>OZ000481.1:10002500-14802500 GCA_963922655.1 Cardamine chenopodiifolia | reverse complement strand
CTTCTAATATTTAAGTTCTAACCTTTTCTAGTGATTATATTGTTAGGATTAGGGAATTGAGATTGTTAGGTTGTTAGATTGATAGGTTGTTAGATTTTTAGGTTGGGAGATTGTTAGGTTTTTAGTTGTTAGAATCATTGTTACACTGTTAAGTTTTGGATAGTTAGATTAAGGTTTGGATAGTTTATGTAATAATTTACATTTTATATGTTTTTTATAATTTATAGGTTTGATTATATATTTTCAAATTTATTCTTTGTAGGTTTAATTTTTTCCAATAATGTGATTTCAAAGGCGATCAACAACATGATGATCTGGATGTTGAAGTATCCATACGAGAAGTTTGCGAGTATACCTGTAGAAGATCACGAGCTGTGCTTCAGGATGTTTGCGGTAAGTTTTAACATTCATTATGTTATTATAAAATTTAATGTGTTTGTTAATTTGATTTCACTTCACTTTTCTTGGGACCATGATTTTCCGGTCTTAATTAGGCAGAATTTCGAGAAAAACGTTGGAATAATCTATTCCAAAAAACGTAACGAGTGGAAGGCGAAATGGAGAAACGAGTAGATCTCAAAGGAGTTTATTGGGAACACATTCATGTGGAAAAGGTTTGTGGACTATTGGAACCAGGAGAAAACGGATAGAATCTCATAGATCCAATATAGCAATCAGATGAGCAACTAGAAGGGTAATGGGATAGCGACGCACAAGTTAGGTGCTACGAGCAAATACTAGCAAATCTTTCCGAGAAGAACAACTCGTAAGTTTTTTTCATTTCTTGAATTTTAATTATGTAATTCATTACTTATATTATGAATTGTTTATTTGTGCAATACAAACAAGATGGTGTACGTCCCTTGCACCTTAGGTTGCTAGAATGCGCACACCAATTGTAAAACAGGTGAGATTTAAGA
Organism: Cardamine chenopodiifolia; assembly: GCA_963922655.1. Classification (NCBI taxonomy): domain Eukaryota; kingdom Viridiplantae; phylum Streptophyta; class Magnoliopsida; order Brassicales; family Brassicaceae; genus Cardamine; species Cardamine chenopodiifolia. The sequence goes on along the minus strand of OZ000481.1, from coordinate 14,801,580 downwards.
TCTGATTGCTCGGAAAATCGTTGAGAACATGAAGATCCTCGTCGAAGACTACGTCTTATCCCAACCGGTTGTTGAAAGAGAGGCCGAAAGTGTCTACGGAGATGTGGAACGACTTACTCTTACAAGTAAATAATTTTTTTTGTTCTTTACGTATTATCGATAACTAACTTATATTGTTATGTTTTTAACTTTACTTTGTTTCTTAGACAACTCCCCAGACCAAAAGAAGAATTTTTGGGATTTCCCAAGACTACCATCTGTCGCAATATGGTAGTTCTTGCTGCATTTTTTAAGAAGACGCCAAACTTAGAGCGGAATTAGCAAAGAAGATCGTCGAGTTCGAGCGATTGAAGAGTGACATTGTCACAATATGCAAAGAGATAGCACAAGATCAAGCGACAAGAGATCAGGAGAGAGAATTGGATCAAACGAAAATGCATGCTATGGAAGAACAGATGAACGTCTTCTCGCGCAATACCCTCCCTCGGCTCCGTTGTTTTTTTATTTTTTTATTTTTCAAACATTTTTAATTTGTTTTTATTTTTGAATGTTTTTGGGATTTTTTTTATTTGAATATATTTTTTAATTTTAGTTTCTATAGTTTAATTTTATTTAATTTAATTAAATTTCAATCATATTTTAAAAAGTATAAAAATATATAATCCATGGGAAATAAAAAATACTTAATCCGTCGGTAACTCCGTCGACGTTATTTATCAGAAATCCATTGAAAATCCGTCAGAATATGTTCCGACAGATTTTCGACAAACTTTTCAACAAAACAATTTCCATCGCAAACTTCTACTAAATTTCCAACAGATTAGTGATTTCCAACAATTTATACTCTGACGATCATATCGTCGGAAATGGCCGGCAGTCGATTTGCCAATGCTTGTTTGTAGTGCTAATTGGTGGGACGATGTCCAACGTTTATTAAAGTACTTGTTCATGTTGCAAGATTTTGTTGCAGGTAAATAACTTTCCCAGTTTTACTAGCCCATTTATTAAGCCCATGATTACTTTGTAACAAGATTTATTTTCGTTTGTTAATTTTTTCAATAATATTTTTCTTAACTCTGACAAACTAATTTCATCGAGTAATTTGTAAAAAAAAAAATTGTTTAATTTAATTTGAAAAGATTTTCGGAAGAGTTTTTGGTACCACAAATATCCTTTTTTTGTAAAATTTAGAAAAATATTTAATTATGAAGTTTGTGTTTGATTGTATGTGTTGTAGAAATAAACCATTTTTGCCCTATGCTTTGTTTTTCTTTAAATGCACTTTTGGCATATAATGTACTATTAAACTTTATAGATATTCTTGTTAAATCCATACTCAATTTATGGTATTATTTATATACGACTAAGTCTTGTTTTTGTTGTTATTTTTTAATTTAACTTATCTTTCTTTACTTTACTTTGTTGTTTGTTTGTTTTTTTATTTATTTTTTGTTGGTATTATCATATTGTGTTTGATGAATTAGTTGTAATTAGTGTTATGATTTTATGAGTGTTTATTTGGTTGGTGAAGATTTATATATGATTAATTTTGTTACTTTTTAATTATTTATTGAATTTATTTTATTTTACTGTTTGTTTTTATTTCTGTTGTTTATTTGTTGGTTTTATAATTTATGTGTGTTTAACGAACTTGTTTTAGTTAATATTATGATTTTGTTAGTGTTTAGGTGACTGTTAATTTTATAAGTGTTGTTTTTTTTTTCTTTTTTTCACTTGTATCTTTCTTTATTTTGTTGTCCATATGGTTTCTTTTATTTTTTTTGTTGGTATTGCCATATTTGTGTTTCATAAATTAGTTGTAATTAATATGATGATTGTTTATGAAAGTATTTGGTGAAGATTCATATATTATTTAATTGTTGTTACTTTTGGTTTTATTTTTCTAAATTTATTTTTTATTTTATTGTGTTGTTGTTCCCATAGATTCTTTTAATTTTTTTGTTTGTTGGTTTTGTAATTTTTGTCTCTTTGATGAATTAGTTGTAATTAATATATCTATTTTATGAATGCTTTTTGTATGTTTGATGAATTAGTTTTAATTAATATATAGAATTTTAATGAGTGTTTTGGTGGTTGGTGAGGTGGACGATGATGTATTGGAAGGAGAAGAAAGAAAAGCCTATTTTTATTATTATTTTTGTTTTGTTGTTTTCTTAATTCTTTTTAATTTTAATGTGTTATATGTTGGTGATGTGGCGGGAAAAGAAGAGAGAAAAACTTACTTATATATATATTTTATAATTTATTTGTTGGTTTTATAATTTTTTTGTGTTTGATGAATTACTTGTAGTTAATATATAGATTTTGTATGTTTGAAGAATTAGTTTTAATTAATATATATATTTTGTATGAATGTTAAGTATTTGGTGATGTGGACGATGATGTTGCGAATACCGTTCTATATCAACATCGTTCTTACTTGAATCAATTACGAAACTTTTTGAAGAGTTGAAATATATATATCTATATATATATATTAGATATAGATGTTATCTTTTATTGTTTTTCCTATTTTCTTATATCTTATTTTTCAAGATTAAAGTTCAGAAACATATTCGTCATCGAATAAGTGGAGAATTTTTCAGACGTTGGTCAAAAGTTTGTATACTACGTGAATCTAATAAATGAGGATTTAGCTCTAAGTCAAGTAAAATATTGGCGGATTTGATATTCTTGTCAACTATAGCTTATGTGGAGTTCAAATACCATTACACATTTTTTTTAAATAATATGTTAACTTATATTCAAAAACTACAATTTACATTAATAGTGACGATTTCGATAAAACAGAATAAAATAAAAACAATGCAGAGCTCTTAACTTGAATATCGATGTGGTTGTCTCGTTAAAACCCAAAAGTGCAAAATCCATTTGGAACAAAACCAGATTTGGGAAAAAGAGTACATACCACAATAGATGGATCTGATGATGAAAATTCAATAGAGTGTAAAACCACCGATGCTTTTAGACCTGAAAACCGATGCTTGGCCATTGGAAAGTGACTATCTTCATGCAAACCACGTAGACAACCCATCCGCAAAAAAGAGGTCCACTTGATTCCGAATTGAACTGAATCTGTTCCTTACATTTTTGTCGATCATCCTTATCAACGCTGCGGCCAACGCCCCTTGGTCCTCGTGCCGCCTACAATTTCTTTCTCTCCAAATGTGATAAATTGTGGATTGAAAAGCATACCTAAAAATGAAGAGGTGAGTTCTGTCTAAACTTGGGGAGTTGAGCATATCAATCAGATTATTCCATTGGGGCGTGTAGTCATTTCCCAGCAGCCTACCAACCAAAGAATACCATACTTCTTCTGAGAACCGACACGTGAAGAAGAGGTGATTACGAGATTCATGACACATTAGTGAGCTAAGCAATATTTTCGACTATTAATCAAACCTAGATGTAAAATGTTCAAAAGTTTAAAACTGAAATGAGTCAATTTCTAGTCATAAAAAAAAGTCCAAAAGCTTTTTACAATTCTTTGTCACGATCGATGATCTTCTTTACGTTACTAGTTATTTGACATGAAAAGATTGAAGCCATCATAGCGACGACAGCTAGACCAAACTGGAAACATCATAACATGGGCAACCTAATGAACTGGAAATGAGAAACTATAAACTAGGTTAATGATAATTGCCTACCCTATTCTCATGTGGATCTGCATTTTGAGGCTTATTCTTTTATCTTTTGAAGTCTGTTTATTTGAACTTAGCTTGCAATTTGGTATGATTTATTTTTCTTTTTGATAAGTTTTTCTTTTACATAAAAGATTAAAAATTTATCAAACCTTCAAATGTCCTTAAAGGATTATCTTCATTATTTGTACTAATTTATCATGTTAAAAATGGTCCAATATCAACTTTAAATTTTAGTGACCCTATTTTCTTAATAAGGAAGACTAGAATCATTAAAAGAAAATTTTTATAGGTAAAAATAACTATCCCAATCATTTTTTTGAAATATTTCTGTTATTTTATCAAATTTACATTTTTATTTAATTAATTTATAGATGATGATTACATTTTTTATATAGATTTTTCATCTGACTACAATTTACAAAGACTTGTGATTTACCATTGTGATATAATTTTGCTTCAATGATGATAGCATAGACATTGTATCTTTCTCCCTCGTGAAACTTTACTTCAATGGTTTACTTTTAGGTTTTGAGTACCAACTCCTTCCATGGAGGACCTGTTAACCTCGGAGAATTTCTCGGTGATAAAAAGAGTAGACACCGATTCTACAACACTCGATCCAAAGTCGTCTTGGTCTTCGCGAGATGTCAACAATTAATTAATTGTGTTTGGAAACATGGTAGAAGTCCATGAATATGATTTTAGGTAGCAGTGTTTTATAATCTCTTTAGTTTTTTTTAATCAAAAGTTATTTTGTAAGCTTCTGTTAGTTTCATTTTATTTATATGGTTTTAACTTCAGAAAAAAAAAACTCTGATGACATTGTATGTAATATTAACCAAACATAATGTTAGATAATTCTCAAACTTATCAAAAAAGTCTAAACTTTCAAATTATGTACGTTTGATTCTCAACTTTCAAAATATCGTTGAAATGGCTAAGTTTTTGTTGACTTCATGATTAAATGGTTAATTTATGTTAATTATGTCATTTGAATTACTGCGTTAAATCATGAGACGCAACATGTTTACGGGATTAAAGGTTCCGTTATCAGATTCTGTTTAATCAAAACAACATTGTTCCCTTCTTACTAAAAAAGACTCAATTTTTAAATTGTGGACATTTAAATCCTTAACTTTTAAAATGGGAACACTTAAATGTCTAAGTTTTCGTTTACTTCATGATTAAATGGTTAACTTATCTTGAATGTGGTATTTGATCCACAACGTTAAATCGAGAGATAGAATACGGTTACGAGGTTAAAATGTTTGTTAGCAGATTCTGTTTAATCAAAATAGCTAGTGTTCCGACGACTACTTATCATTCATCTTTTCTTTCTATTTCTGGTCGCTTCATCGAGATCCAACCATAATTAAGAAGTCAAAAATCTTGTCAAATTAAAATTAGTCTTTAGAGAAACAAAATCCAATGACGTCTTTACCACATGAACTCACCTAGAATCTTTGAAATGGAATGCTTTAAAACCCCTCAAGAGATTGAGTTTCTTAAGTATTGGCGAGAACCGATTCGATCCACATCCATCGAATCGGTTAATAAGAAAAATATTTAAAAATTTTAACATTTTTTTATCGGTTATCGGTTTAAAAGTTAACCATTGGCGATAACCAATTAAATTGTTTCCTAATACTCATCAAATAACCAATAAAAAATGTTAAAGTTTTAATCCCATAAATGTGTTCCCTCTCTCGATTTAAAGTCGTGCCTCAAATGACATAGTCAACATAAGTTAACAATTTAATTATGAAGTCAACGAAAACATAGGCATTTAAACGTCCAAAAATTAAAAGTTGAATTTGTTTTATTAAGTGGAAAATGATGTCGTTTGGATTAAATGAAAGCCGGAACCCGTAAACATATTCCGTCTCTCAATTAATATCTCAAATGACAATAATCAACATAAGTTAACCATTTAATCATGAAATTAATGAAAATATATGTATTTAAACGACATTTTGAAAATCAATGATTTAAACGTATACAATTTGAAAGTGAGACTTTTTGATATTTTTTCTAATAAATATTTATAAAGAGATTAATTAAAAACCCAATTTCATGCAATAAAAAGGTCATCTAGATGAATATATTAAAGTCTCATAAAAATCTTTGCAATACTTAAAAATCTATTGCTTTGTATGTATCTGAATTCTTTCAAATTGTATAGCATAAAAAGACCCTCGCTAAAAATCTATGAATATACCAATGGTATTCCGTACTAAAAACGTTGATATGGCCGAGTTGGTCTAACGCGCCAGACCAAATCCCACTGTCAACATATATTCTATTTTATTTTTTATCACCGTCGATCTCATCACGCTTTAGCAATTATCCAACGGTCCTCCTCACTCCACGTACAAAGAATCATAAGAGATTAAAAAGACACGGCTATAAATTATCAATATACAATTTAAGAATCAGATTTGCTCGCAAAAAAGCACCATAACTTCCAAAATCTAACAAAAGAGCCCATAATTTCCAAAATCAAGTCTATACCCCACATAACTCATCTTCTTCGTTGAACGATAATGGCGAAAGTAAATCATACACCGTCCATCTCATTTCTCTTTCGCAATTATCCAACAGTCCTCCCTCCTCCACTATAGAGATTACAATAAGAAAAGAGTCCAAAAAGACTCGGGCTTTATAAATCATCAATATTACAAGTGTTATTTATCTAGAATAATACTATAATTTAAATTAATTACTAAATTAATATTATAAAAATTAAAATTAATAAAAAAAATCAAAAATAACAAGGATTACATAGATTTTGTTTCATCTCAATTTCAGTTTTAACTATATATATGTCATTATAGATTAAAAATATTTTAAAAAATTATATAAAATCAAATAAAATATTTTTACCACGATTTTAGTTTTTTTATTATCCCATGATTTTCTAAAAATAAAATTCTATTTTTTCTTCCAAAGAGCATATAATTTTTTTTTTAAATTCCATATTTTTGTTGTTCCGATCTGCTATATTTTTTTTTCTATTTTTCTGCCACTAATTAAAAAGTTTGCGATAAAATTAGAACAAAAAAATCTATGATAACATATCGACAAGAAATCTACGACAAAAAGCTTGCGATAACATTAGAACTAAAAAATCAATGGTAACATATCGACAAGAAATCTGCAACAAAAAGTCTGCGACCACTAAAAAAGATTTAAATATTTACTGTAAAATAAATTGCACATTCTGTGATAACTAAGTTTTAAAAAAAAAATCTGCGATAATTAAAAAATATTTGCAATAACGATAATGTTAGTCTAGCAATTACTTTTTGTAAATAAAATCTACAGTAACTACTAAGTTGAATAAAACTCTACTACAATGTAAAAAAAAATATGCGACAAAAATTTGCGGTTCAAAAAATAATCTACGAGAGATTTTCTATCAGTGTCGAAAAATTAAAAAATCTATTGCCTCTATCATGAATTTAAAAAATAAATCTACAATAGGAAATTTTTTTTGCGATGAATTACAAAATCTGCAACCACTATCATATATAACTATGCGGCAGAAATTAAATCTGCGAGAAATATCTGCGGAAAAAAAATAAATCTGCCATTCGAAAAAATCTGCCATAACATAGAGCCGCATATTTATGTCGCAAATTTATTTATCAGCGGCGACAAGGTTGTAAATATTTGATATTTAAAAAAACGGAAATAATGTTGATATGAAATTAATTAGTAATGACAATTTTGTAATTTTTTTTACCACATGGTTTGAAGGACACTTTTGTAATTAAAAAAAAATTCATTTAACCTTAATTTTGTGTAGGTTAGTATAGTAATTAATTCTACTTGTAATATTAGTTTAGTAATTTTCCCATATTACAATTTAAGAATTCAATTCTAACCCAAAAAGCCCAAAACTTCCAAAATTAACTTTATACCCCACATAACTCATCTTTTTCGTTGAAACAACAATGGCGTCGTCGAAACAAGACTATGGCGTACCTTATACACCTCTTCCTCCATCAAACCCTTCACACACCGTAATCCTTCTAACTCCATATCGTCGTCATCACCGTAATCAATCCATCCTCTGTAACCTTCGTTGTTCTCTCCTCTTCACCGCCACAATTCTTCTCCTCTCCTACTTCCTCTACCCATTAGATCCAGACATAACAATCTGACGAATCAATCTAAACCACATAAGATTCCTCGATTTGCTCAAACCAGCTCTAAATCTCTCGTTTTCACTCACAATCAAAGTCCGAAACCGCAATTTCTTCTCTCTTGATTACGATTCGCTCGTTGTTTCAATTGGGTATAGTGGAAGAGAGATAGGGCTTGTGAAATCTAACGATTGACATCTTCGTGCTCATGATAGCTCATATATTGAAGCTACGCTTGATCTTGATGGTCTTGAAGTTGTTCATGATGTGATTCATTTGATTGGTGATTTGGCTAAAGGAGTTGTTGCTTTTGATACGATTGCTCAGCTTAAAGGTGATATTGGTGTTCTCTTGTTTCAAATCCCAATTCAGGTATGTGAAGTCAAATTCTTGAATTTTAGGGTTTTGGTGAAGAGAAATTTTGGAACTTTGGGTTAGTTTCTATGAAGTTTTATTTTTAATTATAGCACAATTTGTGTGTTTCATTATTAGGTCGTAATTATATAATTATTAGTTTCCCATTTAGGTGCTTATAGTGAAGAGAAAGTTTGGAATTTTGATTTTTTTTCTATGAAGATTTGGGCAGATTTTTGTATTGTGATAATGTAGTAAGGGTTTTAGATTGAATTATAGCACTAATATTGTGGATTCATTGTTAGATTCTTTGGAAGGTTAATAAGCAATTAGTTTTTGGCATTGTGTTGTTTAAGAACGAAAAAACACGAAGCTGGTACGAATTCATCTTTCTATTGTTTCCTAATAGAACATTTTGGGCTTAGTGAAGATAAATTTTGGATCTTTGCTTTAGTTTCTACTAAGTTATGGGAATATATTGATAGGCAAGAGTCGTAAGACTTTGGGTTATGCTTGAACTATAGCGAAAAATTATATATTGTTCGTGTTTTCAAAATGGAATAAAAAGGCTGAAGCAGTCATTGTTTGTGTTGTTTTTAACAATGAACAATCATGAGGGTGGCTTTTCAGGATTCGTCCGTTGTAGGTTTGGTTTAGTTGACTTCAATGGTTTTGCTCTTATTTTCCTAGCTCCTATGTTGTATACATTGTTTCATTACACTGTGAATGATGTGAGGTTTGAAGAAATCACCATTTGATGGAAAGGTTGATTCTTTAGTTTTTTTCTAGTTCCGAATTTATAGATAGGGATTGTAGTTTTGTTTCATCTTCTAGAATGTGTGTTGCTCTGTTTTGTTCCACCTTGTTCTGAGCTGATTGGGGTTTATTTACATTTTGAGAAAAAAGACTTGAATTTGTAGGGAATATGTGTGGTATCGAGGTAAAACATCTAGTGTTTTGTTAGTGCTCTCTAAATGAAATTTGGATCATTAGCTTTAAATGAAAATGGAAGAGAAGTAGAGAGGCCAAAAAATTTATGATCTATTGCTAGTTGTTTCTGTCTGAATCTAAACTTAGTTGAAAGTAACATGGTCAAGACTCAAGTGTTCCCGATTTGTTTCATTTTAATTATTGATTTAACTTATTTTTATATTTGTATGGTGTGATCATTAGGTTTATTCTATGTCATAGTAGTTTCCAAATTAAGATTTAAACATCTGATTTTTTAATATATGAGGTAAAATTGTTTTTTCTATGCAAGGTAAAGTGTCGTGTGAGGTATATGTTAGCCTGAAGTTGATTTTATGTCCATATTGTCTCCAGCCCAATTTACATCATAAAAACCAACGATCATGAAGGAAAATGTGTTTTGAGTTTTCCAAACCCATAAAATGAAGAACGTAGTTAAGAAACATATTTTGATGATTAGAAATGAAATTTAAAGATATGGTGCAAGCTCCACAACAATACCCTTTCTCAGCCAAGGTCGCAACGAATTGACCTCGTCCTCCACAACGCAACAATAATAATCGCTCCTAGACCTGGCATAAACAGCCTTGCACTGCGACTAAGTACTGTACACCTTGCTCCTACCTTGGTTGCTGCCAAATATATAGCACCCAAGGTCATAGTGCAAAATGTTTCTCCCAACTCGCACAATACACTGGCTCCTCATCATCACCAATGACATTTGAGCCTCGCGCCAACTATGTTAACGCTTCTCAACTTGCCAATCCATGGCTGCTAGACTCTGGTGCCACTTACAACATCTCTTCCGATCTAGCTACTCTCTCTTTGCATCCAACTTAAAATGGTGGAAAAGAAGTGGTTATTGAGAATGGTTTTGACTTACCCATCACTATACTGGTTCCACTCTCTTACACTCTTCTCCTTGCCCCTTAAAACTTACTAATATGTGTATGTGTTCTTACAATACATAAAAATCTTATATATGTCTATAAGCTTTGCAATGCTAATGGAGTTTTGGTACACTAAGAATGCACTTTATGAGTGGCCTATCTCTCAACCTTATGCCCACACCTTCTTCACAGCCACAAACAACCTCAAAACCACAACTTCATATTAAAATTCAAAACTAGGCCATCCAGCTCATCCTATCCTTAAATCTATCATTTCAACTTTTTCTTTACCGCTTCAAACACTTTGTCTCACCCATTTTCGTGCAGTGAATGTCTCACAAATATAAGTCACACGCTTATTTTTCTGAATCGATAATCTCTTATACTCGACCACTTGAATACTTATTCATTGATGTTTGGACATCAGTAATACTATCGGTAGACAACTATAAGTTTCATCTCATTATTATCGATGATTTCTCTTGTTACATTTGGTTTTACCCACCAACAAAAATCTCAAGAAACTTTTATTCCCTTTACTACTCTTGTTGAAAATAAATTTCAAACAAAATTAGGTATCTAATTCTCGGACAACGGAGGAGAATTCATCGCCATCCGTGATTTACTCTCCACAAAAGGCATTACCCACCTTACATCCCCACCTCATACCCCATAACACAATGGTTTACCCGAAAGGAGACATCGACACATTGTCGAAACCTTTCTCACTCGTCTAACATAATCAAAATCCCAATCATACACTAGACCTATGCCTTTGCCACTACTGTATACCTCATCAACCGGATGCGCACCCTAGTTTATCACTATGCTTTCCATTCAAAACTCTATTCAAAACTGAACCAAACTATACAAAACCATGTATCTTTGGTTGTTTATGTTTTCCATGGTTGAAGCCTTACTATACCAATAAACTTGACCCACGCTCAGCATCTTGTGTGTTTCTTGCCTATTCTTTGGCCCAAAGTGCATATCTTTTGTTTAAATCCAATCACCAACCACATCTACACTTCCAAACATGTGAGATTTGATGAATCAATTTTTTTGCCTTTTCTTCACTCCATCAAACAACAAGTAACTCTCAACTTGAGTTCTTATCCCTATACACACCACCACTAACCTATATAACGATTCCCAAACCACCGTTCACAGCGGCTCATTCGGTCTCCTTGGAACAAACAAACTCCTCGCATTCAAATTTCATCGTCGAATTCATCATCTTTACCGGTTTTGCCTTCGTCAAAATTTACATAACCAACAGCGCCACCGTCGCCAAAATCCAGTCATCTATCAGAGCAGAACTCACCCAATAACGACACCAATCGTGACATTCATGTGGTTTCAACATCGTCTTTTTTGCACAATGTGGATGACGTTGTGAGTTCTTAATCATCAAATTTGGGCCACAACAATTCCGGCCCAAGTTCACATACTTCACATGAAAACCAATTGAAAACAAGCTTATCAGCTCAACTCTCTATTCCATCATGCTCGACAAACACCACAAGTATAACCACAAACCCACAATAGCGTATCATCGTTGTCGACAATGCTAATCCTTGCATCTGCAAATCGAAAAGCAACATTCAATGCAAACAAGGTAAAAAACAAATCTTCAAGCCAAATCTAAAATTTGGACTCACTGCAATACTCACTACAACCTCAAAATCCAAACCACACACCATCACTCAAGCCCTCAAGCATCAAACGTAACATGTAGCAATGTTCCACGAGTTCGATACTCATATTCAAAACCAGACATGAGATCTTATTCCTCTTTCACCAAATCTGATTGTAAGTGGATCTTTCGACTAAAGTATCTACATGATGGTTTCATTTACACACAAACCCGTCTTAGTGGCCAAAAAGTTCAGTTAACAAGTAGGTATGGATTATTTCAAAACTTTCAGCCCAATTATAAAATCCACTACAATTCAAACAATACTTAAGGTTGTTGTAAGTCGTGATTGGTGTTTGCGTCAAATCTATACCAACAACTCGTTTCTCCAAGAAACCCTCAAAGAGGAAATCTACATAAGACAATCTCATAGTTTTCTTGACTCTGACAGAGCATCATACATTTGTCGCTTGAAAAAAGCTCTATATGGACTCAAACAAGCACCCCCAACTTGGTACTTAGAGCTGAAGTAATATCTCCTTGCTTATTGTTTCAAAAACTTGGTTGCAGACACCGCCCTCTTTGTTCAACATCAAGGAGGTACACTAATCAAATTTCTAATGTATCTTGATGATATAATTGTTATTGGAAACAAACAAGCTGCATATGCCTTTCTCAAGAACTTAGTTGAACTCAAAGATAAAGGAGAATTCTCATATTTTCTGGGAATATAAGATATTTGATCACTAACTGGTCTTCACCTAAGTCAACACAAGTACATCCTAGATTTACTAAAGTGAATGCATATGCAAGACGCCAAACCCCCACACACTCCGTTGGCCACTTCACCAAAATTTGTTCTTCACGGTAAACCTCATTCAGACCCAAAATAATATCAATACTCATTGGGATCCTTCAGTACCTAGCCTGGACAAGACCCGACATCGTCTAGGCAGTCAATAAATTGTCACAATTAATGCATCCTCCCACTTCATATCATTGGTAGGCCGCAAAAAGGGTACTTAGCTATCTCGCCAGGACACCACACACGAGATCTTCTTCAGTAAACACAAGCCTCTCACACTTCATACCTACCCAGATGCTGACTAGGTAGGTGAATCAAATGATTGTTATCTCTATAAAGTGGATACATTATCTACCTTGGAAAACACGCCATATCATGGTCTTTAAATAAACATAAAATATTGCCCACTGCTCAACCGAAGCTGAGTAACGATTAGTCGCAAACACGGCCTCTGAACTCATTTGTGTATGTTTTCTACATAATGAACTTGCTATAACTCAAACATCCCACCGATTATCTATTGTGACAACATCGGGTTAACTTATTTATGCGCCAATCTTGTTTTCCATTCCCAAATGAAACATGTTGCCTTGGATTACCATTTCATTTGTGGTCATGTGCAAACCAGCAAACTTCGTGTGGCTCATGTATCTACCAACGATCAGCTTGCTATTGTCTCACTAAACCATTAAGCAAGCTTGCTTCACCTTGTTACGTGACAAAATTAGAGTCTAAGGGTCCTCCATTTTAAGGTAGGACATTAACGATATCAAAGGAGATTTGATTGATTCAGATCACTAGAGTTACTCAATCATATATTTCTGATTCATTTACAATATTATGTTTTATATTCTGTCAATGCTCTCTTGTATAAATGTATCAGTCATGACTATAATGAAATTCATTCAGCCTCAATTCATTATATGAAATACACCATCAATCCAACTAGCCACGACTCCACGATCCTTTCTCTAAGTTTATTTTTCCTTTGGGTAACATCTGATTTTATTTTCATTAGGAGTCATTAACTGATATAGATACAAAAACTAGGGAAGAGGAGTTTAGAGTTATCTTCGCTAATACATCTGTCAAAACATTTGGAGTTCTAGGAATGAATCTAATGGACAAATCTATGAAAAAATTAAAAGACTTCGAATATCATGTAGTAGAACAAAGAAATCATTGTGGTTGTCATTTGAGTTTAAAAGGTACACTATGGTCTTTGAGTCCAAACAGAGAAGCAATTGCTTTCTATCCATTTGCAGAGCATGACTAAGGGCCGCTTTGATTGCTTCAACTTCTATAGCGAGTTTTGATTGTATTTAATTCATCGGTTTTGATATCATCTCTAGTTCATTACCATTGTGGTCTTTGAAGAGCCAACCTAATCTATTTCGCTGTGTTCCTTGGGTCCAAGCCGCATCAACAAAATATACATAAACTGAAGAACATGTGGTTTGCATATCACCAAATTTCTTGCAATCTTTAATGGCATGTACATTATTCTTGTGGATATCGCAATAAGCATTCTCATCTCGAATCTACTTGTTGCTCCAGAAAATTTTGTTCTTGTTTGCGCTCTAAGAAGCCCGTCCTTTTCCTTTAAAGTTTACTTTGTTCACGATGTATGTTTCGAAATTCTTCGGTTGCTTAGGGTCCATAGAGTTTGGTTTATGAGCTGGTGAAACCACTAGAGGCTTGGTAGGCTTAAAGTGTTTTGCAAGAGAGAGCTTATCCTCTTCGGTAAGTATCCATTTTAATGCTCGGTTTAATGTATTTTGGATGGTTGATGTATGTGGTTTGTTATTCCAAACTTTTACCTCATAAACCAACACGAAAGTTACAAGTGCACAACTAATCGTATCTAGTATTTAAGGATCAAATCCCACAAAGAGTAATGCAGGGGGAGGGGGGAGGGGGGGGGTTTGGGTGCAATGGTAGTGAAAGTAAGCAATTAAATAGCACAAGTAAATCAATAAAAAGAAACATTGGACATTAGGGATGTTGCAGGGGATTCATCTAGAAAGGTTCATTCAAGAATTCTAGGGATGAAGATTAGTCACTGTCAAGTTCTTAAACAACAAAACACTACTATGCAGTTAGCTTATTTTCTAAGACTTTATCACCTATAACTAAGCTACTCTAAGACTCAATTTGTGCAGGCAATGACGCAACTAGATATGCATTCTTTGTTCAGGTTCAATTCTAGTTCACAATTCTGCATGACTCGGCCAATTGGCTGGCCATGACAATGAGCTTGTAAAAGTGTATTTAAGGTTATAGAGCATGCGATTTTGACGGGTCTACTTCCTCGGATCTGATCCAGTTAATGATACTTTCACGTGCGTTAAGATTAAGCTTGACTCAAAGAAGTTTGCTTAGAACTTCTACCCTAAGAATCACTCCTTAAACCAAGCTAATAAACTACTCAGACATAATTAAGGTAAACAAAAGTATGAATGATGAATTCACAACAAACTAAATAGTAAAGTATAGAGGGTTCAGAGGGTTCATAGGTACTTCTCTAAAAGTTATAAAATAGATCTTCTCCCAAAAGATGTAGAAAACTATGAAAGCGATTAAAGAGATGATGAACTAAGTTCTTGGATCTTCAAGGGCTTCTAGAGGCAGGTTCTTAGGTTCTATACGAGTTCCTTGTTGATAGATTCTTAGAACTACTAGTTCATTCGCTCACAACCTCTTTTAGGGTTTAGAATGGGTATTTATAGTGCTTTCATCATATTTCATGTTTTGCTGGGTGGACTGGATTGGTTCCAATTGGAGGTGAAAGATGAATCTTCTAGCTTTCTAATGACATATTGAACTTTGACTTTGGTTCATGGGAAGGTCTTCAAAAGTGGCCTTTAATTTGAAGTTCAAAAATGGTCTTAAATGTGTTTTGCTTCATTTTTATCTTTTTCACCTAGAGACATGTAATGATTCTTTGAGACTGAAAATACTTGAAGTTTGTCTTAAAAGCATTTAAATCATACCAAAACACTTGTTAATCATCTTAAAATCATAGTTAAAATGGGAAAGTACGATGTTATCAACTTCCTTAGACTTAAATTTTGCTTGTCCTCAAACAAATTAGATAGTAAAGTCGTGGAAAAGAGGTTTAAAAATTACGGGAACTCTATTCTCATCAGGGACTGTATCTTGAATTATTATCTTCAGACCACATTAAACAGAGATTCACGTTAGAACTTTCTCACTATAGTCTCATCGCTTTCCATCTATGATCCGTCGATCTCAAACCTACAAAAAATATGCATTCGCGTTAGTCAGCTTTCTACATTCATTAAATATTTTGGGTGAGGTTTCTTATTTTAAGGATCTTATTCATGGTAGCTGGCGCATGGTATAAGGGAAGTTTCTTTGTGTTTGATTGTGGAGTTTAAAGTATTTAGGGTAATGGATGGTAAGGTGGGTGCGAGATATTGTGCAAAAAAGGAAATGACCTATTGATGTCCACAGTCTCCTACCACTTCTTCGTTTTTTTCCTTCCTCTTTTTTCTTTGGTTTCCTCCAGACTTAGATTTTTGCAAGGATTTTTCTGTAAAACATATTCTTCCTATAGTGGAATGATCCATGCCTCTCCTTGCGATTTTCCTATGCTATGAAACTTTTATAAATGGTATATGTTTCCCATTCTTTCGCTTTTCACGTTTTTTTTTAAAGGGGAAACAACACCTTATATGAAATAATGTCTCATTATAAGCACAAAATTGAATCTCATAGGTAGAATATGTAATGAAATTGGATTTTTATACTCCATTTTGTTTTTTGAAGTTCTTCTTTTTGTAGTCAGAGGACTATGTGGTTTCTTTTTCTCTAATGTTTTTGCACATATGTGTAGGTGATGACGATGATGAAAAAGATACATCATGGGATTTGAAAGAAGGTTATTGTCAAAGGTTGGGAACCACTAAAAATGAGTGGCCATTAAGGATCAACAAGAGAGTGGTAAAAAAGAGTAAAGATGATGCTAAATGTTTTTGCTCATTTTTCGTGATCTAGCACCTTCAATGAGAGAAATTAAGTCAGGTTAAGTTGTCCAAATAAAATAGAGTTGAAATTCGATCCAACATAAGTCTCAGCAAGATGAAACTTCAGGGAAAGTTCTAGTTCTGAGCTTTATTCCCTACTAGTTTTTACTCAATAAAAACTTCCGACTCGATAAAACTATACTTATGTAAAAAGTGAAAAAGATCTCAAGTCACTTTTAATAAAGAGAAGAGGATTTAATAGATAAATGGAAAATGAATTTTTGGTTTAAGAAAAATGTCACCTTGTTTTGTGGATGATATGGAATGATGGTGGTGAATGTGAGATGGATGATGGTTTAGTGATGGGTGAGGTGGATGATAATAGGCGATGAATGATGGTTTGGTGGAGAAAAAGTGATATAGCCTTGGTTTTTTTTGTTATTGCTTGACATTGATTGGATTAGAATACTTACAATCGAATTATAATGATTTTATTTTCTTTTTGTCTTTCCTAAGTAGAAAACCTAAAACCATCAATATTAAATGGAAAATAAAACTAAATAAAAGTATACCTAAGATAGTTAATGTAATGATGTTTTTGGGGTAGGATGGTGGTGATGAATGGTGATTATGCAATCGTGGTGATGGATGATGTGGGGGTGTAGTGGTGATGATGGATAATGTAGGGATGTGGTGTAGATGAATGAGTGATAAATGGATGATGAAAAAAATGTAGATTGGAGATAGAGGCTGGCTGGAGAGCCTAGTGCTCTTGCTGGCACGCTGGAAGGGTTTCTTGGCGCGCCACGAGATTCTCTTGGTGTGCCACAGGCTCCTCTTAGCGCACTGGTGGGGCTTCATCTCCTTCTTCTGTTTTCTCGATTTATCTTGCTAGCACACTTGTTTCCCTTGATTATCTTTCATGAAAAGGCCAAGGTTGTGGTTTTTAACCCTCTTGACCAATTTATTAGGCCATGTCTTGCTATCATGGTTATCCTAACCGTACATATTTTCCTTCCTTCTTTCTTTTTCTTTTCTTGTTTTCTATTTTTCGTATTTATGTGTTTTTCCTCATGACATAATCTAAAAATATCAATAATAAATGGAAATAAAACTAAATGAAAGTTAAATAATGCATTGTACGATGTTTTGAGGCAAGTTGGAGCTAGATTGGACGAGGAGGGTGCTAGAACGCTTGGAGGCTCCGCTGGCGCGCTAGGAGGGCTCTATGGAGCGCTAAGAGGGCTTTTGGCGCATCACAGGCTTTTCCTGGTGTTTCAAAGCCTTTCTCTTGTATTGGCTCCTATTTGTCCTTTTTCTTCCCTTTTTCTTTTGTTTTCTATATTTTTAATGAAAAACCTGAAACTAAAACACGAAAAACTATCAAAAATAAAATGAAATAAAAATAATAGAAACTTTTCTAAAGGGTTGCTTCCCATTTAGCGCTTTTAGTTTATGTTGTTGGCTCCACTTAGATGCACTTCTTATGTGAGGCGGGGTGCAGTATTTTTTCTTATACAAACTCTTTGCTGTAGCTTTGGACTTGTTCTTCCTCTTCTTCTCCTAGCTCTTCTAAAAGTTGAATCTCATAGAGTTATAGAGATGCGTTACATGTTAAATGAGGAATCAGGTCTTCTTCTTTTTCTTTCTTGGTATCATGTCCACCAACATGAGTTTATAGGTCATTGAGCTTCTCATAAATAAATTAGTACAATTTCTTGTTTTCAAAAGTGATATCCTTTATTAACTCTTAGCTCTCATCATGAACTTACCGGATAAGATTTCTTGGATTTTTTTCTGTTGACAAACGATGATCTCCATTGTAGCTGCAGCTAGATCGGCTTGCTCTTCGAGTTTCTATACATGTTTTCTCATGGTTGAATCCTTTTTGGAAAAAAATTCTAAGCTCGTGATCACTGAGGTGGGTGTTATCGCCCAATATTTGACTCCATTTGCTAATTTATGTAGCGTTTTCTTTTTGTATTTGTCAGATTCCTTCCCAGTTCATCCTCAATCCATTGAAAATTCTTATCTATGGTTGCAACATCATAAGGAAATGGATCTCAAAAATTCTAAACAAAAGTTGAAATACCTTCAAGTTTCCCACATAGAACTCCATTAATCGTGTCAATCTTTTCATGAATTGTTCTCTCAATCATGCTATGTGAACAACAGTGTGTATGTCCGAGCTGGGATTAACAAGACACCTTATGAACTCTGGAAGGGCAAAAAACCTAATATAGGATATTTTCATGTATTTGGATGCACGTTTTACATCCTAAATAACAAAGACCAACTTGGTAAATTTGATGCGAGAAGTGATGAAGGGATCTTTCTTGGTTATTCGATTAATAGCGTAGCGTTTCGAGTGCACAACAAGAGAACCAAGATGGTTGAGCTATCAGTGAATGTAGTATTTGATGAGTTTGGATACACTCCTAGAGTTGTGATTAGAGATCTCGAAGAAGAAGAGGAAGAAAATGCTGGAAATAGGTCTCAGACTGTTCCAACAAGGCCAAGTGTGCCTACTTTGGATGATGTTGAAGAAGATCAACAAGAAAGAGATCAGGAGACACAAGCTAAATGATATAAGACTCGGTGAGAGCTGGATAAATACTTGGTGATTGCCGGATAAAGACTCGGGAAGAGCCTTGGATGACACGGATGAAGAATTAACAAACTAGCTTTCGCTCTCTTTTGTTGATCGATGAGTGATGGAAGGATGGATCAATAGCACCACAAAGAGTATGAGAGGCTCTTTGATACAACAAATATTCTTGTCCTAAGGGGAATCCACGCGAAGGAACAAGGAGCGACTAGAGCTTTCTCGGCAACGAGAAGGTTTTAAAGAACTGTATTATTTTATTGATAGGTAAAAGTGTGAATACAAAGCTGCAGTGGGAATTTATTAAATAGTCCATTAGTTGGTGCCTTCCAGGAATTTCTTCTCCTAATACATAAAAATGAAAAATAAAAGAAATGGAAAAATAGAAATGGAAAACTTGTGTTGTGCGCACAAGTTAGACCTTCTCCACAGGTTTGAAGGTTTGGTCTCAACTCACTAGGACTCTAAGACTCTAAATCAACTAGAAGTAGCTGTGTTGTCGTTGCCACTTGAAAAAATACTTATAATGAAAATAGAAATTACCTTAGTTGGACATAGGAGAGGCCGCGGTGGCATTGACATGTCATGTTCATGTGCTTTACTTCCTGAGTTTGTTCCAGCTTGTTTGACATTCTGTTGAAGCCGCTCTTGATGTGTGATGCCCTCATATTCTCTTAGGTCTCGACTCGGCATCGCTTGACGTGTAGAGTGCTCTACTCGTCCATCTCTCGATCCAGCTCGGACGACGTATGTTTTTATTTGTTAAAAGTCTTCTTCAGTAGTGGTTTTTGAATGAATCTGGAGTCTTGCAGTCATTGGGACAAGTTCATTCGAAGAAACTTACTTACCTGTGTTATCAGACGTCTTGTGGTACACGTTGAGACGGTTGGAGTTGTCATCTTCCAATCCAGATTGGGCGACGTATGATTTATCTTGGTGGTTAGCTTCTAACTGGTTGGTTTCCGAGTGATTCTCGAAGCTGGTATCTTCATGAGCTTGGTTGTACGTATTCTTGGCTTGAAGACTCTCAATAACGGTTCTCGCTAGAGTTGTACGTGCCATCGATGATTCTGATCAGGCTCTTGCAAAAGTCTCTCGAGCATTAGTGTTAAAAGAAGTGTTTTACGGAGGAATATTACCTCCATGGTCGTGTGTACAAGCGGTTTGCTCGAATCCATGTTGTATGGGCTTTACGGTTCGGCGACGATGCGTAGGATTCCAAAACTGACTCTATTGCATTAAGTAGTGCCTCCACAACCACATTATATTATCTCTAAGTTTCCCAATACGAGCCTGGGTCATAGGGCCTTGGATCACTTTTGGAGCCTTCATATCCTCTAGATCTTTGGTGGTTTCGATGCCTAGGTTTATGCTTGCATCATCCTCTCGCCCCTGATAAGGTTCTGACCTCAGAACATGTTAACCTGCATCAAAGGGAGGTAAGTTAGCAACGAGGAAGATTTTAGAGATAGCTAACTCACCTGGTAGGTCTAAGCGGTATGCATTGTCATTGATGCGCTCAACATTTTAAAGGGGCCATCTCCTCTCCAGGCAAGCTTGGAACTTCTCTTGTCCGGAAACATATCATTTCTCAAGTGGAACCAAACACATTCGCCTTGTTCAAGGATTGCTTATTTGTGGTGTTTGTCTACTCGTTTCTTGTATTGCTTGGTATTTTTCTCCATGTTTTCCTTTACTATCCGGTGTAAGGTTTTTACAAGCTCAGCCTTTCGGTTTCCATCTTGATCATGGTGTGATCCCGGAGGTAGTGATGATAAGTCTAGTGGGGTCAGTGGCTTGAAACCATAAACAACTTCAAAAGGGCAAAACTTAGAAGCTGAATGAGTAGCACAGTTATAAGCAAACTTGGTGAAAGATAAACAATCAAGACAATTCGTTAAATTCTTTCAGACCGTAGCTCTAAGCGAAGTTGATAGAGTACGGTTTACAATCTCGGTCTGGCCATCCGTTTGGGGATGACAAGAGGTGGAGAACAATAACTTGGTTGCAAGCTTCCTCCACAATGTTTTCCAAAAGTGGCTCATGAAATTGGTGTCCTTGTTTAACATAATGTTTTGAGGCACTCCATGCAGACGTACCACTTCTTTACAGAAAAATTCAATTGTTTGTGTGGCATCGTTGGTCTTGTTGCATGGTTTAAAGTGAGCCATCTTTTAGAATTGGTCCATGACAACAAAGATAGAATCCTTGTTTTAAATCTTCGATAAACCTAAAACAAAGTCCATATAAATATCCTCCCATGGAGCGTTAGGAATAGATAATGACATATACAAACCGTGAGGATGCAATTTAGACTTGTCTTTGAGGCAAACTATGCACTTAGAATAGAACCGCTCCACGTCTCTCTTTAAATCGTGCCAAAAGAAGTGTTCTACCACCACAACCAAGGTCTTATCCACTCCAAAATTCCCCATAAGCCCTCCCCATGAGCATCTCGAATGATGGGTTTCCTCATTGAACCTTGTAGAATACACAATCTCTTTTCTTGGAACAAATATTCTTCATGCTTGTAGTAGGGACCGAAGGCTTCCTTGTCACATTCTTTGTAAATCACTCTGAAATCCGAGTCTTCCTAGTAGGTACTATTGATGTGTTCAAACCCTAGAACCTTTGCATCCATAGTAGTGATAAGAGCATGATGTCTTGACAAGGCATCCACAACTACATTATTTTTTCCTTTCTTGTACTTGATGATGTAAGGGAAGGGGTTAACGAACTCTAACCATCTAGCGTGCCTCCTATTAAGCATTTTTTATCCTCATAGATTTTTCAATGTTTCATGATCCGTGTGGATGACGAATTCATTGGCCAACAAGTAATGTTGCCAAACCTCTAAGGATCTCACCAACGCATAGAGTTCCTTGTCATAGGTCGGATAGTCAAGTGTAGCTCCACTTAACTTCTCACTAAAGTAAGAAATGGGCCTCTTATCTATATCAAGAATGCTCCAATGCCCACACCCGAAGCATCACACTCCACTTCAAAGGTCTTGTCAAAATCCGGTAATACCAAAACCGGAGCTCTAGTGAGGCTTCCTTAAGCTTCTTAAAGGCTTCTTCTTGCATAACTCCCCATGAAAAATCAATATCCTTCTTGACTACAGCAGTGAGAGGAGCAGCTATATTACTGAAATCTCATGCAAACCGTCTATGAAAGCTAGTTAATCCATGAAAGTTTCGGACATGCCCAATGGTAGTCGGTGTTGGCCATTCTTCAATTGCTTTTATCTTCTCTTGATCAACCTGTACATCCTGAGAACTTAAAACAAAACCTAGGAAAAATAATTGATTAGTGTAAAATGTGCATTTCTTGAGATTAACAAAAAGACCTTCTTGACAAAGAGTCTCTAGTACATGCTCAAGGTGCTTCAAATGATCCGACAAACAAGGTACTATAAACAAGTATATCGTCAAAGTAAATCACAACAAAATTATTGATGTAGGCCCTTATAGCATGGTTCATAAGCCTCATGAAGGTGCTCGACGCATTTCTAAGACTGAACAGCATGACTAGCCACTCGTAAAGGTCTTGTTTGGTCTTGAACGCAGTCTTCCACTAATCTCCTTTTCTCATTCGTACCTGATGATATCCACTCTTCAAGTAAACTTTAGAGAAAATGGTGGCTCAAATAAGTTCATCAAACATGTCATCGATCCGAGGATCGGATACCGCTATTTGATGGTAATATTGTTTATTGCTCGGCAGTCCACACACATCCTCCACATCTAATCTTTCTTGGGTACTAATAGAACTAGCACTGCATAAGAACTGAGACTCTCCCAGGTGTATCCCTTAGACATAAAGTCTTGAACTTGGCTTTCTATTTCTTTAGCTTCTTTCGGGTTCATCCTATAGGCTGGCCAATTCGATAATGCGTATCCGGGAACTATGTCAATCTGATGCTCAATTCCTCTTATGGGAGATAAGCCTGGTGGTATTTCCTCGGGAAAGATGTCTTCAAAATGCTTAAGAAGATTGGTCACCTCGGTTGGAAGTTCTAAGCATTCTAAACATGAAAATATACTTTCTTTGGAGATCATAAGTAGCACTGGGTATTTCGAATCCAAAAACTTAGTTACAACATTAGATGAAACAAAGAGACTAGTTTTACTTACCTAGGCTTCCTTGCTCATTTTGACTTGTAACTCGTGTACTTCAACTAGAGTGAGTGGTTCTAGGGTATACTTACGCTTGTTATGAGTGAATGAGTATTGATTGGTGCGTCGATCATGCATGACCACTCGATCAAACTGAAATGTTCTTTCCAACAAAAGATGCCCAGCTTGCATCGGCACTACATCACAAAGAACTTTTTCATGATACCTCTCCACGCTAAAGGGTACGGTTACTTGCTCCACAATCCTTAACTCCACATTTTCATTCAACAAACAAAGCTTGTAGGGCCTAGGTTGCTTTATCTTCGGAAGTCCTAGCTTGTCAACCATAACCTTGCTTGCCATGTTAGTGCATGGCCTCCATCATGATGAGACTACAAACCTTGTTGTTCACGGTACACCGGGTATGAAAGATATTTTCACGTTGATCTGTCTCCTTGGAATTTATTATGGTACTTAAAACTCTCCTTGTGACTAAGAGTTCTCCCACGTCTGGATACTCAATGTCTTCTTCGTGATGAGTGATGTTGTCTTCTTATTCCTCTTGAGACTCGTATCCTCTGTCAGCCGTGAGGATCATCAGTAGTTGGTTAGGACATTCTCTTGCCATATGACCTCAACCTTGACATTTAAAATAGGTAATTTCTCGAGCCCGATACGTATTTGGGAACCTTTCCTGTTTTGGTCTGGTGCCTTTCTAAACATCTGAAGCTATTTTCTTAAAATGAGAGTCGAGTTTCACCGCTTTCCCTTTGTCATTAGGTCGAGGATTACTTGGAAACCACGGCTTGGAACGACTAGTGACTATCACCTTACGCTTGATGTGTTGTTCTACTTGCATTTTTTTGTGAAAGAAAAGAGGCGGAAAGCTATGTCCTGTACAGTTTCTCCTCCCACCTGAGGGCGAAGTCATGTAAAAGCTCTTGGATATCATGATAAGGCTGCCTCTCCACTTTTCTCCCAGTATGGTCATTGAGGTCGTCAAAGAATTGTGTCACAAGATTTTCTTCGGATATCTCGGTCTCTAAGTGATTCTAGTAGACTTCAAATTCTTCAAAATACTCCCCAACCGAGTAAAATTTTATAAAAATTGAAATACTAAACAGACGACAAAGAGTAAAATGAAAATTTTAGTTGATTTTTTCTTAAGGAATTGAAAACAAAGTAGAAATAGGACAAAACAAGAGTAAAAGGATTGAGATAACTTGATGTTAGGAGCATTTACGCTATGATACCAGATGATATAAGACTCGGTGAGAGACGGTAAAGACTCGGTGAGAGCCGGATAAAGACTCGGGGAGAGCCTTGGATGACACATATGAGGAATCAAATGGCCTTCATCTCTTTTGTTGATTCGATGAGTGATGGATTGATGGATCGATAGCACCACAAAGAGCGACTAGGGTTTTCTCGGCGCGCGAGAAGTTTTTAAAGAACTGCGTTATTTTAATGATAGGTAAAAGCGTGAATACAAAGCTGTAGTGGGACTTTATTAAATAGTATATCAGTTGGTGCCTTCTAGGATTTTCTTCTCGTAATACATAAAAATGACAAATAAAAGAAATGGAAAACTTGTGTTGTGCGCACAAGTGAGACCTTCCCCACGTGTTGGAGGCATTGGGCTCGACTCACTAGGACTCTAAGACTCTAAATCAACCAAAAGTAACTTACCTTAGTTAACCATAGGAGAGGCAACAGTGGCATTGACGTGTCATGTTCACGCATTTCACATTTTGATTTTGTTCTAGCTTGTTTGACGTTCAGTTGAAGCCACTCTTAATGTTTGATGCATGTGGCTTTGCTTAGGTCTTGACTCGGCATTGCTTAGCGCGTAGAGTGCTTTACTCAATCATCTCTCGATGCACCTCGGGTGACATATGTATTCCTTTGGTAAAAGTCTTCTCCAGTAATGGTTTCTGAGTGAATCTAGATTCTTGCAGTCATTGGGACAAGTTATTTTGAGGAAACATACTTACCTGTGTTATTGAACGTCTCATGGTACGCGCTGAGACAGTTGAAAATGTCATCTTCCAATCCAGCTCGGGCGACATATGATTTTTCTCGGTGGTTAGCTTCTAACTAGTCAATTTCTAAGTGATTCTCGAAGCTGGTATCCTCAGGAGCTGGTTTGTACATCTTCTTGGCTTGAAGACTCTCGATAGCGGTTTCGACTACAGTTGTATGTGTCATCGATGATTCTGAGCGGGCTTCTGCAAAAGTCTCTCGAGCATCAGCATTAAAAGAAATATTTTTGCCGAGGAATATTACCTCCTTGGTCCTATGTACAAATGGTTTGCTCGAATCCCTGTTGTATAGGCTTCACGACTCGGCGATGATGCATAGGATTCCAAACCTGACTCCATGGCATTAAGTAGTGCCTCCACAGCCACACTAAACTTATCTCTATGTTTCCTGATATGAGACCGAGTCATAG
Source organism: Cardamine chenopodiifolia (assembly GCA_963922655.1). Taxonomy (NCBI): domain Eukaryota; kingdom Viridiplantae; phylum Streptophyta; class Magnoliopsida; order Brassicales; family Brassicaceae; genus Cardamine; species Cardamine chenopodiifolia. The sequence continues at coordinate 14,775,946 of OZ000481.1, read as the reverse complement.
GGCCTTTGATTACTTCTGGAGCCTCCATACCCTCCGGCTCTTTGGTGGTTTTGATGTCTAGGTCGATGCTTGCGTCACTAAATCAGAGATTCAATTACATAGAAATCATTCAGCAAACGATGTGATTGGTGATCTGAATGAAAGAGTTACATGAGGAGTGCATACTAACTATGGAGAAATGATAAGGTTTGCTTGTTTTGTCTCTATAGTCAAGCCTAAGACTGTTACTGAAGCACTCCTTGATGATTTTTGGATCTTGTCAATAGAAGAAGAACTAGAACAGTTTCTTCGAAATAGAGTGTGGTCACTTGTACCTCGACCGGAAGAAGTAAACATCATCGGAACCAAGTGGATTTACAAAAACAAGACTGATGAGAAAGGAAATATGGTTCAAAAAAAGATGAGGCTTGTAGCACAAGTTTACACAAAGATTGAAGGTGTAGACTTTGATGAAACCTTCGCGCCAGTTGCACGACTCGAATCTATCCGGTTATTGTTTCAAACTGTAGCAAATGGATTTTAAAAATGCCTTTTTGAATGGATATAATCAAGAAGAAGTCTTTGTTAAGCTACCCAAAGGATTTGAAGATTCCAAACTTCCTAATAATGTGTTCAAACTACACAAGGCTTTGTATGGTTTGAAACAAGCACCTAGAGCGTTGTATAACCAATTGACTGCATTATTGGTGGTGAACAAATATTCAAGAGAAAGTATTGACAAGACTCTGTTCATCAAAGAAGACAAAACTAGAATGTTGGTGGTGCAAATATATGTTGATGATATTGTCTTTGGAGGAACATCTCAAGGGTTAGTTGATGCATTTGTCAAGACCATGAATTCCGAATTTGAGATGAGCATGGTGGGAGAATTGAAGTAATTTCTAGGATTGCAAGTGAACCAAACTACATATGCTTCAAAGCTGGTGGAACGGTTTGGGATGAGTTCCAGCAAGACTGCACGGTCACCTATGAGCACTACGCTGAAATTTTCAAAGGACGAGAGTGGTTTCAAGATCAATGAGAAGTTGTATAGTAGAATAATTGGGACTTTACTCTATTTAACCGCAAGTAGACCAGACATGTGCCTTAGTCTAGGAATGTGTGCTCGATATAAACTATGTCCAAAAGAATCACATTTTACAGCTGCCAAGAGGATAATCAAGTATGTGAAGGGGACAATGAATTATGGTTTACACTACACAGCAGACACAAACCAAAACATGGTTGGATACAGTGACTTGGATTGCGCATGAAACTTGGATGCCCAGAAAAACACTATTGGAGGGTGTTTCCTTCTTGGTAACAACCTCATATCATGACACAGTAAGAAGCAAAATTGCACGTCATTGTTAATAGATGAGGCCGAATACATCGCCATTGGAAGTTGTTGTACACAATTGCTTTGGATGAACCAAATGGCAGATTATGGTATGAATCCTCTAATCATATGCTCATTAAATGTGATAACAAAATTTTCATTGATATTTCGAAGAATCCTATTGAATACTCTAAAACAAAAAATATTGCAATAAGACATCATTTGTCAGAGAATTGGTAGAAGAAAAACAAGTGATGATAGAACATGTACCTAGTGAATCTCAACTTGCTGATATTTTCAACCAAACCCTTGGATCATAACATGTTTATCAACATGCAAAAACCATTGGGTGTGGGTGCTCTCTGATGATCTTTGATAATGAGTGATAGCACATGGATAGGAGTTGATGTACAGTGCATTACTCTATGTTTTCAAAAACCTTTGTTTCTAACTGAGAAAAAGTGAAAATATAAGTTTCTCAAAACCTCTTACCGTTAAGTTCACTCGAAGAAAGAGCTACCTTCCATGCCTTTAGGAAGCTAAGTCAGTAATGTGTGTGTCACATCGGTTGAAAGAAGAGGAGGGAAAGGATAAAGCACATAAATGAGCAGTAAGAAACACCTTATCGCATACGATGAAGCTGAGTTTATCTACAAAGTAGACAAAAGAGAATACTTTTCTAAGGGGAGGAGCAAAAAAATATGGGGGAGATACAACATCATTATTTCACTCTCCCCAAGCCTCCTTGATACATAAAAGAGCAGTAATAAGCATCTCACAAAGGTGGACTTACTCATGTATTCAACGTCAAAAATCATGTGTGAGTGCATCCACCTTTGATGATCACAAGCCCAAGTCTTGCTTTCACGATCTGGCACACTCCTACATTGTTGAGACTCACTGGATCTTTAGGATATGTAGGTGTGAAAACTACTCTCAATGAATCAACACGTCTTAAAACTCCTCCCAAAAGAGAAATAGTTACCATGGTTGGAACAACAAGTTGAGTGTTCCAACATCTCTCTAAGCAAAAAGTGACTAGCACATTTTGCATTCAACTCTGAATTTGGTTTTTGTGTTTGAACTCTGAAACAAAAGGAGCAAAGAAAGGTGCTTATCTCTGAGGAAAAGCAGGTAAACATGAGAAGAGGGTTCAAGAAATTTGAGTTAAATTCTGAAGGTACAAGTGTTTAAAATACCATCGAGTTATCATAACACATATTTTCTTGTCAAAAACATATGATGATGTGTATTGATTGTCTCGCTAATGTTGATAATGAGTGAATCATAGTGATGGTCGAAATCTCTGTGCACTAATATTTGATTTTGCGTTTAGTGTGCCAACATTGAGCAGTGTTAGACTCTTTTGAGATTGTTGACTCTAACCGTTCAATCAACGAAGCTTCTCCGACACCAGCTGCAATTTTGACGTCACGTGTTGGTCCAACAAGGTCGAGAAGGCTCCTCCCACCACTGATCCGATGGCTAGTTTATCACATCTCGATGAGTAATTTTTCTCTTTGTCGGCCCAGTCATCTACTTCAGTGATTTAACTGCTCCAACAGAAATTCTAGCTCTGTCACCTGCACTCACTTTCGCTTCCTCAAACTTTGGTAAAGTATTCTTTGATAATCAATGCTGGTTTTTGATTGATTATGGCACTCGAGCAGGGGGAGTATGGGACAATTTAGTTAAGATTGTGTGATATCACTCGTTTGAAGGAGAGTTTGATTACTAGGGGAGTATGAGTCATGGGGAGTTAATAGCTTTCAGTGCAAGCATGATTTATGGGGGATTTTATGGCTTTTTTAATAGAAAAGACATTTGGTTGTAGGTTTGGTTGAGAAGGAACTTGATATGTGTCTATTGATGAAGTTTTCAGGATTCTTTTGAATTCATTGCCTAAATGTTGAATCAATATTGTTTATGTTGTGATAATGTGTGCTTTCTTCGAGTTGGGTGTGTGTTTTGATAACAAAGATTGCTCGAGTAGACAAATACAATCAAAAAGGGAGAGAGTAAGTGTAAATTGCACGAGCTACACTTGCTTAGAACAAAGAAGAAGTTGTTTGCTTATGGAGATGCTCAACGAGTCAGCGAGATGGTTATGTGGTGCACTGCTGATATGGACTTGGTATATTAAGGATCTGATTAGGATTAGCTAAACAATTGGATAATACTCGACCTAGAGAAGATCTAGGGATTTAATACAAGAAGATATTCTTGAAATGTCTAAAAGATTTAGGTGAAGCTAAATCTTGGTCAGATAGATTTGAATCATGACTTGGTCTTTCAACAAAAACAGGAGTCTCGTTAAGTTAAGAGAGAATCGGACTTGCTCCTTAGATATTAATAGGAGGTAAGGTTCAACTTCTCAAGTTAGCCGTTTTGAGAAAAAAAAGTAGGGTTCTACCTTTTTCAGTTTGAAGAGAGTATTCTTCACTCTATTACGGGTTAGAAATCATAGGTCTTAAATTAAGAAGAGTAGTTCCAAAAATTTTTGTAAAGCCATCAAGATTGTGATATCATTTTGAGAGATTTCTAATAAAATGTGAAACAGAGTTTCTTGTTTTGACATAATTCTTGTGTGAGTTGGGGTCCTCTTTCTTTTACACTAATGATTGAAAAGCTCGAAAAGGTTCTTCTTCTCCCTCACCGGTAAAGCTAAGCCAACTCCTAATAACTTTAATAAACAATGAAATATGTAGAGTTACTTTGGGAAGAAAATATATCGGCGAGAAGATGGGATCCATGTGGAGAGCATAGTGAGGATATTGGCCACGCTAGTGAATTTTCTATTGGAGAATATATTCCTAGTTTATTGAGGATTGATAGAATCCGCCATCTAGATCATAAAATGGAGGAAGTAGATAAAAGGTTTGATGAGTTTCTAGAAAGAGTAGTAAAAGAACATGAAAATGCAGATAAAGAGACCAGATCGGACTTAGTTGATAAGTTACTAATGATCCAAAGCGATTAGACGAGACAATTCCTTAAAACTTACCATATGGGTATTGAGGTTTCAAAATTTAAATACTAGCTAGTTTTATTTTATAAAATGTTAGCATTTGTTTTCTCTTAGGATATGTTTTTTTGCAGTAACAACAAAAACTTTGTCATCTCTTGAATGGACAATGACAGAGCTTATCAGACATCGAAAGGCTATTGTTATCAAATATTTTTCATAGTTTACACGTTCAGTTTGATCACTTTTTTTCCTATTTCACAGCATTTAGAGTTGTAAATAGGCATTTGAGTTATGTATTTGCACAGTTTTGCATTTTATGATCACATAGCGTCATTCTTGCATATTGCATAGGTTTTGAGTTAATTTCAGGTGTTTGTGAGACTTGGAGTTCGGGGGAGGAAGTTAAAGGAGGACGAAGCATGCAAAAGACGGTTTTTGTGGAGGATTACAGTCAGTAGCGGTCAAGACCGCCAGAGGCTACGAGATGGAAGATGAAGATTTAGCCATTGTGTGCACCTTGTAGCGGTCAAAGACCGCCATGATCGACACAATGCAGCTCTTAGTGGTGGTGACCGCTGCACTAGAGCACCAGGACCAACAAAGAAGAAGCTCCCAGCGGTCATGACCACCAGCTTGGACCGCTAGCCGCTATTCCCCTTAATTTTTGTTGTCTTCATATAAATACTTGTAAAAACACATCTAACCTTAGTTTTCTTCCCTCTAGAGTTTGTTTTAGATTCAAAATCTTTTTAGATGCTTTGGATTGATCTTCCTCTTATTATGTCACTCTTGTGAAAGATTCTTCACTTCTATCTTTTTATATTCATGTTTTCATCTTTTCTTCTCTCTCTATGCTTTGTAGCTGGCCTCTGTTGAATCATGGGTAATGATAGATTAAGATGAATTGATAGTTAAATGATGATTATTTCGGTTGATTATTGTTATATCCTTCATATAAGATGATCTTAATGGTAGTTTTGACTTGATCTCTCAAATTCTAGAACTTAACAAATTCACTTTTGGAAGGTATTCGATGAATTGGTTGAACCAAATATTTTATTAGATTTACATACCTAGCCAACGGGAATTGATGATTATGGTGTTTAGTGAACTTATTGGAATTGTTTCTTAATGATCATTGATTATGTGATTAAGAATAGAAGTTATTGTTAATTACTTAATTAGTAAAGTGATTACTGTCACAAAAGTGGATTCGTCATAATTGTGAATTTCATGTTCTACGATGGTGCTTAATTCAATCTCGGGCGTTATTGTTTGATGGTCCAATATTTTTTCTCTTGTTTTCCTCTTTGCATTTTACTTTTTTTTCATATCTTTGTTTATAAATATAAAAATCAAAATTATTTGCTCTATATTAGTTTGTATTTCGCATCTCTAGTGTGTAATATTTATGTCCATGTGAATTCATTACCTAAACTGATACATGGACACATCGATGCACATTTAAGTTTAATTGATGTGTATACCAGCTATGTAGAAATTACAAAAAGAGATTCGTTCAAGTTCACAAGATGATTTATTTGTAACTGAGAAAGAAGATGAATAATTTACAAGCTGTTATTAAGGAGGCATTACGGTTTTGTCCTCCGGCTCCATTATTTGTTCCACGAGTATTAAGTGAAGATGTCAAATTAAAGGGATACATTGATACAATATTCCTGTAGGCACACATGTTAAATCTTTACGGATATTAGGCAGGGGATCGGTTCAAAATGTTTTGATGGCCACTTCTTGATATGCAAATAGATTGGATGATGATTCCGTATACCTTCGATCTAATCTAGCAGCTGCAAATGCCAAATTTGCGTATTTATGGGCTTGCAAGAAACGACAATTGAGCCAAATTGAAGGAATGAACAACTTGCTTGACATTTTGACGGCAGGTAATCCAGTATTGTCTCAGGCATTGGAAACAAGGAAGGAGACTATTCGACTGTAGAATTTGAGGGAACCAACACAACAGCTGCAGAGCGAGTTGGACTATAGAGCAACAAAAGCCGCTGAAGCCAAACTTTTTGGCGATATTAATTTGAACAATTAGACCTTTTTAATTTTCTTTGTATTGTATAAACTTTATTTTTGTATGTATTTAATTTTATTTTATTTCAAATTTTGTTTATTTCTATTTTTAATTAAATATATTAATATATTACAAAATTTATACTAAAATATATATACAAGGGGTCATTAATGAGTCGTATACGTAACGACGAATTAACGACAATGTTATAGAACTATCATTGTTAATTTGTCGTAAAGTTTACGAAGATTTAACGATTTCAAATAGAACTTGTGTTGTTAATTCGTTGTTAATATTAAAGACTTAACAATGTTTGCATTAGCATCGATGTAACGATGATATATTAATGATTCTTTTACGACGATTTACTTTTCCGTAATTGAGTGTACTTCGAATTTACGATGAAAATGTTTACGTCGAATTTACAACGTATTTTGTTTCTCGCTAACTGTTACGATGAATTGACCATTACAACGAGTTGTTAACAACGATTAAGTATTCGTCGTAAAACCGTTGTAAATAGTTATAACAACGAATTTACAACAATTTAAGTCGTTGTTAAACATATGTTTTCTTGTAATGTTATAATCAATGCTTGGACAATCCAACGAAACATCACAAATGGAGAATGAGTTAGCCAGAAAGGCATATATGCGGAAGAGTTTAAGCCAGAGAGGCATATAGAATCATATTTGGATTTTCAAGGATAAGATTTTAAATTCATTCAGTTTGGTTCGGGAAAAAGAATATGTCCTGGAATAGGATTCACATCAGCATTGATCGGTATGACATTGGCCAACATTGTGAAACGATTCAACTGGAGAATCAGTGTTGAACCAAAAAGGGTTCAACATGATCTAACTGAAGCAACCGGTCTCGTGATTTTTCGAAAATTCCCTCTTATGGCTTTTCCAACATCTGCTTGATTTGCCGTGTTAATATGTATCTGTTTCGCTTGGTTAATGAATAAAACATAGTAAATTCGTATGTTTTAATGATATGGTGTGTTACATATCGATATGTGACATCCTCCTTTTGCTTTTGATTGACGAAATTAAGGTTTCCGAGATTGAATTAAAAAAAAATGATAAGATATGTAATACGCTCGATGATTTGAGAGAGAGTTTGCCTAAAGTATGCTTTATGTATTTAAAGTAGATACGCCAGTACTAAACTAGTAACAAAATATTTGACTGAATAAACCGAAGCACTGTCCATATGCATAGAAGATATCAAATTTCACGATTCCCCTTGTCTTGATGCATAGCCACCGTTAAGTGAAAGTTTGGTTCTGTGTTGCAGAAGCTGTCAACAAGAGCTTAACGGTAGCTCTAGCAACCGCTTTGTTGTCCTTAGTTGGTTGGAGCAACGCTTTCTTCAATCACACGGTGACATACCATTTGGGTATTTGTTCGAGTTTTGGGTTTTGCTAGTTAGGTATTAGGTAATTTGAATATTGTATTTAAAACCCATCTACATATATTTTAAAAAATTAGGTTGGTTTGGTTCGGATGCTAATATTTGTTGTTGAAACTTGTTTTGAATCCGTTAATATTTTGTTTCGGTTCGGATCAGTTATTTTATATTCATGATACCTATTTTATCTGAAACTATATGAAGTTATCTACATTTACCCGCAATTATCCAAAATTACCCAAAATTACCCAAAACTTACTTAAATTTATCCGCAATTATCCAAAACTATCAAAAAATTACCCAAAACTATATGAAATTACTCGATAAACACTCTTATTCGATTACACACGAAATAGACTCAACATATAGATAGTAGATCATCTAAGTATTTGTTTCATTCAGGTATTAATTCGGATATCGGTTTTTGTCAGGTATTAGTACCTGGTACCCAAAAAATAATAGAAAACTCATTTGGTGATTAAAACTTACCCAAACCCATATTTTTTCTTAGGTTCAGTTTGGGTTCCGTTTTTTTTGTCCAGGCATAGCCCTGTACTAGATCTCAAGGATTATCTCCATTAGGATATGTTAAAATCCCTCATTAGTTTTAATTGAAAAATAGAATTTCAATTTAGTGAACATCTCCAACTGTAGTTGTTCAGGTATACTCCAAATTATGATATGGGATCAGTCTCACTCGTTGGTAAAGTGTCTTTACCTCTTTTTAAGGTTAGGCAGAGAGGTGTCAAACCGGCTACTCCGCGTCCATCTAATATGTCCAGTGGCGGACAGTTTTTTTTTTGAATCGCAATGGGTTGGTCCGTCAGGACCGTGGTCAATATGGATATATCCAGGCCTGCCCAACTATATTTAGCGGATTAGTAGGCTGGTTTGGATTTAGTATTTATATTAAAAATTAAAAGTATATTTTAAAATTAAAAAATTAACAACTTTTAAATAGAAAATAACTTTTGATACAATATGTTTGGAAATATTATAAATTTTATACATTAAAATTCTTTACATTATGACATATGTCGCACATTATATTTTAGTAACTATATAAAAGTATTCTTTTATATATATATTATTTATTTTTATTAAAAACTGGTAGCCGCAGGTCGATTCGTCAATCCATGGACAAAAACTGCTGAAAATTTTACAATAGGCTGGCCCACGAGACCCTTTCTTTAAAAGACCTGAAAATTTATGTCTATATCCGCCCCATGACTGATCGAGATGGAAAAAGCTTGCAGATTGCAGCCAATTTAAACATCTTTAGTTAGGCATCTGTTTAGAAAATGTCTCATGTGTTAATTCTAGTACAATTAGTTAGCAAAATAATGCTATCTACATAATCAAAAATGTCTCCACGGTGAAATATAAATGTTTTGAAATATATAAACCAATTAGCCCTCATAATCTTTTTCATTTTATTTGTAGTTATCCATTTAAAAATTATTTAAGATATCTATTTTAACTAGATTTCATTCTGAACTACATAAAGCAATCAGCTGATATACTAAATAAAATTTTCAGGTTTTATAAAATTTTCGAAGGTTCAAAGTTTCTCTCTGTCACAAAATCACAACATGCATGGCCGAAGACAGAATCAGTATTGAGAAAAACATCGAAACTCGGTTCGAGAGATGGATCAAACCCTAATAAGAATCCAACAAGAACATGATCTCACTACTGAATTCCCACAAAGGAGATTGCAACCAACAGATTGGAATGCAACAAACACAACTCCTATCGAAGTTTTTGCCTTTTTAATCCCCGAAGAAGACAACCATCATCATGATCAACAAACTCAACAAGTCATCACTAGTAGTAATACAATAACTAACTTATGTGATTGGAAACCGGGTTTTGTTTTCCGCAGTCATTGTTTAATCAAAGACAGCTTGCAGATTGGTCCTCTACGGCGGAAACAGGATTGTTTTGTAACGTTTAGTTGAGAAGTTAAAACTCAAGACGCTGAAAAAGATCCATCTGTTAAGGTTAGGGACTTAGAGAAGAGGATAAATTCGCAAAGGAGACGTGTAGAGTCCCTGTCTCAATCGGAGACTACTACAAGGATAAAGTTACATGCTATGTGATCAACATAGAAGAAGAAGAAGATCTAACTTCTCTTTGGAGGAATGATATGTTGGATTTTTCATGGATTTTTACTTTGATTTAATATGTGTTTTAGAGTCCTTTAGGTGTTTTTAGAGTCTTATCAGGTCAAATCATGATAGAAAGAGTTATAATGCATTTGAGAACAAGATTTGGAGAAAAAGATGCAAAATTATGCAGAGACGTCTGAACTTTGTCGTTCATTTAGGCACTTTCCACCGATCGATTGAGCTACATTTTGGATACAATATATATCTTTGAGTTAGTTTTCATTTTGAAGTGGTTTGAAGTCAATCCAACGGTGCGACCAAAAGTTATGACGCTTTTTGTGAAGCCAGTCAAGTCTGGAAGAAGTTGAATCATGCACAGAGCCAAGATGGCGTGAGAAACCAGATCGATCGATCTGGAATCAAAACGATCGATCCCAAAGTGCCATGAGAAACCAGATTGACCTCCAGCGAAAAAATAGAAATTTTATCCATTTTCTAATTTGTTTAGGATTTTGACCTAGAAGAGTTGGTACCTATAAATAATTGTTTAAGCCATTATTTAGGCTAAATTTCCTATTATTTTTAGACTATTGAGACCTATTGTTAAGAAATATCCTTTTGGAGTTTTATTGGATTAACTATGAGTTGTCATCTTCTACATTTGGTTGTTTCATTACTTCCATGACTGAGTAGTGCTCTAGTTAGGGTTTAGGATTTCAAAAAAACAAAAAATCATTAAATCAGACACAAATAGGGCTTTAATCTTATGTCATCTTCATATTTGATGTTAGATTGAATCTATTCTCCAAAAGGTTATAGGTGATCGGATAGAAAATATATGAGCGTATTGTCTTTAGCTAATGAAATCTGATGTTATTGCGATACGTGAACATATCGAACCCATTAGTTAATGTTTCTCTAAAATTTAAGCTCAAACGACAGTTTAGACACTTAGGTGGTTAGACATAGTAATTGCTACCGCGATTGTGGATTGATTAGACGTTTTGTTCGAGTTCAAGATAGTTCTTAATGAATGCCCTGAATAGTTGTCTGGTTCGTGATCTCTGATTTCAGAGAATTTCTGAAAGTCTAGCGCTTTTAATCCATTGATTTACATCGTTATTTACTTTTCATTTCTTTCTTTAGTTTCATATCAACAACCAATTTCTCTTTTTCTTCTTACCTTAAACCCTAAAGCCTAAATCCTAAACCCTAAACCCTAAGTCTGGGGAAGTGCTGATGAGTTCTCAAATCAATTTGACGCCAAAACATTGTGTTGATGATACCATTGAATATTGATTTAAATGAAAGGTATGTCTAGGCCTTTTTCCAAAGTTAAAGCGATCATCACTCATGAGTTTAAAGACAAAGAACAAGCAGTTGTCGATGAGATGATGAGTAAGGTTCTGAAGTTGCATCTACATGACAAGATATCATGCGGACCATGTCTCAACCCACCACCACCGCACCCCTGGTCCTTCTAAGGATTCTCCTAATGCCTAGGCATTACGGCAGTCAAGCTCATGAAATTAAATAAACACTTGGTGGGAGACAACCCACTGGTAAGTATTTATAGTTTTGGTTTTCTTTTATCATATTTTATTTTTCCATTTGTCGTGTCCTTCTTAAGATCTATTTTCACACCAAGACAGTGTGAAGTAAGTTCGGGGGAGGGTACTTGTTGGGACTAATGCCATTTCTTTGTTTTGTCGTGTCTTTTTTGTTGTTTTATTGAGTTAAACATGGGAATTTTATTGTGCTGTTCTTGGATTTCATCTGGTGTTGACTAACTTTCCAAAGACTTCTAGCAGTGATTGTTCTCAGCATAAAAAGATTGGAAACACCATCCGTAGATCAACTTACATGAAATTCCCTATCCTTTGCAAGTCTGAATGATCTAACGTTGGCTCTATCTTATAGGACCTTTAACTTGACATAATCTTCTCATTTAGGGGCTTGATATCGCACAAAGATCACAACACTCGGAGTTCTATTCCACCATATCTACCACTCTTTTCATACTTCGAATGGCCAAACTCATCTTTAGTTTGGTACCACACCTTATCCTTATCCTTTCATTCAAGCCACATTCCTTGAATCTAGTAAAACAATGATGCAGAGACCAAATAAGAACAATGGAGAAATCATAACAGAGAACTAATAACTAAAGCTATTAGCACCATTTCTTAATCTAGTTCATCTTAAGTAAAGTCCATAAACTTCCTAAAAATTAAGCATCTAAAGGCGTAAACTTAACCAAGAAAGCCTTAAAATCGACACAATATAGCTTTACAAAGATACTTAAAAGAGTTGAGCATCACATGGAACAGCTATAAAACAACAGCAAAGTCACATTATACATAGAAACACAGGACTAACACAAATATTAAAACACGATAAACAAGCAGTTAGTTATACATAAGCCCTTAATCCGCATTCCTTGAATCTAGTAAAATATAATAAACCACAGACACTAAGAGAATCCGAGGTTTCAAAAATACCACAGAAACTGAAACCTCTGGCTGATGAGAGTCTCTGCTACACTATGCTTCAGACTTACCGAGATGCAAACGCTTCTTTGCTGTGAATTACGTTTGTCAGAAAATGCATGCCCCAATAGTATGTGATTTTAGTCTTCTATAGTGGGTTATGCGCTATGTTAAGGGAACAACTTCCATGGGAATCTCTTTCAACAAAAACACAGACTTAACCCACAAAGCCTACTGTGACAGTGATTTTGCAGGCTGCAGAACCACACGAAGATCAACAGGAGGCTTCTGCACTTTCTTTTGAGCAAATCTGATTTCCTGGTCTTCAAAAAAACAAGAGACTATGGCAAAAAGTTCCACAGAAGCTGAGTATCGCTGCCTTCCTGACACAGCCTCCGAACTAACCTGGCTAAATACATTGTTGCGTGAACTTGGTGTCCCTCAACCTATTAAACCAGAACTCTATTGTGACAATCTTTCAGCTGTTCATCTCTCGGCAAATCCAATTTTCCATGCAAGGTCAAAACATTTTGAAACACATTTTCATTATGTTAGAGAACGGGTTGCTTTCAAATCTCTCGTGGTTAAGCATGTACCGGCCTATCATCAGCTTGCCGACATCTTCACCAAGTCTTTGCCTCAACCATCTTTCACCTCTCTGCATTTCAAATTTGGTGTAGCCTTTGCCACCCACACCTAGTTTGAGAGGGGATAATAAACCACAGACACTAAGAGAATCAGAGTTTTCAAAAATACCACAGAAACTTAAACCTCTGGCTGAAGCAGAGTCTCTGCTACACTCTGCTTTAGACTTACCGAAATCTGCAACTAAACAAATCCACATTGCAGGCATGGGCTTGAAGGAAAAGAAGCCTTTGCATCTCGGTAAGCCCATTCGACAACAGTCCTCTGTACCTGCAAATGACGTCAAAAGCAAAACAAGAAAAGGACAAGAAGACATGAAGAGTTGTGCCATGACAATGACCTTAAAGATCAAATTTGAACCTCTAGCATTATACACCACATGTTAGAAGAAGTCGACGTGGTCATTTAGGGTTTAGATGAAATCCCCTTGTAGCTCTTTATAAAGACTCACCATAAGATAAAAATCTGTAATGAGAAAAACTGAAAAACAATGAACAAAAGCTTCAACATTTATCTCCTTTCTTAACTCTCTCTCTCTCTCTGTTTCATCTTCTCTGTTTCTTCCTTTTACAAAACAATGATACAGAGACCAAATAAGAACCACGGCGAAGTCACATTTAGCCTAAATCCTTTCATAAATTGGAAACAGAGAACTGATAACTAAACCTATAGCCCCATTGCTTCATCTAGTTCATCTTAACAAGTAAAGTCCATAAATTTTCTTAAAATTAACTATCTAAAGGCGTAAAACAAATTAAGAAAGCTCTAAATTCGACACAAGATGGCATTATAAAGATACTTAAACGAGTTAAGCGTAACATGGAACAGCTATAAAACAACAACAAAGTCACCATTAACCTAAACCCTTTTATACATGGAAACACAAGACTAACACAAATATTAAAACACAATAAACAAGCAGTTATACATAAACCCTTAATTCTCATTTCTTGAATCTAGTAAAACAATGATGCAGAGACCAAATAAGAACAATGGCGAAGTCACATTTAGCCTGAACCCTTTCTTAAAATTGGAACTAAACTAAACCTATTAGCACCATTGCTTCATCTAGTTCATCTTAACAAGTAAAGTCCATAAATTTCCTAAAAATTAAACATCTAAAGGCGTAAACTTAACCATGTAAGCTCTAAAATCAACACAAGAAACCATTATAAAGATAGTTTTAAGAGAGTTGAGCATCACATGGAACAGCAAGACAATGTGGCTGTTGCATATAGAAAACAGTACTCAATTGCAATTCTCTACAAGAAGCCATAACTTTCACAGTGCTTTGTCTCGTATTGATATCCAAGTATCTTAAACCTCCCATTCTTCTCATCTCCATCACTTGACATTATCTCCGTATACCTTTTCTCTAACCATCTCTCGGTTTCTCCCCATGAATCTCTACTCTACATAAAGACAAATCACTAGAAACAATCTCAGGTTTCGATAGATATATTTCACACTAAAGGTTGAAGCTTTATTGTGGAGATTACTCACAGGGAGAGAAGAAGGGTGTGAAACGACAGAAACGACGCTGTTCCCTTTAGCGGAAGTGGACCGTGAAACTATGTGGTCACTGTTATTAGGGTCCCCATTCCGGTGAGTAAAACCAGTCTCCTTCGTCTTTTACGCTGTTTCCGGAGAAATGTCGTACGCATGACTCAATGCTGCTTAGTATTTTCCTACGCCGTGTTGTCAAAGAGAAACGTTGAATTGGGTTCATTTGTGAAGACCTACGATCTCGAGATCACGGGAAAATCAAAGTGGTTGATTAAAGGTTTGGACTTTGGCGGCTTTTTTTGGTTACTGTGGCGAACCCCTTCTTTGAAAATTTGGTTAATTAAGGATTCAGGGTTTAAACGGTCCTATTTAGAGTGTCGCCGGAGATTTTTTTGTTTTAGGAAAATTTTCGGGCGGACTAATTCATTACCTGGTAAAACTTTCCCTTTTTAATGTTGTTGATATTGAACAAAAAAAATGTTGTTAATACATATAAATGGTGCTCATATAGATACTTATAGGGATATTAAGCTAGGCTAAGACTATGCGGATTGATTGTAAATCATTTTGCAGTGGAACGGATTAAAGTTTTATAAGTACTGAAAAAGCAGATTTTGCGGGGTTTCGACTGTAATATATAGACAACAATTTCGTTCAGTGTCCGCTTTCTATTTCAAAATCGAAAGTTTTTGGAAGCTTGCTTTCATAGGACTTCCGAAAATATTCTTTTAAAAACGTGTTAGAAACTTGCACTTCCTTTCTAGAATTTAACGTTTCTATTTTGGTAGCTATTATTTTATATGTTTTTTATTTTATTTAAAAAATCAAAAACTATTAATTTTTTTTGTGCACATCATTTTCCTATTTTATCTATAAATTTTTTTGCTTAGAATATTATTTTAATCATATACAAAATGATGAAATTGATTAATTTGATTGAATAAAAACTATTTTGGAAATTTTGATTTTAATGTTCTTTCTTTTGATAACATAGAGTTTGAGGTGGATTTTAATTGAGTTGAAATGAATATTGTGATATATATAGTTGAGTTGAGTAAAAATGGGGCACCGAATTTATGTTATTCATAACATTTTTTAAATACATTAGATGTTATAAATAAATATTGAATTTATGTTATTTATAATAAATTTTAATATAGTATAATGTTTCAGTGTTTAATTATATATATATATATACACGCTTCCAACACGTCAAGTTTCCTAATACTTTTTAAATAATCGCTTCGAGCCTTTTATATGTTTCCGCTTCTGCATACATGTTTCTAATTCCATGCAACTTAGATTTCAACATGCTTAAACAATAGAATACCCCCGCCCCCACTGATATTATATTTTACTATGATTCGTGTTATGCGCAGAAATATTTTTGATCTATATTAGTTGAAAAATGTTAGTTATATATATAAATTATATGATTCATAAATTTTGTTTCTAAATATTTTGTTTGATTTTTTATTCTAATTCAATTGGTTATAAATTTTATTTTATCATAGATAGATTTAACAATAAAAAAAGAGTGATTGTCTTTTCTTTTACCAAATTTGTTAGTAATAGTTTTTCTTTTGAATGATGATCATAATTTTTTTTTATATTTGTATGAAAATAATTTTTAAACTTTTAAAATCATACATTTTCTAATAATATGATCATTCCAATTGTAAATAAATTTACTTGAATTTATTTGAACAAATCTTTTGATACATTTTCTTTTTAAGAGATTTTTTTCCAAAGTCTGATAATGATAAAAAAAACTTTTACTATTTCTATAAGTCGTTTAAGATTTACTCTTACAACCCAAATTTATTTTTAGGTGTTATTAATTTATATCTTATTACACACACTAGTAAATCTTTAGTTACTACTATTCTAAGTTTTTCATAAATTCCAAACTGACGTATCATACTTTAGAATTTCTTTTAAACATAGTGATTTTGGGCATACCTCTTTTTATCAATATATTGTATTTTAAATATTAGTATTTAGTTTATCACATATTTATATTAAATTTCATGTTTAATCTGAGAAATATGTGATTTCTTAGATTTTAAATTAAGTGACATAATATTAAAAATATATTTAAATAGCATTGAATGTTAGATTCTTAATGTTTAAATGTAGACTGTTACAAAATGTAAACCCTATAAAGGGTAGGAGAAATCATAACTCCGAGGGGAAGATCTTTTCATGCAATAATATTAAACACACATTTTACTCTTTTCTTTCGCATGGTTCTTTATTAATCTTTTAAAAATTAGAGACATCGTAATACGGTAGTGGAATTCCTTTTTTCTAATTCAAAACAAGTACAATTCCGGATTCGACATCCACGAATTTTAAGGTTATCAAAAAGTTGGTGTTGAAGGTTGCAAAGAGGTTCAACAATTTGTGTGAAATAAAATTCAAAAAAGAGACCAAAAAAGCATAATGCAAAAGGAAAAAAGATAGAAAAAACTAGTATATACAATAGAGTGAAAGAGCCATACATTGGTCCTAAACGGGAGTCTTAGGGAGAGGATTGAGAAGAGTTGTGGAACTCCTTGATGGATCCTTGAATGAGAGTGTGAGGACCTTCTTCATTAGTGATATCTATGATTTTTACATGTTTATAACATTTGTTTCATCACTTTAAATCTCATCTTGCATCATTTAGGAGTTGCATATATGCATTTTATTCTCATTTTGTATTATCTTACATTTTAGAGCCATAAGTTGCATATATTGCATTTTACATAGTTTTGAGTATTTTTAGGTGCTTATGGGACTTGGGGATCTTTGAGCCTTAGAAATGAAGAGAGAAGCAAGAAGAGATGAAACAAACAAAGCGAAGAAGAACTTGTAGCGGTCACCCAAACCGCACGGAATCCAAAGTGGTTTAAATATCGCATCAGAAGAACTTCTTACCATGCCCAGTTTAATCTTCAATTTGGTATCAAGATAGGATATTGAGTTGGGTTTCCAATGGAACTGGTCTCGAGTCATTTGGAGATGTATTCCAAGAGTTATGGTCGAATTACTTGCCACATACCATCTCTACCATGAATGAAGAATGAAACATAATTTTGTGTTGACCAAAATAGTTACGGTTGACTCGAATATTTTTGTTGCCTCCATATAAATATTTTTCTAAATACCTTTAAACCAAAGTTTTCTTCTCTCTAGAGTTGGTTTTAGATCCAAACTCTCTTTAGATATTTTGGATTGATCTTCACCATATTATGCCACTCTATTAAAAGATTTATTTACCCTATTTTTGTAAATTCTTGTTTATATATATTTTTCTCTTTCTTCATTTTAGTTGTTTATCATTTATGGGTTATGCTAGATTAGGATAAATTGATGGTTGTTTAAGTGATTACTGTTCGATTTTTCATTTATGTTGATCATAATGCTAGATTTGACTTGATTTTTCAAATTCTAGAGCTTAAACATTTCACGCCTAGAAGATGTTCGATGAAATGTTTGAACCAAACTTTTTATTAGTTTTGCATATCTAGCAAATGAGAATTGATAATTAGGATATTTAGTGAACTTCTTGGAATTTTTTATTAATGCTCATTGATTATTTTATTGTTAAAGAGAGTTATTGATGATTGTATAATTAGTAATTAGTGCTACGTAAGTAGATTAGTCATAATTGTGAACTCCATGTTCTACGATGGTGTTTAATTCAATCTTTTGCATTTTTTTTATTGATAGTTCACTATTATGATAGTATAACCTATGGTCCAATTGTTTTTCTCTTTGAATTTCTTTTCATTCCTTTGTTTATAAAAACCATAATTATTTGCTCTAGATTAATTTAAATCTCGAATATTGAATGTGTAATCTTTAGTTCTTGTTGATTCGATCTAAAAGTGATATGAACGATAGGTTCAATCGATAGACCTAAAAAGCTAATATCAATTAGCTCTTTAAGACCTTCTTTACCTTTCTTATTTAAGTCCGAGGTAATGATGCTAACCCGAATGTTCATTCTCATTTTTAGACGGTTCTCCTACTCTTTACCTTAACCATTTCTTTCTATAAGTTAAAAAGCTCCAAGTCTCAAAGTGTGAAAAGAAAGAAAAATATTGAATTGGTTTTCCCCTAAGAGTTTACAAATAAATTAGTGGAAACAAAAAAAAGCAAAGAAAAGAGATAAAAAATAACTAAGTTCAAAGAATTTTTTCCCTAGGTGATTATGAAAGAAAATATTTATCATGAGGTTTTTGGAATAAAAGACGAACGAGTCTATTGGTTTGAGATTGAAAAGAGAAGGAAAAAATGTGCAAAAGGGTAGAAACTATGATTTATGTCATAAGATGGGGTAGAATAATGAGAGATATGACTTTGTATTCACCAATTGTTTCCCTTCTTACATAAATTTTTCATTTTTCTTGCATTCTTATATTTTGATAGCAAATCACCAAAGAAAAACTCTTTTGAAACCACCTCAAAAAACCTTCACCCAAAACCGACTGAGAACGATTTGACTTCCCTTTGCGAGTCTACAATAAACACCTTAACGAACGTTAAAGAGATGTTTTTGATTTGATTGTGAGTTTTTGCTTAAGTATAGGGCTTTATAATGTGCATGGAGAGGTACAAAAAAGTATGATGTTTGTTTTTGCACCTTTTAACTATTTTTGAGGGCAATGTGTTTCATTCTTCATTTGATATTTCGTGATTTTGAGTACCCGCTCTTCAACCTCTCCGACCCTTGACCATTCCTTCTTGTTTTCTTGTGGATAAGAAAAAGATAGGTTGAGGGAGTTAATATCCATGGTTTTACATGTTTATAACATTTTTTCAACTCTTTTTCTCATCGCATTACATTATTTAGGTTCATTTGCATTTCTTTTAGTTTAGACTCTTGAATTTGACTTGCATTCTAGAATCCTAAGTCATAATCGTTGCATATTGTATAGTTTCGAGTTCATTTTAGATTTTTGAAGATTTAAAGATGAGCATGGAGATTCAACCAAGGAGCAAAGACTCTGGTGTCCAAATGCGGCAGCCATAACTCCCACGGTGGCACCCAGCAGTCAGAGCTCCCCTGGTGGCACCCAACGGCCAGAGCTCGCCCGATATCACCCAACGGCCAAATGCAGAAGCCATACCACACTGATGTGACCAAAAATTCTTTGTTATCCAAGAGTGTGACTTGATTCTGACCCAGTTTGTTGGGTCGACCCGGTCCGCATTATTGAAGCTATATAAGTAATTTTACACCTAATTGAAGGGATCTATCTTTTTATTAAATTTTCTTTTCCTCTGTTAGATAAAAGAACTTCTTGTATTGAATCTTAATCTCTTTATGCAATCATTTTATTTTATTTTTAGCTTTCTTAACTACTCTCCTTTAAACATGATTATGCAAAGATTAAACCCTATGTTGTGTGTTCATGGATATTAGTGAATAATCTTTTTAGAACTTTTGGATATTGTAGATTTAGGATGATTATGAGTTGATTTGTGGAGTGTAGGTTTAGAACATCTTAGATCCTTGCTTAGTATGTGTTATTAAAGATAGATTAATATGGATCATGTTGATTTAGACCTTAGCCAATTTTACACCCAAAATGTGTTTAATGAAATGTTTGAACCAAATTACTAAGTGTTTTTCATACCTATCCAATAGGAATTGATGATTAGGATGCTTAGTGGTATTTAGACTTGTTATTAATGCTCGTTTATTATTTGATTGCTAACAAAAGTTGTTGATGATTAGATGATTAGTAAAGAAATTAGTACTATATAAATGGATTAGTTTATATTAGTGATATAAGACCTAACGATTAGCTTTATTTAGGTTGCATAAACTCCATAAACTAGCAAGTAGTCATCATAGTCAATTACCTTACTATAAGAGTTCGTCTTTCCTTATTTGATTTAAAACTTTTCTTATATTTTTTGCTCTATTTACATTTGAATCTTGATACAAATCAAAACCAACTTATTTTGCTTAGATTGAGTAATTGCATGTATTTCTAATGACTTGAGGCTTGTTTCCTTGTGGATAAATCATAAGTGTTACATTGCATAATAGATTATTTTGTGTGATGCAAAACACGTTTAGTCAAACATGTTCAAGAAACCACTAAAGTCTTTTACTAGTATAATACTAATATATTTACTGCAATTTAACTGAATAATTAAATTGTAAATTAGAAAAATTATTACACCAATTATATAATAACAAGTAATAAGATGGGTTTCTCATAAGTATCTCATAGTTTCTCAAATGATATATGTTCTCAAATTCTCTCACTTTTTTGCTACTTTCCATTATTTTAATGGTGAAAAACTGCACAAAACATACTTTAAGTTAAACACACTAGCCTTTTGAAATATGCTAACAGAAAATATGTATGAGTGTAGGTTGGCTAAATAATGATTTTCGCTCATATTTTTGGTTGGCGAAATGTGCTTGTTGTGTTTTGTCACCAATTGTCTATGTGCAAAATGTTTTGATTCTTCATGCATTTATTTGGTTAATGGATCGATACGAGACCACTTCTTCTAGTGTTCTTTTGAGATACAGAGATGGCAAGTGTCGAATAGTAATATGATGATTTCTAACAGCTAAAATTTATTTTAATAATATGTACTAAAAGTTTGTTGACAAAAAAAGTTTCTAATATAAAGTTTACTTTTCAATATAATTTTATATCAATATCTGTAATTATAAATTTAGAATCCAAACACAAATAATTTCGATTGTATGTAAGTCAACTATTTTGTTTTAATTTTTGTTTGTTTTACTTTTCTAATATGTAATAAACAGTGATGACAAAAAAAATGTAATAAACAGCTTGGCCAAAAAAAGAAGTGTAACAAACATGATGAAATGCTAGGATGACCTTGAAAAATAAAATGAGATTCACTTGACCTCTACATGATCTACATAACCTCCACTAACTTTCCTTTTATTGATAATTCAAAACTACTCTTACAATAAAATATTATAAATCTTTTAAATCAAACTAATTTTAATTTATTTTAATTTGAATGGTCAAATTAAATTCATTTCTCCATTACCTACCAAATTAAATGAGCATTTTCTCTTCTCTCTTCTCTTTTTTCTCTTCTCTCTTCTGTTACGAAGCTTTTCTTTCTTCTCTTTCACCTAACAAAACTCTTCTCTCTTCTGTTACGAAGCTTTTCTTTCTTCTCTTTCACCTAACAAAACTCTTCTCTCTTCTCTCCAAAGCTATTCTCCAGACTTCTCTCTTCTTTCCAAAACTCTTCTCCGACGATACTCTTCTCTCTGAAACTCTTCTTCGACGAAGCTCCGACAAAGCTCTTCTCTCTGACGAAGCTCTTCTCTCTGACGAAGCTCTTCTCTCCGACGAATCTCTTCTCTCCGACGAAGCTCTTCTCTCCGACGAAGCTCTTCTCTCCGACGAATCTCTTCTCTCCGACGAATCTCTTCTCTCCGACGAAGCTCTTCTCTCCGACGAAGCTCTTCTCTCCGATGAAACTCTCTCTCCGACGAAGCTCTTCTCCGACGAAACTCTTCTCCGACTAAGCTCTTCTCCGACGAAGCTCTTTTCTCCGGCGACGAAATACTTCTCCGACGACGAAACTTTGTGTTTCTCTGGCGACGAACTGTATTTTTTCGAAGCTCTGTTCTTCTCCTCTTCTCTCTAAAACTCTTTTCCGATGAAGCTATTCTCCGACGAAGCTATTCTCTGACGAAGCTCTTCTCTCTAAAACTCTTCTCCGACAAAGCTCTTCCCCGACGGAAGCTCTATTATTCTCCGACGAAGTTTTTCTCCGGCGGCAAAATACTTCTTCGACGACGAAACACTGCGTTTCTCCGACGACGAAACTCTATTCTTTTTCGAAGCTCTGTTCTTCTCCAAAGGTCTGTTATCTCTCTTTTATCTTGAGCATTTAAACAAAGTTAAACTGAGTTAAACAAAGTTAAAAAAAGTTAAACTAAGTTAAACATCGTTAAACAACGTTAAACAAAGTTAAACTAAGTTATAACAAAGTTATAACAAAGTTATAACAAAGTTAAACAAAGTTAAACAAAGTTAAACAAAGTTAAACAAAATTAAACAAAGTTACACAAAGTTAAACAAAGTTACACAAAGTTAAACTAAGTTAAACTAAGATAAACTAAGTTAAAATAAGTTAAACTAAGTTAAACTAAGATAAAGTAAGGTAAACAAAGTTAAACTAAGTTAAACTAAGTTAAAGTAAGTTAAACAAAAGTTAAACTAAGTTAAAAAAAGTTAAACTAAGTTAAACTAATAGTTAAAATAAGATAAACTATACGCTGATATTGTTTATTATTTGTTTGCAGAGGGAAATGATTATGGTGGAAATTATTCACATAGAGGAGATTTTGTTAAATCGAATCCAAAAGAACTTCAAATCTATTCTTTATTTACGTTTGGTAGTGCGGAGGAATTCAATTACTCATCGCTGGTTGAGAAAATGCACAGAAAAGTGAATGCAGATGAATCGATGATGCTAAAGTTAAGTTACATTCATGGAGTATTGTAGAGAGTAGCATATATATTCGATGACAATGATGTCTTCGGATACATCTGGTTATGTGAAAATAAAGAGCCTATTGTTTTGCACGTGGAAATAGTGGAAGTTGTTGAACATAATAGTTCACAAGCTTTAAGACATGAGATGTCATCCGGTAAATCAAGTAGAATTTGGGGAAATTGTGATGAGGTTCGGAATGATGATGAAGATAATGTAGGTAGAGTTAGTTATTTGCCAGAAATTGGAGAATCATTTGAATGTTTTGAGGGATGAGATATTGTTCCTTGTAATCTAGATAGTGAAAACAATGAATTAGGTGTGGATGATTGTCAAGGTACACCTCCAGATTTGGATGTCGATGTCTATTGAGGCACAATTGCTGATCCGAGTTTTGATAACTATCAAGGTTCACCTTTTGCAGAAGCAGATGAGGTTGTGGAAGTTTCAGAGGTTGAATGGGATGATGGCATTGATATGAGGGTAAAACAAGAATTTGATAGTAAAAGTGAAATCCAAGATTTAGTTGATAGAGTTGTACATGAGCATTGTTTCGAGGTTGCTACTATCAAGTCGACAACCAATTTGTATGTGTTAAAATGTTGAGGTATTGGTTGCAATGGTCTGTCCGAGTTGTGATCGGTAAGGGTTCAGATCGTTGGTCTGTTAGAACATACAACAAGATGCATACATGCTCTCGGCTAAGTACGAGTACAAGCAACATAAAAAAAAAAGGAACACCGTGATTAGTTGCATCAGTTGTACATGAGAATTATCCTGGACAATTCGATACTCCATCAGCGAAAATGTTGCAAGGTTTGGTACAGAGAAGGCTAGGTTGTCGGGTGTCATATAGTACTGCTTTGAGAGGGAAAAACTAGCAGTAGCTGACGTGCGCGGCAGCCCCAAAGATTGTTATAAGATGTTTCCTTCTTATTTTCACATGTTGGAGACTATGAATCATGGTACATACACACGGCTGGAATGTGGTGAAGGAAACAAGTTTAAGTATGTATTTTTCGCATTGGGTGCTAGCATAGAAGGATTTCAAGTAATACAAAAAGTTATCATTGTGGATGGGACCTTTCTTAAGACTGTATATGGGGGAGTTTTTATTATTGCTACTGCTCAAGATGCAGAGCATCACCATTATCCTCTCGCTTTTGCGGTAGTAGATAGTGAAAATGATGCTAGTTGGAGGTGGTTTATCCAAACGTTGAAAACAGTGGTGCCAAATCACCCTGAGCTTGTGTTTGTTTATGACAGAAATAAAAGCATCATAAAGACAATAGGGGAGGTGTATCCCAATGCTAAGAATGGATATTGTTTGTGGCATTTGTCTCAGAATGTGAGAACGCATGCTTATGGTGTTAACAAAAAAGATGTTGCAGCCCAATTTAGAGAATGCGGTCGGAATTACACAGGGACTGAGTTCTTGCGATTTTATCATGAATTTAGGAGAAGGATCCTAAATTTGGTGAGTATCTTGATGAAAGTGTTGACGATTTTAAGTGGGCAAGATGCTACTTTCCAGGAGAAAGGTACAACATATGCACCACTTATTCTGTTGAATCTATAAATAGTGTGTTCAAAGATCATAGGAAATACTCGTTGCTACCATTGTTTGATTCGAATATTACCAAGATTTCTGAATGGTTCAACAAGCATAGGAAGGTCGCCGCGGAGGTACCAGAGACACAGAATGTAGTACCTTTTGTCTATAATATATTTCACAAGAGCTGTGATGCTAAACAGTTTTATGCTTGAATACACAGTGATTGGAGAAGATGGGAAACTTTACAATGTTGATTTGAGAAGGAAAGTTTGTAGTTGTAGGTGTTATGATATAGACAAATATCCATGTGAACATGCGATTGCTGCAACTATGTTCCACGCAAAAACGTCAGAGGTCGATCTACACGAGTGTTGCTCACGTTATTATTTTTCTGAGTATTAGGTGACGGCTTACAGTAAGACCATCTATCCAGTACCAAATCAATCTGCTTGGGAAGTTCCTACTCATATTGCTGGTCAATGCGTCTTGCCCCTAGATTACCTCAAGAAAAAGGGAAGAACTCAACAGGCTAGAATTCTGTCGGTTTGAGAACATCGAGGAAGAAAGAGATCCAACGAACTTGGAGATTACTTTAATATGTCCGGTTAATTTGTTTGTTGTTGGATGTGTATGTGATGTATCAAGTATAAGTTGTTAAACTAATAGTTAAACTACGTTATGTTAGGTTAAACAACGTTAAACTAAGTTAAACTCTACGTTACACTAGGTTATGTTAAGTTAAACTAAGTTATACTAAGTTAAACTATGTACGTGATGTATCAAGTATAAATTGTTAAACTAGGTAAACAAAGTTAAACTATCTATATTTATCAATTTTATTTTTCCAAAATCGTTAAGGTTAACAAAAATTTATATATAACAAAAAGTTCAACTATGTATATTTATCAATTCTATGCATTAATTGAGTTAAACTAAGTATGCAAGGTTTATATGTTCTTCTTTAATTTGCCATATATGCCTTATACATTTATGGTTACTTTGTTATTACTATCATATCAATAGAAAAATAAAATATAAATGATATTTAGTATATATTGCATCGTTAGACGATATTTAATGCGTGTTAAATTACTTTTTAAGAAAGTTAAACTGAATACAATTCGTTTTTAATAAGGTTTAACTAGGTTTTTTGTTTTATCATGAAAGTTAAACTATATAGTAACTTTGTCCAATTACATTCTTAGTTAAACTATTACGTTAAACTACATGTAAAAGGATGAAAGCACCGTTTTTTAAAATGTCGGCGGGGTTTATTTAAATAAAATATTAATTTAATTAATAAAACTTTTAAATAATTAATATTATATTACCATACAATAGAATTTAAACTTAGTTAAACTAAAGGTAAAGTAAAGTTAAACTAGGGTCAAACTTAAGTAAATAAAAGTTAAAGTGCAGCTGTCAGTCAAGTTATAAGAACAAAGCAATAAATTACACTTTTTGTCTCTCGGTCCCTCCCTTGTCTCTTCCTCCTCTTACTCCTCTTCCTCCTCCTTTACCGCCAGTATATGGACTTTTAAGGTGGATGGACTTGTTCCCCTTCCTCTTCTTGGTTAAACCTTCATTCTCACTATCTACTTCATTAAGAGGAATACATGGATGCCAAACAACTATCGAAGTTTGAGGATCTACAACTGCATATATATAAACTATAGTTAAACTACAGTTAAATTACAGTTAAACTACAGTTAAACTTCAGTTTAAGTTCAGTTTAACTATGTACCTTCAGCCTCCTCGTGTACCACATCCTCCTCTGCCACCTCTGATACCACATCCTCCTCATGTACCACATCCTCCGCTCCCACCTCTGCTACCACATGGCTTGGTATATTTGTTGCTACACAATTATTAAACCATTAAATGAGAGTTAAATTACCCTTAAAATAAGTTTGACTCCTGATGTACCTTCAGCTTCCTGATGTACCACCTCTACCACCTCTTCTTCAACAATCTCGACAGCCATAGCAAGAGCAGCAAGTGATGCAAACATATTTGATCTAATGCGATAATTATGGCAAAAACTTTGTATACTAAATTTAGGACCATGGGGATTAAACTCGTCAGTCTGACTCTCAGGCACATCAGTTCTTTGTGCCTCACCTGCATCATTATTGCCATCATCATCATTACTGTCACTTTCATCACCATCCTCCTCCTTATCCTTTTCTCTATCATCTTCCTCCTTTTCGATTGCTGAAAAAACAATAAAAAAAAAAAAACTAGTTGTAAGTAATTTAGTAACTTACAATTGTCATCCGTAGTACCATCCTCTTCATGACCATCATCATCAATCTCAATAACTTTTTTCCCAGCCACTTTATCATACACCTTTGAAACATGAGAGGTCCGGGGAGTCCCTATAGAAAAAGTTAAATTACAGTTAAATTACAGTAAAACAATATAAACTAATTAAGATAATTTGAATAAAATAACTTACTGCCTAAAATAACATGCTCCATAGGGAAGGGTTCACCAAGGTTGAATTTCTCAAGGTTTTCAATCCTAATAGTTAATCCACCAACCTTATCATTAAGATCCCCAACCTTATCATTCAGGGTTTTGAACCCTTTCTTCATTGCCTTTGACATTTCTGCAATTGATTGAAGAAGTCCAGGGGGTGCAACAGCATCATCAAGAGCAGGAATAGGAGCAGGAGCAGGAGCAGGAGCAGGAGCAGGAGCAGGAGCAGGAGCAGGAGCAGGAGCATCCAAAACATCTCGACAGTAACAAGCGTAGAATTTTTTCTATGAGCGAGGTCAATTTCTAGGAGATCCATCCACAATATAGACCCACCATTCGCTAGAATGGTGTTCCATCCATCAACTATCATGTCATACTGTAAGTCATCCTCCGCATCCATGATTCGCGCCATCAGACACTGCTCATCACCTTCAGGCATCAATATTCTTGAAATATCATGTACATATAATATATAAGATAGTTAAACTGAAGTTAAACTATATATAACTCTAATTAAACTAAAGTTAAATTCTAATTAAACTAAACGTCGAATTCCCGAGAGATTTGTAGATGTCTCCTAACCCGAAACCCTTCGTGTTCATTTCCTTGTATCTTCCCTTGCACATCCTAGGACATTGGTCTTCGGAGTCGACATCTTCTCTAAAATGCTTCTTCAGATTCGAAATGGCTTCAAATGGGAGGAGCTGTACATTACACAGTTTAACTTACGCCATAAAGTTTAACACATAGTTTAACTATTATTTTAACTAGTTTAACAAAGTTAAATTTACCTCAAGTGGCAAAATGAATCCCGGAATTGTGGTATTTGGGCTAACAGTACTCTTCATCCGCTCACAAATTTTCTGGATCTCAGTTTCACAATTTTCAAATGTGAGACGTCCCCATGAAAAAGTCTCACATTCATCTAAATCATTGATGATCTGTAGAAGAAACGGATCTATTGGTCCTGCAACCTTCGTTTTGCCCTTTATCACAATGGCCAAAAACCACAGTAGAACCATCTTCAACATATCCTCCGAAGAATGCATTGACCCAAACTTCTTATACACATGATCCACCCACAGCTTCGCATTCTTCCCGAAATATTTATTCACAAGTCGGTTCCCACCAAGCTTTTCGTAGTCCTTCGGAAAATGGTGGTAGTACAACCCGCAGATTAGTCCATGATTCCTAAGACCGTACCGTATAGGGACTCTATCTACAACAAACCACAATTGTTGTGGCTTCTCCGTCTTCGCCAACCTTAGGATCAAGCTCCAAGCCCCCATGACCTTCCAATTGTTCTCAAGATGCATATGGAAGATGTACTTAAATTGTGGATGTTTCAGGAACCACTCGAGCTCATTTCTGCCAAGCTTCCTAATATAATTCACACAATTATGCGGATCACACCTTGTACCAATCTTCGGATACCTACAGAACTGACTAGGCTCGAAGAAGAAGCTCAAAGGCTGTACAAGTACCTACATTCAAAAACAGTAAAATCAATATTTTAACACTAGTTTAACTCTAGTTTAACTGTGGTTTAACTGTGGTTTTAACTTAGTTTAGACTTAGTTTAACAATTTTTAACTTAGTTTAACTATTGTTTAACTATTGTTTAACTATAGTTTAAACATAGTTTAACTTAACTAAATCAAAGCTTTGCTTTAATTTTAAAAAACTTACAATTGCTACGTCGTCACCACCACCCCTATTCCCCTGCTCGGCATTTTGGGTGCTCATGATCTTATCTTCCAACTCTTCTTGACTTTAAATTTGAAATACCTGTAAGAAAAACATAAAAAGTCAATTTGAATCACATGTAAGAATTCAATTCGCTGGGAAATCTCTTATTCACAATTCCACATCAAAAGCAATAATCATGGCAAAACTTTGTATACTAAATTTAGGAGTTCCAACTCTAATTTTCATTCATCAACTAGAAACATTTGAACAAATTTAGTAGTGTTAATCACCTTCTTTATATGACAAAAGAAGTCCACAAATTCGGATAAGGGATGCAAAATCATGAAGCAAAAAGACAATGCACATGTTCAAAGATATGGAAAAAGCGCAAAAGGAACTCTTCACTCATAACGATCATACAACCACTTGCTTCTACAGCTTAAGAGCTGAATTAATATGTGTATAATAGAAGCATACAGATACCAGCTTTAGTTAAACAAATGTATATATGAGTAAGTTGAGAATTTTTTTTAGCTAAACAGAGCATGAGAACTTCATTGCAATGGTCAGATCATGCATAAACCATATCCAAGGTCAGTTGAGGAAACACATATGACATTAAAAAATCACAAAAATGAGAGGTTATAATTGGATCCAATGTCAGAATTCAAAGACAGGCACACATGACAACTTTGCAAATTATCAATGAGGACATTCATCTCCTCCAACTTGATACACACAATTCAGAAGCTAACAAGTACACATTAAGAAGCTTCTTGAACCAAGAAGAAATCACATAGACTCATAATTAGCACGACGAAATTGAAGAGTTGTAACCCTAAATCCAAAAAGAATAAATGAAATCGAAGAAGAACTAAGAAATCAAACTAAATCGCAGATGAAACCAATGAACTAAATCGAAGAAGAACTAAGAAATCGAACTAAATTGAAGATGAAACCGATGAACTAAATTGAAGTAGTTTACCTTGAGTTTAACCTAAATTGAAGAACTAAGAAACTAAAGAGAAGAAGAAATCAAATACGAGAAGAAGAAATCAAAGAAGAGAAGAAGAAGACGAAATCGAAGAACCGAAGAAATAGGAAGAGAAGAAGACGAAGTATAAGAACAAAAGAGGAAATCGATAGAGAAGAAGAAGAGAAAATCGGTTTCAATCTCAGAAATTTTAGGGTTTGATGGAGAAGGATTTATCACCCTAAATCGCCTCAAATCAACTTAATCACGAGTTCTTTAGAAGGATATGCTAATTTCTGTTCCAAAATCAAGTTATTTTCCCAATTCCACAACACATACATCTCTCATTTTTTGCTCAAATCAGGGAAATCTAATCCGAGAGAACGAAACTTACTTGGAATAACTCAAGCTGGTATTCTCAAGAGCGGTTCAAATTCCTAAATCCTTATCTTCCCCGGAATTTTCGTTAGCAGTTTTCTCTCTTCGCCGGAATTTTTGTTCGAAGCTTTTATCTTTGATGGAGAAAGAATTTTCGTATGGGTATTAGGAGTTGGAGATCCAAAAATTTTGGGTGGGTGGAACAGATGGATGGTTGGTTTTGTAAATAACATCACATTTAAAGATTAGATGGTATTTTCCTCATTTTTTACATTAAAAATAAATCAAAACAAAATTCATTTTTCATATGGGGTCATTATGGCAATTTGAAAAACCAGGAAGGTCATCCTGGCAATTCGCCCGTAATAAACATAGTGTTTATAGAGAAACTTTTTTGAACTCCTAATTCCTCAAAAAAATATCAAAGCTACACCAATGTCCTTTTAGATCAAAGAAAGAGCCGAAAAAAACGTCGAGAGAGTTTATTTCTTAAGGAAAAGTCATCATTTTTTGGTTTTGACCGATGATCGGAGGCTTTAATAGCTCTGATGGCGGTTCAATTAGTGTTTGTTCTTGTTGTTTTAGGTTGTTGGAGATTAATTTCTCATTTTGCCAATTTTAGATCTAGCGTTATTTTGAAAAATTCGATTTGTTAGCTTTCTTCGTCGGATTCTAGAAAAGGAGATGATTTGGTTTTGGTAGTTTGGGCCAAATCATTGTGGTTGAGTTCGTTGTGCATAGTTGATAAGTTCTTCTCTCAAGATCTTTGGATTTTGGCTTGCAATCGAATTTTATGGATATCAATTTTATTTATTTTTCTTCTTCCTTTTCAAGATGGAGATTTCCTGGCCTTTTCTCGAATCGATCCACCACCATCCATAATCAAGTAAGTATTTGGTATTTCGATTAGGCAACTTTATAAGTTTCATCCACTCAAATCAAAAACCAGATATGGGCAAGATTTGGTATGTTTTCGACTCCACCCTACCCGAATCTTCATCAAATGAGTTTGACTTCATTGGCCCGACAATTTTGACTGTTTTAATAGCCTTTTTTGAAGTCATGTTGTGCCAATTCCGAGAAACCAAGCTTTTAATTTCTGAAGTCTATGAAAATCTAAATGATGACAAGTAGTCTAGAAGCCTCTGTTTTATGTTGATTGTTTTTCGGTGATGTCTAACTAGCTCTTGTTCTCAGAAAAAACCAGTAATGTGAAGAGAAAAGGAAGTTGGGGTAATTTTGTGACTATTATCTATCCTTGTTTGTTGTGTTTTTACCAAAAACGTTTTTGGTATTTGCCGCCTAGAAAGTTGTTATCCAGAAGTTTTATTGTGAAATAATACTGTAAATGCACAATTGAAATCATAATAATACAATCCCAATAGTACAAGCGGGATTGAATGTATAAGGATCAATTATAATGATTTAAATTAAAGTAATATGAATTATAATAATTTAAACTAAGCTTAGATGCAAAAGGAGTTATCATAAAATTCGGTGTAAAAACTAATTAAATTCAATTAAATAAACCATTAAATGATGAGAATTATTCAGGGATTCATGAGAGTGAATGCAACAATTAATGGGAATGCATTAACAATCGTTCTAGAACTCGAATTATGAATGTAAAGTTATCTCGGTTTCGCATGAAACAACTATCTATGCAGTGAGATTCCTATCAACTAAATCATCGTTTGTCAATAGAAATTCATGCATGCAATAAAAGCCTAATTCCATATGTACACAAAGTATATTAACATCATTTGTCGTTAGTTAAAGACACTTTGCCCATAAATGATAGATCCATTGATTTAACAACATTTTTGGTGTCACAATAAGATTGATTAAGGGTAAAGGCTAATCAACTTAGACAAGGCATGAAGAACAATCCTAGATGAAGAACAATCCTAGATGAAGAACTATACGATCAATTCTCAATCAACCTACCATAGATCTACATGATGAACCCTTTAGAGAACTCAATATCCAATGAAATATCTTGTCACACATGCAAAGAGAATACATGATAGATGAAGAAATTATAATAGAATTGCATAAGATAAAATAAAAGAGTTAGGAGAAATCTCCACAAAGTATAACACATTAAAACTAAGATTTTCTGAATATTTTCATCTCTGTAATTGAGACTTCTTTTTTATACAACAAAAGTGAAACTCTAAATTTGGAAAAATACACTTTCATAGCACTCTTACCGATCGGTTACAAGTGTATAGCAATCGGTTTTTTTTCCGTCTTGGATACCGATCGGTGATACATGAGTACCAATCAGTTATAATCTTCTGTCATTTCTTTGTTTGACGACATATTGTTCTATTTCCATTCCAAAGCTCTTCCTTTGACTCCAACACATCTTAGAACCTAAAAAAAAAGCATAATTGCACTGGAAACTATTTTCTTTTTATATTATACATTTTAACTCTATATTGATACAACTCCAATAACTGACTTTATCTCTACATTGACTTAAGCATATATATGTTCTTATCTCTATAGTATGTCCTTATCCTAATATTCTCATAATATTCTCCGGAGATGTCATCGTGTTACATCTTCTGATAGGAACAGATCCTTCCTTGTTCCAACACTCTTCCTCAAGTTGGAGCGTGTAGATCATAAACGCCTAACTTGGACAGTAAGTAACTAAAAGCAGTTCCTCACAAGTCTGTAGTCATGATATCTGCCAACTGCTATGTAGTGTGGACATGCCTTGTTGTGATAAGTCGTGCTTAAACGACATCTCGAACACTGTGACAGTCGTTCTCAATGTGCTTTGTTCGCTCGTGAAAAACTAGATTAGCTGCAATGTATATCGCCGACTTGCTATCACAATTCAGCTCCATCGGCTCATCATGCTTTACTCCTAGATCCGTTATCAGCCGCTTCATCCACTTCAATTCTCGCAAAGTAGCAGCCATTACCCTATATTCAGCTTCGGCATAAGAATGAGACACAATGTCCTGCTTTTTTGTCTTCCACGACACTGGAGAGTCACCTAACATAACCATATAAGCTGCCAACGATCGCCTAGTAAGTGGACACGATCCCCAGTCAGAGTTGCAATACGCTCTAATTCACAAATCACTAACAACCTTTAGCATTATACCCTGACCTGGACATCCCTTCAAATATCGGATTATTCTCATGGTTGCATCCCAATGCACATTTCGCTGCTTATGCATTACCTGTGATAAGATGTGAACTGCATAACACAACTCAGGTCATGTTAAAGTTAGATACACCAGGCGTCCTACTATTCTCCAAAACTGTACTGGATCATTGTACAACGTCCTTTATCCGACAAGAGCTTATGGTTTTGTTCCATTGTCGTGTTAACAGGTTTGCACGCGAGTAAATCTGCCTTAGAAATAATATCAAGAGCATATTTTCTTTGAGATTAAAACATACCCATACGACCACGAGCATATCTCTATCCTGAGAAAATATTTCAGATTTTTCTTAGATCTTTCATCTTGAAACACTCACTTAAATAGGCCTTGAATTTCGTCAACATAGTAAGATCATTACCAGCTATTACCATATCGTCAACGTAAATCACTACTCGCAAAGTTTTATCCCCCTTAATATACGTGAACAATGGGTAGTCAACATATGACTATACAAATCCAAACTTCTTAAGAGCATCATGTTTCTTGTTTCAGCCCATACCTTGGATGGATCATCCGTATGAAAATCTAGAGCTGCTGAGTTACAAGCAAATCCCGAAGGTTATGTGTGAAGAATCTGAGAAGATGATCTCCGATTACGAAGAAGAATGTGTGCACCAGTTACTTATGGGACTCGATGATGCATGATTTGGACATATATGTACAAAAATTATTGGACATCAACTCCGTGTATCAAAGAGTTGTGCACGAAGAACGGCACCTTAACTTCGTTCGTGTTAAAGGAAGACAAGAAAAAGTTGGTTTCACCGTAAAAATAGAGCATCGCGTGCAAAATAGTCCAACAATGAATTGACTGATTGTTGCTGCAGCACAAGGTCGTTCTTCGTTGTTGTGTGGACATTGTGGGTGGAGTGGTCATAAGAAGAAAGAGTGCTGGCAATTAACCAGTTTCCTCGAGTGGTACACGGACAGAGCCGAACAAGGAAGAGGGACAAGCAGAGGGCAAGGTTGTAGAAGGAGTAGCATGGTGCACTCCAACCAAGTGCATGCAACTCCCACTTCTGTTCCAACCCTCAGTCTTGAATAGTGGGCGACTCTCACCTCCTACTCGAGCAGCAAAAGGCGTCTCTGATTCCTGATCGACTAAACAGTACAGTACAGATTAGTGACGTAATTGTCAATACCGGTGCCTCACATCACATGACCAGTGATTTGTGTTTACTCATGGAACTGCACAATATTCAGGCGTGTCCTATGTGCTTTGACGATGGAGCCAAGTTATGGCAACTAAGAGTGGGAGTTTATGATTGTCCTCCAAACTCACTATGTTGAATGTGTTGTTTGTTGAGAATTTAAAATGTACTTTGCTGATTGTTTAGCTTTGCTACATGATATGATATGCCTTTCGCAAGACCATTTTACGAGGACTCTGATTGGAGTTGGTGAAAAACCGGATGGTATTTATCTTTATCGGGATGTGAAAATTGCAAAAAAGATACAGATTCAAGGCTGCTGAGGATCAGACTTTGTGGCATCATAGATTAGGGCATTCCGCATTTGGTGTTTTAGGATATTTACCTTTTATTTATGGTGTTAAGAGAATTTTCGATAAGTTTGGTGGTTATGACATTTGTTTCAAATCCAAGCAAACTTGTGAGGTCTTTGCAAAGAGTACTAATAAAGTGTTACATTCTTTTGATTTGGTGAATTGTGATCTGTGGGGGCCATACAGAGTTTCAGCTTCGTGTAGAGTTATATATTTTCTCACTATCGTTAATGGCTGCTCACGCACACTGTGGATTTATCTCCTTCTCGAGAAAACAGAGGTATAAACCGTGCTTCCAAAATTTTGCAACATGGTCCAACGTCAATTTGGTAAGATGGTTAAGACGATACAGAGTGACAATGGTACAAAGTTCATGTGCCTGTCAAAATATTTTTTGAGAATGGAATTATACACCAGACATCATGTATTGCGATGCCACAACAAATGGCCAATGGAGCACAAACACCGCCATATTTTGAATATTGCTCGCTCGTTGATTTTTTAGGCCAATCTTCCCATTAAATTCTGGGGCGAAAGTGTGTTAGCGGCAATTCATATCATCAATAAGATGTCGTCAAGTGTGTTGCAAGGAAAAACACCTTATGAGTACTTGTATGGTAATGCTCCTCTATATGATGATATGCAAGTCTTTGGTTGTTTAAGTTATGCTCATCGACTGTCGTGGGACAAGAAAAATTTTGGTGCGAGAAATAGACGATGTGTATTTTTTGGTTATCCCTTTGGGAAGAGAGGCTGGAAGCTTTATGATCTTGACAAAATTGAATTTTTTGTTTCACGGGACATTGTGTTTGATGAACTACAGTTTCCATTTTTCGAAAAAGTTCAAAAAAAATCTTGTGGGAACAAGGAAGGATTTGTTCCTACAATAGCACCCTTATTATTACCAAACTGTATTGATTACGGGATAGCTCAGCTAGACTCCGAGGGGAGCTCAGAACCGTTTGTACTCTCGACAGATCACACAACGGTTACAGACACTGATTTAGAAGTCACTGTTCCTGACGCAGCAACGACACAAGAGGTTCCGACTTTGCCTAAACTAGGTAAAGGCTACTGTGAAAGAAAACCTTCTGTTAGACTAAAGGCGTTTGTTACTTACAATGCGCATGCAACTCCTGATAAACATCATACATCCGTTCTCACCAACACACCATCAGCGCCCTCCTCAACGGTTCAAGCTAATGTCTCTTATCCCATTGAGAGTTTTATTTCTAACACTCTGTTTTCTACAAAACATCAAGCATTTCTCGCAGACTTAACAGCTTCTGTTGAGCCACTCAGTTACAAAGAAGCAATGAAGGATAAACGTTGGAGAAACGCTATGGGAGGCGAAATTGATGCTCTAAAAATAAATAAAACATGAGACTTGACTCATTTACCTAAAGGGAAGAAAGCCGTAGGAAGTTACTGGATATTTAAGTTAAAGTTTAATGCTGATAGAACAGTTGAACGATACAAGGCCATATTTGTGTGTCTAGCCAACCATCAAGTTGAGGGAGAAGACTATGATGAGACGTTTGCACTTGTTGCTAAGATGAACATATTCCGCACAATTCTTGAGGTTGTAGTGGCAAAGAAGTGGAAAGTGCATAAAATGGATGTGAGTAATGCGTTCCTTCATGGTGACTTGGACGAAAAGGTGTAATGAAGCTTTTTTCAGGTTATTCCACATTTGTAGCGCATCGGAAGTGAAGGTCATAGACGAACGAACCACCGGTGAGATGGAGGCACGGATCCATCCAACAAGCATCGAGTTCACCGAATGACACATCTTTGCTTCAACAGGGTGTTTTGTTTCATCTGGACATGGGAGACTTCCATCCACAAAACCTGTTTAGCGCTTAGCATGAAGCGCGTTGTATAATTTGGATGTCCACTCAACATAGTTTTCGCCGTTCAACACCACCGGTGTTATCAGCGTGCCAGAATTATCTAATGGAGACGGATAGTACGGCGAACTCCTCACCTTGCCACCACTGGTAGCTCCCAATATTTCAGACTTAGTCATCTCTTCTCAAACACGTTTTTCTCTGAATAATTTTGACAAAAAATTTTCTACCTATGATACAATGTAAACAGAGAAGTTGTTTGGGAAAAACTTGATTATATTATACATTTCAACTCTATATTTATATAACTCTAATGACCAATTTTATCTCTAGATTGACTTAAGCATATATACGTTCTTATCTCTATAGTCCTGATAGGTGGTGGTATTACACCCTTCTCAAAGAAACCGTACGTGACACTCGCGTCATATGGCTCACTCGGCTATATATTCGAAAGACCTGCTCGTGGTGTTAACT
Source organism: Cardamine chenopodiifolia (assembly GCA_963922655.1). NCBI lineage: Eukaryota > Viridiplantae > Streptophyta > Magnoliopsida > Brassicales > Brassicaceae > Cardamine > Cardamine chenopodiifolia. Next base: position 14,738,852 of record OZ000481.1, on the reverse strand, counting down.
TAGGATTATGTACTTATCCTATTTTCATAATATTTTATTTTCTTATGATAGGAACAGATCCTTCCTTGTTCCATCGTTGATTACTAACAATAATATTTTATGTGTATCTTATATATTCAGTTACAATGTTTTATTAAAATTTTAATATTATTTGTTTATATGTTTCAGATGTTTCAAGTTTGAAACATGTCTGAAGGTACTACTTTTCATCTTTGGTTTCCAACTCTTGATCCACGAACAGGGGAAGTCATTGTGCACGTAGCTGAAGGCGATGTGTTATATTTTCATACATGTAGGATCCACAGAATATGGATGACTCTAAAGATCGTCCATCGAGCATCCTATAACTCTATGTTAATTCGCACGATCTTAAGTCTGAAGACTTGGTTACATCTGCTGACCATGTCAGTTTTGTTTGATTATTGTTATGTTTGATTATTGTTTTTTTTGCGTCACTAGAACCTATAACTATTTTAGTCGATTGCCTTAATTCTCTTTTGAATTAAATCCTCTTTTATGTCTTAAAATCTTATAGGACTGTCTTCGCCTTCATTCGCATAAATTTGATCTGGGTGTTCAGACTCGTAGACTCAAAAACCCTTTTCAAGTTCATATCTAAAGGAAATAAGATATTTACGGTTCTGTTTCTAATATTTATAATGATTTTCTGTTTGTTATATTCTAAATATATTTTTCCTATTAAATAAAAACGTTGAAGCATCTAACAACCCAATATTATTTGGTGGAAAGTTATATTTATTCTTTTGATACATTATCGATTTGGGTGTCTACGTGGTATATAGATTATATCTGAACCTATAAAATAAATATCTTCATAAATCGTCTCACTTTCTTATGTTCTGATTTTCTATAGGGCTATAATTCGGTTAAGCTGTGTAATTCTAAACTCAAAGCAAGTTTCCGTGTATTTACTCTTTCATTGGTTTTTTTTTTTTTTAATAATATGTTAAATTATATTCAAAAACTATACTTTACGTCAAGAGTTGATTATTTTGAACGGAATTAGAGACGTACATAAACTCTTAAGCTGAACTTCGAAGTGGTTGTCTTACTAAAACCCAAATCTAGAAAACCTATTTGGGATAAAATCAGATTTGGGAAAAAGAGTACAGACCACATTCGAAAGAGCTGAAAGTAAAAAATCGATAAAGATTAGAGATCATCCAATGCACACTGACTTGAGACCCAATGATTGGCGAATGGCTGATGATTACCTTGATACAAACCACATAGTTAGACCCTCATCGAAAGAGAAGTCGGTTTGGCTTCGGATTGAGCTGAATCTGTTCCTCATATTCTTGTCGATCATTCTTATTACCTTTGCCGGGGAGGACGCAAAATCTCCATGACGCCTCCCATTCCTTTCTCTCCAAATGTGATAGATTGTTGATTGGAAAACATACCTGAATATGAAGAGCTGAATACGGCCGAGACCAGGAGAGCTTAGCATATCGAACAGTTGATTCCACTGAAGAGTGAACTCGATACCCAACTGTTTACCAACCAAATTATACCACACTTTCGTTGAGAACCGACAGGTGAAGAAGAGGTGGTTTTGAGACTCATTTAAGCAGCCGCAAAACACGCAAACCATTCTTTGAACTGGGTTCCAGACACTCATCCAATCCCCCGTCGAAAGCCTATTGAAGATAGCTAACCACGTAATGAATGAGTATTTTGGTGTTGCATATCGGAACCAAATTCCTTTGTGCCAGTTATTGCTCGGGCTTGGAGGACTTACCAGCCTTTTAGTTACTTTCGTGTTGAAGGTTATCTTGTACTTATCATTGCTACCTCTCCATAGAGGAATATCCTCACCCCTCGTGATGATAACCTTGGAGATTGCTGCTCTATCTGAATGTAACTTTCCATTCTATGTCGACGACGGCGAGGGGCCTCTCTAACTGATGCTACTGTTGCTGGAGCAGGTATCCCCATGTCTATAAACCCTCTTGGACCCGTGATATCATATAAGCAACCTAACTCATTCCAACAATCAAACCAAAACGAAGTCGTATTCCCATTCTGTACTTTGACCTTCTAAAACGTTTTAACAAGGTCTCTAAGTTTCAATAGTTTCCTCCACATTCATGATCCCTTTGTCGAGTTATCATTTATTTCCCAAAAAGTTTGCTGCCTTAGATGAGAACACGTGATCCATTTAACCCATATCGAGTCCCTCCGTGATAAGATCCTCCAAATAAGTTTTAAGCAACTCACCTTATTTGCGATTTTCAGCGACTGCAGCCCTAGACAACCTTCATATTTCGGCCGGCAAACATCTTCCCAACTAATCTTGGCCTTCCTTACATTTAACTCAGGTCCCGACCAAAGGAAAGCTAAACATAAGCGGTCTATCTCCTTAATATAGCCACTGGGAAGACGGTAAGCCGACAGCCAACAGTTTATTGTTCCTGCAATGACTGAGCTTAAGAGTTGAAGCCTACCAGCATAGGAGAGGTGGCGAGCAGTCCATGAAGAGAGCCTTTTTCTCAACTTCTCCAGCAGCCAACCGTACTCGGATATTTTCAGTTGATTCGTTAAGAGCGGTAGGACCAAATATCTTACCAGGAGCTGACCACGAGCTAAGGGGAAATGGTGTAGTATTTCGGCTGCTTTGTTTGTTGCTACCCCTACCATGAAAATTATTGATTTTTCCACACTAATCTTCAGACCTGACAAAGGTGTAAACTCATCAAAAAATTTAAGCACTCCTTCAACTGACTCTTTATGACCTTCCACAAAAATCATCAAATCGTCAGCAAAACATAAGTGAGTTAGGCGAATGTTCTTGCACTTGGGTTGGTACATGATCCTTTTCTCCGTTGCTGCTTTATCTATAATCTTTGATAAGATGTTCATGCATATAATAAAGAGATAAGGGGAGAGAGAACAACCTTGACGGAGACCCCTTTTGCTATTGAAATACCCCGCTAGTTCCCCGTTTACTTGAACCGAGAACGAAGCTGCCGAGATACAAATTTTGACCCAATGAATAAACTTCTCCGGAAAGTTTAGGGCATACAGAGCCTCCAGCAAAAAACCCCATTGCACTGAGTCAAATGCCTTAGAGATATCAATCTTCAAGGTATAACGAGGAGAGATCGACTCTTTATGGTAATCTTTAACTATTTCCGTCGTGAGGAGGACATTTTCCATTAAAAGCCGGTCTTTTACAAAAGCATATTGGTTTGCAGCAATGAACTTAGGCAAGATAACCTTAAGCCTATTTGCAATAATCTTCGAAATTACCTTGTAGATGACGTTACAACACGAGATCGGTTGGTAGTCTTTCATTGGCTGTGCTTCTTTTTTTTCGTAATGATGGACAAAATTATCGCGTTCAATCCCTTAGGAAGAAACTCGTTGATGAAGAACGACTTAATAGCTACCGTAAAATCCCTCTCAATATACGGCCAAGCTGCATTGAAGAATTCAGAAGTAAAGTCATCCGAACTAGGTGACTTATTATTTGGCATTTTAAACAGTGTCTCCTTTATTTCCCCATCCGAAACCTCCTTTCACAGAACCTCTCTATCCAAGTCTGAGCATCTAAAATCCAAGAGGGTCCTTAAGTACTCTCTTGAGGTGCATGTGTAGTCCGGTGGCTGCTGTGATAAAAACTCATATAAATATCTCTCAGCCTCTTTTTTAATGTCCTCGCTGGAAGTAAGAGTCTCCCTGTGGTGGTTTAAAATTTCTTGAATCGAATTCCTCATTTTCCTCACCTCAGCCGTCTTATAGAAGTAAGAATTGTTTTAGTCTCCCACCTTCAACCAATGCAGTTTTGATTTCTGTTTTAGATATCCCTCTTCAAGATTTGCTAAAGAGCACCACTTGTCAAAAGCTAGACCTTCCTCAAGAACTCTTTGGGAGGTAGGATCTTCTAGGGTGGCAGCTTGTTTCACACAAAGTTCCTCATGAGCTGCTCTAGTTCGGTTTACTATATCCGCAAGCACCGTTTTACCCAAAGTCCTTAGAAGAGGCTTCATACCTTTAAGCTTCTTCGAGAGATGAAATAAAGCCGAAGTAGAGACAAAGAGAGGGTCAGACGTCTTCCAGTACGTGTCTACCAAACCCTAGAACTGAGATAGATTCGCAAGGACGTTAGAGAATTTAAAAGGATTTTTCCGATGTGGGTTAACGTTACCCATAAAGATCGATCCTCTTTCATGATCTGAGCAGCCTCCCAAATCAAATGAGACATAACCCCTTCTTCCTGCTTTTTGTAGCCAGCTCTGATTTACCAAACCTCTATCTAGTTTTTTGCATATAACCCCTTCTTCCTGCTTATTACACCATGTGAACCGACGCCATAATATACTAGATCAAATACCGAGCATAATCTTACCAAGCTCTAAAAATCACGCATACCGTGAGTGCTCAGCGATGACTCAATAAAGTTTGAGTGCTCCTCTACGTCCAGTATCTCGTTGAAGTCTCCGCATATCAACCAAGGTTTATTCTGAAATAATGGGGAAGTGTGATGACTCTTAATATTCTCCCGAAGAACTTTCCTTTCCTCCGAAAAATTTGGGGCGTACACGAAAGAACATAGGAATTCCTCCGCTTAATCATCTGGCTACTCTTAAATATTGGTGTGAGCCAAGTATTTCCTTTCCACAAGATCCAAATACATCCTAACCGATGTAGTTCGTAGTTGGACAAAAAAGACGAGTTCCAAAAAACCGAGCTAACGATACTTGCCGCTTTGTTTTTCTTGTCTCTCGTCTCAATCAAACAACCAAACTGCATCGACTGATTAATGACCCAATTTTTGATAACCGAATGCTTTGTACTCTTGTTGAATCCCCGAATATTCCAAAAGAAACCCGTCATTTAACAATTTTTTTCTTAGTGCCCCCTCTTTTCCCAGAACCCGGAATTACTTCCTTTGCAGCTACATCATTTGGAACAGAGCCGATTTTTTTCGTTGCTTTTGAAGCTCGAGGAAGAGAAGGTCTCACACTAGATGCAATTTTCCCTCCACCTTTGCCATTCTCACTTCTATTTTGATCGGCTTCATTTTTACCATCCAGCTTCTTTTCTTGTGTCTCATCTCCACCTTCGTCATCGACCGTAAGAACAGAGTACCTAGACGGCGACACGAGCAGCACAATTTCTGGAGGCGCCCTACCTACCCCCTGAATTCTTTTTGATGGAGATATAATAGACAACCTTCTTTTATTGATCCCTTCTCTCCCAGCAACGAGTTAGTTTCCATAGACTGTTCCTTTGGGAGAGAATTATCCCTTGAGCTTTTCATAGAAACAACACATGCACCACCCTCTTCTGTATCTTCACATACAGGTTGTGATGCATCCGGTTGAGCTTGAGTGATCTCACTTGGGACCACCAGATTATTCACCGCAATTACCTCTTCACAGTCTGATTGTCTCAAGGCTCCTGTTTCGTTAGCTTCTGTTCTTGCTTTCGTCGATGTCAAGATTGTAGCACATGCCTTCGCCACTAGGACTTACTCCGCCGAATCCTTTTTCGTTTAAGGATTCTAGGAGTTTCGATATCACTTTGTTTTGTGCTACAGGTTTCTTTCAAATGTCCCCACTTTAAGCATCTGGTACATTTCGGAGGTAACCAGGGATATGAATAGAACACTTCTGATTCCACACCCTATTCCGATTTGAAGCAGTGGGAGACCGGTAATGGCTTCGTCAGGTCCACATCCACAAAGACCTTTGCCTCATCAAACTTGTGACACAGATCTGTTTCCGGATGGAGATGCTGAGGCTCTCCAACAACACTAGACATAAAGCTCAAGCCCTTCCAAGAGAATAGAGAAGATGGAACTTGTTTAAGAGTGACCTAAAGCGGAATACTCCTCAATGATGATTGATCTTCTTCAAGAACAGGTCCATACTTAGAGACCATCATAGGCATGTCCGCAATGTTCCACATTCCCCTTCATAGGACTCTGTCCCTAATCTCTCTGTCTTTTATCCGGAACTTAACCGTTGTCGAGTTAACCACAAACGGGTTGATCCTCAGAGACTTGTTACCGTAACTCCATATCTTATTCACTATTACATAATTTTTTCCGATGTGTGTAGCTTCCTCTGGGAATTTTCCAACTAGTAGATCATCCCATAGAGGAGGCTGATCATGTATAACGTTATCTGAAATTTCGATAAAGGGGCTTCCCTCCTCCGAAGATACCATCATCTCGTGTTTTGATAAGGATGGCTTTTGTTGCACCACCGATGAATACGAACGAGGTTTGCGAACCACACCCCTGACTACCCCTTGAGTCAGAACTTGCTGCTTATTAGCTTTCTGTTTATCACCAACCACTAAAACCTCAGCTGCCCTGGCACATGATCAGGATCCCTCCCCTGGGTAGTTCGCAGGATCTCTCCACCCTCCCCTGGGTAATTCGAAGGATCTCTGCACCCTCCCCCTGCGAATTCAAAAAAGGATCCGAACTTTCCTCTAAAACAGAGCCTGACACGAAACTATCTTTGAACAGCGGCACATCTACAACACCACCCAAAGACTGGTTCGAATTCAATCCTGCAGCAATCTCCGCATCAACACTCTGCACCCTCGACGAAGAAACAGAAGCCAACCCAGACTAAGAACCCACCAAAGCCACCGAAACAGAGCCTGCACCCGATCCAACAGCAACCTCCCAAACAGAGCCTACTACCACAAAACCCCCAGCTAATACTCCCTCATCAGAAATAAGCTCCACTGAACCTGGCTCTGCAACTGCCCCAAGAATCCCTGCACTCTCGACGCAACTCGCAACATTAACCATACTTGAATTCTCACCACTCAGTACCATAGAAACTCCTGATGAAGCCTTTTGTAACCCTAACTCTGCACTCTTTTTCTCCTCTGAAATGATCACAACACCTTCATCTCTGAGCCCTGCACCACCACTGCTCTGTAACTCTCCTACAGTGGCTAGACTGCTCAACAAGGAGACGTGATCACCCTGCAAAGAAGCCGCCACGCCGGGCAGCGAAACCATGCCTCAAACAACCCTAATCGCCCTTTTGATCACCACACAAGTTCGCTCCTGAAAAATCGGAACAAACTCTCCCAACACCACTGAATGATGCCACTCTCTTTCATTGGTTTCTCCGAATAAAGTTTTGATATCTTTTATGTTTTTATATTTTTTTGAATAGTATGTAAAATTATATTCAAAAGAAAATAAACCATTTTTACAACAAGTGCAACTTTGTATAGAAATAAGAGATGAAGAGATAACTTAGATGAAGATCAATAATTGGTAGCCTCGTTAAAACCCAAAAATGGAAAACCCAGTGGGACGAAGTCACCTTCGAGAATAAGAGTACTAACCAATTAGTGAAGAGCTTATTGTGCAAAAGTGATGGTTTCCTCTTGAGGCGAACCAAGTCTGTAGACCATTTGTCATAATACCTTGCTGTTGGAGGGTTGAAAGTTTATTCTTTACCATTTGTCCTACTTGGCTGATCAGTTTTCCCGAGGTGAGTGGTGTGCTACCGTGCCTGCGCATGTTTCTTTCTTTCTATATCGAGTAAACCAGAGCGTGGAAGGTGTACTTTGTAATGAACTCCCCTGTTCCTCTTCTTCTCGTTTGAAGATTTGTTAAAATTTGATTGAAATTTTGGGTATACCGTTGGTCCATCAAACTGGAAGCAAGATGGTGCCATATGTGAGCCGTGAAAGGACAGGTGAAGAAGAGGTGATCACGCGTCTCTAAGGGTTCCGGGCAGAATACACACTTTATCATAGCATTTGAAGACCATGCTTGCATTCTATCTCCAGTGGCCAATCGATTAAGGCCTGCTAACCACAATAAAAGAGTATTTCGGAGTTCTGTGAGTGTACCAAACTACCTTATACCATGGGTTTTGAAGTCCTGGCTCCCTTAAAAGATTCCAAGTTTCCTTAGTTCCAAACTGCGCCTTATACTTATTCTCCTTATACTTCCAAATATGAACATCCTCATCGTCATTTGCATTGTTTCGAGCAGATTCAATCTCGGCTTCAATCTGGGCCAAAAAATGTGGCCTTCGTCTTCTATATCTATGGTTCATGAGAACTTCTTCCAAAGTACTTTCAGCCTTGATACCCATGTCTATGAAGCCTCTCTCCCCTAGTGTTTCAATCAGCCTGCCTAGCGAACACCAATAATCAAATCAGAAAGAGGTGTTAGAGCCACTACGTACCTCGATCTTGTGAAAACTTTTTGCGGTGTCACGGTATTTTAGAATTTTCTGCCACATCCACAACCCTCCCGACTTGGTGTCTTTTGTCAACCAGAAGGAACCTTTCCGAATCAATTTTCTTTTTATCCAAAATACCCAAAGAGAGTCCCTTGATGATAAGATCCACCAAATAAGCTTGTAGTAGCTAACCTTGTTTACCTCTGTTAATGATTTCAGACCCAGACCACCCTCAAATTTTGGCTTCCAAACGTCGCTCCATGAAACCTTTGATTTTTTTCGTGTTTAAACTTGGAAAATCCCATAGGAAAGCCGCACTTAACCTTTCGATCTCCCTGATCCAAGCTTTTGGTAATCTGAATGCTGCAATCCAAAAGTTCGTTAGGCTTACAATTACCGAAGAAAAGAGTTGGAGCCTACCCGCAAATGAAAGAAACCGGTTCTTCCATGAGCTTATACGGCTCTGATTTTTTTCAATTAAAGGCTGATAGTCTGCTCTTTGCATCCTTTTAGTTAGGAGCAGGAGGCCTAGATACTTCACCAAAAGGTTCCCTATCTCCACTGGGAAATCGTTCAGCCGAGTACGTGTAATGAACAAGGTGGACTTCTCTAAACTAATATTAAGACCCGAGACAGAGGCAAACCTTTCAAACACTGAGAGGACTCCTTCAATTGACCGGATTTTCCATCCGTAAAGACCATGATATCATCCGCAAAGCAAAGGTGGGTGATTCCCAAGGACCTGTAGCTCGGGTGATATCCGAAAACTCCATCTCTCGCAGCTTTATCAAGTATTTTAGACAATAGATTCATGCACATTACAAAGAGATATGGAGATAGGGAACAACCTTGGCGTAGACCTCTCTCACTACGGAAGAAACCCACCACCTCCCCTATTGATTTGGACTGAAAATGATGGAGTGGTGACGCAAAGCTCGATCCACAAGATAAATTTATCCGGAAAGTTCATTGCTCTGAAAAGCCTCCCAAGAAAACCCCAGTTTACGGAATCGAAAGATTTCTTTATATCTATCTTCATTTTGTTTCTTGAAGATACATCCGGTTTATGATAGTCCTTGACTAACTCAGATGCAAGAAGGAGGTTCTCCATCAAGTAGCGGTTTTTTATGAAGGCAGTTTGATTTTTTGTGATAAAACGCGGGAGTAACAATTTCAGCCGGTTTGCTAGGACCTTTGAGATTACCTTATAAATTATGTTGCAGCACGATATTGGACGGTAATCCTTCATCTCTATTCTACTCGTCTTCTTGGGGATTAAGGCTAGGATTGTTGAGTTTATCCCCTTTGGTAAAAACCCATAAGTGAAGAAAGACTTGACTGACAGCCACTATAAAATCATTTCCAATCATTGTCCACATCTCTTTGTAAAAGTCCACTGTGAACCCGTCTGGTGCCGGTGATTTGTTCGACGGCATAGAGAAGAGTACATTCTTGATCTCAAGACCAGTCACCCCTGTTATTAAGTCCCTGTTCTCAGTTTCACTACACTGAAAATCCAAAAACTGGTTCAAATTCGAGACGAAGAAAGTGGTTCTGGCAACTGACAGTGGGTCCTTGAACAAGCTTGAGAAGTACCTGATGCCTTTGGTTTTTATGTCCTCCAGCGATGTTATATCCCTCCCCTCTGGACCTCTTATCACATTTATCACATTTCTCTGTTCTCTTTCTTTTATCGCGTTATGAAAATATCGGATGTTCTTGTCTCCCACTTGGATCCAATGGAGCTTAGCTTTTTGCCTTAAAAATTTCTCTTCCAAGTCAGCTATTCTCTCCCAGTTCGCATAGGCTTGGTTTTCTTCGCTCAAATTCCTTTCAGTTGGGTTTGTAAGGTTCAGCGCTTGCTTTTCGCAAAGCTCCTTAAAAGCATCTTCCTTACGCTTTATCAAAAGATGAACCCTCTACTTACCAAAAGCTCTGATTTGCGGTTTGAGATGCTTAAGTTTCTTCGAAAACCGATACAAGGCTGAGGTTGATGAGTAAAGAGTGTTCATGCTGAGCCAGTAGTTCTCCACAAGAGTTTTAAAATCTGGTTCGGTTAATATTGCATTTACCACTTTAAAGGGAGTCTTCAGCTTGTAGACTGATCCATAGGGTAAGACTATTCCACTCACATGATCGGAACATCCTCAGGCTTCGAAAGAACAGTAAGAGCTGTATGATCTCTGCAGCCAATTCGGGTTCACAAGAACTCTGTCCAACTTTTTACATATCAGCTCCTCCTCTCGTTTATTGCACCAAGTAAACAGAGGTCCATGAAACGCCATGTCCACAAAGGAACAATGACTTACTACATCCCTGAACTCCATCATTCCAAGGTTTGCTGCAGGCGTAGCTGTCCCCATTGAGTGTTCCAAGTTATCCAAAATTATATTGAAGTCCCCTGCGCAAAACCAAGGTAAATCGCGAACAAGCGGGTCATTTTTGTGGTCTTTAAGATCCCTCCATAGCACTCTTCTCTCATCTAGATAGTTAGATGCGTATATAAATGAGCAAATAAACTCCTCTGATTGTCCTTGGAACCTCACACTACATGAGATCATTTGACTCGTCTTTTTGAGTATCCTCAAAGTTACTGAATTGTTCTACACTAACCAGATTCTCCATAGTGTGTTGAACTCGTAGTTAGGGACCCCTGTCTAACCCAGAAAAGTAGATTTAATGATCTGTTCTACCTTACTTTCAACCACTCTTGTTTACAGCAATGCACCAAGAACCAACGACTTTTCCCTTACCAAATTCTTTGCAACTGAATGCTTTCTTTTTTTGTTGAAGCCTCGTATGTTCCAGAAAAATATCGACATTATTACTTTCTTTTTTGGGTTTTACGTCCTGCAGTACATGGGATTTTATCCCCCGCAAGCTGAAGTGAGTTTTGTTTCAATGTTTGTTTCGCAGATCACATTAGAGGCACCCTCAAAGAGAGCCCTTCCTTGTTTGACGTACCTTGACTGGCTTTGTCAGCAGGTTCCAATGTTAATATTCCAGACTGATCAGCAGACTCTGCAATCCCAATTTCCGGTTTCTTTCCTAAAGCAGAACTTTGTACAAGCTTCAGTTCTAGTCCAGGTTCTCCCACAATATTCACCTCCCTCGGGACTTTATCTTCTTGCCCCTCGAAATTTTTAAATTCTGGTTTTTCCCCCCTCAGTCTGCTCCGCCAAACTATTCTCTTCCCTAATTGAGAATTTCTTGTGTTAATCTCAGTATTATTTTCCGCAGGCTTCTCTATCACCTTAGAGTCTCGTATCTTCATCTTTATTGTCTCTGTTTTCGAACCAACCTCCATTGACAGACCAGCCGGTGTTCATACCTTAGTAGAACTTATCTCTTTTTTCTTCTGCTTTTTTGAAAGAATTCGTTTCAGACTTCCTGTGTTTTCCGGCAGCATCACTTGATCTATTGCCGGAACTGAAACAGGGGTTAGGGAACTTGAATTTGCAGGTTGTACTTGGGTTGTTTCCGATGGCCCTGAACCCTCTTATGCCTTGTCTAAAGTACTAAGAACCTCATATCTGGATGGTGTGGCAATCTTAACTTCACCATATACCAAGCTTCTCTTCCCCGAACGTTTTTTCGAGTTTGGATCCGTAGACCATTCAGCTTCTACCCCAAGTGTAATCTCCATATTCTCACGTTCTGAACTTCTCCCCTCTTTTCCTGCCTCCACCAAAGGAGCTTTGCGTGGAGAACTAATTCTCTCCTTCTCGATCACTGACACCCTTGAAGGGCTCGATTGGAACCTTTCTAGGCAGCCTGCCTCTGAGTGACCCCATTTTCGGCAATAACCACACCTCATAGGTAGCCAAGGATACTCAAAAACCACCTCAACTTCTTCGCCCTGGACATTGAATCTATGACTCGATGGGATATCTGTTTCCAGATTCACGTCAATAAATATTTTTGTTTCATCAAAACTAGCAACTAGTTCAGTGTCTTGGTGGAGTCGAAGAGGGGTGCCCACCGGACTAGCCACAAAACTGAGCCCCTTCCACGTGAACAGTATCGGCGGGACATTCTTTAGAGTAACCCACATTGGCATTGCTTTCAACGTAGGCTGCGCCTCTTCTTTGAACGGCGTCCACTTGGAAACTAACATGGAAATTTCACAGATGTTCCACATGCCTCATCATAAAACTCTATTCCGTGCACTTGCATTCCGAATACGAAACTTGATAGATGTCTCATTCACTACGTAAGCATCGATTTTTATACTCTTATCCCCCAAATTCCAGATTTTGTTGACAATGACATGGACCTTAGCCACATGTGGTGCAGTAGAAGCAAAGTTTCCAATTATGAAATCCTCCCAGAGAGGATTAGCGTCCTCAAACACATCTTCTGGGACTGTAACCACCGACCTTCCGTCAACCTCTGTTATCGAGTAATCATACTTTGTGAGAGCAGGCCTACGGACTACTGTTTCCCAAGATCTCTTTGATGGTACGGGCTGAGAAGTAGATTTATCCTGAGTCTCCATTTCTTCTGCGACAACAGCGCCCAAATCTTTTCCAGCTTCGATGTTTTCGATCTCGTCTTCGACACAGTCAACCAGTCCCTTTTCAATGACTCCCTTCAGATTAGATGCCAACCTATCCTTGTTCCTCACAACCGCTAACCCCACAGAGATCCCCTTACTACCACCTTCCTCTGTTCCAGTACCTGTAATAGCTACAGCCTCCATTAACGCAGCCCCTGAACCCGAAGCACTGCTCTGTCCCATAACTCCTTCTCCTCTGTTCAGCGTGTCTCCTCTGTTCTGCGTAATTCCTCTGCATGACGGATCGCCCGGAGAGCCTGGTGGCACATCCATTTTTCAACCCTAGAAATCACCTTCACGATCGTCTGTAGTTAGCTCCGAAAATAATTTCTGTGGTCACAAAATAATTTCTGCATGATTTGAATAAATGACGTTACCATTTGGTTCGTTTACAATATTCAATTTTTTTTTATTCTCACCGCAACTGACGAGTGTGTGCATGCTATTTACGACGCTGCCTCTTAGTCTGATGCATCTGCCTTACGCAGGCTGTTAGCTTTGTGTAAGTATGGTAATGACGAAGTGGATGTTTTAAAGGTCTGGGATGCTACTTGGGAACTTTTATGCAGTGATGTATTGCGGGAGCAGAGACGTATCCACTGTAGTCTTGGTATGATTTGTATTTCTGTTATCTATAAGTTTTACTTTATATTTCCACTAATTTGTTTTTAATGGATGTCTCTCTTGTGGTTTATAGCTCTACCTATGAAAATTGATGAGATCAAATCTACTGGTTTTGATTTACTCAAAGAACTCATGCACTCTAATGAGTTTACTTGTCCGGTTGGTGATAACAAGTGTCTTCCTACCAGTAAATTTGATGAATGGATGGCTAACGTTGGTGAAGCCAAGTTCGGTGCTATTTCATTGGATGATTCCAGCAATGATCCTGATTAACTACGTATACCAGCATTTTTTCGATATGAATTACTCATTTCCATTAATATGTCTTTCTCGGGTTTTAGTCATTCGTAGCTTTTAACTTGATTATCTTAATGAGATTTTGAATTTTATTTATTATATTAGTTTACCATCTTACAATTTTTAAAAAAATTCAAATTTTCATGATTGTCTCTTATAGCAGATCCATTCTTCTGAATATAATACATTTTCTAACTAGATCAAGTAAATAGATATCCAGACACTAATTATATAGTATTTCACGCTATAGAGCACGGGAGAATATTTATTTGTTTGGTGGTAAATTTTAATTGACTAATTTTATATATTAAATTTAAAAATATTACATACCTTTGGTTCCTCTCCAAAAGCTCAATCTTAGCCGTAAGCCGGCTATACTCCAATTGACCAGTTTGCATGTGCCTTCTTCATGTACATTTGGTTCTTCTCCAAATATTCATCCATCGTCTATTATATATAATTATACATATAAAATTAATTAGTATAGTTATTATCAATAGTAAATATCCAAAAAAATTATTATGAATATGCATGAAAAATTTAAGAAATAAAAAAATTAGAAACGAAAAAAAAAACGTGATGAGAGGTTGAAGATGAAACTCTCCATTCTATTTATAGGAAAATATAAACTTAGGGCAAACTTTTAAAATCGTTTTGAAAATAATTTAATTAGCAAATATTAAGTTGATTGTTATGATTTTATTTGGAAAGATTTAAATTAATAACAAATAAATACTTTTCAAATTTTCAAAATAATATTATACATGGAGATTTAAAAGATTTGGTATATCGTAACAATTGATATATACATTTTTAATTTTTTTTAAATAAAATCAAATCCGCAAAGATACTAACATCAATCCGCAAAGATACTAACATCAAATCCGCAACTGATATATACATTTTTATTTTCATAAAATCTGTGTGTATAGTTTAAAATATATTTTATCATAATTAAAGGAATTAAAATTGAAATCTATTAAATTTTGTGGTTACACACAAAATCCAAAATTTGAAATTAAATTTAGTGAAATAATTTTCGTCTATTATTCTATTGATATAAATTTATTTATTTTGAATAGATTCAGTTACTATAAATCTAAAATATATTGGTTTAAATTGTGTAGAGATATTTTAGGAAATCTAACATTATAATTATGCTTAATAACTAAATAAATTTAAAAAACGTGAACAATTTTCAAACAAATATATTTTGAAATTATAATAACAAAAATAAATAATATGCTATAGATCTCAAATCTTTATATGCAATTGGTTAACAATTTTTTAAAAAATTAATTTTAATTTTCGTCCATAATTCTTATAAAATTTAACCAAATCTTCCATTTATAATAAAAAAATTAAATAGTATATTATAGATCTCAAACCTCAATTTTGCAATTGGTTAACAATTTTTTAAAAAAATAATTTTAATTTTCGTCCATAATTTAATTTGAATTTATTCCACTGATCTAAATTTATTTATTTTGAATAGATTTGATTTTTTTAATTTTATTTTAAAATTAAATCGTATCAAATATTTTAATTTGTTAATATGATTATAGAGATATTATATAGTTTACAAAATCGGATAAAAATCTAATTTATTAATTACGAAATTAACAATAATTATTATCTTAGTAAATATTCTCATCTAATTTAACATTTGCTAAAATTAACAAAATAATGAATTTAAATTATGATCAAAATAGTTAATTAAAGTTTGACATATAAATATTTTCTACTTTAAGAAATATATAATTGTACATGAATAGAATGATAAATATTAATTTTTGATAAATAATTCTAATTTAGAAACTATTATTTAAATGTACCATATTATTTATAAAGTAAGAATATAATCAAAATATAAAATTTAATTTTATATTTTTCGTTTATATTTATTGGGAGAGAGAGAAAATAAGTTTTATTTTTTCAAAACTAATAATTATTTAAAAGATTCTGTTTAGATTTTTTATTGAATTTTTTAAAATTAATTTAAAATTTTCGTTCATATTTATTAGGAAAGAGAAATAAATTTTATTTTTTAGAAACTAATAAGTATTTAAAAGATTCTATTTGAATTTTTTATTGGATTTTGGTTGTATAAATTTTTGACTATTTTAATCTTCTATAGGTTGTTTAATTTAGTCTTAAT
The DNA here is from genome assembly GCA_963922655.1 of Cardamine chenopodiifolia. Lineage (NCBI taxonomy): Eukaryota > Viridiplantae > Streptophyta > Magnoliopsida > Brassicales > Brassicaceae > Cardamine > Cardamine chenopodiifolia. The sequence goes on along the minus strand of OZ000481.1, from coordinate 14,723,017 downwards.
TTTATAAAAATACAATGACATTTTATGTAATATAACACATGAAAGATGTTTAAAATGTTTACAGAATTGCTTAAATAATATAGTAGTAGATAAAAGATGTACTATAATATCTATATCCTAACACTAAATATCCAAACACTAATTAAAGAGGTATCATTATATGCAAACACTTATTCACTTATTCCTATATCAAAACAATCTCTATACCTAATAAAAAATTTATTCAAAAATTATTGGCATTAATTTCAAAGATAAAAAATATCTAAACAATGAATTTTTGTAAATATTTTAATCCAGATTTTCCTAAATTAAAATTATTGATTAAATCAAAAACAATCTAAATTCAATTAATGCTCGATATATGTATTAAATATTAAACTTTCCAATTTAAATTAGAAAAAATAGGAAAAAAGGTAGTTTGTATGTTTTAATTTGGCAAATGGTTAGTTATTGTATGTTTTTGGTACTGTTTACTTTTCCAATAACATATTTATTCTTACAAAAATCAAATAGTAACCAATCTACGAGTTAAAGACCAAAATTAAAATACATGGACCCACCCTTTTTCTTTCTTGCTCTAATACCACCACATCTCTCTAAGAGACAGGGTCCACCCAAAACTCTTCCTCCTTCTCTCCTACCTTTTTTACTTCTTCTATCTCTCTAAGGTACATAAACAGTTTATGTTATTTGTCAAACGATTTTTCCCAAAACTACTTCATAAACTAGCAATTTTCCAAATAAAAACAATCTCTCAGACATATACTATTCATTTAGCAAATAAAAACATAAAAACTACCTAATTTCCTAAAATACCTTTTAAATTATTATTCATATTTTATTATATTTAATCAGTAAAAGATACAAAATGTTGTCGTTGTTAGGATGAAAAAATACTAGTCACTTAAATACTTTATTGTACTCGATAATTTATTGAAAAACTGCAGAGATTTCAATCATTTTTTTTTCATGGCAAGATTCAGAAAAAATCATTTATAATAAGATTTTAAGGTATTTTACTAGCAAACAATAAAAAGATTCATGTAACTATGCTCACACTCGTACAAGTATATACATAGCAATCGTTAGATTTGGACCTACCAATAATAAACCCATAAACAACTTCTCACTAAAATATCAAGAGGATTTTCACTGCATGTCTCAGACTAATCGATGGATAACCAATATTTTACTAAAATTTCCATCAAATTCCACTAACTTTGGTTGTTCTGCGAATTATATCACCACCATTTGCTTTCTTTTTTTCTTCTACTTTTAGTTTTTTTTTTTCGATTTTGTGCAAATCGGATAAAACTTAAATAGACAAAGATACGTTTCATAAAAAATATTAGTTTTAGTCACATTCGTACAAGTTTCGATGGAGATTAAATTCCAAATTTTCTACACACTTTTCAAGAACAAAAAAGGTATATTAAATTAATTTTTAGTCACATTCGTACAAGTATTCGATGGAGCTTAAATTCTAATTTATACACTTTTTAAGGACAAACTTAAATTAAATTAAACTAGTTTTAAATTTAATTCTGCATATTTATTTGTCAATAAAATATATTTTCAGCAAAAAATTTAAGAAAAACTAACTAAAAATTTATAATTGAAAATATACACAAATTAGATTTTTTACCATCTAAAAATATAATCTCATAAATTTCTAAGTTTATAAATTTTAAAATTGAATTTAAAAATTTATTATTAAAATAGTGTAACAGCAAAATGTACAATTAAACAACAAATCACAACAACAAATGGTAACTGATTGATATAGACAAATTGTAAATGAATCTAATTTTTATACTATAAATAAATAAAATACATCTACCCACGGTATATAAGCCTTACACCGCGGGTAGATGTATTTCACTAGTCAAAGAACATTCACTAATATATTGGGATGAATCGCTTATGATGAGCATATATAATTGGAGAGAAGAAGATAAAATATTTCCACTGGAGTTAGGTTACTAATTTAAAAGGTAAATAACATATATCAATTTAGAGATCTTTTTTAATGTAAAACAACAAATAATATATATATATATATATATATATATATATTTGATGAAGTTGATCAACAGATAATATTTCATACATCCAAAAAATGGTGAAACAAGCATATAGGAGAAAATGTAGAGATAATGATGATGAAAAAAGCATGACATATTGTGAATTCAAAAAAGTCCAAGGAATTCTTCAAAAATTTAAAATATTTTCTCATTTATGCTTTGTAAATTACTGTTTATTATTTCTTTTTTCATAAAGGAAAATAATAACCAAGTTCAAATTTATATATAAATATTGAGTAAAGTAGTAATTTTAAATTTGATTTTTATGGTAATTTTTTCTTCTTTTTTTCTGAACATCTAATGTTATTAGAAGCGTCACGAAAAGTTTACATAATCATTAAACAAAAACCTGTATAACATTCTAGGAGGATATAAATGAGTACAAACAATAACACTTTGACTATGTGCTACTTTGACCAATTTATCAGTTGTTTGGTTGCTCGTTCTTGGAACCAAAGAAAAAAATATATTGGTAAAACGATTTGCCCAACTGTAGATATCAAAAAGCAGGGGCTCCATGTTTGCATTTACAAATCGCGAGTGAATGAGATCATGCAAATCTTTGCATCGCCTTCCATGACTATATTTCGGAAGCCTCAACACCATAGAGATTGAAGAGCATGGAGAAGAGTTATAAATTCTGCCTCAAGGGGATTGGAACCTTGTTGTAGTTTTGTAGAAGCCACAAGTTTAAAGGTACCATGCGCATCTCGTAAAATCCACCAACTCCTATCGAAGATTAATTATGTATAAAACTTTCGTCAATATTGCATTTATAATAACATGGGGTTGGAAGCAACCATTGAGAGACTTGTTTCCGCGACAAGTTGGAATGGCGTGTTGAAAATGATGGTTGAGAGTTGGCCTCCAGCCATTCCGATACGTTATCCAAAGCTCGATGTATTACTGATAGTGGGTAGAGTTGGCCTCCAGCCATTCCGATACATTATCCAAAGCTCGATGTATTACTGATAGTGGGTCATGGGAGACTGTTAAAAATCAAATCGTTACGTGATTTCCATATTTGTCAAAGGATCCAGAAAACTCCATGGCGAGACTCTGTAGGCATGGTTGAGTTATAGACATCCAGGAGACCCCAATATTTCCTCTACTGTTTTAGATGCACAAGGAATCCTAGAGGCTGGTAGGTCTGAATCTCTCCAAACCGAAGTGGCATAATCACATTGGAAAAATAGGTGGGACGTCGTTTCTACATGTAGCATTGATGGGTATACCTCTACGATTTAACTCTGCTCCAGTTCCTAGGACCGAGAAAAATATTCGCCAAAGAAAGTGTTTTATCTTAGAAGACTTTGATTTCCATATTTGGGCTTTGAGTCTCTTATTACCCGGGGGGAGTTAGTGGTGAAACCATTGGATCTGGGTAATGTGTTGATAGCCAATAACCCGATTTAACTAAATAAACACCATTCTTTGTATAATGCAAAAGAATTTTATCCTTCGTTTGATGGTGCGGTATATATATACGCTAAGCCATTTGCGCATCGTCATTACTTAGATAGAGCTGAAATTTATCTTTATCCCATTATTGTCCATTAGATTACCATAAATCTTTGATCCGGAAAAAGGTAGGAAGATAACTATTTTCCGCCGATCTAGGTGGGTGGAAAGGCAACCATGGATCAGATGATGGATTTATTTTCACCATCGCCAATCTGAAACCGAACACCTTTGAACAACAAAGAGGAAATAAAGTCAATAACTGGTATACTATATGCATTTGTATTTTAGAACTTCTTCATATAGAAGAATTCTACGATATATATAAGATCCACCAGTATAGATATCATCACTAATGATGGAGCGTCAGCCATGAGATGTCTTCATTGGAATCGTTGCATCACGGAGCGTTGTATCAGAAAAATACATATTTTCATAATTCTCACTAAAAGACATTGTGGATTCCTTTTTGTTTTAATCAGAGTTATTATGTACATAAAAAATTGAAATTGCACTTGTCGCAACGGTCACTGCTAAAAATTATTATCATTCGTAAAATGTTTAATCAACACTTAAAATATCTATATAATCATTAATATTAATAATAACTCTACTAAGAGTCTATATGAATTATATTCAACACCACTAAATATTTATAATTTATTTTAAATTAGAATGGACGCAACACGAGTTATTAGTCTAATATATGTTTTTAATAATCAGGAGGTTCAGAACCCGTGAGTCTCTAATCTCCTTGAAGCATAGCCCAGATCATGTTAAATTAACTCTATTTAGGCGAGCAGATCCTTCCAACGCAAATCGAACTCGTGACCTTCTTACCTTTGACTCACAAAAAATTACTATTAGCCCAACTGGACAATGGTTATTTAGTCTAATATTGCTTAAGACATTAGAGAATAATTATTGTTAATATCTCATATAATTATATAATTATTAGATGCCCTTATTTCAAGACTTTTGCTTTTGTTTTTCGTTATGTTAGAATCTGTTGAAAACGAATTTCAACATCAAAGAACAAAAGAGAAGCTGTCTCGAAAGCTGGCATTATCCTTTTCTCCCTTCTCCACCTTCTCTTTGCGCGTTTTCATTATTAGTATCATTATTATATTTACATGCCTCCTTATTTATTTGTTTATTCAATTTTTCACATCAATTTCAAATTTTCAGGTAGAAGAAAATAGATAATGTTGAATCAAATTATTAGAAATTATGGTTTAAAGAAAGCATCTATCAAATTCATCATACTTCGTACATAAATACATTAAATTTAACCAATCTCATACACTTTCAATAATTTTTTTGTATATATGTATATTTTAATGGAATATCATATGTGCTTGAGATGAGTGAGAAATATGAAAAGAGGCCACCAAACCTTTCGGTGAAGACATCTTTTTGCTTAGAATCAACTTGATCAGAAATACAAATAATCACATTCATTTCGTTATAATATTTAAAATCCTATTCGTTAGAAAAAATCACTTACAAGAATTGAAATACTAATTATATATTTTATATTAAATGTACTTTTAAACTAGTTTTTTTCTTCAAAATACATGTAATTTCAGGATTTCAATAAGAAATTAATATACAATATATGTTTTGTAAGTGTTAAAAATATCTGTTTTGTCTCCAAATAAAACTGTAAACTATATAAGAAATCCAAAAACTACTGTTTTTATAAACCATTTAATTCCTTTTTAATCAGTTCTAAGAATTTAAAGAAAATATATGCATTAAAACAGAGATTATATTGGAAATTTGGAATATGTGAAAGAGATAATTAATTGATAATTATAATGTTTTTGAAGAACAGATTTTTGAAGAAAAATAAAAGCTAAGCTTGAGCTGTGAATGAGCTGCCTCTCTTTCGTTTATATTCTCACGGTCTCACCTCTCTCTCCTTCATACAACACAGCGCTCCTTCTTCCCCATAATCTTCAAAATCCTCTATACTACTATTCCATCTACATTTCCCATTTTACCCTTCATTCTTCTTCGAATTCTCACCCCTTTGCCACTCCACTTCAGATGTCTTGTGCAGTGAAATGAAGAAAACGATTAAATCCTCCTCCTCCTCTTCCTTCTCATCAATCTCTCTCACTCTCTCTCAATCTCCTCTCACGGCGGCGCTCTCACCGATAACGAAGTCCGTCACATTCAACACCGTCAGTTACTCGAATTCGCCTAACGCAGCGTTAAAGTCTCCGTCGATCCTTCTTTAATCTTCGAGAACCCTAGATTACGAAATGCTTATATAGCTCTTCAAGCTTGGAAACAAGCAATACTCTCTGATCCTTTCAATTTCACCGCGAATTGGATCGGATCCAATGTCTGTAGCTACACCGGCGTTTTCTGTTCGCCGGCGCTTGATAACCGGAAGATTCGTACAGTCGCCGGAATCGATCTTAATCACGCCGATATCGCTGGTTATTTACCTGAAGAGCTTGGTTTGTTATCAGATCTCGCTTTGTTTCATATTAATTAAAACCGCTTTTGTGGTACTGTACCACACCGGTTAAATCAGCTTAAGCTTCTTTTCGAGCTTGATCTTAGTAATAACCGGTTAGCCGGGAAATTTCCAGCGGTTGTTTTGCAGTTACCGTCTTTGAAGTTTTTAGATCTCCGGTTTAACGAATTTGAAGGAACTGTACCGAAAGAGTTACTCAGTAAAGATCTAGACGCGATTTTTATAAACCGTAACCGGTTCCGGTTTGAGTTACCGGAAAATTTTGGAGATTCGCCGGTTTCGGTTATCATTCTTGCTAATAACCGGTTCCATGGTTGTGTTCCGACGAGTTTGGTTGAGATGAAGAATCTTAACGAGATTATATTTATGAACAATGGGCTTAATTCTTGTTTACCGGCTGATATCGGACGGTTAAAGAACGTGACGGTGTTTGACGTCAGCTTTAATGAGTTAGTTGGGCCGTTACCGGAGACTGTTGGTGAGATGGTTTCGGTGGAGCAGCTTAATCTGGCGCATAATAAGTTATCCGGGAAGATTCCGGGGAGTATTTGTCAGCTGCCGAAGCTTGAGAATTTCACTTATAATTACAATTTCTTCACCGGATAAGCTCCTGTGTGTCTTAGGTTGCCGGGGTTTGATGACGGAGAAATTGTTTGCCGGGTAGACCTGCTCAGAGGTCTCCAGGGCAATGTAAAGCGTTCTTATCTCTTCCGCCGGTTAATTGTGGATCGTTTGGTTGTGGTCGTTCAGTGTCACCTCGTTCTCCGGTGGTAACGCCGTTACCACCACCATCTTTACCATCTCCACCTCCACCATCGCCAATGTTCTCTTCACCTCCTACGATTTATTCTCCTCCACCTCCTTTGGTCTCTCCTCCACCGGTTTATTCTCTTCCACCTCCACCACCGGTTTACTCTCCTTCATCTCCACCTCCACCGGTTTACTCTTCTCCACCACCTCCGCCGCCCCTATTTATTCTCCACCGCCACCTCCTCCGCCAGTATATGTAAGAACCCATATTTTCATATATGGGTTGAATCCCTTTATTGTTATATGGGTCTTAAAAATATGAATAAAAATGAGGTTTAATAAATGATAAAATTTGTATTTTATTTTTTATAGAAATTTTTTTTCTACTTGTACGTAGAAGAGTGTCTCCAACATGATTCAACATGCTATAAAGGGCATAATGGAGGTTATGCAAAATACCACATATGCACGTCGTGCCTAGTCTAGCTGGGTTTGGATCTCGGTGAATGTGGGTCTTTGGCCCACGCCAAAAATATTTTTTTTGAACCCAATTAATCAACATATTTTGTTGACTTTTAGTCAACATTTTCTAGTTAAATTCGAATGAAATTTCGAATCAAACCGAATAAAAAACTGACCGAATTTTTTACCAAAAATCTCGCCCCCCCGAGTGAGTGCGAAACTGGATATAAAAACGTTTTCAAAAACTATTTAAGATTTATTTCGATTTATTTACGGATTTTCAAAACGTTTCTGGGTTTTAATTTAATTATTAATTATTTTTAAATCCCGAAACAAATTTTTATTCAGATTTTAAATCGATTCAACACTTCTGCAGTTGCTATTTAGCGATTTGACAGAACGTTATCAATCGTAAACGCTACTATTTATTTTGACGAAAAGGTTTACGCGTTTGTTTCGCGAAATACATTCTGAAAATAGGATCTTCGTGATCTGGAAAATATATATATATATATATTATAATCGTTTGAATTACGCTGAACTGCGAATTTTAAAAACGATATTTATTTATTTATTTTTCAAAAAAAAAAAATAATCGTATGAATTACGCTTTATTGCGAATTCTAAAAAAATGTTTATTTATTCTCGGAAAAAAATTAACGATTTGTAACGCTTTTATCAGCAATATAAACAAACGTTATTTTTTGGAAAAAATAAATAAATATATAAAAAATTAAATACATTTTGAAAACGGTTAATAGCAATTCATAAACTATTTAATTTTTTATTTTTAGCGATTTAAATATTTTAAACGCTATTTAAATATTTTCTTTTCTCAATTTTTTACATTTATTTGTCTTTTGTGAAACAGAAAAACAATGTCTACCGATACCGTCGATGTGACTAACGGAGGTCTTAATGACAGCAATCAAATAAGTGAGACGACGATCCTACATGGGAAAGGTCTTCCACTTACCGCGCCTAATGTCCCTAATGTTCCAAGTGCTATTGTGATACTGGAAAAATTCGATGGCTCCAACTTCAAGTTATGGCAGCAAAAAGTGCATTTCTCTCTAACTATGCTAAAATTGGAGAGGTATCTCACGGAGGTTTATCTCACCGAGGTTCAACCTGTTTTGCCTCTCGGGAATACTGAAGTACACACTTTGGCTAGTGTCGATGCGTGACTCCATGGGGACTATCTGTGCAGAAGTTACATTAAAGCTCGCCTTGTGGATCAGCTGTACAACGTCTACAGTGAGGTTAAAACTTCCAAGAAAATTTGGTATTATTTGGAAAAGAAGTACAAGTCTTACAATATATTCTTGGGAAAGCTCGCTACGGCGAAATTTCTTAACTTCAAAATGGTGGACTCTAGGCCCATCATGGAGCAAGTTCATGAGCTGCAACTGATAATCCAAGAGATAGCTGATGAGGGCATGTAGATCTGTGAAACATTCACAGTGAGCTGCATAATGGAAAAGCTACCTCCGTGCTGGGTTGATTTCAAAAATTATCTCGGCCACAAGCAAAAGGAACAATGAACTACATCATGGAAAAGGTACATCCATGCTGCGTCGATTTCAAAAATTATCTCAGCCACAAGCAAAAGGCTTTAACTTTGGAAATCTCATTTCCAGACTGCAAAATGAGTCGTTCAAACGCAAGGTTGAACCAACATTCACTCACAATGCCAATGTAGTTGAGCACAAGAACAAAGGCAAAGGAAATTTTTTGCCTAATTCAAGCAAGTGGACGCCTAAAAAGATTGCACCTCAAGCCTCTACGAGCTTAAAAAAAAGGTGGGCCTAATAAGTTCACCGGAAAATGCTCATATTGTCCCAAGAAGGGGCACAAAGCTGAGGAGTGTCACAAAAAGGGTTAAACGCTTAATCAAGCCACTTTGATGGAAAATGACCTATGTGCAGTGGTTATGAAAGCAAATGTGGTTGATGAGGAAACTAAAGAGTGGTTTTATGACACGGGTGCAACTACTCACATCTATTTTGACAAGACAATGTTCAGCACCTATCAAAAGACCAAGTCTAATGCCGGTATGAACATGGGTAACAAGTCTATCTCCAAGATTGAAGGCACTGGTAAATTGGTGTTGAAGTTCACCTCTAGACATGCCATAACCCTCACCAACGTGAGGCACGTGCCAGACATGAGGAAGAATCTCATCTCCGGATCTTTGCTGAGCAAGCATGGCTTCGTCACGAGCTTTGAGTCCGACCAGCTGATTCTTAGGAAGAATGAGGTGTTTTTGGGTAACGGATATGTTAAGAAAGGACTTGTGAAAATGTGTTGTATCACAATCCTTAAGAACTTTGATGTATCTATTTCTGAAGTTTCAATGAATAAGAAACCAATTGCTTACTTGGTCGAGTCTTTTAATATTTGGCATGAACGGTTAGGACATGTGAATTATTAAAGATAAATGTGAAGTATGTTATCAAGCGAAACTCACTAAAACACCTTCACCTCAAGTCGAAAGAATAACTGAACCTCTCGGATTAATCCACACAGATTTGTGCGATTTAAAGTTTATACAAACTAGAGGCGGTAAAAATTATTTTGTAACTTTCATAGACGATTGTATAAGATACTACTATGTATACTTACTACATAGTAAGATGAAGTCTTGGAAAAATTTAGACAATATAAACTAGAAGTCAAAAATCAACTTTAGAAAACTATTCAAAATAATTCTAAGTGATAGAAGAGGTGAATATGATGGCCCATTTAATGCATTTTGTCAAGAACAAGGCATTATTCATCAACAACCGCTCCCTACTCATCGGAATCTAACGGAGTTGCGGAACAAAGAAACCAAACTCTGAAAGAAATGATGAATGCAATGTTGCAGGAATCAGGGTTATCCTAGAACCTGTGGGGGAAGCAATCCTTACCACAAATTATATCCTCAACAAAATACCGCACAAAGTGACCGGCAAAACGCCATATGAACTCTAGACGGATAAAGTACCTTAGTACAAATATCTGAAGTGTGGGGGTGCCTCGAAAAAGTCGCAGTGCCGCCTCCTAAAAAGGTTTCAATAGGACCTTAAACCGTAGATTGTATTTTTATCGGATACACACAATAGCAGTGTTTACCGGTTTGCGGTTCATAAATCAGATATACCGGATATTTATGTAAACACAATTATGGAATCAAGAAATGTATCATTTTTTTAAAACGTGTTTCCGTGTAAGGATAAACAAAATCCAAAACAAACTCGCGAAGAAAAAGAGATACATACCTCAACCAACGAGGCAAGGACTTCTGGTACTTCATTTACTGAATCAGAAGAGGTTGAAGATGAACCTCGACGAAGCAAAAGAGCTCGAAAGGAAAACTCTTTTGGTGACGATTTTATAATGGCATTTCTCGCAGAGAATGAGCCAAAAATGTTCACTGAAGCCATGTCTACACCGGACGCAGCCTCATGGAAGGAAGCCGTCAATAGTGAGATCGACTCCATTATGCAAAACCATACATGGAAAATAAGCGATCTACACCAAGGGTTTAAATAACTAGGGTGTAAATGGATTTTCAAAACCAAGTTGAAAACCGATGGTTCAATTGATAAATACAAGGCTAGGCTTGTGATGCAAGGTTTCCGACAAAAAGAAGGTCTAGATTTCTTCGACACCTATTCTCCAGTGACGATAATAACCTCCATCAGAATGCTGATAGGAATTTCAGCATTAAGAAACCTAGAGATATATCAAATGGATGTTAAAACTGCTTTTCTAAATGGTGATTTAGAAGAGGAAATTTACATGAAAAAACCTGAAGGGTTTGTCGTTCCTGGACAAGAACACAAAGTCTGTAGACTTGTGAAGTCATTATATGGACTTAAACAAGTTTCAAAACAATGGCATGAAAAATTTGACAATGTAATGATGTCAAATGGTTTTAGCATTAATGAATGTGATAAGTGCATTTACATCAAAGTTATTCCTAGCGGGTATATTTTGTTATGCCTATACGTGGATGACATGCTCATTATTGGTAGCAATAAAGACATAATCCAACAACCTAAGAACATGCTTAGATGCCAGTTCGACATGAAAGACATTGGTTTCACAGATTTAATCCTAGGGATTAAGATCACTAGAACTTCTGACGGAATCACCTTGTCTCAAACTCATTACGCTGAAAAGATTCTTGATAGATTCAAGAATTACACAACCGGGACTACAAAAACTCCAGTTGTTTCTCAACTCCGCTTGACCAAGAACTCGAGTGAACTAGTTTTTGAAGTGGAATATGCTCGTGTAGTCAGAAGTCTAATGTACTTAACGAATTGCACAAGACCCAATTTAGCATATGCGGTAAACGTATTAAGTCGCTACACGAGTAATCCCGGTCATAAACACAGGAAAGCCATAACAAGAGTATTAAATTACTTACAATATACAAAAAGTTATAGGTTGCACTACGGTAAAGAACCAACAGTTCTGGAAGGATACAATGATGCAAACTGGATTTCAGATTCGAAGAACTCGAAATCCACTAGTGGATACGTCTTTACTTTAGGAGGTGCAGCGGTATCTTGGAAATCTTCTAAACAAACTTTGTTGGCTAGATCAACCATGGAGTCAGAGTTCATATCTCTTGAAAAAGCCGCAGAAGAAGTAGAATGGCTTTAAAACTTCTTGGAAGATATTCCAATGTAGGAGAAACTAGTCCCGGCATTACATGTACACTGTGATAGTCAATCGGCTATAGCCCATGCACTGAGTAATCTCTATAATGGTAAATCTCATCACATCAGAAGACAGCACAAAACCATTAGACACTTGATTTCAAGTGGTGTAATAACGATCGATTACATCAAATTAGCCGACAACCTAGCGGATCCATTTACTATAGGTTTGGCTCGTGATCAAGTTTTAAAATCATCAAAGGGAATGAGTTTATTTCCTACAAACTAAAGAGGATGTTTGATGAAAACTCCATCTACGTGACTGGAGATCCCAAGATGTAGGTTCAAAGAGAAAACTAAATCAAACAAAATCTAAAAGCACTGATAGATTTTAATGTCATTACTTAATTCTCAAGATGATAAACAGTGCTTCCTGTATATAAACAAGGATAAGCTTTTAATGATTTGAGTTCATAGTTTTGTATGTGGAGTATTACATGATACTTCTTAAAACAAAGACTTATGGAGAACACCTAGTGAGTGTGAAATGAGGCCGTTTCTAGGAGAATGAAGTTCAGGCTATATTCTCTAAGTTCACCCACGAATAACTAGGCAAGTTCACGGCCAAAACGAACACAATAGAGAACAAAGTTCTACAAAAAAATGAGCTGCGTTATAAATATTGTCTCGGTTTACATAAACAAGCAACTGCAACAAGAAAGTCAGGTGGTTCAAGACATTATGTTCACCTCCTGCCCAATAAACTCGACATATATTAACAATGAGTGATTCAAGGCTGAAATACACTACCATCTCAGACACAGTAAATTTTCGTTTATACTCTTGAAAAGTGCTTTTATCGAGTTTGTCTAGTCTGTCTAGTCAGTTAAGTCTGTCTAGTCAGTAGAGTTAGTCAAATCTTCATATGTTTAGAGTAATTTCTATTCATATGGGGGATTGTTGGAATCCATATTTTCAAATATGGGTTGAACCCATTTATTCTCAAATGGGTCTTAAAAATGTGAATAAGAAATGAGGTCCAATGTTATGACAAAACTTGCATTTTGTCCCACATTGGAACTTGAGAAAATTTTTCTCAACTATATATAGAGGAGTGTCTCCAACATGGTTCAACATGCTATGAAGACACAATGAGGATTATGCAAACTACCACACACACACGTGCACCGTGCCGAGCCGAGCTGAGCTTGGGCTCGGGTTTGGGCTCGGGCTTGGGTTTTGGGTCTTGGTGAATGTGGACCTTTGGGCCCACGTCAAAGATATTCTTTTTGGGCCAAATTTTGGATCCAATTTGTCAACATATTTTGTTGACTTTTAATCAGCATTTTCCAAGATTTTTTGCATAATAAATAAATTAAATTTGAATTAAATTTTAAATCAAACCGAATCAAAAACTGACCTGATTTTTTGCCAAAATCACACCCTGCGAGTGAGTGCGAAATCGCCCCTCTTCTTCCTATATATTCGTCCACCTCGTTTTCTTTGAGATTATCGTTTTCATTCTAAAAATCTCTCACGAAAAACCACAGAAAAATTCCAGCAAATCGTCTCCACTTTCTCTTTGTAAGTCTCGAGAGTATAGCATAGTTTTGCGTTCGTATACTCCGTATTTTGAGTGTCGCGAATACGGTTTCTCAAGTGGTTGTATCCTGGAATTCTTAATCGTAAAAAACCGTCACACTACAGGCGATTATAAGAATTAAGGAAAAAGATCAAATCTTGCCTTCACTCTTATCGGTTTTCTCAAATCGTTTTCAACTTGTGTTTTTCTTTCCATAATTCTATTGTTTATTCGCAATTTTTTCACATTCGGATTTTAGCGTCCTACAATATATTCTCCTCCACTACCACCACCACCACCACATTACTCACCACAACTACCGCAATCACCACTGCCACCGCATTCACCACCGCCACCGCATGCACCTCTGCCACCAATGTATCCATATCTATCTCCACCGCCCCCCCCCCCCCCCCACCAACATCAATTTACTCTCTACCTCCCATTCCGGTTTATTCCACTCCTCCCCCCACCTCCTTGTATAGAACTACCACCAGCACCTCCACCGTGCATAGAGTACTCACCTCCTCCTCCCCTGGTCGTCCATTACAACTCTCCGCCACCACCACCAGTTTATTACAGTTCACCACCACCACCAATTGTTTTATACAGTTCACCGCCACCACCACCAGTCTATTACAGCTCGCCACCACCACCTCCAGTCCACTACAACTCTCCACCACCACCTCCATTCCACTACAGCTCTCCACCGCCACCACCATCAGCTCCTCGTGAAGAATCGCCTCCACCAGCACCGGTGGTTCACCATAACTCACCACCACCGCCGATGATTCACCACAGTCCACCACCGCCTTCTCCTGAATACTAAGGACCTCTACCACCTGTCATCGGAGTATCGTATGCTTCTCCTCCACCACCGCTGTTCTATTGATTCTTTTGAGAAACATGGGACTTAAACGATGACGTGGCATGAACCCCAAATAGATTGAAACACGATACAACGTCATTGGTAAATTCTTACTGAACACAGGAGGACTATCTTCTCGGATGCCATTCTGTAAAAAAAAATTCAGCTGAGATATCTATTGTTATATTCTTTTATTTATTTTACAATTATTTTTAAATGAGAAAGTCATCAAATATAAAATCAATGGGAAATTACATAATTTAATGAGAAAATCATACCATTTCTTAACCTAACAAAACCTTAGCCGTATCCCATTAAATTTTTAATGAAAAACTAGCTCACAAATAAGAAAAAAATTAGATCTGATTTAGACTAGATCTCTCTTTTTTTCTTTTTTTTCGTTTTTTTCTTTTTGTTCTTTGACTCTTTCCACCGCAAAATCTCCATTGTACTTCGTCTCCTTTACTTCGTCGTAGTTTTTTTTGTTGGTGTTATTTTCCTCTCTCGTCGGTGTTTCGGGTTAGACGAGGAAACAAAGTGAAGCTTCATTCGTTCCTTTTCCCGCTGAAGATTTCGATTCGTTTCCCGTCGTCTCTCAACAGTTATTGCCCAACCAGAACTGTCGTTTATCTACAACAGTTCTTTACGGTTAATCTCTAAAAACCCTAATTTTCAAAATTAGAAACCTAGGGTTTACAAAGTTGGGTCCGAATTTTATTGGAGTTTACTGGGTTTCTAAATAAACTAATTAGGCTATAATACTATGAATTAGATCGGGTTATAGGTTTTACAAAATTAGGTTGAATGGGTTTGAATTTTTGGATGTGCGTGTTTGATTTAAGTTTTGTATTTAGTGCAGATATGGGTAGAACAAAAAACGCAGAAGTTCAAAGCACACCTTAGTCATCACCATCGAGTCAGGTAAAAGTACTTCGACTAAGTAAACTTAATAGAAAAATGTTTAATTGTATAGCAAATTAGAATTTCCACGGCGCACAGAACCGGTGCTGTAGTTAACGGTATATTTTTACAGGTTTTTTATTGACAGTAAATCGCGTTTCTCTATGAAAAAAAATTTAAGTTATAGATCGGATCTTATCGATATAAATGGTGTAAACCAAAAGAAAAAATGATACTACTTTCTCAATTGAATAGTGTCGATTGATTTAACCCATTTTCTGCAAATATCCGTTGCATCCACATGCATGTTGTTCATTAGATTAAATTTAAAACTTGAATTTTGATTTTCAATTTTGTCATCAGGTGGTGATCATCAGCAAAGTCTGGAAATATTTTTGAAGAATTAGATTGCAATAAAAGAATACATAATATCTTTCCAAAAGAGTTTAGATAATACATGGAAATGTTTGTAGAAAACTAAGGTAACCACAAACTAACATTTGTTTTTTCATTTTAATTCTCAACCTTATAAAAAGATATACAATTTAAGTTTGGTAACAATAATCCCAATGAACAAACCAAATATGCAAGGTCTTGATTGTTTATTTGCATTTTCAAATGTTTTAAGTCTTTTCAATAAACTTTATTTGTTAAATGTAAACACCAAATGTAAAGAGAGAGAAAATAAATTTCGTTTGTGATACACTCTGCAAAAATGTTTAGCAACTAAATAAAGTTTTTTTTCCAAAAAGTCAAAAATGTTTTGAAATGCAAATATATATAGAATCCCATGTATATATCCTCGTTTGAAAGAATCGAGGACCTAAACAGATTTGTTTATAAGAATATGGACCAAATATGGAGAACAAATGGCGTGAGCCACCACTCACCAGTCACCAGCAAGGGGCAAAGAAGAACCACATTCCTTTGATACATCACTTTGTGAGGGTTGCGTTATAACACCGCAGAATCATAAATTGTCCCATAACTATCTATCACACCTTGTTACTGCCAAACGTCTACATCTAAAGTCAAATCTTTCTTTGGTTTATGTGTTTTTTTCCAGTTAATCGAAAAAGGTCGAAATAGCATACAAGACAAAATTTCCTCAGGGTTATATGGGTTACCGTACTTTTACAAGTCTATTCTTGATCACTACTTCTTATGATTACGGACATGAAACTTTTACGTGTTTAGATTTTAGAATTTAAAGCCACCGGATGAATAAATAATTCAAAGATGGATCATATATATATGCTTCTTTATCAACTTGTATTCCATTTACATGCAAGTAAATGTTTTTTATTTGTTTTTGTGTATTCTACGTTAGACGTTCTATTTCTTTTTTTTTAAATCCGGATGGTTGAATACTATTTTATAGAGAGAAAATGACATAAATTGACCCAAATTTTATATGTATTTATTAGTTTGATCTGTTTTTTTTTGGTAAATTTTGAGAGAGTTAAAAGATAATATAACCTAACATTTTATTTTATAATTATGAAATTACGATTAATATTTAAATTTTGCAAACAGTTACAATTTTGCAAACAGTTACTAAAAACATTAATGATGGTAAACAGTTACAAAAAACATTTCATGTTTTAGAAACTTTTGTCGACAAAAAACTTCTGCGAGCCACCACCGTTGCCACCGTCGAAGAGTTAGGGTTCATCGTCGTCGTCGTATAATGGTCCGTTTTCATCGATTTTGTTCGTTTTTCTCTTTTCGCCGATTTTGTAGGTTCTCTCTGATTTTTTCATATTTGTTTTGTGTAGTTTCAGTTTCATCTTCGTCACCGAGTTCACATCTTCAGTTTCAGTTTCAGAAATGTACGCTTTCATCAAAAACCCTAACTTATTTTCAGATTTCATGGTTCTTTGTCGCCGATTTTGTTAGATTTTTTAGATTTCGTTCACATTTATTTTCTGTAGTTTTTCGTTGTAAGATTCATTTAGATTTTATGTTTTCACAGAGTTATTCTAGTTCGCAGACTTATGTTTGTGTTACCGCAGACTTATAGAGTAGTTACCGCAGACTTATTAAGTAGTTACCATAGACTTATTTAGTAGTCGACGCAGACTTATAGAGTAGTTACCGTAGACTTATTTAGTAGTTACCGCAGACTTATTTAGTAGTTATCGCAGACTTATTAAGTAGTTACTGCAGACTTATTTAGTAGTTACCGCAGACTTATTTAGTAGTTACCGCAGACTTATTTAGTAGTTGCTGCAGATTTATTTACTAGTTGCCGCAGACTTATTTAGGAGTTACCGCAGACTTATTTAGTAGTTGTCGCAGACATATTTAGTAGTTACCGCAGACTTATTTAGTAGTTACCGCAGACTTATTTAGTAGTTGCCGCAGACTTATTTAGTAGTTACCGCAGACTTATTTAGTAGTTACCGTAGACTTATTTAGTAGTTGCCGCAAACTTATTTACTAGTTACCGCAGACTTATTTAGTAGTTATTTATTAGTTATTTATTAGTTATTTAGTAGTTATTTTGTATTGTCGATGACTTATTTTGTATTGCCAGTGACTTAATTATTTACACTGATATGTTGTCTATTTGATTGCAGAGATATGAGATCTTATCCTGCTAGGCTTTTCAAAGATGGGAAATATCATGTTCAAGTGGATAGCATAAACCACTATTATTCCCATTCCAAATTTTGGGCCATTAAAAAGAGTATTGGTGATGATGTTTGGGATGCGTTGAAGGAATCATCTGTTGGTATATTTTTTAAGCTATATGATATAGACAGCATGGGGGAGAAGTTCATATGGGCATCCTCTTATGTTCAGTACTTCATCACACATCAGTTGGTAGTGAAGAATATGCGTGAAGTTTGGTCATTGATTGATGATCAACCAATAAGATTTTTGCTCCACGAATATAAGGAAATCATATGTCTTAGTTGTGATCAATATCCATATGATGTGCGATATAATTATGACAAATATCCAGTTGTTAATTATGAAATCTTTTGGAGAGAGATGAACGTTTCTTTAGGGGATGGACCTAATTGGGGGAGATGCTGTCAGAATTGGAGTTACGAGAAGAGGATGATGGTTGGAAACTATGTATATTACATGTTGGAATATATGGCATCAATCATGCATCAAGGATCCCGTTGAGTGATGCAAAATTAGTGCTTCATGAGGAGAGCTTTGAAAACTATCCATGGGGTAGAGTGGGATTTACGATTTTGGTAAATTTAATCAAAGCTTTGGAATACAAAATAGACAATTACACATTACACGGACGTGTTAATGTTCTGTCCGTATGGTTATTTGAGTCAGTTCATACTTTAGGGGAGATCTACGGGTTTAAGAGAAATATGGATGTTCCTCTACTACTTAACTGGCGAGGATGTTGGAAGCGATTTAGATTTGAAGATTTAATAAGAGAGGAGAAAGCTCAACACGGAAATGTATGAATTGATTATGTTTGTGTTACCGCAGAGTTATTTAGTAGTTGCGGCAGAATTATTTAGTAGTTGCCGCATATATTCATGTAGAGTAGTTACCGCAAACTTATAGAGTAGTTATAACAGACTTATTTAGTAGTTATCGTAAACTTATTTAGTAGTTATTGCAGACTTATTTAGTAGTTGCAGTAGACTTATAGAGTAGTTATCGCAGATTTATAGAGTAAATATATGAATTGATTATGCAATTGTTGTTTATGATGAGAGATACTTATATGTTATAATGATGATATTCATATGGTACTTGTTTGCGATGTAGGTTCATGTTAGGCATATGCTTCCGGTTCCTGTAGAAGATATGTATCCCTATTGGAGTGACAATGAAGAAAACCAGGATCCCCAACTTGAAACCTGATTCAGGACATCACTGGGGATTGTTTGGATACAAATTGTTGGCATCTAAAGGAACGAAAGAGTGCTAAGTCGGTTCGAGGTGGAAGTTCTAAGAAAATATTGATTATCAAAGAAAAATAATATTCAAATGCTGAAGAATATTCAAATGCTAAAGAAAAGAACAGCTTAGCTGGAATGTTTAAGGTCATAGAAAAATTAGTTCGCACCGTTGACGACTTGGGCACAAGATTGGGAGGTTTTGAAAGAAATGTTGATTCAAGGCTAACCACACTTAAAGCAGATATCAATGATCTGCAAGAGCGAGGATGGAAGGGGAAGTCTAATTCTCCCAAAGAATTAGAGAAAAAAGATGATGAAAGGAGTAGTAAAACACCGGTTAGTTCAAGTAAATTTTTTTATTTAGCTGCAGATTTACTTACTTATTGGTATAGATTAATTATTGTTTTGCCACAGACTAATTTTGATTTGCAAAAACAAGGAGCTAAGGTCAAATAAAAAAAACATTGGTTTTACCTGTTACAAAGAACCTGAGCAACCCGAACATTAGCAACCCGATCATGAATCCAATATTAAAACACCGGTTAGTAATATCTATTACCGCAGACTTGTGTAGTAGTTGCCGCATAATTGTTTTGTAGTTGCCGCAGAGTTATTTAGTAGTTTTTGCTTAGTAGTTGCCACAGAGTTATTTAGTGGTTACCGCAGAGTTATTTATTAGTTACCGCAGACTTGTTTTGTAGTTACCGCAAAGTTATTTATTAGTTACCGCGGAGTTATTTATTAGTTACCGCGGAGTTATTTATTAGTTACCGTAGAGTTATTTAGTAATTACCTCAGAGTTATTTAGTAATTACCGCAGAGTTATTTAGTAATTACCGCAAATTTATTTAGTAGTTACTGCAGAGTTATTTAGTAGTTACCGCAGAGTTATTTTGTTGTTTCCGCAAAGTTATTTTGTAGTTTCCGCAGAATTATTTATTTTTGTTTTACATGTTTAATGGGTTGGTTTAACACTTATATGTAGTCATGGTTGGTAATGGACACAAAGAAACCGTTAGATAAGCTTTCACTTAAAAAAGTTGTTAAGAGTGGAATAAATGTTGATAAGAGTGAGTCTCCGGTGAAGAATGAGCAAAAGATTGCTCAACTTCAGAGGAAGGTCAAATCCGCTAGAGGTCATTGCTAATATAGCGGAAAAGCTGAAGGCTTGGGATGAAAAGACAGAAATGCCGAAAAAAGTTCCACATTTGGCGCGTACTCAAATATTACCATATGTTGGTAACTCTACTGTGAAACGCATCTTTCCAAGTGTCAAACGCAGACTTCCACAGGTTATAACTTCTTAATACGACTATGATCCTATAGAAGTTGTCGATGAATCCAAATTGCGTAAGCTAATGGATTTCATAAACACGGATAAGTAAGTATCTAATACCTTTATCATCATAATCATCATCGTCATTATTTAGAAGATCCTTGAGATCCTTGAAGTCATCATACCACCAACAAGGATATCCTTGAAGAGTGTCATTTTCTCCGGAAAATGATCCCAGCAATTCTAAGCATTATTGTTCTGGAGAGAGACTGCAAGCCTAGCTATGCCATGTTTGCGATGCATAGAGTCACAACAGGCGTTCCGATCAATGAGAATCTAGGGGATTTCAGTGTCTATTCCTTAAAATACATCGAATGTCTTGCTTTATGATGGACAATCGAAGGGCTTAACGATAGGACTATTCAGGATATGCGAGTGAGATTAGCGGCTGAGTTGTTTGATGAACTTCCAGGGTATTCAGGACCAGCAATGACTAACCCATTGCCTCGTGGTGAAGATATGCATATTCCTCAACAATATTGTAGTGTAGAGTTTACAATGGTTGACTGTCAGATATTCATGTGTAATATGTTGATTTACATGTTAATGAGTTTACAATGTAGAGTTTCCAACTTGATTTCAATTACCATAAGTGTTACTTAAGTTAGCAGAGTTATTTAGTAGTTACCGCAGACTTATTTAGTAGTTGCAATAGAGTTATTTTGTAGTTACCGCAAAATTATTTTTTAGCTACCGCAGACTTATTTTATAGTTGCCACAGAGTTATTTTGTAGTTGCCGCAGAGTTATTTTGTAGTAGTTGCCGCAGAGTTATTTTGTAGTTGCCGCAGAGTTATTTTGTAGTTGCCGCAGTGTTATTTAGTAGTTGCCGTAGACTTATTTTGTAGTTGCCGCAGAGTTATTTTGTAGTTGCCGCAGAGTTATTTTGTAGTTACCGCAGTGTTATTTAATAGTTTCCGCAGACTTATTTTGTAGTGGCCGCAGACTTATTTTGTAGTTGCCGTAGACTTATTTTGTAGTTGCCACAGACTTATTTTTTAGTTGCAAAAGTTGATTTTACAATGCTTTACCATAACCGACTCATTCTTAAACCCGACTCCAACCCCGACTAATTCTTAAAACCGACTCCAACCCCGAATCCAACCCTAAATCTTCAAATCCTAAATTCCAAAATCGACTGTAAGTCTCTCTTCTTGTTAATCCTTACCGTCTATACTCGGTTTCATAGGAAATTCGATTTCTGGGTAATTTTGTAGCTTTCGATTGCCCCAAAAAAATGTGGAATTGCCTACAATTATCAACATATACAAAAGGTATATCTTGAGGCAAATATTGCTTAATCTTCTTTTGCAACCTATAGCTCAATTTGACATCATAAACTCTTTTATCCAACTCATAATCCTCGAACACCATTCGAACGAAATTCTCATAACTCGTACTACCTTCAGCTGCTAGAATTCGAGATCCTGACTTAACATCAACAACAAACAACAATCTATTTCTATCAGAATTCCATTTTCCACATACAAGAATAATTTGTTGCTCCATATCTACGACACACAAAGAACGAATAACACGACGACGATAAGGATGAAGATAAAATAGCTTCAACTGGCTGTTAGAATGAAGATAATTTTGGAGAAGAAGAAGAGGTTGAGGAAAAACCAGGAAAAAAAATAAGAGGCGGCGTGCCCAAAGCAGGAGGAAGCCCTTATCGTCTGGCCAAAGATGATAACTCAATAAGTCTACGGTAACTACTCAATAAGTTTGCGGTAACTAACTCAATAAGTCTGTCGTAACTACTCAATAAGTCTACGGTAACTAACTCAAAAGTCTGTCGTAACTACTCAATAAGTCTGCGGTAACTACTCAATAAGAGTCTGTCGTAGCTACTCAATAAGTCTGTCGTAACTACTCAATAAGTCTGTCGTAACTACTCAATAAGTCTGTCGTAACTACTCAATAAGTCTGTCATAACTACCCAATAAGTCTGTCGTAACTAACTCAATAAGTCTGCCGTAACTACTCAATAAGTCTGCCGTAACTACTCAATAAGTCTACCGTAGCTAACTCAATAAGTCTGCCATAACTACTCAATCAGTCTACGGTAACTACTCAAAAGTCTGCGGTAACTACTTAATAAGTCTGCCGTAACTAACTGAATAAGTCTGCGGTAACTACTCAATAAGTCTGCGGTAACTACTCAATAAGTTTGCGGTAACTACTCAATAAGTCTGCCATAACGAAATAAGTCTGCTGTAACTATAGTAAGTCTACGGTAACTAAATAAGGCCGCGGTAACTAAATAAGTCTGCAGCAACTACAATAAATTTGCCGTAACTACAATAAGTCTGCCGTAACTACAATAAGCCGTCGTAACTAAATAAGTCGGCGACAACGTTCAATAAGTCTGCGGTAACTCAATACGTCTTTGGTAATTACAATAAGTTTGCGGTAACTACAATAAGTCTGCAGTAACTACAATAAGTCTGCCACAACGTTTCAATAAGTCTGCAGTAACTACAATAAATCTGCGGTAACTAAATAAGTCTGCGGTAACTAAATAAGTCTGCGATAACTAAATAAGTCTGCGGTAACTAAATAAGTCTGTGGTAACGAAATAAGTCTGTGGTAACGAAATAAGTTTACGGTAACTAAAATAAGTGTGCGGTAACTAAAATAAGTGTGCGGTAACTAAAATAAGTCTGCGGTAACTAAATAACTCTGCGGTAACTGAAATAACTCTGCGGTAACTAACATAACTCAATAAATCTGCGGTAACGTGAAATAAGTTTGCGATGAAATAAGTCTGCGACAACGTTAACGGAATGATATTTTCGTAAATTTTAGCCGCGCTCGAATTAAAAAATAATGGTACTATCGTAATTATTTTATTTTTTACACAATATGGCAAAGATATTTTTGGAATTTAGATCCCACGTTTAACTCAAAATACATGCGAATCATTCTATCAATTACACTACAATTTTGAGTTATACTGATCATCCTCTCCTTTATAGATTGTGAAATTTGGCCAAGAATACTGGATTTGATTCTTTGCATGCATTCCTTCTTGATACATAATCATCTACCTAACGAAGGTCAATATCTAAAACCTTGATCAGTAGAAATATTTTAAGGAGGCTCAAATGGAGAGAGGTAACTCACAAGTCAATTGAAGTTCTTCCATTATAGAACTAAAACTATTGAAGAGATAGGAAAATTGTTAAGAAATTAAAGAAGAGACAACTTTTATCTTCTCTATAATAAAAACTAAAATCTAATTCTAAATTCCTACCAATATATGTGATTTCAATATGAATGCGAAATTGTTCATAACTAACCACAAAAATCTTGGAAACAAATAGTTAAAAAAGATTTTTAAAAAAGATTTAGGATGTAGCTCTATGTCTGCCATCCATGGTATTATATTTATCTATTTTAAACGAGAACATTCTTCTTCCATTTATTTGTTTGCATAAACGTTTAAGTACGTGATTGTACTGTTTTTCCCACTTATATATAGTTTATTTTGGACCGTTTAAGATTAGAAGCATCTCGTCGTTGAGACTTAGAAGGGCTAACGTGGACGCTATTGCATGGTTCAAACTTCAAGGTAGAAGATGTTATTATTCTATAAAGAACATTTTTTTTAATCCACGGTCTATATATATATAAAAGGAGATTTTTTTTGTTGCAACATATAAAGTAGAGATTATATATTTAAGTTATTTAAGTTACTTGAGACCGTCGTACGAGTATATCAATAGGTAACCTTTAATCAGTTACAAATTCATCATTCTTCTTGCACTACAAGAAATAATGATAGAAGTGACAAGTATATCAGTTGAAAATTCAAAAATTATCAGAAATTTGTTGGATATTTCCGACGGATTTCTTACGGACACTATTTTAACAGATTCCGACAGATATTAGTGTCGATAAAACCGTTGGAAATTCGTTGAGATGAGATCCTTCATAATATTGTCCGTCGGAACAATAATTCCGACAGATTTTTGGCGAATTTCTGATAACTTTGTTTCTGACGGATATCCGACGGGATTTTTCGACCGATTTCCAACGGTTTCTTTTGACGGATTTCTGACGGATTAAATAATTTTTTAATTTTAATATTAATTTTTTTATATTTATTTTTCATTAATTTTAATTGTTTTTATTTTTAAAATATTACAATTAAATTTCTCATATCAAATTCAAATTCAAATTTAAAATATTCAACATTCATAAAAACCAAAAACCAAAAACAGAATCTTCAATCCCGACGAGAACCTCGCATCTTGGCCATAAAGTACTCCATCACCTTCCTCTGTGCTTCCAGCATCGCCTTCGTCGCTTCTATCTCGGTCTTAGTTGTTGCGTTTGTGGCAGCCAATTCTTCATATTTCTTGTCGTTCTTTATCGAGGCTACTTTGATGGTAGAGATCTCGTCCTTCAAATCTGCGATCTCGGAGGTCTTCTCTTCAAGTAAAGCTCTAAGCTCAGCTTCTTGTGAAAACCACAAAGTTGCTTGAGATGCGGTACGTTTTTGGAACCCCGAAAAGACGACCTTTACTTTTTGGAGTTTGCTGAAATTAAATCAAAGAAAATATAAATGTTATAGGTTAGCAAACAAACTTTAAATTTGATATAACTAAAAGTTACTTACCTCGAGCACTAATTCATTCCATTTCTCCAAAGGATTGTTAATGGAAGTGCCTCCTTCTCCGGCCAGCTGAGATTGAAGAAGCTCCTCTCCGAGGGACCTCACGGTCTCGACGAGATTCCGAGCGACTTGATCATGAATTTACTTCATCTT
Source organism: Cardamine chenopodiifolia (assembly GCA_963922655.1). Lineage (NCBI taxonomy): Eukaryota > Viridiplantae > Streptophyta > Magnoliopsida > Brassicales > Brassicaceae > Cardamine > Cardamine chenopodiifolia. Next base: position 14,697,765 of record OZ000481.1, on the reverse strand, counting down.
CTTGCTGGATTGAATATCTTCGATCAACCTAAGATGTGACGGACGCACACCGCCTATCTAAAATTATAAAAGGAAAAAAACATTTGATAAAATTATAAGTTAGAAATAAATGAAGAAAAACAAAAATATATTAAAATTTACCAACTGATGTTCTTGGGATAACAAGCTTATCGCTCCAGCATTGTGCGGGGCAATTCCTTTGCCGCCAGTCTCACTTCTCTGGTTGTTGGAGTTCATCTTCGAAGTTTTGGTTGTCTCGGTTTGCTTCCAATAATCTACAAACTCATTCCAAAGTTCTTTTGGCACCTCATTGACCTTTCAATTGCCTTCCACTGATAGAGCTTCTTTGAGTACATCCTCGCCGCTTTGATTTCGAACTCCGTTTGAATCTTCGCATGATGCTCAATGTCCTAGTTAAACTATTGTTGCAAAAACATACAAAATTGAAATATATTTTTAAATTTCATAAATATAAAAATAAGTTTTAAAAAGACATTACTTACCGCAAATTGGCTAAACCATAATTCGTGTTCTTACAGAGGCATGGACAGAATATCGGGTAAGGATGCTTAACCATTCCGTTAAGCATTTGGTTGATTGATTTGCTTCTTACATTGTTGGAATAACCAAACTTACAAAAATATTAAAATTTAAATGTTTGTAACAAAAATAAATATATAAGGTAAAAAGATGGAACAAACTTACCAAATAGCGCCTCTAATCCGTCATGCATGAATTTATAAAATCCTCAACGCTCATTTGTGATGATGTTGGACCTTGCATCTCCAGATATGGCTAAACGGTGAACAATCTAGCCTCAGTCCAGTCCTCCCCGCAATCACAGCCGAACTCAATCTACCTCGTCGAACACAAGATCCAGAACTGGAACCGGAAGTGTGATAGTGTCCATAATTCCTAATTTTTTTTTAATACTTAGAATATAATTAAACAAAAATATAAGCATAAAAATCACAAAATCATTATAAATCACAAAAATCAGAAAAAATTTTGAAAATCATAAAAGACCACAACATTTCTATAAGTCATAACATAAAATAACTCAAAAAAAACAAAAAATTTAGAAAACAACAAAATTTGTAAAATTCATATAAAGAACTCAAAAATCAGAAATTTGTTTTTAAAAAACCCCTAAAATTAAAAAAATTGTCAAAAAACAAAATTTGTAAAATTCATAAAATAACTAAAAATAAAAAAATTGTAAAGAAACACAAAATTTATAAATAAATCATATAAACCATTAAAAACCAAAAAATTAAAAAATTAAAAAAAACCTTGATAAGATTAATAATAAAATTCATATTCAAATATAAATAATAATTTAAAATCATAATACAATACAATTTAAATCCTTTATAATCTATGCAAAAAAAATTTACAATCTTAGCAAAAACAAGAAAATCTTTATAATGTTTTCATAATTGTCAATTATTAAAAACTTGAACTAAAATACAAATGTCATAATTTCCATCAAATTCAAGTAAAAATCAAATAAAACTCAAATAAAATTATAATAAAATCCAAAAATAAAGAAATATCAAAACCTTAAATCTAATCATAGAAAACATAAATCTAACCATAAAAACCCTAAATCTAAGTTCCATAATCCCAAACCTATCATCTAAAACCCAAAATATAACTTCCAAAACCTAAATCTATCATCCAAACTTTAAGATCAAAAAAATCAAAAGAAAACTTACATATTATGATTTGGAGGTTTTTGAGTGTGAAAACGCGAGAATCGTCAATTAAAATCGAAGAGGCAATTGGTTATTTTTTGTTTTTTCTGATTTTTCGCGAGGAGGAAGAAGATGTTTTATTTTAAGGATTTCCGACAGGCATTTTCGTCGTAAATCCGTCAGAAACTCATTAAAAATTATTCAAATCATTTGGCAAAATGTAACCATGTCTTAAATTTCGCGAAGCCGTTGGAAATTTTGGACGGCCAAGTGATATTGTAGCCACGTTTACGTTATATGACTGTTACAAGAATGTATTGGTGACACGTGTATTCCCTAAACCTATCGGAAGTTCATTGGAAATTTCTGACGGATTTCGGGTTTTGGGTACTAATCACTATTCGTTTCACTTTGAATATGTTCTTAATATCATTTTATGTGTGTTTAAAGTATGAATAAGTTAAATTGATATATAGTAATTTCATAAAATGTCAAGTTTACATTTTCAAATGATTGAATTTTTGAGTTTGTTGTTAATGTATATGTAATGTTATGGCTCGATGTACTTGTAATCTTTTCAAATCCGTCAAACATCAAAAATATTGGTTTATAGTGTTGATTTAGGATCTATGTCTTTTGAATATGTGTTAAAATATAGTATAGCAATGGTTAGTATCAATAAATATGGAATTTAGCCTCGAAACCTTAAACTTGTAGGAACCGTCGGATATATCCGACAGATATTCTTTAAACCCATCGGAAATTTTGGAGTATAAGTGTCAACTGTTCACCACATGTTTAATGTGTATGTTTAAAAATATATATACATAGTTATATATTACAGATTTCCGACGAAATTTATAAATATATATATTTGTACATACATTTTTGCCACATTAAACAACATAGATTCATAGATATAATACTATTGGAAGCTTAAACCAACTCACATCAAGACGTATAATATTGCACAAATCAGGCTTAAACTTCTCGAACTGAACGATTTCTTTATGAATCTTATATAAAATTCTTAAAAATTCATAACATCCTAATATAAATCCTTACAAAATCAAATAAGTTATAATATCATCCATATTAACTACTCAGATTGTGACGATGATCCGTCCGAAACAATTGAGTTTGTATCGTCATCAAATTCTCCATGTGATTCCTCCGAGTGGACCATCAAACACTTGTTTATTTTTCGTAAACATTTGTTTATTTTTCGTAAACAATGTCTTCAACCGACAATAAGGATGACCACTCGGTAGAAATCTTGTATGAAAATCAAACCAATAATTCTTTCTTTCGATCTCAATTGGAATGCATCAGTGTTGTCTTGGCAATATGGACACGATAATATTCCATGCGTAATCCATCCATATAATATACCATATGTTGGAAAATCACTTATGGTCCACATAAGAACCGCACGCATCTGAAAATTCTGTTGGCATGAAACATCATACGCTTCGACACCAAGATTCTATAACACTTGTAACTCATAAATCAATGGCTGGAGGAATACATCTAGTGATCTCTTAGGCTGCTCTGTCCCAGGAAAAAACATGGAGAGAAACAAAAATTCTCTACGCGTGCACATAAATGGAGACATATTATAAGAAGTTATGATTACATGGCACAATGAATATTGTCTTCTATGCTTTCTAAATGGGTTAAAACCATTTGTACATAATCCGATGTATACTTTCCTTCGCTCATATGCAAAATACGGATACAATGATTGAAAATCTTTCCACGCTCCTGCGTCTAAAGGATGTGTAATCTCTCCTTCTTGACTTTGCTCTGCATGCCATCTCATTGGCTCTGCTATGCGCTGAGATTGATATAATCTCTTCAACCTTTCAGTTAACAGTAAATACAACATCTGTTTATATGGAATTGGAACTCTCCTACTAGTTTCCTGAAACTGCGGTTTAGGACAAAATTTACATCTTCTACGGTTTTCATCTTCTCTCCAATATATCATACAATTGTCGATGCATACATTTATCATCTGATATGACAACCCAAGATCAGCAACAAGTTTTTGAACCTCGTAGTATGATGTTGGTGAAAGATTATATTCTGGCAAAATATCTTTCACAAAATCTGCAATCGCATCAACACAATATTCCGCCAAATTGTAGTTCATCTTAATAGTCATCATTCTACTTGCAGATGATAAAGGCGAATGACTTTCTTTACACCCCTTATATAGTGGCTGATTTGCTGCGTCTAACATATCAAAAAAACTTTTGTGCTTCTAAATTTGGTTCTTCAACCTTATCTCCATCTACAGCGGTCGATGATATATTCTCTCTAAAAACATTGTTCACCATCTCAACGGTACTTAAACCAAAATCTACTTTTGTTCTATGTTCTCCTAAGGTTTCTACAACATATGATTCACTAGAACTACCATACTTATAATTTGTTTCTCAATGTAGATACTAAATCTTGTAACCCGGCATAAACTCATTCATATACAAGTAATTCCAAACAAGCTCTATCTTAACATTATGTGAATTTCGACAATTAGAATATGGACATTTCAACTTACGACTTTTTCGCGTCTATTTAATTTTCGGCCAATTCTATGAACTCGCATATATCTCGTTCATATTCTTCTTTCATTAAGTTCGACTGCGGATCCATCATCGGTTCGTCCATACATGAACGAAAATATCTAGAAGAAGACATCATTATCCGTTTTTTTGAAATGTATTGTATTGAGTTTTAGTAATATATTGAGTTATGAATGTATGAGGGAGCATGGAAACATATTTATAAAATCGTCAGCTGTTAGAAATCCGTCATAAAATACAAATTTTCAAACGGCTATATAACAGCTATATTAACGTATGCATTTTCCGACGAAATATTAACATTCCGTCAGAAATCTGTCTGAAATATCAATAATTTTGAATAGCTAGATAACGGTTATATTAACGTATATATATTCCGTCGAAAATATCAATAATTTCGAATGGCTAGATAACAGTTATATTAACGTATATATTTACCGATGGATTTTCGACGGAATGATGAACAACTGTCGAAAATTTCTGACGGAAATTATATTGTCAAAAAAATTCTACGGTTATTCGGAAGTCGGATTTCGTGGGTCTTCCGTCAGAAATTTCATCCGTTTCCAACAAGGTTTTTTGTAGTTTTGGTTGTGTTGATGTTCAAATTTGGGATCTTAAAGGAATTATCTCCAGTAGGTTTATTTTCATTTAGCAGCTTTAGTTTTAATTTAGTTCTAAAGTCAAAAGAATGGGATTGTAATTTCTTGCTATAGACGGAAATTAAAGCGGTTAAGAGTGTAATGTATAAAATGACTAAAAGAGAAGAATGCTGAAAATGTTATAATGGGGAGAGTGGTTAGAGGTTATGATTTTACTACCCATTTGCTGATTATCTTATTCTTCCGTAAGTGCCTCTCATTGCTAATTAGTTAATAACTAATTTAGTCTACTTATTAAAAACAAAATTAATTTAGCTCTGAACACTCTTTATAAAGAATTGATCAAAAGAGAGTTGAATGTTGTGATTTGGATGAAAGTATTCTCATATTCCATTTGTCCTATTATGTAAGATTTTAAAGGGTTTTTTTAATTATATCTTATAAGATGTTTTTCAAGTTTCTATGCAAAATTTGAAATTAATTTAATTTTTGTGACTGTTAATATTTTATAAAATATTGTCATTGGATAAATTGTTGAGATTAAATATTCAGTTATGTTTTCAAGAAATAAAAAAACAAAATAAAAATTATTTAATGTAATTTCTTAAAAACCGTGTTTTTAGGTAAAAGATTTTAAGGACGAATAGAGTAGAAGAATATGGTTAATCATGTCATTACGAAAGAAACTTCTTTGATGATCAAAAAAAAAAAAAAATTCAAACTAGATGGGAGGTTTTGGGATTGCAGTAGTTAAATTAGCTTACATCAAAAATAATTTGGATGTGAGAATTACGCCAAAAATAGTATTTTATCAAAATTATTTTTAAAATGATATGAGTTTCTGAATTGATTAGAACAAGCAATCAAATTGTTAGAATCCTTTACAAAAAAAAACCTAACAATCGACTAGCATACGATAATTTCAAATAGAAATATAAGATAGTATTTTATAATAGCTATCTTTTATTTTGTTAAAAGATTTTCGTACTGAAAATATTTTTGGATGTTTTGGGTTACATACTTAAGTACAAAGTGCATAAAGTAACATTTAACATAAAATTAAACCAAACCAAAATCCAAAAAAGACCGGTTTGGCACTAAACCAGAACCAATGGCTAGGTATAAAACCGGAAGCCAAACCAAATCCTAAGACCATCTCCAACACACATATTTATGGAGTATCAACCATTTAATTTTAAATGTAAAATAAATTAAAAAATGGCAAAATCCTTTGATACATATAAGTGGGAGGAGCTGGTTGATACGTATCATCTCTTCTCTCCCTTTTCAATGCAATCATTTTCTCCTCTCTCCCTTTTTAATGCAACTATTTTCTCCTCTCTCCCTTCTTCAATGCAACCATCTCTACCTTTTTTTATTTTTTTTATATTATTTAATGATACTCTAACCAAACTCTTGGTTGAGGATGCTCTATAGAACTGCGAAAAGAAGAGAAGACTCCCGCCACCGCACCCAAGTTCAAGCTAAGCAACTAGGGCAAAAAACATGCCAGACGATGTCACCACCAGCTTAGATTGCCTCCTGAGCTACATGAGAACTCCATCAAGTCAGCACCGCATTGAAGACACCTCGCGGGACCTTGTCCTCACCAGCTCCGGATTGACGGTGCAGTGAGGTTTGTTATATAATAAGATATTTTTTTGATGAAGGATAGAAATACGATTTTTCGTAAGAAATAAAACAAAAAGCCTCAAGCTGTTTTAAAGAAAATATATGTCCCGAATTAGTCCGGATATAGAAAAAATGATCTGTTGGTCAGATCAGTGCGTTGCACTCGAGTGATTCCACCTACATTTTTTGTCGTTTGTGAAAGATGGTCGATAAAAAAAATCTTCAGATGCACGAGGATAAAGAGGGTTATAAGTGATATTCTGACTGTATTTCCCTCAAAGTTTGCAGTTTTAAGTACCACAGAAGAGGAAGGAGAGAAAGTGGAGGAGGAAAACGTGAATGTTGTGGAGAAGAATAGAATACAGAATGAGGAGGATGATTCTGTAGGTCTCGACCTTCTAATTGAAATAGTATCGACACAAGTGGAAAAACAAAAATTTGAAAAAGTAGTGTTAAAAAGTAACATGAGGCGAACTCTAACACGAAACTCAAAGAAAAAATCTAAAGTCTTTGTGGGGACTTCAAACTAAGCAGCAATGATATCAATTTGGTTGTTTTGAGTAAGAGGTTCTCCCGCAAAAATATTTAAATGTCAAGTTTCTTTTGCAATGCGCGCGGATTTAACAAACCAATTAAACATTATGTCGTTCGTAACTGGATAAATACTATAAATGTATAAATTTGGTTGTTTATTGGAGACGAGAGTTAAGGAAAAAAACAATTCAAATAGTAAAATCTGTTTTAAAAGATTGGTTGCTCATGGTGAACTATGAATTTAGTCAGGGGGTCGCATTTGGGTTCTATGGAGGTTGACTGTGCGTCTAACTCCAGTCTTCAAAAGTGATCAACTGATAACTTATTATGTGTTGTTAGATGGACCTGAAGATGAATTTTTCTACTCTTTTGTGTATGCAGCAAATTCAGTTGAGGAGAGAAAGAATCTATGAGAGGATTTGAAGAATCAAAAGGACTCGCATTTGTTTTAAAATAAACCATAGGTGATTATGGGTGTGAAATATTAGAAGGGGAGGAGCACTCAGGATAAGAAAATCCGTCTATGTTACCTTTGGGAATGAGGGATTTTAAAGAAACAGTGAGACACTGTTTTTTGTCGGATTTTGGTTCAGAAAGACCATTATTCACTTGGTGTAATAAAAGAGATGAAGGTTTGATATGTAAGAAGTTGAATAGAATACTTATGAATGATATTTGGTTTCACTGATACACACAAGCATAATGTGTCTTTGAATCTGGTGGTTGCTCTGATCATCTTCGATGTAGAGTACAATTGGACAGAGATAAGCCTCGGGTGAAGAAACCTTTCAAGTATGTCAACACCATTGCTAAGCTGCCAGAATTGCTGCCTATGGTGGGAAAATACTGGGTCACTACAGAGAAACTTTTTCATTCAACATCAGGCATATTTCGACTCTCCAAAAAGTCCAAAGCTCTGAAACCATTGATACAGAAACTGGGTAAAGAGCAATTAGGAGATCTTCCAAAAAGAGCTGAACATGCTTTTTTGAAACTATGTGACAAGCAACAAGGAACACTTCAAAACCCAATGGAAGTAGAAATAAAAGAAAAGGCTAAGGCTTACACTCGATGACTACACATAGCTGAGTTGGAGGAAGATTTTTATAAGCAGAATTCGAAGCTTCACTAGTTGCAAGTTGGAGACCAGAACAATAAGACTTTTCACAATGCTGTAAAAATAGGATCAGGGAAATTCAATACCCTGATGGTACAATAGTGTCTAAGCAAGAGGAAACTAAGGAACAAGCTGAGCATTTTTCTCGGATTTTCTTACTGCAAAGCCTGAGGATTTTGTAGGCGTGACAATGGAGGAATTAGAAGGTCTTATTGATTTCAGATGCATCATAGATGACCGATAGTTACTAGAGAAAGAGGTTTCTAAAGAGGAGGTTAGGAAAACTGTATTCTCGATGCCGACAAACAAATCAACGGGTCTAGACGGCTTCCCATGTGAATTTTGTAAGATAACTTGCCTGATTGTTGAGCATGATTTCACAGTTGCAATACAGTCCTTTTCATGCAAGTTTTCTTCCGAAAGGTATAAACTCGACTATTCTTGCTTTGATACCAAAGAAAACAGAGGTGGATGCAATGAGAGACTATCGTCTGATTTTGTGTTGCAATGTTTTGTATAAAGTGGTTTCGAAAATAATCGCAAACCGTTTGAAGATGTTTTTGCCACAAATAATTTCCTCTAGTCAGTCTGCATTTGTACAAAGGAGGTTGTTAATGGAAAATATGTTGTTAGCGGTTGAACTGATGAAAGATTATCATACCACAACGGTCTCTCCCTGATGTGCTATGAAGATAGATATTTCCAAGGTTTTTGACTCGGTACAACAGTCATTTGTGTTGAATACGTTAGTAACAATGGGTTGTCCAGAAAATTATATACATTGGATCCGACTCTGCATTACTATGACCTCCTTCTCGGTCCAAGTTAATGGGGAATTGGAGGGGTTCTTTCTCAGTGAGCGGAGACTGAGACAACATTGTTCTCTTTCTCCATACTTATTTGTGATATGATAAATGTACTATCCTACAAGATTTATCAGACAGCTGAGGCAAGAAGATTTGAATACATCCTCACTGCAAAAACCTATCCTTAACACATTTGTGCTTCGCCGATGATCTTATGATTTTCGTAGAAGGAACAAAACGATCAATAGAGGGAGTTCTCTCAATATTTGTAGAGTTTGCAGCTTGGTCAGGTCTCAAGATAAGTTTAGAGAAGTCCAGCATGTACATGACTAGTCTTGCACAAAACACTTGTGAAACTATTTTGACAAATTTCCCATTTGAAACAGGGGAGCTTCTAGTGTGATATCTCGGGCTGCCTTTGCTGACTAATGGGATGACAAAGAAAGATTATATGTCCTTGGTTGAGAACATTAGAGCTAAAATAAGTACATGGACCAGTCGATGCTTATCATATGCATGATGGCTACAGTTGATTAAATTAGTGCTCATGAGTATAGTTAATTTCTAGTTAATTTAAATCAGTGCTCGTTTATCGGAGAGTGTATGAAGGAAATTGAACATCTCTGTTCTGCATTCCTCTGGTCTGGGCCCGAACTAAATACAAACAAAGCGAAAATTACATGGAGAGAGCTCTGCAAACCTAAGAATGAGGGAGGTCTTGGGCTGAGACCACTGAAAGAAATAAACATGGTTAGTGGACTTAAACTAATTTGGAGGATACTTTCTAACACATCTCTTTGGGGGAAATGGATTCGAATGCATCTCACTCGCCAAAAATCTTTCTGGGAGATTAGCAATAAATCAACAGGAGGTCAAGGATGTGGAAAAAGATTTTGAAGTTGCGGGGCATAGCAAAAACATTCCATAGAAAGGAAATGAACAATGGGAGGCAAACATCATTACGGTACGAGCAATGATCTAATATTGGGATATTATTTGAGATGTTCGGAGATAGAGGCTGCATTGATCTAGGGATTCGAAGTGACGCAACAGTGAGTGAGGTACTGGATAACCATAGACGAAGACGACATCGAGTGGAAATGATTAATAAAGTGGAAGCAGAGATTGAAAATATAGAGCAAAAATGAATCGCACTGTCGAGGATATTGATCTCTGGAAAAGAAAGTTGGGTTATAGGCAAAAAAATTCAACGCAAGAAACGTAAAATCCTTTGAGGATCATTCAACCAAGATGTGAATGGGCAGATGGTGTCTAGCTTTCCCAAGCCACACCAAAATATTCTTTTATCACCAGACTTGCGATGCATATTAGGCTTGCAACAAGGGACCGAATAGAAAAGTGGAACCGAGACGCAAACATCTCATGTTGTTTTTGTCAGAACCCATTGGAGTCAAGAGATCACCTTTTCTTCTCTTATTCTTTTTTAGCACAGATTTGGAAAAACTTACAAGAGGAATTATGCAAGACTATTACACTATAAGCTGGATGTCAATCACTTCAGCCATCACATATTCAAATCTAGGATATCAAGCACAAGTCCTCATACGGTATGTCTTTCAAACTGCAGTGCACACCATTTGAAGAGAGAGAAACAGCCGTAGGCATGGAGAACCACCTTCTCCACCACAAAGACTGGAGAAGGTCATCGACCAAAATGTTAGAAATCGACTTAGCTTGTTACGTTCATCGGGAGACAAAAGATATGATGGTATATGTATGGTTTGGTTTGCTAGTAGAATTTAGCAATAAGATGTAAAAGTTTTTGTTAAATCTCACCAAACTCTATTGTACTAGATATATTGAAAAGCTTTTTGATTAATATAATTTTACATTCATTCAAAAAAAACAGTTATTTAAAATAATTTTTTTTTGTCAATTTATGTCTTTCATCTTCCCAAATATATGTGAGTTAGTTGGATTATTCTTATATTTTCTTTTCATCAAGTGTAAAAATATATATTATCAATTTAAACTCCAAAATTTTATAAGTGAGAGGTTTCATACCCCTTAAAGAATGAGAATCATGTTGTCTAAGAAATACTTCGGAGTTCCTAATATGGATGAGTTACCTGATTCAGATCCTGATCAGAGACCACTAAAAAAAAGTTTCTATATAAAACGACTATGTGTCAAAAAAAAATTACAGAAAGAGTACTAAAGTAGTATTGAAACCACAAATGTTGATGCGTGCATATAAATCCCTGCTCCTAAATTACCTTTAACGTCTGCTTCTCCACATCCATAGGAACCACATTCACAATCTAAACTGGATATTTCATCGTTTTTGCAGCTGATCCTCTAAATTATGCATTTCTGTCCATTATGTGAAAACTTCGTTATTATATGTTTGTTCTTATCCAAATGTAACATGTTTCATAGATTAGAAGTTAGAACAAAATCGTTTAGCTTCTATCAGATTTGATTTGAATGCAATATGTTATGAAACAACTCAGAAACTCCTTGTAATCAGCTCACAATCACTTAGCTCACCTCAAGTTAGATTGATTTTGTGTCATTCAAGATCATTCAAAGTTTAAGAGAAACAAGAAGAATGCAAAAGCTTTGTTTACCCAGTTCGATCTATCAATATGATAGACCTACGTCTGGGGAAAATTCAATCCAGCAATCCACTAAAATGATGATGAGAATCTGCTCAAGAATGAGCTTACAACAAACAAACAGAAGGAAGAAAGAAATCGCAACTTTCTCTCACTTCAAGAACTGAAGCTTCGTAATACAATAATGAAGAAGAAGAAGATATTTATTAATGCTTAAACCAAAGCATTAATATTAAATCGGAGACTCTCGACCAACCTTCTTCAATCTGGTTTTTTGTATTATCAAGCCAAACCATAACCAACTCAATCTCAATCTTCAATTCCCTTTTGGTTTAACACCAAAACCTGAAAATTAGAATCATAAACCGGTTATATATATTAACACTCTACCTTGATTCAATTTTCATCATTCATCCTCAAGTAAGATTGCACTAAACTTGGATTTAACCTCTGAAAATTACACATACGACCTTACCTGAGCAACTTTAGAAAATCTAAAGCTGCTTCAAACTTACTAATTGGAGTGCTTTTAGTAAGCAAGTAGGCTAGATTGGTTAAAATATGTATCTTTAGAACCTCAACATCACCAGCTTCTATCACATCCCTAATAAAATAGAACTTAACAGCAACATGTTTAGTTCTCTCATGGAATGCACTATTTTTAGACATATATATAGCAAACTGAGAATCACACCAAACCGAGGAAGCCCTAGTCTGTTTGATTCCCATGTCTGCTAACAAACCTCTAATCCACAAAGCCTCTTTTACAGCTTCAGTAAGAGCAATGAATTCTGCTTCAGTTGTCAATAGTGTAACGATATGTTGCAGATTTGACTTCCAACTAACTGTGTTTCCTCCAACTGTGAAACAGTATCCACTTATTGACCACCTTTTATCCAAGTTTTCTGCAAAGTCTAAGTCACTATATCCATGAACTTTAAAATCATTAGCTTTAGTATAAACCAATTTTAACTTCACATAACCTTTCAAATACCTTAGCAGCCATTTGACTACTTCCCAATGCAACTCACCTGGGCGGCTCATAAACTGGCTGACCAGACCAAGTGCATAAGCAACATCAGGTCGAGTTCCTATCATGGCATACATCACAGAACCTACAGCACTTAAATATGGGATTTCTTCTGTATTTATGCACTCATTTTCATCCTTAACCATTGACAATTTAAAATGAGCACCAATGGGAGTATTCACTATCTCTGACTTATTCATTCTAAACCTATGAATCACTTTATCAACATATTTTTCCTGTGATAAGCATAGTGTCCCAGCCTTCCTATTTCTAACAATGTCAATGCCTAGAATGCGCCTAGCAGCTCCAATATCCTTCATTTCAAACTCTAGACTTAAGATCCTTTTTAGTTTCTTAATTTCCTATAAGCTTTTAGTTGCTAGAAGCATGTCATCGACATAAATCAATAAGTAAATGAAATCATCTTTACTTACATGTTTTATATATACACATGGATCATAATCAATGCTTCTAAACTCTTGATCCAGCATAAATGAATTGAACTTCTTGTTCCATTGCCTAGGAGCCTGTTTAAGACCATATAAGGATTTTTTCAATAAGCAAACCTGATTCTTACCTGGGTTTACTTCATATCCTTCAGGCTGCTCCATGTACAATTCTCTGTCAATATCACCATGCAGAAATGCTGTCTTGACATCCATTTGTTCAAGCTCCATATTTGCATTAACAACCAAAAACATTAGAATTTTAATGGAAATGTGCTTAACTACAGGAGCAAACACTTCCTGATAATCTATTCCTTCTCTTTGTGAGAAGCCTCTGGCCACCAGCCTTGCTTTATATCTCACTGGTTCAACTCCAGGAATTCCTGGTTTCCTTTTATATAACCATTTGCAGCTTATCACTTTCTATTCTTTAGGCCTCTTGACAATATCCCAAGTCTGATTCTTCCATAATGATTTCATTTCCTCTGCCATTCCATCATTCAACTTCTCCCAGTCTTCACTTTCTTTTGCCTCATGATAGCAGCTAGGCTCATCATTTACATCAATATCTTCAGATGCTATTAATGCAAAAGTGAATTGAGAGTAGTCTAAAAACTTCTCTGGAGGCTTGATGGTTCTTCGAACTCTGTCCTTAGCTAGCTGATAGTCCTTTAAGTCATCACCGGTTGCATTTGAAGTCAAGTTTCTAGCATCCTCATACTCACCATCACTCGAACTATCTGAGATAACTCCACCTCCATCTAAGTCGTTAGTGATTTTCTTTGATTCTGATTTCTGAGGAGGCTCTGTCTTGATTGTTATTTCTTGCTTCACATTCGTCGGTTCATATATTTCATCTTTCTCCTTTAGTTGCATGTAGACTATATCCTCATTAAAAACAACATTTCTACTTATAACACATTTCTCATCATCAAGCAGCCATATTCTATACACATTTGTACCTTTAGGATAACCTAGAAAAACACCTTTTAATGCTCTAGGCTTGAGTTTTCCCTGTTCTTGATGAACATAGGCAACACAGCCAAACCTTCTAAGGTGTTATAACCTGGTTTCTTACCTAACCAAAGTTGTTCTGGTACATTATGATCAATAGCAGATGCAGGTGAACGATTAACAAGATAAGCTGCTGTTGAAGCTGCCTCGGCCCAAAAATTTTCTTCCAGACCTGACTCATTTAAGAGACACCTTACCTTCTCCATTAAAGTTTTGTTCATCCTTTCAGCAACGCCATTTTGTTGTGGCGTGTATGTACATGTTCTATGCCTATCAATGCCATGCTTTCTGCAAAACTCATCAAACCGAGCATTACAAAATTCTAAGCCATTATCAGTTCTTAACACTTTCAGTTTCTTTCCTATTTGATTTTCTACAAGCTCTTTCCATTCACAAAATCTATCAAAAGTCTCATCCTTTGTTCTAAGAAACATAAGCCATACCTTTCTCGTCTTGTCATCTATGATAGACAAAAAGTATTGTTTACCTGAAATGGATGGAGTGACATTTGGAGAGCCCTATAGATCAGCATGAACATATCCTAGTGCTTCTTCTGTGGTATGCCTTCCCACATTGAAGCTAAGCTTGTTAGACTTCCCCATCACACAATTTTCACAGAAGGTTAGTTCTCTGATCTCTTTCTTCTTCAACAATCCCTTACCTGTCAAGATCTTCATATTGTTCAAGCCCATATGACCAAGTCGACTATGCCATAGCACTGTACTATATGTAGCATTCACTGTAGTGCATCCTTCTGTCATGATGGTTTCCCCATCAAGAATATACAGACCATTTTTCAATGTTCTAGACAATGCAGTATTTCCATTTTTAAAATACCTAACATGACCTGCTCCACCTTCATGTTGGTATCCTAACTGATCCAATGTACTTGTGGAGATCAAATTTCTCCTAAGATTCGGCACATATATTACATCATTTAATACCTTGATGGAGCCACCAAAACTGTTTATCTTTATTGAGCCCTGCCCTTGTGACTTCACGGAATGATCATCACCAAGCAAGATTGTCGTGAACTCATTTTCTTGGAAGTTGCAGAACCAGTCCCTTCTCGACGTCATGTGAGATGTGCAGCCGGAGTTGAGGATCCATAAGTCTTTTATCAGCTGATTATTGACACTTAAAGCCTCGGAGAACATTAACTTTTATGTGATGACACCGGTTTCACCTTGATGCTCACTTTCCAGTTTCTTCTTCCTTGCAAAACAATCCTTTTTCAAGTGACCCTCATTCTTACAAAACCAGCAAGTTAAACGTGTCTTCGAGTTTGATCTACTTCTATTTCGATTTCCAGGAGGCTTCTGATGCTTAAATCCAAACTTTCCTCTCTCATTTGTGTATAAAGCCGTTGATGTTGATTTTGAGAATTCCTTTGACTCAGTAATCTCCCTTTCCAACGATTTAGCTGATGACAAAACATCTTGAACTGATAGAGTTTTATTACCATATTTCAAAGTGTGCTTCAATTGATCGTAGTTTAGGGGAAGTGAATTCAATATCAGAATGGCATGAACTTCCTCTGCTACAACAATTTCCAAGTTGCCGAGCTCTGCAACTATCTTCAAGAAGTCGTCCACATTCTCATTAATGTTCTTGCTCTCATTCATCTTGAATGAATAGAACTTGAGCTGCAAAAACACTCGATTAGGCAGAGAGGTTTCCATGTATTGTTTGTTTAATGTGCTCCACATATCCGCAGCCGTCAGACAATGATTTATCTTCCGGAGAATCGTATCACCCACATTAAAGATGATGAGGTTCATTGCTTGCTCAGATTGGTCTATCTTGGCCGGATCTGGAACCGTCTTCGTCAAGATTCTTGGTGACGAATCTTGAGCTTCGTCATCTGACTTCACTTTCTTCTCTTCATAGTCAGATCGAAATCGATGATAATCTTCTTCAATCCCAAGATTCCCAAATGAGCCATCATCCGGATTTTCCAAAGCGAGAAGTCTGAAGCTCCATCGAACTTCTCAATTTCAACCCGTTGCTTCGACATCGCCGTAGACACCGCAGCTCTGATACCACTCTTGTTACGAAACAACTTCAGAAACTCCTTGTAATCAACTCACAATCACTCAGCTCACCTCAAGTTAGATTGATTTTATGTCACTCAAGATCATTCAAAGTTTAAGAGAAACAAGAAGAACACAAAAGCTTTGTTTACCCAGTTCAATCTATCGATATGATAGACTTACGTCTGGGACCAGATTCAATCCAACAATCCACTAAAATGATGATGAGAATCTGCTCAAGAATGAGCTTATAACAAACAAACAGAAGGAAGAAAGAAATCGCAACTTTCTCTCACTTTAAGAACTGAAACTTCGTAATACAATAATGAAGAAAAAGAAGATATTTATTAATGTTTAAAGCAAAACATTAATATTAAACCGGATACTCTCGACCAACCTTCTTGAATTTGGTTCTTTGTATTATCAAGCCAAACCATAATCAACTCAATCTTCAATTCATTCCCTTTTGGTTTAACACCAAAACCTGAGAATTAAAATCATAAACCGGTTATATATATTACACAATATTCTACATTATATGTAATATTCTGCCACAAATAATATCGCTCCGGGCTTTTGAGACTATTAAAAAAATAATTTTGTAATTTTCGAATTCCTATTTTGTTATTATTTTATTTGGAAGTTGAAAGATACGAGAGAGTAAACTTACGGCGGGAAAGCAAAAATAATCATACGAATTTGGCGACAAAACACGATTGTAGGAAACATTTTATAACTTTTATCATAAATAAAAGTAAATTGTAAAAGAAAAAAATAAAATAAAAAGGGGATCTTCATAATTGAATATGCTGATGAATTAGGAAACATAAATAAGATTGTAAAAAAAAGGAAGAAATAAAAAGATCCACAATTAATATACTACGCATGGCATACACAACACATAAAATAAGTGTTTTAAAAAGAGAGCAAACTCAGACGAAACAACAAAACCTGAAATCATTAAATTCCTCTTTTAACATTTTTTTCTCTCATGTCTTTTTAGGTTTCTTATTTATAAGTTAAACATTTTTTGTAAGAAACATTCTTCACATCTCCAGATCCGATCGCTTCATAGATTCAAGAGCTTCTGCACAAGAAATAACAGGTTCGTTCTATCTTTTATCTCTCTTTCTTGATCTATTAGATTTAGTAACATTCATGTGCGTGTTTGTTAATTATATACTATACATTAAAATTTTAATAAGTGATTAATGTGAATCTTGCAATTCCAAGATTTTTCTCGGGACAATGAATATGGGGAAGTCGAGTTTTCTTCTATCTTCCTCCGTTTTCTGGGAATCCAACTACTCAAATTCTTCTGCTAAACACAAAATGTTAAATTAATTTTCAGAAGATTTGAGGCAGAGAGGACCAGTCCATATTCACTTTTTTTTTTTCCCCTCGTTGCTTTCGGCTAATTATCTAACTTTCCAACAGATTAGACGTAAATTAACATAATTAAAACCTTAATTTATGGGTGATTAAAGTAAGACATATGCAGTTTTAGTATAACCTATGCTATATTTTCAGATACATGACTCATTGATTCATCTCCATGCTTAATTAATTTATATGTTATCTTTTTCTGACATAAGAAAATTCAGTTATATAAAAGTTTTAACAAGAAAGCTTTAAACGGAATTTTATTTATTGGAACAACCCGAGGGCATGCTTGTGATGAGCTTAGAATTATAATAATTACTAATTTTGAGTATT
This sequence comes from Cardamine chenopodiifolia, assembly GCA_963922655.1. Taxonomy (NCBI): domain Eukaryota; kingdom Viridiplantae; phylum Streptophyta; class Magnoliopsida; order Brassicales; family Brassicaceae; genus Cardamine; species Cardamine chenopodiifolia. The sequence goes on along the minus strand of OZ000481.1, from coordinate 14,679,971 downwards.
TTGTGTATATAATAAATTTTAATAGTTTTTTATTGTAATTAGAATTTTAGGCCATGAATGTTTGTTGTTTTTAAGAGGGTTTTTGGTTTTGGTGTAGATTTTAGTTTTTGATTTTAACCTATTTGCAATATATATATATATATATATATATATATATACGAAATGACAATTTTCTCGAAAAAAACAATAAGACTGGGGTTTTGGCTTTACGAAAAATCTTGAGTGGATACACTCAAAAACCAAAATATATTGTAGAATCTACAAACAATCAAGGTTTTAGGAGTTTTTAATTTTTAGTTTTGTTACAAGTATGTTGTTTAGATTTGGCTCTATTACAAACTGAACTAATAACTTATGGATTTATCTAACTTCTGCTTCATTCACCGTCATGTAACCTTGATATTATTATTCATACTTTTTTTTGGCAGCCATATTATTCTTTTATATTGATCATATAATATATAGTATTTCGGCTGATCCTTTGCTTTTTTGGTATATCCCATTTTTAAAATTAAATAATTTGAGGGGTGGCCAATAACCACGGGTCTCCATAAAGTTGACCTGTGAAGCTCCAAAAATTAAGTTTGCTTTCTTCAAATTTTGGTAAAAAAGAGAGAGAAGCAAAAAGTGTATGTGATGTGGCTGCATAACATTAACAATTTGCTCACTTGCAAAAGATTCGTTTGCCCAATAGTGTCCGTACACGTTTCATTTTGAGTGCAAATTGTATCCAGCAACCCCCAAACATTTATAAAAAGTTTTGTTTCCTTTTTTATCTACTCTTTAAGCTTTCGTTTCCCTCTTAATTGAAAGTTTATTGGCCACTTCTTGAGTTTATTTATATTCACTTAAATAATTTTCTCAGATATTTCATAATTATTATTGCTAAATCTTAACTTTTGAGAGTTCAATAATTTAAGTTTGATTTTTTTAAGAACCTAAGCAGTTCAAAGATGGATTGGAGATTTCGTTGACGTTTGTATATATATTTATACAAGCATGTCTAAAAATGGATATTGTTAGGGTCATGTTACTTGCACTCCAAGTATATACTTTGTTATGTTCAACAAAACCAATGCTTTCTTTAGAGAAACGAATTCAGTATGATTTGAGAAATAACACAAAAACGGTTCTCATTTTGAAAATGATTTTATAGCCTACTCTTCTAATCTATGCAAATTCTGTAACTTTCATGGTTTCTTGATTTAGGTTTCTTGACCTAAAGAAAGACAACTACTTGTTTAGTCCGTTCTTAACCAACAATCTCGCAAGAACCGGGAAGATTCGGTATAGATGGTATTGAGCCAAGTATTTTTGATCTTTCAATGTCATGAAGAAGAGAGAATACTCTGCTAAGTTTAAAAACTTATGGAGACCGGTACAAGAATTGACAACAATAGCTATGAAGGAATCAAGAATGGTTCATGGTTTATCCAGTTCCGTAATGGTTGCAATCCATGGATGGCTAGATATGTATACGGTCTGATATTCCTCTTGGCTAATCTACTTGCTTGGGCCTTACGCGATTAAGGCTAATCTTTTTCGCTATCAAAATTCAGTTAGCACGCAGAACAAGTAGTTAAAATTGCTTTTTCTTTGCTTTGCTTTGCAGGAGAGATTGCCCATTTTGGTGCCGGGTATAATTTCCAATCCTATTTCAGAAACTATGTGATGGTTTTTAAGTTTTTATCATGGAAGCTCACTAATTAATCTCTTCTCTGTTTTGTTTTTTTAGGGTATTTCTCCTAATCCAGCTCATTAGTATTATAAGTTTCATTACATGGCTCAATGAATGTTTCCAAGCCCAAAAAGATGCAGAAAGATGGTGAGACTCCATAATGAGACTGTTCCTTAAGTATTTAGGATATACAAACAAAATGATTTTTTGTTTTCTGATGGAAGCTTTTATATGTTGCAGCCATGTCCATGTCATGCTACTAGCGACTACTGCGTATACCGTATGCATATTAGGAGTGATGTTGATGTACATTTGGTATGTGCCTGATCCATCATGCCTTCTCAACATATTCTTCATCACTTGGACTTTGTTCCTAATCCAACTCATGACAAGTATCTCTCTACATCCCAAAGTGAGTCCTCCCGGTTTCGAGGTTCTCTCAATAGTGTTCTTCTCTCATATGTGTATGTATGCAGATTTTCGAAAACTGCTCCTGCTTGTATTCAATAGGTGAATGCTGGATTCTTGACTCCTGCGCTTATGGGGCTTTATGTTGTATTTATCTGCTGGTGCGCCATTCGAAGGTATGTTTCATTTCCTCTATCTTTAATACCACTATCAGCTAAACATCGAGCAATTCTAGCGTAGTCTCTATTTATAAGTTCAAGAAGTAAATGTTTTCAACTCCATAATGTTGTTTTACAGTGAGCCAGTAGGAGAAATTTGCAACCGAAAAGCCGAATCTTCTAGCAAAACGGACTGGCTTACCATCATAGTAAAATATCTCAGACCTTTCCAAGAACCTTTTCAGATTTTGTGAGATTGTACTAAACAGATATGTTCATATATATGTATTTTCCAGAGCTTTGTGGTTGCATTGTTGGCAATGGTAATCGCGACATTTTTCACGGGAGTAGATTCACAATGTTTCCAGGTTTGTTTATCTATAAGCTACCAATATTGCATCAAAACTCCAAAAGATAAATTTTACCAACAGCAAAGTGGCTTTACAGTTCCGGAAAGATGAGAATCAAGAGGAAGACGCGATTCCGTATGGATACGGATTCTTCCATTTTGTATTTGCTACTGGAGCTATGTACTTTGCAATGCTTCTTGTTGGTTGGAACATTCATCATTCCATGAAAAAGTAAGTTCTGGATGAATAAATACAATTCATATATCTACTAAGCTTTGCGGTTGGATCGATGATTCGAAGCTCGGTTTCTTTTTGTTAGGTGGACGATTGACATTGGATGGACAAGTACTTGGGTAAGGATAGTAAACGAATGGCTCGCGGTTGGCATTTACAGTAAGTAAACAAAAAAAACTCTCTTTTCTCTGTTTTTTGATAGGAATCAAGACATTTTGTAATGTTTTGAGTGTTGTATTAATGGTTGTTACAGTTTGGATGTTGGTAGCTCCAATGGTACTAAAGAATAGACAAACAACATGAGAGCTTTTTTTGTCACCAATAAGATCTGGTCGGAAAATAGAGTAGAAGATTAAGATTGGTGAAGTGTCCTTAAATCATATCTTTGTACGTCGATTGGTTAAGATTAAGAAAAAGGTGTATACAAATATAGCTATAGATTAGTATTAGTGTGACCCTCGTAAAGTATGTACACATTATATTTTCAATATTAAGCAAATTGGGTGCAAAAAGTAAAATTATAAACTCAATGCCCTTAAAAGTGCCAAAATAATCAGTTTTCACAAGACTTTATGGGTCAATGTGTAAACGTTTTACAAAATAATACAAAACAAAGGACTTAACCACCCTTAAGTTTGAAATGAAGTATCGAAAAACCAAAGAATATAAATATCAAATCTATTTGAAAACATTTTTGATAAAAAAAAATTAATTACCTAACACTCTCACAAACCCATATTCTTCTTCAAGATTCATGACTCGTACCTTCCTTTGTTTCAACCCATCTTTGATCTTTGTATTCAACTTTTACACCTTATACTACACCTTAGAACACAAACGCAATCCTCAAGCGTAACTTAGCTTTTTCGTATGTGAGAACAGATATCGAGCTTATGTTCTCGCTCTTTCTTAACCAAACGGGTTTCCTCCTGACTGGAAAGAAGGTGGCTTCACAGGAATCACATTAGCAAAGGGGCTTCCCGGATTATTATATGTTTGTTGAGTGTCATACAAAGCGCTCATGTTGCCAATTGGGCTTACATTGCTGCAAAAAATTGACAGCTTTAACTTTAGGAACGATTCTGAATAAGAAGCCGAGGTTTCGCTACCAAGTATCATTGAGTGACCAACTATATGCGGTGAATGTATGTCATGGATTCATGAATCGAAATGTCATACCTAGGTGGCATGCTTCCTGGTAATTGAGGAGACATGTACCCTGAAAATTGGGAGAAAATAATTCATTAAACATTTCATAAGAGTCAACACATCATTCAATAGCAGAGAATAAGTGAATAACCAAGTAATCTAACAACAAATAGGTATATGCTTTACTTGGCGGCATTGCAGATGGATGAGCTGAGACTTGAGAAGGTATACTGAAATGATTATGATCTCCTTGAGAAGGCATCATGCCCGAAGGCGGTAATGCACCTTGCAGAGACCCCATGGAAGGGAACAGAGTTTCCTGTACCGTTTTTGATATAACTTAACATGTAATCACCAATTGGTTATTCTATAAAACGCTTTGATAAGACAAGTTTCACAGTAGCAGTTTCGACAATTAGCTCATAAGCTAAAAGTTTTCATAAACATTTCAATTAAGTGCTCAAATCAACGTTTTCTCAACTACCAAAAAATGCTTGCTTTCACACAAAATTTCTATTCTGAACAAGTTAAACGAGCTAGAGGACATACTGTTTGTGTCTGTGATGGTGGTCCGGCGTTGAAGTCAAAAGGGTTCATTGACTTGGCTTGCTGCGGTACATTCTGGAAAGACCATTAAAGGAAATAGAAGATTATTTACATGAAAGTAACAAGCTGCGATGTCCATGACGCTCAAATTCATTACGGATTGAGAAAGTCATCAGAAAAACTGTACCATAGGGTTATTATACTGCTGCATGCCATAGTGCATACCCTGAGGTGGACCAGCTTGCCACCCAGGCGCTGCTGCATGGTATGATGGGTAGGTTACGGTGAATAAATCCTGCAGACAGGTTAATATGTCATTTACATTCCCGCCGACGGTAAGATATAGAAATAGGACAGACGAAATGGCTAAAGTAAAGTGATACCGCAGGTAATTCTGTTCTTCCGGAAGGTTTAACTTCAGAAGACTGCAGGCCACCAGAAGGGACTCCTTGATGTGATTGCAATGCCGGTGCACTCATTGACCTTTGTACATTTGATGGAAATGCCGTGTTCCATGGCTGTAACAAAAAATCCGAGAAGTATAAGTACATTACATTGTGGAAGCAGAATTTTATGCAATTCTTTTAGAGACCATGAAATGAAATGCCTGCCTGTTCACTTGGATGTCCATTCGGAGGTGGTGCAAAGTTTTGAGACACGGAATGACCAAGATGCACAGGTCTGCTAGATAGTGTAGAGGTCTGAGCCGGCACAGAAGTAGTCACTGCCAATTGAGAGAGAAGTGAATCCAGTGTGTTTCCACTGGATGGTGGTTGAGATACATTTAAACTAGGGTCACTAGGTGCAGCATCGAAAGATGCCCAATTGTCATTAGATGCAAATGCTGGCTGTGCAGCAGGCTGAGGTGTGGTCAATTGCGATGTTTGTATTGCAACAGATGGAGCAGGAGGTTCGAGATCAGCATCAAAATCAATCAGGCTTATAGCAGTCTCCAGCTTCACTTCTGGTGGCTTTTGATTTGTGGACACTAAACTACCCAATGATGCAGATGACTGCAATAAAACAAACAGAAATATCAACATTTTACTTCCTCCCTAAGAATTAGAAGGTACTATGAACGAACGCATATGCTACCAACTACTTAATCTAGGTCAAGGGAAGCGAATATGGGCTCTTATATACTTTACATCCTTCATGCACTTTTTAAATTACAAAGCCAAACCTTTGCAGGTGCTGAAGTATCGGTAGTTTGGTTGACTGTTTTTGGAGGCTCTCCCACACGAAGAGGAATAACGCTGTCACCCAAAATTGCTCTAACAGGCCGAGCTACAGGAGGGCTAGCTGAACCCAAGTCTTGTACTTGCTCAGGTGATTGAGAGCCCTCTTCTGATGTTTTTCTACCCCCAAATCTATCCTCTCTGCGCCAATCATTCACGATCTCAGGACGAGAAGGGCTTTTCTTGTTATTACCAACATTTCTGCTACCTGGCTCAAACCCTGGACTTCTCCCACCAGAACTTGATCTGTCGCTGTAACGATGGTCATATGCTTCTTCGTATGGTGGACTTCGAGACCCACTAGAACTTCGTGTTTCAATATAATCATTTTTCTCACCCTGCAGAATCTGAAATTACAAGGAATCATGATGAGGCAAACAGTAATGAATCAGTGAGAACCAAAACATGCAGTCATGCTTGTTGCCTTTATAAGAAAAATCATCGCTATAGTGATTAAAGAAGACAAGCTTCTTACCATCGGTCCTCTTGGAGGCTTATCATCATTCTTCTCATTCGTATACCTTTTATTTACATACACATGTCTAATGAAGTCCCTTAGCCGCTCTACATTACTGACACAATAAATAAGAACAATCATTCAATGTAAGACATCCATTTCTAACAATAAGAGAAAGATTTACGATACCTTCCATCAGGCACGGACTGCCGCTGTTGATCCAATCCTTTAAAATAGATATCCTTAGCATGCTGTTACAGTACAAAAATCAAAATCAAAAGATACTAAATTAAAAATGCCAAGGAAAAACAACTCATCAGAAGAAGAGAGATTTGGCTTTGCTTTACCTGATTTCCACCTTCTTTTAAGGCACTAACTTCTTGCAAGGTAAATTTGGCCATTGATATCGATTTAACACGATGTGTAAACTCACGGCTGAAAACAAAATTCACAAACATATAGTATCACCAACACAAATACACACAAGAATACGAGATTTAGGCTTTGAATGGTTGTATCGGCCGGGACATACAAAACCGTCTGCGGATTGGACCGGTTTTTGTTTCCCATTCATAAACTGTAGTTCGTGGAATAAAAGTATTCCACCGTTGGACCAACTACAGACTGCTTTTACAAAGAAATAAAAGCGTTTACGGTTTAATCCGCTCCGCCCACAACAACCATTCAAAGTCTTAAAAATGTTGGAAAATATAGAAACACTTACTGTATTCCACTACAGTTGGTACAAACAAAAGTCCAGAAAGTAGTACAAACATATTGTGGTCCCTGAAAAAGAATCATATTAAGACAACTTCATCGTCTCCAATTTCATTGAAGTGATGAAAAAATTAAAAATAGTGAAGATAAAAAAAAAACTTACAAGGCTGTTACAGTTGATACATCTCTTGTTCTCAGGAAGTTTAAGAAGACTTCTAATAATCTTCTCGTTCTTCTCATCTTCTTTAACTCGATTAGCCATAGTTCTAGAAACTGCAACAAACTTAACAACTGTAACTGAGAATTGTGGAAATTTTGACTGGAACTTTCAATGAAACAAAGGCGAAATCGAGTTCCTAATCAAGGTAATTGCAGATTTAATCGCTTAATCTAGAAGAAACTACAGCATAAACACGAGATCGATCACGGCTAAAACATACAGATCCAGATATTGTATGAGATTTTAGAAGAGATTCACGAACCTGAAGTCGAATCTTACTTATCAGTTTCGAACGATGATCCAATTGAAGGAGTTTTGATTCTTCTTCTTCTTCTTTGTCTTCTCTTTTTGTTGAATCAATGTTTCTAGAGAAAGAGAGTCTTTGTCCAGCTAAGAATGGTCTGGGGTTGAGCGTAGAGATTTGAGGAAGGAGATGGACGGAAATAATTAACGGCGTTAGATGTGGAAATGGGAATTGAGTTGTCTTTATATAAAAGACCGTGCGGTGTTGACGACGGCTGTAGTCTTGTTGACGGAGGAATAGAATGGTCGTCAATAAAGTCGTATAGAGCTGTCAAATGGGTATGTCCGTATCCGCTTGGTCCATGCCCGCTGTGAACCGCTGTTTCCTCAGATCACTGCGGGTCCGTCCGCTAGGACCGTGGACACGAAAAACATTGTCCATACTTGCTCCGCAAAGATTAGCGGATATGCGGGTAAGCTCGCGGGCGTAAGACTAATTCTTCTTCTTGTTCGATTGAATTTTCATCTTCGATATTTGGAGTTTTCAAAACTGAATTAATTGATACTCGAGTCTACCTTTGCGATAGATTGAATTCTCTTGATCGATCTCCAATTTCAAGATTAAAATCGATTGAATTCTCTTGATCAATCTTCAATTTCAAGATTTACAGTTGACCAATTATGTTGATTTGTTGTTTATGGATGAGAATGCGAATTAGTCTTGAGCTCTTGAGTTCTATTGATTTGTTGTTTTGTTGTCTATTTGATAGTCCTTAAGTTTTTTTATTTTTAAACAAGTTTCATTCGTATTTGATGGTTTATGTTTATGAATTTGTTCTATAAATTGGCGAGAAGAAGGTATTGTTTTGAAATTTAAATCATTTGATGGAAATATTTGGAATGTGAAGAAACTTATGCCTTATGAAAAAATGGTGGATAAAGTGGTAAGGTTGAATTTTCTCAATGTTTGGTTTGACTTTTTTGAGAATAGTCAACCTTTTCTTTTTATTTTTGGGTTCAGTTTTGTTATTGTAACAGGTGAAGAGCTTTCCGAATGAAACAGGGTTACCACAGAGATACTTCAAAAAAAAATTTCTCTGAAGATGTTGACGAAGGTTTTAAAAGATTTTTGTGAAGGTATTCTTCTTCTTCTCTCTCTATTGTCTCTTCAAGTTTACAATAAACAGATTATGTTTATTGGTTTATTGTTCTGTAAGGTTATAGAAGAATGCTTAGAGAAAGGAATTATTGTTTGTAAAGATAGAGCAAGCTTCAAGAAAATCGGGAAGAGAATCAGGTAGCACTCAAAATAGTCTTAATGGTTTCAATTTTCTACAGTGAGCATGCTGAAAAGTACGGTTACAACGTTGTGGAGTAGACCGCCCGCTAGCCCGCGAACCCGCAACAGACCAGCCTGCATAAATCGCATTCTGCCTGATCCATGCCCGCTACGTCTGCGTTTTCATAGGCAATCTCTTGAGTATCCAGGTCTGCCCGCCATGGTATTATATGGGGGATGTATGCGGGCATCCTCGCCCCTTGACAGCTCTAGTTGTACACGAAGATTAAGTGCTATTTAGAGTATATTTATTACCTTAATTTGTTGGATAATTAATTTGTTACCAAAATGGCAAAAATAATACAATAAATGTCAAAATCTATGTAATCTAGTGGATGTTATTAGAAACATTAAGGAACTAACTGATGGAATGAAAAATAATGAGCTACAATATAAGTGAAAGAAATATAGAAAATATATCTATTCTAATTGTATTTACTTTCATAATTGTAAATTCTTTATTTTGTTGGTGCCTCTAATAATCACATAGATCTATTACCATGTGTAAATGTAAATGTGAACGTTTGGTTTTAAAATTGATTTTATTTTATTTACCTGATACATAAAATTTAAATAATACATATGATGAAATAAATTATTCGTTCACATTTTCTAAAAATGAAATAAACATGCCACTCATTCCACCAACTAGGACTTGCCATTTTGGTTTATCGTTTGGTTACACTTCAATTTATTTTGGTTTATCAGTTTCATAAAAACTGTAACCATTTAAAACCGTATTAAATTCAGTTTGGTTTTAGTTTTGGTTTACGGTTTATCCGTTTTATAAAAGCTAAAACTATATAAATACCATACACATTTCGGTTCGGTTCAGTTTTGGTTATTTTGGTTTATTCAATGATCTTCAGAAATATTTACATAATATAAGCACATGTACCATTAGAGAATGAAAATTTCTTCGAATATTTTCTTATAATAAAAATAGATTTTCTATCTTGAATTATATCATTTTCTATTTAAAATTTATCAAACTATAAATAAATTATAACATAAACATATTAATCAATTAAATGTTATTATAGTAGATAATGTTGTTATGAACATATCATTCTTTATACGGTTTTATTTATCCTTCTCTAATAATTATTGGAATAATGTTTTTAAAATAAATAATATTAGAATTAGAAAACTTATTCATGTGTCCACATAAAATATATCTTAAATAACCATATAAAAATAAAAATGATGAAAATAACTAAATTAGACCAAAAATGTATTATAACAGAAAAATTATAATCCTTAAAAAATTGAACGATTTTACAGTTTTAAACCGAATTGAAACCAAAATATTTTTAATAATAGTAACCGAACAGTTATTTAGGTAAAACATAAACCAAACTGAATCATCTAATTACGATTCGGTTCGATTTAGTTTTTTCGAATACGATTATTTTATCCACACTTAGTTCCAACTATTATCAATTTACCAATGTATATTGACCATTGATTACATTTTATTGGTCAACATAACCAATCTAATATCATTTTAAATTTTCAAAAAATCCGGTCCAATTTTAATGGCTAATTTTTTATTTAGCTCACATATATTATTTTAGATAATGTTTTTCATTGAATACCGATGAAGAATATGAACCATCAAACGGTTCTCATACGAACTTACAATCCAAAAGTTCCAAAGAGAATTTTCCATAACTAGCTTTGGCGATATTCAAGTTTTAAAAAGAATATTGGTCATTACTCCTATCTTTTTCAAATAATAAATTTCAAAATCTACATTATCAAGCAAATGTTATTAGAAAGATTATGGAAAGAAATAATTGAATGAAAATGATTAGGATATATGTTAAAGAACTATAGAAAATATATCTATTATACTTAATTGTTTTTATAATATGTTTTATTGGTGGAAAGTAGCATGTTCATTACATCCAACATAAACTATAGCACATACGAATTTAATTATAGTTTTATTTATAATAGAATATAAACATTTAATTAATGTATCATGAATTTTTAATACGTTTGAAGATAACAAAGTTGTTATGTTTGGTTTTATTATACACATTTATAGTTTTTCAAATTTGGATGGTTGAAAAATTAATAATATACATTTGATTATTCTATATTGTATATGTAAATTGTGCTTTTGGTTTCAACTATTTAAATATAAGGTAATTAGATGTAAACTGAGTACTTGTTAATGTTTAGCATATGCAATAAAGATATTTTTAGTGATAAGCGTTTGAAAAAGTGAATAAATCTACTTAAAAATCTAAATTAATTAAATAAAAATATTAAAATAAAAATGTGAATTTAGCACGTCAACATTAATGTTCTTCTTTTGATATATAGAAGATTGTAAAATTTTAGGAAACTGTCGATGAATGATTTATTTCACCATATTTTATTCTTCTAGTTAGTTAGATATCTATTTGCATTATATATATATATATATATATATATAGATAAATAAAACTAATTTGATCTAGAAATCGAACTGTCATATTCACGTATTGGTACCAAATGGCTGTGATCAACGCATTCTAGTTACTAGAGATTCCAACCATCATGTATTGAGTATTTATCACATTTATTGACCAACATCACGATCCAATATTCCTTTAAATTTTCAAGAAAATTAATCGATTGTTAGTGGCAACTTTATTTGACTCACATATCATTTTAAGCAACTTTTTATATCGATCACCAATAAAGAATCTGAACCATTAAACGGTTCTCACTCGAACTTACCATCCAAAAGTTTCAAGAGCCACTTGCCAAAACTGACTTAGATGATATTCATTATAGAAAAAATTTAGTCATTATTCATATTTTTGTTTTCCTATTAGCTAGTTATTATTTCTGTTTTTCTTTGATTATACATTTTTTATTTGTTTGCTAACTCCAACATTCTTTGTTCATTTTTTAAAAATGAAAAAATTAATGAAAGTGTTTTTACATTGATAAAAGTAGACTGATGAGATCATGAAAAATCATTGTTACCTTCCTTATTAACGGTCAAAGAAATTGTTTATACATTATCCTATTTGAAGGCACTATTAGTTGAAGTTAGACTGAATCACAGCACAACACGCTATATGGACATCCTTCTTAACAATCATAATTGAAAAACATCATCGATCCTCCCCAACTTTTTGTTTCTTCTCACTTAAAATATGATTGTTTATGAATTGTAGAAATAAACTACAAATCCAATATTGACTCAGAAGAAACAACATAAAAATTAAAAATTTACCCATTTTAACGTTTACAATTGTTTTGCCAAATGTTTTTCTAATTTCTATAACTAAAACCAAATTAGTTAAAAATAATAATAATGATGACACAATTTAGTAGCACAAGAGATGAAATTAAAAAAAAATCAATAATTTTGTTTTCTACAACTAACAAAATTTAACACTATTAAATGATGATTTCTTTTGTTAATTGTTTCAGTTTATAAAACATAAAATATAAATAAATGTACCTGAACTAACTAACTATTGAATCCATAGTGTTCCATAGTATTTCAAGTACAACCCAACTCAATGTAAGAAAATAATTGGACCAGACTTAAAACATGATTATGGCAAAAATTAAAATTGGAAATCAGGATATTTGATACATAAAACTACATAAATAACATATAAATTTAAGGCTATGTTCTACTTTGTCACTTTACTTAAAAAAAGATATATCTTTAAGGTTATGTCTCTTCACAAATTTAAGCTTATGTCCTTTTAAAAAAAATTTCCTCATACTTCACAAATAGTTTAATATTTATTGCTTGTTTTTGGTGTAATATTTAAGGTTATATATTTTTTATAAATATTTACGAGCAACATCTTTTTAGCTTGACTTAGCATTAACGAAAAAAACAAAGAGAAAGAGAAACAACATTCATATGTTTGGTCATGGTAAAGATGGTAAAAATAAAGAGAAAATAAAAAAAAAATTATTTTTTGGTTGTAGGTAAAAAGGATAAAAATAAAGAAAAAGAGAAACAATATTTATATGTTATGTTATCTATCTTTACACATTTCATTCAAAGTCTTATATGTCTTCTTATCTTCTTATTTTTTAAAAGAACAACAAAATCATACCCTTACCAAAAAACGTTTATAAGTTACAAGCAAAACATTTTTGATTTCGATTGATCATTACTAATCAAGATTTAAAATAAAATCTGAAAATGAAAAAAAAAACACTTTAAAGCTGATGTTCCTCGACTAACTTCTATTGTTAGCTTCTTACTACAATGGAAGCACCAACATTTTTCATATAGCCCTACACATACCGATATAAATTATTTCAAACATTAAAATTCTGGAAAGGAAAGTGGTGGCAATGATAGGTAGGCGGTATGATCATAAAGTAGATAGTAGTATGCTTAGTGAAATGATCATTTATCATGATTTGTCAATACAGAATCCTGAGTATAAGAAGGTTAAAACTAGAGATAAGTACTTGAATCCAGATTGTCAGCATATATGTAGACAAACTGTTGAAGTTGATGTTTTAAAGAGATATGAGGTGGAAAGGGTAGAGTAAAAAAAGATTTTTGCTAATCACCAAGGCCGAGTTTGTTTTACATCAAATTTGTGGTCAACCTGTAGCACTATGATGTGATATATGCCTAACTACTCATTACATTGATGCTATCCAGAGGTTCAACAATAAATTTTTAGTATTTTGTGATTTCAAACCTCCACACACTAGTGAAGAGATTGTTAAGAAAATTTTGGATACCTTGAGGAAATGATGTTTTAAAAAAAGATATTTCTATCATTTTAGACAATGCTACTATTAACGATAATATGCAAAAGATCTTAAAGCATCGTATTCAAATGACTATTGGTAATAGATTGCTATGTGATAGAACGTTCTTACATATGAGATGTTGTGCACATATCTTGAAGCTCATTGTGAGAGAAGGATTAGAACTAGCTACATGATCTTTTGGAGAATTTCAAGATAGTGTCAAATTTTTGAAAACATCTCAATCTAGGAATAAATCATTTACAATATTTGTTGAGAGTGTTGGAATTAAAAGTGAGATGGTTGATCGACTTGATGGAACTATATTTATGAGATGCTTCCTAAGGCTCTAAAGTTTTGTAAGACATTTGATAGCTAAAAAATGTGTGATAGAAATTACATGTCTTTGCCTTCTTATGATAAGTGAGATCATTAAGACCAAATATATGAATTGTGAAGTCATTTAGTATCATTACCACTCATTTTAAACATAAAATATCCCACAACTAATGTGTAGTTCATAAAAGCGTGGAATTTGAGTTATTGTTGAGGAAGTATGCTAATTGTGATGATTTTGCTCTGGAATTAATGGTTAGGAATATGTAATCTAAATTTTCAAAGTGTTGAGATGAGTGTCGTGTCGTTCAAGCCATGTGAGCTATCTTAAATCCAAGGTTGAAGTTACTAATATCTAGAGTAGTTTATGACAAAGTGGATCTGAATGCTGCTAAGGAAAAAATTAAAATTATGAAGAAAGATTTAGAGTTGCTTTACGAAGAATATAAGACTAAGTCCTAGACTTTTTCCAACGTTGTCAAAATCACCAACTCCAGATGAGATTCTTAATGATTCACCATTTGAAGATTGAGTTATGTATATATTTTTCCATTGTTAATTAATAAATTAATAGCACAATTCTCATATTATACTGATAAGTGTGTATTTTATATCAAATTTGAGTTAGAGAGGAGCATCTAACCTAATTTTGATAATATAAAGTTGAATTTGGATATCTATTTGGATGAACTCATGCTAGAGATGAAGTCTTTTACATATATGGAGGTTTTAAGCCATTGTAAAAACCATATACAACATCATGGTGATTTAGTTTTCTGGCATGTGATTTGCTCAGCATCTCAATCACCACAGTGGTATTAGTATTGGTGTTAAATCCATATTGGAATTGTATCTTTCCAAAGAGTATTCAAATATTTTAAGGTGTTATTTAATGTTTTGTGAATTTATGTATAGTTTTAAAAATTTAAATGTTATGAAGATTATATTGTTACTCAACTAAAGTTGAGAATTTAATGGATTTTTAAAAAATTTCATTGATTCTTATCAATTATATTAATGGATGTTTATTGACTATCAAGGATTTGCATTAACTTTTTCTCTTTTAAAGTTATATTTATAAGGTAATATATATGATTTCTTAGAAAAGTTTCAAATATTGTAAATACAAATTTATGAATGTTATTATTTTATAAGAAGTGATTTCTTTTAATGCGATAAACAATTTTTTTATTGCCATCATTTATCCATTTTTGTTCTCTGGCTATGAGAGGTAATCTCTTTGATTGTACCATTTTATAGGTTTGTATTATCTTATATATTATTCTACTACTTTTTTGTCAAATTCTGAAACTATGTTGATTATCAACTTTTCTCTAATGTATTTGTGTGTGTTCATATATTATTATTATATTTGTGTTTGAGTGATTTGGTTTTCTATTTTTCATGTGTTTTATGTTTCACTCATTCAAAATTAATTATTGATTAATTGAATTTCTAAGGATTATCAATACTTACTTATTATAGTTTATCCCTATATACTTAGCTAATGGGAGATTTCTAAATATATTAAAGAATAATGTCAATATAATCAATGGGAAACATAGAGATAAAATTGCTAATAGATCTACTTGTTGATGGAATTCACCGAAATTGGTGTGATGCTAACGGTATCATAAACAAGCTAACGATATCATAAACAAGCTAACGATATCATAAACAAGCTAACGGTGGAGCAAAAAAATTCTATCGGTTCTCAGTGAAAGACTTGGATAAAAAAAAAAAATCACAAACACTAACTAAGTAGAATGAAATATTTGAGGATCATATACCAAAATTATTTGGATCTTCAACACTTCAATTCTGGATTTGGATGGGATCCTAAAATAAAAATATTTACGGCTCCAGATGAAGTGTGGTATAAATAATTAAGGATATATATGTACTTGATTAAATAAATTGAAGCATCGTAACATAAATTTTAAACATAACCTTTTGAGTGATACATCTTTCATTGATCTAAAGAAATATTCTACCCATAAACATATATGGTATGAATTGAATGAACAATTTGAGTATTTGGATGTGGTATAACTACCAATAAATTTCACAGTTGGAATGAGTGATATTAATGATGCTCGTACCTTTAGAGTTAGGGAGGGTAACTAAAAGAGATATAATGTAAATTTTCATCAAAACGATAATGTTTTTGAATTATCATCTCAAGAGCCATCCGCCTCACCAGAATGTAGTATGTATATTTTGTAAGCAAAAAAAATTATCAGAAAGATCCAATGATCATAGTTAATTAGAAGCAAGATCATTATTGTCATACAACAAAGAGAATAAAGATAAGAAAGAGAAGCTGAGAAAAGAGAAGAGAAGATAAAATGTGAAGTTGAGGAAAAATAAGGTGACAAAAAGACAACATATTGGAAACAATAAGGAGATTCCTAATTTAGCAAACTATACTCACTACAAAGCAATTACCTTGGTTCACTCGTTTGAAATGAAAAATATCTTCAATGAAATGGCTGTAGAAGAACAATTTGGTTGGATTCAGAGTAATGTTGGCCATATTTGATTATTTTGATGGTTTTTAAATGATTTTATTTTTTTAAAGCTTTTCTTTTTAATTTTTTGTTTGGTGAGACTATTTTTTTTGTTTAAGAATAAACTATTCATTTCAAATAAATATTATTTTGTACAAGTAGTATTTAAAATTTATTTTGATTTTTATATATTCTTTTTGTGTGTTTAAATTAATAAACAAAAATGGTGGACGTCTCCTCGTTATATATTGATTACATGGTTTCTTCTCCTTGTTTAATGCAATTATACTTATACTCAATTTGTATAGTTGCGGTATACTACATTTCATCATTTATTACATATTTGCGAATACATCATGTTTTCATAATTATTATTTAACTAGTTATATTATTTTTACATAACATGGAGCACATCACTGAGAGAGAGGACGAATTTCATCTTGAAGATGATGAATCAAAAATAGACAGTATGCTACTAATATTGAAAAATACAATCAAAGCTAATTTTACAAATATCAAACATATTAAGCGTCCGACTCGTCACCCTATCACAAGAATTGATTATAATTACATCTAAAAAGTTCTTAAGGAATATCATGAACACTTTTGGCAAATATACTGTAGGTCTTCGCCCATCTTTGCAAAGTTATATGTTCTTATCAAAGAGATTACATCTTTACAAGACACCCGACATATGTGTCTTGAAGATGACCACATTTTCGTTCACTATTGGTTAAACCTCGAGAAATAGTTACACCATGGACACATTTAAGGGATCTAAATTTGCTGTAAGTACAAACTTTCATAAGGTTTTTAAGGCGTTATGCACCATTGCACAAAGTTTGATGGCTAAACCTAACTTGTAGTACATGTAAAAATAAGAGACAACACACGATATTATCCTTATTCTAAGGTACTTTTCATTCAAATTATTTTATTATAAAATCAGTATAATTTAAATAATAATTACTTGATAAGATTTTATTGGAACTACTGACGACACACACATTAATGCAGTGGTATATACTTCTAAGACACCTAGCTATCGTAATCAGAAAAGACATATCTCGCAAAATGTTCTTGTGGCTTGTAATTTTGATCTAGAATTCATATATGTCTTTCGTGGATGTTAGGGTATAACTCACAATTCAAAAAAACTAAGTGATGTTCTCCTACCTCTCCTCACCTCAAGACAAGTGGTAGTGATGCTGCAAAGCAACAACCACATAGATAGAGAAGACGTGAAGAAGAGGTTATGTAATGTTACTTTCATTCATTTTTAATTATATAAAACAAACTATTACAATATCTTAGAATATTTTATCAAAGTACAATAATTTTGATGATTAGATTTTAGGTAAAACTACCAAATTTAGACCCCTTTAAAATTTTAATGTCAAACAAGACACCATAGTGTTCTAAACATATGCCCTAGGGGTCCTTGTTTGACAATAAAATTTTGAAGGGGTGTAAATCAAGAATTGTCCCTAGATTTTATGTGCATCAGTTTTTTCAAAACTTCATGTAGTGTAGTGATTAATTTTGGTTTTGTTAGCTTTAGAGGTGTAAGGTTCGATTCTCACTACAACTTTTGTTGTTTTTTTTAATTTGATGGGCCAATACATTGTGTCGGCTAATTGTCAATGACATTTCAAGTAATTCTTTACACATTAAATATTTATTTTTCAAATTTATTTTTCAATTAATAAAAGATTCATATCTTTAAATTTTATGTGACATTGAACACCATTTTGATAATGGAGACGATTATGGTACAAAGATTGCAAGTAGCTATGAAGTATGAAATCAAGCATATAAACTGATGAGGTTGGTGTTGATATATTATGATCAAGCATATAGACTCTTAATTGCATAAAAATTTAAACGAGCAGCAACCAATAAATGTAGAAGACCGACAAGAGACTCTTAATTTTTACGTTATCAGAAAAATGAATTTTTTGTTTATATAAAAGATGTAAATTTCAAAAGTGGGTTTTACTTTTCCAAGATGTCTGCATTGATATATAAGAATTTAAAATTTTAAAATTGTAGTTAAACATATTCCGGGGTTACCATTTTAAAACAGATTTTAAAACATATAACATCATTGTTACCATTTTCAAACAACATCATTGTTACTATTTTCATACTAAAAAAAGTGTTTTTTACATTATGCTACTTAGAAAATACCAGGGTTCAAAAAATCAGTCTAGTTGGTGCTTAGACGTCTGGCTAGGCACACATAAACATTCATTCGCCCTGATTTTGTTAAAATCAATGGATCAAATCGGTAATGGGATTTAGACATCTCCAATGATCCTCTATTTTTAGATATTTTTCTATTTAAAAAAATCATCTCCAATGATGTTCTATATCTTACTCTAGCCATAGAGAAATGAATAGTTTACTCCAAATTTGGGAAAATACTATTCATTCATCTACTTTTAGAGAAATACTATTGGGTAATAAAATAAAATATTATATACTTAAAAATAGTGACAACCATTGAAGATGGTTTTAGAAGCTTAAAATTTCTATTAATCATTATAGTCAGTTTAATCGACGAGCTTAATGCATACTTATTTATTTTATATATTTTTTGTTTTTTATAACAAATTCGTTTGGATTACGAGAGAAAAACACTATAAAAAATGTTTGGCAAAACTAAATTTTTAGTTATTTCCAACTTGTTTAGTTTTTCCTCTAATAATGTTCTATTTTTCTTTTTGGAGAGAGAAAATTATTTATATCACTCTAGTTTTCTAAAGAATCATCACCATGACAATTTTACATTCGATTTGTTTCCATGCTAAAAAATAGAGTTAGTAGATTTGTCGGTAACCCTTTGCCACTGAATCACTTCCGGAGACGAAGCCTACCATAGCGAGACCTGACCCTCACACCGAATCATAGACCCCACCTAGCAAACGTGAAACCAAACCCACACCACGAGATATAAACCACCGCACAAAGACATCACCGCTAGATTCACTGATCCACGCTACCACCATGGCTACCAATGCCAACGACGACCAAACCACGTCACCACCAAGCCAAAACACACCGACGAAGACTCAGATCCGAGAGCCCAAACTCACAGCGGCCACAACTCTTTAATCCTGGCTAGATCACCACAGCGGGGCCACGGCATCGTCCCACCACCGCACCGTCACTAGAGAAGAAGGGAGAGTTTAGCCGCGGCTCGCCACCACGAGAGCAGAGAGAACTTCAGTGTGCGGCAGGGCCGGTCCAATGTTATAGACTGTCTAAAGCAAAAAAATAAACAACTAATGATGTTAAAGGGAATTGAACCTAACACATATGAACTTATTGACACAATTATTAACCACCACACTACTAATAAATTTTATAAAATTAATGTCTCTAAAATTCTATTATAATTTTGGCGCCTAAAACCCTTACTTGTTAGGATTTAACTCAGGACCGGACCTGGTGTCAGAGGAGGAGACTGGAGACCTCAAAGCAAAAGAGGCTACTGTCCTTGAGAGAAGCTCAACCGCACAAACGCCACCGGAGACCACACACGAACCAGATCGACCTAGACTCTCCACCATCAAAGCTGAAAAGGAAAATGCAGCCTGAGAACAGAGAGGAGACCGGAGCCGATACTAAGTGGAAGCCACCGCACTGCAGTCGTGAAATATGGAGAGAAGGTCTCGGTGGGGCGAGATGAAAGCTTGGGAGAAAATAAGGAGTGCGCGTGTTCATTTACGCGCTAACTTTCCACTATCAACTAGTCATGTAAGTGTTAGGTTCCGATTGAACACATAGTAAACACCTAACGATTTTTTAACTCTGAAAAATATTATTAGATGAAAATGGGTTGGAACATGGTCATACCATACTTTTATCAACGGTCAATTAAGGAAAACATTATCAATTCTCCGTATCTTTTTGTTTCCTATAAGGCAAAATTAGATATATATATATATATATATCCTTATATATCCTTATATCCTTATAGAGCCAATTTCTATAGATCCTTATAGAGCCAATTTAAAAAATGCACCTTCGAAATTTCAAAGGATAATGAATAACATATTTTTAGAATATTCAAAATTTTGTATAGTATATATTGATGATATACTTATCTTTTCAAACTCCCTTGAGGAACATTTTAAACATCTAAAAACATTTTACTATGTTGCACGAAAAAATAGACTTGTTATTTCAAAATCAAAAATGGCTTTATTTCAAACTAAAATCAGATTTCTTGGCCATTACATATCCAAAGGTATGATAAAACCAATAGAAAGATCATTAGAATTTGCGAACAAATTTCCTGATAAAATCTTAGATAAAACCCAATTACAAAGATTTTTAGGAAGCCTTAATTATGTTTTAGATTTTTGTCCAAACATCAATAGATTAGCTAGACCATTACATGACCGTTTAAAAAAAAACCCAACCGATCAACTATGTGTTGTTTTCTATCCCAAAAGGCCGTTGGTAAATCCGAACATAATTGTTCTTCGAATAGTTTACTTAGTTTTGAAATTTTTTCTTTTGTAATTGGAGTTTCTAATGTTTCTTTTGTTTTTTCAACAAGAAATTCTGTCTGTAAGTTTTCTAAATGGAATTTTTTGCTATTAATTAGAAAATTTATAGAGTTTTCTTGTATTGAGCATGCTTTTATTAAGTTTAGACTCCTTTTCTTTGGAGTTTCCATAAATTCGAAAGATAATTTTTTATCTTGTGTTTTGAAAGAAATTGAATCATCTTTAACTTTATACGGAGTTATTAGGTTTATAAATGGTGTTCCGAGAATGATGTTTTGGTATATATCATCTGTGAGAACAAAAGCTGTTTTGAAAAGGATATTTTCTTTTAATATTGAAGCTTCTGTTTTTGAAGTTATACTAAGTTTTGAATTATTTGCTGCCGAGAGTTTTTCATTTGTTTTGTGATGAAAACATCTTGGCACAAGACCTGTCTTTATGCAATTAAGGTCGGCACCAGTATCAAAGAGTGCAATTGTATCTATTTTGTAATTTTCTGAGAAAACAAGTGTAATTTTTATTTTATATTTCCGAGACGTGATTTCTCTTAATACAAAGAGGAAATCATTTGGCATGGTGTTTAGGGACTGTATTTGTTCTATTAGATCATCTTCTATATTTTCTGAACAAATGTTGTTTTGTTCCTCTGAACTGGAGTCATCATGTTTTTTAGAAGTTAATATTGAATGAAAATACTCGGAATCCGTTTTTTGTTTTTCTTTTAAATGTTTGAGTTCATTTTTTACGTTTTTGATCTCAATTTGAAGGGATTGTAGAGTAGTTTTGGAATTATTTTTTCTCCCTTGGTTGAGGATAGTGGTTAAGTTATACGAAGAGTTTGAAGTTGATGGATCTTTGGTTTTTGGAAGATTTTCTATTTTTTGGTTTTCATTTAGGGTTGAAATAATTGTTTCAAGAAATTTTTGTTTTAGTTGGGGGTCTGAGATTGAATTCAAGATTTCTAATTGGAACTCTTGATTTTTTGTTAGGACTTGGAGTTTTTTATCATCTGAGTCCGAGCTAGATGACGAATTATTAAGTTCATCAACTTGCAAGGCTTCTTCAGATGAGGGCTCAGAATCATAATCACTCGATGAGGAAGAGTAGTCTAGAAAAAGGTTTGATATTTTGGCTGAGATTTCTTCTCCAAGATCGAGTTCTTGGATTTTCTTATTTAGACGGCAAAATTTTGAAGTGTGGCCTTTCTTGTTGCATTTATAGCACGTTAGGTTTTTGTAAAAAGGTTTGTTTTGGGGTTCTTTTGGTCTAAATCTGTTTCGAGATTTATTCCAAGCCTTTTCTCGTGGCTTATATTCCTTAAAATTTCTTTTTGTAAATTTTGATTTTTTGGAATAGTATGTTGGCTTGCAATCACCTACACATGACTTTTTGTTATTAGGATCTATTTCAAATTGTTTGCAGAAAGATCCTAATTCTACTTTTGTTCTTCTAAGTTCCCATTTGAGATGTTTTTGGAGTTTTAAATCTTGACAGATTTTAAGACCTTCTTGTTGGACAAGACTAACTAATTCTCCGTAAGTGAAATCATCGTAATCAATTATTTGGATGCCACTAGATTCTCTAATCTTTGTTCTAACCTTTTCTCCTAAGAGTGTTGGTAGTCCTGCAAGAAATTTTTCTTTCCAAAAAGGTTGGTTTGAATCTTGTCGGAGAAGGACTCTAGTGAGGAATGTGTTTTTGTACCATTGGAAATCACTTAGTTTTTTACATTTAAGATTTGAAAGGAGTTCTGCGTTTTTGTCCCTAAGGACTGAAGGATCTCCTGTGAAATGAAGGGTTATAGCTAAGACTAGAGTTGCTACGGCATTTTGTTGGGGATTTCCGAAATTGTCTAGAATTGGCATGCCTTCTTCATCTACTTTTATAGCGTCAAGGATAGGTCGTGAAAAAATAATCCAATTTACTTCATCTCATTGGAATGAGACCCAAAGAAATTATTCGACAATCAAAAAAGAAATACTAAGTATAGTTTTATGTATACAAAAATTTCAAAGTGATCTTCTAAATCAAAAGTTCTTACTAAGAATTGATTGCAAAAGTGCTAAAGATGTTTTACAAAAAGATGTTAAAAATCTTGCTTCAAAACAAATTTTTGCCCGATGGCAGGCATTACTAAGTATTTTCGATTTTGATATAGAGTATTATAAAGGAGAAACAAATTTTATTCCAGACTTCTTGACTCGTGAATTTCTCCAAAACAGGTACGATGCCACCAAAGACGATTGACAAAGGAAAAGGCCTTTCTTTAGGCCCAAACCAAGAAAAATTACAAACTCCAAACACTTCCAAACCAAAACCAGAACCCGAGACACAACCCTGGATTACAGTTACTAAAAGGAAACCAGAAAAAGAAGAAAAAACCCTCCAAACTCCTGACGAAATTTTGGAACAGATTCGGACTTTACAACAAGCTTTTGAAAAAAGTTTTTCAAAACAAGAGAAAGGTAATTCTTCAAAAATGCCTTCTTCTCTTGAGATTTCCAAAATCCCTAAAGCCTCCTTAAAAATAATTTCAACACAAAACCAGGCTTCGAAACAAATTTCAAAACCTTTGAACAATTCACAAATTGTTTTAAAGGAATTTTCACAAAGTCCTCCTTCAGAGTATTTTGAAAAAACAACTTATCAAAACGTCATTACAGTTGAAAAAGACTTTTTTGTGGAAAATGATCCGTTTTTAACCATCGAAAAGTTTTTTGGGAAAAATCAGTTTTATAAACCATTCAATACAGATAAAACTGTATTATTTTATCAAATAATTCTGGAAATTACGGGTTCTGTTACTTTCAAACACAATTTTTTGGATGAAAGTCACACGGCTCCTGCTTACTCTACTTTCAAAATCCATGACATCATTTCTCCAAGAGATTGGGATTATGATCTCAATGACAATATAAAATTTCCAGAAAGCTTTTCAAATCTCTCTTGTTACGATGTCCCATTCAATTACTGGGACTATTGCCAAGCTTGGTATAATTCCTTCTTAATCCAATCACCCAAACACAAACACACTTGGTTAATCTTTTTTGATACCACCTGTAACCTATCTAAATCACCAATTTGGTTAAATCAATGGTGGAACAACTTCGGTTCTGTCATAAACATTTTCAAACCTCAGATAAACAAATCTTTCCAAATCTTCAAAAACTGTTTCATACCATCTGATGACGAAAAAAGATTTTCCGCTCTAACCCTTTTCCATTCCAAATTTCATTTACCTTGGGTTTTTTCATGGACCTTTGAATTTTCAAATGATACAATACCTGTCGTCAGACGAAAATTTAAAGTCAAATGGTGGGACAAATATAGAATCCCCTCAAATTTATATCCTTCAAACATCCCCGAATGGATTCGAAGCCAAAATTCTAAATCCCTTAACCCACCAAATTCACAAACACTTATCCAATCACCAGAAATGACCCATTTCTTAGCCCAGAAATCAAAAATGCTGTCTATGCTGGCAGCCGCAAAATCAGAGGAAGAAATCAAGACAATCTCGATGCGATTCTTACCAACAATTTCAACACAGAACTCTCAAGCGTCAGGAAGTGAACCTGAGATAGACGAGGATGACTTGTTTGGTAACGATCCCATGTAATATAAAATTCAGATTTTATATTAAAAAAAAAAAAAAAAAAAAAAAAAAAAAAAATTTACAAGAACAAAACAGGTACAAACATCGGAGTACAAAAAAGACAACAAATCCCCAATCAAAACAGGTACAAACATCGGAGTACAAAGAAGACAACAAATCCCCAATCAACCACAGTAGGTATCGGCAAAATCAACAATCAACTACACTAGCTGTTAGATCCACTACAAACAGCGAAAAGACAAAAATCATTGTTGACCACTACGGAAAGCAAAAGACATGAAGCATCTCGAGGAGCACTCAGAAGCCATTATTGTCCACTACGAAAAGCAGGAGACAAGAAGCATCTGAAGGAAGCACTCAGAAGATAATGCGCTTAAAGCGCTTGTAATAATTTAAAAATTTCTATTAAAATTTAATCCAAAACCGCACTTGTAAACTTCTATATAAGAAGAGTCGTGCATCTCTATAAGGACACCTTCGAACTCTCTCTCCATTTTCCATCTCAAAAAACCTTTCACCCCTTCCATCTCGAGTCAAGAACTCTTATTCCGTTTTTATTTGTAAGTTTAATGTTTTATGTTTGTTTTATAAAAATCTTAAATAAAATACAAACTTCTGTTTACTAAACTAAATCAATGTCTTTCAAATTCTGAGAATACCCTCTATCAATCCTTCTTCACTTTGAGACTAAGTCCTCAAAAGTCAATGACTCTTGAGTTGTGAAAAGGCTGATAGGATGTACTCTTAAAGAACAAATGAAAGATTGTATGTTAGAAAGACGATCCCCTTATGGTATCAGAGATAATTTTTTGGTTTTCATTTAGGGTGGGATTAATTTGTTAAAAGAGATAATTTTTACTAAAAAGAAATTTCAAGACTAAATTGAGTTCGTATTTTTATAAACAAACTATTTTGATTTCTTTTTGAGTTCTAAGAATTTAGTAATCCTGAGTGTTTCGCCAGTCTCGTATCTAGGAAGTAAGTCCCGAAAGAGTAGGGCAATATAACCTAGAGTTTAGTCTGGATTGTAAGGAAAACTAATCTTTTAAAACAATAGGATTTCAAGATGAGTTCGTATTTTAAGAATACGCTAGATAGGTCTGAATCAACTTCATCTTCACGAATTAGATCTTCAAAAGAATCTAAAAAGATTATAAATAGTCATGAAACTACTATAGATGATTTCCAAGGATCAATTGACAATTGGGAAATCCCAAAAGTCCATAGAGACCCAATATACCAAATCTCAAGAATAAATTTCTTAAAAACAAATTTTTCAATTAAAACAGAAGAACGTGATATTCAATTAACTAAACCTTTTGAAACAATTTACTTGTTTTCAGAAAATGCTTTGCGAAAGCATAAAGAAAAGAATTTTAAATATATACATATTGGATTAGTCCAAGTCGGTATTAAACCGCTTTCAAAAGAAGGTCTTAACACTTCAATTCTAGCTATCTTAAGAGATACTAGATTCAAATTATTTGAAGATTCTTTGCTTAGCTCTATAGAATCGAGTTTATGTGCTGGTCCAATATCATTCGATTGTTATCCAAATTTCACTGTTTCTCTAAATGATAAAAATATTTTAAAATCTTTAGTTTTACAAGTTAAAACACATAATTATGAAATGATTGAAGGATCAATCCCGATTGCCTTGGTTTTTAGATTACATTATAAAGCCATGACAAGTGCCTTTTCTTCAAAAGTAAAACTATCGAGTAAAAAAGGTGAAACCCTCTTACTCCAAACTGATCTTTCAAAATCAAACTCCGTTATTCCAAGATCAATTCAATGGAAAGATATAAATCTTCCAGATGAATGGATCCTTGAAGGACTCACCCAACCAAAGCCTCAAAAACCCGTAGAACCAATAGAGCCAAACACGCGTCTAAAAAATATTGAACAATCTAACGATGGAAAAGTAAAACTTTCCTTCATTAGGCCTAATGATAAAAATACCGAAGATGATTTATCTTATGAATCCTCTTCAGCCATGGGAACTATAGACTTAGGAAGAATCTCCCAAATAGGTCGTAGTATTCCAATTCAAGAACCTAGATATCAACCACGATTTTCAACTTCTGATATTCCAAATTCGATTTTAAGAAATGTTGATTTTCAGACACAAATTTCAAAACCTATTTATACATCAAGATCTAGTTTTGAACAAAATGAATTTGTTACCAAATCTGAGCCAACTAGCCCGACATTTTCGGCTATAACTGATAATATGGCAAATGAACTAAATATCCTAGAAAAAGACTTTGAAATAAATAAAAAATTCCTACGAGAAGATTTCTATTCGAAAAATAATTTACAAAAAAGAAATTGGTTTTTCAAAAAATTCTCAAAAAACAAAGAAAAAATACAAGAAGAATATTATGAATATCTTAAAAAACATAAAGTTCAAGTTTTATTTTTCAATTGGCTTGAAGATTATACAAAAGAAAATAACATTTATTTTCCTTATTCAAAATCAGCAAATCCCATCACAAACCGAAATAAATTTCCTGAGTGGGAAACACTTGCTAATGGAAAATTACTTCGTTCAAATCACCCCCCTCAACAAGGAATAAAGTTTGAATTATTGGGAAAACCAATTGAAGCAATCCCTTTTAAACTCCCCCAAGAAGATGATAAAACAAATGTCAAAAACATCATTCTTCAAAACAATTTTTCAAACACAAACCTTGGTACGATAAGCAAACAACTTGATAGAATTGAAAAAACAATTTTAAAACAACCGAACCTTCCAAATGAAACTTCAACCAGCAAAAAACTAAAACTTCCAATTTTCGAACCTTTCCAAATCTCAGAAACTAGTGTCAAAACTTACCAAAACACAAATATAGAATTCATACGCGCCCTTCAAAGCCAACTAAGCTGTCCTTATAGAGATGGAAAATGGAAAATTGGCTCTATAAAGATACAAAAAGAAATTGGCTCTATACCAAATTCACAAACACTTATCCAATCACCAGAAATGACCCATTTCTTAGCCCAGAAATCAAAAATGCTGTCTATGCTGGCAGCCGCAAAATCAGAGGAAGAAATCAAGACAATCTCGATGCGATTCTTACCAACAATTTCAACACAGAACTCTCAAGCGTCAGGAAGTGAACCTGAGATAGACGAGGATGACTTGTTTGGTAACGATCCCATGTAATATAAAATTCAGATTTTATATTAAAAAAAAAAAAAAAAAAAAAAAAAAAAAAAAAAATTTAAAAGAACAAAACAGGTACAAACATCGGAGTACAAAAAAGACAACAAATCCCCAATCAAAACAGGTACAAACATCGGAGTACAAAGAAGACAACAAATCCCCAATCAACCACAGTAGGTATCGGCAAAATCAACAATCAACTACAGTAGCTGTCAGATCCACTACAAACAGCGAAAAGACAAAAATCATTGTTGACCACTACGGAAAGCAAAAGACATGAAGCATCTCGAGGAGCACTCAGAAGCCATTATTGTCCACTACGAAAAGCAGGAGACAAGAAGCATCTCAAGGAAGCACTCAGAAGATAATGCGCTTAAAGCGCTTGTAATAATTTAAAAATTTCTATTAAAATTTAATCCAAAACCGCACTTGTAAACTTCTATATAAGAAGAGTCGTGCATCTCTATAAGGACACCTTCGAACTCTCTCTCCATTTTCCATCTCAAAAAACCTTTCACCCCTTCCATCTCGAGTCAAGAACTCTTATTCCGTTTTTATTTGTAAGTTTAATGTTTTATGTTTGTTTTATAAAAATCTTAAATAAAATACAAACTTCTGTTTACTAAACTAAATCAATGTCTTTCAAATTCTGAGAATACCCTCTATCAATCCTTCTTCACTTTGAGACTAAGTCCTCAAAAGTCAATGACTCTTGAGTTGTGAAAAGGCTGATAGGATGTACTCTTAAAGAACAAATGAAAGATTGTATGTTAGAAAGACGATCCCCTTATGGTATCAGAGATAATTTTTTGGTTTTCATTTAGGGTGGGATTAATTTGTTAAAAGAGATAATTTTTACTAAAAAGAAATTTCAAGACTAAATTGAGTTCGTATTTTTATAAACAAACTATTTTGATTTCTTTTTGAGTTCTAAGAATTTAGTAATCCTGAGTGTTTCGCCAGTCTCGTATCTAGGAAGTAAGTCCCGAAAGAGTAGGGCAATATAACCTAGAGTTTAGTCTGGATTGTAAGGAAAACTAATCTTTTAAAACAATAGGATTTCAAGATGAGTTCGTATTTTAAGAATACGCTAGATAGGTCTGAATCAACTTCATCTTCACGAATTAGATCTTCAAAAGAATCTAAAAAGATTATAAATAGTCATGAAACTACTATAGATGATTTCCAAGGATCAATTGACAATTGGGAAATCCCAAAAGTCCATAGAGACCCAATATACCAAATCTCAAGAATAAATTTCTTAAAAACAAATTTTTCAATTAAAACAGAAGAACGTGATATTCAATTAACTAAACCTTTTGAAACAATTTACTTGTTTTCAGAAAATGCTTTGCGAAAGCATAAAGAAAAGAATTTTAAATATATACATATTGGATTAGTCCAAGTCGGTATTAAACCGCTTTCAAAAGAAGGTCTTAACACTTCAATTCTAGCTATCTTAAGAGATACTAGATTCAAATTATTTGAAGATTCTTTGCTTAGCTCTATAGAATCGAGTTTATGTGCTGGTCCAATATCATTCGATTGTTATCCAAATTTCACTGTTTCTCTAAATGATAAAAATATTTTAAAATCTTTAGTTTTACAAGTTAAAACACATAATTATGAAATGATTGAAGGATCAATCCCGATTGCCTTGGTTTTTAGATTACATTATAAAGCCATGACAAGTGCCTTTTCTTCAAAAGTAAAACTATCGAGTAAAAAAGGTGAAACCCTCTTACTCCAAACTGATCTTTCAAAATCAAACTCCGTTATTCCAAGATCAATTCAATGGAAAGATATAAATCTTCCAGATGAATGGATCCTTGAAGGACTCACCCAACCAAAGCCTCAAAAACCCGTAGAACCAATAGAGCCAAACACGCGTCTAAAAAATATTGAACAATCTAACGATGGAAAAGTAAAACTTTCCTTCATTAGGCCTAATGATAAAAATACCGAAGATGATTTATCTTATGAATCCTCTTCAGCCATGGGAACTATAGACTTAGGAAGAATCTCCCAAATAGGTCGTAGTATTCCAATTCAAGAACCTAGATATCAACCACGATTTTCAACTTCTGATATTCCAAATTCGATTTTAAGAAATGTTGATTTTCAGACACAAATTTCAAAACCTATTTATACATCAAGATCTAGTTTTGAACAAAATGAATTTGTTACCAAATCTGAGCCAACTAGCCCGACATTTTCGGCTATAACTGATAATATGGCAAATGAACTAAATATCCTAGAAAAAGACTTTGAAATAAATAAAAAATTCCTACGAGAAGATTTCTATTCGAAAAATAATTTACAAAAAAGAAATTGGTTTTTCAAAAAATTCTCAAAAAACAAAGAAAAAATACAAGAAGAATATTATGAATATCTTAAAAAACATAAAGTTCAAGTTTTATTTTTCAATTGGCTTGAAGATTATACAAAAGAAAATAACATTTATTTTCCTTATTCAAAATCAGCAAATCCCATCACAAACCGAAATAAATTTCCTGAGTGGGAAACACTTGCTAATGGAAAATTACTTCGTTCAAATCACCCCCCTCAACAAGGAATAAAGTTTGAATTATTGGGAAAACCAATTGAAGCAATCCCTTTTAAACTCCCCCAAGAAGATGATAAAACAAATGTCAAAAACATCATTCTTCAAAACAATTTTTCAAACACAAACCTTGGTACGATAAGCAAACAACTTGATAGAATTGAAAAAACAATTTTAAAACAACCGAACCTTCCAAATGAAACTTCAACCAGCAAAAAACTAAAACTTCCAATTTTCGAACCTTTCCAAATCTCAGAAACTAGTGTCAAAACTTACCAAAACACAAATATAGAATTCATACGCGCCCTTCAAAGCCAACTAAGCTGTCCTTATAGAGATGGAAAATGGAAAATTGGCTCTATAAAGATACAAAAAGAAATTGGCTCTATACCAAATTCACAAACACTTATCCAATCACCAGAAATGACCCATTTCTTAGCCCAGAAATCAAAAATGCTGTCTATGCTGGCAGCCGCAAAATCAGAGGAAGAAATCAAGACAATCTCGATGCGATTCTTACCAACAATTTCAACACAGAACTCTCAAGCGTCAGGAAGTGAACCTGAGATAGACGAGGATGACTTGTTTGGTAACGATCCCATGTAATATAAAATTCAGATTTTATATTAAAAAAAAAAAAAAAAAAAAAAAAAAAAAAAAAAAAATTTAAAAGAACAAAACAGGTACAAACATCGGAGTACAAAAAAGACAACAAATCCCCAATCAAAACAGGTACAAACATCGGAGTACAAAGAAGACAACAAATCCCCAATCAACCACAGTAGGTATCGGCAAAATCAACAATCAACTACAGTAGCTGTCAGATCCACTACAAACAGCGAAAAGACAAAAATCATTGTTGACCACTACGGAAAGCAAAAGACATGAAGCATCTCGAGGAGCACTCAGAAGCCATTATTGTCCACTACGAAAAGCAGGAGACAAGAAGCATCTCAAGGAAGCACTCAGAAGATAATGCGCTTAAAGCGCTTGTAATAATTTAAAAATTTCTATTAAAATTTAATCCAAAACCGCACTTGTAAACTTCTATATAAGAAGAGTCGTGCATCTCTATAAGGACACCTTCGAACTCTCTCTCCATTTTCCATCTCAAAAAACCTTTCACCCCTTCCATCTCGAGTCAAGAACTCTTATTCCGTTTTTATTTGTAAGTTTAATGTTTTATGTTTGTTTTATAAAAATCTTAAATAAAATACAAACTTCTGTTTACTAAACTAAATCAATGTCTTTCAAATTCTGAGAATACCCTCTATCAATCCTTCTTCACTCTGAGACTAAGTCCTCAAAAGTCAATGACTCTTGAGTTGTGAAAAGGCTGATAGGATGTACTCTTAAAGAACAAATGAAAGATTGTATGTTAGAAAGACGATCCCCTTATGGTATCAGAGATAATTTTTTGGTTTTCATTTAGGGTGGGATTAATTTGTTAAAAGAGATAATTTTTACTAAAAAGAAATTTCAAGACTAAATTGAGTTCGTATTTTTATAAACAAACTATTTTGATTTCTTTTTGAGTTCTAAGAATTTAGTAATCCTGAGTGTTTCGCCAGTCTCGTATCTAGGAAGTAAGTCCCGAAAGAGTAGGGCAATATAACCTAGAGTTTAGTCTGGATTGTAAGGAAAACTAATCTTTTAAAACAATAGGATTTCAAGATGAGTTCGTATTTTAAGAATACGCTAGATAGGTCTGAATCAACTTCATCTTCACGAATTAGATCTTCAAAAGAATCTAAAAAGATTATAAATAGTCATGAAACTACTATAGATGATTTCCAAGGATCAATTGACAATTGGGAAATCCCAAAAGTCCATAGAGACCCAATATACCAAATCTCAAGAATAAATTTCTTAAAAACAAATTTTTCAATTAAAACAGAAGAACGTGATATTCAATTAACTAAACCTTTTGAAACAATTTACTTGTTTTCAGAAAATGCTTTGCGAAAGCATAAAGAAAAGAATTTTAAATATATACATATTGGATTAGTCCAAGTCGGTATTAAACCGCTTTCAAAAGAAGGTCTTAACACTTCAATTCTAGCTATCTTAAGAGATACTAGATTCAAATTATTTGAAGATTCTTTGCTTAGCTCTATAGAATCGAGTTTATGTGCTGGTCCAATATCATTCGATTGTTATCCAAATTTCACTGTTTCTCTAAATGATAAAAATATTTTAAAATCTTTAGTTTTACAAGTTAAAACACATAATTATGAAATGATTGAAGGATCAATCCCGATTGCCTTGGTTTTTAGATTACATTATAAAGCCATGACAAGTGCCTTTTCTTCAAAAGTAAAACTATCGAGTAAAAAAGGTGAAACCCTCTTACTCCAAACTGATCTTTCAAAATCAAACTCCGTTATTCCAAGATCAATTCAATGGAAAGATATAAATCTTCCAGATGAATGGATCCTTGAAGGACTCACCCAACCAAAGCCTCAAAAACCCGTAGAACCAATAGAGCCAAACACGCGTCTAAAAAATATTGAACAATCTAACGATGGAAAAGTAAAACTTTCCTTCATTAGGCCTAATGATAAAAATACCGAAGATGATTTATCTTATGAATCTTCTTCAGCCATGGGAACTATAGACTTAGGAAGAATCTCCCAAATAGGTCGTAGTATTCCAATTCAAGAACCTAGATATCAACCACGATTTTCAACTTCTGATATTCCAAATTCGATTTTAAGAAATGTTGATTTTCAGACACAAATTTCAAAACCTATTTATACATCAAGATCTAGTTTTGAACAAAATGAATTTGTTACCAAATCTGAGCCAACTAGCCCGACATTTTCGGCTATAACTGATAATATGGCAAATGAACTAAATATCCTAGAAAAAGACTTTGAAATAAATAAAAAATTCCTACGAGAAGATTTCTATTCGAAAAATAATTTACAAAAAAGAAATTGGTTTTTCAAAAAATTCTCAAAAAACAAAGAAAAAATACAAGAAGAATATTATGAATATCTTAAAAAACATAAAGTTCAAGTTTTATTTTTCAATTGGCTTGAAGATTATACAAAAGAAAATAACATTTATTTTCCTTATTCAAAATCAGCAAATCCCATCACAAACCGAAATAAATTTCCTGAGTGGGAAACACTTGCTAATGGAAAATTACTTCGTTCAAATCACCTCCCTCAACAAGGAATAAAGTTTGAATTATTGGGAAAACCAATTGAAGCAATCCCTTTTAAACTCCCCCAAGAAGATGATAAAACAAATGTCAAAAACATCATTCTTCAAAACAATTTTTCAAACACAAACCTTGGTACGATAAGCAAACAACTTGATAGAATTGAAAAAACAATTTTAAAACAACCGAACCTTCCAAATGAAACTTCAACCAGCAAAAAACTAAAACTTCCAATTTTCGAACCTTTCCAAATCTCAGAAACTAGTGTCAAAACTTACCAAAACACAAATATAGAATTCATACGCGCCCTTCAAAGCCAACTAAGCTGTCCTTATAGAGATGGAAAATGGAAAATTGGCTCTATAAAGATACAAAAAGAAATTGGCTCTATACCAAATTCACAAACACTTATCCAATCACCAGAAATGACCCATTTCTTAGCCCAGAAATCAAAAATGCTGTCTATGCTGGCAGCCGCAAAATCAGAGGAAGAAATCAAGACAATCTCGATGCGATTCTTACCAACAATTTCAACACAGAACTCTCAAGCGTCAGGAAGTGAACCTGAGATAGACGAGGATGACTTGTTTGGTAACGATCCCATGTAATATAAAATTCAGATTTTATATTAAAAAAAAAAAAAAAAAAAAAAAAAAAAAAAAAAAAAATTTAAAAGAACAAAACAGGTACAAACATCGGAGTACAAAAAAGACAACAAATCCCCAATCAAAACAGGTACAAACATCGGAGTACAAAGAAGACAACAAATCCCCAATCAACCACAGTAGGTATCGGCAAAATCAACAATCAACTACAGTAGCTGTCAGATCCACTACAAACAGCGAAAAGACAAAAATCATTGTTGACCACTACGGAAAGCAAAAGACATGAAGCATCTCGAGGAGCACTCAGAAGCCATTATTGTCCACTACGAAAAGCAGGAGACAAGAAGCATCTCAAGGAAGCACTCAGAAGATAATGCGCTTAAAGCGCTTGTAATAATTTAAAAATTTCTATTAAAATTTAATCCAAAACCGCACTTGTAAACTTCTATATAAGAAGAGTCGTGCATCTCTATAAGGACACCTTCGAACTCTCTCTCCATTTTCCATCTCAAAAAACCTTTCACCCCTTCCATCTCGAGTCAAGAACTCTTATTCCGTTTTTATTTGTAAGTTTAATGTTTTATGTTTGTTTTATAAAAATCTTAAATAAAATACAAACTTCTGTTTACTAAACTAAATCAATGTCTTTCAAATTCTGAGAATACCCTCTATCAATCCTTCTTCACTCTGAGACTAAGTCCTCAAAAGTCAATGACTCTTGAGTTGTGAAAAGGCTGATAGGATGTACTCTTAAAGAACAAATGAAAGATTGTATGTTAGAAAGACGATCCCCTTATGGTATCAGAGATAATTTTTTGGTTTTCATTTAGGGTGGGATTAATTTGTTAAAAGAGATAATTTTTACTAAAAAGAAATTTCAAGACTAAATTGAGTTCGTATTTTTATAAACAAACTATTTTGATTTCTTTTTGAGTTCTAAGAATTTAGTAATCCTGAGTGTTTCGCCAGTCTCGTATCTAGGAAGTAAGTCCCGAAAGAGTAGGGCAATATAACCTAGAGTTTAGTCTGGATTGTAAGGAAAACTAATCTTTTAAAACAATAGGATTTCAAGATGAGTTCGTATTTTAAGAATACGCTAGATAGGTCTGAATCAACTCCATCTTCACGAATTAGATCTTCAAAAGAATCTAAAAAGATTATAAATAGTCATGAAACTACTATAGATGATTTCCAAGGATCAATTGACAATTGGAAAATCCCAAAAGTCCATAGAGACCCAATATACCAAATCTCAAGAATAAATTTCTTAAAAACAAATTTTTCAATTAAAACAGAAGAACGTGATATTCAATTAACTAAACCTTTTGAAACAATTTACTTGTTTTCAGAAAATGCTTTGCGAAAGCATAAAGAAAAGAATTTTAAATATATACATATTGGATTAGTCCAAGTCGGTATTAAACCGCTTTCAAAAGAAGGTCTTAACACTTCAATTCTAGCTATCTTAAGAGATACTAGATTCAAATTATTTGAAGATTATTTGCTTAGCTCTATAGAATCGAGTTTATGTGCTGGTCCAATATCATTCGATTGTTATCCAAATTTCACTGTTTCTCTAAATGATAAAAATATTTTAAAATCTTTAGTTTTACAAGTTAAAACACATAATTATGAAATGATTGAAGGATCAATCCCGATTGCCTTGGTTTTTAGATTACATTATAAAGCCATGACAAGTGCCTTTTCTTCAAAAGTAAAACTATCGAGTAAAAAAGGTGAAACCCTCTTACTCCAAACTGATCTTTCAAAATCAAACTCCGTTATTCCAAGATCAATTCAATGGAAAGATATAAATCTTCCAGATGAATGGATCCTTGAAGGACTCACCCAACCAAAGCCTCAAAAACCCGTAGAACCAATAGAGCCAAACACGCGTCTAAAAAATATTGAACAATCTAACGATGGAAAAGTAAAACTTTCCTTCATTAGGCCTAATGATAAAAATACCGAAGATGATTTATCTTATGAATCCTCTTCAGCCATGGGAACTATAGACTTAGGAAGAATCTCCCAAATAGGTCGTAGTATTCCAATTCAAGAACCTAGATATCAACCACGATTTTCAACTTCTGATATTCCAAATTCGATTTTAAGAAATGTTGATT
Source organism: Cardamine chenopodiifolia (assembly GCA_963922655.1). Taxonomy (NCBI): domain Eukaryota; kingdom Viridiplantae; phylum Streptophyta; class Magnoliopsida; order Brassicales; family Brassicaceae; genus Cardamine; species Cardamine chenopodiifolia. The sequence goes on along the minus strand of OZ000481.1, from coordinate 14,643,880 downwards.
TTCAGACACAAATTCCAAAACCTGTTTATACATCAAGATCTAGTTTTGAACAAAATGAATTTGTTACCAAATCTGAGCCAACTAGCCCGACATTTTCGGCTATAACTGATAATATGGCAAATGAACTAAATATCCTAGAAAAAGACTTTGAAATAAATAAAAAATTCCTACGAGAAGATTTCTATTCAAAAAATAATTTACAAAAAAGAAATTGGTTTTTCAAAAAATTCTCAAAAAACAAAGAAAAAATACAAGAAGAATATTATGAATATCTTAAAAAACATAAAGTTCAAGTTTTATTTTTCAATTGGCTTGAAGATTATACAAAAGAAAATAACATTTATTTTCCTTATTCAAAATCAGCAAATCCCATCACAAACCGAAATAAATTTCCTGAGTGGGAAACACTTGCTAATGGAAAATTACTTCGTTCAAATCACCCCCCTCAACAAGGAATAAAGTTTGAATTATTGGGAAAACCAATTGAAGCAATCCCTTTTAAACTCCCCCAAGAAGATGATAAAACAAATGTCAAAAACATCATTCTTCAAAACAATTTTTCAAACACAAACCTTGGTACGATAAGCAAACAACTTGATAGAATTGAAAAAACAATTTTAAAACAACCGAACCTTCCAAATGAAACTTCAACCAGCAAAAAACTAAAACTTCCAATTTTCGAACTTTTCCAAATCTCAGAAACTAGTGTCAAAACTTACCAAAACACAAATATAGAATTCATTCGCGCCATTCAAAGCCAACTAAGCCACATAGAAATAGGAGAAAATAGTAAACACCAAACTTATGATGCCCCTGACACTCCGACTTCTAAAATCCAAAAAAATATTAGGCTCATCCAAACACCTAATAATCCTGAAACACAAAGCTCAAATATCCAAATAAATACTCTATATCACGAATCAGATTCTGATAAAACCCTACACCAATTCCAAAACAATAAAATAAACCGTCTTGATTGGAAAAACAGTCATGAAAACCAAATAATAACAGCACCAGACCTAGGACAAATTCAACCAGTAGAACAATCTAGGTTTAACTCCTCTTCGGTCTATGACTGGAATCTAGATGGAATATCTGAATATAATATCTTAAATTTCCTCAAAAAAATGACGATGGCTGCAAATGCCTATAGAACACAAATAGGAAATGAAGATAAAACTGTAGCTGAACTCCTTATAGCTGGTTTCTCGGGACAGCTTAAAGGATGGTGGGATAACTATCTTACTAATCAGCAACGAGGAGAAATCCTTGACGCTATAAAAGTAGATGAAGAAGGCATGCCAATTCTAGACAATTTCGGAAATCCCCAACAAAATGCCGTAGCAACTCTAGTCTTAGCTATAACCCTTCATTTCATAGGAGATCCTTCAGTCCTTAGGGACAAAAACGCAGAACTCCTTTCAAATCTTAAATGTAAAAAACTAAGTGATTTCCAATGGTACAAAAACACATTCCTCACTAGAGTCCTTCTCCGACAAGATTCAAACCAACCTTTTTGGAAAGAAAAATTTCTTGCAGGACTACCAACACTCTTAGGAGAAAAGGTTAGAACAAAGATTAGAGAATCTAGTGGCATCCAAATAATTGATTACGATGATTTCACTTACGGAGAATTAGTTAGTCTTGTCCAACAAGAAGGTCTTAAAATCTGTCAAGATTTAAAACTCCAAAAACATCTCAAATGGGAACTTAGAAGAACAAAAGTAGAATTAGGATCTTTCTGCAAACAATTTGAAATAGATCCTAATAACAAAAAGTCATGTGTAGGTGATTGCAAGCCAACATACTATTCCAAAAAATCAAAATTTACAAAAAGAAATTTTCAAATTGTATGTTGGCCTTCAAATTTCTTAAAATTTCTTTTTGTAAATTTTGATTTTTTGGAATAGTATGTTGGCTTGCAATCACCTACACATGACTTTTTGTTATTAGGATCTATTTCAAATTGTTTGCAGAAAGATCCTTATTCTACTTTTGTTCTTCTAAGTTCCCATTTGAGATGTTTTTGGAGTTTTAAATCTTGACAGATTTTAAGACCTTCTTGTTGGACAAGACTAACTAATTCTCCGTAAGTGAAATCATCGTAATCAATTATTTGGATGCCACTAGATTCTCTAATCTTTGTTCTAACCTTTTCTCCTAAGAGTGTTGGTAGTCCTGCAAGAAATTTTTCTTTCCAAAAAGGTTGGTTTGAATCTTGTCGGAGAAGGACTCTAGTGAGGAATGTGTTTTTGTACCATTGGAAATCACTTAGTTTTTTACATTTAAGATTTGAAAGGAGTTCTGCATTTTTGTCCCTAAGGACTGAAGGATCTCCTATGAAATGAAGGGTTATAGCTAAGACTAGAGTTGCTACGGCATTTTGTTGGGGATTTCCGAAATTGTCTAGAATTGGCATGCCTTCTTCATCTACTTTTATAGCGTCAAGGATTTCTCCTCGTTGCTGATTAGTAAGATAGTTATCCCACCATCCTTTAAGCTGTCCCGAGAAACCAGCTATAAGGAGTTCAGCTACAGTTTTATCTTCATTTCCTATTTGTGTTCTATAGGCATTTGCAGCCATCGTCATTTTTTTGAGGAAATTTAAGATATTATATTCAGATATTCCATCTAGATTCCAGTCATAGACCGAAGAGGAGTTAAACCTAGATTGTTCTACTGGTTGAATTTGTCCTAGGTCTGGTGCTGTTATTATTTGGTTTTCATGACTGTTTTTCCAATCAAGACGGTTTATTTTATTGTTTTGGAATTGGTGTAGGGTTTTATCAGAATCTGATTCGTGATATAGAGTATTTATTTGGATATTTGAGCTTTGTGTTTCAGGATTATTAGGTGTTTGGATGAGCCTAATATTTTTTTGGATTTTAGAAGTCGGAGTGTCAGGGGCATCATAAGTTTGGTGTTTACTATTTTCTCCTATTTCTATGTGGCTTAGTTGGCTTTGAAGAAAAACCCAACCCCCTGGACAGAAGAGCATACCGCTGTAGTCCAACAGATTAAAAAACAAGTTTTAGAAATCCCGTGTCTACATATAGCAGATCCAAATTTAGAAAAAATTGTAGAAACGGACGCCTCTGATATTGGATACGGAGGAATTCTGAAACAAAAAGAAACAACAGGTCGTGAAAAAATAATCCAATTTACTTCATCTCATTGGAATGAGACCCAAAGAAATTATTCGACAATCAAAAAAGAAATACTAAGTATAGTTTTATGTATACAAAAATTTCAAAGTGATCTTCTAAATCAAAAGTTCTTACTAAGAATTGATTGCAAAAGTGCTAAAGATGTTTTACAAAAAGATGTTAAAAATCTTGCTTCAAAACAAATTTTTGCCCGATGGCAGGCATTACTAAGTATTTTTGATTTTGATATAGAGTATATTAAAGGAGAAACAAATTTTATTCCAGACTTCTTGACTCGTGAATTTCTCCAAAACAGGTACGATGCCACCAAAGACGATTGACAAAGGAAAAGGCCTTTCTTTAGGCCCAAACCAAGAAAAATTACAAACTCCAAACACTTCCAAACCAAAACCAGAACCCGAGACACAACCCTGGATTACAGTTACTAAAAGGAAACCAGAAAAAGAAGAAAAAACCCTCCAAACTCCTGACGAAATTGGCTCTATAAGGATATATATATATATATAATGAGATTATTCACAAATAATCTTATTTACCATACACTTGTAGAGAGTTAACTAGAATTTCCACTTTTTTACATCTTTGATTATGCATTAAAAAAAACGAAATAACTTGTATGGGCCGGAGACAAACTAGGTACGTGTAAAAAGCCGCCGGCTCAGAAAGAGTCTTCACTAGCTCCATCTCCGTTACTTGATGACGACGATGATCAAAACTTTGGCTTTAGCTTCTGCTCGCATCTTTTGTCCCAAATTCTCACCAACCTTCTCTTCTCATCACACCCTCAGACTCACAATCTCCGATCCTCGAACCTTCTCAGCCATGGCCGGAGCTACCGTCGTCGACGAGTTCGTTAAAGGAAATGTTTTTCCTAATGGTGTCGTTGTCATCACCCTCGATCGAACCAAAGCTCTCAACGCCATGAATCTTGGTAATTAAGGTTTTACTGTGTATTAAATTCAAAAATCCTATTTAAAGTTGCAATGTTTATGCGAATTAGACTCATTTAACATGTTGAGATATATCAAAATTGTGGCCTTTCTTGTGTGATGATGATAAAGTTTTGGTAAGTAAGGTTTTAGTGTGTATTGAGTTCAAAACCCTATTTAAAGTTTCAGTATTGCAAAAACTGTGTTGTCTTTTTTATGATTTGATTGTTTCATTTACCAATTTGGTGAATTAGACTCATTAAACATCTTTAGATATCTCAAAATTGTGGCCTTTGTTGTGTGATGATGATACAATTTTGGTAAGGTTGGTTTTAGTGTGTATTGAGTTAAAAATCCTATTTAAAGTTTCAGTCTTGCAGAAACGGTGTTTTGTCTCTTTTTATGATTTGATTGATTCATTTACCAATTTGGTGAATTAAACTCATTAAAAATCTTTAGATATCTCAAAATTTGTGGCCTTTGTTGAGTGATGATAGAATTTTGGGATTTTTTTTAGAGATATCAAATTGTCTGAATTTGGTTTTGTATTGCTATGTTCAGATAGAAAAATGAAGAATCTACATGATTTTTTTGATTAATTATGTAAAGTGGCCTTTGTTGAGTCATGATACTAATTTGGGATTTTGTGTGTGTTTGGTGAATTTTGGGATGTTAACTATTAATCATTGTTAAGGTTCAGACAGAAATATCAAGAAAGCTACATGATTTTGCTGGCTAACATGAATCATAATGATATTACAGAAATGGATATAAAGTATAAAAGCTTTCTTGATGAATGGGAATCTGATCCAAGATTCAAATGTGTTATAGTTGAAGGTAGCATACCTCGAGTCTTTTGTGCAGGTAAATTGCATAATTTTGTTTCTTGTATCATGTGGAAGCTTATAGTTTCTAGACTAAAGTTATGTGGCAAATTGGCAATGCGAAATCGAAATTTTTTGGAGTGACCATCTATGAATGGTGTGTGCAGGGATGGATATAAAAGGAGTTGCTGCAGAAATCCAAAAGGACAAAAATCACACCTCTTGTGCAAAAGGTTTATAATTTATTCCTTACTCATGTCTATCTTAAAACGTATACGATGGTAGAATTATGCATCATAGGAGATGTCTTAAGGTTAGAAAAACCGCTAGAAAATTAATAAGCATGGTCTTAGTTTCACTGCTTGTGGGTGATATGAAGCAGATAATCATCAAAAATCAATTGTTAGATTTGATCCTGGTTTGCTTGTGTACTCTCCGACCTATCTATAAAAACGAAAGATTAGACAAGAAACTGATATTAACGAGAAATCATCTCAATACTTCAGGTCATCTCAATACCACTTAAAGGTCATTCCTAGTTGAGTGCTATCTAAGAATGTACAAAATTTAGCCAAAAGTGATGATTGTTCATTTTAATTCAACATATAACAACTACTGTTGTATAGTTCAATGCAACTTTTATGCGATAAATATCTGCAGGTGCTTATCTTGGTTTGACTGGAAAACGGATCTCCACGCCATCAGATGCGCTGTTCGTTGGTCTTGGGACGCATTATGTACCATCTGAAAAAGCTACCTTCATTAAAGGAAGCCATTTTGTCAACGGACATGTACGCTTTCCGACAACCTCCTTTCTTATCTTTCTTTCAAAATGGAACATTTTCCTCCGTTTTATCTCTTGTAAAACTCAATCATGTCGGGTGATGCAGTTCTGAGGATCCTAATCAAGACATCCAAGCAACTTTATCAAAATACAGCGGCAATCTTGAATCTGAGGCCCCCCTGAAATCGCTTTTGCCTCAAATAGAGTCAGCCTTTAGCTCAAATAAGTCTGTTAAGGAAACAATAGAAGAGCTCAAAAAATTCCAGCAAAGCACTGAGCCTTCAGGTATGATTTTTCAAGGGCATTGTTATTGCTCATAGAGCCTTACTATTCGTTTTCAAACTGTTCTAAGTTATAGTTGCCTTACCCTTGTGAATGCTGGAAAATGTTTGGTTACAGTTGTAGAATGGGCTAATGAGGCACTCAAAGGTTTGGAAAAAGGAGCACTTCTCCAACATTGCATCTGCCAAGGGTAAAACCGCGAACGAGTTAGCAACAGTGAGTTTCAAATTTCAATTCTTAAATTCCATTGTGTTCCCTTCCTCTAAGAGACTAAAGACAAAATATATACCTCCCATATTAAAATCCTTTGTGAAGCTTAGTGGCGTGATGAAAACTGAATATCGCATCGCACTAAGATCTGCCTTACGTGGTGATTTTGCTGAAGGCGTTAAATTCATTCTTTAGCTTCATCTACCTAATCACTCAGTTCATCATCTCAACTGATACATTCTGAGAAAACTCTCTTTACAGAATCTGAAATGGAACTCGGCAAGCATTGAAGGGGTAGATGAAAACGAGGTTGAAGCTCTGTTTAAACTGTTAAGTCCGGAACTGGAAGAGTTAAAAGTCTGATTCTCATTTTGCTTTCCCTGTTCAAAGTCTGTCCACAAAGTACTCAATGAATAAACAAATCTTTAGCCATATGTTGAAGAAGCTGTTACTGTAAAACATTAAGAGTTATTTTCAATAAATAAGATCATGAGCCATTGTATTGCAAAGCATGAAAACGTGAGAACATTGGTTAACAAAAGCAAAAGATAAAATCAAGAAGCAGCAGAGTTGTCATAAGTTGATCCAACGTGGTGGATTACGAATCCATAGATTTTGCGTTTCAGCCGCTCGATCTTGTCCATTGTTGTGATTTGGTTTTCTTGGTTTGACATGACTCGGTCCAACCACTCGTTAACTTGTTTCAACTGATATAGAACAGCGGCTATGGAACTACCGTCTAAAGGTCGCTTAGCTGCGTTTTTGTTGTCTAACGACTTTTCCACGAATCCAATGAACCACATTTGCATTTCCGATTGTAGCTTCACCGCGAGTTTAGCTGTTTCCTTCAAGCCTTCTATGTCTGTCCACATCCCAACAATATTGTCTGAAACACCAACCAATACAGATATTAGCAGAGACTTACAACTTACAATTCTGCAATTTGCTCTGTAATTTTCAGTTGAAGGACAAATCTGTCTTGGTAGAGAGGCGAGTAGGCATTGATGTCTTTAAAGGCGTTGGTGATTCGTTGCTTTTCACTAGTGAGACCACGTCGAGGTTAGTAGCTAATGCAGCTTCAACCCAAAGAGAGAATGGTTTTGTTGATCAGTTAATGAGCCTGAAGCTATGGAGTTGGTGATCTGACTGTATTTCATAACATCTTCATAGATTTTCAAAAACTCGTTGATGATTCGCAACGGATTCCCAACTTTGGATGCCAAAGAAAGTTCCGAGAATTTACTGAAACATTCACCAAAAAATGGCGTCAAAGACACAATTAAAGCTTAACAAGATTGATTGCCAATGTTTTACCTTAAACATCTTATGATGCACTCATTGGCATTAGCTTCTTCCAATGCTCTAGCTGCAGCTTTCGCAGCAAAGTCTCTTCTTTGCATAGCTTCCTGGAAAATTCAGTTTTCGCAATGAGGATCGATCACTCAAGTGTCTTTTAACTCAATGTAGTTCAAACACTAAGCACAACCTCGTACCTTAACAAGTTTTGTAAGGTCCTCAGAGATGCAATCCAATGGAACACTACCATCAGTCCATTTCTTTTCATGATAAGTAATTCCATGTCCTTCAAAGGCTGAGACTTCTTCCAATAAACTACTCTCTGATGAACACGACTTCGCCCTCTCTTCACATGTCGAAGAAGAATCACTCTTTCGCCTATTTGCATCACTAAGACGCCTCAACATAGCAGCCTGAAACAATTGTCTATAATCAATTTAACTCCAAAGAGAACAAGTCAAAATCCATAACCATAAATTTCGTATTCATTCACCACAACTCTATATTGGCGCACTTTAAAGGTTAAAAGAGATGAATTTAATCAAATTAAACAAAGTCTCTACCAAAATTTGAATCTCCAATATAATGTGAATTTGCTATAGCTCACTATGTTACCTGAGTACGCAAAAATTGCTTTGTGATCAGGCTTATTCTTAACACTACTCTTCTCCTTCTGCTCAACTTGAGCATTTCCATCAGCAACTACCGGTTCATCCCAGTTCTTCCGGTTACCATTCTTAACCGACGAACCAACCAAAGCTTCCGAGCATTTTGAAATCCCAGCTGCAATTGCAGCCATCTTCTTCTTCCCTGAAGAATCTCCAACCATGGGAGACATTTTCAAACCACTAGAAAGCCTTCTTCCCGGAGAAATCGACATTCTTCTTCCGTTAGGAGATGGATTCACTTTCCTTCCATTAGGTGATGGCTGTCTATACCTTGACAGCACAACAATCGCCGGCTCTCTAGCCACCTTCCTATTCTCCTCACGCGTCGCCGCAAGACTTGGCACTACGCATTTCGACGGAATCGGAGACGCAGATCTCCTCCCTTTACCTGAAACCACCGGTGATGGATCTCTCTCCACCGTCACTGTAACACCAGAACAGTTCTTCTTCCCTGATGAAACTGATCGTTTGGACGATGCCGGTGATGAGAATTTTTGCGGTGTTTGTTTAGGTTTCTGATTTCGATTTTGGTTCACCGGAGCAAGCGCTTGTCTCACATTAGGTTTCGAAACTACGTCGTCTCCGTCGTCGTCGATTCGTTTATTGTTTAAGTAAACATCGATAGGATCAAGAGAGTACTCAGAGTCAGAAACTGGTTGAATAACGAAATTTCGTTTAGATCCATTAGATACTCGTGCGATTAACGGCTCTGGAGTTCCGACGGAGGCATGACGACCAGTGACAGGACGAATTCCGGCTGCTCGTGGGACTGGAGTAGCGAATTCGAGGCGTTCGAGGTAGATGAATTGACCTAGCTGGAGACGGTTACTGAGGATGAGATCTGTGTCACGTTCGGAGAGAGAGACGTAGGTGGAGTTGAGAGAGTCGGAGATCTGGACATAGAAGCCTTGATTTGGCCATAGATCGGAGCCGGCGAGAGCTGGGACAATTCCGGTGACTTGTAGGATTGCGGATCTGTGGTCTTCGGTGGCACGTGTACCGGAGTTCATACATTGAAGGAGTTTGAGGAGGATTCCAGGCGCGAGAGACGCCATTTTTTTGTGAGCTCTATGAGTTTGAGGAAGAAGAAGAATATACGAGAAATTATTGGCCGTTACGAGATTCAAAATTTGAAATCACACTTTTTTTAATTGTTATTAAAAAATCGCCATAACGGTAACGGAGAAATGTTGAAGAGCGATTAAAGAGAATCAAATTATGGTCATATGTTGTAAATTACAATTTTTGTTTTCTTAAAGCAAATTTTACGTTGTAAATTATAACTTGTAAATTTTTAATCCATAGCGTAGTTTAAGGGATTAGAAATATTGGAATACGCCAAAACTGATTTATTCAGTCAAAGTTGTTCAGTAAATGTTAAAGGCGCGTTTGATTTTTTTAGTTACTCGAAAATGAATATATTTATAGAGAATGAAATGTGGAATATATTTTATACTAAATTATGACCTACGTGTACGTGCGGAAGAATGATTATAGAAATTTGTTTGAATAAATTTTGAATTAAGATATTATTTTGTTGTGTTAGTGATTTGTTTGAATAAATTTTGAGTTAAGATATTATTTTGTTGTGTTAGTGAATTATGGTGTCGAAGTGTATTATGTTTCATGCCAGCAGAAATTTTAGATGCGTGCGGTTTTTATGTGGACGATAAAAGATTTCTTAGCATATGATATGTTATCCGGATGGAATACCAATAAAAAGATTATCATGCCCGTATTGCCAAGACAACATTGATTCATTCTAATTGTCACAAAAGAAAGAGTTGTCGATTTTATTATCATAGAAGATTCCATATAGTCGGTCGAAGATATTGTTTACGAAAGATAAACAAGTGTTTACTGTCCACTTCCTGAGATATACAATAGTTCTATATTGGATTTGTTAAGAGATTTTGGGAGATAATAGACATGATCAAGTTGACAGTGTTGGTGTAAATCATAATTGGCACAAAAAAGTATTTTTTGGGATTTACCTTACTGGAAATACCATTTATTGAGACACAATGTAAATTTCATGCACATTGAGAAGAACTTATTTGACAACATCATGAACACTATTTTAAACGTTTAAGGGAAGAAGAAAGACAATATGAAGTCTAGATTATACTTGCCACTGATATGTTTTCGGAATTTTCTTGAGATTTTGCCGAATGGTAGATGTCCTATGTCTGCCTACCGTTTATACATAACTAAGAAAGAAATTTTTTTTGATTGGATTCACGAATATGTTAAATTCACTGATGGATACTCATCTAATCTACGAAACAACGTTGATTATGGAGAAGGAAAGTTTACTGGAATGAAGAGTAATGACTGTCATTTTCCTTTGTCCACGAAAATGTCCACCAATCAGTTGCATGTATATATCATTACTTCCATGATTTTATCAACTAACTAACCATATATATTTATTTGTTGAATGTTTAACTAAATGCAGGAACTAGTGCTTTTTCCGAGATTTGTGCTCGAGAACACTTACAGGTGAGGGTATTCGCAAGTAGAGGATAATATACCGATGATCATTTGCAATTTGGAGAAGATATTTCCCCATCTTTCTTTGATATCATGGAACATCTTCTAATCCACCTCACACGAGAAAATCACTAGGAGGCCATGTTCAATACCGCTAAATGTATCCTTTTGAGCGGTACATGTTCTATCTCAATAAAAAGGTTACAAATTTAAACAAAGTTGAGGGATATATTATTTCATAGAGCCTCAACGAAGAATCCTTACAGTTTGCCGAATATTAGTTTCTATCGGAAGTTCGTACGAAGAGTCGACGTCTTGCTCGCCATGATGATAGAGGTGAGAGACTACTTTATTTCTTTTATACCCCTGAGTTGTTTATCCAAATTGGTCGAGTAAGTTGAAAGGTTAAGAACCAAGAACTTTACAAGCAGGAGTTCATACACTTGAATATGTATATTCTAACAAATTATGAGGATATTATACAATATGAAAAGTATTTTTTTTAATGAAAATATCAATTATATATAATTTGTTCATTTTTAGATATTATAATTTTTTACTTTTTTGTACAGACGTACTATCTGGATTTCATCGAGCAAGACCTTAAGGATGTAAAAGAGAAAGATTTCGCTCCTTGGTTGAAATATTATGTAAGTTTTTAAATAACCAAAATTTCCAAATAAATTATTTTATGGTATTTTGGATTCATGAGGGTATGCGTTTCAGATTCAGAGGGATGGTCGTAGTAGGCCAATTTCAAATTATGATATCTCGGCTAACTCTGGTGATGTAGTTTACTACATGATCCTTAACGAAATATTAGAACTTAAGGTGTATTTTGTTTATGTGTGATTGGTATGATCCTTTAATTGGTCATGGTGTTCAAGTTGACCAATTCGGCATTACATAAGTACATTCAAAACGGAGACTAATAAAATACGATCTATTGATCTTTGCATCACAAACATACCAAGTATGTGTCAAATGGTTTTTTAGTAAAATTTGTTATTAATAATATTATTTTTCTATATTAATCATTAATTGTTTTAGGTTTGGTACATTTGCTACCCTCAAATCACAAATCAGACTTACCCTTGGATTACAATGACATCAACTAATCCAAAAAGAAGAATATATGGAGTTTCTTAACACGATCCTTTGCAGCCAACAGGAAGTGTTAAAATGGGTCCAATTGAGCCTTCCTTTGATGTAGATCTTGTGGTTGATTTTACACAATTCAGAGATGATTGCTTGTGTTTGATTCAAAGGAATCACATGGAGAGTTTGATGACGATACATAAGCAATTCCCTTGGACGGATCATCATCAGAATCCGAGTAGTTAATTTTGTGTATTTTTGTATGATCGAATATTTCATATGTTTTTTGGCATAACTTATTTTATATATCTTTTTTGGGGATTTATAAAGTTTTATAAGGTTTCTAATTAGAAAACTAATGAGTTTGATAATACAAAAATACACTAATATTATAACAAATTATTTGTAATATTTCATGTTATATATTTAATAAATATATATATATATATAACTATCTTTGAAAAATCTATTTATATGTGCATTAGATGTTGATATATATATATATATATATATTTCAATATCTAATGCACATTTAACACGTGTTTCACATGGCCGTTGAAATTCCGTCAAAATTTTTTGATGGATTTCCAACGAATTTGAGGCTTAGGGGTTAAATTTCAAAAATATTGACACTCACCGTTGCTAAACACAATGTTATAACTTATTTAAAAGAGATACTTCTCAAATAAATACTATTGACAAATGTTTTTGATGTTCGATGAATTTGAATTGATTACGAGTTCATCAATTAATAACAATTCATATACTTTAAGAACACATTTATAAATTGGATGAGCTGAAACTGTAAATGAAAATTTTCATATACAAATGTAGATGTATCTAACTTTTCCATCATTTAAAATCCTTAAAATGATAGTAAGACTGATTTAAAGTGAAACGAAGTTAATCGAAACCCAAAACCCTAAACTAGTCGGAAATATGTCGAAAATGTCTAAGGGTTAGGGATTTAACATGTATCATCTTCTAACCACGTAAATTAAATTTGGCCAAATTTTCATGTTGCCGTCGAAAATATCGGACAGAATTCTGATGGCCATAAAAAATTTAGGCGCGTATTCCCCATCAAAAATGAGGTCGAAACCATCAACGTGGAGAAGGATTGACGTTATGGAAAATTAGCTAACACAAACGCAATGACGAAGGCCGAGATGAAAGCGACCAAGGCTCTGATGGAAGCGCAGAAGAAGATGATGGAAGATTCCATGCGGAGATGCCAGTTTCTTAGTCTTGATTTTTTAAGTTTTATGAATATTTTTTATGTTTTTGAATTTTTTTTTTGGATTTAAAATATTTTTATTTTAATTTTAATTTTATTTGAAATTGTAAATTTAATTATATATTATTAATAAACCTAATAAACATATACAAAGTATTAATATTAATTAAAACAAATAAATATTAAATCTGTTAGAAGTTCGTCAAAATATCCCGTCGAAAATTTGGCGAAAAATATGGCTGTCGGAAATCCATCAGCAAATTGTTTGCGACATATTTCCGACGGTAATATTACCAACGGAATTCCGACGGTGTTATCGACAATGGAGACTGTCATGAAGGGCGACTCGATGTTGAAGAAAAACAAACCCCCGACAAATGGAAAGCTTATAACCATCCTCAGCCTCGATGGTGGTGGAGTTCGCGGCATCATCTCCGGAGTCATCCTTGATTGTCTCAAAAAAACATCTAAAGGTTATATAAACAATAATATTTCTATGGTATTAATTTTTTGTTTATATTTACACGATACAATAGTTTTTTTTTGTTTATTTTAACTATACACGGTTTTGATGTGTGTACGTGTACATAGTGTATCAATGACAACGACAGCGTGAGGCTAGCTGATTATTTCGACGTGATAGCTGGAATCAGCACCGGTGGCCTCATGACGGCCATGTTGTCTGCACCGAACGTGGCCGGCCGAAGAGACTGTTCCGTTTTACCTTGAACATTCTCCCCTGATCTTTCCTCCAAGGTAAGGAAATCATATCTGTTTTCTTGAAGGACTTGGGTCATATAACCATGTAATCAAAAACAATTAAACCAATACAATACAAGAAAGCAGCCACAAAACTAACGGAATTTTCGACGGATTTTTGACATAAACATAATCCATCGGAAAATAACGGACATATTTTTGACGGACAAGCACAAATCTATCAGAAATCCATTGGAATTAATGAACGTTGACTTCCAACGGATTTCCTACGGATATGCCATCTATATATATGTTTCCACATTTCTTCATTCATTTACACCACTTATCCATTCAATCTCTTTATAGAAATCCCAAATGTTGAAAAATATGTCTTCTGGTAATTATTTTCGGTCATGAATGGACTAACCTATGATGGATCCAGAGTCGAACTTACTGAAAGATGACTATGCACGAGGAATCTGTGAGTTCATGGGATTGGACGGAAATGAACGGAGAGCAAAAAAAATGGTAAGATTATATGACCCTCTAGTATATTCCGGAATTCTCATAATGTTAAGTTAGTTTGACATCGTTTGTATGGTAATCGGTTTATGTCGAGTTATAAGATTTGGTATTTACATGGAGAAACAAATTATGATTATGGTAGTACTAGTGAATCAAATGTTGCGGATAGCATAGGAAATATAACGGAAGTAGATGTAGGTGGAAGTACGGTTGAGATGGTGAATGATGTGTTTAGGGAGAACATGCAGCGGCTGGTTATGATGGAGATAGGGTTGAAGAACCAAATACGGAAGTGCAAAAGTTTTTTGATATGTTAGATGCAGCGAAAAAACCACTATATACCGGTTGTAAAGAAGGTCATTCACTGTTATCATATACAAGTAGCATGATGACTATTAAGAAGGCTACATTTGGCAAAAGAATGTGTTGATACGGTAGCAAATTTTGTGAAAGATATTTTGCCTGAAGATAATCTTTTACCAGCATCATACTATGAGGTAAATAAACTTGTTGTCGAAAACTGTATGATATATTGGATAGAAGACAAAAAACCGTAAAAGATGTCAATTTTGTCAAAAACCAAGGTTTCAAGAAACTAGTAGGAGAGTTTCAGTTCCTTATAAATGGATGTGTTATTTACCATTAACAAAGAGGTTGAAGAGGTTATATCAATCTTAACACACAACAACCCAATGAGATGGCATGCAGAGCATCGTCAAGATGGAGAAATTAAGCATCCTTTGAAAACAGAAGCGTGGAAACATTTCTAGTCAATGTATCCATATTTTGTGTATAAGTGACAAAATATATACCTCAGGTTTTGTACAAATGGTTTCAACCCATTTGGAAAATATGGAAGACAATATTCATTGTTGCCAGTAATTGTAACACCTTACAATTTACACCATCTTTGTGCATGAGTAGAGAGTTTTTGTTTATTTTTGTGCTAGTTCCCGGCCCAGAGCATTCAAGAAGGTCACTTGATCTATTCCTCCAGCCATTGATCGGTGAGTTACAAATGCTATGGAAGCATGAGATTGAAGCATTTGATGTTTCATTGCAGCAGAATTTAAAGATGTGTGCGGTTCTTATATGGACCATAAGAGATTTTCCAGCATATGATATGTTATCTAGATGGAGAACTCATGGAAGATTATCATGCCGTATCACCAAGACAACACTGACGCATTCCAATTATAGCACGGAAGAAAGATGTGTTGGTTTGATTGCCACTGAAGGTTTCTACCAAGTGATCATTCTTATCGTTGGTCTAGAACATTGTTTATGAAAAACAAACAAGTATTTGAATTTGCATCCCTAGAGATTGATGGACGTTGTATATTGGAGCAGTTAAGAGATTTTGGCGCTGAGAGAACTCACTATGGGGGTAATGGGTATGATCATGTTGATGGTGTTAGTGATATTCATAACTGACATAAAAAAGTATTTTCTGGGATTTACCTTATTGGAAAGATCATTTGTCGAAGCCCAATCTATATGTTATGCATGTTGAGAAATGTTTTTTTGACAACATCATGAACACTGTTTTAAACGTGCAAGGGAAGACGAAAGACAATATGAAATGTAGATTAGACTTGCCACTGATTTGTTCTCGGGATTTTCTTCATGTTATGCCTAATGGTAGATGTTCTATGTCTGCCTACCGGTTAGACTTAGCTAAGAAAGAAGCATTTTTTGATTAGATTCACGACGATGTAAACTTCACGGATGGATACACATTTAATCTGTGAAATTGTGTGGATTTCGCCAAAGGGAAGTTTATTGGAATGAAGAGCCATGATTGTCATTTCTTCTTCCATTTGTCTTTGCAAATCTTCTTAAAAAAAAAGTCCACGAAGCAGTTGTAAGTATATATTGTTACTTCCATAATGTTAAATAACCAATTTTGTAGCATATATATATATATATATATATATATATCTAAATTAATTTGTTTGATGTTTATTGTGTTTTGTAGGAGTGAGTGCTTTCTTTCGAGATTTATGCATGAGGATACTTACAGTAAAAGGTATCCACAATTTACAAGAAAATATATCGGTTATCCTCTGTAATCTTGAGAAGATATTTCGGTCGTTTTTCTTTGATGTTATGAAACATCTTCCAATCCACCTCCCACAAGAAACAGTACTTGGACGTCTTGTTCAATACCGTTGGATGTATCCTTTTGATCGTTACATGTTCCACCTCAAGAAAAATGTTAAAATTTAAGCAAAGTTGAGAGATCTATTGTCGCACAAAGCCTCAATGAAGAAGTCTTACACTTTGCTGAATATTACTTTTCATCGGAGTACTAAGAGTAGACGTCTGGCGCGACATGATGATAGAGGTGAGAGAGCGATTTATCCGATGTATGTTTCTGAGTTGTTTGTCCAAGTTGGTCGAGTAAGTGGAAAAAGAAAGAAACAAAAACTATCAGAGCTGGAGTTTGTCAACTTGCATATGTATATCCTCACAAATTGTGAGGATATTGTGGAGTATAAGAGGTAATGATTAATTTGTTTTTATCAATTACCAATTATTTGAAATTAAATAATATGTGATTATTAAGTTTTGGTTATCATACAGGATTTACATTGCGCTAGTACGGGGCTATTATCCGGATAAGACAGAACCCAAACTTGACATCCTAAAAGAACAAGAATTTGCATCTTGGTAGCAATTTTACGTAATTTTTTAAATAATTTTACTAATTTAGAATAGTATTGTACTATTTCTCTTAAAACAATGTTTATTCTGTATTTCTATTTTATAGGTTTTTGAAAGCATAGAAAATGGTCAAGAATTTCCGACATGGGTAATGGAGTTTGTCAACGGCCCAAAGAACATTTTTAAAACTTTATGAACATTTTTCTAGATTTATAAATTTTTTTAGATTTTAATAATTATTTTAGAGTTTTATAATTTTTTTTAGATTTTATAAATATTTTTATAGTTTTTTTATTTTGTAACATTTTTATAAATTTTTATAAAATTTTAAGAATTTTTTATAAGATTTTAATAAATATTTTAAAATATTTTATGAATTTGTAAACACTTTTCGATTTTAGATGATTATTTCTATATGTTGTTAATTACATTTATTTTTATTTTTCATGGATTATGGTCGATTTCATAGATTCGCTTCTAAGATGGATGGGTCGAGATGTGGTCGAAGAGAGTCAGAACCGCTCCAATCATGTTTTGAAGACCCAATCTCCTTCACCTACTCATCAAGCGGCTTTCCGCTCCAATCAAATGAGATAGAGGACTTTGTTTCTCAACCCAGTCGGGAAAGATAGCCTCATGTTCAACCCAATTGTAACGGCAACAACACTTAGTAAATTTTTTTTTTTTAATTTAATTTGTTTATTATTTAACAATTTACAACTATTTTTGTTTTATAGGTTCCATAAATCCCGTAATGGGATAACGAAGTCCATCAACCGTATGTTCAACGGAATGCTACAGCGTTCGTATGCGACATACTCCCTTATGCCGTTGTTTGAACGTGATCTAGGTTTTGCAGTTTACGGTATGTTTTACTTTTTATTTTAACATTAAAATTCCAAGTTTTAGATATTTGATAATAGAATTTCTGGGAAGTTTTTATATTTAAACATTTTGTTTTATAGCAAGATTTCATTTGGGATAGAGACCTCACTTCTCGGGTTAGACGTGAGTTCGATGCTAAGGCATCGAAGGTGTACTCAACGAATCTAAACGAGTGGAAGGAAAAATTGAATCAGAATGACATTCCTAGGGAGTTTCTTGGAAACCCAGAGATCTAGAACGGATTGGTTGAGTATTGGAAGATGGACGAAACCCAGACAACATCGGCTACTCAATCAACCAACCAGAAGAATGACCGAAAGAGCAATGGAATTGCCACTCACAATTTGGGAGCAACGAGCAAGTTTTCCCGGGAACAACAACTGGTAAGTTTCCTTAAATCTATATTTTTATTTCACTTTATTAACTTATTGAAAGTTTCAATTTTTTTAGTTTCGTCAAGAAGGTGTATGACCTTCGCATCTTGTTTTGCTACAAGATGCGCACACCAACCGCAAGACGGAACAAATCCAAGATCCGGTTGCTCGGAAGATCGTGGAGAATGTGACAAGGCTAGGAGAGGAGTTTCTCTAATTACAGCTGATTGTTGAAGGAACTCTTCTGTGCACCGAAGTTCCGATCGAGATTTTCAACGAATTTTTCTACGAAGTAAGTAACATATGTTTTGTTTTTCTTTTTTCTTTTTTATGATTTAATTCTTTTCTAATGATTTATTATCTTTTGTTTCATAGATCACTACAAAGTCTAAAACCCGTATTTTTGGACTTCGAGAGGATTACTCGTCATCATCTTCAACAACTTCGAGGTATTACGGAGATCCTTAGTTTAGAGCGCAACTGGAAGAAAAGTCAGCCAAGATCGAAGCTCTCAAAAACAAGATTGAGACTATCAAAGAAAACACGGCTACACAGCTCAAAGCAATGCAGGATCAGATGGATGTCTTCTTCCATTCCTTCCAACTGTCTCCTCAAAATTAGAAATTTTTAAATTTTCAGTTTTCATGTTTTTTTTAATTTTGAATAATTTTAATTTTCTTTTGAATAATTTTTATTTTCTTTTGGATAATTTTTCTTTTATTTTGAATAATTTAAATTTAATTTTAGTTAAGTGAAGAAATGACAAAACGGTACATATGTACAACCGATCAGTATCAAAGACAAAGAAAACTGATCAGTACACACCTTTTACCGATCGGTATGCGAGTTACAAAAGTTTTCTTTTTCCAAATTTAAGATTTCTCTTTTATTGTATAAATAAGTTGTCTTGGTCACAAAGTTGAACATAAACTAAAATACTCATAAAAGCTTAGTTTAAGGTATTGTTTAGATTTCTCTTTTGTGGAGATTTCTCCCAACTCGTTTATTATTTCTTTTGCAATTCTATTTTGCTTTCTTCATCTATCTCTATAATGTATTATTTGTGCATGTATGAGTACATCTTTCATTGAGTATTGAGTTTTCTAAAGGGGTTTATCATGTAGATCTATGCTAGGTTGATGTGTGAGTTGATCATATAGTTCCTCATGTTTTTTTTAATTTGGCCAATTAGTCTCTGCACTAATTCAATCTCATCGTTGCACCGAAAGTGTTGTTGAATTGATAGATATATCTAAGATGGCCAAAGTATCTTTAACCAACAACAGTTGATGGTACTGCATTTTAACATATCAAATTAGGTTTTCATTGCATGCATGAATTTATATTGACAAATGACGGTTTACTTGGTAAGAATATCACTACATAGATAGTTGTAACACGTGAAAGCGGGATAACTTTATATTCGTAATTTGAATTCTAGAATGATTTTTAATGCATCCACATTGATTGTTGCATTCATTATCATGAATCGCTAAAAAAGTTTTCATCGCCCATACTTTATTTTATTAAATTTAATTAATATTTACACCGAATTTTACGATAACTCCTTTGCATCTTAACTTAGTTTAAACCAACATAATTCATAGTGTATTCAATTGGTCATTGTGGATTCAATCCCAATTATACTATTATTATTGTCATTGTGCACTTACAATATTATTTTAGGGTAAAACCTTTGAATATCATGTTCAAAGTTTATATAATTAATTATTGTTATCTAAACTAAAATATAATCAATTCGATTAGTTTAGTATGATTTCAGTTTCAGTTTAGGATCGGGATTTTAATCAAATTTTCTAAATTTTTCAAATTTTTTTTTGTTTTTCTTCAGTTTGGTTTAGATCCATATTCTATTTTAGGATATAAAAATAAATAAATAAAATATATATATATATAGTACCATATGTTTTGGGATGCCTTAAATAAATTTTTAAAATTTTTTTAAATTTTTTTGGTATTGAGTCTGGAGAAAATTACTAAGGCCTTGATTGGAAGAGATTTTACAAAAGCATTATGTTTTTTACTAGCCAATCAACTTTTGTTAATAAGTCATAAAGAAAAGCATTTTGAAGTTTTAAATGCTATGCTCATTAAAAACAATATATATATATATATATATTTTACTAAAATTTAAATCTTCAATATTTTAATTAATAATTATCATTAGTTTATTTGGCATATAAATTTAAAATAATGATTAAATAAATACAATTAAATATAAAAATCATAAACTAGAATAAAATTAAAGTAATTCTATAATTTATGCATATGTATATATGTATATATATAATTTACTATAATTTCGTAAAAATTAATTTAAATACTACAATTTAAAAATATATAAAATATAATAATTATATATATAATGCATAATAATTTAATAAATATAATTCAAATATAAAAATTTAAAAATTAGTATAAACATAATAATTATCATAATATATATATTGTATAATAATTTTATAAATAAATTAAATATGAAAAATAGAAAATAATAACTTTATAAATAATCATTATATAAATTATGCAGATATATAGATATGTATAATGTATAATAAAATATAATTTAATTATGAATTAGAAAAAATTATAATAATAAAGATCATAATAAATATATATATATATAATAATTATACATATAAGTGTCAAATATGTTTATGTTATTTTATATTTAACCACTCACAACTCTACCAATGAACTTATTTCTCAAATGCCCTTAATGGCAAAACTAGTTTCTCACTCACCCTCCTTTAATCTCTATACCCCTCAACTATTAATTTAATTCAAAGAAACAAAATTAAAATTAAAATAGGCTCCATCACATGTTGTTACCAAAAAAATGAAAAGAAAACAAATCAGATTCCAATTTAAGGTTGGATGGTTCCCACTCCATCCAACCACTATCTTCTTCTTTTTCACCATTAAATTCAAACCTATCAACCTTAAATTCATCAATTTTGTATTTTTTTCTCACAAATCGAGTATGAGATTATGAAATTCAAGGTTACCATTGGAGGTAAGCTTTCGGGTTTCCCAAAAATCCCAAAAAAACTCGATTTTGCTCATTGAAACTCGAATCACTTATTATTATGACAATATTGAGGTTTTTGTCGTTATATAACGACGTTTGTGGTTAATGACAACGAATCAAAGAGATTTGTGTTCGTTAAAACCCATATTTATAGTATTGATACGACTGATACGTCTAAGAATGAATACGACTGATACGACTAAAACATATTATATACATGCGTACACCTGATACAACTAAGAGATATTATATACATGCGTACAACTGATACAACTATGTAATTAATGATACAATTTTATTACTTTTAGGGTACATGATACAACTATGTAATTAATGATACAATTTTATTACTGAATAGAAGGCATCCACGATCATACATTTTGATTATGGGGATAATATGTAAAGAAATGAGAGGAAATATTATGGATTGCAGGAGAAGATGTTCATCATGTTCTTTTGATGAGACAATCGGTTGAGGAGGTAACGTACGACATATTAGTTGAAAGTGTACGTAATAAGATGGGGGAAAATGAAGCAAATAGCGAAATGAAATTGAGTTATTTCTGGTTGGAGTTGATCCTAAGTGGACGATATATATCTTCAATGATGGTGATGTTGTTTGTTATTTAGAACCATGTGAAGGTAAAATGAAAGGTGTGTTGCATGTTGAGACGAAGACGAATGATCCAAGAGAAGATCGTGTTAGTCAAGTTAATGCAAGTAACGAGGACATGGTTTCTACTGATCGAGTAAATTGTGGAGTTAATTATGGAAGCATAACTATTTTCTACAAGTGAACCGTCCGAAAAATATGCAACGGTTAACCACGAAGTAGAATGTGAAAACTTGGAAAATATTAAGGTTAGACATACACGTTTGGTTGAATTTGATAATGTTCACGTAGGGGATACATGTGTGGTAGAAGGAGATGAGATTCCTAATGTAGAATGGGAAGTTGGTATGAATGTTAAATTAAGTCAAGAATTTGAAAGCAAAGAAGACGTGAAAGAATTAGTGAAAAAGCTTCATCTGTGAATTGTTTTCACTTCGATATCATGAAATCGGATACAACGCGGTATGTGGTAAAATATTGTGAATCAAAGAATTGTTGCAAGTGGTCTTTACGAGCTGCGAGGATTAAGGATTCAGACATTTTCTCTGTTAGGACGTACAACAAAATTCACACGTGTTCTCGTGTGTCATCAACCTCATTGGTAAAGAGAAGAAAAGGCACACCCCGATTAGTGGCAATCCAAGAGGATTATCCAGGGAAGCTTGACATGCCAACTCCAAAAAGCTTGATTGGTATTGTGCAAGGAAAATATGGTGTTAAAGTGTCATATTCGACGGCGTACAGAAGAAAAAAAAAGATAGTGCCGATGTACGAGGTAGTCTGGAAGAAATCTATAAGATGTTGTATTTTTATTTGTACATATTACAGATTACGAATCCAGATACATTTTCATATGTGGAAGTGGACGAAGATCAGAAGTTTAAGTACTTATTCTTCGCATTTGGAGCTTGCGTGGAAGGCTTCCAAGTGATGAGAAAAGTGATGCATATGGTGGGGTGTTATTGGTTGCAACAGCGCAACCGATTGCTTTTGGTGTAGTTGATGGCGAAAAAGATGGTAGTTGTGCATGGTTTTTCAATAAGTTGAAAAAACTAATATCAGATGTTCCTGGATTAGTGTTTATTTCTTATAGGAATCAAAGTCTCATCAAGACAATACGTGAGGTTTACCCATTATCTCATCATGAGTATTGTATCTTTCATTTATTACAAAATGTGAAGATGTATGCCTCAGACGTCAACAAAGAAAGAGTTGCAGTAAAGTTCAGGGAATTGGCTCATGCATACACACAAACTGAGTTCCAAACACTCTACGATGATTTCAAGAAAAAGTATCTTAGTGCAGCGGAATCTGTTGAAACAAGTGTCGAACCGAATAAATGGCCCCGATGTTTTTTCCCTAGCGAAAGGTACAACATAGATACCACTAATTGTGCGGAATCCTTAAATGTTGTTTTCAAAGAAGGAAAAAAATACTCGCTCTTACCAACGATTGATGCAATTATAAAAAAAGCTGAGTGTTTTAACAAGCATAGGTAGACCTCTACCGAAGCACATAAATTGGTGCTTTTTATTGAGAATGTGCTTCACGAAAGTTGTGTTGAAGCACAACAATTAGCAGTGACTATGTTGAACAATTACTATCTACAATTTAACATCATCGGACGCAATGGAAGAGGTTATTTCGTTGATTTGAGGATGAAAACTTGCACATGCAAGCATTTCAATATTAACAAATATCCATGTGTGCATGTCATAGCTGGCCTTATGAAAGCGAGGAAGAAAAAATATACTCACCTAGAAGTGCAAGATTTGTGCTCCAAATTCTATGCGATGGAGCAATGGGCATTTGCCTACAGTAGGATGATATTTCTACTTCCTCATATGTCTCAGTGGAATGTGTCTGACAATGTACGTGACATGTGTGTGCACCCTCCAGATTATGTCAAGAAAAAAGAAAAACCTCAAATTACAAGGTTTCCGTCCATGGGAAAACATCAACAAAGGAGAAAGAAGATTAGTTTATATGAGTGGTTTGAGTGAAGTAAAAGTGAAAATATATGATTTATATTTTTTATGAGCTTATTTTATTTCGTTTGTGTTGTTTTTGAAGAATCATTTGTGGTGTATTGAATTATTGTGGCTTATACAACTATATATGATTTATACGACTGAGACATGAAAAATTCGATAAATCTTTTTAAAAATTCTGTAAAATATTGATTAATTCATAAATAATCTATTCATTTATATCCAATTTAATCACGCAAAACTTATTAATTCACATAATTATAAATAACTTCCATTATTGAATATACTATAACAATATAAGAATGTTCACTAAACACTTTAGCTATTATGATATGAATCACCCAAAAATATGTTTTTTACTTTTTTTATATGAATGTCTTTTAAACCTACTTCTATAATCAAATGTTACTGATACAACTAGAAAATCGTTTAAAAAACTTGAATACAACTGAAAAACGTCAAAAATGCCAAATATACGACTATGTGTAAACCTAGATGACTACTTGCTTAGGATATGAATATGTGTTACATTTATTAATATAAAAATAAATTGGCGGCGCACACGTGACTTTTGACGTCGCACGTGTGTCTTAGCGCTGCACACATGGCTTTTTAATATATATTTTTAATACTTCCAATAACATAATTGTATCAGTCGTATATAGTTGTATCATTTTAAATATGACATTTCATTTTTAAATATTAAAAATACTGATTCAAAATATTAAAATACGAAAATACTAATTTAAATACTGAAATTGCAAAGTTCCGAAAGATCATAAGTTTAAAACATAAACATAAGTTCAACAAACCCATAAGTTCCAAATGATAATAAGTTCCTAAAACATAACTTAAAAGATCATTATTTCAAATAAGGATTTTTCTTGTATTTCGATGGCTCAACCTTCCTTTTCGCCTTCTCTAAACAGTTTAGCACCACCTTCTCCTTAGGTGTATGGGTAGAGGTTGTTGGAATCCCTACTTCTTCTTATCTGTCCTTTTCTTTTTCTTTGTCATTTTCTTCTTCTGATTCACCATCCTCGTCATCTTCCGAGGCTGCAGCTTCAGGGGGAACGTCCGCCCAATTTCCTACATGTTCATCACCTACAATTAGATGTATATGTTACGACTATGTAAAGACATATAACTGCTATAACTATGTATAAAAATAAAACTGAATCTAGATATGTATAATTGTAATTAAATAAAATTCAAATACCTCCACCTCCATTGTTACTCTCGTCATCTTCTTCTTCCTCTGAAACCTCGTCATCTTCTTCTTCCTCTAAAACCTCATCACCCTCATCATTGTCATCACCCACATCACCTCCAACATTATCTTTCTCGGGGTTTATTCTAACACGCCATTCCATCAGTGAAGTCACACATACTTCAAGGTCCGACATCCTTATCTCCATCCTAGCAAACCTCTCATTCCACTTGTCAACCCTCTCATGAATTTTAGCAAAACCTTTTTCAATGACCTTCATCAATGTGTCTGGATTTCCTACGCATCATTAAAGAGAATACAACTACATATAATTAATACAACTATATATCAAATACACCTAGATATAACCTATACAACTGTGTAGAATAATTTTAGACAAAACATAATTTTCATACCTTAGTGTCTCCAAGAGCATCGTTAACTGTTTCTGATGGCCATCCTTTCATGGTACAAGGCTTCCATTGGCTCTTGCACATCCTCGGGCACCTACGACTCACTTCACCCTGATCATCAACGAACTCAGTCCTAAATGTCGTCCACATGTTTGGAATAGCGTCAGTTGCTAAAATCTGCATATTAAAAATTAAAAATTAATTTATATTTTTTTGCACATTATAAATTATATATAATTTATTTCCATACCTCTAACGGAATAATGAATCCCGGGAATGTCCACGTGGGTTGAACACGTCCTCTAAAATGATCCATGGTGCGCCAAATCTCGTCTAACTGATCATAAAACGTGTACTTCCCCCAGGGAAATGTCCGACAATTTTCAAGATCATCGACAACTTTGTAGAAGAAATCCTTGATTTGTCCATATGTCTTGGACTTTTTGATGACAGTGCTCAGGAACAGTAAAATCGCCATCTTCTATCGATATGGAGTTTCCGGCATCTTTTTAAATTTCTCGATTACATCTTGAACAGTACTCCTCTTAGTTCTTTTGAATTGTCTCATCACGAACCGATAACTCCCCACCATTGTTTCATAAGACTCAGGGTACCTCCTATAGTCCAACCCGCTCAAAAGACCATGATCCCTTATCAAGTACCTAATAGGCACTCCATTCACAATGAACCACGCCATCTTCCCCTTCTTCTTGTTCACCGTGCGCGTAGGCATCAACCACATATGCATTAGTTTTTGGTTCTTCTGTCTCGGCATGTGCCACACGTGCCGGAACTGAGGATGGTTCAAAAACCACTCCAATTCTCTATCTTGAAGCACCTCTTCTATCAATTCCATTGTCTTCACATCATCGCACTTTGAAGACAATTTGCACGAAACTGCGTAATCGGTGTTCTTGAAGAAAAAAATTCTCCGGAGGAATAGGTTGTATACCTTATGTTTCCTCCTCGTTCTCCTGAAATGCAAACAAATATCCACATACATAGTTGTATTAGTCATATTCAGTCGTATATATACCTATAGTTATACTAGTCGTATATCATATCATAGTTGTACAAGTCGTACCCAGAAAACACAGAGCAAACAACAATTATATCAAGCGTACTAGTCGTACCGAAAAATCACATAGCAAAAGACCATTCAATTCTTTCCCAACAACCATACATTTGGATTTAACTTTCAGAGAAAGAATAATATAACACGTACCACCCAAGGTCGAGACGAGGAACTGGTGGCGGGCTCTGTTCTTTGTGCAAGCTTGAGCATGGCGGGTTCGTCGGGTCTCGGGGGTTCGTTCGACGGGTGGCGAAGATGGTGGCCTCTCCTCAGGCGAATCAACTAGGCGAGGCCCTCCACGTTGTTTCGAACGAGTTTCGAGGTTCTTGCTCTTCAAATTTTTTGTTTTCACCATGTTTGGTTTTTAGGGTTTTGATTCTTTTTTTTAGATGAAAAAGACAAATTCAAGCTTAAATAATGAAAAGAGATGATTGAATTGCAGTAATTGCAATAAAAATGGAAAGAATTCAAAGTTGAATGGTGGAATTGTGGGTGTAGTGTTTGTCGGCGGTTTTAGAAGTCAAGGAAGGAAAAAAGATTTGAGAATTTAAGAATAATTTGAAAAAATCTGATGGAAGTGGGGTCGAATATATATGAGTCAGATAAAACCCTGTTCGAATCGTAAATATATGGGAAGGAACATGATTCTTTGGTCATTTTATAATATTTTGAATTAAAATAAACATAAAAAAAGTATTAAAAAAAGGGGTATATAAAAATTAGACTCTCTACCGGTCAATAAAATATGTACATTAACACGTACCAGTTTTTGATGTTGTTTCTGTTTCAGGTTGGAAAATTCGTATATCACTTTCATCATCGTTTAAAGATAATCATCTCAACTCTTTTTCCCAATGCTTCGTAGAGACGACGCCGAAGAGCAAGAATTGGGAGAAAAAAAAAAAGAACTAGTGGTGAACTAGAGATCTTGGAACCGGAAGCAATTATGTTAGGATTTTACATTGGAAACTTACAAAGATCAACCCTAATATACAAGGATATGTGACAATTCACTCATTAGTAATTAATTTTGAATTAAAAATCTATTAATTTTAATATGATATTCAAATATCGTTTGTTGATCCAAGTAGGATAACCAAATAAGAGTCTATTATTGGTCCTTAAGTTGGATTGATTCGTGACTGACCGATAAGAGTCATTATATCGAGAGAGCATGTTAGAATCCCACATTGAAAATTTAAAGAGATCAGCAATAATATTTAAGGGATATAGGAAAATTAATTGTATGTTGAAAAAAACTTTTAACCTTAATAAAAATGACAAGTCACTAATTTATTGCCTTTGGGCTTTGCCACTTTTGAGATAGGCTTTTATGTTAGGGAAAAATAAAAATAAATTTCTCAGCAACATCATTCTATATTTCTAATGTGAATTTGTGTTTAATTTTTCAAATTTCATCTTTCTATTAGGGTGTTCAATCTGTATTCTGGTTTGATTTTGAACTTTTTAATTTTTAGACTTTTGTTATATTAATAATAGCATCTAAACGAATGCATTTCTAAGAAAATTTCAACTGCGGTGTCAATGTAGTGGATGCTATATATTTTTTAAGAAAAATCAGTTCTCCTTCGATAATTAGAGTTCTGATTTTTAAATATTTTTTGCAGAATAACTTCCAAAACTTCAAGGCTATGATATATAAAAAAAAGTTTGAAAAAGGTTTTGAACTCAGAACATGCATATATGGCCCCAATATTACTTGAGTCGGATCTGGAAAAGCTATTGTATGTGATGTTATGTAACATTGACATACATAAATGTAGGTTGAGGTGATGAACCTGATACGTATTTTCAGAGCCGGCCTTGATTTTGCAATAACTAGAAGCAAGAAAAAAAATTGGTCCCTTAACCTCATATCTTAAAACCACATCAATGTACCATCTGAACCACTGAATATTAATAAAAAAATTGTCCCGGGATATTTTATAAAGGTCACGGCCCCAACAACATGCTTGATAGGCTTGTATTCAGGACCGAGCATGCGTATTCTATGCATTACTCGAGTACTTTTTCTTAGAGATTCATTTAAACATTCAATTGGTGGGTTTTCAGCCAGTTAGTTTGCGGTTTAGAATTACACTTTAACTAAAAATATAATTGAACTAGTCGTTTTGAATAGGGTTGACAGTAAAATGAAAAATTCTTATATATTTTTTTGTTTCTTGAAGAAAATTCTTATCTTTTTAGGTGTCTGTACGTAAGCTGTTCTCCCTATTCTTTGAAGTGGCTTATTTCCGATTTGTATATGCTTCAAAAATAGTTGGATATATGTTATTAGATAATGTTCAATTCCGCGTATTGGATTTGGATATTTGATCGAACCGATCAAAAAAATATATTTATAATTTTTAGAAGGTTAATTTAATATATATATATATATATGAAAGAATAAATACTAATTTTTTTAACAAAGTCCATATTTTTATAACTAAGTTGATAACTAAAGTTTCTTAAACTTTATTGATATAAATAGAATGCATTTACTGTAACATCTCAATTTCTACTATATTGTAGTGAATTTTCAGATGCTTAAAAGAATTATTTGTTTACCTATGTCATCAAGATGCATTTATCTTTTCTGTCATTTGTCCAGAGAAAACTCTAGAGTTAATGTTGTTTGAACTGGAGTACTAAAGGATGACTTACCTATCGGAAAATTATTTCCAGTATCGTCTGAGTGAGACCAAAACACAGAAAAATATCATGTGGGATCTACATGCTGACAAATGAGTGTGGAGTCTAGTGGGCTCACACCATTGGAGGTAACAGTTTTGGTGCACAACGAAAACGTTGCGCTCTGTGAGTGAAGGTCATTGTAATATCCCGATTTCTACTATATTGTGATGCATGTGGAGATGTTAAAAGAATTGTTTTGACTACTTATGTCACCAAAGTGCAATTATATTTTGTCACTTATCTAGAAAGAACTACAATAATAGGATGGATTACTTATCGGAAAGTCATTTTTGGTACCGTGTGAGTGAGTACAAAACACAGAAAAATATTATGTGGTGATTTGTAGAAATAATAACAAGTCTTTCGAGCTTCCAGAGATAACGCACCGGCCGTCGGACAAGAGAGTGGAGCCCACACCCCAAGAAAGAACGTGAGGCCACTAACGGTGGCGGTCGGGGATGTTACATTTACACTTCCCAAGCAAAATGAACTTATGGAATTTTAAAATTTAGTATTTGTGATCTGAACTGTACATTAAATTACTAAAGTTTAGTACTTCTTTTGTTATGTTAATTCACATTATCCAGATTTCGAATTTGATCGAAGAAAATAACTAATTGAAACTGACTATTCGAAAATTTTGACCATTGCATTTTCATTTCTCGTTCATCCAGTAACTAATACATATATTTGGGAAACAATGTTTGAATTTACAACTAATATGTAATTGGACAAAAACGCTAGACTATTACATAAATATATCAAATTAACATGATGCTAAACAAATGAATTCACACATCGATCAACATGAGAATGCTTATTGCACATATATATATTTTTATTTTGGTTTTAATGTGAAGAAAATTGCACATATACTTGATTATGAATAGAATCATTTCAAACGAGTCTTGAGTCATGTTAAGTTCCAACAAAGCCAACACCGGAAATGAGAAAAGCAGTGGCTTGCATGCAGAGATATAAATATAAAAATGCGTTTCCAAAGGCAAAGTCGTAGTAGGCACAACATAATATGTATATACCCATCATCATCTCCTTCAAATTTACTCTGCAACAAAACATATTCTTTCACTCATTATTATCCATAAATATTTTTTCCATAATGAAAAAAGATATCAATTGTCCTAGATCATACTAATTTTAACCTTTATTAAAAAAATTATTAGTCTGTTGCGCATAAAACACTGAACGATTATGTAAGAGTTTATGTTAATTAACTGATTTTCTTTCTTGTATTTTGATTAGTTTACCTTTTGAGAAATCCATTGCTAGGAAGAAGCTTATCGTTAAGCGTATCTCCTAATTTCTCTGTGACAACCCATTCATTGACTCTTCCTCCTTCAAATAAGCCAATAAAAGTTCCCTTGGTCCGGTGCATAGCCATTACATTTTCAAATAAGACCCAAAACAATACGAGGTAGAACGATCTACACATATACCAATAATTCATAGTAAAAATGTTACTAAGGTAATATTTATAGTGAATAAATGTGGTTATAGAAAGTATAGTAGTACTAACCTCGGAGTGGCAATGATACTGAATAGGGTGATTAGAGAAGGAACGTATATAGTTGACCAAGTCGGAATTTTGACTTCGGGAAGGAAGACACTTGTTGGAAGAATGACACAGTAAAAGAAGAAAGTGAAGAAGTGGACTATGATCTTCCGTAGGAAAAAGAAGCTGTAGATCACGTAAAATTTCTTCCAAAGCTTCACTTTCTGTTTATCATAAAAATTTAATTAGGTTAAGGTTATTATAAATCATATTTCTCGAGTCTTTGAACATGGCTTGTAATATTATAATTAGGTTAAGGTTATTATAAATCATACTCTTGTTGTCTAGAATTTTTCATATATTTTTTTTGATAAGAGGCTAAATCTTTTTGTTTATTTGTTGCTGTTGCGAAAGGTTTGAGAAAATGGAGGAGAAGAAAGGAAATGAAGAAGAAAGAGTGGAAGGAAACAAAACAACCCAACCACTTTGTTGTCTAGAATTTGCCATGTTTAAATCAAATACGTTTAGATAATGATCAAATCAAGTTCCATATACAAAATCAGATTAACTCAACTTGACTAGTAGTTAGACATAAGAAACGTTTCCTCATTGATACGTAAGGTGACCCATCACCAATCATTTTAGTTTTGTATTTTTGTTGGATTTCCAGTGGTTAGAAACTTGCCCACTTTCAAATTGTCGCTATATGATGAGCAAACAAAAATGTAGTTGGCACTTGAATTAAAACGTGTCTGAAAACGAAACAAAGTGAGTGGTAGAAGAAGACCTTATTGTGAATAATTTCCATCGTCATTTTTCGAAAGAGATTGGCTGGACCACAAGACCACCGATGTTGCTGGAATCTAAAGGCCTTAAATTGGCTTGGGAGCTCGCTTTTCACCTACAACCACAATCATTTACATTTCAAAATGATTATAAGCATTTTTTATTTAGAATATACCCACATGAAAATGCACACAATCGACATATTATACACATTCATATACAGCGTCATGCAGATGTACACAATATGTTAGTGATTAATTAGCCTTTGTATTTATATTTTACAAGAAAAATGGAGAATTAATGGAAATTTTTTTTTTTTAATGTAAACTTTTGTAACAAATTTTTTGGATGTAAACGTAAAAGCAAATACAAAATTTAGAGTTAGAACAAAAAAATTCTAGACATATAAATTAAAAGAAAGGAAATAAAGTACCTCGAGGTCATTGATGAAGACAAATTTCCAATTGAGAAGACCAGCACGAACAGCCAAGTCCATGTCTTCTACGGTCGTCCGGTCTTTCCACCCCCCAGCTTCTTCCATCGCTGTCATTCTCCATACTCCTGCTGTTCCTGCATATACAAATTCCGTTATATCAATATATTTTTTAATTTAATTAAAAGTAAAGTTTTATTTACCATTAAAGCCAAAGAAAGCATGTCTTGTGGATCCAGATTGTTGCTCTGCCATGAAATGGTAGTTGAGGGACATCTCTTGTATCCTCGTCATTAAGCATGTGTTCGCGTTCACTACATGACCAAATCATATCGAACCACACCGACTCATGACCCTCATCAAATATCTTATATATATATATATATATATATATATATATATATACCATTTTTTATCATGAATGTGCTTTTTAACTCATTGTCAAGTCTATTTTGAATATAAAACCTATAACTTATTAGAAAAATATTATAAGACTAGACACATTTTAAATAGCCTAGAAGGATTTTTTTGTGTTAAAAATGGCCTAGAAGGATTTTTTTTTGTGTTAAAAATGGCCTAGAAGTTTTAATGTTGTTTTATATCTATATATGTGTACATACCAAATCTCCATCGAGCTTGGACGAGAGCGAGCTCAGGGTTATGGATAAGAAAGGGAATAGTGCGTTGGAGGTAATCGGGCTCGGGTTGGAAATCAGCATCAAAGATGGCTAAATAGTTGCACTGCTTGACGTAGCTGTGCCTCATGCCGTGCTTAAGAGCTCCAGCCTTGTAGCCATTTCTGTTGTCTCGCCTCTCATACTTTATGTTTATGTCTTTTGATGCCCATTTTGCACACTCCATGCTCACCAGTACCTGAAATTTAATCACTAAGTATGTACTAAATCGCCTCAATAATATTCACAATGTTATAAGTCACGTTATTCGAATGTTTTTTTTTTTAGTTTTATTAGTGCACACTGTCCATGGAGAGTTAGTTAATGAAGAACGGACCATGATGGCTGGATCAGTGGAATCGTCTAAAACTTGAACGATTAGGCGATCTGATGGCCAAATTAATCTGCATGCAGCACCTATAGATAATTCAAAGACCTGCAGCTTCAAAATTACGTTGTCAGTCTATTCCATCTTAAATAGCTATAACATATTAAAGACGTTTGGTTAATAAAAAAAAACCTCTATATGCTTGACATATGAGGTAACATCTAGTTTGGATGTTATTAGCAAATGGAGTCAGTTATTTGCAAATTGCAACAAAAGACAGAAAAAGTCCTATATCCGACAAAATTGGAACGCCATAGAGAAGAATAGCATATTATATGCATAAATCGAGAAAATTGGATGAGACTAAGCAGCCACCGACCGTTCCGACGCACCCCTGACCAATTTTGATTAATTTTTTTTCAAAAGAAAGAAATAAAAAGATGGATAAAGAGTATGAAAGGGCACATGATAGTGAAATAATCACGTGTGAGTCTCTTTTCTTGATTATCTTTGTTTTTTGGGTCTTTGACAAATCAAGAGACTTTTCCATTTTGGTAAATTACCAAAATGCATTTGATGAAAGGTAAGGAGTACATTTACATATACGAATAGCTAAAAGATTTGAGTACATTTACAACTTGCATAAAAGTTAAGGGATCCTAAAATTAGCTATTATTATAAACAAGTTCCAGCTGATTTTTGTCATCTTATAACATTCCTATTGGAGGTTTTTAAGAAGAGTTCTTACAATTAAAAAAATATAAACTGTATCGGTAGACGTGTTTTAAGAAAATTTTCTTAAAAATTGGTTTTTAACTAATAAT
Organism: Cardamine chenopodiifolia; assembly: GCA_963922655.1. Taxonomy (NCBI): domain Eukaryota; kingdom Viridiplantae; phylum Streptophyta; class Magnoliopsida; order Brassicales; family Brassicaceae; genus Cardamine; species Cardamine chenopodiifolia. The sequence goes on along the minus strand of OZ000481.1, from coordinate 14,610,133 downwards.
CTTAAAAACTGGTTTTTAAATTTTTTTTCTTAAAACATATTTATCGATATAATTTATAATAAATATTAATAAAAATTCCATATAGAATTTTTACCAGTAAAAATGTTCTTAGTAATAAAGAAGTTTTGGAAAAAAAAATTGCCGACAGCTTGGAAATGGAATGCTACAAAATTCCACCATTCCATTCAAATGGTGGAGCCAACTCCTTCACGAGTATAGTTTGTTTTCAGATCTTATTTCCCCCATAGGATTCTACTGCTTGACCTATGTAGATGTTAAATACTAATATATTAGACGATGATTTCCTACCATGCGCAAAAACAATTAATTGTTATAGTAAATTAGTAAGAAGATTTTTTAGACAAAAGATAAAAATTAGTAAAATTTGGTTATGGATTATTTAAAACGTAAATAGAAAAACATATACATTACAATAATTCAAACACATATTTGAGTTTACGATATTTTATGATAGTCATACATTTCATGGTAAAGTGTTTAAAAAATCGATTTTACTGTTGTTCATTCAATGACAAATAATCAACTAAATTATAATATTCAAAAGTCGTATTAAAAAACCTTGAAAAACTTAAATCAATGAAAATATTACACGAATTTTTGTTTATAAATTAATATTAATGTAAAAATTTAATTAATATATAAAGGATATGTAAATATTTGATAATAAATGTTAATGGCAGGAAACGTAGTTGTTTACAAATAAAATATAGTTTTCAATATGTACTTGTCAATTAATATATAAAAGATAATATAAAGAGAGATAGAGAAGGTTAATGACCAAAATTGAACCTCTCGTTCGTTGTACATTGGGATTTGGATAAGGACCATTGGGTAGTTTTGGTGACCGAGCTCCATATCTTCCTGCATTGCCTCCCATTTGTAGACTTTCTCAGGTTTGCGGTTAAACAACTTGACGTAGAATACTACAAGGTTCATGTAAACACTCTCTGTGAAAACTAAGAGTGTGATGATCAAACACATAGCCACCAACAACTTGAACACTGGAATTATGACTACACTCCTTGTTTCTCTCCATATAGTGTTCATGCTTATCCCCACACCGTCCACGGATGCTTTGAGACTTCCTCCATGGAACTTCTCATAATGTAAGAAAATTATGAGAATAAAAGAATAAAAACTAATCTCAATGTAAGAAAATTGTAAAAAAAAATTATAGTACCATATGAGAATTTTCTGTTGTAGTCCAATGAGAACAAAATTTGGATTATATATCAAGGGACTATGGTTTCGATTGTTTCAAAACACAAATTCTGCAATAGCACTTTCATAAGAAAAAACAAACAATAGTTCGTAATTTTTTCTGCTTTGTCCATTTTTGAAATAGAAAAAAATTTACAGATTAAAAAAATTTATTTGTATTTATTGCAAACTTAAGTCTCAAATATATATTTGGGAGAGCTATGTATTGTAATAAAAAAAAAAAAACAGATAACGAGTTAGATAGATAAAGAGAGACGATGCCTTACCGGGAGGAGGGCAAGAGATAAATCTTGCAAGTAAAGGAGAGGCTTCAGATGAAGAAACATATCTTTTCTTTTTTGTTCAGTGGCTGATTTTTTAAGTGTACTACCCTTTTTTCTTTTTTTTTCTGGTAAAGAACTGCACTCATTTTTTCTATTTTATAACTATTTTTCTATAAGAATCTTACAACATGGGAATATTTTTATCCCAAAAAAACATGGGAATATTTTAATATCTAAAGTAACTAGCAGGGACAGAAGTCACAGAACCGGCCCTAAGCCCAAACAAAGCAAATTTGGATTTGTAGCTCTAACTATAATATATATTTAAGCTGGAATTTTGAAATGAAATTTCAGTGGGCTGGTGTTTCAAATTGTCAACATCTTTAATCCATGTACGAGTTCGAGTAACATAAAGTCATCTTTTACCTTTTTTTGAACTTCTTAAACAATCAACGTTTTTTTTTTGCTTGCTCTAAACAGAGATGCAGAAGAAAAACGGCAAAGAAAGATGTAGAAGAAAAAACACATGCTTGCGTTGGTAAGATGTAGATTCTTTGTTAGAACTGAAGGATTGGAGCGGAGACTGCAGACACGAAAAGAAAACTTGGGACGGGAGCCATTGGAAAAGGAAAATCAGGATAACATGGAGTCTGCTGAATTAGTAGCCCCGCTCATTGATGAAAAGCTAGCTGCTAATTCCGGTCTGGATGCAGAGAAAAAGCAGATGAAACTGCAGGTTTTAACGTCAACTGTTCAGAATAGTAATGATGAAATTGCAGACGCAGTTGCAGGTGAAATGGAAAATACTGACATAGTGAGTTCTGCAAACCGGAACCATGAAACTAAAAAGGAAGAAGGAAATGTTATGGCTAAGTTACAGAGACAAGGAAGTGAACCATCAGCTTTCGTAAAATCCTTAGGATCCTCGGCGGGGAATACGAGATCCCCTAACTCAGAACCTGAGCCACCACCTTTCGTGAAATCTTTAGGATCCTTGGCTGAAAACACGGGTCCCTCTGTTTCAGAACCTGAGCTGGAGAAATTCCAAGAACAGAGTACTCTAACCGATCAACAAAAATCAGAATCAGTGTCAAACCAGGGGATATCAAAAATGGTTGAGAGAGCTGGGGAAGTGAAACTGCAGGAAACCCCTGTAACCATGACGCAGTTGAGAATCCCACTTCTCAGTTCGGCAAAAGGGCAGAAGCAGTCTTTAAATCCAACACAACAAGCAGGGGACAAAACCCGGAGTACTTTCGGAAAAAGGGGTCAAAGGAAGAAGAATTAATGTCGTGTTTTTTTTGGAATATTCGCGGATTCAACAAGCCAAGAAAACATTCAGTCTTCAAAGAGTTGATAAATAAAAACTTATTGGGTTTTGGAGCCCTTTTGGAAACAAGAGTTGCAAAAGACAAAGCGGATTCGATTGTAAAATCCACATTCAAGGACTGGTCGATGGAAACTAACTACGAGTTTAACTCGTTGGGAAGAATCTGGGTATTGTGGAGCAAGTCAGTCTCCTTAATAGTGGTCCGTAAGTCAAATCAGTTGATAGCCTATATAGTTAAGACCAAGGGTCACTCGGAGGAGATATTATGTACATTCATCTATGCATCAAATTCTTTGGAGGAAAGACGAGAACTCTGGGCTGACTTGAAGGCTCAGTCCGACGCCTTTCGGCACAGAGGCTTACCTTGGTTATGCGCTGGAGACTTTAATGAAATCCTAGACATCTCAGAACATTCAGCAGCAAACGCCACGCAGATTAACTGTCCAGGAATGTCGGAATTTCGTGATACAGTGCGGCACTACGATCTAATGGATATGACCTTTCACGGACCAGCTTACACTTGGTGCAACAAACGAGAAGAGGGACTGATATGCAAAAAACTAGATCGAGCCCTTGTGAATAATGTTTGGCTACAGAGACCTTCGAGCTCTTATTGTAGACTCGAAGGCAGAGGATGTTCTGATCATGTCTGTGGTTTTATCTCGCTGTACGGAGCACCGCATAAACTGAAAGTTCCCTTTAAGATAGTAAACACAGTAATCGATATGGCTGGATTCAAAGATCTCGTGGAGAACTACTGGTCTAATACGGCTGCTTTATACTCGTCTACCTCTGCGATTTCCGTCTTTCAAAGAAGTTAAAGCAGCTTAAGCCAATCATCAGGGGGTTTAGCAGAGAAAAAACTCATCACTTGACAAAGAGAAAAGAGGAGGCCTATAATTTGCTGGGTGAAAAGCAGACAGCTACTCTTAGCAATCCAAATGAGCAAAGCATAATGGATGAAGCTCAGGCTCTTGATGCTTGGGAAAGAGTGGTGCCGGTGGAAGAGAGTTTCCTAAGGCAGAAGGCGAAGTTCCATTGGGTAAAGGTTGGAGACAAAAACAACCGGTGCTTTTACAATGCGATTAAGGAACGAGAAGCTAGAAACTCGATTTTCGAGATAAGGTCTTCGGAAAACAAAAAATTTTCATTACGGGAGGACATTAAGGCTGAAGCGGTAAGATACTTTTCAAGTTTTTTCAAGGATCCGCATTCAAATGATGATGTGATACAGGAGATGGAGCTGCCACAGATTTTAAATTTCCAATGCTCCGCAGAAATGAGAAGTGAGCTGATCTCGGAAGTTTCAGACTTGGAAATAAAACAAGTTCTATTCTCAATGCCAAAAACAAATCTCCAGGGCCAGATGGTTACACGGTGGAGTTCTATGAGGAGATGTGGTCTGTCATTGGGAACGACTTCACGGTGGCGGTGAAATCTTTCTTCACCTTTGGTTTCTTACCGAGAGGCCTAAACTCCACGATACTTGTGTTAATTCCGAAAAAGACAGGGACTCTAGAAATGAGAGACTTCAGACCAATATTATGCTGTAACGTGATGTATAAGGTAATCTCAAAAATCATAGCAAACCATCTTCAATGGATTCTCCTAGAATTTATATCTCATAACCAGACAGCCTTCATCAAAGACAAATATCTTTGTAAGGTGGATTGAGTTGTGCATTACCACACCCTCATTCTCGGTTCAGATAAATGGGGAGTTAGCTGGGTTTTTCAGGAGCGAAAGAGGACTACGTCAGGGATGTTCTCTCTTCCCTTATCTCTTTGTAATATGCATGAATTTTTTGTCCCTAATGCTAGACAAAGCCGCCAGAAATGGGGAATTTGGATACCACCCTAGTTTCCGAAGCTTGAATATAACGCATCTTTGTTTCACAGATGACATCATGGTATTCACGGATGGGAGGATCCGATCAATTAGGGCATTCTGGAAGTCTTCAAGAACTTTTCTCGGATATCGGGGCTTGACATAAGCTTGGAAAAAACAATGTTGTTTATTACCAGTATCACATCAGAAACTCGGGAATCGTTGAATGAGTTTCCCTTTGAAATTGGGACACTACCAGTGAAATATCTAGGACTTCCCCTCCTAACCAAGAGAATGTCAGCTTCTGATTACCAGCCCCTCATAGAGAAAATTCGATGCCGCATTAGCTCCTGGAAAAACCACTTTCTCTCCTTTGCAGGTAGGCTGCAACTCCTCTCCTCGGTAATAACAAGCTTAACGGATTTTTGGATCGCTGCATTTAGAATTCCAAGAGCTTGCATAAGAGAGATTGAAAAAATAGCCTCGACATTCTTATGGTCTTGTCCGGCTCAAAATTCAAAGAAGGCGAAGGTGGCTTGGATGGACGTGTGTAGACCTAAGCCAGAGGGAGGCCTCAGACTCAAATCTTTAGTTGAAGCCAACAAAGTAAGCTACTACAAACTGATTTGGAGGCTAGTCACATCAAAAAACTCTCTATGGGTGAATTGGATAAAGAAAAATCTGGTTAGGAAAGGCTCGTTCTGGTCGGATAAAGCTACAAAGTCGGGGGGGGGGGGGGGATCATGGATGTGGAGAAAAATGCTCAAGTATCATAACTCGGCGAAAGCATACCATAAGGTTGAGATACGTAATGGTTCTCGAATATCCTTTTGGTATGATGACTGGTGCCCTCTTGGGAAATTGATTGATGTGTTAGGAGAAAGGGAGTTCATCGAATGGGAATAAAGAAGGGTGATACAATATCGGAAGTGCTTGAAAGTCACAGGCCCAGGCGACGAAGACCGCCAATCTTAGTGCAAATAGAAGCCGAGATCAGCAAGGTAAGGGATGGAGGACTCCTAGGGGATATATTGACCTCTGGAGGCACGGTGAGGACAGATTTAAGATGCAGTTTTCAGCGGAAGAAACATGGAATCAAGTTCGTAAGGTTCATAGTCAAAATTCATGGTATAAGGCGGCGTGGCACTCACATGCTACTCCAAAATACTCATTTATTTTGTGGTTAACTGCTCAAAACCGACTATCAACGGGGGATAGAATGCTTACTTGGTCTCCAAACATCTCGGAAAAATGCGTCTTCTGCTCAGAACCCATAGAAACTCAGGACCACTTATTCTTCTTCTGCCACTTCACATCACAAATCTGGTACAAGCTAGCCTATGGACTGCTTCACCAAGACTTCACCACCCAATTCACAGATCTGATGACGTTGTTTCATGCTATGAGAAACAAGACAACGGAAGACTTCCTCGCAAGGTATACGTTTCATGCACGCACACACACCCTATGGAGAGAAAGAAACCAAATAAGGCATGGGAGTACGCCTCTCAGCACAGAAAAGCTGATCCGAGAAGTAGGAGCAAAAGTTCAGAATAGGATCTCCATCATTCAGACACAAAGAAAAATGGTAGATGGGATAAAAATCTGGTTCGCAATAAGGACGTAAGACGTGTTAGATTTATGACTTCTTCAGCTCAATCATAAGTGATGTGTACTCTTTTTCCCTGTGAATGGTTTTGTCCCAACTGGGTTTTACCTTTCTTGGGTTTTAACGAGGCCATCACTTATTGATTAATTCTAAAAGCTCTTTTCAAATTTTACGGTTCAAAAACAGCTGCATATTATGTAAACATGGTTTTTCTTTGGAATATAATTTCACATACTATTCAAAAAATATATATATATATATATATATTTCATATCTATAAGAATAACAACATGGGAATAGTTTAGTATTTAAAAGTAACTACCAAAGATGTAGTTAAAAACAAGAGAAGCTTGTGTATTTAAAAGCTTCTCTTATTTTAAAATAAAACATACAATTTTAGAAAGAATATTTCTAGAATACCTGGTTTTAAAATATCGAATAAGAATCTTAATAAACCAAAACGAAGTAATGTACCAAGTAGATGGTGGTCTAGTGATGTTTGAGAGGCATCCTTCCAAGAGAGATTTAGAGCTCTCTTCCCAGTAGTTTGATATGGGTGGGAACTAATTAATTTACATTGCTCTGGTTTCTGACTCATAGAGACGTACATACCTGGAATTTCGTGGCATACAAAAAAAAATAAGGAGAATATGTATGCAATTAATAATTTGAAGCGATTTGTTATTTATACATGAATTGAAATCAAGTGTTATTGCATTAGTAATTTAAACATGGTTTGTACTTTTTTTTTCATCAACCGGTTTTGTCTCAATTAGGTTTTTCGACTTTAAATTTTAACAAAACCGCCATTTTTTATGAGTTTATTCTGGTTTCCTTTCTATTATCTTTTCAAAAAATGGAAACATTTGTTGTAAAATGTATTTTCTTTGAATATAATTTTACATATTATTAAAAAAAATTTGAAAATGTACAATTAAATGTACTATTATTTGAAACATTTTAAATAGTGGATTTGAAGGGATTTAAGGTAATTTAGTGGAGTTTCTTACTTAAAATACAAAATTCAAATCTCATGGTTTTAAGTGAGATTTAAAAAATGTTTATAATAAATAGTAATAAATTTTCTAATTTACCAAAACTCCACAAAATTATTTCAAAACCCATTTAAACCCAAATCCTTTCAAATATTTAGTGTAAAATATGGTGTATGGTTTCTCCTTTACACTACATAAATATATGACCAACATGGGTCTAAATGGTAGCAGCGGAATCCAGCTGAGAATTATGCTAAATTTTTGGTGATTTTTGGCAGAATCTAGCGAAATAACTTAAAATTCAAATAGTATCTGACAGATTTAAAAAAAATTAATTAAATAAATTTATGAAAATATTAATTAAACAATTTTCATTTTCATGAAGATTAACTAAATAAACTAGTAAACTATTTAAGATTAAATTTGATATTTTTAATATCCTTATTAAAATATATGATTTTTTATACAAAAATATACAAATTATATTTTTCTGTTATAATACACAAAATTTTAAATTGTATTCATTTATCACCCACGAATATTGATAGAAATTTTTGTGTTTGGCCTAGGTAAAATACCCAAAACAGAAAAACCAAACTGGAACCAATCCAAAAAAAGGGGGCTGAACCCAAACCGGAACCGATCCGAAAAGTGTACCGAATCCAAACCGACAAAATACTCGAAAGGACTCTAAAATCCTATACCTGAAAAATTGAAACTGAACCCGAACCGAACAATAACCATATGAGTATCTGAAATACAATTATATACCAAAAGAATATTAATAATATTTAGGCTTGATTTAACTCAATTCCAAAATTACAACTACAAAGCTGAAAATATCAATTATTTTTAGACCAAAATAACTAAAATACCTAAAATAACCAAAAGTAGTTAGTTATATTTGTGAAAATTTAAATAAAATTTATTCAAATTTAAATAATTATTTAAGTTTTATTTATGATATTTCAGATATCTGAATCTGATCCAAACTCGGATGGAACCAAACCGAACATTCTTAGACCTCCGAACCTGAAAATCCAAAAAACTGAAAGATCCGAACTGAATCCCAACATGTACTTGAACACCTATATTTAGTTTGTATAGTATAACGGAAGAAATAATTAATGCACGTTTTTTTAATTGCTGAATCTAGTAGAATTTGCTTAAATAACAAATGGTAACAGTATAATTGTTGAATCTGGCAGAATCCAGCTGAATCTTTAAAAAAGGTTACCATTTAGTGCCATAATGCTCATCCTTTGAAATGGTAATGCCAACATTTCAACATCGGTCATAGTGGTCACTCGTACTAAGTGGGTGCATTACTGTTTTCATTTGAACCACATGAATTGGCAAAGAACAAAAACATCATAATTAACCAAAACAAAATAAACATTCGTAAATGACAAGATTCCAATAAACTTTTAGGTAAACAAATGTTAAACTTGATAAATTAGAAATGATAGATTTATGTGTATTGCTCTTGGCCATAAAGTCGAATATATACAAATTGACAAAATAGGGTTTAACCTTATACATTCGTAAAGTCGAATATATACAAATCGACAAAACAGAAATAAACATTCGTAAATGACGAGATACCAATAAAATTTTAGGTAAACAAATGTTAAACTTGATAAATTACCAAAGACCAATTTATGTGTATTGCTCTTGGCCATCAAGTCGAAATATATACAAATCGACAAAATAGGGTTTAACCTTGGAAAATAAGAAAGGCAATCCCGGAAAAAAGGAAAGATACAATATATATAGTTATATACAAATATATGATATAATTTTCATTGTCCTCACCTTAATTTTGTTTTTAAAAGAAAATGTTAAATTTATTCAATAAAAAAATATTTTTTTTTACAACAAGTGTGACTATTGTTTGAAATAGATAGAAAATAATTAAATTACATACAAGTTTTCAATTCCTAGAAGCAAAACATAATTGAAGAATTTCATTCATCTTACGATCATCAAGCAACAACTTCAATATCTGATCTGCTTGTCGATCATTTTGATAAGAAACAAATAAGAGTTTGGAGTTTCTCCATGACATCGCGCATTCTTCTCTCTAATGCTCACAAGAAAATATAGGTGTTGTCACGATTCTAGAAGATCTCCATAGAAAATACATGCCCTATTTGCTCCGACGTTCCAAGTTGACATTCGATCTGCGGTTGTTAATTGATTATGAATCGATAGCCACTCAAACAATGAATATTTCAGCTTTGAATTCTTGAATCAGACTCCTTTGGACCAAAGAACAATGGGGTTTGATTCACGAATGAATAACCAAGTGTGCTTAGTGCTGAACGTGTCTCTGAATTTATCCCCCTTAAAACACCAAAGAGAGATCTCTAATTTCCACAACCAACTTGATTCGTTGAGCCTCAAGAGCTGACTCTTTATGCTGTAAAATCTCTGTTCAACGGGATTCCTAGGTCAATAACCCCACGCATACCTAGTTTTCATATAAACTCCCCATATCCGACTAAGCATCAAACCATAATGATGTATTTTCTCCACTTGGTACATCCACCTTGTGGAAAGAACGAGTTAAAACACGATCTTTAAGTATTTTTCTCCACATCCAAGAGCTTCTACTAGTATCTTCACGGATGGATCAAAAATAGTCTTTTTGACTTTACCCACAAAGAAGGCTGCAATGATACTAAACGCCATATCAACTTAAGTCCAAAGAAAATATTTACCTCCGATAATGGCCTTATGACAAAGCTACCTTCATTCTTCTGCTTACATACTTTGGATTCAATGCTGGTCCTGACCAAAGAAAAGAAGAACATAATTTTTCAATCTCTCTTATATACGCTTTGGGTAGACGAAATGTCGATAACTAGAAGTTTGATATACTCATCAACACAAAGGCAACGAGCTCTAACCTTCCCGCAATAGATAAAACCTTGAAGACCATGAGCTGATACGATTACGAATAGATTCAGCAAAGGTAAATAATCATTCGGTGTCATCCTCTTAGTCATCAATGGAAGCCCCAAGTATCTTAATGGTAATTCTCCATATGAGAAATAAAACCTTTGCGTGATTTCATTCCGATTTGTAGGAGTAATACCCGCACGATAAATTGTTGATTTTTCCAAGCTTATTTGCAGTCCCGATATCTTAGCAAAGTCTTCAAACAATAAGACTATTTCATCAACCGATCTTATTTTTCCATCCGTAAACACCATGATATCATCATCAAAACTTAAATGTATAAGACCAATATTCTTACATTTTGGATGATACCCAGTCTGACAAGCACTTGTCGCGTTATCCAGCCTTTTAGAGAGCACATTCATGGCGATGACAAAGAGATAAGGCGAGAATGAGCAGCCTTTCCGTAAACCTCTCTTGATTTGACAAACCCCACTAGATCACCATTCACATGGACCGAGAAAGAGGATATTGTGATACATAGTGATATCCAATGACTGAAATTGATCCGGAAAATCCATAACTTTTAAAGTATTCAGCAGAAAAGACCATTGAACTAAATCAAAAGCTTTTGAAATATCAATCTTTATGGCAAACTGTGATGAGATCAAGTGCTTATGGTAATCCTTTACTAACTCCGTCGCCAGCAATAAATTCTCAATCAATAACCTATATTTCACAAACGCCGATTAATTAAGAGGGATGAGCTGTGGAAGAATATATTTGAATCTATTTGCAATAATCTTCGAGATAACTTTGTATATAACATGGCAACAAGAAATAGGCCTGTAATGCTTCATTTCTAGTGTTGATACCTTCTTTGGAATAAGAGCTAAAATCGTTGAATTCATACCTTCCGGGAGAAAACCTTTAAATAAAAAAACTGCACACAAATGGTGAACTCCTTCCCAATAATTGGCCACACTTTCTTATAAAACTCTGAGTTATATCCATCCGAACCTGGGGATTTATTATTTGGCATCGCAAATAAAACAGCTCTCATCTCCTCCTCTAAAACCATTTTGATCAGCCTTATTTTATAATTTCCAGAGACCCTATTTGGAACCAGCTCTTCTGAGATTCCTTTGTAATCTTCTGGAATATGCTGCAAAAAATCTCGGAAAAAACCTTCAGCCTCCTCTTTAATCTTCTCTTCATTCGCCACTAGTCCTCCATCCTGACCTCCTGAATAGTGTTCTCTAATAGACGAGCCACAACTACATTATGATAAGACTTGTTATTTCGATCCTCAATATGCAACCAACGAAGCTTTGATCTCTGTTTCAAGAAATTCTTTTCTAATCCAGAGACATGATTACATCTAGAATATGCTTCGTTCTCTTCCTCTATATTTTGAGATGATGGATGGTCCAAGTTCAAAGCCTGCTTATCACACAAAATCTGGTATGATTCCACCGACTTGAAAGATAAATTTCCAATTTTTTTTTTCGCTAAAATCCTCAATAATGGTTTCATAATTAGGGTAAAGAGGCTTTATAGTGAAAAATAAGGAAAATCGGGTCAACTCGCAACAAACCGGGTCAACCCAATGGTTAGTATATAAAACTGGTTATGCCGACGTCTCGCCGCCGTTAGGAGTGGCTGCTGGCTCCCATCAGTATACATAATCCCACTGAAGTCTCCCACTGAGAGCTATCTATGTCTCCTCCCTGCTGACAGCGAGCAACATACATGAACCCGCTAACATATCCTCGCCAAACTTCCAGCCAAAAAACATCAGGTCTTCATCGTTGTACTCACACTGTTCCGCTTCCCCGTTGGCTTCCATCGGCTACACTTCTCTGCTGCTCTCCCCGCTGAAGTTTCAGCTCTTCATCAAATGCTCCTCTTTAGATCTATTTACACCAATTTTATTCCTCTTGCATGGTTCACTCTAGAACATACCAAACAAATATGCATATGCAAACGATGCGCCTAAAATATAAGAATGAGATGAAAATATTTAAAATAAGGGAAAATGAAAAAAAAAAGATCATAAAAATTCAATGCATAAAATCCCCAGAATTATCTCTTTCTTGTCTGCAAGCAAACAAATATACATGTCGAGAAAGAAGTGCGAAAATGGGGACTCAAAACCACAAAGTTCAAAAATGAATTCAATGCGAGGTCCTTGAAGATAGTTAAACAATGCATAACCCAACACTTTACTCTTTCGTATTTCACCATAATCATACCAATCCAACTCTCTTATAATACTCGAAACCAAAACAAACTTGCAAGTAATTCCAAAACAACTCTTCACATTCAATTAGGTTTTAAGTACAGTTTCACAACTAAATCATTCTTAGTAGGATTTGGGTGAAGGTTTTTAGAGGTAGATATCAAAAGAGTTTATTGGTGGGTTACTCTCAAAGCATATAAATGCTAATCAACATTCACAATTTATCTAAGAAAGGGAACAATTGATGCATGTAAATGGTTTTCTCTCGTTGTTCTACCCCATCTTATGAATCTTAATTTATACCCTTTTACACATTCTTTTTATTCTCTTTTCAACCCCCAAACCAATAGACTCTTTTGTCTTTTTAATCCTCATCCTCATTATCAATCTGTTTTCTTAGTCTCCTAGGAAAAATCCTTTTAATTAAACACTTAACTCTTTTCTATTTCTTTTCTCTTTCTTTCTTTGGTTCCCAACACTTATTTATTTGTACATTCTTAGGGTTACATTTTTTCTTTTTTGCACTTGGAATTTTGAACTTTTAGACCGTTTTTTATTCGCTAGGGGCTCTTTACATACCACTGATTAAGGTATCTTTCCATCCTTTTCATTTTCCAACACTCAAACCAAATAATCAACCTATTTATCTAAATCTTTCATTCCCATTTTAATCACTAATCTTATCATTGCTAGGTAAGACGAGATTTATCCTTTGTTATTCCCGATACTCGCAAGATTTTGCAAAATCATAACATTATCAACAAAAGGCTTTACTCATCAATCAATCAAAGAGTTTGAAAGAAATGGTCAAGGTGAAAGGTGAAAACCATCATAAAGATGGGAATGATCATTCTGGTTAGCACAAGAGTGGCAAAATGGATAAGAAAATATGAATGTGTCTTATAGACAACCATGAAAAATGCATTTAAATCCCCTAAGCGAGAAAATTTGATTCAAATTAAGTCCATATTCATAGAGAGTTGTATTGAAATCAAGCAAATCTCGCAATGGATGAAATTTTTGAAAGAGAAAAGGGTCCAATGATGGATTTTCTGGTTTTTCAAGATTGAAATCATGCACTAAGTAACTATCATCAACGACTTCAATATTTATCCAAATTTGAACTCCTACAAGGTAATCTCTCATTATCAATATGCAAATGCAAAGCTACACAAAAAATGGTTTTTTTATTTTTAAATTTTTTTCACAAAACATAACTATTAGATAGCATGTCTCTCCCCCAAAATTATTTCACACCGTCTTGATGTAAAAATATATCGAGAAAGAAACCAAAAACAAAAAAACACAAAACTAGAAAAAGAAAAATATGTACTAAGGAAGTGAAGTGTACCTAGTTCCATTGGGTGGATAAGAATTAAGTAGAAGGAGTCGCTCAAACTCGAGATTGGTGTGGGTGATCAGAACGCTTTTCTCTTCCTCCTTTGGTGGTGCTCGTAAGATAAAGCTCTTGGAGGATCTTGTGCTTCCATGTTGGAGCTAGTCACTCCATGGAAAAATGTATCTCTTCAATGTCCTCCTCCATATGTGTGGGTTTTTTTCCGTCACAGAGTCTACTACCTTGTTGGATTTGGGATTAGAGCATCCCACAATAGAGAACTTGGTTTTGAGAATCTTGACCTCATCCTTCAAACTCTTGACTTGCTTCATTACTTTCCTAAGCGACATTCTTTTCCAGTTGGTGAAGCGTTGAAGCAAATGCTTATGGGCTTGTCAAAGTGTTAACTCTCGAATAGGCTCATCCTAAGGTTGAAATTCATATCGCACGCTATTAATGACCGGCTAGAAATTTGTGGAGGCGATGAAGTACCCTTTCTCGGTAGGATCTCCAATTGACCCTCTCTCTATTTCCTCGAACCATGTTTTCTTGGTTTAATAATAACTTAGAGGAAACCGTGCTTCTTCATAATATATCAATGCTCTTCCCCTTGATCAAAAGCCACATTCTCAACTATAAGGAGGGAATTGAGGTTGGGTTGAGGTAGCAAGATCCTCTTCTTCACGGTGCTTGAGACGTTGAACCTATAGGTATATGATTCATTGAGGCGATCCGCTAGATATGTGGACTTGTTAAGGTAATACATATCAATTCTTGTGCGGTCGAACCTTGTTCCCTTTAATTTAACCCCCTTCGCCATAAATATTGGTGTCAAGAGCCCTCCCATGCTTAATGGTGGGTGTTTTGTCTGGTGATAGCATAGCCCAATATTGGATGTAAATGAGATAATTGACAAAAAACCACAGCCAAGCTCACATCATCACGGTTAGCTTGGAGCCCACATCCATTTTTTAAGTCTTGGAGGAATGGCTTGATACCCACTACAAGGAAATTTATCTCTTCCTTTGTTACGGTTCCCGTTTCTCTCCTAGAAAAATATGTGTGAGCAAAAATCTTGTACGTATGGCGGGGTGGCAAATGTGAGTAGTCTTTGACGATCCAAGATTGTACTTGTCCACTACAATCAAACCCCATATTTTGTTCACGCTTGCGATATCACATCAATACTATGATGCATCGCTCTTGGAAAGCCATAAAGATCGCTCAATTCAACTAGTGTTATCCAGTAGGCTTTTCCTCCAACTATGAACTTAATGTGTCCCATATCATTGCTCTCGGTAGCTCTAGGATGTTGTTTTAGGCTTTGAATGAAGCTAGGAATTCCTTAGGGAGATCTTCATAAGTTTTATAGGCCAAGTTGAAGAACATCCCAAAACCCATGTTGTTGAAGATAACTTCAACATCTTGGAAGAGTCCCGCTTCACTAAGAAATACCGGGTCAAGATAACGAGTAGCAATGAACTTAATGGTCTTGAAATACTTCATATATTGAGCAAAGGTCGGTGGCTTGGGTGGAGGTGCCTTATCCTTTGCCTTTACTTTCGGCATTGGAGTTATCTCATTATCACTCTCCGTCTCTTGCTCTGACTCTCTTTGCTCAACAACCTTCTGATTATCATGCACTTGCTTGCTTGAGCTTGGGATTGTGGCTTAGAAGGCTTGGCTTTGGGCTTGTTGCGTGAATGTTGTGTCCTTTTGTTTCTTTCCTCAATAGACTGACTATTTCGTCATTGATGATCTACAAAACAAGTGATCACTTTGAAAAATATTAGTAAGGCTAATGAGGAGCCAAAATCCATCTTTTAGCTCACAAAATGTCCATCAAAGTATGGATGAAGACCATAATAGACACAATATCAAGCATGAAACACACATTTAGCAATGCCACAAAGCCAAATTTTCAAGTTAAGCACAATTCCCATCAAAAATCTCATGAATCACAAGCAAAACGTTTTCAATCTTGCTAGTCTTTCAAGCTTACATCCAATTCACCATTCTCTATCTAATGAAACCACAATCCTCAACTTCCCTTAAAATTTTGTTTTTCCCCTTCTTAAAAACCCTAAACCTAATAATTTTTAAAAGTTCTTCAATCAAACACCAAATTCAATTAGGGAATGGTTATAATCAACAAAAAGCTTCACCTAACTCACAATCAAGGAACAAATCATGATAAAATAAAAGTAGAGTGAAGTTTAAAGATTGACCCAACAAGAAAAAGCTTTGGGCGATTTTATACCTTGAAAACGGAAGGGGAAAACCATGAAATTGGAAGATGAGGCAGGGATTAATCAAAAGATACAATGAAATCACGGATTTAGCTTCAAAAGTCAATTGATTTGGTGAAGAATTGAAAGAGTTCTCTTGTTTTGAAGTGATGAAATCGTGAATAATCAAGAGAAGAGAAGAAGTTTGCAATTTTGGACAAGAGAAAGAGAGGAAAACCAAAGAAAATTAGACCGACTCGGTCTAAATGAACTGGTTTCAACAAGTTTCACGAAAAATAAAGAAGACTTACCTAGGCCATCGGTGTTCACTAAGACGGTGAGTGGAGCCGATGGGCGGTGGCGTCATTCCGGTGCAAATCCCAATGGAAAGTGATCTTACCACAACACAAAGCTAGACTCCTAGGTGTTTCGCGTAAAATTTCTACCGATGACAACATGCCTCTGGAAAATCCTACTGGCTCGTATCGGCTGCATGATGCCGGTGGAAGATACCGCTGGAGTTCAGCGGGCATTATGAACCCAAAACACAGCTCCTCGCCAGACTTCTAACCTTTTTGAATATTTCCATCGTTTTTTGGGAGAACAAAAAATTAAACCTAGATGAATATGTACAAATGATAACATGGGATTGCCTCCCAAATTTGCTCGTTTAACATATCAAGCTTGACTTTTTGCGGGTTTCTGTACTTGTTGGATCCAAAAGGGAAACCGTGGTATTTTCTTTGATAGTGTCATTTGCCAACTATTGCTTCAACCGTTGACCATTAACCAGGAATTCACTTCAGCCTAGTTCCACAACGCAAGAGATCCACATGGTTGAACTTCCTTGATCTTAAATTGTCCTGACCAACGAGACTTGAGTTTTCCGAGAAAGAGGTTCAACCAAGAATTTAACAACAAAGACATCATCACCCTCTTTGAAGTCTCTTGGAATGATCTTATTATCATGAAAAGCCTTGGTATTTTCCTTATAGATCCTTGAACTCAGACGCATAAAGGCAAATCTCATCTAATTCACTCATGTGGGCATCAAATTATTTTCTTGGATATAATAGGCTTTTTTGAGAATCAAGGAGTTGGTTAGTGCTCTAATTGTGCACCTCCAGATTGGGACTTGTCCTTTGAGATGATGTGTGATGCTAGTGATTTTGCGGTAGAAGTGGTGTTAGGATAAGGAAAAGAAAAGAAGCTCCATGTTATCTAATATGAAAGTAGAACACTTGATAATGCTCAAACCAAGTATGAAACTACAGAAAATGAGCTTTTGGCCATAGTCTTTTCTTTTGAGAAGTTTTCACCTTATTTGGTGGGTTCAAAAGTGATAGTGCACAAGGATCATGTGGCTTTGAGGCATTTTTGGTTAAGAAAGATTCGAAGCCAAGGCTTCTTAGATGAATCTTACTTCTACAAGAGTTTGATTTGGATATGAAGGATAAGAAGAGAATTGAAAATTGTCTAGCGGATCATTTGTCAAGGTTGAGAATTGAAGAGAATATACCTATTGATGACTCTATGCCCGAGGAACTTTTAATGGTAGTTAGACTTATAATAGAAAGTTACAAAAGGAGAAATGAACTTGAGTAAGTCATGGGTTTGAGTGATAGATTGTCTTGGTATGCGGATTATGTGAACTACCTAGCTTGTGGGAAAGAACCGCCTAATCTTAAAGGTTACCAAAGGAAAAAGTTCTTCAAAATGTGTGCCGATATTATTGGGATGAACCTTACTTGTGCACTCTTTGCATAGAGAACCGCTATAGATGTGTTTGGAAGAAGAGGTTGATGGGATCTTATTACATTGCCACGGTTTGGCTTATAGAGTCCACTTTACAACATTCAAGACGGTTGCAAAATCGCTACAAGCAGAATTTTGGTGGCCAACTATGTTTAAGGATGATGAAGGATTCATCATGAGTGTGATTCATGTCAAAGAAAGTGGAATATAAGTAGACTAAATTAAATACCTCAAAACCCAATTCTTGAGGTTGAAATCTTTGATGTGTGGGGAATTGACTTCATGGGACCATTTTTCTCATCTTATGTGAATAGTTACATTCTTGTAGCTGTTTATTATGTCTTCAAGTGGGTTGAAGATATCGCAAGCTCGAATAATGATGATAAGGTTGCGTTGAAAATGTTTAAGAGCATCATCATTTCGTTATTTAGTGTGCCTAAAGTAGTGATAACTGATGGAGGATCTCATTTAATCAACAAGGCTTTTGTGAACCTTCTCAAGAAACATGGGGTTAAGTACAAGGTAGTAACACCATACCATCCTCAAAAAAGTGGACAAGTGGAAATTTGTAACCGATATATCAAGAGGATTTTGGAGAAAACGGTTGGCACCACAAGAAAGGGTTGGTCTTTAAATTGGATGATGCACTATGGCTTATAGGACGGCATACAAGACTCCAAGAGGCAATACTCCATTCAACCTTCTATATCGGAAATCATATCACCTTCCGGTTGAGTTGGAGTACAAGGCCATGTGGGCATTAAAGCTTCTAACCTTTGACATCAAATTATTTTCTTATTAGATTAGCCTATTATATTTGCCAAACACAAATAATTAATTTTTCAACAATCCAAATTTACGAATCTATAAATATGTATAATAAAACCAAACATAACAATTTTTAATTTTCAAACTTATTGAAAATTCATATATTAAAAATTCATAATATCAATCAAAATATATATATATATATATATATATATATATTCTACTATAAATAAAATTATAATAAAATTTAATAATATTTAATTCGCTTATGCATGGCACGAACTCTTTCCTAGTTAACAAGAAATCTAAACTCTAAATAGAAATAGAACCCAAACATATCAACACTTAAAAAATCATGAAAGAAAGGTTAAACAAAAAATGAAAACGAAAACATATTAATGTACATTAATATACCATCCTTGACTAATATATTGGTAAAGAGAAGAAAAAAAAAGTCAAGAAAATATTAAACCTTGATTTACTATATTTACAACAATATGATTGTATTCTTAGCGTAAATAAGAAGTATGTGTTAGTAATACCATAAAAATTTCTCGTCAAAAAAATTATATTATTTTATAAATGACATTGTCAAAAAAGTTGGAGGTTAAATAAATGAAAATGAACCGTAAATATAATTGAAATAGAAGATAATTGTGTGTGAAAGTGTGATTTATTTTGAAATTGATATTAATATAAGAATTAAAAATAAAATTAACTTTCATATTAAAATTAACATAAAAAATATTTAAATAATTTTAAATTAATATAAATATAAACCAAAATTTTAAATTAATTTAAAAAATTCAATAAAAATCTAAACAGAATCTTTTAAATAATTAATAGTTTCGAAAAATAAAAATTATTTTCTTTCTCTCCTAATAAATATAAACGAAAAATATAAAATTAAATTTTAAAAATTATTATCCAATCAGAAAAGTAAGATTTGAAATTATATTATACGATATTATGTTAACCAATCAAAATTCTAATAAAAAAAAAATTAAAAGTCTGATTCATTTTGAAACTGATATTAATATAAGAATAAAAAATAAAATGAACTTTCATATTAAAATTAACATTAAAATCAATTTGGAAGTAAAATTAACAATATTCATATAAACAAGTGAAATGTAAAACTGAATTTAAACAACTTATTATTTGGATTTATTTTCACTATATGCCTTAGACTCGGTTAAACCATATCCTTTAGATTTATTGGTTATTTCTTTAGAAACAGTTATACCATCGTTGGTTTCCAAATCTTCCTATTTTTTTGTTTCCATAGTACGACCTCTTACTTGAAGAATTTCACTAACCACCACATTTTGATTAGCTACCCACATTCATTGCACATGATAATTAAACATTAAAATATTATTAAACATTATGCACTGCTATTTAGTTGGCCAATATATGGCTAACTAGCCACCAATTAGCCACTAACTATTTTGTGGCTTATTGGCCACCGATTAGCTACTAATTTGTTTATATTTTTTTGGGTGGCCAATCGTGGCTAATTATGGCTATTTTATGGCTACCAATGCGAAATCGGTGATTAAACAGTGGTTAAATAACAGTTTTCATGAGTAACGACGTAATCGGCACATATGATTATAGAAGAAATATGAATTCAAACCATTGTTCTGGTATATGATTTATTTATAATATGATATTTTCTATCGATATATTTGAATATTTTATTATTTATGTAAGAATGACTTAATTATACAATCCTAAAATCTAAATTTTGGTTGCCTTTGAAATGTGTACAATTTTTTTTAGAGGAGAAACGAGATTTGATCAAAACAATACACAACATAGTGAGTAAGATCATGAGAACCAACTCCGTTCTTGATGAGAAAGAGAAATATAGTTTAAAGAGACCTTAACTAACACAACACAAACCATATATAATAATAAATAAGATAAGTAAGATGTTAAAACATAAAATAAATTTAATATAAAACATTAATAAAAATCTATAATTATATAAAATAAATATAAAGCAGACATTTCCCCGTGTGTTACTATCTAGTTATAATTTTAATTTTATTTACTCAAACGGATTCGTTTATTACGCACCATCTGTTCTTCTACCGCCATTTGGATATGGATCTTTAAACATCTCTATCGACTATGTTCCTGAGTCAATGGGACTTAAACCAATTGTATTGTTGCCTCTCTAGTTTATCTATATAAAAAATAGTATCATTAGGGTTACTTGGAGAAGACGTATTATTGACATTATTAACATTATTAAGGGTAAAACTTGTACTATCCAGGCTGACCTTTGGAGAAGCACATGGACAGTAGAAGACCATATATGTAGTATAATATTGTTCTATTGTCATCTTTACTAATTCAGTGGCTTTTTACCAAACACAATTATTTCAATGGTACCATCTTCTATATTTAAGTTCCTAGAGAATATATTGACTTAATTCATAGCTTACATTATTTGAATATAATAGATTTGAGATTTTAATGAAAAGACCTTCAAGTATCGACCGATTCATTTTCAACCTCTCAACTAAATTAGAAATAAAGAAAACCTTCAAGTATTAACTGATCCATTGTACACCACAAAAAACTCATCAAGTAAAGATCAATTAAAAAAAAAAAACTCCTCAAGTTTATCTAACTCTCTCTCTTTTTATTCATTAAAACTCAAAACATGCAAAGTTTGACATTAGTTCTTGAAAACTATCACGTCCAACGGCGAAAATAAGGAAAATACATACACATAGTTCACATTGCCCATCACTCAACGATGTTTTGTCGATGCACATAGCATAGGAATTTTTCACACAAAAGCCATTAGATTAGCCTACTGCAAGAACTCCCTTGGGTCAGTGACATGACCGGTTAAAGCCGAGGCTGCAGCTGTGTAAGGAGAAGCTAAGTAAATCTGCCCTTCTTTGTGTCCCATCCGACCTGGGAAGTTCCTGTTCGTTGTCGAAACACACACCTGTAACACGATTCAGTGATTACTTCTTTTTGTAGTGATTCAGTATTTACTCATTTTCAAGAATACGTAAAAGCGCAAATAACTGAACAAGTAGGGTAAGAAACTGGAGGGTACTTGAGGTTCATTCAAGCGAGCGTAGGTGTCTGATGGGCCACCAAGGCAGGCACCACAGCTAGGACTGGCTGGTGTGTCACAGCCAGCTTCTTCAAATATCTGTGCACATGTCTTCCCACCTGATCCAGGCACCGGGAGAGCATACACATCCATCCACACCTGACGAGGAACAAATTTGATATTTGTATCTTATGATAAAGCCAAGGAAAATGACTTGGGGAAGTAATAATGCTGATATGTAGTGCTAACCTTCTGAGTAGCCGGGACAAGGAACGTTGGGACTTTGACCTTCTTTCCCTGAAAATACACAAGCAGATTATCCACGAGGTTAAATGGCAACAAAATCGAGGTGATAAAGAAGAGAGAAGAACTTAGACAAAGAATAAAAAAACTGTTTTCCTAATACCAAACAACATACCAGCAAAACTGACTCATCCAGATAAACAAAACACATACCTATGCTTGCGATAGAAAATAATTAAGAAAACTATCACTGGCTGATTTAAATTTTTTTATGAAGTCTATGCTTTAGATCAAAAACAATTGTAAGATTGAAGGTTGTAGTTTCTTGCCCAAAATCAGAGTAAAACGGTGTCAAGCATGTCTACTAAGAGACAGAAAACAAGTGGAACTTACTGCTGCGTGGAAAAGCTTAGCTGCAGCCATAAAATCTTCTGTTTTCCCACCAGTACAAGAACCAATGTATACTCTGTCAATTTTCACATCTTTGCATTCTCTTGCTAGAGCCCGGTTGTCAGGAGAATGAGGCTGAAAAGAAAAATGACATTAACATATAAATTCTAATAACCTGAAGTGGCAAAAATAACTCAATGTTTTAAATTGGTAACTATAGTTAACCTACTTTAGCAACCACAGGCTCCAGCTTTGACACGTCAAATCTATAATCTGCAACAAAGCTATGAAAGAAAACAACAAAATATACGATTACAAAAAGAAAGGTAAACGACAGAGATACCCGCAAAGGGCAATTCTCAACCAAATTAGCTCCCAACCAAAAGACAAAAAAAATTACTTGAAGAAAAGACTATTCTACCAAGTTTAATTACTCATATGAAGAGTAGGTTTGAAACATGTTGTGTTACATATCCAGAGTACTGAGGTCTTTCTAGCCCACTGATTGTAAATTTTAGGGTACCATGTGATTGTACCTTGCATTTTCATCACTGTATACTGACTCAAAGGGTACAGATGTTCTATTCTGCAGAAGATATATTAAAAAGAGTACATACATACGTCAGTATAATTTTCATTGAGAAAACAAATGATTTACAAGCAAAAAAGAGAGCATATGTACCTCAACATAATTTAATGTCGTCGCATCAGGAGGGATGACACCATTCTTTCCCCCAGCTTCCACAACCATGTTGCACAATGTCATTCTTTCTTCCATCTAGCAGCCAAAATTGAAGTAACAATTAATAAGTTAATGATGTCATCATATCATATTTTTCTTCCAATATGAGAAGGTACTCATCATGTAGGTAACAAAAAATAATTTCTTACCGTCAGACTTTCAACTGTTGTACCACTGAACTCCATTGTCTTGTAAGTTGCACCAGCAACAGATATTTCACCAATGATCTACAGAGTTGGAAGCAAATTCAAGATCTAGATGAAAGACAGCAGATAGAATTCCAAAAGACAGAAAAATCTTTGAACTATCAATTTAATATGGAAAATGACTTCACAGTAATATGCAATTTGGTGAAGACATGACTCGAACAAGTCAAAAGGTCCATATGTACCTCAGACTACTCTAAAAAATTATCTGTAAAAGACTTTAGCAGCTGGAAAAGGAAATAAATGCTGTAAGACACATCACACTCACTTGTAAAATCAGATCCTTTGCTTGCAAATAACTGGGCATTTCACCATCCAAGATAAACCTCATTGTTGGTGGAACCTGCGAGGTCAGGATATGAGTTTCAGAAACTACAGTTGGGTTATGTAAATTGGTCATGGGAAAACTATTCTTTTCTTTTTTTGATTAACTATTCTAACAAGCCTTTTTCAAGGTAAAACAGGCATCACTGATTTCCATTTAACACACTGAACAAAACTAATAACATACTGAACCAAGGGAAACAGTTATTACACAAACCTTAAGGAGGATTTTTCCAGTGCCTAACACAAAGCCTGCATCAGTGTTTCCAATCCCTGTAGCAAACTGACCAAACGCTCCAGCAGTACAAGTGTGCGAGTCTGTACCTAACAAAACCTATAATAAGAAAATATATCAATTAGAACAGAAAAAAATACCCACATCTAATAAGAACAGAACCAAACAAAGCCAATAACATCCAGTGAAAGAGATTGTTACCTCTCCTGGCCTGCAATGACCTTCTTGTGCAAGTGCGACATGGCAAACACCTTTGTAGTCAGGATTAGCCTACAAAATGAGGGAACAAAAAAAGCACTGCATTTCATCCAAATGCAAGCAATCACAGATTCGTGACAACAGGTAAATTTGGAAACCATCATACCCGAAAATCTCCAAGGTCAGTGATATCATAGAAATACTTAATGTTCTGCTCCCTGCAATGTTCTCGCATAATATCCACATTGCGATTCGCACGCTTATCAGCTGTGAATATGTAATGGTCTGGTATAACAACAATCTTCTCCGGATCCCAAACCTTCAACATGTAAAGTAACAATCACACAATAAGTGAAGATCCAAAACTGATCAAACATAACTACAAACATTCACACGAAGCTTCTCAACTAGCTGAAACAGATACAATAAATCAAGAATTTCAAACCTATCAAATCCTAACTTTCCAAGTCTATTGTGATCATCACACATTCAACATACCTTAGCCTTTTGACCAAACTCTCTCTGGAAAATACCAAAAGCACCAGGTCCACAAACATCATGAGTCATAAGAACATCAACGTTAACCCAAATGTTATCACCAGGAACCACTAGTGACTTCTCAGCAGCTCTAGCTAGAATCTTTTCCGTCATTGTCATCCCAGTTTTCACCTGAAAATGGAGAAACATATAAGAAAACTGAAGAAAATCAAAACGAGAATCAACGAGAGCGAAGAAGAAGAAGATCGAACCGATCCTGTAGTGCCTGGTGAACGATCCTTCTGAGGAGCCATTACGGATACGATCTTCTGAGAAATCGATTTCTTCTGACATCTATGAATCGATATCTGTGACGATTTAGGAAACGAAGAAATCCCCAAATCCTTCTGCGAAATTCGAAAAAAGTTATATGAAATTCGATGATTCCAGAGAGTGTGAAATCAGAAAGAGAAATGGAACCTTTGAGGAGGATTTGCAGACGAATAGAGAGGAAGAGATGACGGAGGAAGCCATGGTTATTGTTTCTTCTTCGCGAGTGTGAGGGACGATGTTGTTTGTAAAGAGATTGAGGCGTGTGTTAAACCTAAGGTTATATAAATCCCTCCTTCTACAGTAGCAAGTGTATTATAACTATTAACACAAACACTGCGTTGACTGCTTGAGATAGAGCATAAGAGTCTATAGGTTGGTGACAATTTTTTTTTTGGCCATAGGTTCGTGATATTAATCACGTGATACTTCATTTTTTCACTATTAGGAAACACTAATTAAAAAAAACTTATAAGTTGTTAAATATTACATGTAATGTTATTAGTTTTTAGTGTTTTTAAATAAAGTCCTTAATAACGTAATAGCAATCACAAAATTAATATTTTTAAAAGGAAAAACATAAAAAATATTATAAATAATTATTAATTTCCAAAAAATTAAATTCATTTTCTCTTTCTTATTAATTATGGATGAAAATAAAAATTAATTTTTAAAAATTGTTAACCAATCTGAATTTGAAAATTAAGATTTAATATCTAATTATACCATATTATTTATTTTAAATTATTATATTTGAAAGATTTTGTTAAGATTTAGAATTATCTTCTTACTTTCAAATTATTTTGAATTTTCAAATTACTTTCTTTGATTCTTTTTACTCATTTAGATTTGGAATTATTTTGCTTCTTTTTATAATATGATTCAGAACTATTTTTCAAAAATACTAACCGATATGGGACGTTAAATACATTTTTTTCTTCATCAATTGAGTAATATATCTCAAGTTCTAAACATTCGATTCACAACATATATTTAAGAAAATGTATATTTTTGTGTATATGTTGTGAATTGAATGTTTATAACTTGAGATATATTACTCAATTGATGAAGAAAAGAATGTATTTAACGTCCCATATCGGTTATTTTTTTTGAAAAATAGTTCTGAATCATATTATAAAAAGAACCAAAATGATTCCAAACCCAAATGAGTAAAAAGTTTGACTTATTAGACGTCCAAATTTTAAAAATATTATTCGTTTAATTAGTTGTTTTAGTTAAACCAATACTTTTACAGAATAAAATAAATAAAAATATTTTAAATACTTAGCTTCAAATATTATAAATATTTAAATTTATAATAAGTTTAAATATTAATAATTATTTAAAATCTATAAAAAAGTGTCAAATAAACATAAATTTCCTTTTTGACAAAAAAACATAAATGACCCAAGAAAAATCACATAAAATATATTTTTCACATGTATATAATTTGATTTTTCTAAATTATACTAGTTTTTAAATCATTCATTTTACTAACTACATATACTTTCAAAAACCATAATTTTGATTACTCTAATATCGATATTCTACGAAATCATCTGCTATTTTAAA
Source organism: Cardamine chenopodiifolia (assembly GCA_963922655.1). Taxonomy (NCBI): domain Eukaryota; kingdom Viridiplantae; phylum Streptophyta; class Magnoliopsida; order Brassicales; family Brassicaceae; genus Cardamine; species Cardamine chenopodiifolia. The sequence goes on along the minus strand of OZ000481.1, from coordinate 14,583,832 downwards.
GGTCAATCTATTTCTAGTATTAGGATGAAAAATAGTGGATATGAGACGGAAACAGATAATTCAGATAACAAAAACATTATTTGAACAATTTTTATTAAAAACAGAACAAAATTTTTGGGAAATGGTACAGGATCGGAAAATTTGGATAAATACATTCAGTTATCAAATTCTCATTTTTTTGGTATGGGTGTCAATACGGGTTAACCTTGCAGGCTTTGTCCAACCCATAATTCTCATTTTTTGGTAGGGGCGGGTATAAACCTAAAATTTTAGGCCCGCTAAGAAGTGGTCCAGCCTATAGTGGATCGTGGATTAACATATTTTATCCGCGGATTGGCGGGTCGGCCCACAGTTTATTAAATTTTAATAAAAACAAATAAATTATACATAAAAAATATTTTTATATAGCTACTAAAATATATATGTAAAATATAGGAAATATGTGATAATGTACAGAATTTTAACGTATAAAATTATAATATTTACAAAATATTTTATATTAAAAGTTATTAATTTTAATTTTCTTAAAAATTGTACCCCTATTGAGAGTTTTTAATATAAATATTAAATCTACTAAGTAGTCTGCTAATCTGTTAAACATAGTGGAACTGTCTTGGACATAACTATATAGACCGTGGTGCTAGCGGGCCGGGATACATGGGCGCGGGCTGGGCCGTGTGACACCTTTAAATTTTAGTAAGAGTCGACTATCGAGATGAATATTTTAGAAATTTTTCGGGTAATTTTGGTAAACAATTAGATAATTTTTTAGAATTATAATTTTTTAGATAATCTCCATTAATTTTATAAAATGAAATATTCAAATCTGGAATACATGTATCTCGTCTAAAATCCTTACTCGATCTCTTACAGTTAACATTGTCGAAATGGATAATTTTTTACTTTTTGTTAAAATTGTTGAACGGGTAATTATTTAAAATGAAATGATTATAGAATATAATTTTTTTTTTGGATACTAGAAGAGACGGTTTTCCAGTTCCAAAATTAATATGTCTAGGTTATATATTGAAATAATACAAAATAAAACCGAATCAAAATTTGATTTAACACCCCTAATTAAACTGTTATAAATGTTTTTATTAGTTTAGAAAATATAAATGTAACGTAACTTAATATTTACAAATAAATTATATTTTAGATTTAAATATTAAATAAGTTGGTCTTATAAATATAGGTCCGATCCTATTATCGCTTAAATTATCAACTTTTTTAAAAGAAAGTTAATTAACATTGCTTTTGTCATCCCATTAATCTTCCTACATAAGTATGATCGTCGATTAATCAATTTATCAGATTTTTAATGATTTATTTCGACCGACCAAATAAGAACAGTTAAGGATTCATCCCACTAAGGATTCTATAGTTTAATGTCTGCAAGTTACATGTTACCAAATGACAACTCTCTTGATTCCATGTAGAAAATATCACTATCAAATGGATGCATTGCCAAAGGTGTATAATAACCAATAATATCATGTCGGATAAATGGGAGGCCAATGTCCCACACATGTTGCCAACATGCATTCCTTGAATCATTGATCAACCTCCAAATATTTACAAGGGTGTTTCCCTTTTGAGCTAAAGTTTCATATACATGACAATTAATTTATCGTGTCAATCACTTTAAGAGTGAATCCACAATAACAAAAGATCAGATTCAAGATTCAAATTAATATAGAACAAATAATTTTGATGTTTATAAACAAAAAAAAATAAAAATAAATCAAATTCTAAGAGGAAAACAAAAAAAAATATTGGACCATGAGTTTTACTAGGATCAATTGCTCAAATACACTTCTCCATCTCAAAAAATATCAATACACTTAATGAATCTCAATACACTCCCAAACTTGAAATTCTTATTTTACCTTTAATGAAATCCTCTCAATAATCCGATTTTGTTAACAAAATTAAATGAAAAAGAAAACAAAAAGAAAAGAAAAATATGGTTGAGAATCGATGAGGTGGAAGAGATAGAGAGATTGGTAGGTTTAAAATTAAATGACATGAATTTAATATGACCAATAATAAAAGGCCAAGTGTCGACGACTGTCATCTTCTTCTTTCTTCTTCTTCTTCTTTCTTCTTCACACAAAACTTTCATTGTTGACGAGATTGAAGCTTCATTTCAGGTGATTTTCGTTGTTTTTTATTTTTTTTTAATGATTGTTCGTTCATTTGTGGGGGTTTAGAACCAAAAATATTGAGTAAATGTAAATGGATGTTTGAAGAAGAATATTGTAGATTTAAAATATTTCTTGAATAATGCCTCTATTGTTATGCACAATGGCCTTTGAAACATGTTATCTTAATAGATTAGAGTGTGGCATTGTTATTCGTAGGTAAATTATGGGTAATGGTGATGGAATCGTAGTGAATCTTAGGTAGATAGAAATCAAAATCAGGGGTGAAGAAGAGATTGATGAAATGTGTACAACTAAGTACAACTATGTGTTATTGGTAAAACCAGTACAACTATGGTACAACTATGTGTTATTGGTAAAACTGGTACAACTATGGTACAACTATGTTATTGGTAAAACTGATAAAACTATGGTACAACTATGTGTTATTAGTAAAACTGTTACAACTAATAGTAGGGAAAGAGTAAAATAAAAATGTTTTTTCTTATTTTTTCAATAATATTCTATGCACAGTCATACATTTTGATTATGGAGGGTATTATTCTAGAAGCGGGGATGAAACAAAATGGATTGGAAGTGAAGATAAATTATACCCTATAGTGATGAAAAAATCAATTGAGGAGGTCACATATTATGATTTGGTTTATAGCATATACAAGAAGATTAGGTCAAATGAAGCCACTACGAAATTGATACTTAATTATATTCCGTTGCACCTAGATCCTCCAACGACATCATATATATCAAGTGATGAAGAAGTTTATGCATATTTCATGACACTGGATTATGAGAAACGTAGGAGTATTTTGCATGTGGAGGCCGTGAATCGTGTAGAGAAAACTGAGGGGGGTGAGGAAGTTTTAAGAAAGGATCGAAGAAGTGCAGTTGGTGTAAGTACTGAAGCGTTAGTTTCAAGTGGTCGAATAATTACGCTTAAGGAGATGAACCATGGCAATATGAAGAGATGTTAAACAATGGTGAAAATTCTTCATATGAAGAATTTCCTAACTCATGTATGGTTGAAGAGAATCCGCTTGTACCTGTTATAGAAGAAGGAGATGATGTGATGATGAACGATGGTATAAATGTTGGATGGGAAGATGGGGTTAATGTATCTTTGCATCAAGAATTTGGAACTAAGAAGGAAGTGCAAGATATAGTTGAAAAAACTGCACATCGGAATTGTTTTCAGTTTGTTGTAATCAACTTGGATTCAAAGTTATATGTGGTAAAGTGTTTAGAAGCAATAAATGATTGCAAGTGGGCTTTACGTGCTGCAAAATTGAAGAATTCAAATGGTTTCTTGATAAGAACTCACAAGAAGATACATACATGCTCTCGGTCTACGATGATTAGTAGCCAACATAGGAGGAAAAGAACACCATGTTTAGTTGCATCTGTTTCGCATGATGACTATCCAGGTCAATTTGATACGCCAACTCCAAAAGTTCTCATTGGTCTGACTCAACGAAGACTTGGTGTTCAAGTTTCGTACTCAACTGCGTTAAGAGGAAAACATCAAGTTGCAAATGATGTGCGGGGCAACCCAGAGGAGAGTTATAAGCTACTGAGGTCATATTTGTACATGTTAGAGAAGGAGAATTTTAGAACTGTTACACGAGTGGAAGTAGATGAACATCAGAGGTTTAAGTACTTATTCTTCCTTTTGGGTGCTTGCATTGAAGGGTTCAAAGTGATGCGAAAAATGATAGTCGTGGATGGGACCCATCTTAAGACAATATATGGTGGAGTCCTAATTGTTGCGACAGCTCAAGATCCCAATCATCACCATTATCCCATTGCTTTTGGTGTGGTTGATGGTGAGAAAGATGCAAGTTGGGGTTGGTTTCTGAAAATATTGAAATCAGTTGTGCCGGATTCTTCTGAGCTTGTGTTTCTTTCTGATAGAAATCATAGTATCATCAAGTGTTTCAAGTGTCAACAAGGACGTAGTTGGTTCAAAGTTTATGGAATGCGCGAAAGCTTATACAGAGGCTGAGTTTGTAAAACTTTATGTTGCTTTTAGGATGAGGTATCCAGCTGCAGCAGAGTATCTGGATAGAAGTGTTGAAGAGAACAAGTGGTCAAGATGTTATTTTCCAGGAGAAAGGTACAACATCTTGACAACTAATAGTGTAGAATCTATTAATGGTGTTTTTAGAAATGCAAGGAAGTATGCATTATTACCCATGCTCGATGTCATTATAGCAAAAGTGACTGAATGGTTTAACAAATATCGGAAGAGTTCCGGAGAAGTTTGTCTTGCACAAAAATTGGTTCCTCATGTGGAGAACATAATACATGAAAGATGTAAGGCTTCAAAACAGTTGGTGGTGTACGAGCTTAATAGCTATCTTCTTGAATACTCTGTCATTGGACTTGATGAGTATGTTTATTTGGTTGACTTGACAAGGAAAACTTGCAGCTGTAAGTGTTTTGACATAGACAAGTTTCCATGTGTTCATGCATTGGCGGCCAATTTAGTCAACGTGAAGGGAGAGATCGATGTACATGAGTTGTGCTCCAAATATTATTGGGTGGAGCTCTGGGCTTTGACATACTACCAAATAATTTATCCCGTTCCCCATCAGAATCAATGGGTCGTTCCTCCCGAGATACAAGATAAGATAGCATTACCTCCGATATATGTAAAGAAAACAGGTAGAATTCAAGAAAAAAGGTATCCATCAGTTGGAGAACATCGAGGAAAAAGAAGGGGACGTGGCCGAGAGTCCTCTCAAATTGAAGGAAAAACGAGTCGAAATGGAGGAAGATCGAGTCAAAGTGGTCGATGATCGACTCAAAGTGGCCGAGGCTCGACTCAAGGTTGTGGAGGCATGTATAATTGGTTTAATGGTTATGAAAATATCTCTTAATTTGTAGGTTTGGTTTGGTTAGTTGTGGATGATACTTTTCATTAATTTCTGTCAAAGTACAACTAAATAAACTAAGTAGTACAACTATGTTGAATTTGATTTTAAGTTTGGTAATTTGTTCAAGAAAGACATGTTCGTGTCAATATTTGGTCGTCTATAATCATTAACTTCTTTTGAAGAAAGAAAAAAATCAAGATTTTTGGTTAGTGAATACATAACATCATATTTTACTTACAAATGTCATATAATCTTAGTGTTTATTTAGATGTGAAGCACTTGAATTTACCAAAAAACTAAAAAAAAATTATTTAACTATTATTTGTTTATGAAACAATAGTATAAGCACTTTAATATTCCAATGTCACGAGTACAACTACAAAATGTTGTGAATTAGTATGGTACAACTAATTAAATGTAAAATCACCAAAGTACAACTATGTTATGGTCTGAGTACAACTAATAATTTTGGTACAACTTTGGTACAACTTGCCGACAAAACTTTTTGTCTGATTCTAGGTATTTTTTGTTTGATCCTAGGTACTTTATACATATTAAAATTTGTAAATAAATTATATAACAAATATTAAAACATTAATATTATCATTTTATAATTAAACATTAATATTAAATAAGTAGTTGTACCACATAGTTGTACCGAGTTGTACTTTAACAAACAGTTATACCATAGTTGTACTTAAAATTACGAGTTCCACATGCAAATAAAATTCTGAAATACAAGTTCCAAATTGCAAATAACATCCTGAAATCCAAAAACAAACCAAAAGACAAGTTCCAAACAACATCAATAAACACCTAACCCTTCTTTTGTTTCTTCTTCCCATCTTCCGTGAATGGGGATTTTTTAAACCTAAACGGGTTGACCTTCCTCTTTTCTTGTCTAGTACATTTCTTCGAAGATTTTGCCTTTGTGCGTCTAAAAATTGGCTTTAGTGGTTCAGTGCTACCACGGGGCAAATGACCACTAACCGGACCACAAGTAAGTATGGTAGGAACCAGATATAGCTGAGTAGGAGAATACTCATCTGGGGAAGGCTGAACTGCTGATGGCTGAACTGCTGATGGCTGAACTGCTAATGGTTGAACTACTGAAGGCTGAGAAGGGGATGGCTGAGCAGAGGATGGCTGAGCAGGGGATGGCTGAGCAGGGGATGGCTGAGCAGGAGAAGGCTCAGCAGAAGGCTGACCCGCAGAAGGCTGAGCTGCTGAAGCCTGACCCGCAGATGGCTGAGATGCAAAAGGATGACCATCACCATAGTCCATTGGTGAATCCTCAAAGAAGGTTGAATCATCATCCACAACCTTCTCTTTCCCCTTGTGGTTCTTCTATAAGATCTTCACATCAAATTCAAAAACCTTAACCCTCTCATCAATCATACTAACCTTTTCCTCAATATTTTCCATCATTAAGCAATTATGGCTGAACCCAACCTCCATCAACTCTTTCAACTCTCTCAACATATCTAGTGGAGGAAGATGAGCATTTTCAGCCTGTTCTTCAACATGTTCTTCTTCCACATCTACCTTCTCTACTGCCCTAGAAGACACATCTCGTTCGTAGAGGTTTGCCCAAAAAAATCTTCTTCCCGTCATTCAGATGGGCAGTCATAGCTTCAGTAACTTCATCTGGGTAATCTTGAGGGAAGTCTCCATCCTAAATACGCGCCATCAAACGTCGTTCTTCATCAGTTGTAGGTTCCAAAATGCTACAAGTCTCCTACATTAGAAAGAAAACATTATTAGCTTAAATAACATTCAAATATTTACAAGAACAAAATCTTCCTAAACAAAAATCTTACCTTCGTCTCACTGAGCGTCTCATTGATGTCACTTATCGGATATCCTTTCCTACTCATGTCTCTGAACCTCCTTTGGCACATTCTTGGACAGCCACGACTCGATCTAACATCTTCATGGTACTTTATCCTCAGAGATGAGACAGCCTCAAATGCCAAAAGCTACAACAAATGGTTATATGCATTATACTATTAGTAAGAAACCAAATACATGAAACAAAAATTTCAGTTTTATAAAATGTTATTCCTCCAAATTATGAAAGCTGGAAATGTCAAGTTCAGTTTCTCTTTGACTTGACCCTTCAAATGCTTCAGCAAATGGTTGATCTCAGTTGAACAATGTTCAAACGTGTATCTCCCCTACGGAAAGCTCTTGTATACATTCAAATCATCAATAATTCAGAGAATGAACGGCTCAATGGGTGATGGTACCTTAGCCTTCATTTTAATGATGGAGCTGAGGAGGTAAAACACACCCATATGTAAGCGATCTTCACACGCTGCCATCGTCATCATCTTCTTTTCTACATCAGACAAGAATATCTTCTCCTTTCGTTTAAACTATCTCTGGACAAAGTCAAAGCTCTCTATATTCTCACGATCTTCCGAATACTCTTGGCAGTCCAGCCCAGATATCAATGCATGCTCCCTTACCGAATAACGGATAGGAACTTCGTTGACTATAAACCACCACTCTTTGCGCTTATTAAGACACGCCGTCCGCAATATAAGCATCCACATGCCCATCAACTTCCGATTTTTCTCCCTTGGCATGTGGAATAAATGCTTGAATTGGCTGTCCTGAAACCACTCTATTTCCATGTCAGAAAGGTACTTCTCCAAGTTCTCCAATACCTTGGCGATATCACACCTTCTCATAAATTTGCAGGACTTTGAGTAATCCTCAGGCTTGTGGTAGAACCTAATAGGTTGCTCCGGCTACTGCTCGTCACTATTCTCCTCACCACCCTACAACAAGATCATTTCTTTTAAAGTTGTACCAAGTTTTACCGAGTTGTACCATAATTAGTTGTACCAGTTGTACTTATTTAAATTTCCTAATTTATGTGGGAAATCCATAAATACTTCATTTCTATTTAATTCCAGTTGTACTACTTAAGAATCAGTTGCACTACTTATCATCAGTTGTACTACTTACACCTTAACAATCCTACATATATAAATCTTAATTATACCTCATTTGATGCCTCGGGCTGAGACTCATTCGATGTCTCAAGTTTTTTTCCTCTCCACTTGATGAGGAGATATTCTCATCGGATCCATTATCATCATCTTCGATCGGAGAAGGAGGATGGAGATGCGAGTTTCTTGTTCTAACCATTCCTGCAATTCATAAAAAACAACTTTAACATCAAACACCCTTAAATCAAATCAAATCTGAATATTCAAACCAAATATCATATCCGAGCCTAATCAAATCGAATCTGAATATTCTCAATAACTCTACCCCTTTTCACATTTCTCAACAAAATCGACACTAATTCACACTATAACTCGACCCTAATTCACAATAACTCTGTCAATCTCCATCCAAACGAAACCCTAGCAAATTTTCGAAAACTCAACTCACGAAATATAAAAGGGATGCTACCTTTAGAAGAGAAATGACAACGAAATCTTGGTGCTAAATGGAGGATGAGCAATGGCGGAAGAAATGGCGGCGGCAGAAAAGTAACTGCAGTGGGTAACGATGGAAGAGGCAGCAACAAAGCAGACCTTTAGCGGAGACGACGGAGACAAAGCCGAAGGGAAGATCCACTCCGGCGGACTGACGAAGGCGAGAGGAAGCTCCAGCGGTCGTTTCTGGGTTGCAGTTGCAGACGGCAAGGGACGAAGAACAGCACGCAAAACGAGGACGGTTGTCGGACAAAAAGAAACAAAGAAGTTGGTTTAATGGAGATTAATGGTCCGATTAATGGGGAATTAATTCTCTTAGTGGGTTGAATCTAAAAAGGCCTTAAAATTGTTAGAAATTTTACTTTGGATCCATGAGTATTGGGCTTGGTCCGATTTAAAGTAAGTGGGTTTGGTCCGATTTGAAATTGAGAGGGCAATGTATGTAATAATTTTGAAAACTTTAGGTTATTTAGACATTTGCTACCAATTTGATTTAAAAAAAATTATAAAAGAAATTACATATTAGAGGTAGTCTATTTCAGCCTATTTTGAGATGGAGAAGTGTATTTGAGACTTTGGTCCATTTTACTATCATAAAAGTTAACTAACAATGAAACAATGATGAAAGCGATTGAATTAATCATCATCTTATAACATTGAATTCACAATTATGACTCATACAATTTTGTGACACTAATCACTTCACTAGTTATCCAACTATCAATAATTTTTGTTAGCAATCAAATAATCAATTAACTATTAATAAACAATTCCAATAAGTTCACTAAACACTCTAATCATCAATTCTTATTGGGTAGGTATTTAAAATTCATAAAAGATTTGGTTCAAACATTTCATCGAACACATTCCGGGCATGAAATGCGTAAGCTCTAGAATTTAAGGGATCAAGTCAAATCTAGCATTATGATCAACCTAATTGAAGGATCTAACAATAATCAACATAAACACTCATCAGCTAACCTTCAATTCATCATAATCTAGCATAACTCATGTTCCAACTAAAATACTAACAACTAAAATGAAAAAAAAGAAAGGAAATAATATCAACATGGATTTACAAAGAGAGAGGTGAAGAAATCTTTCAATAGAGTGGCATAATATGATAAAATCAATCCAAAAATCTAAACAGACTTTGGATCTAAAACCAATTCTAGAGAGAAAAAAAACTTAGGTTTATATGCATTTTTACAAGTATTTATAGGGAGAGCAAAAGAGTTAAGTGGAGTAGCAGATGACTGTCACTTTTGGTGGTCAAGTGACCGCTAAGGTCATCCCCAGAAGCATGTTTTCTTCAACTTGTTCCATGTTGTTTCTGGCGGTCATGACCATTGGAATGTTCCCTAAACGTGTTGAAACTTTAATTCTTCATAATTTTCTAACCGTAACTCCAAATTCACTTTCATTTCGACCTATATTTCTCATTTTTATGCTCTTCAATACAATCATTTTGGTTTCTCACATGATTGATATTTTCTAGAACCTCCATGTCTAAGTTCCTAGTCTCATAAGCACCTAAAAAGACTCAAAACATATGCAAATATTTTTCTCTACATTCAAAGTCAAAAATCCGCTAGCCATCCTATCAACCAATCCTCACATTCAAATTTTTTATTCAAAGCGCGGACTCAAAAATGGGCAAATGATCAAATCCAATCGGTTTGGAAGAAAATATTTTTTGCACTAAGATGTGAGTGCAAGGAGGTTTGTTCTTTCTGTGTGACTTACACTCAAATCAAATGGACTGATAGACATTGTGCAAAATTTTGTTAACATGAGAATAACTTATGCATAAAAATATTAACTTCCATTGTTTTACCAATACTTAACTTGCAATCAAGCACCAATACCCTAGTTCAATCCTCTTTTCTCATATTCTCTACTCATCAACCCCCAAAAGCCTATTGTGGCCATCAAACCAAACCTCTTTTCACATTCTTAAAACACCAGGAGTTTTCTTTACTTAGAGGAAACCTCTAGCTTTAAACGCCTAACTAGAGCTATCACATTTTTACCCTACTTGAGTTTCTCATTTCTTATTCCAAAAGTAAGCCTTTGGCCTCTTTTAAATCTTTTTCTCACTATTTCACTTTATTTCCCTTTCCCTCCCAATCCCATCAATGAAACCAAACCATCATCATGGATTACCCCTCCTACTGCTAGCCTTTGATGAATCATTAGGATAGCTAAAATGGAAGCTAATCATTGTCGTTCTCATACTGTCAAGATTTTGCATACGTTAACATTATCAAAAAGAGGCCTCATTCAAGAAAATCACAAGGGTTTAAAAGAAAGGATAAGGTTTAAGGTTGTGAAACCATTTTAAGAGTGAAAATGGCCACTCAGACTAACAAGAGTGGTAAAATGGTGAAAGATAGTCTGAGTGTGTAATCGGTGACCATGGTTAAGCATCAAGAGCCAATAAGTGAGAGGATTTAAAATTCACTAATTTCAATATTGATGTGATTGGTTTAAATTCAAGCAAGCATCAACAAGACAATGAGTTTCAGGTGGAGAGATCAAAAATCAAAGTTTTCAAGTTTTCAAAAGATGATCAATCGTTTGGAAAATATGATGAAAATTTAGATTTTTCCATATCTTGTTAGGTTAAGAAAGAATCAGACTTGCTCCTTACATATAAATAAGAGGCAACGTTCGAGTTCTTGAGTAAGCCGTTTTGAAATAAGGTAGTGTTCTAGCTTTTTTGTTTTGAAGAGAGTATTGTTTACTCAATTACGGGTTAGAAATCGTAGATCTTAGATTAATAATGGTAGTTCTTAAGTCTTTGTAAAGCCATCAAGAGTGTGTAAATCATATTGTGAGATTTCTACTAAAGTGTGAAACAGAGAGTTTCTTGTTTTGACATAATTCTTGTGTGAGTTAGGGTCCTCTATCTTTTACATTTGGTATAAGAGTATGCATTTGAACCGAGTTGTTTTACTCAACAACAGGCAAAGATCCTAAGGCGTAAGATGGACCTAGCACGAGATCTTTAGTCAGCCATAAAATATATCATACTCAACAACGTGAACTATGGGCATTGGAAAGTGAAATGAGATATGATATTTGTAGCATAGATGAAGACACCTGAACATCTAAGGAAAATGGTTGGAAATAACATGTCGCTAAAAGGGAAGATGGAAAGTGGGTACCTAAGCTGAAGGAGTATTGCACATATGAAGAGAAAATATTATCTAAGATGAACTCTAGAGTTGTATCTACAATAATTAACTCGTTGGATGAGGATCAGTTCAAAAAAATTCAAAACTATACGAGAGAAAAGGAAGCTTGGGACACACTACAATATTAATATAAAGGTACCATTAATGTGAAACGTAGCCATCTGGATCCTCTTGCATCAAAATTCAAGAATCTGCGAATGGAGGAAGGAGAACGTGTCACTGAGTTTAGTGCCAAGCTAAATACAATAGTAAGTGAGGCAAATGTTCTGGGAAAGAAGTACAATGACAAGAAGCTGGTAAAGAAATTATTGAAATGTCTTCCAGGAAGATTTGAATCACAGCTGTTGGCAATGAATGTTGATCTAGATACAGATACAATGAAGTTCAGTGAAGTCATAGGAATGATCAAGGTGCATGAGATGGAACTAGAACGAAGAACTCTAAGCATGCAAAAAAGGATTGCTCTTGTGGTCTCTGATGAGAAATTAAAGTTATAAGAATTGGAAAATGCTATGAGTATGATGGTAAAGAAATTTGACAGAACGCTGAAGCACTTTGAGCGTGGAAACCAAAGACGTTACGTTAAAAATCTATCAGAGAAACTAGAGATGTCAACACGCAGATCAGAGCAAAAGTGTCATGGCATAAGACACTTTAAAGATGACTATCCCACAGTCAAGAAAAGGAAAACTTAGTGCTACGACTGTAAAGGTTTCAGACACACAAAAGATGATTACGTGTTAAACCAAAAAGATAAGAGCAAATCATACATTGGAATGAGTGACAACAAATCCAAGTGTGAATCAAAGGATGGTGATGTCACATGATAAATCACATTTACTGGATACTGTGAATTTTATGTACTGATAGAAGACGAATAAGATTCTTTAGACAGTGATTCAAACATTGGCGAAGTGGAAATAACAAACAAAGATACACAGAGTGCATTAGATAGTGATTCAGAAGAAAAAACTACATATCTTCTAGAATAGTTCAAAGAAATGTATGACAACTAGAGAAAAATTAGTCTAGAAAATGTGTTGTTTATCAAAAAGAAGATTCTATTGAAAGAATTGAACGAGAAGTTTAATAAGGATCTTAGTGAAAAAAATTTTAAAAGGAAAGCATTAGAAAATGAAGTTGCTGAAACTACCAAAAAAATCATGATGTTGAATAGTGGAACAAAGGACATGAACAAGATTCTAACCAAACGAAGAACAAAAAAAAACTATGGTATGGGATATCAAGGAGGGTGTCTGCAGAAAAAATAGTGTTTATCAAAGGAAATTTTTTTGATCTGTTTTAACAATTACTATTGGAAAAACTGTGTTTATCAAAGGGAACAGTTTTGAATGTGTTCTAACAATAGCTACGAGGAAGAATAAAATTGTAGTTTTTGGAAAAAGTTGTTATCATTGTGGAAAGTTTGGTCACATCAGAAGGTATTGTCATAACATTAACATTCTTTTGAGAATAATGATGATTCAGAACATGTGTTATCCAAATAAAAGACAACTCTACCAAGTATGGATAAGAAAGGACAACTTATATCCAAAACTCAAGAAATTTGAACGAGCAAAGATTGTGACCTATTCAGCGATAGTCCAGAATATGAAGAGCAAGAAGGGTCTAAAATAGAAGATGATCAGGTTGTTGGTTTTTCCTCTATAAGTACAGTCTTTAAAAGGTCATGGTATTTTGATAATGGATGCTCTCGACACATGATAGGAAGTCAGGAAGTACTTGACGAGTACATAAAATTAAAGGAAAGAAAAGTTACTTTTGGTGGTGGAGCCAAAGGGAAAATTCATGGGAAAAAATAAAATGGACTGACCCACCACACCTCAGCTGATGAATGTGTACTATGTCCAAGGTCTCGAAGCAAACTTGATTAGTGTGAGCCAACTATGTGACAAAAGATTAATTATGACGTTCAACAAAGTCAAATGTTGGGTGTTTAAAGAAGGTAATCAAGTGGTTCTCTCTGGAGTCTATATAGGTAACAAATGTTACATGTGAGAAGAACCAAATAAAAATGCTTAAATGTTGTTAAGGACAATTGTGGCATCAGCCTCTTGGTCACATGAACATATGGGATATGTATCAAATTGTTAGTCAAGAGCTGGTTTGTGGAATTCCAGAGTTGAAAAAGCTTGAGAACTTTGTGTGTGGAGCGTGCAGTCAAGGGAAACAGACCAAAGTTCAGCATAAGAAAGTTCAAGAAGTTTAAATCAAACAAGTGTTGGAGCTTATCCATATGGAGCTTATGGGACCTGTGAGAGTTGAGAGCTACACCGGAAAGAGGTATGTTTTTGTACTTATCGATGATTTTTCACGATTCACTTGGGTTTGTTTTGTCAGGGAAAAGTCCGAAACTTTTGATAGCTTCAGAATACTTGTAATGCAGCTTCAGAATGTCAAGGTTTCTATAAAGCAGATTCAAAGTGATCGTGGAGGTGAATTCGAAAATGTTTATGTTTGAAAAGTTCTGTGATACACATGGTATTATGCATCAGTTCTCAGCGCCTTGGACTCCACAACAGAATGGAGTGGTGGAGCGCAAGAACAGAACACTCCAAAACATGGCTCAGGCAATGGTACATGCATACAAGGTACTGGAGAAATTCTGGACAGATGCAATTAATACGGTGTGTTATGTGACCGACCTGTGTATGTCCGAGCTGAGATTAACAAGACACCCTATGAACTCTGGAAGGGCAAGATTCCAAAATAGGGCATTTTCACGTGTTTGGATGCATGGGTTACATTTTAAATGACAAAGACCAACTTGGTACGTTTGATGTGAGAAGTGATGAAGGCATTTTCCTAGGTTACTTAATCAATAGTGTAGCCTTTCGAGTGTACAACAAGAGAACCAAGTTGGTTAAGCTGTCAGTGAATATAGTCTTTGATGAGTTTGGATACACTCCTAGAGTTGTGATCAGAGATCTCAAAGAATAAGAGGAAGAAAATGGTAGAAACAGGTCTCAGACTGTTCCAACAAGGCCAAGTGTGCCTACCTCGGATGATGTTGAAGAAGATCAACAAGAAAGAGATTAAGAGACACAAGCTAACTTAGAGATTCAAGTACATAGAAATCATTTAGCAAATGATGTGATTGGTGATCTGAATGAAAGAATTACAAGAGGAGTGCAAACTAACTATAGAGAAATGATAAGGTTTGCTTGTTTTATTTCTATGGTCGAGCCTAAGAATGTTACTAAAGCACTTCTTGATAATTTTTGGATCATGTTAATGGAAGAAGAACTATAATAGTTTGTTCGCAACAGAGTGTGGTCACTTGTGCCTCAACCAGAAGAAGTAAATATCATCGGAACCAAGTGAATCTACGAAAACAAGATTTATGAGAATGAAAATGTTATTCGAGAAAAGGCAAAACTAGTAGCTCAAGGTTACACACAGATTGAAGGTGTAGACTTTGATGAAACCTTCGTGCCAATAGCTCTTCTTAAATCTATCCGATTTTTGCTCAGAATGGCAAGTAATTTGGGTTTCAAGTTGCAGCAAATGAATGCTAAGAGTACCGTTTTTAATGGATATATTCAAGAAGAAGTCTATGTTGAGAAAACCAAAGGATTTGAAGATTCCAAATTTCCTGATCATATGTTTAAACTACACAAGAGTTTGTATGGTTTGAAACAAGCACCTAGAGCGTGGTATGACCGATTAACTGTATTCTTGGTGGAAGCCAAATATTCAAGAGGAAGCATTAATAAGACTTTGTTCATCAAAGAAGACAAAACCGAGATTGGTGGTGCAAATATATGTTGATGATATTATCTTTGGAGGAACATCTCAAAGGTTAGTCGATGCATTTGTCAAGACCATGATCTCCAATTTTGAGATGAGCATGGTGGGAGAACTAAAGTACTTCCTAGGACTGCAAGTGGATCAAACTGACGAAGGGATCACTATCTCACAAAGTACGTATGCTTCAAAACTAGTAGAACGATTTAGGATAAGTTCCAGCAAGACTGCATGAATACCTATGAGCACTACATTATAATTGTCAAAGGACGAGAGTGGTGTCAAGGTTAATGAGAAGTTGTATCGTGGAATAATTGGGAGTTTACTCTACTTAACCGCAAGTAGACCAGACTTGTGCCTCATTGTATGAATATATGTTCGGTATCAAGTATGTCTGAAAGAATCACATCTTGCAGCTGCTAAGAGGATAATCAAGTATGTGAAGGGGATAGTGAATTACGGTTTACACTACACAACAGACATACTTGATACCGAACAGAATCAAAAACCTATTTGGATATTTGTAAACAGAATCAAAAACCTATTTGGATATTTAGTCAACAACTGAGGCCGAATACATCACCTTTGAAAGTTGCTGCACACAATTGCTTTGGATGAAACAAATGGCATCAGATTGTGGTATGAATTCCTCTAACCCTATGCGCATTAAATGTGATAAAAAGTGTCATTGATATTTTGAAGAATCTTGTGCAACACTCTAAAACAAAAAATATTACAATAAGACATTATTTTGTTAGAGAATTGGTTGAAGAAAAACAAATGGTGATAGAACATGTACCTAGTGAATCTTAACTTGCTAATATTTTCACCAACTCTTGGATCATAATACGTTTATCAACTTACAAATATCCTTGGGTGTGGATGATCTTTGTTAATGATTGAGAGCACATGGATAGAAGTTGATGTACATTGCATTAGTTTATGTTTTCAAAAACATGTGTTTCCAACTGAGAAGAGCTAAAAATATGAGTTTATCAAAACATCTTATCGTTAAGTTCACTCGGAGAAAGAGCTACCCTCCATGCCTTCAAGCAGCTAAGTCAGTAAAATATGTGTCAGATCGGATGAAAGAAGAGGAGAGAAGTGATAAGGTGCATAAATGAGCAGTTTAAATACCTTATCTCATTCGACAAAGCTTAGCTTATCTAAGGACTAGAGAAACGAGAAAGCTTGTCTAAAGGTAAGAAAATGGGGGAGATACATCATCACTAATTCACTCTCTCAAGTCTCAGTGATGCAGAAATGAGCAGTAAAAAGCATCTTACAAAGATGGACTCACTCATGTAGTCAATGTCAAAAGATCATGTGTGAGTGCATACACCTCTGATTATCACAAGCCCAAGTCTTGCTTTCACGATCTGACACACTTCCACACAGTTAGGACTCGCTAGCTCTCGAGGATATGTAGGTGTGAAGACTGCTCTTAGTGAATCAACATGTGTGAAACCTCCTCCCAAAAGAGAAATAACTACCATGGTTAGAACAACAAGTTGTGTGTTTCAACAGCTCTCTAAACAAAAAAAAGGACCAACGCACTGTGCATTTAATTCTGAATTCGGCTTCTGTGTTTGAAATCTGAGACAAAAGAGCAAAAAAAGCAAAAAGAAGTGCTCATATATGAGGAATAACAAGTAAATGTGAGAAGAGGATTTAGAAAATTTGAGATGAATTCTTAAGGTACAAGTGTTTAAAATCCCACTGAGTTATCATAACACCACTATGTTTGTCAAAAACATATGATGATGTGTATTGATTGTCTTGCTAATGTTGATAATGAGTGAATCACAATGATGGTCGAAATTTGTGTGCACTAATGTTTTATTTTGAGTTGAGTGTGCGAAACAGGGAAGTTCTTGTGCCAACATTGAGCAGTGTCACTGTTTTGAGATTGTTGACTCTGACCGTTCCATCGAAGAAGCTTCTTCGATACTAGCTGTAACTTTGATGTTACATGTTGTTCCAAGAAGGTCAAGCAGTCTCCTCCCACCGCTGCTCTGATTGCTATTTTATCTTGTCTCGATGAGCAATATTTCCCATGTCAACTTCAAATATCTACTTTAGTGATTCGACTGCTTCAACAGAAGTTGTAGCTCCATCACCTGCACTCGCTTCCGCTTCCACAAACTTTGGTAAAGTATTATTTGATAATCAATGTTAGGTTTTTGATTGATTATGGCACTCGAGCAGGGGAGTATGGGGCAACTTAGTTAAGATTGTGTGATATCACTCGTTTGAAGGAGAGTTAGATTTCTGGGGGAGTATAAGTTATGGGGGAGTTAATAGCTTTCAGTGCAAGCATGGTTTATGGGGGAGTTAGTGGTTGTTTTCGGATAGACAAGACATTTGTTTGTAGGTTTGGTTGAGAAGGAAATTGATGTGTCTATTTTTAAAGTTTTCAGGGTTCTTTTAAATTCATTGCCTGAATTTGAATCAGTATTATTTATACTGTGATAATGGGTGCTTGCTTGGAGGCTGGTTTGTGTTTTGATAACAGGAGGATTGCTCTGAGTTGAGAAATACAATAAAAAAAAGGGGAGATTGTGAGTGTAAACCAGATGAGCTACACTTGTTGGAACAAAGAAGAAGTTGTTTTCTTCTGGAGATACTCAATGAGTCAGCGAGATGGTGACATGGCGCACTACTGACGTGGACTTGGCGTATTAAGGAGCTGATAAGGATCAACTAAACAACTGGAGGATACTCGACCTAGAAAAGATCTAGGGAGTTGATACAAGAAGATATTCGTGAAATATCTAGATGATTTATGTGAAACTAAATCTTGGTCAGATAGACTTGAATCATGACTCGATGCTTCAACAAAAACAGAAGTCGAGGCGATGAAGAGAAATCAATCGTTTGGAGAATCTGATGAAGGTTTAGATTCGTCCATTTCTTGTTAGATTAAGAAAGAATCAGACTTGCTCCTTAGATATAAATAGGAGGCAAGGTTCAAGATCTTGAGTTAGCCGTTTTGAAAAAAAAAACAGTGTTTTATCTTTTTCGTTTTGAAGAGAGTATTGTTTACTCTATTACAGTTAGAAATCGCAGGTCTTACATTAAAAAGATAGTTTTTAAGTATTTATAAAACCATAAAAAATGTGTAATCATATTTAAAAATTTCTAATAAAATATAAAATATAGAATTTCTTATTCGACATAATTCTTGTGTGAGTTTGGATCCTCTATCTTTTACAACATAATACCGTATGTAAACTCTATTGATTTCATATATAGACAATATCACTATCAAATGGATGCATTGCCAAAGGTGTATATAACCAATAATATCTTATCGGATAAATGAGAGACTAATGTCCCAAACAAGTTGCAAATATTCATTCTCTGAATCAGTGATCAACCTCCAAACATTTACAAGAGTGTTTCCCTTTTGAGCTAAAGTTTTAATATACATGACAAATCCTCTAGATGTAGTCAAGGCACTTTTTTGAATTACCGGTTTGGATGATCCGGGAAAGGTATTACGCGAAACTGGTCAAATTCAGCATAAAAGTCATGAGCTATAAGTACTCTAGGTTCAACATGATCAAGATAATACTTGTTTGAGATAAATAAATCGTCCCATCTAGACTCAAAGTAGAGAGGTTAGTCATGTGATGAGGACAATGAAGTAGCTTGGTAGTCCAAATCACTATCTTAGAATAATACATATACACACTCAAACAAGTGGATAATACATCACTTGTTACTGCAGCTAACCTAACCACTAGAAGAAACCCTAAAAAAACGCCGTCCTCATCTACACGTGTCAAAAGACTACACAATAGAGAACGTGGAGGGGAAGGGATCTCAACCCAATGATGTAATATAGGGTTGCCTACATAGTAAGCATAACTAGGTCCTTCAATCAAAACCAATCCATTAGACGAAGCTTCATAACCGAAACAACCGGTTTGAATTCGAAGAATCAAAAGGGTTTCAATAGACGTACGGTGGGATATAAGAAGCTAGAGATTTTTGGAGGTCCCATATCTTGCATCCATGAAACCATATAAGGTCTTTTGCTCCACACAGTAGCGACCAAGAGGAAGAATAATTTTTGTGTAGAGACACAAAGAGACGGCGTAAATACACTGATTCAATATTGATTTCCATGTTTTACGTACACATTGATTTGAATCTGGAGATGCTTCTCAAAGGCAACCTTGCAAGAATCTCTCTGAATATCGTTTCTGGAAGATGTTTGGTGTTGGTTGGTGTTTCCATTGGAGATTCATTTTCGTCCATAGATTAGGGTCTCCGAGTCTTGGAGAAATAAAGATACTGTTGGTATAGAAATAAAGAGATTTATTTGCGTATTAATGTATTATTGTTTAGACAGAATAAACTAATTTGGATTTATATATTTTAAAATTATTATTACATTTATCACAACAATCAAGTAATGTTAAATTTTTAATGACCAAGAGGATTTTCACTAAAAAGTCGTCATTATTAATATTATTGTCGAATTGCGGCGATGGATCGAATGAGTGCTTCTAAGTCTGACTTGCGCACCACGTCATTTGAATATGCTACCATGGCCATCTCATCTCCTTGCTTCAAGCTTTCAGTTTGAGGTTGTTTTGTTGAGTTTGATGAGCTTGGCGTTTCTTGTGCTTGATGAGCTTGGAACTTTCTTGGCTTGAATTCCCTTGGATGCCAATCTTTGGGCTTGAGATGTGGATGAAGGATCCAGCAATCCTCCTTTGTATGACCATCCTTCTTGCAATGATCGCATGTTTTCCTATTCTTGCCTTTGTAGCCTTGATTTGGTTGGTAATTGCCCTTATTGGCCATTGGGAGTTCTTGTTTACCACTAAAGAGACCAAAGGACCCTTGTTCCTTTTGAATTTGTGCACAAACTTCATCAAGTCTAGGGAGCTTCTCCGATCTTAAGATATGCTTTATGAGGTCGTTAAACGTCGGATTGAGTGTGAGAAGCAAACCGAAGACCTTATCTTGTTCTCTTCTTTCTTCAATGATTGAAAAATCCTTTGTGCTTGGACGTAACATCTCTAATTCAGCCCAAAGAGATCTAAATTTCCCAAAGTGTTGAGTAAATTCTAGATCCTCTTGATTGAGATTGTTGATTGCCCTTTTTACTTCGAAGACGCGGGTCAAGTTGGATATGTTCCCGTAGACATTCTTTAGTGTATCCCAAAGCTCTTTTGCGGTGTCACAATAGGAGTATGCCTCTAGGATTGATGGGTCTAGTGAGTTTTGAAGGAGACCCAAAACTGTTTGGTCTTCTTGAAACCATTTGATTTCCTCCTCGGTCTTGGTCTCATTTTCTTCATCTTGTGTGTCTTCTTTAAGGTTTTGTGTGATCTCAATGTGTCTCCACAAACCTCTTCCACACAAAGCAGTCTTAGTTGTTCTTGCCCACAGCAAGTAATTATTCCCTTTGAGGGTAACCGGAATGATCATGGTTTTTAGATTTTCCATGATTTTCTTGGTGTTTAATCACAAAGCTAGCAACTTTCTCAACTCAGCACCAATGGATTTGAGGAATTTCTCTCAGAGAGAAATGAGGCTAGCAACGTGAAAGGAAGAAAAATGAAGTGAAAATCACAAAGCTAGCAACTTTCTCAACTCAGCACCAATGGATTTGAGGAATTTCTCTCAGAGAGAAATGAAGCTAGCAGCGTGAGAAAGGAGAAAATAAAGAAGAAAAACGTGGAGAATGAGTAGAAATGACAAGAACTGATGGAGAAATGATGGAGAAATGATGGAGAATGATGGAGAATGATGGAGAATAACCAAGAATAAAGCGGAATAGATAGGAGCAAGATCAATGCTCTGATACCATGTTAGATTTTAGAGATTATAAATGAGAGATTTTGAGATAAACTAGAAGAAACACCATAGTAGAATATTAGAGAAGAATTTCTTATTGATCTTTGTGAAATACATAGCATATTTATAGGAGAATTACAAGGGAACCTAGATTTAACTTTAATTTGAACCAGCCAATAGGAGTATAGTCTTTGGGTGTCCTTGACCATGCCAGCCTGTTTCCAGCCCCTTCCTTGACCAAATGGATAAGAAGGAAGACCAAGGACAAGGTGCCAATGCACCTGGACACTCAAGCGGCTTGGTGCATGATCCAAACGTTTCCAAGCTTCTAGAAGATTCTCGAAGGCTTCCTCAAATGTTCCGGAGGCTCCCTATGGTCGTACGGACTTGTACGGATCCGTACAGACTTGTACGGACACCCAAATCCAACCATCTTCCCTAAGTTCCCTTGATGATAAGCTTGATTAATAGTATCTGGGAACTTGGCGAATGCTCTAAGACTAAGGGAGAAGTGCCGTATGCAACAAGTAAGGAAAAGAGTGGAGCTGATGATTTAATGAGTGGCAAAACCCATTGGGATGTAACTAGAAGGAAGGATTCTTGGTTGAATTCTAAGCAGATCAAAGGGTTAAAAAACCAAGAAGAAGCACATGAGGAGCCATTGGGTAAAGGCAAGCTCCATGCTCCTCACCCAAAATAGAAACACGTCCAGGCCTTGATCTTAGCATGTTTAACCATTTTAGGAAGTCAAGGGTGTTAGTCTTTTACCCATTGTAAATTCCTGTGTCTTGTTTTCAAATTTTTTCTCTTACATGTATGCACATTCAAACCGAGCTCAATTGATAGAATAACAAGAAAAAATATTTCAGAAATCTCTCTCAGCCATCTTCAATCTCATTGAGTTCTTGATATTTTCTAATTCTACTTTATTCTCCTTAAAATCAACATGGTATCAGAGCATGTTTAGAGATCCTTGAAAATCTTCTAAACAGTTTCTTTCTCATCTAAAAGTTTCTCTCTCAGATTTTTTCTTGTTCTCTTATTTCTCTCCATATTCTCAAGCTGGTTGTTGAAGATAAGAAAAAAAACCTATGGAGATGCAGAAACAAGTTGTACTGCCGGTTGTCTTCAAAGGGAGCAACTCCTTGCTGTGGTCAAAGACTACAAGAACTGCTCTAAGAAGCAGAGGTCTATGGAGTTATGTGGAAACTCCAGAGGAGGTAGCTGGAGAAGGAGCAGCGGGTGATGGCGTTGTGAAGGGGCAAAAGTGGGAGCAAGAAGACCAACAAGTTCTTGCAGTGCTCCAGAGCTCTCTAGAGCCATCAATACTCGCTGTTTACTCCTACTGTGAGACAGCCAAGGAGCTGTGGGACACACTCAAAGCAGTGTATGGAGACATCTCAAACATTTCTAGGATTTTTGAGGTGAAAAAAGAATAGACATTTGCTGGAGGTGGCTAGAAGTATGATGTTTGATAGAGGCGTGCCTAAAAGTTTTTGGGGAGATGCTATGATGGCGGCATGCTATGTGATTAATCGTTTACCCACAGAAAGTCTGAGCCACAAGTCTCCATTTGAAATTTTGAATGGAGTAAATCCAAGCATTGATCACCTAAGAGTTTTCGGGTGTAAATGCTATGTCTTTACCCCTGATGCACTAAGGAGTAAACTTGAGCCAAAAAGCATCAAATGTATTTTCGTGGGATACTCAAGCACTCAGAAGGGATACAAGTGTTTCCATCCAGAAACTAATAGGATATATGTGTCAAGAGAGGTGCGTTTTGATGAGAGTTGTGGGTATTTTGAAGAAAAAAAATGGGAGGATTTAGATGACATTGTGAGCTCGGGCATAGACAGAGAGCGAGTGCTAAGAAGCATCTTGGCAAATGTCAATGGTTCGAATGGAGGTAATGATGAGCAAGCGATATCTCAAAATGAGCAAGGAGGTGAAGAGGAAGAAGAAGACAATGAGCAACTCTCATCGGATACAAGCTCACTACCAAGGGATTCCGAACTGGTTGAAGAATCAGAACTTGCAAGTGGTGAGGGGGAGTCTGAACATGAAGAAGTGGAGGTAACTCAAGAACCCCCTCTAAGAAGAAGCCAACGGATAAGGCATGGCCCAAAAAATTGGAAAAACACTAGGGTGTATTACTATGGATTAGCTACGGTTCAACAAGAGCATATAGGATCTGAGGTGAAGTCTACCGTAGGTGAGGGATGTTCTGGGCGTACGGCAGACTTTGATTTTGAACCTATAGGCGACAACTGTTGAGAATAAGGATGAGAAGGCATACATGGGAAGTAGCAATGCGAGTTCACATAATAACAAAGGCAAGGAGCTGGAGTGCATAGCAAGTATCTGGGAACTTGGCGAATGCTCTAAGACTAAGGGAGAAGTGTCGTATGCAACAAGTAAGGAAAAGAGTGGAGCTGATGATTTAGTGAGTGGCAAAACTAGACATTGGGATGTAACTAGAAGGAAGGATTCTTGTTTGAATTCTAAGCAGATCAAAGGGTTAAAAAACCAAGAAAAAGCACATGAGGAGCCATTGGGTAAAGGCAAGCTCCATGCTCCTCACCCAAAGAAGAAACACGCCCAGGACTTGATCTTAGCATGTTTAACCATTTTAGGAAGTCAAGGGTGTTAGTCTTTTACCCATTGTAAACTCCTGTGTCTTGTTTTTAAATTCTTTTCTCTTACATGTATGCACATTCAAACCGAGCTCAATTGATAGAATAACAAGAAAAAATATTCCAGAAATCTCTCTCAGCCATCTTCAATCTCATTGAGTTCTTGATATTTTCTAATTCTAGTTTATTCTCCTTAAAATCTACATGGTATCAGAGCATGTTTAGAGATCCTTGAAAATCTTCTAAACTGTTTCTTTCTCATCTAAAAGTTTCTCTCTCAGATTTTTTATTGTTCTCTTATTTCTCTCCATATTCTCAAGCTGGTTGTTGAAGATAAGAAAAAAAACCTATGGAGATGCAGAAACAAGTTGTACTGCCGGTTGTCTTCAAAGGGAGCAACTACTTGCTGTGGTCAAGGACTACAAGAACTGCTCTAAGAAGCAGAGGTCTATGGAGTTATGTGGAAACTCCAGAGGAGGTAGCTGGAGAAGGAGCAGCGGGTGATGGCGTTGTGAAGGGGCAGAAGTGGGAGCAAGAAGACCAACAAGTTCTTGCAGTTCTCCAGAGCTCTCTAGAGCCATCAATACTTGCTGCTTACTCCTACTGTGAGACAGCCAAGGAGCTGTGGGACACACTCAAAGGAGTGTATGGAGACATCTCAAACATTTCTAGGATTTTTGAGGTGAAGAAAGCATTGAATGACCTTCAGCAAGATGGAAAGGCATTCAAGGATCTATTTGGGGTATTTAGAGGCTTATGGGCTGAGCTTGAGATGCTCAGGCCAGCAACAAATGACCCCAAGGAATTAAATGAGAGGAGGGAACAGGACCAGGTGTTTGGGCTACTACTCACGTTAAATGAGTCCTACAAGAGTCTCATTCAACACATCCTCCGCTTTGACAAGCTTCCAACGCTGAATGAAGTCTGCCAACAGATCCAAAAAGAGGAAGGGTCTAGGGGCTTGTTCAAAGCATCAAGCGAAATGGCACATGCTGCACATAGGAGCTAACTCTATGGAGAAAGAAGGAGTCTGGAATGTGAGCATTACAAGATGAAAGGACATACTAAGGAAAAATGCTGGACCTTGCACCCACATTTAAAGCCAGCTAGGCTAAGGGGAAATGGCCAAGGAAGTAGTCAAGGACCAAGGAACTTTGCTGGAGTAGCAAACGTGGAAAATGACAACTTGGTGAGGAAAAGCGATCTGGAAGCTCTCATCAAGAGTATTGCTAAGCTAGCTGAGTCTGGTAAGGTTTTCTTTACCTCTAAAGCTAGGGAGAAGGTGATAATAGATTCTGGAGCAAGTCATAATATGATTTGTAATGCCAAGCTGTTAACAAATATTAAGCCTTGCGAAGGAAATGTTAAAGTTGCAAATGGAAAAGAGGTTCAAATAGAAGGAATTGGAGACCTAAAAGTGTTTAGGGAAAATACTAAGGCTTTATACATTCCAGAATTCACATCTAACTTACTCTCGGTTTATAAAGCAACTAAGGATCTAGATTGCAAAGTTATTTTTGGATCTAATGATGTTGAGTTTCAGGATAATGAGACTAAGGAAGTAATCGGAGTAGGGAATGTGGAAGGTGGTTTGTATTTGCTGAATAAAGAAGATGGAGTGATGGAGTCGTTTGCCGTTAGTCTGGTTGGTTCAAGCCCTTTATGGCACTCACGCCTTGGTCATCCAAGTGACAAGGTGCTCAGCATGGTCCTGCCAAACCTCACCTTACCTAATAAGGAGTGTGAAGCGTGTGTCTTAGGGAAGCATTATAGGAAAGTGTTTCCGGAATCTACTACTGTGTATGAGAAGTGTTTTGAGTTGATACATTCTGATGTGTGGTCAGCCCCCTGTACTTCAAAAGATCAATATAAGTATTTCGTGTCTTTCATTGATCAAAGGTCAAAGTACACTTGGGTAACTCTAATGAGCTCTAAGGATCAAGTATTTGAATCATTTCAAAAATTCTACAATTATGCACTGAATCAGTTTGGTACAAAGATCAAGATCCTTAGGAGTGATAATGGTGCAGAGTATATGAGTAATAGATTCAAGAAGTTGCTGGATGACAATGGGATTATTCACCAAACTTCTTGTGCATACACACCTCAGCAGAATGGAGTTTCCGAGAGAAAGAATAGATATTTGCTAGAGGTGGCTAGAAGTATGATGTTTGATAGAGGCGTGCCTAAGAGTTTTTGGGGAGATGCTGTGATGGCGGCATGCTATGTGATTAATCGTTTACCCACAGAAAGTCTGAGCCACAAGTCTCCATTTGAAATTTTGAATGGAGTAAAGCCAAGCATTGATCACCTAAGAGTTTTCGGGTGTAAATGCTATGTCTTTACCCCTGATGCACTAAGGAGTAAACTTGAGCCAAAAAGCATCAAATGTATTTTCGTGGGATACTCAAGCACTCAGAAGGGATACAAGTGTTTCCATCCAGAAACTAATAGGATATATGTGTCAAGAGAGGTGCGTTTTGATGAGAATTGTGGGTATTTTGAAGAAAAAAAATGGGAGGATTTAGATGACATTGTGAGCTCGGGCATAGACAGAGAGCGAGTGCTAAGAAGCATCTTGGCAGATGTCAATGGTTCGAATGGAGGTAATGATGAGCAAGCGATATCTCAGAATGAGCAAAGAGGTGAAGAGGAAGAAGAAGACAATGAGAAACTCTCATCGAATACAAGCTCACTACCAAGGGATTCCGAACTGGTTGAAGAATCAGAACTTGAAAGTGGTGAGGGGGAGTCTGAACATGAAGAAGTTGAGGTAACTCAAGAACCCCCTCTAAGAAGAAGCCAACGGATAAGGCATGGCCCAGAAAATTGGAAAAACACTAGGGTGTATTACTATGGATTAGCTACGGTTCAACAAGAGCATATAGGATCTGAGGTGAAGTCTACCGTAGATGAGGGATGTTCTGGGCGTACGGCAGACTTTGATTCTGAACCTATAGGCGACAGCATCCCTCCCTTACCAAGTAGATCATGTACTTCAAAGAGAAGAGAATTAACCGTAAGTGACATAAAATATTCTATTGAAGCATATAGTTCAGTGTCCTATTTAGGTGCTGAGCAGCAAGCTTACCTCACCAAGATTGATGAACATCAAGTCCCAGCATCATATGAGGAAGCATGTAGAGACGAGAGATGGGTTAAAGCCATGGAAGAAGAGATCAGTTCTATGGTGAGAAACAATACATTGAATTTGACTGAGCTGCCAAGAGGGAAGAAGCTAGTGGGATGTAGATGGGTTTATACTATCAAGTATAAAAGCAATGGTGAAGTCGAGAGATACAAAGCGAGACTAGTGGCAAAGGGATACACACAAGTCTATGGAGAAGATTATACAGAAACTTTTGCTCCGGTGGCAAAATTGCATTCGATAAGGGTTCTCCTATCCATTGCGGTTAACTTGTCATGGGAGTTATGGCAAATGGATGTAAAAAATGCCTTTTTACAAGGAGATCTAGAAGAGGAAGTCTTTATGGCTCTTCCACAAGGATATGGTACAGGTACAAATCAGGTCTGTGAGTTGAAGAAAGCTATTTATGGTTTGAAACAATCCCCGAGGGCCTGGTACCAAAGACTGAGCAGATGCTTGCTGGAGAAGGAATTTGTGAAGTCGAAAGCTGATCATACTCTATTCACCAAGAGGAGTAAAGAGGGGCTAGTGGCTGTTCTTATCTATGTAGATGATATCATCATCACCGGAAATGATGTTGAAGGAGTTAAAAGGACCAAGGTAATTCTGAGCTCCACGTTTGATATAAAAGATTTGGGAGAGCTGAGGTATTTCTTGGGCATTGAGATGATCAGAGAGCCAAATGGGATGTTTATATCACAAAGGAAGTATGTGATTGACTTACTAAAGGAAACCGGCAAGTTAGGGTCAAAGCCAGCAAAAGCGCCCATTGAAGAAGGCTATCAAGATGTGAGTAAGGAGGAAATGTGGCCTGATGTCAAGCAATATCAAAGGTTAGTTGGAAAACTAATCTACTTAACTATAACTCGGCCGGATATTTGCTTTGCCGTGAATAGGGTGAGCCAGCACATGCAAGCTCCAAAAGCACACCATTGGGGCATGGTGGAGAGAATACTTAGGTATCTCAAGGGGAACCCTGGAAAGGGAATATAGTTGAGTCGCAATGAAAATACAGAATTGGAAGCCTATTGTGATTCTGACTATGCTGGAGACAAACAAGATAGAAAATCTACAACTGGGTATTGCACATTTGTAGGAGGAAATCTTGTCACTTGGAGGAGTAAAAAACAGAAAGTAATTGCATTGTCAAGTGCTGAGGCTGAGTATAGAGCAATGAAAGAAGTCACAAAGGAGATGATATGGCTGAAGGCTCTTCTCAAGGATTTGGGTATTCAAGAAACCAAACCAATGACCCTTTATTGCGATAACCAAGCCGCAATACACATAGCTTCAAATCCAGTGTTTCATGAGAGAACGAAACACATTGAAGTGGATTGTCACTTCATCCGGGGCAAGATTCAAGATGGGATAATAATCCCTAAGTTTGTGAAAAATGGAGACCAGGTGGCAGACATCTTCACAAAGGCTACTTCCCTAAGTATATGTGAGTACATCCATGATAAGATAGGCTTAAAGGATCCCTACCAGCCTATCTTGAGGGGGAGTGTTGAGAATATGGATGAGAAGGCATACATGGGAAGTAGCAATGCGAGTTCACATAATAACAAAGGCAAGGAGCTGGAGTGCATAGCAAGTATCTGGGAACTTGGCGAATGTTCTAAGACTAAGGGAGAAGTGCCGTATGCAACAAGTAAGGAAAAGAGTGGAGCTGATGATTTAATGAGTGGCAAAACTAGACATTGGGATGTAACTAGAAGGAAGGATTCTTGGTTGAATTCTAAGCAGATCAAAGGGTTAAAAAACCAAGAAGAAGCACATGAGGAGCCATTGGGTAAAGGCAAGCTCCATGCTCCTCACCCAAAGAAGAAACACGCCCAGGACTTGATCATAGCATGTTTAACCATTTTAGGAAGTCAAGGGTGTTAGTCTTTTACCCATTGTAAATTCCTGTGTCTTGTTTTTAAATTTTTTCTCTTACATGTATGCACATTCAAACCGAGCTCAATTGATAGAATAACAAGAAAAAATATTCCAGAAATCTCTCTCAGCCATCTTCAATCTCATTGAGTTCTTGATATTTTCTAATTCTAGTTTATTCTCCTTAAAATCAACACCGTAAAAGTCCGTACGGATCCGTAAAAGTTTGTTCGGATCCGTACAAGTCCGTACGGATCTGTACAAGGCCGTACAAGACCGTACGACCTAAGGGAGCCTCCGGAACGTATAAGGAAGTCTTTGATAGTCTTCGAGAGTCTTTGAGAAGCTTGGCAATGTTCGGATCATGCACCAAGTCACTAGAGTGTCCAGGTGCATTGGTGCCTTGTCCTTGGTCTTCTTTCTTATCCATTCGGTCAAGGAAGGGTTGGACCAGGCTGGCATGGTCAAGGGCGCTCCAAAGACTACACTCATATTGGCTGGTTCAAATTAAAGTTAAACCTAGGTTCCCTTGTAATTCTCCTATAAATATGCTATGTAATTCACAAAGATCAATAAGAAATTCTTCTCTAATATTCTACTATGGTTGTAGGTCTAAGCATTTACAGCTCTGCCCACAACCCTCTAAACTCCCCAAACAAGTCCTTGAACGCCTTCCCATTCTGCTGAAGGTCGTTCAATGCCTTCTTCACCTCAAAGATCCTTGAAATGTTTGAGATGTTTCCATAAACTCCCTTGAGCGTCTCCCATAGCTCCTTGGAGTTCTCACAGTATGAATAGGCCTCCAGTATATGGCTCAAGGAAGCTTTGAAGCGCAGCCAAGACTTGAGCATCTTCTTGCTCCCCCTTCCTCTCCATCATACTGCCATCTTCGCCCTTTCTTCTTCAGCATTTCCCACCGAGCTTTCAACATACTCCCACTGCCATCTTTCTCTTAGGACTGTCTTTGTGGTCCTTGACCACAAAATATAGTTATTCCCCTTGAGAATAACCGGTAGAACCATATTCTTGGAGTTTTCCATGACTTAAAATTTTTGGTGAATAGTACACATGAAACAGAAAAAAAACAGAGTGATTTGAAGTGTTTGAGAGATATGAATGAGTTTATGATCTTGTTTATGACCTTAAGTGCTCTGATACCATGTGGATTTTAGAGGATATGAAGATAATTTTAGGGGAAGAATATTAGGAGAGAGGAGTAATGAAGATGATGAATAGAAGTTTTTATTAGAGAAGAACTTGTGTATTTTTGTGTGTAATTTCTTCTTACAATCCAATTCACATATATGCATGCTTTACATGAATTATAGTGAGAAAAATATCTCACCAACACCTCTAGACAAGTATAGGCGAGCCATGCTTCTCCCAACTGCTCCTACCTACTCCTCTTTGCAACTTGCTCCACTTGTGCTGAGAGAGAAAAAAATGGTCTGCTTCTAATCACTCTAGTTCCTTCTCTACTTCTTGTTTGGTCTCGTTTTAGTTGATCTTAACTACTCATTGGCACTTTATTTCATGTGCAAGCAAGACTTTATTCTTCTTCTCTTCATTACTTGTTTTGCACGGTATACCTTCTCCTTTTACTCCTGAGCTCTCACCATATTCCAACACACTTGCTATACATGCCAACTCTTTCACTTTGATATTGTCTCCTCTCCTTTCACGTGCACACACCTTTCACATCCATATTCTCAACAGTTTTCAAGTTTTATGATGCAAATGAACATGGATGATGAGATGAACACGGATGAACTAGAAAAATGCAAGGGTTGAATCAATTCTTTTCTCTTGATGCTTTGTACCAACCGTGACTCAACTAGAGGCAATCGTATGGGGGCTTCGAAGAACTCTTACACATAGCCATACAAGTGGAACAACAAGTTAAAAGGAAACAAAGTAGCATGAACCGGACATGAGTACAAAGCACACCGAATTGGTCTCGTAGTGCATCTCCCTACAATAACCCACTCGACCCCAAGACAAGAGCAAGCCCGCCATAGTAGAGTTATGGTTCAAATCTAGGGTCCCCCGAGGCATCAAGGGAAAAGACTTTTGAGCCGAGAGGAGAAGCCAATGCAATGAGAAGCCGAGACATTATATGCTACAAGTGTCAAGGCCATCGCCATTATGCGAGGGAGTGTCCGAACCGCCGATTCATGATCATAACACCCTCCGAGGACTATGAGCCTCAAGAAGAAGAAGAGCAGCTATAAGGAGAGGAAACCTTTGAAGAAGAAGTAGAGTACCAAGATGAGGAAGAGCTTGTAGTCATCTGAAGGATCTTAAGCACCACACCATCACCGGAAGACACCACACAATACGAAAACATCTTTCACACACGGTGTACGGTAAGTGGCAAGGTATGTCGTCTAATTATCAATAGGGGATCGTGTACTCATGTTGCTAAGTCGACTACGGTAGGTAAGCTTAAGTTAACCCCCCTTAAGCATCCAAAGCCGAAGGGAGTCAAGACAATCTTGGATTGGTTTATAGATGTTTTTCACGAGGAAATATCACATAGCCTACCACCTACTAGAGGGATAAAGCATCAAATCGACCTTATTCCCAGAGCTCAATCCACAATAGGCCCTCCTACCAAGTGAATCCCGAAGAGGCCAAAGAATTGGAGAAGCAAGTAGGTAATTTGATGAGCAAGGGATATGTCTGGGAAAGCCTTAGCCCTTGTGCGGTTCCGGTTTTGTTAGTCCCAAAAAAGGACAGAACTTGGAGGATGTGTATAGACTTCCATGCCATCAATAACATCACGATCAAGTATCGACACCCGATCCTGAGACTAGATGACATGCTATACGAGGTAAACGACTCAACCCTCTTCTCTAACATCAATCTAAAAAGCGGGTATCATCAAGTAAGGATGAAAGAGGGTGATGAATGGAGAACCGCATTCAAAACCAAACAAGGCTTTGTTGTTAGCTCGCAGAGGTTGAAAGTAGACAACGAGAAGATCAAGGCAATTAAGGAATGACCTACACTGATGAGTATTAGTCAAGTTAAAAGCTTTCACGGGTTGGCTAGCTTATAGTGAAAAGCTTTGTGAAGTTACGCTAAACTACCCTACTTACGATAAGGAGTTATATTACCTCTTGACCAAGGAATGTGTCATTCACACCGATCACGAGACCTTGAAGCACTTAAAAGGATATACTTATCTCAAGAAAAGGTATGCCAAGTGGTTAGAATTCATCGAGACCTTTCCATACGTGGTCAAGTTTAAAAAAGGCAAAGAAAATGTGATCGATCTACGCGACATGTATTGATATCAACTATGGAGGCCAAGGTTTTAGGGTTTGAGAATATCAAGGAGTGGTATGAAAGTGATCCAGAGCTAGAAGAATGTTATCAAGGAAAAGGAAAGGGAGTGTAGCAAAGATTCTACATCCATGACTGTTTTCTTTTTAAGGACAA
The DNA here is from genome assembly GCA_963922655.1 of Cardamine chenopodiifolia. Lineage (NCBI taxonomy): Eukaryota > Viridiplantae > Streptophyta > Magnoliopsida > Brassicales > Brassicaceae > Cardamine > Cardamine chenopodiifolia. Next base: position 14,551,451 of record OZ000481.1, on the reverse strand, counting down.
GAAACTTTGTATTCCAAAGGGTTCAATTAGGGAGTTAGTCATGAAAGAAGCGCATAGAGGGGGTTTAATGAGGCACTTCGGAAACAAGAACACTTGGCAATGCTCCTAAAACACTTATATTGGCTAAAGATGCGACGAGAGGTTGAGAAGTTTTGTGCAAGATGTTTGGTTTGTAAGAGGGCTAAATCACGGAGTCATCCGCATGGTATATACCTTCCCTTACCAAACCCCTACTTCACCATGGGTTAACCTCTCCATGGACTTCGTCTTGGGATTACCGAAAGTACAACAAAAATATTCCATCTTTGTGGTAGTCGATCGATTCTACAAGATAACACACTTAATCTCATGTTCCAAGACAAACGATGCCACCCAAACTGCCAATTATTCTTCAAGGAAGTCGTCAAGTTGCATGGGATCCCGAAGAGTATTATCTCGGATTGAGACACAAAACTTTAAAGCCACTTTTGCAGAACATTTTTGAGGATAATGGGGACTAAGCTAGTCTTTTCTACAACATGCCACCCTCAAACAAATGATCAAACCGAATATGAAGACTTGGGTGGAGTGCCTACTATTGATCAAGAAGACCAGCCAGGCCTTGCAAGACCAAACCATCCCGACCGTACGGATTTTGTACGGACTTGTACGGACTTGTACGGACTTGTACGGACTGTACGGATTGTACGGACCGTGCAAAATCCGGGATTCCCCAAAATGTCTCCAAACATCCTAAAATGAAGAAACAAGAATGTGCAAAACTCGGGATAAAGTATTTTCAGGATTTGGGGATCGTGCAAAACTCGGGTGCAAAAGGACATGGATAGCTGGCACTGAATCTAGCCAAAGGAGTGTCCCAATGCAACCTTATCCAACCGGTCAAAGCAAGGAGGGCTGGAGCAAGGCTGGCATTCTTATCCACATGGTCAAAAGGAGCCTCCAAGACTAAGCCCTTATTGGCTAGTTTGAATTAAAGCATTTCTATTGGTTGTTGCATTTTGAATTTACTTAGAGAAAACCCTAGATTTTTCTCTATAAATGTAATGCCTCATTATCAATGAAATGTAAGACCCTTTGGGGTCCCATTCTCTCATTCTCCATGAAATCTCTCTCATTTTATTCTCCTTAGTCTCATTTACATGCTTATTCTCTTAGTTCATACTTGCATATTCTCCATGTCATTTACATTATTCTCTCATGTTTAATCTCTTATATTCCGCATAATCTCTCTAATTCTAACACCTACCTGAGCATTAAGGTCCTTAAATGTGTCCTTAATCTCTTTCTTCTTATTCTTTTATTTTCATACACTTTGTTAGCCTCTTTCACTCTGAGAGTTATTCCTCAAAACCATTGGTTCTTGAGTTGTGAAAGTTGCTAACTTAGTCTTTCTAGTGACAATGAAGAGAAATAAATGGGGGCTGTAGTGAAAAACTACATAAAAAAGGAGATTAAAGGCTGCCTTAATTGCTTATTCATGGATTCGTCTAGTGCTTCCATTTTTTTGAAATGAATACACTTAGAACCATGATTTGCTGGTGCCTCATTCTATAATCTATTCTTTTTAAGCCCCATGTTTCATCTCCAAGTCATTTCTTGATTTTAACGCTCAAACCACAATTTTTACAAAGTTAAAACCTTGGATTGTATTTTTCTTTCTTATAGAATGAAGAAATACGTAACTCCATCGTATTTTATGTTTTTGAGTTTTTTTAGTGGTTTGAAGCAATTTCAATTAGTGAACCATGATTAAAATTACTTGATTCTTATGGATTTAAGCATATTTAATCATGTTGTATCCGTGTTTTAAAGGTAGAGAACCTTGGTAAAACTTTGCTCTTATGAGTTTAAGTATAAAACTTTGATGAATCATAATCCTTGTTTTGTGGGAAGAGAACTTTGGTAAAGCTATGTTTCCATAAGCATAAGCATAAAGTCATGTTGAATCCAAGTCCCATTTTTAAGGGAAGAGAACTTTGGTAAAGCTATGCCCCCATGAGCATAAGCATAAAGCCATGTTGAATCCAAGTCCCGTCTTGAAAAGAGAAGAGAACCTTGGTAAAGCTATGTTATTATGAGCATAAGCACATAGCCTTGATGTATCCAAATCTCTTTGTTTTCAAATTACCAAAGGAAGAGAACCTCGTTGAATCCAAAAGCTAGAGAACCTTGATGAATCCAAATCCTTTGGTAGAAAATCTTGGACTACTTTCAAACATTTTTGAGTCCTAGGTTATTTTTTTCAATTTTTCTTAAAAATTCTTATTGGATTCCAATCTCTTCTGTACTTGTTTGTTTGGGAAGAGTGTTTTAAGGAATCCTTGGTTGTTCTATTTAAGAAAAGAAAAAAAAAGGGTAGCGAACCTTGTTGAATCCGAAGCTAGGGAACCGAGATGGATCCAAATCCAAAGTTGGATGAGAGCCTCGTTGAAACTCGAATGCTGGAGAACCTTGAGTGAATCCAAACCCTTAGAAACCAAAAGAAGTGAACCATGACCTATTTTGGCTCGTTGGAGTTAAAATTGAGAAGGCATGATGGATCCAAATTCTTTTGTGTTAAAAGAGGTGAACCATGACCTGATTTACTCATTGGAGTTAAAGTCGAGAAGGCATGATGAATCCAAACTCTTTTGGGATTAAAGAAGTGAACCATGGCCTGATTTACTCATACATGTTAAATCGAGAAGGCATGATGAATCCAAGTTCTTTAAATCCAAGTTTTCAAAAACATTGGACCTCTAGTATTTACTAAGTCCTTGGTAAAATTTTTCAAAAAAAAAAAGAAAAAGGGATGAATCTTAGTCAGTTTTCTTTCTTATGAATGAAAAACAATTAATGACATTGATTCATCCGGTTTTGTTTTCTCAAAAGGATAGGCTTTGGTTTAAAGTTTTCCATTCTTGTTAAAACAAGTGGATAATTCCAAAGACCATTGCTAGAATCCGATCTCTCAAATGAGAGTAAAGTCCTTTGTGGTGAAGAGCCATGAAGAGAAAAATCCCAACCACTAACCTTTGTTTTTCTTAGGAATGGAAGAATGTGAGTGGTGGAAGAAGAAGTCAAATCTCAAGAAGATCGACCAATCAAAACAATGGTTCAACAACGAGTCACTATCCTAACCGGTTTAACATAAAGGGCTACTCTCTAAACACTAATCTTTTCCAATATACTTAGTGTACCAATTATTTTTTAATCTTGTTTCTTTAGTTTCTCTTATTTGCAATCTATCTTTCATCTAAACTTTCTTATCCCTCACGTTGAGTACTTAAAAATTTTAAATCTCATGATGAAGGTTTAGAGGAGGAAAGCGTGAATATTCTAACGGGGAAGTATTAGATGATGAAAAGGCCAAATGAAGATTAAATGAAGTAAAGAAGTATGATAGGTGACACAAGGAAGCTGTGGGAGTTAGTGTTCATTTGGTACCGGTTTGAAGTGTTCATCTTTTACGTTTTTCAAGCTTGCCTTTCGGAGTCCCTCCAACCAAGCTTGAGGGGGAGTAAGAACCGAAAAGAAGGCAAGAATCTTCAAGCAAACCACGCCGAGTTGAGACTAGACCACACCGCACTAAAAGATGTTGAAGGTTCGTGCTCACTCGTGGACAAGTTGATAGAGGGGCCACACCGTTGGAAACAAGTTGTAGGTTCGTGCTCACTTGTGGACGAGTTGATAGAGGGACCGCATCATAGGAGACAAATTGTCCCACTAGAAGACGGGCCACTTTACTAAAGATCAAAACCGGGTCACTTGCAAAGACAAGCTTGCAAAGACAAGCTCACAAAGACAAGGGCAATGGTTGAGACAAAGCAAGGAGGCATAAGTGAGGAGAATAAGGAGATAAAATCAGAGCATACACAAGTGGTGCTCCCCGACCCAATAAATCAACAAAGAGGAAGAAACCAGCATCCAAAGGAATTAGGTTGTTTCTATCCTCTCTCTCCATTTAAATTCTCTATGCAAAGTATGATCATTTCTACCATTAAAATTGGAGTAAATTGATACATTTTGTCAATTTTTCTTGCAAGGAGCAATGTGCATAAAGGACTTCAAACCCAAAAGATCGTATTTCCTTATTCTCAAGCTGATCGTGAGGGGGAGCATTCAAAGCATTGATCAAGATTTGGAATCCACAAATGGTGAACCCAAGAAGGATGACCCGAGAGCTAAGACTCAAGCGTGGTGAACCCAAGAGGAAGACCAAAGTGATTACCAAAGAATGAAATCAACAAATCCTTGCAAGACTACAACAAGTGAAGATTAAGTTGCGACATTCTTCACAAAGGTTACAAGACCTTTTCATGTCCTTGGTCAAAGGTCCCCTAGATCCGTGAAGGCCATACTCTTTTTCCCTTATAAGGTTTTGTCCCAAAGGGTTTTCTTTATAAGGTTTTTAATGAGGTGGCACTCACGGGTCACTCCAAACTTAGCCTCCATTCTCAAGTTCACTATGGCTAAGTTTGAGGGGGAGTATTGATCAAGAAGACCAGCCATGCCTTGCAAGACCAAACCATCCCGACCGTACGGATTTTGTACGGACTTGTACGGACTTGTACGGACTGTACGGATTGTACGGACCGTGCAAAATCCGGGATTCCCCAAAATGTCTCCAAACATCCTAAAATGAAGAAACAAGAATGTGCAAAACTCGGGATAAAGTATTTTCAGGATTTGGGGATCGTGCAAAACTCGGGTGCAAAAGGACATGGATAGCTGGCAATGAATCTAGCCAAAGGAGTGTCCCAATGCAACCTTATCCAACCGGTCAAAGCAAGGAGGGCTGGAGCAAGGCTAGCATTCTTATCCACATGGTCAAAAGGAGCCTCCAAGACTAAGCCCTTATTGGCTAGTTTGAATTAAAGCATTTCTATTGGTTGTTGCATTTTGAATTTACTTAGAGAAAACCCTAGATTTTTCTCTATAAATGTAATGCCTCATTATCAATGAAATGTAAGACCCTTTGGGGTCCCATTATCTCATTCTCCATGAAATCTCTCTCATTTTATTCTCCTTAGTCTCATTTACATGCTTATTCTCTTAGTTCATACTTGCATATTCTCCATGTCATTTACATTATTCTCTCATGTTTAATCTCTTATATTCCGCATAATCTCTCTAATTCTAACACCTACCTTTTGAAGAATTCGTATAACCGAGCAACTCATTCTGCTACATAGCTCTCTCCATTTGAAATTGCTTACGGGTTCAAGCTCCTAACTCGATTGGATCTTTTGCCACTTCTCCCTAATCAACTTGATAACCAAGAAGGGATCTCTAAAGCCGAACACGTGAAGCAGCTACACGAGAAGGTTTGGGTAAACATCGAGCAAAGAACCAAAGATACGCTAAGCACGCTAAGAAAGGGCGCCAACATGTGTCATTCTGTCATTCCAACCTTTAGAGCTGAAAGGTTCCCACGCCTTAGGATCAACAAGCTCGCACCAAGAGGAGATGGCCCGTTCAAGATTTTTGGAGAAGATAAACAATAACACCTACCGCCTCGAACTTCCCGGTGAGCTTAGCGTTTCTTCAACCTTCCCGATGATTTTAACGTTTCTTGGTGACTTGGCTCATTTTGATGTAGGTGATGAACCGGTTTTGAGGACAAAAACTTTAGAAGAGGGAGGGGATGATAGGGCCCCGGTACCAGCTCGAGCATTAGTCGAAGAACCCGAGGAAGCGACCAAGGAATTACTCAAGTCACCTGAGGAGCGACCCGAGGAAGAGAAGGACCCTGAAGCTCGTACTATACCACTGGGGATCGTGAAGAGAAACAATGTCAGAGTCTATATGGCGATGTTCAATGCGTACGTACAAGGAGCCCTAAGACACGAGAAGGATTTATTTCATAGGGTTTGCCGAGGGAGTTTTTAATGAGGCAATGATACTTGGTGCATCACACTCTCTTCCATTGCTTATCTTATTTGGAAATATCATTGACGAGCTAAGAGAGGCAAGGAGTGTGATTCTATCTTCAAGAAGAACCTTACTTAAATAAAGTCTTCTTTTCTCTTTAATAATTTTACCAAGTGTTGCTTCATTTCTTTGGGGTCCAGTTTAGGAGAGTGTTAGTTAAATTGGATCATTTTATAATTACTTTCCATCAGACCTAAAAGACTCCATATAAAAGCACTGAACTCTTGTAATTATTTTTGTTACCACTTCAGAAATCAAAAACAAATATATTAATCAACTTGATAACCAGGAAGGGATCTTTAAATCCAAACACGTGAAGAAGCTACATGAGAAGGTTTGGGTAAAAATTGAGCAAATGACTGAGAGATATGCTAAACACGTTAACAAAACGGCTTTAACATGTGTCATTCCAACCGGGGGATTGGGTTTCGCTACACTTCAGGGCTGAAAAGTTCCCATGCCTTAGAATGAACAAGCTCACACCAAGAAGAGATCGCCTGTTCAAGATTTTGGAGAAGATCAACAATAATGCCTACCGCCTCAAACTTCTTGGAAAGTTTTACGTTTCTTCAACCTTTAATGTGGCTGACTTGGCCATTTGATGTAAGTGATGAACCGGTTTAGAGAACCAAACCTTTAGAAGAGGGAGGGAATGATGGGGCCCCAATACCAGCTCGAGCATTACACGGAGAACCCGAGGAAGCGACTGAGGAATTACTCGAGTCACCCGAGGAGCGACTCTCTTCCATTGCTTATCTTACTTGGAAATATCATTGACGAGCTAAGAGAGGCAAGGAGTGTGATTTTATCTTCAAGAAAACCCTTATTTAAGTAAAGTCTTCTTTTCTCTTTAATAGTTTTTCTAAGTGTTGCTTCATTTCTTTGGGGTCAAATTTAGGAGGGTGTTAGCTAAATTGGATCAATTTGTAATTACTTTCCATCACACCTAAAAGGCTCCATATAAAAGCAATGAACTCTTGTAATTATTTTTGTTACCACTTCAGAAATAAAAAACAAATATTATTTTCTCTTCTTGTTCTTAAGCGATTCAAGATCAGATGCTCCACACCTGGAAGCATAGCTCGGTGTTGGAGCTTGTTGTATCAATGATGGCCCCCCAGTACTGGCTGCTTTAGCATTCCCTGAGGAACCACTTGAGTTACCCGAGAAGCAACCCAAAGAAGAGAAGCACCCTGAAGCTTGCTTCTTTGTGACTCGGGGATAAGCACATAACACTTACTTCCAAATGGTCGGAGATGATTGATGTTAGGCTTTACTCCATTAAGCACCTCATATGGAGACTTGTTGTTTAGGTTTGGTGTTGGTAACCGATTGATGACATAACAAGCTGTCATTATGGCATCTCCCCAAAAGCTTTTTGGAACTTTCCGATCAAACAACATGCTTCTAGCTACCTCCAACAAATGCCTATTCTTCCTTTTCGATACTCCGTTTTGCTGAGGAGTATAAACACATGAGGTTAGGTGCACTATTCCCTTTTCTTCCACAAAATTCTTGAACTGATTACTTAGGTATTCTCCCCCATTATCACTTCTGAGAATTTTGATCTTGGTTCCAAATTGTATTTCGACATACTTGTAGAATTTCACAAAGTATTCAAATACTTGGCTCTTGGAACTCATGAGTGTCACCCACGTATACTTGGACTTTTCATCAATAAAAGAGACAAAATACTTATATTGATCTTTGGAGATACATGGAGCTGTCCATACATTAGAGTGAATCAGCTCAAAGCACTTAGCATACTTAGATGTGGAATCCAGAAAACTACTCCTACATTGCTTGCCTAACACACAAGCTTTACATCCTTTATTGTCTTCGGTGATATTGGGCAAGATCATGCTGAGCACCTTGTTGCTTGGGGGACCTAGCCGTGAGTGCCATAAAGATCTTGAACCAACTTCACTCAGACCACAAGACTTCACTACATCTTGCTCCTCTTTATTCAAAACATACAGCCCACCTCTAACTCTTCCTTCTCCAATCACTTCCTTAGTATTATTGTCTTGAAACTGAACTTCATTAGATCCAAAAATAACTTTACAATTCAGGTCTTGAGTAGCCTTATGAACCGACAACAGATTGGTGGTGAATTCTGGAACAAACAAAGGCTTAGTGTTTTTTCGAAACAATTTCAAATCACCAATTCCTTCTATGGAGACTTCTTTACCATTAGCTATCCTAACGGTTCCACCATGAGGTTTTATATTCGCTAATAAACCTCCATCTCTAATCATGTGGTGACTTGCACTTGAGTCTACAATAACCTTTTTACCAAGTTTAGAAGCTATGTAGCTCTTACCAGAATCAACTAGTTTGGAGATGCTTTTGATGAGGGCTTCCAGGTCTGATTTCCTCACTAAGCCATCATCTCCTACACTTGCACTTCCAGCAAAAATCCTTGTTCCCTGACAAACTCCTTGGTTACTTCCTCTCAGCCTTGCTGGCTTCAAATGTGGGTGAAGGGTCCAGCATTTTTCTTTTGTGTGCCCTCTCATCTTGCAATGTTCACATTCCAAGTTCCTCCTTTCACCATAGCTTTGGTTTCTTTGCGCCACATGCGCTATCTCACTTGTTGGCTTGAATAAGCATCTAGCTCCCTCTTCTTTTTGAATCTGTTGACATACTTTATTTAGAGTTGGAAGTTTGTCAAACCTCAAAATATGCTGAATGAGGCTCTTGTACGAATCATTGAGCGTGAGCAATAATCCAAATACTTGGTCTTGCTCTCTCCTCTCATTTAGCTCTTTGGGATCGTTTGTTGCCGGCCTAAGCATCTCCAGCTCTGCCCACAACCCTCTAAACGTTCCAAACAGATCCTTGAATGCCTTCCCCTCTTGCTGAAGATCATTCAGGGCTTTCTTGACTTCAAAAATCCTTGAGATATTTGATATATCTCCATACACTCCTTTGAGTGTTTCCCACAGCTCCTTGGTTGTCTCACAATAGGAGTAACCAGCCAATATTGATGGCTCAAGAGAGCTCTGAAGCGCTGCAAGGACTTGTTGGTCCTCTTGCTCCCATTTCTTCTCCTTTGTACCGCCATCACCAGCTTCACTTCCTTCAACAGCTCCTTCCGAGATTTCCACATATCCCCACAGCCCTCTACTTCTCAAGGCTGTCTTCGTGGTCCTTGACCACAAGAGCTAGTTGTTTCCCTTGAAGATAACTGGTAGTATCATCTGCTTTTGCATCTCCATAGTTTATACCAAAGAAATGTCCGTTAAATAAAACTGAAAGACATAAGAGATTTATGAACGAAAATAGGGGATTTCAAAGGGATTAGAAGAAATTAGATGATAAAACCGAGTTTAAGAACTTGTTATAGATCTTAAATGCTCTGATACCATGTAGAATTTAGAGAGTATAATCGATAAGGATAAGATAAGTGAGAGAGAAAAGAAGAGAAGTTGTTTGATTTTTAATCTCTTGATTTTATTTCTTCTAAGTGTTTTACAAGATATAGGTGAGCTAGATGAAGGAGAAATACAGCCAATACAATGAAATATCCACAAGGTAAATTACTAATCTCCACTTAGCCCAAAATGGCAAAACAGACTTTGGGGAGACTTCCAATTTTGCTCCTTTAGACTGAGCGTTAGGGGCTGGTAATTATCCACTGGTTCTTAGCATGGTTTCTCTCCAGCCTTTGACTTTCTGACCTGGTCTTGTTTCAACCGAGATTCCTTGCCTCCAATTCCTTTCCAACGGCTAGTTACCTGTTCTCCTTTGCGTTTGCTAACCCTTGTGTCTAGCCTTCCCACACAAGCTATCTTCTCGTTCTCTTCAACAGAATACACATCTTGTGCTTTTGGCTTCTAGTTTGTCCCTCTGAGTACCTGGGACAAATACAAAACACAAACACCCAAGAACTCGTAAGTGATTGATAAAGTTTTTTTTGTTATTTAAAATTTCAAAGGGAGAGACGTCCTTTAGGACTCTTGTTGGAATTCGGTTAATAAGATAGCAGGCCGTCATGATTGCATCTCCCCAGAAGTTTCTTGGCAGGTGAGAATGGAACTGTTGAATTTGCGGAATAGAATATTAGAGAGTTTGAGAGTGCTTGAAAGAGAAACAATAGAATGAGAGATAAAGAGAAGTTTCCATTAGAATTGATTAAGTGTTACAAAGGGTGTACAACTTGTATATATAGAGGAGAGCCACGAAATTAGAAGGTGAAGAAGGGTTTCACAACATTCAAATTTCCCTCCAATCTCTTATTTGAAATTCAAACACATCTCCTTCCTTTTTCACACTTCCCGAGACACCCACTTGTGCACCCAAAGTCTTCACCCTTCTAGAAGACTTCTTAATGGGCTTGCACATGTTGAATAAGGCTTCTTCTCTTCTTTGGGTCTTAAGCTCTCTTCTCTTGTTTTCTTATTTCTTCTTATTTAACGCAGATGAATGAATTTTCTCATTATTCAACACTCCCCCTCAAGCTTTACCATAGAGAAACCAAAGGTTAAGTTTGGAACCATGATGACCCACCTCATTAAAACCCTTAGTATGGAAAACCTCATGGGACAAAACCATACTATGGGAAAAATAGTGTGGACTCCATGGCTAAGGAAATCTTGGCCGAGACATATCTAAGAGTCCAAGCTTTGAATGGATGAACTCACACACTTTTAAACTCGCTGCCTTGGTAAAAATGTTTGCCAATTGTTCTGAACTCCTTGTAAAGCATGGAAGAATGACCCTTTTTCCACCATCTCTCGCACCTTGTAACAATCCACTTCAATATGCTTTGTCCTCTCATGGAACACTGAGTTGGACGCAATGTGAATAGCAGCTTGGTTGTCACAACACATTGTGATTGGATCTTGCGATTGAATGCCCAAATCCTTGAGAAGAGCTTTCAGCTATGTTAGCTCATTTGTGAGCTTCCTCATTGCTCTATACTTAGCTTCAGCACTTGAACATGACATAACCTTTTGTTTCTTGCTCTTCCAAGTGACCAGGTTACCTCCAATGAATGTGCAATACCCAATGGTGGATCTTCTATCCGTTTTGTCTCCAGCCCAGTCAGCATCACAATAACCCACAATTTATGTGTTTTTGTTACAACCCATCCAAATGCCTTGACCTGGAGCTCCTTTGAGATATTTGAGAATCCAATCCACCATGCTCAACTGGTGCACTTTTGGAGCTTGCATATGTTGACTCACCTGGTTCACAGCAAAACACAAATCAGGATGAGTTATGGTAAGATAAATCAACTTACCAACCATTCTCCGATATTTCTTGACATCTTCAAAAGGTTTATCTTCAAGCTCCCCCTCTCGTGACTTTGTATCCTTCATCTAAGGGAGTCTTTGCTGGTTTGGCTCCTAGCTTTCCTGCCTCAGCCAATAGATCAAGAGTGTACTTCCTTGGGGATAAGAAGAGTCCTTCATTGGACCTATAGATTTCAATCCCTAGAAAATATTTCAACTCTCCAAGATCTTTAATATCAAATACAGATTTTAAATATGCTTTTGGATCTTTAATACCTACCTTGTCATTCCCCGAGATGATAATGTCATCCACATAAATGAGAATGACTACAATACCTTCTTGGCTTTGCAAGGTGAAAAGTGTATGATCTGCCTCGGACTTCTTGAAGCCTTTACTCTTGAATGTTGTACCCAACTTGTGGTACCAAGCTCGAGGAGAATGCTTCAGCCCATAGATTGCTTTCTTGAGTCTCAACACCTTTCCTGGTGCAATTTGTAGATTTTAGAGGATAGAAGGTGATTTTAAGGGAGGAAGATTAGAAGATAGGAGTGATGAAGATGATGAATAGAAGTTTTTTAGAGAAGAACTTTATAATTTCGTGTGTAATTGTTTTTTCCATTACATTCTACATATATGCACGCTTTTCATGAATCATAGAGTAAAAAATATCTCACTAACACCTCTATACAAATATAGGCGAGGCATGCTTCTCCCAACTGCTCCTACCTACTCCTCTTTGCAGCTTGCTCCACTTATGCTGAGAGAGAAAAATCTGGTCTGCTTCTAACCACTCTGGTTAGTTCTGTACTCCTTGTTTGGTCTCGTTTTAGTTGATCTTAACTACTCATTGGCGCTTTATTTCATGTGCAAGCAAGACTTTATTCTTTTTCTCTTCATTACTTAAGTTGCACGGTATACCTTCTCCTTTTACTCCTGAGCTTTCACCATATTCCAACACACTTGCTATACATGCTAACTCTTTCCCTTTGATATTGTCTCTTCTCCTTTCACGTGCACACACCTTCACATCCATATTCTCAACACTCCCCCTCAAGATAGGCTGGTAGGGGTCCTTTACGCTGATCTTGCCATGGATGTATTCACAGATGCGTGAAGAAGTAGCCTTGGTAAATATAGCCGCTATTTGTTCTCCACTCTTCACAAACTTGGGAACCACAACTCCCTCCTGAATCTTGTCTCGGATGAAATGACAATCCACCTTAATGTGTTTTTTCCTTTCATGAAACACTGGGTTTGAAGCTATGTGTATTGCCGCTTGGTTATCACAATACAATGTCATTGGTTTGTCTTCTTGAACTCCCAAGTCATGTAGAAGCGCCTTCAACCATATCATTTCTTTTGTGGCTTCTCTCATTGCTCTATACTCAGCTTCAGCACTAGATAGAGAGATTACCTTTTGTTTTTTTGCTTCTCCAGGTGATGAGATTCCCGCCTACGAATGTACAATAACCGGTCGTAGATTTCCTATCTTGTCTATCCCCAGCCCAATCTGCATCACAAAACACTTCTACATCTGCCCTTCCATGACACTCTAGCCAAATACCTCTTCCCGGGTTCCCTTTTAGATATCTCAAGATCCTTTCAATCATTCCCTAATGGTGTGTTGTTGGCGCTTGCATATGTTGACTTACTTTATTCACCGCAAAACAAATATCCGGCCTTGTTATGGTCAAATAGATTAGTTTACCAACTAACCTTTGGTACTGCTTGATGTCAGACCATATCTCCATGTTGCTCTCTTCTTGATAACCTTCTTCAATAGGAGTCTTAGCGGGTTTACACCCAAGCTTTCCAATTTCTTTTAGTAAGGCGATCACATACTTCCTTTGCGATATAAACATTCTTTTTGTCTCTCTGCTCATCTCAATGTTGAATAATGAGAGAATACATTAGCTTAAGACCCAATGAAGAGAAGAGGCCTTATTCAACATATGCAAGTCCATTAAGAAGTCTTCTAGAAGGGTGAAGACTTTGGGTGCACAAGTGGGTGTCTCGGGAAGTGTGAAAAGGAAGGAGATGTGTTTGAATTTCAAATAAGAGATTGGAGGGAAATTTGAATGTTGTGAAACCCTTCTACACCTTCTAATTTCGTGGCTCTCCTCTATATATACATGTTGTACACCCTTTGTAACACTTAATCAATTCTAATGGAAACTTCTCTTTATCTCTCATTCTATTGTTTCTCTTTCAAGCACTCTCAAACTCTCTAATCTTCTATTCCGCAAATTCAACATGGTATCAGAGCAAGGTTCTTAACTAAATCAAGCTCTTGTTATCCCATTTTCAAATCTCTTCTCTTAAAATTCTGGGAATACTCTTTGTCAATCCTTTTTCACTCTGAGACTTAGTCCTCAAAGTCATTGACTCTTGAGTTGTGAAAAGGCTGAAAAAGTGTATTTCTTGAAGCTTCTCTAAAATTTTTTTTTCACTCTAAAATTCTGGGAATACTCTTTGTCAATCCTTTTTCACTCTGAGATTTAGTCCTCAAAGTCATTGACTCTTGAGTTGTGAAAAGGCTGAAAAAGTGTATTTCTTGAAGCTTCTCTAATATTTTCTTGAGAATATCTCTTAATCCTCTGGTTGATAGAACTATCCGGTGAATGAATCTTGAAACACCATGGAAAATTCTAAACCAATTGTTATTCCAGTCATCTTGAAGGGTGTCAACTATTTGCTGTGGTCAAGAATGATAAGAACAGCTCTATGTGGTCGTGGGCTTTGGAGCCATGTCTTGAAAGGACAAGATCCAAAAGATGGAGAAGAAGTCATCGGTAATTATGAAGATAAGTGGTTCCCAGAGGACCAAATGGTGCTCGGAATCATCCAGAACTCTCTTGAAGCATCCATCCTTGAAGCCTACTCCTACTGTGAAAATGCAAAGGAATTGTGGGATACTCTTCAAACCGTGTATGGGAATACTTCAAACTTGAGCAGAATCTATGAAGTCAAGAAAGCTATCAATGATCTAAGCCAAGAAGATTTGGAGTTTACAAAGCACTTTGGCAAATTCAGATCATTGTGGGCTGAACTAGAAATGTTAAGGCCAAGCACGATTGATCCTTTGGTGTTAAATGAGAGGCGCGAACAAGACAAGGTCTTTGGTCTGCTATTGACCTTAAATCCAACTTACAAGGATCTTATTAAGCACCTCCTTAGGGCAGACAATCTTCCCAGCCTAGATGAAGTGTGCTCCAAGATACAAAAGGAGCAAGGATCTCATGGTCTATTTGGGGGAAAGGGCAAGCTGGCTATGGCTAACAAAGTAGAGCTGGGTGATGCCAACAAAGGATTTTACAAACCATTGGGATCAAACCAGAACAAGAAAGTGGGATCAAATGCAATATGTGAGCATTGCAAGAAAGAGGGGCACACAAAGGAAAAATGCTGGAAGCTCCATCCTCATCTAAAACCAAGCTGGTGGAAGGAACCAAGAGCTAATGTCTCCCAAGAAGTGGCTGGGAATCAGGCTGGGACATCCAAGAGGGCTGAAGAAGGAGAAATGAGAGTTTTGGTGCCATATCAACAAGAATCTGAATTTGTGAGGAAATCAGATTTGGAAGCTCTCATCAAAGCCTTGAAAGAGGCTGGTAGGTCTGGTATGGTTTCTGGAAACTCTCTTCATGCTCAAAACATTTCAAAGCCTTTGATTGTAGATTGTGGTGCATCACATCATATGATAAGTGATGCACATCTAATGAATAACATAAAACCGGCTGTAGGTAATGTCATTATAGCAAATGGAGATAGTATTCCAATTGATGGAGTAGGAAATCTTAGGTTATTTGGAAAAGATTCAAACGCTTTCTACATGCCTAAGTTTACTTCAAATTTGTTATCCGTAAAGAAAGTTACATCTGATTTGAATTGTTATGCTATATTTTGTCCTAATGATGTACACTTTCAGGATATTGAGACCATGAATCTACTCGGAAAAAGAGTAGCAAAGGAGGAGTTGTATGTTATTGAAAATAACAAGCCGGACTCCAATTTATTTTGTAGTTTTAGTCTGAACATTTCTAATGTTAGTAGTTCAATTTGGCATGCAAGGCTAGGTCATCCGCACTCTAGAGCATTAGAACTATTATTGCCTAGGATTTCTTTCAAAAATGATGAATGTGAAGCTTGTATACTTGGCAAACATTGTAAATCTGTGTTTTCCAAGTCTCCAACAATCTATGAAAAGTGTTTTGATTTAATTCATTCTGATGTTTGGACCTCACCATGTGAATCTAGAGAACATCATAAATACTTTGTCAGCTTCATAGATGAAAAATCAAAATATACATGGCTAACACTTCTTCCATCCAAAGATAGAGTTCTAGAAGCATTTAGAAATTTTCAAGCATATGTGACTAACCATTTTAATGCCAAGATTAAAATTTTTAGATCAGATAATGGTGGAGAGTACACAAGCCATGCTTTCAAACAACACTTAGCAAACCATGGGATAGTCCATCAAACCAGCTGCCCATACACTCCTCAGCAAGTGGAGTGGCCCGGTCTATGATGTTCCACACAAGTGTTCCCAAGAGATTTTGGGGAGATGCTGTGGTTTCAGCATGCTATTTGATCAACCGAATGCCAACAAAATTTTTGGATGATCACTCTCAATTTGAGGTATTAAACAACTCTAAACCCGCCATTAACCACTTACGTGTGTTTGGTTTGTATTAATCCCAGGAGAACAAAGAAACAAGTTGGAAGCTAAAAGTGTGAAGAGCATGTTCATTGGATACTCCACAACACATAAAGGTTACAAATGCTTTATTCCGGAAACAAGGAAGATTCTACTCTCAAGGGACGTGAAGTTTGTTGAAACAAAAAGGTTCTATGATGAGAAGAACTGGAAAGAATTGGAGATCATCCTCATCATCAGACCGAGCTAGCAATTTGAGAAAAATCTTGGAGAA
The DNA here is from genome assembly GCA_963922655.1 of Cardamine chenopodiifolia. Lineage (NCBI taxonomy): Eukaryota > Viridiplantae > Streptophyta > Magnoliopsida > Brassicales > Brassicaceae > Cardamine > Cardamine chenopodiifolia. The sequence goes on along the minus strand of OZ000481.1, from coordinate 14,535,366 downwards.
CCTTGGATTACATCAGCCAGAAGCTAGTACAAGCACATCTCAATAAAATGAAGAAACTATACCCTTTGATCCTGAGGGAGGCAATAAACAAGAGGATCCAGTAGTGGCTCAGCAAGACTCAACAATTCATGATCAAAATGAATCAGAAGTTCGCAATGAAGCGGTTCATGATCAAAGTGAAGAGAGTCCGGGAAGTCAAGAAGAAGCTCAAACCTCAGATTCTGACTTTGAAGGGCCAGAACCTCAAGTTCAAGATCAAGAAGAGGGTTTAAGGAGAAGTACAAGACAAAGGTTTGGACCAGAACATTGGAAGCAAACCCGAGTGTACTACAACAACAAGGCAGTTGCTCATCCCATTCAAGCTGTTTGCACTCTAGCTCATTTCCCATTGGAACATCAAGCCTACATGGGCAAGTTGGATGAAGCTGAGATTCCAACAACCTATGAAGAAGCCAAGGAGCTTAAAGTATGGAGAGATGCTGTTGGTGAAGAAAAGAAAGCTATGGAAATCAACCACACTTGGGATGAAGCTAAACTGCCAAAAGGGAAGAAGGCCGTAAGCTCTAGATGGATCTTCACTATCAAGTATAGAAGTGATGGAGAAATAGAGCGTTACAAGGCTAGGCTGGTGGCTAGAGGATTCACTCAAACCTATGGAGAGGACTACCTTGACACATTTGCACCTGTGGCAAAACTTCATACGGTAAGAGTTATTTTATCCTTAGCTACTAACTTGGAATGGGATCTTTGGCAGATGGACGTCAAGAATGCATTCTTGCAAGGGGAACTAGAGGATGAAGTCTACATGACTCCACCACCAGGCTTGGAGGACTCAATTGCACCAGGAAAGGTGTTGAGACTCAAGAAAGCAATCTATGGACTGAAGCAATCTCCTCGAACATGGTACCACAAGTTGAGTACAACACTCAAGAGTAAAGGCTTCAAGAAGTCCGAGGCAGATTATACACTTTTCACCTTGCAAAGCCAAGAAGGTATTGTAGTCATTCTCATTTATGTGGATGATATTATCATCTCTGGGAATGACAAGGTAGGTATTAAAGATACAAAAGCATATTTAAAATCTGTGTTTGATATTAAAGATCTTGGAGAGTTGAAATATTTTCTAGGGATTGAAGTCTATAGGTCCAATGAAGGACTCTTCTTATCCCAAAGGAAGTACACTCTTGATCTATTGGCTGGGGCAGGAAAGCTAGGAGCCAAACCAGCAAAGACTCCCTTAGAAGAAGGATACAAAGTCATACGAGAGGGGGAGCTTGAAGATAAACCTTTTGAAGATGTCAAACAATATCGGAGAATGGTTGGTAAGTTGATTTATCTTACCATAACTCGTCCTGATTTATGTTTTGCTGTGAACCAGGTGAGTCAACATATGCAAGCTCCAAAAGTGCACCATTGGAGCATGGTGGATCGGATTCTCAAATATCTCAAAGGAGCTCCAGGTCAAGGCATTTGGATGGGTTGTAACAAAAGCACAGAAATTGTGGGTTATTGTGATGCTGACTGGGCTGGAGACAAAACGGATAGAAGATCCACCACTGGGTATTGCACATTCATTGGAGGTAACCTGGTCACTTGGAAGAGCAAGAAACAAAAGGTTGTGTCATGTTCAAGTGCTGAAGCTGAGTATAGAGCAATGAGGAAGCTCACAAATGAGCTAACATGGCTGAAAGCTCTTCTCAAGGATTTGGGCATTGAATCGGCAGATCCAATCACAATGCATTGTGAAAACCAAGCTGCTATTCACATTGCGTCCAACTCAGTGTTCCATGAGAGGACAAAGCATATTGAAGTGGATTGTCACAAGGTGCGAGAGATGGTGGAGAAAAGGGTCATTCTTCCATGCTTTACAAGGAGTTCAGAACAATTGGCAGACATTTTTACCAAGGCAGCGAGTTTAAAAGTGTGTGAGTTCATCCATTCAAAGCTTGGACTCATAGATATGTCTCGGCCATGATTTCCTTAGCCATGGAGTCCACACTCTTTTTTCCTTAGTATGGTTTTGTCCCATGAGGTTTTCCATACTAAGGTTTTTAATGAGGTGGGTCATCATGGTTCCAAGCTTAACCTTTGGTTTCTCTACGGTTAAGCTTGAGGGGGAGTGTTGAATAATGAGAGAATACATTAGCTTAAGACCCAATGAAGAGAAGAGGCCTTATTCAACATATGCAAGTCCATTAAGAAGTCTTCTAGAAGGGTGAAGACTTTGGGTGCACAAATGGGTGTCTCGGGAAGTGTGAAAAGGAAGGAGATGTGTTTGAATTTCAAATAAGAGATTGGAGGGAAATTTGAATGTTGTGAAACCCTTCTTCACTTCTTAATTTCGTGGCTCTCCTCTATATATACATGTTGTACACCCTTTGTAACACTTAATCAATTCTAATGGAAACTTCTCTTTATCTCTCATTCTATTGTTTCTCTTTCAAGCACTCTTAAACTCTCTAATCTTATATTCTGCAAATTCAACACTCAATGCCTAGGAAGTATTTGAGCTCTCCTAGGTCTTTTATATCAAATGTAGAGTTTAGATCTTCCTTAGTCCGTTTCATCTCGTCACAATCACTTCCCATAACAATAATGTCATCCAAGTAGATGAGCACCACAACTATCTCTTCTTTGCTCCTTTTGGTAAAGAGAGAGAGTGATCTGCTTCAGATTTTGCTATTGAATTTGCGGAATAGAAGATTGGAGAGTGTTTGCAAGAGAAACAAGAAAATGAGAGATAAAGAGAAGTTTCCATTAGAATGAATTTGAGGTTACAGCAAGAGATACATTATATAGAAGTGAAACTCGACTTGTATGAAGGAGAAGTAGCCTCCAACGGTCTGATTGAGTTTGAAATTCAAAATCATCTCCTTCCTTTTCACGGAGCCCAAGGAAGCTCTCCAACAACTCTTTTCTTGCTTCTTTGCACTTCAAGTTAACTTTCTTATGATCATTTTCTTTTTTATTCAACACTCCCCCTCAAGCTTAACCGTAGAGATAACTAGGTTGAGCTTGGAACCATGAAAACCCACCTCATTAAAAACCTTATTATGGAAAACCTCATGGGCCAAAACCATACTAAGGGAAAAAGAGTGCGGACTTCATAGCTAAGGGGATCATGGCTGAGACATGTCTATGAGTCCAAGCTTTGAATGGATGAACTCACAAACCTTTAAGCTCGCTGCCTTAGTAAAAATGTCAGCTAACTGATCTGAACTTCTTGTAAAACATGGAAGGATTACTCCTTTCTCCAACATCTCACGCACCTTGTGACAATCCACTTCAATATGCTTCGTCCTCTCATGAAACACTGAGTTGGACGCAATATGGATTGCAGCTTGGTTGTCACAATGCATTGTGATAGGATCTGGTGATTCAATGCCTAGATCTTTGAGCAGAGATTTCAGCCAAGTCAATTCATTTGTGAGCTTCCTCATAGCACTATATTCAGCTTCAGCGCTTGAACATGCCACCACCTTTTGTTTCTTTCTTTTCCAAGTGACCAGGTTGCCTCCAATGAATGTACAATACCCAGTGGTGGATTTTCTATCCATTTTGTCTCCAGCCCCGTCAGCATCACAATAACCAACAATTTCTGTGCTTTGTTGTAACCCATCCAAATGCCTTGACCTGGAGCTCCTTTGAGATATTTGAGGATCCGATCCACCATGATACAATGATGCACTTTTGGAGCTTGCATATGTTGGCTCACCTGGTTCACAGCAAAGCACAAATCAGGACGAGTAATAGTAAGGTAAATCAACTTACCAACCATTCTCCTATATTGTTTGACATTATCTAATGGTTTGTCTTCAGGCTCCCCCTCTCGTATGACTATGTATCCTTTTCCTAGGGGAGTTTTGGCTGGTTTAGCTCCTAACTTTCCTGCTTCAGTCAATAGATCAAGAGTGTATTTTCTTTGGGATAAGAAGAGTCATTCTTTAGACCTACAAACCTCAATCCCTAGAAAGTATTTTAGCTCTCCAAGATCCTTAATATCAAAATACAGATTTCAAGAATGTTTTAGTATCTTGACACTTACCTTGTCATTCCCAGAGATGATTATATCATCCACGTAAATGAGAATGACTACAATACCTTCTTGGCTTTGCAATGTGAAAAGTGTGTGATCTACTTCTGACTTCTTGAAGCCTCTACTCTTGAGTGTTGTACTCAGCTTGTGGTACCATGCTCGAGGAGATTGCTTCAGTCCATAAATGGCTTTCTTGAGTCTTAGCACCTTTCCTGGTGCAATTGAGTCCTCCAAGCCTGGTGGTGGAGTTATATATACTTCATCCTCTAGTTCTCCTTGTAAGAATGCATTCTTGACATCCATCTGCCATAGATCCCATTTTAAGTTAGTAGCTAAGGATAAAATTACTCTTACCGTATGAAGTTTGGCCACCGGAGCAAATGTTATTAATCAAGCATATCATCAAGGGAGCTTAGGGAAGATGGTTGGATTTGGGTGTCCGTACAAGTCCGTACGGATCCGTACAAGGCCGTACAAGACCGTACGACCTAAGGGAGCCTCCGGAACGTTTAAAGAAGTCTTGGAGAGTCTTCGAGAGTCTTCGAGAGTCTTCTAGAGTCTTCTAGAAGCTGGGCAATGTTCGGATCATGCACCAAGTCACTAGAGCGTCCAGGTGCATTGGGGCTTGCCCTTGGTCTTCCTTCTTATCCATTTGGTCAAGGAAGGGCTGGAACCAGGCTGGAACTGGCTGGCATGGTCAAGGGCGCTCCCAAGACTACTCTCCTATTGGCTGGTTCAAATTAAAGTTAAACCTAGGTTCCCTTGTAATTCTCCTATAAATATGCTATGTAATTCACAAAGATCAATAAGAAATTCTTCTCTAATGTTCTACTATGGTTTCCTTCTACTTTATCTCAAAATCTCTCATTTATAATCTCTAAAATCTTACATGGTATCAGAGCATTGATCTTGCTCCTATCTATTCCGCTTTATTCTTAGTTATTCTCCATTATTCTCCATCATTTCTCCATCATTCTCCATCATTTCTCCATCATTTCTCCATCATTTCTCCATCAGTTCTCCATCAGTTCTTGTCATTTCTAGTCATTCTCCAAGCTTTTATTCTTTATTTTCTCCTTTCTCACGCTGCTAGCTTCATTTCTCTCTGAGAGAAATTCCTCAAATCCATTGGTGCTGAGTTGAGAAAGTTGCTAGCTTTGTGATTTTCACTTCATTTTCTTCCTTTCACGTTGCTAGCCTCATTTCTCTCTGAGAGAAATTCCTCAAATCCATTGGTGCTGAGTTGAGAAAGTTGCTAGCTTTGTGATTAAACACCAAGAAGATCATGGAAAATCTAAAAACCATGATCATTCCGGTTACACTCAAAGGGATCAATTACTTGCTGTGGGCAAGAACAACTAAGACTGCTTTGTGTAGAAGAGATTTGTGGAGACACATTGAGATCATACAAAACCCAAAAGAAGACACACAAGATGAAGAAAATGAGACCAAGACCGAGGAGGAAATCAAATGGTTTCAAGAGGACCAAACGGTGTTAGGTCTCCTTCAAAACTCACTAGACACATCAATCCTAGAGGCATACTCCTATTGTGACACAACAAAGGAGCTTTGGGATACATTAAAGAATGTTTATGGGAATGTCTCCAACTTAACCCGGGTCTTTGAAGTGAAAAAGGCAATCAACAATCTCAACCAAGAGGATCTAGAATTTACTCAACACTTTGGGAAATTTAGATCTCTTTGGGCTGAATTAGAGATGTTACATCCAAGCACTAAGGATTTTTCAATCATTGAAGAAAGGAGAGAACAAGATAAGGTCTTTGGTTTACTTCTCACACTCAATTCGGCATTTAATGACCTCATAAAACACATCTTGAGATCGGAGAAGCTCCCTAGCCTCGATGAAGTTTGTGCACAAATTCAAAAGGAACAAGGGTCCTTTGGTCTCTTTAGTAGAAAACAAGAACTCCCAACGGCTAATAAAGGCAATTACCAACCAAGTCATGGCTACAAAGGCAAGAATAGGAAAACATGCGATCATTGCAAGAAAGATGGTCATACAAGGGAGGATTGCTGGATCCTTCATCCACATCTCAAGCCCAAAGATTGGCAACCAAGGGAGTTCAAACCAAGGAAGTTTCAAGCTCATCAAGCACAAGAAGCGCCAAGCTCCTCGACCGCAACCAAACAACCTCAAACCGAAAACTCAAAACAAGGAGATGAGATGGCCATGGTAGCATACTCGAATGACGTGGTGTGCAAGTCAGACCTAGAGGCACTCATTCGATCCATTGCTGCACTAAAGGAGTCCGGTATCACCTACTTTGCTACTAAACCTACTAAAACTAGCACTTCTCTTGTTATTGATTCCGGAGCTTCTCATCACATGATTAGTAATCCAAATTTGATTAGTAACATTAAAACTGCTAGTGGAAATGTAGTGATTGCTAATGGTGATAAAATACCGGTTAAAGGGATAGGAAGTTTAAGACTATTTGACAAAGAATCTCAAGCTTTCTACATGCCATCTTTTACTTCGAATCTTGTATCGGTTAAGAGAGCTACTACTGATCTTGATGCTTATGCTATCTTTGGGCCTAATAGTTTCCATTTTCAGGATATTAAGACCGGAAGGGTTCTTGGAGAAGGAAACACAAAAGGAGATTTATACATCTTAGAAGATTCTTCAAGCAATCCTACTTTATCAAGTTTTAATTCATGCTTAGCTAGTAGTTCTAATGCAATATGGCACGCTAGATTGGGACATCCTCACTCGCGTGCCTTGGAAATAATATTGCCTAATATTTCATTTAATAACTCGGTTTGTGAGTCTTGTATTTTAGGAAAACATTGTAAAAGTGTATTTCCTAAGTCCTCTACCATATATAAAATTTGTTTTGATTTGGTCCACTCGGATGTATGGACTTCCCCATGTTTATCAAGAGATAATAATAAGTACTTTGTGACATTTATTGATAAAAAGTCGAAATACACTTGGATCACCTTAATGCCATCTAAAGATAGAGTATTTGACGCTTTCATTAATTTTCAGAACTACATTACTAATCAATTTAAAACAAATGTTAAGGTACTTCGAACGGATAATGGAGGGGAATATACAAGCCACAAATTCAAAGAACACTTAGCTAAGCATGGAATAATCCACCAAACAAGCTGCCCATACACACCTCAACAAAATGGTGTAGCTGAAAGAAAGAATAGGCATCTCATGGAAGTAGCTAGAGCCATGATGTTCCATTCCAACCTGCCAAGAAACTTCTGGGGAGATGCAGTCATGACGGCCTGCTATCTTATCAACCGAATTCCAACAAGAGTCCTAAAGGACGTCTCTCCCTTTGAAGTTTTAAATCACAATAAACCCTTTATCAATCACTTACGGGTTCTTGGATGTTTGTGTTTTGTATTTGTCCCAGGTACTCAGAGGGACAAACTAGAAGCCAAAAGCACAAGATGTGTATTCATAGGCTATTCTACTACTCAAAAGGGGTATAAGTGTTATGACCCCATCCGGAAGTGTACCCTGGTTTCAAGAGACGTGAAGTTCATAGAAAACTAAGGATACTTTGACAAGAAGCAGAATTGGGATAATGTTAAAGACCTAGCCCGCTCTCCTTCAGATAGAGCCGCCAGCTTAGAGTTCTTACTCAATCATCTAGGAAATCCTGCTCCAAGGGACTCTCATCAAGAGCAACCGGAGCAGCAACCGCAAGGAGAACCAAATTCTGAAAATAACAATGAAGAGGAAGCAAACAACTTAGATAATGGTAATCAAGACCAAGCTCATCATGAAGAAGAAGTCACTGGAGGAATGGAGCCAATGGTTAGTCAAGACCATGAGAGTGAAGAAATTAGTGCTCCTCAGCTTAGAAGAAGCACAAGGCTAAAGTATGGACCAGATCATTGGAAACAAACAAGGGTCTATTACAACAGCCAAGCCGTGGCTCATCCTCTCCAAGCGGTCTGTTCTCTTGCCCTCTTGCCATCAGAACACCAAGCATTCCTTGGGAAGATTGATCAACACCAAATTCCGAGCTCCTATGAAGAAGCAAAAGAACACAAAGAATGGTTAGCTGTTGTGGATGCTGAGATAGGAGCAATGGATAAGAATCATACTTGGGATGAAACGGAGCTTCCAAAGGGAAAGAAGGCAGTAAGTTCCAAGTGGGTATTTACAATAAAATATCAATCTAATGGGGAGATTGAGTGGTACAAAGCCAGATTGGTAGCTAGAGGTTTCACCCAGACATATGGAGCTGATTATACCGATACTTTTGCGCTAGTGGCAAAGCTTCACACAGTTAGGGTTATCTTGTCCTTAGCCACAAATCTATCATGGGATCTATGGCAAATGGACGTGAAGAACGCCTTTCTTCAAGGAGAATTGGAAGAAGAAGTGTACATGACTCCACCACCCGAATTAGAGCACACAATCAGCCCCGGAAAAATCTTAAGGTTAAGAAAGGCAATTTATGGACTAAAGCAATCACCGAGGGCCTGGTATCATAAACTGAGCTTCACTCTTGTTGCTCGAGGATTTAGCCGGTCAGAAGCCGACCATACCTTGTTCACTCACCAGAGCTCCCGTGGGCTTATTGTGGTATTGGTTTATGTGGATGACTTGATCATCTCAGGTAGTGATCAAGTTGGGGTTCAAGAAACCAAATCCTTCCTTAAGTCTGTTTTTGATATCAAGGACTTGGGAGAACTCAAGTATTTCCTAGGGATAGAGATATGCCGATCCACGGAAGGCCTATTTCTATCACAAAGGAAATATTCTCTTGATTTATTGCAGGAGACAAGAAAGCTAGGATCCAAACCAGCTAAGACTCCACTTGAAGTTGGCTACAAGGTCAAGAGAAAGGGGGAGAAAGAAGATGATCCGCTTGACAAGCCATTTGAAGACCCAGCACAATATCGGTGCCTAGTTGGTAAGCTCATCTACTTGACTATTACACGGCCTGACTTATGTTTTGCTGTGAATCAGGTTAGCCAACATATGAAGGAACCAACCGTGCATTGGGGCTTGTCCTTGGTCTTCCTTCTAATCCATTTGGTCAAGGAAGGGCTGGAACCAGGCTGGAACTGGCTGGCATGGTCAAGGGCGCTCCCAAGACTACTCTCCTATTGGCTGGTTCAAATTAAAGTTAAACCTAGGTTCCCTTGTAATTCTCCTATAAATATGCTATGTAATTCACAAAGATCAATAAGAAATTCTTCTCTAATGTTCTACTATGGTTTTCCTTCTACTTTATCTCAAAATCTCTCATTTATAATCTCTAAAATCTTACAAATGTGTCAAGGTAGTCCTCTCCATAGGTTTGAGTGAATCCTCTAGCCACCAGCCTAGCCTTGTAACGCTCTATTTCTCCATCACTTCTATACTTGATAGTGAAGATCCATCTAGAGCTTACAGCCTTCTTTCCTTTTGGCAGTTCTGCTTCATACCAAGTGTTGTTGATTTCCATAGCCTTTTTTTCTTCTCCAACTGCATCTCTCCATACTTTGTGTTTCTTGGCTTCTTCATAGTTTGTTGGAATCTCAGCTTTATCCAGCTTGCCAATGTATACTTGATGTTCTAGTGGGAAGTGAGCTAGAGTGCAAATAGCTTGAATTGGATGCGCAACTGCCTTGTAGTTGTAATACACCCGGGTTTGCTTCCAATGTTCTGGGCCAAACCTTTGTCTTGTACTTCTCCTTAAGGGTACTTCTTGAGCTTGCTCTTCTTCTTTAATTTCCAGACCCGCTTCATTTTGATCATAAACCGCTTCATTTTGAACTGCTAATTCACTTTGATCATGAATTGATGAGTCTTCTTGTGGTGCCAAGATTGGCTCCTCTTCTTCATTGCCTCCGTCATGATCAAGAAGAATAGCTTCTTCAACTTGATGTGATGTGCTTATGCTATTTTCTTGTTGATGCAGTCCAATACTTTCCAAGATCCTCCTTAAGTTTGTTGCTCGGTCTGATGGTGAGGATGATAGATTCTTCAATTCTTCCCAGTTCTTCTCACCATAGAATCCCTTGGTTTCCACAAACTTCACATCCCTTGAGACTAGAACCTTTCTTGAGTCTGGAACATAGCATTTGTAACCCTTTTGTGTTGTGGAGTACCCAATGAACATGCTCTTCACACTCTTAGCATCCAGCTTATTGCGTTGTTCTCCTGGGATTAAAACAAAGCACACACAACCAAACACACGTAAGTGGTTAATGGAGGGTTTAGTGTTGTTTAATACCTCAAACGGAGAATGATCTTGTAGGATTTTTGTAGGTGTTCGGTTGATTAAGTAACATGCTAAAACCATAGCATCCCCCCAAAACTTCTTTGGAACATTGGTGTGGAACATCATAGACTGGGACACCTCCATCAAATGCCTATTCTTTCTTTCAGCAACTCCATTTTTGTTGAGGAGTGTATGGGCAGCTTGTTTGATGGATTATCCCATCTTTTGCTAAGTGTTGTTTGAAAGCATGGCTTGTGTACTCTCCACCATTATCTGATCTAAAAATTTTAATCTTTGCATTATAATGGTTAGTCACATATGCTTGAAAATTCCTAAATGCTTCTAGTACTCGGTCCTTAGATGGAAGAAGTGTTAGCCAAGTATATTTTGATTTTTCATCTATGAAAGTGACAAAATATTTATGATGTTCTCTAGATTCACACGGTGAGGTCCAAACATCAGAATGAATTAAATCAAAACACTTTTCATAGATAGTTGGAGACTTGGAAAACAGAGACTTGCAATGTTTGCCAAGTATACAAGCTTCACATACATCATTTTTAAACGAAATACTAGGTAACAACAGTCCTAATGCTCTAGGGTGAGGATGGCCTAATCTAGCATGCCAAATAGAGTTACTAACATCAGAGGGATTTAAACTAAAGTTACAAGATATATGAGAGGCTGGCTTAGTCTCTTCAAGAACATAAAGTTCCTCCTTGGCTACTCCTTTTTCGAGTAGTTTCATAGTCTCAATATCGTGAAAATGTACATCATTAGGCCCAAAGATTGCATAACAATTAAGATCAGATGTAACCTTTTCACGGATAACAAATTAGAAGTAAACTCAGGCATGTAAGACGCTTTAGAATCTTTACCAAATAATCTAAGATTACCAATTCCTTTAACTGGAACTTTATCTCCATTTGCTATAACCACATCACCTAAAGCTGGTTATAAGTTGTTCATTAAGTGAGAATCACTTATCATATGATGTGATGTACCTGAATCTACAATTAATGGCTTTGTGATGTTTTGAGCATGGAGAGAGATACCAGAAATTGTACCAGAATTACCAGCCTCTTTCAAGGCTTTGATGAGGGCCTCAAGATCCGATTTCCTTACTATCTCATGTTGAGATGACACTAGAGCCCTCATTTCTCCTTCCATAGATTGTGTGGATGGACCAGCGTGATTCTCAACAATTTCTTTGGTGAGGTTTGCTCTTGGTTCTTTCCACCAGCTTGGTTTGAGATGGGGGTTGAGGATCCAGCATTTTTCTTTTGTATGCCCTTCTTTCTTGCAATGTCCACATATTACATGTGGGTTTGTTACCAGCTTTTTGTTATGGTTTGGGGGCTTGTATGCACCCTTGTTGGCTGTGATTAGCTCTTCTTTTCCCCCAAAGAGTCTGTGTGATCCTTGCTCCTTTTGGATCATTGAGCACACTTCATCTAATCTTGGAAGCTTGTCAGCCCTCAAAAGATGCTTGATGAGGTCTTTGTAAGTTGGATTGAAGGTAAGAAGAAGTCCAAAGACCTTGTCTTGTTCACGCCTCTCATTTAGCACCATTGGATCTACCGAGTTTGGTCTCAATATCTCAAGTTCAGCCCACAGAGACCTGAACTTGCCAAAGTGTTTTGTAAACTCCAAATCTTCTTGACTTAGGTCATTGATAGCTTTCTTTACTTCGTAGACCCTGCTCAAATTTGAAGTGTTCCCATACACATTTTGAAGTGTATCCCATAGTTCCTTAGAGTTTTCACAATACGAGTAAGCTTCAAGGATGGGTGCTTCAAGTGAGTTCTGGATAATTCCGAGCACCATTTGGTCCTCTTGAAACCACTTATCTTCATAATCATTGATCGCTTCTTCTCAATCTTTGGTGGTTTCTGTTGAATTTGCGGAATAGAAGATTAGAGAGTTTGAGAGTGCTTGAAAGAGAAACAATAGAATGAGAGATAAAGAGAAGTTTCCATTAGAATTGATTAAGTGTTACAAAGGGTGTACAACATGTATATATAGAGGAGAGCCACGAAATTAGGAGGTGAAGAAGGGTTTCACAACATTAAATTTCCCTCCAATCTCTTATTTGAAATTCAAACACATCTCCTTCCTTTTCACACTTCCCAAGACACCCACTTGTGCACCCAAAGTCTTCACCTTCTAGAAGACTTCTTAATGGGTTTGCATATGTTGAATAAGGCCTCTTCTCTTCTTTTGGTCTTAAGCTAATGTATTCTCTCATTATTCAACACTCCCGCTCAACCTTAACCGTAGAGAAACCAAAGGTTAAGCTTGGAACCATGATGACCCACCTCATTAAAAACCTTAGTATGGAAAACCTCATGGGACAAAACCATACTAAGGAAAAAAGAGTGTGGACTCCATGGCTAAGGAAATCATGGCCGAGACATATCTAAGAGTCCAAGCTTTGAATGGATGAACTCACACACTTTTAAACTCGCTGCCTTGGTAAAAATGTTTGCCAATTGTTCTAAACTCCTTGTAAAGCATGGAAGAATGACCCTTTTTTCCACCATCTCTCGCACCTTGTGACAATCCACTTCAATATGCTTTGTCCGCTCATGGAACACTGAGTTGGACGCAATGTGAATAGCAGCTTGGTTGTCACAATGCATTGTGATTGGATCTTGCGATTGAATGCCCAAATCCTTGAGAAGAGCTTTCAGCCATGTTAGCTCATTTGTGAGCTTCCTCATTGCTCTATACTCAGCTTCAGCACTTGAACATGACACAACCTTTTGTTTCTTGCTCTTCCAAGTGACCAGGTTACCTCCAATGAATGTGCAATACCCAGTGGTGGATCTTCTATCCGTTTTGTCTCCAGCCCAGTCAGCATCACAATAACCCACAATTTCTGTGCTTTTGTTACAACCCATCCAAATACATTGACCTGGAGCTCCTTTGAGATATTTGAGAATCCGATCCACCATGCTCCAATGGTGCACTTTTGGAGCTTGCATATATTGACTCACCTGGTTCACAGCAAAACACAAATCAGGACGAGTTATGGTAAGATAAATCAACTTACCAACCATTCTCCGATATTGCTTGACATCTTCAAAAGGTTTATCTTCAAGCTCCCCCTCTTGTATGACTTTGTATCCTTCTTCTAAGGGATTCTTTGCTGGTTTGGCTCCTAGCTTTCCTGCCCCAGCCAATAGATCAAGAGTGTACTTCCTTTGGGATAAGAAGAGTCCTTCATTGGACCTATAGACTTCAATCCCTAGAAAATATTTCAACTCTCCAAGATCTTTAATATCAAACACAGATTTTAAATATGCTTTTGTATCTTTAATACCTACCTTGTCATTCCCAGAGATGATAATATCATCCACATAAATGAGAATGACTACAATACCTTCTTGGCTTTGCAAGGTGAAAAGTGTATGATCTGCCTCGGACTTCTTGAAGCCTTTACTCTTGAGTGTTGTACTCAACTTGTGGTACCATGCTCGAGGAGATTGCTTCAGTCCATAGATTGCTTTCTTGAGTCTCAACACCTTTCCTGGTGCAATTGAGTCCTCCAAGCCTGGTGGTGGAGTCATGTAGACTTCATCCTCTAGTTCCCCTTGCAAGAATGCATTCTTGACGTCCATCTGCCAAAGATCCCATTCCAAGTTAGTAGCTAAGGATAAAATAACTCTTACCGTATGAAGTTTTGCCACAGGTGCAAATGTGTCAAGGTAGTCCTCTCCATAGGTTTGAGTGAATCCTCTAGCCACCAGCCTAGCCTTGTAACGCTCTATTTCTCCATCACTTCTATACTTGATAGTGAAGATCCATCTAGAGCTTACGGCCTTCTTCCCTTTTGGCAGTTTAGCTTCATCCCAAGTGTGGTTGATTTCCATAGCTTTCTTTTCTTCACCAACAGCATCTCTCCATACTTTAAGCTCCTTGGCTTCTTAATAGGTTGTTGGAATCTCAGCTTCATCCAACTTGCCCATGTAGGCTTGATGTTCCAATGGGAAATGAGCTAGAGTGCAAACAGCTTGAATGGGATGAGCAACTGCCTTGTTGTTGTAGTACACTCGGGTTTGCTTCCAATGTTCTGGTCCAAACCTTTGTCTTGTACCTCTCCTTAAACCCCCTTCTTGATCTTGAACTATAGGTTCTGACCCTTCAAAGTCAGAATCTGAGGTTTGAGCTTCTTCTTGACTTTCCGGACTCTCTTCACTTTGATCATGAACCGCTTCATTGTGAACTTCTGATTCATTTTGATCATGAATTGTTGAGTCTTGTTGAGCCACTACTGGATCCTCTTGTTTATTGCCTCCCTCAGGATCAAAGGGTATAGTTTCTTCATTTGATTGAGATGTGCTTGTACTAGCTTCTGGCTGATGTAATCCAAGGTTCTCCAAGATTTTTCTCAAATTACTAGCTCGGTCTGATGATGAGGATGATAGATTCTCCAATTCTTTCCAGTTCTTCTCATCATAGAACCCTTTCGTTTCAACAACCTTCACGTCCCTTGAGACTAGAATCTTCCTTGTTTCTGGAACAAAGCAATTGTAACCTTTTTGTGTTGTGGAGTATCCAATGAACATGCTCTTCACACTTTTAGCTTCCAACTTGTTTCTTTGTTCTCCTGGGATTAATACAAAACAAACACACCCAAACACACGTAAGTGGTTAATGGCGGGTTTAGAGTTGTTTAATACCTCAAATGGAGAGTGATCATCCAAAATTTTTGTTGGCATTCGGTTGATCAAATAGCATGCTGAAACCACAGCATCTCCCCAAAATCTCTTGGGAACACTTGTGTGGAACATCATAGACCGGCCCACTTCCATTAAGTGCCTATTCTTTCTTTCAGCAACTCCATTTTGCTGAGGAGTGTATGGGCAGCTGGTTTGATGGACTATCCCATGGTGTGCTAAGTGTTGTTTGAAGGCATGGCTTGTGTACTCTCCACTATTATCTGATCTAAAATTTTTAATCTTGGCATTATAATGGTTAGTCACATATGCTTGAAAATTTCTAAACGCTTCTAGAACTCTATCTTTGGATGGAAGAAGTGTTAGCCATGTATATTTTGATTTTTCATCTATGAAGGTGACAAAGTATTTATGATGTTCTCTAGATTCACATGGTGAGGTCCAAACATCAGAATGAACTAAATCAAAACACTTTTCATAGATAGTTGGAGACTTGGAAAACACAGATTTACAATGTTTGCCAAGTATACAAGCTTCACATTCATCATTTTTGAAAGAAATCCTAGGCAACAATAGTTCAAATGCTCTAGAGTGCGGATGACCTAGCCTTGCATGCCAAATTGAGCTACTAACATTAGAAACATTCAAACTAAAACTACAAAATAAATTGGAGTTCGGCTTGTTATTTTCAAGAACATACAGCTCCTCCTTTGCTACTCCTTTTCCGAGTAGTTTCATGGTCTCAATATCCTGAAAGTGTACATCATTAGGACCAAATATAGCATAACAATTCAAATCAGATGTAACTTTCTTTACGGATAACAAATTTGAAGTAAACTTAGGCATGTAGAAAGCATTTGAATCTTTTCCAAATAACCTAAGATTTCCTACTCCATCAATTGGAATACTATCTCCATTTGCTATAATGACATTACCTACAACCGGTTTTATGTTATTCATTAGATGTGCATCACTTATCATATGATGTGATGCACCAGAATCTACAATCAAAGGCTTTGAAATGTTTTGAGCATGAAGAGAGTTTCCAGAAACCATACCAGACCTGCCAGCCTCTTTCAAGGCTTTGATGAGAGCTTCCAAATCTGATTTCCTCACAAATTCAGATTCTTGTTGATATGGCACCAAAGCTCTCATTTCTCCTTCTTCAGCCCTCTTGGATGTCCCAGCCTGATTCCCAGCCACTTCTTGGGAGACATTAGCTCTTGGTTCCTTCCACCAGCTTGGTTTTAGATGAGGATGGAGCTTCCAGCATTTTTCGTTTGTGTGCCCTTCTTTCTTGCAATGCTCACAGATTGCATTTGATCCCACTTTCTTGTTCTGGTTTAATCCCAACGGTTTGTAAAATTCTTTGTTGGCATCACCCAGCTCTACTTTGTTAGCCATAACCAGCTCGCCCTTTCCCCCAAATAGACCATGAGATCCTTGCTCCTTTTATATCTTGGAGCACACTGTTGAGAATATGGATGTGAAGGTCTGTGCACGTGAAAGGAGAGGGGACAATATCAAAGGGAAAGAGTTAGCATGTATAGCAAGTGTGTTGGAATATGGTGAAAGCTCAGGAGTAAAAAGAGAAGGTATACCATGCAAAACAAGTAAGGAAGAGAAGAAGAATAAAGTCTTGCTTGCACATGAAATAAAGCACCAATGAGTAGCTAAGATCAACTAAAACGAGACCAAACAAGAAGTGGAGAAGGAACTGAATTGGTTAGAAGCAGACCAGTTTTTTCTCACTCAGCACAAGTGGAGCAAGTTGCAAAGAGGAGTAGGTGGAAGCAGTTGGGAGAAGCATGGCTCGCCTATACTTGTGTAAAGCGTGCATATATGTGTATGGGATTGTAAGGAAACATTACACACGAAAATATTGAAGTTCTTCTCTAAAAAACTTCTATTCATCATCTTCATTACTCTTCTCTTCTAATCTTCTTCCCTTAAAATCACCTTCATATCCTCTAAAATCTACATGGTATCAGAGCAGTTAAGGTCCTAAACAAGATCTTAAACTCGTTCATATCCCTCAAACACTTCAAATCACTCTGTTTATTTTCTTTCTCGTGTGTACTATTCACCAAAAATTTCAAGTCATGGAAAGCTCCAAGAATATGGTTCTACCTGTTATTCTCAAGGGGAATAACTATATTTTGTGGTCCAGAACCACAAAGACAGTCCTAAGAGGAAGAGGGTTGTGGGAGTATGTTGATAGCTTGGTGGGAAACGCTGAAGAAGGAAGGGCTGAAGATGGCGGTATGACAGAGAGGAAGCGGGAGCAAGAAGATGCTCAAGTTTTGGCTGCACTTCAAAGCTCTCTTGAGCCAACTATATTGGCGGCCTATTCATACTGTGAGAACTCCAAGGAGCTATGGGAGACGCTCAAGGGAGTTTATGGAGACACCTCAAACATTTCAAGGATCTTTGAGGTGAAGAAGGCATTGAATGACCTTCAGCAGAATGAGAAGGCGTTCAAGGACTTGTTTGGGGAGTTTAGAGGGTTGTGGGCAGAGCTGGAAATGCTTAGACCTACAACAAACGACCCAAAGGAGTTGAATGAGAGGAGAGAGCATGATCAAGTGTTTGGTCTCTTACTCACACTTGATGACTCTTACAAGGGACTCATTCAGCATATCCTTCGATTTGACAAGCTTCCAACATTAAATGAAGTGTGTCAACAAGTTCAGAAGGAGGAAGGTGCTAGAGGGTTGTTTAAACCCGCTAGTGAAATGGCACATATGGCGCAAAGAAGTTTTGGGCATGGAGAAAGGAGAGCGGTTGAGTGTAGCCATTGTAGAATGAGAGGGCACACTAAGGAGAAGTGCTGGACACTTTACCCGCACTTGAAACCAGCCCGGCTAAGAGGAAGTTTCCAGGGAAGCAGTCAAGGTGCTAGAAACTTTGTAGGTGTAACTAGCATGGAAGGAGACCAATTGGTGAGGAAGAGCAATTTGGAGGGCCTCATCAAAAGTATCTCAAAGCTAGCAGAATCTGGTAAAGGTTTCTTTACCTCTAAGGCTAAGAGAAATGTGATAATAGATTCAGGAGCAAGTCATAATATGATTTGTGATGCTAAGTTGCTAGAGATTGTAGAACCTCATAAGGGTAGTGTTAGGATAGCAAACGGGAAAGAAGTTCCAATAGAGGGTGTTGGGGACTTAGAAGTGTTTGGGAAGAGAACTAAAGCCTTATATATCCCAGAATTTACTTCGAATTTGCTATCAGTTCATAAGGCAACTAAGGACTTGAATTGTAAAGTTGTTTTTGGAGTTAATGGTGTTGAGTTTCAGGATAATGAAACCAAAGATGCGATCGGATCAGGGGGTGTGAAAGATGGTTTGTACATATTGAATAAAAAGGATAAAGAGTTGAAAGCGCTTGCGGTCAGTTCGGTTGGATCAAGCCCTTTATGGCATTCTCGCCTTGGTCACCCAAGTCACAAGGTGCTCAGCATGGTCTTGCCCAACAATTCATTACCCAAGAAGGCGTGTGAAGCATGTATTTTGGGGAAGCATTGTAGGAAAGTGTTTCCAGAGTCTACTACTATGTATAAGAAGTCTTTTGAGTTAATACACTCTGATGTATGGTCTGCTCCGTGTACTTCAAGAGATCAATATAAGTACTTTGTTTCCTTCATCGATCAAAAATCAAAGTATACATGGGTAACATTGATGCGCTCTAAGGATCAAGTGCTTGAATCATTTCAGAACTTCTATAACTATGTGCTCAATCAGTATGATACCAAGATTAAGATACTAAGAAGTGATAATGGCGGAGAATACATGAGCATACGGTTTAGGGAGTTTATGAATGAGAAAGGGATAGTACATCAGACAACTTGCGCCTATACACCTCAACAAAATGGGATAGCAGAGAGGAAGAATAGACATTTGTTAGAAGTGGCTAGGAGCATGATGTTTGATAGGGGAGTTTCTAAGAATCTGTGGGGAGATGCAGTGATGGCGGCAGCTTACTTAATCAACCGCATACCCACTGAAAGCTTGAGTTACAAGTCACCATTTGAAGTTTTGAATGGTGTGAAGCCGAGTATCAGTCACTTGAGAGTCTTTGGGTGTAGATGTTACGTTCTTGTTCCAGAAGCACAAAGAAATAAGTTAGACCCGAAGAGTATTAAGTGTGTGTTTGTGGGATACTCAAGCACTCAAAAGGGATACAAATGTCTTAACCCAGAGAGTAATAGAATGTATGTGTCAAGGGAGGTGCAATTTGAGGAAGAGTATGGTTACTTTGAGAAAAAGAAATGGGAAGAATTAGATGAGATTGTGAACTCAAATGCAGATAGAGATCAAGTTCTAAGAAGCATTTGGGAAAGCATAGATGGCCGGGAGAGTGATGATAATGAGCAGAGGGGTGAAGAAGAAGTAGAAGAAAGTGAGCAGCTTCCGATAGTTCCAGATACTGTACCATTAGACCCAGAACTGGTAGAAGAAGAAGAGAGTACAAGAGGTGAGGGGGAGATAGAATCTGAAGAAGTGGAAGAAGTGGAAGAAGTGCAAGCTCCTCAGTTAAGAAGAAGCCAAAGGATAAGACACGGACCTGAAAATTGGAAAAATACTAGAGTGTATTACAATGGGATGGCTATGGCTCATCAAGATCACATGGGAACTGAGGTTGTGCTTGGGATAAGAGAGGGATGTACTAGGCGTACGGCAGGCTTAGATCCTGATCCTATAGGCGACAGCGTCTCCTTCTTGTCCCCTAAGCATAACACCGCACAAGAAGAGAAGATAGCCATAAGATATCCTATTGAGGAATACTAATCGATTTCTAATACTTCAGCTGATCATCAGGCATTTCTGAGCACTATTGATAGAAAAGTACCTAATTCTTATGAGGAAGCAAGCATGAACAAGTTATGGGTTGATGCCATGGGGGAAGAGATTGCATCTATGTTGAGAAATAATACTTGGGACTTGACAAAATTGCCCAGCGGGAAGAAACTTGTGGGATGTAGATGGGTGTATACTATCAAATACATTATTGTTACGGGAAGTGATTGTGAGGAGATGAAACGGACTAAGGATGATCTAAACTCTACTTTTGATATAAAAGACCTAGGAGAGCTCAAATACTTCCTAGGCATTGAGATGAGCAGAGAGACAAAGGGAATGTTTATATCGCAAAGGAAGTATGTGATCGACTTACTAAAAGAAACTGGGAAGCTTGGGTGTAAACCGGCTAAGACTCCTATTGAAGAAGGTTATCAAGAAGAGTGCAACGTGGAGATATGGTCTAACATCAAGCAGTACCAAAGGTTAGTTGGTAAACTAATCTATTTGACCATAACAAGGCCGGATATTTGTTTTGCGGTGAATAAAGTAAGTCAACACATGCAAGCGCCAACAACACACCATTGGGGAATGATTGAAAGGATCTTGAGATATCTAAAAGGGAACCCAGGAAGAGGTATTTGGCTAGAGTGTCATGGAAGAGCAGATGTAGAAGCGTTTTGTGATGCGGATTGGGCTGGGGATAGACAAGATAGAAAGTCTACAACCGGTTATTGTACATTCGTAGGTGGGAATCTTGTCACCTGGAGAAGCAAAAAACAAAAGGTAATCTCTCTATCTAGTGCTGAAGCTGAGTATAGAGCAATGAGAGAAGCCACAAAAGAAATGATATGGCTGAAGGCGCTTCTACATGACTTGGGAGTTCAAGAAGACAAACCAATGACATTGTATTGTGATAACCAAGCATCAATACACATAGCTTCAAACCCGGTGTTTCATGAAAGGACAAAACACATTGATGTAGAATAACCGGTCGTAGACTTCCTATCTTGTCTATCCCCAGCCCAATCCGCATCACAAAACGCTTCTACATCTGCTCTTCCATGATACTCTAGCCAAATACCTCTTTCTGCGTTCCCTTTTAGATATCTCAAGATCCTTTTAATCATTCCCCAATGGTGTGTTGTTGGCGCTTGCATGTGTTGACTTACTTTATTCACCGCAAAACAAATATCTGGCCTTGTTATGGTCAAATAGATTAGTTTACCAACTAACCTTTGGTACTGCTTGATGTCAGACCATATCTCCACGTTGCTCTCTTCTTGGTAACCTTCTTCAATAGGAGTCTTAGCCGGTTTACACCCAAGCTTCCCAGTTTCTTTTAGTAAGTCGATCACATACTTCCTTTGCGATATAAACATTCCCTTTGCCTCTCTGCTCATCTCAATTCCTAGGAAGTATTTGAGCTCTCCTAGGTCTTTTATATCAAACGTAGAGTTTAGATCCTCCTTAGTCCGTTTCATCTCCTCACAATCACTTCCCGTAACAATAATGTCATCCACGTAGATAAGCACCACAACTATCCCTTTTTTGCTCCTTTTGGTAAAGAGAGAGTGATCCGCTTCAAATTTTACAAACCCTTTCTCCAACAAGCACCGGCTTAACCGTTAGTACCAAGCTCTAGGAGATTGTTTCAAGCCGTATATAACCTTCTTTAATCTACACACTTGATCTGAACTTGCTCCATAACCTTGTGGAAGTTCCATAAACACTTCTTCTTCTAAATCCCCTTGTAAGAAAGCGTTTCTCACATCCATTTGCCACAAATTCCATGACAGATTAATGGCAATGGATAGTAGAACCCTCACCGACTGCAACTTCGCTACTGGAGCAAAAGTTTCAGTATAATCTTCTCCATATACTTGTGTATATCCTTTTGCCACTAGTCTAGCTTTATACCTCTCAATTTCACCGTTGCTCTTGTATTTAATAGTATACACCCATCTACATCCCACAAGTTTCTTCCCGCTTGGTAGTTTTGTCAAGTCCCAAGTATTATTTCTCAACATAGATGCAATCTCTTCCCCCATGGCATCAACCCATAACTTTTCCATGCTTGCTTCCTCATAAGAATTAGGTACTTTTCTATCAATAGTGCTCAGAAATGCCTGATGATCAGCTGGAGTATTAGAAATCGAGTAGTATTCCTCAATAGGATATCTTATGGCTATCTTCTCTTCTTGTGCGGTGTTATGCTTGTGCCTCTGGAACAAGGACATAGCATCTACACCCAAAGACTCTCAAGTGACTGATACTCGGCTTCACACCATTCAAAACTTCAAATGGTGACTTGTAACTCAAGCTTTCAGTGGGTATGCGGTTGATTAAGTAAGCTGTCGCCATCACTGCATCTCCCCACAGATTCTTAGGAACTCCCCTATCAAACATCATGCTCCTAGCCACTTCTAACAAATGTCTATTCTTCCTCTCTGCTATCCCATTTTGTTGAGGTGTATAGGCGCAAGTTGTCTGATGTACTATCCCTTTCTCATTCACAAACTCCTTAAACTGTATGCTCATGTATTCTCCGCCATTATCACTTCTTAGTATCTTAATCTTGGTATCATACTGATTGAGCACATAGTTATAGAAGTTCTGAAATGATTCAAGCACTTGATCCTTAGAGCGCATCAATGTTACCCATGTATACTTTGATTTTTGATCGATGAAGGAAACAAAGTACTTATATTGATCTCTTGAAGTACACGGAGCAGACCATACATCAGAGTGTATTAACTCAAAAGACTTCTTATACATAGTAGTAGATTCTGGAAACATTTTCCTACAATGCTTCCCCAAAATACATGCTTCACACGCCTCCTTGGGTACTGAATGGTTGGGCAAGACCATGCTGAGCACCTTGTGACTTGGGTGACCAAGGCGAGAATGCCATAAAGGGCTTGATCCAACCGAACTGACCGCAAGCGCTTTCAACTCTTTATCCTTTTTATTCAATATGTACAGACCATCTTTCACACCCCCTGATCCGATCGCATCTTTGGTTTCATTATCCTGAAACTCAACACCATTAACTCCAAAAACAACTTTACAATTCAAGTCCTTAGTTGCCTTATGAACCGATAGCAAATTCGAAGTAAATTCTGGGATAGATAGGGCTTTAGTTCTCTTCCCAAACACCTCTAAGTCCCCAACACCCTCTATTGGAACTTCTTTCCCGTTTGCTATCCTAACTCTACCCTTATGCGGTTCTACATTCTCCAGCAACTTAGCATCACAAATCATATTATGACTTGCTCCAGAATCTATTATCACGTTTCTCTTAGCCTTAGAGGTAAAGAAACCCTTACCAGATTCCGCTAGCTTTGAGATACTCTTGATGAGGCCCTCCAAATCGCTCTTCCTCACCAATTGGTCTCCTTCCATGCTAGTTACACCCGCAAAGTTCCTAGAGCCTTGACTGCTTCCCTGGCCATTTCCTCTTAGCCGGGCTGGTTTCAAGTGCGGGTAAAGTGTCCAGCACTTCTCCTTAGTGTGCCCTTTCATCCTATAATGGCTACACTCAACAGCTCTCCTTTCTCCATGCCCAAAACTTCTTTGCACCACATGTGCCATCTCACTAGCGGGTTTAAACAACCCTCTAGCACCTTCCTCTTTCTGAACTTGTTGACACACTTCATTTAATGTTGGAAGCTTGTCAAATCGAAGGATATGCTGAATGAGTCCCTTGTAAGAGTCATCAAGTGTGAGTAAGAGACCGAACACTTGATCTTGCTCTCCCCTCTCATTTAACTCCTTTGGGTCGTTTGTTGTAGGTCTAAGCATTTCCAGCTCTGCCCACAACCCTCTAAACTCCCCAAACAAGTCCTTGAACGCCTTCCCATTCTGCTGAAGGTCATTCAATGCCTTCTTCACCTCAAAAATCCTTGAAATGTTTGAGATGTCTCCATAAACTCCCTTGAGCGTCTCCCACAACTCCTTGGAGTTCTCACATTATGAATAGGCCGCCAGAATAGATGGCTCAAGGGAGCTTTGAAGTGCAGCCAAGACTTGAGCATCTTCTTGCTCCCGCTTCCTCTCCATCATACTGCCCTCTTCAGCCCTTCCTTCTTCAGCATTTCCCACCAAGCTATCAACATACTCCCACAGCCCTCTTCCTCTTAGGACTGTCTTTGTGGTCCTTGACCACAAAATATAGTTATTCCCCTTGAGAATAACTGGTAGAACCATATTCTTGGAGCTTTCCATGACTTGAAATTTTTGGTGAATAGTACACACGAAACAGAAAAAAAACAGAGTGATTTGAAATGTTTGAGAGATATGAACGAGTTTAAGATCTTGTTTAGGACCTTAAGTGCTCTGATACCATGTAGATTTTAGAGGATATGAAGGTGATTTTAAGGGAGGAAGATTAGAAGATAGGAGTGATGAAGATGATGAATAGAAGTTTATAATTTCGTGTGTATTTTTCTTCTTACAATACAACCAACATATATGGACGCTTTACATGAATTTTAGAGAGAAAAATATCTCACCAACACCTCTACACAAGTATAGGCGAGCCATGCTTCTCCCAACTGCTCCTACCTACTCCTCTTTGCAACTTGCTCCACTTGTGCTGAGAGAGAAAAAACTGGTCTGTTTCTAACCAGTCTAGTTCCTTCTCTACTTCTTGTTTGGTCTTGTTTTAGTTGATCTTAACTACTCATTGGCACTTTATTTCATGTTCACACACCTTCATATCCATATTCTCAACAATTGAGGTGGATTGTCATTTCATCCGAGACAAGATTCAGGAGGGAGTTGTGGTTCCCAAGTTTGTGAAGAGTGGAGAACAAATGGCGGATATATTTACCAAGGCTACTTCTTCACGCATCTGTGAATACATCCATGGCAAGATCGGCTTAAAGGACCCCTACCAGCCTATCTTGAGGGGGAGTGTTGAGAATATGGATGTGAAGGTCTGTGCACGTGAAAGGAGAGGGGACAATATCAAAGGGAAAGAGTTAAAATGTATAGCAAGTGTGTTGGAATATGGTGAAAGCTCAGGAGTAAAAAGAGAAGGTATACCATGCAAAACAAGTAAGGAAGAGAAGAAGAATAAAGTCTTGCTTGCACATGAAATAAAGCACCAATGAGTAGCTAAGATCAACTAAAATGAGACCAAACAAGAAGTGGAGAAGGAACTGAATTGGTTAGAAGCAGACCAGTTTTTTCTCACTCAGCACAAGTGGAGCAAGTTGCAAAGAGGAGTAGGTGGGAGCAGTTGGGAGAAGCATGGCTCGCCTATACTTGTGTAGAGGTGTTGGTGAGATATTTTTCACTCAATAATTCATGTAAAGCGTGAATATATGTGTATGGGATTGTAAGGAAACATTACACACGAAAATATTGAAGTTCTTCTCTAAAAAACTTCTATTCATCATCTTCATTGTCTTGTTCGCGCCTCTCATTTAACACCAAAGGATCAATCGTGCTTGGCCTTAACATTTCTAGTTCAGCCCACAATGATCTGAATTTGCCAAAGTGCTTTGTAAACTCCAAATCTTCTTGGCTTAGATCATTGATAGCCTTCTTGACTTCATAGATTCTGCTCAAGTTTGAAGTATTCCCATACACGGTTTGAAGAGTATCCCACAATTCCTTTGCATTTTCACAAAAGGAGTAGGCTTCAAGGATGGATGCTTCAAGAGAGTTTTGGATGATTCCGAGCACCATTTGGTCCTCTTGGAACCACTTATCTTCATAATTACCGATGGCTTCTTCTCCATCTTTTGGATCTTGTCCTTTCAAGACATGGCTCCAAAGCCCACGACCACATAAAGCTGTTCTTATCATTCTTGATTACAGCAAATAGTTGACACCCTTCAAGATGACTGGAATAACAATTGGTTTAGAGTTTTCCATGGTGTTTCAAGATTTATTCACCGGATAATTCTATTAACTAGAGGATTAAGAGATTTTCTCAAGAAAATATTAGAGAAACTTCAAGAAATACACTTTTTCAGCCTTTTCACAACTCAAGAGTCAATGACTTTGAGGACTAAGTCTCAGAGTGAAAAAGGATTGACAAAGAGTATTCCCAGAATTTTAGAGTGAAAAAGAAAATTTTAGAGAAGCTTCAAGAAATACACTTTTTCAGCCTTTTCACAACTCAAGAGTCAATGACTTTGAGGACTAAGTCTCAGAGTGAAAAAGGATTGACAAAGAGTATTCCCAGAATTTTAAAGGAAGAGATTTGAAAATGGGATAACAAGAGCTTGATTTAGTTAAGAACCTTGCTCTGATACCATGTTGAATTTGCAGAATAGAAGATTAGAGAGTTTGAGAGTGCTTGAAAGAGAAACAATAGAATGAGAGATAAAGAGATGTTTCCATTAGAATTGATTAAGTGTTACAAAGGGTGTACAACATGTATATATAGAGGAGAGCCACGAAATTAGGAGGTGAAGAAGGGTTTCACAACATTAAATTTTCCTCCAATCTCTTATTTGAAATTCAAACACATCTCCTTCCTTTTCACACTTCCCGAGACACCCACTTGTGCACCCAAAGTCTTCACCTTCTAGAAGACTTCTTAATCGGTTTGCATATGTTGAATAAGGCCTCTTCTCTTCTTTTGGTCTTAAGCTAATGTATTCTCTCATTATTCAACAGTTTCTTCCTCTGCCCTATTCTTAGGCTCTTTTGGATCTTGTCCTTTCAAGACATGGCTCCAAAGCCCACGACCACATAGAGCTGTTCTTATCATTCTTGACCACAGCAAATAGTTGACACCCTTCAAGATGACTGGAATAAGAATTGGTTTAGAGTTTTCCATGGTGTTTTTCAAGATTTATTCACCAGAATTTTCTATTAACCAGAGAATTAAGAGATTTTCTCAAGAAAAGTTTAGAGAAGCTTCAAGAAATACACTTTTTCAGCTTTTTCACAACTCAAGAGTCAATGACTTTGAGGATTAAGTCTCAGAGTGAAAAAGATTGACAAAGAGTATTCCCAGAATTTTAAAGGAAGAGATTTGAAAAATAAAATGATTTTGTAAAAAATGAAATAACAAGAGCTTGATTTAGTTAAGAACCTTGCTCTGATACCATATTGAATTTGCAGAATAGAAGATTGGAGAGTGTTTGCAAGAGAAACAAGAGAATGAGAGATAAAAAGAAGTTTCCATTAGAATGAATTTGAGGTTACAACAAGAGATACATTATATAAAAGTGAAACTCGACTTGTATGAAGGAGAAGTAGCCTCCAACGGTCTGATTGAGTTTGAAATTCAAAATCATCTCCTTCCTTTTCACGGAGCCCAAGGAAGCTCTCCAACAACTCTTTTCTTGCTTCTTTGCACTTCAAGTTAACCTTCTTATGATCATTTTCTTCTTTATTCAACAGCATGAGCTTAGTGTTTTCACTATCTCATTGGAGTGAAGCCACCCTTAAAACATTAAGGTATTGCACTGCTTTCTCCACCTCAGATTTATCCCATAAGGATTGCAAGATCACTTGGTGCATTAAATCCTTTTCCATTGTTTATCTTGCTTGGAAATGTCCATGACAAGTTTGTAAGATTTTAGAGACTATAAATGAGAGATTTTGAGATAAAGTAGAAGGAACACCATAGTAAAATATTAGAGAAGAATTTCTTATTGATCTTTGTGAATTACATAGCATATTTATAGGAGAATTACAAGGGAACCTACGTTTAACTTTAATTTGAACCAGCCAATAGGAGTGTAGTCTTTGGGCATCTTTGACCATGCCAGCCTGGTTCCAGCCCCTTCTTTGACCAAATGGATAAGAAGGAAGACCAAGGACAAGGTGCCAATGCACCTAGACGCTCAAGTGGCTTGGTCCATGATCCGAACATTGCCAAGCTTCTATAAGACTCTAGAAGGCTTCCTCAAATGTTCTGGAGGCTCTCTAAGGTCGTACAGTCTTGTACGGTCTTGTACGGCCTTGTACAGACTTGTACGGACTTGTACAATATCCAACTATCTCAGTGTTGCCATTCTTCCCTATCCAGATTCCTTGGCCTGGTGATCCTTTGATGAATCTCAATATTCTTTCAACCATGTTCCAATGATGCACGGTTGGTTCCTTCATATGTTGGCTAACCTGATTCACAGCAAAACACAAGTCAGGCCATGTAATAGTCAAGTAGATGAGCATACCAACTAGGCGCCGATATTGTGCTTGGTCTTCAAATGGCTTGTCAAGCGGATCATTTTCTTTCTCCTCTTTCTCTTGACCTTGTAGCCATCTTCAAATGGAGTTTTAGCTGGTTTGGTTCCTAGCTTTCCTGTCTCCTGCAATAAATCAAGAGAATATTGAATTTTGTTGAATTTGCGGAATAGAAGATTAGAGAGTTTGAGAGTGCTTGAAAGAGAAACAATAGAATGAGAGCTAAAGAGAAGTTTCCATTAGAATTGATTAAGTGTTACAAAGGGTGTACAACATGTATATATAGAGGAGAGCCACGAAATTAAGAAGTGAAGAAGGGTTTCACAACATTCAAATTTCCCTCCAATCTCTTATTTGAAATTCAAACACATCTCCTTCCTTTTCACACTTCCCGAGACACCCACTTGTGCACCCAAAGTCTTCACCCTTCTAGAAGACTTCTTAATGGGTTTGCATATGTTGAATAAGGCTTCTTCTCTTCTTTGGGTCTTAAGCTAATGTATTCTCTCATTATTCAACACTCCCCCTCAACCTTAACCGTAGAGAAACCAAAAGTTAAGCTTGGAACCATGATGACCCACCTCATTAAAAACCTTAGTATGGAAAACCTCATGGGACAAAACCATACTAAGGGAAAAAGAGTGTGGACTCCATGGCTAAGGAAATCACGGCCGAAACATATCTCTGAGTCCAAGCTTTGAATGGATGAACTCACACACTTTTAAACTCGCTGCCTTGGTAAAAATGTCTGCCAATTGTTCTAAACTCCTTGTAAAGCATGGAAGAATGACCCTTTTCTCCACCATCTCTCGCACCTTGTGACAATCCACTTCAATATGCTTTGTCCTCTCATGGAACACTGAGAAGAGCTTTTAGCCATGTTAGCTCATTTGTGAGCTTCCTCATTGCTCTATACTCAGCTTCAGCACTTGAACATGACACAACCTTTTGTTTCTTGCTCTTCCAAGTGACCAGGTTACCTCCAATGAATGTGCAATACCCAGTGGTGGATCTTCTATCAGTTTTGTCTCCAGCCCAGTCAGCATCACAATAACCCACAATTTCTGTGCTTTTGTTGCAACCCATCCAAATGCCTTGACCTGGAGCTCCTTTGAGATATTTGAGGATCCGATCCACCATGTTCCAATGATGCACTTTTGGAGCTTCCATATGTTGACTCACCTGGTTCATAGCAAAACACAAATCAGGACGAGTTATGATAAGATAAATCAACTTACCAACCATTCTCCGATATTGCTTGACATCTTCAAAAGGTTTATCTTCAAGCTCCCCCTCTTGTATGACTTTGTATCCTTCTTCTAAGGGAGTCTTTGCTGGTTTGGCTCCTAGCTTTCCTGCCTCAGCCAATAGATCAAGAGTGTACTTCCTTTGGGATAAGAAGAGTCCTTCATTGGACCTATAGACTTCAATCCCTAGAAAATATTTCAACTCTCCAAGATCTTTAATATCAAACACAGATTTTAAATATGCTTTTGTATCTTTAATACCTACCTTGTCATTCCCAGAGATGATAATATCATCCACATAAATGAGAATGACTACAATACCTTCTTGGCTTTGCAAGGTGAAAAGTGTATGATCTGCCTCGGACTTCTTAAAGCCTTTACTCTTGAGTGTTGTACTCAACTTGTGGTACCATGCTCGAGGAGATTGCTTCAGTCCATAGATTGCTTTCTTGAGTCTCAACACCTTTCCTGGTGCAATTGAGTCCTCCAAGCCTGGTGGTGGAGTCATGTAGACTTCATCCTCTAGTTCCCCTTGCAAGAATGCATTCTTGACGTCCATCTGCCAAAGATCCCATTCCAAGTTAGTAGCTAAGGATAAAATAATTATTACCGTATGAAGTTTTGCCACAGGTGCAAATGTGTCAAGGTAGTCCTCTCCATAGGTTTGAGTGAATCCTCTAGCCACCAGCCTAGCCTTGTAACGCTCTATTTCTCCATCACTTCTATACTTGATAGTGAAGATCCATCTAGAGCTTACGACCTTCTTCCCTTTTGGCAGTTCAGCTTCATCCCAAGTGTGGTTGATTTCCATAGCTTTCTTTTCTTCACCAATAACATCTCTCCATACTTTAAGCTCCTTGGCTTCTTCATGGGTTGTTGGAATCTCAGCTTCATCCAACTTGCCCATGTAGGCTTGATGTTCCAATGGGAAATGAGCTAGACTGCAAATAGCTTGAATGGGATGAGCAACTGCCTTGTTGTTGTAGTACACTCGGGTTTGCTTCCAATGTTCTGGTCCAAACCTTTGTCTTGTACTTCTCCTTAAACCCCTTTCTTGAGCTTGAACTTGAGGTTCTGGCCCTTCAAAGTCAGAATCTGAGGTTTGAGCTTCTTCTTGACTTTCCGGACTCTTTTCACTTTGATCATGAACCGCTTCATTGCAAACTTTTGATTCATTTTGATCATGAATTGTTGAGTCTTGTTGAGCCACTACTAGATCCTCTTGTTTATTGCCTCGCTCAGGATCAAAGGGTATAATTTCTTCATTTGATTGAGTTGTGCTTGTACTAGCTTCTGGCTGATGTAATCCAAGGTTCTCCAAGATTTTTCTCAAATTGCTAGCTCGGTCTGATGATGAGGATGATAGATTCTCCAATTGTTTCCAGTTCTTCTCATCATAGAAACCTTTTGTTTCAACAAACTTCACATCCCTTGAGACTAGAATCTTCCTTGTTTCCGGAACAAAGCATTTGTAACCTTTTTGTGTTATGGAGTATCCAATGAACATGCTCTTCACACTTTTAGCTTCCAACTTGTTCCTTTGTTCTCTTGGGATTAATACAAAACAAACACACCCAAACACACGTAAGTGGTCAATGGCGGGTTTAGAGTTGTTTAATACCTCAAATGGAGAGTGATCATCCAAGATTTTTGTTGGCATCCGGTTGATCAAATAGCATGCTGAAACCACAGCATCTCCCCAAAATCTCTTGGGAACACTTGTGTGGAACATCATAGACCGGGCCACTTCCATTAAGTGCCTATTCTTTCTTTCAGCAACTCCATTTTGCTGAGGAGTGTATGGGCAGCTGGTTTGATGGACTATCCCATGGTGTGCTAAGTGTTGTTTAAAGGCATAGCTTGTGTACTCTCCACCATTATCTGATCTAAAAATTTTAATCTTGGCATTATAATGGTTAGTCACATATGCTTGAAATTTTCTAAATGCTTCTAGAACTCTATCTTTGGATGGAATAAGTGTTAGCCATGTATATTTTGATTTTTCATCTATGAAGGTGACAAAGTATTTATGATGTTCTCTAGATTCACATGGTGAGGTCCAAACATCAGAATGAATTAAATCAAAACACTTTTCATAGATAGTTGGAGACTTGGAAAACACAGATTTGCAATGTTTACCAAGTATACAAGCTTCACATTCATCATTTTTGAAAGAAATCCTAGGCAACAATAGTTCTAATGCTCTAGAGTGCGGATGACCTAGCCTTGCATGCCAAATTGAACTACTAGCATTAGAAACATTCAGGCTAAAACTACAAAATAAATTGGAGTCCGGCTTGTTATTTTCAAGAACATACAGCTCCTCCTTTGCTACTCCTTTTCTGAGTAGTTTCATGGTCTCAATATCCTGAAAGTGTACATCATTAGGACCAAATATAGCATAACAATTCAAATCAGATGTAACTTTTTTTACGGATAACAAATTTGAAGTAAATTTAGGCATGTAGAAAGCGTTTGAATCTTTTCCAAATAACCTAAGATTTCCTACTCCATCAATTGGAATACTATCTCCATTTGCTATAATGACATTACCTACAGCCGGTTTTATGTTATTCATTAGATGTGCATTACTTATCATATGATGTGATGCACCAGAATCTACAATCAAAGGCTTTGAAATGTTTTGAGCATGAAGAGAGTTTCCAGAAACCATACCAGACCTACCAGCCTCTTCCAAGGCTTTGATGAGAGCTTCCAAATCTGATTTCCTCACAAATTCAGATTCTTGTTGATATGGCACCAAAGCTCTCATTTCTCCTTCTTCAGCCCTCTTGGATGTCACAGCCTGATTCCCAGCCACTTCTTGGGAGACATTAGCTCTTGGTTCCTTCCACCAGCTTGGTTTTAGATGAGGATGGAGCTTCCAGCATTTTTCCTTTGTGTGCCCCTCTTTCTTCTAATGCTCACAGATTGCATTTGATCCCACTTTCTTGTTCTGGTTTGATCCCAAAGGTTTGTAAAATCCTTTGTTTGCTTCACCCAACTCTACTTTGTTAGCCATAACCAACTCGCCCTTTCCCCCAAATAGACCATGAGATCCTTGCTCCTTTTGTATCTTGGAGCACACTTCATCTAGGCTGGGGAGATTGTCTGCCCTAAGGAAGTGCTTAATGAGATCCTTGTAAGTTGGATTTAAGGTCAATAGCAGACCAAAGACCTTGTCTTGTTCGCGCCTCTCATTTAACACTAAAGGATCAATTGTGCTTGGCCTTAACATTTCTAGTTCAGCCCACAATGATCTGAATTTGCCAAAGTGCTTTGTAAACTCCAAATCTTCTTGGCTTAGATCATTGATAGCCTTATTGACTTCATAGATTCTGCTCAAGTTTGAAGTATTCCCATACACGGTTCTAAGAGTATCCCACAATTCCTTTGCATTTTCACAGTAGGAGTAGGCTTCAAGGATGGATGCTTCAAGAGAGTTCTGGATGATTCCGAGCACCATTTGGTCCTCTTGGAACCACTTATCTTCATAATTACCGATGGCTTCTTCTCCATATTTTTGATCTTGTCCTTTCAAGACATGGCTCCAAAGCCCAGGACCACATAGAGCTGTTCTTATCATTCTTGACCACATCAAATAGTTGACACCCTTCAAGATGACTGGAATAACAATTGGTTTAGAGTTTTCCATGGTGTTTCAAGATTTATTCACCGGATAATTCTATTAACCAAAAGATTAAAAGATTTTCTCAAGAAAATATTAGAGAAGCTTCAAGAAATACACTTTTTCAGCCTTTTCACAACTCAAGAGTCAATGACTTTGAGGACTAAGTCTCATAGTGAAAAAGGATTGACAAAGAGTACTCCCAGAATTTTAGAGTGAAAAAGAAAATTTTAGAGAAGCTTCAAGAAATACACTTTTTCAGCCTTTTCACAACTCAAGAGTCAATGACTTTGAGGACTAAGTCTCAGAGTGAAAAAGGATTGACAAAGAGTATTCCCAAAATTTTAAAGGAAGAGATTTGAAAATGGGATAACAAGAGCTTGATTTAGTTAAGAACCTTGCTCTGATACCATGTTGAATTTGCGGAATAGAAGATTAGAGAGTTTGAGAGTGCTTGAAAGAGAAACAATAGAATGAGAGATAAAGAGAAGTTTCCATTAGAATTGAGTAAGTGTTACAAAGGGTGTACAACATGTATATATAGAGGAGAGCCACGAAATTAAGAGGTGAAGAAGGGTTTCACAACATTCAAATTTCCCTCCAATCTCTTATTTGAAATTCAAACACATCTCCTTTCTTTTCACACTTCCCGAGACACCCACTTGTGCACCCAAAGTCTTCACCTTCTAGAAGACTTCTTAATGGGTTTGCATATGTTGAATAAGGCTTCTTCTCTTCTTTGGGTCTTAAGCTAATGTATTCTCTCATTATTCAACAAATTTGTGATAGAAATAGGCCTTCCAAGGATCGGCATATCTCTATCCCTAGAAAATACTTAAGCTCTCCCAAGTCCTTGATATCAAATACAAACTTAAGGAAGGATTTGGTTTCTTGAATCCCAACTTGATCACTACCTGAGATAATCAAGTCATCCATATAAACCAATACCACAATAAGCCCACGGGAGCTCTGGTGAGTGAACAAGGTATGGTCGGCTTCTGACCGGCTAAATCCTCGAGCAACAAGAATGAAGCTTAGTTTATGATACCAGGCCCTTGGTGATTGCTTTAGACCATAAATTGCCTTTCTTAACCTTAGGACTTTTCCAGGGTTGATTGAGTGTTCTAATCCGGGTGGTGGAGTCATGTACACTTCTTCTTCCAAATCTCCTTGAAGAAAGGCGTTCTTCACGTCCATTTGACATAGATCCCATGATAGATTTGTAGCTAAGGACAAGATGACCCTAACTATGTGAAGCTTTGCCACTAGCGCAAAAATATCGGTATAATCAGCTCCATATGTCAGCTTTGCCATCTTGTGCTTATAAATACATATCTTGTGCTTTTGGCTTCTAGTTCGTCCCTCTGAGTACCTGGGACAAATATAAAACACAAACACCCAAGAACTCGTAAGTGATTGATATAGGGTTTATTGTGATTTAAAACTTCAAAGGGAAAGACGTCCTTTAGGACTCTTGTTGGAATTTGGTTGATAAGATAGCAAGCCGTCATGACCGCATCTCCCCAGAAGTTTCTTGGCAAGTTGGAATGGAACATCATAGCTCTAGCTACTTCCATGAGATGCCTATTCTTTCTTTCAGCTACACCATTTTGTTGAGGTGTGTATGGGCAGCTCGTTTGGTGGATTATTCCATGCTTAGCTAGGTGTTCTTTGAATTTGTGGCTTGTATATTCCCCTCCATTATCCGTTCGAAGTACCTTAACATATTAATCAAGCATATCATCAAGGGAGCTTAGGGAAGATGGTTGGATTTGGGTGTCCGTACAAGTCCGTACGGATCCGTACAAGTCCGTACAAGTCCGTACGGATCCGTACAAGGCCGTACAAGACCGTACGACCTAAGGGAGCCTCCGGAACATTTAAGGAAGTCTTGGAGAGTCTTGGAGAGTCTTCTAGAGTCTTCTAGAAGCTGGACAATGTTTGGATCATGCACCAAGTCACTAGAGCGTCCAGGTGCATTGGGGCTTGTCCTTGGTCTTCCTTCTTATCCATTTGGTTAAGGAAGGGCTGGAACCAGGCTGGAACAGGCTGGCATGGTCAAAGGCGCTCCTAAGGCTCCTATCTATTCCGCTTTATTCTTAGTTATTCTCCATTATTCTCCATTATTTCTCCATCATTCTCCATCATTTCTCCATCATTTCTCCATCAGTTCTCCATCAGTTCTTGTCATTTCTAGTCATTCTCCAAGCTTTTATTCTTTATTTTCTCCTTTCTCACGCTGCTAGCTTCATTTCTCTTTGAGAGAAATTCCTCAAATCCATTGGTGCTGAGTTGAGAAAGTTGCTAGCTTTGTGATTTTCACTTCTTTTTCTTCCTTTCACGTTGCTAGCTTCATTTCTCTCTGAGAGAAAGTCCTCAAATCCATTGGTGCTGAGTTGAGGAAGTTGCTAGCTTTGTGATTAAACACCAAGAAGATCATGGAAAATCTAAAAACCATGATCATTCCCGTTACACTCAAAGGGATCAATTACTTGATGTGGGCAAGAACAACAAAGACTGCTTTGTGTGGAAGAGGTTTGTGGAGACACATTGAGATCACACAAAACCCAAAAGAAGACACACAAGATGAAGAAAATGAGACCAAGACCGAGGAGGAAATCAAATGGTTTCAAGAGGACCAAACGGTGTTGGGTCTCCTTCAAAACTCACTAGACACATCAATCCTAGAGGGATACTCCTATTGTGACACGGCAAAGGAGCTTTGGGATACATTAAAGAATGTTTACGGGAACGTGTCCAACTTGATATTGAATTTGCGGAATAGAAGATTAGAGAGTTTGAGGGTGCTTGAAAGAGAAAACAAAGAATGAGAGATAAAGAGAAGTTTCCATTAGAATTGAGTAAGTGTTACAAAGGGTGTACAACATGTATATATAGAGGAGAGCCACGAAATTAAGAGGTGAAGAAGGGTTTCACAACATTCAAATTTCCCTCCAATCTCTTATTTGAAATTCAAACACATCTCCTTCCTTTTCACACTTCCCGAGACACCCACTTGTGCACCCAAAGTCTTCACCCTTCTAGAAGACTTCTTAATGGGCTTGCATATGTTGAATAAAGCCTCTTCTCTTCTTTGGGTCTTAAGCTAATGTATTCTCTCATTATTCAACACTCCCCCTCAACCTTAACTGTAGAGAAACCAAAGGTTAAGCTTGGAACCATGATGACCCACCTCATTAAAAATCTTAGTATGGAAAACCTCATGGGACAAAACCATACTAAGGGAAAAAGAGTGTGGACTCCATGGCTAAGGAAATCACGGCCGAGACATATCTATGAGTCCAAGCTTTGAATGGATGAACTCACACACTTTTAAACTCGCTGCCTTGGTAAAAATGTCTGCCAATTGTTCTGAACTCCTTGTAAAGCATGGAAGAATGACCCTTTTCTCCACCATCTCTCACACCTTGTGACAATCCACTTCAATATGCTTTGTCCTCTCATGGAACACTGAGTTGGACACAATGTGAATAGCAGCTTGATTGTCACAATGCATTGTGATTGGATCTGCCGATTCAATGCCCAAATCCTTGAGAAGAGCTTTCAGCCATGTTACCTCATTTGTGAGCTTCCTCATTGCTCTATACTCAGCTTCAGCAGTTGAACATGACACAACCTTTTGTTTCTTGCTCTTCCAAGTGACCAGGTTACCTCCAATGAATGTGCAATACCCAGTGGTGGATCTTCTATTCGTTTTGTCTCCAGCCCAGTCAGCATCACAATAACCCACAATTTCTGTGCTTTTGTTGCAACCCATCCAAATGCCTTGACCTGGAGCTCCTTTGAGATATTTGAGGATCCGATCCACCATGTTCCAATGATGCACTTTTGGAGCTTGCATATGTTGGCTCACCTGATTCACAGCAAAACACAAATCAGGACGAGTTATGGTAAGATAAATCAACTTACCAACCATTCTCCGATATTGCTTGACATCTTCAAAAGGTTTATCTTCAAGCTCCCCCTCACGTATGACTTTGTATCCTTCTTCTAAGGGAGTCTTTGCTGGTTTGGCTCCTAGCTTTCCTGCCCCAGCCAATAGATCAAGAGTGTACTTCCTTTGGGATAAGAAGAGTCCTTCATTGGACCTATAGACTTCAATCCCTAGAAAATATTTCAACTCTCCAAGATCTTTAATATCAAATACAGATTTTAAATATGCTTTTGTATCTTTAATACCTACCTTGTCATTCCCAGAGATGATAATATCATCCACATAAATGAGAATGACTACAATACCTTCTTAGCTTTGCAAGGTGAAAAGTGTATGATCTGCCTCGGACTTCTTGAAGCCTTTACTCTTGAGTGTTGTACTCAACTTGTGGTACCATGCTCGAGGAGATTGCTTCAGTCCATAGATTGCTTTCTTGAGTCTCAACACCTTTCTTGGTGCAATTGAGTCCTCCAAGCCTGGTGGTGGAGTCATGTAGACTTCATCCTGTAGTTCCCCTTGCAAGAATGCATTCTTGACGTCCATCTGCCAAAGATCCCATTTCAAGTTAGTAGCTAAGGATAAAATAACTCTTACCGTATGAAGTTTTGCCACAGGTGCAAATGTGTCAAGGTAGTCCTCTCCATAGGTTTGAGTCAATCCTCTAGCCACCAGCCTAGCCTTGTAACGCTCTATTTCTCCATCACTTCTATACTTGATAGTGAAGATCCATCTAGAGCTTACGGCCTTCTTCCCTTTTGGCAGTTCAGCTTCATCCCAAGTGTGGTTAATTTCCATAGCTTTCTTTTCTTCACCAACAGCATATCTCCATACTTTAAGCTCCTTGGCTTCTTCATAGGTTTTTGGAATCTCAGCTTCATCCAACTTGCCCATGTAGGCTTGATGTTCCAATGGGAAATGAGCTAGAGCGCAAACAGCTTGAATGGGATGAGGAATTGCCTTGTTGTTGTAGTACACTCGAGTTTGCTTCCAATGTTCTGGTCCAAACCTTTGTCTTGTACTTCTCCTTAATGATGTAATCCAAGGTTCTCCAAGATTTTTCTCAAATTGCTAGCTCGGTCTGATGATGAGGATGATAGATTCTCATCTTCTTTCCAGTTCTTCTCATCATAGAACCCTTTCTTTCAACAAACTTCACGTCCCTTGAGACTGGAATCTTCCTTGTTTCCGGAACAAAGCATTTGTAACCTTTTTGTGTTGTGGAGTATCCAATGAACATGCTCTTCACACTTTTAGCTTCCAACTTGTTTCTTTGTTCTCCTGGGATTAATACAAAACAAACACACCCAAACACACGTAAGTGGTTAATGGCGGGTTTAGAGTTGTTTAATACCTCAAATGGAGAGTGATCATCCAAAATTTTTGTTGGCATTCGGTTGATCAAATAGCATGCTGAAACCACAGCATCTCCCCAAAATCTCTTGGGAACACTTGTGTGGAACATCATAGACCGGGCCACTTCCATTAAGTGCCTATTCTTTCTTTCAGCAACTCCATTTTGCTGAGGAGTGTATGGGCAGCTGGTTTGATGGACTATCCCATGGTTTGCTAAGTGTTGTTTGAAGGCATGGCTTATGTACTCTCCACCATTATCTGATCTAAAAATTTTAATCTTGGCATTATAATGGTTAGTCACATATACTTGAAATTTTCTAAATGCTTCTAGAACTCTATCTTTTGATTTTTCATCTATAAAGGTGACAAGGTATTTATGATATTCTCTAGATTCACATGGTGAGGTCCAAACATCAGAATGAATTAAATCAAAACACTTTTCATAGATAGTTGGAGACTTGGAAAACACAGATTTACAATGTTTGCCAAGTATACAAGCTTCACATTCATCATTTCTGAAAGAAATCCTAGGCAACAATAGTTCTAATGCTCTAGAGTGCGGATGACCTAGCCTTGCATGCCAAATTGAACTACTAACATTAGAAACATTCAGACTAAAACTACAAAATAAATTGGAGTCCGGCTTGTTATTTTCAAGAACATACAGCTCCTCCTTTGCTACTCCTTTTCCAAGTAGATTCATGGTCTCAATATCATGAAAGTGTACATCATTAGGACCAAATATAGCATAACAATTCAAATCAGATGTAACTTTCTTTACGGATAACAAATTTGAAGTAAACTTAGGCATGTAGAAAGCGTTTGAATCTTTTCCAAATAACCTAAGATTTCCTACTCCATCAATTGGAATACTATCTCCATTTGCTATAATGACATTACCTACAGCCGGTTTTATGTTATTCATTAGATGTGCATCACTTATCATATGATGTGATGCACCAGAATCTACAATCAAAGGCTTTGAAATGTTTTGAGCATGAAGAGAGTTTCCAAAAACCATACCAAACCTACCAGCCTCTTTCTAGGCTTTGATGAGAGCTTCCAAATCTGATTTCCTCACAAATTCAGATTCTTGTTGATATGACACCAAAGCTCTCATTTCTCCTTCTTCAGCCCTCTTGGATGTCCCAGCCTGATTCCCAGCCACTTCTTGGGAGACATTAGCTCTTGGTTCCTTCCACCAGCTTGGTTTTAGATGAGGATGGAGCTTCCAGCATTTTTCCATTGTGTGCCCCTCTTTCTTGCAATGCTCACAAATTGCATTTGATCCCACTTTCTTGTTCTTGTTTGATCCCAACGGTTTGTAAAATCCTTTGTTGGCATCTCCCAGCTCTACTTTATTAGCCATAACCAGCTCGCCCTTTCCCCCAAATAGACCATGAGATCCTTGCTCCTTTTGTATCTTGGAGCACACTTCATCTAGGCTGGGGAGATTGTCTGCCCTAAGGAGGTGCTTAATGAGATCCTTGTAAGTTGGATTTAAGGTTAATAGTAGACCAAAGACCTTGTCTTGTTCGCGCCTCTCATTTAACACCAAAGGATCAATCGTGCTTGGCCTTAACATTTCTAGTTCAGCCCACAATGATCTGAATTTGCCAAAGTGCTTTGTAAACTCCAAATCTTCTTGGCTTAGATCATTGATAACCTTCTTGACTTCATAGATTCTGCTCAAGTTTGAAGTATTCCCTGTTGAATAATGAGAGAATACATTAGCTTAAGACCCAAAGAAGAGAAGAGGCCTTATTCAACATATGCAAGCCCATTAAGAAGTCTTCTAGAAGGGTGAAGACTTTGGGTGCACAAGTGGGTGTCTCGGGAAGTGTGAAAAGGAAGGAGATGTGTTTGAATTTCAAATAAGAGATTGGAGGGAAATTGAATGTTGTGAAACCCTTCTTCACCTCCTAATTTCGTGGCTCTCCTCTATATATACATGTTATACACCCTTGGTAACACTCACTCAATTCTAATGGAAACTTCTCTTTATCTCTCATTCTATTGTTTCTCTTTCAAGCACTCTCAAACTCTCTAATCTTCTATTCCGCAATTCAACATTCCCATACACGGTTTGAAGAGTATCCCACAATTCCTTTGCATTTTCACAAAAGGAGTAGGCTTCAAGGATGGATGCTTCAAGAGAGTTTTGGATGATTCCGAGCACCATTTGGTCCTCTTGGAACCACTTATCTTCATAATTACCGATGGCTTTGAGGACTAAGTCTCAGAATGAAAAAGGATTGACAAAGAGTATTCCCAAAATTTTAAAGGAAGAGATTTGAAAATGGGATAACAAGAGCTTGATTTAGTTAAGAACCTTGCTCTGATACCATGTTGAATTTGCGGAATAGAAGATTAGAGAGTTTGAGAGTGCTTGAAAGAGAAACAATAGAATGAGAGATAAAAAGAAGTTTCCATTAGAATTGAGTAAGTGTTACAAAGGGTGTACAACATGTATATATAGAGGAGAGCCACGAAATTAAGAGGTGAAGAAGGGTTTCACAACATTCAAATTTCCCTCCAATCTCTTATTTGAAATTCAAACACATCTCCTTCCTTTTTACACTTCCCGAGACACCCACTTGTGCACCCAAAGTCTTCACCCTTCTAGAAGACTTCTTAATGGACTTGTATATGTTGAATAAAACCTCTTCTCTTCTTTGGGTCTTAAGCTAATGTATTCTCTCATTATTCAACACTTGACCCGTGTCTTTGAAGTGAAAAGGGCAATCAACAATCTCAACCAAGAGGATCTAGAATTTACTCAACACTTTGGGAAATTTAGATCTCTTTGGGCTGAATTAGAGATGTTACGTCCAAGCACTAAGGATTTTTCAATCATTGAAGAAAGGAGAGAACAAGATAAGGTCTTTGGTTTACTTCTCACACTCAATCCGGCATTTAATGACCTCATAAAACACATCTTGATATCAGAGAAGCTCCCTAGCCTCGATGAAGTTTGTGCACAAATTCAAAAGGAACAAGGGTCCTTTGGTCTCTTTAGTAGAAAACAAGAACTCCCAATGGCTAATAAAAGCAATTACCAACCAAGTCATGGCTACAAAGGCAAGAATAGGAAAACATGCGATCATTGCAAGAAAGATGGTCATACAAGGGAGGATTGCTGGATCCTTCATCCACATCTCAAGCCCAAAGATTGGCAACCAAGGGAGTTCAAACCAAGGAAGTTTCAAGCTCATCAAGCACAAGAAGCACCAAGCTCCTCAACCGCAACCAAACAACCTCAAACCAAAAACTCAAAGCAAGGAGATGAGATGGCCATGGTAGCATACTCGAATGACGTGGTGCGCAAGTCAGACCTAGAGGCACTCATTCGATCCATTGCTGCACTAAAGGAGTCCGGTATCACCTACTTTGCTACTAAACCTACTAAAACTAGCACTTCTCTTGTTATTGATTCTGGAGCTTCTCATCACATGATTAGTAATCCAAATTTGATTAGTAACATTAAAACTGTTAGTGGAAATGTAGTGATTGCTAATGGTGATAAAATATCGGTTAAAGGGATAGGAAGTTTAAGACTATTTAACAAAGAATCTCAAGCTTTCTACATGCCATCTTTCACTTCGAATCTTGTATCGGTTAAGAGAGCTAATACTGATCTTGATGCTTATGCTATCTTTGGGCCTAATAGTTTCCATTTTCAGGATATTAAGACCGGAAGGGTTCTTGGAGAAGGAACCACAAAAGGAGACTTATACATCTTAGAAGATTCTTCAAGCAATCCTACTTTATCAAGTTTTAATTCATGCTTAGCTAGTAGTTCTAATGCAATATGGCACGCTAGATTGGGACATCCTCACTCGCGTGCCTTGGAAATAATATTGCCTAATATTTCGTTTAATAACTCGGTTTGTGAGTCTTGTATTTTAGGAAAACATTGAAAAAGTGTATTTCCTAAGTCCTCTACCGTATATGAAAAATGTTTTGATTTGGTCCACTCGGATGTATGGACTTCCCCATGTTTATCAAGAGATAATAAAAAGTACTTTGTGACATTTATTGATGAAAAGTCGAAATACACTTGGATCACCTTAATGCCATCTAAAGATAGAGTATTTGACGCTTTCATTAATTTTCAGAACTACATTACTAATCAATTCAAAACAAATGTTAAGGTACTTCGAACGGATAATGGAGGGGAATATACAAGTCACAAATTCAAAGAACACTTAGCTAAGCATGGAATAATCCACCAAACAAGCTGCCCATACACACCTCAACAAAATGGTGTAGCTGAAAGAAAGAATAGGCATCTCATGGAAGTAGCTAGAGCCATGATGTTCCATTCCAACTTGCCAAGAAACTTCTGGGGAGATGCAGTCATGACGGCCTGCTATCTTATCAACTGAATTCCAACAAGAGTCCTAAAGGACGTCTCTCCCTTTGAAGTTTTAAATCACAATAAACCCTTTATCAATCACTTACGGGTTCTTGGATGTTTGTGTTTTGTATTTGTCCCAGGTACTCAGAGGGACAAACTAGAAGCCAAAAGCACAAGATGTGTATTCATAGGCTATTCTACTACTCAAAAGGGGTATAAGTGTTATGATCCCATCCGGAAGTGTACCCTGGTTTCAAGAGACGTGAAGTTCATAGAAAACCAAGGATACTTTGACAAGAAGCAAAATTGGGATAGTGTTAAAGACCTAGCCCGCTCTCCTTCAGATAGAGCCGCCAGCTTAAAGTTCATACTCAATCATCTGGGAAATCCTGCTCCGAGGGACTCTCATCAAGAGCAACCGGAGCAGCAACCGCAAGGAGGACCAAATTCTGAAAATAACAATGAAGAGGAAGCAAACAACTTAGATAATGGTAATCAAGACCAAGCTCATCATGAAGAAGAAGTCACTGGAGGAATGGAGCCAATGGTTAGTCAAGACCATGAGAGTGAAGAAATTAGTGCTCCTTAGCTTAGAAGAAGCACAAGGCTGAAGTATGGACCAGATCATTGGAAACAAACAAGGGTCTATTACAACAGCCAAGCCGTGGCTCATCCTCTCCAAGCGGTCTGTTCTCTTGCCCTCTTGCCATCAGAACACCAAGCTTTCCT
This sequence comes from Cardamine chenopodiifolia, assembly GCA_963922655.1. Lineage (NCBI taxonomy): Eukaryota > Viridiplantae > Streptophyta > Magnoliopsida > Brassicales > Brassicaceae > Cardamine > Cardamine chenopodiifolia. The sequence continues at coordinate 14,492,217 of OZ000481.1, read as the reverse complement.
TGGGAAGATTGATCAACACCAAATTCCGAGCTCCTATGAAGAAGCAAAAGAACACAAAGAATGGTTAGCTGCTGTGGATGCTGAGATAGGAGCAATGGATAAGAATCATACTTGGGCTGAAACGGAGCTTCCAAAGGGAAAGAAGGCAGTAAGTTCCAAGTGGGTATTTACAATCAAATATCAAACTAATGGGGAGATTGAGCGGTATAAAGCCAGATTGGTAGCCAGAGGTTTCACCCAGACATATGGAGCTGATTATACCGATACTTTTGCGCCAGTGGCAAAGCTTCACACAGTTAGGGTTATCTTGTCCTTAGCCACAAATCTTTCATGGGATCTATGGCAAATGGACGTGAAGAACGCCTTTCTTCAAGGAGAATTGGAAGAAGAAGTGTACATGACTCCACCACCCGGATTAGAGTACACAATCAGCCCCGAAAAAGTCTTAAGGTTAAGAAAGGCAATTTATGGACTAAAGCAATCACCGAGGGCCTGGTATCATAAACTGAGCTTCACTCTTGTTGCTCGAGGATTTAGCTGGTCAGAAGCCGACCATACCTTGTTCACTCACCAGAGCTCCCGTGGGCTTATTGTGGTATTGGTTTATGTGGATGACTTGATCATCTCAGGTAGTGATCAAGTTGGGGTTCAAGAAACCAAATCCTTCCTTAAGTCTCTTTTTGATATAAAGGACTTGGGAGAACTCAAGTATTTCCTAGGGATAGAGATATGCCGATCCACGGAAGGCCTATTTCTATCACAAAGGAAATATTCTCTTGATTATTGCAGGAGACAGGAAAGTTAGGATCCAAAACAGCTAAGACTCCACTTGAAGATGGCTACAAGGTCAAGAGAAAGGGGGAGAAAGAAGATGATCCGCTTGACAAGCCATTTGAAGACCCTGCACAATATCGACGCCTAGTTGGTAAGCTCATCTACTTGACTATTACACGGCCTGACTTATGTTTTGTTGTGAATCAGGTTAGCCAACATATGAAGGAACCAACCGTGCATCATTGGAACATGGTGGAAAAAATTTTGAGATACATCAAAGGATCACCAAGCCAAGGAATCTGGATGGGGAAGAATGGCAACACTGAGATAGTTGGATATTGCGATGCAGACTATGCTGGAGACACTATGGATAGAAAGTCCACAACTAGCTTCTGTACTTTCATTGGAGGCAATCTAGTGACCTGGAAGTCTGAGAAGCAGAAGGTTATGTCATGCTCGAGTGCAGAGTCAGAATATAGAGCAATGAGGAAGCTGACAAATGAATTAGTTTGGTTGAAAGCACTTATCAAATATCTCGGCGTAGAAACTTCAAGTCTTATCACGATGCATTGTGACAATTAGGCAACCATTCATATAGCAACGAATCTAGTATTTCACGAGAGGACCAAGCATATTGAGATCGACTGCCACAAGGTTAGAGAGAAGATCATAGAAGGAGTGATACTTCCATGCTACACCAAGAGTGAAGACCAGCTGGCTGACATCTTCACCAAGGCTGCTAGCATCAAAGTTTGCAACCACATCCATAGCAAACTTGGGTTAGTAGACCTTACTCATCCTTGATAATACTTGCCTGTTCCGGGAAGACCACACTCTTTTTCCCTTACCAAGGTTTTGTCCCACTGGGTTTTCCTTGGTAAGGTTTTTAATGAGGTGGTAGTTCCGGTTCCCAAACTTAGCCTTCATTCCTACACTCCGGCTAAGTTTGAGGGGGAGTATTAATCAAGCATATCATCAAGATGGTTGGATTTGGGTGTCTGTACAAGTCCGTACGGATCCGTACAAGGCCGTACAAGACCGTACGACCTAAGGGAGCCTCCGGAACATTTAAGGAAGTCTTGGAGAGTCTTCGAGAGTCTTCTAGAGTTTTCTAGAAGCTGGGCAATGTTCAGATCAGGCACCAAGTCACTAGAGCGTCCAGGTGCATTGGGGCTTGTCCTTGGTCTTCCTTCTTATCCATTTGGTCAAGGAAGGGCTGGAACCAGGCTGGAACAGGCTGGCATGGTCAAGGGCGCTCCCAAGACTACTCTCCTATTGGCTGGTTCAAATTAAAGTTAAACCTAGGTTCCCTTGTAATTCTCCTATAAATATGCTATGTAATTCACAAAGATCAATAAGAAATTCTTCTCTAATGTTCTACTATGGTTTTCCTTCTAGTTTATCACAAAATCTCTCATTTATAATCTCTAAAATCTTACATAACATTTGTTTTGAATTGATTAGTAATGTAGTTCTGAAAATTAATGAAAGTGTCAAATACTCTATCTTTAGACGACATTAAGGTGATCCAAGTGTATTTCGACTTTTCATCAATAAATGTCACAAAGTACTTATTATTATCTCTTGATAAACATGGGGAAGTCCACACATCCGAGTGGACCAAATCAAAACATTTTTCATATATGGTAGAGGACTTAGGAAAAACATTTTTACAATGTTTTCCTAAAATACAATACTCACAAACCGAGTTATTAAACGAAATATTAGGCAATATTATTTCCAAGGCACGCGAGTGAGGATGTCCCATTCTAGCGTGCCATATTGCATTAGAACTACTAGCTAAGCATGAATCAAAACTTGATAAAGTAGGATTGCTTGAAGGTCTTCTAAGATGTATAAGTCTCCTTTTGTGTTTCCTTCTCCAAGAACCCTTCTGGTCTTAATATCCTGAAAATGGAAACTATTAGGCCCTAAGATAGCATAAGCATCAAGATCAGTAGTAGCTCTCTTAACCGATACAAGATTCGAAGTGAAAGATGACATGTAGAAAGCTTGAGATTCTTTGTCAAATAGTTTTAAACTTCCTATTCCTTTAACCGGTATCCTATCACCATTAGCAATCCCTACAATTCCACTAGCAGTTTTAATGTTACAAATCAAATTTGGATTACTAATCATGTGATGAGAAGCTCCAGAATCAATAACAAGAGAAGTACTAGTCTTAATAGGTTTAATAGCAAAGTAGGTGATACTGGACTCCTTTAGTGCAGCGATGGATCGAATGAGTGCTTCTAAGTCTGACTTGCGCACCACGTCATTTGAATATGCTACCATGTCCATCTCATCTCCTTGCTTCAAGCTTTCGGTTTGAGGTTGTTTTGTTGAGTTTGATGAGCTTGGCGCTTCTTGTGCTTGATGAGCTTGGAACTTTCTTGGCTTGATTTCCCTTAGATGCCAATCTTTGGGCTTGAGATGTGGATGAAGGATCCAGCAATCCTCCTTTGTATGACCATCCTTCTTGCAATGATCGCATGTTTTCCCATTCTTGCCTTTGTAGCCTTGATTTGGTTGGTAATTGCCCTTATTGGCCGTTGGGAGTTCTTGTTTTCCACTAAAGAGACCGAAGGACCCTTGTTCCTTTTGAATTTGTGCACAAATTTCATCAAGCCTAGGGAGCTTCTCCGATTTAAAGATATGCTTTATGAGGTCGTTAAACACTGGATTGAGTGTGAGAAGCAAACCGAAGACCTTATCTTGTTCTCTTCTTTATTCAATGATTGAAAAATCCTTAGTGCTTGGACGTAACATCTCTAATTCAGCCCAAAGAGATCTCAATTTCCCAAAGTGTTGAGTAAATTCTAGATCCTTTTGATTGAGATTGTTGATTGCCCTCTTTACTTCGAAGACCCGAGTCAAGTTGGAGATGTTCCCGTAGACATTCTTTAGTGTATCCCAAAGCTCCTTTACCGTGTCACAATAGGAGTATGCCTCTAGGATTGATGGGTCTAGTGAGTTTTGAAGGAGACCCAAAACCGTTCGGTCTTCTTGAAACCATTTGATTTCCTCCCCGGTCTTGGTCTCATTTTCTTCATCTTGTGTGTCTTCTTTATGGTTTTGCGTGATCTCAATGTGTCTCCACAAACCTCTTTCACACAAAAAAGTCTTAGTTGTTCTTGCCCACATCAAGTAATTGATCCCTTTGAGTGTAACCGGAATGTGTTGAGAATATGGATGTGAAGGTGTGTGCACATGAAATAAAGTGCCAATGAGTAGTTTAGATCAACTAAAACGAGACCAAACAAGAAGTAGAGAAGGAACTAAAGTGGTTAGAAACAGACCAGTTTTTTCTCTCTCAGCACAAGTGGAGCAAGTTGCAAAGAGGAGAGTAGGTAGGAGTAGTTGGGAGAAGCATGGCTCGCCTATACTTGTGTAGAGGTGTTGGTGAGATATTTTTCTCTCTATAAGTCATGTAAAGCGTCCATATATGTTGATTGTATTGTAAGAAGAAATATACACACGAAATTATAAAGTTCTTCTCTAAAAACTTCTATTCATCATCTTCATCAGTCCTATCTTCTAATCTTCCTCCCTTAAAATCACCTTCATATCCTCTAAAATCTACATGGTATCAGAGCAGTTAAGGTCCTAAACAAGATCTTAAACTCGTTCATATCCCTCAAACACTTCAAATCACTTTGTTTATTTTCTTTATCTTGTGTATTATTCACTAAAAATCTCAAGTAATAGAAAGCTCCAAGAATATGGTTCTACCGGTTATTCTCAAGGGGAATAACTATATTTTGTGGTCCAGGACCACAAAGACAGTCCTAAGAGGAAGAGGGCTGTGGGAGTATGTTGATAGCTTGGTGGGAAACACTGAAGAAGGAAGGGCTGAAGATGGCGGTATGACAGAGAGGAAGCGGGAGCAAGAAGATGCTCAAGTCTTGGCTGCGCTTCAAAGCTCTCTTGAGCCATCTATACTGGCGGCCTATTCATACTGTGAGAACTCCAAGGAGCTATGGGAGACGCTCAAGGGAATTTATGGAGACATCTCAAACATTTCAAGGATCTTTGAGGTGAAGAAGACATTGAACGACCTTCAGTAGAATGGGAAGGCGTTCAAGGACTTGTTTGGGGAGTTTAGAGGGTTGTGGGCAGAGCTGGAAATGCTTAGACCTACAACAAACGACCCAAAGGAGTTGAATGAGAGGAGAGAGCAAGATCAAGTGTTTGGTCTCTTACTCACACTTGATGACTCTTACAAGGGACTCATTCAGCATATCCTTCGATTTGACAAGCTTCCAACATTAAATGAAGTGTGTCAACAAGTTCAGAAGGAGCAAGGTGCTAGAGGGTTGTTTAAACCTGCTAGTGAAATGGCGCATGTGGCGCAAAGAAGTTTTAGGCATGGAGAAAGGAGAGCGGTTGAGTGTAGCCATTGTAGAATGAGAGGGCACACTAAGGAGAAGTGCTGGACACTTTACTCGCACTTGAAACCAGCCCAGCTAAGAGGAAGTGGCCAGGGAAGCAGTCAAGGTGCTAGGAACTTTGCGGGTGTAACTAGCATGGAAGGAGACCAATTGGTGAGGAAGAGCGATTTGGAGGGCCTCATTAAGAGTATCTCAAAGCTAGCAGAATCTGGTAAGGGTTTCCTTACCTCTAAGGCTAAGAGAAACGTGATAATAGATTCGGGAGCAAGTCATAATTTGATTTGTGATGCTAAGTTGCTGGAGAATGTAGAACCGCATAAGGGTAGTGTTAGGATAGCAAACGGGAAAGAAGTCCCAATAGAGGGTGTTGGGGACTTAGAAGTGTTTGGGAAGAGAACTAAAGCCTTATATATCCCAGAATTTACTTCGAATTTGCTATCAGTTCATAAGGCAACTAAGGACTTGAATTGTAAAGTTGTTTTTGGAGTTAATGGTGTTGAGTTTCAGGATAATGAAACCAAAGATGCGATCGGATCAGGGGGTGTGAAAGATGGTCTGTACATATTGAATAAAAAGGATAAAGAGTTGAAAGCGCTTGCGGTCAGTTCGGTTGGATCAAGCCCTTTATGGCATTCTCGCCTTGGTCACCCAAGTCACAAGGTGCTCAGCATGGTCTTGCCCAACCATTCATTACCCAAGAAGGTGTGTGAAGCATGTATTTTGGGGAAGCATTGTAGAAAAGTGTTTCCAGAGTCTACTACTATGTATAAGAAGTCTTTTGAGTTAATACACTCTGATGTATGGTCTGCTCTGTGTACTTCAAGAGATCAATATAAGTACTTTGTTTCCTTCATCGATCAAAAATCAAAGTATACATGGGTAACACTGAAGCGCTCTAAGGATCAAGTGCTTGAATCATTTCAGAACTTCTATAACTATGTGCTCAATCAGTATGATACCAAGATTAAGATACTAAGAAGTGATAATGGCAGAGAATACATGAGCATACGGTTTAAGGAGTTTGTGAATGAGAAAGGGATAGTACATCAGACAACTTGCGCCTATACACCTCAACAAAATGGGATAGCAGAGAGGAAGAATAGACATTTGTTAGAAGTGGCTAAGAGCATGATGTTTGATAGGGGAGTTCCTAAGAATCTGTGGGGAGATGTAGTGATGGCGGCAGCTTACTTAATCAACCGCATACCCACTGAAAGCTTGAGTTACATGTCTCCATTTGAAGTTTCGAATGGTGTGAAGCCAAGTATCAGTCACTTGAGAGTCTTTGGGTGTAGATGTTATGTCTTTGTTCCAGAAGCACAAAGAAATAAGTTAGAGCCAAAGAGTATTAAGTGTGTGTTTGTGGGATACTCAAGTACTCAAAAGGGATACAAATGTCTTAACCCGGAGACTAATAGAATGTATGTGTCAAGGGAGGTGCAATTTGAGGAAGAGTATGGTTACTTTGAGAAAAAGAAATGGGAAGACTTAGATGAGATTGTGAACACAAATGCAGATAGAGATCAAGTTCTAAGAAGCATTTGGGAAAACATAGATGGCCGAGAGAGTGATGATAATGAGCAGAGGGGGTGAAGAAGTAGAAGAAAGTGAGCAGCTTCCGTTAGTTCCAAATACCTTACCATTAGATTCAGAACTGGTAGAAGAAGAGGAGAGTACAGGAGGTGAGGGGGAGATAGAATCTGAAGAAGTGGAAGTAGTGCAAGCTCCTCAGTTAAGAAGAAGCCAAAGGATAAGACACGGACCTGAAAATTGGAAAAATACTAGAGTGTATTACAATGGGATGGCTATGGCTCATCAAGATCACATGGGAACTGAGGTTGTGCTTGGTATTGAATTTGCGGAATAGAAGATTGGAGAGTGTTTTCAAGAGAAACAAGAGAATGAGAGATAAAGAGAAGTTTCCATTAGAATGAATTTTAGGTTACAGCAAGAGATACATTATATAGAATTGAAACTCGTATGAAGGAAAAGTAGCCTCTGTTGAGAATATGGATGTGAAGGTGTGTGAACATGAAATAAAGTGCCAATGAGTAGTTAAGATCAACTAAAACAATACCAAACAAGAAGTAGAGAAGGAACTAGACTGGTTAGAAACAGACCAGTTTTTTCTCTCTCAGCACAAGTGGAGCAAGTTGCAAAGAGGAGTAGGTAGGAGCAGTTGGGAGAAGCATGGCTCTCGCCTATACTTGTGTAGAGGTGTTGGTGAGATATTTTTCTCTCTAAAATTCATGTAAAGCGTCCATATATGTTGGTTGTATTGTAAGAAGAAAAATACACATGAAATTATAAACTTCTTCTCATGTGTACTATTCACCAAAAATACACACGAAATTATAAACTTCTTCTCATGTGTTTCGTGTGTACTATTCACCAAAAATTTCAAGTCATGGAAAGCTCCAAGAATATGGTTCTACCAGTTATTCTCAAGGGGAATAACTATATTTTGTGGTCAAGGACCACAAAGACAGTCCTAAGAGGAAGAGGACTGTGGGAGTATGTTGATAGCTTGGTGGGAAATGCTGAAGGAGGAAGGGCTAAAGATGGCAGTATGATGGAGAGGAAGCGGGAGCAAGAAGATGCTCAAGTCTTGGCTGCACTTCAAAGCTCCCTTGAGCCATCTATTCTGGCGGCCTATTCATATTGTGAGAACTCCAAGGAGCTGTGGGAGACGCTCAAGGGAGTTTATGGAGACATCTCAAACATTTCAAGGATCTTTGAGGTGAAGAAGGCATTGAATGACCTTCAGCAGAATGGGAAGGCGTTCAAGGACTTGTTTGGGGAGTTTAGAGGGTTGTGGGCAGAGCTGGAAATGCTTAGACCTACAACAAACGACCCAAAGGAGTTGAATGAGAGGAGAGAGCAAGATCAAGTGTTTGGTCTCTTACTCACACTTGATGACTCTTACAAGGGACTCATTCAGCATATCCTTCGATTTGACAAGCTTCCAACATTAAATGAAGTGTGTCAACAAGTTCAGAAAGAGGAAGGTGCTAGAGGGTTGTTTAAACCCGCTAGTGAGATGGCGCATGTGGTGCAAAGAAGTTTTGGGCATGGAGAAAGGAGAGCTGTTGAGTGTAGCCATTGTAGGATGAAAGGGCACACTAAGGAGAAGTGCTGGACACTTTACCCGCACTTGAAACCAGCCCGGCTAAGAGGAAATGGCCAGGGAAGCAATCAAGGCTCTAGGAACATTACGGGTGTAACTAACATGGAAGGAGACCAATTGGTGAGGAAGAGCGATTTGGAGGGCCTCATCAAGAGTATCTCAAAGCTAGCGGAATCTGGTAAGGGTTTCTTTACCTCTAACGCTAAGAGAAACGTGATAATAGATTCTGGAGCAAGTCATAATATGATTTGTGATGCTAAGTTGCTGGAGAATGTAGAACTGCATAAGGGTAGTGTTAGGATAGCAAACGGGAAAGAAGTTCCAATAGAGGGTGTTGGGGACTTGGAGGTGTTTGGGAAGAGAACTAAAGCCCTATATATCCCAGAATTTACTTCGAATTTGCTATTGGTTCATAAGGCAACTAACGACTTGAATTGTAAAGTTGTTTTTGGAGTTAATGGTGTTGAGTTTCAGGATAATGAAACCAAAGATGCGATCGGATCAGGGGGTGTGAAAGATGGTCTGTATATATTGAATAAAAAGGATAAAGAGTTGAAAGCACTTACGGTCAGTTCGGTTGGATCAAGCCCTTTATGGCATTCTCGCCTTGGTCACCCAAGTCACAAGGTGCTCAGCATGGTCTTGCCCAACCATCCAGTACCCAAGGAGGCGTGTGAAGCATGTATTTTGGGGAAGCATTGTAGGAAAGTGTTTCCAGAATCTACTACTATGTATAAGAAGTCTTTTGAGCTAATACACTCTGATGTATGGTCTGCTCCGTGTACTTCAAGAGATCAATATAAGTACTTTGTTTCCTTCATCGATCAAAAATCAAAGTATACATGGGTAACATTGATGCGCTCTAAGGATCAAGTACTTGAATCATTTCAGAACTTCTATAACTATGTGCTCAATCAGTATCATACCAAGATTAAGATACTAAGAAGTGATAATGGCGGAGAATACATGAGTATACAGTTTAGGGAGTTTGTGAATGAGAAAGGGATAGTACATCAGACAACTTGCGCCTATACATCAGAAAGAGGAAGGTGCTAAAGGGTTGTTTAAACCCGCTAGTGAGATGGCGCATGTGGTGCAAAGAAGTTTTGGGCATGGAGAAAGGAAAGCTGTTGAGTGTAGCCATTGTAGGATGAAAGGGCACACTAAGGAGAAGTGCTGGACACTTTACCCGCACTTGAAACCAGCCCGGCTAAGAGGAAATGGCCAGGGAAGCAGTCAAGGTGCTAGGAACTTTGCGGGTGTAACTAGCATGGAAGTGTTAGATTTTAGAGATTATAAATGAGAGCTTTTGAGATAAACTAGAAGAAACACCATAGTAGAATATTAGAGAAGAATTTCTTATTGATCTTTGTGAAATACATAGCATATTTATAGGAGAACTACAAGGGAACCTAGGTTTAACTTTAATTTGAACCAGCCAATAGGAGTGTAGTCTTTGGGCGTCCTTGACCATGCCAGCCTGTTTCCAGCCCCTTCCTTGACCAAATGGATAAGAAGAAAGACCAAGGACACGGTGCCAATGCACCTGGACACTCAAGTGGCTTGGTGCATGGTCCAAACGTTTCCAAGCTTCTAGAAGACTCTCGAAGGCTTCCTCAAATGTTCCGGAGGCTCGCTAAGGTTGTACGGTCTTGTACGGCCTTGTACGGATCCGTACGGACTTGTACGGACTTGTACGGATCCGTACGGACTTGTATGGACACCCAAATCCAACCATCTTCCCTAAGCTCCCTTGATGATAAGCTTGATTAATACTCCCCCTCAAACTTAGCCGGAGTGTTGGAATGAAGGCTAAGTTTGGGAACCGGGACTACCACCTCATTAAAAACCTTACCAAGGAAAACCCAGTGGGACAAAACCTTGGTAAGGGAAAAAGAGTGTGGTCTTCCCGGAACAGGCAAGTATTATCAAGGATGAGTAAGGTCTACTAACCCAAGTTTGTTGTGGATGTGGTTGCAAACTTTGAGGCTAGCAGCCTTGGTGAAGATGTCAGCCAACTGGTCTTCACTCTTGGTGTAACATGGAAGTATCACTCCTTCTATGATCTTCTCTCTAACTTTGTGGCAGTCAATCTCAATGTGCTTGGTCCTCTCGTGAAATACTAGATTGGTTGCTATATGAATGGCTGCCTGATTGTCACAATGCATTGTGATGGGACTTGAAGTTTCTATGCCAAGATCCTTGAGAAGAGCCTTCAACCAAACTAATTCATTTGTCAGCTTCCTCATTGCTCTATATTCTGACTCCGCACTTGAGCATGACACAACCTTCTGCTTCTTAGACTTCCAAGTTACTAGATTGCCTCCAATGAAAGTACAGTAGCCAGTTGTAGACTTCCTATCCATAGTGTCTCCCGCATAGTCCGCATCGCAGTATCCAACTATCTCAGTGTTGCCATTCTTCCCCATCCAAATTCCTTGGCCAGGTGAACCTTTGATGTATCTCAATATTCTTTCCACCATGTTCCAATGACGCACGGTTGGTTCCTTCATATGTTGGCTAACCTGATTCACAGCAAAACATAAGTCAGGCCGTGTAATAGTCAAATAGATGAGCTTACCAACTAGGCGCCGATATTGTGATGGGTCTTCAAATGGCTTGTCAAGCGGATCATCTTCTTTCTCCCCCTTTCTCTTGACCTTGTAGCCATCTTCAAGTGGGGTCTTAGCTGGTTTGGATCCTAGCTTTCTTGTCTCCTGCAATAAATCAAGAGAATATTTCCTTTGTGATAGAAATAGGCCTTCCGAGGATCGGCATATCTCTATCCCTAGGAAATACTTAAGCTCTCCCAAGTCCTTGATATCAAAAACAGACTTAAGGAAGGATTTGGTTTCTTGAATCCCAACTTGATCACTACCTGAGATGATCAAGTCATCCACATAAACCAATACCACAATAAGCCCACGGGAGCTCTGGTGAGTGAACAAGGTATTGTCGGCTTCTGACCGGCTAAATCCTCGAGAAACAAGAGTGAAGCTCAGTTTATGATACCAGGTCCTTGGTGATTGCTTTAGACCATAAATTGCCTTTCTTAACCTTAGGACTTTTCCGGGGCTGATTGAGTGTTCTAATCCAGGTGGTGGAGTCATGTACACTTCTTCTTCCAATTCTCCTTGAAGAAAGGCGTTCTTCACGTCCATTTGCCATAGATCCCATGATAGATTTGTGGCTAAGGACAAGATGACCCTAACTGTGTGAAGCTTTGCCACTGGCGCAAAAGTATCGGTATAATCAGCTCCATATGTCTGGGTGAAACCTCTGGCTACCAATCTGGCTTTGTACCGCTCAATCTCCCCATTAGATTGATATTTGATTGTAAATACCCACTTGGAACTTACTGCCTTCTTTCCCTTTGGAAGCTCAGTTTCATCCCAAGTATGATTCTTATCCATTGCCCCTATCTCAGCATCCACAGCAGCTAACCATTCTTTGTGTTCTTTTGCTTCTTCATAGGAGCTCGGAATTTGGTGTTGATCAATCTTTCCAAGGAATGCTTTGTGTTCTGATGGCAAGAGGGCAAGAGAACAAACCGCTTGGAGAGGATGAGCCACGGCTTGGCTGTTGTAATAGACCCTTGTTTGTTTCCAATGATCTGGTCCATATTTCAGCCTTGTACTTCTTCTAAGCTGACGAGCACTAATTTCTTCACTCTCATGGTCTTGACTAACCATTGGATCCATTCCTCCAGTGGATTCTTCTTCATGATGAGCTTGGTCTTGATTACCATTATCCAAGTTGTTTGCTTCTTCTTCACTGTTATTTTCAGAATTTGGTCCTTCTTGTGGCTGATGATCTGGTTGCTCTTGATGAGAGTCTCTTGGAGCCGGATTTCCCAAATGATTGAGTAAGAACTCTAAGCTGGCGGTTCTATCTGAAGGAGAACGGGCTAGGTCTTTAACGCTATCCCAATTTTGTTTCTTGTCAAAGTACCTTTGGTTTTCTATGAACTTCACGTCTCTTGAAACCAGGGTACACTTCCGGATGGGGTCATAGCACTTATACCCCTTTTGAGTGGTAGAATAGCCTATGAATACACATCTTGTGCTTTTGGCTTCTAGTTTGTCCCTCTGAGTACCTGGGACAAATACAAAACACAAACACCCAAGAACTCATAAGTGATTGATATAGGGTTTATTGTGATTTAAAACTTTAAAGGGAGAGACGTCCTTTAGGACTCTTGTTGGAATTCGGTTGATAAGATAGCAAGCCGTCATGACTGCATCTCCCCAGAAGTTTCTTGGCAAGTTGGAATAGAACACCATAGCTCTAGCTACTTCCATGAGATGTCTATTCTTTCTTTCAGCTACACCATTTTGTTGAGGTGTGTATGGGCAGCTCGTTTGGTGGATTATTCCATGCTTAGCTAGGTGTTCTTTGAATTTGTGGCTTGTATATTCCCCTCCATTATCCGTTCGAAGTACCTTAACATTTGTTTTGAATTGATTAGTAATGTAGTTCTGAAAATTAATGAAAGCGTCAAATACTCTATCTTTAGATGGCATTAAGGTGATCCAAGTGTATTTCGACTTTTCATCAATGAATGTCACAAAGTACTTATTATTATCTCTTGATAAACATGGGGAAGTCCATACATCCGAGTGGACCAAATCAAAACATTTTTCATATATGGTAGAGGACTTAGGAAATACACTTTTACAATGTTTTCCTAAAATACAAGACTCACAAACCGAGTTATTAAACGAAATATTAGGCAATATTATTTCCAAGGCACGCGAGTGAGGATGTCCCAATCTAGCGTGCCATATTGCATTAGAACTACTAGCTATGCATGAATTAAAACTTGATAAAGTAGGATTGCTTGAAGAATCTTCTAAGATGTATAAGTCTCCTTTTGTGTTTCCTTCTCCAAGAACCCTTCCGGTTTTAATATCCTGAAAATGGAAACTATTAGGCCTAAAGATAGCATAAGCATCAAGATCAGTAGTAGCTTTCTTAACCGATACAAGATTCGAAGTGAAAGATGGCATGTAGAAAGCTTGAGATTCTTTGTCAAATAGTTTTAAACTTCCTATTCCTTTAACCGGTATCCTATCACCATTAGCAATCACTACATTTCCACTAGCAGTTTTAATGTTACTAATCAAATTTGGATTACTAATCATGTGATGAGAAGCTCCAGAATCAATAACAAGAGAAGTGCTAGTCTTATTAGGTTTAGTAGCAAAGTATGTGATACCGGACTCCTTTAGTGCGGCGATGGATCGAATGAGTGCTTCTAAGTCTGACTTGCGCACCACGTCATTTGAATATGCTACCATAGCTATCTCATCTCCTTGCTTCAAGCTTTCGGTTTGAGGTTGTTTTGTTGAGTTTGATGAGCTTGGCGTTTCTTGTGCTTGATGAGCTTGGAACTTTCTTGGCTTGAATTCCCTTGGATGCCAATCTTTGGGCTTGAGATGTGGATGAAGGATCCAGCAATCCTCCTTTGTATGACCATCCTTCTTGCAATGATCGCATGTTTTCCTATTCTTGCCTTTGTAGCCTTGATTTGGTTGGTAATTGCCCTTATTGGCCATTGGGAGTTCTTGTTTACCACTAAAGAGACCAAAGGACCCTTGTTCCTTTTGAATTTGTGCACAAACTTCATCAAGTCTAGGGATCTTCTCCGATCTTAAGATATGCTTTATGAGGTCGTTAAACGCCGGATTGAGTGTGAGAAGCAAACCGAAGACCTTATCTTGTTCTCTTCTTTCTTCAATGATTGAAAAATCCTTTGTGCTTGGACGTAACATCTCTAATTCAGCCCAAAGAGATCTAAATTTCCCAAAGTGTTGAGTAAATTCTAGATCCTCTTGATTGAGATTGTTGATTGCCCTTTTTACTTCGAAGACCCGGGTCAAGTTGGAGATGTTCCCGTAGACATTCTTTAGTGTATCCCAAAGCTCCTTTGCAGTGTCACAATAGGAGTATGCCTCTAGGATTGATGGGTCTAGTGAGTTTTGAAGGAGACCCAAAACCGTTTGGTCTTCTTGAAACCATTTGATTTCCTCCTCCGTCTTGGTCTCATTTTCTTCATCTTGTGTGTCTTCTTTAGGGTTTTGTGTGATCTCAATGTGTCTCCACAAACCTCTTCCACACAAAGCAGTCTTAGTTGTTCTTGCCCACAGCAAGTAATTATTCCCTTTGAGGGTAACCGGAATGATCATGGTTTTTAGATTTTCCATGATTTTCTTGGTGTTTAATCACAAAGCTAGCAACTTTCTCAACTCAGCACCAATGGATTTGAGGAATTTCTCTCAGAGAGAAATGAGGCTAGCAACGTGAAAGGAAGAAAAATGAAGTGAAAATCACAAAGCTAGCAACTTTCTCAACTCAGCACCAATGGATTTGAGGAATTTCTCTCAGAGAGAAATGAAGCTAGCAGCGTGAGAAAGGAGAAAATAAAGAAGAAAAACGTGGAGAATGAGTAGAAATGACAAGAACTGATGGAGAAATGATGGAGAAATGATGGAGAATGATGGAGAATGATGGAGAATAACCAAGAATAAAGCAGAATAGATAGGAGCAAGATCAATGCTCTGATACCATGTTAGATTTTAGAGATTATAAATGAGAGATTTTGAGATACACTAGAAGAAACACCATAGTAGAATATTAGAGAAGAATTTCTTATTAATCTTTGTGAAATACATAGCATATTTATAGGAGAATTACAAGGGAACCTAGGTTTAACTTTAATTTGAACCAGCCAATAGGAGTATAGTCTTTGGGCGTCCTTGACCATGCCAGCCTGTTTCCAGCCCCTTCCTTGACCAAATGGATAAGAAGGAAGACCAAGGACAAGGTGCCAATGCACCTGGACACTCAAGTGGCTTGGTGCATGATCCAAACGTTTCCAACCTTCTAGAAGACTCTCGAAGGCTTCCTCAAATGTTCCGGAGGCTCCCTATGGTCGTACGGAGTTGTACGGATCCGTACAGACTTGTACGGACTTGTACGGATCCGTACGGACTTGTACGGACACCCAAATCCAACCATCTTCCCTAAGCTCGCTTGTGATAAGCTTGATTAATAGGAAGGAGACCAATTGGTGAGGAAGAGCGATTTGGAGGGCCTCATCAAGAGTATCTCAAAGCTAGCGGAATCTGGTAAGGGTTTCTTTACCTCTAAGGCTAAGAGAAACGTGATAATAGATTCTGGAGCAAGTCATAATATGATTTGTGATGCTAAGTTGCTGGAGAATATAGAACCGCATAAGGGTAGTGTTAGGATAGCAAACGGGAAAGAAGTTCCAATAGAGGGGTTTGGGGACTTAGAGGTATTTGGGAAGAGAACTAAAGCCCTATATATCCCAGAATTTACTTCGAATTTGCTATCGGTTCATAAGGCAACTAAGGACTTGAATTGTAAAGTTGTTTTTGGAGTTAATGGTGTTGAGTTTCAGGATAATGAAACCAAAGATGCGATCGGATCAGGGGGTGTGAAAGATGGTCTGTACATATTGAATAAAAAGGATAAAGAGTTGAAAGCGCTTGCGGTTAGTTTGGTTAGATCAAGCCCTTTATGGCATTCTCGCCTTGGTAACCCAAGTCACAAGGTGCTCAGCATGGTCTTGCCCAACCATCCAGTACCCAAGGAGGCGTGTGAAGCATGTATTTTGGGGAAGCATTGTAGGAAAGTGTTTCCAGAATCTACTACTATGTATAAGAAGTCTTTTGAGTTAATACACTCTGATGTATGGTCTGCTCCGTGTACTTCAAGAGATCAATATAAGTACTTTGTTTCCATCATCGATCAAAAATCAAAGTATACATAGGTAACATTGATGCGCTCTAAGGATCAAGTGCTTGAATCATTTCAGAACTTCTATAACTATGTGCTCAATCAGTATCATACTAAGATTAAGATACTAAGAAGTGATAATGGCGGAGAATACATGAGCATACAGTTTAGGGAGTTTGTGAATGAGAAAGGGATAGTACATAAGACAACTTGCGCCTATACACCTCAACAAAATGGGATAGCAGAGAGGAAGAATAGACATTTGTTAGAAGTGGCTATGAGCATGATGTTTGATAGGGGAGTTCCTAAGAATCTGTGGGGAGATGCAGTGATGGCGGCAACTTACTTAATCAACCGCATACCCACTGAAAGCTTGAGTTACAAGTCACCATTTGAAGTTTTGAATGGTGTGAAGCCGAGTATCAGTCACTTGAGAGTCTTTGGGTGTAGATGCTATGTCCTTGTTCCAGAGGCACAAAGAAATAAGTTAGAGCCAAAGAGTATTAAGTGTGTGTTTGTGGGATACTCAAGTACTCAAAAAGGATACAAATGTCTTAACCCGGAGACTAATAGAATGTATGTGTCAAGGGAGGTGCAATTTGAGGAAGAGTATGGTTACTTCGAAAAAAAGAAATGGGAAGACTTAGATGAGATTATGGACTCAAATGCAGATAGAGATAAAGTTCTAAGAAGCATTTGGGAAAGCATAGATGGCCGGGAGAGTGATGATAATGAGCAGAGGGGTGAAGAAGAAGTAGAAGAAAGTGAGCAGCTTCCGATAGTTCCGGATACTTTACCATTAGACTCAGAACTGGTAGAAGAAGAGGAGAGTACAAGAGGTGAGGGGGAGATAGAATCTGAAGAAGTGGAAGAAGTGCAAGCTCCTCAGTTAAGAAGAAGCCAAAGGATAAGACACGGACCTGAAAATTGGAAAAATACTAGAGTGTATTACAATGGGATGGCTATGGCTTATCAAGATCACATGGGAACTGATGTTGTGCTTGGGACAAGAGAGGGATGTACTGGGCGTACGGCAGGCTTAGATCCTGATCCTCTAGGCGACAGCGTCTCCTTCTTGTCCCTTAAGCATAACACCGCACAAGAAGAGAAGATAGCCATAAGATATCCTATTAAAGAATACTACTCGGTTTCTAATACTCCAGCTGATCATCAGGCATTTCTGAGCACTATTGATAGAAAAGTACCTAATTCTTATGAGGAAGCAAGCATGGACAAGTTATGGGTTGATGCCATGAGGGAAGAGATTGCATCTATGTTGAGAAATAATACTTGGGACTTGACAAAATTGCCCAGCGGGAAGAAACTTGTGGGATGTAGATGGGTGTATACTATCAAATACAAGAGCAATGGTGAAATTGAGAGGTATACAGCTAGACTAGTGGCAAAAGGATATACACAAGTATATGGAGAAGATTATACTAAAACTTTTGCTCCAGTAGCGAAGTTGCACTCGGTGAGGGTTCTACTATCCATTGCCATTAATCTGTCATGGAATTTGTGGCAAATGGATGTGAGAAACGCTTTCTTACAAGGGGATTTAGAAGAAGAAGTGTTTATGGAACTTCCACAAGGTTATGGAGCAAGTTCAGATCAAGTGTGTAGATTAAAGAAGGCTATATACGGCTTAAAACAATATCCTAGAGCTTGGTACCAACGGTTAAGCCGGTGCTTGTTGGAGAAAGGGTTTGTAAAATCTGAAGCGGATCACTCTCTCTTTACCAAAAGGAGCAAAAAAGGGATAGTTGTGGTGCTTATCTACGTGGATGACATTATTGTTACGGGAAGTGATTGTGAGGAGATGAAACGGACTAAGGAGGATCTAAACTCTACGTTTGATATAAAAGACCTAGGAGAGCTCAAATACTTCCTAGGAATTGAGATGAGCAGAGAGGCAAAGGGAATGTTTATATCGCAAAGGAAGTATGTGATCGACTTACTAAAAGAAACTGGGAAGCTTGGGTGTAAACCGGCTAAGACTCCTATTGAAGAAGGTTACCAAGAAGAGAGCAACGTGGAGATATGGTCTGACATCAAGCAGTACCAAAGGTTAGTTGGTAAACTAATCTATTTGACCATAACAAGGCCAGATATTTGTTTTGCGGTGAATAAAGTAAGTCAACACATGCAAGCGCCAACAACACACCATTGGGGAATGATTGAAAGGATCTTGAGATATCTAAAAGGGAACCCAAGAAGAGGTATTTGGCTAGAGTGTCATGGAAGAGCAGATGTAGAAGCGTTTTGTGATGCGGATTGGGCTGGGGATAGATAAGATAGGAAGTCTACGACTGGTTATTGTACATTCGTAGGCGGGAATCTTGTCACCTGGAGAAGCAAAAAACAAAAGGTAATCTCTCTATCTAGTGCTGAAGCTGAGTATAGAGCAATGAGAGAAGCCACAAAAGAAATGATATGGCTGAAGGCGCTTCTACATGACTTGGGAGTTCAAGAAGACAAACCAATGACATTGTATTGTGATAACCAAGCGGCAATACACATAGCTTCAAACCCGGTGTTTCATGAAAGGACAAAACACATTGAGGTGGATTGTCATTTCATCCGAGACAAAATTCAGGAGGGAGTTGTGGTTCCCAAGTTTGTGAAGAGTAGAGAACAAATGGCGGATATATTTACCAAGCCTACTTCTTCACGCATATGTGAATACATCCATGGCAAGATCGGCTTAAAGAACCCCTACCAGCCTATCTTGAGGGGGAGTGTTGAGAATATGGATGTGAAGGTGTGTGCACATGAAATAAAGTGCCAATGAGTAGTTAAGATCAACTAAAACAAGACCAAACAAGAAGTAGAGAAGGAACTAGACTGGTTAGAAACAGACCAGTTTTTTCTCTCTCAGCACAAATGGAGCAAGTTGCAAAGAGGAGTAGGTAGGAGCAGTTGGGAGAAGCATGGCTCGCCTATACTTGTGTAGAGGTGTTGGTGAGATATTTTTCTCTCTAAAATTCATGTAAAGCGTCCATATATGTTGGTTGTATTGTAAGAAGAAAAATACACACGAAATTATAAACTTCTTCTCTATAAAACTTCTATTCATCATTTTCATCACTCCTATCTTCTAATCTTCCTCCCTTAAAATCACCTTCATATCCTCTAAAATCTACATAGACTTCAATCCCTAGAAAATATTTCAACACTCCAAGATCTTTAATATCAAATACAGATTTTAAATATGCTTTTGTATCTTTAATACCTACCTTGTCATTCCCAGAGATAATAATATCATCCACATAAATGAGAATGACTACAATACCTTTTTGGCTTTGCAAGGTGAAAAGTGTATGATCTGCCTCGGACTTCTTGAAGCCGTTACTCTTGAGTGTTGTACTCAACTTGTGGTACCATGCTCGAGGAGATTGCTTCAGTCCATAGATTGCTTTCTTGAGTCTCAACACCTTTCCTGGTGCAATTGAGTCATGTAGACTTCATCCTCTAGTTCCCCTTGCAAGAATGCATTCTTGACGTCCATATGCCAAAGATCCCATTCCAAGTTAGTAGCTAAGGATAAAATAACTCTTACCGTATGAAGTTTTGCCACAGGTGCAAATGTGTCAAGGTAGTCCTCTCCATAGGTTTGAGTGAATCCTCTAGCCACCAGCCTAGCTTTGTAACGCTCTATTTCTCCATCACTTCTATACTTGATAGTGAAGATTGCTGAATTTGCAGAATAGAAGATTAGAGAGTTTGAGAGTGCTTGAAAGAGAAACGATAGAATGAGAGATAAAGAGAAGTTTCCATTAGAATTGATTAAGTGTTACAAAGGGTGTACAACATGTATATATAGAGGAGAGCCACGAAATTAAGAGGTAAAGAAGGGTTTCACAACATTCAAATTTCCCTCAAATCTCTTATTTGAAATTCAAACACATCTCCTTCCTTTTCACACTTCCCAAGACACCCACTTGTGCACCCAAAGTCTTCACCCTTCTAGAAGACTTCTTAATGGGCTTGCATATGTTGAATAAAGCCTCTTCTCTTCTTTGGGTCTTAAGCTAATGTATTATCTCATTATTCAACACTCCCCCTCAAGCTTAACCGTAGAGAAACCAAAGGTTAAGCTTGGAACCATGATGACCCACCTCATTAAAAACCTTAGTATGGAAAACCTTATCGGACAAAACCATACTAAGGGAAAAAGAGTGTGGACTCCATGGCTAAGGAAATCATGGCCGAGACATATCTATGAGTCCAAGCTTTGAATGGATGAACTCACACACTTTTAAACTCGCTGCCTTGGTAAAAATGTCTGCCAATTGTTCTGAACTTCTTGTAAAGCATGGAAGAATGACCCTTTTCTCCACCATCTCTTGCACCTTGTGACAATCCACTTCAATATGTTTTGTCCTCTCATGGAACACTGAGTTGGACGCAATGTGAATAGCAGCTTGGTTGTCATAATGCATTGTGATTGGATCTGGCGATTCAATGCCCAAATCCTTGAGAAGAGCTTTCAGCCATGTTAGCTCGTTTGTGAGTTTCCTCATTGCTCTATACTCAGCTTCAGCACTTGAACATGACACAACCTTTTGTTTCTTGCTCTTCCAAGTGACCAGGTTACCTCCAATGAATGTGCAATACCCAGTGGTGGATCTTCTATCCGTTTTGTCTCCAGCCCAGTCAACATCACAATAACCCACAATTTCTGTGCTTTTGTTACAACCCATCCAAATGCCTTGACCCGGAGCTCCTTTGAGATATTCTAGAATCCGATCCACCATGCTCCAATGGTGCACTTTTGGAGCTTGCATATGTTGACTCACCTGGTTCATAGCAAAACACAAATCAGGACGAGTTATGGTAAGATAAATCAACTTACCAACCATTCTCCGATATTGCTTGACATCTTCAAAAGGTTTATCTTCAAGCTCCCCCTCTCGTATGACTTTGTATCCTTCTTCTAAGGGAGTCTTTGCTGGTTTGGCTCCTAGCTTTCCTGCCTCAGCCAATAGATCAAGAGTGTACTTCCTTTGGGATAAGAAAAGTCCTTCATTGGACCTATAGACTTCAATCCCTAGAAAATATTTCAACTCTCCAAGATCTTTAATATCAAATACAGATTTTAAATATGCTTTTGTATCTTTAATACCTACCTTGTCATTCCCCGAGATGATAATGTCATCCACATAAATGAGAATGACTACAATACCTTCTTGGCTTTGCAAGGTGAAAAGTGTATGATCTGCCTCGGACTTCTTGAAGCCTTTACTCTTGAGTGTTGTACTCAACTTGTGGTACCATGCTCGAGGAGATTGCTTCAGTCCATAGATTGCTTTCTTGAGTCTCAACACCTTTCCTGGTGCAATTGAGTCTTCCAAGCCTGGTGGTGGAGTCATGTAGACTTCATCCTCTAGTTCCCCTTGCAAGAATGCATTCTTGACGTCCATCTGCCAAAGATCCCATTCCAAGTTAGTAGCTAAGGATAAAATGACTCTTACCGTATGAAGTTTTGCCACAGGTGCAAATGTGTCAAGGTAGTCCTCTCCATAGGTTTGAGTGAATCCTCTAGCCACCAGCCTAGCCTTGTAACGCTCTATTTCTCCATCACTTCTAGACTTGATAGTGAAGATCCATCTGGAGCTTATGGCCTTCTTCCCTTTTGGCAGTTCAGCTTCATCCCAAGTGTGGTTGATTTCCATAGCTTTCTTTTCTTCACCAACAGCATCTCTCCATACTTTAAGCTCCTTGGCTTCTTTATAGGTTGTTGGAATCTCAGCTTCATCCAACTTGCCCATGTAGGCTTGATGTTCCAATGGGAAATGAGCTAGAGTGCAAACAGCTTGAATGGGATGAGCAACTGCCTTGTTGTTGTAGTACACTCGGGTTTGCTTCCAATGTTCTGGTCCAAACCTTTGTCTTATACTTCTCCTTAAACCCCTTTCTTGAGCTTGAACTTGAGGTTCTGGCCTTTCAAAGTCAGAATCTGAGGTTTGAGCTTCTTCTTGACTTTCCGGACTCTCTTCACTTTGATCATGAACCGCTTCATTGCGAACTTCTGATTCATTTTGATCATGAATTGTTGAGTCTTGTTGAGCCACTACTAGATCCTCTTGTTTATTGCCTCCCTCAGGATCAAAGGGTATAGTTTCTTCATTTGATTGAGATGTGCTTGTACTAGCTTCTGGCTGATGTAATCCAAGGTTCTCCAAGATTTTTCTCAAATTGCTAGCTCGGTCTGATGATGAGGATGATAGATTCTCCAATTCTTTCCAGTTCTTCTCATCATAGAACCCTTTTGTTTCAACAAACTTCACATCCCTTGAGACTAGAATCTTCCTTGTTTCCGGAACAAAGCATTTGTAACCTTTTTATGTTATGGAGTATCCAATGAACATGCTCTTCACACTTTTAGCTTCCAACTTGTCTCTTTGTTCTCCTAGGATTAATACAAAACAAACACACCTAAACACACGTAAGTGGTTAATGGCGGGTTTAGAGTCGTTTAATACCTCAAATGGAGAGTGGTCATCCAAGATTTTTGTTGGCATCCGGTTGATCAAATAGCATGCTGAAACCACAGCATCTCCCCAAAATCTCTTGGGAACACTTGTGTGGAACATCATAGACCGGGCCACTTCCATTAAATGCTATTCTTTCTTTCTTTCCGCAACTCCATTTTGCTGAGGAGTGTATGGGCAGCTGGTTTGATGGACTATCCCATGATGTGCTAAGTGTTGTTTGAAGGCATGGCTTGTGTACTCTCCACCATTATCTGATCTAAAAATTTTAATCTTGGCATTATAATGGTTAGTCACATATGCTTGAAATTTTCTAAATGCTTCTAGAACTCTATCTTTGGATGGAATAAGTGTTAGCCATGTATATTTTGATTTTTCATCTATGAAGGTGACAAAGTATTTATGATGTTCTCTAGATTCACATGGTGAGGTCCAAACATCAGAATGAATTAAATCAAAACACTTTTCATAGATAGTTGGAGACTTGGTAAACACAGATTTGCAATGTTTACCAAGTATACAAGCTTCACATTCATCATTTTTGAAAGAAATCCTAGGCAACAATAGTTCTAATGCTCTAGAGTGCGGATCTGCCTCGGCTTTGCAAGGTGAAAAGTGTATGATCTGCCTCGGACTTCTTGAAGCCTTTACTCTTGAGTGTTGTACTCAACTTGTGGTACCATGCTCGAGGAGATTGCTTCAGTCCATAGATTGCTTTCTTGAGTCTCAACACCTTTAGGCTGAGCATTAGGGGCTGGCAATTATTCACTGGTTCTTAGCATGGTTTCTCTCCAGCCTTTGACTTTCTGACCTGGTCTTGTTTCAACCGATATTCCTTGCCTCCAATTCCTTTCCAACGGCTAGTTATCTATTCTCCTTTGGGTTTGCTCACCCTTGTGTCTAGCCTTCCCATACACGCTATCTTCTCGTTCTCTTCAACACTCCCCCTCAAGGCTGGCTGGTAGGGATCTATTAAGCCAACCTTGGACTATATATAGTTGCTGACTAGCGATGTGGTTGCCTTGGTGAAGATATCTGCCACTTGTTCTTCACTCTTGATGAATCTTGGAATCACAACTCCTCCTTGAATTTTTTCTCAAACAAAATGGCAGTCTATCTCGATGTGTTTTGTTCGCTCATGAAAAACTGGATTAGAAGCAATGTGTATGGCTGCTTGGTTATCACAATAGAGAGTTGTTGGTTTACTCTCATGTATTCCCAGATCTCCAAGCAAAGCTTTCAACCAGATCAGCTCTTTTGTTACTTCTTTCATTGCCCGGTACTCAGCCTCTGCACTTGATAAGGCTGTTACCTTTTGTTTCTTACTTCTCCAAGTCACTAGATTACCTCCAATGAATGTACAATATCCAGTAGTGGACTTTCTATCCATTTTATCACCTCCCCAGTCTGCATCACAGTAGCCTACCAGCTCGGTGTTTCCACAACACTTAAGCCACACTCCCTTCCCGGGACTCCCTTTGAGATACCTCAGTATTCTTTCTACCATATTCCAATGATGCACTCTCGGAGCTTGCATATGTTGACTCACGCGATTCACTGCAAAACTAATGTCCGGACGGGTGATAGTCAAGTAAATTAATTTTCCCACTAGTCTTTGGTATTGTTTCACATCACCCCATAGCTCCCCCTCAGGTACATCTTGGTACCCGTCTTCAATAGGAGTCTTGGCAGGCCTACCTCCAAGCTTTCCAGTCTCGGTTAAGAGATCCAGAGCATACTTCCTTTGAGAGATAAACATCCCTTCCTCCGATCTCTTCATTTCAATCCCAAGGAAATATTTCAGCTCCCCTAAATCCTTTATGTCAAATGATTTTTTCAAGAGTTCCTTGGTCCTTAGAATGCCCTCTTCATCATCACCAGTGATTATAATGTCATCAACATAAATCAAAATCACTACGATCCTTTTCTCTCCTCGTTTGGTGAATAGAGAGTGATCAGCTTCTGATTTTGTAAACTTCTCCTCTTCAAGGCAGCTACTTAATCTTTGGTACCAAGCTCTTGGGGACTGCTTGAGACCATAAATTGCCTTTCTTAGTTTACACACTTGGCCTTGCTTCTGGTCATATCCTTGAGGAGCTGCCATGTAAACTTCTTTTTCTAAGTCTCCTTGCAAGAATGCATTTTTTACGTCCATTTGCCACAGCCCCCATGAGAGATTTATGGCAATTGACAAGAGAACTCGGACTGAGTGAAGTTTGGCAACCGGTGCAAATGTCTCGGTGTAGTCTTCCCCGTAGACTTGTGTATACCCCTTAGCCACCAGCCGAGCTTTATACCTCTCTATCTCTCCTGTGCTCTTGTACTTAATAGTATAGACCCATCTACAGCCCACGGTTTTCTTTCCCTTAGGCAACTCCATCATGCTCCAAGTATTATTTCTGATCATTGAGGCAATTTCTTCTTCCATTGCCTCAACCCACACTTTGCTTTTACAAGCTTCTTCATAGGTTGTTGGTACTTGCTCATCAATTGCACTGAAAAATGCTTGATCCTTATCCGGTAAATGAATTGTAGAATAATAGGCTTCAATGGGATACCTTATGGTTGTAACAGCTAGGTTTTCTTCTTGTGAGTTGTGTTGCTTAGTAGATGAGGGAGAGATGCTGTCGCCTATAGGATCAGGGTCAAAGCCTGCCGTACGCCCAGAACATCCCCCACTCACACTAAACAACGCCTCAGTCCTTGTGTTGTCTTGTTGAACCATAGATAGACCATTGAAGTAAACCCTTGTATTTTTCCAATTTTCCGGATCAAATTTTCTCCTCTGACTCCTTCTTAAGATAGGTTCTGGTGCTTGGGTTTCTTCACCCTCCTCATGCATCAGACCTTCCTCAGGGTTTATGGTTAAGTCTTCTCCTTCTGGTTGGTTGTTAGTACCATTTGATTCTCCGAGTGCTGAATCACTTTCCTCGGAGCTTTGAGACTCGTTTCTGCCTTCTTCTACTTCATCTTCCCTCCTATTAGAAGAAGTTTCCAAGTCATCTGTGCCTCCTCTTTGTTCATCTTCACTCACTAAAATGCTCCTTAGTACTTGTGCCCTATCCAGACTTGGGCTAACAATCTCCTCAAGGTCTTTCCAACTCTCACTTTGAAAATATCCATTCTCCTCTTCAAATTGGACTTCTCTTGACACATGAATCCTGTTAGTTTCTGGATTATAACACTTATACCCCTTTTGGGTACTTGAGTATCCCACAAAGACACATATCATACTTTTATGCTCCAGCTTGCTTCTTTGTGACTCGGGGATAAGCACATAACACTTACTTCCAAATACTCGAAGATGATTGATGTTAGGCTTTACTCCATTAAGCACCTCATATGGGGACTTGTTGTCTAGGTTTGGTGTTGGTAACCGGTTTATGACATAACAAGCTGTCATTATGGCATCTCCCCAAAAGGTTTTTGGAACTTTCCGATCAAACAGCATGCTTCTAGCTACCTCCAACAAATGCCTATTCTTCCTTTCCGATACTCCGTTTTGCTGAGGAGTATAAGCACATGAGGTTTGGTGCACTATTCCATTTTCTTCCACAAAATTCTTGAACTGATTACTCAGGTATTCTCCCCCATTATCACTTCTTAGAATTTTGATCTTGGTTTCAAATTGTATTTCGACATACTTGTAGAATTTGACAAAGGATTCAAATACTTGGCTCTTGGAGCTCAGGAGTGTCACCCACGTATACTTGGACTTTTCATCAATAAAAGAGACAAAATACTTATATTGATCTTTGGAGATACATGGAGCTGTCCATACATCAGAGTGAATCAGCTCAAAGCACTTAGCATACTTAGTTGTGGAATCCGGAAAACTACTCCTACATTGCTTGCCTAACACACAAGCTTCACATCCTTTATTGTCTTCGGTGATATTGGGCAAAATCATGCTGAGCACCTTGTTGCTTGGGTGACCTAGCCATGAGTGCCATAAAGATCTTGAACCAACTTCACTCAGACCACAAGACTTCACTACATCTTGCTCCTCTTTATTCAAAACATACAGCCCACCTTTAACTCCTCCTTCTCCAATCACTTCCTTAGTATTATTGTCCTGAAACTGAACTTCATTAGATCCAAAAATAACTTTACAATTCAGGTCTTGAGTAGCCTTGTGAACCGACAACAGATTGGTGGTGAATTCGGGAACAAACAAAGCTTTAGTGTTTTTTCTAAACAATTCCAAATCACCAATTCCTTCTATGGGGACTTCTTTACCATTAGCTATCCTAACAGTTCCACCATGAGGTTTTATATTTGCTAATAAACCTCCATCTCTAATCATGTGGTGACTTGCACCTGAGTCTACAATAACCTTTTTACCCAGTTTAGAAGCTATGTAGCTCTTACCAGAATCAGCTAGTTTGGAGATGCTTTTGATGAGGGCTTCCAGGTCCGATTTCCTCACTAAGCCATCATCTCCTACACTTGCACTTCCAGCAAAAATCCTTGTTCCCTGACCAACTCCTTGGTTACTTCCTCTCAGCCTTGTTGGCTTCAAATGTGGGTGAAGGGTCCGGCACTTTTCTTTTGTGTGCCCTCTCATCTTGCAATGTTCACATTCCAAGTTCCTCCTTTCACCATAGCTTTGGTTTCTTTGCGCCACATGAGCTATCTCACTTGTTGGCTTGAATAAGCATCTAGCTCCCTCTTCTTTTTGAATCTGTTGACATACTTCATTTAGAGTTGGAAGTTTGTCAAACCTCAAAATATGCTGAATGAGGCTCTTGTATGAATCATTGAGCGTGAGTAATAATCCAAATACTTGGTCTTGCTCTCTCCTCTCATTCAGCTATTTGGGATCATTTGTTGCCGGCCTAAGCATCTCCAGCTCTGCCCACAGCCCTCTAAACGTTCCAAACAGATCCTTGAATGCCTTCCCCTCTTGCTGAAGATCATTCAGGGCTTTCTTGACTTCAAAAATCCTTGAGATATTTGACATATCTCCATACACTCCTTTAAGTGTTTCCCACAGCTCCTTGGCTGTCTCACAATAGGAGTAACCAGCCAATATTGATGGCTCAAGAGAGCTCTGAAGTGCTGCAAGGACTTGTTGGTCCTCTTGCTCCCATTTCCTCTCCTTTGTACCGCCATCACCAGCTTCACTTCCTTCAACAGCTCCTTCCAAGATTTCCACATATCCCCACAGCCCTCTACTTCTCAAGGCTGTCTTCGTGGTCCTTGACCACAAGAGGTAGTTGTTTCCCTTGAAGACAACTGGTAGTATCATCTGCTTTTGCATCTCCATAGTTTTTACCAAAGAAATGTCTGGTAAATAAAACTGAAAGAGAGAAGAGATTTATGAACGAAAACAGTGAATTTCAAAGGGATTAGAAGGAATTAGATGATAAAAACGAGTTTAAGAACTTATTTTAGATCTTAAATACTCTGATACCATGTAGAATTTAGAGAGTATAATCACTAATTAAGAGAAATTAGAGAAGGATCAGATAAGTGAGAGAGAAAAGAAGAAGAGTTGTTTGATTTTAATCTCTTGATTTTATTTCTTCTAAGTGTTTTTCATGATATAGGCGAGCTGAATGAAAGAGAAATACAACCAATACAATGAAATATCCACAAGGTAAATTACTAAGCTCCACTTAGCCCAAAATGGCAAAACAGACTTTGGGGAGACTTCCAAATTTGCTCCTTTAGGCTGAGCATTAGGGGCTGGCAATTATTCACTGGTTCTTAGCATGGTTTCTCTCCAGCCTTTGACTTTCTGACCTGGTCTTGTTTCAACCGAGATTCCTTGCCTCCAATTCCTTTCCAACGGCTAGTTATCTCTTCTCCTTTGCGTTTGCTCACCCTTGTGTCTAGCCTTCCCACACACGCTATCTTCTCGTTCTCTTCAACATGGGATGAGCAACTGCCTTGTTGTTGTAGTACACTCGGGTTTGCTTCCAATGTTCTGGTCCAAACCTTTGTCTTGTACTTCTCCTTAAACCCCTTTCTTGAGCTTGAACTTGAGGTTTTGGCCCTTCAAAGTCAGAATCTGAGGTTTGAGCTTCTTCTTGACTTTCCGAACTCTCTTCACTTTGATCATGAACCGCTTCATTGCGAACTTTTGATTCATTTTGATCATGAATTGTTGAGTCTTGTTGAGCCACTACTAGATCCTCTTGTTTATTGCCTCCCTCAGGATCAAAGGGTATAGTTTCTTCATTTGATTGAGATGTGCTTGTACTAGCTTCTGGCTGATGTAATCCAAGGTTCTCCAAGATTTTTCTCAAATTGCTAGCTCGGTCTGATGATGAGGATGATAGATTCTCCAATTCTTTCCAGTTCTTCTCATCATAGAACCCTTTTGTTTCAACAAACTTCACATCCCTTGAGACTAGAATCTTCCTTGTTTCCGGAACAAAGCATTTGTAACCTTTTTGTGTTATGGAGTATCCAATGAACATGCTCTTCACACTTTTAGCTTCCAACTTGTTTCTTTGTTCTCCTGGGATTAATACAAAACAAACACACCTAAACACACGTAAGTGGTTAATGGCGGGTTTAGAGTTGTTTAATACCTCAAATGGAGAGTGGTCATCCAAGATTTTTGTTGGCATCCGGTTGATCAAATAACATGTTGAAACCACAGCATCTCCCCAAAATCTCTTGGGAACACTTGTGTGGAACATCATAGACCGGGCCACTTCCATTAAATGCCTATTCTTTCTTTCTTTCCGCAACTCCATTTTGCTGAGGAGTGTATGGGCAGCTGGTTTGATGGACTATCCCATGATGTGCTAAGTGTTGTTTGAAGGCATGGCTTGTGTACTCTCCACCATTATCTGATCTAAAAATTTTAATCTTGGCATTATAATGGTTAGTCACATATGCTTGAAATTTTCTAAATGCTTCTAGAACTCTATCTTTGGATGGAATAAGTGTTAGCCATGTATATTTTGATTTTTCATCTATGAAGGTGACAAAGTATTTATGATGTTCTCTAGATTCACATGGTGAGGTCCAAACATCAGAATGAATTAAATCAAAACACTTTTCATAGATAGATGGAGACTTGGAAAACACAGATTTGCAATGTTTACCAAGTATACAAGCTTCACATTCATCATTTTTGAAAGAAATCCTAGGCAACAATAGTTCTAATGCTCTAGAGAGCGGATGACCTAGCCTTGCATGCCAAATTGAACTGCTAACATTAGAAACATTCAGACTAAAACTACAAAATAAATTGGAGTCCGACTTGTTATTTTAAAGAACATACAGCTCCTCCTTTGCTACTCCTTTTCCGAGTAGTTTCATGGTCTCAATATCCTGAAAGTGTACATCATTAGGACCAAATATAGCATAACAATTCAAATCAGATGTAACTTTTTTTACGGATAACAAATTTGAAGTAAATTTAGGCATGTAGAAAGCGTTTGAATCTTTTCCAAATAACCTAAGATTTCCTACTCCATCAATTGGAATACTATCTCCATTTGCTATAATGACATTACCTACAGCCGGTTTTATGTTATTCATTAGATGTGCATCACTTATCATATGATGATGCACCAGAATCTACAATCAAAGGCTTTGAAATGTTTTGAGCATGAAGAGAGTTTCCAGAAACCATACCAGACCTACCAGCCTCTTTCAAGGCTTTGATGAGAGCTTCCAAATCTGATTTCCTCACAAATTCATATTCTTGTTGATATGGCACCAAAGCTCTCATTTCTCCTTCTTCAGCCCTCTTGGATGTCACAGCCTGATTCCCAGCCACTTCTTGGGAGACATTAGCTCTTGGTTCCTTCCACCAGCTTGGTTTTAGATGAGGATGGAGTTTCCAGCATTTTTCCTTTGTGTGCCCCTCTTTCTTGCAATGCTCACAGATTGCATTTGATCCCACTTTCTTGTTCTGGTTTGATCCCAACGGTTTGTAAAATCCTTTGTTTGCTTCACCCAACTCTACTTTGTTTGCCATAACCAGCTCGCCCTTTCCCCCAAATAGACCATGAGATCCTTACTCCTTTTGTATCTTGGAGCACACTTCATCTAGGCTGGGGAGATTGTCTGCCCTAAGGAGGTGCTTAATGAGATCCTTGTAAGTTGGATTTAAGGTTAATAGCAGACCAAAGACCTTCTCTTGTTCGCACCTCTCATTTAACACTAAAGGATCAATCGTGCTTGGCCTTAACATTTCTAGTTCAGCCCACAATGATCTGAATTTGCCAAAGTGCTTTGTAAACTCCAAATCTTCTTGGCTTAGATCATTGATAGCCTTCTTGACTTCATAGATTCTGCTCAACTTTGAAGTATTTCCATACACGGTTTGAAGAGTATCCCACAATTCCTTTGCATTTTCACAGTAGGAGTAGGCTCCAAGGATGGATGCTTCAAGAGAGTTCTGGATGATTCCGAGCACCATTTGGTCCTCTTGGAACCACTTATCTTCATAATTACCGATGGCTTCTTCTCCATATTTTGGATCTTGTCCTTTCAAGACATGGCTCCAAAGCTCACGACCACATAGAGATGTTCTTATCATTCTTGACCACAGCAAATAGTTGACACCCTTCAAGATGACTGAAATAACAATTGGTTTAGAGTTTTCCATGGTGTTTCAAGATTTATTCACCGGATAATTCTAATAACCAAAGGATTAAGAGATTTTCTCAAGAAAATATTAGAGAAGCTTCAAGAAATACACTTTTTCAGCCTTTTCACAACTCAAGAGTCAATGACTTTGAGGACTAAGTCTTAGAGTGAAAAAGGATTGACAAAGAGTATTCCCAGAATTTTAGAGTGAAAAAAGAAAATTTTAGAGAAGCTTCAAGAAATACACTTTTTCAGCCTTTTCACAACTCAAGAGTCAATGACTTTGAGGACTAAGTCTCAGAGTGAAAAAGGATTGACAAAAAGTATTCCTAGAATTTTAGAAGAAGAGATTTGAAAATGGGATAACAAGAGCTTGATTTAGTTAAGAACCTTGCTCTGATACCATGTTGAATTTGCGGAATAGAAGATTAGAGAGTTTGAGAGTGCTTGAAAGAGAAACGATAGAATGAGAGATAAAGAGAAGTTTCCATTAGAATTGATTAAGTGTTACAAAGGGTGTACAACATGTATATATAGAGGAGAGCCACGAAATTAAGAGGTGAAGAAGGGTTTCACAACATTCAAATTTCCCTCCAATCTCTTATTTGAAATTCAAACACATATCCTTCCTTTTCATACTTCCCGAGACACCCACTTGTGCACCCAAAGTCTTCACCCTTCTAGAAGACTTCTTAATGGGCTTGCATATGTTGAATAAAGCCTCTTCTCTTCTTTGGGTCTTAAGCTAATGTATTCTCTCATTATTCAACAAAGATCCATCTAGAGCTTACGGCCTTCTTCCCTTTTGGCAGTTCAGCTTCATCCCAAGTGTGGTTGATTTCCATAGCTTTCTTTTCTTCACCAACAGCATCTCTCCATACTTTAAGCTCCTTGGCTTCTTCATAGGTTGTTGGAATCTTAGCTTCATCCAACTTGACCATGTAGGCTTGATGTTCCAATGGGAAATGAACTAGAGTGCAAACACTTTGAATGGGATGAGCAACTGCCTTGTTGTTGTAGTACACTCGGGTTTGCTTCCAATGTTCTGGTCCAAACCTTTGTCTTGTACTTCTCCTTAAACCCCCTTCTTGATCTTGAACTTGAGGTTCTGGCCCTTCAAAGTCAGAATCTGAGGTTTGAGCTTCTTCTTGACTTTCTGAACTCTCTTCACTTTGATCATGAACCGCTTCATTGTGAACTTCTGATTCATTTTGATCATGAATTGTTGAGTCTTGTTGAGCCACTACTGGATCCTCTTGTTTATTGCCTCCCTCAGGATCAAAGGGTATAGTTTCTTCATTTGATTGAGATGTGCTTGTACTAGCTTCTGGCTGATGTAATCCAAGGTTCTCCAAGATTTTTCTTAAATTGCTAGCTCGGTCTGATGATGGGGATGATAGATTCTCCAATTCTTTCCAGTTCTTCTCATTATAGAACCCTTTCGTTTCAACAAACTTCACGTCCCTTGAGACTAAAATCTTCCTTGTTTCTGGAACAAAGCATTTGTAATCTTTTTGTGTTGTGGAGTATCCAATGAACATGCTCTTCACACTTTTAGCTTCTAACTTGTTTCTTTGTTCTCCTGGGATTAATACAAAACAAACACACCCAAACACACGTAAGTGGTTAATGGCGGGTTTAGAGTTGTTTAATACCTCAAATTGAGAGTGATTATCCAAAATTTTTGTTGGCATTCGGTTGATCAAATAGCATGCTGAAACCACAGCATCTCCCCAAAATCTCTTGGGAACACTTGTGTGGAACATCATAGACCGGGCCACTTCCATTAAATGCCTATTCTTTCTTTCAGCAACTCCATTTTGCTGAGGAGTGTATGGGCAGCTGGTTTGATGGACTATCCCATGATGTGCTAAGTGATGTTTGAAGGCATGGCTTGTGTACTCTCCACCATTATCTGATCTAAAAATTTTAATCTTGGCATTATAATGGTTAGTCACATATGCTTGAAAATTTCTAAACGCTTCTAGAACTCTATCTTTGGATGGAAGAAGTGTTAGCCATGTATATTTTGATTTTTCATCTATGAAGGTGACAAAGTATTTATGATGTTCTCCAGATTCACATGGAGAGGTCCAAACATCAGAATGAACTAAAGCAAAACACTTTTCATAGATAGTTGGAGACTTGAAAAACACAGAGTGCGGATGACCTAGCCTTGCTTGCCAAATTGAACTACTAACATTAGAAACATTTAAACTAAAACTACAAAATAAATTGGAGTTCGGCTTGTTATTTTCAAGAACATACAGCTCCTCCTTTGCTACTCCTTTTCCGAGTAGTTTCATGGTCTCAATATCCTGAAAGTGTACATCATTAGGAACAAATATAGCATAACAATTCAAATCAGATGTAACTTTCTTTACGGATAACAAATTTGAAGTAAACTTAGGCATGTAGAAAGCGTTTGAATCTTTTCCAAATAACCTAAGATTTCCTACTCCATTAATTGGAATACTATCTCCATTTGCTATAATGACATTACCTACAGCCGGTTTTATGTTATTCATTAGATGTGCATCACTTATCATATGATGTGATGCACCAGAATCTACAATCAAAGGCTTTGAAATGTTTTGAGCATGAAAAGAGTTTCCAGAAACCATACCAGACCTACCAGCCTCTTTCAAGGCTTTGATGAGAGCTTCCAAATCTGATTTCCTCACAAATTCAGATTCTTGTTGATATGGCACCAAAGCTCTCATTTCTCCTTCTTCAGCCCTCTTGGATGTCCCAGCCTGATTCCCAGCCACTTCTTGGGAGACATTAGCTCTTGGTTCCTTCCACCAGCTTGGTTTTAGATGAGGATGGAGCTTCCAACATTTTTCCTTTGTGTGCCCCTCTTTCTTGTAATGCTCACATATTACATTTGGTCCCACTTTCTTGTTCTGGTTTGATTCCAACGGTTTGTAAAATCTTTTGTTGGCATCACCCAGCTCTACTTTGTTAGCCATAACGAGCTCGCCCTTTCCCCCAAATAGACCATGAGATCCTTGCTCCTTTTGTATCTTGGAGCACACTTCATCTAGGCTGGGGAGATTGTTTGCCCTAAGGAGGTGCTTAATGAGATCCTTGTAAGTTGGATTTAAGGTCAATAGCAGACCAAAGACCTTGCCTTGTTCACGCCTCTCATTTAACACCAAAGGATCAATCGTGCTTGGCCTTAACATTTCTAGTTCAGCCCACAATGATCTGAATTTGCCAAAGTGCTTTGTAAACTCCAAATCTTCTTGGCTTAGATCATTGATAGCCTTCTTAACTTCATAGATTCTGCTAAAGTTTGAAGTATTCCCATACACGGTTTGAAGAGTATCCCACAATTCCTTTGCATTTTCACAGTAGGAGTAGGCTTCAAGGATGGATGCTTCAAGAGAGTTTTGGATGATTCCGAGCACCATTTGGTCCTCTTGGAACCACTTATCTTCATAATTACCGATGGCTTCTTCTCCATCTTTTGGATCTTGTCCTTTCAAGACATGGCTCCAAAGCCCACGACCACATAGAGCTGTTCTTATCATTCTTGACCACAACAAATAGTTTACACCCTTCAAGATGAATGGAATAACAATTGGTTTAGAATTTTCCATGGTGTTTCAAGATTATTCACTGGATAATTCTATTAACCAAAAGATTAAAAGATTTTCTCAAGAAAATATTAGAGAAGCTTCAAGAAATACACTTTTTCAGCCTTTTCACAACTCAAGAGTCAATGACTTTGAGGACTAAGTCTCATAGTGAAAAAGGATTGACAAAGAGTACTCCCAGAATTTTAGAGTGAAAAAGAAAATTTTAGAGAAGCTTCAAGAAATACACTTTTTCAGCCTTTTCACAACTCAAGAGTCAATGACTTTGAGGACTAAGTCTCAGAGTGAAAAAGGATTGACAAAGAGTATTCCCAGAATTTTAAAGGAAGAGATTTGAAAACTAAGATGATTTTGTAAAAAATGAGATAACAAGAGCTTGATTTAGTTAAGAACCTTACTCTGATACCATATTGAATTTGCGGAATAGAAGATTGGAGAGTGTTTTCAAGAGAAACAAGAGAATGAGAGATAAAGAGAAGTTTCCATTAGAATGAATTTGAGGTTACAGCAAGAGATACATTATATAGAAGTGAAACTCGACTTGTATGAAGGAGAAGTAGCCTCCAACGGTCTGATTGAGTTTGAAATTCAAAATCATCTATTTCCTTTTCACGGAGCCCAAGGAAGCTCTCCAACAACTCTTTTCTTACTTCTTTGCACTTCAAGTTAACCTTCTTATGATCATTTTCTTCTTTATTCAACATGATCGACTTACTAAAAGAAACTGGAAGCTTGGGTGTAAACCGGCTAAGACTCCTATTGAAGAAGGTTATCAAGAAGAGAGCAACATGGAGATATGGTCTGACATCAAGCAGTACCAAAGGTTAGTTGGTAAACTAATCTATTTGACCATAACAAGGCCGGATATTTGTTTTGCGGTGAATAAAGTAAGTCAACACATGCAAGCGCCAACAACACACCATTGGGGAATGATTTAAAGGATCTTGAG
Organism: Cardamine chenopodiifolia; assembly: GCA_963922655.1. Lineage (NCBI taxonomy): Eukaryota > Viridiplantae > Streptophyta > Magnoliopsida > Brassicales > Brassicaceae > Cardamine > Cardamine chenopodiifolia. Next base: position 14,456,557 of record OZ000481.1, on the reverse strand, counting down.
ATATCTAAAAGGGAACCCAGGAAGAGGTATTTGGCTAGAGTGTCATGGAAGAGCAGATGTAGAAGCGTTTTGTGATGAGGATTGGGCTGGGGATAGACAAGATAGGAAGTCTACGACTGGTTATTGTACATTCGTAGGCGGGAATCTTGTCACCTGGAGAAGCAAAAAACAAAATGTAATCTCTCTATCTAGTGCTGAAGCTGAGTATAGAGCAATGAGAGAAGCCACAAAAGAAATGATATGGCTGAAGGCGCTTCTACATGACTTGGGAGTTCAAGAAGACAAACCAATGACATTGTATTGTGATAACCAAGCGGCAATACATATAGATTCAAACCCGGTGTTTCATGAAAGGACAAAACACATTGAGGTGGATTGTCATTTCATCCGAGACAAAATTCAGGAGGGAGTTGTGGTTCCCAAGTTTGTGAAGAGTAGAGAACAAATGGCTGATATATTTACCAACGCTACTTCTTCACGCATATGTGAATACATCCATGGCAAGATCGGCTTAAAGAACCCCTACCAGCCTATCTCGAGGGGGAGTGTTGAGAATATGGATGTGAAGGTGTGTGCACATGAAATAAAGTGCCAATGAGTAGTTTAGATCAACTAAAACGAGACCAAACAAGAAGTAGAGAAGGAACTAAAGTGGTTAGAAACAGACCAGTTTTTTTCTCTCTCAGCACAAGTGGAGCAAGTTGCAAAGAGGAGAGTAGGTAGGAGCAGTTGGGAGAAGCATGGCTCGCCTATACTTGTGTAGAGGTGTTGGTGAGATATTTTTCTCTCTATAAGTCATGTAATGCGTCCATATATGTTGATTGTATTGTAAGAAGAAATGTACACATGAAATTATAAAGTTCTTCTCTAAAAACTTCTATTCATCATCTTCATCAGTCCTATCTTCTAATCTTCCTTCCTTAAAATCACCTTCATATCCTCTAAAATCTACAGAATGATCATGGTTTTTAGATTTTCCATGATTTTCTTGGTGTTTAATCACAAAGCTAGTAACTTTCTCAACTCAGCACCAATGGATTTGAGGAATTTCTCTTTCTCTCAGAGAGCAATGAGGCTAGCAACATGAAAGGAAGAAAATGAAGTGAAAATCACAAAGCTAGCAACTTTCTCAACTCAGCACCAATGGATTTGAGGAATTTCTCTCAGAGAGAAATGAAGCTAGCAGCGTGAGAAGGAAGAAAATAAAGAAGAACAACTTGAAGAATGACTAGAAATGACAAGAACTGATGGAGAAATGATGGAGAATGATGGAGAATAATGGAGAATAACCAAGAATAAAGCGGAATAGATGGTTAGAGAGTTTGAGAGTGCTTGAAAGAGAAACAATAGAATGAGAGATAAAGAGAAGTTTCCATTAGAATTGATTAAGTGTTACAAAGGGTGTACAACATGTATATATAGAGGAGAGCCACGAAATTAAGAGGTGAAGAAGGGTTTCACAACATTCAAATTTCCCTCCAATCTCTTATTTGAAATTCAAACACATCTCTTTCTTTTTCACACTTCCCGAGACACCTACTTGTGCACCCAAAGTCTTCACCCTTCTAGAAGACTTCTTAATGGGCTTGCATATGTTGAATAAGGCATCTTCTCTTCTTTGGGTCTTAAGCTAATATATTCTCTCATTATTCAACACTCTCCCTCAAGCTTAACCGTAGAGAAACCAAAGGTTAAGCTTGGAACCATGATGACTCACCTCATTAAAAACCTTAGTATGGAAAACCTCATGGGACAAAACCATACTAAAGAAAAAAGAGTGTGGACTCCATGGCTAAGGAAATCATGGCCGAGACATATCTATGAGTCCAAGCTTTGAATGGATGAACTCACACACTTTTAAACTCGCTGCCTTGGTAAAAATGTCTGCCAATTGTTCTGAACTCCGTGTAAAGTATGGAAGAATGACCCTTTTCTCCACCATCTCTCGCACCTTGTGACAATCCACTTCAATATGATTTGTCCTCTCATGGAACACTGAGTTGGACGCAATGTGAATAGCAACTTGGTAGTCACAATGCATTGTGATTGGATCTGGCGATTCAATGCCCAAATCCTTGAGAAGAGCTTTCAACCATGTTACTGTTGAAGAGAACGAAAAGATAGCGTGTGTGGGAAGGCTAGACACAAGGGTGAGCAAACGCAAAGGAGAAGAGATAATTAGCCGTTGGAAAGGAATTGGTGGCAAGGAATCTCGGTTGAAACAAAACCAGGGTCAGAAAGTCAAAGGCTGGAGAGAAACCATGCTAAGAACCAGTGAATAATTGCCAGCCCCTAATGCTCAGCCTAAAGGAGCAAACTTGGAAGTCTCCCCAAAGTCTGTTTTGCCATTTTGGGCTAAGTGGAGCTTAGTAATTTACCTTTGTGGATATTTCATTGTATTGGTTGTATTTCTCTTTCATTCAGCTCGCCTATATCATGAAAAACACTTAGAAGAAATAAAATCAAGAGATTAAAATCAAACAACTCTTCTTCTTTTCTCTCTCACTTATCTGATCCTTCTCTAATTTCTCTTAATTATTGATTCTACTCTCTAAATTCTACATGGTATCAGAGCATTTAAGATCTAAAACAAGTTCTTAAACTCGTTTTTATCATCTAATTCCTTCTAATCCCTTTGAAATTCACTGTTTTCGTTCATAAATCTCTTATGTCTTTCAGTTTTATTTACCAGACATTTCTTTGGTAAAAACTATGGAGATGCAAAAGCAGATGATACTACCAGTTGTCTTCAAGGGAAACAACTACCTCTTGTGGTCAAGGACCACGAAGACAGCCTTGAGAAGTAGAGGGCTGTGGGGATATGTGGAAATCTTGGAAGGAGCTGTTGAAGGAAGTGAAGCTGGTGATGGCGGTACAAAGGAGAGGAAATGGGAGCAAGAGGACCAACAAGTCCTTGCAGCACTTCAGAGCTCTCTTGAGCCATCAATATTGGCTGGTTACTCCTATTGTGAGACAGCCAAGGACCTGTGGGAAACACTCAAAGGAGTGTATGGAGATATGTCAAATATCTCAAGGATTTTTGAAGTCAAGAAAGCCCTGAATGATCTTCAGCAAGAGGGGAAGGCATTCAAGGATCTGTTTGGAATGTTTAGAGGGTTGTGGGCAGAGCTGGAGATGCTTAGGCCGGCAACAAATGATCCCAAAGAGCTGAATGAGAGGAGAGAGCAAGACCAAGTATTTGGATTATTACTCACGCTCAATGATTCATACAAGAGCCTCATTCAGCATATTTTGAGGTTTTAATAACTTCCAACGCTAAATGAAGTATGTCAACAGATTCAAAAAGAAGAGGGAGCTAGATGCTTATTCAAGCCAACAAGTGAGATAGCGCATGTGGCGCAAGGAAACCAAAGCTATGGTGAAAGGAGGAACTTGGAATGTGAACATTGCAGGATGAGAGGGCACACAAAAGAAAAGTGCTGGACCCTTCACCCACATTTGAAGCCAGCAAGGCTGAGAGGAAGTAACCAAGGAGTTGGTCAGGGAACAAGGATTTTTGCTGGAAGTGCAAGTGTAGGAGATGATGGCTTAGTGAGGAAATCGAACCTGGAAGCCCTCATCAAAAGCATCTCCAAACTAGCTGATTCTGGTAAGAACTACATAGCTTTTAAACTGGGTAAAAAGGTTATTGTAGACTCAGGTGCAAGTCACCACATGATTAGAGATGGAGGTTTATTAGCAAATATAAAACCTCATGGTGGAACTGTTAGGATAGCTAATGGTAAAGAAGTCCCCATAGAAGGAATTGGTGATTTGGAATTGTTTAGAAAAAACACTAAGGCTTTGTTTCTTCCCGAATTCACCACCAATTTGTTATCGGTTCACAAGGCTACTCAAGACCTGAATTGTAAAGTTATTTTTGGATCTAATGAAGTTCAGTTTCAGGACAATAATACTAAGGAAGTGATTGGAGAAGGAGGAGTTAAAGGTGGGCTGTATGTTTTGAATAAAGAGGAGGAAGATGTAGTGAAGTCTTGTGGTCTGAGTGAAGTTGGTTCAAGATCTTTATGGCACTCACGGCTAGGTCACCCAAGCAACAAGGTGCTCAGCATGATCTTGCCCAATATCACCGAAGACAATAAAGGATGTGAAGCTTGTGTGTTAGGCAAGCAATGTAGGAGTAGTTTTCTGGATTCCACATCTAAGTATGCTAAGTGCTTTAAGCTGATTCACTCTAATGTATGGACAGCTCCATGTATCTCCAAAGATCAATATAAGTATTTTGTCTTTTTTATTGATGAAAACTCTAAGTATACGTGGGTGACACTCCTGAGCTCCAAGAGCCAAGTATTTGAATCCTTTGTCAAATTCTACAAGTATGTCGAAATACAATTTGAAACCAAGATCAAAATTCTAAGAAGTGATAATGGGGGAGAATACCTGAGTAATCAGTTCAAAAAATTTGTGGAAGGAAATGGAATAGTGCACCAAACCTCATGTGCTTATACTCCTCAGCAAAACGGAGTATCGGAAAGGAAGAATAGGCATTTGTTGGAGGTAGCTAGAAGCATGCTGTTTGATCGGAAAGTTCCAAAAACCTTTTGGGGAGATGCCATAATGACAGCTTGTTATGTCATAAACCGGTTACCAACACCAAACCTAGACAACAAGTCCCCATATGAGGTGCTTAATGGAGTAAAGCCTAACATCAATCATCTTCGAGTATTTGGAAGTAAGTGTTATGTGCTTATCCCCGAGTCACAAAGAAGCAAGCTGGAGCATAAAAGTATGATATGTGTCTTTGTGGGATACTCAAGTACCCAAAAGGGGTATAAGTGTTATAATCCAGAAACTAACAGGATTCATGTGTCAAGAGAAGTCCAATTTGAAGAGGAGAATGGATATTTTCAAAGTGAGAGTTGGAAAGACCTTGAGGAGATTGTTAGCCCAAGTCTGGATAGGGCACAAGTACTAAGGAGCATTTTAGTGAGTGAAGATGAACAAAGAGGAGGCACAGATGACTTGGAAACTTCTTCTAATAGGAGGGAAGATGAAGTAGAAGAAGGCAGAAACGAGTCTCAAAGCTCCGAGGAAAGTGATTCAGCACTCGGAGAATCAAATGGTACTAACAACCAACCAGAAGGAGAAGACTTAACCATAAACCCTGAGGAAGGTCTGATGCATGAGGAGGGTGAAGAAACCCAAGCACCAGAACCTATCTTAAGAAGGAGTCAGAGGAGAAAATTTGATCCGGAAAATTGGAAAAATACAAGGGTTTACTTCAAAGGTCTATCTATGGTTCAACAAGACAACACAAGGACTGAGGCGTTGTTTAGTGTGAGTGGGGGATGTTCTGGGCGTACGGCAGGCTTTGACCCTGATCCTATAGGCGACAGCATCTCTCCCTCATCTACTAAGCAACACAACTCACAAGAAGAAAATCTAGCTGTTACAACCATAAGATATCCCATTGAAGCCTATTATTCTATAATTCATTTATCGGATAAGGATCAAGCATTTTTCAGTGCAATTGATGAGCAAGTACCAACAACCTATGAAGAAGCTTGTAAAAACAAAGTGTGGGTTGAGGCAATGGAAGAAGAAATTGCCTCAATGATCAGAAATAATACTTGGAGCATGATGGAGTTGCCTAAGGGAAAGAAAACCGTGGGCTGTAGATGGGTCTATACTATTAAGTACAAGAGCACAGGAGAGATAGAGAGGTACAAAGCTCGGCTGGTGGCTAAGGGGTATACACAAGTCTACGGGGAAGACTACACCGAGACATTTGCACCGGTTGCCAAACTTCACTCAGTCCGAGTTCTCTTGTCAATTGCCATAAATCTCTCGTGGGGGCTGTGGCAAATGGACGTAAAAAATGCATTCTTGCAAGGAGACTTAGAAGAAGAAGTTTACATGGCAGCTCCTCAAGGATATGACCAGAAGCAAGGCCAAGTGTGTAAACTAAGAAAGGCAATTTATGGTCTCAAGCAGTCCCCAAGAGCTTGGTACCAAAGATTAAGTAGCTGCCTTGAAGAGGAGAAGTTTACAAAATCAGAAGCTGATCACTCTTTATTCACCAAACGAGGAGAGAAAGGGATCGTAGTGATTTTGATTTATTTTGATGACATTATAATCACTGGTGATGATGAAGAGGGCATTCTAAGGACCAAGGAACTCTTGAAAAAATCATTTGACATAAAGGATTTAGGGGAGCTGAAATATTTCCTTGGGATTGAAATGAAGAGATCGGAGGAAGGGATGTTTATCTCTCAAAGGAAGTATGCTCTGGATCTCTTAACCGAGACTGGAAAGCTTGGAGGTAGGCCTGCCAAGACTCCTATTGAAGACGGGTACCAAGATGTACCTGAGGGGGAGCTATGGGGTGATGTGAAACAATACCAAAGACTAGTGGGAAAATTAATTTACTTGACTATCACCCGTCCGGACATTAGTTTTGCAGTGAATCGCGTGAGTCAACATATGCAAGCTCCGAGAGTGCATCATTGGAATATGGTAGAAAGAATACTGAGGTATCTCAAAGGGAGTCCCGGGAAGGGAGTGTGGCTTAAGTGTTGTGGAAACACCAAGCTGGTAGGCTACTGTGATGCAGACTGGGGAGGTGATAAAATGGATAGAAAGTCCACTACTGGATATTGTACATTCATTGGAGGTAATCTAGTGACTTGGAGAAGTAAGAAACAAAAGGTAACAGCCTTATCAAGTGCAGAGGCTGAGTACCGGGCAATGAAAGAAGTAACAAAAGAGCTGATCTGGTTGAAAGCTTTGCTTGGAGATCTGGGAATACATGAGAGTAAACCAACAACTCTCTATTGTGATAACCAAGCAGCCATACACATTGCTTCTAATCCAGTTTTTCATGAGCGAACAAAACACATCGAGATAGACTGCCATTTTGTTTGAGAAAAAATTCAAGGAGGAGTTGTGATTCCAAGATTCATCAAGAGTGAAGAACAAGTGGCAGATATCTTCACCAAGGCAACCACATCGCTAGTCAGCAACTATATACAGTCCAAGGTTGGCTTAATAGATCCCTATCAGCCAGCCTTGAGGGGGAGTGTTGAAGAGAACGAAAAGATAGCGTGTGTGGGAAGGCTAGACACAAGGGTGAGCAAACGCAAAGGAGAAGAGATAACTAGCCGTTGGAAAGGAATTGGAGGCAAGGAATCTCGGTTGAAACAAAACCAGGTCAGAAAGTCAAAAGCTGGAGAAAAACCATGCTAAGAACCAGTGAATAATTGCCAGCCCCTGTTGAATTTGCGGAATAGAAGATTAGAGAGTTTTAGAGTGCATAAAAGAGAAACAATAGAATGAGAGATAAAGAGAAGTTTTCATTAGAATTGATTAAGTGTTACAAAGGATGTACAACATGTATATATACAGGAGAGCCACGGAATTAAGAGGTGAAGAAGGGTTTCACAATATTCAAATTTCCCTCCAATCTCTTATTTGAAATTCAAACACATCTCCTTCCTTTTCACACTTCCCGAGACACCCACTTGTGCACCCAAAGTCTTCACCCTTCTAGAAGACTTCTTAATGGGCTTGCATATGTTGAATAAAGCCTCTTCTCTTCTTTGGGTCTTAAGCTAATGTATTATCTCATTATTCAACACTCCCCCTCAAGCTTAACCGTAGAGAAACCAAAGGTTAAGCTTGGAACCATCATGACCCACCTCATTAAAAACCTTAGTATGGAAAACCTCATGGGACAAAACCATACTAAGGGAAAAAGAGTGTGGACTCCATGGCTAAGGAAATCATGGCCGAGACATATCTATGAGTCCAAGCTTTGAATGGATGAACTCACACACTTTTAATCTCGCTGCCTTGGTAAAAATGTCTGCCAATTGTTCTGAACTTCTTGTAAAGCATGGAAGAATGACCCTTTTCTCCACCATCTCTCGCACCTTGTGACAATCCACTTCAATATGTTTTGTCCTCTCATGGAACACTGAGTTGGACGCAATGTGAATAGCAGCTTGGTTGTCACAATGCATTGTGATTGGATCTGGTGATTCAATGCCCAAATCCTTGAGAAGAGCTTTCAGCCATGTTAGCTCGTTTGTGAGCTTCCTCATTGCTCTATACTCAGCTTCAGCACTTGAACATGACACAACCTTTTGTTTCTTGCTCTTCCAAGTGACCAGGTTACCTCCAATGAATGTGCAATACCCAGTGGTGGATCTTCTATCCGTTTTGTCTCCAGCCCAGTCAGCATCACAATAACCCACAATTTCTGTGCTTTTGTTACAACCCATCCAAATGCCTTGACCTGGAGCTCCTTTGAGATATTTGAGAATCCGATCCACCATGCTCCAATGGTGCACTTTTGGAGCTTGCATATGTTGACTCACCCGGTTCACAGCAAAACACAAATCAGGACGAGTTATGGTAAGATAAATCAACTTACCAACCATTCTCCGATATTGCTTGACATCTTCAAAAGGTTTATCTTCAAGCTCCCCCTCTCGTATGACTTTGTATCCTTCTTCTAAGGGAGTCTTTGCTGGTTTGGCTCCTAGCTTTCCTGCCTCAGCCAATAGATCAAGAGTGTACTTCCTTTGGGATAAGAAAAGTCCTTCACTGGACCTATAGACTTCAATCCCTAGAAAATATTTCAACTCTCCAAGATCTTTAATATCAAATACAGATTTTAAATATGCTTTTATATCTTTAATACCTACCTTGTCATTCCCCGAGATGATAATGTCATCCACATAAATGAGAATGACTACAATACCTTCTTGGCTTTGCAAGGTGAAAAGTGTATGATCTGCCTCGGACTTCTTGAAGCCTTTACTCTTGAGTGTTGTACTCAACTTGTGGTACCATGCTCGAGGAGATTGCTTCAGTCCATAGATTGCTTTCTTGAGTCTCAACACCTTTCCTGGTGCAATTGAGTCTTCCAAGCCTGGTGGTGGAGTCATGTAGACTTCATCCTCTAGTTCCCCTTGCAAGAATGCATTCTTGACGTCCATCTGCCAAAGATCCCATTCCAAGTTAGTAGCTAAGGATAAAATGACTCTTACCGTATGAAGTTTTGCCACAGGTGCAAATGTGTCAAGGTAGTCCTCTCCATAGGTTTGAGTGAATCCTCTAGCCACCAGCCTAGCCTTGTAACGCTCTATTTCTCCATCACTTCTATACTTGATAGTGAAGATCCATCCAGAGCTTACGGCCTTCTTCCCATTTGGCAGTTCAGCTTCATCCCAAGTGTGGTTGATTTCCATAGCTTTCTTTTCTTCACCAACAACATCTCTCCATACTTTAAGCTCCTTGGCTTCTTCATAGGTTGTTGGAATCTCAGCTTCATCCAACTTGCCCATGTAGGCTTGATGTTCCAATGGGAAATGAGCTAGAGTGCAAACAGCTTGAATGGGATGAGCAACTGCCTTGTTGTTGTAGTACACTCGGGTTTGATCATGAATTGTTGAGTCTTGTTGAGCCACTACTAGATCCTCTTGTTTATTGCCTCCCTCAGGATCAAAGGGTATAGTTTCTTCATTTGATTGAGATGTGCTTGTACTAGCTTCTGGCTAATGTAATCCAAGGTTCTCCAAGATTTTTCTCAAATTGCTAGCTCGGTCTGATGATGAGGATGATAGATTCTCCAATTCTTTCAAGTTCTTCTCATCATAGAACCCTTTTGTTTCAACAAACTTCACATCACTTGAGACTAGAATCTTCCTTATTTCCGGAACAAAGCATTTGTAACCTTTTTGTGTTATGGAGTATCCAATGAACATGCTCTTCACACTTTTAGCTTCCAACTTGTTTCTTTGTTCTCCTGGGATTAATACAAAACAAACACACCCAAACACACGTAAGTGGTTAATGGCGGGTTTAGAGTTGTTTAATACCTCAAATGGAGAGTGGTCATCCAAGATTTTTGTTGGCATCCGGTTGATCAAATAGTATGCTGAAACCACAGCATCTCCCCAAAATCTCTTGGGAACACTAGTGTGGAACATCATAGACCGGTCCACTTCCATTAAATGCCTATTTTTCTTTCAGCACTCCATTTTGCTGAGGAGTGTATGGGCAGCTGGTTTGATAGACTATCCCATGATGTGCTAAGTGATGTTTGAAGGCATGGCTTGTGTACTCTCCACCATTATCTGATCTAAAATTTTTAATCTTGGCATTATAATGGTTAGTCACATATGCTTGAAATTTTCTAAATGCTTCTAGAACTCTATCTTTGGATGGAAGAAGTGTTAGCCATGTATATTTTGATTTTTCATCTATAAAGGTGACAAAGTATTTATGATGTTCTCTAGATTCACATGGTGAGGTCCAAACATCAAAATGAATTAAATCAAAACACTTTTCATAGATAGTTGGAGACTTGGAAAACACAGATTTGCAATGTTTACCAAGTATACAAGCTTCACATTCATCATTTTTGAAAGAAATCCTAGGCAACAATAGTTCTAATGCTCTAGAGTGCGGATGACCTAGCCTTGCATGCCAAATTGAACTACTAACATTAGAAACATTCAGACTAAAACTAAAAAATAAATTGGAGTCCGGCTTGTTATTTTCAAGAACATACAGCACCTCCTTTACTACTCCTTTTCCGAGTAGTTTCATGGTCTCAATATCCTGAAAGTGTACATCATTAGGACCAAATATAGCATAACAATTCAAATCAGATGTAACTTTTTTTACAGATAACAAATTTGAAGTAAATTTAGGCATGTAGAAAGTGTCTGAATCTTTTCCAAATAACCTAAGATTTCCTACTCCATCAATTGGAATACTATCTCCATTTGCTATAATGACATTACCTACAGCCGGTTTTATGTTATTCATTAGATGTGCATCACTTATCATATGATGTGATGCACCAGAATCTACAATCAAAGGATTTGAAATGTTTTGAGCATGAAGAGAGTTTCCAGAAACCATACCAGACCTACCAGCCTCTTTCAAGGCTTTGATGAGAGCTTCCAAATCTGATTTCCTCACAAATTCATATTCTTGTTGATATGGCACCAAAGCTCTCATTTCTCCTTCTTCAGCCCTTTTGGATGTCACAGCCTGATTCCCAGCCACTTCTTGGGAGACATTAGCTCTTGGTTCCTTCCACCAGCTTTGTTTTAGATGAGGATGGAGCTTCCAGCATTTTTCCTTTGTGTGCCCCTCTTTCTTGCAATGCTCACATATTGCATTTGTCCCACTTTCTTGTTCTGGTTTGATCCCAAAGGTTTGTAAAATCCTTTGTTTGCTTCACCCAACTCTACTTTGTTTGCCATAACCAGCTCGCCCTTTCCCCCAAATAGACCATGAGATCCTTGCTCCTTTTGTATCTTGGAGCACACTTCATCTAGGCTGGGGAGATTGTCTGCCCTAAGGAGGTGCTTAATGAGATCCTTGTATGTTGGATTTAAGGTTAATAGCAGACCAAAGACCTTGTCTTGCTCGCGCCTCTCATTTAACACTAAAGGATCAATCGTGCTTGGCCTTAACATTTCTAGTTCAGCCCACAATGATCTGAATTTGCCAAAGTGCTTTGTAAACTCCAAATCTTCTTGGCTTAGATCATTGATAGCCTCCTTGACTTCATAGATTCTGCTCAACTTTGAAGTATTCCCATACATGGTTTGAAGAGTATCCCACAATTCCTTTGCATTTTCACAGTAGGAGTAGGCTTCAAGGATGGATGCTTCAAGAGAGTTCTGGATGATTCCGAGCACCATTTGGTCCTCTTGGAACCACTTATCTTCATAATTACCGATGGCTTCTTCTCCATATTTTGGATCTTGTCCTTTCAAGACATGGCTCCAAAGCCCACGACCACATAGTGCTGTTCTTATCATTCTTGACCACAGCAAATAGTTGACACCCTTCAAGATGACTGAAATAACAATTGGTTTAGAGTTTTCCATGGTGTTTCAAGATTTATTCACCGGATAATTCTAATAACCAAAGGATTAAGAGATTTTCTCAAGAAAATATTAGAGAAGCTTCAAGAAATACACTTTTTCAGCCTTTTCACAACTCAAGAGTCAATGACTTTGAGGACTAAGTCTCAGAGTGAAAAAGGATTGACAAAGAGTATTCCCAGAATTTTAGAGTGAAAAAAGAAAATTTTAGAGAAGCTTCAAGAAATACACTTTTTCAGCCTTTTCACAACTCAAGAGTCAATGACTTTGAGGACTAAGTCTCAGAGTGAAAAAGGATTGACAAAGAGTATTCCCAGAATTTTAAAAGAAGAAATTTGAAAATGGGATAACAAGAGCTTGATTTAGTTAAGAACCTTGCTCTGATACCATGTTGAATTTGCGGAATAGAAGATTAGAGAGTTTGAGAGTGCTTGAAAGAGAAACGATAGAATGAGAGATAAAGAGAAGTTTCCATTAGAATTGATTAAGTGTTACAAAGGGTGTACAACATGTATATATAGAGGAGAGCCACGAAATTAAGAGGTGAAGAAGGGTTTCACAACATTCAAATTTCCCTCCAATCTCTTATTTGAAATTCAAACACATCTCCTTCCTTTTCACACTTCCCGAGACACCCACTTGTGCACCCAAAGTCTTCACCCTTCTAGAAGACTTCTTAATGGGCTTGCATATGTTGAATAAAGCCTCTTCTCTTCTTTGGGTCTTAAGCTAATGTATTCTCTCATTATTCAACAGCCCCTAATGCTCAGCCTAAAGGAGCAAACTTGGAAGTCTCCGCAAAGTCTGTTTTGCCATTTTGGGCTAAGTGGAGCTTAGTAATTTACCTTGTGGATATTTCATTGTATTGGTTGTATTTCTCTTTCATTTAGCTCGCCTATATCATGAAAAACACTTAGAAGAAATAAAATCAAGAGATTAAAATCAAACAACTCTTCTTCTTTTCTCTCTCACTTATCTGATCCTTCTCTAATTTCTCTTAATTATTGATTATACTCTCTAAATTCTACAGTTACCTCATTTGTGAGCTTCCTCATTGCTCTATACTCAGCTTCAGCACTTGAACATGACATAACCTTTTGTTTCTTGCTCTTCCAAGTGACCAGGTTGTAAGATTTTAGAGATTATAAATGAGAGATTTTGAGATAAACTAGAAGGAAAACCATAGTAGAACAGTAGAGAAGAATTTATTAATGATTTTTGTGAATTACATAGCATATTTATAGGAGAATTACAAGGGAACCTAAGTTTAACTTTAATTTGAATCAGCCAATAGGAGAGTAGTCTTGGGAGCGCCCTTGACCATGCCAGCCTGGTTCCAGCCCTTCCTTGACCAAATGGATAAGAAGGAAGACCAAGGACAAGCCCCAATGCACCTGGACGCTCTAGTGACTTGGTGCATGATCCGAACGTTGCCCAGCTTCTAGAAGACTCTAGAAGACTCTCGAAGACTCTCCAAGACTTTCTTAAATGTTCCGGAGGCTCCCTTAGCTCGTACGGTCTTGTACGGCCTTGTACGGATCCGTACGGACTTGTACGGACTTGTACGGACACCCAAATCCAATCATCTTCCCTAAGCTCCCTTGATGATATGCTTGATTAATACTCCCCCTCAAACTTAGCCGGAGTGTCGGAATGAAGGCTAAGTTTGGGAACCGGGACTACTACCTCATTAAAAACCTTACCAAGGAAAACCCAGTGGGACAAAACCTTGGTAAGGAAAAAAGAGTGTGGTCTTCCCGGAACAGGCAAGTATTATCAAGGATGAGTAAGGTCTACTAACCGAAGTTTGCTATGGATGTGGTTGCAAACTTTGAGGCTAGCAGCCTTGGTGAAGATGTCAGCCAGCTGGTCTTCACTCTTGGTGTAGCATGGAAGTATCACTCCTTCTATGATCTTTTCTCTAACCTTGTGGCAGTCGATCTCAATGTGCTTGGTCCTCTCGTGAAATACCAGATTCGTTGCTATATGAATGGCTGCCTGATTGTCACAATGCATCGTGATAGAACTTGAAGTTTCTATGCCGAGATCTTTGAGAAGTGCTTTCAACCAAACTAATTCATTTGTCAGCTTCCTCATTGCTCTATATTCTGACTCTGCACTCGAGCATGACACAACCTTCTGCTTCTTAGACTTCCAGGTCACTAGATTGCCTCCAATGAAAGTACAATAGCCAATTGTGGACTTTCTATCCATGGTGTCTCCAGCATAGTCTGCATCGCAATATCCAACTATCTCAGTGTTGTCATTCTTCCCCATCCAGATTCCTTGGCCTGGTGATCCTTTGATGTATCTCAAAATTCTTTCCACCATGTTCCAATGATGCACGGTTGGTTCCTTCATATGTTGGCTAACCTGATTCACAGCAAAACATAAGTCAGGCCGTGTAATAGTCAAGTAAATGAGCTTACCAACTAGGCGCCAATATTGTGCTGGGTCTTCAAATGGCTTGTCAAGCGGATCATCTTCTTTCTCCCCCTTTCTCTTGACCTTGTAGCCATCTTCAAGTGGAGTCTTAGCTAGTTTGGATCCTAGCTTTCCTGTCTCCTGCAATAAATCAAGAGAATATTTCCTTTGTGATAGAAATAGGCCTTCCGTGGATCGGCATATCTCTATCCCTAGGAAATACTTGAGTTCTCCCAAGTCCTTAATATCAAAAACAGACTTAAGGAAGGATTTGGTTTCTTGAACCCCAACTTGATCACTACCTGAGATGATCAAGTCATCCACATAAACCAATACCACAATAAGCCCACGGGAGCTCTGGTGAGTGAACAAGGTATGGTCGGCTTCTGACCGGCTAAATTCTTGAGCAACAAGAGTGAAGCTCAGTTTATGATACCAGGCCCTCGGTGATTGCTTTAGTCCATAAATTGCCTTTCTTAACCTTAAGATTTTTCCGGGGCTGATTGTGTGCTCTAATCCGGGTGGTGGAGTCATGTACACTTCTTCTTCCAATTCTCCTTGAAGAAAGACGTTCTTCACGTCTATTTGCCATAGATCCCATGATAGATTTGTGGCTAAGGACAAGATAACCCTAACTGTGTGAAGCTTTACCACTGGCGCAAAAGTATCGGTATAATCAGCTCCATATGTCTGGGTGAAACCTCTAGCTACCAATTTGGCTTTGTACCGCTCAATCTCCCCATTAGATTGATATTTTATTGTAAATACCCACTTGGAACTTACTGCCTTCTTTCCCTTTGGAAGCTCCGTTTCATCCCAAGTATGATTCTTATCCATTGCTCCTATCTCAGCATCCATAGTAGCTAACCATTCTTTGTGTTCTTTTGCTTCTTCATGTTGAATAATGAGAGAATACATTATCTTAAGACCCAATGAAGAGAAGAGGCCTTATTCAACATATGCAAGTCCATTAAGAAGTCTTCTAGAAGGGTGAAGACTTTGGGTGCACAAGTGGGTGTCTCGGGAAGTGTGAAAAGGAAGGAGATGTGTTTGAATTTCATATAAGAGATTGGAGGGAAATTTGAATGTTGTGAAACCCTTCTACACCTTCTATTTTCGTGGCTCCCCTCTATATATACATGTTGTACACCCTTTGTAACACTTAATCAATTCTAATGGAAACTTCTCTTTATCTCTCATTCTATTGTTTCTCTTTCAAGCACTCTCAAACTCTCTAATCTTCTATTCAGCAAATTCAACATGGTATCAGAGCAAGGTTCATAACTAAATCAAGCTCTTGTTATCCTATTTTCAAATCTCTTTTTTTAAAATTCTGAGAATACTCTTTGTCAATCTTTTTTCACTCTGAGACTTAGTCCTCAAAGTCATTGACTCTTGAGTTGTGAAAAGGCTGAAAAAGTGTATTTCTTGAAGCTTCTCTAAAATTTTCTTTTTCACTCTAAAATTCTAGGAATACTCTTTGTCAATCCTTTTTCACTCTGAGATTTAGTCCTCAAAGTCATTGACTCTTGAGTTGTGAAAAGGCTGAAAAAGTGTATTTCTTAAAGCTTCTCTAATATTTTCTTGAGAAAATCTCTTAATCCTTTGGTTATTAGAATTATCCGGTGAATAAATCTTGAAACACCATGGAAAACTCTAAACCAATTGTTATTTCAGTCATCTTGAAGGGTGTCAACTATTTGCTGTGGTCAAGAATGATAAGAACAGCTCTATGTGGTCGTGGGCTTTGGAGCCATGTCTTGAAAGGACAAGATCCAAAATATGGAGAAGAAGCCATCGGTAATTATGAAGATAAGTGGTTCCAAGAGGACCAAATGGTGCTCGGAATCATCCAGAACTCTCTTGAAGCATCCATCCTTGAAGCCTACTCCTACTGTGAAAATGCAAAGGAATTGTGGGATACTCTTCAAACCGTGTATGGGAATACTTCAAACTTGAGTAGAATCTATGAAGTCAAGAAGTCTATCAATGATCTAAGTCAAGAAGATTTGGAGTTTACAAAGCACTTTGGCAAATTCAGATCATTGTTGGCTGAACTAGAAATGTTAAGGCCAAGCACGATTGATCCTTTGGTGTTAAATGAGAGGCGCGAACAAGACAAGGTCTTTGGTCTGCTATTGACCTTAAATCCAACTTACAAGGATCTCATTAAGCACCTCCTTAGGGCAGACAATCTCTCCAGCCTAGATGAAGTGTGCTCCAAGATACAAAAGGAGCAAGGATCTCATGGTCTATTTGGGGGAAAGGGCGAGCTGGCTATGGCTAACAAAGTAGAGCTGGGTGATGCCAACAAAGGATTTTACAAACCGTTGGGATCAAACCAGAACAAGAAAGTGGGATCAAATGCAATCTGTGAGCATTGCAAGAAAGATAGGCACACAAAGGAAAAATGCTGGAAGCTCCATCCTCATCTAAAACCAAGTTGGTGGAAGGAACCAAGAGCTAATGTCTCCCAAGAAGTGGCTGGGAATCAGGCTGGGACATCCAAGAGGGCTGAAGAAGGAGACATGAGAGTTTTGGTGCCATATCAACAAGAATCTGAATTTGTGAGGAAATCAGATTTGGAAGCTCTCATCAAATCCTTGAAAGAGGCTGGTAGGTCTGGTATGGTTTCTGGAAACTCTCTTCATGCTCAAAACATTTCAAAGCCTTTGATTGTAGATTCTGGTGCATCACATCATATGATAAGTGATGCACATCTAATGAATAACATAAAACCGGCTATAGGTAATGTCATTATAGCAAATGGAGATAGTATTCCAATTGATGGAGTAGGAAATCTTAGGTTATTTGGAAAAGATTCAAACGCCTTCTACATGCCTAAGTTTACTTCAAATTTGTTATCCGTAAAGAAAGTTACATCTGATTTGAATTGTTATGCTATATTTGGTCCTAATGATGTACACTTTTAGGATATTGAGACCATGAAACTACTCGGAAAAGGAGTAGCAAAGGAGGAGCTGTATGTTCTTGAAAATAACAAGCCGAACTCCAATTTATTTTGTAGTTTTAGTCTGAATGTTTCTAATGTTAGTAGTTCAATTTGTCATGCAAGGCTAGGTCATCCGCACTCTAGAGCATTAGAACTATTGTTGCCTAGGATTTCTTTCAAAAATGATGAATGTGAAGCTTGTATACTTGGCAAACATTGTAAATCTGTGTTTTCCAAGTCTCTAACTATCTATGAAAAGTGTTTTGATTTAATTCATTCTGATGTTTGGACCTCACCATGTGAATCTAGAGAACATCATAAATACTTTGTCACTTTCATAGATGAAAAATCAAAATATACATGGCTAACACTTATTCCATCTAAAGATAGAGTTCTAGAAGCATTTAGAAAATTTCAAGCATATGTGACTAACCATTATAATGCCAAGATTAAAATTTTTAGATCAGATAATGGTGGAGAGTACACAAGCTATGCCTTTAAACAACACTTAGCACACCATGGGATAGTCCATCAAACCAGCTGCCCATACACTCCTCAGCAAAATGGAGTTGCTGAAAGAAAGAATAGGCACTTAATGGAAGTGGCCCGGTCTATGATGTTCCACACAAGTGTTCCCAAGAGATTTTGGGGAGATGCTGTGGTTTCAGCATGCTATTTGATCAACCGAATGCCAACAAAAATTTTGGATGATCACTCTCCATTTGAGGTATTAAACAACTCTAAACCCGCCATTAACCACTTACGTGTGTTTGGGTGTGTTTGTTTTGTATTAATCCCAGGAGAACAAAGAAACAAGTTGGAAGCTAAAAGTGTGAAGAGCATGTTCATTGGATACTCCACAACACAAAAAGGTTACAAATGCTTTGTTCCGGAAACAAGGAAGATTCTAGTCTCAAGGGACGTGAAGTTTGTTGAAACGAAAGGGTTCTATGATGAGAAGAACTGGAAAGAATTGGAGAATCCATCATCCTCATCATCAGACCGAGCTAGCAATTTGAGAAAAATCTTGGAGAATCTTGGATTACATCAGCCAGAAGCTAGTACAAGCACATCTCAATCAAATGGAGAAACTATACCCTTTGATCCTGAGGGAGGCAATAAACAAGAGGATCCAGTAGTGGCTCAACAAAACTCAACAATTCATGATCAAAATGAATCAGAAGTTCGCAATGAAGCAGTTCATGATCAAAGTGAAGAGAGTTCAGAAAGTCAAGAAGAAGCTCAAACCTCAGATTCTGACTTTGAAGGGCCAGAACCTCAAGTTCAAGATCAAGAAGAGGGTTTAAGGAGAAGTACAAGACAAAGGTTTGGACCAGAAAATTGGAAGCAAACCCGAGTGTACTACAACAAAAAGGCAGTTGCTCATCCCATTCAAGCTGTTTGCACTCTAGCTCATTTCCCATTGGAACATCAAGCCTACATGGGCAAGTTGGATGAAGCTGAGATTCCAACAACCTATGAAGAAGCCAAGGAGCTTAAAGTATGGAGAGATGCTGTTGGTGAAGAAAATAAAGCTATGGAAATTAACCACACTTGGGATGAAGCTGAACTGCCAAAAGGGAAGAAGGCCGTAAGCTCTAGATGGATCTTCACTATCAAGTATAGAACTGATGGAGAAATAGAGCGTTACAAGGCTAGGTTGGTGGCTAGAGGATTCACTCAAACCTATGGAGAGGACTACCTTGACACATTTGCACCTGTGGCAAAACTTCATACGGTAAGAGTTATTTTATCCTTAGCTACTAACTTGAAATGGGATCTTTGGCAGATGGACGTCAAGAATGCATTCTTGCAAGGGGAACTAGAGGATGAAGTCTACATGACTCCACCACCAGGCTTGGAGGACTCAATTGCACCAGGAAAGGTGTTGAGACTCAAGAAAGCAATCTATGGACTGAAGCAATCTCCTCGAGCATGGTACCACAAGTTGAGTACAACACTCAAGAGTAAAGGCTTCAAGAAGTCCGAGGCAGATCATACACTTTTCACCTTGCAAAGCCAAGAAGGTATTGTAGTCATTCTCATTTATGTGGATGATATTATCATCTCTGGGAATGACAAGGTAGGTATTAAAGATACAAAAGCATATTTAAAATCTGTATTTGATATTAAAGATCTTGGAGAGTTGAAATATTTTCTAGGGATTGAAGTCTATAGGTCCAATGAAGGACTCTTCTTATCCCAAAGGAAGTACACTCTTGATCTATTGGCTGGGGCAGGAAAGCTAGGAGCCAAACCAGCAAAGACTCCCTTAGAAGAAGGATACAAAGTCATACGAGAGGGGGAGCTTGAAGATAAACCTTTTGAAGATGTCAAGCAATATCGGAGAATGGTTGGTAAGTTGATTTATCTTACCATAACTCGTCCTGATTTGTGTTTTGCTGTGAACCAGGTGAGCCAACATATGCAAGCTCCAAAAGTGCATCATTGGAACATGGTGGATCGGATCCTCAAATATCTCAAAGGAGCTCCAGGTCAAGGCATTTGGATGGGTTGCAACAAAAGCACAGAAATTGTGGGTTATTGTGATGCTGACTAGGTTGGAGACAAAACGGATAGAAGATCCACCATTGGAGGTAACCTGGTCACTTGGAAGAGCAAGAAACAAAAGGTTGTGTCATGTTCAAGTGTTGAAGCTGAGTATAGAGCAATGAGGAAGCTCACAAATGAGCTAACATGGCTGAAAGCTCTTCTCAAGGATTTGGGCATTGAATCGGTAGATCCAATCACAATGCATTGTGACAACCAAGCTGCTATTCACATTGCCTCCAACTCAGTGTTCCATGAGAGGACAAAGCATATTGAAGTGGATTGTCACAAGGTGCGAGAGATGGTGGAGAAAAAGGTCATTCTTCCATGCTTTACAAGGAGTTCAGAACAATTGGCAGACATTTTTACCAAGGCAGCGAGTTTAAAAGTGTGTGAGTTCATCCATTCAAAGCTTGGACTCATAGATATGTCTCGGCCGTGATTTCTTTAGCCATGGAGTCCACACTCTTTTTCCCTTAGTATGGTTTTGTCCCATGAGGTTTTCCATACTAAGGTTTTTAATGAGGTGGGTCATCATGGTTCCAAGCTTAACCTTTGGTTTCTCTACGGTTAAGCTTGAGGGGGAGTGTTGAATAATGAAAGAATACATTAGCTTAAGACCCAAAGAAGAGAAGAGGCCTTATTCAACATATGCAAACCCATTAAGAAGTCTTCTAGAAGGGTGAAGACTTTGGGTGCACAAGTGGGTGTCTCGGGAAGTGTGAAAAGGAAGGAGATGTGTTTGAATTTCAAATAAGCGATTGGAGGGAAATTGAATGTTGTGAAACCCTTCTTCACCTCCTAATTTCGTGGCTCTCCTCTATATATACATGTTGTACACCCTTTGTAACACTCACTCAATTCTAATGGAAACTTCTCTTTATCTCTCATTCTATTATTTCTCTTTCAAGCACTCTCAAACTCTCTAATCTTCTATTCCGCGAATTCAAATTTGATTAGTAATCCAAATTTGATTAGTAACATTAAAACTGCTAGTGGAAATGTAGTGATTGCTAATGGTGATAGGATACCGGTTAAAGGAATAGGAAGTTTAAAACTATTTGACAAAGAATCTCAAGCTTTCTACATGCCATCTTTCACTTCGAATCTTGTATCGGTTAAGAGAGCTACTACTGATCTTGATGCTTATGCTATCTTTGGGCCTAATAGTTTCCATTTTCAGGATATTAAGACCGGAAGGGTTCATGGAGAAGGAAACACAAAAGGAGACTTATACATCTTAGAAGATTCTTCAAGCAATCTTACTTTATCAAGTTTTAATTCATGCTTAGCTAGTAGTTCTAATGCAATATGGCACGCTAGATTGGGACATCCTCACTCGCGTGCCTTGGAAATAATATTGCCTAATATTTCGTTTAATAACTCGGTGTGTGAGTCTTGCATTTTAGGAAAACATTGTAAAAGTGTATTTCCTAAGTCTTCTACCATATATGAAAAATGTTTTGATTTGGTCCACTCGGATGTATGGACTTCTCCATGTTTATCAAGAGATAATAATAAGTACTTTGTGACATTCATTGATGAAAAGTCGAAATACACTTGGATCACCTTAATGCCATCTAAAGATAGAGTATTTGACACTTTCATTAATTTTCAGAACTACATTACTAATCAATTCAAAACAAATGTTAAGGTACTTCGAACGGATAATGGAGGGGAATATACAAGCCACAAATTCAAAGAACACCTAGCTAAGCATGGAATAATCCACCAAACGAGCCGTCCATACACACCTCAACAAGATGGTGTAGCTGAAAGAAAGAATAGACATCTCATGGAAGTAGCTAGAGCTATGATGTTCCATTCCAACTTGCCAAGAAACTTCTGGGGAGATGCAGTCATGACAGCTTGCTATCTTATCAACCGAATTCCAACAAGAGTCCTAAAGGACATCTCTCCCTTTGAAGTTTTAAATCACAATAAACCCTATATCAATCACTTATGAGTTCTCGGGTGTTTGTGTTTTGTATTTGTCCCAGGTACTCAGAGGGACAAACTAGAAGCCAAAAGCACAAGATGTGTATTCATAGGCTATTCTACCACTCAAAAGGGGTATAAATGCTATGACCCCATCCGGAAGTGTACCCTGGTTTCAAGAGACGTGAAGTTCATAGAAAACCAAGGGTACTTTGACAAGAAACAAAATTGGGATATTGTTAAAGACCTAGCCCGTTCTCCTTCAGATAGAACCGCCAGCTTAGAGTTCTTACTTAATCATTTGGGAAATCCGGCACCAAGAGACTCTCATCAAGAGCAACCAGATCATCAGCCACAAGAAGGACCAAATTCTGAAAATAACAGTGAAGAAGAAGCAAACAACTTGGATAATGGTAATCAAGACCAAGCTCATCATGAAGAAGAATCCACTGGAGGAATGGAGCCAATGGTTAGTCAAGACCATGAGAGTGAAGAAATTAGTGCTCCTCAGCTTAGAAGAAGTACAAGGCTAAAGTATGGACCAGATCATTGGAAACAAACAAGGGTCTATTACAACAGCCAAGCCGTGTGATGTGATCATGGATAGCTCACGGAGGTCGCTTGAAGCCGAGGATGCCTTGACCATGCCAAGTGGACCAATGACAAGATCACGTGCCAAAGAGTTCCAGAAAGCAATCAAAGGATTACTCACTCAAGCTCATTCGCCAAAGGACCAGCTCGAAGACATGGATAAGAAAATCGTCTTGGTTGCTCGAGTGGACTGAAACGGGTGATCCATTTGTACTCTTTTCCCTAGCCTTTGGTTTTATCCCAATGGGTTTTCCAAAGGAAGGTTTTAATGAGGCAAATGGGTCATTCCAATCTATCTAAGTCCATAAGAGAGTCCAAGGGAGTTTCAATCCAAGATCACCCAAATAGTTTCAAGTCCAAAGACCAATAAATTGGGATTTTGTCTTCAGTTCTTTCAAGCCCAAAGGAGGATCAATTTGGCCCAAATAATTGTCTCCTAAGAAGAATAAAGTCGTCCATAATGAGAAGATCTAGGCGCTTGGAGAGCTGAAGAGTTTCCCGGGCTTTAGTTAATGTCATTTTAATTTTCTCGTCTTTAATTCTCGACTTTTTCTTTACTCTAGCTTTTCCTTTAAAACTCTTGTTCTTTGTTCAGAATAATTATCCATCTTTTTTTTATAAAATTTGAGAGTGTTTTCTCTTCAGTTCTTTGAGAACAAAATCTTGATTGCTTGGTGAGTAATATCCAACGATCAAATCGATTCATTCGGTGTGTCATATCCGAAAGAATCAAACCTTGTCTTCTTCAAGTGTGTCATATCTTGAGAGAGGCATTGAGGTATATCAGAGGCTTTCCTGCAACCTCTGTGCGACCACTCGTTCCACCTAAACCCTATACCCCTCGAAAGTGTAAATCCCGGGAAGATTCATATCATTTGGTATCATAGCAAACTTTCGGGATCAGTATTCGTTTCTATCATTTTTTCATCATAGAATTTTCAGTTTTCTCTTGTCTTTCTGTTCTGTTCTTGATCGGATCAATCTTGTTAGGAATCAGAATTAAGCTTAGTCGCTAGAACAATTTTAGGCGATTAGGATTGATTATCGTTTAGGCGATTTTGATTTTGATTTTTTTTCTGTTTGATCTCTATTTTTAGTTCTAGTATTTGATCAGTTTGATATAAAAAAAAAAAAGAAGCAATCAAAAAAAAAAAAGAAGAAACTGATCGGACAAAAAAAAAAAAAAAAGAAAAAAAAAAAAAGGAAGTTAAGTCCGATTTTAATTAAGGGGGGGTTATTAAATTTTTGTTCTAAATTTTCCTCTTCAAATTTTATTTTTTTCTGATCAATTTGATCTGTTCTTATTTAAAAAAAAAAAAACACTAAAGTCTTTTCTTTCTATCTTGATTCAATCGTTTCGTTTTGAGTTGTTGGAATTATTCATCGGATTTGATCGGTTTTGTTCAATATGAACCGTTGAGAAATCGCTGAGAGAGGACATGTTGAGTGTTGAGTGTGGAGTGAATAAAAAGGAGAGAAACACTTGTGAGGATCGACTTTTATTACTAACGGTTTGTTAAGTGTGCAGGGAAAAATTAATATCTCTAATCATGAAAGCGATGCTGAGAACACTAACCGAGCACGAGGAGCAAGAAACAATAACAATCTGGACGTGCAAGCCCTTATGGGAGAGATGAGGCGATTGTTGAGGCGCGAGATGGAAGCAGTCAATGAAAGGATCGATACGATTCAAGAATCCGTTAATCAAGGATTGCCTCAAAATACTGCTGGTAGAAGAAGAAGACAACAACCTCAAGAAGAAGATGAAGAGGACGAGTTGAATTACTACAGCAGAGGTAGTCAAGCTTCTAATCGGAGTCGAAGAAGGCCGAGACGTGTAAGAGAAGCTGGGGTTCGAAATGAGGACAATCTTAGTGGACTGAAGTTGAAGATACCGCTATTTCATGGAAAGAATGATCCAGACGCCTACTTGGAGTGGGAGAAGAAAATTGAGCTCGTGTTTGATTGTCAAAATTATTCGGAGCAAAAGAAAGTTCAAGTAGCGGCGACGGAATTTTATGACTATGCTATTAATTGGTGGGATCAGATCGTGACAAGTAGAAGACGCAACCGTGAACCTCCCGTAGTCACTTGGGAAGAAATGAAAAATCTGATGAGGAAGAGATTTGTTCCTAGCCACTACCATCGGGAGTTACATCAAAAGCTGAGGCGATTAACTCAGGGCAGTAAGAGTGTGGAGGATTATTTTCAAGAAATGGAGTCCCTAATGATCAAAGCTGATATAGATGAAGATGCTGAGGCAACAATGGCAAGGTTCTTGAGTGGGTTGGCTCGAGATATACAAGATAGAATGGAGCTTCAAACATATGCTGATTTGGAGGAAATGCTCCATAAGGCTGTTTTGGTTGAACAACAAATTAAGAGGAGGGGTACTTCTAGGCTTTCCTATGGAGCTGGAGCAGCCAATGCTAGGACGAGTTACAGCCGAGAAGATAAGTCTGTTGTTAAGCCAAAACCCGACCCTAAGCCTTACGCCAATACTCAAGACGCCAAAGGAAAAGCTGTGGCGACTTCGTCTAGAAACCGGGACGTTAAATGTTTCAAGTGTCAAGGGAGAGGACATTACGCCAATGAGTGCACCAATAGAAGGACTATGATCCTATTGGATAATGGCGAGATTGAAACTGAGGAGGAAGAGCTTGAAAGTGATAGTGAGACCGAGGAAGCGGACATAGAGTTACCAGCCACTGGAGAATTATTGGTAACAAGACGTTCCTTGAGTATTCAAGTTAAGGATACTGTCCAAGAGCAGCGGGAGAACTTATTTCACACGAGATGCTTGGTACAAGGTAAAATTTGCAGCCTTATTATTGATGGTGGGAGCTGTACTAATGTCGCTAGTGAAACAATGGCGAAGAAGTTAGGGTTGGAAGTTAAGATGCATCCAAAACCTTATCAGCTTCAATGGTTAAATGATGTTGGCGAGATGACGGTGAGCAGCCAAGTATTGGTTCCTATAACCATAGGCAAGTATGAGGACGAAATTCTTTGTGATGTTTTACCTATGGAGGCGGGCCACATTTTGCTTGGAAGACCTTGGCAGTTCGATAGAAGGGTCTTACATGACGGTTTTACTAATCGATACTCATTTGAGTACAATGGCCGGAAGACGATACTTGCTCCATTAACACCACAAGAAGTTCATCAAGATCAACTTTAGCTGAAACAACAAGGAAAAACCATTGTGAGTGAACCCCTAAACACACCACTTCAAAATAAAAATGAGAGTTTGAGAAAAACCAAGAAAAAGGCCTGTGAGAGTAAACCCGTGAGGCATTCAAACTTCTTTGTGAGGTCTAATGTGGTTAAGAGAGCTCTGTTCTCTAAATAACCCATTCTCTTATTTATTTACAAAGAAGCTTTGCTGAACCTTACTAACCCCGTACCGGATTTGCCGAGTAAAATTACTTCTATTTTGCAGGATTTTGAAGACGTCTTCCCGGAAGAAAACCCCAAGGGATTGCCGCCTATTCGTGGGATTGAGCACCAGATCGATTTTGTGCCAGGAGCTTCACTTCCTAACAGGCCAGCGTATAGAACCAACCCAGTTGAGACTAAGGAGCTTCAAAAGCAAGTGAGTGAGCTGATGGACAAAGGATACATCCGAGAGAGCATGAGCCCTTGTGTTGTGCCAGTGCTGCTCGTTCCAAAGAAGGACGGAACTTGGAGGATGTGCATTGATTACCGAGCCATCAACAATATCACTGTAAAGTATCGCCATCCTATCCCTCGTTTAGATGATATGTTAGATGAGCTTCATGGTTCTAGCATATTTTCGAAAATAGATCTTAAAAGTGGATACCATCAAATTAGGATGAAAGAGGGTGATGAATGGAAAACTGCGTTTAAAACTAAACATGGCTTGTATGAATGGTTAGTTATGCCATTTGGATTAACAAATGCACCTAGTACTTTCATGAGATTGATGAATCATGTTTTGAGGAGCTTCATTGGAATTTTTGTTGTTGTTTACTTTGATGATATCTTAGTCTACAGCAAAAATTTAGAAGAACATGTTAAGCATCTAGAAGCGGTTTTGATGGTACTTAGGAAAGAAAAATTGTATGCTAATCTGAAGAAATGCACTTTTTGTACGGATAACGTTGTGTTTCTAGGCTTTGTTATAAGTGCAGATGGCATCAAAGTGGACGAAGAGAAGGTTAGAGCTGTCCGCGAATGGCCCAGTCCGAAAACCATAGGAGACGTGAGGAGTTTCCATGGGCTTGCGGGATTCTATCGAAGATTTGTGAAAGATTTCAGTACCATAGCTGCTCCTCTCACTGAAGTGATCAAGAAAAGTGTCGGATTTAAATGGGAGAATGCACAAGAAGAAGCGTTCCAAGCGTTAAAGGATAAACTCACTAATGCACCACTTTTATCTTTACCGAATTTTCTTAAAACTTTTGAAATTGAGTGTGATGCATCTGGTGTAGGTATTGAGCTGTCTTGATGCAAGAGAAGAAGCCCATAGCCTTTTTTAGTGAGAAGCTTTGAGGAGCTACGCTGAACTATCCAACCTACGACAAGGAGTTGTATGCGCTAGTCCGAGCCTTGCAAACGTGGCAACACTACCTCTGGCCAAAGGAGTTTGTCATTCATACTAACCACGAGTCTTTGAAGCATTTAAAGGGTCAGCATAAGCTCAACAAGAGGCATGCTAGGTGGGTAGAGTTTATCGAAACATTTCCCTATGTGATCAAGTACAAACAAGGTAACGAAAACGTAGTTGCTGATGCCTTATCTCGAAGGTATGCCTTGATTTCGACTTGGGATGCTAAATTATTGGGATTTGAACACCTTAAAGATCTTTATCAAGCTGATTCTGATTTTCAAGATAATTACAAGTCTTGTGAGAAGTTTGCTTTTGGGAAATATTTTAGGCATGGCGGCTTTCTTTTCTTTGAAAATCGTTTGTGTGTGCCTAATTGTTCTTTGAGAGACTTGCTAGTTAGGGAGGCACATGGAGGAGGCTTGATGGGGCATTTTGGAATCGCCAAGACTTTAAAAGTGATGCAAGAACACTTCTACTGGCCGCAAATGAAGAGAGACGTGGAAAGAATCTGCGGGAGATGTGTTACGTGCAAACAAGCCAAATCGAAGGTACAGTCCCAAGGTATGTACACGCCCTTGCCTATTCCTGATCAGCCTTGGACTGAAATTTCTATGGATTTTGTGCTTGGATTACCTAGAACTAGGACTGGAAAGGATTCAATTTTTGTGGTTGTTGATAGATTCTCTAAAATGGCACATTTTCTTGCTTGTCATAAAACTGATGATGCTTCTCACATAGCTGACTTGTTCTTTAAAGAAATAGTTCGACTGCATGGAATGCCTAGGACTATAGTCAGTGATAGAGACACGAAGTTCTTGAGTTATTTTTGGAAAACGCTTTGGTCTAAGCTAGGAACTAAGTTGCTGTTTTCAACTACTTGCCATCCTCAATCCGACGGTCAAACTGAAGTAGTTAATAGAACTTTGTCTACCTTGTTGCGTGCCTTGATTAAAAAGAACTTGAAAACTTGGGAAGAATGCTTGCCACATGTTGAATTTGCTTATAATCGATCGGTGCATTCCGCCACAAAGTTTTCTCCTTTTGAAATCATTTATGGCTTTAATCCTTTGTCTCCTTTGGATCTAACCCCATTGCCTTTGAGTGAAAGAGCAAACTTGGATGGGAAAAAGAAAGCTGAACTTGTTAAACAGATCCATGAGAAAGCGAAGCACAACATCGAAGAGAAGACAAAGTTGTACGCCAAACAAGCTAACAAGAGCAGGCGCAAGATGATTTTTGAGGAAGGAGACAACGTTTGGATACATCTAAAGAAGGAAAGATTTCCGGCTGAGAGGAAGTCCAAGCTTATGCCAAGAATTGACGGTCCATTTAGAATTACAAAGAAGATCAACGATAATGCTTATCAACTCGATCTCCAAGGTAAGTACAATGTGAGTTCAAGTTTTAATGTTGCTGACTTAATTCCTTTTGTTGTAGATGATCCAGATTTGAGGACAAATCCTTTTCAAGAGGGAGGGGATGATGTGATCATGGATAGCTCACGGAGGTCGCTTGAAGCCGAGGATGCCTTGACCATGCCAATTGGACCAATGACAAGATCACGTGCCAAAGAGTTCCAGAAAGCAATCAGTGGATTACTCACTCAAGCTCATTCGCCAAAGGACCAGCTCGAAGACATGGATAAGAAAATCGTCTTGGTTGCTCGAGTAGACTGAAACGGGTGATCCATTTGTACTCTTTTCCCTAGCCTTTGGTTTTATCCCAATGGGTTTTCCAAAGGAAGGTTTTAATGAGGCAAATGGGTCATTCCAATCTATCTAAGTCCATAAGAGAGTCCAAGGGAGTTTCAATCCAAGATCACCCAAATAGTTTCAAGTCCAAAGACCAATAAATTGGGATTTTGTCTTCAGTTCTTTCAAGCCCAAAGGAGGATCAATTTGGCCCAAATAATTGTCTCCTAAGAAGAATAAAGTCGTCCATAATGAGAAGATCTAGGCGCTTGGAGAGCTGAAGAGTTTCCCGGGCTTTAGTTAATGTCATTTTAATTTTCTCGTCTTTAATTCTCGACTTTTTCTTTACTCCAGCTTTTCCTTTAAAACTCTTGTTCTTTGTTCAGAATAATTATCCATCTTTTTTTTATAAAATTTGAGAGTGTTTTCTCTTCAGTTCATTGAGAACAAAATCTCGATTGCTTGGTGAGTAATATCCAACGATCAAATCGATTCATTCGGTGTGTCATATCCGAAAGAATCAAACCTTGTCTTCTTCAAGTGTGTCATATCTTGAGAGAGGCATTGAGGTATATCAGAGGCTTTCCCGCAACCTCTGTGCGACCACTCGTTCCACCTAAACCCTATACCCCTCGAAAGTGCAAATCCCGGGAAGATTCATATCACCGTGGCTCATCCTCTCCAAGTGGTTTGTTCTCTTGCCCTCTTGCCTTCAGAACACAAAGCATTCCTTGGAAAGATTGATCAACACCAAATTCCGAGCTCCTATGAAGAAGCAAAAGAACACAAAGAATGGTTAGCTGCTGTGGATGCTGAGATAGGGGCAATGGATAAGAATCATACTTGGGATGAAATGGAGCTTCCAAAGGGAAAGAAGGCAGTAAGTTCCAAGTGGGTATTTACAATCAAATATCAATCTAATGGGGAGATTGAGCGGTACAAAGCCAGATTCGTAGCCAGAGGTTTCACCCAGACATATGGAGCTGATTATACCGATACTTTTGCGCCAGTGGCAAAGCTTCACACAGTTAGGGTCATCTTGTCCTTAGCCACAAATCTATCATGGGATCTATGGCAAATGGACGTGAAGAACGCCTTTCTTCAAGGAGAATTGGAAGAAGAAGTGTACATGACTCCACCACCCGGATTAGAACACTCAATCAGCCCCGGAAAAGTCCTAAGGTTAAGAAAGGCAATTTATGGTCTAAAGCAATCACCAAGGGCCTGGTATCATAAACTGAGCTTCACTCTTGTTGCTCGAGGATTTAGCCGGTCAGAAGCCGACCATACCTTGTTCACTCACCAGAGCTCCCGTGGGCTTATTGTGGTATTGGTTTATGTGGATGACTTGATCATCTCAAGTAGTGATCAAGTTGGGATTCAAGAAACCAAATCCTTCCTTAAGTCTGTTTTTGATATCAAGGACTTGGGAGAGCTTAAGTATTTCCTAGGGATAGAGATATGCCGATCCTCGGAAGGCCTATTTCTATCACAAAGGAAATATTCTCTTGATTTATTGCAGGAGACAAGAAAGCTAGGATCCAAACCAGCTAAGACCCCACTTGAAGATGGCTACAAGGTCAAGAGAAAGGGGGAGAAAGAAGATGATCCACTTGACAAGCCATTTGAAGACCCAGCACAATATCGGCGCCTAGTTGGTAAGCTCATCTATTTGACTATTACACGGCCTGACTTATGTTTTGCTGTGAATCAGGTTAGCCAATATATGAAGGAACCAACCGTGCATCATTGGAACATGGTGGAAAGAATATTGAGATACATCAAAGGTTCACCGGGCCAAGGAATTTGGATGGGTAAGAATGGCAACACTGAGATAGTTCGATACTGCGATGCGGACTATGCGGGAGACACTATGGATAGGAAGTCTACAACTGGCAATTGTACTTTCATTGGAGGCAATCTAGTAACTTGGAAGTCTAAGAAGCAGAAGGTTGTGTCATGCTCAAGTGCGGAGTCAGAATATAGAGCAATGAGGAAGCTAACAAATGAATTAGTTTGGTTGAAGGCTCTTCTCAAGGATCTTGGCATAGAAACTTCAAGTCCCATCACAATGCATTGTGACAATCAGGCAGCCATTCATATAGCAACCAATCCAGTATTTCACGAGAGGACCAAGCACATTGAGATTGACTGCCACAAAGTTAGAGAGAAGATCATAGAAGGAATGATACTTCCATGTTACACCAAGAGTGAAGACCAGTTGGCTGACATCTTCACCAAGGCTGCTAGCCTCAAAGTTTGCAACCACATCCATAGCAAACTTGGGTTAGTAGACCTTACTAATCCTTGATAATACTTGCCTGTTCCGGGAAGACCACACTCTTTTTCCCTTACCAAGGTTTTGTCCCACTGGGTTTTCCTTGGTAAGGTTTTTAATGAGGTGGTAGTCTCGGTTCCCAAACTTAGCCTTCATTCCAACACTCCGGCTAAGTTTGAGGGGGAGTATTAATCAAGCTTATCATCAAAGGAGCTTAGGGAAGATGGTTGGATTTGGGTGTCCGTACAAGTCCGTACAAGTCTGTACGGATCCGTACAAGTCTGTACGGATCCGTACAAGTCCGTACGACCATAGGGAGCCTCCGGAACATTTGAGGAAGCCTTCGAGAGTCTTCTAGAAGCTTGGACACGTTTGGATCATGCACCAAGCCACTTGAGTGTCCAGGTGCATTGGCACCTTGTCCTTGGTCTTCCTTCTTATCTCAAAATTTCTCATTTATAATCTCTAAAATCTAACAGGTATTGCACATTCATTGGAGGTAACCTAGTCACTTGGAAGAGCAAGAAACAAAAGGTTGTGTCATGTTCAAGTGCTGAAGCTGAGTATAGAGCAATGAGGAAGCTCACAAATGAGCTAACATGGCTGAAAGCTCTTCTCAAGGATTTGGGCATTGAATCACCAGATCCAATCACAATGCATTGTGACAACCAAGCTGCTATTCACATTGCGTCCAACTCAGTGTTCCATGAGAGGACAAAACATATTGAAGTGGATTGTCACAAGGTACGAGAGATGGTGGAGAAAAGGGTCATTCTTCCATGTTTTACAAGGAGTTCAGAACAATTGGCAGACATTTTTACCAAGGCAGCGAGTTTAAAAGTGTGTGAGTTCATCCATTCAAAGCTTGGACTCATAGATATGTCTCGGCCATGATTTCCTTAGCCATGGAGTCCACACTCTTTTTCCCTTAGTATGGTTTTGTCCCATGAGGTTTTCCATACTAAGATTTTTAATGAGGTGGGTCATCATGGTTCCAAGCTTAACCTTTGGTTTCTCTACGGTTAAGCTTGAGGGGGAGTGTTGAATAATGAGAGAATACATTAGCTTAAGACCCAATGAAGAGAAAAGGCCTTATTCAACATATGCAAGTCCATTAAGAAGTCTTCTAGAAGGGTGAAGACTCTGGGTGCACAAGTGGGTGTCTCGGAAAGTGTAAAAATGAAGGAGATGTGTTTGAATTTCAAATAAGAGATTGGAGGGAAATTTGAATGTTGTGAAACCCTTCTACACCTTCTATTTTCGTTGCTCCCCTCTATATATACATGTTGTACACCTTTTGTAACACTTAATCAATTCTAATGGAAACTTCTCTTTATCTCTCATTCTATTGTTTCTCTTTCAAGCACTCTCAAACTCTCTAATCTTCTATTCCGCAAATTTAACACTTCATAGGAGCTCGAAATTTGGTGTTGATCAATCTTCCCCAGGAATGCTTGGTGTTCTGATGGCAAGAGGGCAAGAGAACAGACCGCTTGGAGAGGATGAGCCATGGCTTGGCTGTTGTAATAGACCCTTGTTTGTTTCCAATGATCTGGTCCATACTTCAGCCTTGTGCTTCTTCTAAGCTGAGGAGCACTAATTTCTTCACTCTCATGGTCTTGACTAACCATTGGCTCCATTCCTCCAGTGACTTCTTCTTCATGATGAGCTTGGTCTTGATTACCATTATCTAAGTTGTTTGCTTCCTCTTCATTGTTATTTTCATAATTTGGTTCTCCTTGCAGTTGCTGCTCCGGTTGCTCTTGATGAGAGTCCCTTGGAGCAGGATTTCCCAGATGATTGAGTAAGAACTCTAAGCTGGCTGCTCTACCTGATGGAGAGCGGGCTAGGTCTTTAACACTATCCCAATTCTGCTTCTTGTCAAAGTATCCTTGGTTTTCTATGAACTTCACGTCTCTTGAAACCAGGGTACACTTCCGGATGGGGTCATAACACTTATACCCCTTTTGAGTAGTAGAATAGCCTATGAATACACATCTTGTGCTTTTGGCTTCTAGTTTGTCCCTCTGAGTACCTGGGACAAATACAAAACAGAAACATCCAAGAACCCGTAAGTGATTGATAAAGGGTTTATTGTGATTTAAAACTTCAAAGGGAGAGACGTCCTTTAGGACTCTTGTTGGAATTCGGTTGATAAGATAGCAGGCCGTCATGACTGCATCTCCCCAGAAGTTTCTTGGCAGGTTGGAATGGAACATCATGGCTCTAGCTACTTCCATGAGATGCCTATTCTTTCTTTCAGCTACACCATTTTATTGAGGTGGGTATGGGCAGCTTGTTTGGTAGATTATTCCATGCTTAGCTAAGTGTTCTTTGAATTTATGGCTTGTATATTCCCCTCCATTATCCGTTCGAAGTAGCTTAACATTTGTTTTGAATTGATTAGTAATGTAGTTCTGAAAATTAATGAAAGCGTCAAATACTTTATCTTTAGATGGCATTAAGGTGATCCAAGTGTATTTCGACTTTTCATCAATAAATGTCACAAAGTACTTATTATTATCTCTTGATAAACATGGGGAAGTCCATACATCTGAGTGGACCAAATCAAAACATTTTTCATATATGGTAGAGGACTTAGGAAATACACTTTTACAATGTTTTCCTAAAATACAAGACTTACAAACCGAGTTATTAAATAAAATATTAGGCAATATTATTTCCAAGGCACGCGAGTGAGGATGTCCCAATCTAGCGTGCCATATTGCATTAAAACTACTAGCTAAGCATGAATTAAAACTTGATAAAGTAGGATTGCTTGAAGAATCTTCTAAGATGTATAAGTCTCCTTTTGAGTTTCCTTCTCCAAGAACCCTTCCGGTCTTAATATCCTGAAAATGGAAACTATTAGGCCCAAAGATAGCATAAGCATCAAGATCAGTAGTAGCTCTCTTAACCGATACAAGATTCGAAGTAAAAGATGGCATGTAGAAAGCTTGAGATTCTTTGTCAAATAGTCTTACACTTCCTATCCCTTTAACCGGTATTTTATCACCATTAGCAATCACTACATTTCCACTAGCAGTTTTAATGTTACTAATCAAATTTGGATTACTAATCATGTGATGAGAAGCTCCGGAATCAATAACAAGAGAAGTGCTAGTTTTAGTAGGTTTAGTAGCAAAGTAGGTGATACCGGACTCCTTTAGTGCAGCAATGGATCGAATGAGTGCCTCTAGGTCTGACTTGCGCACCACGTCATTCGAGTATGCTACCATGGCCATCTCATCTCCTTGCTTTGAGTTTTCGGTTTGAGGTTGTTTGGTTGCGGTTGAGGAGCTTGGCGCTTCTTGTGCTTGATGAGCTTGAAACTTCCTTAGTTTGAACTCTCTTGGTTGCCAATCTTTGGGCTTGAAATGTGGATGAAGGATCCAGCAATCCTCCCTTGTATGACCATCTTTCTTGCAATGATCGCATGTTTTCCTATTCTTGCCTTTGTAGCCATGACTTGGTTGGTAATTGCTTTTATTAGCCGATGGGAGTTCTTGTTTTCTACTAAAGAGACCAAAGGACCCTTGTTCCTTTGATTTTGTGCACAAACTTCATCGAGGCTAGGGAGCTTCTCCGATCTCAAGATGTGTTTTATGAGGTCATTAAATGCCGGATTGAGTGTGAGAAGTAAACCAAAGACCTTATCTTGTTCTCTCCTTTCTTCAATGATTGAAAAATCTTTAGTGCTTGGACGTAACATCTCTAATTCAGCCCAAAGAGATCTAAATTTCCCAAAGTGTTGAGTAAATTCTAGATCCTCTTGGTTGAGATTGTTGATTGCCCTTTTGACTTCAAAGACCCGGGTTAAGTTGGAGACGTTCCCATAAACATTCTTTAATGTATCCCAAAGCTCCTTTGCCGTGTCACAATAGGAGTATGCCTCTAGGATTGATGTGTCTAGTGAGTTTTGAAGGAGACCCAACACTGTTTGGTCCTCTTGAAACCATTTGATTTCCTCCTCGGTCTTGGTCTCATTTTCTTCATCTTGTGTGTCATCTTTTGGGTTTTGTGTGATCTCAATGTGTCTCCATAAACCTCTTCCACACAAAGCAGTCTTAGTTGTTCTTGCCCACAGCAAGTAATTGATCCCTTTGAGTGTAACCGGAATGATCATGGTTTTTAGATTTTCCATGATCTTCTTGGTGTTTAATCACAAAGCTTGCAACTTTCTCAACTCAGCACCAATGGATTTGAGGAATTTCTCTCAGAGAGGAATGAAGCTAGCAACGTGAAAGGAAGAAAAAGAAGTGAAAATCACAAAGCTAGCAACTTTCTCAACTCAGCACCAATAGATTTGAGGAATTTCTCTCAGAGAGAAATGAAGCTAGCAGCGTGAGAAAGGAGAAAATAAAGAATAAAAGCTTGGAGAATGACTAGAAATGACAAGAACTGATGGAGAACTGATGGAGAAATGATGGAGAAATGATAGAGAATGATGGAGAAATGATGGAGAATAATGGAGAATAACTAAGAATAAAGCGGAATAGATAGGAGCAAGATCAATGCTCTGATAGCATGTAAGATTTTAGAGATTATAAATGAGAGATTTTGAGATAAACTAGAAGGAAAACCATAGTAGAACATTAGAGAAGAATTTCTTATTGATCTTTGTGAATTACATAGCATATTTATAGGAGAATTACAAGGGAACCTAGGTTTAACTTTAATTTGAACCAGCCAATAGGAGAGTAGTCTTGGGAGCGCCCTTGACCATGCCAGCCTGTTCCAGCCTGGTTCCAGCCCTTCCTTGACCAAATGGATAAGAAGGAAGACCAAGGACAAGCCCCAATGCACCTGGACGCTCTAGTGACTTGCTGCATGATCCGAACGTTGCCCAGCTTCTAGAAGACTCTAGAAGACTCTCCAAGACTTCCTTAAACCTTTCGGAGGCTCCCTTAGGTCGTACGGTCTTGTACGGTCTTGTACGGATCCGTACGGACTTGTACGGACTTGTACAGACTTGTACGGATCCGTACGGACTTGTACGGACACCCAAATCCAATCATCTTCCCTAAGCTCCCTTGATGATATGCTTGATTAATACAGGTTACCTCCAATAAATGTGCAATACCCAGTGGTGGATCTTCTATCCGTTTTGTCTCCAGCCCAGTCAGCATCACAATAACCCACAATTTTTGTGCTTTTGCTACAACCCATCCAAATGCCTTGACCTGGAGCTCCTTTGAGATATTTGAGAATCCGATCCACCATGCTCCAATGGTGCACTTTTGCAGCTTGCATATGTTGACTCACCTTGTTCACAGCAAAACACAAATCAGGACGAGTTATGGTAAGATAAATCAACTTACCAACCATTCTCCGATATTGCTTGACATCTTCAAAAGGTTTATCTTCAAGCTCCCACTCTCGTATGACTTTGTATCCTTCTTCTAAGGGAGTCTTTGCTGGTTTGGCTCCTAGCTTTCCTGCCTCAGCCAATAGATCAAGAGTGTACTTCCTTTGCGATAAGAAGAGTCCTTCATTGGACCTATAAACTTCAATCCCTAGAAAAATTTCAACTCTCCAAGATCTTTAATATCAAATACAGATTTTAAATATGCTTTTGTATCTTTAATACCTACATTGTCATTCCCCAAGATGATAATGCCATCCACATAAATGAGAATGACTACAATACCTTCTTGGCTTTGCAAGGTGAAAAGTGTATGATCTGCCTCGGACTTCTTGAACCCTTTACTCTTGAGTGTTGTACTCAACTTGTGGTACCATGCTCGAGGAGATTGCTTTAGTCCATAGATTGCTTTCTTGAGTCTCAACACCTTTCCTGGTGCAATTGAGTCCTCCAAGCCTGGTGGTGGAGTCATGTAGACTTCATCCTCTAGTTCCCCTTGCAAGAATGCATTCTTGACGTCCAACTGCCAAAGATCCCATTCCAAGTTAGTAGCTAAGGATAAAATGACTCTTACCGTATGAAGTTTTGCCACAGGTGCAAATGTGTCAAGGTAGTCCTCTCCATAGGTTTGAGTGAATCCTCTAGCCACCAGCCTAGCCTTGTAACGCTCTATTTCTCCATCAGTTCTATATTTGATAGTGAAGATCCCATCTAGAGCTTACGGCCTTCTTCCCTTTTGGCAGTTCAGCTTCATCCCAAGTGTGGTTGATTTCCATAGCTTTCTTTTCTTCACCAATAGCATCTCTCCATACTTTAAGCTCCTTGGCTTCTTCATAGGTTGTAGGAATCTCAGCTTCATCCAACTTGCCCATGTAGGCTTGATGTTCCAATGGGAAATGAGCTAGAGTGCAAACAGCTTGAATGGGATGAGCAACTGCCTTGTTGTTGTAGTACACTCGGGTTTGCTTCCAATGTTCTGGTCGAAACCTTTGTCTTGTACTTCTCCTTAAACCCCTTTCTTAAGCTTGAACTTGAGGTTCTGGCCCTTCAAAGTTAGAATCTGAGGTTTGAGCTTCCTCTTGACTTTCTGGACTCTCTTCACTTTGATCATGAACCACTTCATTACGAACTTCGAACTTCTGATTCATTTTGATCATGAATTGTTGAGTCTTGTTGACCACTACTGGATCCTCCAGTTTATTGCCTCCCTCAAGATCAAAGGATATAGTTTCTTCATTTGATTGAGATGTGCTTGTACTAGCTTCTGGCTGATGTAATCCAAGGTTCTCCAAGATTTTTCTCAAATTGCTAGCTCGGTCTGATGATGAGGATGATAGATTCTCCAGTTCTTCTCATCATAGAACCCTTTCATTTCAACAAACTTCACGTCCCTTGAGACTAGAATCTTCCTTGTTTCCGGAACAAAGCATTTGTAACCTTTTTGTGTTGTGGAGTATCCAATGAACATGCTCTTCACAGTTTTAGTTTCCAACTTGTTTCTTTGTTTTCCTGGGATTAATACAAAACAAACACACGTAAGTGGTTAATGGCGGGTTTAGAATTGTTTAATACCTCAAATGGAGAGTGATCATCCAAGATTTTTGTTGGCATCCGGTTTATCAAATAGCATACTGAAACCACAGCATCTCCCCAAAATCTCTTGGGAACACTTGTGTGGAACATCATAGACCGGGCCACTTCCATTAAGTGCATGTTCTTTCTTTCAGCAACTCCATTTTGCTGAGGAGTGTATGGGCAGCTGGTTTGATGGACTATCCCATGGTGTGCTAAGTGTTGTTTGAAGGCATGGCTTGTGTACTCTCCACCATTATCTGATCTAAAATTTTTAATCTTGGCATTATAATGGTTAATCACATATGATTGAAATTTTCTAAATGCTTCTAGAACTCTATCTTTGGATGGAAGAAGTGTTAGCCATGTATATTTTGATTTTTCATCTTTGGAGGTGACAACGTATTTATGATGTTCTCTAGATTCACATGGTGAGGTCCAAACATCAGAATGAATTAAATCAAAACACTTTTCATAAATAGTTGGAGACTTGGAAAACACAGATTTACAATGTTTGCCAAGTATACAAGCTTCACATTCATCATTTTTGAAAGAAATCCTAGGCAACAATAGTTCTAATGCTCTAGAGTGCGGATGACCTAGCCTTGCATGCCAAATTGAACTACTAACATTAGAAACATTCAAACTAAAACTACAAAATAATTTGGAGTCTGACTTGTTATTTTCAAGAACATATAGCTCCTCCTTCGCTACTCCTTTTCCGAGTAGTTTCATGGTCTCAATATCCTGAAAGTGTACATCATTAGGACCAAATATAACATAACAATTCAAATCAGATGTAACTTTCTTTACGGATAACAAATTTGAAGTAAACTTAGGCATGTAGAAAGCGTTTGAATCTTTTCCAAATAACCTAAGATTTCCTACTCCATCAATTGGAATACTATCTCCATTTGCTATAATGACATTACCTACAGCCGGTTTTATGTTATTCATTAGATGTGCATCACTTATCATATGATGTGATGCACCATAATCTACAATCAAAGGCTTTGAAATGTTTTGAGCATGAAGAGAGTTTCCAGAAACCATACCAGACCTTCCAGCCTTTTTCAAGGCTTTGATGAGAGCTTCCAAATCTGATTTCCTCACAAATTCAGATTCTTGTTGATATGGCACTAAAGCTCTCATTTCTCCTTCTTTAGCCCTCTTGGATGTCCCAGCCTGATTCCCAACCACTTCTTGGGAGACATTAGCTCTTGGTTCCTTCCAGCAGCTTGGTTTTAGATGAGGATGCAGCTTCCAGCATTTTTCCTTTGTGTGCCCCTCTTTCTTGCAATGCTCACAGAATGCATTTGATTCCACTTTCTTGTTCTGGTTTGATCCCAAAGGTTTGTAAACTCCTTTGTTTGCGTCACCCAACTCTACTTTGTTAGCCATAACCAGCTCGCCCTTTTCCCCAAATAGACCATGAGATCCTTGCTCCTTTTGTATCTTGGAGTACACTTCATCTAGGCTGGGGAGATTGTCTGCCCTAAAGAGGTGCTTAATGAGATCCTTGTAAGTTGGATTTAAGGTCAATAGCAGACCAAAGACCTTGTCTTGTTCGCGCCTCTCATTTAACACCAAAGGATCAATCGTGCTTGGCCTTAACATTTCTAGTTCAGCCCACAATGATCTGAACTTGCCAAATTGCTTTGTAAACTCCAAATCTTCTTGGCTTAGATCATTGATAGCCTTCTTGACTTCATAGATTCTTCTCAAGTTTGAAGTATTCCCATACACGGTTTGAAGAGTATACCACAATTCCTTTGTATTTTCACAATAGGAGTAGGCTTCAAGGATGGATGCTTCAAGAGAGTTCTGGATGATTCCGAGCACCATTTGGTCCTCTTGGAACCACTTATCTTCATAATTACCGATGGCTTCTTCTCCATCTTTGGTGGTTTCTTCCTCTTTCATCTTCTTAGGCTCTTTTGGATCTTGTCCTTTCAAGACATGTCTCCAAAGCCCACGACCACATAGAGATGTTCTTATCATTCTTGACCACAGCAAATAGTTGACACCCTTCAAGATGACTGGAATAACAATTGGTTTAGAGTTTTCCATGGTGTTTCAAGATTTATTTACCGGACAATTCTATTAACCAGAGGATTAAGAAATTTTCTCAAGAAAATATAAGAGAAGCTTCAAGAAATACACTTTTCAGCCTTTTCACAACTCAAGAGTCAATGACTTTGAGGACTAAGTCTCAGAGTGAAAAAGGATTGACAAAGAGTATTCCCAGAATTTTAGAGTGAAAAAGAAAATTTTAGAGAAGCTTCAAAAAATACACTTTTTCAGCCTTTTCACAACTCAAGAGTCAATGTCTTTGAGGACTAAGTCTCAGAGTGAAAAAGGATTGACAAAGAGTATTCCCAGAATTTTAAAGGAAGAGATTTGAAAATGGGATAACAAGAGCTTGATTTAGTTAATAACCTTGCTCTGATACCATGTTGAATTTGCGGAATAGAAGGTTAGAGAGTTTGAGAGTGCTTGAAAGAGAAACAATAGAATGAGAGATAAAGAGAAGTTTCCATTAGAATTGATTAAGTGTTACAAAGGGTGTACAACATGTATATATAGAGGAGAGCCACGAAATTAAGAGGTGGAGAAGGGTTTCACAACATTCAAATTTCCCTCCAATCTCTTATTTGAAATTCAAACACAACTCCTTCCTTTTCACACTTCCCGAGACACCTACTTGTGCACCCAAAGCCTTCACCCTTCTAGAAGACTTCTTAATGGGCTTGCATATGTTGAATAAGGCCTCTTCTGTTCTTTGGGTCTCAAGCTAATGTATTCTCTCATTATTCAATAGCAATATCAATGCTCTGATACCATGTAAGATTTTAGAGATTATTGTTGATTTTAGAGGATATGAAGGTGATTTTAAGGGAAGAAGATTAGAAGAGAAGAGTAATGAAGATGATGAATAGAAGTTTTTTAGAGAAGAACTTCATTATTTTCGTGTGTAATGTTTCCTTACAATCCCATACACATATATGCACGCTTTACATGAATTATTGAGTGAAAAATATCTCACCAACACCTCTACACAAGTATAAGCGAGCCATGCTTCTCCCAACTGCTCCTACCTACTCCTCTTTGCAACTTGCTCCACTTGTACTGAGTGAGAAAAAACTGGTCTGCTTCTAACCAATTCAGTTCCTTCTCCACTTCTTGTTTGGTCTCGTTTTAGTTGATCTTAGCTACTCATTGGTGCTTTATTTCATGTGCAAGCAAGACTTTATTCTTCTTCTCTACCTTACTTGTTTTGCATGGTATACCTTCTCAAGCTTTCTACATGCTATCTTTTACTTTGAATCTGTTGAATTTGCGGAATAGAAGATTAGAGAGTTTGAGAGTGCTTGAAAGAGAAACAATAGAATGAGAGATAAAGAGAAGTTTCCATTAGAATTGATTAAGTGTTACAAAGGGTGTACAACATGTATATATAGAGGAGAGCCATGAAATTAGGAGGTGAAGAAGGGTTTCACAACATTCAAATTTCCCTCCAATCTCTTATTTGAAATTCAAACACATCTCCTTCCTTTTCACATTTCCCGAGACACCCACTTGTGCACCCAAAGTCTTCACCCTTCTAGAAGACTTCTTAATGGGATTGCATATGTTGAATAAGGCCTCTTCTCTTCTTTGGGTCTTAAGCTAATGTATTCTCTCATTATTCAACACTCCCCCTCAAGCTTAATCGTAGAGAAACCAAAGGTTAAGCTTGGAACCATGATGACCCTGTAGATTTTAGAGGATATGAAGATGATTTTAAGGGAGGAAGATTAGAAGATAGGAGTGATGAAGATGATGAATAGAAGTTTATAATTTCGTGTGTAATGTTTCCTTACAATCCCATACACATATATGCACGATTTACATGAATTATTGAGTGAAAAATATCTCACCAACACCTCTACACAAGTATAGGCGAGCCATGCTTCTCCCAACTGCTCCCACCTACTCCTCTTTGCAACTTGCTCCACTTGTGCTGAGTGAGAAAAAACTGGTCTGCTTCTAACCAATTCAGTTCCTTCTCCACTTCTTGTTTGGTCTCATTTTAGTTGATCTTAGCTACTCATTGGTGCTTTATTTCATGTGCAATGCATGGTATACCTTCTCTTTTTACTCCTGAGCTTTCACCATATTCCAACACACTTGCTATACATGCTAACTCTTTCCCTTTGATATTGTCCCCTCTCCTTTCACGTGCACAGACCTTCACATCCATATTCTCAACAGACCCACCTCATTAAAAACTTTAGTATGGAAAACCTCATGGGACACAACCATACTAAGGGAAAAAGAGTGTGGACTCCATGGCTAAGGAAATCATGGCCGAGACATATCTATGAGTCCAAGCTTTGAATGGATGAACTCACACACTTTTTGTAAGATTTTAGAGATTATAAATGAGAGATTTTGAAATAAATTAGAAGGAAAACCATAATAGAACATTAGAGAAGAATTTCTTATTGATCTTTGTAAATTACATAGCATATTTATAGGAGAATTACAAGGGAACCTAGGTTTAACTTTAATTTGAACCAGCCAATGGGAGCGCCCTTGACCATGCCAGCCTGTTCCAGCCTGGTTCCAGCCTGTTCCAGCCTGGTTCCAGCCTGTTCCAGCCTGGTTCCAGCCTGTTCCAGCCTGGTTCCAGCCCTTCCTTGACAAAATGGATAAGAAGGAAGACCAAGGACAAGCCCCAATGCACCTAGACGCTCTAGTGACTTGGTGCATGATCTGAACATTGCCAAGCTTCTAGAAGACTCTAAAAGACTCTCCAAGACTCTCCAAGACTTCCTTAAACATTCTGGAGGCTCTCTTAGGTCGTACGGTCTTGTACGGCCTTGTACAGATCCGTACGGACTTGTACGGATCCGTACGGACTTGTACGGACACCCAAATCCAACCATCTTCCCTAAGCTCCCTTAATGATATGCTTGATTAATACTCCCCCTCAAACTTAGCCAGAGTGTCGGAATGAAGGCTAAGTTTGGGAACCGGGACTACCACCTCATTAAAAACCTTACCAAGGAAAACCCAGTGGGACAAAACCTTGGTAAGGGAAAAAGAGTGTGTTCTTCCCGGAACAGGCAAGTATTATCAAGGATGAGTAAGGTCTACTTGTTGAATAATGAGAGAATACATTAGCTTAAGACCCAAAGAAGAGAAGAGGCCTTATTCAACATATGCAAGCCCATTAAGAAGTCTTCTAGAAGGGTGAAGACTTTGGGTGCACAAGTGGGTGTCTCGGGAAGTGTGAAAAGGAAGGAGATGTGTTTGAATTTCAAATAAGAGATTGGAGGGAAATTGAATGTTGTGAAACCCTTCTTCACCTCCTAATTTCGTGGCTCTCCTCTATATATACATGTTGTACACCCTTTGTAACACTCACTCAATTCTAATGGAAACTTCTCTTTATCTCTCATTCTATTGTTTCTCTTTCAAGCACTCTCAAACT
This sequence comes from Cardamine chenopodiifolia, assembly GCA_963922655.1. Lineage (NCBI taxonomy): Eukaryota > Viridiplantae > Streptophyta > Magnoliopsida > Brassicales > Brassicaceae > Cardamine > Cardamine chenopodiifolia. Next base: position 14,413,270 of record OZ000481.1, on the reverse strand, counting down.
CTCTAATCTTCTATTCCGCAAATTCAACATGGTATCAGAGCAAGGTTCTTAACTAAATCAAGCTCTTGTTATCCCATTTTCAAATCTCTTCCTTTAAAATTCTGGGAATACTCTTTGTCAATCCTTTTTCACTCTGAGACTTAGTCCTCAAAGTCATTGACTCTTGAGTTGTGAAAAGGCTGAAAAAGTGTATTTCTTGAAGCTTCTCTAATATTTTCTTGAGAAAATCTCTTAATCCTCTGGTTAATAGAATTATCCGGTGAATAAATCTTGAAACACCATGGAAAATTCTAAACCAATTGTTATTCCAGTCATCTTGAAGGGTGTCAACTATTTGCTGTGGTCAAGAATGATAAGAACAGCCCTATGTGGTCGTGGGCTTTGGAGCCATGTCTTGAAAGGCCAAGATCCAAAAGATGGAGAAGAAGCCATCGGTAATTATGAAGATAAGTGGTTCCAAGAGGACCAAATGGTGCTCGGAATCATCCAAAACTCTCTTGAAGCATCCATCCTTGAAGCCTACTCCTACTGTGAAAATACAAAGGAATTGTGGGATACTCTTCAAACCGTGTATGGAAATACTTCAAACTTGAGCAGAATCTATGAAGTCAAGAAGGCTATCAATGATCTAAGCCAAGAAGATTTGGAGTTTACAAAGCACTTTGGCAAATTCAGATCATTGTGGGCTGAACTAGAAATGTTAAGGCCAAGCACGATTGATCCTTTGGTGTTAAATGAGAGGCGCGAACAAGACAAGGTCTTTGGTCTGCTATTAACCTTAAATCCAACTTACAAGGATCTCATTAAGCACCTCCTTAGGGCAGACAATCTCCCCAGCCTAGATGAAGTGTGCTCCAAGATACAAAAGGAACAAGGATCTCATGGTCTATTTGGGGGAAAGCGCGAGCTGGTTATGGCTAACAAAGTAGAGCTGGGAGACTCCAACAAAGGATTTTACAAACCGTTGGGATCAAACCAGAACAAGAAAGTGGGATCAAATGCAATTTGTGAGCATTGCAAGAAAGAGGGGCACACAAAGGAAAAATGCTGGAAGCTCCATCCTCATCTAAAACCAAGCTGGTGGAAGGAACCAAGAGCTAATGTCTCCCAAGAAGTGGCTGGGAATCAGGCTGGGACATCCAAGAGGGCTGAAGAAGGAGAAATGAGAGCTTTGGTGCCATATCAACAAGAATCTGAATTTGTGAGGAAATCAGATTTGGAAGCTCTCATCAAAGCCTTGAAAGAGGCTGGTAGGTCTGGTATGGTTTCTGGAAACTCTCTTCATGCTCAAAACATTTCAAAGCCTTTGATTGTAGATTCTGGTGCATCACATCATATGATAAGTGATGCACATCTAATGAATAACATAAAACCGGCTGTAGGTAATGTCATTATAGCAAATGGAGATAGTATTCCAATTGATGGAGTAAGAAATCTTAGGTTATTTGGAAAAGATTCAAACGCTTTCTACATGCCTAAGTTTACTTCAAATTTGTTATCCGTAAAGAAAGTTACATCTGATTTGAATTGTTATGCTATATTTGGTCCTAACGATGTACACTTTCAGGATATTGAGACCATGAATCTACTCGGAAAAGGAGTAGCAAAGGAGGAGCTGTATGTTCTTGAAAATAACAAGCCGGACTCCAATTTATTTTGTAGTTTTAGTCTGAATGTTTCTAATGTTAGTAGTTCAATTTGGCATGCAAGGCTAGGTCATCCGCACTCTAGAGCATTAGAACTATTGTTGCCTAGGATTTCTTTCAAAAATGATGAATGTGAAGCTTGTATACTTGGCAAACATTGTAAATCTGTGTTTTCCAAGTCTCCAACTATCTATGAAAAGTGTTTTGATTTAATTCATTCTGATGTTTGGACCTCACCATGTGAATCTAGAGAACATCATAAATACTTTGTCACCTGTACAGATGAAAAATCAAAATATACATGGCTAACACTTCTTCCATCCAAAGATAGAGTTCTAGAAGCATTTAGAAAATTTCAAGCATATGTGACTAACCATTATAATGCCAAGATTAAAATGTTTAGATCAGTAATGGTGGAGAGTACACAAGCCATGCCTTCAAACAACACTTAGCAAACCATGGGATAGTCCATCAAACCAGCTGCCCATACCCTCCTCAGCAAAATGGAGTTGCTGAAAGAAAGAATAGGCACTTAATGGAAGTGGCCCGGTCTATGATGTTCCACACAAGTGTTCCCAAGAGATTTTGGGGAGATGCTGTGGTTTCAGCATGCTATTTGATCAACCGAATGCCAACAAAAATTTTGGATGATCACTCTCCATTTGAGGTATTAAACAACTCTAAACCCGCCATTAACCACTTACGTGTGTTTGGGTGTGTTTGTTTTGTATTAATCCCAGGAGAACAAAGAAACAAGTTGGAAGCTAAAAGTGTGAAGAGCATGTTCATTGGATACTCCACAACACAAAAAGTTTACAAATGCTTTGTTCCGGAAACAAGGAAGATTCTAGTCTCAAGGGACGTGAAGTTTGTTGAAACGAAAGGGTTCTATGATGAGAAGAACTGGAAAGAATTGGAGAATCTATCATCCTAATCATCAGACCGAGCTAGCAATTTGAGAAAAATCTTGGAGAACCTTGGATTACATCAGCCAGAAGCTAGTACAAGCACATCTCAATCAAATGAAGAAACTATACCCTTTGATCCTGAGGGATTTTGGGGAGATGCTGTGGTTTCAGCATGCTATTTGATCAACCGAATGCCAACAAAAATTTTGGATGATCACTCTCCATTTGAGGTATTAAACAACTCTAAACCCGCCATTAACCACTTTCGTGTGTTTGGGTGTGTTTGTTTTGTATTAATCCCAGGAGAACAAAGAAACAAGTTGGAAGCTAAAAGTGTGAAGAGCATGTTCATTGGATACTCCACAACACAAAAAGTTTACAAATGCTTTGTTCCGGAAACAAGGAAGATTCTAGTCTCAAGGGACGTGAAGTTTGTTGAAACGAAAGGGTTCTATGATGAGAAGAACTGGAAAGAATTGGAGAATCTATCATCCTAATCATCAGACCGAGCTAGCAATTTGAGAAAAATCTTGGAGAACCTTGGATTACATCAGCCAGAAGCTAGTACAAGCACATCTCAATCAAATGAAGAAACTATACCCTTTGATCCTGAGGGATTTTGGGGAGATGCTGTGGTTTCAGCATGCTATTTGATCAACCGAATGCCAACAAAAATTTTGGATGATCACTCTCCATTTGAGGTATTAAACAACTCTAAACCCGCCATTAACCACTTTCGTGTGTTTGGGTGTGTTTGTTTTGTATTAATCCCAGGAGAACAAAGAAACAAGTTGGAAGCTAAAAGTGTGAAGAGCATGTTCATTGGATACTCCACAACACAAAAAGTTTACAAATGCTTTGTTCCAGAAACAAGGAAGATTCTAGTCTCAAGGGACGTGAAGTTTGTTGAAACGAAAGGGTTCTATGATGAGAAGAACTGGAAAGAATTGGAGAATCTATCATCCTAATCATCAGACCGAGCTAGCAATTTGAGAAAAATCTTGGAGAACCTTGGATTACATCAGCCAGAAGCTAGTACAAGCACATCTCAATCAAATGAAGAAACTATACCCTTTGATCCTGAGGGATTTTGGGGAGATGCTGTGGTTTCAGCATGCTATTTGATCAACCGAATGCCAACAAAAATTTTGGATGATCACTCTCCATTTGAGGTATTAAACAACTCTAAACCCGCCATTAACCACTTTCGTGTGTTTGGGTGTGTTTGTTTTGTATTAATCCCAGGAGAACAAAGAAACAAGTTGGAAGCTAAAAGTGTGAAGAGCATGTTCATTGGATACTCCACAACACAAAAAGTTTACAAATGCTTTGTTCCAGAAACAAGGAAGATTCTAGTCTCAAGGGACGTGAAGTTTGTTGAAACGAAAGGGTTCTATGATGAGAAGAACTGGAAAGAATTGGAGAATCTATCATCCTAATCATCAGACCGAGCTAGCAATTTGAGAAAAATCTTGGAGAACCTTGGATTACATCAGCCAGAAGCTAGTACAAGCACATCTCAATCAAATGAAGAAACTATACCCTTTGATCCTGAGGGAGGCAATAAACAAGAGGATCCAGTAGTGGCTCAACAAGACTCAACAATTCATGATCAAAATGAATCAGAAGTTCGCAATGAAGCGGTTCATGATCAAAGTGAAGAGAGTCTGGAAAGTCAAGAAGAAGCTCAAACCTCAGATTCTGACTTTGAAGGGCCAGAACCTCAAGTTCAATATCAAGAAGGGGGTTTAAGGAGAAGTACAAGACAAAGGTTTGGACCAGAACATTGGAAGCAAACCCGAGTGTACTACAACAACAAGGCAGTTGCTCATCCCATTCAAGCTGTTTGCACTCTAGCTCATTTCCCATTGGAACATCAAGCCTACATGGGCAAGTTGGATGAAGCTGAGATTCCAACAACCTATGAAGAAGCCAAGGAGCTTAAAGCATGGAGAGATGCTGTTGGTGAAGAAAAGAAAGCTATGGAAATCAAGAATGCATTCTTGCAAGGGGAACTAGAGGATGAAGTCTACATGACTCCACCACCAGGCTTGGAGGACTCACCTGCACCAGGAATGGTGTTGAGACTCAAGAAAGCAATCTATGGACTGAAGCAATCTCCTCGAGCATGGTACCACAAGTTGAGTACAACACTTAAGAGTAAAGGCTTCAAGAAGTCCGAGGCAGATCATACACTTTTCACCTTGCAAAGCCAAGAAGGTATTGTAGTCATTCTCATTTATGTGGATGATATTATCATCTCTGGGAATGACAAGGTAGGTATTAAAGATACAAAAGCATATTTAAAATCTGTGTTTGATATTAACGATCTTGGAGAGTTGAAATATTTTCTAGGGATTGAAGTCTATAGGTCCAATGAAGGACTCTTCTTATCCCAAAGGAAGTACACTCTTGATCTATTGGCTGGGGCAGGAAAGCTAGGAGCCAAACCAGCAAAGACTCCCTTAGAAGAAGGATACAAAGTCATACGAGAGGGGGAGTTTGAAGATAAACCTTTTGAAGATGTCAAGTTATATCGGAGAATGGTTGGTAAGTTGATTTATCTTAGCATAACTCGTCCTGATTTGTGTTTTGCTGTGAACCAGGTGAGCCAACATATGCAAGCACCAAAAGTACATCATTGGAACATGGTGGATCGGATCCTCAAATATCTCAAAGGAGCTCCAGGTCAAGGCATTTGGATGGGTTGCAACAAAAGCACAGAAATTATGGGTTATTGTGATGCTGACTGGGCTGGAGACAAAACGGATAGAAGATCCACCACTGGGTATTGCACATTCATTGGAGGTAACCTGGTCACTTGGAAGAGCAAGAAACAAAAGGTTGTGTCATGTTCAAGTGCTGAAGCTGAGTATAGAGCAATGAGGAAGCTCACAAATGAGCTAACATGGCTGAAAGCTCTTCTCAAGGATTTGGGCATTGAATCGTCAGATCCAATCACAATGCATTGTGACAACCAAGCTGCTATTCACATTGCGTCCAACTCAGTGTTCCATGAGAGGACAAAGCATATTGAAGTGGATTGTCACAAGGTGCGAGAGATGGTGGAGAAAAGGGTCATTCTTCCATGCTTTACAAGGAGTTCAGAACAATTGGCAGACATTTTTACCAAGGCAGCGAGTTTAAAAGTGTGTGAGTTCGTCCATTCAAAGCTTGGACTCATAGATATGTCTCAGCCGTGATTTCCTTAGCCATGGAGTCCACACTCTTTTTCCCTTAGTATGGTTTTGTCCCATGAGGTTTTCCATACTAAGGTTTTTAATGAGGTGGGTCATCATGGTTCGAAGCTTAACCTTTGGTTTCTCTACGGTTAAGCTTGAGGGGGAGTGTTGAATAATGAGAGAATACATTAGCTTAAGACCCAAAGAAGAGAAGAGGCCTTATTCAACATATGCAAGCCCATTAAGAAGTCTTCTAGAAGGGTGAAGACTTTGGGTGCACAAGTAGGTGTCTCGGGAAGTGTGAAAAGGAAGGAGATGTGTTTGAATTTCAATTAAGAGATTGGAGGGAAATTGAATGTTGTGAAACCCTTCTTCACCTCCTAATTTCGTGGCTCTCCTCTATATATACATGTTGTACACCCTTTGTAAAACTCACTCAATTCTAATGGAAACTTCTCTTTATCTCTCATTCTATTGTTTCTCTTTCAAGCACTCTCAAACTCTCTAATCTTCTATTCCGCAAATTCAACACTACTAACCCAAGTTTGCTATGGATGTGGTTGCAAACTTTGAGGCTAGTAGCCTTGGTGAAGATGTCAGCTAGCTAGTCTTCACTCTTGGTGTAGCATGGAAGTATCACTCCTTCTATGATCTTCTCTCTAACCTTGTGGCAGTCGATCTCAATGTGCTTGGTCCTCTCGTGAAATACTGGATTCGTTGCTATATGAATGGCTGCCTGATTGTCACAATGCATCGTGATAGGACTTGAAGTTTCTATGCCGAGATCTTTGAGAAGTGCTTTCAACCAAACTAATTCATTTGTCAGCTTCGTCATTGCTCTATATTCTGACTCTGCACTCGAGCATGACACAACCTTCTGCTTCTTAGACTTCCAGGTCACTAAATTGCCTCCAATGAAAGTACAATAGCCAGTTGTGGACTTTCTATCCATAGTGTCTCCAGCATAGTTTGCATCGCAATATCCAACTATCTCAGTGTTGCCAACTAGGCGCCGATATTGTGATGGGTCTTCAAATGGCTTGTCAAGCGGATCATCTTCTTTCTCCCCCTTTCTCTTGACCTTGTAGCCATCTTCAAGTGGAGTCTTAGCTGGTTTGGATCCTAGCTTTCCTGTCTCCTGCAATAAATCAAGAGAATATTTCCTTTGTGATAGAAATAAGCCTTCCGTGGATCGGCATATCTCTATCCCTAGGAAATACTTGAGTTCTCCCAAGTCCTTGATATCAAAAACAGACTTAAGGAAGGATTTGGTTTCTTGAACCCCAACTTGATCACTACCTGAGATGATCAAGTCATCCACATAAACCAATACCATAATAAGCCCACGGGAGTTTTGGTGAGTAAACAAGGTATGGTCGGCTTCTGACCGGCTAAATCCTCGAGCAACAAGAGTGAAGCTCAGTTTATGATACCAGGCCCTCGGTGATTGCTTTAATCCATAAATTGCCTTTCTAAACCTTAAGACTTTTCCGGGGCTGATTGTGTGCTCTAATCCGGGTGGTGGAGTCATGTACACTTCTTCTTCCAATTCTCCTTGAAGAAAGGCGTTCTTCACGTCCATTTGCCATAGATCCCATGATAGATTTGTGGCTAAGGACAAGATAACCCTAACTGTGTGAAGCTTTGCCACGGGCGCAAAAGTATCAGTATAATCAGCTCCATATGTCTGGGTGAAACCTCTGGCTACCAATCTGGCTTTGTACCGCTCAATCTCCCCATTAGATTGATATTTTATTGTAAATACCCACTTGGAACTTACTGCCTTCTTTCCCTTTGGAAGCTCCATTTCATCCCAAGTATGATTCTTATTCATTGCTCCTATCTCAGCATCCACCGCAGCTAACCATTCTTTGTGTTCTTTTGCTTCTTCATAGGAGCTCGGAATTTGGTGTTGATCAATCTTCCCAAGGAATGCTTGGTGTTCTGATGGCAAGAGGGCAAGAGAACATACCGCTTGGAGAGGATGAGCCACGGCTTGGCTGTTGTAATAGACCCTTGTTTGTTTCCAATGATCTGGTCCATACTTCAGCCTTGTGCTTCTTCTAAGCTGAGGAGCACTAATTTCTTCACTCTCATGGTCTTGACTAACCATTGGCTCCATTCCTTCAGTGACTTCTTCTTCATGATGAGCTTGGTCTTGATTACCATTATCTAAGTTGTTTGCTTCCTCTTCATTGTTATTTTCGGAATTTGGTCCTCCTTGCGGTTGCTGCTCCGATTGCTCTTGATGAGAGTCCCTTGGAGCAGGATTTCCCAGATGATTGAGTGTGAACTCTAAGCTGGCGGCTCTATCTGAAGGAGAGCGGGCTAGGTCTTTAACACCATCCCAATTCTGCTTCTTGTCAAAGTATCCTTGGGTTTCTATGAACTTCATGTCTCTTGAAACCAGGGTACACTTCCGGATGGGGTCATAACACTTATACCCCTTTTGAGTAGTAGAATAGCCTATGAATACACATCTTGTGCTTTTGGCTTCTAGTTTGTCCCTCTGAGTACCTGGGACAAATACAAAACACAAACATCCAAGAACCCGTAAGTGATTGATATAGGGTTTATTGTGATTTAAAACTTCAAAGGGAGAGACGTCCTTTAGGACTCTTGTTGGAATTCGGTTGATAAGATAGCAGGCCGTCATGACTGCATCTCCCCAGAAGTTTCTTGGCAGGTTGGAATGGAACATCATGGCTCTAGCTACTTCCATGAGATGCCTATTCTTTCTTTCAGCTACACCATTTTGTTGAGGTGTGTATGGGCAGCTTGTTTGGTGGATTATTCCATGCTTAGCTAAGTGTTCTTTGAATTTGTGGCCTGTATATTCCCCTCCATTATCCGTTCGAAGTACTTTAACATTTGTTTTGAATTGATTAGTAATGTAGTTCTGAAAATTAATGAAAGCATCAATTACTCAATCTTTAGATGGGATTAAGGTGATCCAAGTGTATTTCGACTTTTCATCAATAAATGTCACAAAGTACTTATTATTATCTCTTAATAAACATGGAGAAGTCCATACATCCGAGTGGACCAAATCAAGACATTTTCATATATGGTAGAGACTTAGAAAATACACTTTTACGATGTTTTCCTAAAATACAAGACTCACAAACCGAGTTATTAAACGAAATATTAGGCAATATTATTTCCAAGGCACGCGAGTGAGAATGTCCCAATCTAGCGTGCCATATTGCATTAGAACTACTACCTAAGCATGAATTAAAACTTGATAAAGTAGGATTGCTTGAAGAATCTTCTAAGATGTATAAGTCTCCTTTTGTGTTTCCTTCTCCAAGAACCCTTCCGGTCTTAATATCCTGAAAATGGAAACTATTAGGCCCAAAGATAGCATAAGCATCTAGATCAGTAGTAGCTCTCTTAACCGATACAAGATTCGAAGTAAAAGATGGCATGTAGAAAGCTTGAGATTCTTTGTCAAATAGTCTTAAACTTCCTATCCCTTTAACCGGTATTTTATCACCATTAGCAATCACTACATTTCCACTAGCAGTTTTAATGTTACTAATCAAATTTGGATTATTAATCATGTGATGAGAAGCTCCGGAATCAATAACAAGAGAAGTGCTAGTTTTAGTAGGTTTAGTAGCAAAGTAGGTGATACCGGACTCCTTTAGTGCAGCAATGGATCGAATGAATGCCTCTAGGTCTGACTTGCGCACCACGTCATTCGAGTATGCTACCATGGCCATCTCATCTCCTTGCTTTGAGTTTTCGGTTTGAGGTTGTTTGGTTGCGGTTGAGGAGCTTGGCGCTTCTTGTGCTTGATGAGCTTGAAACTTCCTTGGTTTGAACTCCCTTGGTTGTCAATCATTGGGCTTGAGATGTGGATGAAGGATCCATCAATCCTCCCTTGTATGACCATCTTTCTTGCAATGATCGCATGTTTTCCTATTCTTGCCTTTGTAGCTATGACTGGGTTGGTAATTGCCTTTATTAGCCGTTGGGAGTTCTTGTTTTCTACTAAAGAGACCAAAGGACCCTTGTTCCTTTTGAATTTGTGCACAAACTTCATCGAGGCTAGGGAGCTTCTCCTATCTCAAGATGTGTTTTATGAGGTCATTAAATGTCGGATTGAGTGTGAGAAGTAAACCAAAGACCTTATGTTGTTCTCTCTTTTCTTCAATGATTGAAAAATCCTTAGTGCTTGGACGTAACATCTCTAATTCAGCCCAAAGAGATCTAAATTTCCCAAAGTGTTGAGTAAATTCTAGATCCTCTTGGTTGAGATTGTTGATTGCCCTTTTCACTTCAAAGACCCGGGTCAAGTTGGAGACGTTCCCGTAAACATTCTTTAATGTATCCCAAAGCTCCTTTGCCGTGTCACAATAGGAGTATGCCTCTAGGATTGATGTGTCTAGTGAGTTTTGAAGGAGACCCAACACCGTTTGGTCCTCTTGAAACCATTTGATTTCCTCCTCGGTCTTGGTCTCATTTTCTTCATCTTGTGTGTCTTCTTTTGAGTTTTGTGTGATCTCAATGTGTCTCCACAAACCTCTTCCACACAAAGCAGTCTTTGTTGTTCTTGCCCACAGCAAGTAATTGATCCCTTTGAGTGTAACCGGAATGATCATGGGTTTTAGATTTTCCATGATCTTCTTGGTGTTTAATCACAAAGCTAGCAACTTTCTCAACTCAGCACCAATGGATTTGAGGAATTTCTCTCAGAGAGAAATGAAGCTAGCAACGTGAAAGGAAGAAAAAGAAGTGAAAATCACAAAGCTAGCAACTTTCTCAACTCAGCACCAATGGATTTGAGGAATTTCTCTCAGAGAGAAATGAAGCTAGCAGCGTGAGAAAGGAGAAAATAAAGAATAAAAACTTGGAGAATGACTAGAAATGACAAGAACTGATGGAGAACTGATGGAGAAATGATGGAGAAATGATGGAGAAATGATGGAGAAATGATGGAGAATAATGGAGAATAACTAAGAATAAAGCGGAATAGATAGGAGCAAGATCAATGCTCTGATACCATGTAAGATTTTAGAGATTATAAATGAGAGATTTTGAGATAAATTAGAAGGAAAACCATAGAAGAACATTAGAGAAGAATTTCTTATTGATCTTTGTGAATTACATAGCATATTTATAGGAGAATTACAAGGGAACCTAGGTTTAACTTTAATTTGAACCAGCCAATAGGAGAGTAGTCTTGGGAGCGCCCTTGACCATGCCAGCCTGTTCCAGCCTGGTTCCAGCCCTTCCTTGACCAAATGGATAAGAGGGAAGACCAAGGACAAGCCCCAATGCACCTGGACGCTCTAGTGACTTGGTGCATGATCTGAACATTGCCAAGCTTCTAGAAGACTCTAGAAGACTCTCCAAGACTCTCCAAGACTTCCTTAAACATTCTGGAGGCTCTCTTAGGTCGTACGGTCTTGTACGGCCTTGTACGGATCCATACGGACTTGTACAGACACCCAAATCCAACCATCTTCCCTAAGCTCCCTTGATGATATGCTTGATTAATACTTTTAAAGCATGGAAGAATGACCCTTTTCTCCACCATCTCTCAACCATCTGCCAATTGTTCTGAACTCCTTGTAAACCATGGAAGAATGACCCTTTTCTCCACCATCTCTTGCACCTTGTGACAATCCACTTCAATATGCTTTGTCCTTTCATGGAACACTGAGTTGGACGCAATGTGAATAGCAGCTTGGTTGTCACAATGCATTGTGATTGGATCTGGTGATTCAATGCCCAAATCCTTGAGAAGAGCTTTCAGCCATGTTAGCTCATTTGTGAGCTTCCTCATTGCTCTATACTCAGCTTTAGCACTTGAACATGACACAACCTTTTGTTTCTTGCTCTTCCAAGTGACCAGGTTACCTCCAATGACTGTGCAGTACCCAGTGGTGGATCTTCTATCCGTTTTGTCTCCAGCCCAGTCAGCATCACAATAACCCATAATTTTTGTGCTTTTGTTACAACCCATCCAAATGCCTTGACCTGGAGCTCCTTTGAGATATTTGAGAATCCGATCCACCATGCTCCAATGGTGCACTTTTGGAGCTTGCATATGTTGACTCACCTTGTTCACAGCAAAACACAAATCAGGACGAGTTATGGTAAGATAAATCAACTTACCAACCATTCTCCGATATTGCTTGACATCTCCAAAAGGTTTATCTTCAAGCTCCCCCTCTCGTATGACTTTGTATCCTTCTTCTAAGGGAGTCTTTGCTGGTTTGGCTCCTAGCTTTCCTGCCTCAGCCAATAGATCAAGAGTGTACTTCCTTTGGGATAAGAAAAGTCCTTCATTGGACCTATAGACTTCAATCCTTAGAAAATATTTCAACTCTCCAAGATCTTTAATATCAAATACAGATTTTAAATATGCTTTTGTATCTTTAATACCTACCTTGTCATTCCCCGAGATGATAATGTCATCCACATAAATGAGAATTACTACAATACCTTCTTGGCTTTGCAAGGTGAAAAGTGTATGATCTGCCTCGGACTTCTTGAAGCCTTTACTCTTGAGTTTTGTACTCAACTTGTGGTACCATGCTCGAGGAGATTGCTTCAATCTATAGATTGCTTTCTTGAGTCTCAACACCTTTCCTGGTGCAATTGAGTCCTCCAAGCCTGGTGGTGGAGTCATGTAGACTTTATCCTCTAGTTCCCCTTGCAAGAATGCATTCTTGATGTCCATCTACCAAAGATCCCATTCCAAGTTAGTAGCTAAGGATAAAATGACTCTTACCGTATGAAGTTTTGCCACCGGTGCAAATGTGTCAAGGTAGTCCTCTCCATAGGTTTGAGTGAATCCTCTAGCCACCAGCCTAGCCTTGTAACGCTCTATTTCTCCATCACTTCTATACTTGATAGTGAAGATCCATCTAGAGCTTACGGCCTTCTTCCCTTTTGGCAGTTCAGCTTCATCCCAAGTGTGGTTGATTTCCATAGCTATCTTTTCTTCACCAACAGCATCTCTCCATACTTTAAGCTCCTTGGCTTCTTCATAGGTTGTTGGAATCTCAGCTTCATCCAACTTGCCCATGTAGGCTTTGTAGATTTTAGAGGATATGAAGGTGATTTTAAGGGAGGAAGATTAGAAGATAGGAGTGATGAAGATGATGAATAGAAGTTTTTAGAGAAGAAGTTTATAATTTCGTGTGTATTTTTCTTCTTCCAATAAAACCAACATATATGGACGCTTTACATGAATTTTAGAGAGAAAAATATTTCACCAACACCTCTACACAACTATAGGCGAGCCATGCTTCTCCCAACTGCTCCTACCTACTCCTCTTTGCAACTTGCTCCACTTGTGCTGAGAGAGAAAAAACTGGTCTGTTTCTAACCAGTCTAGTTCCTTCTCTACTTCTTGTTTGGTCTTGTTTTAGTTGATCTTAACTACTCATTGGCACTTTATTTCATGTGCACACACCTTCACATCCATATTCTCAACACTCCCCCTCAAGATAGGCTGGTAGGGGTTCTTTAAGCCGATCTTGCCATGGATGTATTCACATATGCGTGAAGAAGTAGGCTTGGTAAATATATCCGCCATTTGTTCTCTACTCTTCACAAACTTGGGAACCACAACTCCCTCCTGAATTTTGTCTCGGATGAAATGACAATCCACCTCAATGTGTTTTGTCCTTTCATGAAACACCGGGTTTGAAGCTATGTGTATTGCCGCTTGGTTATCACAATACAATGTCATTGGTTTGTCTTCTTGAACTCCCAAGTCATGTAGAAGCGCCTTCAGCCATATCATTTCTTTTGTGGCTTCTCTCATTGCTCTATACTCAGCTTCAGCACTAGATAGAGAGATTACCTTTTGTTTTTTGCTTCTCCAGGTGACAAGATTCCCGCCTACGAATGTACAATAACCGGTCGTAGACTTCCTATCTTGTCTATCTCCAGCCCAATCCGCATCACAAAACGCTTCTACATCTGCTCTTCCATGACACTCTAGCCAAATACCTCTTCCTGGGTTCCCTTTTAGATATCTCAAGATCCTTTCAATCATTCCCCAATGGTGTGTTGTTGGCGCTTGCATGTGTTGACTTACTTTATTCACCGCAAAACAAATATCTGGCCTTGTTATGGTCAAATAGATTAGTTTACCAACTAACCTTTGGTACTGCTTGATGTTAGACCATATCTCCACGTTGTTCTCTTCTTGGTAACCTTTTTCAATAGGAGTCTTAGCCAGTTTACACCCAAGCTTCCCAGTTTCTTTTAGTAAGTTGATCACATACTTCCTTTGCGATATAAACATTCCCTTTGCCTCTCTGCTCATCTCAATTCCTAGGAAGTATTTGAGCTCTCCTAGGTCTTTTATATCAAACGTAGAGTTTAGATCCTCCTTAGTCCGTTTCATCTCCTCACAATCACTTCCCGTAACAATAATGTCATCCACGTAGATAAGCACCACAACTATCCCTTTTTTGCTCCTTTTGGTAAAGAGAGAGTGATCCGCTTCAGATTTTACAAACCCTTTCTCCAACAAGCACCGGCTTAACCGTTGGTACCAAGCTCTAGGAGATTGTTTCAAGCCGTATATAGCCTTCTTTAATCTACACACTTGATCTGAACTTGCTCCATAACCTTGTGGAAGTTCCATAAACACTTCTTCTTCTAAATCCCCTTGTAAGAAAGCGTTTCTCACATCCATTTGCCATAAATTCCATGACAGATTAATGGCAATGGATAGTAGAACCCTCAATGAGTGCAACTTCGCTACTGGAGCAAAAGTTTCAATATAATCTTCTCCATATACTTGTGTATATCCTTTTGCCACTAGTCTAGCTTTATACCTCTCAATTTCACCATTGCTCTTGTATTTGATAGTATACACCCATCTACATCCCACAAGTTTCTTCCCGCTGGGCAATTTTGTCAAGTCCCAAGTATTATTTCTCAACATAAATGCAATCTCTTCCCTCATGGCATCAACCCATAACTTGTCCATGCTTGCTTCCTCATAAGAATTAGGTACTTTTCTATCAATAGTGTCAGAAATGCCTGATGATCAGCTGGAGTATTAGAAACCGAGTAGTATTCTTCAATAGGATATCTTATGGCTATCTTCTCTTCTTGTGCGGTGTTATGCTTAAGGGACAAGAAGGAGACGCTGTCGCCTATAGGATCAGGATCTAAGCCTGCCGTACGCCCAGTACATCCCTCTCTTGTCCCAAGCACAACATCAGTTCCCATGTGATCTTGATAAGCCATAGCCATCCCATTGTAATACACTCTAGTATTTTTCCAATTTTCAGGTCCGTGTCTTATCCTTTGGCTTCTTCTTAACTGAGGAGCTTGCACTTCTTCCACTTCTTCAGATTCTATCTCCCCCTCACCTCTTGTACTCTCCTCTTCTTCTACCAGTTCTGAGTCTAATGGTAAAGTATCCGGAACTATCGGAAGCTGCTCACTTTCTTCTACTTCTTCTTCACCCCCTGCTCATTATCATCACTCTCCCGACCATCTATGCTTTCCCAAATGCTTCTTAGAACTTGATCTTTATCTGCATTTGAGTCCATAATCTCATCTAAGTCTTCCCATTTCTTTTTTTCGAAGTAACCATACTCTTCCTCAAATTGCACCTCCCTTGACACATACATTCTATTAGTCTCCGGGTTAAGACATTTGTATCCTTTTTGAGTACTTGAGTATCCCACAAACACACACTTAATACTCTTTGGCTCTAACTTATTTCTTTGTGCCTCTGGAACAAGGACATAGCATCTACACCCAAAGACTCTCAAGTGACTGATACTCGGCTTCACACCATTCAAAACTTCAAATGGTGACTTGTAACTCAAGCCTTCAGTGGGTATGCGGTTGATTAAGTAAGCTGCCGCCATCACTGCATCTCCCCACAGATTCTTAGGAACTCCCCTATCAAACATCATGCTCCTAGCCACTTCTAACAAATGCCTATTCTTCCTCTCTGCTATCCCATTTTGTTGAGGTGTATAGGCGCAAGTTGTCTGATGTACTATCCCTTTCTCATTCACAAACTCCCTAAACTGTATGCTCATGTATTCTCCGCCATTATCATTTCTTAGTATCTTAATCTTGGTATCATACTGATTGAGCACATAGTTATAGAAGTTCTGAAATGATTCAAGCACTTGATCCTTAGAGCGCATCAATGTTACCCATGTATACTTTGATTTTTGATCGATGAAGGAAACAAAGTACTTATATTGATCTCTTGAAGTAAACGGAGCAGACCATACATCAGAGTGTATTAACTCAAAAGACTTCTTATACATAGTAGTAGATTCTGGAAACACTTTCCTACAATGCTTCCCCAAAATACATGCTTCACACGCCTCCTTGGGTACTGAATGGTTGGGCAAGACCATGCTGAGCACCTTGTGACTTGGGTGACCAAGACGAGAATGCCATAAAGGGCTTGATCCAACCGAACTAACCGCAAGTGCTTTCAACTCTTTATCTTTTTTATTCAATATGTACAGACCATTTTTCACAC
Organism: Cardamine chenopodiifolia; assembly: GCA_963922655.1. Classification (NCBI taxonomy): domain Eukaryota; kingdom Viridiplantae; phylum Streptophyta; class Magnoliopsida; order Brassicales; family Brassicaceae; genus Cardamine; species Cardamine chenopodiifolia. The sequence continues at coordinate 14,397,039 of OZ000481.1, read as the reverse complement.
CCCCTGATCCGATCGCATCTTTGGTTTCATTATCCTGAAACTCAACACCATTAACTCCAAAAACAACTTGACAATTCAAGTCCTTAGTTGCCTTATGAACTGATAGCAAATTCGAAGTAAATTCTGGGATATATAGGGCTTTAGTTCTCTTCCCAAACACCTCTAAGTCCCCAACACTCTCTATTGGAACTTCTTTCCCGTTTGCTATCCTAACACTACCCTTATGCGGTTCTACATTCTCCAGCAACTTAGCATCACAAATCATATTATGACTTGCTCCAGAATCTATTATCACGTTTCTCTTAGCCTTAGAGGTAAAGAAACCCTTACCAGATTCCGCTAGCTTTGAGATACTCTTGATCAGGCCCTCCAAATCGCTCTTCCTCACCAATTGGTCTCCTTCCATGCTAGTTACACCCGCAAAGTTCCTAGAGCCTTGACTGCTTCCCTGGCCATTTCCTCTTAGCCGGGCTGGTTTCAAGTGCGGGTAAAGTGTCCAGCACTTCTCCTTAGTGTGCCCTTTCATCCTACAATGGCTACACTCAACAGCTCTCCTTTCTCCATGTCCAAAACTTCTTTGCACCACATGCGCCATCTCACTAGCGGGTTTAAACAACCCTCTAGCACCTTCCTCTTTCTGAACTTGTTGACATACTTCATTTAATGTTAGAAGCTTGTCAAATCGAAGGATATGCTGAATGAGTCCCTTGTAAGAGTCATCAAGTGTGAGTAAGAGACCAAACACTTGATCTTGCTGTCTCCTCTCATTCAACTCCTTTGGGTCATTTGTTGTAGGTCTAAGCATTTCCAGCTCTGCCCACAACCCTCTAAACTCCCCAAACAAGTCCTTGAACGCCTTCCCATTCTGCTGAAGGTCATTCAATGCCTTCTTCACCTCAAAGATCCTTGAAATGTTTGAGATGTCTCCATAAACTCCCTTGAGCGTCTCCCACAGCTCCTTGGAGTTCTCACAGTATGAATAGGCCGCCAGAATAGATGGCTCAAGGGAGCTTTGAAGTGCAGCCAAGACTTGAGCATCTTCTTGCTCCCGTTTCCTCTCCATCATACTGCCATCTTCAGCCCTTCCTTCTTCAGCATTTCCCACCAAGCTATCAACATACTCCCACAGCCCTCTTCCTCTTAGGACTGTCTTTGTGGTCCTTGACCACAAAATATAGTTATTCCCCTTGAGAGTAACTGGTAGAACCATATTCTTGGAGCTTTCCATGACTTGAAATTTTTGGTGAACAGTACACACGAAACAGAAAAAAAACAGAGTGATTTGAAATGTTTGAGAGATATAAACGAGTTTAAGATCTTGTTTAGGACCTTAAGTGCTCTGATACCATGTAGATTTTAGAGGATATGAAGGTGATTTTAAGGGAGGAAGATTAGAAGATAGGAGTGATGAAGATGATGAATAGAAGTTTTTAGAGAAGAAGTTTATAATTTCGTGTGTATTTTTCTTCTTCCAATACAACCAACATATATGGACGCTTTACATAAATTTTAGAGAGAAAAATATCTCACCAACACCTCTACACAAGTATAGGCGAGCCATGCTTCTCCCAACTGCTCCTACCTACTCCTCTTTGCAACTTGCTCCACTTGTGCTGAGAGAGAAAAAACTGGTATGTTTCTAACCAGTCTAGTTCCTTCTCTACTTCTTGTTTGGTCTTGTTTTAGTTGATCTTAACTACTCATTGGCACTTTATTTCATGTGCACACACCTTCACATCCATATTCTCAACAGGCTTGATGTTCCAATGGGAAATAAGCTAAAGTGCAAACAGCATGAATGGGATGAGCAACTGCCTTGTTGTTGTAGTACACTCGGGTTTGCTTCCAATGTTCTGGTCCAAACCTTTGTCTTGTACTTCTTCTTAAACCCCCTTCTTGATCTTGAACTTGAGGTACTGGCCCTTCAAAGTTAGAATCTGAGGTTTGAGGTTCTTCTTAACTTTCCGGACTCTCCTCGCTTTGATCATGAACCGCTTCATTGCGAACTTCTGATTCATTTTTATCATGAATTGTTAAGTCTTGTTGAGCCACTATTGGATCTTCTTTTTATTGCCTCCCTCAGAATCAAAGAGTATAGTTTCTTCATTTGATTGAGATGTGCTTATACTAGCTTCTATTGATCAAGAAGACCAGCCAGGCCTTGCAAGACCAAACCATCCCGACCGTACGGATTTTGTACGGACTTGTACGGACTGTACGGATTGTACGGACCGTGCAAAATCCGGGATTCCCCAAAATGTCTCCAAACATCCTAAAATGAAGAAACAAGAATGTGCAAAACTCGGGATAAAGTATTTTCAGGATTTGGGGATCGTGCAAAACTCGGATGCAAAAGGACATGGATAGCTGGCAATGAATCTAGCCAAAGGAGTGTCCCAATGCAACCTTATCCAACCGGTCAAAGCAAGGAGGGCTGGAGCAAGGCTGGCAATCTTATCCACATGGTCAAAAGGAGCCTCCAAGACTAAGCCCTTATTGGCTAGTTTGAATTAAAGCATTTCTATTGGTTGTTGCATTTTGAATTTACTTAGAGAAAACCCTAGATTTTTCTCTATAAATGTAATGCCTCATTATCAATGAAATGTTAGACCCTTTGGGGTCCCATTCTCTCATTCTCCATGAAATCTCTCTCATTTTATTCTCCTTAGTCTCATTTACATGCTTATTCTCTTAGTTCATACTTGCATATTCTCCATGTCATTTACATTATTCTTTCATGCTTAATCTCTCTAATTCTAACATGGTATCAAAGCATTAAGGTCCTTAAATGTCTCCGTAATCTCATTCTTCTTATTCTTTCATTTTCATACACTTTGTTAGCCTCTTTCACTCTGAGAGTTATTCCTCAAAACCATTGGTTCTTGAGTTGTGAAAGTTGCTAACTTATGTTTATAGTGACAATGAAGAGTAATAAATGGGGCTGTAGTGAAAGCTACATAATAAGGGAGATTAAAGGCTGCCTTACTTGCTTATTCATGGATTCTTCTAGTGCTTCCATTTTTGGAAATGAATACACTTAGAACCATGATTTGTTGGTGCCTCATTCTATAATCGATTCTTTTTAAGCCCCATTTTCATCTCCAAGTCATTTGTTGATTTTAAAGCTCAAACCACAATTTTTACAAAACTAAAACCTTGGATTGTATTTTTCTTTCTTATGGAATGAAGAGATACGTAAGTCCATTGTATTTTATGTTTTTGAGTTGTTTTTAGTGGTTTGAAGCAATTCAATTAGTGAACCATGATTAAAATTGCTTGATTCTTATGGATTGAAACATATTTAATCATGTTGTATCCGGGTTTTAAAGGTAGAGAACCTTGGTAAAACTTTGCTCTTATGAGTTTAAGTATCAAACCTTGATGAATCTTAATCCTTATTTTATGGGAAGAGAAATTTGGTAAAGCTATGTTTCCATAATCATAAGCATAAAGCCATGTTGAATCCAAGTCCCATTTTTCTTTAAAAGAGAAGAGAACCTTGGTAAAGCTATGTTATTATGAGCATAAGCACAAAGCCTTGATGAATCCAAATCTCTTTTTTTCAAATTACCAAAGAAAGAGAACCTCGTTGAATCTAAAAGCTAGAGAACCTTGATGAATCCAAATCCTTTGGTAGAAAATCTTGGACTACTTTCAAACATTTTTGAGTCCTAGGTTATTTTTTCAATTTTTTCTTAAATATTCTTATTGGATTCCAATCTCTTCTGTACTTGTTTGTTTGGGAAGAGTGTTTTAAGGAATCCTTGTTTGTTCTATTTAAGAAAAAAAAAAGAAAGGGAGGGTAGTGAACCTTGTTGAATCCAAAGCTAGGGAACCGAGATGGATCCAAATCCAAAGTTGGATGAGAGCCTCGTTGAAACTCGAATGCTGGAGAACCTTGAGTGAATCCAAACCCTTAGAAACCAAAAGAAGTGAACCATGGCCTATTTTGCTCATTGGAGTTAAAATTGAGAAGGCATGATGAATCCAAATTCTTTTGGGTTAAAAGAGGTGAACCATGACCTGATTTACTCCTTGGAGTTAAAATCAAGAAGGCATGATGAATCCTAACTCTTTTGGAAATAAAGAAGTGAACCATGGCCTGATTTACTCATTGGAGTTAAATCAAGAAGGCATGATGAATCCAAGTTCTTTAAATCCAAGTTTTCAAAAACCTTGGACCTCTAGTAATTCTCAAGTCCTTGAAAAATTTTCAAAAATAAAAAAATAAAAAAAATAATAAAAAAGATGAATCTTAGTCAGTTTTCTTTCTTATGAATGAAAAACAATTAATGACATTGATTCATCCGGTTTGGTTTTCTCAAAAGGATAGGCTCTACTTTGAAGTTTTCCATTCTTGTTAAACAAGTGGATAATTCCAAAGACCATTGCTAGAATCCGATCTCTCAAATGAGAGGAAAAGTCCTTTGTGGTGAAGAGCCATAAAGAGAAAAAAAAAATCCCAACCACTAACCTTTTTTTTTCTTCTTCTTAGGAATGGAAGAATGTGAGTGGTGGAAGAAGAGGTCGAATCTCAAGAAGATCGACCAATCAAAAAAAAAAAAAATGATTCAACAAGTCACTATCTTAACACGGTTTAGCATAAAGGGCTGCTCTCTAAATACTCATCTTTTTCAATATTCTTAGTACCAATTATTGTTTAATCTTGTTTATTTAGTTTCTCTTATTTGCAGTCTATCTTTCATCTAAACTTCTTTATCCCTCACGTTGAGTACTTTAAAATTTTAAATCTCATGATGAAGGTTTAGAGGAGGAAAGCGTGAATATTCTAACGGGGAAGTATTAGATGATGAAGAGGTCAAATGAAGATTAAATGAAGTAAAGAAGTATGATTGGTGACACAAGGAAGTTGTGGAAGTTAGTGTTCATTTGGCACCTGTTTGAAGTGTTCCTCTTTTATGCTTTTCAAGCTTGCCTTTCGGAGTCCCTCCAACCAAGCTTGAGGGGGAGAAAGAACCGAAAAGAAGGTAAAGGATGCCAAAGAAAAAAGGAAAAGAAAAAATGATGTCAAAGAAGACAAGATTCTTCAAGCAAATGAAGCCGAGTTGATACTAGACCGCACCGCACTAAAAGATGTTGAAGGTTCGTGCTCACTCGTGGACAAGTTGATAGAAGGGCCACACCGTTGGGAACAAGTTGTAGGTTCGTGCTCACTTGTGGACGAGTTGATAGAGGGACCGCATCATAGAAGACAAATTGTCCCACTAGAAGACGGGCAACTTGACTAGAGATCAAAACCGGGTCACTTGCAAAGACAAGCTTGCAAAGATAAGCTCGCAAAGACAAGGGCAACGGTTGAGACAAAGCAAGGAGGCATGCGAGTTGGAAACGAAGCTAAGGCATCTCCATCACCATGAAGAGAACCAAGATGTATGGATCATACTAACCTTAAGGCTGGTTTATCTTTCGGAAGTGAGGGGAATAAGAAGATAAAATCAGAGCATACAAAAGTGGTGCTCCTCAACCCAATAAATCAACAAAGAGGAAGAAACCACCATCCAAAGGAATCAGTTTGTTTCTATCCTCTCCCTCCATTAAAATTCTCTATGCAAAGTGTGATCATTTCTACCATTAAAATTGGAGTAAATTGATACACTTTGTTTGTCAATTTTTCTTGCAAGGAACAATGTGCATAAAGGACTTCAAACCTAAAAGATCGTCTTTCCTTATTCTCAAGCCGATCGTGAGGGGGAGCATTCGAAGCATTGATCAAGATTTGGAATCAACAAATGGTGAACCCGAGAAGGATGACCCGAGAACTAAGATTCAAGCGTGGTGAACCCAAGAGGAAGACCGAAGTGATTACCAAAGAATGAAATCAACAAATCCTTGCAAGACTACAACAAGTCAAGATTAAATGGCGACATTCTTCACAAAGGTTACAAGACCTTTTCATGCCCTTGGTCAAAGGTCCCCTAGATCCATGAAGGCCATACTCTTTTTCCCTTACAATGTTTTGTCCCAAGGGGTTTTCCTTATAAGGTTTTTAATGAGGTGGCACTCACGGTCACTCCAAACTTAGCCTCCATTCTCGAGTTCACTATGGCTAAGTTTGAGGGGGAGTATTGATCAAGAAGACCAGCCAGGCCTTGCAAGACCAAACCATCCCGACCGTACGGATTTTGTACGGACCGTGCAAAATCCGGGATTCCCCAAAATGTCTCCAAACATCCTAAAATGAAGAAACAAGAATGTGCAAAACTCGGGATAAAGTATTTTCAGGATTTGGGGATCGTGCAAAACTCGGGTGCAAAAGGACATGGATAGCTGGCAATGAATCTAGCCAAAGGAGTGTCCAAATGCAACCTTATCCAACCGGTCAAAGCAAGGAGGGCTGGAGCAAGGCTGGCAATCTTATCCACATGGTCAAAAGGAGCCTCCAAGACTAAGCCCTTATTGGCTAGTTTGAATTAAAGCATTTCTATTGGTTGTTGCATTTTGAATTTACTTAGAGAAAACCCTAGATTTTTCTCTATAAATGTAATGCCTCATTATCAATGAAATGTTAGACCCTTTGGGGTCCCATTCTCTCATTCTCCATGAAATCTCTCTCATTTTATTCTCCTTAGTCTCATTTACATGCTTATTCTCTTAGTTCATACTTGCATATTCTCCATGTCATTTACATTATTCTCTCATGCTTAATCTCTCTAATTCTAACAGCTTCTGGTTGATGTAATCCAAGGTTCTCCAAGATTTTTCTCAAATTGCTAGCTCGGTCTGATGATGAGGATGATAGATTCTCCAATTCTTTCTAGTTCTTCTCATCATAGAACCCTTTCATTTCAGTAAACTCCACGTCCCTTGAGACTAGAATCTTCCTTGTTTCCGGAACAAAGCATTTGTAACCTTTTTGTGTTGTGGAGTATCCAATGAACATGCTCTTCACACTTTTAGCTTCCAACTTGTTTCTTTGTTCTCTTGGGATTAATACAAAACAAACACACCCAAACACACGTAAGTGGTTAATGGCGGGTTTAGAGTTGTTTAATACCTCAAATGGAGAGTGATCATCCAAAATTATTGTTGGCATTCGGTTGATCAAATAGCATGCTGAAACCACAACATCTTCCCAAAATCTCTTGCGAACACTTGTGTGGAACATCATAGACCGGATCACTTCCATTAAGTGCCTATTCTTTCTTTCGGCAACTCCATTTTGCTGAGAAGTGTATGGGCAGCTGGTTTGATGGACTATCCCATGGTTTGCTAAGTGTTGTTTGAAGGCATGGCTTGTGTACTCTCCACCATTATCTGATTTAAAAATTTTAATCTTGACATTATATTGGTTAGTCACATATGCTTGAAATTTTCTAAATGCTTCTAGAACTCTATCTTTGGATGGAAGAAGTGTTAGCCATGTATATTTTGATTTTTCATCTATGAGAGGTGACAAAGTATTTATGATGTTCTCTAGATTCACATGGTGAGGTCCAAACATCAGAATGAATTAAATCAAAACACTTTTCATAGATAGTTGGAGACATACAGCTCCTCCTTTGCTACTCCTTTTCCGAGTAGATTCATGGTCTCAATATCCTGAAAGTGTACATCATTAGGACCAAATATAGCATAACAATTCAAATCAGATGTAACTTTCTTTACGGATAACAAATTTGAAGTAAACTTAGGCATGTAGAAAGCATTTGAATCTTTTCCAAATAACCTAAGATTTCCTACTCCATCAATTGGAATACTATCTCCATTTGCTATAATGACATTACCTACAGCCGGTTTTATGTTATTCATTAGATGTGCATCACTTATCATATGATGTGATGCACCAGAATCTACAATCAAAGGCTTTGAAATGTTTTGAGCATGAAGAGAGTTTCCCGAAACCATACCAGACCTACCAGCCTCTTTCAAGGCTTTGATGACAGCTTCCAAATCTGATTTCCTCACAAATTCAGATTCTTGTTGATATGGCACCAAAGCTCTCATTTCTCCTTCTTCAGCCCTCTTGACAAAGAGTATTCCCAGAATTTTAAAGGAAAAGATTTGAAAATGGAATAACAAGAGCTTGATTTAGTTAAGAACGTTGCTCTGATACCATCTTGAATTTTCGGAATAGAAGATTAGAGAGTTTGAGAGTGCTTGAAAGAGAAACAATAGAATGAGAGATAAAGAGAAGTTTCCATTAGAATTGATTAAGTGTTAAAAAGGGTGTACAACATGTATATATACAGGAGAGCCACGAAATTAGGAGGTGAAGAAGGGTTTCACAATATTCAAATTTCCCTCCAATCTCTTATTTGAAATTCAAACATATCTCTTTCCTTTTCACACTTCCCGAGACACCCACTTGTGCACCCAAAGTCTTCACCCTTCTAGAAGACTTCTTAATGGGCTTGCATATGTTGAATAAGGCCTTTTCTCTTCTTTGGGTCTTAAGCTAATGTATTCTCTCATTATTCAACAGAATCTGGTTTCGGTTAAGAGAGCTACTACTGATCTTGATGCTTATGCTATCTTCGGGCCTAATAGTTTCTATTTTCAGGATATTAAGACCGTAATGGTTCTTGGAGAAGGTAACACAAAAGGAGACTTATACATCTTAGAAGATTCTTCAAGCAATCCGACTTTATCAAGTTTTAATTCATGCTTAGCTAGTAGTTCTAATGCAATATGGCATGCTAGATTGGGACATCCTCACTCGCGTGCCTTGGAAATAATATTGCCTAATGCTTTGTTTAATAACTCGGTTTGTGAGTCTTGTATTTTAGGAAAACATCGTAAAAGTGTATTTTCTAAGTCTCTACCATATATGAAAATGTCTTGATTTGGTCCACTCGGATGTATGGACTTCTCCATGTTTATTAAGAGATAATAATAAGTACTTTGTGACATTTATTGATGAAAAGTCGAAATACACTTGGATCACCTTAATCCCATCTAAAGATTGAGTAATTGATGCTTTCATTAATTTTCAGAACTACATTACTAATCAATTCAAAACAAATGTTAGGGGTACTTCGAACGGACAATGGAGGGGAATATACAAACCACAAATTCAAAGAACACCTAGCTAAGCATGGAATAATCCACCAAACAAGCTGCCCATACACACCTGAACAAAATGGTGTAGCTGAAAGAAAGAATAGGCATCTCATGGAAGTAGCTAAAGCTATGATGTTCCATTCTAACCTACCAAGAAACTTCTGGAGAGATGTAGTCATGACAGCCTGCTATCTTATCAATCGAATTCCAACAAGAGTCCTAAAGGACGTCTCTCCTTTTAAAGTTTTAAATCACAATAAACCCTATATCAATCACTTACGAGTTTTCGAGTGTTTGTGTTTTGTATTTGTCTCTGGTACTCAGAGTGACAAACTAGAAGCCAGAAGCACAAGATCTGTATTCATAGGCTATTCTACCACTCAAAAGGGGTATAAGTGTTATAATCCCATCCATAAGTGTACCCTGGTTTCAAGAGACGTGAAGTTCATAGAAAACCAAGGGTACTTTTATTAATCAAGCTTATCATCAAGGGAGCTTAGGGAAAATGGTTGGATTTGGGTGTCCGTACAAGGCTGTACAAGACCGGACGACCTTAGGGAGCCTCTGGAACATTTGAGGAAGCCTTCGAGAGTCTTCTAGAAGCTTGGCAACATTTGGATCATGCACCAAGCCACTTGAGCGTCCAGGTGCATTGGCGCCTTGTCCTTGGTCTTCCTTCTTATCCATTCGGTCAAGGAAGGGGTTGGAACCAGGCTGGCATTGTCAAAGGCAGGCTGGCATGGTCAAGGGCACTCCAAAGGCTGATCTCCCATTGGATAGTTAAAAATAAAGTTAACCCTAGGTTCCCTTGTATTTCTCCTATAAATATGCGATGTAATTCTCAAAGATCAATAAGAAATTCTTCTCTAATGTTCTACTATGGTGTTCCTTCTAGTTTATCTCGAAATCTATCATTTATAATCTTTAAAATCTAACATGGTATCAGAGCATTGATCTTGCTCCTATCTATTTTGCTTTATTCTTGGTTATTCTCCATCATTCTCCATCATTTCTCCTTCATTTCTCCATCAGTTCTTGTCATTTCTAGTCATTCTCCACGTATTTTTTCTTTATTTTCTTCCTTCTCACACTGCTATCTTCATTTCTCTCTGTGAGAAATTCCTCAAATCCATTGGTGCTGAGTTGAGAAAGTTGCTAGCTTTGTGATTTTCACTTCATTTTCTTCCTTTCACGTTGCTAGCCTCATTTCTCTCTGAGAAAAATTCCTCAAATCCATTGGTGCTGAGCTGAGAAAGTTGCTAGCTTTGTGATTAAACACCAAGAAAATCATGGAAAATCTAAAATCCATGATCATTCCGGTTACACTCAAAGGGATCAATTACTTGTTGTGGGCAAGAACAACAAAGACTGCTTTGTGTGGAAGAGGTTTGTGGAGACACATTGAGATCACGCAAAACCCAAAAGAAGACACACAAGATGAAGAAAATGAGACCAAGACCGAGGAGGAAATCAAATGGTTTCAAGAAGACCAAACGGTTTTGGGTCTCCTTCAAAGCTCACTAGATCCATCAATCCTAGAGGCATACTCCTATTATGACACGACAAAGGAGATTTGGGATACACTAAATGTTAGATTTTAGAGATTATAAATGAGAGATTTTGAGATAAACTAGAAGAAACACCATAGTAGAATATTAGAGAAGAATTTCTTATTGATCTTTGTGAAATACATAGCATATTTATAGGAGAATTACAAGGGAACCTAGGTTTAACTTTAATTTGAACCAGCCAATAGGAGTATAGTCTTTGAGCGTCCTTGACCATGCCAGCTTGTTTCCAGCCCCTTCCTTGACCAAATGGATAAGAAGGAAGACCAAGGACAAGGTGCCAATGCACCTGGACACTCAAGTGGCTTGGTGCATGATCCAAACGTTTCCAAGCTTCTAGAAGACTCTCGAAGGCTTCCTCAAATGTTCTGGAGGCTCCCTATGGTCTTACGGACTTGTACGGATCCGTATAGACTTGTACGGACTTGTACGGACACCCAAATCCAACCATCTTCCCTAAGCTCCCTTTGATGATAAGCTTGATTAATACTCCCCCTCAAACTTAGCCGGAGTGTTGGAATGAAGGCTAAGTTTGGGAACCGGGACTACCACCTCATTAAAAACCTTACCAAGGAAAACCCAGTGGGACAAAACCTTGGTAAGGGAAAAAGAGTGTGGTCTTCCCGGAACAGGCAAGTATTATCAAGGATGAGTAAGGTCTACTAACCCAAGTTTGCTATGGATGTGGTTGCAAACTTTGAGGCTAGCAGCCTTGGTGAAGATGTCAGCCAACTGGTCTTCACTCTTGGTGTAACATGGAAGTACCACTCCTTCTATGATCTTCTCTCTAACTTTGTGGCAGTCAATCTCAATGTGCTTGGTCCTCTCGTGAAATCTTGGATTGGTTGCTATATGAATGGCTGCCTGATTGTCACAATGCATTGTGATGGGACTTGAAGTTTCTATGCCAAGATCCTTGAGAAGAGCCTTCAACCAAACTAATTCATTTGTTAGCTTCCTCATTGCTCTATATTCTGACTCCGCACTTGAGCATGACACAACCTTCTGCTTCTTAGACTTCCAAGTTACTAGATTGCCTCCAATGAAAGTACAATAGCCAGTTGTAGACTTCCTATCCATACTGTCTCCCGCATAGTCCGCATCGCAGTATCCAACTATCTCAGTGTTGCCATTCTTCCCCATCCAAATTCCTTGGCCCGGTGAACCTTTGATGTATCTCAATATTCTTTCCACCATGTTCCAATGATGCACGGTTGGTTCCTTCATATGTTGGCTAACCTGATTCACAGCAAAACATAAGTCAGGCCGTGTAATAGTCAAATAGATGAGCTTACCAACTAGGCGCCGATATTGTGCTGGGTCTTCAAATGGCTTGTCAAGTGGATCATCTTCTTTCTCCCCCTTTCTCTTGACCTTGTAGCCATCTTCAAGTGGGGTCTTAGCTGGTTTGGATCCTAGCTTTCTTGTCTCCTGCAATAAATCAAGAGAATATTTCCTTTGTGATAGAAATAGGCCTTCCGAGGATCGGCATATCTCTATCCCTAGGAAATACTTAAGCTCTCCCAAGTCCTTGATATCAAAAACAGACTTAAGGAAGGATTTGGTTTCTTGAATCCCAACTTGATCACTACCTGAGATGATCAAGTCATCCACAATAAGCCCACGGGAGCTCTGGTGAGTGAACAAGGTATGGTCGGCTTCTGACCGGCTAAATCCTCGAGCAACAAGAGTGAAGCTCAGTTTATGATACCAGGCCCTTGGTGATTGCTTTAGACCATAAATTGCCTTTCTTAACCTTAGGACTTTTCCGGGGCTGATTGAGTGTTCTAATCCGGGTGGTGGAGTCATGTACACTTCTTCTTCCAATTCTCCTTGAAGAAAGGCGTTCTTCACGTCCATTTACCATAGATCCCATGATAGATTTGTGGCTAAGGACAAGATGACCCTAACTGTGTGAAGCTTTGCCACTGGCGCAAAAGTATCGGTATAATCAGCTCCATATGTCTGGGTGAAACCTCTGGCTACCAATCTGGCTTTGTACCGCTCAATCTCCCCATTAGATTGATATTTGATTGTAAATACCCACTTGGAACTTACTGCCTTCTTTCCCTTTGGAAGCTCCATTTCATCCCAAGTATGATTCTTATCCATTGCGCCTACCTCAGCATCCACAGCAGCTAACCATTCTTTGTGTTCTTTTGCTTCTTCATAGGAGCTCGGAATTTGGTGTTGATCAATCTTTCCAAGGAATGCTTTGTGTTTTGATGGCAAGAGGGCAAGAGAACAAACCGATTGGAGAGGATGAGCCACGGCTTGGCTGTTGTAATAGACCCTTGTTTGTTTCCAATGATCTGGTCCATACTTCAGCCTTGTACTTCTTCTAAGCTGAGGAGCACTAATTTCTTCACTCTCATGGTCTTGACTAACCATTGGCTCCATTCCTCCAATGTATTCTTCTTCATGATGAGCTTGGTCTTGATTACCATTATCCAAGTTGTTTGCTTCTTCTTCACTGTTATTTTCAGAATTAGGTCCTTCTTGTGGCTGATGATCTGGTTGCTCTTGATGAGAGTCTCTTGGAGCCGGATTTCCCAAATGATTGAGTAAGAACTCTAAGCTGGCGGTTCTATCTGAAGGAGAACGGGCTAGGTCTTTAACACTATCCCAATTTTGTTTCTTGTCAAAGTACCCTTGGTTTTCTATGAACTTCACGTCTCTTGAAACCAGGGTACACTTCCGGATGGGGTCTTAGCATTTATACCCCTTTTGAGTGGTAGAATAGCATATGAATACACATCTTGTGCTTTTGGCTTCTAGTTTGTCCCTCTGAGTACCTGGGAAAAATACAAAACACAAACACCCAAGAACTCGTAAGTGATTGATATAGGGTTTATTGTGATTTAAAACTTCAAAGGGAGAGACGTCCTTTAGGACTCTTGTTGGAATTCGGTTGATAAGATAGCAAGCTGTCATGACTGCATCTCCCCAGAAGTTTCTTGGCAAGTTGGAATGGAACATCATAGCTCTAGCTACTTCCATGAGATGTCTATTCTTTCTTTCAGCTACACCATTTTGTTGAGGTGTGTATGGGCAGCTCGTTTGGTGGATTATTCCATGCTTAGCTAGGTGTTCTTTGAATTTGTGGCTTGTATATTCCCCTCCATTATCCGTTCGAAGTACCTTAACATTTGTTTTGAATTGATTAGTAATGTAGTTCTGAAAATTAATGAAAGCGTCAAATACTCTATCTTTAGATGGCATTAAGGTGATCCAAGTGTATCTCAACTTTTCATCAATGAATGTCACAAAGTACTTATTATTATCTCTTGATAAACATGGGGAAGTCCATACATCCGAGTGGACCAAATCAAAACATTTTTCATATATGGTAGAGGACTTAGGAAATACACTTTTACAATGTTTTCCTAAAATGCAAGACTCACACACCGAGTTATTAAACGAAATATTAGGCAATATTATTTCCAAGGCACGCGAGTGAGGATGTCCCAATCTAGCGTGCCATATTGCATTAGAACTACTAGCTAAGCATGAATTAAAACTTGATAAAGTAAGATTGCTTGAAGAATCTTCTAAGATGTATAAGTTTCCTTTTGTGTTTCCTTCTCCAAGAACCCTTCCGGTCTTAATATCCTGAAAATGGAAACTATTAGGCCCAAAGATAGCATAAGCATCAAGATCAGTAGTAGCTCTCTTAACCGATACAAGATTCGAAGTGAAAGATGGCATGTAGAAAGCTTGAGATTCTTTGTCAAATAGTTTTAAACTTCCTATTCCTTTAACCGGTATCCTATCACCATTAGCAATCACTACATTTCCACTTGTAGTTTTAATGTTACTAATCAAATTTGGATTACTAATCATGTGATGAGAAGCTCCAGAATCAATAACAAGAGAAGTACTAGTCTTATTAGGTTTAGTAGCAAAGTATGTGATACCGGACTCCTTTAGTGCGGCGATGGATCAAATGAGTGCTTCTAAGTCTGACTTGCGCACCACGTCATTTGAATATGCTACCATGGCCATCTCATCTCCTTGCTTCAAGCTTTCGGGTTAAGGTTGTTTTGTTGAGTTTGATGAGCTTGGCGTTTCTTGTGCTTGATGAGCTTGGAACTTTCTTGGCTTGAATTCCCTTGAATGCCAATCTTTGGGCTTGAGATGTGGATGAAGGATCCACCAATCCTCCTTTGTATGACCATCCTTCTTGCAATGATCGCATGTTTTCCTATTCTTGCCTTTGTAGCCTTGATTTGGTTGGTAATTGCCCTTATTGGCCATTGGGAGTTCTTGTTTACCACTAAAGAGACCAAAAGACCCTTGTTCCTTTTGAATTTGTGCACAAACTTCATCAAGTCTAGGGAGCTTCTCCGATCTTAAGATATGCTTTATGAGGTCGTTAAACGTCGGATTGAGTGTGAGAAGCAAACCGAAGACCTTATCTTGTTCTCTTCTTTCTTCAATGATTGAAAAATCCTTTGTGCTTGGACGTAACATCTCTAATTCAGCCCAAAGAGATCTAAATTTCCCAAAGTGTTGAGTAAATTCTAGATCCTCTTGATTGAGATTGTTGATTGCCCTTTTTACTTCGAAGACGCGGGTCAAGTTGGATATGTTCCCGTAGACATTCTTTAGTGTATCCCAAAGCTCCTTTGCGGTGTCACAATAGGAGTATGCCTCAAGGATTGATGGGTCTAGTGAGTTTTGAAGGAGACCCAAAACTGTTTGGTCTTCTTGAAACCATTTGATTTCCTCCTCGGTCTTGGTCTCATTTTCTTCATCTTGTGTGTCTTCTTTAAGGTTTTGTGTGATCTCAATGTGTCTCCACAAACCTCTTCCACACAAAGTAGTCTTAGTTGTTCTTGCCCACAGCAAGTAATTATTCCCTTTGAGGGTAATCGGAATGATCATGGTTTTTAGATTTTCCATGATTTTCTTGGTGTTTAATCACAAAGCTAGCAACTTTCTCAACTCAGCACCAATGGATTTGAGGAATTTCTCTCAGAGAGAAATGAGGCTAGCAACGTGAAAGGAAGAAAAATGAAGTGAAAATCACAAAGCTAGCAACTTTCTCAACTCAGCACCAATGGATTTGAGGAATTTCTCTCAGAGAGAAATGAAGCTAGCAGCGTGAGAAAGGAGAAAATAAAGAAGAAAAACGTGGAGAATGAGTAGAAATGACAAGAACTGATGGAGAAATGATGGAGAAATGATGGAGAATGATGGAGAATGATGGAGAATAACCAAGAATAAAGCGGAATAGATAGGAGCAAGATCAATGCTCTGATACCATGTTAGATTTTAGAGATTATAAATGAGAGATTTTGAGATAAAGTAGAAGAAACACCATAGTAGAATATTAGAGAAGAATTTCCTATTGATCTTTGTGAAATACATAGCATATTTATAGGAGAATTACAAGGGAACCTAGGTTTAACTTTAATTTGAACCAGCCAATAGGAGTATAGTCTTTGGGCGTCCTTGACCATGCCAGCCTGTTTCCAGCCCCTTCCTTGACCAAATGGATAAGAAGGAAGACCAAGGACAAGGTGCCAATGCACCTGGACACTCAAGTGGCTTGGTGCATGATCCAAACGTTTCCAACCTTCTAGAAGACTCTCGAAGGCTTCCTCAAATGTTCCGGAGGCTCCCTATGGTCGTACGGACTTGTACGGATCCGTACAGACTTGTAAGGACTTGTACGGATCCGTACGGACTTGTACGGACACCCAAATCCACCCATCTTCCCTAAGCTCCCTTGATGATAAGCTTGATTAATACTAAAGAACGTCTACGGGAACATCTTCAACTTGACCCGGGTCTTTGAAGTAAAAAGTGTTGAATTTAAGGAGAATAAACAAGAATTAGAAATTATCAAGAACTGATGAGATTGAAGAAGGTTGAGAGAGATTTCTAGAAAATTCTTTTCTTGTTATATTCACTCTAGAGCTCGGTTTTCATATATATACATGTAAGAGAAAAGATTTAAAAATAAGACACAAAAATTTACAATGAATAAAAGACTAACACCCTTGACTTCCTAAAATGGTTAAACATGCTAGAATCAAGGCCTGAGCGTCTTTCTTCTTTAGGTGTGGAGCATGGACCTCGCCTTTACCCAATGGCTCCTCATTTGCTTCTTCTTTGGTTTTCAACCCTCTGACCTGCTTAGGATTCAACTGAGAGTCCTTCCTTCTAGTTACATCCCAATGTCTAGTTTTGCCACTCATTAAACCATCAACTCCACTCTTCTCCTTACTTGTTGCACACGGCACTTCTCCCTTAGTCTTAGATGCATTCACCAAGTTCCCAGATACTTGAAATGCACTCCAGCTCCTTCCCTTTGTTATTATGTGAACTCGTATTGCTACTTCCCATGTATGCCTTCTCATCCATATTCTCAACACTCCCCCGCAAGATAGGCTGGTAGGGATCCTTTAAGCCTATCTTGTCATGGATGTACTCACATATACTTAGGGAAGTAGCCTTTGTGAAGATGTCTGCCATCTGGTCTCCACTCTTCACAAACTTAGGGATTATTAGCCCATCTTGAATCTTGCCCCGGATGAAGTGACAATCCACTTCAATGTGTTTCGTTCTCTCATGAAACACTGGTTTTGAAGCTATGTGTATTGCGGCTTGGTTATCGCAATAAAGGCTCATTGGTTTGGTTTCTTGAATACCCAAATCCTTGAGAAGAGCCTTCCGCCATATTATCTCCTTTGTGACTTCCTTCATTGCTCTATACTCAGCCTCAGTACTTGACAATGCAATTACCTTCTGTTTTTTACTCCTCCAAGTGACAAGATTTCCTCCTACAAATGTGCAATACCCAGTTGTAGATTTTCTATCTTGTTTGTCTCCAGCGTAGTCTGAATCACAATAGGCTTCCACTTCGGTATTTTCATTGCGACTCAACCATATTCCCTTTCCAGGGTTCCCCTTGAGATACCTAAGTATTCTCTCCACCATGCCCCAATGATGTGCTTTCGGAGCTTGCATGTGCTGGCTCACCCTATTATAGTTAAGTAGATTAGTTTTCCAACTAACCTTTGATATTGCTTGACATCAGGCCACATTTCCTCCTTACTCACATCTTGATAGCATTCTTCAATGGGCGCTTTTGCAGGCTTCGACCCTAACTTGCCGGTTTCCTTTAGTAAGTCAATCACATAATTCCTTTGTGATATAAACATCCCATTTGGCTCTCTGATCATCTCAATGCCCAAGAAATACCTCAGCTCTCCCAAATCTTTTATATCAAACGTGGAGCTCAGAATTTCCTTGGTCCTTTTAACTCCTTCAACATCTTTTCCGGTGATGATGATATTATCTACATAGATAAGAACCGCCAGTAGCCCCTCTTTACCCCTCTTGGTGAATAGAGTATGATCAGCTTCCGACTTCACAAATTCCTTCTCCAGCAAGCATCTGCTCAGTCTTTGGTACCAGGCCCTCGGAGATTGTTTCAAACCATAAATAGCTTTCTTCAATTCACAGACCTAATTTGTACCTGTACCATATCCTTGTGGAAGAGCCATAAAGACTTCCTCTTCTAGGTCTCCTTGTAAAAAGGCATTTTTACATCCATTTGCCATAACTCCCATGACAATTTAACCGCAATGGATAGGAAAACGCTTACCGAATGCAATTTTGCCACCGGAGCAAATGTTTCTGTATAATCTTCTCCATAGACTTGTGTGTACCCCTTTGCCACTAGTCTCGCTTTGTATCTCTCGACTTCACCATTGCTTTTATACTTGATAGTATAAACCCATCTACATCCCACTAGCTTCTTCCCTCTTGGCATCTCAGTCAAATTCCATGTATTGTTTCTCACCATAGAACTGATCTCTTCTTCCATGGCTTTAACCCATCTCTCGTCTCTACATGCTTCCTCATATGATGCTAGGACTTGATGTTCATCAATCTTGGTGAGGTAAGTTTGTTGCTCAGCACCTAAATAGGACACTGAACTATATGCTTCAATAGGATATTTTATGTCACTTACGGTTAATTCTCTTCTCTTTGAAGTACATGATCTACTTGGTAAGGAAGGGATGCTGTCGCCTATAGGTTCAGAATCAAAGTCTGCCGTACGCCCAGAACATCCCTCACCTACGGTAGACTTCACCTCAGATCCTATATGCTCTTGTTAAACCGTAGCTAATCCATTGTAATACACCCTAGTGTTTTTCCAATTTTCCGGGCCATGCCTTATCCGTTGGCTTCTTCTAAGAAGGGGTTCTTGAGTTACCTCAACTTCTTCATGTTCAGACTCCCCCTAACCACTTGCAAGTTTTGATTCTTCAACCGGTTCGGTAGTGAGCTTGTATCCGATGAGAGTTGCTTAATGTCTTCTTCTTCACCTCCTTGCTCATTCTGAGATACCCCTTGCACATCATTACCTCCATTCGAACCATTGACATCTGCCAAGATGCTTCTTAGCACTCGCTCTCTATCTATGCCCGAGCTCACAATGTCATCTAAATCCTCCCTTTTTTTTCTTCAAAATACCCACAATTCTCATCAAAAAGCACCTCTCTTGAAACATATATCCTATTGGTTTCTGGATGGAAACACTTGTATCCCTTCTGAGTGCTTGAGTATCCCACGAAAATACATTTGATGCTTTTTGGCTCAAGTTTACTCCTTAGTGCATCAGGGATAAAAACATAGCATTTACACCCGAAAACTCTTAGGTGATCAATGCTTGGCTTTACTCCATTCAAAATTTCAAATGGAGACTTGTGGCTCAGACTTTCAGTGGGTAAACGATTAATCACGTAGCACGCCGCCATCACAGCATCTCCCCAAAATCTCTTAGGCACGCCTCTATCAAACATCATACTTCTAGCCACCTCCAGCAAATGTCTATTCTTTCTCTCGGAAACTCCATTCTGCTGAGGTGTGTATGCACAAGAAGTTTGGTGAATTATCCCATTGTCATCCAGCAACTTCTTGAATCTATTACTCATATACTCTCCACCATTATCACTCCTAATGATCTTGATCTTTGTACCAAACTAATTCAGTGCATAATTGTAGAATTTTTGAAATGAATCAAATACGTGATCCTTAGAGCTCATTAGAGTTACGCAAGTGTACTTTGACCTTTGATCAATGAAAGACACGAAATACTTATATTGATCTTTTGAAGTACAGGGGGCTGACCACACATCCGAATTTATCAACTCAAAACACTTCTCATACAAAGTAGTAGATTCCGGAAACACTTTCCTACAATGCTTCCCTAAGACACATGCTTCACACTCCTTATTAGGTAAGGTGAGGTTGGGCAGGACCATGCTGAGCACCTTGTGACTTGGATGACCAAGGCGTGACTGCCATAAAGGGCTTGAACCAACCAGACTAACCGCAAATGACTCCATCACTCCATCTTCTTTATTCAGCAAATACAAACCACCTTCCACATTCCCTACTCCGATTACTTCCTTAGTCTCATTATCCTGAAACTCAACATTATTAGATCCAAAAATAAATTTGCAATCTAGATCTTTAGTTGCTTTATAAACCGAGAGTAAATTAGATTTGAATTTCGGAATGTACAAGGCCTTAGTATTTTTCCTAAACACTTTTAGGTCTCCAATTCCTTCTATTTGAACCTCTTTTCCATTTGCAATTTTAACATTTCCTTCACAAGGCTTAATATTTGTTAACAGCTTGGCCTTGCAAATCATATTATGACTTGCTCCAGAATCTATTATCACCTTCTCCCTATCTTTAGAGGTAAAAAAAACCTTACCAGACTCAGCTAGCTTAGCAATACTCTTGATGAGAGCTTCCAGATTGCTTTTCCTCACCAAGTTGTCATTTTTCACGTTTGCTACTCCAGCAAAGTTCCTTGGTCCTAGACTACTTCCTTGGCCATTTCCCCTTAGTCTAGTCGGCTTTAAATGTGGGTGCAAGGTCCAGCATTTTTCCTTAGTATGTCCTTTCATCTTGCAATGCTCACATTCTAGACTCCTTCTTTCCCCATAGAGTTGGCTCCTATGTGCAGCATGTGCCATTTCGCTTGATGCTTTGAACAAGCCCCTAGACCCTTCCTCCTTTTGGATCTGTTGACAGACTTCATTCAGCATTGGAAGCTTGTAAAAGCGAAGGATGTGTTGAATGAGGCTCTTGTAGGACTCATTTAACGTGAGTAGTAGCCCAAACACCTGGTCATGTTCCCTCCTCTCATTCAATTCCTTGGGGTCATTTGTTGCTGGCCTGAGCATCTCAAGCTCAGCCCATAATCCTCTAAATACCCCAAATAGATCCTTGAATGCCTTTCCATCCTTCTGAAGGTCATTCAACACTTTCTTCACCTCAAAAATCTTAGAAATGTTTGAGATGTCTCCATACACTCCTTTGAGTGTGTCCCACAGCTCCTTGGCTGTCTCACAGTAGGAGTAAGCAGCGACTATTGACGGCTCTAGAGAGCTTTGGAGCACCGCAAGAACTTGTTGGTCTTCTTTCTCCCACTTCTGCCCCTTCACAATGCCATCACCCACTGCTCTTTCTCCAACTACCTCTTCCCCAGCAGCCTCCTTTGGAGTTTCCACATAACTCCATAGACCTCTGCTTCTTAGAGCAGTTCTTGTAGTGCTTGACCACAGCAAGTAGTTGCTCCCTTTGAAGACAACTGGCAGTACCACTTGTTTCTGCATCTCCATAAGCTTTTTCCAACAAACAGCTTGAGAATATGAAGAGAAAAAAGGAAAAAATCTGAGAGAGAGAGATTTTTAGATGAGAAAGAAACAGTTTAGAAGATTTTCAAGGGTCTCAAAACATGCTCTGATACCATGTTGATTTTAAGGAGAATAAACAAGAATTAGAAATTATCAAGAACTGATGAGATTGAAGAAGGTTGAGAGAGATTTCTGGAAAATTCTTTTCTTGTTATATTCACTCTAGAGCTCGGTTTTCATATGTATACATGTAAGAGAAAAGATTTAAAAACAAGACACAGAAATTTACAATGGATAAAAGACTAACACCCTTGACTTCCTAAAATGGTTAAACATGCTAGAATCAAGGCCTGAGCGTCTTTCTTCTTTAGGTGAGGAGCATGGAACTCGCCTTTACCCAATGGCTCCTCATTTGCTTCTTCTTGGGTTTTCAATCCTCTGACCTGCTTAGGATTCAACTGAGAGTCGTTCCTTCTAGTTAGGTAATCAACAATCTCAATCAAGAGGATCTAGAATTTACTCAACACGTTGGGAAATTGAGATCTCTTTAGGCTGAATTAGAGATGTTACTGTTGAGAATATAGATGAGAAGGCATACATGGGAAGTAGCAATACTAGTTCACATAATAACAAAGGGAAGGAGCTGGAGTGCATTGCAAGTATCTGGGAACTTGGCGAATGCTCTAAGACTAAGGGAGAAGTGCCGTGTGCAACAAGTAAGGAGAAGAGTGGAGTTGATGATTTAATGAGTGGCAAAACTAAACATTGGGATGTAACTAGAAGGAAGAACTCTCAGTTGAATCATAAGCAGGTCAGAGGGTTGAAAACCCAAGAAGAAGCAAATGAGGAGCCATTGGGTAAAGGCGAGCTCCATGCTCCTCACCCAAAGAAGAAAGACGCTCAAGCTTTGATTCTAGCATGTTTAACCATTTTAGGAAGTCAAGGGTGTTAGTCTTTTATCCATTGTAAATTTCTGTGTCTTATTTTTAAATCTTTTCTCTTACATGTATACATATGAAAACCGAGCTCTAGTGTGATTGATAATAACAAAAAAGAATTTTCCAGAAATCTCTCTCAACCTTCTTCAATCTAATCAGTTCTTTATAATTTATAATTATTTTTTATTCTCCTTAAAATCAACATGGTATCAGAGCATGTTTAGAGATCCTTGAAAATCTTCTAAACTGTTTCTTTCTCATCTAAAATCTCTCTCTCTCAGATTTTTTTCCTTTTTTCTCTTCATACTCTCAAGCTGTTTGTTGGAAAAAGCTTATGGAGATGCAGAAACAAGTGGTACTGCCAGTTGTCTTCAAAGGGAGAAACTACTTGCTGTGGTCAAGGACTACAAGAACTGCTCTAAGAAGCAGAGGTCTATGGAGTTATGTGGAAACTCCAAAGGAGGCTGCTGGGGAAGAGGTAGCTGGAGAAGGAGCAGTGGGTGATGGTATTGTGAAGGGGCAGAAGTGGGAGAAAGAAGACCAACAAGTTCTTGCGGTGCTCCAGAGCTCTCTAGAGCCGTCAATACTCGCTGCTTACTCCTACTGTGAGACAGCCAAGGAGCTGTGGGACACACTCAAAGGAGTGTATGGAGACATCTCAAACATTTCTAGGATTTTTGAGGTGAAGAAAGTGTTGAATGACCTTCACAAGGATGGAAAGGCATTCAAGGATCTATTTGGGGTATTTAGAGGATTATGGGCTGAAATTGAGATGCTCAGGCCAGCAACAAATGACCCCAAGGAATTGAATGAGAGGAGGGAACAAGACCAGGTGTTTGGGCTACTACTCACGTTAAATGAGTCCTACAAGAGCCTCATTCAACACATCCTTCGCTTTGACAAGCTTCCAACGCTGAATGAAGTCTGTCAACAGATCCAAAAGAAGGAAGGGTCTAGGGGCTTGTTCAAAGCATCCAGCAAAATGGCACATGCTGCACATAGGAGCTAACTCTATGGAGAAAGAAGGAGTCTGGAATGTGAGCATTGCAAGATGAAAGGACATACTAAGGAAAAATGCTGGACCTTGCACCCACATTTAAAGTCGGCTAGACTAAGGGGAAATGGCCAAGGAAGTAGTCTAGGACCAAGGAACTTTGCTGGAGTAGCAAACGTGAAAAATGACAACTTGGTGAGGAAAAGCAATCTGGAAGCTCTCATCAAGAGTATTGCTAAGCTAGCTGAGTCTGGTAAGGTTTTCTTTACCTCTAAAGCTAGGGAGAAGGTGATAATAGATTCTGGAGCAAGTCATAATATGATTTGCAAGGCCAAGCTGTTAACAAATATTAAGCCTTGTGAAGGAAATTTAAAGTTGCAAATGGAAAAGAGGTTCAAATAGAAGGAATTGGAGACCTAAAAGTGTTTAGGAAAAATACTAAGGCCTTGTACATTCCGGAATTCACATCTAATTTACTCTCGGTTTATAAAGCAACTAAGGATCTAGATTGCAAAGTTATTTTTGGATCTAATGATGTTGACTTTCAGGATAATGAGACTAAGGAAGTAATCGGAGTAGGGAATGTGGAAGGTGGTTTGTATTTGCTGAATAAAGAAGATGGAGTGATGGAGTCGTTTGCGGTTAGTCTGGTTGGTTCAAGCCCTTTATGGCAGTCACGCCTTGGTCATCCAAGTCACAAGGTGCTCAGCATGGTCCTGCCCAACCTCACCTTACGTAATAAGGAGTGTGTGTTGAATAATGAGAAAATACATTAGCTTAAGACCCAATGAAGAGAAGAGGCCTTATTCAACTTATGCAAGTCCATTAAGAAGTTTTCTAAAAGGGTGAAGACTTTGGGTGCACAAGTGGGTGTCTCGGGAAGTGTGAAAAGGAAGGAGATGTGTTTGAATTTCAAATAAGAGATTGGAGGGAAATTTAATGTTGTGAAACCCTTCTTCACCTCCTAATTTCGTGGCTCTCCTCTATATATACATGTTGTACACCCTTTGTAACACTTAATCAATTCTAATTGAATTTTCTCTTTATCTCTCATTCTATTGTTTCTCTTTCAAGCACTCTCAAACTCTCTAATCTTCTATTCCGCAAATTCAACATGGTATCAGAGCAAGGTTCTTAACTAAATCAAGCTCTTGTTATCCCTTTTTCAAATCTCTTCTTTTAAAATTCTGGGAATACTCTTTGTCAATCCTTTTTCACTCTGAGACTTAGTCCTCAAAGTCATTGACTCTTGAGTTGTGAAAAGGCTGAAAAAGTGTGTTTCTTGAAGCTTCTCTAATATTTTCTTGAGAATATCTCTTAATCCTCTGGTTAATAGAATTATCCGGTGAATAAATCTTGAAACACCATGGAAAATTCTAAACCAATTGTTATTCCAATCATCTTGAAGGGTGTCAACTATTTGCTGTGGTCAAGAATGATAAGAACAGCTCTATGTGGTCGTGGGCTTTGGAGCCATGTCTTGAAAGGTCAGGATCCAAAAGATAGAGAAGAAGCCATCGGTAATTATGAAGATAAGTGGTTCCAAGAGGACCAAATGGTGCTCGGAATCATCCAGAACTCTCTTGAAGCATCCATCCTTGAAGCCTACTCCTACTGTGAAAATGCAAAGGAATTGTGGGATACTCTTCAAACCGTGTATGGGAATACTTCAAACTTGAGCAGAATCTATGAAGTCAAGAAGGCTATCAATGATCTAAGCCAAGAAGATTTGGAGTTTACAAAACACTTTGGCAAATTCAGATCATTGTGGGCTGAACTAGAAATGTTAAGGCCAAGCACGATTGATCCTTTGGTGTTAAATGAGAGGCGCGAACAAGACAAGGTCTTTGGTCTGCTATTGACCTTAAATCCAACTTACAAGGATCTCATTAAGCACCTCCTTAGGGCAGACAATCTCCCCAGCCTAGATGAAGTGTGCTCCAAGATACAAAAGGAGCAAGGATCTCATGGTCTATTTGGGGGAAATGGCGAGCTGGCTATGGCTAACAAAGTAGAGCTGGGTGATGCCAACAAAGGATTTTACAAACCGTTGGGATCAAACCAGAACAAGAAAGTGGGATCAAATGCAATCTGTGAGCATTGCAAGAAAGAGGGGCACACAAAGGAAAAATGCTGGAAGCTCCATCCTCATCTAAAACCAAGCTGGTGGAAGGAACCAAGAGCTAATGTCTCCCAAGAAGTGGCTGGGAATCAGGCTGGGACATCCAAGAGGGCTGAAGAAGGAGAAATGAGAGTTTTGGTGCCATATCAACAAGAATCTGAATTTGTGAGGAAATCAGATTTGGAAGCTCTCATCAAAGCCTTGAAAGAGGCTGGTAGGTCTGGTATGGTTTCTGGAAACTCTCTTCATGCTCAAAACATTTCAAAACCTTTGATTGTAGATTCTGGTGCATCACATCATATGATAAGTGATGCACATCTAATGAATAACATAAAATCGGCTGTAGGTAATGTCATTATAGCAAATGGAGATAGTATTCCAATTGATGGAGTAGGAAATCTTAGGTTATTTGGAAAAGATTTGAACGCTTTCTACATGCCTAAGTTTACTTCAAATTTGTTATCCGTAAAGAAAGTTACATCTGATTTGAATTGTTATGCTATATTTGGTCCTAATGATGTACACTTTCAGGATATTGAGACCATGAATCTACTCGGAAAAGGAGTAGCAAAGGAGGAGTTGTATGTTCTTGAAAATAACAAGTCGGACTCCAATTTATTTTGTAGTTTTAGTCTGAATGTTTCTAATGTTAGTAGTTCAATTTGGCATGCAAGGCTAGGTCATCCGCACTCTAGAGCATTAGAACTATTGTTGCCTAGGATTTCTTTCAAAAATGATGAATGTGAAGCTTGTATACTTGGCAAACATTGTAAATCTGTGTTTTCCAAGTCTCCAACTATCTATGAAAAGTGTTTTGATTTAATTCATTCTGATGTTTGGACCTCACCATGTGAATCTAGAGAACATCATAAATACTTTGTCACCTTCATAGATGAAAAATCAAAATATACATGGCTAACACATCTTCCATCCAAAGATAGAGTTCTAGAAGCATTTAGAAATTTTCAAGCATATGTGACTAACCATTATAATGCCAAGATTAAAATTTTTAGATCAGATAATGGTGGAGAGTACACAAGCCATGCCTTCAAACAACACTTAGCAAACCATGGGATAGTCCATCAAACCAGCTGCCCATACACTCCTCAGCAAAATGGAGTTGCTGAAAGAAAGAATAGGCACTTAATGGAAGTGGCCCGGTCTATGATGTTCCATACAAGTGTTCCCAAGAGATTTTGGGGAGATGCTGTGGTTTCAGCATGCTATTTGATTAACCGAATGCCAACAAAAATTTTGGATGATCACTCTCCATTTGAGGTATTAAACAACTCTAAACCCGCCATTAACCACTTACGTGTGTGTTTGGGTGTGTTTGTTTTGTATTAATCCAGGAGAACAAAGAAACAAGTTGGAAGCTAAAAGTGTGAAGAGCATGTTCATTGGATACTCCACAACACAAAAAGGTTACAAAATGCTTTGTTCCGGAAACAAGGAAGATTCTAGTCTCAAGGGACGTGAAGTTTGTTGAAACGAAAGGGTTCTATGATGAGAAGAACTGGAAAGAATTGGAAAATCTATCATCCTCATCATCAGACCGAGCTAGCAATTTGAGAAAAATCTTAGAGAACCTTGGATTACATCAGCTAGAAGCTAGTACAAGCACATCTCAATCAAATGAAGAAACTATACCCTTTGATCCTGAGGGAGGCAATAAACAAGAGGATCCAGTAGTGGCTCAACAAGACTCAACAATTCATGATCAAAATGAATCAGAAGTTCGCAATGAAGCGGTTCATGATCAAAGTGAAGAGAGTCCGGAAAGTCAAGAAGAAGCTCAAACCTCAGATTCTGACTTTGAAGGGCCAGAACCTCAAGTTCAAGATCAAGAAGAGGGTTTAAGGAGAAGTACAAGACAAAGGTTTGGACCAGAACATTGGAAGCAAACCCGAGTGTACTACAACAACAAGGCAGTTGCTCATCCCATTCAAGCTGTTTGCACTCTAGCTCATTTCCCATTGGAACATCAAGCCTACATGGGCAAGTTGGATGAAGCTGAGATTCCAACAACCTATGAAGAAGCCAAGGAGCTTAAAGTATGGAGAGATGCTGTTGGTGAAGAAAAGAAAGCTATGGAAATCAACCACACTTGGGATGAAGCTGAACTGCCCAAAGGGAAGAAGGCCGTAAGCTCTAGATGGATCTTCACTATCAAGTATAGAAGTGATGGAGAAATAGAGCGTTACAAGGCTAGGCTGGTGGCTAGAGGATTCACTCAAACCTATGGAGAGGACTACCTTGACACATTTGCACCTGTGGCAAAACTTCATACGGTAAGTCATTTTATCCTTAGCTACTAACTTGGAATGGGATCTTTGGCAGATGGACGTCAAGAATGCATTCTTGCAAGGGGAACTAGAGGATGAAGTCTACATGACTCCACCACCAGGCTTGGAGGACTCAACTGCACTAGGAAAGGTGTTGAGACTCAAGAAAGCAATCTATAGACTGAAGCAATCTCCTCGAGTATGGTACCACAAGTTGAGTACAACACTCAAGAGTAAAGGCTTCAAGAAACAAGAATGTGCAAAACTCGGGATAAAGTATTTTCAGGATTTGGGGATCGTGCAAAACTCGGGTGCAAAAGGACATGGATAGCTGGCAATGAATTTAGCCAAAGGAGTGTCCCAATGCAACCTTATCCAACCGGTCAAAGCAAGGAGGGCTGGAGCAAGGCTGGCAATCTTATCCACATGGTCAAAAGGAGCCTCCAAGACTAAGCCCTTATTGGCTAGTTTGAATTAAAGCATTTCTATTGGTTGTTGCATTTTGAATTTACTTAGAGAAAACCCTAGTTTTTTCTCTATAAATGTAATGTCTCATTATCAATGAAATGCTAGACCCTTTGGGGTCCCATTCTCTCATTCTCCATGAAATCTCTCTCATTTTATTCTCCTTAGTCTCATTTACATGCTTATTCTCTTAGTTCATACTTGCATATTCTCCATGTCATTTACATTATTCTATCATGCTTAATCTCTCTAATTCTAACAAATAATACTATGGAAGTGATTGGAGAAGGAGGAGTTAAAGGTGGGCTGTATGTTTTGAATAAAGGGGAGCAAGATGTAGTGAAGTCTTGTGGTCTGAGTGAAGTTGGTTCAAGATCTTTATGGCACTCACGGCTAGGTCACCCAAGCAACAAGGTGCTCAGCATGATCTTGCCCAATATCACCGAAGACAATAAAGGATGTGAAGCTTGTGTGTTAGGCAAGCAATGTAGAAGTAGTTTTCCGGATTCCACAACTAAGTATGCTAAGTGTTTTGAGCTGATTCACTCTGATGTATGGACAACTCCATGTATCTCCAAAGATCAATATAAGTATTTTGTCTCTTTTATTGATGAAAAGTCCAAGTATACGTGGGTGACACTCATGAGTTCCAAGAGCCAAGTATTTGAATCCTTTGTGAAATTCGACAAGTATGTCAAAATACAATTTGGAACCAAGATCAAAATTCTCTGAAGTGATAATGGGGGAGAATACCTAAGTAATCAGTTCAAGAATTTTGTGGAAGAAAAGGGAATAGTGCACCAAACTTCATGTGCTTATACTCCTCAGCAAAACGGAGTATCGGAAAGGAAGAATAGGCATTTGTTGGAGGTAGCTAGAAGCATGCTGTTTGATCGGAAAGTTCCAAAAAGCTTTTGGGGAGATGCCATAATGACAGATTGTTATGTCATCAATTGGTTACCAACACCAAACCAAAACAACAAGTCTCCATATGAGGTGCTTAATGGAGTAAAGCTTAACATCAATCATCTTCGAGTATTTGGAAGTAAGTGTTATGTGCTTATCCCTGAGTCACAAAGAAGTAAGATGGAGCCTAAAAGTATGAGATGTGTCTTTGTTGGATACTCAAGTACCCAAAAGGGGTATAAGTGTTATAATCCAGAAACTAACAGGATTCATGTGTCAAGAGAAGTCCAATTTGAAGAGGAGAATGGATATTTTCAAAGTGAGAGTTGGAAAGACCTTGAAGAGATTGTTAGTTCAAGTCTGGATAGGGCACAAGTACTAAGGAGCATTTTAGTGAGTGAAGATGGACAAAGAAGAGGCACGGATGACTTGGAAACTTCTTCTAATAGGAGTGAAGATGAAGTAAAAGAAGACAGAAACGAGTCTCAAATCTCTGAGGAAAGTGATTCAGCTCTTGGAGAATCAAGTGATACTAAAAATCAACCAGAAGGAGAAGAAGTGACCATAGACCCTAAGGAAGGTCTGATGCATGAGGAGGGTGAAGAAACCTAAGCCCCAGAACCTATCTTAAGAAGGAGTTAGAGGAGAAAATTTGATCCAGAAATTTAGAAAAATACAAGGGTTTACTTTCAATGGTCTATCTATGGTTCAACAAGACAACACAAGGACCGAGGCGTTGTTTAGTGTGAGTAGGGGATGTTCTGGGCGTACGGCAGGCTTTGACCCTGATCCTATAGGCGACAGCATCCCTCCCTCATCTACTAAGCAACACAACTCACAAGAAGAAAATCTAGCCGTTACAACCATAAGGTATCCTATTGAAGCATATTATTCTACAATTCATTTACCGGATAAGGATCAAGCATTTTTGAGTGCAATTGATGAGCAAGTACCAACAACCTATGAAGAAGCTTGTAAAAGCAAAGTTTGGGTTGAGGCAATGGAAGAAGAAATTGCCTCAATAATTAGAAATAATACTTGGAGCATGATGGAGTTGCCTAAGGGACAGAAAACCGTGGGCTGTAGATGGGTCTATACGATTAAGTACAAGAGCACAGGAGAGATAGAGAGGTACAAAGCTCGGCTGGTGGCTAAGGGGTATACACAAGTCTACGGGGAAAACTACAACGAGACATTTGCACGGTTGCCAAACTTCACTCAGTCCGAGTTCTTTTGTCGATTGCCATAAATCTCTCATGGGGGCTGTGGCAAATGGACGTAAGAAATGCATTCTTGCAAGGAGACTTAGAAGAAGAAGTTTCCATGGTGGCTCCTCAAGGATATGACCAGAAGCAAGGCCAAGTATGTAAACTAAGAAAGGCAATTTATGGTCTCAAGCAGTCCCCGAGAGCTTGGTACCAAAGATTAAGTGGCTGCCTTGAAGAGGAGAATTTTACAAAATCAGAAGCTGATCACTCTCTATTCACCAAACGAGGAGAAAAGGGGATCATAGTGATTTTGATTTATGTTGATGACATCATAATCACTGGTAGTGATGAAGAGGGCATTCTTAGGACCAAGGAAATCTTGAAAAAATCATTTGACATAAAGGATTTAGGAGAGCTAAAATATTTCCTTGGAATTGAAATGATGAGGTCGGAGGAAGGGATGTTTATCTCTCAAAGGAAGTATGCTCTGGATCTCTTAACCGAGACTGGAAAGCTTGGAGGAAGGCCTGCAAAAACTCCTATTGAAGATGGGTACCAAGATGTACCTGAGGGGGAGCTATGGGCTGATGTGAAACAATACCAAAGGCTAGTGGGAAAATTAATCTACTTGACTATCACACGTCCTGATATTAGTTTTGCAGTGAATCGTGTGAGTCAACATATGCAAGCCCCAAGAGTGCATCATTGGAATATGGTAGAAAGAATTCTAAGGTATCTCAAAGGGAGTCCCGGGAAGGGAGTGTGGCTTAAGTGTTGTGGAAACACAGAGCTGGTAGGCTACTGTGATGTAGATTGGGGAGGTGATAAAATGGATAGGAAGTCCACTACTGGATATTGCACATTTGTTGGAGGTAATCTAGTGACTTGGAGAAGTAAGAAACAAAAGGTAACAGCCTTATCAAGTGCTGAGGCAGAGTACCGGGCAATGAAAGAAGTAACAAAAGAGTTTATCTGGTTGAAAGCTTTGCTTAGAGATCTGGGAATACATGAGGATAAACCAACCACTCTCTATTGTGATAACCAAGCAGCCATACACATTGCCTCCAATCCAGTTTTTCATGAGCGAACAAAACACATTGAGATAGACTGTCATTTTGTTCGAGAAAAAATTCATGGAGGAGTTGTGATTCCAAGGTTCATCAAGAGTGAAGAACAAATGGCAGATATCTTCACCAAGGCAACCACATCGCTAGTCAGAAACTATATACAGTCCAAGGTTGGCTTAATAGATCCCTACCAGCCAGCCTTGAGGGGGAGTGTTGAAGAAAACGAAAAGATAGTGTGTGTGGGAAGGCTAGCCAAATGCAAAAGAGAAGAGGAAACTAGCTGTTGGAAAGGAATTGGAGGCAACGGATTTCGGTTGAAACAAGACCAGGTCTGAAAGTCAAAGACTTGAGATGAACCATGCTAAGAACCAGTGGACAGTTGCCAGCCCCTAACACTCAGCCTAAAGGAGCAAACTTGGAAGTCCCTCCCAAGCATGTTTTGCCATTTTAGGCTAAGTAGAGATTAGTAATTTACCTTGTGGATATTTCATTGCATTGGCTGTAACTCTCTCTCATCTAGCTCGCCTATATCTTGTAAATGGCTTAGAAGAAATAAAATCAAGAGATTAAAAATCCTTCTCTAATTTCTCTTAATTCTTGATTCTACTCTCTAAAATCTACAAAAATGAGCCAAGTCACCAGGAAACGTTAAAATCATCGGGAAGGTTGTAGAAACGCTAACTCACCGGGCAGTTCAAGGCGGGAGGTGTTATTGTTTATCTTCTCCAAAAATCTTGAACGGGCCATCTCCTCTTGGCGCTAGCTTGTTGATCCTAAGGCGTGGGAACCTTTCAACTCTAAAGTGTAGCCAAATCAATTTTAGATTTTAGAGATTATAAATGAGAGATTTCGAGATAAACTAGAAGGAACACCATAGTAGAATATTAGAGAAGAATTTCTTATTGATCTTTGAGAATTACATAGCATATTTATAGGACAAATACAATGGAACCTAGGGTTAACTTTATTTTGAACTATCCAATGGGAGATCAGCCTTTGGAGCGCCCTTGACCATGCGAGCCTTGTTCCAACCCCTTCCTCGACCAAATGGATAAGAAGGAAGACCAAGGACAAGGCGCCAATGCACCTGGACGCTCAAGTGGCTTGGTGCATGATCCGAACGTTGCCAAGCTTTTAAAAGACTCTCGAAAGCTTACTCAAATGTTTTGGAGGCTCCCTAAAGTCGTACGGTCTTTGTACGGTCTTGTACGGCTTTGTACGAATCCATATGGACTTGTACGGGCTTGTTCGGATCCGTACGGACTTGTACGAACACCCAAATCCAACCATCTTCCCTGAGCTCCCTTGATGATAAGCTTGATTAATACTCCCCCAAAAACTTAGCCGGACTGTCAGAATAAAGGCTAAGTTTGGGAACCGAGACTACCACCTCATTAAAAACCTTACCAAGGAAAACCCAGTGGGACAAAACCTTGGTAAGGGAAAAAAGTGTGGTCTTCCCGGACCAGGCAAGTATTATCTAGGATGAGTAAGGTCTACTAACCCAAGTTTGATGTGGATGTGGTTGCAAACTTTGAGGCTAGCAACCTTGGTGAAGATGTCAGCCAACTGGTCTTCTCTCTGACCTTGTGGCAGTCAATCTCAATGTGCTTGGTCCTCTCGTGAAATACTGGTTTGGTTGCTATATGAATAGCTGCCTAATTGTCACAATGCATTGTGATGGGACTTGAAGTTTCTATGCCAAGATCCTTGAGAAAAGCCTTCAACCAAACTAATTCATTTGTCAGCTTCCTCATTGCTCTATATTCTTACTCCGCACTTGAGCATGACACAACCTTCTACTTCTTAGACTTCTTGTTGATTTTAAGGAGAATAAACTAGAAATAGAAATTATCAAGAACTCAAAGAGATTGAAGAAGGTTGAGAGAGATTTTTGGAAAATTCTTCTTGTTATTCTATCACTTGAGCTCTGTTTGAATGTGCATACATGTAAGAGAAAAAAATTAAAAACAAGACACAGGAATTTACAATGGATAAAAGACTAACACCCTTGACTTCTTAAAATGGTTAAACATGCTAGGATCAAGGCCTAGACGTATTTCTTCTTTGGGTGAGGAGCATGGAGCTTGCCTTTACCCGATGGCTCCTCATATGCTTCTTCTTGGTTTTTCAACCCTTTGACCTGCTAAGGATTCAACCGAGAAGCCTTCCTTCTAGTTTCATCCCAATGTTTATTTTTGCCACTCATTAAATCATCAACTCCACTCTTCTCCTTAGTTGTTGTATACAGCACCTCTCCCTTAGTTTTAGAGCATTCGCCAAGTTCCCAGATACTTGTTATGCACTCCAGCTCCTTCCCTTTGTTATTATGTGAACTCGCATTGCTACTTCCCATATATGCCTTCTCATCCATATTCTCAACACTCCCCCTCAAGATAGGCTGGTAGGGATCCTTTAAGCCTATCTTGTCATGGATGTACTCACATATACTTAGGGAAGTAGCCTTTGTGAAGATGTCTGCCACCTGGTCTCCACTCTTCACGAACTTAGGTATTATTAGCCCATCTTGAATCTTGCCCCGGATGAAGTGACAATCCACTTCAATGTGTTTCGTTCTCTCATGAAACACAGGATTTGAAGCTATGTGTATTGCGGCTTGGTTATCATTGTAAGAATTAGAGAGATTATGCAGAATATAAGAGATTAAACATGAGAGAATAATGTAAATGACATGGAGAATATGCAAGTATCAACTAAGAGAATAAGCATGTAAATGAGACTAAGGAGAATAAAATGAGAGAGATTTCGTGGAGAATGAGAGAATGGGACCCCAAAGGGTCTAACATTTCATTGATAATGAGGCATTACATTTATAGAGAAAAATCTAGGGTTTTCTCTAAGTAAATTCAAAATGCAACAACCAATAGAAATGCTTTAATTCAAACTAGCCAATAAGGGCTTAGGCTTTGAGGCTCCTTTTGACCATGTGGATAAGATTGCCAGCCTTGCTCCAGCCCTCCTTGCTTTGACCGGTTGGATAAGGTTGCATTGGGACACTCCTTTGGCTAGATTCATTGCCAGCTATCCATTGCCTTTTGCACCCGAGTTTTGCACGATCCCCAAATCCTGAAAATACTTTATCCCGAGTTTTGCACATTCTTGTTTCTTCATTTTAGGATGTTTGGAGACATTTTGGGGAATCCCGGATTTTGCACGGTCCGTACAATCCGTACAAAATCCGTACGGTCCGTACAAGTCCGTACAAAATCCATACGGTCGGGATGGTTTGGTCTTGCAAGGCCTGGCTGGTCTTCTTGATCAATAATCGGAATAAAGGCTCATTGGTTTGGTTTCTTGAATACCCAAATCCTTGAGAACAGCCTTCAGCCATATCATCTCCTTTGTGACCTCCTTCATTGCTCTATACTCAGCCTCAGCACTTGACAATGCAATTACCTTCTGTTTTTACTCCTCCAAGTGACAAGATTTCCTCCTACAAATGTGCAATACCCAGTTGTAGATTTTCTATCTTGTTTGCCTCCAGCGTATTCTGAATCACAATAGGCTTCCAATTCGGTATTTTCATTGCGACTCACCCATATTCCCTTTCCAGGGTTCCCCTTGAGATACCTAAGTATTCTCTCCACCATGCCCCAATGGTGTGCTTTCGGAGCTTGCATGTGCTGGCTCACCCTATTCACGGCAAAGCATATATCCGACCGAGTTATAGTTAAGTAGATTAGTTTTCCAACTAACCTTTGATTTTATTGCTTGACATCAGGCCACATTTCCTCCTTACTCACATCTTGATAACCTTCTTCAATGGGTGTTTTTGCTGGCTTCGACCCTAACTTGCCGGTTTCCTTTAGTAAGTCAATCACATACTTCTTTTGTGATATAAACATCCCATTTGGCTCTCTGATCATCTCAATGCCCAAGAAATACCTCAGCTCTCCCAAATCTTTTATATCAAACATGGAGCTCAGAATTTCCTTGGTCCTTTTAACAATACATGGCCCTCGGAGATTGTTTCGAACCATAAATAGCTTTCTTCAATTCACAGACCTGATTTGTACCTGTACCATATCCTTGTGGAAGAGCCATAAAGACTTCCTCTTCTAGGTCTCCTTGTAAAAAGGCATTTTTACATCCATTTACCATAACTCCCATGACAAGTTAACCGCAATGGATAAGAGAACCTTTACCGAATGCAATTTTGCCACTGGAGCAAAAGTTTCTGTATAATCTTCTCCATAGACTTGTGTGTATCCCTTTGCCACTAGTCTCGCTTTGTATCTCTTGACTTCACCATTGCTTTTATACTTGATAGTATAAATTCATCTACAGCCCACTAGCTTCTACCCTCTTGGCAGCTCAGTCAAATTACATGTATTGTTTCTCACCATAGAACTGATATCTTCTTCCATGGCTTTAACCCATCTCTCGTCTCTACATGCTTCCTCATATGATGCTGGGACTTGATGTTCATCAATCTTGGTTAGGTAAGCTTGTTGCTCAGCACCTAAATAGGACACTGAACTATATGCTTCAATAGGATATTTTATGTCACTTACGGTTAATTCTCTTCTCTTTGAAGTACATTATCTACTTGGTAAGGAAGGGATGCTGTTGCCTATAGGTTCAGAATCAAAGTCTGCCGTATGCCCAGAACATCCCTCAGCTACGGTAGACTTCACCTCAGATCCTATATGCTCTTGTTGAACCATCGCTAAACCATTGTAATACACCCTAGTGTTTTTCTTCTAATTTTTCGGGCCACGCCTTATCCGTTGGCTTCTTCTTAGAGGGGGTTCTTGAGTTACCTCAACTCCTTCATGTTCAGACTCCCCCTCACCACTTGCAAGTTCTGATTCTTCAACCGGTTCAGAATCACTTGGTAGTGAGCTTGTATCCGATCAGAGTTGCTCAATGTCTTCTTCTTCACCTCCTTGCTCATTCTGAGATACCCCTTGCTCATCATTACCTCCATTCGAACCATTGACATCTGCCAAGATGTTTCTTAGCACTCGCTCTCTGTCTATGCCCAAATGTTAAATAATGAGAGAATACATTAGCTTAAGACCCAATGAAGAGAAGAAGCCTTATTCAACATATGCAAGTCCATTAAGAAGTCTTCTAGAAGAGTGAAGACTTTGGGTGCACAAGTGGGTGTCTAGGGAAGTGCGAAAAGGAAGAAGATGTGTTTGAATTTCAAATAAGAGATTGGAGAGAAATTTGAATGTTGTGAAACCCTTCTTCACCTCCTAATTTCGTGGCTCTCCTCTATATATACATGTTGTACACCCTTTGTAACACTTAATCAATTCAAATGGAAACTTCTCTTTATCTCTCATTCTATTGTTTCTCTTTCAAGCACTCTCAAACTCTCTAATCTTCTATTCCGCAAATTCAACATGGTATTAGAGCAAGGTTCTTAACTAAATCAAGCTCTTGTTATCCCATTTTCAAATCTCTTCTTTTAAAATTCTGGGAATACTTTTTGTCAATCCTTTTTCATTCTGAGACTTAGTCCTCAAAGTCATTGACTCTTGAGTTGTGAAAAGGCTGAAAAACTGTATTTCTTGAAGCTTCTCTAAAATTTTCTTTTTCACTCTGAGACTTAGTCCTCAAAGTCATTGACTCTTGAGTTGTGAAAAGGCTGAAAAAGTGTATTTCTTGAAGCTTCTCTAATATTTTCTTGAGAAAATCTCTTAATCCTCTGGTTAATAGAATTATCCGGTGAATAAATCTTGAAACACCATGGAAAATTCTAAACCAATTGTTATTCCAGTCATCTTTAAGGGTGTCAACTATTTGCTGTGGTCAAGAATGATAAGAACAGCTCTATGTGGTCGTGGGCTTTGGAGCCATGTCTTGAAAGGACAAGATCCAAAAGATGGAGAAGAAGCAGTCGGTAATTATGAAGAAAAGTGGTTCCAAGAGGACCAAATGGTGCTCGGAATCATCCATAACTCTCTTGAAGCATTCATCCTTGAAGCCTACTCCTACTGTGAAAATGCAAAGGAATTGTGGGATACTCTTCAAACCGTGTATGGGAATACTTCAAACTTGAGCAGAATCTATGAAGTCAAGAAGGCTATCAATGATCTAAGCCAAGAAGATTTGGAGTTTACAAAACACTTTGGCAAATTCTGATCATTGTGGGCTGAACTAGAAATGTTAAGGCCAAGCACGATTGATCCTTTGGTGTTAAATGAGAGGCGCGAACAAGACAAGGTCTTTGTGTTGAATAATGAGAGAATACATTAGCTTAAGACCCAAAGAAGAGATGAGGCCTTATTCAACATATGCAAGCCCATTAAGAAGTCTTCTAGAAGGGTGAAGACTTTGGGTGCACAAGTGGGTGTCTCCGGAAGTGTGAAAAGGAAAGAGATGTGTTTGAATTTCAAATAAGAGATTGGAGGGAAATTTGAATGTTGTGAAACCCTTCTTTACCTCTTAATTTCTTGGCTCTCCTCTATATATACATGTTGTACACCCTTTGTAACACTTAATCAATTCTAATGGAAACTTCTCTTTATCTCTCATTCTATTGTTTCTCTTTCAAGCACTCTCAAACTCTCTAATCTTCTATTCCGCAAATTCAACATGGTATCAGAGCAAGGTTCTTAACTAAATCAAGCTCTTGTTATCCCATTTTCAAATCTCTTCTTTTAAAATTCTGGGAATACTCTTTGTCAATCCTTTTTCACTCTGAGACTTAGTCCTCAAAGTCATTGACTCTTGAGTTGTGAAAAGACTGAAAAAGTGTATTTCTTGAAGCTTCTCTAAAAATTTTTTTTTTACTTTAAAATTCTGGGAATACTCTTTGTCAATCCTTTTTCACTCTGAGACTTAGTCCTCAAAGTCGTTGACTATTGAGTTGTGAAAAGGCTGAAAAAGTGTATTTCTTGAAGGTTCTCTAATATTTTCTTGAGAAAATCTCTTAATCCTTTGGTTAATAGAATTATCCGGTGAATAAATCTTGAAACACCATGGAAAACTCTAAACCAATTGTTATTCCAGTCATCTTGAAGGGTGTCAACTATTTGCTGTGGTCAAGAATGATAAGAACAGCTCTATGTGGTCGTGGGCTTTGGAGCCATGTCTTGAAAGGACAAGATCCAAAAGATGGAGAAGAAGCCATCGGTAATTATGAAGATAAGTGGTTCCAAGAGTACCAAATGGTGCTCGGAATCATCCAGAACTCTCTTAAAGC
Source organism: Cardamine chenopodiifolia (assembly GCA_963922655.1). Taxonomy (NCBI): domain Eukaryota; kingdom Viridiplantae; phylum Streptophyta; class Magnoliopsida; order Brassicales; family Brassicaceae; genus Cardamine; species Cardamine chenopodiifolia. The sequence continues at coordinate 14,358,615 of OZ000481.1, read as the reverse complement.
CTACTCCTACTGTGAAAATGCAAAGGAATTGTGGGATACTCTTCAAACCGTGTATGGGAATACTTCAAACTAGAGCAGAAGCCTACTCCTACTGTGAAAATGCAAAGGAATTGTGGGATACTCTTCAAACCGTGTATGGGAATACTTCAAACACTTTACAAAGCACTTTGGCAAATTCAGATCATTGTGGGCTGAACTAGAAATGTTAAGGCCAAGCACGATTGATCCTTTGGTGTTAAATGAGAGGCGCGAACAAGACAAGGTCTTTGGTCTGCTATTTGTAGATTTTAGAGGATATGAAGGTGATTTTAAGGGAGGAAGATTAGAAGATAGGAGTGATGAAGATGATGAATAGAAGTTTTTTAGAGAAGAAGTTTATAATTTCGTGTGTATTTTTCTTCTTACAATACAACCAACATATATGGACGCTTTACATGAATTTTAGAGAGAAAAATATCTCACCAACACCTCTACACAAGTATAGGTAAGCCATGCTTCTCCCAACTGCTCCTACCTACTCCTCTTTGCAACTTGCTCCACTTGTGCTGAGAGAGAAAAAACTGGTCTGTTTCTAACCAGTCTAGTTCCTTCTCTACTTCTTGTTTGGTCTTGTTTTAGTTGATCTTAACTACTCATTGGCACTTTATTTCATGTTCACACACCTTCACATCCATATTCTCAACACTCCCCCTCAAGATAGGCTGGTAGGGGTTCTTTAAGCCGATCTTGCCATGGATGTATTCACATATGCGTGAAGAAGTAGGCTTGGTAAATATATCCGCCATTTGTTCTCTACTCTTCACAAACTTGGGAACCACAACTCCCTCCTGAATTTTGTCTCGGATGAAATGACAATCCACCTCAATGTGTTTTGTCCTTTCATGAAACACCGGGTTTGAAGCTATGTGTATTGCCGCTTGGTTATCACAATACAATGTCATTGGTTTGTCTTCTTGAACTCCCAAGTCATGTAGAAGCGCCTTCAGCCATATCATTTCTTTTGTGGCTTCTCTCATTGCTCTATACTCAGCTTCAGCACTAGATAGAGATTACCTTTTGTTTTTTTGCTTCTCCAAGTGACAAGATTCCCGCCTACGAATGTACAATAACCGGTCGTAGATTTCCTATCTTGTCTATCCCCAGCCCAATCCGCATCACAAAACGCTTCTACATCTGCTCTTCCATGACACTCTAGCCAAATACCTCTTCCTGGGTTCCCTTTTAGATATCTCAAGATCCTTTCAACCATTCCCCAATGGTGTGTTGTTGGCGCTTGCATGTGTTGACTTACTTTATTCACCGCAAAACAAATATCTGGCCTTGTTATGGTCAAATAAATTAGTTTACCAACTAACCTTTGGTACTGCTTGATGTCAGACCATATCTCCACGTTGCTCTCTTCTTGGTAACCTTCTTCAATAGGAGTCTTAGCCGGTTTACACCCAAGCTTCCCAGTTTCTTTTAGTAAGTCGATCACATACTTCCTTTGCGATATAAACATTCCCTTTTCCTCTCTGCTCATCTCAATTCCTAGGAAGTATTTGAGCTTTCCTAGGTCTTTTATATCAAACGTAGAGTTTAGATCCTCCTTAGTCCGTTTCATCTCCTCACAATCACTTCCCGTAACAATAATGTCATCCACGTAGATAAGCACCACAACTATCCCATTTTTTGCTCCTTTTGGTAAAGAGAGAGTGATCCGCTTCAGATTTTACAAACCCTTTCTCCAATAGGCACCGGCTTAACCGTTGGTACCAAGCTCTAGGAGATTGTTTCAAGCCGTATATAGCCTTCTTTAATCTACACACTTGATCTGAACTTGCTCCATAACCTTGTGGAAGTTCCATAAGCACTTCTTCTTCTAAATCCCCTTGTAAGAAAGTGTTTTTCACATCCATTTGCCACAAATTCCATGACAGATTAATGGCAATGGATAGTAGAACCCTCACCGAGTGCAACTTCGCTACTGGAGCAAAAGTTTCAGTATAATCTTCTCCATATACTTGTGTATATCCTTTTGCCACTAGTCTAGCTTTATACCTCTCAATTTCACCATTGCTCTTGTATTTGATAGTATACACCCATCTACATCCCACAAGTTTCTTCCCGCTGGGCAATTTTGTCAAGTCCCAAGTATTATTTCTCAACATAGATGCAATCTCTTCCCTCATGGCATCAACCCATAACTTGTCCATGCTTGCTTCCTCATAAGAATTAGGTACTTTTCTATCAATAGTGCTCAGAAATGCCTGATGATCAGCTGGAGTATTAGAAACCGAGTAGTATTCTTCAATAGGATATCTTATGCCTATCTTCTCTTCTTGTGCGGTGTTATGCTTAAGGGACAAGAAGGAGACGCTGTCGCCTATAGGATCAGGATCTAAGCCTGCCGTACGCCCAATACATCCCTCTCTTGTCCCAAGCACAACATCAGTTCCCATGTGATCTTGATAAGCCATAGCCATCCCATTGTAATACACTCTAGTATTTTTCCAATTTTCAGGTCCGTGTCTTATCCTTTGGCTTCTTCTTAATTGAGGAGCTTGCACTTCTTCCACTTCTTCAGATTCTATCTCCCCCTCACCTCTTGTACTCTCCTCTTCTTCTACCAGTTCTGAGTCTAATGGTAAAGTATCTGGAACTATCGGAAGCTGCTCACTTTCTTCTACTTCTTCTTCACCCCTCTGCTCATTATCATCACTCTCCCGGCCATCTATGCTTTTCCAAATGCTTCTTAGAACTTGATCTCTATCTGCATTTGAGTCCATAATCTCATCTAAGTCTTCCCATTTCTTTTTTTCGAAGTAACCATACTCTTCCTCAAATTGCACCTCCCTTGACACATACATTCTATTAGTCTCCGGGTTAAGACATTTGTATCCTTTTTGAGTACTTGAGTATCCCACAAACACACACTTAATACTCTTTGGCTCTAACTTATTTCTTTGTGCCTCTGGAACAAGGACATAGCATCTACACCCAAAGACTCTCAAGTGACTGATACTCGGCTTCACACCATTCAAAACTTCAAATGGTGACTTGTAACTCAAGCTTTCAGTGGGTATGCGGTTGATTAAGTAAGCTGCCGCCATCACTGCATCTCCCCACAGATTCTTAGGAACTCCCCTATCAAACATCATGCTCCTAGCCACTTCTAACAAATGTCTATTCTTCCTCTCTGATATCCCATTTTGTTGAGGTGTATAGGCGCAAGTTGTCTGATGTACTATCCCTTTCTCATTCACAAACTCCCTAAACTGTATGCTCATGTATTCTCCGCCATTATCACTTCTTAGTATCTTAATATTGGTATCATACTGATTGAGCACATAGTTATAGAAGTTCTGAAATGATTCAAGCACTTGATCCTTAGAGCGCATCAATGTTACCCATGTATACTTTGATTTTTGATTGATGAAGGAAACAAAGTACTTATATTGATCTCTTGAAGTACACGGAGCAGACCATACATCAGAGTGTATTAGCTCAAAAGACTTCTTATACATAGTAGTAGATTCTGGAAACACTTTCCTACAATGCTTCCCCAAAATACATGCTTCACACGCCTCCTTGGGTACTGAATGGTTGGGCAAGACCATGCTGAGCACCTTGTGACTTGGGTGACCAAGGCGAGAATGCCATAAAGGGCTTGATCCAACCGAACTGACCGCAAGTGCTTTCAACTCTTTATCCTTTTTATTCAATATGTACAGACCATCTTTCACACCCCCTGATCCGATCGCATCTTTGGTTTCATTATCCTAAAACTCAACACCATTAACTCCAAAAACAACTTTACAATTCAAGTCCTTAGTTGCCTTATGAACCGATAGCAAATTCGAAGTAAATTCTGGGATATATAGGGCTTTAGTTCTCTTCCCAAACACCTCCAAGTCCCCAACACCCTCTATTGGAACTTCTTTCCCGTTTGCTATCCTAACACTACCCTTATGCAGTTCGACATTCTCCAGCAACTTAGCATCACAAATCATATTATGACTTGCTCCAGAATCTATTATCACGTTTCTCTTAGCCTTAGAGGTAAAGAAACCCTTACCAGATTCCGCTAGCTTTGAGATACTCTTGATGAGGCCCTCCAAATCGCTCTTCCTCACCAATTGGTCTCCTTCCATGCTAGTTACACCTGCAAAGTTCCTAGAGCCTTGATTGCTTCCCTGGCCATTTCCTCTTAGCCGGGCTGGTTTCAAGTGCGGGTAAAGTGTCCAGCACTTCTCCTTAGTGTGCCCTTTCATCCTACAATGGCTACACTCAATAGCTCTCCTTTCTCCATGCCCAAAACTTCTTTGCACCACATGCGCCATCTCACTAGCGGGTTTAAACAACCCTCTAGCACCTTCCTCTTTCTGAACTTGTTGACACACTTCATTTAATGTTGGAAGCTTGTCAAATCGAAGGATATGCTGAATGAGTCCCTTGTAAGAGTCATCAAGTGTGAGTAAGAGACCAAACACTTGATCTTGCTCTCTCCTCTCATTCAACTCCTTTGGGTCGTTTGTTGTAGGTCTAAGCATTTCCAGCTCTGCCCACAACCCTCTAAACTCCCCAAACAAGTCCTTGAACGCCTTCCCATTCTGCTGAAGGTCATTCAATGCCTTCTTCACCTCAAAGATCCTTGAAATGTTTGAGATGTCTCCATAAACTCCCTTGAGCGTCTCCCACAGCTCCTTGGAGTTCTCACAGTATGAATAGGCCGCCAGAATAGATGGCTCAAGGGAGCTTTGAAGTGCAGCCAAGACTTGAGCATCTTCTTGCTCCCGCTTCCTCTCCATCATACTGCCATCTTCAGCCCTTCCTTCTTCAGCATTTCCCACCAAGCTATCAACATACTCCCACAGCCCTCTTCCTCTTAGGACTGTCTTTGTGGTCCTTGACCACAAAATATAGTTATTCCCCTTGAGAATAACTGGTAGAACCATATTCTTGGAGCTTTCCATGACTTGAAATTTTTGGTGAATAGTACACACGAAACAGAAAAAAAAGAGTGATTTGAAATGTTTGAGAGATATGAACGAGTTTAAGATCTTGTTTAGGACCTTAAGTGCTCTGATACCATGTAGATTTTAGAGGATATGAAGGTGATTTTAAGGGAGGAAGTTTATAATTTCGTGTGTATTTTTCTTCTTACAATACAACCAACATATATGGACGCTTTACATGAATTTTAGAGAGAAAAATATCTCACCAACACCTCTACACAAGTATAGGCGAGCCATGCTTCTCCCAACTGCTCCTACCTACTTCTCTTTGCAACTTGCTCCACTTGTGCTGAGAGAGAAAAAACTGGTCTGTTTCTAACCAGTCTAGTTCCTTCTCTACTTTTTGTTTGGTCTTGTTTTAGTTGATCTTAACTACTCATTGGCACTTTATTTCATGTTCACACACCTTCACATCCATATTCTCAACACTATTGACCTTAAATCCAACTTACAAGGATCTCATTAAGCACCTCCTTAGGGCAGATAATCTCCCCAGCCTAGATGAAGTGTGCTCCAAGATACAAAAGGAGCAAGGATCTCATGGTCTATTTGGGGGAAAGGGCGAGCTGGCTATGGCTAACAAAGTAGAGCTGGGTGGTGCCAACAAAGGATTTTACAAACCGTTGGGATCAAACCAGAACAAGAAAGTGGGATCAAATGCAATATGTGAGCATTGCAAGAAAGAGGGGCACACAAAGGAAAAATGCTGGAAGCTCCATCCTCATCTAAAACCAAGCTGGTGGAAGGAACCAAGAGCTAATGTCTCCCAAGAAGTGGCTGGGAATCAGGCTGGGACATCCAAGAGGGCTGAAGAAGGAGAAATGAGAGTTTTGGTGCCATATCAACAAGAATCTGAATTTGTGAGGAAATCAGATTTGGAAGCTCTCATCAAAGCCTTGAAAGAGGCTGGTAGGTCTGGTATGGTTTCTGGAAACTCTCTTCATGCTCAAAACATTTCAAAGCCTTTGATTGTAGATTCTGGTGCATCACATCATATGATAAGTGATGCACATCTAATGAATAACATAAAACCGGCTGTAGGTAATGTCATTATAGCAAATGGAGATAGTATTCCAATTGATGGAGTAGGAAATCTTAGGTTATTTGGAAAAGATTCAAACGCTTTCTACATGCCTAAATTTACTTCAAATTTGTTATCCGTAAAAAAAGTTACATCTGATTTGAATTGTTATACTATATTTGGTCCTAATGATGTACACTTTCAGGATATATTTAGACCATGAAACTACTCGGAAAAGGAGTAGCAAAGGAGGAGCTGTATGTTCTTGAAAATAACAAGCCGGACTCCAATTTATTTTGTAGTTTTAGTCTGAATGTTTCTAATGTTAGTAGTTCAATTTGGCATGCAAGGCTAGGTCATCCGCACTCTAGAGCATTAGAACTATTGTTGCCTAGGATTTCTTTCAGATAATGGTGGAGAGTACACAAGCCATACCTTCAAACAACACTTAGCACAACATGGGATAGTCCATCAAACCAGCTGCCCATACACTCCTCAGGAAAATGGAGTTGCTGAAAGAAAGAATAGGCACTTAATGGAAGTGGCCCGGTCTATGATGTTCCACACAAGTGTTCCTAAGAGATTTTGGGGAGATGCTGTGGTTTCAGCATGCTATTTGATCAACCGGATGCCAACAAAAATCTTGGATGATCACTCTCCATTTGAGGTATTAAACAACTCTAAACCCGCCATTAACCACTTACGTGTGTTTGGGTGTGTTTGTTTTGTATTAATCCCAGGAGAACAAAGAAACAAGTTGGAAGCTAAAAGTGTGAAGAGCATGTTCATTGGATACTCCATAACACAAAAAGGTTACAAATGCTTTGTTCCGGAAACAAGGAAGATTCTAGTCTCAAGGGATGTGAAGTTTGTTGAAACAAAAGAGTTCTATGATGAGAAGAACTAGAAAGAATTGGAGAATCTATCATCCTCATCATCAGACCGAGATAGCAATTTGAGAAAAATCTTGGAGAACCTTGGATTACATCAGCCAGAAGCTAGTACAAGCACTGTTAGATTTTAGAGATTATAAATGAGAGATTTTGAGATAAACTAGAAGAAACACCATAGTAGAATATTAGAGAAGAATTTCTTATTGATCTTTGTGAAATACATAGCATATTTATAGGAGAATTACAAGGGAACCTAGCTTTAACTTTAATTTGAACCAGCCAATAGGAGTGTAGTCTTTTGGGCGTCCTTGACCATGCCAGCCTGTTTCCAGCCCTTTCCTTGACCAAATGGATAAGAAGGAAGACCAAGGACAAGGTGCCAATGCACCTAGACACTCAAGTGGCTTGGTGCATGATCCAAACGTTTCTAGAAGACTCTCGAAGGTTTCCTCAAATGTTCCGGAGGCTCCCTATGGTCGTACGGACTTGTACGGACTTATACGGATCCGTACGGACTTGTACGGACACCCAAATCCAATCATCTTCCCTAAACTCCCTTGATGATAAGCTTGATTAATACTCCCCCTCAAACTTAGCTGGAGTGTTGGAATGAAGGCTAAGTTTGGGAACCAGGACTACCACCTCATTAAAAACCTTACAAAGGAAAACACAGTGGAACAAAACCTTGGTAAGGGAAAAAGAGTGTGGTCTTCCCGAAACAGGCAAGTATTATCAAGGATGAGTAAGGTCTACTAACCCAAGTTTGCTATGGATGTGGTTGCAAACTTTGAGGCTAGCAGCCTTGGTGAAGATGTCAGCCAACTGGTCTTCACTCTTGGTGTAACATGGAAGTATCACTCCTATGATCTTCTCTCTAACTTTGTGGCAGTCAATTTCAATGTTCTTGGTCCTCTCGTGAAATACTGGATTGGTTGCTATATGAATGGCTGCCTGATTGTCACAATGCATTGTGATGGGACTTGAAGTTTCTATGCCAAGATCCTTGAGAAGAGCCTTCAACCAAACTAATTCATTTGTTAGCTTCCTCATTGCTCTATATTCTGACTCCGCACTTGAGCATGACACAACCTTCTGCTTCTTAGACTTCCAAGTTACTAGATTGCCTCCAATGAAAGTACAATAGCCAGTTGTAGACTTCCTATCCATACTGTCTCCCGCATAGTCCGCATCGCAGTATCCAACTATCTCAGTGTTGCCATTCTTCCCCATCCAAATTCCTTGGCCCGGTGAACCTTTGATGTATCTCAATATTCTTTCCACCATATTCCAATGATGCACGGTTGGTTCCTTCATATGTTGGCTAACCTGATTCACAGCAAAACATAAGTCAGGCCGTGTAATAGTCAAATAGATGAGCTTACCAACTAGGCGCCGATATTGTGCTGGGTCTTCAAATGGCTTGTCAAGTGGATCATCTTCTTTCTCCCCCTTTCTCTTGACCTTGTAGCCATCTTCAAGTGGGGTCTTAGCTGGTTTGGATCCTAGCTTTCTTGTCTCCTGCAATAAATCAAGAGAATATTTCCTTTGTGATAGAAATAGGCCTTCCGAGGATCGGCATATCTCTATCCCTAGGAAATACTTAAGCTCTCCCAAGTCCTTGATATCAAAAACAGACTTAAGGAAGGATTTGGTTTCTTGAATCCCAACTTGATCACTACCTGAGATGATCAAGTCATCCACATAAACCAATACCACAATAAGCCCACGGGAGCTCTAGTGAGTGCACAAGGTATGGTCGGCTTCTGACCGGCTAAATCCTCGAGCAACAAGAGTGAAGCTCAGTTTATGATACCAGGCCCTTGGTGATTGCTTTAGACCATAAATTGCCTTTCTTAACCTTAGGACTTTTCCGGGGCTGATTGAGTGTTCTAATCCGGGTGGTGGAGTCATGTACACTTCTTCTTCCAATTCTCCTTGAAGAAAGGCGTTCTTCACGTCCATTTGCCATAGATCCCATGATAGATTTGTGGCTAAGGACAAGATGACCCTAACTGTGTGAAGCTTTGCCACTGGCGCAAAAGAATCGATATAATCAGCTCCATATGTCTGGGTGAAACCTCTGGCCATTAGATTGATATTTGATTGTAAATACCCACTTGGAACTTACTGCCTTCTTTCCCTTTGGAAGCTCCATTTCATCCCAAGTATGATTCTTATCCATTGCCCCTATATCAGCATCCACAGCAGCTAACCATTCTTTGTGTTCTTTTGCTTCTTCATAGGAGCTCGGAATTTGGTGTTGATCAATCTTTCCAAGGAATGCTTTGTGTTCTGATGGCAAGAGGGCAAGAGAACAAACCGCTTGGAGAGGATGAGCCACGGCTTGGCTGTTGTAATAGACCCTTGTTTGTTTCCAATGATCTGGTCCATACTTCAGCCTTGTACTTCTTCTAAGCTGAGGAGCACTAATTTCTTCACTCTCATGGTCTTGACTAACCATTGGCTCCATTCCTCTAGTGGATTCTTCTTCATGATGAGCTTGGTCTTGATTACCATTATCCAAGTTGTTTGCTTCTTCTTCACTGTTATTTTCAGAATTTGGTCCTTCTTGTGGCTGATGATCTGGTTGCTCTTGATGAGAGTCTCTTGGAGCCGGATTTCCCAAATGATTGAGTAAGAACTCTAAGCTGGCGGTTCTATTTGAAGGAGAACGGGCTAGGTCTTTAACACTATCCCAATTTTGTTTCTTGTCAAAGTACCCTTGGTTTTCTATGAACTTCACGTCTCTTGAAACCAGGGTACACTTCCGGATGGGGTCTTAGCATTTATACCCCTTTTGAGTGGTAGAATAGCATATGAATACACATCTTGTGCTTTTGGCTTCTAGTTTGTCCCTCTGAGTACCTGGGAAAAATACAAAACACAAACACCCAAGAACTCGTAAGTGATTGATATAGGGTTTATTGTGATTTAAAACTTCAAAGGGAGAGACGTCCTTTAGGACTCTTGTTGGAATTCGGTTGATAAGATAGCAAGCTGTCATGACTGCATCTCCCCAGAAGTTTCTTGGCAAGTTGGAATGGAACATCATAGCTCTAGCTACTTCCATGAGATGTCTATTCTTTCTTTCAGCTACACCATTTTGTTGAGGTGTGTATGGGCAGCTCGTTTGGTGGATTATTCCATGCTTAGCTAGGTGTTCTTTGAATTTGTGGCTTGTATATTCCCCTCCATTATCCGTTCGAAGTACCTTAACATTTGTTTTGAATTGATTAGTAATGTAGTTCTGAAAATTAATGAAAGCGTCAAATACTCTATCTTTAGATGGCATTAAGGTGATCCAAGTGTATCTCAACTTTTCATCAATGAATGTCACAAAGTACTTATTATTATCTCTTGATAAACATGGGGAAGTCCATACATCCGAGTGGACCAAATCAAAACATTTTTCATATATGGTAGAGGACTTAGGAAATACACTTTTACAATGTTTTCCTAAAATGCAAGACTCACACACCGAGTTATTAAACGAAATATTAGGCAATATTATTTCCAAGGCACGCGAGTGAGGATATCCCAATCTAGCGTGCCATATTGCATTAGAACTACTAGCTAAGCATGAATTAAAACTTGATAAAGTAAGATTGCTTGAAGAATCTTCTAAGATGTATAAGTCTCCTTTTGTGTTTCCTTCTCCAAGAACCCTTCCGGTCTTAATATCCTGAAAATGGAAACTATTAGGCCCAAAGATAGCATAAGCATCAAGATCAGTAGTAGCTCTCTTAACCGATACAAGATTCGAAGTGAAAGATGGTATGTAGAAAGCTTGAGATTCTTTGTCAAATAGTTTTAAACTTCCTATTCCTTTAACCAGTATCCTATCACCATTAGCAATCACTACATTTCCACTAGCAGTTTTAATGTTACTAATCAAATTTGGATTACTAATCATGTGATGAGAAGCTCCAAAATTAATAACAAGAGAAGTACTAGTCTTATTAGGTTTAGTAGCAAAGTATGTGATACTGAACTCCTTTAGTGCGGCGATGGATCGAATAAGTGCTTCTAAGTCTGACTTGCGCACCACGTCATTTGAATATGCTACCATGGCCATCTCATCTCCTTGCTTCAAGCTTTCGGTTTGAGGTTGTTTTGTTGAGTTTGATGAGCTTGGCGTTTCTTGTGCTTGATGAGCTTGGAACTTTCTTGGCTTTGTTAGATTTTAGAGATTATAAATGAGAGATTTTGAGATTAACTAGAAGAAACACCATAGTAGAATATTAGAGAAGAATTTCTTATTGATCTTTGTGAAATACATAGCATATTTATAGGAGAATTACAAGGGAACCTAGGTTTAACTTTAATTTGAACCAGCCAATAGGAGTGTAGTCTTTGGGCGTCCTTGACCATGCCAGCCTGTTTCCAGCCCCTTCCTTGACCAAATGGATAAGAAGGAAGACCAAGGACAAGGTGCCAATGCACCTGGACACTTAAGTGGCTTGGTGCATGATCCAAACGTTTCCAAGCTTCTAAAAGACTCTCGAAGGCTTCCTCAAATGTTCCGGAGGCTCCCTATGGTCGTACGGACTTGTACGAATCCGTACGGACTTGTACGGACACCCAAATCCAACCATCTTCCCTAAGCTGCCTTGATGATAAGCTTGATTAATACTCCCCCTCAAACTTAGCCAGAGTGTTGGAATGAAGGCTAAGTTTGGGAACCGGGACTACCACCTCATTAAAAACCTTACCAAGGAAAACCTAGTGGGACAAAACCTTGGTAAGGGAAAAAGAGTGTGGTCTTCCTGGAACAGGCAAGTATTATCAAGGATGAGTAAGGTCTACTAACCCAAGTTTGCTATGGATGTGGTTGCAAACTTTGAGGCTAGCAGCCTTGGTGAAGATGTCAGCCAACTGGTCTTCACTCTTGGTGTAACATGGAAGTATCACTCCTTCTATGATCTTCTCTCTAACTTTGTGGCAGTCAATCTCAATGTGCTTGGTCCTCTCGTGAAATACTGGATTGGTTGCTATATGAATGGCTGCCTGATTGTCACAATGCATTATGATGGGACTTGAAGTTTCTATGCCAAGATCCTTGAGAAGAGCCTTCAACCAAACTAATTCATTTGTTAGCTTCCTCATTGCTCTATATTCTGACTCCGCACTTGAGCATGACACAACCTTCTGCTTCTTAGACTTCCAAGTTACTAGATTGCCTCCAATGAAAGTACAATAGCCAGTTGTAGACTTCCTATCCATACTGTCTCCCGCATAGTCCGCATCGCAGTATCCAACTATCTCAGTGTTGCCATTCTTCCCCATCCAAATTCCTTGGCCCGGTGAACCTTTGATGTATCTCAATATTCTTTCCACCATATTCCAATGATGCACGGTTGGTTCCTTCATATGTTGGCTAACCTGATTCACAGCAAAACATAAGTCAGGCCGTGTAATAGTCAAATAGATGAGTTTACCAACTAGGCGCCGATATTGTGCTGGGTCTTCAAATGGCTTGTCAAGTGGATCATCTTCTTTCTCCCCCTTTCTCTTGACCTTGTAGCCATCTTCAAGTGGGGTCTTGGCTGGTTTAGATCCTAGCTTTCTTGTCTCCTGCAATAAATCAAGAGAATATTTCCTTTGTGATAGAAATAGGCCTTCCGAGGATCGGCATATCTCTATCCCTAGGAAATACTTAAGCTCTCCCAAGTCCTTGATATCAAAAACAGACTTAAGGAAGGATTTGGTTTCTTGAATCCCAACTTGATCACTACCTGAGATGATCAAGTCATCCACATAAACCAATACCACAATAAGCCCACGGGAGCTCTGGTGAGTGAACAAGGTATGGTCGGCTTCTGACCGGCTAAATCCTCGAGCAACAAGAGTGAAGCTCTTGGTGATTGCTTTAGACCATAAATTGTCTTTCTTAACCTTAGGACTTTTCCGGGGCTGATTGAGTGTTCTAATCCGGGTGATGGAGTCATGTACACTTCTTCTTCCAATTCTCCTTGAAGAAAGGCGTTCTTCACGTCCATTTGCCATAGATCCCATGATAGATTTGTGGCTAAGGACAAGATGACCCTAACTGTGTGAAGCTTTGCCACTGGCGCAAAAGAATCGATATAATCAGCTCCATATGTCTGGGTGAAACCTCTGGCTACCAATCTGGCTTTGTACCGCTCAATCTCCCCATTAGATTGATATTTGATTGTAAATACCAACTTGGAACTTACTGCCTTCTTTCCCTTTGGAAGCTCCATTTCATCCCAAGTATGATTCTTATCCATTGCCCCTATCTCAGCATCCACAGCAGCTAACCATTCTTTGTGTTCTTTTGCTTCTTCATAGGAGCTCGGAATTTGGTGTTGATCAATCTTTCCAAGGAATGCTTTGTGTTCTAATGGCAAGAGGGCAAGAGAACAAACCGCTTGGAGAGGATGAGCCACGGCTTGGCTGTTGTAATAGACCCTTGTTTGTTTCCAATGATCTGGTCCATACTTCAGCCTTGTACTTCTTCTAAGCTGAGGAGCACTAATTTCTTCACTCTCATGGTCTTGACTAACCATTGGCTCCATTCCTCCAGTGGATTCTTCTTCATGATGAGCTTGGTCTTGATTACCATTATCCAAGTTGTTTGCTTCTTCTTCACTGTTATTTTCAGAATTTGGTCCTTCTTGTGGCTGATGATCTGGTTGCTCTTGATGAGAGTCTCTTGGAGCCGGATTTCCCAAATGATTGAGTAAGAACTCTAAGCTGGCGGTTCTATCTGAAGGAGAACGGGCTAGGTCTTTAACACTATCCCAATTTTGTTTCTTGTCAAAGTACCCTTGGTTTTCTATGAACTTCACGTCTCTTGAAACCAGGGTACACTTCCGGATGGGGTCTTAGCATTTATACCCCTTTTGAGTGGTAGAATAGCATATGAATACACATCTTGTGCTTTTGGCTTCTAGTTTGTCCCTCTGAGTACCTGGGAAAAATACAAAACACAAACACCCAAGAACTCGTAAGTGATTGATATAGGGTTTATTGTGATTTAAAACTTCAAAGGGAGAGACGTCCTTTAGGACTCTTGTTGGAATTCGGTTGATAAGATAGCAAGCTGTCATGACTGCATCTCCCCAGAAGTTTCTTGGCAAGTTGGAATGGAACATCATAGCTCTAGCTACTTCCATGAGATGTATATTCTTTCTTTCAGCTACACCATTTTGTTGAGGTGTGTATGGGCATCTCGTTTGGTGGATTATTCCATGCTTAGCTAGGTGTTCTTTGAATTTGTGGCTTGTATATTCCCCTCCATTATCCGTTCGAAGTACCTTAACATTTGTTTTGAATTGATTAGTAATGTAGTTCTGAAAATTAATGAAAGCGTCAAATACTCTATCTTTAGATGGCATTAAGGTGATCCAAGTGTATCTCAACTTTTCATCAATGAATGTCACAAAGTACTTATTATTATCTCTTGATAAACATGGGGAAGTCCATACATCCGAGTGGACCAAATCAAAACATTTTTCATATATGGTAGAGGACTTAGGAAATACACTTTTACAATGTTTTCCTAAAATGCAAGACTCACACACCGAGTTATTAAACGAAATATTAGGCAATATTATTTCCAAGGCACGCGAGTGAGGATATCCCAATCTAGCGTGCCATATTGCATTAGAACTACTAGCTAAGCATGAATTAAAACTTGATAAAGTAAGATTGCTTGAAGAATCTTCTAAGATGTATAAGTCTCCTTTTGTGTTTCCTTCTCCAAGAACCCTTCCGGTCTTAATATCCTGAAAATGGAAACTATTAGGCCCAAAGATAGCATAAGCATCAAGATCAGTAGTAGCTCTCTTAACTGATACAAGATTCAAAGTGAAAGATGGCATGTAGAAAGCTTGAGATTCTTTGTCAAATAGTTTTAAACTTCCTATTCCTTTAACCGGTATCCTATCACCATTAGCAATCACTACATTTCCACTAGCAGTTTTAATGTTACTAATCAAATTTGGATTACTAATCATGTGATGAGAAGCTCCAAAATTAATAACAAGAGAAGTACTAGTCTTATTAGGTTTAGTAGCAAAGTATGTGATACCGGACTCCTTTAGTGCGGCGATGGATCGAATGAGTGCTTCTAAGTCTGACTTGCGCACCACGTGATTTGAATATGCTACCATGGCCATCTCATCTCCTTGCTTTAAGCTTTCGGTTTGAGGTTGTTTTGTTGAGTTTGATGAGCTTGGCGTTTCTTGTGCTTGTTGAGCTTGGAACTTTCTTGGCTTGAATTCCCTTGGATGCCAATCTTTGGGCTTGAGATGTGGATGAAGGATCCAGCAATCCTCCTTTGTATGACCATCCTTCTTGCAATGATCGCATGTTTTCCTATTCTTGCCTTTGTAGCCTTGATTTGGTTGGTAATTGCCCTTATTGGCCATTGGGAGTTCTTGTTTACCACTAAAGAGACCAAAGGACCCTTGTTCCTTTTGAATTTGTGCACAAACTTCATCAAGTCTAGGGAGCTTTTCCGATCTTAAGATATGCTTTATGAGGTCGTTAAATGTCGGATTGAGTGTGAGAAGCAAACCGAAGACCTTATCTTGTTCTCTTCTTTCTTCAATGATTGAAAAATCCTTTGTGCTTGGACGTAACATCTCTAATTCAGTCCAAAGAGATCTAAATTTCCCAAAGTGTTGAGTAAATTCTAGATCCTCTTGATTGAGATTGTTGATTGCCCTTTTTACTTCGAAGACGCGGGTCAAGTTGGAGATGTTCCCGTAGACATTCTTTAGTGTATCCCAAAGCTCCTTTGCAGTGTCACAATAGGAGTATGCCTCTAGGATTGATGGGTCTAGTGAGTTTTGAAGGAGACCCAAAACTGTTTGGTCTTCTTGAAACCATTTGATTTCCTCCTCGGTCTTGGTCTCATTTTCTTCATCTTGTGTGTCTTCTTTAGGGTTTTGTGTGATCTCAATGTGTCTCCACAAACCTCTTCCACACAAAGCAGTCTTAGTTGTTCTTGCCCACAGCAAGTAATTATTCCCTTTGAGGGTAACCGGAATGATCATGGTTTTTAGATTTTCCATGATTTTCTTGGTGTTTAATCACAAAGCTAGCAACTTTCTCAACTCAGCACCAATGGATTTGAGGAATTTCTCTCAGAGAGAAATGAGGCTAGCAACGTGAAAGGAAGAAAAATGAAGTGAAAATCACAAAGCTAGCAACTTTCTCAACTCAGCACCAATGGATTTGAGGAATTTTTCTCAGAGAGAAATGAAGCTAGCAGCGTGAGAAAGGAGAAAATAAAGAAGAAAAACGTGGAGAATGAGTAGAAATGACAAGAACTGATGGAGAAATGATGGATAAATGATGGAGAATGATGGAGAATAATGGAGAATAACCAAGAATAAAGCGGAATAGATAGGAGCAAGATCAATGCTCTGATACCATGTTAGATTTTAGAGATTATAAATGAGAGATTTTGAGATAAACTAGAAGAAACACCATAGTAGAATATTAGAGAAGAATTTCTTATTGATCTTTGTGAAATACATAGCATATTTATAGGAGAATTACAAGGGAACCTAGGTTTAACTTTCATTTGAACCAGCCAATAGGAGTGTAGTCTTTTGGGCGTCCTTGACCATGCCAGCCTGTTTCCAGCCCTTTCCTTGACCAAATGGATAAGAAGGAAGACCAAGGACAAGGTGCCAATGCACCTGGACACTCAAGTGGCTTAGTGCATGATCCAAACGTTTCCAAGCTTCTAGAAGACTCTCGAAGGCTTCCTCAAATGTTCCAGAGGCTCCCTATGGTCGTACGGACTTGTACGGATCCGTACGGACTTGTACGGACACCCAAATCCAACCATCTTCCCTAAGCTCCCTTGATGATAAGCTTGATTAATAAGCACATCTCAATCAAATGAAGAAACTATACCCTTTGATCCTGAGGGAGGCAATAAACAAGAGGATCCAGTAGTGGCTCAACAATTCATGATCAAAATGAATCAGAAGTTCGCAATGAAGCGGTTCATGATCAAAGTGAAGAGAGTCCGGAAAGTCAAGAAGAAGCTCAAACTCAGATTCTGACTTTGAAGGGCCAGAACCTCAAGTTCAAGCTCAAGAAAGGGGTTTAAGGAGAAGTACAAGAAAAAGGTTTGGACCAGAACATTGGAAGCAAACCCGAGTGTACTACAACAACAAGGCAGTTGCTCATCCCATTCAAGCTGTTTGCAGTTTAGCTCATTTCCCATTGGAACATCAAGTCTACATGGGCAAGTTGGATGAAGGTGAGATTCCAACAACCTATGAAGAAGCCAAGGAGCTTAAAGTATGGAGAGATGCTGTTGGTGAAGAAAAGAAAGCTATGGAAATCAACCACACTTGGGATGAAGCTGAACTGCCAAAAGGGAAGAAGATCGTAAGCTCTAGATGGATCTTCACTATCAAGTATAGAAGTGATGGAGAAATAGAGCGTCACAAGGCTAGGCTGGTGGCTAGAAGATTCACTCAAACCTATGGAGAGGACTACCTTGACACATTTGCACCTGTGGCAAAACTTCATACGGTAAGAGTCATTTTATCCTTAGCTACTAACTTGGAATGGGATCTTTGGCAGATGGACGTCAAGAATGCATTCTTGCAAGGGGAACTAGAGGATGAAGTCTACATGACTCCAACACTAGGCTTGGAAGACTTAATTGCACCAGGAAAGGTGTTGAGACTCAAGAAAGCAATCTATGGACTGAAGCAATCTCCTCGAGCATGGTAACACAAGTTGAGTACAACACTCAAGAGTAAAGGCTTCAAGAAGTCCGAGGTAGATCATACACTTTTCACCTTGCAAAGCCAAGAAGGTATTGTAGTCATTCTCATTTATGTGGATGACATTATCATCTTGGGGAATGACAAGGTAGGTATTAAAGATACAAAAGTATATTTAAAATCTGTATTTGATATTAAAGATCTTGGAGAGTTGAAATATTTTCTAGGGATTGAAGTCTATAGGTCCAATGAAGGACTCTTCTTATCCCAAAGGAAGTACACTCTTGATCTATTGGCTGAGGCAGGAAAGCTAGGAGCCAAACCAGCAAAGACTCCCTTAGAAGAAGGAGACAAAGTCATACGAGAGGGGGAGCTTGAAGATAAACCTTTTGAAGATGTCAAGCAATATCGGAGAATGGTTGGTAAGTTGATTTATCTTACCATAACTCGTCCTGATTTGTGTTTTGCTGTGAACCAGGTGAGTCAACATATGCAAGCTACAAAAGTGCACAATTGGAGCATGGTGGATCGGATTCTCAAATATCTCAAAGGAGCTCCAGGTCAAGGCATTTGG
This sequence comes from Cardamine chenopodiifolia, assembly GCA_963922655.1. Classification (NCBI taxonomy): domain Eukaryota; kingdom Viridiplantae; phylum Streptophyta; class Magnoliopsida; order Brassicales; family Brassicaceae; genus Cardamine; species Cardamine chenopodiifolia. The sequence continues at coordinate 14,340,406 of OZ000481.1, read as the reverse complement.
GTTATTGTGATGCTGACTGGGCTGGAGACAAAACGGATAGAAGATCCACCACTGGGTATTGCACATTCATTGGAGGTAACCTGGTCACTTGGAAGAGCAAGAAACAAAAGGTTGTGTCATGTTCAAGTGCTGAAGCTGAGTATAGAGCAATGAGGAAGCTCACAAACGAGCTAACATGGCTGAAAGCTCTTCTCAAGGATTTAGGCATTGAATCGCCAGATCCAATCACAATGCATTGTGACAACCAACCTGCTATTCACATTGCATCCAACTCAGTGTTCCATGAGAGGAGAAAGCATATTGAAGTGGGTTGTCACAAGGTGCGAGAGATGGTGGAGAAAATGGTCATTCTTCCATGCTTTACAAGAAGTTCAGAACAATTGGCAGACATTTTTACCAAGGCAGCGAGTTTAAAAGTGTGTGAGTTCATCCATTCAAAGCTTGGACTCATAGATATGTCTCGGCCATGATTTCCTTAGCCATGGAGTCCACACTCTTTTTTCCTTAGTATGGTTTTGTCCCATGAGGTTTTCCATACTAAGGTTTTTAATGAGGTGGGTCATCATGGTTCCAAGCTTAACCTTTGGTTTCTCTTCGGTTAAGCTTAAGGGGGAGTGTTGAATAATGAGAGAATACATTAGCTTAAGACCCAATGAAGAGAAGAGGTCTTATTCAACATATGCAAGTCCATTAAGAAGTCTTCTAGAAGAGTGAAGACTTTGGGTGCCCAAGTGGGTGTCTAGGAAAGTGTGAAAAGGAAGAAGATGTGTTTGAATTTCAAATAAGAGATTGGAGGGAAATTTGAATGTTGTGAAACCCTTTTCCACCTCCTAATTTCGTGGCTCTCCTCTATATATACATGTTGTACACCCTTTGTAACACTTAATCTATTCAAATGGAAGCTTCTCTTTATCTCTCATTCTATTGTTTCTCTTTCAAGCACTCTCAAACTCTCTAATCTTCTATTCCGCAAATTCAACACCAAGCTCACAATGTCATCTAAATCATCCCATTTTTTTCTTCAAAATACCCACAATTCTCTTCAAAACACACCTCTCTTGACACATATATCCTACTGGTTTCTGGATGGAAACACTTGTATCCCTTCTGTGTGCTTGAGTATACCACAAAAATACACAAGCAATGCCTTCAAACAACACTTAGCAAACCATGGGATAGTCCATCAAACCTGCTGCCCATACACTCCTCAGCAAAATGGAGTTGCTGAAAGAAAGAATAGGCACTTAATGGAAGTGGCCCAATCTATGATGTTCCACACAAGTGTTCCCAAGAGATTTTGGGGAGATGCTGTGGTTTCAGCATGCTATTTGATCAACCGAATGCCAACAAAAATTTTGGATGATCACTCTCTATTTGAGGTATTAAACAACTCTAAACCCGCCATTAACCACTTACGTGTGTTTGGGTGTGTTTGTTTTGTATTAATCCCAGGAGAACAAAGAAACAAGTTGGAAGCTAAAAGTGTGAAGAGCATGTTCATTGGATACTCCACAACACAAAAAGGTTACAAATGCTTTGTTCCGGAAACAAGGAAGATTCTAGTCTCAAGGGACGTGAAGTTTGTTGAAACGAAAGGGTTCTATGATAAGAAGAACTGGAAAGAATTGGAGAATCTATCATCCTCATCATCAGACCGAGCTAGCAATTTGAGAAAAATCTTAGAGAACCTTGGATTACATCAGCCAGAAACTAGTACAAGCACATCTCAATCAAATGAAGAAACTATACCCTTTGATCCTTAGGGAGGCAATAAACAAGAGGATCCAGTAGTGGGTCAACAAGACTCAACAATTCATGATCAAAATGAATCAGAAGTTCGCAATGAAGCGGTTCATGATCAAAGTGAAGGGAGTCCGGAAAGTCAAGAAGAAGCTCAAACCTCAGATTCTGACTTTGAAGGGCCAGAACCTCAAGTTCAAGATCAAGAAGAGGGTTTAAGGAGAAGTACAAAACAAAGGTTTGGACGAGAACATTGGAAGCAAACCTGAGTGTACTACAACAACAAGGCAGTTGCTCATCCCATTCAAGCTGTTTGCACTCTAGCTCATTTCCCATTGGAACATCAAGCCTACATGGGAAAGTTGGATGAAGCTAAGATTCCAACAACCTATGAAGAAGCCAAGGAGCTTAAAGTATGGAGAGATGCTGTTGGTGAAGAAAAGAAAGCTATGGAAATCAACCACACTTGGGATGAAGTTGAACTGCCAAAAGGGAAGAAGGCCGTAAGCTCTAGCTGGATCTTCACTATCAAGTATAGAAGTGATGGAGAAATAGAGCGTTACAAGGCTAGGCTGGTGGCTAGAGGATTTACTCAAACCTATGGAGAGGACTACCTTAACACATTTGCACTTGTGGCAAAACTTCATACGGTAAGAGTTATTTTATCCTTAGCTTACTAACTTGGAATGGGATCTTTGGCAGATGGACGTCAAGAATGCATTCTTGCAAGGGGAACTTGAGGATGAAGTCTACATGACTCCACCACTAGGCATGGAGGACTCAATTGCACCAGGAAAGGTGTTGAGACTCAAGAAAGAAATCTATGGACTGAAGCAATCTCCTTGAGCATGGTACCACAAGTTGAGTACAACACTCAAGAGTAAAGGCTTCAAGAAGTCCGAGGCAAATCATACACTTTTCACCTTGCAAAGCCAAGAAGGTATTGTAGTCATTCTCATTTATGTGGATGATATTATCATCTCTGGGAATGACAAGGTAGGTATTAAAGATACAAAAGCATATTTAAAATCTATGTTTGATATTAAAGATCTTGGAGAGTTGAAATATTTTCTATGGATTGAAGTCTATAGGTCCAATGAAGGACTCTTCTTATCCCAAAGGAAGTACACTCTTGATCTATTGGCTGGGGCAGGAAAACTAGGAGCCAAACCAGCAAAGACTCCCTTAGAAGAAGGATACAAAGTCATACGAGAGGGGGAGCTTGAAGATAAACCTTTTGAAGATGTCAAGCAATATCGGAGAATGGTTGGTAAGTTGATTTATCTTACCATAAGTCGTCCTGATTTGTGTTTTGCTGTGAACCAGGTGAGTCAACATATGCAAGCTCCAAAAGTGCACCATTGGAGCATGGTGTATCATATTCTCAAATATCTCAAAGGAGCTCCAGGTCAAGGCATTTGGATGGGTTGTAACAAAAGCACAGAAATTGTGGGTTATTGTGATGCTGACTGGGCTGGAGACAAAACGGATAGAAGATCCACCACTGGGTATTGCACATTCATTGGAGGTAACCTAGTCACTTGGAAGAGCAAGAAACAAAAGGTTGTGTCATGTTCAAGTGCTGAAGCTGAGTATAGAGCAATGAGGAAGCTCACAAATGAGCTAACATGGCTGAAAGCTCTTCTCAAGGAATTGGGCATTGAATCACCAGATCCAATCACAATGCATTGTGACAACCAAGCTATTATTCACATTGCGTCCAACTCAATGTTCCATGAGAGGACAAAGCATATTGAAGTGGATTGCCATAAGGTACGAGAGATGGTGGAGAAAAGGGTCATTCTTCCATCCTTTACAAGGAGTTCTAGAAAAATTGGCAGACATTTTTACCAAGGCAGCGAGTTTAAAAGTGTGTGAGTTCATCCATTCAAAGCTTGGACTCATAGATATGTCTCGGCCATGATTTCCTTAGCCATGGAGTCCACACTCTTTTTCCCTTAGTATGGTTTTGTCCCATGAGGTTTTCCATACTAAGGTTTTTAATGAGGTGGGTCATCATGGTTCCAAGCTTAACCTTTGGTTTCTCTACGGTTAAGTTTGAGGGGGAGTGTTGAATAATGAGAGAATACATTAGCTTAAGACCCAATGAAGAGAAGAGGCCTTATTCAACAACATATGCAAGTCCATTAAGAAGTCTTCTAGAAGGGTGAAGACTTTGGGTGCACAAGTGGGTGTCTCGGGAAGTGTGAAAAGGAAGGAGATGTGTTTGAATTTCAAATAAGAGATTGGAGGGAAATTTGAATGTTGTGAAACCCTTCTACACCTTCTAATTTCGTGGCTCTCCTCTATATATACATGTTGTACACCCTTTGTAACACTTAATCAATTCTAATGGAAACTTCTCTTTATCTCTCATTCTATTGTTTCTCTTTCAAGCACTCTCAAACTCTCTAATCTTCTATTCTGCAAATTCAACAAGACTTTCAGTAGGTAAACGATTAATCATGTAGCATGCCGCCATCACAGCATCTCCCCAAAATCTCTTAGGCACGCCTCTATCAAACATCATACTTCTAGCCACCTCCAGCAAATGTCTATTTTTTCTCTCGGAAACTCCATTCTGCTGAGGTGTGTATGCACAAGAAGTTTGGTGAATTATCCCATTGTCATCCAGCAACTTCTTGAATCTATTACTCATATACTCTCCACCATTATCACTCCTAATGATCTTGATCTTCGTACCAAACTGATCCAGTGCATAATTGTAGAATTTTTGAAATGATTCAAATACCTGATCCTTAGAGCTCATTAGAGTTACCCAAGTGTACTTTGACCTTTGATCAATGAAAGACACGAAATACTTATATTGATCTTTTGAGGTACATGGGGCTGACCACACATAAGAATATATCAACTCAAAACACTTCTCATACAAAGTAGTAGATTCTGGAAACACTTTCCTACAATGCTTCCCTAAGACACACGCTTCACACTCCTTATTAGGTAAGGTGAGGTTGGTCAGGACCATGTTGAGCACCTTGTGACTTGGATGACTAAGGCGTGAGTGCCATAAAGGGCTTGAACCAACCAGACTAACCGCAAACGACTCTATCACTCCATCTTCTTTTATTCAGTAAATACAAACCACCTTCCACATTCCCTACTCTGATTACTTCCTTAGTCTCATTATCCTAAAACTCAACATCATTAGATCTAAAAATAACTTTGCAATCTATATCCTTAGTTACTTTATAAACCGAGAGTAAGTTATATGTGAATTCTGGAATGTACAAGGCCTTATTATTTTTCCTAAACACTTTTAGGTCTCCAATTCCTTCTATTTGAACCTCTTTTCCATTTGCAACTTTAACATTGTTGAGAATATGGATGTGAAGGTGTGTGAACATGAAATAAAGTGCCAATGAGTAATAAGATCAACTAAAATGAGACCAAACAAGAAGTAGAGAAGGAACTAGAGTGGTTAGAAACAGACCAGTTTTTTCTTTCTCAACACAAGTGGAGCAAGTTGCAAAGAAGAGTAGGTAGGAGCAGTTGGGAGAAGCATGGCTCGCCTATACTTGTGTAGAGGTGTTGGTGAGATATTTTTCTCTCTATAATTCATGTAAAGCGTTCATATATGTTGGTTGTATTGTAAGAAGAAAAATACACACGAAATTATAAAGTTCTTCTCTAAAAAACTTCTATTCATCATCTTCATCACTCCTATCTTCTAATCTTCCTCCCTTAAAATCACCCTCATATCCTCTAAAATCTACATGGTATCAGAGCACTTAAGGTCCTAAACAAGATCTTAAACTCGTTCATATATCTCAAACATTTCAAATCACTCTGTTTTTTTTTCTGTTTCGTGTGTACTATTCACCAAAAATTTCAAGTCATGGAAAGCTCCAAGAATATGGTTCTACCGGTTATTCTCAAGGGGAATAACTATATTTTGTGGTCAAGGACCACAAAGACAGTCCTAAGAGGAAGAGGGCTGTGGGAGTATGTTGATAGCTTGGTGGGAAATGCTGAAGAAGAAAGGGCTGAAAATGGCAGTATGATGGAGAGGAAGCAGGAGCAAGAAGATGCTCAAGTCTTGGCTGCACTTCAAAGCTCCCTTGAGCCATCTATTCTGGCAGCCTATTCATATTGTGAGAACTCCAAGGAGCTGTGGGAGACGCTCAAGGGAGTTTATGGAGACATCTCAAACATTTCAAGGATCTTTGAGGTGAAGAAGGCACTAAATGACCTTCAGCAGAATGGGAAGGCGTTCAAGGACTTGTTTGGGGAGTTTAGAGGGTTATGGGCAGAGCTGGAAATGCTTAGACCTACAACAAACGACCCAAAGGAGTTGAATGAGAGGAGAGAGCAAGATCAAGTGTTTGGTCTCTTACTCACACTTGATGACTCTTACAAGGGACTCATTCAACATATCCTTCGATTTGACAAGCTTCCAACATTAAATGAAGTGTGTCAACAAGTTCAGAAGGATGAAGGTGCTAGAGGGTTGTTTAAACCCGCTAGTGAAATGGCGCATATGGCGCAAAGAAGTTTTGGGCATGGAGAAAGGAGAGCGGTTGATTGTAGCCATTGTAGAATGAGAGGGCACACTAAGGAGAAGTGCTGGACACTTTACCCGCACTTGAAACCAGCCTGGCTAAGAGGAAATGGCCAGGGAAGCATTCAAGGCGTTAGGAACTTAGCGGGTGTAACTAGCATGGAAGGAGACCAATTGGTGAGAAAGAGCGATTTGGAGGGCCTCATCAAGAGTATCTCAAAGCTAGCGGAATCTGGTAAGGGTTTCTTTACCTCTAAGGCTAAGAGAAACGTGATAATAGATTCGGGAGCAAGTCATAATATGATTTGTGATGCTAAGTTGCTGGAGAATGTAGAACCGCATAAGGGTAGTGTTAGGATAGCAAACGGGAAAGAAGTTCCAATAGAGGGTGTTGGGGACTTAGATGTGTTTGGGAAGATAACTAAAGCCTTATATATCCCAGAATTTACTTCGAATTTGCTATCAGTTCATAAGGCAACTAAGGATTTGAATTGTAAAGTTGTTTTTGGAGTTAATGGTGTTGAGTTTCAGGATAATGAAACCAAAGATGCGATCGGATCAGGGGGTGTGAAAGATGGTCTGTACATATTGAATAAAAAGGATAAAGAGTTTAAACCGCTTGCAGTCAATTCGGTTGGATCAAGCCCTTTATGGCATTCTCGCCTTGGTCACCCAAGTCACAAGGTGCTCAGCATGGTCTTGTCCAACCATTCAGTACCCAAGGAGGCGTGTGAAGCATGTATTTTGGGGAAGCATTGTAGGAAAGTGTTTCAAGACTCTGCTACTATGTATAAGAAGTCTTTTGAGTTAATACACTCTGATGTATGGTCTGCTCCGTGTACTTCAAGAGATCAATATAAGTACTTTGTTTCCTTCATCAATCAAAAATCAAAGTATACATGGGTAACATTGATGCGCTCTAAGGATCAAGTGCTTGAATCATTTCAGAAATTCTATAACTATGTGCTCAATCAGTATGATACCAAGATTAAGATACTAAGAAGTGATAATGGCGGAGAATACATGAGCATACGGTTTAGAGAGTTTGTGAATGATAAAGGGATAGTACATCAGACAACTTGCGCCTATACACCTCAACAAAATGGGATAGCAGAGAGGAAGAATAGACATTTGTTAGAAGTGGATAGGAGCATGATGTTTGATAGGGGAGTTCCTAAGAATCTGTGGGGAGATGCAGTGATGGCGGCAGCTTACTTAATCAACCGTATACCCACTGAAAGCTTGAGTTACAGGTCTCCATTTGAAGTTTTGAATGGTGTGAAGCCAAGTATCAGTCACTTGAGAGTCTTTGGGTATAGATGTTATGTCCTTGTTCCATAAGCACAAAGAAATAAGTTAGAGCCAAAGAGTATTAAGTGTGTGTTTGTGGGATACTCAAGTACTCAAAAGGGATACAAATGTCTTAACCCGGAGACTAATAGAATGTATGTGTCAAGAGAGGTGCAATTTGAGGAAGAGTATGGTTACTTCGAAAAAAAGAAATGGGAAGACTTAGATGAGATTATGAACTCAAATGCAGATAGAGATCAAGTTCTAAGAAGCATTTGGGAAAGTATAGATGGCCGGGAGAGTGATGATAATGAGCAGAGGGGTGAAGAAGAAGTAGATGAAAGTGAGCAGTTTCCGATAGTTCCAGATACTTTACCATTAGACTCAGAACTGGTAGAAGAAGAGAAGAGTACAAGAGGTGAGGGGGAGATAGAATCTGAAGAAGTGGAAGAAGTGCAAGCTCCTTAGTTAAGAAGAAGCCAAAGGATAAGACACGGACCTGAAAATTGGAAAAATACTAGAGTGTATTACAATGGGATAGCTATGGCTTATCAAGATCACATGGGAACTGAGGTTGTGCTTGGGACAAGAGAGGGATGTACTGGGCGTACTGCACGCTTAGATCCTGATCCTATAGGCGACAGGGTCTCCTTCTTGTCCCTTAAGCATAACACCGCACAAGAAGAGAAGATAGTCATAAGATATCCTATTGAAGAATACTACTCAGTTTCTAATACTCCAGCTGATCATCAGGCATTTCTGAGCACTATTGATAGAAAAGTACCTAATTCTTATGAGGAAGCAAGCATGGACAAGTTATGGGTTGATGCCATGAGGGAAGAGATTGCATCTATGTTGAGAAATAATACTTGGGACTTGACAAAATTGCCCAACGGGAAGAAACTTGTGGGATGTAGATGGGTGTATACTATCAAATACAAGAGCAATGGTGAAATTGAGAGGTATATAGTAGCAAAAGGATATATACAAGTATATGGAGAAGATTATACTGAAACTTTTGCTCTAGTAGCGAAGTTGCACTCGGTGAGGGTTCTACTATCCATTGCCATTAATCTGTCATGGAATTTGTGGCAAATGGATGTGAGAAACGCTTTCTTACAAGGGGATTTAGAAGAAGAAGTGTTTATAGAATTTCCACAAGGTTATGGAGCAAGTTCAGATCAAGTGTGTAGATTAAAGAAGGTTATATACGGCTTGAAACAATCTCCTAGAGCTTGGTACCAACGGTTAAGCCGGTGCCTGTTGGAGAAAGGGTTTGTAAAATATGAAGCTGATCACTCTCTCTTTACCAAAAAGAGCAAAGAAGGGATAGTTGTGGTGCTTATCTACGTGGATGACATTATTGTTACGGGAAGTGATTATGAGGAGACGAAACAGACTAAGGAAGATCTAGGAGAGCTCAAATACTTCCTAGGAATTGAGATGAGCAGAGAGGCAAAGGGAATGTTTATATCGCAAAGAAAGTATGTGATCGACTTACTAAAAGAAACTGGGAAGCTTGGGTGTAAACCGGCTAAGACTCCTATTGAAGAAGGTTATCAAGAAGAGAGCAATATGGAGATATGGTCTGACATCAAGCAGTACCAAAGGTTAGTTGGTAAACTAATCTATTTGACCATAACAAGGCCAGATATTTGTTTTGCGGTGAATAAAGTAAGTTAACACATGCAAGCGCCAACAACACACCATTGGGGAATGATTGAAAGGATCTTGAGATATCTAAAAGGGAACCCAGGAAGAGGTATTTGGCTAGAGTGTCATGGAAGAGCAGATGTAGAAGCGTTTTGTGATGCGGATTGGGCTGGGGATAGACAAGATAGGAAGTCCACGACCGGTTATTGTACATTCGTAGGCGGGAATCTTGTCACCTGGAGAAGCAAAAAACAAAAGGTAATCTCTCTATCTAGTGCTGAAGCTAAGTATAGAGCAATGAGAGAAGCCACAAAAGAAATGATATGGCTGAAGGCACTTCTACATGACTTGGGAGTTCAAGAAGACAAACCAATGACATTGTATTGTGATAACCAAGCGGCAATACGCATAGCTTTAAACCCAGTGTTTCATGAAAGGACAAAACACATTGAGGTGGATTGTCATTTCATCCGAGACAAAATTTAGGAGGGAGTTGTGGTTCCCAAGTTTGTGAAGAGTAGAGAACAAATGGCGGATATATTTACCAAGGCTACTTCTTCACGCATATGTGAATACATCCATGGCAAGATCGGCTTAAAGAACCCCTACCAGCCTATCTTGAGGGGGAGTGTTGAGAATATGGATGTGAAGGTGTGTGGACATGAAATAAAGTGCCAATGAGTAGTTAAGATCAACTAAAACGAGACCAAACAAGAAGTAGAGAAGGAACTAGAGTGGTTAGAAACAGACCAGTTTTTTTCTTTCTCAGCACAAGTGGAGCAAGTTGCAAAGAAGAGTAGGTAGGAGCAGTTGGGAGAAGCATGGCTCGCCTATACTTGTGTAGAGGTGTTGGTGAGTTATTTTTCTCTCTATAATTCATGTAAAGCGTCCATATATGTTGGTTGTATTGTAAGAAGAAAAATACACACGAAATTATAAAGTTCTTCTCTAAAAAACTTCTATTCATCATCTTCATCACTCCTATCTTCTAATCTTCCTCCCTTAAAATCACCCTCATATCCTCTAAAATCACCCTCACTCTAGAGCTTACGGCCTTCTTCCCTTTTGGCAGTTCAGCTTCATCTCAAGTGTGGTTAATTTTCATAGCTTTCTTTTCTTCACCAACAGCATCTCTCCATACTTTAAGCTCCTTGGCTTCTTCATAGTTTGTTGGAATCTCAGCTTCATCCAACTTGCCCATGTAGGCTTGATGTTCCAATGGGAAATGAGCTAGAGTGCAAACAGCTTGAATGGGATGAGCAACTGCCTTGTTGTTGTAGTACACTCGGGTTTGCTTCCAATGTTCTGGTCCAAACCTTTGTCTTGTACTTCTCCTTAAACCCCCTTCTTGATATTGAACTTGAGGTTCTGGCCCTTCAAAGTCAGAATCTGAGGTTTGAGCTTCTTCTTGACTTTCCGGACTCTCTTCACTTTGATCATGAACCGCTTCATTGCGAACTTCTGATTCATTTTGATCATGAATTATTGAGTCTTGTTGAGCCACTACTGGATCCTCTTGTTTATTGCCTCCCTCAGGATCAAAGGGTAGTTTCTTCATTTGATTGAGATGTGCTCGTACTAGCTTCTGGCTGATGTAATCCAAGGTTCTCCAAGATTTTTCTCAAATTGCTAGCTCGGTCTGATGATGAGGATGATAGATTCTCCAATTCTTTCCAGTTCTTCTCATCATAGAACCCTTTCGTTTCAACAAACTTCACGTCCCTTGAGACTAGAATCTTCCTTGTTTCCGGAACAAAGCATTTGTAACCTTTTTGTGTTGTGGAGTATCCAATGAACATGATCTTCACACTTTTAGCTTCCAACTTGTTTCTTTGTTCTCCTGGGATTAATACAAAACAAACACACCCAAACACACGTAAGTGGTTAATGGCGGGTTTAGAGTTGTTTAATACCTCAAATGGAGAGTGGTCATCCAAGATTTTTGTTGGCATCCGGTTGATCAAATAGCATGCTGAAACCACAGCATCTCCCCAAAATCTCTTGGGAACACTTGCGTGGAACATCATAGACCGGGCCACTTCCATTAAATGCCTATTCTTTCTTTCAGCAACTCCATTTTGCTGAGGAGTGTATGGGCAGCTGGTTTGATGGACTATCCCATGATGTGCTAAGTGTTGTTTGAAGGCATGGCTTGTGTACTCTCCACCATTATCTGATCTAAAAATTTTAATCTTGGCATTATAATGGTTAGTCACATATGCTTGAAATTTTCTAAATGCTTCTAAAACTCTATCTTTGGATGGAATAAGTGTTAGCCATGTATATTTTGATTTTTCATCTATGAAGGTGACAAAGTATTTATGATGTTCTCTAGATTCACATGGTGAGGTCCAAACATCAGAATGAATTAAATCAAAACACTTTTCATAGATAGTTGGAGACTTGGAAAACACAGATTTGCAATGTTTACCAAGTATACAAGCTTCACATTCATCATTTTTGAAAGAAATCCTAGGCAACAATAGTTCTAATGCTCTAGAGTGCGGATGACCTAGCCTTGCATGCCAAATTAAACTACTAACATTAGAAACATTCAGACTAAAACTACAAAATAAATTGGAGTTCGTCTTGTTATTTTCAAGAACATACAGCTCCTCCTTTGCTACTCCTTTTCCGAGTAGATTCATGGTCTCAATATCCTGAAAGTGTACATCATTAGGACCAAATATAGCATAACAATTCAAATCAGATGTAACTTTCTTTACGGATAACAAATTTGAAGTAAACTTAGGCATGTAGAAAGCGTTTGAATCTTTTCCAAATAACCTAAGATTTCCTACTCCATCAATTGGAATACTATCTCCATTTGCTATAATGACATTACCTACAGCTGGTTTTATGTTATTCATTAGATGTGCATCACTTATCATATGATGTGATGCACCAGAATCTACAATCAAAGGCTTTGAAATGTTTTGAGCATGAAGAGAGTTTCCAGAAACCATACCAGACCTACCAGCCTCTTTCAAGGCTTTGATGAGAGCTTCCAAATCTGATTTCCTCATAAATTCAGATTCTTGTTGATATGGCATCAAAGCTCTCATTTCTCCTTCTTTAGCCTTCTTGGATGTCCCAGCCTGATTCCCAGCCACTTCTTGGGAGACATTAGCTCTTGGTTCCTTCCACCAGCTTGGTTTTAGATGAGGATGGAGCTTCCAGCATTTTTCCTTTGTGTGCCCCTCTTTCTTGCAATGCTCACAAATTGCATTTGATCCCACTTTCTTGTTCTGGTTTGATCCCAACGGTTTGTAAAATCCTTTGTTGGCGTCTCCCAGCTCTACTTTGTTAGCCATAACCAGCTCGCCCTTTCCCCCAAATAGACCATGAGATCCTTGCTCCTTTTGTATCTTGGAGCACACTTCATCTAGGCTGGGGAGATTGTCTGCCCTAAGGAAGTTCTTAATGAGATCCTTGTAAGTTGGATTTAAGGTCAATAGTAGACCAAAGACCTTGTCTTGTTCGCGCCTCTCATTTAACACCAAAGGATCAATCGTGCTTGGCCTTAACATTTCTAGTTCAGCCCAGAATGATCTGAATTTGTTTAAGATGACACCCTTCAAGATGACTGGAATAACAATTGGTTTAGAATTTTCCATGGTGTTTCAAGATTTATTCACCGGATAATTCTATTAACCAAAGGATTAAGAGATTTTCTCAAGAAAATATTAGAGAAGCTTCAAGAAATACACTTTTCCAGCCTTTTCACAACTCAAGAGTCAATGACTTTGAGGACTAAGTCTCAGAGTGAAAAAGGATTGACAAAGAGTATTCCCAAAATTTTAGAGTGAAAAAGAAAATTTTAGAGAACCTTCAAGAAATACACTTTTTCAGCCTTTTCACAACTCAAGAGTCAATGACTTTGAGGACTAAGTCTTAGAGTGAAAAAGGATTGACAAAGAGTATTCCCAGAATTTTAAAAGAAGAGATTTGAAAATGGGATAATAAGAGCTTGATTTAGTTAAGAACCTTGCTCTGATACCATGTTGAATTTGCGGAATAGAAGATTAGAGAGTTTGAGAGTGCTTGAAAGAGAAACAATAGAATGAGAGATAAAGAGAAGTTTCCATTAGAATTGAGTGAGTGTTACAAAGGGTGTACAACATGTATAAATAGAGGAGAGCCACGAAATTAGGAGATGTAGAAGGCTTTCACAACATTCAATTTCCCTCCAATCTCTTATTTGAAATTCAAACACATCTCTTTCCTTTTCACACTTTCCGAGACACCCACTTGTGCACCCAAAGTCTTCACCCTTCTAGAAGACTTCTTAATGGGCTTGCATATGTTGAATAAGGCCTCTTCTCTTCTTTGGGTCTTAAGCTAATGTATTCTCTCATTATTCAACAATTAAGCACCTCCTTAGGGCAGACAATCTCCCTAGCCTAGATGAAGTGTGCTCCAAGATACAAAAGGAGCAAGGATCTCATGGTCTATTTGGGGGAAAGGGCGAGCTGGTTATGGCAAACAGAGTAGAGTTGGGTGAAGCAAACAAAGGATTTTACAAACCTTTAAGATCAAACCAGAACAAGAAAGTGGGATCAAATGCAATCTGTGAGCATTGCAAGAAAAAGGGGCACACAAAGGAAAAATGCTGGAAGCTCCATCCTCATCTAAAACCAAGCTGGTGGAAGGAACCAAGAGCTAATGTCTCCCAAGAAGTGGCTGGGAATCAGGCTGTGACATCCAAGCGGGCTGAAGAAGGAGAAATGAGAGCTTTGGTGCCATATCAACAAGAATCTGAATTTGTGAGGAAATCAGATTTGGAAGCTCTCATCAAAGCCTTGAAAGAGGCTGGTAGGTCTGGTATGATTTCTGGAAACTCTCTTCATGCTCAAAACATTTCAAAGCCTTTGATTGTAGATTCTGGTGCATCACATCATATGATAAGTGATGCACATCTAATGAATAACATAAAACCGGCTGTAGGTAATGTCATTATAGCAAATGGAGATAGTATTCCAATTGATGGAGTAGGAAATCTTAGGTTATTTGGAAAAGATTCAAACGCTTTCTACATGCCTAAATTTACTTCAAATTTGTTATCCGTAAAAAAAGTTACATCTGATTTGAATTGTTATGCTATATTTGGTCCTAATGATGTACACTTTCAGGATATTGAGACCATGAAACTACTCGGAAAAGGAGTAGCAAAGGAGGAGCTGTATGTTCTTGAAAATAACAAGCCGGACTCCAATTTATTTTGTAGTTTTAGTCTGAATGTTTCTAATGTTAGTAGTTCAATTTGGCATGCAAGGCTAGGTCATCCGCACTCTAGAGCATTAGAACTATTGTTGCCTAGGATTTCTTTCAAAAATGATGAATGCGAAGCTTGTATACTTGGTAAACATTGCAAATCTGTGTTTGCCAAGTCTCCAACTATCTATGAAAAGTGTTTTGATTTAATTCATTCTGATGTTTGGACCTCACCATATGAATCTAGAGAACATCATAAATACTTTGTCACCTTCATAGATGAAAAATCAAAATATACATGGCTAACACTTATTCCATCCAAAGATAGAGTTCTAGAAGCATTTAGAAAATTTCAAGCATATGTGACTAACCATTATAATGCCAAGATTAAAATTTTTAGATCAGATAATGGTGGAGAGTACACAAGCCATGCCTTCAAACAACACTTAGCACATCATGGGATAGTCCATCAAACCAGCTGCCCATACACTCCTCAGCAAAATGGAGTTGCTGAAAGAAAGAATAGGCATTTAATGGAAGTGGCCCGGTCTATGATGTTCCACGCAAGTGTTCCCAAGAGATTTTGGGGAGATGCTGTGGTTTCAGCATGCTATTTGATCAACCGGATGCCAACAAAAATCTTGGATGACCACTCTCCATTTGAGGTATTAAACAACTCTAAACCCGTCATTAACCACTTACGTGTGTTTGGGTGTGTTTGTTTTGTATTAATCCCAGGAGAACAAAGAAACAAGTTGGAAGCTAAAAGTGTGAAGAGCATGTTCATTGGATACTCCATAACACAAAAAGGTTACAAATGCTTTGTTCCGGAAACAAGGAAGATTCTAGTCTCAAGGGATGTGAAGTTTGTTGAAACAAAAGGGTTCTATGATGAGAAGAACTGGAAAGAATTGGAGAATCTATCATCCTCATCATCAGACCGAGCTAGCAATTTGAGAAAAATCTTGGAGAACCATGGATTACATCAGCCAGAAGCTAGTACAAGCACATCTCAATCAATTGAAGAAACTATACCCTTTAATCCTGATCAAAATGAATCAGAAGTTCGCAATGAAGCGGTTCATGATCAAAGTGAAGAGAGTCCGGAAAGTCAAGAAGAAGCTCAAACCTCAGATTCTGATTTTGAAGGGCCAGAACCTCAAGTTCAAGCTCAAGAAAGGGGTTTAAGGAGAAGTACAAGACAAAGGTTTGGCCCAGAACATTGGAAGCAAACCCGAGTGTACTACAACAACAAGGCAGTTGCTCATCCCATTCAAGCTGTTTGCACTCTAGCTAATTTCCCATTGGAACATCAAGCCTACATGGGAAAGTTGGATGAAGCTAAGATTCCAACAACCTATGAAGAAGCCAAGGAGCTTAAAGTATGGAGAGATGCTGTTGGTGAAGAAAGGAAAGCTATGGAAATCAACCACACTTGGGATGAAGCTGAACTGCCAAAAGGGAAGAAGGCCGTAAGCTCTAGATGGATCTTCTCTATCAAGTATAGAAGTGATGGAAAAATAGAGCGTTACAAGGCTAGGCTGGTGGCTAGAGGATTCACTCAAACCTATGGAGAGGACTACCTTGACACATTTGCACCTGTGGCAAAACTTCATACGGTAAGAGTCATTTTATCCTTAGCTACTAACTTGGAATGGGATCTTTGGCAGATGGACGTCAAGAATGCATTCTTGCTAGGGGAACTAGAGGATGAAGTCTACATGACTCCACCACCAGGCTTGAAAGACTTAATTGCACCAGGAAAGGTACTATGGACTGAAGAAAGCAATCTATGGACTGAAGCAATCTCCTCGAGCATGGTACCACAAGTTGAGTACAACACTCAAGAGTAAAGGCTTCAAGAAGTCCGAGGCAGATCATACACTTTTCACCTTGCAAAGCCAAGAAGGTATTGTAGTCATTCTCATTTATGTGGATGACATTATCATCTCGGGGAATGACAAGGTAGGTATTAAAGATACAAAAGCATATTTAAAATCTGTATTTGATATTAAAGATCTTGGAGAGTTGAAATATTTTCTAGGGATTGAAGTCTATAGGTCCAATGAAGGACTTTTCTTATCCCAAAGGAAGTACACTCTTGATCTATTGGCTGAGGCAGGAAAGCTAGGAGCCAAACCAGCAAAGACTCCCTTAGAAGAAGGATACAAAGTCACACGAGAGGGGGAGCTTGAAGATAAACCTTTTGAAGATATCAAGCAATATCGGAGAATGGTTGGTAAGTTGATTTATCTTACCATAACTCGTCCTGATTTGTGTTTTGCTGTGAACCAGGTGAGTCAACATATGCAAGCTCCAAAAGTGCACCATTGGAGCATGGTGGATCGGATTCTCAAATATCTCAAAGGAACTCCGGGTCAAGGCATTTGGATGGGTTGTAACAAAAGCACAGAAATTGTGGGTTATTGTGATGCTGACTGGGCTGGAGACAAAACGGATAGAAGATCCACCACTGGGTATTGCACATTCATTGGAGGTAACCTGGTCACTTGGAAGAGCAAGAAACAAAAGGTTGTGTCATGTTCAAGTGCTGAAGCTGAGTATAGAGCAATGAGGAAGCTCATAAACGAGCTAACATGGCTGAAAGCTCTTCTCAAGGATTTGGGCATTGAATCGCCAGATCTAATCACAATGCATTGTGACAACCAAGCTGCTATTCACATTGTGTCCAACTCAGTGTTCCATGAGAGGACAAAACATATTGAAGTGGATTGTCACAAGGTGCGAGAGATGGTGGAGAAAAGAGTCATTCTTCCATGCTTTACAAGAAGTTCAGAACAATTGGCAGACATTTTTACCAAGGCAACGAGTTTAAAAGTGTGTGAGTTCATCCATTCAAAGCTTGGACTCATAGATATGTCTCGGCCATTATTTCCTTAGCCATGGAGTCCACACTCTTTTTCTCTTAGTATGGTTTTGTCCCATGAGGTTTTCCATACTAAGGTTTTTAATGAGGTGGGTCATCATGGTTCCAAGCTTAACCTTTGGTTTCTCTACGGTTAAGCTTGAGGGGGAGTGTTGAATAATGAGAGAATACATGAGCTTAAGACCCAAAGAAGAGAAAAGGCTTTATTCAACATATGCAAGCCCATTAAGAAGTCTTCTAGAAGGGTGAAGACTTTGGGTGCACAAGTGGGTGTCTCGGGAAGTGTGAAAAGGAAGGAGATGTGTTTGAATTTCAAATAAGAGATTGGAGGGAAATTTGAATGTTGGGAAACCCTTCTTCACCTCTTAATTTCGTGGCTCTCCTCTATATATACATGTTGTACACCCTTTGTAACACTTAATCAATTCTAATGGAAACTTATCTTTATCTCTCATTCTATCGTTTCTCTTTCAAGCACTCTCAAACTCTCTAATCTTCTATTCCGCAAATTCAACAGCTCCAATATACAAAAGGAGCAAGGATCTCATGGTCTATTTGGGGGAAAGGGCGAGCTGGTTATGGCAAACAAAGTAGAGTTGGGTGAAGCAAACAAAGGATTTTACAAACCTTTGGGATCAAACCAGAACAAGAAAGTGGGATCAAATGTAATCTGTGAGCATTGCAAGAAAGAGGGGCACACAAAGGAAAAATGCTGGTGTTGAATAATGAGAGAATACATTAGCTTAAGACCCAAAGAAGAGAAGAGGCCTTATTCAACATATGCAAGCCCATTAAGAAGTCTTCTAGAAGAGTGAAGACTTTGGGTGCACAAGTGGGAGTCTCGGGAAGTGTGAAAAGGAAGGAGATGTATTTGAATTTCAAAAAAGAGATTGGAGGGAAATTGAATGTTGTGAAACCCTTCTTCACCTCCTAATTTCGTGGCTATCCTCTATATATACATGTTGTACACCCTTTGTAACACTCACTCAATTCTAATGGAAACTTCTCTTTATCTCTCATTCTATCGTTTCTCTTTCAAGCACTCTCAAACTCTCTAATCTTCTATTCCGCAAATTCAACATGGTATCAGAGCAAGGTTCTTAACTAAATCAAGCTCTTGTTATCATATTTTCAAATCTCTTCCTTTAAAATTCTGGGAATACTCTTTGTCAATCCTTTTTCACTCTAAGACTTAGTCCTCAAAGTCATTGACTCTTGAGTTGTGATAAGGCTGAAAAAGTGTATTTCTTGAAGGTTCTCTAAAATTTTCTTTTTCACTCTAAAATTCTGGGAATACTCTTTGTCAATCCTTTTTACTCTGAGACTTAGTCCTCAAAGTCATTGACTCTTGAGTTGTGAAAAGGCTGGAAAAGTGTATTTCTTGAAGCTTCTCTAATATTTTCATGAGAAAATCTCTTAATCCTCTGGTTAATAGAATTATCCGGTGAATAAATCTTGAAACACCATGGAAAATTCTAAACCAATTGTTATTCCAGTCATCTTGAAGGGTGTCAACTATTTGCTGTGGTCAAGAATGATAAGAACAGCCCTATGTGGTCGTGGGCTTTGGAGCCATGTCTTGAAAGGCCAAGATCCAAAAGATGGAGAAGAAGCCATCGGTAATTATGAAGATAAGTGGTTCCAAGAGGACCAAATGGTGCTCGGAATCATCCAGAACTCTCTTGAAGCATCCATTCTTGAAGCCTACTCCTATTGTGAAAATGCAAAGGAATTGTGGGATACTCTTCAAACCGTGTATGGGAATACTTCAAACTTGAGCAGAATCTATGAAGTCAAGAAGGCTATCAATGATCTAAGCCAAGAAGATTTGGACTTTACAAAGCACTTTGGCAAATTCAGATCATTGTGGGCTGAACTAGAAATGTTAAGGCCAAGCACGGTTGATCCTTTGGTTTTAAATGAGAGGCGCGAACAAGACAAGGTCTTTGGTCTGCTATTGACCTTAAATCCAACTTACAAGGATCTCATTAAGCACCTCCTTAGGGCAGACAACCTCCCCAGCCTAGATGAAGTGTGCTCCAAGATACAAAAGGAGCAAGATCTCATGGTCTATTTGGGGGAAAGGGCGAGCTGGTTATGGCTAACAAAGTAGAGCTGGGAGATGCCAACAAAGGATTTTACAAACCGTTGGGATCAAACCAGAACAAGAAAGTGGGATCAAATGCATTGCAAGAAAGAGGGGCACACAAAGGAAAAATGCTGGAAGCTCCATCCTCATCTAAAACCAAGCTGGTGGAAGGAAACAAGAGCTAATGTCTCCCAAGAAGTGGCTGGGAATCAGGCTGGGACATCCAAGAGGGCTGAAGAAGGAGAAATGAGAGCTTTGGTGCCATATCAACAAGAATCTGAATTTGTGAGGAAATCAGATTTGGAAGCTCTCATCAAAGCCTTGAAAGAGGCTGGTAGGTCTGGTATGGTTTCTGGAAACTCTCTTCATGCTCAAAACATTTCAAAGCCTTTGATTGTAGATTCTGGTGCATCACATTATATGATAAGTGATGCACATCTAATGAATAACATAAAACCGGCTGTAGGTAATGTCATTATAGCAAATGGAGATAGTATTCCAATTGATGGAGTAGGAAATCTTAGGTTATTTGGAAAAGATTCAAACGCTTTCTACATACCTAAGTTTACTTCAAATTTGTTATCCGTAAAGAAAGTTACATCTGATTTGAATTGTTATGCTATATTTGGTCCTAATGATGTACACTTTCAGGATATTGAGACCATGAATCTACTCGGAAAAGGAGTAGCAAAGGAGGAGCTGTATGTTCTTGAAAATAACAAGCCGGACTCCAATTTATTTTGTAGTTTTAGTCTGAATGTTTCTAATGTTAGTAGTTCAATTTGGCATGCAAGGCTAGGTCATCCGTGTTGAATTTGCGGAATAGAAGATTAGAGAGTTTGAGAGTGCTTGAAAGAGAAACAATAGAATGAGAAATAAAGAGAAGTTTCCATTAGAATTGGTTAAGTGTTACAAAGGGTGTACAACATGATAGAGGGGAGCCACGAAAATAGAAGGTGTAGAAGGGTTTCACAACATTAAATTTTCCTCCAATCTCTTATTTGAAATTCAAATACATCTCCTTCCTTTTCACACTTTCCGAGACACCCACTTGTGCACCCAAAGTCTTCACCCTTCTAGAAGACTTCTTAATGGACTTGCATATGTTGAATAAGGCCTCTTCTCTTCATTGGGTCTTAAGCTAATGTATTCTTTCATTATTCAACACTCCCCCTCAAGCTTAACCGTAGAGAAACCAAAGGTTAAGCTTGGAACCATGATGACCCACCTCATTAAAAACCTTAGTATGGAAAACCTCATGGGACAAAACCATACTAAGGGAAAAAGAGTGTGGACTCCATGGCTAAGGAAATCATGGTCGAGACATATCTATGAGTCCAAGCTTTGAATGGATGAACTCACACACTTTTAAACTCGCTGCCTTGGTAAAAATGTCTGCCAATTGTTCTGAACTCCTTGTAAAACATGGAAGAATGACCCTTTTCTCCACCATCTCTTGTACCTTGTGACAATCCACTTCAATATGTTTTGTCCTCTCATGGAACACTGAGTTGGACACAATGTGAATAGCAGCTTGGTTGTCACAATGCATTGTGATTGGATCTGGTGATTCAATGCCCAAATCCTTGAGAAGAGCTTTCAGCCATGTTAGCTCATTTGTGAGCTTCCTCATTGCTCTATACTCAGCTTCAGCACTTGAACATGACACAACCTTTTGTTTCTTGCTCTTCCAAGTGACAAGGTTACCTCCAATGAATGTGAAATATCCAGTGGTGGATCTTCTATCCGTTTTGTCTCCAGCCCAGTCAGCATCACAATAACCCACAATTTCTGTGCTTTTGTTACAACCCATCCAAATGCCTTGACCTGGAGCTCCTTTGAGATATTTGAGAATCCGATCCACCATGCTCCAATGGTGCACTTTTGGAGCTTGCATATGTTGACTCATCTGGTTCACAGCAAAACACAAATCAGGACGAGTTATGGTAAGATAAATCAACTTACCAACCATTCTCCGATATTGCTTGACATCTTCAATAGGTTTATCTTCAAGCTCCCCCTCTCGTATGACTTTGTATCCTTCTTCTAAGGGAGTCTTTGCTGGTTTGGCTCCTAGCTTTCCTGCCCCAGCCAATAGATCAAGAGTGTACTTCCTTTGGGATAAGAAGAGTCCTTCATTGGACCTATAGACTTCAATCCCTAGAAAATATTTCAACTCTCCAAGATCTTTAATATCAAACACAGATTGTAAATATGCTTTTGTATCTTTAATACCTACCTTGTCATTCCCAGAGATGATAATATCATCCACATAAATGAGAATGACTACAATACCTTCTTGGCTTTGCAAGGTGAAAAGTGTATGATCTGCCTCGGACTTCTTGAAGCCTTTACTCTTGAGTGTTGTACTCAACTTGTGGTACCATGCTCGAGGAGATTGCTTCAGTCCATAGATTGCTTTCTTGAGTCTCAACACCTTTCCTGGTGCAATTGAGTTCTCCAAGCCTGGTGGTGGAGTCATGTAGACTTCATCCTCTAGTTCCCCTTGCAAGAATGCATTCTTGACGTCCATCTGCCAAAGATCCCATTCCAAGTTTGTAGCTAAGGATAAAATAACTCTTATCGTATGAAGTTTTGCCACAGGTGCAAATGTGTCAAGGTAGTCCTCTCCATAGATTTAAGTAAATCCTCTAGCCACCAGCCTAGCCTTGTAACGCTCTATTTCTCCATCACTTCTATACTTGATAGTGAAGATCCATCTAGAGCTTACGGCCTTCTTCCCTTTTGGCAGTTCAGCTTCATCCCAAGTGTGGTTAATTTCCATAGCTTTCTTTTCTTCACCAACAGCATCTCTCCATACTTTGAGCTCCTTGGCTTCTTCATAGTTTGTTGGAATCTCAGCTTCATCCAACTTGCCCATGTAGGCTTGATGTTCCAATGGGAAATGAGCTAGAGTGCAAACAGCTTGAATGGGATGAGCAACTGCCTTGTTGTTGTAGTACACTCGGGTTTGCTTCCAATGTTCTGGTCCAAACCTTTGTCTTGTACTTCTCCTTAAACCCCCTTCTTGATATTGAACTTGAGGTTCTGGCTCTTCAAAGTCAGAATCTGAGGTTTGAGCTTCTTCTTGACTTTCCGGACTCCCTTCACTTTGATCATGAACCGCTTCATTGCGAACTTCTGATTCATTTTGATCATGAATTGTTGAGTCTTGTTGAGCCACTACTAGATCCTCTTGTTTATTGCCTCCCTCAGGAACAAAGGGTATAGTTTCTTCATTTGATTGAGATGTACTTGTACTAGCTTCTGGCTGATGTAATCCAAGGTTCTCCAAGATTTTTCTCAAATTGCTAGCTCGGTCTGATGATGAGGATGATAGATTCTCCAATTCTTTCCAGTTCTTCTCATCATAGAACCCTTTCGTTTCAACAAACTTCACGTCCCTTGAGACTAGAATCTTCCTTGTTTCCGGAACAAAGCATTTGTAACCTTTTTGTGTTGTGGAGTATCCAATGAACATGCTCTTCACACTTTTAGCTTCCAACTTGTTTCTTTGTTCTCCTGGGATTAATACGAAACAAACACACGTAAGTGGTTAATGGCGGGTTTAGAGTTGTTTAATACCTCAAATAGCATGCTGAAACCACAGCATCTCCCCAAAATCTCTTGGGAACACTTGTGTGGAACATCATAGAGCGGGCCACTTCCATTAAGTGCCTATTCTTTCTTTCAGCAACTCCATTTTGCTGAGGAGTGTATGGGCAGCTGGTTTGATGGACTATCCCATGGTTTGCTAAGTGTTGTTTGAAGGCATGGCTTGTGTACTCTCCACCATTATCTGATCTAAAAATTTTAATCTTGGCATTATAATGGTTAGTCACATATGCTTGAAAATTTCTAAATGCTTCTAGAACTCTATCTTTGGATGGAAGAAGTTTTAGCCATGTATATTTTGATTTTTCATCTATGAAGGTGACAAAGTATATATGATGTTCTCTAGATTCACATGGTGAGGTCCAAACATCAGAATGAATTAAATCAAAACACTTTCCATAGATAGTTGGAGACTTGGAAAACACAGATTTACAATGTTTGCCAAGTATACAAGCTTCACATTCATCATTTTTGAAAGAAATCCTAGGCAACAATAGTTCTAATGCTCTAGAGTGCGGATGACCTAGCCTTGCATGCCAAATTGAACTACTAACATTAGAAATATCCAGACTAAAACTACAAAATAAATTGGAGTCCAGCTTGTTATTTTCAAGAACATACAGCTCCTCCTTTGCTACTCCTTTTCCGAGTAGATTCATGGTCTCAATATCCTGAAAGTGTACATCATTAGGACCAAATATAGCATAACAATTCAAATCAGAGGTAACTTTCTTTACGGATAACAAATTTGAAGTAAACTTAGGCATGTAGAAAGCGTTTGAATCTTTTCCAAATAACCTAAGATTTCCTACTCCATCAATAGGAATACTATCTCCATTTGCTATAATGACATTACCTACAGCCGGTTTTATGTTATTCATTAGATGTGCATCACTTATCATATGATGTGATGCACCAGAATCTACAATCAAAGGCTTTGAAATGTTTTGAGCATGAAGAGAGTTTCCAGAAACCATACTAGACCTACCAGCCTCTTTCAAGGCTTTGATGAGAGCTTCCAAATCTGATTTCCTCACAAATTCAGATTCTTGTTGATATGGCACCAAAACTCTCATGTCTCCTTCTTCAACCCTCTTGGATGTCCTAGCCTGATTCCCAGCCACTTCTTGGGAGACATTAGCTCTTGGTTCCTTCCACCAACTTGGTTTTAGATGAGGATGGAGCTTCCAGCATTTTTCCTTTGTGTGCCCCTCTTTCTTGCAATGCTCACAGATTGTATTTGATCCCACTTTCTTGTTCTGGTTTGATCCCAACGGTTTGTAAAATCCTTTGTTGGAATCACCCAGCTCTACTTTGTTAGCCATAGCCAGCTCGCCCTTTCCCCCAAATAGACCATGAGATCCTTGCTCCTTTTGGCAGACATTTGGCAGACATTTTTACCAAGGCAGCGAGTTTAAAAGTGTGTGAGTTCATCCATTCAAAGCTTGGACTCATAGATATGTCTCGGCCATGATTTCCTTAGCCATGGAGTCCACACTCTTTTTCCCTTAGTATGGTTTTGTCCCATGAGGTTTTCCATACTAAGGTTTTTAATGAAGTGGGTCATCATGGTTTCAAGCTTAACCTTTGGTT
The DNA here is from genome assembly GCA_963922655.1 of Cardamine chenopodiifolia. Lineage (NCBI taxonomy): Eukaryota > Viridiplantae > Streptophyta > Magnoliopsida > Brassicales > Brassicaceae > Cardamine > Cardamine chenopodiifolia. Next base: position 14,315,803 of record OZ000481.1, on the reverse strand, counting down.
TCTCTACGGTTAAGCTTGAGGGGGAGTGTTGAATAATGAGAGAATACATGAGCTTAAGACCCAAAGAAGAGAAAAGGCTTTATTCAACATATGCAAGCCCATTAAGAAGTCTTCTAGAAGGGTGAAGACTTTGGGTGCACAAGTGGGTGTCTCGGGAAGTGTGGGAAATTGGAGGGAAATTTGAATGTTGGGAAACCCTTCTTCACCTCTTTATTTCGTGGCTCTCCTCTATATATACATGTTGTACACCCTTTGTAACACTTAATCAATTCTAATGGAAACTTCTCTTCATCTCTCATTCCATCGTTTCTCTTTCAAGCATTCTCAAACTCTCTAATCTTCTATTCCGCAAATTCAACAGCTCCAAGATACAAAAGGAGTAAGGATCTCATGGTCTATTTGGGGGAAAGGGCGAGCTGGTTATGGCAAACAAAGTAGAGTTGGGTGAAGCAAACAAAGGATTTTACAAACCTTTGGGATCAAACCAGAACAAGAAAGTGGGATCAAATGCAATCTGTGAGCATTGCAAGAAAGAGGGGCACACAAAGGAAAAATGCTGGAAGCTCCATCCTCATTTAAAACCAAGCTGGTGGAAGGAACCAAGAGCTAATGTCTCCCAAGAAGTGGCTGGGAATCAGGCTGGGACATCCAAGAGGGCTGAAGAAGGAGAAATGAGAGCTTTGGTGCCATATCAACAAGAATCTGAATTTGTGAGGAAATCAGATTTGGAAGCTCTCATCAAAGCCTTGAAAGAGGCTGGTAGGTCTGGTATGGTTTCTGGAAACTCTCTTCATGCTCAAAACATTTCAAAGCCTTTGATTGTAGATTCTGGTGCATCACATTATATGATAAGTGATGCACATCTAATGAATAACATAAAACCGGCTGTAGGTAATGTCATTATAGCAAATGGAGATAGTATTCCAATTGATGGAGTAGGAAATCTTAGGTTATTTGGAAAAGATTCAAACGCTTTCTACATGCCTAAATTTACCTCAAATTTGTTATCCGTAAAAAAAGTTACATCTGATTGGAATTGTTATGCTATATTTGGTCCTAATGATGTACACTTTCAGGATATTGAGACCATGAAGCTACTCGGAAAAGGAGTAGCAAAGGAGGAGCTGTATGTTCTTGAAAATAACAAGCCGGACTCCAATTTATTTTGTAGTTTTAGTCTGAATGTTTCTAATGTTAGTAGTTCAATTTGGCATGCAAAGCTAGGTCATCCGCACTCTAGAGCATTAGAACTATTGTTGCCTAGGATTTCTTTCAAAAATGATGAATGCGAAGCTTGTATACTTGGTAAACATTGCAAATCTGTGTTTGCCAAGTCTCCAACTATCTATGAAAAGTGTTTTGATTTAATTCATTCTGATGTTTGGACCTCACCATGTGAATCTAGAGAACATCATAAATACTTTGTCACCTTCATAGATGAAAAATCAAAATATACATGGCTAACACTTATTCCATCCAAAGATAGAGTTCTAGAAGCATTTAGAAAATTTCAAGCATATGTGACTAACCATTATAATGCCAAGATTAAAATTTTTAGATCAGATAATGGTGGAGAGTACACAAGCCATGCCTTCAAACAACACTTAGCACATCATGGGATAGTCCATCAAACCAGCTGCCCATACACTCCTCAGCAAAATGGAGTTGCTGAAAGAAAGAATAGGCATTTAATGGAAGTGGCCCGGTCTATGATGTTCCACACAAGTGTTCCCAAGAGATTTTGGGGAGATGCTGTGGTTTCAGCATGCTATTTGATCAACCGGATGCCAACAAAAATCTTGGATGACCACTCTCCATTTGTGGTATTAAACAACTCTAAACCCGCCATTAACCACTTACGTGTGTTTGGGTGTGTTTGTTTTGTATTAATCCCAGGAGAACAAAGAAACAAGTTGGAAGCTAAAAGTGTGAAGAGCATGTTCATTGGATACTCCATAACACAAAAAGGTTACAAATGCTTTGTTCTGGAAACAAGGAAGATTCTAATCTGAAGGGATGTGAAGTTTGTTGAAACAAAAGGGTTCTATGATGAGAAGAACTGGAAAGAATTGGAGAATCTATCATCCTCATCATCAGACCGAGCTAGCAATTTGAGAAAAATCTTGGAGAACCTTGGATTACATCAGCCAGAAGCTAGTACAAGCACATCTCAATCAAATGAAGAAACTATACCCTTTGATCTTGAGGGAGGCAATAAACAAGAGGATCTAGTAGTGGCTCAACAAGACTCAACAATTCATGATCAAAATGAATCAGAAGTTCGCAATGAAGCGGTTCATGATCAAAGTGAAGAGAGTCCGGAAAGTCAAGAAGAAGCTCAAACGTCAGATTCTGACTTTGAAGGACCAGAACCTCAAGTTCAAGCTCAAGAAAGGGGTTTAAGGAGAAGTACAAGACAAAGGTTTGGACCAGAACATTGGAAGCAAACCCGAGTGTACTACAACAACAAGGCAGTTGCTCATCCCATTCAAGCTGTTTGCACACTAGCTAATTTCCCATTGGAACATCAAGCCTACATGGGCAAGTTGGATGAAGCTGAGATTCCAACAACCTATGAAGAAGCCAAGGAGCTTAAAGTATGGAGAGATGCTGTTGGTGAAGAAAAGAAAGCTACGGAAATCAACCACACTTGGGATGAAGCTGAACTGCAAAAAGGGAAGAAGGCCATAAGCTCTAGATGGATCTTCACTATCAAGTATAGAAATGATGGAGAAATTGAGCGTTACAAGGCTAGGCTGGTGGATAGAAGATTCACTCAAACCTATGGAGAGGACTACCTTGACACATTTGCACCTGTGGCAAAACTTCATACGGTAAGAGTCATTTTATCCTTAGCTACTAACTTGGAATGGGATCTTTGGCAGATGGACGTCAAGAATGCATTCTTGCAAGGGGAACTAGAGGATGAAGTCTACATGACTCCACCACCAGGCTTGGAAGACTCAATTGCACTAGGAAAGGTGTTGAGACTCAAGAAAGCAATCTATGGACTGAAGCAATCTCCTCGAGCATGGTACCACAAGTTGAGTACAACACTCAAGAGTAAAGGCTTCAAGAAGTCCGAGGCAGATCATACACTTTTCACCTTGCAAAGCCAAGAAGGTATTGTAGTCATTCTCATTTATGTGGATGACATTATCATCTCGGGGAATGACAAGGTAGGTATTAAAGATACAAAAGCATATTTAAAATCTGTATTTTATATTAAAGATCTTGGAGAGTTGAAATATTTTCTAGGGATTGAAGTCTATAGGTCCAATGAAGGACTTTTCTTATCCCAAAGGAAGTACACTCTTGATCTATTGGCTGAGGCAGGAAAGCTAGGAGCCAAACCAGCAAAGACTCCCTTAGAAGAAGGATACAAAGTCACACGAGAGGGGGAGCTTAAAGATAAACCTTTTGAAGATGTCAAGCAATATCGGAGAATGGTTGGTAAGTTCTCGTCCTGATTTGTGTTTTGCTGTGAACCAGGTGAGTCAACATATGCAAGCTCCAAAAGTGCACCATTGGAGCATGGTGGATCGGATTCTCAAATATCTCAAAGGAGCTCCGGGTCAAGGCATTTGGATGGGTTGTAACAAAAGCACAGAAATTGTGGGTTATTGTGATGCTGACTGGGCTGGAGACAAAACCGATAGAAGATCCACCACTGGGTATTGCACATTCATTGGAGGTAACCTGGTCACTTGGAAGAGCAAGAAACAAAAGGTTGTGTCATGTTCAAGTGCTGAAGCTGAGTATAGAGCAATGAGGAAGCTCACAAACGAGCTAACATGGCTGAAAGCTCTTCTCAAGGATTTGGGCATTGAATCGCCAGATCCAATCACAATGCATTATGACAACCAAGTTGCTATTCACATTGCGTCCAACTCAGTGTTCCATGAGAGGACAAAACATATTGAAGTGGATTGTCACAAGGTGCGAGAGATGGTGGAGAAAAGGGTCATTCTTCCATGCTTTACAAGAAGTTCAGAACAATTGGCAGACATTTTTACCAAGGCAGCGAGTTTAAAAGTGTGTGAGTTCATCCATTCAAAGCTTGGACTCATAGATATGTCTCGGCCATGATTTCCTTAGCCATGGAGTCCACACTCTTTTTCCCTTAGTATAGTTTTGTCCCATGAGGTTTTCCATACTAAGGTTTTTAATGAGGTAGGTCATCATGGTTCCAAGCTTAACCTTTGGTTTTTCTACGGTTAAGCTTGAGGGAGAGTGTTGAATAATGAGAGAATACATGAGCTTAAGACCCAAAGAAGAGAAGAGGCTTTATTCAACATATGCAAGCCCATTAAGAAGTCTTCTAGAAGGGTGAAGACTTTGGATGCACAAGTGGGTGTCTCGGGAAGTGTGAAAAGGAAGGAGATGTGTTTGAATTTCAAATAAGAGATTGGAGGGAAATTTGAATGTTGGGAAACCCTTCTTCACCTCTTAATTTCGTGGCTCTCCTCTATATATACATGTTGTACACCCTTTGTAACACTTAATCAATTCTAATGGAAAATTCTCTTTATCTTTCATTCTATCGTTTCTCTTTCAAGCACTCTCAAACTTTCTAATCTTCTATTCCGCAAATTCAACAAAAGGAGCTCCAGGTCAAGGCATCTGGATGGGTTGCAACAAAAGCACAGAAATTGTGGGTTACTGTGATGCTGACTAGGCTGGAGACAAAATGGATAGAAAATCCACGACTGGGTATTGCACATTCATTGGAGGAAACCTGGTCACTTGGAAAAGCAAGAAGCAAAAGGTGGTGTATGTTGAATTTGCGGAATAGAAGATTAGAGAGTTTGAGAGTGCTTGAAAGAGAAACGATAGAATGAGAGATAAAGAGAAGTTTCCATTATAATTGATTAAGTGTTACAAAGGGTGTACAACATGTATATATAGAGGAGAGCCACGAAATTAAGAGGTGAAGAAGGGTTTCACAACATTCAAATTTCCCTCCAATCTCTTATTTGAAATTCAAACACATCTCCTTCCTTTTAACACTTCCCGAGACACCCACTTGTGCATCCAAAGTCTTCACCCTTCTAGAAGACTTCTTAATGGGCTTGCATATGTTGAATAAAGCCTCTTCTCTTCTTTGGGTCTTAAGCTCATGTATTCTCTCATTATTCAACACTCTCCCTCAAGCTTAACCGTAGAGAAACCAAAGGTTAAGCTTGGAACCATGATGACCCACCTCATTAAAAACCTTAGTATGGAAAACCTCATGGGACAAAACTATACTAAGGGAAAAAGAGTGTGGACTCCATGGCTAAGGAAATCATGGCCGAGACATATCTATGAGTCCAAGCTTTTGTTACAACCCATCCAAATGCCATCCACCATGCTCCAATGGTGCACTTTTGGAGCTTGCATATGTTGACTCACCTGGTTCACAGCAAAACATAAATCAGGACGAGTTATGGTAAGATAAATCAACTTACCAACCATTCTCCGATATTGCTTGACATCTTCAAAAAGTTTATCTTCAAGCTCCCCCTCTCGTATGACTTTGTATCCTTCTTCTAAGGGAGTCTTTGCTGGTTTGGCTCCTAGCTTTCCTGCCTAATCCAATAGATCAAGAGTGTACTTCCTTTAGGATAAGAAAAGTCCTTCATTGGACCTATAGATTTCAATCCCTAGAAAATATTTCAACTCTCCAAGATCTTTATTATCAAATACAGATTTTAAATATGCTTTTGTATCTTTAATACCTACCTTGTCATTCCCCGAGATGATAATGTCATCCACATAAATGAGAATGACTACAATACCTTCTTGGCTTTGCAAGGTGAAAAGTGTATGATCTGCCTCGGACTTCTTGAAGCCTTTACTCTTGAGTGTTGTACTCAACTTGTGGTACCATGCTCGAGGAGATTGCTTCAGTCCATAGATTGCTTTCTTGAGTCTCAACACCTATCCTGGTGTAATTGAGTCTTCCAAGCCTGGTGGTGGAGTCATGTAGACTTCATCCTCTAGTTCCCCTTGCAAGAATGCATTCTTGACGTCCATCTGCCAAAGATCCCATTCCAAGTTAGTAGCTAAGGATAAAATGACTCTTACCGTATGAAGTTTTGCCACAGGTGCAAATATGTCAAGGTAATCCTCTCCATAGGTTTGAGTGAATCCTCTAGCCACCAGCCTAGCCTTGTAACCCTCTACTTCTCCATCACTTCTATACTTGATAGTGAAGATCCATCTAGAGCTTACGGCCTTCTTCCCTTTTGGCAGTTCAGCTTCATCCCAAGTGTGGTTGATTTCCATAGCTTTCTTTTCTTCACCAACAGCATCTCTCCATACTTTAAGCTCCTTGGCTTCTTCATAGGTTGTTGGAATCTCAGCTTCATCCAACTTGCCCATGTAGGCTTGATGTTCCAATGGGAAATGAGCTAGAGTGCAAACAGCTTGAATGGGATGAGCAACTGCCTTGTTGTTGTAGTACACTCGGGTTTGCTTCCAATGTTCTGGTCTAAACCTTTGTCTTGTACTTCTCCTTAAACCCCTTTCTTGAGCTTGAACTTGAGGTTCTGGCCCTTCAAAGTCAGAATCTGAGGTTTGAGCTTCTTCTTGACTTTCCGGACTCTCTTCACTTTGATCATGAACCGCTTCATTGCGAACTTCTGATTCATTTTGATCATGAATTGTTGAGTCTTGTTAAGCCACTACTAGATCCTCTTGTTTATTGCCTCCCTCAGGATCAAAGGGTATAGTTTCTTCATTTGATTGAGATGTGCTTGTACTAGCTTCTGGCTGATGTAATCCAAGGTTCTCCAAGATTTTTCTCAAATTGCTAGCTCGGTCTGATGATGAGGATGATAGATTCTCCAATTCTTTCCAGTTCTTCTCATCATAGAACCCTTTTGTTTCAACAAACTTCACATCCCTTGAGACAAGAATCTTCCTTGTTTCCGGAACAAAGCATTTGTAACCTTTTTGTGTTATGGAGTATCCAATGAACATGCTCTTCACACTTCTAGCTTCCAACTTGTTTCTTTGTTCTCCTGGGATTAATACAAAACAAACACACCCAAACACACATAAGTGGTTAATGGCGGGTTTAGAGTTGTTTAATACCTCAAATGGAGAGTGGTCATCCAAGATTTTTGTTGGCATCCGGTTGATCAAATAGCATGCTGAAACCACAACATCTCCCCAAAATCTCTTGGGAACACTTGTGTGGAACATCATAGACCGGGCCACTTCCATTAAATGCCTATTCTTTCTTTCAGCAACTCCATTTTGCTGAGGAGTGTATGGGCAGCTGGTTTGATGGACTATCCCATGATGTGCTAAGTGTTGTTTGAAGGCATGGCTTGTGTACTCTCCACCATTATCTGATCTAAAAATTTTAATCTTGGCATTATAATGGTTAGTCACATATGCTTGAAATTTTCTAAATGCTTCTAGAACTCTATCTTTGGATGGAATAAGTGTTAGCCATGTATATTTTGATTTTTCATCTATGAAGGTGACAAAGTATTTATGATGTTCTCTAGATTCACATGGTGAGGTCCAAACATCAGAATGAATTAAATCAAAACACTTTTCATAGATAGTTGGAGACTTGGAAAACACAGATTTGCAATGTTTACCAAGTATACAAGCTTCACATTCATCATTTTTGAAAGAAATCCTAGGCAACAATAGTTCTAATGCTCTAGAGTGCGGATGACCTAGCCTTGCATGCCAAATTGAACTACTAACATTAGAAACATTCAGACTAAAACTACAAAATAAATTGGAGTCCGGCTTGTTATTTTCAAGAACATACAGCTCCTCCTTTGCTACTCCTTTTCCGAGTAGTTTCATGGTCTCAATATCCTGAAAGTGTACATCATTAGGACCAAATATAACATAACAATTCAAATTAGATGTAACTTTTTTTACGGATAACAAATTTGAAGTAAATTTAGGCATGTAGAAAGCGTTTGAATCTTTTCCAAATAACCTAAGATTTCCTACTCCATCAATTGGAATACTATCTCCATTTGCTATAATGACATTACCTACAGCCGGTTTTATGTTATTCATTAGATGTGCATCACTTATCATATGATGTGATGCACCAGAATCTACAATCAAAGGCTTTGAAATGTTTTGAGCATGAAGAGAGTTTCCAGAAACCATACCAGACCTACCAGCCTCTTTCAAGGCTTTGATGAGAGCTTCCAAATCTGATTTCCTCACAAATTCAGATTCTTGTTGATATGGCACCAAAGCTCTCATTTCTCCTTCTTCAGCCCTCTTGGATGTCACAGCCTGATTCCCAGCCACTTCTTGGGAGACATTAGCTCTTGGTTCCTTCCACCAGCTTGGTTTTAGATGAGGATGGAGCTTCTAGCATTTTTCCTTTGTGTGCCCCTCTTTCTTGCAATGCTCACAGATTGCATTTGATCCCACTTTCTTGTTCTGGTTTGATCCCAAAGGTTTGTAAAATCCTTTGTTTGCTTCACCAAACTCTACTTTGTTTGCCATAACCAGCTCGCCCTTTCCCCCAAATAGACCATGAGATCCTTGCTCCTTTTGTATCTTTGAGCACACTTCATCTAGGCTGGGGAGATTGTCTACCCTAAGGAGGTGCTTAATGAGATCCTTGTAAGTTGGATTTAAGGTTAATAGCAGACCAAAGACCTTGTCTTGTTCGCGCCTCTCATTTAACACTAAAGGATCAATCGTGCTTGGCCTTAACATTTCTAGTTCAGCCCACAATGATCTGAATTTGCCAAAGTGCTTTGTAAACTCCAAATCTTCTTGGCTTAGATCATTGATAGCCTTCTTGACTTCATAGATTCTGCTCAAGTTTGAAGTATTCCCATACACGGTTTGAAGAGTATCCCACAATTCCTTTGCATTTTCACAGTAGGAGTAGGCTTCAAGGATGGATGCTTCAAGAGAGTTCTGGATGATTCTGAGCACCATTTGGTCCTCTTGGAACCACTTATCTTCATAATTACCGATGGCTTCTTCTCCATATTTTGGATCTTGTCCTTCCAAGACATGGCTCCAAAGCCCACGACCACATAGAGCTGTTCTTATCATTCTTGACCACAGCAAATAGTTGACACCCTTCAAGATGACTGAAATAACAATTGGTCTAGAGTTTTCCATGGTGTTTCAAGATTTATTCACCGGATAATTCTAATAACCAAAGGATTAAGAGATTTTCTCAAGAAAATATTAGAGAAGCTTCAAGAAATACACTTTTTCAGCCTTTTCACAACTCAAGAGTCAATGACTTTGAGGACTAAGTCTCAGAGTGAAAAAGGAATGACAAAGAGTATTCCCAGAATTTTAGAGTGAAAAAAGAAAATTTTAGAGAAGCTTCAAGAAATACACTTTTTCAGCCTTTTCACAACTCAAGAGTCAATGACTTTGAGGACTAAGTATCAGAGTGAAAAAGGATTGACAAAGAGTATTCCCAGAATTTTAAAAGAAGAGATTTGAAAATGGGATAACAAGAGCTTGATTTAGTTAAGAACCTTGCTCTGATACCATGTTGAATTTGTGGAATAGAAGATTAGAGAGTTTGAGAGTGCTTGAAAGAGAAACGATAGAATGAGAGATAAAGAGAAGTTTCCATTAGAATTGATTAAGTGTTACAAAGGGTGTACAACATGTATATATAGAGGAGAGCCACGAAATTAAGAGGTGAAGAAGGGTTTCACAACATTCAAATTTCCCTCCAATCTCTTATTTGAAATTCAAACACATCTCCTTCCTTTTCACACTTCCCGAGACACCCACTTGTGCACCCAAAGTCTTCACCCTTCTAGAAGACTTCTTAATGGGCTTGCATATGTTGAATAAAGCCTCTTCTCTTCTTTGGGTCTTAAGCTAATGTATTCTCTCATTATTCAACAGTGTCTTGTTCAAGCGCTGAAGCTGAATATAGAGCTATGAGGAAGCTCACAAATGAATTGACTTGGCTGAAGTCTCTGCTCAAAGATCTAGGCATTGAAAACCCAGTGGCACAAAACCTTGGTAAGGGAAAAAGAGTGTAGTCTTCCCGGAACAAGCAAGTATAATTAAGGATGAGTAAGATCTACTAACCCAAGTTTGCTATGGATGTGGTTGCAAACTTTGAGGCTAGCAGCCTTGGTGAAGATGTCAGCCAACTGGTCTTCACTCTTGGTGTAGCATGGAAGTATCACTCCTTCTATGATCTTCTCTCTAACCTTGTGGCAGTCGATCTCAATGTGCTTGGTCCTCTCGTGAAATACTGGATTGGTTGCTATATGAATGACTGCCTGATTATCACAATGCATCGTGATAGGACTTGAAGTTTCTATGTCGAGATCTTTGAGAAGTGCTTTCAACCAAACTAATTCATTTGTTAGCTTCCTTATTGCTCTATATTTTGACTCCGCACTTGAGCATGACACAACCTTCTGCTTCTTAGACTTCCAAGTTACTAGATTGCCTCCAATGAAAGTACAGTAGCCAGTTGTAGACTTCCTATCCATAGTGTCTCCCACATAGTCTGCATCGTAGTATCCAACTATCTCAGTGTTGCCATTCTTCCCCATCCAGATTCCTTGGTCCGGTGATCCTTTGATGTATCTCAATATTCTTTCCACTATGTTCCAATGATGCACGGTTGGTTCCTTCATATGTTGGCTAACCTGATTCACAGCAAAGCATAAGTCAGGCCATGTAATAGTCAAGTAGATGAGCTTACCAACTAAGCGCCGATATTGTGTTGGGTCTTCAAATGGCTAGTCAAGCAGATCATCTTCTTTCTCCCCCTTTCTCTTGACCTTGTAGACATCTTCAAGTGGAGTCTTAGCTGGTTTGGATCCTAGCTTTCCTGTCTCCTGCAATAAATCAAGAGAATATTTCCTTTGTGATAGAAATAGGCCTTCCGAGGATCGGCATATCTCTATCCCTAGGAAATACTTGAGTTCTCCCAAGTCCTTGATATCAAAAACAGACTTAAAGAATGATTTGGTTTCTTGAACCCCAACTTGATCACTACCTGAAATGATCAAGTCATCCACATAAACCAATACCACAATTAGCCCACGAGAGCTCTGGTAAGTGAACAAGATATGGTCGGCTTCTGACCGGCTAAATCCCCGAGCAACAAGAGTGGAGCTCAGTTTATGATACCAGACCCTCGGTGATTGCTGATTGTGTGCTCTAATCCGGGTGGTGGAGTCATGCACACTTGTTCTTCCAATTCTCCTTGAAGAAAGGCGTTCTTCACATCCATATGCCGTAGATCCCATGATAGATTTGTGGCCAAGGACAAGATGACCCTAACAGTGTGAAGCTTTGCCACTAGCGCAATCTTCATATGTCTGGGTGAAACCTCTGGCTACTAATCTGGCTTTGTACCGCTCAATCTCCCCATTAGATTGATATTTGATTGTAAATACCCACTTGGAACTTACTGCCTTCTTTCCCTTTGGAAGCTCCGTTTCATCCCAAATATGATTCTTATCCATTGCTCCTATCTCAGCATCCACTGCAGCTAACCATTCTTTGTTTTCTTTTGCTTCTTCATAGGAGCTCGGAATTTGGTGTTGATCAATCTTTCCAAGGAATGCTTGGTGTTCTGATGGCAAGAGGGCAAGAGAATAGACCGCTTGGAGAGGATGAGCCACGGCTTGGCTGTTGTAATAGACGCTTGTTTGTTTCCAATGATCTGGTCCATACTTCAGCCTTGTGCTTCTTCTAAGCTAAGGAGCACTAATTTCTTAATTCTCATGGTCTTGACTAACCATTGGCTCCATTCCTCCAGTGGCTTCTTCTTCATGATGAGCTTGGTCTTGATTACCATTATCTAGGTTGTTTGCTTCCTCTTCATTGTTTTTTTCAGAATTTGGTCCTCCTTGTGGTTGCTGCTCCGGTTGCTCTTGATGAGAGTCCCTCAGAGCAGGATTTCCCAGATGATTGAGTAAGAACGCTAAGCTGGCGGCTCTATCCGAAGGAGAACGGGATAGGTCTTTAACATTATCCCAATTTTGCTTGTAGAATTTGCGGAATAGAAGATTAGAGAGTTTGAGAGTGCTTGAAAGAGAAACAATAGAATGAGAGATAAAGAGAAGTTTCCATTAGAATTGATTAAGTGTTACAAAGGGTGTACAACATGTATATATAGAGGAGAGCCACGAAATTAGGAGGTGAAGAAGAGTTTCACAACATTCTAATTTCCCTTCAATCTCTTATTTGAAATTCAAACACATCTCCTTCCTTTTCACACTTCCCGAGACACCCACTTGTGCACACAAAGTCTTCACCCTTCTAGAAGACTTCTTAATGGGCTTGCATATGTTGAATAAGGTCTCTTCTCTTCTTTGGGTCTTAAGCTAATGTATTCTCTCATTATTCAACACTCCCCCTCAAGCTTAACCCTAGAGAAACCAAAGGTTGAGGTTGGAACCATGATGACCCACCTCATGGGACAAAACCATACTAAGGGAAAAAGAGTGTGGACTCCATGGCTAAGGAAATCATGGCCGAGACATATCTATGAGTCCAAGCTTTGAATGGATGAACTCACACACTTTTAAACTTGCTGCCTTGGTAAAAATGTCTGCCAATTGTTCTGAACTCCTTGTAAAGCATGGTGTTGAATAATGAGAGAATACATTAGCTTATGACCCAATGAAGAGAAGAGGTCTTATTCAACATATGTAAGTCCATTAAGAAGTCTTCTAGAAGGGTGAAGACTTTGGGTGCACAAGTGGGTGTCTCGGAAGTGTGAAAAGGAAGAAGATGTCTTTGAATTTCAAATAAGAGATTGGAGAGAAATTTGAATGTTGTGAAACCCTTCTTCACCTCCTAATTTCGTGGCTCTCCTCTATATATACATGTTGTACACCTTTTGTAACACTTAATCAATTCTAATGGAAACTTCTCTTTCTCTCATTCTATTGTTTCTCTTTCAAGCACTCTCAAACTCTCTAACCTTCTATTCCGCAAATTCAACATGGTATCAAAGCAAGGTTCTTGACTAAATCAAGCTCTTGTTATCCCATTTTCAAATCTCTGGGAATACTTTTTGTCAATCCTTTTTCACTCTGAGACTTAGTCCTCAAATTCATTGACTCTTGAGTTGTGAAAAGTGTTGAATAAAGAAGAAAATGATCATAAGAAGGTTAACTTGAAGTGCAAAGAAGCAAGAAAAGAATTGTTGGAGAGCTTCCTTGGGCTCCGTGAAAAGGAAGGAGATGATTTTGAATTTCAAACTCAATCAGACCGTTGGAGGCTACTTCTCCTTCATACAAGTCGAGTTTCACTTCTATATAATGTATCTCTTGCTGTAACCTAAAATTTATTCTAATGGAAACTTCTATTTATCTCTCATTCTCTTGTTTCTCTTGAAAACACTCTCCAATCTTCTATTCCGCAAATTCAATAAAAAGGCTGAAAAAGTGTATTTCTTGAAGCTTCTCTAAAATATTCTTTTTCACTCTAAAATTCTGGGAATACTCTTTGTCAATCCTTTTTCACTCTGAGACTTAGTCCTCAAAGTTATTGACTCTTGAGTTGTGAAAAGGCTGAAAAAATGTATTTCTTGAAGCTTCTCTAATATTTTCTTGAAAAAATCTCTTAATCCTTTGGTTAATAGAATTATCCGGTGAATAAATCTTGAAACACCATGGAAAATTCTAAACCAATTGTTATTCCAGTCATCTTGAAGGGTGTCAACTATTTGATGTGGTCAAGAATGATAAGAACAACTCTATGTGGTCGTGGGCTTTGGAGCCATGTCTTGAAAGGACAAGATCCAAAAGATGGAGAAGAAGCCATCGGTAATTATGAAGATATGTGGTTCCAAGAGGACCAAATGGTGCTCGGAATCATCCAGAACTCTCTTGAAGCATCCATCCTTGAAGCCTACTCCTACTGTGAAGATGCAAAGGAATTGTGGGATACTCTTCAAACCGTGTATGGGAACACTTCAAACTTGAGCAGAATCTATGAAGTCAAGAAGGTTATCAATGATCTAAGCCAAGAATATTTCGAGTTTACAAAGCACTTTGGCAAATTCAGATCATTGTGGGCTGAACTAGAAATGTTAAGACCAAGCACGATTGATCCTTTGGTATTAAATGAGAGGCGCGAACAAGACAAGGTCTTTGGTCTACTATTGACCTTAAATCCAACTTACAAGGATCTCATTAAGCACCTCCTGAGGGCAGACAATCTTCCCAGCCTAGATGAAGTGTGCTCCAAGATACAAAAGGAGCAAGGATCTCATGGTTTATTTGGGGGAAAGGGCGAGCTGGTTATGGCTAACAAAGTAGAGCTGGGTGATGCCAACAAAAGATTTTACAAACTGTTGGGATCAAACATGAACAAGAAAGTGGGATCAAATGCAATCTGTGAGCATTGCAAGAAAGAGGGGCACACAAAGGAAAAATGCTGGAAGCTCCATCCTCATCTAAAACCAAGCTGGTGGAAGGAACCAAGAGCTAATGTCTCCCAAGAAGTGGCTGGGAATCAAGCTGGGACATCCAAGAGGGCTGAAAAAGGAGAAATAAGAGCTTTGGTGCCATATCAACAAGAATCTGAATTTGTGAGGAAATCAGATTTAGAAGCTCTCATCAAAGCCTTGAAAGAGGCTGGTAGGTTTGGTATGGTTTCTGGAAACTCTCTTCATGCTCAAAACATTTCGAAGCCTTTGATTGTAGATTCTGGTGCATCACATCATATGATAAGTGATGCACATCTAATGTTATCCGTAAAGAAAGTTACATTTGATTTGAATGGTTATGCTATATTTGGTCCTAATGATGTACACTTTCAGGATATTGAGACCACGAAACTACTCGGAAAAGGAGTAGCAAAGGAGGAGCTGTATGTTCTTGAAAATAACAAGTCGGACTCCAATTTATTTTGTAGTTTTAGTTTGAATATTTCTAATGTTAGTAGTTCAATTTGGCATGCAAGACTAGGTTATCCGCACTCTATAGCATTAGAACTATTGTTGCCTAGGATTTCTTTCAAAAATGATGAATGCGAAGCTTGTATACTTGGCAAACATTGTAAATCTGTGTTTTCCAAGTCTCCAACTATCTATGAAAAATGTTTTGATTTAATACATTCTGATGTTTGGACCTTGTTGAGAATGTGGATGTGAAGGTGTGTACACGTGAAAGGAGAGGAGACAATATCAAAGGGAAAGAGTTAGCATGTATAGCAAGTGTGTTGGAATATGGTGAAAGCTCAGGAGTAAAAGTAGAAGGTATACCGTGCAAAACAAGTAATGAAGAGAAGAAGAATAAAGTCTTACTTGCACATGAAATAAAGTGCCAATGAGTAGTTAAGATCAACTAAACGAGACCAGACAAGAAGTAGAGAAGGAAGTAGATGTTAGATTTTAGAGATTATAAATGAGAGATTTTGAGATAAACTAGAAGAAACACCATAGTAGAATATTAGAGAAGAATTTCTTATTGATCTTTGTGAAATACATAGCATATTTATAGGAGAATTACAAGGGAACCTAGGTTTAACTTTAATTTGAACCAGCCAATAGGAGTGTAGTCTTTGGGCGTCCTTGACCATGGCAGCCTGTTTCCAGCCCCTTCCTTGACCAAATGGATAAGAAGGAAGACCAAGGACAAGGTGCCAATGCACCTGGACACTCAAGTGGCTTGGTGCATGATCCAAACGTTTCCAAGCTTCTAGAAGACTCTCGAAGACTTCCTCAAATGTTCCGGAGGCTCCCTATGGTCGTACGGACTTGTACGGATCCGTACAGACTTGTACGGACTTGTACGGACACCCAAATCCAACCATATTCCCTAAGCTCCCTTGATGATAAGCTTGATTAATACTCCCCCTCAAACTTAGCCGGAGTGTTGGAATGAAGGCTAAGTTTGGGAACCGGGACTACCACCTCATTAAAAACCTTACCAAGGAAAACCCAGTGGGACAAAACCTTGGTAAGGGAAAAAGAGTGTGGTCTTCCCGGAACAGGCAAGTATTATCAAGGATGAGTAAGATCTACTAACCCAAGTTTGTTATGGATGTGGTTGCAAACTTTGAGGCTAGCAGCCTTGGTGAAGATGTCAGCCAACTGGTCTTCACTCTTGGTGTAACATGGAAGTATCACTCCTTCTATGATCTTCTCTCTAACTTTGTGGCAGTCAATCTCAATGTGCTTGGTCCTCTCGTGAAATACTGGATTGGTTGCTATATGAATGGCTGCCTGATTGTCACAATGCATTGTGATGGGACTTGAAGTTTCTATGCCAAGATCCTTGAGAAGAGCCTTCAACCAAACTAATTCATTTGTTAGCTTCCTCATTGCTCTATATTCTGACTCCGCACTTGAGCATGACACAACCTTCTGCTTCTTAGACTTCCAAGTTACTAGATTGCCTCCAATGAAAGTACAATAGCCAGTTGTAGACTTCCTATCCATAGTGTCTCCCGCATAGTCCGCATCGCAGTATCCAACTATCTCAGTGTTGCCATTCTTCCCCATCCAAATTCCTTGGCCCGGTGAACCTTTGATGTATCTCAATATTCTTTCCACCATGTTCCAATGATGCACGGTTGGTTCCTTCATATGTTGGCTAACCTGATTCACAGCAAAACATAAGTCAGGCCGTGTAATAGTCAAATAGATGAGCTTACCAACTAGGCGCCGATATTGTGCTGGGTCTTCAAATGGCTTGTCAAGTGGATCATCTTCTTTCTCCCCCTTTCTCTTGACCTTGTAGCCATCTTCAAGTGGGGTCTTGGCTGGTTTGGATCCTAGCTTTCTTGTCTCCTGCAATAAATCAAGAGAATATTTCCTTTGTGATAGAAATAGGCCTTCCGAGGATCGGCATATCTCTATCCCTAGGAAATACTTAAGCTCTCCCAAGTCCTTGATATCAAAAACAGACTTAAGGAAGGATTTGGTTTCTTGAATCCCAACTTGATCACTACCTGAGATGATCAAGTCATCCACATAAACCAATACCACAATAATGTAAGAATTATAGAGATTATGCGGAATATAAGAGATTAAACATGAGAGAATAATGTAAATGACATGGAGAATATGCAAGTATGAACTAAGAGAATAAGCATGTAAATGAGACTAAGGAGAATAAAATGAGAGAGATTTCGTGGAGAATGAGAGAATGGGACCCCAAAGGGTCTAACATTTCATTGATAATGAGGCATTACATTTATAGAGAAAAATCTAGGGTTTTCTCTAAGTAAATTCAAAATGCAACAACCAATAGAAATGCTTTAATTCAAACTAGCCAATAAGGGCTTAGTCTTGGAGGCTCCTTTTGACCATGTGGATAAGATTGCCAGCCTTGCTCCAGCCCTCCTTGCTTTGACCGGTTGGATAAGGTTGCATTGGGACACTCCTTTGGCTAGATTCATTGCCAGCTATCCATGTCCTTTTGCACCCGAGTTTTGCACGATCCCCAAATCCTGAAAATACTTTATCCCGAGTTTTGCACATTCTTGTTTCTTCATTTTAGGATGTTTGGAGACATTTTGGGAAATCCCGGATTTTGCACGGTCCGTACAATCCGTACAGACCGTACAAGTCCGTACAAAATCCGTACGGTCGGGATGGTTTGGTCTTGCAAGGCCTGGCTGGTCTTCTTGATCAATACTCCCCCTCAAACTTAGCCATAGTGAACTTGAGAATGGAGGCTAAGTTTGGAGTGACCCGTGAGTGCCACCTCATTAAAAACCTTATAAGGAAAACCCTTTGGGACAAAACCTTATAAGGGAAAAAGAGTATGGCCTTCACGGATCTAGGGGACCTTTGACCAAGGACATGAAAAGGTCTTGTAACCTTTGTGAAGAATGTCGCAACTTAATCTTCACTTGTTGTAGTCTTGTAAGGATTTGTTGATTTCATTCTTTGGTAATCACTTCGGTCTTCCTCTTGGGTTCACCACGCTTGAGTCTTAGCTCTCGGGTCATCCTTCTTGGGTTCACCATTTGTGGATTCCAAATCTTGATCAATGCTTTGAATGCTCCCCCTCACGATCGGCTTGAGAATAAGGAAAGACGATCTTTTGGGTTTGAAGTCCTTTATGCACATTGCTCCTTGTAAGAAAAATTGACAAAATGTATCAATTTACTCCAATTTTAATGGTAGAAATGATCACACTTTGCATAGAGAATTTAAATGGAGAGAGAGGATAGAAACAACCTAATTCCTTTGGATGTTGGTTTCTTCCTCTTTGTTGATTTATTGGGTTGGGGAGCACCACTTGTGTATGCTCTTATTTTATCTCCTTATTTTCCTCACTTACGAAAGATAAACCAACCTTAAGGTGAGTATGATCCATACAACTTGGTTTTCTTCATGGTGATGGAGATGCCTTAGCTTCGTTTCCAACTCACATGCCTCTTTGCTTTGTCTCAACCATTGCCCTTGTCTTTGCGAGCTTGTCTTTGCAAGCTTGTCTTTGCAAGTGACCCGGTTTTGATCTTTAGTAAAGTGGCCCGTCTTCTAGTGGGACAATTTGTCTCCTATGATGCGGTCCCTCTATCAACTCGTCCACAAGTAAGCACGAACCTACAACTTGTTTCCAACGGTGTGGCCCTCTATCAACTTGTCCACGAGTGAGCACGAACCTTCAACATCTTTTAGTGCGGTGTGGTCTAGTCTCAACTCGGCTTGGTTTGCTTAAAGATTCTTGCCTTCTTTTCGGTTCTTTCTCCCCCTCAAGCTTGGTTGGAGGGACTCCGAAAGGCAAGCTTGAAAAACGTAAAAGATGAACACTTCAAACCGGTACCAAATGAACACTAACTCCCACAGCTTCCTTGTGTCACCAATCATACTTCTTTACTTCATTTAATCTTCATTTGGCCTCTTCATTATCTAATACTTCCCCGTTAGAATATTCACGCTTTCCTCCTCTAAACCTTCATCATGAGATTTAAAATTTTAAAGTACTCAACGTGAGGGATAAGGAAGTTTAGATGAAAGATAGATTGCAAATAAGAGAAACTAAAGAAACAAGATTAAAAAATAATTGGTACACTATGTATATTGGAAAATATTAGTGTTTAGAGAGTAGCCCTTTATGCTAAACCGGTTAGGATAGTGACTTGTTGTTGAACCATTGTTTTGATTGGTCGATCTTCTTGAGATTTGACCTCTTCTTCCACCACTCACATTCTTCCATTCCTAAGAAAAACAAAGGTTAGTGGTTGGGATTTTTCTCTTCATGGCTCTTCACCACAAAGGACTTTACTCTCATTTGAGAGATTGGGTTCTAGCGATGGTCTTTGGAATTATCCACTTGTTTTAACAAGAATGGAAAACTTTAAACCAAAGCCTATCCTTTTGACAAAATAAAACCGGATGAATCAATGTCATTAATTGTTTTTCATTCATAAGAAAGAAAACTGACTAAGATTCATCCCTTTTTTTTTTTTGAAAAATTTTACCAAGGACTTAGTAAATACTAGAGGTCCAATGTTTTTGAAAACTTGGATTTAAAGAACTTGGATTCATCATGCCTTCTTGATTTAACTTCTATGAGTAAATCAGGCCATGGTTCACTTCTTTAATCCCAAAAGAGTTTGGATTCATCATGCCTTCTTGACTTTAACTCCAATGAGTAAATCAGGTCATGGTTCACCTCTTTTAACACAAAAGAATTTGGATCCATCATGCCTTCTCAATTTTAACTCCAACGAGCCAAAATAGGTCATGGTTCACTTCTTTTGGTTTCTAAGGGTTTGGATTCACTCAAGGTTCTCTAGCATTCGAGTTTCAACGAGGCTCTCATCCAACTTTGGATTTGGATCCATCTCGGTTCCCTAGCTTCGGATTCAACAAGGTTCACTACCCCTTTTTTTTTTCTTTTCTTAAATAGAACAACCAAGGATTCCTTAAAACACTCTTCCCAAACAAACAAGTACAGAAGAGATTGGAATCCAATAAGAATTTTTAAGAAAAAATTGAAAAAAATAACCTAGGACTCAAACATGTTTGGAAGTAGTCCAAGATTTTCTACCAAAGGATTTGGATTCATCAAGGTTCTCTAGCTTTTGGATTCAACGAGGTTCTCTTCCTTTGGTAATTTGAAAACAAAGAGATTTGGATTCATCAAGGCTTTGTGCTTATGCTCATAATAACATAGCTTTACCAAGGTTCTCTTCTCTTTTCAAGACGGGACTTGGATTCAACATGGCTTTATGCTTATGCTCATAGGGGCATAGCTTACCAAAGTTCTCTTCCCTTAAAAATGGGACTTGGATTCAACATGGCTTTATGCTTATGCTTATGGAAACATAGCTTTACCAAAGTTCTCTTCCCATAAAACAATGGGAATTGGATTCAACATGGCTTTATGCTTATGCTTATGGAAACAGAGCTTTACCAAAGTTCTCTTCCCACAAAACAAGGATTATGATTCATCAAAGTTTTATACTTAAACTCATAAGAGCAAAGTTTTACCAAGGTACTCTACCTTTAAAACACGGATACAACATGATTAAATATGCTTAAATCCATAAGAATCAAGTAATTTTAATCATGGTTCACTAATTGAAATTGCTTCAAACCACTAAAAAAACTCAAAAACATAAAATACGATGGAGTTACGTATTTCTTCATTCCATAAGAAAGAAAAATACAATCCAAGGTTTTAACTTTGTAAAAATTGTGGTTTGAGCTTTAAAATCAAGAAATGACTTGGAGATGAAAATGGGGCTTAAAAAGGAATAGATTATAAAATGAGGCACCAGCAAATCATGGTTCTAAGTGTATTCATTTCCAAAAAATGGAAGCACTAGAAGAATCCATAAATAAGCAATTAAGGCAGCCTTTAATCTCCATTTTTATGTAATTTTTCACTACAGCCCCCATTTATTTCTCTTCATTGTCACTAGAAACACTAAGTTAGCAACTTTCACAACTCAAGAACCAATGGTTTTGAGGAATAACTCTCAGAGTGAAAAAGGCTAACAAAGTGTATGAAAATAAAAGAATAAGAAGAAAGAGATTAAGGACGCATTTAAGGACCTTAATGCTCTGATACCATGTAAGAATTAGAGAGATTATGTGGAATATAAGATATTAAACATGAGAGAATAATGTAAATGACATGGAGAATATGCAAGTATGAACTAAGAGAATAAGCATGTAAATGAGACTAAGGAGAATAAAATGAGAGAGATTTCGTGGAGAATGAGAGAATGGGACCCCAAAGGGTCTAACATTTCATTGATAATGAGGCATTACATTTATAGAGAAAAATCTAGGGTTTTCTCTAAGTAAATTCAAAATGCAACAACCAATAGAAATGCTTTAATTCAAACTAGCCAATAAGGGCTTAGTCTTGGAGGCCCCTTTTGACCATGTGGATAAGATTGCCAGCCTTGCTCCAGCCCTCCTTGCTTTGACCGGTTGGATAAGGTTGCATTGGGACACTCCTTTGGCTAGATTCATTGCCAGCTATCCATGTCCTTTTGCACCCGAGTTTTGCACGATCCCCAAATCCTGAAAATACTTTATCCCGAGTTTTGCACATTCTTGTTTCTTCATTTTAGGATGTTTGGAGACATTTTGGGGAATCCCGGATTTTGCACGGTCCGTACAATCCGTACAGTCCGTACAAGTCCGTACAAAATTCGTACGGTCGGGATGGTTTGGTCTTGCAAGGCCTGGCTGGTCTTCTTGATCAATATAAGCCCACGGGAGCTCTGGTGAGTGAACAAGGTATGGTCGGCTTCTGACTGGCTAAATCCTCGAGCAACAAGAGTGAAGCTCAGTTTATGATACCTGGCCCTTGGTGATTGCTTTAGACCATAAATTGCCTTTCTTAACCTTAGGACTTTTTCGGGGCTAATTGAGTGTTCTAATCCGGGTGGTGGAGTCATGTACACTTCTTCTTCCAATTCTCCTTGAAAAAAGGCGTTCTTCACGTCCATTTGCCATAGATCCCATGATAGATTTGTGGCTAAGGACAAGATGACCCTAACTGTGTGAAGCTTTGCCACTGGCGTAAAAGTATCGGTATAATCAGCTCCATATGTCTAGGTGAAACCTCTGGCTACCAATCTGGCTTTGTACCGCTCAATCTCCCCATTAGATTGATATTTGATTGTAAATACCCACTTGGAACTTATTGCCTTCTTTCCCTTTGGAAGCTCCATTTCATCCCAAGTATGATTCTTATCCATTGCCCCTATCTCAGCATCCACAGCAGCTAACCATTCTTTGTGTTCTTTTGCTTCTTCATAGGAGCTCGGAATTTGGTGTTGATCAATCTTTCCAAGGAATGCTTTGTGTTCTGATGGCAAGAGGGCAAGAGAACAAACCGCTTGGAGAGGATGAGCCACGGCTTGGCTGTTGTAATAGACCCTTGTTTGTTTCCAATGATCTGGTCCATACTTCAGCCTTGTACTTCTTCTAAGCTGAGGAGCACTAATTTCTTCACTCTCATGGTCTTAACTAACCATTGGCTCCATTCCTCCAGTGGATTCTTCTTCATGATGAGCTTGGTCTTGATTACCATTATCCAAGTTGTTTGCTTCTTCTTCACTGTTATTTTCAGAATTTGGTCCTTCTTGTGGCTGATGATCTGGTTGTTCTTGATGAGAGTCTCTTGGAGCCGGATTTCCCAAATGATTGAGTAAGAACTCTAAGTTGGCTGTTCTATCTGAAGGAGAACGGGCTAGGTCTTTAACACTATCCCAATTTTGTTTCTTGTCAAAGTACCCTTGGTTTTCTATGAACTTCACGTCTCTTGAAACCAGGGTACACTTTCGGAGGGGGTCGTAGCATTTATACCCCTTTTGAGTGGTAGAATAGCCTATGAATACACATCTTGTGCTTTTGGCTTCTAGTTTGTCCCTCTGAGTACCTGGGACAAATACAAAACACAAACACCCAAGAACTCGTAAGTGATTGATATAGGGTTTATTGTGATTTAAAACTTCAAAGGGAGAGACGACCTTTAGGAATCTTGTTGGAATTCGGTTGATAAGATAGCAAGCCATCATGACTGCATCTCCCCAGAAGTTTCTTGGCAAGTTGGAATGGAACATCATAGCTCTAGCTACTTCCATGAGATGTCTATTCTTTCTTTCAGCTACACCATTTTATTGAGGTGTGTATGGGCAGCTCGTTTGGTGGATTATTCCATGCTTAGCTAGGTGTTCTTTGAATTTGTGGCTTGTATATTCCCCTCCATTATCCGTTCGAAGTACCTTAACATTTGTTTTGAATTGATTAGTAATGTAGTTCTGAAAATTAATGAAAGCGTCAAATACTCTATCTTTAGATGGCATTAAGGTGATCCAAGTGTATTTCGACTTTTCATTAATGAATGTCACAAAGTACTTATTATTATCTCTTGATAAACATGGGGAAGTCCATACATCCGAGTGGACCAAATCAAAACATTTTTCATATATGGTAGAGGACTTAGGAAATACACTTTTACAATGTTTTCCTAAAATGCAAGACTCACACACCGAGTTATTAAACGAAATATTATGCAATATTATTTCCAAGGCACGCGAGTGAGGATGTCCCAATCTAGCGTGCCATATTGCATTAGAACTACTAGCTAAGCATGAATTAAAACTTGATAAAGTAAGATTTCTTGAAGAATCTTCTAAGATGTATAAGTCTCCTTTTGTGTTTCCTTCTCCAAGAACCCTTCCGGTCTTAATATCCTAAAAATGGAAACTATTAGGCCCAAAGATAGCATAAGCATCAAGATCAGTAGTAGCTTTCTTAACCGATACAAGATTCGAAGTGAAAGATGGCATGTAGAAAGCTTGAGATTCTTTGTCAAATAGTTTTAAACTTCCTATTGTTGAATAATGAGAGAATACATTAGCTGAAGACCCAATGAAGAGAAGAGGCCTTATTCAACATATGCAAGTCTATTAAGAAGTCTTCTAGAAGGGTGAAGACTTTGGGTGCACAAGTGGATGTCTCGGGAAGTGTGAAAAGGAAGGAGATGTGTTTGAATTTCAAATAAGAGATTGGAGGGAAATTTGAATGTTGTGAATCCCTTTTACACATTCTATTTTCGTGGCTCCCCTCTATATATACATGTTGTACACCCTTTGTAATACTTAATCAATTCTAATGGAAACTTCTCTTCATCTCTCATTCTATTGTTTCTCTTTCAAGCACTCTAAAACTCTCTAATCTTCTATTCCGCAAATTCAACATGGTATCAGAGCAAGGTTCTTAACTAAATCAAGCTTTTGTTATCCCATTTTCAAATTATCTTCTTTTAAAATTCTGGGAATACTCTTTGTCAATCATTTTTCACTCTGAGACTTAGTCCTCAAAGTCATTGACTCTTGAGTTGTGAAAAGGCTGAAAAAGTGTATTTCTTGAAGGTTCTCTTTAATTTTCTTTTTCACTCTAAAATTCTGGGAATACTCTTTGTCAGTCGTTTTTCACTCTGAGATTTAGTCCTCAAAGTCATTGACTCTTGAGTTGTGAAAAGGCTGAAAAAGTGTATTTCTTGAAGCTTTTCTAATATTTTCTTGAGAAAATCTCTTAATCCTCTGGTTATAGAATTATCCGGTGAATAAATCTTAAAACACCATGGAAAATTCTAAACCAATTGTTATTCCAGTCATCTTGAAGGGTGTCAACTATTTGATGTGGTCAAGAATGATAAGAACAGCCCTATGTGGTCGTGGGCTTTGGAGCCATGTCTTGAAAGGACAAGATCCAAAAGATGGAGAAGAAGCCATCGGTAATTATGAAGATAAGTGGTTCCAAGAGGACCAAATGGTGCTCGAAATTATCCAAAACTCTCTTGAAGCATCCATCCTTGAAGCCTACTCCTACTGTGAAAATGCAAAGGAATTGTGGGATACTCTTCAAACCGTGTATGGGAATACTTCAAACTTGAGCAGAATCTATGAAGTCAAGAAGGCTATCAATAATCTAAGCCAAGAAGATTTGGAGTTTACAAAGCACTTTGGCAAATTCAGATCATTGTGGGCCGAACTAGAAATGTTAAGGCCAAGCACGATTGATCCTTTGGTGTTAAATGAGAGGCGCGAACAAGACAAGGTCTTTGGTCTGCTATTGACCTTAAATCCAACTTACAAGGATCTCATTAAGCACCTCCTAAGGGCAGACAATCTCCTCAGCCTAGATGAAGTGTGCTCCAAGATACAAAAGGAGCAAGGATCTCATTGTCTATTTGGGGGAAAGGGCGAGCTGGTTATGGCTAACAAAGTAGAGCTGGGAGACGCCAACAAAGGATTTTACAAACCGTTGGGATCAAACCAGAACAAGAAAGTGGGATCAAATACAATTTGTGAGCATTGCAAGAAAGAGGGGCACACAAAGGAAAAATGCTGGAAGCTCCATCCTCATCTAAAACCAAGCTGGTGGAAGGAACCAAGAGCTAATGTCTCCCAAGAAGTGGCTGGGAATCAGGCTGGGACATCCAAGAGGGCTGAAGAAGGAGAAATGAGAGCTTTGGTGCCATATCAACAAGAATTTGAATTTGTGAGGAAATCAGATTTGGAAGCTCTCATCAAAGCCTTGAAAGAGGCTGGTAGGTCTGGTATGGTTTCTGGAAACTCTCTTCATGCTCAAAACATTTCAAAGCCTTTGATTGTAGATTCTGGTGCATCACATCATATGATAAGTGATGCCATCACATCATATGATAAGTGATGCACATCTAATGAATAACATAAAACCGGCTGTAGGTAATGTCATTATAGCAAATGGAGATAGTATTCCAATTGATGGAGTAGGAAATCTTAGGTTATTTGGAAAAGACTCAAACGCTTTCTACATGCCTAAGTTTACTTCAAATTTTTTATCCGTAAAGAAAGTTACATCTGATTTGAATTGTTATGCTATATTTGGTCATAATGATGTACACTTTCAGGATATTGAGACCATGAATCTACTCGGAAAAGGAGTAGCAAAGGAGGAGCTGTATGTTCTTGAAAATAACAAGCCGGACTCAAATTTATTTTGTAGTTTTAGTTTGAATGTTTCTAATGTTAGTAGTTCAATTTGGCATGCAAGGCTAGGTCATCCGCACTCTAGAGCATTAGAACTATTGTTGCCTAGGATTTCTTTCA
Organism: Cardamine chenopodiifolia; assembly: GCA_963922655.1. Lineage (NCBI taxonomy): Eukaryota > Viridiplantae > Streptophyta > Magnoliopsida > Brassicales > Brassicaceae > Cardamine > Cardamine chenopodiifolia. The sequence goes on along the minus strand of OZ000481.1, from coordinate 14,289,775 downwards.
AAAATGATGAATGTGAAGCTTGTATACTTGGCAAACATTGTAAATCTGTGTTTTCCAAGTCTCCAACTATCTATGAAAAGTGTTTTGATTTAGTTCATTCTGATGTTTGGACATCACCATGTGAATCTAGAGAACATCATAAATACTTTGTCACCTTCATAGATGAAAAATCAAAATATACATGGCTAACACTTCTTCTATCCAAAGATAGAGTTCTAGAAGCGTTTAGAAATTTTTAAGCATATGTGACTAACCATTATAATGCCAAGATTAAAATTTTTAGATCAGATAATGGTGGAGAGTACACAAGCCATGCCTTCAAACAACACTTAGCACACCATGGGATAGTCCATCAAACCAGCTGCCCATACACTCCTCAGCAAAATGGAGTTGCTGAAAGAAAGAATAGGCACTTAATGGAAGTGGCCCGGTCTATGATGTTCCACACAAGTGTTCCCAAGAGATTTTGGGGAGATGCTGTGGTTTCAGCATGCTATTTGATCAACCGAATGCCAACAAAAATTTTGGATGATCACTCTCCATGTGAGGTATTAAACAACTCTAAACCCGCCATTAACCAGTTACGTGTGTTTGGGTGTGTTTGTTTTGTATTAATCCCAGGAGAACAAAGAAACAAGTTGGAAGCTAAAAGTGTGAAGAGCATGTTCATTGGATACTCCACAACACAAAAAGGTTACAAATGCTTTGTTCCGGAAACAAGGAAGATTCTAGTCTCAAGGGACGTGAAGTTTGTTGAAACGAAAGGGTTCTATGATGAGAAGAACTGGAAAGAATTGGAGAATCTATCATCCTCATCATCAGACCGAGCTAGCAATTTGAGAAAAATCTTGGAGAACCTTGGATTACATCAGCCAGAAGGTAGTACAAGCACATCTCAATCAAATGAAGAAACTATACCCTTTGATCCTGAGGGAGGCAATAAACAAGAGGATCCAGTAGTGGCTCAACAAGACTCAACAATTCATGATCAAAATGAATCAGAAGTTCGCAATGAAGCGGTTCATGATCAAAGTGAAGGGAGTCCGGAAAGTCAAGAAGAAGCTCAAACCTCAGATTCTGACTTTGAAGGGCCAGAACCTCAATTTCAAGATCAAGAAGAGGGTTTAAGGAGAAGTACAAGACAAAGGTTTGGACCAGAACATTGGAAGCAAACCCGAGTGTACTACAACAACAAGGCAGTTGCTCATCCCATTCAAGCTGTTTGCACTCTAGCTAATTTCCCATTGGAACATCAAGCCTACATGGGCAAGTTGGATGAATCTGAGATTCCAACAACCTATGAAGAAGCCAAGGAGCTTAAAGTATGGAGAGATGCTGTTGGTGAAGAAAAGAAAGCTATGGAAATCAACCACACTTGGGATGAAGCTGAACTGCAAAAAGGGAAGAAGGCCATAAGCTCTAGATGGATCTTCACTATCAAGTATAGAAGTTATGGAGAAATAGAGCGTTACAAGGCTAGGCTGGTGGCTAGAGGATTTACTCAAACCTATGGAGAGGACTACCTTGACACATTTGCACCTGTTGCAAAACTTCATACGGTAAGAGTTATTTTATCCTTAGCTACTAACTTGGAATGAGATCTTTGGCAGATGGACGTCAAGAATGCATTCTTGCAAGGGGAACTAGAGGATGAAGTCTACATGACTCTACCACTAGGCTTGGAGGACTCAATTGCACCAGGAAAGGTGTTGAGACTCAAGAAAGCAATCTATGGACTAAAGCAATCTCCTCGAGCATGGTACCACAAGTTGAGTACAACACTCAAGAGTAAAGGCTTCAAGAAGTCTGAGGCAGATCATACACTTTTCACCTTGCAAAGCCAAGAAGGTATTGTAGTCATTCTCATTTATGTGGATGATATTATCATCTCTGGGAATGACAAGGTAGGTATGAAAGATACAAAAGCATATTTAAAATCTGTGTTTGATATTAAAGATCTTGGAGAGTTGAAATATTTTCTAGGGATTGAAGTCTATAGGTCCAATGAAGGACTCTTCTTATCCCAAAGGAAGTACACTCTTGATCTATTGGCTGGGGCAGGAAAGCTAGGAGCCAAACCAGCAAAGACTCCCTTAGAAGAAGGATACAAAGTCATACGAGAGGGGGAGCTTGAAGATAAACCTTTTGAAGATGTCAAGCAATATCGGAGAATGGTTGGTAAGTTGATTTATCTTACCATAACTCGTCCTGATTTGTGTTTTGCTGTGAACCAGGTGAGCCAACATATGGAAGCTCCAAAAGTGCATCATTGGAACATAGTGGATCGGATCCTCAAATATCTCAAAGGAGCTCCAGGTCAAGGCATTTGGATGGGTTGCAACAAAAGCACAGAAATTGTGGGTTATTGTGATGCTGACTGGGCTGGAGACAAAACGGATAGAAGATCCACCACTGGGTATTGCACATTCATTGGAGGTAACCTGGTCACTTGGAAGAGCAAGAAACAAAAAGTTGTGTCATGTTCAAGTGCTGAAGCTGAGTATAGAGCAATGAGGAAGCTCACAAATGAGCTAACATGGCTGAAAGCTCTTCTCAAGGATTTGGGCATTGAATCGGCAGATCCAATCACAATGCATTGTGACAACCAAGCTGCTATTCACATTGCGTCCAACTCAGTGTTCCATGAGAGGACAAAGCATATTGAAGTGGATTGTCACAAGGTGCGAGAGATGGTGGAGAAAAGGGTCATTCTTCCATGCTTTACAAGGAGTTCAGAACAATTGGTAGACATTTTTACCAAGGCAGCGAGTTTAAAAGTGTGTGAGTTCATCCATTCAAAGCTTGGACTCATAGATATGTCTCGGCCGTGATTTCCTTAGCCATGGAGTCCACACTCTTTTCCTTAGTATGGTTTTGTCCCATGAGGTTTTCCATACTAAGGTTTTTAATGAGGTGGGTCATCATGGTTCCAAGCTTAACCTTTGGTTTCTCTACGGTTAAGCTTGAGGGGGAGTGTTGAATAATGAGAGAATACATTAGCTTAAGACCCAAAGAAGAGAAGAGGCCTTATTCAACATATGCAAGCCCATTAAGAAGTCTTCTAGAAGGGTGAAGACTTTGGGTGCACAAATGGGTGTCTCGGGAAGTGTGAAAAGGAAGGAGATGTGTTTGAATTTCAAATAAGAGATTGGAGGGAAATTTGAATGTTGTGAAACCCTTCTACACCTTCTAATTTCGTGGCTCTCCTCTATATATACATGTTGTACACCCTTTGTAACACTTAATCAATTCTAATGGAAACTTCTCTTTATCTCTCATTCTATTGTTTCTCTTTCAAGCACTCTCAAACTCTCTAATCTTCTATTCCGCAAATTCAACAATCTCAATGTGTGTCCACAAACCTCTTCCACACAAAGCAGTCTTAGTTGTTCTTGCCCACAACAAGTAATTATTCCCTTTGAGGGTAACCGGAATGATCATGGTTTTTAGATTTTCCATGATTTTCTTGGTGTTTAATCACAAAGCTAGCAACTTTCTCAACTCAGCACCAATGGATTTGAGGAATTTCTCTCAGAGAGAAATGAGGCTAGCAACATGAAAGGAAGAAGAATGAAGTGAAAATCACAAAGCTAGCAACTTTCTCAACTCAGCACCAATGGATTTGAGGAATTTCTCTCAGAGAGAAATGAAGCTAGCAGCGTGAGAAAGGAGAAAATAAAGAAGAAAAACGTGGAGAATGAGTAGAAATGACAAGAACTGATGGAGAAATGATGGAGAAATGATGGAGAATGATGGAGAATGATGGAGAATAACCAAGAATAAAGCGGAATAGATAGGAGCAAGATCAATGCTCTGATACCATGTTAGATTTTAGAGATTATAAATGAGAGATTTTGAGATAAACTAGAAGAAACACCATAGTAGAATATTAGAGAAGAATTTCTTATTGATCTTTGTGAAATACATAGCATATTTATAGGAGAATTACAAGGGAACCTAGGTTTAACTTTAATTTGAACCAGCCAATAGGAGTGTAGTCTTTGGGCGTCCTTGACCATGCCAGCCTGTTTCCAGCCCCTTCCTTGACCAAATGGATAAGAAGGAAGACGAAGGACAAGGTGCCAATGCACCTGGACACTCAAGTGGCTTGGTGCATGATCCAAACGTTTCCAAGCTTCTAGAAGACTCTCAAAGGCTTCCTCAAATGTTACGGAGGCTCCCTATGGTCGTACGGACTTGTACGGATCCGTACAGACTTGTACGGACTTGTACGGACACCCAAATCCAACCATCTTTCCTAAGCTCCCTTGATGATAAGCTTGATTAATAGTAGAGAAGGAACTAGAGTGGTTAGAAGCAGACCAGTATTTTTCTCTTTCAGCACAAGTGGAGCAAGTTGCAAAGAGGAGTAGGTATGAGCAGTTGGGAGAAGTATAGCTCGCCTATAGTTGTGTAGAGGTGTTGGTGAGATATTTTTCTCTCTATAATTCATGTAAAGCGTGCATATATGTGAGTTAGATTGAATGAAGAAATTACACACGAAAATATTGAAGTTCTTCTCTAAAAAACTTCTATTCATCATCTTCATTACTCTTCTCTTCTAATTTTCTTCCCTTCAAATCACCTTCATATCCTCTAAAATCTACATGGTATCAGAGCAGTTAAGGTCCTAAAAAAGATCTTAAACTCATTCATATCCCTCAAACACTTCAAATCACTCTGTTTATTTTCTTTCTCGTGTGTACTATTCACCAAAAATTTCAAGTCATGGAAAGCTCCAAGAATATGGTTCTACCAGTTATTCTCAAGGGGAATAACTATATTTTGTGGTCCAGAACCACAAAGACAGTCCTAAGCGGAAGATGGCTGTGGGAGTATGTTGATAGCTTGGTGGGAAACGCTGAAGAAGGAAGGGCTGAAGATGGCGGTATGACAGAGAGGAAGCGGGAGCAAGAAGATGCTCAAGTCTTGGCTGCGCTTCAAAGCTCTCTTGAGCCATCTATATTGGCGGCCTATTCATACTGTGAGAACTCCAAGGAGCTATGGGAGACGCTCAAGGGAGTTTATGGAGACACCTCAAACATTTCAAGGATCTTTGAGGTGAAGAAGGCATTGAATGACCTTCAGCAGAATGTGAAGGCGTTCAAGGATTTGTTTGGGGAGTTTAGAGGGTTGTGGGCAGAGCTGGAAATGTTTAGACCTACAAAAAACGACCCAAAGGAGTTGAATGAGAGGAGAGAGCAAGATCAAGTGTTTGGTCTCTTACTCACACTTGATGACTCTTACAAGGGACTCATTCAGCATATCCTTCGATTTGACAAGCTTCCAACATTAAATGAAGTGTGTCAACAAGTTCTGAAGGAGGAAGGTGCTAGAGGGTTATTTAAACACGCTAGTGAAATGGCGCATATGGCGCAAATAATTTTTGGGCATGGAGAAAGGAGAGCGGTTGAGTGTAGCCATTATAGAATGAGAGGGCACACTAAGGAGAAGTGTTGGACACTTTACCCGCACTTGAAACCAGCCCAGCTAAGAGGAAATGGCCAGGGAAGCATTCAAGGCGTTAGGAACTTTGCGGGTGTAACTAGCATGGAAGGAGACCAATTGGTGAGGAAGAGCGATTTAGAGGGCCTTATCAAGAGTATCTCAAAGCTAGCGGAATCTGGTAAGGGTTTCTTTACCTCTAAGGCTAAGAGAATTGTGATAATAGATTCGGGAGCAAGTCATAATATGATTTGTGATGCTAAGTTGCTGGAGAATGTAGAACCGCATAAGGGTAGTGTTAGGATAGCAAACGGGAAAGAAGTTCCAATAGAGGGTGTTGGGGACTTAGAGGTGTTTGGGAAGATAACTAAAGCCTTATATATCCCAGAATTTACTTCGAATTTGCTATCAGTTCATAAGGCAACTAAGGATTTGAATTGTAAAGTTGTTTTTGGAGTTAATGGTGTTGAGTTTTAGGATAATGAAACCAAAGATGCGATCGGATCAGGGGGTGTGAAAGATGGTCTGTACATATTGAATAAAAAGGATAAAGAGTTTAAAGCGCTTGCAGTCAGTTCGGTTGGATCAAGCCCTTTATGGCATTCTCGCCTTGGTCACCCAAGTCACAAGGTGCTCAACATGGTCTTGCCCAACCATTCAGTACCCAAGGAGGCGTGTGAAGCATGTATTTTGGGGAAGCGTTATAGGAAAGTGTTTCCAGAATCTACTACTATGTATAAGAAGTCTTTTGAGTTAATACACTCTGATGTATGGTCTGCTCCGTGTACTTCAAGAGATCAATATAAGTACTTTGTTTCCTTCATCGATCAAAAATCAAAGTATACATGGGTAACATTGATGCGCTCTAAGGATCAAGTGCTTGAATCATTTCAGAACTTCTATAACTATGTGCTCAATCAGTATGATACCAAGATTAAGATACTAAGAAGTGATAATGGCGGAGAATACATGAGCATACGGTTTAGGGAGTTTGTGAATGAGAAAGGGATAGTACATCAGATAACTTGCGCCTATACACCTCAACAAAATGGGATAGCAGAGAGGAAGAATAGACATTTGTTAGAAGTGGCTAGGAGCATGATGTTTGATAGGGGAGTTCCTAAGAATCTGTGGGGAGATGCAGTGATGGTGGCAGCTTACTTAATCAACTGCATACCCACTGAAAGCTTGAGTTACAAGTCACCATTTGAAGTTTTGAATTGTGTGAAGCCGAGTATCAGTCACTTGAGAGTCTTTGGGTGTAGATGCTATGTCCTTGTTCCAGAAGCACAAAGAAATAAGTTAGAGCCAAAGAGTATTAAGTGTGTGTTTGTGGGATACTCAAGTACTCAGAAGGGATACAAATGTCTTAACCCTGTGACTAATAGAATGTATGTGTCAAGAGAGGTGCAATTTGAGGAAGAGTATGGTTACTTTGAGAAAAAGAAATGGGAAGACTTAGATGAGATTGTGAACGCATTTGGGAAAACAGATATGGCCGGGAGAGTGATGATAATGAGCAGAGGGGTGAAGAAGAAGTAGATGAAAGTGAGCAGCTTCCGTTAGTTCCAGATACCTTACCATTAGATTCAGAACTGGTAGAAGAAGAGGAGAGTACAAGAGGTGAGGGGGAGATATAATCTGAAGAAGTGGAAGTAGTGCAAGCTCCTCAGTTAAGAAGAAGCCAAAGGATAAGACACGGACCTGAAAATTGGAAAAATACTAGAGTGTATTACAATGGGATGGGTATGGCTCATCAAGATCACATGGGAACTGAGGTTGTGCTTGGGACAAGAGAGGGATGTACTGGGCGTACGGCAGGCTTAGAACCTGATCCTATAGGCGACAGCGTCTCCTTCTTGTCCCCTAAGCATAACACCGCACAAAAAGAGAAGATAACCATAAGATATCCTATTGAAGAATATTACTCGGTTTCTAATACTCCAATTGATCATCAGGCATTTCTGAGCACTATTGATAGAAAAGTACCTAATTCTTATGAGGAAGTAAGCATGGACAAGTTATGGGTTGATGCCATGGGGGAAGAGATTGCATCTATGTTGAGAAATAATACTTGGGACTTGACAAAATTGCCCAGCGGGAAGAAACTTGTGGGATGTAGATGGGTGTATACTATCAAATACAAGAGCAACGGTGAAATTGAGAGGTATAAAGGTAGACTAGTGGCAAAAGGATATACACAAGTATATGGAGAAGATTATACTAAAACTTTTGCTCCAGTAGCGAGGTTGCACTCGGTGAGGGTTCTACTATCTACTGCCATTAATCTGTCATGGAATTTGTGGTAAATGGATGTGAGAAACACTTTCTTACAAGGTGATTTAGAAGAAGAAGTGTTTATGGAAGTTCCACAAGGTTATAGAGCAAGTTCAGATCAAGTGTGTAGATTAAAGAAGGCTATATCCGGCTTGAAGCAATCTCCGAGAGCTTGGTACCAACGTTTAAGCCGGTGCCTGTTGGAGAAAGGGTTTGTAAAATCTGAAGCGGATCACTCTCTCTTTACCAAAAAGAGCAAAGAAGGGATAGTTGTGGTGCTCATCTACGTGGATGACATTATTGTTACAGGAAGTGATTGTGAGGAGATGAAACAAACTAAGGATGATCTAAACTCTACGTTTGATATAAAAGACCTAGGAGAGCTCAAATACTTCCTAGGCATTGAGATGAGCAGAGAGACAAAGGGAATGTTTATATCGCAAAGGAAGTATGTGATCGACTTACTAAAAGAAACTGGGAAGCTTGGGTGTAAATCGGCTAAGATTCCTATTGAAGAAGGTTATCAAGAAGAGTGCAACGTGGAGATATGGTCTGACATCAAGCAGTACCAAAGGTTTGTTGAGAATATGGATGTGAAGGTGTGTGAACATGAAATAAAGTGCCAATGAGAGAATACATTAGCTTAAGACCCAATGAAGAGAAGAGGCCTTATTCAACGTCTGCAAGTCCATTAAGATGTCTTCTAGAAGGGTGAAGACTTTGGGTGCACAAGTGGGTGTCTCGGGAAGTGTGAAAAGGAAGGAGATGTGTTTGAATTTCAAATTAGAGATTGGAGAGAAATTTGAATGTTGTGAAACCCTTCTACACCTTCTAATTTCGTGGCTCTCCTCTATATATACATGTTGTACACCCTTGGTAACACTTAATCAGTTCTAATGGAAACTTCTCTTTATCTCTCATTCTATTGTTTCTCTTTCAAGCACTCTCAAACTCTCTAATCTTCTATTCCGCAAATTCAACATGGTATCAGAGAAAGGTTCTTAACTAAATCAAGCTCTTGTTATCCCATTTTTAAATCTCTTCTTTTAAAATTCTGGGAATACTCTTTGTCAATCCTTTTTCACTCTGAGACTTAGTCCTCAAAGTCATTGACTCTTGAGTTGTGAAAAGGGTGAAAAAGTGTATTTCTTGAAGGTTCTCTAAAATTTTCTTTTTCACTCTAAAATTCTGGGAATACTCTTTGTCAATCCTTTTTCACTCTGAGATTTAGTCCTCAAAGTCATTGACTCTTGAGTTGTGAAAAGGCTGGAAAAGTGTATTTCTTGAAGCTTCTCTAATATTTTCTTGAGAAAATCTCTTAATCCTCTGGTTAATAGAATTATCCGGTGAATAAATCTTGAAACACCATGGAAAATTCTAAACCAATTGTTATTCCAGTCATCTTGAAGGGTGTCAACTATTTGATGTGGTCAAGAATGATAAGAACAGCCCTATGTGGTCGTGGGCTTTGGAGCCATGTCTTGAAAGGACAAGATCCAAAAGATGGAGAAGAAGCCATCGGTAATTATGAAGATAAGTGGTTCCAAGAGGACCAAATGGTGCTCGAAATTATCCAGAACTCTCTTGAAGCATCCATCCTTGAAGCCTACTCCTACTGTGAAAATGCAAAGGAATTGTGGGATACTCTTCAAACCGTGTATGGGAATACTTCAAACTTGAGCAGAATCTATGAAGTCAAGAAGGCTATCAATGATCTAAGCCAAGAAGATTTGGAGTTTACAAAGCACTTTGGCAAATTCAGATCATTGTGGGCCGAACTAGAAATGTTAAGGCCAAGCACGATTGATCCTTTGGTGTTAAATGAGAGGCGCGAACAAGACAAGGTCTTTGGTCTACTATTGACCTTAAATCCAACTTACAAGGATCTCATTAAGCACCTCCTTAGGGCAGACAATCTCCCCAGCCTAGATGAAGTGTGCTCCAAGATACAAAAGGAGCAAGGATCTCATGGTCTATTTATTAATCAAGCATATCATCAAGGGAGCTTAGGGAAGATGGTTGGATTTGGGTGTCCGTAAAAGTCCGTACGGATCCGTACAAGTCCGTACAAGTCCGTACGGCTCCGTACAAGGCCGTACAAGACCGTACGACCTAAGGGAGCTTCCGGAACGTTTAAGGAAGTCTTGGAGAGTCTTCTAGAGTCTTCTAGAAGCTTGACAATGTTCAGATCATGCACCAAGTCACTAGAGCGTCCAGGTGCATTGGGGCTTGTCCTTGGTCTTCCTTCTTATCCATTTGGTCAAGGAAGGGCTAGAACCAGGCTGGAACAGGCTGGCATGGTCAAGGGCGCTCCCAAGACTACTCTCCTATTGTCTGGTTCAAATTAAAGTTAAACCTAGGTTCCCTTGTAATTCTCCTATAAATATGCTATGTAATTCACAAAGATCAATAAGAAATTCTTCTCTAATGTTCTACTATGGTTTTCCTTCTAATTTATCTCAAAATCTCTCATTTATAATCTCTAAAATCTTACACTATTTGGGGGAAAGGCCGAGCTGGCTATGGCTAACAAAGTAGAGCTGGGTGATGCCAACAAAGGATTTTACAAACCGTTGGGATCAAACCAGAACAAAAAAGTGGGATCAAATGCAATCTGTGAGCATTGCAAGAAAGAGGGGCACACAAAGGAAAAATGCTGGAAGCTCCATCCTCATCTAAAACCAAGCTGGTGGAAGGAACCAAGAGCTAATGTCTCCTTAGAAGTGGCTGGGAATCAGGCTGGGACATCCAAGAGGGCTGAAAAAGGAGAAATGAGAGTTTTGGTGCCATATCAACAAGAATCTGAATTTGTGAGGAAATCAGATTTGGAAGCTCTCATCAAAGCCTTGATAGAGGCTGGTAGGTCTGGTATGGTTTTTGGAAACTCTCTTCATGCTCAAAACATTTCAAAGCCTTTGATTGTAGATTCTGGTGCATCACATCATATTATAAGTGATTCACATCTAATGAATAACATAAAACCGGCTGTAGGTAATGTCATTATAGCAAATGGAGATAGTATTCCAATTGATGGAGTAGGAAATCTTAGGTTATTTGGAAAAGATTCAAATGCTTTCTACATGCCTAAGTTTACTTCAAATTTGTTATCCGTAAAGAAAGTTACATCTGATTTGAATTGTTATGCTATATTTGGTCCTAATGATGTACACTTTCAGGATATTGAGACCATGAATCTACTCGGAAAAGGAGTAGCAAAGGAGGAGTTGTATGTTCTTGAAAAAAACAAGCCGGACTCCAATTTATTTTGTAGTTTTAGTCTGAATATTTCTAATGTTAGTAGTTCAATTTGGCTTGCAAGGCGAGGTCATCCGCACTCTAGAGCATTAGAACTATTGTTGCCTAAGATTTCTTTCAAAAATGATGAATGTGAAGCTTGTATACTTGGCAAACATTGTAAATCTGTGTTTTCCAAGTCTCCAACTATCTATGAAAAGTGTTTTGATTTAATTCATTCTGATGTTTGGACCTCACCATGTGAATCTAGAGAACATCATAAATACTTTGTCACCTTCATAGATGAAAAATCAAAATATACATTGCTAACAGTTCTTCCATCCAAAGATAGAGTTCTAGAAGCATTTAGAAAATTTCAAGCATATGTGACTAACCATTATAATGCCAAGATTAAAATTTTTAGATCAGATAATGGTGGAGAGTACACAAGCCATGCCTTCAAACAACACTTAGCAAACCATGGGTTAGTCCATCAAACCGGCTGCCCATACACTCCTCAGCAAAATGGAACTGCTGAAAGAAAGAATAGTCACTTAATGGAAGTGGCCCGGTCTATTATGTTCCACACAAGTGTTCCCAAGAGATTTTGGGAAGATGATGTGGTTTCAGCATGCTATTTGATCAACCGAATGCCAACAAAAATTTTGGATGATCACTCTCCATTTGAGGTATTAAACAACTCTAAACCCGTCATTAACCACTTACGTGTGTTTGGGTGTGTTTCTTTTGTATTAATCGCAGGAGAACAAAGAAACAAGTTGGAAGCTAAAAGTGTGAAGAGCATGTTCATTGGATACTCCACAACACAAAAAGGTTACAAATGCTTTGTTCCGGAAACAAGGAAGATTCTAGTCTCAAGGGACGTGAAGTTTGTTGAAACGAAAGGGTTCTATGATGAGAAGAACTGGAAAGAATTGGAGAATCTATCATCCTCATCATCAAACCGAGCTAGCAATTTGAGAAAAATCTTGGAGAACCTTGGATTACATCAGCCAGAAGGTAGTACAAGCACATCTCAATCAAATGAAGAAACTATACCCTTTGATCCTGAGGGAGGCAATAAACCAGAGGATCCAGTAGTGGCTCAACAAGACTCAACAATTCATGATCAAAATGAATCAGAAGTTCGCAATGAAGTGGTTCATGATCAAAGTGAAGAGAGTCCGGAAATTCAAGAAGAAGCTCAAACCTCAGATTCTGACTTTGAAGGGCCAGAACCTCAAGTTCAAGATCAAGAAGGGGGTTTAAGGAGAAGTACAAGACAAAGGTTTGGACCAGAACATTGGAAGCAAACCCGAGTGTACTACAACAACAAGGCAGTTGCTCATCCCATTCAAGCTGTTTGCACTCTAGCTCATTTCCCATTGGAACATCAATCCTACATGGGCAAGTTGGATGAAGCTGAGATTCCAACAACCTACGAAGAAGGCAAGGAGCTTAAACTATGGAGAGATGCTGTTGGTGAAGAAAAGAAAGTTATGGAAATCAACCACACTTGGGATGAAGCTGAACTGCCAAAAGGGAAGAAGGCCGTAAGCTCTAGATGGATCTTCACTATCAAGTATAGAAGTGATGGAGAAATAGAGCGTTACAAGGCTAGGCTGGTGGCTAGAGGATTCACTTAAACCTATGGAGAGGACTACCTTGACACATTTGCACCTGTGGCAAAACTTCATACGGTAAGAGTTATTTTATCCTTAGCTACTAACTTGGAATGGGATCTTTGGCAGATGAACGTCAAGAATGCATTCTTGCAAGGGGAACTAGAGGATGAAGTCTACATGACTCCACCACCAGGCTTGGAGGACTCAATTGCACCATGAAAGGTGTTGAGACTCAAGAAAGCAATCTATGGACTGAAGCAATCTCCTCGAGCATGGTACCACAAGTTGAGTACAACACTCAAGAGTAAAGGCTTCAAGAAGTCCGAGGCAGATCATACACTCTTCACCTTGCAAAGCCAAGAAATACACTCTTGATCTATTGGCTGGGGCAGGAAAGCTAGGAGCCAAACCAGCAAAGACTCCCTTAGAAGAAGGATACAAAGTCATACGAGAGGGGGAGCTTGAAGATAAACCTTTTGAAGATGTCAAGCAATATCGGAGAATGGTTGGTAAGTTGATTTATCTTACCATAACTCGTCCTGATTTGTGTTTTGCTGTGAACCAGGTGAGTCAACATATGCAAGCTCCAAAAGTGCACCATTGGAGCATGGTGGATCGGATTCTCAAATATCTCAAAGGAGCTCCAGGTCAAGGCATTTGGATGGGTTGTAACAAAAGCACAGAAATTGTGGGTTATTGTGATGCTGACTGGGCTGGAGACAAAACGGATAGAAGATCCACCACTAGGTATTGCACATTCATTGGAGGTAACCTGGTCACTTGGAAGAGCAAGAAACAAAAAGGTTGTGTCATGTTCAAGTGCTGAAGCTGAGTATAGAGCAATGAGGAAGCTCACAAATGAGCTAACATGGCTGAAAGCTCTTCTCAAGGATTTGGGCATTGAATCACCAGATCCAATCACAATGCATTGTGACAACCAAGCTGCTATTCACATTGCGTCCAACTCAGTGTTCCATGAGAGGACAAAGCATATTGAAGTGGATTGTCACAAGGTACGAGAGATGGTGGAGAAAAAGGTCATTCTTCCATGTTTTACAAGCCTTATATATCCTAGAATTTACTTCGAATTTGCTATCAGTTCATAAGGCAACTAAGGATTTGAATTGTAAAGTTGTTTTTGGAGTTAATGGAGTTGAGTTTCAGGATAATGAAACCAAAGATGCGATCGGATCAGGGGGTGTGAAAGATGGTCTGTACATATTGAATAAAAAGGATAAAGAGTTTAAAGCGCTTGCGGTCAGTTCGGTTGGATCAAACCCTTTATGGCATTCTCGCCTTGGTCACCCAAGTCACAAGGTGCTCAGCATGGTCTTGCCCAACCATTCAGTACCCAAGGAGGCGTGTGAAGCATGTATTTTGGGGAAGCATTATAGGAAAGTGTTTCCAGAATCTACTACTATGTATAAGAAGTCTTTTGAGTTAATACACTCTGATGTATGGTCTGCTCCGTGTACTTCAAGAGATCAATATAAGTACTTTGTTTCCTTCATCGATCAAAAATCAAAGTATACATGGGTAACATTGATGCGCTCTAAGGATCAAGTGCTTGAATCATTTCAGAACTTCTATAACTATGCTCAATCAGTATGATACCAAGATTAAGATACTAAGAAGTGATAATGGCGGAGAATACATGAGCATACGGTTTAGGGAGTTTGTGAATGAGAAAGGGATAGTACATCAGATAACTTGCGCCTATACACCTCAACAAAATGGGATAGCAGAGAGGAAGAATAGACATTTGTTAGAAGTAGCTAGGAGCATGATGTTTGATAGGGGAGTTCCTAAGAATCTGTGGGGAGATGCAGTGATGGCGGCAGCTTACTTAATCAACCGCATACCCACTGAAAGCTTGAGTTACAAGTCACCATTTGAAGTTTTGAATGGTGTGAAGCCGAGTATCAGTCACTTGAGAGTCTTTGGGTGTAGATGCTATGTCCTTGTTCCAGAGGCACAAAGAAATAAGTTAGAGCCAAAGAGTATTAAGTGTGTGTTTGTGGGATACTCAAGTACTCAAAAAGGATACAAATGTCTTAACCCGGAGACTAATAGAATGTATGTGTCAAGGGAGGTGCAATTTGAGGAAGAGTATGGTTACTTCAAAAAAAAGAAATGGGAAAACTTAGATGAGATTATGGACTCAAATGCATATAGAGATCAAGTTCTAAGAAGCATTTGGGAAAGCATAGATGGCCGGGAGAGTGATGATAATGAGCAGAGGGGTGAAGAAGAAGTAGAAGAAAGTGAGCAACTTCCGATAGTTCCGGATACTTTACCATTAGACTCAGAACTGGTAGAAGAAGAGGATAGTACAAGAGGTGAGGGGGAGATAGAATCTGAAGAAGTGGAAGAAGTGCAAGCTCCTCAGTTAAGAAGAAGCCAAAGGATAAGACACGGACCTGAAAATTGGAAAAATACTAGAGTGTATTACAATGGGATGGCTATGGCTTATCAAGATCACATGGGAACTGATGTTGTGCTTGGGACAAGAGAGGGATGTACTGGGCATACGGCAGACTTAGATCCTGATTCTATAGGCGACAGCGTCTCCTTCTTGTCCCTTAAGTATAACACCGCACAAGAAGAGAAGATAGCCATAAGATATCCTATTGAAGAATACTACTCGGTTTCTAATACTCCAGCTGATCATCAGGCATTTCTGAGCACTTTTGATAGAAAAGTACTTAATTCTTATGAGGAAGCTGTAGATTTTAGAGGATATGAAGGTGATTCTAAGGGAGGAAGATTAGAAGATAGGAGTGATGAAGATGATGAATAGAAGTTTATAATTTCGTGTGTAATTTCTTCTTACAATCTAACTCACATATATGCACGCTTTACAAGTATTATAGAGAGAAAAATATCTCACCAACACCTCTACACAACTATAGGCGAGCCATACTTCTCCTAACTGCTCCTATCTACTCCTCTTTGCAACTTGCTCCACTTGTGCTGAAAGAGAAAAATACTTGTCTGCTTCTAACAACTCTAGTTCCTTCTCTACTTCTTGTCTGGTCTCATTTAGTTGATCTTAACTACTCATTGGCACTTTATTTCATGTTCACACACCTTCACATCCATATTCTCAACACTCCCCCTCAAGATAGGCTGGTAGGGGTTTTTTAAGCCGATCTTGCCATGGATGTATTCACATATGCGTGAAGAAGTAGGCTTGGTAAATATATCCGCCATTTGTTCTCTACTCTTCACAAACTTAGGAACCACAACTCCCTCCTGAATTTTGTCTCGGATGAAATGACAATCCACCTCAATGTGTTTTGTCCTTTCATGAAACACCGGGTTTGAAGCTATGTGTATTGCCGCTTGGTTATCACAATACAATGTCATTGGTTTATCTTCTTGAACTCCCAAGTCATGTAGAAGCGCCTTCAGCCATATTATTTCTTTTGTGGCTTCTCTCATTGCTCTATACTCAGCTTCAGCACTAGACAGAGAGATTACCTTTTGTTTTTTGCTTCTCTAGGTGACAAGATTCCCGCCTACGAATGTACAATAACTGGTCGTAGACTTCCTATCTTGTCTATCCCCAGCCCAATCCGCATCACAAAACGCTTCTACATCTGCTCTTCCATGACACTCTAGCCAAATACCTCTTCCTGGGTTCCCTTTTAGATATCTCAAGATCCTTTCAATCATTCCCCAATGGTGTGTTGTTGGCACTTGCATGTGTTGACTTACTTTATTCACCGCAAAACAAATATCTGGCCTTGTTATGGTCAAATAGATTAGTTTACCAACTAACCTTTGGTACTGCTTGATGTCAGACCATATCTCCACGTTGCTCTCTTCTTGGTAACCTTCTTCAATAGGAGTCTTAGCCGGTTTACACCCAAGCTTCCCAGTTTCTTTTAGTAAGTCGATCACATACTTCCTTTGCGATATAAACATTCCCTTTGCCTCTCTGCTCATCTCAATTCCTAGGAAGTATTTGAGCTCTCCTAGGTCTTTTATATCAAACGTAGAGTTTAGATCCTCCTTAGTCCGTTTCATCTCCTCACAATCACTTCCCGTAACAATAATGTCATCCACGTAGATAAGCACCACAACTATCCCATTTTTGCTCCTTTTGGTAAAGAGAGAGTGATCCGCTTCAGATTTTACAAACCCTTTCTCCAATAGGCACCGGCTAAACCGTTGGTACCAAGCTCTAGGAGATTGTTTCAAGCCGTATATAGCCTTCTTTAATCTACACACTTGATATGAACTTGCTCCATAACCTTGTGGAAGTTCCATAAACACTTCTTCTTCTAAATCCCCTTGTAAGAAAGCGTTTCTCACATCCATTTGCCACAAATTCCATGACAGATTAATGGCAATGGATAGTAGAACCCTCACCGAGTGCAACTTCGCTACTTGAGCAAAATTTTCAGTATAATCTTCTCCATATACTTGTGTATATCCTTTTGCCACTAGTCTAGCTTTATACCTCTCAATTTCACCATTGCTCTTGTATTTGATAGTATACACCCATCTACATCCCACAAGTTTCTTCCCGCTGGGCAATTTTGTCAAGTCCCAAGTATTATTTCTCAACATAGATGCAATTTCTTCCCTCATGGCATCAACCCATAACTTGTCCATGCTTGCTTCCTCATAAGAATTAGGTACTTTTCTATCAATAGTGCTCAGAAATGCCTGATGATCAGCTGGAGTATTAGAAACCGAGTAGTATTCTTCAATAGGATATCTTATGGCTATCTTCTCTTCTTGTGCGGTGTTATACTTAAGGGACAAGAAGGAGACGCTGTCGCCTATAGAATCAGGATCTAAGTCTGCCGTATGCCCAGTACATCCCTCTCTTGTCCCAAGCAC
Source organism: Cardamine chenopodiifolia (assembly GCA_963922655.1). Lineage (NCBI taxonomy): Eukaryota > Viridiplantae > Streptophyta > Magnoliopsida > Brassicales > Brassicaceae > Cardamine > Cardamine chenopodiifolia. The sequence continues at coordinate 14,272,340 of OZ000481.1, read as the reverse complement.
AACATCAGTTCCCATGTGATCTTGATAAGCCGTAGCCATCCCATTGTAATACACTCTAGTATTTTTCCAATTTTCAGGTCCGTGTCTTATCCTTTGGCTTCTTCTTAATTGAGGAGCTTGCACTTCTTCCACTTCTTCAGATTCTCTCTCCCCCTCACCTCTTGTACTCTCCTCTTCTTCTACCAGTTCTGAGTCTAATGGTAAAGTATCCGGAACTATCGGAAGCTGCTCACTTTCTTCTACTTCTTCTTCACCCCTCTGCTCATTATCATCACTCTCCCGGCCATCTATGCTTTCCCAAATGCTTCTTAGAACTTGATCTCTATCTGCATCTGAGTCCATAATCTCATCTAAGTTTTCCCATTTCTTTTTTTTGAAGTAACCATACTCTTCCTCAAATTGCACCTCCCTTGACACATACATTCTATTAGTCTCCGGGTTAAGACATTTGTATCCTTTTTGAGTACTTGAGTATCCCACAAACACACACTTAATACTCTTTGGCTCTAACTTATTTCTTTGTGCCTCTGGAACAAGGACATAACATCTACACCCAAAGACTCTCAAGTGACTGATACTCGGCTTCACACCATTCAAAACTTCAAATGGTGACTTGTAACTCAAGCTTTCAGTGGGTATGCGGTTGATTAAGTAAGCTGCCGCCATCACTGCATCTCCCCACAGATTCTTAGGAACTCCCCTATCAAACATCATGCTCCTAGCCACTTCTAACAAATGTCTATTCTTCCTCTCTGCTATCCCATTTTGTTGAGGTGTATAGGCGCAAGTTATCTGATGTACTATCCCTTTCTCATTCACAAACTCCCTAAACCGTATGCTCATGTATTCTCCGCCATTATCACTTCTTAGTATCTTAATCTTGGTATCATACTGATTGAGCACATAGTTATAGAAGTTCTGAAATGATTCAAGCACTTGATCCTTAGAGCGCATCAATGTTACCCATGTATACTTTGATTTTTGATCGATGAAGGAAACAAAGTACTTATATTGATCTCTTGAAGTACACGGAGCAGACCATACATCAGAGTGTATTAACTCAAAAGACTTCTTATACATAGTAGTAGATTCTGGAAACAGTTTCCTACAATGCTTCCCCAAAATACATGCTTCACACGCCTCCTTGGGTACTGAATGGTTGGGCAAGACCATGCTGAGCACCTTGTGACTTGGGTGACCAAGGCGAGAATGCCATAAAGGGCTTGATCCAACCGAACTGACCGCAAGTGCTTTCAACTCTTTATCCTTTTTATTCAATATGTACAGACCATCTTTCATACCCCCTGATCCGATCGCATCTTTGGTTTCATTATCCTGAAACTCAACACCATTAACTCCAAAAACAATTTTACAATTCAAGTCCTTAGTTGCCTTATGAACCGATAGCAAATTCGAAGTAAATTCTGGGATATATAGGGCTTTAGTTCTCTTCCCAAACACCTCTAAGTCTCCAACCCCCTCTATTGGAACTTCTTTCCCGTTTGCTATCCTAACACTACCCTTATGCGGTTCTACATTCTCCAGCAACTTAGCATCACAAATCATATTATGACTTGCTCCAGAATCTATTATCACGTTTCTCTTAGCCTTAGAGGTAAAGAAACCCTTACCAGATTCCGCTAGCTTTGAGATACTCTTGATGAGGCCCTCCAAATCGCTCTTCCTCACCAATTGGTCTCCTTCCATGCTAGTTACACCCGCAAAGTTCCTAGAGCCTTGACTGCTTCCCTGGCCATTTCCTCTTAGCCGGGCTGGTTTCAAGTGCGGGTAAAGTGTCCAGCACTTCTCCTTAGTGTGCCCTTTCATCCTACAATGGCTACACTCAACAGCTCTCCTTTCTCCATGCCCAAAACTTCTTTGCACCACATGCGCCATCTCACTAGCGGGTTTAAACAACCCCCTAGCACCTTCCTCTTTCTGAACTTGTTGACACACTTCATTTAATGTTGGAAGATTGTCAAATCGAAGGATATGCTGAATGAGTCCCTTGTAAGTATCATCAAGTGTGAGTAAGAGACCAAACACTTGATCTTGCTCTCTCCTCTCATTCAACTCCTTTGGGTCGTTTGTTGTAGGTCTAAGCATTTCCAGCTCTGCCCACAACCCTCTAAACTCCCCAAACAAGTCCTTGAACGCCTTCCCATTCTGCTGAAGGTCATTCAATGCCTTCTTCACCTCAAAGATCCTTGAAATGTTTGAGATGTCTCCATAAACTCCCTTGAGCGTCTCCCACAGCTCCTTGGAGTTCTCACAGTATGAATAGGCCGCCAGAATAGATGGCTCAAGGGAGCTTTGAAGTGCAGCCAAGACTTGAGCATCTTCTTGCTCCCGCTTCCTCTCCATCATTTTGCCCTCTTCAGCCCTTCCTTCTTCAGCATTTCCCACCAAGCTATCAACATACTCCCACAGCCCTCTTCCTCTTAGGACTGTCTTTGTGGTCCTTGACCACAAAATATAGTTATTCCCCTTGAGAATAACTGGTAGAACCATATTCTTGGAGCTTTCCATGACTTGAAATTTTTGGTGAATAGTACACACGAAACAGAAAAAAAACAGAGTGATTTGAAATGTTTGAGAGATATGAACGAGTTTAAGATCTTGTTTAGGACCTTAAGTGCTCTGATACCATGTAGATTTTAGAGGATATGAAGGTGATTCTAAGGGAGGAAGATTAGAAGATAGGAGTGATGAAGATGATGAATAGAAGTTTATAATTTCGTGTGTAATTTCTTCTTACAATCTAACTCACATATATGCACGCTTTACAAGTATTATAGAGAGAAAAATATCTCACCAACACCTCTACACAACTATAGGCGAGCCATACTTCTCCCAACTGCTCCTATCTACTCCTCTTTGCAACTTGCTCCACTTGTGCTGAAAGAGAAAAATACTTGTCTGCTTCTAACAACTCTAGTTCCTTCTCTACTTCTTGTCTGGTCTCGTTTAGTTGATCTTAACTACTCATTGGCACTTTATTTAATGTTCACACACCTTCGCATCCATATTCTCAACAGAAGCAAGCATGGACAAGTTATAAGTTGATGCCATGAGGGAAGAGATTGCATCTATGTTGAGAAATAATACTTGGGACTTGACAAAATTGCCCAGCGGGAAGAAACTTGTGGGATGTAGATGGGTGTATACTATCAAATACAAGAGCAATGGTGAAATTGAGAGGTATAAAGCTAGACTAGTGGCAAAAGGATATACACAAGTATATGGAGAAGATTATACTGAAACTTTTGCTCCAGTAGCGAAGTTGCACTCGGTGAGGGTTCTACTATCCATTGCCATTAATCTGTCATGGAATTTGTGGCAAATGGATGTGAGAAACGCTTTCTTACAAGGGGATTTAGAAGAAGAAGTGTTTATGGAACTTCCACAAGGTTATGGAGCAAGTTCATATCAAGTGTGTAGATTAAAGAAGGCTATATACGGCTTGAAACAATCTCCTAGAGCTTGGTACCAACGGTTAAGCCAGTGCCTGTTGGAGAAAGGGTTTGTAAAATCTGAAGCTGATCACTCTCTCTTTACCAAAAGGAGCAAAAATGGGATAGTTGTGGTGCTTATCTACGTGGATGACATTATTGTTACGGGAAGTGATTGTGAGGAGATGAAAAGGACTAAGGAGGATCTAAACTCTACGTTTGATTTAAAAGACCTAGGAGAGCTCAAATACTTCATAGGAATTGAGATGAGCAGAGAGGCAAAGGGAATGTTTATATCGCAAATGAAGTATGTGATCGACTTACTAAAAGAAACTGGGAAGCTTGGGTGTAAACCGGCTAAGACTCCTATTGAAGAAGGTTACCAAGAAGAGAGCAACGTGGAGATATGGTCTGACATCAAGCAGTACCAAAGGTTAGTTGGTAAACTAATCTATTTGACCATAACAAGGCCAGATATTTGTTTTGCGGTGAATAAAGTAAGTCAACACATGCAAGCGCCAACAACACACCATTGGGGAATGATTGAAAGGATCTTGAGATATCTAAAAGGGAACCCAAGAAGAGGTATTTGTCTAGAGTGTCATGGAAGAGCAGATGTAGAAGCATTTTGTGATGCGGATTGGGCTGGGGATAGACAAGATAGGAAGTCTACGACCGGTTATTGTACATTCGTAGGCGGGAATCTTGTCACCTGGAGAAGCAAAAAACAAAAGGTAATCTCTCTATCTAGTGCTGAAGCTGAGTACAGAGCAATGAGAGAAGCCACAAAAGAAATGATATGGCTGAAGGCGCTTCTACATGACTTGGGAGTTCAAGAAGACAAACCAATGACATTGTATTGTGATAACCAAGCGGCAATACACATAGCTTCAAACCCGGTGTTTCATGAAAGGACAAAACACATTGAGGTGGATTGTCATTTCATCCGAGACAAAATTCAGGAGGGAGTTGTGGTTCCTAAGTTTGTGAAGAGTAGAGAACAAATGGCGGATATATTTACCAAGCCTACTTCTTCACGCATATGTGAATACATCCATGGCAAGATCGGCTTAAAGAACCCCTACCAGCCTATCTTGAGGTGGAGTGTTGAGAATATGGATGTGAAGGTGTGTGAACATGAAATAAAGTGCCAATGAGTAGTTAAGATCAACTAAAACAAGACCAAACAAGAAGTAGAGAAGGAACTAGACTGGTTAGAAACAGACCAGTTTTTTCTCTCTCAGCACAAGTGGATCAAGTTGCAAAGAGGAGTAGGTAGGAGCAGTTGGGAGAAGCATGGCTCGCCTATACTTGTGTAGAGGTGTTGGTGAGATATTTTTCTCTCTAAAATTCATGTAAAGCGTCCATATATGTTGGTTGTATTGTAAGAAGAAAAATACACACGAAATTATAAAGTTCTTCTCTAAAAAACTTCTATTCATCATCTTCATCACTCCTATCTTCTAATCTTCCTCCCTTAAAATCACCTTCATATCCTCTAAAATCTACAAGGTTAGTTGGTAAACTAATCTATTTGACCATAACAAGGCCGAATATTTGTTTTGCGGTGAATAAAGTAAGTCAACACATGCAAGCGCCAACAACACACCATTGGGAACCCAGGAAGAGGTATTTGGCTAGAGTATCATGGAAGAGCAGATGTAGAAGCGTTTTGTGATGCGGATTGGGCTGGGGATAGACAAGATAGGAAGTCTACGACCGGTTATTGTACATCCGTAGGCGGGAATCTTGTCACCTGGAGAAGCAAAAAACAAAAGGTAAATCTCTCTATCGAGTGCAGAAGCTGAGTATAGAGCAATGAGAGAAGCCACAAAAGAAATGATATGGCTGAAGGCGCTTACTCATCCTTGATAATACTTGCCTATTCCGGGAAGACCACACTCTTTTTCCCTTCCCAAGGTTTTGTCCCACTGGGTTTTCCTTGGTAAGGTTTTTAATGAGGTGGTAGTCCTAGTTCCCAAACTTAGCCTTCATTCCGACACTCCGGCTAAGTTTGAGGGGGAGTATTAATCAAGCATATCATCAAGGGAGCTTAGGGAAGATGGTTGGATTTGGGTGTCCGTACAAGTCAGTACGGATCCGTACAAGTCCATACAAGTCCGTACGGATCCGTACAAGGTCGTACAAGACCGTACAAGACCGTACGACCTAAGGGAGCCTCCGGAACGTTTAAGGAAGTCTTGGAGAGTCTTGGAGAGTCTTCTAGAGTCTTCTAGAAGTTGGGCAATGTTCGGATCATGCACCAAGTCACTAGAGCGTCCAGGTGCATTGGGGCTTGTCCTTGGTCTTCCTTCTTATCCATTTGGTCAAGGAAGGGGCTGGAACCAGGCTGGAACAGGCTGGCATGGTCAAGGGCGCTCCCAAGACTACTCTCCTATTGGCTGGTTCAAATTAAAGTTAAACCTAGGTTCCCTTGTAATTCTCCTATAAATATGCTATGTAATTCACAAAGATCAATAAGAAATTCTTCTCTAATGTTCTACTATGGTTTTCCTTCTAATTTATCTCAAAATCTCTCATTTATAATCTCTAAAATCTAACACTACATGACTTGGGAGTTCAAGAAGACAAACCAATGACATTGTATTGTGATAACCAAGCGGCAATACACATAGCTTCAAACCCGGTGTTTCATGAAAGGACAAAACACATTGAGGTGGATTGTCATTTCATCCGAGACAAGATTCAGGAGGGAGTTGTGGTTCCCAAGTTTGTGAAGAGTGGAGAACAAATGGCGGATATATTTACCAAGGCTACTTCTTCACGCATCTGTGAATACATCCATGGCAAGATCGGCTTAAAGGACCCCTACCAGCCTATCTTGAGGGGGAATGTTGAGAATGTGGATGTGAAGGTGTGTGCACGTGAAAGGAGAGGTGACAATATCAAAGGGAAAGAGTTAGCATGTATAGCAAGTGTGTTGGAATATGGTGAAAGCTCAAGAGTAAAAGTAGAAGGTATACTGTGCAAAACAAGTAATGAAGAGAAGAAGAATAAAGTCTTGCTTGCACATGAAATAAAGTGCCAATGAATAGTTAAGATCAACTAAACGAGACCAGACAAGAAGTATAGAAGGAACTAGAGTGGTTAGAAGCAGACCAGTATTTTTCTCTTTCAGCACAAGTGGAGCAAGTTGCAAAGAGGAGTAGGTAGGAGCAGTTGGGAGAAATATGGCTCGCCTATAGTTGTGTAGAGGTGTTGGTGAGATATTTTTCTCTCTATAATTCATGTAAAGCGTGCATATATGTGAGTTAGATTGAATGAAGAGTAATGAAGATGATGAATAGAAGTTTTTAGACCTCACCATGTGAATCTAGAGAACATCATAAATACTGTCACCTTCATAGATGAAAAATCAAAATATACCTGGCTAACACTTCTTCCATCCAAAGATAGAGTTCTAGAAGCATTTAGAAAATTTCAAGCATATGTGACTAACCATTATAATGCCAAGATTAAAATTTTTAGATCAGATAATGGTGGAGAGTGTAGAATTTAGAGAGTATAATCAATAATTAAGAGAAATTAGAGAAGGATCAGATAAGTGAGAGAGAAAAGAAGAAGAGTTGTTTGATTTTAATCTCTTGATTTTATTTCTTCTAAGTGTTTTTCATGATATAGGCGAGCTGAATGAAAGAGAAATACAACCAATACAATGAAATATCCACAAGGTAAATTACTAAGCTCCACTTAGCCCAAAATGGCAAAACAGACTTTGGGGAGACTTCCAAGTTTGCTCCTTTAGGCTGAGCATTAGGGGCTGGCAATTATTCACTGGTTCTTAGCATGGTTTCTCTCCAGCCTTTGACTTTCTGACCTGGTCTTGTTTCAACCGAGATTCCTTGCCTCCAATTCCTTTCCAACGGCTAGTTATCTCTTCTCCTTTGCGTTTGCTCACCCTTGTGTCTAGCCTTCCCACACACGCTATCTTCTCGTTCTCTTCAACACTCCCCCTCAAGGCTGGCTAGTAGGGATCTATTAAGCCAACCTTGGACTGTATATAGTTGCTGACTAGCGATGTGGTTGCCTTGGTGAAGATATCTGCCACTTGTTCTTCACTCTTGATGAATCTTGGAATCACAACTCCTCCTTGAATTTTTTCTCGAACAAAATGGTAGTCTATCTCGATGTGTTTTGTTCGCTCATGAAAAACTGGATTAGAAGCAATGTGTATGGCTGCTTGGTTATCACAATAGAGAGTTGTTGGTTTACTCTCATGTATTCCAAGATCTCCAAGCAAAGCTTTCAACCAGATCAGCTCTTTTGTTACTTCTTTCATTGCCCGGTACTCAGCCTCTGCACTTGATAAGGCTGTTACCTTTTGTTTCTTACTTCTCCAAGTCACTAGATTACCTCCAATGAATGTACAATATCCAGTAGTGGACTTTCTATCCATTTTATCACCTCCCCAGTCTGCATCACAGTAGCCTACCAGCTCGGTGTTTCCACAACACTTAAGCCACACTCCCTTCCCGGGACTCCCTTTGAGATACCTCAGTATTCTTTCTACCATATTCCAATGATGCACTCTCGGAGCTTGCATATGTTGACTCACGCGATTCACTGCAAAACTAATGTCCGGACGGGTGATAGTCAAGTAGATTAATTTTCCCACTAGTCTTTGGTATTGTTTCACATCACCCCATAGCTCCCCCTCAGGTACATCTTGGTACCCGTCTTCAATAGGAGTCTTGGCAGGCCTACCTCCAAGCTTTCCAGTCTCGGTTAAGAGATCCAGAGCATACTTCCTTTGAGAGATAAACATCCCTTCCTCCGATCTCTTCATTTCAATCCCAAGGAAATATTTCAGCTCCCCTAAATCCTTTATGTCAAATGATTTTTTCAAGAGTTCCTTGGTCCTTAGAATGCCCTCTTCATCATCACCAGTGATTATAATGTCATCAACATAAATCAAAATCACTACGATCCTTTTCTCTCCTCGTTTGGTGAATAGAGAGTGATCAGCTTCTGATTTTGTAAACTTCTCCTCTTCAAGGCAGCCACTTAATCTTTGGTACCAAGCTCTTGGGGACTGCTTGAGACCATAAATTGCCTTTCTTAGTTTACACACTTGGCCTTGCTTTCTGGTCATATCCTTGAGGAGCTGCCATGTAAACTTCTTCTTCTAAGTCTCCTTGCAAGAATGCATTTTTTACGTCCATTTGCCACAGCCCCCATGAGAGATTTATGGCAATTGACAAGAGAACTCGGACTGAGTGAAGTTTGGCAACCGGTGCAAATGTCTCGGTGTAGTCTTCCCCGTAGACTTGTGTATACCCCTTAGCCACCAGCCGAGCTTTGTACCTCTCTATCTCTCCTGTGCTCTTGTACTTAATAGTATAGACCCATCTACAGCCCACGGTTTTCTTTCCCTTAGGCAACTCCATCATGCTCCAAGTATTATTTCTGATCATTGAGGCAATTTCTTCGTCCATTGCCTCAACCCACACTTTGCTTTTACAAGCTTCTTCATAGGTTGTTGGTACTTGCTCATCAATTGCACTGAAGAATGCTTGATCCTTATCCGGTAAATGAATTGTAGAATAATAGGCTTCAATGGGATACCTTATGGTTGTAACAGCTAGATTTTCTTCTTGTGAGTTGTGTTGCTTAGTAGATGAGGGAGAGATGCTGTCGCCTATAGGATCAGAGTCAAAGCCTACCGTACACCCAGAACATCCCCCACTCACACTAAACAACACCTCAGTCCTTGTGTTGTCTTGTTGAACCATAGATAGACCATTGAAGTAAACCCTTGTATTTTTCCAATTTTCCGGATCAAATTTTCTCCTCTGACTCCTTCTTAAGATAGGTTCTGGTGCTTGGGTTTCTTCACCCTCCTCATGCTCAGGGTCTATGGTTAAGTCTTCTCCTTCTGGTTGGTTGTTAGTACCATTTGATTCTCCGAGTGCTGAATCACTTTCCTCGGAGCTTTGAGACTCGTTTCTGCCTTCTTCTACTTCATCTTCCCTCCTATTAGAAGAAGTTTCCAAGTCATCTGTGCCTCCTCTTTGTTCATCTTCACTCACTAAAATGCTCCTTAGTACTTGTGCCCTATCCAGACTTGAGCTAACAATCTCCTCAAGGTCTTTCCAACTCTCACTTTGAAAATATCCATTCTCCTCTTCAAATTGGACTTCTCTTGACACATGAATCCTGTTAGTTTCTGGATTATAACACTTATACCCCTTTTGGGTACTTGAGTATCCCACAAAGACACATCTCATACTTTTAGGCTCCAGCTTGCTTCTTTGTGACTCGGGGATAAGCACATAACACTTACTTCCAAATACTCGAAGATGATTGATGTTAGGCTTTACTCCATTAAGCACCTCATATGGGGACTTGTTGTCTAGGTTTGGTGTTGGTAACCGGTTTATGACATAACAAGCTGTCATTATGGCATCTCCCCAAAAGGTTTTTGGAACTTTTCGATCAAACAGCATGCTTCTAGCTACCTCCAACAAATGCCTATTCTTCCTTTCCGATACTCCGTTTTGCTAAGGAGTATAAGCACATGAGGTTTGGTGCACTATTCCATTTCCTTCCACAAAATTCTTGAACTGATTACTCAGGTATTCTCCCCCATTATCACTTCTTAGAATTTTGATCTTGGTTTCAAATTGTATTTCGACATACTTGTAGAATTTGACAAAGGATTCAAATACTTGGCTCTTGGAGCTCAAGAGTGTCACCCACGTATACTTGGACTTTTCATCAATAAAAGAGACAAAATACTTATATTGATCTTTGGAGATACATGGAGCTGTCCATACATCAGAGTGAATCAGCTCAAAGCACTTAGCATACTTAGTTGTGGAATCCGGAAAACTACTCCTACATTGCTTGCCTAACACACAAGCTTCACATCCTTTATTGTCTTCGGTGATATTGGGCAAGATCATGCTGAGCACCTTGTTGCTTGGGTGACCTAGCCGTGAGTGCCATAAAGATCTTGAACCAACTTCACTCAGACCACAAGACTTCACTACATCTTGCTCCTCTTTATTCAAAACATACAGCCCACCTTTAACTCCTCCTTCTCCAATCACTTCCTTAGTATTATTGTCCTGAAACTGAACTTCATTAGATCCAAAAATAACTTTACAATTCAGGTCTTGAGTAGCCTTGTGAACCGACAACAGATTGGTGGTGAATTCGGGAACAAACAAAGCCTTAGTGTTTTTTCTAAACAATTCCAAATCACCAATTCCTTCTATGGGGACTTCTTTACCATTAGCTATCCTAACAGTTCCACCATGAGGTTTTATATTTGCTAATAAACCTCCATCTCTAATCATGTGGTGACTTGCATCTGAGTCTACAATAACCTTTTTACCCAATTTAGAATTTAGAAGCTATGTAGCTCTTACCAGAATCAGCTAGTTTGGAGATTCTTTTGATGAGGGCTTCCAGGTCCGATTTCCTCACTAAGCCATCATCTCCTACACTTGCACTTCCAGCAAAAATCCTTGTTCCCTGACCAACTCCTTGGTTACTTCCTCTCAGCCTTGCTGGCTTCAAATGTGGGTGAAGGGTCCAGCACTTTTCTTTTGTGTGCCCTCTCATCTTGCAATGTTCACATTCCAAGTTCCTCCTTTCACCATAGCTTTGGTTTCTTTGCGCCACATGCGCTATCTCACTTGTTGGCTTGAATAAGCATCTAGCTCCCTCTTCTTTTTGAATCTATTGACATACTTCATTTAGAGTTGGAAGTTTGTCAAACCTCAAAATATGCTGAATGAGGCTCTTGTATGAATCATTGAGCGTGAGTAATAATCCAAATACTTGGTCTTGCTCTCTCCTCTCATTCAGCTCTTTGGGATCATTTGTTGCCGGCCTAAGCATCTCCAGCTCTGCCCACAGCCCTCTAAATGTTCCAAACAGATCCTTGAATGCCTTCCCCTCTTGCTGAAGATCATTCAGGGCTTTCTTGACTTCAAAAATCCTTGAGATATTTGACATATCTCCATACACTCCTTTAAGTGTTTCCCACAGCTCCTTGGCTGTCTCACAATAGGAGTAACCAGCCAATATTGATGGCTCAAGAGAGCTCTGAAATGCTGCAAGGACTTGTTGGTCCTCTTGCTCCCATTTCCTCTCCTTTGTACCGCCATCACCAGCTTCACTTCCTTCAACAGCTCCTTCCAAGATTTCCACATATCCCCACAGCCCTCTACTTCTCAAGGCTGTCTTCGTGGTCCTTGACCACAAGAGGTAGTTGTTTCCCTTGAAGACAACTGGTAGTATCATCTGCTTTTGCATCTCCATAGTTTTTACCAAAGAAATGTCTGGTAAATAAAACTAAAAGACAGAAGAGATTTATGAACGAAAACAGTGAATTTCAAAGGGATTAGAAGGAATTAGATGATAAAAACAAGTTTAAGAACTTGTTTTAGATCTTAAATGCTCTGATACCATGTAGAATTTAGAGAGTATAATCAATAATTAAGAGAAATTAGAGAAGGATCAGATAAGTGAGAGAGAAAAGAAGAAGAGTTGTTTGATTTTAATCTCTTGATTTTATTTCTTCTAAGTGTTTTTCATGATATAGGCGAGCTGAATGAAAGAGAAATACAACCAATACAATGAAATATCCACAAGGTAAATTACTAAGCTCCACTTAGCCCAAAATGGCAAAACAGACTTTGGGGAGACTTCCAAGTTTGCTCCTTTAGGCTGAGCATTAGGGGCTGGCAATTATTCACTGGTTCTTAGCATGGTTTCTCTCCAGCCTTTGACTTTCTGACCTGGTCTTGTTTCAACCGAGATTCCTTGCCTCTAATTCCTTTCCATCGGCTAGTTATCTCTTCTCCTTTGCGTTTGCTCACCCTTGTGTCTAGCCTTCCCACACACGCTATCTTCTCGTTCTCTTCAATACTCCCCCTCAAGGCTGGCTGGTAGGGATCTATTAAGCCAACCTTGGACTGTATATAGTTGCTGACTAGCGATGTGGTTGCCTTGGTGAAGATATCTGCCACTTGTTCTTCACTCTTGATGAATCTTGGAATCACAACTCCTCCTTGAATTTTTTCTCGAACAAAATGGCAGTCTATCTTGATGTGTTTTGTTCGCTCATGAAAAACTGGATTAGAAGCAATGTGTATGGCTGCTTGGTTATCACAATAGAGAGTTGTTGGTTTACTCTCATGTATTCCCAGATCTCCAAGCAAAGCTTTCAACCAGATCAGCTCTTTTGTTACTTCTTTCATTGCCCGGTACTCAGCCTCTGCACTTGATAAGGCTGTTACCTTTTGTTTCTTACTTCTCCAAGTCACTAGATTACCTCCAATGAATGTACAATATCCAGTAGTGGACTTTCTATCCATTTTATCACCTCCCCAGTCTGCATCACAGTAGCCTACCAGCTCGGTGTTTCCACAACACTTAAGCCACACTCCCTTCCCGGGACTCCCTTTGAGATACCTCAGTATTCTTTCTACCATATTCCAATGATGCACTCTCGGAGCTTGCATATGTTGACTCACGCGATTCACTGCAAAACTAATGTCCGGACGGGTGATAGTCAAGTAGATTAATTTTCCCACTAGTCTTTGGTATTGTTTCACATCACCCCATAGCTCCCCCTCAGGTACATCTTGGTACCCGTCTTCAATAGGAGTCTTGGCAGGCCTACCTCCAAGCTTTCCAGTCTCGGTTAAGAGATCCAGAGCATACTTCCTTTGAGAGATAAACATCCCTTCCTCCGATCTCTTCATTTCAATCCCAAGGAAATATTTCAGCTCCCCTAAATCCTTTATGTCAAATGATTTTTTCAAGAGTTCCTTGGTCCTTAGAATGCCCTCTTCATCATCACCAGTGATTATAATGTCATCAACATAAATCAAAATCACTACGATCCTTTTCTCTCCTCGTTTGGTGAATAGAGAGTGATCAGCTTCTGATTTTGTAAACTTCTCCTCTTCAAGGCAGCCACTTAATCTTTGGTACCAAGCTCTTGGGGACTGCTTGAGACCATAAATTGCCTTTCTTAGTTTACACACTTGGCCTTGCTTTCTGGTCATATCCTTGAGGAGCTGCCATGTAAACTTCTTCTTCTAAGTCTCCTTGCAAGAATGCATTTTTTACGTCCATTTGCCACAGCCCCCATGAGAGATTTATGGCAATTGACAAGAGAACTCGGACTGAGTGAAGTTTGGCAACCGGTGCAAATGTCTCGGTGTAGTCTTCCCCGTAGACTTGTGTATACCCCTTAGCCACCAGCCGAGCTTTGTACCTCTCTATCTCTCCTGTGCTCTTGTACTTAATAGTATAGACCCATCTACAGCCCACGGTTTTCTTTCCCTTAGGCAACTCCATCATGCTCCAAGTATTATTTCTGATCATTGAGGCAATTTCTTCTTCCATTGCCTCAACCCACACTTTGCTTTTACAAGCTTCTTCACAGGTTGTTGGTACTTGCTCATCAATTGCACTGAAGAATGCTTGATCCTTATCCGGTAAATGAATTGTAGAATAATAGGCTTCAATGGGATACCTTATGGTTGTAACAGCTAGATTTTCTTCTTGTGAGTTGTGTTGCTTAGTAGATGAGGGAGAGATGCTGTCGCCTATAGGATCAGAGTCAAAGCCTACCGTACGCCCAGAACATCCCCCACTCACACTAAACAACACCTCAGTCCTTGTGTTGTCTTGTTGAACCATAGATAGACCATTGAAGTAAACCCTTGTATTTTTCCAATTTTCCGGATCAAATTTTCTCCTCTGACTCCTTCTTAAGATAGGTTCTGGTGCTTGGGTTTCTTCACCCTCCTCATGCATCAGACCTTCCTCAGGGTCTATGGTTAAGTCTTCTCCTTCTGGTTGGTTGTTAGTACCATTTGATTCTCCGAGTGCTGAATCACTTTCCTCGGAGCTTTGAGACTCGTTTCTGCCTTCTTCTACTTCATCTTCCCTCTTATTAGAAGAAGTTTCCAAGTCATCTGTGCCTCCTCTTTGTTTATCTTCACTCACTAAAATGCTCCTTAGTACTTGTGCCCTATCCAGACTTGAGCTAACAATCTCCTCAAGGTCTTTCCAACTCTCACTTTGAAAATATCCATTCTCCTCTTCAAATTGGACTTCTCTTGACACATGAATCCTGTTAGTTTCTGGATTATAACACTTATACCCCTTTTGGGTACTTGAGTATCCCACAAAGACACATCTCATACTTTTAGGCTCCAGCTTGCTTCTTTGTGACTCGGGGATAAGCACATAACACTTACTTCCAAATACTCGAAGATGATTGATGTTAGGCTTTACTCCATTAAGCACCTCATATGGGGACTTGTTGTCTAGGTTTGGTGTTGGTAACCGGTTTATGATATAACAAGCTGTCATTATGGCATCTCCCCAAAAGGTTTTTGGAACTTTTCGATCAAACAGCATGCTTCTAGCTACCTCCAACAAATGCCTATTCTTCCTTTCCGATACTCCGTTTTGCTGAGGAGTATAAGCACATGAGGTTTGGTGCACTATTCCATTTCCTTCCACAATATTCTTGAACTGATTACTCAGGTATTCTCCCTCATTATCACTTCTTAGAATTTTGATCTTGGTTTCAAATTGTATTTCGACATACTTGTAGAATTTGACAAAGGATTCAAATACTTGGCTCTTGGAGCTCAGGAGTGTCACCCACGTATACTTGGACTTTTCATCAATAAAAGAGACAAAATACTTATATTGATCTTTGGAGATACATGGAGCTGTCCATACATCAGAGTGAATCAGCTCAAAGCACTTAGCATACTTAGTTGTGGAATCCGGAAAACTACTCCTACATTGCTTGCCTAACACACAAGCTTCACATCCTTTATTGTCTTCGGTGATATTGGGCAAGATCATGCTGAGCACCTTGTTGCTTGGGTGACCTAGCCGTGAGTGCCATAAAGATCTTGAACCAACTTCACTCAGACCACAAGACTTCACTACATCTTGCTCCTCTTTATTCAAAACATACAGCCCACCTTTAACTCCTCCTTCTCCAATCACTTCCTTAGTATTATTGTCCTGAAACTGAACTTCATTAGATCCAAAAATAACTTTACAATTCAGGTCTTGAGTAGCCTTGTGAACCGACAACAGATTGGTGGTGAATTCGGGAACAAACAAAGCCTTAGTGTTTTTTCTAAACAATTCCAAATCACCAATTCCTTCTATGGGGACTTCTTTACCATTAGCTATCCTAACAGTTCCACCATGAGGTTTTATATTTGCTAATAAACCTCCATCTCTAATCATGTGGTGACTTGCATCTGAGTCTACAATAACCTTTTTACCCAATTTAGAAGCTATGTAGCTCTTACCAGAATCAGCTAGTTTGGAGATTCTTTTGATGAGGGCTTCCAGGTCCGATTTCCTCACTAAGCCATCATCTCCTACACTTGCACTTCCAGCAAAAATCCTTGTTCCCTGACCAACTCCTTGGTTACTTCCTCTCAGCCTTGCTGGCTTCAAATGTGGGTGAAGGGTCCAGCACTTTTCTTTTGTGTGCCCTCTCATCTTGCAATGTTCACATTCCAAGTTCCTCCTTTCACCATAGCTTTGGTTTCTTTGCGCCACATGCGCTATCTCACTTGTTGGCTTGAATAAGCATCTAGCTCCCTCTTCTTTTTGAATCTGTTGACATACTTCATTTAGAGTTGGAAGTTTGTCAAACCTCAAAATATGCTGAATGAGGCTCTTGTATGAATCATTGAGCGTGAGTAATAATCCAAATACTTGGTCTTGCTCTCTCCTCTCATTCAGCTCTTTGGGATCATTTGTTGCTGGCCTAAGCATCTCCAGCTCTGCCCACAGCCCTCTAAACGTTCCAAACAGATCCTTGAATGCCTTCCCCTCTTGCTGAAGATCATTCAGGGCTTTCTTGACTTCAAAAATCCTTGAGATATTTGACATATCTCCATACACTCCTTTAAGTGTTTCCCACAGCTCCTTGGCTGTCTCACAATAGGAGTAACCAGCCAATATTGATGGCTCAAGAGAGCTCTGAAATGCTGCAAGGACTTGTTGGTCCTCTTGCTCCCATTTCCTCTCCTTTGTACCGCCATCACCAGCTTCACTTCCTTCAACAGCTCCTTCCAAGATTTCCACATATCCCCACAGCCCTCTACTTCTCAAGGCTGTCTTCGTGGTCCTTGACCACAAGAGGTAGTTGTTTCCCTTGAAGACAACTGGTAGTATCATCTGCTTTTGCATCTCCATAGTTTTTACCAAAGAAATGTCTGGTAAATAAAACTAAAAGACAGAAGAGATTTATGAACGAAAACAGTGAATTTCAAAGGGATTAGAAGGAATTAGATGATAAAAACAAGTTTAAGAACTTGTTTTAGATCTTAAATGCTCTGATACCATGTAGAATTTAGAGAGTATAATCAATAATTAAGAGAAATTAGAGAAGGATCAGATAAGTGAGAGAGAAAAGAAGAAGAGTTGTTTGATTTTAATCTCTTGATTTTATTTCTTCTAAGTGTTTTTCATGATATAGGCGAGCTGAATGAAAGAGAAATACAACCAATACAATGAAATATCCACAAGGTAAATTACTAAGCTCCACTTAGCCCAAAATGGCAAAACAGACTTTGGGGAGACTTCCAAGTTTGCTCCTTTAGGCTGAGCATTAGGGGCTGGCAATTATTCACTGGTTCTTAGCATGGTTTCTCTCCAGCCTTTGACTTTCTGACCTGGTCTTGTTTCAACCGAGATTCCTTGCCTCTAATTCCTTTCCATCGGCTAGTTATCTCTTCTCCTTTGCGTTTGCTCACCCTTGTGTCTAGCCTTCCCACACATGCTATCTTATCGTTCTCTTCAATACTCCCCCTCAAGGCTGGCTGGTAGGGATCTATTAAGCCAACCTTGGACTGTATATAGTTGCTGACTAGCGATGTGGTTGCCTTGGTGAAGATATCTGCCACTTGTTCTTCACTCTTGATGAATCTTGGAATCACAACTCCTCCTTGAATTTTTTCTCGAACAAAATGGCAGTCTATCTTGATGTGTTTTGTTCGCTCATGAAAAACTGGATTAGAAGCAATGTGTATGGCTGCTTGGTTATCACAATAGAGAGTTGTTGGTTTACTCTCATGTATTCCCAGATCTCCAAGCAAAGCTTTCAACCAGATCAGCTCTTTTGTTACTTCTTTCATTGCCCGGTACTCAGCCTCTGCACTTGATAAGGCTGTTACCTTTTGTTTCTTACTTCTCCAAGTCACTAGATTACCTCCAATGAATGTACAATATCCAGTAGTGGACTTTCTATCCATTTTATCACCTCCCCAGTCTGCATCACAGTAGCCTACCAGCTCGGTGTTTCCACAACACTTAAGCCACACTCCCTTCTCGGGACTCCCTTTGAGATACCTCAGTATTCTTTCTACCATATTCCAATGATGCACTCTCGGAGCTTGCATATGTTGACTCACG
The DNA here is from genome assembly GCA_963922655.1 of Cardamine chenopodiifolia. Taxonomy (NCBI): domain Eukaryota; kingdom Viridiplantae; phylum Streptophyta; class Magnoliopsida; order Brassicales; family Brassicaceae; genus Cardamine; species Cardamine chenopodiifolia. Next base: position 14,254,440 of record OZ000481.1, on the reverse strand, counting down.
CGATTCACTGCAAAACTAATGTCCGGACGGGTGATAGTCAAGTAGATTAATTTTCCCACTAGTCTTTGGTATTGTTTCACATCACCCCATAGCTCCCCCTCAGGTACATCTTGGTACCCGTCTTCAATAGGAGTCTTGGCAGGCCTACCTCCAAGCTTTCCAGTCTCGGTTAAGAGATCCAGAGCATACTTCCTTTGAGAGATAAACATCCCTTCCTCCGATCTCTTCATTTCAATCCCAAGGAAATATTTCAGCTCCCCTAAATCCTTTATGTCAAATGATTTTTTCAAGAGTTCCTTGGTCCTTAGAATGCCCTCTTCATCATCACCAGTGATTATAATGTCATCAACATAAATCAAAATCACTACGATCCTTTTCTCTCCTCGTTTGGTGAATAGAGAGTGATCAGCTTCTGATTTTGTAAACTTCTCCTCTTCAAGGCAGCCACTTAATCTTTGGTACCAAGCTCTTGGGGACTGCTTGAGACCATAAATTGCCTTTCTTAGTTTACACACTTGGCCTTGCTTTCTGGTCATATCCTTGAGGAGCTGCCATGTAAACTTCTTCTTCTAAGTCTCCTTGCAAGAATGCATTTTTTACGTCCATTTGCCACAGCCCCCATGAGAGATTTATGGCAATTGACAAGAGAACTCGGACTGAGTGAAGTTTGGCAACCGGTGCAAATGTCTCGGTGTAGTCTTCCCCGTAGACTTGTGTATACCCCTTAGCCACCAGCCGAGCTTTGTACCTCTCTATCTCTCCTGTGCTCTTGTACTTAATAGTATAGACCCATCTACAGCCCACGGTTTTCTTTCCCTTAGGCAACTCCATCATGCTCCAAGTATTATTTCTGATCATTGAGGCAATTTCTTCGTCCATTGCCTCAACCCACACTTTGCTTTTACAAGCTTCTTCATAGGTTGTTGGTACTTGCTCATCAATTGCACTGAAGAATGCTTGATCCTTATCCGGTAAATAAATTGTAGAATAATAGGCTTCAATGGGATACCTTATGGTTGTAACAGCTAGATTTTCTTCTTGTGAGTTGTGTTGCTTAGTAGATGAGGGAGAGATGCTGTCGCCTATAGGATCAGAGTCAAAGCCTACCGTACACCCAGAACATCCCCCACTCACACTAAACAACACCTCAGTCCTTGTGTTGTCTTGTTGAACCATAGATAGACCATTGAAGTAAACCCTTGTATTTTTCCAATTTTCCGGATCAAATTTTCTCCTCTGACTCCTTCTTAAGATAGGTTCTGGTGCTTGGGTTTCTTCACCCTCCTCATGCATCAGACCTTCCTCAGGGTCTATGGTTAAGTCTTCTCCTTCTGGTTGGTTGTTAGTACCATTTGATTCTCCGAGTGCTGAATCACTTTCCTCGGAGCTTTGAGACTCGTTTCTGCCTTCTTCTACTTCATCTTCCCTCCTATTAGAAGAAGTTTCCAAGTCATCTGTGCCTCCTCTTTGTTCATCTTCACTCACTAAAATGCTCCTTAGTACTTGTGCCCTATCCAGACTTGAGCTAACAATCTCCTCAAGGTCTTTCCAACTCTCACTTTGAAAATATCCATTCTCCTCTTCAAATTGGACTTCTCTTGACACATGAATCCTGTTAGTTTCTGGATTATAACACTTATACCCCTTTTGGGTACTTGAGTATCCCACAAAGACACATCTCATACTTTTAGGCTCCAGCTTGCTTCTTTGTGACTCGGGGATAAGCACATAACACTTACTTCCAAATACTCGAAGATGATTGATGTTAGGCTTTACTCCATTAAGCACCTCATATGGGGACTTGTTGTCTAGGTTTGGTGTTGGTAACCGGTTTATGACATAACAAGCTGTCATTATGGCATCTCCCCAAAAGGTTTTTGGAACTTTTCGATCAAACAGCATGCTTCTAGCTACCTCCAACAAATGCCTATTCTTCCTTTTCGATACTCCGTTTTGCTAAGGAGTATAAGCACATGAGGTTTGGTGCACTATTCCATTTCCTTCCACAAAATTCTTGAACTGATTACTCAGGTATTCTCCCCCATTATCACTTCTTAGAATTTTGATCTTGGTTTCAAATTGTATTTCGACATACTTGTAGAATTTGACAAAGGATTCAAATACTTGGCTCTTGGAGCTCAAGAGTGTCACCCACGTATACTTGGACTTTTCATCAATAAAAGAGACAAAATACTTATATTGATCTTTGGAGATACATGGAGCTGTCCATACATCAGAGTGAATCAGCTCAAAGCACTTAGCATACTTAGTTGTGGAATCCGGAAAACTACTCCTACATTGCTTGCCTAACACACAAGCTTCACATCCTTTATTGTCTTCGGTGATATTGGGCAAGATCATGCTGAGCACCTTGTTGCTTGGGTGACCTAGCCGTGAGTGCCATAAAGATCTTGAACCAACTTCACTCAGACCACAAGACTTCACTACATCTTGCTCCTCTTTATTCAAAACATACAGCCCACCTTTAACTCCTCCTTCTCCAATCACTTCCTTAGTATTATTGTCCTGAAACTGAACTTCATTAGATCCAAAAATAACTTTACAATTCAGGTCTTGAGTAGCCTTGTGAACCGACAACAGATTGGTGGTGAATTCGGGAACAAACAAAGCCTTAGTGTTTTTTCTAAACAATTCCAAATCACCAATTCCTTCTATGGGGACTTCTTTACCATTAGCTATCCTAACAGTTCCACCATGAGGTTTTATATTTGCTAATAAACCTCCATCTCTAATCATGTGGTGACTTGCATCTGAGTCTACAATAACCTTTTTACCCAATTTAGAAGCTATGTAGCTCTTACCAGAATCAGCTAGTTTGGAGATTCTTTTGATGAGGGCTTCCAGGTCCGATTTCCTCACTAAGCCATCATCTCCTACACTTGCACTTCCAGCAAAAATCCTTGTTCCCTGACCAACTCCTTGGTTACTTCCTCTCAGCCTTGCTGGCTTCAAATGTGGGTGAAGGGTCCAGCACTTTTCTTTTGTGTGCCCTCTCATCTTGCAATGTTCACATTCCAAGTTCCTCCTTTCACCATAGCTTTGGTTTCTTTGCGCCACATGCGCTATCTCACTTGTTGGCTTGAATAAGCATCTAGCTCCCTCTTCTTTTTGAATCTGTTGACATACTTCATTTAGAGTTGGAAGTTTGTCAAACCTCAAAATATGCTGAATGAGGCTCTTGTATGAATCATTGAGCGTGAGTAATAATCCAAATACTTGGTCTTGCTCTCTCCTCTCATTCAGCTCTTTGGGATCATTTGTTGCCGGCCTAAGCATCTCCAGCTCTGCCCACAGCCCTCTAAACGTTCCAAACAGATCCTTGAATGCCTTCCCCTCTTGCTGAAGATCATTCAGGGCTTTCTTGACTTCAAAAATCCTTGAGATATTTGACATATCTCCATACACTCCTTTAAGTGTTTCCCACAGCTCCTTGGCTGTCTCACAATAGGAGTAACCAGCCAATATTGATGGCTCAAGAGAGCTCTGAAATGCTGCAAGGACTTGTTGGTCCTCTTGCTCCCATTTCCTCTCCTTTGTACCGCCATCACCAGCTTCACTTCCTTCAACAGCTCCTTCCAAGATTTCCACATATCCCCACAGCCCTCTACTTCTCAAGGCTGTCTTCGTGGTCCTTGACCACAAGAGGTAGTTGTTTCCCTTGAAGACAACTGGTAGTATCATCTGCTTTTGCATCTCCATAGTTTTTACCAAAGAAATGTCTGGTAAATAAAACTAAAAGACAGAAGAGATTTATGAACGAAAACAGTGAATTTCAAAGGGATTAGAAGGAATTAGATGATAAAAACAAGTTTAAGAACTTTTTTTAGATCTTAAATGCTCTGATACCATGTAGAATTTAGAGAGTATAATCAATAATTAAGAGAAATTAGAGAAGGATCAGATAAGTGAGAGAGAAAAGAAGAAGAGTTGTTTGATTTTAATCTCTTGATTTTATTTCTTCTAAGTGTTTTTCATGATATAGGCGAGCTGAATGAAAGAGAAATACAACCAATACAATGAAATATCCACAAGGTAAATTACTAAGCTCCACTTAGCCCAAAATGGCAAAACAGACTTTGGGGAGACTTCCAAGTTTGCTCCTTTAGGCTGAGCATTAGGGGCTGGCAATTATTCACTGGTTCTTAGCATGGTTTCTCTCCAGCCTTTGACTTTCTGACCTGGTCTTGTTTCAACCGAGATTCCTTGCCTCTAATTCCTTTCCATCGGCTAGTTATCTCTTCTCCTTTGCGTTTGCTCACCCTTGTGTCTAGCCTTCCCACACACGCTATCTTCTCGTTCTCTTCAATACTCCCCCTCAAGGCTGGCTGGTAGGGATCTATTAAGCCAACCTTGGACTGTATATAGTTGCTGACTAGCGATGTGGTTGCCTTGGTGAAGATATCTGCCACTTGTTCTTCACTCTTGATGAATCTTGGAATCACAACTCCTCCTTGAATTTTTTCTCGAACAAAATGGCAGTCTATCTTGATGTGTTTTGTTCGCTCATGAAAAACTGGATTAGAAGCAATGTGTATGGCTGCTTGGTTATCACAATAGAGAGTTGTTGGTTTACTCTCATGTATTCCCAGATCTCCAAGCAAAGCTTTCAACCAGATCAGCTCTTTTGTTACTTCTTTCATTGCCCGGTACTCAGCCTCTGCACTTGATAAGGCTGTTACCTTTTGTTTCTTACTTTTCCAAGTCACTAGATTACCTCCAATGAATGTACAATATCCAGTAGTGGACTTTCTATCCATTTTATCACCTCCCCAGTCTGCATCACAGTAGCCTACCAGCTCGGTGTTTCCACAACACTTAAGCCACACTCCCTTCTCGGGACTCCCTTTGAGATACCTCAGTATTCTTTCTACCATATTCCAATGATGCACTCTCGGAGCTTGCATATGTTGACTCACGCGATTCATTGCAAAACTAATGTCCAGACGGGTGATAGTCAAGTAGATTAATTTTCCCACTAGTCTTTGGTATTGTTTCACATCACCCCATAGCTCCCCCTCAGGTACATCTTGGTACCCGTCTTCAATAGGAGTCTTGGCAGGCCTACCTCCAAGCTTTCCAGTCTCGGTTAAGAGATCCAGAGCATACTTCCTTTGAGAGATAAACATCCCTTCCTCCGATCTCTTCATTTCAATCCCAAGGAAATATTTCAGCTCCCCTAAATCCTTTATGTCAAATGATTTTTTCAAGAGTTCCTTGGTCCTTAGAATGCCCTCTTCATCATCACCAGTGATTATAATGTCATCAACATAAATCAAAATCACTACGATCCTTTTCTCTCCTCGTTTGGTGAATAGAGAGTGATCAGCTTCTGATTTTGTAAACTTCTCCTCTTCAAGGCAGCCACTTAATCTTTGGTACCAAGCTCTTGGGGACTGCTTGAGACCATAAATTGCCTTTCTTAGTTTACACACTTGGCCTTGCTTTCTGGTCATATCCTTGAGGAGTTGCCATGTAAACTTCTTCTTCTAAGTCTCCTTGCAAGAATGCATTTTTTACGTCCATTTGCCACAGCCCCCATGAGAGATTTATGGCAATTGACAAGAGAACTCGGACTGAGTGAAGTTTGGCAACCGGTGCAAATGTCTCGGTGTAGTCTTCCCCGTAGACTTGTGTATACCCCTTAGCCACCAGCCGAGCTTTGTACCTCTCTATCTCTCCTGTGCTCTTGTACTTAATAGTATAGACCCATCTACAGCCCACGGTTTTCTTTCCCTTAGGCAACTCCATCATGCTCCAAGTATTATTTCTGATCATTGAGGCAATTTCTTCTTCCATTGCCTCAACCCACACTTTGCTTTTACAAGCTTCTTCACAGGTTGTTGGTACTTGCTCATCAATTGCACTGAAGAATGCTTGATCCTTATCCGGTAAATGAATTGTAGAATAATAGGCTTCAATGGGATACCTTATGGTTGTAACAGCTAGATTTTCTTCTTGTGAGTTGTGTTGCTTAGTAGATGAGGGAGAGATGCTGTCGCCTATAGGATCAGAGTCAAAGCCTACCGTACGCCCAGAACATCCCCCACTCACACTAAACAACACCTCAGTCCTTGTGTTGTCTTGTTGAACCATAGATAGACCATTGAAGTAAACCCTTGTATTTTTCCAATTTTCCGGATCAAATTTTCTCCTCTGACTCCTTCTTAAGATAGGTTCTGGTGCTTGGGTTTCTTCACCCTCCTCATGCATCAGACCTTCCTCAGGGTCTATGGTTAAGTCTTCTCCTTCTGGTTGGTTGTTAGTACCATTTGATTCTCCGAGTGCTGAATCACTTTCCTCGGAGCTTTGAGACTCGTTTCTGCCTTCTTCTACTTCATCTTCCCTCTTATTAGAAGAAGTTTCCAAGTCATCTGTGCCTCCTCTTTGTTCATCTTCACTCACTAAAATGCTCCTTAGTACTTGTGCCCTATCCAGACTTGAGCTAACAATCTCCTCAAGGTCTTTCCAACTCTCACTTTGAAAATATCCATTCTCCTCTTCAAATTGGACTTCTCTTGACACATGAATCCTGTTAGTTTCTGGATTATAACACTTATACCCCTTTTGGGTACTTGAGTATCCCACAAAGACACATCTCATACTTTTAGGCTCCAGCTTGCTTCTTTGTGACTCGGGGATAAGCACATAACACTTACTTCCAAATACTCGAAGATGATTGATGTTAGGCTTTACTCCATTAAGCACCTCATATGGGGACTTGTTGTCTAGGTTTGGTGTTGGTAACCGGTTTATGACATAACAAGCTGTCATTATGGCATCTCCCCAAAAGGTTTTTGGAACTTTTCGATCAAACAGCATGCTTCTAGCTACCTCCAACAAATGCCTATTCTTCCTTTCCGATACTCCGTTTTGCTGAGGAGTATAAGCACATGAGGTTTGGTGCACTATTCCATTTCCTTCCACAATATTCTTGAACTGATTACTCAGGTATTCTCCCTCATTATCACTTCTTAGAATTTTGATCTTGGTTTCAAATTGTATTTCGACATACTTGTAGAATTTGACAAAGGATTCAAATACTTGGCTCTTGGAGCTCAAGAGTGTCACCCACGTATACTTGGACTTTCATCAATAAAAGAGACAAAATACTTATATTGATCTTTGGAGATACATGGAGCTGTCCATACATCAGAGTGAATCAGCTCAAAGCACTTAGCATACTTAGTTGTGGAATCCGGAAAACTACTCCTACATTGCTTGCCTAACACACAAGCTTCACATCCTTTATTGTCTTCGGTGATATTGGGCAAGATCATGCTGAGCACCTTGTTGCTTGGGTGACCTAGCCGTGAGTGCCATAAAGATCTTGAACCAACTTCACTCAGACCACAAGACTTCACTACATCTTGCTCCTCTTTATTCAAAACATACAGCCCACCTTTAACTCCTCCTTCTCCAATCACTTCCTTAGTATTATTGTCCTGAAACTGAACTTCATTAGATCCAAAAATAACTTTACAATTCAGGTCTTGAGTAGCCTTGTGAACCGACAACAGATTGGTGGTGAATTCGGGAACAAACAAAGCCTTAGTGTTTTTTCTAAACAATTCCAAATCACCAATTCCTTCTATGGGGACTTCTTTACCATTAGCTATCCTAACAGTTCCACCATGAGGTTTTATATTTGCTAATAAACCTCCATCTCTAATCATGTGGTGACTTGCATCTGAGTCTACAATAACCTTTTTACCCAATTTAGAAGCTATGTAGCTCTTACCAGAATCAGCTAGTTTGGAGATTCTTTTGATGAGGGCTTCCAGGTCCGATTTCCTCACTAAGCCATCATCTCCTACACTTGCACTTCCAGCAAAAATCCTTGTTCCCTGACCAACTCCTTGGTTACTTCCTCTCAGCCTTGCTGGCTTCAAATGTGGGTGAAGGGTCCAGCACTTTTCTTTTGTGTGCCCTCTCATCTTGCAATGTTCACATTCCAAGTTCCTCCTTTCACCATAGCTTTGGTTTCTTTGCGCCACATGCGCTATCTCACTTGTTGGCTTGAATAAGCATCTAGCTCCCTCTTCTTTTTGAATCTGTTGACATACTTCATTTAGAGTTGGAAGTTTGTCAAACCTCAAAATATGCTGAATGAGGCTCTTGTATGAATCATTGAGCGTGAGTAATAATCCAAATACTTGGTCTTGCTCTCTCCTCTCATTCAGCTCTTTGGGATCATTTGTTGCCGGCCTAAGCATCTCCAGCTCTGCCCACAGCCCTCTAAACGTTCCAAACAGATCCTTGAATGCCTTCCCCTCTTGCTGAAGATCATTCAGGGCTTTCTTGACTTCAAAAATCCTTGAGATATTTGACATATCTCCATACACTCCTTTAAGTGTTTCCCACAGCTCCTTGGCTGTCTCACAATAGGAGTAACCAGCCAATATTGATGGCTCAAGAGAGCTCTGAAATGCTGCAAGGACTTGTTGGTCCTCTTGCTCCCATTTCCTCTCCTTTGTACCGCCATCACCAGCTTCACTTCCTTCAACAGCTCCTTCCAAGATTTCCACATATCCCCACAGCCCTCTACTTCTCAAGGCTGTCTTCGTGGTCCTTGACCACAAGAGGTAGTTGTTTCCCTTGAAGACAACTGGTAGTATCATCTGCTTTTGCATCTCCATAGTTTTTACCAAAGAAATGTCTGGTAAATAAAACTAAAAGACAGAAGAGATTTATGAACGAAAACAGTGAATTTCAAAGGGATTAGAAGGAATTAGATGATAAAAACAAGTTTAAGAACTTGTTTTAGATCTTAAATGCTCTGATACCATGTAGAATTTAGAGAGTATAATCAATAATTAAGAGAAATTAGAGAAGGATCAGATAAGTGAGAGAGAAAAGAAGAAGAGTTGTTTGATTTTAATCTCTTGATTTTATTTCTTCTAAGTGTTTTTCATGATATAGGCGAGCTGAATGAAAGAGAAATACAACCAATACAATGAAATATCCACAAGGTAAATTACTAAGCTCCACTTAGCCCAAAATGGCAAAACAGACTTTGGGGAGACTTCCAAGTTTGCTCCTTTAGGCTGAGCATTAGGGGCTGGCAATTATTCACTGGTTCTTAGCATGGTTTCTCTCCAGCCTTTGACTTTCTGACCTGGTCTTGTTTCAATTCCTTTCCAATGGCTAGTTATCTCTTCTCCTTTGCGTTTGCTCACCCTTGTGTCTAGCCTTCCCACACACGCTATCTTCTCGTTCTCTTCAACAGAGAGTACACAAGCCATGCCTTCAAACAACACTTAGCAAACCATGGGATAGTCCATCAAACCAGCTGCCCATACACTCCTCAGCAAAATGGAGTTGCTGAAAGAAAGAATAGTCACTTAATGGAAGTGGCCCGGTCTATTATGTTCCACACAAGTGTTCCCAAGAGATTTTGGGGAGATGATGTGGTTTCAGCATGCTATTTGATCAACCGAATGCCAACAAAAATTTTGGATGATCACTCTCCATTTGAGGTATTAAACAACTCTAAACCCGTCATTAACCACTTACGTGTGTTTGGGTGTGTTTCTATTGTATTAATCCCAGGAGAACAAAGAAACAAGTTGGAAGCTAAAAGTGTGAAGAGCATGTTCATTGGATACTCCACAACACAAAAAGGTTACAAATGCTTTGTTCCGGAAACAAGGAAGATTCTAGTCTCAAGGGACGTGAAGTTTGTTGAAACGAAAGGGTTCTATGATGAAAAGAACTGGAAAGAAGTGGAGAATCTATCATCCTCATCATCAGACCGAGCTAGCAATTTGAGAAAAATCTTGGAGAACCTTGGATTACATCAGCCAGAAGGTAGTACAAGCACATCTCAATCAAATGAAGAAACTATACCCTTTGATCCTGAGGGAGGCAATAAACAAGAGGATCCAGTAGTGGCTCAACAAGACTCAACAATTCATGATCAAAATGAATCAGAAGTTCGCAATGAAGTGGTTCATGATCAAAGTGAAGAGAGTCCGGAAAGTCAAGAAGAAGCTCAAACCTCAGATTCTGACTTTGAAGGGCCAGAACCTCAAGTTCAAGATCAAGAAGGGGTTTAAGGAGAAGTACAAGACAAAGGTTTGGACCAGAGCATTGGAAGCAAACCCAAGTGTACTACAACAACAAGGCAGTTGCTCATCCCATTCAAGCTATTTGCACTCTAGCTCATTTCCCATTGGAACATCAATCCTACATGGGCAAGTTGGATGAAGCTGAGATTCCAACAACCTACGAAGAAGCCAAGGAGCCTAAAGTATGGAGAGATGCTGTTGGTGAAGAAAAGAAAGTTATGGAAATCAACCACACTTAGGATGAAGCTGAACTGCCAAAAGGGAAGAAGGCCGTAAGCTCTAGATGGATCTTCACTATCAAGTATAGAAGTGATGGAGAAATAGAGTGTTACAAGGCTAGGCTGGTGGCTAGAGGATTCACTCAAAACTATGGAGAGGACTACCTTGACACATTTGCACCTGTGGCAAAACTTCATACGGTAAGAGTTATTTTATCCTTAGCTACTAACTTGGAATGGAATCTTTGGCAGATAGACGTCAAGAATGCATTCTTGCAAGGGGAACTGCCAAAGATCCCATTCCAAGTTAGTAGCTAAGGATAAAATAACTCTTACCGTATTAAGTTTTGCCACAGGTGCAAATGTGTCAAGGTAGTCCTCTCCATAGGTTTGAGTGATAACTCTAGCCACCAGCCTAGCCTTGTAACGCTCTATTTCTCCATCACTTCTATACTTGATAGTGAAGATCCATCTAGAGCTTACTGTTAGATTTTAGAGATTATAAATGAGAGCTTTTGAGATAAACTAGAAGAAACACCATAGTAGAATATTAGAGAAGAATTTCTTATTGATCTTTGTGAAATACATAGCATATTTATAGGAGAATTACAAGGGAACCTAGGTTTAACTTTAATTTGAACCAGCCAATAGGAGTGTAGTCTTTGGGCGTCCTTGACCATGCCAGCCTGTTTCCAGCCCCTTCCTTGACCAAATGGATAAGAAGGAAGACCAAGGACAAGGTGCCAATGCACCTGGACACTCAAGTGGCTTGGTGCATGGTCCAAACGTTTCCAAGCTTCTAGAAGACTCTCGAAGGCTTCCTCAAATGTTCCGGAGGCTCGCTAAGGTTGTACGGTCTTGTACGGCCTTTACGGATCCGTACGGACTTGTACGAACTTGTACGGATCCGTACAGACTTGTACGGACACCCAAATCCAACCATCTTCCCTAAGCTCCCTTGATGATAAGCTTGATTAATACTCCCCCTCAAACTTAGCCGGAGTGTTGGAATGAAGGCTAAGTTTGGGAACCGAGACTACCACCTCATTAAAAACCTTACCAAGGAAAACCCAGTGGGACAAAACCTTGGTAAGGGAAAAAGAGTGTGGTCTTCCCGGAACAAGCAAGTATTATCAAGGATGAGTAAGGTCTACTAACCCAAGTTTGCTGTGGATGTGGTTGCAAACTTTGAGGCTAGCAGCCTTGGTGAAGATGTCAGCCAACTGGTCTTCACTCTTGGTGTAACATGGAAGTATCACTCCTTCTATGATCTTCTCTCTAACTTTGTGGCAGTCAATCTCAATGTGCTTGGTCCTCTCGTGAAATACTGGATTGGTTGCTATATGAATGGCTGCCTGATTGTCACAATACATTGTGATGGGACTTGAAGTTTCTATGCCAAGATCCTTGAGAAGAGCCTCCAACCAAACTAATTCATTTGTCAGCTTCCTCATTGCTCTATATTCTGACTTCGCACTTGAGCATGACACAACCTTCTGCTTCTTAGACTTCCAAGTTACTAGATTGCCTCCAATGAAAGTACAGTAGCCAGTTGTAGACTTCCTATCCATAGTGTCTCCCGCATAGTCCGCATCGCAGTATCCAACTATCTCAGTGTTGCCATTCTTCCCCATCCAAATTCCTTGGCCAGGTGAACCTTTGATGTATCTCAATATTCTTTCCACCATGTTCCAATGATGCACGGTTGGTTCCTTCATATGTTGGCTAACCTGATTCACAGCAAAACATAAGTCAGGCCGTGTAATAGTCAAATAGATGAGCTTACCAACTAGGCGCCGATATTGTGCTGGGTCTTCAAATGGCTTGTCAAGCGGATCATCTTCTTTCTCCCCCTTTCTCTTGACCTTGTAGCCATCTTCAAGTGGGGTCTTAGCTGGTTTGGATCCTAGCTTTCTTGTCTCCTGCAATAAATCAAGAGAATATTTCCTTTGTGATAGAAATAGGCCTTCCGAGGATCGGCATATCTCTATCCCTAGGAAATACTTAAGCTCTCCCAAGTCCTTGATATCAAAAACAGACTTAAGGAAGGATTTGGTTTCTTGAATCCCAACTTGATCACTACCTGAGATGATCAAGTCATCCACATAAACCAATACCACAATAAGCTCACGGGAGCTCTAGTGAGTGAACAAGGTATGGTCGGCTTCTGACCGGCTAAATCCTCGAGCAACAAGAGTGAAGCTCAGTTTATGATACCAGGCCCTTGGTGATTGCTTTAGACCATAAATTGCCTTTCTTAACCTTAGGACTTTTCCGGGGCTGATTGAGTGTTCTAATCCAGGTGGTGGAGTCATGTACACTTCTTCTTCCAATTCTCCTTGAAGAAAGGCGTTCTTCACGTCCATTTGCCATAGATCCCATGATAGATTTGTGGCTAAGGACAAGATAACCCTAACTGTGTGAAGCTTTGCCACTGGCGCAAAAGTATCGGTATAATCAGCTCCATATGTCTGGGTGAAACCTCTGGCTACCAATCTGGCTTTGTACCGCTCAATCTCCCCATTAGATTGATATTTGATTGTAAATACCCACTTGGAACTTACTGCCTTCTTTCCCTTTGGAAGCTCAGTTTCATCCCAAGTATGATTCTTATCCATTGCCCCTATCTCAGCATCCACAGCAGCTAACCATTCTTTGTGTTCTTTTGCTTCTTCATAGGAGCTCGGAATTTGGTGTTGATCAATCTTTCCAAGGAATGCTTTGTGTTCTGATGGCAAGAGGGCAAGAGAACAAACCGCTTGGAGAGGATGAGCCACGGCTTGGCTGTTGTAATAGACCCTTGTTTGTTTCCAATGATCTGGTCCATACTTCAGCCTTGTACTTCTTCTAAGCTGAGGAGCACTAATTTCTTCACTCTCATGGTCTTGACTAACCATTGGCTCCATTCCTCCAGTGGATTCTTCTTCATGATGAGCTTGGTCTTGATTACCATTATCCAAGTTGTTTGCTTCTTCTTCACTGTTATTTTCAGAATTTGGTCCTTCTTGTGGCTGATGATCTGGTTGCTCTTGATGAGAGTCTCTTGGAGCCGGATTTCCCAAATGATTGAGTAAGAACTCTAAGCTGGCGGTTCTATCTGAAGGAGAATGGGCTAGGTCTTTAACGCTATCCCAATTTTGTTTCTTGTCAAAGTACCCTTGGTTTTCTATGAACTTCACGTCTCTTGAAACCAGGGTACACTTCCGGATGGGGTCATAGCACTTATACCCCTTTTGAGTGGTAGAATAGCCTATGAATACACATCTTGTGCTTTTGGCTTCTAGTTTGTCCCTCTGAGTACCTGGGACAAATACAAAACACAAACACCCAAGAACTCGTAAGTGATTGATATAGGGTTTATTATGATTTAAAACTTCAAAGGGAGAGACGTCCTTTAGGACTCTTGTTGGAATTCGGTTGATAAGATAGCAAGCCATCATGACTGCATCTCCCCAGAAGTTTCTTGGCAAGTTGGAATGGAACATCATAGCTCTAGCTACTTCCATGAGATGTCTATTCTTTCTTTCAGCTACACCATTTTGTTGAGGTGTGTATGGGCAGCTCGTTTGGTGGATTATTCCATGCTTAGCTAGGTGTTCTTTGAATTTGTGGCTTGTATATTCCCCTCCATTATCCGTTCAAAGTACCTTAACATTTGTTTTGAATTGATTAGTAATGTAGTTCTAAAAATTAATGAAAGCGTCAAATACTCTATCTTTAGATGGCATTAAGGTGATCCAAGTGTATTTCGACTTTTCATCAATGAATGTCACAAAGTACTTATTATTATCTCTTGATAAACATGGGGAAGTCCATACATCCGAGTGGACCAAATCAAAACATTTTTCATATATGGTAGAGGACTTAGGAAATACACTTTTACAATGTTTTCCTAAAATACAAGACTCACAAACCGAGTTATTAAACGAAATATTAGGCAATATTATTTCCAAGGCACGCGAGTGAGGATGTCCCAATCTAGCGTGCCATATTGCATTAGAACGACTAGCTATGCATGAATTAAAACTTGATAAAGTAGGATTGCTTGAAGAATCTTCTAAGATGTATAAGTCTCCTTTTGTGTTTCCTTCTCCAAGAACCCTTCCGGTTTTAATATCCTGAAAATGGAAACTATTAGGCCCAAAGATAGCATAAGCATCAAGATCAGTAGTAGCTCTCTTAACCGATACAAGATTCAAAGTGAAAGATGGCATGTAGAAAGCTTGAGATTCTTTGTCAAATAGTTTTAAACTTTCTATTCCTTTAACCGGTATCCTATCACCATTAGCAATCACTACATTTCCACTAGCAGTTTTAATGTTACTAATCAAATTTGGATTACTAATCATGTGATGAGAAGCTCCAGAATCAATAACAAGAGAAGTGCTAGTCTTATTAGGTTTAGTAGCAAAGTATGTGATACCGGACTCCTTTAGTGCGGCGATGGATCGAATGAGTGCTTCTAGGTCTGACTTGCGCACCACGTCATTTGAATATGCTACCATGGCCATCTCATCTCCTTGCTTCAAGCTTTCGGTTTGAGGTTGTTTTGTTGAGTTTGATGAGCTTGGCGTTTCTTGTGCTTGATGAGCTTGGAACTTTCTTGGCTTGAATTCCCTTGGATGCCAATCTTTGGGCTTGAGATGTGGATAAAGGATCCAGCAATCCTCCTTTGTATGACCATCCTTCTTGCAATGATCGCATGTTTTCCTATTCTTGCCTTTGTAGCCTTGATTTGGTTGGTAATTGCCCTTATTGGCCATTGGGAGTTCTTGTTTACCACTAAAGAGACCAAAGGACCCTTGTTCCTTTTGAATTTGTGCACAAACTTCATCAAGTCTAGGGAGCTTCTCCGATCTTAAGATATGCTTTATGAGGTCGTTAAACGCCGGATTGAGTGTGAGAAGCAAACCGAAGACCTTATCTTGTTCTCTTCTTTCTTCAATGATTGAAAAATCCTTTGTGCTTGGACGTAACATCTCTAATTCAGCCCAAAGAGATCTAAATTTCCCAAAGTGTTGAGTAAATTCTAGATCCTCTTGATTGAGATTGTTGATTGCCCTTTTTACTTCGAAGACCCGGGTCAATTTGGAGATGTTCCCGTAGACATTCTTTAGTGTATCCCAAAGCTCCTTTGTAGTGTCACAATAGGAGTATGCCTCTAGGATTGATGGGTCTAGTGAGTTTTGAAGGAGACCCAAAACTGTTTGGTCTTCTTGAAACCATTTGATTTCCTCCTCGGTCTTGGTCTCATTTTCTTCATCTTGTGTGTCTTCTTTAGGGTTTTGTGTGATCTCAATGTGTCTCCACAAACCTCTTCCACACAAAGCAGTCTTAGTTGTTCTTGCCCACAGCAAGTAATTATTCCCTTTGAGGGTAACCGGAATGATCATGGTTTTTAGATTTTCCATGATTTTCTTGGTGTTTAATCACAAAGCTAGCAACTTTCTCAACTCAGCACCAATGGATTTGAGGAATTTCTCTCAGAGAGAAATGAGGCTAGCAACGTGAAAGGAAGAAAATGAAGTGAAAATCAAAAAGCTAGCAACTTTCTCAACTCAGCACCAATGGATTTGAGGAATTTCTCTCAGAGAGAAATGAAGCTAGCAGCGTGAGAAAGGAGAAAATAAAGAAGAAAAACGTGGAGAATGAGTAGAAATGACAAGAACTGATGGAGAAATGATGGAGAAATGATGGAGAATGATGGAGAATGATGGAGAATAACCAAAAATAAAGCAGAATAGATAGGAGCAAGATCAATGCTCTGATACCATGTTAGATTTTAGAGATTATAAATGAGAGCTTTTGAGATAAACTAGAAGAAACACCATAGTAGAATATTAGAGAAGAATTTCTTATTGATCTTTGTGAAATACATAGCATATTTATAGGAGAATTACAAGGGAACCTAGGTTTAACTTTAATTTGAACCAGCCAATAGGAGTGTAGTCTTTGGGCGTCCTTGACCATGCCAGCCTGTTTCCAGCCCCTTCCTTGACCAAATGGATAAGAAGGAAGACCAAGGACAAGGTGCCAATGCACCTGGACACTCAAGTGGCTTGGTGTATGGTCCAAACGTTTCCAAGCTTCTAGAAGACTCTCGAAGGCTTCCTCAAATGTTCCGGAGGCTCGCTAAGGTTATACGGTCTTGTACGGCCTTGTACGGATCCGTACGGACTTGTACGAACTTGTACGGATCCGTACGGACTTGTACGGACACCCAAATCCAACCATCTTCCCTAAGCTCCCTTGATGATAAGCTTGATTAATACTTACGGCCTTCTTCCCTTTTGGCAGTTCAGCTTCATCCAAAGTGTGGTTGATTTCCATAGCTTTCTTTTCTTCACCAACAGCATCTCTCCATACTTTAAGCTCCTTGGCTTCTTCATAGGTTGCTGGAATCTCAGCTTCATCCAACTTGCCCATGTATGCTTGATGTTCCAATGGGAAATGAGCTAGAGTGCAAACAGCTTGAATGGGATAAGCAACTGCCTTGTTGTTGTAGTACTCTCGGGTTTGCTTCCAACGTTCTGGTCCAAACCTTTGTCTTGTACTTCTCCTTAAACCCCCTTCTTGATCTTGAACTTGAGGTTCTGGCCCTTCAAAGTCAGAATCTGAGGTTTGAGCTTCTTCTTGACTTTCCAGACTCTCTTCACTTTGATCATGAACCACTTCATTGCGAACTTCTGATTCATTTTGATCATGAATTGTTGAGTCTTGTTGAGCCACTACTGGATCCTCTTGTTTATTGCCTCCCTCAGGATCAAAGGGTATAGTTTCTTCATTTGATTGAGATGTGCTTGTACTAGCTTCTGGCTGATGTAATCCAAGGTTCTCCAAGATTTTTCTCAAATTGCTAGCCCGGTCTGATGATGAGGATGATAGATTCTCCAATTCTTTCCAGTTCTTCTCATCATAGAACCCTTTCGTTTCAACAAACTTCACGTCCCTTGAGACTAGAATCTTCTTTGTTTCCGGAACAAAGTATTTGTAACCTTTTTGTGTTGTGGAGTATCCAATGAACATGCTCTTCACACTTTTAGCTTCCAACTTGTTTCTTTGTTCTCCTGGGATTAATACAAAACAAACACACCCAAAAACACGTAAGTGGTTAATGGCGGGTTTAGATTTGTTTAATACCTCAAATGGAGAGTGATCATCCAAAATTTTTGTTGGCATTTGGTTGATCAAATAGCATGCTGAAACCACAGCATCTCCCCAAAATCTCTTGGGAACACTTGTGTGGAACATCATAGACCAGGCCACTTCCATTAAGTGCCTATTCTTTCTTTCAGCAACTCCATTTTGCAGAGGAGTGTATGGGCAGCTGGTTTGATGGACTATCCCATGATGTGCTAAGTGTTGTTTGAAGGCATGGCTTGTGTACTCTCCACCATTATCTGATCTAAAAATTTTAATCTTGGCATTATAATGGTTAGTCACATATGCTTGAAATTTTCTAAATGCTTCTAGAACTCTATCTTTGGATGGAATAAGTGTTAGCCATGTATATTTTGATTTTTCATCTATGAAGGTGACAAAGTATTTATGATGTTCTCTAGATTCACATGGTGAGGTCCAAACATCAGAATGAATTAAATCAAAAAACTTTTCATAGATAGTTGGAGACTTGGAAAACACAGATTTACAATGTTTGCCAAGTATACAAGCTTCACATTCATCTTTTTTGAAAGAAATCCTAGGCAACAATAGTTCTAATGCTCTAGAGTGCGGATGACCTAGCCTTGCATGCCAAATTGAACTATTAACATTAGAAACATTCACACTAAAACTACAAAATAAATTGGAGTCCGGCTTGTTATTTTCAAGAACATACAACTCCTCCTTTGCTACTCCTTTTCCGAGTAGATTCATGGTCTCAATATCCTGAAAGTGTACATCATTAGGACCAAATATAGTGATGCGAGCATGGATAAGGATAAGCTAGTAGCTGAGGAGAACTTGGATCATGGAGAGGAAGAAAAGCTCGTAGCTGAGGATGCAATGGTGATACCCACTAGTCTAATGACGAGATCAAAGACCAAATTGTTCAATCAGACCGTCGAGATCCTAGTCAATCAAATAAAGATTCAAGAATATCCCCAAAGAGGTACTTTGATGTTGGTCCAAGCTAATTGATTTAAATGAATGGGAAAAGTGTTTATCTTAGTATTCTTTTTCCCTTGGGTGAGTTTTTGTCCCACTTGAGTTTTTCTCACCAAGGTTTTTAATGAGGCATAAGATAGATACTTGTATGTCCGTTTATTTAAATCCTTTAGCATACTATCTAATAATATTGGACCGGCATTCAGCTTACCTTAGGGAGTGCATTTTCGACCAAATCGATCGGATAAGGTATGCGCCTTCTATTATTGATGTTGTCACTGCCTCAACTTAACCTCAGAATCAGATTGAACGTCAACGAGAAACGTTAGTCCAAGCTAAAGAGGGTCTTCGACCGCTCCATCCCGCTCTTAAGGCTTGTTACAACGCGGAAGCCTTATTTGATTATATGGAAGAATATGGAAGATAGTGGAGGAAAACCTGCCCATGAAGCCTTCAAAATTCAAATTCTAAGTCTTCATGCAAGGCCTTTATTTATTATGTGTTATTTCCTATGTTTGTTTTTATTACTTTGTCTTTGAACACTCTCCTCCCTACCCCTTTATATTCTGGTCGAATTCTCCTTTGTAAGGACTCAAGTTTTATTTATGAAAATCACTTCTTAAACTTGTGTCGTTGTTGGTGTGTAATATCCAGCAAATCGATCTCTTTAGTGTGTCATATCTAAAGAATAAAAAACCGGTTTATCAAAGGATTATTCGGCACTCCTTTGTGGCACCAATCGATCCATCTTCCATCCCCATCAAACGTTCATCCACCATATCACACTTCTAAACGAGATCAAGGGCGTATCAAGTGGTATCAGATTTTATGTAGAATCGTCTGGTTCTAGGTCGTATTCTGCTAGTAATCGTTGTTCGAATTCTGGATTTGCATTTAGAACTGTTTTGCGAAAATTGTCTGTTCGTCTTCTGTATTGTTCGAATTTTCTTAAATCGCCTGTGACTTGTTTTGATGTTTCGTTAATTGATTCTAGTTCTAGGATGAGTTAACTTAACTTTAAAATTGGAATCAGGATTTTCGGAGTTGATTTGAATTTTAAATCGAATTTTAAGTGTATCGCTGTCTAGTTGCAAATCTTTGTGTTTGTGTGCAGAAAATTCTTGTTATTTCACACTTGATCTGTTCTAAGTCATTCCAAAAAACGTTTTACTGGGGTTTGTGTGTTTAATTCTCAGGAAAACATGGCCGAATCAGAGGACGAAGAGACTAGCCAAAACCAAAACAACAAACTACTAATTGAAGCTATGACAGCAAAAATGGAGCAACTCATGAACGATAAAATCGAGCATATGAACAATCAAATGGAGTCATTATGCCGTAAGATAGGAGATAAATCAGATCGTGACTCTAGATCCCAAAAATCCCAACAGTCAAGACAGCCACAAAATTTTCAGAGACATCGAAGAGATGAAGAAGCGGCCGAGTACTACAGCAACCATCAAAGTAGTGCTTCTCATGGTAGCCGAAGGAGACCTAGACGTGTGCACGAGGCTAGACAACCAGAACCCTTTGGTTACAAAATCAAAATTCCACCATTCCATGGAAAGAATGATCCGGATGCCTATTTGGAGTGGGAGAAGAAGATCGAATTAGTCTTTGATTGCCAGCACTATACCGAGCTTAACCGTGTTCGTTTGGTTGCAACCGAGTTCTATGACTATGTCCTCAGCTGGTGGGATCAACTCGTGACATCAAGAAGAAGAAACCAAGAGTATCCCGTTGAGATGTGGGCTGAAATGAAAAGCATCATGAGGAAGAGATTTGTTCCAAGCCACTACCACAGGGAACTACACAACAAGCTGAAGAGATTGGCACAAGGGAACCGGTCCGTAGAAGATTATTATCAAGAGATGGAGACCTTGATGATTCGGGCAGATTTACATGAAGATAGTGAAGATACTATGTCTCGGTTTTTGGGAGGACTTAACCGTGAAATACAAGACCGGCTTGAGATGCAGCACTACATGGACCTTGAGGAGATGCTACACAAAGCTATTCTGGTCGAACAACAACTTAAAAGAAAGGGATCCTCAAGAACCAACTATGGTGCTGGAAACAGTTTTTCTAAACCAAGTTATGTCCGAGATGAGAGATCTGCTTACCAAGGAAACAACAAGCCATTTCCTACTTCAAAACCGGAGAACAAAGCATCTTTTACTCAGGTATCTAAAGATAAAGCTGAAATTAAAACTAGTAACGTTCGGTGTTTTAAATGTCAGGGAAGAGGACACTATGCCAACGAGTGCTCAAACAAGAGGATCATGGTTCTAAAAGACAATGGCGAGATTGATTCAGAGGATGAGCCACCAGGTTTTGAACCTTCAGACTTTGAGGTCCGAATAGATGAACATGAAGAGCTACCTGTGTCTGGAGAACTACTTGTTGCTAGAAGAACCCTAAGCGTACAAAACAAGCCTAAAGAGCATGAACAAAGAGAAAATTTATTTCACACCAGATGTCTCGTTCAAGGTAAAGTGTGTAGCCTCATCATTGACGGAGGTAGTTGCGCCAACGTTGCAAGTGAAACAATGGTCAAGAAACTTGGTTTAAAGGAGCATAAACATCCAAATCCGTATGATCTCCAATGGCTTAATGATAGCGGTGAAATGAGGGTCAAAACCCAAGTTATCGTGCCCCTCTCAATCGGTAAGTATGAAGATAATGTGTTATGTGACGTTTTACCTATGGAAGCTGGTCATATTCTTCTTGGGAGGCCATGGCAATCAGATCGAAAGGTGACGCATGATGGATTCTCAAACCGACACTCTTTTGAGTTCAAAGGCAGAAAAACGGTTTTAGTTCCTATGACTCCACTAGAGGTGAGACAAGATCAGATTCATCTTAAGAGTAAGAAGGAACCCATGAGTAAGTCCTCTAATTTTTATGTTGGTCATAGGGCTATTAAACAAGCTGAATGTTCTAAGTAGCCAATGCTTTTATTTGTGTTCAAGGAAGCTCTCACGAGCTTAACTAACCCCACACCGGTGTTACCGAGTGAGATAAAGTTTCTTTTGCAGAATTATGGAGATGTATTTTCAGAGGAAGGCTCTAAGGGACTACCACCAATCCGTGGGATAGAACATCAAATAGACTTTGTTCCCGGAGTTTCTCTTCCAAACCGACCAGCGTACCGTACTAATCCTGTGGAGACTAAAGAGTTGCAGAGACAAATCGATGAGCTGATGGAAAAGGGACATATCCGTGAGAGTATGAGCCCGTGTGCTTTTCCCGTCTTGCTGGTACCAAAGAAGGATGGTACTTGGCGCATGTGTGTTGATTGTAGAGCAATCAACCAAATCACGGTGAAGTATCGACACCCTATACCTAGACTCGATGATATGCTTGATGAATTCATGGTTCTAAAGTATTTTCTAAAATTGATCTTAAAAGTGGATATCATCAGATTAGAATGAAAGAGGGTGATGAGTGGAAAACAGCCTTTAAAACAAAGCATGGTTTATATGAATGGTTAGTGATGCCATATGGGCTGACAAATGCACCTAGTACATTTATGCGATTGATGAATCATGTTCTTAGGGCGTTCATTGGCATATTTGTTGTGGTTTATTTTGATGATATCCTGATATACAGCAAAAATCTAGAAGAGCATGCTAAGCACTTGAAATCTGTTCTAGATGTGCTTAGGGAAGAAAAGCTTTTTGCTAACATGAGTAAATGCACTTTCTACACAGATAATGTGGTGTTTTTAGGTTTTGTTGTGAGTGCAGATGGAGTTAAAGTCGATAAAGAAAAGGTTAAAGCAATCAAAGAATGGCCAAGTCCGAAATCTGTAGGAGAAGTTACAAGCTTTCATGGACTTGCTGGATTTTATAGAAGATTTTTCAAGGACTTTAGCACCTTAGCAGCACCACTTACTGAAGTAATCAAGAAAGATGTGGGATTCAAATGGGGAGAACCTCAGGAACAAGCATTCCAAACACTTAAAGAGACGCTTTTTAATGCCCCTCTTTTGATTTTGCCTAACTTTCTGAAAACTTTTGAAATCGAATGTGATGCTTCTGGTATTGGAATTGGAGCTGTTTTGATGCAGGAAAAGAGGCCTATTGCATACTTTAGTGAGAAGCTTGGAGGAGCCACACTGAATTATCCAACGTATGATAAGGAGCTATATGCATTGGTCCGAGCTTTACAAACGTGGCAGCACTACTTATGGCCCAAGGAGTTCGTTATTCACACTGATCATGAGTCCCTTAAATACTTGAAAGGCCAGCAAAAGCTCAACAAGAGACACGCAAAGTGGGTAGAGTTCATTGAGACATTTCCATATGTCATCAAGTATACAAGTCAGGGAAGCACATGGAGGAGGCTTGATGGGACACTTCGGTATAGCCAAAACTCTTAAAGTAATGCAAGATCACTTCCATTGGCCGCATATGAGAAGAGACGTCGAGAGGCTATGCAACCGGTGCATTATTTGTAAACAGGCTAAGTCTAAGGTTCAGCCATACGGTTTGTATACTCCACTCCCTATCCCTACTCATCCCTGGACTGACATTTCAATGGATTTTGTGTTAGGATTGCCTAGAACTAAAACTGGAAAAGATTCAATCTTTGTGGTTGTTGATAGGTTTTCAAACTGATGATGCATCTCATGTAGCTGAATTGTTCTTTAGGGAAATTGTGAGGTTGCATGGAATGCCTAAGACAATTGTTTCTGATAGGGATACTAAGTTTTTGAGTTATTTTTGGAAAACATTGTGGGCAAAACTAGGTACTAAACTTGTCTTTTCTACTACTTGTCATCCACAAACTGATGGACAAACTGAAGTAGTCAATAGAACCTTGTCCACATTGTTGAGGGCGTTGATTAAAAAGAACTTGAAAACTTGGGAAGCATGTTTACCGCATGTTGAATTTGTTGAGAATATGGATATGAAGGTGTGTGAACATGAAATAAAGTGCCAATGAGTAGTTAAGATCAACTAAAACAAGACCAAACAAGAAGTAGAGAAGGAACTAGACTGGTTAGAAACAGACCAGTTTTTTCTCTCTCAGCACAAGTGGAGCAAGTTGCAAAGAGGAGTAGGTAGGAGCAGTTGGGAGAAGCATGGCTCGCCTATACTTGTGTAGAGGTGTTGGTGAGATATTTTTCTCTCTAAAATTCATGTAAAGCGTCCATATATGTTGGTTGTATTGTAAGAAGAAAAATACACACGAAACTATAAACTTCTATTCATCATCTTCATCACTCCTATCTTCTAATCTTCCTCCCTTAAAATCACCTTCATATCCTCTAAAATCTACATGGTATCAGAGCACTTAAGGTCCTAAACAAGATCTTAAACTCGTTCATATCTCTCAAACATTTCAAATCACTCTGTTTTTTTTCTGTTTCGTGTGTACTATTCACCAAAAATTTCAAGTCATGGAAAGCTCCAAGAATATGGTTCTACCAGTTATTCTCAAGGGGAATAACTATATTTTGTGGTCAAGGACCACAAAGACAGTCCTAAGAGGAAGAGGGCTGTGGGAGTATGTTGATAGCTTGGTGGGAAATGCTGAAGAAGGAAGGGCTGAAGAGGGCAGTATGATGGAGAGGAAGCGGGAGCAAGAAGATGCTCAAGTCTTGGCTGCACTTCAAAGCTCCCTTGAGCCATCTATTCTGGCGGCCTATTCATACTGTGAGAACTCCAAGGAGTTGTGGGAGACGCTCAAGGGAGTTTATGGAGACATCTCAAACATTTCAAGGATCTTTGAGGTGAAGAAGGCATTGAATGACCTTCAGCAGAATGGGAAGGCGTTCAGGACTTGTTTGGGGAGTTTAGAGGGTTGTGGGTGTTGAATAATGAGAGAATACATTAGCTTAAGACCCAATGAAGAGAAGAGGCCTTATTCAACATATGCAAGTCCATTAAGAAGTCTTCTAGAAGGGTGAAGATTTTGGGTGCACAAGTGGGTGTCTCGGGAAGTGTGAAAAGGAAGGAGATGTGTTTGAATTTCAAATAAGAGATTGGAGGGAAATTTAATGTTGTGAAACCCTTCTACACCTTCTATTTTCGTGGCTCCCCTCTATATATACATGTTGTACACCCTTTGTAACACTTAACCAATTCTAATGGAAACTTCTCTTTATCTCTCATTCTATTGTTTCTCTTTCAAGCACTCTCAAACTCTCTAATCTTCTATTCCGCAAATTCAACATGGTATCAGAGCAAGGTTCTTAACTAAATCAAGCTCTTGTTATCCTATTTTCAAATTCTCTTCTTTTAAAATTCTGGGAATATTCTTTGTCAATCCTTTTTCACTCTGAGACTTAGTCCTCAAAGTCATTGACTCTTGAGTTGTGAAAAGGCTGAAAAAGTGTATTTCTTGAAGCTTCTCTAATATTTTCTTGAGAAAATCTCTTAATCCTCTGGTTAATAGAATTATCCGGTGAATAAATCTTGAAACACCATGGAAAATTCTAAACCAATTGTTATTCCAGTCATCTTGAAGGGTGTCAACTATTTGCTGTGGTCAAGAATGATAAGAACAGCTCTATGTGGTCGTGGGCTTTGGAGCCATGTCTTGAAAGGACAAGATCCAAAAGATGGAGAAGAAGCCATCGGTAATTATGAAGATAAGTGGTTCCAAGAGGACCAAATGGTGCTCGGAATCATCCAGAACTCTCTTGAAGCATCCATCCTTGAAGCCTACTCCTACTGTGAAAATGCAAAGGAATTGTGGGATACTCTTCAAACCGTGTATGGGAATACTTCAAACTTGAGCAGAATCTATGAAGTCAAGAATGCTATCAATGATCTAAGCCAAGAAGATATTGGAGTTTACAAAGCACTTTAGCAAATTCAGATCATTGTGGGCTGAACTAGAAATGTTAAGGCCAAGCACGATTGATCCTTTGGTGTTAAATGAGAGGCGCGAACAAGACAAGGTCTTTGGTCTGCTATTGACCTTAAATCCAACTTACAAGGATCTCATTAAGCACCTCCTTAGGGCAGACAATCTCCCCAGCCTAGATGAAGTGTGCTCCAAGATACAAAAGGAGCAAGGATCTCATGGTCTATTTGGGGGAAAGGGCGAGCTGGCTATGGCTAACAAAGTAGAGCTGGGTGATGCCAACAAAGGATTTTACAAACCGTTGGGATCAAACCAGAACAAGAAAGTGGGATCAAATACAAGATGTGAGGGGCACACAAAGGAAAAATGCTGGAAGCTCCATCCTCATCTAAAACCAAGCTGGTGGAAGGAACCAAGAGCTAATGTCTCCCAAGAAGTGGCTGGGAATCAGGCTGGGACATCCAAGAGGGCTGAAGAAGGAGACATGAGAGTTTTGGTGCCATATCAACAAGAATCTGAATTTGTGAGGAAATCAGATTTGGAAGCTCTCATCAAAGCCTTGAAAAAGGCTGGTAGGTCTGGTATGGTTTCTGGAAACTCTCTTCATGCTCAAAACATTTCAAAGCCTTTGATTGTAGATTATGGTGCATCACATCATATGATAAGTGATGCACATCTAATGAATAACATAAAACCGGCTGTAGGTAATGTCATTATAGCAAATGAAGATAGTATTCCTATTGATGAAGTAGGAAATCTTAGGTTATTTGTATTGATCAAGAAGACCAGCCAGGCCTTGCAAGACCAAACCATCCCGACCGTACGGATTTTGTACGGACTTGTACAGACTGTACGGATTGTACGGACCGTGCAAAATCCGGGATTCCCCAAAATGTCTCCAAACATCCTAAAATGAAGAAACAAGAATGTGCGAAACTCGGGATAAAGTATTTTCAGGATTTGGGGATCGTGCAAAACTCGGGTGCAAAAAGACATGGATAGCTGGCAATGAATCTAGCCAAAGGAGTGTACCAATGCAACCTTATCCAACCGGTCAAAGCAAGGAGGGCTGGAGCAAGGCTGACAATCTTATCCACATGGTCAAAAGGAGCCTCCAAGACTAAGCCCTTATTGGCTAGTTTGAATTAAAGCATTTCTATTGGTTGTTGCATTTTGAATTTACTTAGAGAAAACCCTAGATTTTTCTCTATAAATGTAATGCCTCATTATCAATCAAATGTTAGACCCTTTGGGGTCCCATTCTCTCATTCTCCACGAAATCTCTCTCATTTTATTCTCCTTAGTCTCATTTACATGCTTATTCTCTTAGTTCATAATTGCATATTCTCCATGTCATTTACATTATTCTCTCATGTTTAATCTCTTATATCCCGCATAATCTCTCTAATTCTTACATGGTATCAGAGCATTAAGGTCCTTAAATGCGTCCTTAATCTCTTTCTTCTTATTCTTTTATTTTTATACACTTTGTTAGCCTTTTTCACTCTGAGAGTTATTCCTCAAAACCATTGGTTCTTGAGTTGTGAAAGTTGCTAACTTAGTGTTTCTAGTGACAATGAAGAGAAATAAATGGGGGCTGTAGTGAAAAATTACATAAAAATGGAGATTAAAGGCTGCCTTAATTGCTTATTCATGGATTCGTCTAGTGCTTCCATTTTTTGGAAATGAATACACTTAGAACCATGATTTGCTGGTGCCTCATTCTATAATCTATTCCTTTTTAAGCCCCATTTTCATCTCCAAGTCATTTCTTGATTTTAAAGCTCAAACCACAATTTTTACAAAGTTAAAACCTTGGATTGTATTTTTCTTTCTTATGGAATGAAGAAATACGTAACTCCATCGTATTTTATGTTTTTGAGTTTTTTTAGTGGTTTGAAGCAATTTCAATTAGTGAACCATGATTAAAATTACTTGATTCTTATGGATTTAAGCATATTTAATCATGTTGTATCCGTGTTTTAAAGGTAGAGAACCTTGGTAAAACTTTGCTCTTATGAGTTTAAGTATAAAACTTTGTTGAATCCAATTCCCATTGTTTTATGGGAAGAGAACTTTGGTAAAGCTATGTTTCCATAAGCATAAGCATAAAGCCATGTTGAATCCAAGTCCCATTTTTAAGGGAAGAGAACTTTGGTAAAGCTATGCCCCC
Source organism: Cardamine chenopodiifolia (assembly GCA_963922655.1). NCBI lineage: Eukaryota > Viridiplantae > Streptophyta > Magnoliopsida > Brassicales > Brassicaceae > Cardamine > Cardamine chenopodiifolia. The sequence continues at coordinate 14,227,036 of OZ000481.1, read as the reverse complement.
ATGAGCATAAGCATAAAGCCATGTTGAATCCAAGTCCCGTCTTGAAAAGAGAAGAGAACCTTGGTAAAGCTATGTTATTATGAGCATAAGCACAAAGCCTTGATGAATCCAAATCTCTTTGTTTTTCAAATTACCAAAGGAAGAGAACCTCGTTGAATCCAAAAGCTAGAGAACCTTGATGAATCCAAATCCTTTGGTAGAAAATCTTGGACTACTTCCAAACATGTTTGAGTCCTAGGTTATTTTTTTTCAATTTTTCTTAAAAATTCTTATTGGATTCCAATCTCTTCTGTACTTGTTTGTTTGGGAAGAGTGTTTTAAGAAATCCTTGGTTGTTCTATTTAAGAAAAGAAAAAAAGGGGTAGTGAACCTTGTTGAATCCGATGCTAGGGAACCGAGATGGATCCAAATCCAAAGTTGGATGAGAGCTTCGTTGAAACTCGAATGCTAGAGAACCTTGAGTGAATCCAAACCCTTAGAAACCAAAAGAAGTGAACCATGACCTATTTTGGCTCGTTGGAGTTAAAATTGAGAAGGCATGATGGATCCAAATTCTTTTGTGTTAAAAGAGGTGAACCATGACCTGATTTACTCATTGGAGTTAAAGTCAAGAAGGCATGATGAATCCAAACTCTTTTGGGATTAAAGAAGTGAACCATGGCCTGATTTACTCATAGAAGTTAAATCAAGAAGGCATGATGAATCCAAGTTCTTTAAATCCAAGTTTTCAAAAACATTGGACCTCTAGTATTTACTAAGTCCTTGGTAAAATTTTTCAAAAAAAAAAAAAAAAGGATGAATCTTAGTCAGTTTTCTTTCTTATGAATGAAAAACAATTAATGACATTGATTCATCCGGTTTTATTTTCTCAAAAGGATAGGCTTTGGTTTAAAGTTTTCCATTCTTGTTAAAAACAAGTGGATAATTCCAAAGACCATCGCTAGAATCCAATCTCTTAAATGAGAGTAAAGTCCTTTGTGGTGAAGAGCCATGAAGAGAAAAATCCCAACCACTAACCTTTATTTTTCTTAGGAATGGAAGAATGTGAGTGGTGGAAGAAGAGGTCAAATCTCAAGAAGATCGACCAATCAAAACAATGGTTCAACAACAAGTCACTATCCTAACCGGTTTAGCATAAAGGGCTACTCTCTAAACACTAATATTTTCCAATATACATAGTGTACCAATTATTTTTTAATCTTGTTTCTTTAGTTTCTCTTATTTGCAATCTATCTTTCATCTAAACTTCCTTATCCCTCACGTTGAGTACTTTAAAATTTTAAATCTCATGATGAAGGTTTAGAGGAGGAAAGCGTGAATATTCTAACGGGGAAGTATTAGATAATGAAGAGGCCAAATGAAGATTAAATGAAGTAAAGAAGTATGATTGGTGACACAAGGAAGCTGTGGGAGTTAGTGTTCATTTGGTACCGGTTTGAAGTGTTCATCTTTTACGTTTTTCAAGCTTGCCTTTCGGAGTCCCTCCAACCAAGCTTGAGGGGGAGAAAGAACCGAAAAGAAGGCAAGAATCTTTAAGCAAACCAAGCCGAGTTGAGACTAGACCGCACCGCACTAAAAGATGTTGAAGGTTCGTGCTCACTCGTGGACAAGTTGATAGAGGGGCCACACCGTTGGAAACAAGTTGTAGGTTCGTGCTTACTTGTGGACGAGTTGATAGAGGGACCGCATCATAGGAGACAAATTGTCCCACTAGAAGACGGGCCACTTTACTAAAGATCAAAACCGGGTCACTTGCAAAGACAAGCTTGCAAAGACAAGCTCGCAAAGACAAGGGCAATGGTTGAGACAAAGCAAAGAGGCATGTGAGTTGGAAACGAAGCTAAGGCATCTCCATCACCATGAAGAAAACCAAATTGTATGGATCATACTCACCTTAAGGTTGGTTTATCTTTCGGAAGTGAGGAAAATAAGGAGATAAAATCAGAGCATACACAAGTGGTGCTCCCCAACCCAATAAATCAACAAAGAGGAAGAAACCAACATCCAAAGGAATTAGGTTGTTTCTATCCTCTCTCTCCATTTAAATTCTCTATGCAAAGTGTGATCATTTCTACCATTAAAATTGGAGTAAATTGATACATTTTGTCAATTTTTCTTGCAAGGAGCAATGTGCATAAAGGACTTCAAACCCAAAAGATCGTCTTTCCTTATTCTCAAGCCGATCGTGAGGGGGAGCATTCAAAGCATTGATCAAGATTTGGAATCCACAAATGGTGAACCCAAGAAGGATGACCCGAGAGGTAAGACTCAAGCGTGGTGAACCCAAGAGGAGACCGAAGTGATTACCAAAGAATGAAATCAACAAATCCTTGCAAGACGACAACAAGTGAAGATTAAGTTGCGACATTCTTCACAAAGGTTACAAGACCTTTTCATGTCCTTGGTCAAAGGTCCCCTAGATCCGTGAAGGCCATACTCTTTTTCCCTTATAAGGTTTTGTCCCAAAGGGTTTTCCTTATAAGGTTTTTAATGAGGTGGCACTCACGGGTCACTCCAAACTTAGCCTCCATTCTCAAGTTCACTATGGCTAAGTTTGAGGGGGAGTATTGATCAAGAAGACCAGCCAGGCCTTGCAAGACCAAACCATCCCGACCGTACTGATTTTGTATGGACTTGTACGGACTGTACGGATTGTACGGACCGTGCAAAATCCGGGATTCCCCAAAATGTCTCCAAACATCCTAAAATGAAGAAACAAGAATGTGCGAAACTCGGGATAAAGTATTTTCAGGATTTGGGGATCGTGCAAAACTCGGGTGCAAAAAGACATGGATAGCTGGCAATGAATCTAGCCAAAGGAGTGTCCCAATGCAACCTTATCCAACCGGTCAAAGCAAGGATGGCTGGAGCAAGGCTGACAATCTTATCCACATGGTCAAAAGGAGCCTCCAAGACTAAGCCCTTATTGGCTAGTTTGAATTAAAGCATTTCTATTGGTTGTTGCATTTTGAATTTACTTAGAGAAAACCCTAGATTTTTCTCTATAAATGTAATGTAGATTTTAGAGGATATGAAGATGATTTTAAGGGAGGAAGATTAGAAGATAGGAGTGATGAAGATGATGAATAGAAGTTTATAATTTCGTGTGTGATGTTTCCTTACAATCCCATACACATATATGCACGATTTACATGAATTATTGAGTGAAAAATATCTCACCAACACCTCTACACAAGTATAGGCGAGCCATGCTTCTCCCAACTGCTCCCACCTACTCCTCTTTGCAACTTGCTCCACTTGTGCTGAGTGAGAAAAAACTGGTCTACTTCTAACCAATTCAGTTCCTTCTCCACTTCTTGTTTGGTCTCATTTTAGTTGATCTTAGCTACTCATTGGTGCTTTATTTCATGTGCAATGCATGGTATACCTTCTCTTTTTACTCCTGAGCTTTCACCATATTCCAACACACTTGCTATACATGCTAACTCTTTCCCTTTGATATTGTCCCCTCTCCTTTCACGTGCACAGACCTTCACATCCATATTCTCAACACTCCCCCTCAAGATAGGCTGGTAGGGGTCCATTAAGCCGATCTTGCCATGGATGTATTCACAGATGCGTGAAGAAGTAGCCTTTGTAAATATATCCGCCATTTGTTCTCCACTCTTCACAAACTTGGGAACCACAACTCCCTCCTGAATCTTGTCTCGGATGAAATGACAATCCACCTCAATGTGTTTTGTCCTTTCATGAAACACCGGGTTTGAAGCTATGTGTATTGCTGCTTGGTTATCACAATACAATGTCATTGGTTTGTCTTCTTGAACTCCCAAGTCATGTAGAAGCGCCTTCAGCCATATCATTTCTTTTGTGGCTTCTCTCATTGCTCTATACTCAGCTTCATTACACTAGATAGAGAGATTACCTTTTGTTTTTTGCTTCTCCAGGTGACAAGATTCCCACCTACGAATGTACAATAACCGGTTGTAGACTTTCTATCTTGTCTATCCCCAGCCCAATCCGCATCACAAAACGCTTCTACATCTGCTCTTCCATGACACTCTAGCCAAATACCTCTTCCTGGGTTTCCTTTTAGATATCTCAAGATCCTTTCAATCATTCCCCAATGGTGTGTTGTTGGCGCTTGCATGTGTTGACTTACTTTATTCACCGCAAAACAAATATCTGGCCTTGTTATGGTCAAATAGATTAGTTTACCAACTAACCTTTGGTACTGCTTGATGTCAGACCATATCTCCACGTTGCTCTCTTCTTGGTAACCTTCTTCAATGGGAGTCTTAGCCGGTTTACACCCAAGCTTCCCAGTTTCTTTTAGTAAGTCGATCACATACTTCCTTTGCGATATAAACATTCCCTTTGCCTCTCTGCTCATCTCAATTCCTAGGAAGTATTTGAGCTCTCCTAGGTCTTTTATATCAAACGTAGAGTTTAGATCCTCAAACTCTCAAACTCTCTAATCTTCTATTCCGCAAATTCAGCAGTGGGCAAAGCTGGAAATGCCTAGACCTACAACAAACGACCCAAAGGAGTTGAATGAGAGGAGAGAGCAAGATCAAGTGTTTGGTCTCTTACTCACACTTGATGACTCTTACAAGGGACTCATTCAGCATATCCTTCGATTTGACAAGCTTCCAACATTAAATGAAGTGTGACAATAAGTTCAGAAAGAGGAAGGTGCTAGAGGGTTGTTTAAACCCGCTAGTGAGATGGCACATGTGGTGCAAAGAAGTTTTGGGCATGGAGAAAGGAGAGCTGTTGAGTGTAGCCATTGTAGGATGAAAGGGCACACTAAGGAGAAGTGCTGGACACTTTACCCTCACTTGAAACCAGCCCGGCTAAGAGCAAATGGCCAGGGAAGCAGTCAAGGCCCTAGGAACTTTGCGGGTGTAACTAGCATGGAAGGAGACCAATTGGTGAGGAAGAGCGATTTGGAGGGCCTCATCAATAGTATCTCAAAGCTAGCGGAATCTTGTAAGGGTTTCTTTACCTCTAAGGCTAAGAGAAACGTGATAATAGATTCTGGAGCAAGTCATAATATGATTTGTGATGCTAAGTTGCTGGAGAATGTAGAACCGCATAAGGGTAGTGTTAGGATAGCAAACGGGAAAGAAGTTCCAATAGAGGGTGTTGGGGACTTAGAGGTGTTTGGGAAGAGAACTAAAGCCCTATATATCCCAGAATTTACTTCGAATTTGCTATCGGTTCATAAGGCAACTAAGGACTTGAATTGTAAAGTTGTTTTTGGAGTTAATGGTGTTGAGTTTCAGGATAATGAAACCAAAGATGCGATCGGATCAGGGGGTGTGAAAGATGGTCTGTACATATTGAATAAAAAGGATAAAGAGTTGAAAGCGCTTGCGGTCAGTTCGGTTGGATCAAGCCCTTTATGGCATTCTCGCCTTGGTCACCCAAGTCACAAGGTGCTCAGCATGGTCTTGCCCAACCATTCAGTACCTAAGGAGGCGTGTGAAGCATGTATTTTGGGGAAGCATTGTAGGAAACTGTTTCCAGAATCTACTACTATGTATAAGAAGTCTTTTGAGTTAATACACTCTGATGTATGGTCTGCTCCGTGTACTTCAAGAGATCAATATAAGTACTTTGTTTCCTTCATCGATCAAAAATCAAAGTATACATGGGTAACATTGATGCGCTCTAAGGATCAAGTGCTTGAATCATTTCAGAACTTCTATAACTATGTGCTCAATCAGTATGATACCAAGATTAAGATACTAAGAAGTGATAATGGCGGAGAATACATGAGCATACAGTTTAGGGAGTTTGTGAATGAGAAAGGGATAGTACATCAGACAACTTGCGCCTATACACCTCAACAAAATGGGATAGCAGAGAGGAAGAATAGAAATTTGTTAGAAGTGGCTAGGAGCATGATGTTTGATAGGGGAGTTCCTAAGAATCTGTGGGGAGATGCAGTGATGGTGGCAGCTTACTTAATCAACCGCATACCCACTGAAAGCTTGAGTTACAAGTCACCATTTGAAGTTTTGAATGGTGTGAAGCCGAGTATCAGTCACTTGAGAGTCTTTGGGTGTAGATGCTATGTCCTTGTTCCAGAGGCACAAAGAAATAAGTTAGAGCCAAAGAGTATTAAGTGTGTGTTTGTGGGATACTCAAGTACTCAAAAAGGATACAAATGTCTTAACCCAGAGACTAATAGAATGTATGTGTCAAGGGAGGTGCAATTTGAAGACGAGTATGGTTACTTCGAAAAAAAGAAATGGGAAGACTTAGATGAGATTATGGACTCAAATGCAGATAGAGATCAAGTTCTAAGAAGCATTTGGGAAAACATAGATGGTCGGGAGAGTGATGATAATGAGCAGAGGGGTGAAGAAGAAGTAGAAGAAAGTGAGCAGCTTCCGATAGTTCCGGATACTTTACCATTAGACTCAGAACTGGTAGAAGAAGAGGAGAGTACAAGAGGTAAGGGGGAGATAGAATCTGAAGAAGTGGAAGAAGTGCAAGCTCCTCAGTTAAGAAGAAGCCAAAGGATAAGACACGGACCTGAAAATTGGAAAAATACTAGAGTGTATTACAATGGGATGGCTATGGCTTATCAAGATCACATGGGAACTGATGTTGTGCTTGGGACAAGAGAGGGATGTACTGGGCGTATGGCAGGCTTAGATCCTGATCCTATAGGCGACAGCGTCTCCTTCTTGTCCCTTAAGCATAACACCGCACAAGAAGAGAAGATAGCCATAAGATATCCTATTGAAGAATACTACTCGGTTTCTAATATTCCAGTTGATCATCAGGCATTTCTGAGCACTATTGATAGAAAAGTACCTAATTCTTATGAGGAAGCAAGCATGGACAAGTTATGGGTTGATGCCATGAGGGAAGAGATTGCATCTATGTTGAGAAATAATACTTGGGACTTGACAAAATTGCCCAGTGGGAAGAAACTTGTGGGATGTAGATGGGTGTATACTATCAAATACAAGAGCAATGGTGAAATTGAGAGGTATAAAGCTAGACTAGTGGCAAAAGGATATACACAAGTATATGGAGAAGATTATACTGAAACTTTTGCTCCAGTAGCGAAGTTGCACTCGGTGAGGGTTCTACTATCCATTGCCATTAATCTGTCATGGAATTTGTGGCAAATGGATGTGAGAAACGCTTTCTTACAAGGGGATTTAGAAGAAGAAGTGTTTATGGAACTTCCACAAGGTTATGGAGCAAGTTCAGATCAAGTGTGTAGATTAAAGAAGGCTATATACGGCTTGAAACAATCTCCTAGAGCTTGGTACCAACGGTTTAGCCGGTGCCTATTGGAGAAAGGGTTTGTAAAATCTGAAGCGGATCACTCTCTCTTTACCAAAAGGAGCAAAAATGGGATAGTTGTGGTGCTTATCTACGTGGATGACATTATTGTTACGGGAAGTGATTGTGAGGAGATGAAACGGACTAAGGAGGATCTAAACTCTACGTTTGATATAAAAGACCTAGGAGAGCTCAAATACTTCCTAGGAATTGAGATGAGCAGAGAGGCAAAGGGAATGTTTATATCGCAAAGGAAGTATGTGATCGACTTACTAAAAGAAACTGGGAAGCTTGGGTGTAAACCGGCTAAGACTCCTATTGAAGAAGGTTACCAAGAAGAGAGCAACGTGCAGATATGGTCTGACATCAAGCAGTACCAAAGGTTAGTTGGTAAACTAATCTATTTGACCATAACAAGGCCAGATATTTATTTTGCGGTGAATAAAGTAAGTCAACACATGCAAGCGCCAACAACACACCATTGGGGAATGATTGAAAGGATCTTGAGATATCTAAAAGGAAACCCAGGAAGAGGTATTTGGCTAGAGTGTCATGGAAGAGCATATGTAGAAGCGTTTTGTGATGCGGATTGGGCTGGGGATAGACAAGATAGAAAGTCTACAACCGGTTATTGTACATTCGTAGGTGGGAATCTTGTCACCTGGAGAAGCAAAAAACAAAAGGTAATCTCTCTATCTAGTGCTGAAGCTGAGTATAGAGCAATGAGAGAAGCCACAAAAGAAATGATATGGCTGAAGGCGCTTCTACATGACTTGGGAGTTCAAGAAGACAAACCAATGACATTGTATTGTGATAACCAAGCAGCAATACACATAGCTTCAAACCCGGTGTTTCATGAAAGAACAAAACACATTGAGGTGGATTGTCATTTCATCCGAGACAAGATTCAGGAGGGAGTTGTGGTTCCCAAGTTTGTGAAGAGTGGAGAACAAATGGCGGATATATTTACAAAGGCTACTTCTTCACGCATCTGTGAATACATCCATGGCAAGATCGGCTTAATGGACCCCTACCAGCCTATCTTGAGGGGGAGTGTTGAGAATATGGATGTGAAGGTCTGTGCACGTGAAAGGAGAGGGGACAATATCAAAGGGAAAGAGTTAGCATGTATAGCAAGTGTGTTGGAATATGGTGAAAGCTCAGGAGTAAAAAGAGAAGGTATACCATGCATTGCACATGAAATAAAGCACCAATGAGTAGCTAAGATCAACTAAAATGAGACCAAACAAGAAGTGGAGAAGGAACTGAATTGGTTAGAAGCAGACCAGTTTTTTCTCACTCAGCACAAGTGGAGCAAGTTGCAAAGAGGAGTAGGTGGGAGCAGTTGGGAGAAGCATGGCTCGCCTATACTTGTGTAGAGGTGTTGGTGAGATATTTTTCACTCAATAATTCATGTAAATCGTGCATATATGTGTATGGGATTGTAAGGAAACATCACACACGAAATTATAAACTTCTATTCATCATCTTCATCACTACTATCTTCTAATCTTCCTCCCTTAAAATCATCTTCATATCCTCTAAAATCTCCAGGTAGGAGCAGTTGGGAGAAGCATGGCTCGCCTATACTTGTGTAGAGGTGTTGGTGAGATATTTTTCTCTCTAAAATTCATGTAAAGCGTCCATATATGTTGGTTGTATTGTAAGAAGAAAAATACACACGAAATTATAAACTTCTATTCATCATCTTCATCACTCTTATCTTCTAATCTTCCTCCCTTAAAATCACCTTCATATCCTCTAGAATCTACAGAATTTGCATATAATCATTCTGTGCATTCTGCTTCTAAGTATTCCCCTTTTCAGATTGTGTATGGTTTTAATCCTATGTCTCCTTTGGATTTAATACCTTTACCTTTGAGTGAAAAAACTAGCTTTGATGGTGAAAAGAAAGCTGAGATGGTGAAACAGATCCATGAACAAGCAAGGAAGAACATAGAAGAGAAAACAAAGCAATATGCTGAAAAAGCAAACAAAGACCGAAAGGAGATGATCTTTGAAGTTGGAGATTCAGTATGGGTTCATTTGAGGAAGGAACGGTTTCCAGCTGAAAAGAAATCTAAGCTTATGCCCAGGATTGATGGACCGTTTAGAATCATCAAGAAGATCAACAACAACGCCTACCAGCTTGATCTTCAAGGTAAGTATAATGTGAGTCCTAGTTTTAATGTTTCTGACTTAGTTCCTTTTGTGACAGATCAAACAGATTTGAGGACAAATCCTTTTCAAGTGGGAGAGGATGATGCGAGCATGGATAAGGATAAGCTAGTAGCTGAGGAGAGCTTGGATCATGGAGAGGAAGACAAGCTCGTAGCTGAGGATGCAATGGTGATACCCACGGGTCCAATGACGAGATCAAAGACCAAGTTGCTCAATCAGACCGTCGAGATCCTAGTCAATCAAATAAAGATTCAAGAATATCCCCAAAAAGGTACTTTGATGTTGGTCCAAGCTAATTGATTTAAATGAATGGGAAAAGTGTTTATCTTAGTACTCTTTTTCCCTTGGGTGAGTTTTTGTCCCACTTGGGTTTTTCTCACCAAGGTTTTTAATGAGGCATAAGATAGATACTTGTATGTCCGTTTATTTAAATCCTTTAGCATACTATCAAATAATATTGGACCGGCATTCAGCTTACCTTAGAGAGTGCATTTTCGACCAAAGTGGAGGAAAACCTGCCCATGAAGCCTTCAAAATTCAAATTCTAAGTCTTCATGCAAGGCCTTTATTTATTATGTGTTATTTCCTATGTTTGTTTTTATTACTTTGTCTTTGAACACTCTCCTCCCTACCCCTTTATATTTTGGTCGAATTCTCCTTTGTAAGGACTCAAGTTTTATTTATGAAAATCACTTCTTAAACTTGTGTCGTTGTTGGTGTGTAATATCCAGCAAATCGATCTCTTTAGTGTGTCATATCTAAAGAATAAAAAACCGGTTTATCAAAGGATTATTCCGCACTCCTTTGTGGCACCAATCGATCCATCTTCCATCCCCATCAAACGTTCATCCACCATATCACACTTCTAAACGAGATCAAGGGCGTATCAAAAGACCTTGTCTTGTTCGCGCCTCTCATTTAACATCAAAGGATCAATCGTGCTTGGCCTTAACATTTCTAGTTCAGCCCACAATGATCTGAATTTGCCAAAGAGCTTTGTAAACTCCAAATCTTCTTGGCTTAGATCATTGATAGCCTTCTTGACTTCATAGATTATGCTCAAGTTTGAAGTATTCCCATACACGGTTTGAAGAGTATCCCACAATTCCTTTGCATCTTCACAGTAGGAGTAGGCTTCAAAGATGGATGCTTCATGAGAGCTCTGGATGATTCCGACCACCATTTGGTCCTCTTGGAACCACTTATCTTCATAATTACCGATGGCTTCTTCTCCATCTTTTGGATCTTGTCCTTTCAAGACATGGCTCCAAAGCCCACGACCACATAGAGCTGTTCTTATCATTCTTGACCACAGCAAATAGTTGACACCCTTCAAGATGACTAGAATAATAATTGGTTTAGAATTTTCCATGGTGTTTCAAGATTTATTCACCGGATAATTCTATTAACCAGAGGATTAAGAGACTTTCTCAAGAAAATATTAGAGAAGCTTCAAGAAATACACTTTTCAGCTTTTTCACAACTCAAGAGTCGATGACTTTGAGGACTAAGTCTCAGAGTGAAAAAGGATTGACAAATGTTAGAATTAGGGAGATTAAGCATGAGAGAATAATGTAAATGACATGGAGAATATGCAAGTATGAACTAAGAGAATAAGCATGTAAATGAGACTAAGGAGAATAAAATGAGAGAGATTTCATGGAGAATGAGAGAATGGGACCCCAAAGGGTCTAACATTTCATTGATAATGAGGCATTACATTTATAGAGAAAAATCTTGGGTTTTCTCTAAGTAAATTCAAAATGCAACAACCAATAGAAATGCTTTAATTCAAACTAGCCAATAAGGGCTTAGTCTTGGAGGCTCCTTTTGACCATGTGGATAAAATTGCCAGCCTTGCTCCTGCCCTCCTTGCTTTGACCGGTTGGATAAGGTTGCATTGGGACACTCCTTTGGCTAGATTCACTGCCAGCTATCCATGTCCTTTTGCACCCGAGTTTTGCACGATCCCCAAATCCTGAAAATACTTTATCCCGAGTTTTGCACATTCTTGTTTCTTCATTTTAGGATGTTTGGAGACATTTTGGGGAATCCCGGATTTTGCATGGTCCGTACAATCCGTACAGTCCGTACAAGTCCGTACAAAATCCGTACGGTCGGTATGGTCTGGTCTTGCAAGGCCTGGCTGGTCTTCTTGATCAATACTCCCCCTCAAACTTAGCCATAGTGAACTTGAGAATGGAGGCTAAGTTTGGAGTGACCCGTGAGTGCCACCTCATTAAAAACCTTATAAGGAAAACCCTTTGGGACAAAACCTTATAAGGGAAAAAGAGTATGGCCTTCACGGATCTAGGGAACCTTTGACCAAGGACATGAAAAGGTCTTGTAACCTTTGTGAAGAATGTCGCAACTTAATCTTCACTTGTTGTAGTCTTGCAAGGATTTGTTGATTGCATTCTTTGGTAATCACTTCGGTCTTCCTCTTGGGTTCACCACGCTTGAGTCTTAGCTCTCGGGTCATCCTTCTTGGGTTCACCATTTGTGGATTCCAAATCTTGATCAATGCTTTGAATGCTCCCCCTCACGATCGGCTTGAGAATAAGGAAAGACGATCTTTTGGGTTTGAAGTCCTTTATGCACATTGCTCCTTGCAAGAAAAATTGACAAAATGTATCAATTTACTCCAATTTTAATGGTAGAAATGATCACACTTTGCATAGAGAATTTAAATGGAGAGAGAGGATAGAAACAACCTAATTCCTTTGGATGTTGGTTTCTTCCTCTTTGTTGATTTATTGGGTTGGGGAGCACCACTTGTGTATGCTCTGATTTTATCTCCTTATTTTCCTCACTTCCGAAAGATAAACCAACCTTAAGGTGAGTATGATCCATACAACTTGGTTTTCTTCATGGTGATGGAGATGCCTTAGCTTCGTTTCCAACTCACATGCCTCTTTGCTTTGTCTCAACCATTGCCCTTGTCTTTGCGAGCTTGTCTTTGCAAGCTTGTCTTTGCAAGTTACCCGGTTTTGATCTTTAGTAAAGTGGCCCGTCTTCTAGTGGGACAATTTGTCTCCTATGATGCGGTCCCTCTATCAACTCGTCCACAAGTGAGAACGAACCTACAACTTGTTTCCAACGGTGTGGCCCCTCTATCAACTTGTCCACGAGTGAGCACGAACCTTCAACATCTTTTAGTGCGGTGCGGTCTAGTCTCAACTCGGCTTGGTTTGCTTAAAGATTCTTGCCTTCTTTTCGGTTCTTTCTCCCCCTCAAGCTTGGTTGGAGGGACTCCGAAAGGCAAGCTTGAAAAACGTAAAAGATGAACACTTCAAACCGGTACCAAATGAACACTAACTCCCACAGCTTCCTTGTGTCACCAATCATACTTCTTTACTTCATTTAATCTTCATTTGGCCTCTTCATTATCTAATACTTCCCCGTTAGAATATTCACGCTTTCCTCCTCTAAACCTTCATCATGAGATTTAAAATTTTAAAGTACTCAACGTGAGGGATAAGGAAGTTTAGATGAAAGATAGATTGTAAATAAGAGAAACTAAAGAAACAAGATTAAAAAATAATTGGTACACTAAGTATACTGGAAAATATTAGTGTTTAGAGAGTAGCCCTTTATGCTAAACCGGTTAGGATAGTGACTTGTTGTTGAACCATTGTTTTGATTGGTCGATCTTCTTGAGATTTGACCTCTTCTTCCACCACTCACATTCTTCCATTCCTAAGAAAAACAAAGGTTAGTGGTTGGGATTTTTCTCTTCATGGCTCTTCACCACAAAAGACTTTACTCTCATTTGAGAGATTGGATTCTAGCGATGGTCTTTGGAATTATCCACTTGTTTTAACAAGAATGGAAAACTTTAAACCAAAGCCTATCCTTTTGAGAAAATAAAACCGGATGAATCAATGTCATTAATTGTTTTTCATTCATAAGAAAGAAAACTGACTAAGATTCATCCTTTTTATTTTATTTTTTTAATTTTTTTTTTTGAAAATTTTCCAAGGACTTGAGAATTACTAGAGGTCCAAGGTTTTTGAAAACTTGGATTTAAAGAACTTGGATTCATCATGCCTTCTTGATTTAACTCCAATGAGTAAATCAGGCCATGGTTCACTTCTTTATTTCCAAAAGAGTTAGGATTCATCATGCCTTCTTGATTTTAACTCCAAGGAGTAAATCAGGTCATGGTTCACCTCTTTTAACCCAAAAGAATTTGGATTCATCATGCCTTCTCAATTTTAACTCCAATGAGCAAAATAGGCCATGGTTCACTTCTTTTGGTTTCTAAGGGTTTGGATTCACTCAAGGTTCTCCAGCATTCGAGTTTCAACGAGGCTCTCATCCAACTTTGGATTTGGATCCATCTCGGTTCCCTAGCTTTGGATTCAACAAGGTTCACTACCCTCCCTTTTTTTTTTCTTAAATAGAACAAACAAGGATTCCTTAAAACACTCTTCCCAAACAAACAAGTACAGAAGAGATTGGAATCCAATAAGAATATTTAAGAAAAAATTGAAAAAATAACCTAGGACTCAAAAATGTTTGAAAGTAGTCCCAGATTTTCTACCAAAGGATTTGGATTCATCAAGGTTCTCTAGCTTTTAGATTCAACGAGGTTCTCTTTCTTTGGTAATTTGAAAACAAAGAGATTTGGATTCATCAAGGCTTTGTGCTTATGCTCATAATAACATAGCTTTACCAAGGTTCTCTTCTCTTTTAAAGAAAAATGGGACTTGGATTCAACATGGCTTTATGCTTATGATTATGGAAACATAGCTTTACCAAATTTCTCTTCCCATAAAATAAGGATTAAGATTCATCAAGATTTGATACTTAAACTCATAAGAGCAAAGTTTTACCAAGGTTCTCTACCTTTAAAACCCGGATACAACATGATTAAATATGTTTCAATCCATAAGAATCAAGCAATTTTAATCATGGTTCACTAATTGAATTGCTTCAAACCACTAAAAACAACTCAAAAACATAAAATACAATGGACTTACGTATCTCTTCATTCCATAAGAAAGAAAAATACAATCCAAGGTTTTAGTTTTGTAAAAATTGTGGTTTGAGCTTTAAAATCAACAAATGACTTGGAGATGAAAATGGGGCTTAAAAAGAATAGATTATAGAATGAGGCACCAACAAATCATGGTTCTAAGTGTATTCATTTCCAAAAATGGAAGCACTAGAAGAATCCATGAATAAGCAAGTAAGGCAGCCTTTAATCTCCCTTATTATGTAGCTTTTCACTACAGCCCCATTTATTACTCTTCATTGTCACTAAAAACATAAGTTAGCAACTTTCACAACTCAAGAACCAATGGTTTTGAGGAATAACTCTCAGAGTGAAAGAGGCTAACAAAGTGTATGAAAATGAAAGAATAAGAAGAATGAGATTAAGGAGACATTTAAGGACCTTAATGCTCTGATACCATGTTAGAATTAGGGAGATTAAGCATGAGAGAATAATGTAAATGACATGGAGAATATGCAAGTATGAACTAAGAGAATAAGCATGTAAATGAGACTAAGGAGAATAAAATGAGAGAGATTTCATGGAGAATGAGAGAATGGGACCCCAAAGGGTCTAACATTTCATTGATAATGAGGCATTACATTTATAGAGAAAAATCTTGGGTTTTCTCTAAGTAAATTCAAAATGCAACAACCAATAGAAATGCTTTAATTCAAACTAGCCAATAAGGGCTTAGTCTTGGAGGCTCCTTTTGACCATGTGGATAAGATTGCCAGCCTTGCTCCAGCCCTCCTTGCTTTGACCGGTTGGATAAGGTTGCATTGGGACACTCCTTTGGCTAGATTCACTGCCAGCTATCCATGTCCTTTTGCACCCGAGTTTTGCACGATCCCCAAATCCCGAAAATACTTTATCCCGAGTTTTGCACATTCTTGTTTCTTCATTTTAGGATGTTTGGAGACATTTTGGGGAATCCCGGATTTTGCACGGTCCGTACAATCCGTACAGTCCGTACAAGTCCGTACAAAATCCGTACGGTCGGTATGGTCTGGTCTTGCAAGGCCTGGCTGGTCTTCTTGATCAATAAGAGTATTCCCAGAATTTTAGAGTGAAAAAGAAAATTTTGGAGAAGCTTCAAGAAATACACTTTTCAGCCTTTTCACAACTCAAGAGTCAATAACTTTGAGGACTAAGTCTCAGAGTGAAAAAGGATTGACAAAGAGTATTCCCAGAATTTTAAAAGAAGAGATTTGAAAATGGGATAACAAGAGCTTGATTTAGTTAAGAACGTTGCTCTGATATCATGTTGAATTTGCGGAATAGAAGATTAGAGAGTTTGAGAGTGCTTGAAAGAGAAACAATAGAATGAGAGATAAAGAGAAGTTTCCATTAGAATTGATTAAGTGTTACAAAGGGTGTACAACATGTATATATTGAGGAGAGCCACAAAATTAGGAGGTGAAGAAGGGTTTCACAACATTCAAATTTCCCTCCAATCTCTTATTTGAAATTCAAACACATCTCCTTCCTTTTCACACTTCCCGAGACACCCACTTGTGCACCCAAAGTCTTCACCCTTGTAGAAGACTTCTTAATGGGCTTGCATATATTGAGTAAGGCCTCTTCTCTTATTTGGGTCTTAAGCTAATGTATTCTCTCATTATTCAACACTCCCCCTCAAGCTTAACCGTAGAGAAACCAAAGGATAAGCTTGGAACCATGATGATCCACGTCATTAAAAACCTTAGTATGGAAAACCTCATGGGACAAAACCATACTAAGGGAAAAAGAGTGTGGACTCCATGGCTAAGGAAATCATGGCCGAGGCATATCTATGAGTCCAAGCTTTGAATGGATGAACTCACACACTTTTAAACTCGCTGCCTTGGTAAAAATGTCTGCCAATTGTTCTGAACTCCTTATAAAGCATGGAAGAATGACCCTTTTCTCCACCATCTCTCGCACCTTGTAACAATCCACTTCAATATGCTTTGTCCTCTCATGGAACACTGAGTTGGACGCAATGTGAATAGCAGCTTGGTTGTCACAATGCATTGTGATTGGATCTGGCGATTCAATGCCCAAATCCTTGAGAAGAGCTTTTAGCCATGTTAGCTCATTTGTGAGCTTCCTCATTGCTCTATACTCAGCTTCAGCACTTGAATATGACACAACCTTTTGTTTCTTGCTCTTCCAAGTGACTAGGTTACCTCCAATGAATGTGCAATACCCAATGGTGGATCTTCTATCTGTTTTGTCTCCAGCCCAGTCAGCATCACAATAACCCACAATTTATGTGCTTTTGTTACAACCCATCCAAATGCCTTGACCTGGAGCTCCTTTGAGATATTTGAGAATCCGATCCACCATGCTCCAATGGTGCACTTTTGGAGCTTGCATATGTTGAGTCACCTGGTTCACAGCAAAACACAAATCAGGACGAGTTTTGGTAAGATAAATCAACTTACCAACCATTCTCCGATATTGTTTGACATCTTCAAAAGGTTTATCTTCAAAAAGGTTATCTTCAAGTTTTCCCCTCTCGTATGACTTTGTATCCTTATTCTAAGGGAGTCTTTGCTGGTTTGGCTCCTAGCTTTCCTGCCTCAGCCAATAAATCAAGAGTGTACTTCAACTTCATTAGACCTATAGACTTCAATCCCTAGAAAATATTTCAACTCTCCAAGATCTTTAATATCAAATACAGATTTTAAATATGCTTTTGTATCTTTAATACCTACATTGTCATTCCCCGAGATGATAATGTCATTCACATAAATGTGAATGACTACAATACCTTCTTGGCTTTGCAAGGTGAAAAGTGTATGATCTGCTTCAGACTTCTTGAAGCCTTTACTCTTGAGTGTTGTACTCAACTTATTTGATATTAAAGATCTTGGAGAGTTGAAATATTTTCTAGGGATTGAAGTCTATAGGTCCAATGAAGGTGAAGTACACTCTTGATTTATTGGCTGAGGCAGGAAAGCTAGGAGCCAAACCAGCAAAGACTCCCTTAGAAGAAGGATACAAAGTCATACGAGAGGGGGAAACTTGAAGATAAACTTTTTGAAGATAAACCTTTTGAAGATGTCAAGCAATATCGGAGAATGGTTGGTAAGTTGATTTATCTTACCATAACTCATCCTGATTTGTGTTTTGCTGTGAACTAGGTGAGCCAACATATGCAAGCTCCAAAAGTGCATCATTAGAACATGGTGGATCGGATCCTCAAATATCTCAAAGGAGCTCCAGGTCAAGGCATTTGGATGGGTTGCAACAAAAGCACAGAAATTGTGGGTTATTGTGATGCTGACTGGGCTGGAGACAAAACGGATAGAAGATCCACCACTGGGTATTGCACATTCATTGGAGGTAACCTGGTCACTTGGAAGAGCAAGAAACAAAAGGTTGTGTCATTTTCAAGTGCTGAAGCTGAGTATAGAGCAATGAGGAAGCTCACAAATGAGCTAACATGGCTGAAAGCTCTTCTTAAGGATTTCGGCATTGAATCGGCAGATCCAATCACAATGCATTGTGACAACCAAGCTGCTATTCACATTGCGTCCAACTCAGTGTTCCATGAGAGGACAAAGCATATTGAAGTGGATTGTCACAAGGTGCGAGAGATGGTGGAGAAAAGGGTTATTCTTCCATGCTTTACAAGGAGTTCAGAACAATTGGCAGACATTTTTACCAAGGCAGCGAGTTTAAAGGTGTGTGAGTTCATCCATTCAAAGCTTGGACTCATAGATATGTCTCGGGCGTGATTTCCTTAGCCATGGAGTCCACACTCTTTTTCCCTTAGTATGGTTTTGTCCCATGAGGTTTTCCATACTAAGGTTTTTAATGAGGTGGGTCATCATGGTTCCAAGCTTAACCTTTGGTTTTTCTACGGTTAAGCTTGAGGGGGAGTGTTGAATAATGAGAGAATACATTAGCTTAAGACCCAAAGAAGAGAAGAGGCCTTATTCAACATATGCAAGCCCATTAAGAAGTCTTCTAGAAGGGTGAAGACTTTGGGTGCACAAGTGGGTGTCTCGGGAAGTGTGAAAAGGAAGGAGATGTGTTTGAATTTCAAATAAGGGATTGGAGGGAAATTGAATGTTGTGAAACCCTTCTTCACCTCCTAATTTCGTGGCTCTCCTCTATATATACATGTTGTACACCCTTTGTAACACTCACTCAATTCTAATGGAAACTTCTCTTTATCTCTCATTCTATTGTTTCTCTTTCAAGCACTCTCAAACTCTCTAATCTTCTATTCCGCAAATTCAACATTCTTGACATCCATCTGCCAAAGATCCCATTCCAAGTTAGTAGCTAAGGATAAACTGACTCTTACCGTATGAAGTTTTGCCACAGGTGCAAATGTGTCAAGGTAGTCCTCTCCATAGGTTTGAGTGAATCCTCTAGCCACCAGCCTAGCCTTGTAACGCTCTATTTCTCCATCATTTCTATACTTGATAGTGAAGATCCATCTAGAGCTTACGGCCTTCTTCCCTTTTGGCAGTTCAGCCTCATCCCAAGTGTGGTTGATTTCCATAGCTTTCTTTTCTTCACCAACAACATCTCTCTATACTTTAAGCTCCTTGGCTTCTTCATAGGTTGTTGGAATCTCAGCTTCATCCAACTTGCCCATGTAGGCTTGATGTTCCAATGGGAAATGAGCTAGAGTGCAAACAGCTTAAATGGGATGAGCAACTGCCTTGTTGTTGTAGTACACTCGGGTTTGCTTCCAATGTTCTGGTCCAAACCTTTGTCTTGAACTTGAGGTGCTGGCCCTTCAAAGTCAGAGTCTGAGGTTTGAGTTTCTTCTTGACTTTCCGGACTCTCTTCACTTTGATCATGAACCGCTTCATTGCGAACTTCTGATTCATTTTGATCATGAATTGTTGAGTCTTGTTGAGCCACTACTGGATCCTCTTGTTTATTGCCTCGTTCAGGATCAAAGGGTATAGTTTCTTCATTTGATTGAGATGTGCTTGTACTAGCTTCTGGCTGATGTAATCCAAAGTTCTCCAAGATTTTTCTCAAATTGCTAGCTCGGTCTGATGATGAGGATGATAGATTCTCCAATTTTTTCCAGTTTTTCTCATCATAGAACCCTTTCCTTTCAACAAACTTCACGTCCCTTGAGACTAGAATCTTCCTTGTTTCTGGAACAAAGCATTTGTAACCTTTTTGTGATGTGGAGTATCCAATGAACATGCTCTTCACACTTTTAGCTTCGAACTTGTTTTTTTGTTCTCCTGGGATTAATACAAGCTGTGATTGGGAGAACAACGCAACAAGCTGGATGCTAAGAGTGTGAAGAGCATGTTCATTGGGTACTCCACAACACAAAAGGGTTACAAATGCTATGTTCCAGACTCAAGAAAGGTTCTAGTCTCAAGGGATGTGAAGTTTGTGGAAACCAAGAGATTCTATGGTGAGAAGAACTGGGAAGAATTGAAGAATCTATCATCCTCACCATCAGACCGATCAACAAACTTAAGGAGGATCTTGGAAAGTATTGGACTGCATCAACAAGAAAATAGCATAAGCACATCACATCCAGTTGAAGAAGCTATTCCCCTTGATCATGACGGAGGCAATGAAGAAGAGGAGCCAATCTTGGCACCACAAGAAGACTCAGCAATTCATGATCAAAGTGAATCAGCAGTTCAAAATGAAGCGGTTTATGATCAAAATGAAGCGGGTCCGGAAATTCAACAAGAAGTACCCTTAAGGAGAAGTACAAGACAAAGGTTTGGCCCAGAACATTGGAAGCAAACCCGGGTGTATTACAACAACAAGGTAGTTGCGCATCCAATTCAAGCTGTTTGCACTCTTGCTCACTTCCCATTAGAACATCAAGTATACATTGGCAAGCTGGATAAAGCTGAGATTCCAACAAACTATGAAGAAGCCACGAAACACAAAGTATGGAGAGATGCAGTTGGAGAAGAAAAAAGGGCTATGGAAATCAACAACACTTGGTATGAAGCAGACCTGCCAAAAGGAAAGAAGGCTGTAAGCTCTAGATGGATCTTCACTATCAAGTATAGAAGTGATGGAGAAATAGAGCATTACAAGGCTAGGCTGGTGGCTAGAGGATTCACTCAAACCTATGGAGAGGACTACCTTGACACATTTGCTCTGGTGGCCAAACTTCATACGGTAAGAGTAATTTTATCCTTAGCTACTAACTTAGAATGGGATCTATGGCAGATGGATGTCAAGAATGCATTCTTACAAGGAGAACTAGAGGATGAAGTATATATGACTCCACCACCAGGCTTGGAGGACTCAATTGCACCAGGAAAGGTGCTAAGACTCAAGAAAGCCATTTATGGACTGAAGCAATCTCCTCAAGCATGGTACCACAAGCTGAGTATAACACTCAAGAGTAGAGGCTTCAAGAAGTCAGAAGCAGATCACACACTTTTCACATTGCAAAGCCAAGAAGGTATTGTAGTCATTCTCATTTACGTGGATGATATAATCATCTCTGGGAATGACAAGGTAAGTGTTCAAGATACTAAAACATTCTTGAAATCTATATTTGATATTAAGGATCTTGGAGAGCTAAAATACTTTCTAGGGATTAAGGTTTGTAGGTCTAAAGAAGGACTCTTCTTATCCCAAAGAAAATACACTCTTGATCTATTGATTGAGGCAGGAAAGCTAGAAGGTAAACCAGCTAAAACTCCTTTAGAAGAAGGATACAAAGTCATACGAGAGGGGGAGCCTGAAGACAAACCATTAGATAATGTCAAACAATACAGGAGAATGGTTGGTAAGTTGATTTACCTTACTATTACTCGTCCTGATTTGTGCTTTGCTGTGAACCAGGTGAGCCAACATATGCAAGCTCCAAAAGTGCATCATTGGAACATGGTGGATCGGATCCTCAAATATCTCAAAGGAGCTCCAGGTCAAGGCATCTGGATGGGTTGCAACAAAAACACAGAAATTGTGGGTTATTGTGATGCTGACTGGGCTGGAGACAAAATGGATAGAAAATCCACCACTGGGTATTGCACATTCATTGGAGGTAACCTGGTCACTTGGAAAAGCAAGAAGCAAAAGGTGGTGTCATGTTCAAGCGCTGAAGCTGTATATAGAGCTATGAGGAAGCTCACAAATGAATTGACTTGGCTGAAGTCTCTGCTCAAAGATCTAGGCATTGAATCACCAGATCCTATCACAATGCATTGTGACAACCAAGCTGCAATCCATATTGCGTCCAACTCAGTGTTTCATGAGAGGACGAAGCATATTGAAGTGGATTGTCACAAGGTGCGTGAGATGGTGGAGAAAGGAGTAATCCTTCCATGTTTTACAAGAAGTTCAGATCAGTTAGCTGACATTTTTACTAAGGCAGCGAGCTTAAAGGTTTGTGAGTTCATCCATTCAAAGCTTGGACTCATAGACATGTCTCAGCCATGATCCCCTTAGCTATGAAGTCCGCACTCTTTTTCCCTTAGTATGGTTTTGTCCCATGAGGTTTTCCATAATAAGGTTTTTAATGAAGTGGGTCTTCATGGTTCCAAGCTCAACCTAGTTATCTCTACGGTTAAGCTTGAGGGGGAGTGTTGAATAAAGAAGAAAATGATCATAAGAAGGTTAACTTGAAGTGCAAAGAAGCAAGAAAAGAGTTGTTGGAGAGCTTCCTTGGGCTCCGTGAAAAGGAAGGAGATGATTTTGAATTTCAAACTCAATCAGACCGTTGGAGGCTACTTCTCCTTCATACAAGTCGAGTTTCACTTCTATATAATGTATCTCTTGCTGTAACCTAAAATTCATTCTAATGGAAACTTCTCTTTATCTCTCATTCTCTTGTTTCTCTTGAAAACACTCTCCAATCTTCTATTCCGCAAATTCAATATCTTGGAGCACACTTCATCTAGGCTGGGGAGATTGTCTGCCCTAAGGAGGTGCTTAATGAGATCCTTGTAAGTTGGATTTAAGGTTAATAGCAAACAAAAGACCTTGTCTTGCTCGCGCCTCTCATTTAACACCAAAGGATCAATCGTGCTTGGTCTTAACATTTCTAGTTCAGCCCACAAAGATCTGAATTTGCCAAAGTGGTTTGTAAACTCCAAATCTTCTTGGCTTAGATCATTGATAACCTTCTTGACTTCATAGATTCTGCTCAAGTTTGAAGTATTCCCATACACGGTTTGAAGAGTATCCCACAATTCCTTTGCATTTTCACAGTAGGAGTAGGCTTCAAGGATGGATGCTTCAAGAGAGTTCTGGATGATTCCGAGCACCATTTGGTCCTCTTGAAACCACTTATCTTTATTGATCAAGAAGACTAGCCAGGCCTTGCAAGACCAAACCATCCCGATCGTACGGATTTTGTACGGACTTGTACGGACTGTACGGATTGTACGGACCGTGCAAAATCCGGGATTCCCCAAAATGTCTCTAAACATCCTAAAATGAAGAAACAAGAATGTGCGAAACTCGGGATAAAGTATTTTCAGGATTTGGGGATCGTGCAAAACTCGGGTGCAAAAAGACATGGATAGCTGGCAATGAATCTAGCCAAAGGAGTGTCCCAATGCAACCTTATCCAACCGGTCAAAGCAAGGAGGGCTGGAGCAAGGCTGGCAATCTTATCCACATGGGCAAAAGGAGCCTCCAAGACTAAGCCCTTATTGGCTAGTTTGAATTAAAGCATTTCTATTGGTTGTTGCATTTTGAATTTACTTAGAGAAAACCCTAGATTTTTCTCTATAAATGTAGTGCCTCATTATCAATGAAATGTTAGACCCTTTGGGGTCCCATTCTCTCATTCTCCACGAAATCTCTCTCATTTTATTCTCCTTAGTCTCATTTACATGCTTATTCTCTTAGTTCATAATTGCATATTTTCCATGTCATTTACATTATTCTCTCATGTTTAATCTCTTATATCCCGTATAATCTCTCTAATTCTTACATGGTATCAGAGCATTAAGGTCCTTAAATGCGTCCTTAATCTCTTTCTTCTTATTCTTTTATTTTCATACACTTTGTTAGCCTTTTTCACTCTGAGAGTTATTCCTCAAAACCATTGGTTCTTGAGTTGTGAAAGTTGCTAACTTAGTGTTTCTAGTGACAATGAAGAGAAATAAATAGGGGCTGTAGTGAAAAATTACATAAAAATGGAGATTAAAGGCTGCCTTAATTGCTTATTCATGGATTCGTCTAGTGCTTCCATTTTTTGGAAATGAATACACTTAGAACCATGATTTGCTGGTGCCTCATTCTATAATCTATTCCTTTTTAAGCCCCATTTTCATCTCCAAGTCATTTCTTGATTTTAAAGCTCAAACCACAATTTTTACAAAGTTAAAACCTTGGATTGTATTTTTCTTTCTTATGGAATGAAGAAATACGTAACTCCATCGTATTTTATGTTTTTGAGTTTTTTTAGTGGTTTGAAGCAATTTCAATTAGTGAACCATGATTAAAATTACTTGATTCTTATGGATTTAAGCATATTTAATCATGTTGTATCCGTGTTTTAAAGGTAGAGAACCTTGGTAAAACTTTGCTCTTATGAGTTTAAGTATAAAACTTTGTTGAATCCAATTCCCATTGTTTTATGGGAAGAGAACTTTGGTAAAGCTATGTTTCCATAAGCATAAGCATAAAGCCATGTTGAATCCAAGTCCCATTTTTAAGGGAAGAGAACTTTGGTAAAGCTATGCCCCCATGAGCATAAGCATAAAGCCATGTTGAATCCAAGTCCCGTCTTGAAAAGAGAAGAGAACCTTGGTAAAGCTATGTTATTATGAGCATAAGCACAAAACCTTGATGAATCCAAATCCTTTGGTAGAAAATCTTGGACTACTTCCAAACATATTTGAGTCCTAGGTTATTTTTTTCAATATTTCTTAAAAATTCTTATTGGATTCCAATCTCTTCTGTACTTGTTTGTTTGGGAAGAGTGTTTTAAGGAATCCTTGGTTGTTCTATTTAAGAAAAGAAAAAAAGGGGTACTGAACCTTGTTGAATCCGAAGCTAGGGAACCGAGATGGATCCAAATCCAAAGTTGGATGAGAGCCTCGTTGAAACTCGAATGCTAGAGAACCTTGAGTGAATCCAAACCCTTAGAAACCAAAAGAAGTGAACCATGACCTATTTTGGCTCGTTGGAGTTAAAATTGAGAAGGCATGATGGATCCAAATTCTTTTGTGTTAAAAGAGGTGAACCATGACCTGATTTACTCATTGGAGTTAAAGTCAAGAAGACATGATGAATCCAAACTCTTTTGGGATTAAAGAAGTGAACCATGGCCTGATTTACTCATAGAAGTTAAATCAAGAAGGCATTATGAATCCAAGTTCTTTAAATCCAAGTTTTCAAAAACATTGGACCTCTAGTATTTACTAAGTCCTTGGTAAAAATTTTCAAAAAAAAAAAAAAAAAAGGGATGAATCTTAGTCAGTTTTCTTTCTTATGAATGAAAAACAATTAATGACATTGATTTATCCGGTTTTATTTTCTCAAAAGGATAGGCTTTGGTTTAAAGTTTTCCATTCTTGTTAAAACAAGTGGATAATTCCAAAGACCATCGCTAGAATCCAATCTCTCAAATGAGAGTAAAGTCCTTTGTGGTGAAGAGCCATGAAGAGAAAAATCCCAACCACTAACCTTTGTTTTTCTTAGGAATGGAAGAATGTGAGTGGTGGAAGAAGAGGTCAAATCTCAAGAAGATCGACCAATCAAAACAATGGTTCAACAACAAGTCACTATCCTAACCGGTTTAGCATAAAGGGCTACTCTCTAAACACTAATATTTTCCAATATACATAGTGTACCAATTATTTTTTAATCTTGTTTCTTTAGTTTCTCTTATTTGCAATCTATCTTTCATCTAAACTTCCTTATCCCTCACGTTGAGTACTTTAAAATTTTAAATCTCATGATGAAGGTTTAGAGGAGGAAAGCGTGAATATTCTAACGGGGAAGTATTAGATAATGAAGAGGCCAAATGAAGATTAAATGAAGTAAAGAAGTATGATTGGTGACACAAGGAAGCTGTGGGAGTTAGTGTTCATTTGGTACCGGTTTGAAGTGTTCATCTTTTACGTTTTTCAAGCTTGCCTTTCGGAGTCCCTCCAACCAAGCTTGAGGGGGAGAAAGAACCGAAAAGAAGGCAAGAATCTTTAAGCAAACCAAGCCGAGTTGAGACTAGACCGCACCGCACTAAAAGATGTTGAAGGTTCGTGCTCACTCGTGGACAAGTTGATAGAGGGGCCACACCGTTGGAAATAAGTTGTAGGTTCGTGCTCACTTGTGGACGAGTTGATAGAGGGACCGCATCATAGGAGACAAATTGTCCCACTAGAAGACGGGCCACTTTACTAAAGATCAAAACCGGGTCACTTGCAAAGACAAGCTTGCAAAGACAAGCTCGCAAAGACAAGGGCAATGGTTGAGACAAAGCAAAGAGGCATGTGAGTTGGAAACGAAGCTAAGGCATCTCCATCACCATGAAGAAAACCAAGTTGTATGGATCATACTCACCTTAAGGTTGGTTTATCTTTCGGAAGTGAGGAAAATAAGGAGATAAAATCAGAGCATACACAAGTGGTGCTCCCCAACCCAATAAATCAACAAAGAGGAAGAAACCAACATCCAAAGGAATTAGGTTGTTTCTATCCTCTCTCTCCATTTAAATTCTCTATGCAAAGTGTGATCATTTCTACCATTAAAATTGGAGTAAATTGATACATTTTGTCAATTTTTCTTGCAAGGAGCAATGTGCATAAAGGACTTCAAACCCAAAAGATCGTCTTTCCTTATTCTCAAGCCGATCGTGAGGGGGAGCATTCAAAGCATTGATCAAGATTTGGAATCCACAAATGGTGAACCCAAGAAGGATGACCCGAGAGCTAAGACTCAAGCGTGGTGAACCCAAGAGGAAGACCGAAGTGATTACCAAAGAATGAAATCAACAAATCCTTGCAAGACTACAACAAGTGAAGATTAAGTTGCGACACTCTTCACAAAGGTTACAAGACCTTTTCATGTCCTTGGTCAAAGGTCCCCTAGATCCGTGAAGGCCATACTCTTTTTCCCTTATAAGGTTTTGTCCCAAAGGGTTTTCCTTATAAGGTTTTTAATGAGGTGGCACTCACGGGTCACTCCAAACTTAGCCTCCATTCTCAAGTTCACTATGGCTAAGTTTGAGGGGGAGTATTGATCAAGAAGACCAGCCAGGCCTTGCAAGACCAAACCATCCCGACCGTACGGATTTTGTACGGACTTGTACGGACTGTACGGATTGTACGGACCGTGCAAAATCCGGAATTCCCCAAAATGTCTCCAAACATCCTAAAATGAAGAAACAAGAATGTGCGAAACTCGGGATAAAGTATTTTCAGGATTTGGGGATCGTGCAAAACTCGGGTGCAAAAAGACATGGATAGCTGGCAATGAATCTAGCCAAAGGAGTGTCCCAATGCAACCTTATCCAACCGGTCAAAGCAAGGAGGGCTGGAGCAAGGCTGGCAATCTTATCCACATGGTCAAAAGGAGCCTCCAAGACTAAGCCCTTATTGGCTAGTTTGAATTAAAGCATTTCTATTGGTTGTTGCATTTTGAATTTACTTAGAGAAAACCCTAGATTTTTCTCTATAAATGTAATGCCTCATTATCAATGAAATGTTAGACCCTTTGGGGTCCCATTCTCTCATTCTCCACGAAATCTCTCTCATTTTATTCTCCTTAGTCTCATTTACATGCTTATTCTCTTAGTTCATAATTGCATATTTTCCATGTCATTTACATTATTCTCTCATGTTTAATCTCTTATATCCCGCATAATCTCTCTAATTCTTACAATCTTCATAATTACCGATGGCTTCTTCTCCATCTTTTGGATCTTGTCCTTTCAAGACATGGCTCCAAAGCTCATGACCACATAGAGCTGTTCTTATCATTCTTGACCACAGCAAATAGTTGACACCCTTCAAGATGACTGGAATAACAATCGGTTTAGAGTTTTCCATGGTGTTTCAAGATTTATTAATCGGATAATTCTATTAACCAGAGGGTTAAGAGATTTTCTCAAGAAAATATTAGAGAAGCTTCAAGAAATACACTTTTTCAGCCTTTTCCCAACTCAAGAGTCAATGACTTTGAGGACTAAGTCTCAGAGTGAAAAAAGATTACCAAAGAGTATTCCCAGAATTTTAAAGGAAGATATTTGAAAATAAGATAACAAGAGCTTGATTTAGTTAAGAACGTTGCTCTGATATCATGTTGAATTTGCGGAATAGAAGATTAGAGAGTTTGAGAGTGCTTGAAAGAGAAACAATAGAATGAGAGATAAAGAGAAGTTTCCATTAGAAATTGATTAAGTGTTACAAAGGGTGTACAACATGTATATATAGAAGAGAGCCACGAAATTAGAAGGTGAAGAAGGGTTTCACAACATTCAAATTTCCCTCCAATATCTTATTTGAAATTCAAACACATCTCCTTCCTTTTCACACTTCCCGAGACACCCACTTGTGCACCCAAAGTCTTCACCCTTCTAGAAGTCTTCTTAATGGGCTTGCACATGTTGAATAAGGCCTCTTCTCTTCTTTGGGTCTTAAGCTCTTTTCTCTTGTTTTCTTATTTATTCTTATTTAACGCAAATGAATGTATTCTCTCATTATTCAACACTAAGTCTGACTTCCGCACCACGTCATTTGAATATGCTACCATGGCCATCTCATCTCCTTGCTTCAAACTTTCAGTTTGAGGTTGTTTTGTTGAGTTTGATGAGCTTGGAGCTTCTTGTGCTTGAGGAGCTTCGAAATATCTTGGCCTTAATTCCCTTAGATGCCAATCTTTGGGCTTGAGATGCGGACGAAGGATCAAGCAATCGTCCTTTGTATGACCATCCTTCTTGTAATGATTGCATGTTTTCCTATTTTTGCCTTTGTAGCCTTGATTTGGTTGGTAAATGCCCATATTGGCCATTGGGAGTTCTTGTTTTCCACTAAAGAGACCAAAGGACCCTTGTTTCTTTTGAATTTGTGCACAAACTTCATCAAGCCTAGGGAGCTTCTCTGATCTTAAGATATGCTTTATGAGGTCATTAAACGCCAGATTGAGTGTGAGAAGCAAACCGAAGACCTTATCTTGTTCTCTTCTTTCTTCAATGATTGAAAAATCCTTAGTGCTTGGACATAACATCTCTTGATTGAGATTGTTGATTGCCCTTTTTACTTCAAAGACCCAGGTCAAGTTGGAGATGTTCCCGTAGATATTATTTAGTGTATCCCAAAGCTCTTTTGTCGTGTCACAATAGGAGTATGCCTCTAGTATTGATGGGTCCATTGAGTTTTGAAGGAGACCCAAAACCGTTTGGTCTTCTTGAAACCATTTGATTTCCTCCTCGGTCTTGGTCTCATTTTCTTCATCTTGTGTGTCTTCTTTAGGGTTTTGCGTGATCTCAATGTGTCTCCACAAACCTCTTCCACACAAAGCAGTCTTTGTTGTTCTTGCCCACAACAAGTAATTGATCCCTTTGAGTGTAACCGGAATGATCATGGTTTTTAGATTTTCCATGATTTTCTTGGTGTTTAATCACAAAGCTAGCAATTTTCTCAACTCAGCACCAATGGATTTGAGAAATTTCTCTCAGAGAGAAATGAGGCTAGCAACGTGAAAGGAAGAAAATGAAGTGAAAATCACAAAGCTAGCAACTTTCTAAACTCAGCACCAATGGATTTAAGGAATTTCTCTCTGAGAGAAATGAAGCTAGCAGCATGAGAAGGAAGAAAATAAAGAAGGAAATGGTGGAGAATGAGTAGA
The DNA here is from genome assembly GCA_963922655.1 of Cardamine chenopodiifolia. Taxonomy (NCBI): domain Eukaryota; kingdom Viridiplantae; phylum Streptophyta; class Magnoliopsida; order Brassicales; family Brassicaceae; genus Cardamine; species Cardamine chenopodiifolia. The sequence goes on along the minus strand of OZ000481.1, from coordinate 14,197,830 downwards.
AATGACAACAACTGATGAAGAAATGATGGAGAAATGATGGAGAATGACGGAGAATGATGGAGAATAGCCAAGAATAAAGCGGAATCGATATGAGCAAGATCAATTCTCTGATACCATGTTAGATTTTAGAGATTATAAATGAGAGATTTCGAGATAAACTAGAAGGAACACTATAGTAGAATATTAGAGAAGAATTTCTTATTGATCTTTGATAATTACATAGCATATTTATAGGAGAAATACATTGGAACCTAGGGTTAACTTTATTTTGAACTATCCAATGGGAGATCAGCCTTTGGAGAGCCCTTGACCATGCCAGCCTGCCCTTGACCATGCGAGCCTTGTTCCAGCCTCTTCCTTGCCCGAATGGATAAGAAAGAAGACCGAGAACAAGGCGCCAATGCACCTGGACGCTCAAGTGGCTTGGTGCATGATCCGAACGTTGCCAAGCTTCTAGAAGACTCTCGAAGGCTTCCTCAAATGTTCCAAAGGCTCTCTAAGGTCGTACGGTTTTGTACGTGTCCATACAGACTTGTACGGACACCCAAATCCAACCATCTTCCCTAAACTCCCTTGATGATAAGCTTGATTAACAACCCAATCCCCTGGTTGGAATGACCCATGTTGGCGCCCTTTCTTAGCGTGCTTAGCATATCTCTCGGTCCTTTGCTTGATGTTTACCCAAACCTCTCGTGTAGCTGCTTCACGTGTTCGGCTTTAGAGATCCCTTCTTGGTTATTAATTTGATTAGGGGGAAGTGGCAAAAGATCCAATGGAGTTAGGGTTTTGAACCCGTAAGCAACTTTAAATGGAGAAAGCTTTGTAGCGGAATGAGTTGCTCGGTTATACGAATTCTTCAAAAGGTAGGCACTCCACCCAAGTCTTCATATTCGGTTTGATCATCTGTTTGAGGGTGGCATGTTGTAGAAAAGACTAGCTTAGTCCCCATTATCCTCAATAATGTTCTCCAAAAGTGGCTTTAAAATTTTATGTCTTGATCCGAGACAATAGTCTTCGGGATCCCATGCAACTGTTGAGAATATGGATGTGAAGGTGTGTGCACGTGAAAGGAGAGGAGACAATATCAAAGGGAAAGAGTTAGCATGTATAGCAAGTGTGTTGGAATATGGTGAGAGCTCAGGAGTAAAAGGAGAAGGTATACCGTGCAAAACAAGTAATGAAGAGAAGAAGAATAAAGTCTTGCTTGCACATGAAATAAAGTGCCAATGAGTAGTTAAGATAAACTAAAACGAGGCCAAACAAGAAGTAGAGAAGGAACTAGAGTGGTTAGAAGCAGACCAGTTTTTTCTCTCTCAGCACAAGTGGAGCAAGTTGCAAAGAGGAGTAGGTAGGAGCAGTTGGGAGAAGCATGGTCTCGCCTATACTTGTCTAGAGGTGTTGGTGAGATATTTTTCTCACTATAATTCATGTAAGCGTACATATATGTTAATTGGAATGTAAGAAGAAACAACACACGAAAATACACAAGTTCTTCTCTTCATCTTCATTACTCCTCTCTTCTAATATTCTTCCCCTAAAATCATCTTCATATCCTCTAAAATCCACATGGTATCAGAGCACTTAAGGTCCTAAACAAGATCTTAAACTCGTTCATATCTCTCAAACATTTCAAATCACTCTGTTTTTTTCTATTTCGTGTGTACTATTCACCAAAAATTTCAAGTCATGGAAAGCTCCAAGAATATGGTTCTACCGGTTATTCTCAAGGGGAATAACTATATTTTGTGGTCAAGGACCACAAAGACAGTCCTAAGAGGAAGAGGGCTGTGGGAGTATATTGATAGCTTGGTGGGAAATGTTGAAGAAGGAAAGGCTGAAGATGGCAGTATGATGGAGAGGAAACGGGAGCAAGAAGATGCTCAAGTCTTGGCTGCGCTTCAAAGCTCCCTTGAGCCATCTATACTGGCGGCCTATTCATACTGTGAGAACTCCAAGGAGCTATGGGAGACGCTCAAGGGAGTTTATGGAGACATCTCAAACATTTCAAGGATCTTTTAGGTGAAGAAGGCATTGAATGACCTTTAGCAGAATGGGAAGGCGTTCAAGGACTTGTTTGGGGAGTTTAGAGGGTTATGGGCATAGTTAGAAATGCTTAGACCTACAACAAACAACCCAAAGGAGTTGAATGAGAGGAGAGAGCAAGATCAAGTGTTTGGTCTCTTACTCACACTTGATGACTCTTACAAGGGACTCATTCAGCATATCCTTCGATTTGACAAGCTTCCAACATTAAATGAAGTGTGTCAACAAGTTCAGAAGGAGAAAGGTGCTAGAGGGTTGTTTAAACACGCTAGTGAGATGGCGCATGTGGAGCAAAAAAGTTTTGGGCATGGAGAAAGGAAAGCGGTTGAGTGTAGCCATTGTAGAATGAGAGGGCACACTAAGGAGAAGTGTTGGACACTTTACCCGCACTTGAAACCAGCTTGGCTAAGAGGAAGTGGCCAGGGAAGCAGTAAAGGTGCTAGGAACTTTGTGGGTGTAACTAGCATGGAAGGTGACCAATTGGTGAAGAAGAGCGATTTGGAGGGCCTCATCAAGAGTATCTTAAAGCTAGCGGAATTTGGTTAGGGTTTCTTTACCTCTAAGGCTAAGAGAAACGTGATAATATATTCGGTAGCAAGTCATAATATGATTTGTGATGCTAAGTTGCTGGAGAATGTAGAACCGCATAAGGGTAATGTTAGGATAGTAAACGGGAAAGAAGTTCCAATAGAGGATGTTGGGGACTTAGAAGTGTTTGGGAAGAGAACTAAAGCCTTATATATCCCAGAATTTACTTCGAATTTGCTATCAGTTCATAAGGCAACTACGGACTTGAATTGTAAAGTTGTTTTTGGAGTTAATGGTGTTGAGTTTCAGGATAATGAAACCAAATATGCGATCGGATCAGGGGGTGTGAAAGATGGTCTGTACATATTGTGTTGAATTTGCGGAATAGAAGATTAGAGAGTTTGAGAGTGCTTGAAAGAGAAACAATAGAATGAGAGATAAAGAGAAGTTTCCATTAGAATTGATTAAGTGTTACAAAGGGTGTACAACATGTATATATAGAGGAGAGCCACGAAATTAGGAGGTGAAGAAGGATTTCACAACATTCAAATTTTCCTCCAATCTCTTATTTGAAATTCAAACACATCTCCTTCCTTTTCACACTTTCCGAGACACCCACTGGTGCACCCAAAGTCTTCACCCTTCTAGAAGACTTCTTAATGGGCTTGCATTTGTTGAATAAGGCCTCTTCTCTTCTTTGGGTCTTAAGCTAATGTATTTTCTCATTATTCAACACTCTCCCTCAAGCTTAACCGTAGAGAAAGCGAAAGTTAAGCTTGGAACCATGATGACCCACCTCATTAAAAACCTTAGTATGGAAAACCTCATGGGACAAAACCATACTAAGGGAAAAAGAGTGTGGACTCCATGGCTAAGGAAATCATGGCCGAGACATATCTATGAGTCCAAGCTTTGAATGGATGAACTCACACACTTTTAAACTCGCTGCCTTGGTAAAAATGTCCGCCAATTGTTCTGAAATCCTTGTAAAGCATGGAAGAATTGTTGAAGAAAACGAAAAGATAGCATGTGTGGGAAGGCTAGACAAATGCAAAAGAGAAGAGGAAACTAGCTGTTGGAAAGGAATTGGAGGCAAATGATTTCGGTTGAAACAAGACCAGGTCTGAAAGTTAAAGACTTGAGATGAACCATGTTAAGAACCAGTGGACAGTTGTCAGCCCCTAACACTCAGCTTAAAGGAGCAAACTTGGAAATCCCTCCCAAGCATGTTTTGCCATTTTAGGCTAAGTAGAGATTACTAATTTACCTTGTGGATATTTCATTGTATTGGCTGTAACTCTCTCTCATCTAGCTCGTCTATATCATGTAAATGGCTTAGAAGAAATAAAATTAAGAGATTAAAAATCTAACAACTCTTCTTTCTTTTCTCTCTCATTTCTCTTAATTCTTGATTCTACTCTCTAAAATCTACAAGAATGACCCTTTTGTTAGATTTTAGAGATTATAAATGAGAGATTTTGAGATAAACTAGAAGAAACACCATAGTAGAATATTAGAGAAGAATTTCTTATTGATCTTTGTGAAATACATAGCATATTTATAGGAGAATTACAAGGGAACCTAGGTTTAACTTTAATTTGAACCAGCCAATAGGAGTGTAGTCTTTGGGCGTCCTTGACCATGCCAGCCTGTTTCCAGCCCCTTCCTTGACAAAATGGATAAGAAGGAAGACCAAGGACAAGGTGCCAATACACCTGGACACTCAAGTGGCTTGGTGCATGATCCAAACGTTTCCAAGCTTCTAGAAGACTCTCGAAGGCTTCCTCAAATGTTCCGGAGGCTCCCTATGGTCGTACGGACTTGTACGGATCCGTACAGACTTGTACGGACTTGTACGGATCCGTACGGACTTGTACGGACACCCAAATCCAACCATCTTCCCTAAGCTCCCTTGATGATAAGCTTGATTAATACTCCCCCTCAAACTTAGCCGGAGTGTTGGAATGAAGGCTAAGTTTGGGAACCGGGACTACCACCTCATTAAAAACCTTACCAGTGAAAACCCAGTGAGACAAAACCTTGGTAAGAGAAAAAGAGTGTGGTCTTCCCGGAACAGGCAAGTATTATCAAGGATGAGTAAGGTCTACTAACCCAAGTTTGCTATGGATGTGGTTGCAAACTTTGAGGCTAGCAGCCTTGGTGAAGATGTCAGCCAACTGGTCTTCACTCTTGGTGTAACATGGAAGTATCACTCCTTCTATGATCTTCTCTCTAACTTTGTGGCAGTCAATCTCAATGTGCTTGGTCCTCTCGTGAAATACTGGATTGGTTGCTATATGAATGGCTGCCTGATTGTCACAATGCATTGTGATGGGACTTGAAGTTTCTATGCCAAGATCCTTGAGAAGAGCCTTCAACCAAACTAATTCATTTGTTAGCTTCCTCATTGCTCTATATTCTGACTCCGCACTTGAGCATGACACAACCTTCTGCTTCTTAGACTTCCAAGTTACTAGATTGCCTCCAATGAAAGTACAATAGCCAGTTGTAGACTTCCTATCCATAGTGTCTCCCGCATAGTCCGCATCGCAGTATCCAACTATCTCAGTGTTGCCATTCTTCCCCATCCAAATTCCTTGGCCCGGTGAACCTTTGATGTATCTCAATATTCTTTCCACCATGTTCCAATGATGCACGGTTGGTTCCTTCATATGTTGGCTAACCTGATACACAACAAAACATAAGTCAGGTCGTGTAATAGTCAAATAGATGAGCTTACCAACTAGGCGCCGATATTGTGCTGGGTCTTCAAATGGCTTGTCAAGTGGATCATCTTCTTTCTCCCCCTTTCTCTTGACCTTGTAGCCATCTTCAAGTGGGGTCTTGGCTGGTTTGGATCCTAGCTTTCTTGTCTCCTGCAATAAATCAAGAGAATATTTTCTTTGTGATAGAAATAGGCCTTCCGAGGATCGGCATATCTCTATCCCTAGGAAATACTTAAGCTCTCCCAAGTCCTTGATATCAAAAACAGACTTAAGGAAGGATTTGGTTTCTTGAATCCCAACTTGATCACTACCTGAGATGATCAAGTCATCCACATAAACCAATACCACAATAAGCCCACGGGAGCTCTGGTGAGTGAACAAGGTATGGTCGGCTTCTGACCGGCTAAATCCTCAAGCAACAAGAGTGAAGCTCAGTTTATGATACCAGGCCCTTGGTGATTGCTTTAGACCATAAATTGCCTTTCTTAACCTTAGGACTTTTCCGGGGCTGATTGAGTGTTCTAATCCAGGTGGTGGAGTCATGTACACTTCTTCTTCCAATTCTCCTTGAAGAAAGGCGTTCTTCACGTCCATTTGCCATAGATCCCATGATAGATTTGTGGCTAAGGACAAGATGACCCTAACTGTGTGAAGCTTTGCCACCGGCGCAAAAGTATCGGTATAATCAGCTCCATATGTCTGGGTGAAACCGCTGGCTACCAATCTGGCTTTGTACCGCTCAATCTCCCCATTAGATTGATATTTGATTGTAAATACCCACTTGGAACTTACTGCCTTCTTTCCCTTTGGAAGCTCAGTTTACCCCCAAGTATGATTCTTATCCATTGCCCCTATCTCAGCATCCACAGCAGCTAACCATTCTTTGTGTTCTTTTGCTTCTTCATAGGAGCTCGGAATTTGGTGTTGATCAATCTTTCCAAGGAATGCTTTGTGTTATGATGGCAAGAGGGCAAGAGAACAAACCGCTTGGAGAGGATGAGCCACGGCTTGGCTGTTGTAATAGACCCTTGTTTGTTTCCAATGATATGGTCCATACTTCAGCCTTGTACTTCTTCTAAGCTGAGGAGCACTAATTTCTTCACTCTCATGGTCTTGACTAACCATTGGCTCCATTCCTCTAGTGGATTCTTCTTCATGATGAGCTTGGTCTTGATTACCATTATCCAAGTTGTTTGCTTCTTCTTCACTGTTATTTTCAGAATTTGGTCCTTCTTGTGGCTGATGATCTGGTTGCTCTTGATGAGAGTCTCTTGGAGCCGGATTTCCCAAATGATTGAGTAAGAACTCTAAGCTGGCGGTTCTATCTGAAGGAGAACGGGCTAGGTCTTTAACGCTATCCCAATTTTGTTTCTTGTCAAAGTACCCTTGGTTTTCTATGAACTTCACGTCTCTTGAAACCAGGGTACACTTCCGGATGGGGTCATAGCACTTATACCCCTTTTGAGTGGTAGAATAGCCTATGAATACACATCTTGTGCTTTTGGCTTCTAGTTTGTCCCTCTGAGTACCTGGGACAAATACAAAACACAAACACCCAAGAACTCGTAAGTGATTGATATAGGGTTTATTGTGATTTAAAACTTCAAAGGGAGAGACGTCCTTTAGGACTCTTGTTGGAATTCGGTTGATAAGATAGCAAGCCGTCATGACTGCATCTCCCCAGAAGTTTTTTGGCCAGTTGGAATGGAACATCATAGCTCTAGCTACTTCCATGAGATGTCTATTCTTTCTTTCAGCTACACCATTTTGTTGAGGTGTGTATGGGCAGCTCGTTTGGTGGATTATTCCATGCTTAGCTAGGTGTTCTTTGAATTTGTGGCTTGTATATTCCCCTCCATTATCCGTTCGAAGTACCTTAACATTTGTTTTGAATTGATTAGTAATGTAGTTCTGAAAATTAATGAAAGCGTCAAATACTCTATCTTTAGATGGCATTAAGGTGATCCAAGTGTATTTCGACTTTTCATCAATGAATGTCACAAAGTACTTATTATTATCTCTTGATAAACATGGGGAAGTCCATACATCCGAGTGGACCAAATCAAAACATTTTTCATATATGGTAGAGGACTTAGGAAATACACTTTTACAATGTTTTCCTAAAATGCAAGACTCACACACCGAGTTATTAAACGAAATATTCGGCAATATTATTTCCAAGGCACGCGAGTGAGGATGTCCCAATCTAGCGTGCCATATTGCATTAGAACTACTAGCTAAGCATGAATTAAAACTTGATAAAGTAAGGTTGCTTGAAGAATCTTCTAAGATGTATAAGTCTCCTTTTGTGTTTCCTTCTCCAAGAACCCTTCCGGTCTTAATATCCTGAAAATTGAAACTATTAGGCCCAAAGATAGCATAAGCATCAAGATCAGTAGTAGCTCTCTTAACCGATACAAGATTCGAAGTGAAAGATGGCATGTAGAAAGCTTGAGATTCTTTGTCAAATAGTTTTAAACTTCCTATTCCTTTAACCGGTATCCTATCACCATTAGCAATCACTACATTTCCACTAGCAGTTTTAATGTTACTAATCAAATTTGGATTACTAATCATGTGATGAGAAGCTCCAGAATCAATAACAAGAGAAGTACTAGTCTTATTAGGTTTGGTAGCAAAGTATGTGATACCGGACTCCTTTAGTGCGGCGATGGATCGAATGAGTGCTTCTAAGTCTGACTTGCGCACCACGTCATTTGAATATGCTACCATGGCCATCTCATCTCCTTGCTTCAAGCTTTCGGTTTGACGTTGTTTTGTTGAGTTTGATGAGCTTGGCGTTTCTTGTGCTTGATGAGCTTGGAACTTTCTTGGCTTGAATTCCCTTGGATGCCAATCTTTGGGCTTGAGATGTGGATGAAGGATCCAGCAATCCTCCTTTGTATGACCATCCTTCTTGCAATGATCGCATGTTTTCCTATTCTTGCCTTTGTAGCCTTGATTTGGTTGGTAATTGCCCTTATTGGCCATTGGGAGTTCTTGTTTACCACTAAAGAGACCAAAGGACCCTTGTTCCTTTTGAATTTGTGCACAAACTTCATCAAGTCTAGGGAGCTTCTCCGATCTTAAGATATGCTTTATGAGGTCGTTAAACGTCAGATTGAGTGTGAGAAGCAAACCGAAGACCTTATCTTCTTCTCTTCTTTCTTCAATGATTGAAAAATCCTTTGTGCTTGGACGTAACATCTCTAATTCAGCCCAAAGAGATCTAAATTTCCCAAAGTGTTGAGTAAATTCTAGATCCTCTTGATTGAGATTGTTGATTGCCCTTTTTACTTCGAAGACGCGGGTCAAGTTGGAGATGTTCCCGTAGACATTCTTTAGTGTATCCCAAAGCTCCTTTGCGGTGTCACAATAAGAGTATGCCTCTAGGATTGATGGGTCTAGTGAGTTTTGAAGGAGACCCAAAACTGTTTGGTCTTCTTGAAACCATTTGATTTCCTCCTCGGTCTTGGTCTCATTTTCTTCATCTTGTGTGTCTTCTTTAAGGTTTTGTGTGATCTCAATGTGTCTCCACAAACCTCTTCCACACAAAGCAGTCTTAGTTGTTCTTGCCCACAGCAAGTAATTATTCCCTTTGAGGGTAATCGGAATGATCATGGTTTTTAGATTTTCCATGATTTTCTTGGTGTTTAATCACAAAGCTAGCAACTTTCTCAACTCAGCACCAATGGATTTGAGGAATTTCTCTCAGAGAGAAATGAGGCTAGCAACGTGAAAGGAAGAAAAATGAAGTGAAAATCACAAAGCTAGCAACTTTCTCAACTCAGCACCAATGGATTTGAGGAATTTCTCTCAGAGAGAAATGAAGCTAGCAGCGTGAGAAAGGAGAAAATAAAGAAGAAAAACGTGGAGAATGAGTAGAAATGACAAGAACTGATGGAGAAATGATGGAGAAATGATGGAGAATGATGGAGAATAACCAAGAATAAAGCGGAATAGATAGGAGCAAGATCAATGCTCTGATACCATGTTAGATTTTAGAGATTATAAATGAGAGATTTTGAGATAAACTAGAAGAAACACCATAGTAGAATATTAGAGAAGAATTTCTTATTGATCTTTGTGAAATACATAGCATATTTATAGGAGAATTACAAGGGAACCTAGGTTTAACTTTAATTTGAACCAGCCAATAGGAGTGTAGTCTTTGGGCGTCCTTGACCATGCCAGCCTGTTTCCAGCCCCTTCCTTGACCAAATGGATAAGAAGAAAGACCAAGGACAAGGTGCCAATGCACCTGGACACTCAAGTGGCTTGGTGCATGATCCAAACGTTTCCAAGCTTCTAGAAGACTCTCGAAGGCTTCCTCAAATGTTCTGGAGGCTCCCTATGGTCGTACGAACTTGTACGGATCCGTACAGACTTGTACGGACACCCAAATCCAACCATCTTCCCTAAGCTCCCTTGATGATAAGCTTGATTAATACCTTTTCTCCACCATCTCTCGCACCTTGTGACAATCCACTTCAATATGCTTTGTCCTCTCAAGGAATACTGAGGATGGATGCTTCAAGAGAGTTTCTGGAAGATTCCGAGCACCATTTGGTCCTCTTGGAACCACTTATCTTCATAATTACCGATGGCTTCTTCTCCATCTTTAGTGGTTTCTTCCTCTTTCATTTTCTTAGGCCCTTTTGGATCTTGTCCTTTCAAGACATGCCTCTAAAGCCCACGACCACATAGAGCTGTTCTTATCATTCTTGACCACAACAAATAGTTGACACCCATCAAGATGACTGGAATGACAATTGTTTTAGAGTTTTCCATGGTGTTTCAAGATTTATTCACTGGACAATTCTATTAACCAGAGGATTAAGAGATTTTCTCAAGAAAATATTAGAGAAGCTTCAAGAAATACACTTTTCAGCCTTTTCATAACTCAAGAGTCAATGACTTTGAGGACTAAGTCTTAGAGTGAAAAAAGATTGACAAAGAGTATTCCCAGAATTTTAGAGTGAAAAAGAAAATTATAGAGACGCTTCAAAAATACACTTTTTCAGCCTTTTCACAACTCAAGAGTCAATGACTTTGAGGACTAAGTCTCAGAGTGAAAAAAGATTGACAAATAGTATTCCCAGAATTTTAAAGGAAGAGATTTGAAAATGGGATAACAAGAGCTTGATTTAGTTAAGAACCTTGCTCTGATACCATGTTGGATTTGCGGAATAGAAGGTTAGAGAGTTTGAGAGTGTTTGAAAGAGAAACAATAGAATGGGAGATAAAGAGAAGTTTCTATTAGAATTGATTAAGTGTTGCAAAGGGTGTACAACATGTATATATAGAGTAGAGCCACGAAATTAGGAGGTGAAGAAGGGTTTCACAACATTCAAATTTCCCTCCAATCTCTTATTTGAAATTCAAACACATCTCTTTCTTTTTTACACTTTACGAGACACCCACTTGTCCACCTAAAGTCTTCACCCTTCTAGAAGACTTCTTAATGGGCTTGCATATGTTGAATAAGGCCTCTTCTCTTCTTTGGTTCTTAAGCTAATGTATTCTCTCATTATTCAATACTTCATAGGTTGTTGGAATCTCAGCTTAATCCAACTTGCCCATGTAGGCTTGATGTTCCAATGGGAAATGAGCTAGAGTGCAAACAGCTTGAATGGGATGAGCAACTGCCTTGTTGTTGTAGTACACTCGGGTTTGCTTCCAATGTTCTGGTCCAAACCTTTGTCTTGTACTTCTCCTTAAACCCCCTTCTTGATCTTGAACTTGAGGTTCTGGCCCTTCAAAGTCAGAATTGTTGAGAATATGGATGAGAAGGCATACATGGGAAGTAGCAATGCGAGTTCACATAATAACAAAGGCAAGGAGCTGGAGTGCATAGCAAGTATCTGGGAACTTGGCGAATGCTCTAAGACTAAGGGAGAAGTGCCGTATGCAACAAGTAAGGAAAAGAGTGGAGCTGATGATTTAATGAGTGGCAAAACTAGACATTGGGATGTAACTAGAAGGAAGGATTCTTGGTTGAATTCTAAGCAGATCAAAGGGTTGAAAAACCAAGAAGAAGCACATGAGGAGCCATTGGGTAAAGGCAAGCTCCTTGCTCCTCACCCAAAGAAGAAACACGCCCAGGCCTTGATCTTAGCATGTTTAACCATTTTAGGAAGTTAAAGGTGTTAGTCTTTTAACCATTGTAAATTCCTGTGTCTTGTTGTTTGAATTTTTTCTCTTACATATATGCAATGTAAACCGAGCTGAATTGAGATAATAACAAGAAAAAATATTCCAGAAATCTCTCTCAGCCATCTTCAATCTCATTGAGTTCTTGATATTTTCTAATTCTAGTTTATTCTCCTTAAAATCAACATGGTATCAGAGCATGTTTAGAGATCCTTGAAAATCTTCTAAACTGTTTCTTTCTCATCTAAAACTTTCTCTCTCAGATTTTTTCTTGTTCCTTTATTTCTCTCCATATTCTCAAGCTGGTTGTTGAAGATAAGAAAGAAAACCTATGGAGATGCAGAAACAAGTTGTACTGCCGGTTGTCTTCAAAGGGAGCAACTACTTGCTGTGGTCAAGGACCACAAGAACTGCTCTAAGAAGCAGAGGTCTATGGAGTTATGTGGAAACTCCAGAGGAGGTAGCTGGAGAAGGAGCAGCAGGTGATGGCGTTGTGAAGGGGCAGAAGTGGGAGCAAGAAGACCAACAAGTTCTTGCAGTGCTCCAGAGCTCTCTAGAGCCATCAATACTCGCTGCTTACTCCTATTGTGAGACAGCCAAGGAGCTGTGGGACACACTCAAAGGAGTGTATGGAGACATCTCAAACATTTCTAGGATTTTTGAGGTGAAGAAAGCGTTGAATGACCTTCAGCAAGATGGAAAGGCATTCAAGGATCTATTTGGGGTATTTAGAGGCTTATGGGCTGAGCTTGAGATGCTCAGGCCAGCAACAAATGACTCCAAGGAATTGAATGAGAGGAGGGAACAGGACCAGGTGTTTGGGCTACTACTCACGTTAAATGAGTCCTACAAGAGCCTCATTCAACACATCCTTCGCTTTGACAAGCTTCCAACGCTGAATGAAGTCTGTCAACAGATCCAAAAGGAGGAAGGGTCTAGGGGCTTGTTCAAAGCATCAAGCGAAATGGCACATGCTGCACATAGGAGCCAACTCTATGGAGAAAGAAGGAGTCTGGAATGTGAGCATTGCAAGATGAAAGGACATACTAAGGAAAAATGCTGGACCTTGCACCGACATTTAAAGCCAGCTAGGCTAAGGGGAAATGGCCAAGGAAGTAGTCAAGGACCAAGGAACTTTGCTGGAGTAGCAAACGTGGAAAATGACAACTTGGTGAGGAAAAGCGACCTGGAAGCTCTCATCAAGAGTATTGCTAAGCTAGCTGAGTCTGGTAAGGTTTTCTTTACCTCTAAAGCTAGGGAGAAGGTGATAATAGATTCTGGAGCAAGTCATAATATGATTTGTAATGCCAAGCTGTTAACAAATATTAAGCCTTGTGAAGGAAATGTTAAAGTTGCAAATGGAAAAGAGGTTCAAATAGAAGGAATTGGAGACCTAAAAGTGTTTAGGAAAAATACTAAGGCCTTATACATTCTGGAATTCACATCTAACTTACTCTCGGTATATAAAGCAACTAAGGATCTAGATTGCAAAGTTATTTTTGGATCTAATGATGTTGAGTTTCAGGATAATGAGACTAAGGAAGTAATCGGAGTAGGGAATATGGAAGGTGGTTTGTATTTGCTGAATAAAGAAGATGGAGTGATGGAGTCGTTTGCGGTTAGTCTGGTTGGTTCAAGCCCTTTATGGCACTCACGCCTTGGTCATCCAAGTCACAAGGTGCTCAGCATGGTCCTGCCCAACCTCACCTTACCTAATAAGGAGTGTGAAGCATGTGTCTTAGGGAAGCATTGTAGGAAAGTGTTTCCGGAATCTACTACTGTGTATGAGAAGTGTTTTGAGTTGATACATTCTGATGTGTGGTCAGCCCCCTGTACTTCAAAAGATCAATATAAGTATTTCGTGTCTTTCATTGATCAAAGGTCAAAGTACACTTGGGTAACTCTAATGAGCTCTAAGGATCAAGTATTTGAATTATTTCAAAAATTCTACAATTATACACTGAATCAGTTTGGTACAAAGATCAAGATCCTTAGGAGTGATAATGGTGGAGAGTATATGAGTAATAGATTCAAGAAGTTGCTGGATGACAATGGGATAATTCACCAGACTTCTTGTGCATACACACCTCAGCAGAATGGAGTTTCCGAGAGAAAGAATAGACATTTGCTGGAGGTGGCTAGAAGTATGATGTTTCATAGAGGCGTGCCTAAGAGTTTTTGGGGAGATGCTGTGATGGCGGCATGCTATGTGATTAATCGTTTACCCACAGAAAGTCTGAGCCACAAGTCTCCATTTGAAATTTTGAATGGAGTAAAGCCAAGCATTGATCACCTAAGAGTTTTCGGGTGTAAATGCTATGTCTTTACCCCTGATGCACTAAGGAGTAAACTTGAGCCAAAAAGCATCAAATGTATTTTTGTGGGATACTCAAGCACTCAGAAGGGATACAAGTGTTTCCATCCAGAAACTAATAGGATATATGTGTCAAGAGAGGTGCATTTTGATGAGAATTGTGGGTATTTTGAAGAAAAAAAATGGGAGGATTTAGATGACATTGTGAGCTCGGGCATAGACAGAGAGCGAGTGCTAAGAAGCATCTTGGCAGATGTCAATGGTTCGAATGGAGGTAATGATAAGCAAGGGATATCTCAGAATGAGCAAGGAGGTGAAGAGGAAGAAGAAGACAATGAGCAACTCTCATCGGATACAAGCTCACTACCAAGGGATTCCGAACTGGTTGAAGAATCAGAACTTGCAAGTGGTGAAGGGGAGTCTGAACATAAAGAAGTTGAGGTAACTCAAGAACCCCCTCTAAGAAGAAGCCAACGGATAAGGCATGGCCCAGAAAATTGGAAAAACACTAGGGTGTATTACAATGGATTAGCTACGGTTCAACAAGAGCATATAGGATCTGAGGTGAAGTCTACCGTAGGTGAGGGATGTTCTGGGCGTACGACAGACTTTGATTCTGAACCTATAGGCGACAGCATCCCTCCCTTACCAAGTAGATCATGTACTTCAAAGAGAAGAAAATTAACCGTAAGTGACATAAAATATCCTATTGAAGCATATAGTTCAGTGTCCTATTTAGGTGCTGAGCAGCAAGCTTACCTCACCAAGATTGATGAACATCAAGTCCCAGCATCATATGAGGAAGCCTGTAGAGGCGAGAGATGGGTTAAAGCCATGGAAGAAGAGATCAGCTCTATGGTGAGAAACAATACATGGAATTTGACTGAGCTGCCAAGAGGGAAGAAGTTAGTGGTATGTAGATGGGTTTATACTATCAAGTATAAAAGCAATGGTGAAGTCGAGAGATACAAAGCGAGACTAGTGGCAAAGGGATACACACAAGTCTATGGAGAAGATTATACAGAAACTTTTGCTCCGGTGGCAAAATTGCATTCGGTAAGGGTTCTCCTATCCATTGTGGTTAACTTGTCATGGGAGTTATGGCAAATGGATGTAAAAAATGCCTTTTTACAAGGAGACCTAGAAGAGGAAGTCTTTATGGCTCTTCCACAAGGATATGGTACAGGTACAAATCAGGTCTGTGAATTGAAGAAAGCTATTTATGGTTTGAAACAATCCCCGAGGGCCTGGTACCAAAGACTGAGCAGATGCTTGCTGGAGAAGGAATTTGTGAAGTCGGAAGCTGATCATACTCTATTCACCAAGAGGAGTAAAGAGGGGCTAGTGGCTGTTCTTATCTATGTAGATGATATCATCATCACCGGAAGTGATGTTGAAGGAGTTAAAAGGACCAAGGTAATTCTGAGCTCCACGTTTGATATAAAAGATTTGGGAGAGCTGAGGTATTTCTTGGGCATTGAGATGATCAGAGAGCCAAATGGGATGTTTATATCACAAAGGAAGTATGTGATTGACTTACTAAAGGAAACCGGCAAGTTAGGGTCGAAGCCAGCAAAAACGCCCATTGAAGAAGGCTATCAAGATGTGAGTAAGGAGGAAATGTGGCCTGATGTCAAGCAATATCAAAGGTTAGTTGGAAAACTAATCTACTTAACTATAACTCGGCCGGATATATGCTTTGCCGTGAATAGGGTGAGCCAGCACATGCAAGCTCCAAAAGCACACCATTGGGGCATGGTGGAGAGAATACTTAGGTATCTCAAGGGGAACCCTGGAAAGGGAATATGGTTGAGTCGCAATGAAAATACTGAATTGGAAGCTTATTGTGATTCAGACTATGCTGGAGACAAACAAGATAGAAAATCTACAACTGGGTATTGCACATTTGTAGGAGGAAATCTTGTCACTTGGAGGAGTAAAAAACAGAAGGTAATTGCATTGTCAAGTGCTGAAGCTGAGTATAGAGCAATGAAGGAAGTCACAAAGGAGATGATATGGCTGAAGGCTCTTCTCAAGGATTTGGGTATTCAAGAAACCAAACCAATGACCCTTTATTGCGATAACAAAGCAGCAATACACATAGCTTCAAATCCAGTGTTTCATGAGAGAACGAAACACATTGAAGTGGATTGTCACTTCATCCGGGGCAAGATTCAAGATGGGCTAATAATCCCTAAGTTTGTGAAGAGTGGAGACCAGGTGGCAGATATCTTCACAAAGGCTACTTCCCTATATATATGTGAGTACATCCATGACAAGATAGGCTTAAAGGATCCCTACCAGCCTATCTTGAGGGGGAGTGTTGAGAATATGGATGAGAAGGCATACATGGGAAGTAGCAATGCTAGTTCACATAATAACAAAGGCAAGGAGCTGGAGTGCATAGCAAGTATCTGGGAACTTGGCGAATGCTCTAAGACTAAGGGAGAAGTGCCGTATGCAACAAGTAAGGAAAAGAGTGGAGCTGATGATTTAATGAGTGGCAAAACTAGACATTGGGATGTAACTAGAAGGAAGGATTCTTGGTTGAATTCTAAGCAGATCAAAGGGTTGAAAAACCAAGAAGAAGCACATGAGGAGCCATTGGGTAAAGGCAAGCTCCTTGCTCCTCACCCAAAGAAGAAACACGCCCAGGCCTTGATCTTAGCATGTTTAACCATTTTAGGAAGTTAAAAGTGTTAGTCTTTTAACCATTGTAAATTCCTGTGTCTTGTTGTTTGAATTTTTTCTCTTACATATATGCAATGTAAACCGAGCTGAATTGAGATAATAACAAGAAAAAATATTCCAGAAATCTCTCTCAGCCATCTTCAATCTCATTGAGTTCTTGATATTTTCTAATTCTAGTTTATTCTCCTTAAAATCAACAAAAATTTGAGGTTTGAGCTTCTTCTTGACTTTCCGGACTCTCTTCACTTTGATCATGAACCGCTTCATTGCGAACTTCTTATTCATTTTGATCATGAATTGTTAAGTCTTGTTGAGCCACTACTGGATCCACTTGTTTATTGCCTCCCTCAGGATCAAAGGGTATAGTTTCTTCATTTGATTGAGATGTGCTTGTACTAGCTTCTCGCTGATGTAATCCAAGGTTCTCCAAGATTTTTCTCAAATTGTTAGCTCGGTCTGATGATGAGGATGATAGATTCTCCAATTCGTTCCAGTTCTTCTCATCATAGAACCCTTTCGTTTCAACAAACTTTACGTCCCTTGAGACTAGAATCTTCCTTGTTTCCGAAACAAAACATTTGTAACTGTTTTATGTTGTGGAGTATCCAATGAACATGCTTTTCACACTTTTAGCTTCCAACTTGTTTCTTTGTTTTCCTGGAATTAATACAAAACAAACACATCCAAACACACGTAAGTAGTTAATGGCGGGTTTAGAGTTGTTTAATACCTCAAATGGAGAGTGATCATCTAAAATTTTTGTTAGCATCCGGTTGATCAAATAGCAAGCTGAAACCATAGCATCTCCCCAAAATCTCTTAAGAACAGTTGTGTGGAACATCATAGACCGGGCCACTTCCATTAAGTGCCTATTCTTTCTTTCAGCAACTCCATTTTGCTGAGGAGTGTATGGGCAGCTGGTTTGATGGATTTTCTCATGGTTTGCTAAGTTTTGTTTGAAGGCATGGCTTGTGTACTCTCCACCATTATCTGATCTAAAATTTTTAATCTTGCCATTATAATGGTTAGTCACATATGTAACTCTATTTGGCATGCTAGATTAGGCCATCCTCACCCTAGAGCATTAGGACTGTTGTTACCTAGTATTTCGTTTAAAAATGATGTACATGAAGCTTGTATACTTGGCAAACATTGCAAGTCTGTGTTTTCCAAGTCTCCAACTATCTATGAAAAGTGTTTTGATTTAATTCATTCTGATGTTTGGACCTCACCGTGTGAATCTAGAGAACATCATAAATATTTTGTCACTTTCATAGATGAAAAATCAAAATATACTTGGCTATCACTTCTTCCATCTAAGGACCGAGTACTAGAAACATTTAGGAATTTTCAAGCATATGTGACTAACCATTATAATGCAAAGATTAAAATTTTTATATCAGATAATGGTGGAGAGTACACAAGTCATTCTTTCAAACAACACTTAGCAAAACATGGGATAATCCATCAAACAAGCTGCCCATACACTCCTCAATAAAATGGAGTTGCTGAAAGAAAAAATAGGCATTTGATGGAGGTGTCACGGTCTATGATGTTCCACACCAATGTTCCAAAGAAGTTTTGGGGGGATGTTGTGGTTTTAGCATGTTACTTAATCAACAGAACGCCTACAAAAATCCTAAAATATCATTCTCCGTTTGAGGTATTAAACAACACTAAACCCTCCATTAACCACTTACGTGTGTTTGGTTGTATTAATCAAGCATATCATCAAGGGAGCTTAGGGAAGATGGTTGGATTTGGATGTCCGTACAAGTCCGTACGGATCCGTACAAGTCCGTATGGATCCGTACAAGTCCGTACGGATCCGTACAAGTCCGTACGGATCCGTACAAGGCCGTACAAGACTGTACGACCTAAGGGAGCTTCCGAAACGTTTAAGAAAGTCTTAGAGAGTCTTGGAGAGTCTTCTAGAGTCTTCTAGAAGCTGGGCAATGTTCAGATCATGCACCAAGTCACTAGAGCGTCCAGGTGCATTGGGGCTTGTCCTTGGTCTTCCTTCTTATCCATTTGGTCAAGGAAGGGCTGGAACCAGGCTGGAACAGGCTGGCATGGTCAAGGGCGGTCCCAAGACTACTCTCCTATTGGCTGGTTCAAATTAAAGTTAAACCTAGGTTCCCTTGTAATTCTCCTATAAATATGCTATGTAATTCACAAATATTAATCAAGCTTATCATCAAAGGAGCTTAGGGAAGATGGTTGGATTTGGGTGTCCGTACAAGTCCGTACGGATCTGTACAAGTTCGTACAAGTCCGTACGGATCCGTACAAGGCCGTACAATACCGTACAACTTTAGCGAGCCTCCGGAACATTTGAGGAAGCCTTCGAGAGTCTTCTAGAAGCTTGGAAACGTTTGGACCATGCACCAAGCCACTTGAGTGTCCAGGTGCATTGGCACCTTGTCCTTGGTCTTCCTTCTTATCCATTTGGTCAAGGAAGGGGCTGGAAACAGGCTGGCATGGTCAAGGACGCCCAAAGACTACACTCCTATTGGCTGGTTCAAATTAAAGTTAAACCTAGGTTCCCTTGTAATTCTCCTATAAATATGCTATGTATTTCACAAAGATCAATAAGAAATTATTCTCTAATATTCTACTATGATGTTTCTTCTAATTTATCTCAAAAGCTCTCATTTATAATCTCTAAAATCTAACATGGTATCAGAGCATTGATCTTGCTCCTATCTATTCTGCTTTATTCTTGGTTATTCTCCATCATTCTCCATCATTCTTCATCATTTCTCCATCATTTCTCCATCATTTCTCCATCATTTCTCCATCAGTTCTTGTCATTTCTACTCATTCTCCACGTTTTTCTTCTTTATTTTCTCCTTTCTCACGCTGCTAGATTCATTTCTCTCTGAGAGAAATTCCTCAAATCCATTGATGCTGAGTTGAGAAAGTTGCTAGCTTTGTGATTAAACACCAAGAAAATCATGGAAAATCTAAAAACCATGATCATTCCGGTTACCCTCAAAGGGAATAATTACTTGCTGTGGACAAGAACAACTAAGACTGCTTTGTGTGGAAGAGGTTTGTGGAGACACATTGAGATCACACAAAACCTTAAAGAAGACACACAAGACGAAGAAAATGAGACCAAGACCGAGGAGGAAATCAAATGGTTTCAAGAAGACCAAACGGTTTTGGGTCTCCTTCAAAACTCACTAGACCCATCAATCCTTGAGGCATACTCCTATTGTGACACCGCAAAGGAGCTTTGGGATACACTAAAGAATGTCTACGGGAACATATCCAACTTGACCCGCGTCTTCGAAGTAAAAAGGGCAATCAACAATCTCAATCAAGAGGATCTAGAATTTACTCAACACTTTGGGAAATTTAGATCTCTTTGGGCTGAATTAGAGATGTTACGTCCAAGCACAAAGGATTTTTCAATCATTGAAGAAAGAAGAGAACAAGATAAGGTCTTCGGTTTGCTTCTCACACTCAATCCGACGTTTAACGACCTCATAAAGCATATCTTAAGATCGGAGAAGCTCCCTAGACTTGATGAAGTTTGTGCACAAATTCAAAAGGAACAAGGGTCTTTTGGTCTCTTTAGTGGTAAACAAGAACTCCCAATGGCCAATAAGGGCAATTACCAACCAAATCAAGGCTACAAAGGCAAGAATAGGAAAACATGCGATCATTGCAAGAAGGATGGTCATACAAAGGAGGATTGGTGGATCCTTCATCCACATCTCAAGCCCAAAGATTGGCATCCAAGGGAATTCAAGCCAAGAAAGTTCCAAGCTCATCAAGCACAAGAAACGCCAAGCTCATCAAACTCAACAAAACAACCTTAACCCGAAAGCTTGAAGCAAGGAGATGAGATGGCCATGGTAGCATATTCAAATGACGTGGTGCGCAAGTCAGACTTAGAAGCACTCATTCGATCCATCGCCGCACTAAAGGAGTCCGGTATCACATACTTTGCTACTAAACCTAATAAGACTAGCACTTCTCTTGTTATTGATTCTGGAGCTTCTCATCACATGATTAGTAATCCAAATTTGATTAGTAACATTAAAACTGCTAGTGGAAATGTAGTGATTGCTAATGGTGATAGGATACCGGTTAAAGGAATAGGAAGTTTAAAACTATTTGACAAAGAATCTCAAGCTTTCTACATGCCATCTTTCACTTTGAATCTTGTATCGGTTAAGAGAGCTACTACTGATCTCGATGCTTATGCTATCTTTGGGCCTAATAGTTTCCATTTTCAGGATATTAAAACCGGAAGGGTTCTTGGAGAAGGAAACACAAAAGGAGACTTATACATCTTAGAAGATTCTTCAAGCAATCCTACTTTATCAAGTTTTAATTCATGCATAGCTAGTAGTTCTAATGCAATATGGCACGCTAGATTGGGACATCCTCACTCGCGTGCCTTGGAAATAATATTGCCTAATATTTCGTTTAATAACTCGGTTTGTGAGTCTTGTATTTTAGGAAAACATTGTAAAAGTGTATTTCCTAAGTCCTCTACCATATATGAAAAATGTTTTGATTTGGTCCACTCGGATGTATGGACTTCCCCATGTTTATCAAGAGATAATAATAAGTACTTTGTGACATTCATTGATGAAAAGTCGAAATACACTTGGATCACCTTAATGCCATCTAAAGATAGAGTATTTGACGCTTTCATTAATTTTCAGAACTACATTACTAATCAATTCAAAACAAATGTTAAGGTACTTCGAACGGATAATGGAGGGGAATATACAAGCCACAAATTCAAAGAACACCTAGCTAAGCATGGAATAATCCACTAAACGAGCTGCCCATACACACCTCAACAAAATGGTGTAGCTGAAAGAAAGAATAGACATCTCATGGAAGTAGCTAGAGCTATGATGTTCCATTCCAACTTGCCAAGAAACTTCTGGGGAGATGCAGTCATGACGGCTTGCTATCTTATCAACCGAATTCCAACAAGAGTCCTAAAAGACGTCTCTCCCTTTGCAGTTTTAAATCACAATAAACCCTATATCAATCACTTACGAGTTCTTGGGTGTTTGTGTTTTGTATTTGTCCCAGGTACTCAGAGGGACAAACTAGAAGCCAAAAGTACAAGATGTGTATTCATAGGCTATTCTACCACTCAAAAGGGGTATAAGTGCTATGACCCCATCCGGAAGTGTACCCTGGTTTCAAGAGACGTGAAGTTCATAGAAAACCAAGGGTACTTTGACAAGAAACAAAATTGGGATAGCGTTAAAGACCTAGCCCGTTCTCCTTCAGATAGAACCGCCAGCTTAGAGTTCTTACTCAATCATTTGGGAAATCCGGCTCCAAGAGACTCTCATCAAGAGCAACCAGATCATCAGCCACAAGAAGGACCAAATTCAGAAAATAACAGTGAAGAAGAAGCAAACAACTTGGATAATGGTAATCAAGACCAAGCTCATCATGAAGAAGAATCCACTAGAGGAATGGAGCCAATGGTTAGTCAAGACCATGAGAGTGAAGAAATTAGTGCTCCTCAGCTTAGAAGAAGTACAAGGCTGAAGTATGGACCAGATCATTGGAAACAAACAAGGGTCTATTACAACAGCCAAGCCGTGGCTCATCCTCTCCAAGCGGTTTGTTCTCTTGCCCTCTTGCCATCAGAACACAAAGCATTCCTTGGAAAGATTGATCAACACCAAATTCCGAGCTCCTATGAAGAAGCAAAAGAACACAAAGAATGGTTAGCTGCTGTGGATGCTGAGATAGGGGCAATGGATAAGAATCATACTTGGGGGTAAACTGAGCTTCCAAAGGGAAAGAAGGCAGTAAGTTCCAAGTGGGTATTTACAATCAAATATCAATCTAATGGGGAGATTGAGCGGTACAAAGCCAGATTGGTAGCCAGCGGTTTCACCCAGACATATGGAGCTGATTATACCGATACTTTTGCGCCGGTGGCAAAGCTTCACACAGTTAGGGTCATCTTGTCCTTAGCCACAAATCTATCATGGGATCTATGGCAAATGGACGTGAAGAACGCCTTTCTTCAAGGAGAATTGGAAGAAGAAGTGTACATGACTCCACCACCTGGATTAGAACACTCAATCAGCCCCGGAAAAGTCCTAAGGTTAAGAAAGGCAATTTATGGTCTAAAGCAATCACCAAGGGCCTGGTATCATAAACTGAGCTTCACTCTTGTTGCTTGAGGATTTAGCCGGTCAGAAGCCGACCATACCTTGTTCACTCACCAGAGCTCCCGTGGGCTTATTGTGGTATTGGTTTATGTGGATGACTTGATCATCTCAGGTAGTGATCAAGTTGGGATTCAAGAAACCAAATCCTTCCTTAAGTCTGTTTTTGATATCAAGGACTTGGGAAAGCTTAAGTATTTCCTAGGGATAAAGATATGCCGATCCTCGGAAGGCCTATTTCTATCACAAAGGAAATATTCTCTTGATTTATTGCAGGAGACAAGAAAGCTAGGATCCAAACCAGCTAACACCCCACTTGAAGATGGCTACAAGGTCAAGAGAAAGGGGGAGAAAGAAGATGATCCGCTTGACAAGCCATTTGAAGACCCAGCACAATATCGGCGCCTAGTTGGTAAGCTCATCTATTTGACTATTACATGGCCTAACTTATGTTTTGCTGTGAATCAGGTTAGCCAACATATGAAGGAACCAACCGTGCATCATTGGAACATGGTGGAAAGAATATTGAGATACATCAAAGGTTCACCTGGCCAAGGAATTTGGATGGGGAAGA
Source organism: Cardamine chenopodiifolia (assembly GCA_963922655.1). Classification (NCBI taxonomy): domain Eukaryota; kingdom Viridiplantae; phylum Streptophyta; class Magnoliopsida; order Brassicales; family Brassicaceae; genus Cardamine; species Cardamine chenopodiifolia. The sequence continues at coordinate 14,174,631 of OZ000481.1, read as the reverse complement.
ATGGCAACACTGAGATAGTTGGATACTGCGATGCGGACTATGCGGGAGACACTATGGATAGGAAGTCTACAACTGGCTACTGTACTTTCATTGGAGGCAATCTAGTAACTTGGAAGTCTAAGAAGTAGAAGGTTGTGTCATGCTCAAGTGCGGAGTCAGAATATAGAGCAATGAGGAAGCTGACAAATGAATTAGTTTGGTTGAAGGCTCTTCTCAAGGATCTTGGCATAGAAACTTCAAGTCCCATCACAATGCATTGTGACAATCAGGTAGCCATTCATATAGCAACCAATCCAGTATTTCACGAGAGGACCAAGCACATTGAGATTGACTGCCACAAAGTTAGAGAGAAGATCATAGAAGGAGTGATATTTCCATGTTACACCAAGAGTGAAGACCAGTTGGCTGACATCTTCACCAAGGCTGCTAGCCTCAAAGTTTGCAACCACATCCACAGCAAACTTGGGTTAGTAGACCTTACTCATCCTTGATAATACTTGCCTATTCCGGGAAGACCACACTCTTTTTCCCTTACCAAGGTTTTGTCCCACTGGGTTTTCCTTGGTAAGGTTTTTAATGAGGTGGTAGTCCCGGTTCCCAAACTTAGCCTTCATTCCAATACTCCGGCTAAGTTTGAGGGGGAGTATTAATCAAGCTTATCATCCAGGGAGCTTAGGGAAGATGGTTGGATTTGGGTGTCCGTACAAGTCCGTACGGATCCGTACAAGTCCATACGGATCCGTACAAGGCCGTACAAGACCGTACAACCTTAGCGAGCCTCCGGAACATTTGAGGAAGCCTTCGTGAGTCTTCTAGAAGCTTGGAAACGTTTGGACCATGCACCAAGCCACTTGAGTGTCCAGGTGCATTGGCACCTTGTCCTTGGTCTTCCTTCTTATCCATTTGGTCAAGGAAGGGGCTGGAAACAGGCTGGCATGGTCAAGGACACCCAAAGACTACACTCCTATTGGCTGGTTCAAATTAAAGTTAAACCTAGGTTCCCTTGTAATTCTCCTATAAATATGCTATGTATTTCACAAAGATCAATAAGAAATTCTTCTCTAATATTCTACTATGGTGTTTCTTCTAGTTTATCTCAAAAGCTCTCATTTATAATCTCTAAAATCTAACACAAATGCTATGTTCTAGACGCAAGAAAGGTTATAGTCTCAAGGGATGTGAAGTTTGTGGAAACCAAGGGATTCTATGGTGAGAAGAACTGGGAAGAATTGAAGAATCTATCATCGTCACCATCAGACCGAGCAACAAACTTAAGGAGGATCTTGGAAAGTATTGGACTGCATCAACAAGAAAATAGCATAAGCACATCACATCAAGTTGAAGAAGCTATTCCCCTTGATCATGACAGAGGCAATGAAGAAGAGGAGCCAATCTTGGCATCACAAGAAGACTCAGCAATTCATGATCAAAGTGAATCAGCAGTTCAAAATGAAGCGGTTTATGATCAAAATGAAGCGGGTCCGGAAATTCAAGAAGAAGAACAAGCTCAAGAAGTACCCTTAAGGAGAAGTACAAGACAAAGGTTTGGCCCAGAACATTGGAAGCAAACCCGGGTGTATTACAACAACAAGGCAGTTGCGCATCCAATTCAAGCTGTTTGCACTCTAGCTCACTTCCCACTAGAACATCAAGTATACATTGGCAAGCTGGATAAAGCTGAGATTCCAACAAACTATGAAGAAGCCAAGAAACACAAAGTATTGAGAGATTCAGTTGGAGAAGAAAAAAGGGCTATGGAAATCAACAACACTTGGTATGAAGCAGAACTGCCAAAAGGAAAGAAGGTTGTAAGCTCTAGATGGATCTTCACTATCAAGTATAGAAGTGATGGAGAAATAGAGCGTTTACAAGGCTAGGCTGGTGGCTAGAGGATTCACTCAAACCTATGGAGAGGACTACCTTGACACATTTGCACATGTGGCAAAACTTCATACGGTAAGAGTTATTTTATCCTTAGCTACTAACTTGGAATGGGATCTTTGGCAGATGGACGTCAAGAATGCATTCTTGCAAGGAGAACTAGAGGATGAAGTATATATGACTCCACCACCAGGCTTGGAGGACTCAATTGCACCAGGAAAGGTGCTAAGACTCAAGAAAGCCATTTATGGACTGAAACAATCTCCTCGAGCATGGTACCACAAGCTGAGTACAACACTCAAGAGTAGAGGCTTCAAGAAGTCAGAAGCAGATCACACACTTTTCACATTGCAAAGCCAAGAAGGTATTGTAGTCATTCTCATTTACGTGGATGATAGAATCATCTCTGGGAATGACAAGGTAAGTGTTCAAGATACTAAAACATTCTTGAAATCTGTATTTGATATTAGGGATCTTGGAGAGCTAAAATACTTTCTAGGGATTGAGGTTTGTAGGTCTAAAGAAGGACTCTTCTTCTCCCAAAGAAAATACACTCTTGATCTATTGACTGAGGCAGGAAAGCTAGGAGCTAAACCTGCCAAAACTCCCCTAGAAGAAGGATACAAAGTCATACGAGAGGGGGAGCCTGAAGACAAACCATTAGATAATGTTAAACAATACAGGAAAATGGTTGGTAAGTTGATTTACCTTACTATTACTCGTCCTGATTTGTGCTTTGCTGTGAACTAGGTGAGCCAACATATGCAAGCTCCAAAAGTGCATCATTGGAACATGGTGGATCGGATCCTCAAATATCTCAAAGGAGCCCCAGGTCAAGGCATTTGGATGGGTTGCAACAAAAGCACATAAAATGTGGGTTATTGTGATGCTGACTGGGCTGGAGACAAAATGGATAGAAAATCCACCACTGGGTATTGCACATTCATTGGAGGCAACCTGGTCACTTGGAAAAGCAAGAAGCAAAAGGTGGTGTCATGTTCAAGCGCTGAAGCTGAATATAGAGCTATGAGGAAGCTCACAAATGAATTGACTTGGCTGAAGTCTCTACTCAAAGATCTAGGCATTGAATCACCAGATCCTATCACAATGCATTGTGACAACCAAGCTGCAATCCATATTGCATCCAACTCAGTGTTTCATGAGAGGACGAAGCATATTGAAGTGAATTGTCATAAGGTGCGTGAGATGGTGGAGAAAGGAGTAATCCTTCCATGTTTTACAAGAAGTTCAAATCAGTTAGCTGACATTTTTACTAAGGCAGCGAGTTTAAAGGTTTGTGAGTTCTTCCATTCAAAGCTTGGACTCATCGACATGTCTCAGCCATGATCCCCTTAGCTATGAAGTCTGCACTCTTTTTCCTTTAATATGGTTTTGTCCCATGAGGTTTTCCATAATAAGGTTTTTAATGAGGTGGGTTTTCATGGTTCCAAGCTCAACCTAGTTATCTCTACGGTTAAGCTTGAGGGGGAGTGTTGAATAAAGAAGAAAATGATCATAAGAAGGTTAACTTGAAGTGCAAAGAAGCAAGAAAAGAGTTGTTGGAGAGCTTCCTTGGGCTCCGTGAAAAGGAAATAGATGATTTTGAATTTCAAACTCAATCAGACCGTTGGAGGCTACTTCTCCTTCATACAAGTCGAGTTTCACTTCTATATAATGTATCTCTTGCTGTAACCTCAAATTCATTCTAATGAAAACTTCTCTTTATCTCTCATTCTCTTGTTTCTCTTGCAAACACTCTCCAATCTTCTATTCCGCAAATTGAATACAAAGAAGCAAGAAAAGAGTTGTTGGAGAGCTTCCTTGGGCTCCGTGAAAAGGAAGGAGATGATTTTGAATTTCAAGCTCAATCAGACCGTTGGAGGCTACTTCTCCTTCAAACAAGTCGAGTATCACTTCTATATAATGTATCTCTTGCTGTAACCTCAAATTCATTCTAATGGAAACTTCTCTTTATCTCTCATTCTCTTGTTTCTCTTGCAAACACTCTCCAATCTTCTATTCCGCAAATTCAATATTGGGGAGATGCCATAATGACAGCTTGTTATCCTGTTGATTTTAAGGAGAATAAACTAGAATTAGAAAATATCAAGAACTCAATGAGATTGAAGATGGCTGAGAGAGATTTCTGGAATATTTTTTCTTGTTATTATATCAATTCAGCTCGGTTTACATTGCATATATGTAAGAGAAAAAATTCAAACAACAAGACACAGGAATTTACAATGGTTAAAAGACTAACACCTTTAGCTTCCTAAAATGGTTAAACATGCTAAGATCAAGGCCTGGGCGTGTTTCTTCTTTGGGTGAGGAGCATGGAGCCTGCCTTTACCCAATGGCTCCTCATGTGCTTCTTCTTGGTTTTTCAACCCTTTGATCTGCTTAGAATTCAACCAAGAATTCTTCCTTCTAGTTACATCCCAATGTCTAGTTTTGCCACTTATTAAATCATCAGCTCCACTCTTTTCCTTACTTGTTGCATACGGCACTTCTCCCTTAGTCTTAGAGCATTCGCCAAGTTCCCAGATACTTGCTATGCACTCCAGCTCCTTGCCTTTGTTATTATGTGAACTCGCATTGCTACTTCCCATGTATGCCTTCTCATCCATATTCTCAACACTCCCCCTCAAGATAGGCTGGTAGGGATCCTTTAAGCCTATCTTGTCATGGATGTACTCACATATATTTAGGGAAGTAGCCTTTGTGAAGATGTCTGCCACCTAGTCTCCACTCTTCACAAACTTAGGGATTATTAGCCCATCTTGAATCTTGCCCCGGATGAAGTGACAATCCACTTCAATGTGTTTCGTTCTCTCATGAAACACTGGATTTGAAGCTATGTGTATTGCGGCTTGGTTATCGCAATAAAGGGTCATTGGTTTGGTTTCTTGAATACCCAAATCCTTGAGAAGAGCCTTCAGCCATATCATCTCCTTTGTGACTTCCTTCATTGCTCTATACTCAGCTTCAACACTTGACAATGCAATTACCTTCTGTTTTTTACTCCTCCAAGTGACAAGATTTCCTCCAAGTGACAAGATTTCCTCCTACAAATGTGCAATACCCAGTTGTAGATTTTCTATCTTGTTTGTCTCCAGCATAGTCTGAATCACAATAGGCTTCCAATTCAGTATTTTCATTGCGACTCAACCATATTCCCTTTCCAGGGTTCCCCTTGAGATACCTAAGTATTCTCTACACCATGCCCCAATGGTGTGCTTTTGGAGCTTGCATGTGCTGGCTCACCCTATTCACGGCAAACCATATATCCGGCCGAGTTATAGTTAAGTAGATTAGTTTTCCAACTAACCTTTGATATTGCTTGACATCAGGCCACATTTCCTCCTTACTCACATCTTGATAGCCTTCTTCAATGGGCGTTTTTGCTGGCTTCGACCCTAACTTGCCGGTTTCCTTTAGTAAGTCAATCACATACTTCCTTTGTGATATAAACATCCCATTTGGCTCTCTGATCATCTCAATGCCCAAGAAATACCTCAGCTCTCCCAAATCTTTTATATCAAACGTGGAGCTCAGAATTACCTTGGTCCTTTTAACTCCTTCAACATCACTTCCGGTGATGATGATATCATCTACATAGATAAGAACAGCCACTAGCCCCTCTTTACTCCTCTTGGTGAATAGGGTATGATCAGCTTCCGACTTCACAAATTCCTTCTCTAGCAAGCATCTGCTCAGTCTTTGGTACCAGGCCCTCGGGGATTGTTTCAAACCATAAATAGCTTTCTTCAATTCACAGACCTGATTTGTACCTGTACCATATCCTTGTGGAAGAGCCATAAAGACTTCCTCTTCTAGGTCTCCTTGTAAAAAGGCATTTTTTACATCCATTTGCCATAACTCCCATGACAAGTTAACCGCAATGGATAGGAGAACCCTTACCGAATGCAATTTTGCCACCGGAGCAAAAGTTTCTGTATAATCTTCTCCATAGACTTGTGTGTATCCCTTTGCCACTAGTCTCGCTTTGTATCTCTCGACTTCACCATTGCTTTTATACTTGATAGTATAAACCCATCTACATCCCACTAACTTCTTCCCTCTTGGCAGCTCAGTCAAATTCCATGTATTGTTTCTCACCATAGAGCTGATCTCTTCTTCCATGGCTTTAATCCATCTCTCGTCTCTACATGCTTCCTCATATGATGCTGGGACTTGATGTTCATCAATCTTGGTGAGGTAAGCTTGCTGCTCAGCACCTAAATAGGACACTGAACTATATGCTTCAATAGGATATTTTATGTCACTTACGGTTAATTTTCTTCTCTTTGAAGTACATGATCTACTTGGTAAGGGAGGGATACTGTCGCCTATAGGTTCAGAATCAAAGTCTGCCGTACGCCCAGAACATCCCTCACCTACGGTAGACTTCACCTCAGATCCTATATGCTCTTGTTGAACCGTAGCTAATCCATTGTAATACACCCTAGTGTTTTTCCAATTTTCCGGGCCATGCCTTATCCGTTGGCTTCTTCTTAGAGGGGGTTCTTGAGTTACCTCAACTTCTTCATGTTCAGACTCCCCCTCACCACTTGCAAGTTCTGATTCTTCAACCAGTTCGGAATCCCTTGGTAGTGAGCTTGTATCCGATGAGAGTTGCTCATTGTCTTCTTCTTCCTCTTCACCTCCTTGCTCATTCTGAGATATCCCTTGCTCATCATTACCTCCATTCAAACCATTGACATCTGCCAAGATGCTTCTTAGCACTCGCTCTCTGTCTATGCCCGAGCTCACAATGTCATCTAAATCCTCCCATTTTTTTTCTTCAAAATACCCACAATTCTCATCAAAACGCACCTCTCTTGACACATATATCTTATTTGTTTCTGGATGGAAACACTTGTATCCCTTCTGAGTGCTTGAGTATCCCACAAAAATACATTTGATGCTTTTTGGCTCAAGTTTACTCCTTAGTGCATCAGGGGTAAAGACATAGCATTTACACCCGAAAACTCTTAGGTGATCAATGCTTGGCTTTACTCCATTCAAAATTTCAAATGGAGACTTGTGGCTCAGACTTTCTGTGGGTAAACGATTAATCACATAGCATGCCGCCATCACAGCATCTCCCCAAAAACTCTTAGGCACGCCTCTATCAAACATCATACTTCTAGCCACTTCCAGCAAATGTCTATTCTTTCTCTCGGAAACTCCATTCTGCTGAGGTGTGTATGCACAAGAAGTCTGGTGAATTATCCCATTGTCATCCAGCAACTTCTTGAATCTATTACTCATATACTCTCCACCATTATCACTCCTAAGGATCTTGATCTTTGTACCAAACTGATTCAGTGTATAGTTGTAGAATTTTTGAAATGATTCAAATACTTGATCCTTAGAGCTCATTAGAGTTACCCAAGTGTACTTTGACCTTTGATCAATGAAAGACACGAATTACTTATATTGATCTTTTGAAGTACAGGGGGCTGACCACACATCAGAATGTATCAACTCAAAACACTTCTCATACACAGTAGTAGATTCCGGAAACACTTTCCTACAATGCTTCCCTAAGACACATGCTTCACACTCCTTATTAGGTAAGGTGAGGTTGGGCAGGACCATGCTGAGCACCTTGTGACTTGGATGACCAAGGCGTGAGTGCCATAAAGGGCTTGAACCAACCAGACTAACCGCAAACGACTCCATCACTCCATCTTCTTTATTCAGCAAATACAAACCACCTTCCACATTCCCTACTCCGATTACTTCCTTAGTCTCATTATCCTGAAACTCAACATCATTAGATCCAAAAATAACTTTGCAATCTAGATCCTTAGTTGCTTTATATACCGAGAGTAAGTTAGATGTGAATTCCGGAATGTATAAGGCCTTAGTATTTTTCCTAAACACTTTTAGGTCTCCAATTCCTTCTATTTGAACCTCTTTTCCATTTGCAACTTTAACATTTCCTTCACAAGGCTTAATATTTGTTAACAGCTTGGCATTACAAATCATATTATGACTTGCTCTAGAATCTATTATCACCTTCTCCCTAGCTTTAGAGGTAAAGAAAACCTTACCAGACTCAGCTAGCTTAGCAATACTCTTGATGAGAGCTTCCAGGTCGCTTTTCCTCACCAAGTTGTCATTTTCCACGTTTGCTACTCCAGCAAAGTTCCTTGGTCCTTGACTACTTCCTTGGTCATTTCCCCTTAGCCTAGCTGGCTTTAAATGTGGGTGCAAGGTCCAGCATTTTTCCTTAGTATGTCCTTTCATCTTGCAATGCTCACATTCCAGACTCCTTCTTTCTCCATAGAGTTGGCTCCTATGTGCAGCATGTGCCATTTCGCTTGATGCTTTGAACAAGCCCCTAGACCCTTCCTCCTTTTGGATCTGTTGACAGACTTCATTCAGCGTTGGAAGCTTGTCAAAGCGAAGGATGTGTTGAATGAGGCTCTTGTAGGACTCATTTAACGTGAGTAGTAGCCCAAACACCTGGTCCTGTTCCCTCCTCTCATTCAATTCCTTGGGGTCATTTGTTGCTGGCCTGAGCATCTCAAGCTCAGCCCATAAGCCTCTAAATACCCCAAATAGATCCTTGAATGCCTTTCCATCTTGCTGAAGGTCATTCAACGCTTTCTTCACCTCAAAAATCCTAGAAATGTTTGAGATGTCTCCATACACTCCTTTGAGTGTGTCCCACAGCTCCTTGGCTGTCTCACAGTAGGAGTAAGCAGCGAGTATTGATGGCTCTAGAGAGTTCTGGAGCACTGCAAGAACTTGTTGGTCTTCTTGCTCCCACTTCTGGCCCTTCACAACGCCATCACCTGCTGCTCCTTCTCCAGCTACCTCCTCTGGAGTTTCCACATAACTCCATAGACCTCTGCTTCTTAGAGCAGTTCTTGTAGTCCTTGACCACAGCAAGTAGTTGCTCCCTTTGAAGACAACCGGCAGTACAACTTGTTTCTGCATCTCCATAGGTTTTCTTTCTTATCTTCAACAACCAGCTTGAGAATATGGAGAGAAATAAGGGAACAAGAAAAAAAATCTGAGAGTGAAAGTTTTAGATGAGAAAGAAACAGTTTAGAAGATTTTCAAGGATCTCTAAACATGCTCTGATACCATGTTGATTTTAAGGAGAATAAACTAGAATTAGAAAATATCAAGAACTCAATGAGATTGAAGATGGCTGAGAGAGATTTCTGGAATATTTTTTCTTATTATTATATCAATTCAGCTCGGTTTACATTGCATATATGTAAGAGAAAAAATTCAAACAACAAGACACAGGAATTTACAATGGTTAAAAGACTAACACCTTTAGCTTCCTAAAATGGTTAAACATGCTAAGATCAAGGCCTGGGCGTGTTTCTTCTTTGGGTGAGGAGCATGGAGCCTGCCTTTACCCAATGGCTCCTCATGTGCTTCTTCTTGGTTTTTCAACCCTTTGATCTGCTTAGAATTCAACCAAGAATTCTTCCTTCTAGTTACATCCCAATGTCTAGTTTTGCCACTCATTAAATCATCAGCTCCACTCTTTTCCTTACTTGTTGCATACGGCACTTCTCCCTTAGTCTTAGAGCATTCGCCAAGTTCCCAGATACTTGCTATGCACTCCAGCTCCTTGCCTTTGTTATTATGTGAACTCGCATTGCTACTTCCCATGTATGCCTTCTCATCCATATTCTCAACATATCCCCGAGTCACAAAGAAGCAAGCTGGAGCCCAAAATTATGAGATGTGTCTTTGTTGGATACTATTAATCAAGCTTATCATCAAGGGAGCTTAGGGAAGATGGTTGTATTTGGGTGTCCGTACAAGTCCGTACGGATCCGTACAAGTCCGTACGGATCCGTACAAGTCCGTACGGATCCGTACAAGTCCGTACAAGTCCGTACGGATCCGTACAAGTCCGTATAAGTCCGTACGGATCCGTACAAGGCCGTACAAGACCGTACAACCTTAGCGAGCCTCCGGAACATTTGAGAAAGCCTTCGAGAGTCTTCTAGAAGCTTGGAAACGTTTGGACCATGCACCAAGCCACTTGAGTGTCCAGGTGCATTGGCACCTTGTCCTTGGTCTTCCTTTTTATCCATTTGGTCAAGGAAGGGGCTGGAAACAGGCTGGCATGGTCAAGGACGCCCAAAGACTACACTCCTATTGGCTGGTTCAAATTAAAGTTAAACCTAGGTTCCCTTGTAATTCTCCTATAAATATGCTATGTATTTCACAAAGATCAATAAGAAATTCTTCTCTAATATTCTACTATGGTGTTTCTTCTAGTTTATCTCAAAAGCTCTCATTTATAATCTCTAAAATCTAACATGGTATCAGAGCATTGATCTTGCTCCTATCTATTCTGCTTTATTCTTGGTTATTCTCCATCATTCTCCATCATTCTCCATCATTTCTCCATCATTTCTCCATCATTTCTCCATCAGTTCTTGTCATTTCTACTCATTCTCCACGTTTTTCTTCTTTATTTTCTCCTTTCTCACGCTGCTAGCTTCATTTCTCTCTGAGAGAAATTCCTCAAATCCATTGGTGCTGAGTTGAGAAAGTTGCTAGCTTTGTGATTTTCACTTCATTTTCTTCCTTTCACGTTGCTAGCCTCATTTCTCTCTGAGAGAAATTCCTCAAATCCATTGGTGCTGAGTTGAGAAAGTTGCTAGCTTTGTGATTAAACACCAAGAAAATCATGGAAAATCTAAAAACCATGATCATTCCGGTTACCCTCAAAGGGAATAATTACTTGCTGTGGGCAAGAACAACTAAGACTGCTTTGTGTGGAAGAGGTTTGTGGAGACACATTGAGATCACACAAAACCCTAAAGAAGACACACAAGATGAAGAAAATGAGACCAAGACCGAGGAGGAAATCAAATGGTTTCAAGAAGACCAAACGGTTTTGGGTCTCCTTCAAAACTCACTAGACCCATCAATCCTAGAGGCATACTCCTATTGTGACACTGCAAAGGAGCTTTGGGATACACTAAAGAATGTCTACGGGAACATCTCCAACTTGACCCGGGTCTTCGAAGTAAAAAGGGCAATCAACAATCTCAATCAAGAGGAACTAGAATTTACTCAACACTTTGGGAAATTTAGATCTCTTTGGGCTGAATTAGAGATGTTACGTCCAAGCACAAAGGATTTTTCAATCATTGAAGAAAGAAGAGAACAAGATAAGGTCTTCGGTTTGCTTCTCACACTCAATCCGGCGTTTAACGACCTCATAAAGCATATCTTAAGATCGGAGAAGCTCCCTAGACTTGATGAAGTTTGTGCACAAATTCAAAAGGAACAAGGGTCCTTTGGTCTCTTTAGTGGTAAACAAGAACTCCCAATGGCCAATAAGGGCAATTACCAACCAAATCAAGGCTACAAAGGCAAGAATAGGAAAACATGCGATCATTGCAAGAAGGATGGTCATACAAAGGAGGATTGCTGGATCCTTCATCCAAATCTCAAGCCCAAAGATTGGCATCCAAGGGAATTCAAGCCAAGAAAGTTCCAAGCTCATCAAGCACAAGAAACGCCAAGCTCATCAAACTCAACAAAACAACATCAAACCGAAAGCTTGAAACAAGGAGATGAGATGGCCATGGTAGCATATTCAAATGACGTGGTGCGCAAGTCAGACTTAGAAGCACTCATTCGATCCATCGCCGCACTAAAGGAGTCCGGTATCACATACTTTGCTACTAAACCTAATAAGACTAGCACTTCTCTTGTTATTGATTCTGGAGCTTCTCATCACATGATTAGTAATCCAAATTTGATTAGTAACATTAAAACTGCTAGTGGAAATGTAGTGATTGCTAATGGTGATAGGATACCGGTTAAAGGAATAGGAAGTTTAAAACTATTTGACAAAGAATCTCAAGCTTTCTACATGACATCTTTCACTTCGAATCTTGTATCGGTTAAGAGAGCTACTACTGATCTTGATGCTTATGCTATCTTTGGGCCTAATAGTTTCCATTTTCAGGATATTAAAACCGGAAGGGTTCTTGGAGAAGGAAACACAAAAGGAGACTTATACATCTTAGAAGATTCTTCAAGCAATCCTACTTTATCAAGTTTTAATTCATGCATAGCTAGTAGTTCTAATGCAATATGGCACGCTAGATTGAGACATCCTCACTCGCGTGCCTTGGAAATAATATTGCCTAATATTTCGTTTAATAACTCGGTTTGTGAGTCTTGTATTTTAGGAAAACATTGTAAAAGTGTATTTCCTAAGTCCTCTACCATATATGAAAAATGTTTTGATTTGGTCCACTCGGATGTATGGACTTCCCCATGTTTATCAAGAGATAATAATAAGTACTTTGTGACATTCATTGATGAAAAGTCGAAATACACTTGGATCACCTTAATGCCATCTAAAGATAGAGTATTTGACGCTTTCATTAATTTTCAGAACTACATTACTAATCAATTCAAAACAAATGTTAAGGTACTTCGAACGGATAATGGAGGGGAATATACAAGCCACAAATTCAAAGAACACCTAGCTAAGCATGGAATAATCCACCAAATGAGCTGCCCATACACACCTCAACAAAATGGTGTAGCTGAAAGAAAGAATAGACATCTCATGGAAGTAGCTAGAGCTATGATGTTCCATTCCAACTTGCCAAGAAACTTCTGGGGAGATGCAGTCATGACGGCTTGCTATCTTATCAACCGAATTCCAACAAGAGTCCTAAAGGACGTCTCTCCCTTTGAAGTTTTAAATCACAATAAACCCTATATCAATCACTTATGAGTTCTTGGGTGTTTGTGTTTTGTATTTGTCCCAGGTACTCAGAGGGACAAACTAGAAGCCAAAAGCACAAGATGTGTATTCATAGGCTATTCTACCACTCAAAAGGGGTATAAGTGCTATGATCCCATCCGGAAGTGTACCCTGGTTTCAAGAGACGTGAAGTTCATAGAAAACCAAGGGTACTTTGACAAGAAACAAAATTGGGATAGCGTTAAAGACCTAGCCCGTTCTCCTTCAGATAGAACCGCCAGCTTAGAGTTCTTACTCAATCATTTGGGAAATCCGGCTCCAAGAGACTCTCATCAAGAGCAACCAGATCATCAGCCACAAGAAGGACCAAATTCTGAAAATAACAGTGAAGAAGAAGCAAACAACTTGGATAATGGTAATCAAGACCAAGCTCATCATGAAGAAGAATCCATTGGAGGAATGGAGCCAATGGTTAGTCAAGACCATGAGAGTGAAGAAATTAGTGCTCCTCAGCTTAGAAGAAGTACAAGGCTGAAGTATGGACCAGATCATTGGAAACAAACAAGGGTCTATTACAACAGCCAAGCTGTGGCTCATCCTCTCCAAGCGGTTTGTTCTCTTGCCCTCTTGCCATCAGAACACAAAGCATTCCTTGGAAAGATTGATCAACACCAAATTCCGAGCTCCTATGAAGAAGCAAAAGAACACAAAGAATGGTTAGCTGCTGTGGATGCTGAGATAGGGGCAATGGATAAGAATCATACTTGGGATGAAACTGAGCTTCCAAAGGGAAAGAAGGCAGTAAGTTCCAAGTGGGTATTTACAATCAAATATCAATCTAATGGGGAGATTGAGCGGTACAAAGCCAGATTGGTAGCCAGAGGTTTCACCCAGACATATGGAGCTGATTATACCGATACTTTTGCGCCAGTGGCAAAGCTTCACATAGTTAGGGTCATCTTGTCCTTAGCCACAAATCTATCATGGGATCTATGGCAAATGGACGTGAAGAACGCCTTTCTTCAAGGAGAATTGGAAGAAGAAGTGTACATGACTCCACCACCTGGATTAGAACACTCAATCAGCCCCGGAAAAGTCCTAAGGTTAAGAAAGGCAATTTATGGTCTAAAGCAATCACCAAGGGCCTGGTATCATAAACTGAGCTTCACTCTTGTTGCTCGAGGATTTAGCCGGTCAGAAGCTGACCATACCTTGTTCACTCACCAGAGCTCCCGTGGGCTTATTGTGGTATTGGTTTATGTGGATGACTTGATCATCTCAGGTAGTGATCAAGTTGGGATTCAAGAAACCAAATCCTTCCTTAAGTCTGTTTTTGATATCAAGGACTTGGGAGAGCTTAAGTATTTCCTAGGGATAGAGATATGCCGATCCTCAGAAGGCCTATTTCTATCACAAAGGAAATATTCTCTTGATTTATTGCAGGAGACAAGAAAGCTAGGATCCAAACCAGCTAAGACCCCACTTGAAGATGGCTACAAGGTCAAGAGAAAGGGGGAGAAAGAAGATGATCCGCTTGACAAGCCATTTGAAGACCCAGCACAATATCGGCGCCTAGTTGGTAAGCTCATCTATTTGACTATTACACGGCCTGACTTATGTTTTGCTGTGAATCAGGTTAGCCAACATATGAAGGAACCAACCGTGCATCATAGGAACATGGTGGAAAGAATATTGAGATACATCAAAGGTTCACCTGGCCAAGGAATTTGGATAGGGAAGAATGGCAACACTAAGATAGTTGGATACTGCGATGCGGACTATGCAGGAGACACTATGGATAAGAAGTCTACAACTGGCTACTGTACTTTCATTGGAGGCAATCTAGTAACTTGGAAGTCTAAGAAGCAGAAGGTTGTGTCATGCTCAAGTGCGGAGTCAGAATATAGAGCAATGAGGAAGCTGACAAATGAATTAGTTTTGTTGAAGGCTCTTCTCAAGGATCTTGGCATAGAAACTTCAAGTCCCATCACAATGCATTGTGACAATCAGGCAGCCATTCATATAGCAACCAATCCAGTATTTCACGAGAGGACCAAGCACATTGAGATTGACTGCCACAAAGTTAGAGAGAAGATCATAGAAGGAGTGATACTTCCATGTTACACCAAGAGTGAAGACCAGTTGGCTGACATCTTCACCAAGGCTGCTAGCCTCAAAGTTTGCAACCACATCCACAGCAAACTTGGGTTAGTAGACCTTACTCATCCTTGATAATACTTGCCTGTTCCGGGAAGACCACACTCTTTTTCTCTTACCAAGGTTTTGTCCCACTGGGTTTTCCTTGGTAAGGTTTTTAATGAGGTGGTAGTCCCGGTTCCCAAACTTAGCCTTCATTCCAACACTCCGGCTAAGTTTGAGGGAGAGTATTAATCAAGCTTATCATCAAGGGAGCTTAGGGAAGATGGTTGGATTTGGGTGTCCGTACAAGTCCGTACGGATCCGTACAAGTCCCTACAAGTCCGTACTGATCCGTACAAGGCCGTACAAGACCGTACAACCTTAGCGAGCCTCCAGAACATTTGAGGAAGCCTTCGAGAGTCTTCTAGAAGCTTGGAAACGTTTGGACCATGCACCAAGCCACTTGAGTGTCCAGGTGCATTGGCACCTTGTCCTTGGTCTTCCTTCTTATCCATTTGGTCAAGGAAGGGGCTGGAAACAGGCTGGCATGGTCAAAGACGCCCAAAGACTACACTCCTATTGGCTGGTTCAAATTAAAGTTAAACCTAGGTTCCCTTGTAATTCTCCTATAAATATGCTATGTATTTCACAAAGATCAATAAGAAATTCTTCTTTAATATTCTACTATGGTGTTTCTTCTAGTTTATCTCAAAAGCTCTCATTTATAATCTCTAAAATCTAACAGATACTTAAGTACCCAAAAGGGGTATAAGTGTTATAATCCAGAAACTTATAGGATTCATGTGTCAAGAGAAGTCCAATTTGAAGAGGAGAATGGATATTTTCAAAGTGAGAGTTGGAAAGACCTTGAGGAGATTGTTAGTTCAAGTCTGGATAGGGCACAAGTACTAAGGAGCATTTTAGTGAGTGAAGATGGACAGAGAAGAGGCACGGATGACTTGGAAACTTCTTCTAATAGGAGTGAATATGAAGTAAAAGAAGGCAGAAACGAGTCTCAAATCTCCGAGGAAAGTGATTCAGCTCTCGGAGAATCAAGTGGTACTAAAAATTAACCAGAAGGAGAAGAAGTGACCATAGACCCTGAGAAAGGTCTGATGCATGAGGAGGGTGAAGAAACCCAAGCCTCAGAACCTATCTTAAGAAGGAGTCAGAGGAGAAAATTTGATCTGGAAAATTGGAAAAATACAAGGGTTTACTTCAATGGTCTATCTATGGTTCAACAAGACAACACAAGGACTGAGGCGTTGTTTAGTGTGAGTAGGGGATGTTCTGGGCGTACGGCAGGCTTTGACCCTGATCCTATAAGCGACAGCATCCCTCCCTCATCTACTAAGCAACACAACTCACAAGAAGAAAATCTAGCCGTTACAACTGTAAGGTATCCTATTGAAGCATATTTTTCTACAATTCAGTTACCGGATAAGGATCAAGCATTTGTGAGTGCAATTGATGAGCAAGTACCAACAACCTATGAAGAATCTTGTAAAAGCAAAGTGTGGATTGAGGCAATGGAAGAAGAAATTGCCTCAATGATCAGAAATAATACTTGGAGCATGATGGAGTTGCCTAAGGGAAAGAAAACCGTGGGCTGTAGGTGGGTCTATACGATTAAGTACAAGAGCACAAGAGAGATAGAGAGGTACAAAGCTCGGCTGGTGGCTAAGGGGTATACACAAGTCTACGGGGAAGACTACACCGAGATATTTGCACCGGTTGCCAAACTTCACTCAGTCCGAGTTCTTTTGTCGATTGCCATAAATCTCTCATGGGGGCTGTGGCAAATGGACGTAAGAAATGCATTCTTGCAAGGAGACTTAGAAGAAGAAGTTTACATAGCGGCTCCTCAAGGATATGACCAGAAGCAAGGCCAAGTATGTAAACTAAGAAAGGCAATTTATGGTCTCAAGCAGTCCCCGAGAGCTTGGTACCAAAGATTAAGTGGCTGCCTTGAAGAGGAGAATTTTAAAAAATCAGAAGCTGATCACTCTCTATTCACCAAACGAGGAGAAAAGGGGATCATAGTGATTTTGATTTATGTTGATGACATCATAATCACTGGTAATGTGAAGAGGGCATTCTAAGGACCAAGGAAATCTTGAAAAAATCATTTGACATAAAGGATTTGTACATTTTAGAGGATATGAAGGTGATTTTTAAGGGAAGAAGATTAGAAGAGAAGAGTAATAAAGATGATGAATAGAAGTTTTTTAGAGAAGAACTTCAATATTTCGTGTGTAATGTTTTCTTACAATGCCATACTCATATATGCACGCTTTACATGAATTATTGAGTGAAAAATATCTCACCAACACCTCTACACAAGTATAGGCGAGCCATGCTTCTCCCAAGTGCTCCCACCTACTCCTCTTTGCAACTTGCTATACTTGTGCTGAGTGAGAAAAAACTGGTCTGCTTCTAACCAATTCAGTTCCTTCTCCACTTCTTGTTTGGTCTCGTTTTAGTTGATCTTAGCTACTCATTGGTGCTTTATTTCATGTCCAAGCAAGACTTTATTCTTCTTCTCTTCCTTACTTGTTTTGCATGGTATACCTTCTCTTTTTACTCCTGAGCTTTCACCATATTCCAACACACTTGCTATACATGCTAACTTTTTCCCTTTGATATTGTCCCCTCTCCTTTCACGTGCACAGACCTTCACATCCATATTCTCAACACTCCCCCTCAAGATAGGCTGGTAGGGGTCCTTTAAGCCGATCTTGCCATGGATGTATTCACAGATGCGTGAAGAAGTAGCCTTGGTAAATATATCCGCCAATTGTTCTCCACTCTTCACAAACTTGGGAACCACAACTCCCTCCTGAATCTTGTCTCGGATGAAATGACAATCCACCTCAATGTGTTTTGTCCTTTCATGAAACACCGGGTTTGAAGCTATGTGTATTGCTGCTTGGTTATCACAATACAATGTCATTGGTTTGTCTTCTTGAACTCCCAAGTCATGTAGAAGCGCCTTCAGCCATATCATTTATTTTGTGGCTTCTCTCATTGCTCTATACTCAACTTCAGCACTAGATAGAGAGATTACCTTTTGTTTTTTGCTTCTCCAGGTGACAAGATTCCCACCTATGAATGTACAATAACCGGTTGTAGACTTTCTATCTTGTCTATCCCCAGCCCAATCCGCATCACAAAACGCTTCTACATCTGCTCTTCCATGACACTCTAGCCAAATACCTCTTCCTGGGTTCTCTTTTAGATATCTCAAGATCCTTTCAATCATTCCCCAATGGTGTGTTGTTGGCGCTTGCATGTGTTGACTTACTTTATTCACCGCAAAACAAATATCCGGCCTTGTTATGGTCAAATAGATTAGTTTACCAACTAACCTTTGGTACTGCTTGATGTCAGACCATATCTCCACGTTGCACTCTTCTTGATAACCTTCTTCAATAGGAGTCTTAGCCGGTTTACACCCAAGCTTCCCAGTTTCTTTTAGTAAGTCGATCACATACTTCCTTTGCGATATAAACATTCCCTTTGTCTCTCTGCTCATCTCAATGCCTAGGAAGTATTTGAGCTCTCCTAGGTCTTTTATATTAAAAGTAGAGTTTAGATCATCCTTAGTCCGTTTCATCTCCTCACAATCACTTCCTGTAACAATAATGTCATCCACGTAGATGAGCACCACAACTATCCCTTCTTTGCTCTTTTTGGTAAAGAGAGAGTGATCCGCTTCAGATTTTATAAACCCTTTCTCCAACAGGCACCGGCTTAAACGTTGGTACCAAACTCTCGGAGATTGCTTCAAGCCATATATAGCCTTCTTTAATCTACACACTTGATCTGAACCTGCTCCATAACCTTCTGGAAGTTCCATAAAAACTTCTTCTTCTAAATCCCGTTGTAAGAAAGCGTTTCTCACATCCATTTGCCACAAATTCCATGACAGATTAATGGCAATGGATAGTAGAACCCTCACCGAGTGCAACTTCGCTACTGGAGCAAAAGTTTCAGTATAATCTTCTCCATATACTTGTGTATATCCTTTTGCCACTAGTCTAGCTTTATACCTCTCAATTTCACCGTTGCTCTTGTATTTGATAGTATACACCCATCTACATCCCACAAGTTTCTTCCCGCTGGGCAATTTTGTCAAGTCCCAAGTATTATTTCTCAACATAGATGCAATCTCTTCCCCCATGGCATCAACCCATAACTTGTCCATGCTTGCTTCCTCATAAGAATTAGGTACTTTTCTATCAATAGTGCTCAGAAATGCCTGATGATCAGCTGAAGTATTAGAAATCGAGTAGTATTCCTCAATAGGATATCTTATGGCTATCTTCTCTTCTTGTGCGGTGTTATGCTTAGGGGACAAGAAGGAGACGCTGTCGCCTATAGGATCAGGATCTAAGCCTGCCGTACGCCCAGTACATCCCTCTCTTATCCCAAGCACAACCTCAGTTCCCATGTGATCTTGATGAGCCATAGCCATCCCATTGTAATACACTCTAGTATTTTTCCAACTTTCAGGTTCGTGTCTTATCCTTTGGCTTCTTCTTAACTGAGGAGCTTGCACTTCTTCCACTTCTTCAGATTCTATCTCCCCCTCACCTCTTGTACTCTCCTCTTCTTCTACCAGTTCTGGGTCTAATGGTACAGTATCTGGAACTATCGGAAGCTGCTCACTTTCTTCTACTTCTTCTTCACCCCTCTGCTCATTATCATCACTCTCCCGGCCATCTATGCTTTCCCAAATGCTTCTTAGAACTTGATCTCTATCTGCATTTGAGTTCACAATCTCATCTAATTCTTCCCATTTCTTTTTCTCAAAGTAACCATACTCTTCTTCAAATTGCACCTCCCTTGACACATACATTCTATTACTCTCTGGGTTAAGACATTTGTATCCCTTTTGAGTGCTTGAGTATCCCACAAACACACACTTAATACTCTTCGGCTCTAACTTATTTCTTTGTGCTTCTGGGACAAGAACGTAACTTCTACACCCAAAGACTCTCAAGTGACTGATACTAAGTGTGTTTAAACAACCCTCTAGCACCTTCCTCCTTCTGAACTTGTTGACACACTTCATTTAATGTTGGAAGCTTGTCAAATCGAAGGATATGCTGAATGAGTCCCTTGTAAGAGTCATCAAGTGTGAGTAAGAGACCAAACACTTGATCTTGCTCTCTCCTCTCATTCAACTCCTTTGGGTCGTTTGTTGTAGGTCTAAGCATTTCCAGCTCTGCCCACAACCCTCTAAACTCCCCAAACAAGTCCTTGAACGCCTTCCCATTCTGCTGAAGGTCATTCAATGCCTTCTTCACCTCAAAGATCCTTGAAATGTTTGAGGTGTCTCCATAAACTCCCTTGAGCGTCTCCCATAGCTCCTTGGAGTTCTCACAGTATGAATAGGCCGCCAATATAGATGGCTCAAGAGAGCTTTGAAGTGCAGCCAAGACTTGAGCATCTTCTTGCTCCCGCTTCCTCTCTGTCATACCGCCATCTTCAGCCCTTCCTTCTTCAGCGTTTCCCCCTAAGCTATCAACATACTCCCACATCCCTCTTCCTCTTAGGACTGTCTTTGTGGTTCTGGACCACAAAATATAGTTATTCCCCTTGATAATAACTGGTAGAACCATATTCTTGGAGCTTTCCATGACTTGAAATTTTTGGTGAATAGTACACACGAGAAAGAAAATAAACAGAGTGATTTGAAGTGTTTGAGGGATATGAACGAGTTTAAGATCTTGTTTAGGACCTTAACTACTCTGATACCATGTAGATTTTAGAGGATATGAAGGTGATTTTTAAGGGAAGAAGATTAGAAGAGAAGAGTAATGAAGATGATGAATAGAAGTTTTTTAGAGAAGAACTTCAATATTTCGTGTGTAATGTTTTCTTACAATGCCATACTCATATATGCACGCTTTACATGAATTATTGAGTGAAAAATATCTCACCAACACCTCTACACAAGTATAGGCGAGCCATGCTTCTCCCAACTGCTCCCACCTACTCCTCTTTGCAACTTGCTCCACTTGTGCTGAGTGAGAAAAAACTGGTCTGCTTCTAACCAATTCAGTTCCTTCTCCACTTCTTGTTTGGTCTCGTTTTAGTTGATCTTAGCTACTCATTGGTGCTTTATTTCATGTCCAAGCAAGACTTTATTCTTCTTCTCTTCCTTACTTGTTTTGCATGGTATACCTTCTCTTTTTACTCCTGAGCTTTCACCATATTCCAACACACTTGCTATACATGCTAACTCTTTCCCTTTGATATTGTCCCCTCTCCTTTCATGTGCACAGACCTTCATATCCATATTCTCAACAGGATTTAGGGGAGCTAAAATATGTCCTTGGAATTGAAATGATGAGGTCGGAGAAAGGGATGTTTATCTCTCAAACGAAGTATGCTCTGGATCTCTTAACCGAGACTGGAAAGCTTGGAGGATGCCTGCAAAGACTCCTATTGAAGATGGGTACCAAGATGTACCTGCGGGGGAGCTATGGGCTGATGTGAAACAATACCAAAGGCTAGTGGGAAAATTAATCTACTTAACTATCACACGTCCTGATATTAGTTTTGCAGTGAATCGTGTGAGTCAACATATGCAAGCCCCAAGAGTGCATCATTGGAATATGGTAGAAAGAATTCTAAGGTATCTCAAAGGGAGTCCCAGGAAGGGAGTGTGGCTTAAGTGTTGTGGAAATACAGAGCTAGTAGGATACTGTGATGCAGATTGCAGAGGTGATAAAATGGATAGGAAGTCCACTACTGGATATTGCACATTCGTTGGAGGTAATCTAGTGACTTGGAGAAGTAAGAAACAAAAGGTAACAGCCTTATCAAGTGCCGAGGCAGAGTATCGGGCAATGAAAGAAGTAACAAAATAGTTGATCTGGTTGAAAGCTTTGCTTAGAGATCTGGGAATACATGAGGGTAAACCAATCACTCTCTATTGTGATAACCAAGCAGCCATACACATTGACTCCAATCTAGTTTTCCATGAGCGAACAAAACACATTGAGATAGACTGTCATTTTGTTCGAGAAAGAATTCAAGGAGGAGTTGTGATTCCAAGGTTCATCAAGAGTGAAGAACAAGTGGCAGATATCTTCACCAAGGCAACCACATCGCTAGTCAGCAACTATATACAGTCCAAGGTTGGCTTAATAGATCCCTACCAGCCAGCCTTGAGGGGGAGTGTTGAAGAAAACGAAAAGATAGCATGTGTGGGAAGGCTAGACAAATGCAAAAGAGAAGAGGAAACTAGCTGTTGGAAAGGAATTGGAGGCAAATGATTTCGGTTGAAACAAGACCAGGTCTGAAAGTTAAAGACTTGAGATGAACCATGTTAAGAACCAGTGGACAGTTGTCAGCCCCTAACACTCAGCTTAAAGGAGCAAACTTGGAAATCCCTCCCAAGCATGTTTTGCCATTTTAGGCTAAGTAGAGATTACTAATTTACCTTGTGGATATTTCATTGTATTGGTTGTAACTCTCTCTCATCTAGCTCGTCTATATCATGTAAATGGCTTAGAAGAAATAAAATTAAGAGATTAAAAATCTAACAACTCTTCTTTCTTTTCTCTCTCATTTCTCTTAATTCTTGATTCTACTCTCTAAAATCTACAAGAATGACCCTTTTCTCCACCATCTCTCGCACCTTGTGACAATCCACTTCAATATGCTTTGTCCTCTCAAGGAATACTGAGGATGGATGCTTCAAGAGAGTTTCTGGAAGATTCCGAGCACCATTTAGTCCTCTTGGAACCACTTATCTTCATAATTACCTATGGCTTCTTCTCCATCTTTAGTGGTTTCTTCCTCTTCCGTTTTCTTAGGCTCTTTTGGATCTTGTCCTTTCAAGACATGCCTCCAAAGCCCACGACCACATAGAGCTGTTCTTATCATTCTTGACCACAGCAAATAGTTGACACCCATCAAGATGACTGGAATGACAATTGTTTTAGAGTTTTCCATGGTGTTTCAAGATTTATTCACTGGACAATTCTATTAACCAAAGGATTAAGAGATTTTCTCAAGAAAATATTAGAGAAGCTTCAAGAAATACACTTTTCAGCCTTTTCATAACTCAAGAGTCAATGACTTTGAGGACTAAGTCTCAGAGTGAAAAAAGATTGACAAAGAGTATTCCCAGAATTTTAGAGTGAAAAAGAAAATTATAGAAACGCTTCAAAAAATACACTTTTCAGCCTTTTCACAACTCAAGAGTCAATGACTTTGAGGACTAAGTCTCAGAGTGAAAAAAGATTGACAAATAGTATTCCCGGAATTTTAAAGGAAGAGATTTGAAAATGGGATAACAAGAGCTTGATTTAGTTAAGAACCTTGCTCTGATACCATTTTGGATTTGCGGAATAGAAGGTTAGAGAGTTTGAGAGTGTTTGAAAGAGAAACAATAGAATGAGAGATAAAGAGAAGTTTCCATTACAATTGATTAAGTGTTACAAAGGGTGTACAACATGTATATATAGAGTAGAGCCACGAAATTAGGAGGTGAAGAAGGGTTTCACAACATTCAAATTTCCCTCCAATCTCTTATTTGAAATTCAAACACATCTCTTTCCTTTTTACACTTTACGAGACACCCACTTGTCCACCTAAAGTCTTAACCCTTCTAGAAGACTTCTTAATGGGCTTGCATATGTTGAATAAGGCCTCTTCTCTTCTTTGGTTCTTAAGCTAATGTATTCTCTCATTATTCAATACTTCATAGGTTGTTGGAATCTCAGCTTAATCCAACTTGCCCATGTAGGCTTGATGTTCCAATGGGAAAT
Source organism: Cardamine chenopodiifolia (assembly GCA_963922655.1). Classification (NCBI taxonomy): domain Eukaryota; kingdom Viridiplantae; phylum Streptophyta; class Magnoliopsida; order Brassicales; family Brassicaceae; genus Cardamine; species Cardamine chenopodiifolia. The sequence goes on along the minus strand of OZ000481.1, from coordinate 14,151,096 downwards.
GAGCTAGAGTGCAAACAGCTTGAATGGGATGAGCAACTGCCTTGTTGTTGTAGTACACTCGGGTTTGCTTCCAATGTTCTAGTCCAAAACTTTATCTTGTACTTCTCCTTAAACCCCCTTCTTGATCTTGAACTTGAGGTTCTGGCCCTTCAAAGTCAGAATTTGAGGTTTGAGCTTCTTCTTGACTTTCTGGACTCTCTTCACTTTGATCATGAACCGCTTCATTGCGAACTTCTTATTCATTTTGATCATGAATTGTTAAGTCTTGTTGAGCCACTACTGGATCCACTTGTTTATTGCCTCCCTCAGGATCAAAGGGTATAGTTTCGTCATTTGATTGAGATGTGCTTGTACTAACTTCTCGCTGATGTAATCCAAGGTTCTCCAAGATTTTTCTCAAATTGTTAGCTCGGTCTGATGATGAGGATGATAGATTCTCCAACTCGTTCCAGTTCTTCTCATCATAGAACCCTTTCGTTTCAACAAACTTTACGTCCCTTGAGACTAGAATCTTCCTTGTTTCCGGAACAAAATATTTGTAACCGTTTTATGTTGTGGAGTATCCAATGAACATGCTTTTCACACTTTTAGCTTTCAACTTGTTTCTTTGTTCTCCTGGAATTAATACAAAACAAACACATCCAAACACACATAAGTAGTTAATGGCGGGTTTAGAGTTGTTTAATACCTCAAATGGAGAGTGATCATCCAAAATTTTTGTTAGCATCCGGTTGATCAAATAGCAAGCTGAAACCATAGCATCTCCCCAAAATCTCTTAAGAACAGTTGTGTGGAACATCATAGACTGGGCCACTTCCATTAAGTGCCTATTCTTTCTTTCAGCAACTCCATTTTGCTGAGGAGTGTATGGGCAGCTGGTTTGATGGATTTTCTCATGGTTTGCTAAGTGTTGTTTGAAGGCATGGCTTGTGTACTCTCCACCATTATCTGATCTAAAAATTTTAATCTTGCCATTATAATGGTTAGTCACATATGCTTGAAATTTTCTAAATGCTTCTAAAACTCTATCTTTGGATGGAAGAAGTGTTAGCAATGTATATTTTAATTTTTCATCTATGAAGGTGACAAACTATTTATGATGTTCTCAAGATTCACATGGTGAGGTCCAAACATCATAATGAATTAAATCAAAACACTTTTCATAGATAGTTTGAGACTTGGAAAACACAGATTTACAATGTTTACCAAGTATACAAGCTTCACATTCATCGTTTTTGAAAGAAATCCTAGGCTATTGATCAAGAAGACCAGCCAGGCCTTGCAAGACCAAACCATCCCGACTGTACGGATTTTGTACGGACTTGTACGGACTGTACGAATTGTACGGACCGTGCAAAATCCGGGATTTCCCAAAATGTCTCCAAACATCCTAAAATGAAGAAACAAGAATGTGCAAAACTCGGGATAAAGTATTTTCAGGATTTGGGGATCGTGCAAAAGGACATGGATAGCTGGCAATGAATCTAGCCAAAGGAGTGTCCCAATGCAACCTTATCCAACCGGTCAAAGCAAGGAGGGCTGGAGCAAGGCTGGCAATCTTATCCACATGGTCAAAAGGAGCCTCCAAGACTAAGCCCTTATTGGCTAGTTTGAATTAAAGCATTTCTATTGGTTGTTGCATTTTGAATTTACTTAGAGAAAACCCTAGATTTTTCTCTATAAATGTAATGCCTCATTATCAATGAAATGTTAGACCCTTTGGGGTCCCATTCTCTCATTCTCCACGAAATCTCTCTCATTTTATTCTCCTTAGTCTCATTTACATGCTTATTCTCTTAGTTCATACTTGCATATTCTCCATGTCATTTACATTATTCTCTCATGTTTAATCTCTTATATTCTGCATAATCTCTCTAATTCTTACATGGTATCAGAGCATTAAGGTCCTTAAATGCGTCTTTAATCTCTTTCTTCTTATTCTTTTATTTTCATACACTTTGTTAGCCTTTTTCACTCTGAGAGTTATTCCTCAAAACCATTGGTTCTTGAGTTGTGAAAGTTGCTAACTTAGTGTTTCTAGTGACAATGAAGAGAAATAAATGGGGGCTGTAGTGAAAAATTACATAAAAATGGAGATTAAAGGCTGCCTTAATTGCTTATTCATGGATTCGTCTAGTGCTTCCATTTTTGGAAATGAATACACTTAGAACCATGATTTGCTGGTGCCTCATTCTATAATCTATTCCTTTTTAAGCCCCATTTTCATCTCCAAGTCATTTCTTGATTTTAAAGCTCAAACCACAATTTTTACAAAGTTAAAACCTTGGATTGTATTTTTCTTTCTTATGGAATGAAGAAATACGTAACTCCATCGTATTTTATGTTTTTGAGTTTTTTTAGTGGTTTGAAGCAATTTCAATTAGTGAACCATGATTAAAATTATTTGATTCTTATGGATTTAAGCATATTTAATCATGTTGTATCCGTGTTTTAAAGGTAGAGAACCTTGGTAAAACTTTGCTCTTATGAGTTTAAGTATAAAACTTTGATGAATCATAATCCTTGTTTTGTGGGAAGAGAACTTTGGTAAAGCTATGTTTCCATAAGCATAAGCATAAAGCCATGTTGAATCCAACTCCTATTGTTTTATGGGAAGAGAACTTTGGTAAAGCTATGTTTCCATAAGCATAAGCATAAAACCATGTTGAATCCAAGTCCCATTTTCAAGGGAAGAGAACTTTGGTAAAGCTATGCCCCCATGAGCATAAGCATAAAGCCATGTTGAATCCAAGTCCCGTCTTGAAAAGAGAAGAGAACCTTGGTAAAGCTATGTTATTATGAGCATAAGCACAAAAGCCTTGATGAATCCAAATCTCTTTGTTTTCAAATTACCAAAGGAAGAGAACCTCGTTGAATCCAAAAGGTAGAGAACCTTGATGAATCCAAATCCTTTGGTAGAAAATCTTGGACTACTTCCAAACATGTTTGAGTCCTAGGTTATTTTTTCAATTTTTCTTAAAAATTCTTATTGGATTCCAATATCTTCTGTACTTGTTTGTTTGGGAAGAGTGTTTTAAGGAATCCTTGGTTGTTCTATTTAAGAAAAGAAAAAAAAAAGGGTAGTGAACCTTGTTGAATCCGAAGCTAGGGAACCGAGATGGATCCAAATCCAAAGTTGGATGAGAGCCTCGTTGAAACTCGAATGCTAGAGAACCTTGAGTGAATCCAAACTCTTAGAAACCAAAAGAAGTGAACCATGACCTATTTTGGCTCGTTGGAGTTAAAATTGAGAAGGCATGATGGATCCAAATTCTTTTGTGTTAAAAGAGGTGAACCATGACCTGATTTACTCATTGGAGTTAAAGTCAAGAAGCATTAATGAATCCAAACTCTTTTGGGATTAAAGAAGTGAACCATGGCCTGATTTACTCATAGAAGTTAAATCAAGAAGGCATGATGAATCCAAGTTCTTTAAATCCAAGTTTTCAAAAACATTGGACCTCTAGTATTTACTAAGTCCTTGGTAAAAAGTTTCAAAAAAAAAAAAGGGATGAATCTTAGTCAGTTTTCTTTCTTATGAATGAAAAACAATTAATGACATTGATTCATCCGGTTTTATTTTCTCAAAAGGATAGGCTTTGGTTTAAAGTTTTCCATTCTTGTTAAAACAAGTGGATAATTCCAAAGACCATCGCTAGAATCCAATCTCTCAAATGAGAGTAAAGTCCTTTGTGGTGAAGAGCCATGAAGAGAAAAATCCCAACCACTAACCTTTGTTTTTCTTAGGAATGGAAGAATGTGAGTGGTGGAAGAAGAGGTCAAATCTCAAGAAGATCGACCAATCAAAACAATGGTTCAACAACAAGTCACTATCCTAACCGGTTTAGCATAAAGGGCTACTCTCTAAACACTAATATTTTCCAATATACTTAGTGTACCAATTATTTTTTAATCTTGTTTCTTTAGTTTCTTTTATTTGCAATCTATCTTTCATCTAAACTTCCTTATCCCTCACGTTGAGTACTTAAAAATTTTAAATCTCATGATGAAGGTTTAGAGGAGGAAAGCGTGAATATTCTAACGGGGAAGTATTAGATAATGAAGAGGCCAAATGAAGATTAAATGAAATAAAGAAGTATGATTGGTGACACAAGGAAGCTGTGGGAGTTAGTGTTCATTTGGTACCGGTTTGAAGTGTTCATCTTTTACGTTTTTCAAGCTTGCCTTTCGGAGTCCCTCCAACCAAGCTTGAGGGGGAGAAAGAACCGAAAAGAAGGCAAGAATCTTTAAGCAAACCAAGCCGAGTTGAGACTAGACCGCACCGCACTAAAAGATGTTGAAGGTTCGTGCTCACTCATGGACAAGTTGATAGAGGGGCCACACCGTTGGAAACAAGTTGTAGGTTCGTGCTCACTTGTGGACGAGTTGATAGAGGGACCGCATCATAGGAGATAAATTGTCCCACTAGAAGACGGGCCACTTTACTAAAGATCAAAACCGGGTCACTTGCAAAGACAAGCTCGCAAAGACAAGGGCAATGGTTGAGACAAAGCAAAGAGGCATTGAGGAAAATAAGGAGATAAAATCAGAGCATACACAAGTGGTGCTCCCCAACCCAATAAATCAACAAAGAGGAAGAAACCAACATCCAAAGGAATTAGGTTGTTTCTATCCTCTCTCTCCATTTAAATTCTCTATGCAAAGTGTGATCATTTCTACCATTAAAATTGGAGTAAATTGATACATTTTGTCAATTTTTCTTGCAAGGAGCAATGTGCATAAAGGACTTCAAACCCAAAAGATCGTCTTTCCTTATTCTCAAGCCGATCGTGAGGGGGAGCATTCAAAGCATTGATCAAGATTTGGAATCCACAAATGGTGAACCCAAGAAGGACGACCCGAGAGCTAAGACTCAAGCGTGGTGAACCCAAGAGGAAGACCGAAGTGATTACCAAAGAATGAAATCAACAAATCCTTGCAAGACTACAACAAGTAAAGATTAAGTTGCGACATTCTTCACAAAGGTTACAAGACCTTTTCATGTCCTTGGTCAAAGGTCCCCTAGATCCGTGAAGGCCATACTCTTTTTCCCTTATAAGGTTTTGTCCCAAAGGGTTTTCCTTATAAGGTTTTTAATGAGGTGGCACTCACGGGTCACTCCAAACTTAGCCTCCATTCTCAAGTTCACTATGGCTAAGTTTGAGGGGGAGTATTGATCAAGAAGACCAGCCAGGCCTTGCAAGACCAAACCATCCCGACCGTACGGATTTTGTACGGACTTGTACGGACTGTACGAATTGTACGGACCGTGCAAAATCCGGGATTCCCCAAAATGTCTCCAAACATCCTAAAATGAAGAAACAAGAATGTGCAAAACTCGGGATAAAGTATTTTCAGGATTTGGGGATCGTGCAAAAGGACATGGATAGCTGGCAATGAATCTAGCCAAAGGAGTGTCCCAATGCAACCTTATCCAACCGGTCAAAGCAAGGAGGGCTGGAGCAAGGCTGGCAATCTTATCCACATGGTCAAAAGGAGCCTCCAAGACTAAGCCCTTATTGGCTAGTTTGAATTAAAACATTTCTATTGGTTGTTGCATTTTGAATTTACTTAGAGAAAACCCTAGATTTTTCTCTATAAATGTAATGCCTCATTATCAATGAAATGTTAGACCCTTTGGGGTCCCATTCTCTCATTCTCCACGAAATCTCTCTCATTTTATTCTCCTTAGTCTCATTTACATGCTTATTCTCTTAGTTCATACTTGCATATTCTCCATGTCATTTACATTATTCTCTCATGTTTAATCTCTTATATTCCGCATAATCTCTCTAATTCTTACTTAGGCAACAGTAGTTCTAATGCTCTAGAGTGCGGATGACCTAGCCTTGCATGCCAAATTGAACTACTAACATTAGAAACATTCAGACTAAAACTACAAAATAAATTGGAGTCCGGCTTGTTATTTTCAAGAACATACAGCTCCTCCTTTGCTACTCCTTTTATGAGTAGTTTCATGGTCTCAATATCCTGAAAGTGTACATCATTAGGACCAAATATTAACAGTTCAAATCATATGTAACTTTCTTTACGGATAACAAATTTGAAGTAAACTTAGGCATGTAGAAAGCGTTTGAATCTTTTCCAAATAACCTAAGATTTCCTACTCCATCAATTGGAATACTATCTCCATTTGCTATAATGACATTACCTACAGCCGGTTTTATGTTATTCATTAGATTTGCATCACTTATCATATGATGTGATGCGCCAGAATCTACAATCAAAGGCTTTGAAATGTTTTGAGCATGAAGAGAGTTTCCAAAAACCATACCAGACCTACCAGCCTCTTTCAAGGCTTTGATGAGAGCTTCCAAATCTGATTTCCTCACAAATTCAGATTCTTGTTGATATGGCACCAAAGCTCTCATTTCTCCTTCTTCAGCCCTCTTGGATGTCCCAGCCTGATTCCCAACCACTTCTTGGGAGACATTGGCTCTTGGTTCCTTCCACCAGCTTGGTTTTAGATGAGGATGGAGCTTCCAGCATTTTTCCTTTGTGTGCCCCTCTTTCTTGCAATGCTCACATATTGCATTTGATCCCACTTTCTTGTTCTGGTTTGATCCCAAAGGTTTGTAAAATCTTGTGTTGGCGTCACCCAGCTCTACTTTGTTAGCCATAACCAGCTCGCCCTTTCCCCCCCAATAGACCATGAGATCCTTGCTCCTTTTGTATCTTGGAGCACACTTCATCTAGGCTGGGGAGATTGTCTGCCCTAAGGAGGTGCTTAATGAGATCCTTGTAAGTTGGATTTAAGGTCAATAGCAGACCAAAGACCTTGTCTTGTTTGCGCCTCTCATTTAGCACCAAAGGATCAATCGTGCTTAGCCTTAACATTTCTAGTTCAGCCCACAATGATCTAAACTTGCCAAAGTGCTTTGTAAACTCCAAATCTTCTTGGCTTATATCATTGATAGCCTTCTTGACTTCATAGATTCTGCTCAAGTTTGAAGTATTCCCATACACAGTTTGAACAGTATCCCACAATTCCTTGGCATTTTCACAGTAGGAGTAGGCTTCAAGGATGGATGCTTCAAGGGAGTTCTGGATAATTCCGAGCACCATTTAGTCCTCTTAGAACCACTTATCTTCATAATTACCGATGGCTTCTTCTCCATCTTTGGTGGTTTCTTTCTCTTCCATCTTCTTAGGCTCTTTTGGATCTTGTCCTTTCAAGACATGGCTCCAAAATCCACCACCACATAGAGCTATTCTTATCATTCTTGACCACAGCAAATAGTTGACACCCTTCAAGATGACTGGAATAACAATTGGTTTAGAGTTTTCCATGGTGTTTCAAGATTTATTCACCGGACAATTCTATTAACCAGAGGATTAAGAGATTTTCTCAAGAAAATTTTAGAGAAGATTCAAGAAATACACTTTTTCATCCTTTTCACAACTCAAGAGTCAATGACTTTGACGACTAAGTCTCAGAGTGAAAAAGGATTGACAAAGAGTATTTCTAGAATTTTAAAGGAAGAGATTTGAAAAATGGGATAACAAGAGCTTGATTTAGTTAAGAACCTTCCTCTGATACCATGTTGAATTTGCAGAATAGAAGATTAGAGAGTTTGAGAGTGCTTCAAAGAGAAACAATAGAATGAGAGATAAAGAGAAGTTTCCATTAGAATTGATTAAGTGTTACAAAAGGTGTATAACATGTATAGAGGATAGCCACAAAATTAAGAGGTGAAGAAGGGTTTCACAACATTTAAATTTCCCTCCAATCTCTTTTTGGAAATTCAAACACATCTCCTTTCTTTTCACACTTCCCGAGACACCCACTTGTGCACCCAAATTCTTCACCCTTCTAGAAGACTTCTTAATGGGCTTGCATATGTTGAATAAGGTCTCTTCTCTTATTTGGGTCTTAAGCTAATGTATTCTCTCATTATTCAACATATTGAATAAAAAGGATAAAGAGTTGAAAGCACTTGCGGTTAGTTCGGTTGGATCAAGCCCTTTATGGCATTATCGCCTTGGTCACCCAAGTCACAAGGTGCTCAGCATGGTCTTGCCCAACTATTCATTACCCAAGAAGGCGTGTGAAGCATGTATTTTGGGGAAGCATTGTAGGAAAGTGTTTCCAGAGTCTACTACTATGTATAAGAAGTCTTTTGAGTTAATACACTCTGATGTATGGTCTGTTCTGTGTACTTCAAGAGATCAATATAACCACTTTATTTCCTTCATCGATCAAAAATCAAAGTATACATGGGTAACATAGATGCGCTCTAAGGATCAAGTGCTTGAATCATTTCAGAACTTCTATAACTATGTGCTCAATCAGTATGATACCAAGATTAAGATACTAAGAAGTGATAATGGTGGAGAATACATAAGCATACGGTTTAGGGAGTTTGTGAATGAGAAAAGGATAGTACATCAGACAACTTGTGCCTATACACCTCAACAAAATGGGATAGCAGAGAGGAAGAATAGACGATTGTTAGAAGTGGCTAGGAGCATGATGTTTGTGTTGAATAAAGAAGAAAATGATCATAAGAAGGTTAACTTGAAGTGCAAAGAAGCAAGAAAAAAGTTGTTGGAGAGCTTCCTTGGGCTCCGTGAAAAGGAAGGAGATGATTTTGAATTTCAAACTCAATAAGACCGTTGGAGGCTACTTTTCCTTCATACAAGTCGAGTTTCACTTTTATATAATGTATCTCTTGCTGTAACCTCAAATTCATTCTAATGGAAACTTCTCTTTATCTCTCATTCTCTTGTTTCTCTTGCAAACACTCTCCAATCTTCTATTCCGCAAATTCAATATGGTATCAGAGCAAGGTTCTTAACAACAAGGCAGTTGCGCATCCAATTCAAGCTGTTTGCACTCTAGCTCACTTCCTACTAGAACATCAAGTATACATTGGCAAGCTGGATAAAGCTGAGATTCCAACAAACTATGAAGAAGCCAAGAAACACAAAGTATGGAGAGATGCAGTTGGAGAAGGAAAAAGGGCTATGGAAATCAACAACACTTGGTATGAAACAGAACTACCAAAAGGAAAGAAGGCTGTAAGCTCTAGATGGATCTTCACTATCAAGTATAGAAATGATGGAGAAATAGAGCGTTACAAGGCTAGGCTGGTGGCTAGAGGATTCACTCAAACCTATGGAGAGGACTACCTTGACACATTTGCACATGTGGCAAAACTTCATACGGTAAGAGTTATTTTATCCTTAGCTACTAACTTGGAATGGGATCTTTGGCAGATGGACGTCAAGAATGCATTCTTGCAAGGAGAACTAGAGGATGAAGTATATATTACTCCACCACCAGGCTTGGAGGACTCAATTGCACCAGAAAAGGTGCTAAGACTCAAGAAAGCCATTTATGGACTGAAAAAATCTCCTCGAGCATGGTACCACAAGCTGAGTACAACACTCAAGAGTAAAGGCTTCAAGAAGTCAGAAGCAGATCACACACTTTTCACATTGCAAAGCCAAAAAGGTATTGTAGTCATTCTCATTTACGTGGATGATAGAATCATCTCTGGGAATGACAAGGTAAGTGTTCAAGATACTAAAACATTCTTGAAATCTGTATTTGATATTAAGGATCTTGGAGAGCTAAAATACTTTCTAGGGATTGAGGTTTGTAGGTCTAAAGAAGGACTCTTCTTATCCCAAAGAAATTACACTCTTGATCTATTGACTGAGACAGGAAAGCTAGGAGCTAAACCAGCCAAAACTCCCCTAGAAGAAGGATACAAAGTCATACGAGAGGGGGAGCCTAAAGACAAACCATTAGATATTGTCAAACAATACAGGCGAATGGTTGGTAAGTTGATTTACCTTACTATTACTCGTCCTGATTTGTGCTTTGCTGTGAACCAGGTGAGCCAACATATGCAAGCTCCAAAAGTGCATCATTGGAACATGGTGGATCGTGTTGAATTTGCGGAATATAAGATTAGAGAGTTTGAGAGTGCTTGAAAGAGAAACAATAGAATGAGAGATAAAGAGAAGTTTCCATTAGAATTGAGTGAGTGTTACAAAGGGTGTACAACATGTATATATAGAGGAGAGCCACGAAATTAGGAGGTGAAGAAGGGTTTCACAACATTCAATTTCCCTCCTATCCCTTATTTGAAATTCAAACACATCTCCTTCCTTTTCACACTTCCCGAGACACCCACTTGTGCACCCAAAGTCTTCACCCTTCTAGAAGACTTCTTAATGGGCTTGCATATGTTGAATAAGGCCTCTTCTCTTCTTTGGGTCTTAAGCTAATGAATTCTCTCATTATTTAACACTCCCCCTCAAGCTTAACCGTAGAGAAACCAAAGGTTAAGCTTGGAACCATGATGACCCACCTCATTAAAAACCTTAGTATGGAAAACCTCATGGGACAAAACCATACTAAGGGAAAAAGAGTGTGGACTCCATGGCTAAGGAAATCATGGCCGAGACATATCTATGAGTCCAAGCTTTGAATGGATGAAGTCACACACTTTTAAACTCGCTGCCTTGGTAAAAATGTCTGCCAATTGTTCTGAACTCCTTATAAAGCATGGAAGAATGACCCTTTTCTCCACCATCTCTCGCACCTTGTGACAATCCACTTCAATATGCTTTGTCCTCTCATGGAACACTGAGTTGGACGCAATGTGAATAGCAGCTTGGTTGTCACAATGCATTGTGATTGGATCTGCCGATTCAACGCCCAAATCCTTGAGAAGAGCTTTCAGCCATGTTAGCTCATTTGTGAGCTTCCTCATTGCTCTATACTCAGCTTCAGCACTTGAACATGACACAACTTTTTGTTTCTTGCTCTTCCAAGTGACCAGGTTACCTCCAATGAATGTGCAATACCAAGTGGTGGATCTTCTATCCGTTTTGTCTCCAGCCCAGTCAGCATCATAATAACCCACAATTTCTGTGCTTTTGTTGCAACCCATCCAAATGCCTTGACCTGGAGCTCCTTTGAGATATTTGAGGATCCGATCCACCATGTTCCAATGATGCACTTTTGGAGCTTGCATATGTTGGCTCACCTGGTTCACAGCAAAACACAAATCAGGACGAGTTATGGTAAGATAAATCAACTTACCAACCATTCTCCGATATTGCTTGACATCTTCAAAAGGTTTATCTTCAAGCTCCCCCTCTCGTATGACTTTGGCTCCTAGCTTTCCTGCCCCAGCCAATAGATCAAGAGTGTACTTCCTTTGGGATAAGAAGAGTCCTTCATTGGACCTATAGACTTCAATCCCTAGAAAATATTTCAACTCTCCAAGATCTTTAATATCAAATACAGATTTTAAATATGCTTTTGTATCTTTAATACCTACCTTGTCATTCCCAGAGATGATAATATCATCCACATAAATGAGAATGACTATAATACCTTCTTGGCTTTGCAAGGTGAAAAGTGTATGATCTGCCTCGGACTTCTTGAAGCCTTTACTCTTGAGTGTTGTACTCAACTTGTGGTACCATGCTCGAGGAGATTGCTTCAGTCCATAGATTGCTTTCTTGAGTCTCAACACCTTTCCTGGTGCAATTGAGTCCTCCAAGCCTGGTGGTGGAGTCATGTAGACTTCATCCTCTAGTTCCCCTTGCAAGAATGCATTCTTGACGTCCATCTGCCAAAGATCCCATTTCAAGTTAGTAGCTAAGGATAAAATAACTCTTACCGTATGAAGTTTTGCCACAGGTGCAAATGTGTCAAGGTAGTCCTCTCCATAGGTTTGAGTGAATCCTCCAGCCACCAGCCTAGCCTTGTAACGCTCTATTTCTCCATCACTTCTATACTTGATAGTGAAGATCCATCTAGAGCTTACGGCCTTCTTCCCTTTTGGCAGTTCAGCTTCATCTCAAGTGTGGTTGATTTCCATAGCTTTCTTTTCTTCACCAACAGCATCTCTCCATACTTTAAGCTCCTTGGCTTCTTCATAGGTTGTTGGAATCTCAGCTTCATCCAACTTGCCCATGTAGGCTTGATGTTCCAATGGGAAATGAGCTAGAGTGCAAACAGCTTGAATGGGATGAGCAACTGCCTTGTTGTTGTAGTACACTCGGGTTTGCTTCCAATGTTCTGGTCCAAACCTTTGTCTTGTACTTCTCCTTAAACCCCCTTCTTGATATTGAACTTGAGGTTCTGGCCCTTCAAAGTCAGAATCTGAGGTTTGAGCTTCTTCTTGACTTTCCGGACTCTCTTCACTTTGATCATGAACCGCTTCATTGCGAACTTCTGATTCATTTTGATCATGAATTGTTGAGTCTTGTTGAGCCACTACTGGATCCTCTTGTTTATTGCCTCCCTCAGGATCAAAGGGTATAGTTTCTTCATTTGATTGAGATGTACTTGTACTAGCTTCTCGCTGATGTAATCCAAGGTTCTCCAAGATTTTTCTCAAATTGCTAGCTCGGTCTGATGATGAGGATGATAGATTCTCCAATTCTTTCCAGTTCTTCTCATCATAGAACCCTTTCATTTCAACAAACTTCACGTCCCTTGAGACTAGAATCTTCCTTGTTTCCGGAACAAAGCATTTGTAACCTTTTTGTGTTGTGGAGTATCCAATGAACATGCTCTTCACACTTTTAGCTTCCAACTTGTTTCTTTGTTCTCCTGGGATTAATACAAAACAAACACACCCAAACACACGTAAGTGGTTAATGGCGGGTTTAGAGTTGTTTAATACCTCAAATGGAGAGTGATCATCCAAAATTTTTGTTGGCATTCAGTTGATCAAATAGCATGCTGAAACCACAGCATCTCCCCAAAATCTATTGGGAACACTTGTGTGGAACATCATAGACCGGGCCACTTCCATTAAGTGCCTATTCTTTCTTTCAGCAACTCCATTTTGCTGAGGAGTGTATGGGCAGCTGGTTTGATGGACTATCCCATGGTTTGCTAAGTGTTGTTTGAAGGCATGACTTGTGTACTCTCCACCATTATCTGATCTAAAAATTTTAATCTTGGCATTATAATGGTTAGTCACATATGCTTGAAAATTTCTAAATGCTTCTAGAACTCTATCTTTGGATGGAAGAAGTGTTAGCCATGTATATTTTGATTTTTCATCTATAAAGGTGACAAAGTATTTATGATGTTCTCTAGATTCACATGGTGAGGTCCAAACATCAGAATGAATTAAATCAAAACAGTTTTCATAGATAGTTGGAGACTTGGAAAACACAGATTTACAATGTTTGCCAAGTATACAAGCTTCACATTCATCATTTTTGAAAGAAATCCTAGGCAACAATAGTTCTAATGCTCTAGAGTGCGGATGACCTAGCCTTGCATGCCAAATTGAACTACTAACATTAGAAACATTCAGACTAAAACTACAAAATAAATTGGAGTCCGGCTTGTTATTTTCAAGAACATACAGCTCCTCCTTTGCTACTCCTTTTCTGAGTAGATTCATGGTCTCAATATCCTGAAAGTGTACATCATTAGGACCAAATATAGCATAACAATTCAAATCAGATGTAACTTTCTTTACGGATAACAAATTTGAAGTAAACTTAGGCATGTAGAAAGCGTTTGAATCTTTTCCAAATAACCTAAGATTTCCTACTCCATCAATTGGAATACTATCTCCATTTGCTATAATGACATTACCTACAGCCGGTTTTATGTTATTCATTAGATGTGCATCACTTATCATATGATGTGATGCACCAGAATCTACAATCAAAGGCTTTGAAATGTTTTGAGCATGAAGAGAGTTTCCAGAAACCATACCAGACCTACCAGCCTCTTTCAAGGCTTTGATGAGAGCTTCCAAATCTGATTTCCTCACAAATTCAGATTCTTGTTGATATGGCACCAAATCTCTCATTTCTCCTTCTTCAGCCCTCTTGGATGTCACAGCCTGATTCCCAGCCACTTCTTGGGAGACATTAGCTCTTGGTTCCTTCCACCAGCTTGGTTTTAGATGAGGATGGAGCTTCCAGCATTTTTCCTTTGTGTGCCCCTCTTTCTTGCAATGCTCACAAATTGCATTTGATCCCACTTTCTTGTTCTGGTTTGATCCCAACGGTTTGTAAAATCCTTTGTTGGCGTCTCCCAGCTCTACTTTGTTAGCCATAACCAGCTCGCCCTTTCCCCCAAATAGACCATGAGATCCTTGCTCCTTTTGTATCTTGGAGCACACTTCATCTAGGCTGGGGAGATTGTCTGCCCTAAGGAGGTGCTTAATGAGATCCTTGTAAGTTGGATTTATGGTCAATAGCAGACCAAAGACCTTGTCTTGTTCGCGCCTCTCATTTAACACCAAAGGATCAATCGTGCTTGGCCTTAACATTTCTAGTTCAGCCCATAATGATCTGAATTTGCCAAAGTGCTTTGTAAACTCCAAATCTTCTTGGCTTAGATCATTGATAGCCTTCTTGACTTCATAGATTCTGCTCAAGTTTGAAGTAGGCTTCAAGGATGGATGCTTCAAGAGAGTTCTGGATGATTCCGATGGTGGTCCTCTTGGAACCACTTATCTTCATAATTACCGATGGCTTCTTCTCCATCTTTTGGATCTTGGCCTTTCAAGACATGCTCCAAAGCCCACGACCACATAGGGCTGTTCTTATCATTCTTGACCACAGCAAATAGTTGACACCCTTCAAGATGACTGGAATAACAATTGGTTTAGAATTTTCCATGGTGTTTCAAGATTTATTCACCGGATAATTCTATTAACCAGAGGATTAAGAGATTTTCTCAAGAAAATATTAGAGAAGCTTCAAGAAATACACTTTTCCAGCCTTTTCACAACTCAAGAGTCAATGACTTTGAGGACTAAGTCTCAGAGTGAAAAAGGATTGACAAAGAGTATTCCCAGAATTTTAGAGTGAAAAAGAAAATTTTAGAGAAGCTTCAAGAAATACACTTTTTCAGCCTTTTCACAACTCAAGAGTCAATGACTTTGAGGACTAAGTCTCAGAGTGAAAAAGGATTGACAAAGAGTATTCCTAGAATTTTAAAGGAAGAGATTTGAAAATGGGATAACAAGAGCTTGATTTAGTTAAGAACCTTGCTCTGATACCATGTTGAATTTGCGGAATATAAGATTAAAGAGTTTGAGAGTGCTTGAAAGAGAAACAATAGAATGAGAGATAAAGAGAAGTTTCCATTAGAATTGAGTGAGTGTTACAAAGGGTGTACAACATGTATATATAGAGGAGAGCCACGAAATTAGGAGGTGAAGAAGGGTTTCACAACATTCAATTTCCCTCCAATCCCTTATTTGAAATTCAAACACATCTCCTTCCTTTTCACACTTCTCGAGACATCCACTTGTGCACCCAAAGTCTTCACCCTTCTAGAAGACTTCTTAATGGGTTTGCATATGTTGAATAAGGCCTCTTCTCTTCTTTGGGTCTTAAGCTAATGTATTCTCTCATTATTTAACAGATCGGATCCTCAAATATCTCAAAGGAGCTCCAGGTCAAGGCATTTGGATGGGTTGCAACAAAAGCACAGAAATTGTGGGTTATTGTGATGCTGACTGGGCTGGAGACAAAATGGATAGAAAATCCACCACTGGGTATTGCACATTCATTGGAGGCAACCTGGTCACTTGGAAAAGCAAGAAGCAAAAGGTGGTGTCATGTTCAAGCGCTGAAGCTGAATATAGAGCTATGAGGAAGCTCACAAATGAATTGACTTGGCTGAAGTCTCTACTCAAAGATCTAGGCATTGAATCACCAGATCCTATCACAATGCATTGTGACAACCAAGCTGCAATCCATATTGCATCCAACACAGTGTTTCATGAGAGGACGAAGCATATTGAAGTGAATTGTCACAAGGTGTGTGAGATGGTGGAGAAAGGAGTAATCCTTCCATGTTTTACAAGAAGTTCAGATCAATTAGTTGACATTTTTACTAAGGCAGCGAGTTTAAAGGTTTGTGAGTTCATCCATTCAAAGCTTGGACTCATAGACATGTCTCAGCCATTATCCCCTTAGTTATGAAGTCCGCACTCTTTTTCCCTTAGTATGGTTTTGTCCCATGAGGTTTTCCATAATAAGGTTTTTAATGAGGTGGGTTTTCATGGTTCCAAGCTCAACCTAGTTATCTCTACGGTTAAGCTTGAGGGGGACTGTTGAATAAAGAAGAAAATGATCATAAGAAGGTTAACTTGAAGTGCAAAGAAGCAAGAAAAGAGTTGTTGGAGAGATTCCTTGGGCTCCGTGAAAAGGAAATAGATGATTTTGAATTTCAAACTCAACCAGACCGTTGGAGGCTACTTCTCCTTCATACAAGTCGAGTTTCACTTCTATATAATGTATCTCTTGCTGTAACCTCAAATTCATTCTAATGGAAACTTCTCTTTATCTCTCATTCTCTTGTTTCTCTTGCAAACACTCTCCAATCTTCTATTCCGCAAATTCAATATGGTATCAGAGCAAGGTTCTTAACTAAATCAAGCTCTTGTTATTTCATTTTTTACAAAATCATCTTATTTTTCAAATCTCTTCCTTTAAAATTCTGGGAATACTCTTTGTCAATCATTTTTCACTCTGAGACTTAGTCCTCAAAGTCATTGACTCTTGAGTTGTGAAAAGGCTGAAAAGTGTGTTTCTTGAAACTTCTCTAAACTTTTCTTGAGAAAATCTCTTAATCCTCTGGTTAATAGAAAATTCTGGTGAATAAATCTTGAAACACCATGGAAAACTCTAAACCAATTGTTATTCCAGTCATCTTGAAGGGTGTCAACTATTTGCTGTGGTCAAGAATGATAAGAACAGCTCTATGTGGTGGTGGGTTTTGGAGCCATGTCTTGAAAGGACAAGATCCAAAAGAGCCTAAGAAGACGGCAGAGGAAGAAACCACCAAAGATGGAGAAGAAGCCATCAGTGATTATGAAGATAAGTGGTTTCAAGAGGACCAAATGGTGCTCGGAATCATCCTGAACTCACTTGAAGCACCCATCCTTGAGGCATACTCTTATTGTGAAAACTCCAAGGAACTGTGGGATACACTTCAAAATGTGTATGGGAACACTTCAAATTTGAGCAGGGTCTACGAAGTAAAGAAAGCTATCAATGACCTAAGCCAAGAAGACTTGGAGTTTACAAAACACTTTGACAAGTTCAAGTCTCTATGGGCTGAACTTGAGATGTTGAGACCAAACTCGGTAGATCCAATGGTGCTAAATGAGAGGTGTGAACAAGACAAGGTCTTTGGACTTCTTCTTACCTTGAATCCAACTTACAAAGACCTCATCAAGCATCTTTTGAGGGCTGACAAGCTTCCAAGATTAGATGAAGTGTGCTCAATGATCCAAAAGGAGTAAGGATCACACGGACTCTTTGGGGAAAAGAAGAGCTAATTACAGCCAACAAAGGTGCATACAAGCCCCCAAACCATAACAAAAAGCTGGTAACAAACCCACATGTAATATGTGGACATTGCAAGAAAGAAGGGCATACAAAAGAAAAATGCTGGATCCTCAACCCCCATCTCAAACCAAGCTGGTGGAAAGAACCAAGAGCAAACCTCACCAAAGAAATTGTTGAGAATCACGCTGTTCCATCCACACAATCTATGGAAGGAGAAATGAGGGCTCTAGTGTCATCTCAACATGAGCTAGTAAGGAAATCGGATCTTGAGGCCCTCATTAAAGCCTTGAAAGAGGCTGGTAATTCTGGTACAATTTCTGGTATCTCTCTCCATGCTCAAAACATCACAAAGCCATTAATTATAGATTCAGGTGCATCACATCATATGATAAGTGATTCTCATTTAATGAACAACTTAGAACCGGCTTTAGGTGATGTGGTTATAGCAAATGGAGATAAAGTTCCAGTTAAAGGAATTGGTAATCTTAGGTTATTTGGTAAAGATTCTAAAGCTTTTTACATGCCTGAGTTTACTTCTAATTTGTTATCAGTGAAAAAGGTTACATCTGATCTTAATTGTTATGCAATCTATGGGCCTAATGATGTAAATTTTCAGGATATTGAGACTATGAAACTACTCGGAAAAGGAGTAGCGAAGGAGGAACTTTATGTTCTTGAAGACACTAAGCCAGCCTCTCATATATCTTGTAACTTTAGTTTAAATCCCTCTGATGTTAGTAACTCTATTTGGCATGCTAGATTAGGCCATCCTCACCCTAGAGCATTAGGACTGTTGTTACCTAGTATTTCGTTTAAAAATGATGTATATGAAGCTTGTATACTTGGCAAACATTGCAAGTATGTGTTTTCCAAGTCTCCAACTATCTATGAAAAGTGTTTTGATTTAATTCATTCTGATGTTTGGACCTCACCGTTGTTGAATAATGAGAGAATACATTAGCTTAAGACCCAAAGAAGAGAAGAGGCTTTATTCAACATATGCAAGCCCATTAAGAAGTCTTCTAGAAGGGTGAAGACTTTGGGTGCACAAGTGGGTGTCTCGGGAAGTGTGAAAAAGAAGGAAATGTGTTTGAATTTCAAATAAGAGATTGGAGGGAAATTTGAATGTTGTGAAACCCTTCTTCACCTCTTAATTTCGTGGCTCTCCTCTATATATACATGTTGTACACCCTTTGTAACACTTAATCAATTCTAATGGAAACTTCTCTTTATCTCTCATTCTATCGTTTCTCTTTCAAACACTCTCAAACTCTCTAATCTTCTATTCCGCAAATTCAACATGGTATCAGAGCAAGGTTCTTAACTAAATCAAGCTCTTGTTATCCCATTTTCAAATCTCTTCTTTTAAAATTCTGGGAATACTCTTTGTCAATCCTTTTTCACTCTGAGACTTAGTCCTCAAAGTCATTGACTCTTGAGTTGTGAAAAGGCTGAAAAAGTGTATTTCTTGAAGCTTCTCTAAAATTTTCTTTTTTCACTCTAAAATTCTGGGAATACTCTTTGTCAACCCTTTTTCACTCTGAGACTTAGTCCTCAAAGTCATTGACTCTTGAGTTGTGAAAAGGTTGAAAAAGTGTATTTCTTGAAGCTTCTCTAATATTTTCTTGAGAAAATCTCTTAATCCTTTGGTTATTAGAATTATCCGGTGAATAAATCTTGAAACACCATGGAAAACTCTAAACCAATTGTTATTTCAGTCATCTTGAAGGGTGTCAACTATTTGCTGTGGTCAAGAATGATAAGAACAGCTCTATGTGGTCGTGGGCTTTGGCGCCATGTCTTAAAAGGACAAGATCCAAAATATGGAGAAGAAGCCATCGGTAATTATGAAGATAAGTGGTTCCAAGAGGACCAAATTGTGCTCGGAATCATCCAGAACTCTCTTGAAGCATCCATCCTTGAAACCTACTCCTACTGTGAAAATGCAAAGGAATTGTGGGATACTCTTCAAACCGTGTATTGGAATACTTCAAACTTGAGCAGAATCTATGAAGTCAAGAAGGCTATCAATGATCTAAGCCAAGAAGATTTGGAGTTTACAAAGCACTTTGGCAAATTCAGATCATTGTGGGCTGAACTAGAAATGTTAAGGCCAAGCACGATTGATCCTTTAGTGTTAAATGAGAGGCGCGAACAAGACAAGGTCTTTGCTCTGCTATTAACCTTAAATCCAACTTACAAGGATCTCATTAAGCACCTCCTTAGGGCAGACAATCTCCTCAGCCTAGATGAAGTGTGCTCCAAGATACAAAAGGAGCAAGGATCTCATGGTCTATTTGGGGGAAAGGGCGAGCTGGTTATGGCAAACAAAGTAGAGTTGGGTGAAGCAAACAAAGGATTTTACAAACCTTTGGGATCAAATGCAATCTGTGAGCATTGCAAGAAAGAGGGGCACACAAAGGAAAAATGCTGGAAGCTCCATCCTCATCTAAAACCAAGCTGGTGGAAGGAAGCAAGAGCTAATGTCTCCCAAGAAGTGGCTGGGAATCAGGCTGTGACATCTAAAAGGGCTGTAAGAAGGAGAAATGAGAGCTTTGGTGCCATATCAACAAAAATCTGAATTTGTAAGGAAATCAGATTTGGAAGCTCTCATCAAAGCCTTGAAAGAGGCTGGTAGGTCTGGTATGGTTTCTGGAAACTCTCTTCATGCTCAAAACATTTCAAAGCCTTTGATTGTAGATTCTGGTGCATCACATCATATGATAAGTGATGCACATCTAATGAATAACAAAAAACCGGCTGTAGGTAATGTCATTATAGCAAATGGAGATAGTATTCCAATTGATGGAGTAGGAAATCTTAGGTTATTTGGAAAAGATTCAAACGCTTTCTACATGCCTAAATTTACTTCAAATTTGTTATCCGTAAAAAAAGTTACATCTGATTTGAATTGTTATGCTATATTTGGTCCTAATGATGTACACTTTCAGGATATTGAGACCATGAAACTACTCGGAAAAGGAGTAGCAAAGGATGAGATGTATGTTCTTGAAAATAACAAGCCGGACTCCAATTTATTTTGTAGTTTTAGTCTGAATGTTTCTAATGTTAGTAGTTCAATTTGGCATGCAAGGCTAGGTCATCCGCACTCTAGAGCATTAGAACTATTGTTGCCTAGGATTTCTTTCAAAAATGATGAATGTGAAGCTTGTATACTTGGTAAACATTGCAAATCTGTGTTTTCCAAGTCTCCAACTATCTATGAAAAGTGTTTTGATTTAATTCATTCTGATGTTTGGACCTCACCATGTGAATCTAGAGAACATCATAAATACTTTGTCACCTTCATAGATGAAAAATCAAAATATACATGGCTAACACTTATTCCATCCAAAGATAGAGTTCTAGAAGCATTTAGAAAATTTCAAGCATATGTGACTAACCATTATAATGCCAAGATTAAAATTTTTAGATCAGATAATGGTGGAGAGTACACAAGCCATGCCTTCAAACAACACTTAGCACATCATGGGATAGTCCATCAAACCAGCTGCCCATACACTCCTCAGCAAAATGGAGTTGCTGAAAGAAAGAATAGGCATTTAATGGAAGTGGCCCGGTCTATGATGTTCCACACAAGTGTTCCCAAGAGATTTTGGGGAGATGCTGTGGTTTCAGCATGCTATTTGATCAACCGGATGCCAACAAAAATCTTGGATGACCACTCTCCATTTGAGCTATTAAACAACTCTAAACCCGCCATTAACCACTTACGTGTGTTTTGGTGTGTTTGTTTTGTATTAATCCTAGGAGAACAAAGAAACAAGTTGGAAGCTAAAAGTGTGAAGAGCATGTTCATTGGATACTCCATAACACAAAAAGGTTACAAATGCTTTGTTCCGGAAACAAGGAAGATTCTAGTCTCAAGGGATGTGAAGTTTGTTGAAACAAAAGGGTTCTATGATGAGAAGAACTGGAAAGAATTGGAGAATCTATCATCCTCATCATCAGACCGAGCTAGCAATTTGAGAAAAATCTTGGAGAACCTTGGATTACATCAGCCAGAAGCTAGTACAAGCACATCTCAATCAAATGAAGAAACTATACCCTTTGATCCTGAGGGAGGCAATAAACAAGAGGATCTAGTAGTGACTCAACAAGACTCAACAATTCATGATCAAAATGAATCAGAAGTTCGCAATGAAGCGGTTCATGATCAAAGTGAAGAGAGTCCAGAAAGTCAAGAAGAAGCTCAAACCTCATATTCTGACTTTGAAGGGCCAGAACCTCAAGTTCAAGCTCAAGAAAGGGGTTTAAGGAGAAGTACAAGACAAAGGTTTGGACCAGAACATTGGAAGCAAACCCGAGTGTACTACAACAACAAGGCAGTTGCTCATCCCATTCAAGCTGTTTGCACTCTAGCTCATTTCCCATTGGAACATCAAGCCTACATGGGCAAGTTGGATGAAGCTGAGATTCCAACAACCTATGAAGAAGCCAAGGAGCTTAAAGTATGGAGAGATGCTGTTGGTGAAGAAAAGAAAGCTATGGAAATCAACCACACTTGGGATGAAGCTGAACTGCCAAAAGGGAAGAAGGCCGTAAGCTCTAGATGGATCTTCAATATCAAGTATAGAAGTGATGGAGAAATAGAGCGTTACAAGGCTAGGCTGGTGGCTAGAGGATTCACTCAAACCTATGGAGAGGACTACCTTGACACATTTGCACCTGTGGCAAAACTTTATACGGTAAGAGTCATTTTATCCTTAGCTACTAACTTGGAATGGGATCTTTGGCAGATGGACGTCAAGAATGCATTCTTGCAAGGGGAACTAGAGGATGAAGTCTACATGACTCCACCACCAGGCTTGGAAGACTCAATTGCACCAGGAAAGGTGTTGAGACTCAAGAAAGCAATCTATGGACTGAAGCAATCTCCTCGAGTATGGTACCACAAGTTGAGTACAACACTCAAGAGTAAAGGCTTCAAAAAGTCCGAGGCAGATCATACACTTTTCACCTTGCAAAGCCAAGAAGGTATTGTAGTCATTATCATTTATGTGGATGACATTATCATCTCGGGGAATGACAAGGTAGGTATTAAAGATACAAAAGCATATTTAAAATCTGTATTTGATATTAAAGATCTTGGAGAGTTGAAATATTTTCTAGGGATTGAAGTCTATAGGTCCAATGAAGGACTTTTCTTATCCCAAAGGAAGTACACTCTTGATCTATTGGCTGAGGCATGAAAGCTAGGAGCCAAACCAGCAAAGACTCCCTTAGAAGAAGGATACAAAGTCATACGAGAGGGGGAGCTTGAAGATAAACCTTTTGAAGATGTCAAGCAATATCGAGAATGGTTGGTAAGTTGATTTATCTTACCATAACTCGTCCTGATTTGTGTTTTGCTGTGAACCAGGTGAGTCAACATATGCAAGCTCCAAAAGTGCACCATTGGAGGATGGTGGATCGGATTCTCAAATATCTCAAAGGAGCTCCGGGTCAAGGCATTTGGATGGGTTGTAACAAAAGCACAGAAATTGTGGGTTATTGTGATGCTGACTGGGCTGGAGACAAAACGGATAGAAGATCCACCACTGGGTATTGCACATTCATTGGAGGTAACCTGGTCACTTGGAAGAGCAAGAAACAAAAGGTTGTGTCATGTTCAAGTGCTGAAGCTGAGTATAGAGCAATGAGGAAGCTCACAAACGAGCTAACATGGCTGAAAGCTCTTCTCAAGGATTTGGGCATTGAATCGCCAGATCCAATCACAATGCATTGTGACAACCAAGCTGCTATTCACATTGCGTCCAACTCAGTGTTCCATGAGAGGACAAAACATATTGAAGTGGATTGTCACAAGGTGCGAGAGATGGTGGAGAAAAGGGTCATTCTTCCATGCTTTACAAGAAGTTCAGAACAATTGGCAGACATTTTTACCAAGGCAGCGAGTTTAAAAGTGTGTGAGTTCATCCATTCAAAGCTTGGACTCATACATATGTCTCGGCCATGATTTCCATAGCCATGGAGTCCACACTCTTTTTCCCTTAGTATGGTTTTGTCCCATGAGGTTTTCCATACTAAGGTTTTTAATGAGGTGGGTCATCATGGTTCCAAGCTTAACCTTTGGTTTCTCTACGATTAAGCTTGAGGAGGAGTGTTGAATAATGAGAGAATACATTAGTTTAAGACCCAAAGAAGAGAAGAGGCTTTATTCAACATATGCAAGCCCATTAAGAAGTCTTCTAGAAGGGTGAAGACTTTGGGTGCACAAGTGGGTGGCTCGGGAAGTGTGAAAAGGAAGGAGATGTGTTTGAATTTCAAATAAGAGATTGGAGGGAAATTTGAATGTTGTGAAACCCTTCTTCACTTCTTGATTTCGTGGCTCTCCTCTATATATACATGTTGTACACCCTTTGTAACACTTAATCAATTCTAATGGAAACTTCTCTTTATCTCTCATTCTATCGTTTCTCTTTCAAGCACTCTCAAACTCTCTAATCTTCTATTCCGCAAATTCAACAACCGTGTGAATCTAGAGAACATCATAAATATTTTGTCACTTTCATAGATGAAAAATCAAAATATACTTGGCTAACACTTCTTCCATCTAAGGACTGAGTACTAGAAGCATTTAGGAATTTTCAAGCATATGTGACTAACCATTATAATGCAAAGATTAAAATTTTTAGATCAGATAATGGTGGAGAGTACACAAGCCATGCTTTCAAACAACACTTAGCAAAACATGGGATAATCCATCAAACAAGCTGCCCATACACTCCTCAACAAAATGGAGTTGCTGAAAGAAAGAATAGGCATTTGATGGAGGTGTCCCGGTCTATGATGCTCCACACCAATGTTCCAAAGAAGTTTTGGGGGGGGGGATGCTGTAGTTTTAGCATGTTACTTAATCAACAGAACGCCTACAAAAATCCTACAAGATCATTCTCCGTTTGAGGTATTAAACAACACTAAACCCTCCATTAATCACTTACGTGTGTTTGGTTGTGTGTGCTTTGTTTTAATCCCAGGAGAACAACGCAACAAGCTGGATGCTAAGAGTGTGAAGAGCATGTTCATTGGGTACTCCACAACACAAAAGGGTTACAAATGCTATGTTCCAGACTCAAGATAGGTTCTAGTCTCAAGAGATGTGAAGTTTGTGGAAACCAAGAGATTCTATGGTGAGAAGAACTGGGAAGAATTGAAGAATCTATCATCCTCACCATCAGACCGAGCAACGAACTTAAGGAGGATCTTGGAAAGTATTGGACTGCATCAACAAGAAAATAGCATAAGCACATCACATCAAGTTGAAGAAGCTATTCCCCTTGATCATGACGGAGGCAATGAAGAAGAGGAGCCAATCTTGGCACCACAAGCAGACTCAGCAATTCATGATCAAAGTGAATCAGCAGTTCAAAATGAAGCGGTTTATGATCAAAATGAAGCGGGTCCGGAAATTCAAGAAGAAGAGCAAGCTCCAAAAGTGCATCATTGGAACATGGTGGATCGGTTCCTCAAATATCTCAAAGGAGCTCCAGGTCAAGGCATTTGGATGGGTTGCAACAAAAGCACATAAATTATGGGTTATTGTGATGCTGACTGAGCTGGAGACAAAATGGATAGAAAATCCACCACTGGGTATTGCACATTCATTGGAGGCAACCTGGTCACTTGGAAAAGCAAGAAGCAAAAGGTGGTGTCATGTTCAAGCGCTGAAGCTGAATATAGAGCTATGAGGAAGCTCACAAATGAATTGACTTGGCTGAAGTCTCTGCTCAAAGATCTAGGCATTGAATCACCAAATCCTATCACAATGCTTTGTGACAACCAAGCTGCAATCCATATTGCATCCAACTCAGTGTTTCATGAGAGGACGAAGCATATTGAAGTGGATTGTCACAAGGTGCATGAGATGGTGGAGAAAGGAGTAATCCTTCCATGTTTTACAAGAAGTTCAGATCAGTTAGCTGACATTTTTACTAAGGCAGCGAGCTTAAAGGTTTGTGAGTTCATCCATTCAAAGTGTGGACTCATAGACATGTCTCAACCATGATCCCCTTAGCTATGAAGTTCGCACTCTTTTTCCCTTAGTATGGTTTTGTCCCATGAGGTTTTTCATAATAAAGTTTTTAATGAGGTGGGTTTTCATGGTTCCAAGCTCAACCTAGTTGTCTCTACGATTAAGCTTGAGGGGGAGTGTTGAATAAAGAAGAAAATAATCATAAGAAGGTTAACTTGAAGTGCAAAAAAGCAAGAAAAGAGTTGTTGGAGAGCTTCTTTGGGCTCCGTGAAAAGTATTAATCAAGCATATCATCAAGGGAGCTTAGGGAAGATGGTTGGATTTGGGTGTCCGTACGGATCTGTACAAGGCCGTACAAGACCGTACAAGACCGTACGTCCTAAGGGAGCCTCCGGAACGTTTAAGGAAGTCTTGGAGAGTCTTGGAGAGTCTTCTAGAGTCTTCTAGAAGCTGGGCAATGTTCGGATCATGCACCAAGTCACTAGAGCGTCCAGGTGCATTGGGGCTTGTCCTTGGTCTTCCTTCTTATCCATTTGGTCAAGGAAGGAGCTGGAACCAGACTGGAACAGGCTGGCATGGTCAAGGGCGCTCCCAAGACTACTCTCCTATTGGCTGGTTCAAATTAAAGTTAAACCTAGGTTCCCTTGTAATTCTCCTATAAATATGCTATGTAATTCACAAAGATCAATAAGAAATTCTTCTCTAATGTTCTACTATGGTTTTCCTTCTAATTTATCTCAAAATCTCTCATTTATAATCTCTAAAATCTAACATGGTATCAGAGCATTGATCTTGCTCCTATCTATTCCGCTTTATTCTTAATTATTCTCCATTATTCTCCATCATTTCTCCATCATTCTCCATCATTTCTCCATCATTTCTCCATCAGTTCTCCATCAGTTCTTGTCATTTCTAGTCATTCTCCAAGCTTTTATTCTTTATTTTCTCCTTTCTCACGCTGCTAGCTTCATTTCTCTCTGAGAGAAATTCCTCAAATCCATTGGTGCTGAGTTGAGAAAGTTGCTAGCTTTGTGATTTTCACTTCTTTTTCTTCTTTTCACGTTGCTAGCTTCATTTCTCTCTGAGAGAAATTCCTCAAATCCATTGGTGCTGAGTTGAGAAAGTTGCTAGCTTTGTGATTAAACACCAAGAAGATCATGGAAAATCTAAAAACCATGATCATTCCGGTTACACTCAAAGGGATCAATTACTTGCTGTGGGCAAGAACAACAAAGACTGCTTTGTGTGGAAGAGATTTGTGGAGACACATTAAGATCACACAAAACCCAAAAGAAGACACACAAGATGAAGAAAATGAGACCAAGACCGAGGAGGAAATCAAATGGTTTCAAGAGGACCAAACGGTGTTGGGTCTCCTTCAAAACTCACTAGACACATCAATCCTAGAGGCATACTCCTATTGTGACACGGCAAAGGAGCTTTGGGATACATTAAAGAATGTTTACGGGAACGTCTCCAACTTGACCCGGGTCTTTGAAGTGAAAAAGGCAATCAACAATCTCAACCAAGAGGATCTAGAATTTACTCAACACTTTGGGAAATTTAGATCTCTTTGGGCTGAATTAGAGATGTTACGTCCAAGCACTAAGGATTTTTCAATCATTGAAGAAAGGAGCGAACAAGATAAGGTCTTTGGTTTACTTCTCACACTCAATCCGGCATTTAATGACCTCATAAAACACATCTTGAGATCGGAGAAGCTCCCTAGCCTCGATGTAGTTTGTGCACAAATTCAAAAGGAACAAGGGTCCTTTGGTCTCTTTAGTAGAAAACAAGAACTCCCAACGGCTAATAAAGGCAATTACCAACCAAGTCATGGCTACAAAGGCAAGAATAGGAAAACATGCGATCATTACAAGAAAGATGGTCATACAAGGGAGGATTGCTGGATCCTTCATCCACATCTCAAGCCCAAAGATTGGCAACCAAGGGAGTTCAAACCAAGGAAGTTTCAAGCTCATCAAGCACAAGAAGCGCCAAGCTCCTCAACCGCAACCAAACAACCTCAAACCGAAAACTCAAAGCAAGGAGATGAGATGGCCATGGTAGCATACTCGAATGACATGGTGCGCAAGTCAGACCTAGAGGCACTCATTCGATCCATTGCTGCACTAAAGGAGTCCGGTATCACCTACTTTGCTACTAAACCTACTAAAACTAGCACTTCTCTTGTTATTGATTCCGGAGCTTCTCATCACATGATTAGTAATCCAAATTTGATTAGTAACATTAAAACTGCTAGTGGAAATGTAGTGATTGCTAATGGTGATAAAATACCGGTTAAAGAGATAGGAAGTTTAAGACTATTTGACAAAGAATCTCAAGCTTTCTACATGCCATCTTTCACTTCGAATCTTGTATCGGTTAAGAGAGCTACTACTGATCTTGATGCTTATGCTATCTTTGGGCCTAATAGTTTCCATTTTCAGGATATTAAGACCGGAAGGGTTCTTGGAGAAGGAAACACAAAAGGAGACTTATACATCTTAGAAGATTCTTCAAATAATCCTACTTTATCAAGTTTTAATTCATGCTTAGCTAGTAGTTCTAATGCAATATGGCACACTAGATTGGGACATCCTCACTCGCGTGCCTTGGAAATAATATTGCCTAATATTTCGTTTAATAACTCGGTTTGTGAGTCTTGTATTTTAGGAAAACATTGTAAAAGTGTATTTCCTAAGTCCTCTACCATATATGAAAAATGTTTTGATTTGGTCCACTCGGATGTATGGACTTCCCCATGTTTATCAAGAGATAATAATAAGTACTTTGTGACATTTATTGATGAAAAGTCGAAATACACTTGGATCACCTTAATGCCATCTAAAGATAGAGTATTTGACGCTTTCATTAATTTTCAGAACTACATTACTAACCAATTCAAAACAAATGTTAAGGTACTTCGAACGGATAATGGAGGGGAATATACAAGCCACAAATTCAAAGAACACTTAGCTAAGCATGGAATAATCCACCAAACAAGCTGCCCATACACACCTCAACAAAATGGTGTAGCTGAAAGAAAGAATAGGCATCTCATGGAAGTAGCTAGAGCCATGATGTTCCATTCCAACCTGCCAAGAAACTTCTGGGGAGATGCAGTCATGACGGCCTGCTATCTTATCAACCGAATTCCAACAAGAGTCCTAAAGGACGTCTCTCCCTTTGAAGTTTTAAATCACAATAAACCCTTTATCAATCACTTACGGGTTCTTGGATGTTTGTGTTTTGTATTTGTCCCAGGTACTCAGAGGGACAAACTAGAAGCCAAAAGCACAAGATGTATATTCATAGGCTATTCTACTACTCAAAAGGGGTATAAGTGTTATGACCCCATCCGGAAGTGTACCCTGGTTTCAAGAGACGTGAAGTTCATAGAAAACCAAGGATACTTTGACAAGAAGCAGAATTGGGATAATGTTAAAGACCTAGCCCGCTCTCCTTCAAATAGAGCCGGCAGCTTAGAGTTCATACTCAATCATCTGGGAAATCCTGCTCCAAGGGACTCTCATCAAGAGCAACCGGAGCAGGAACCGCAAGGAGGACCAAATTCCGAAAATAACAATGAAGAGGAAACAAACAACTTAGATAATGGTAATCAAGAACAAGCTCATCATGAAGAAGAAGTCACTGGAGGAATGAAGCCAATGGTTAGTCAAGACCATGAGAGTGAAGAAATTAGTGCTCCTCAGCTTAGAAGAAGCACAAGGCTGAAGTATGGACCAGATCATTGGAAACAAACAAGGGTCTATTACAACAGCCAAGCCGTGGCTCATCCTCTCCAAGCGGTCTGTTCTCTTGCCCTCTTGCCATCAGAACACCAAGCATTCCTTGGGAAGATTGATCAACACCAAATTCCGAGCTCCTATGAAGAAAGCAAAAGAACACAAAGAATGGTTAGCTGCGGTGGATGCTGAGATAAGAGCAATGGATAAGAATCATACTTGGGATGAAACGGAGCTTCCAAAGGGAAAGAAGGCAGTAAGTTCCAAGTGGGTATTTACAATAAAATATCAATCTAATGGGGAGATTGAGCGGTACAAAGCCAGATTGGTAGCCAGAGGTTTCACCCAGACATATGGAGCTGATTATACCGATACCTTTGCGCCCGTGGCAAAGCATCACACAGTTAGGGTTATCTTGTCCTTAGCCACAAATCTATCATGGGATCTATGGCAAATGGATGTGAAGAACGCCTTTCTTCAAGGAGAATTGGAAGAAGAAGTGTACATGACTCCATCACCCGGATTAGAGCACACAATCAGCCCCGGAAAAGTCTTAAGGTTAAGAAAGGCAATTTATGGATTAAAGCAATCACCGAGGGCCTGGTATCATAAACTGAGCTTCACTCTTGTTGCTCGAGGATTTAGCCGGTCAGAAGCTGACCATACCTTGTTCACTCACCAGAACTCCCGTGGGCTTTTTGTGGTATTGGTTTATGTGGATGACTTGATCATCTCAGGTAGTGATCAAGTTGGGGTTCAAGAAACCAAATCCTTCCTTAAGTCTGTTTTTGATATCAAGGACTTGGGAGAACTCAAGTATTTCCTAGAGATAGAGATATGCCGATCCACGGAAGTCCTATTTCTATCACAAAGGAAATATTCTTTTGATTTATTGCAGGAGACAGGAAAGCTAGGATCCAAACCAGCTAAGACTCCACTTGAAGATGGGTACAAGGTCAAGAGAAAGGGGGAGAAAGAAGATGATCCGCTTGACAAGTCATTTGAAGACCCAGCACAATATCGGCGCCTAGTTGGTAAGCTCATCTACTTGACTATTACACGGCCTGACTTATGTTTTGCTGTGAATCAGGTTAGCCAACATATGAAAGAACCAACCGTGCATCATTGGAACATGGTGGAAAGAATTTTGAGATACATCAAAGGATCACCAGGCCAAGGAATCTGGATGGGGAAGAATGGCAACACTGAGATAGTTGGATACTGCGATGCGGACTATGCGGGAGACACTATGGATAGGAAGTCTACAACTGGCTACTGTACTTTCATTGGAGGCAATCTAGTAACTTGGAAGTCTAAGAAGCAGAAGGTTGTGTCATGCTCAAGTGCGGAGTCAGAATATAGAGCAATGAGGAAGCTGACAAATGAATTAGTTTGGTTGAAGGCTCTTCTCAAGGATCTTGGCATAGAAACTTCAAGTCCCATCACAATGCATTGTGACAATCAGGCAGCCATTCATATAGCAACCAATCCAGTATTTCACGAGAGGACCAAGCACATTGAGATTGACTGCCACAAAGTTAGAGAGAAGATCATAGAAGGAGTGATACTTCCATGTTACACCAAGAGTGAAGACCAGTTGGCTGACATCTTCACCAAGGCTTCTAGCCTCAAAGTTTGCAACCACATCCACAGCAAACTTGGGTTAGTAGACCTTACTCATCCTTGATAATACTTGCCTGTTCCGGGAAGACCACACTCTTTTTCCCTTACCAAGGTTTTGTCCCACTGGGTTTTTCTTGGTAAGGTTTTTAATGAGGTGGTAGTCCCGGTTCCCAAACTTAGCCTTCATTCCAACACTCCGGCTAAGTTTGAGGGGGAGTATTAATCAAGCTTATCATCAAGGGAGCTTAGGGAAGATGGTTGGATTTGGGTGTCCGTACAAGTCCGTACGGATCCATACAAGTCCGTACAAGTCTGTACGGATCCGTACAAGGCCGTACAAGACCGTACAACCTTAGCGAGCCTCCGGAACATTTGAGGAAGCCTTCGAGAGTCTTCTAGAAGCTTGGAAATGTTTGGACCATGCACCAAGACACTTGAGTGTCCAGGTGCATTGGCACCTTGTCCTTGGTCTTCCTTCTTATCCATTTGGTCAAGGAAGGGGCTGGAAACAGGCTGGCATGGTCAAGGACGCCCAAAGACTACACTCCTATTGGCTGGTTCAAATTAAAGTTAAACCTAGGTTCCCTTGTAATTCTCCTATAAATATGCTATGTATTTCACAAAGATCAATAAGAAATTCTTCTCTAATATTCTTCTATGGTGTTTCTTCTAGTTTATCTCAAAAGCTCTCATTTATAATCTCTAAAATCTAACATTGAGTTGTGAAAAGGCTGAAAAAGTGTATTTCTTGAAGTTTCTCTAATATTTTCTTGAGAAAATCTCTTAATCCTCTGGTTAATAGAATTATCCGGTGAATAAATCTTGAAACACCATGGAAAATTCTAAACCAATTGTTATTCCAGTCATCTTGAAGGGTGTCAACTATTTGCTATGGTCAAGAATGATAAGAACAGATCTATGTGGTCGTGGGCTTTGGAGCCATGTCTTGAAAGGACAAGATCCAAAAGATGGAGAAGAAGCCATCGGTAATTATGAAGATAGGTGGTTCCAAGAGGACCAAATGGTGCTCAGAATCATCCAGAACTCTCTTGAAGCATCCATCCTTGAAGCCTACTCCTATTGTGAAAATGTAAAGGAATTATGGGATACTCTTCAAACCGTGTATGGGAATACTTCAAACTTGAGCAGAATCTATGAAGTCAAGAAGGCTATCAATAATCTAAGCCAAGAAGATTTGGAGTTTACAAAGCACTTTGGCAAATTCATATCATTGTGGGCTGAACTAGAAATGTTAAGGCCAAGCACGATTGATCCTTTGGTGTTAAATGAGAGGCGCGAACTGTAGTTTTTAGAGAGTAGAATCAAGAATTAAGAGAACTTAGAGAAGGATTTTTTTTTTAATCTCTTGATTTTATTTCTTCTAAGCCATTTACAAGATATAGGCGAGCTAGATGAGAGAGAGTTACAGCCAATGCAATGAAATATCCACAAGGTAAATTACTAATCTCTACTTAGCCTAAAATGGCAAAACATGCTTGGGAGGGACTTCCAAGTTTGCTCCTTTAGGCTGAGTGTTAGGGGCTGGCAACTGTCCACTAGTTCTTAGCATGGTTCATCTTAAGTCTTTGACTTTCAGACCTGGTCTTGTTTCAACCGAAATCCTTTGCCTCCAATTCCTTTCCAACAGCTAGTTTCCTCTTCTCTTTTGCATTTGTCTAGCCTTCCCACACACACTATCTTTTCGTTTTCTTCAACACTCCCCCTCAAGGCTGGCTGGTAGGGATCTATTAAGCCAACCTTGGACTGTATATAGTTGCTGACTAAATCATTTATAAAACACTAAAGATAACAAAATTAAGATATTATTCCAGATTTTACATCATTACGAATAGCATCAGAGGAAGCCGGTTCGTGTTGCATTGTTCGCATTTCTACACCAGTGCAAAAACATGATTCAGAGGTTGATAGTCTCTGCATTATAAGGCATCCCAAAGCCTCTGAATCATTAGGTGCACCGAAGATTAAGATATCAGAAGTATTTGAAATCAAACTTTCCCAATCCGGAGTATCGTTTTTCGCTTAACGTTATCATACATCTTCGGTAGCTCCATTCCTGCATCGTCAGAAGAACCATTGTCACCTCAAGTAGCATATGGAACAAGCGAAATATCGGTAGTATCTCTGCCACACGGTGAAGCAAAGAGATCATCATGATTCATTTGTGGCAAGTCCATTTCAATTGAAACTTCTTCTCCCATGGAAGCATCTTTTGTATCTTCTGCTTGTGCTGCAACTTCTTCAACGGGATTGGTAGGATGAGAAGACGAGTTGTGAGTTTTGAAGAATCAAGATTCTTTGTGAGAAGTTAGGTGAGGTGAATTGAAAACAGAAGGAGCGGAAGTGAAACTGAGAGAGCTAAATGGGTGATGAATTGGGAGAGATTTAACAGTTCTTATTGGAGACAAACTGTTTATGTAGTTGAACACTGGTGAATCCTGCATTTTCAAACACAAAAAGAGAACATTATGAATCTTTTCGTACTGAATTTAAGATCATGTCCAATTAAGAATCTCAAGAAACAGGACAGAAACAAAAGTACATAACTTTGTAGTGAATAGGGGATGAGTTGATCATAACTAACACTTCATTGTCAAAGTCAAAGTCAGCGCCAGCTCAAACATGGTGTAAGCCTTAGCCTCTAAGGCAAGATTCGAAAATGGACTCTCTCTAAAGTAAAATAAAAAACTTCTACATAATTTTATTTTTTATGGGCTCCTTTTACCTATTAGGTCATAGAGCAAATTTTAAGAAGGGAAAATTTATTATATAGGAGGAATTTCAATAAATTTGTCCATTTAAACCTTTTTTGATAAAAGTTATTCATTTAATTCTTTTAAAATATTTAATCTTATTTTGCCCTTCTATTTTTTTTAATTAAAATAAAACATATCAAAACTTCTGATTTAAAAAGAGGTTTGATTTAAATTTTTTTTTAATTAATTTTAGATGATATATATATATATATATGAAATCAAAAAAAAAAACCAAAAATAACAAAATCCCTAAAACACTAAAAACTCTCCTCTTCTCTTCAAAGCACACAATCGATTTCTGGCGGCGGCTCCGACGAACGTGACTGTTCTTCTCCTCCCTTGTGACTGTTCTTCTCCTCCCTTGCGACGGTTCTCAAATGTATGAATCGACAGTAGATGAAATCCAGACAGTGAAATTAGACAGAGATGTGGTTGCCTTGGTGAAGATATCTACCACTTGTTCTTCACTCTTGATGAACCTTGGAATCACAACTCCTCCTTGAATTTTTTCTCGAACAAAATGACAGTCTATCTCAATGTGTTTTGTTCGCTCATGGAAAACTGGATTGGAGGCAATGTGTATGGCTGCTTGGTTATCACAATAGAGAGTGATTGGTTTATCCTCATGTATTCCCAGATCTCTAAGCAAAGCTTTCAACCAGATCAACTCTTTTGTTACTTCTTTCATTGCCCGGTACTCTGCCTCAGCACTTGATAAGGCTGTTACCTTTTGTTTCTTACTTCTCCAAGTCACTAGATTACCTCCAACGAATGTGCAATATCCAGTAGTGGACTTCCTATCCATTTTATCACCTCCCCAATCTGCATCACAGTAGCCTACCAGCTCTGTGTTTCCACAACACTTAAGCCACACTCCTTTCCCGGGACTCCCTTTGAGATACCTTAGTATTCTTTCTACCATATTCCAATGTTGCACTCTTGGGGCTTGCATATGTTGACTCACACAATTCACTGCAAAACTAATATCAGGACGTGTGATAGTCAAGTAGATTAATTTTCCCACTAGCCTTTGGTATTATTTCACATCAGCCCATAGCTCCCCCTCAGGTACATCTTGGTACCCATCTTCAATAGGAGTCTTTGCAGGTCTTCCTCCAAGCTTTCCAGTCTCGGTTAAGAGATCCTGAGCATACTTCCTTTGAGAGATAAACATCCCTTCCTCCGACCTCATCATTTCAATTCCAAGAAAATATTTTAGCTCTCCTAAATCTTTTATGTCAAATGATTTTTTCAAGATTTCCTTGGTCCTTAGAATGCCCTCTTTATTATTACTAGTGATTATGATGTCATCAACATAAATCAAAATCACTATGATCCCCTTTTCTCCTCGTTTGGTGAATAGAGAGTGATTAGCTTCTGATTTTGTAAAATTCTCGGCTTCAAGGCAGCCACTTAATCTTTGGTACCAAGCTCTCGGGGACTGCTTGAGACCATAAATTGCCTTTCTTAGTTTACATACTTGGCCTTGCTTCTGGTCATATCCTTGAGGAGCCACCATGTAAACTTCTTCTTCTAAGTCTCCTTGCAAGAATGCATTTTTTAAGTCCATTTGCCACAGCCCCCATGAGAGATTTATGGCAATCGACAAAAGAACTCGGACTGAGTGAAGTTTGGCAACCGGTGCAAATGTCTCGGTGTAGTCTTCCCCATAGACTTGTGTATACCCCTTAGCCACCAGCCGAGCTTTGTACCTCTCTATCTCTCATGTGCTCTTGTACTTAATCGTATAGACCCATCTACAGCCCACGGTTTTCTTTCCCTTAGGCAACTCCATCATGCTCCAAGTATTATTTCTGATCATTGAGGCAATTTCTTCTTTCATTGCCTCAACCCAAACTTTGCTTTTACAAGCTTCTTCATAGGTTGTTGGTACTTGCTCATCAATTGCACTCACAAATGCTTGATCCTTATCCGGTAATTGAATTGTAGAATAATAGGCTTCAATAGGATACCTTATGGTTGTAACGGCTAGATTTTCTTCTTGTGAGTTATGTTGCTTAGTAGATGAGGGAGGGATGTTGTCGCCTATAGGATCAGGGTCAAAGCCTGCCGTACGCCCAGAACATCCCCTACTCACACTAAACAACGCCTCAGTCCTTGTGTTGTCTTGTTGAACCATAGATAGATCATTGAAGTAAACTCTTGTATTTTTCCAATTTTTCGGATCAAATTTTCTCCTCTGACTCCTTCTTAAGATAGGTTCTGGGGCTTGGGTTTCTTCACCCTCCTCATGCATCAGACCTTCCTCAGGGTCTATGGTTACTTCTTCTCCTTCTGGTTGATTTTTAGTATCACTTGATTCTCCAAGAGCTGAATCACTTTCCTCGGAGATTTGAGACTCGTTTCTGTCTTCTTTTACTTCATCTTCACTCCTATTAGAAGAAGTTTCCAAGTCATCCGTGCCTCTTCTCTGTCCATCTTCACTCACTAAAATGCTCCTTAGTACTTGTGCCCTATCCAGACTTGAACTAACAATCTCCTCAAGGTCTTTCCAACTCTCACTTTGAAAATATCCATTCTCCTCTTCAAATTGGACTTCTCTTGACACATGAATCCTGTTAGTTTCTGGATTATAACACTTATACCCCTTTTGGGTACTTGAGTATCCAACAAAGACATATCTCATACTTTTAGGCTCCAGCTTGCTTCTTTGTGACTCGGGGATAAGCACATAACACTTACTTCCAAATACTCGGAGATGGTTGATGTTAGGCTTTACTCCATTAAGCACCTCATATGGAGACTTGTTGTTTAGGTTTGGTGTTGGTAACCGATTGATGACATAACATGCTGTCATTATGGCATCTCCCCAAAAGCTTTTTGGAACTTTCCAATCAAACAGCATGCTTCTAGCTACCTCCAGCAAATGCCTATTCTTCCTTTCCGATACTCCGTTTTGCTGAGGAGTATAAGCACATGAGGTTTGGTGCACTATTCCCTTTTCTTCCACAAAATTCTTGAACTGATTACTTAGGTATTCTCCCCCATTATCACTTTTGAGAATTTTGATCTTGGTTCCAAATTGTTTTTCGACATACTTGTAGAATTTGGCAAAGGATTCAAATACTTGGCTCTTAGAACTTAGGAGTGTTACCCACGTATACTTGGACTTTTCAACAATAAAAGAGACAAAATACTTATATTGATCTTTGGAGATACATGGAGCTCTCCATACATCAGAGTGAATCAGCTCAAAGCACTTAGCATACTTAGTTGTGGAATCTGGAAAACTACTCCTACATTGCTTGCCTAACACACAAGCTTCACATCCTTTATTGTCTTCGGTGATATTGGGCAAGATCATGCTGAGCACCTTGTTGCTTGGGTGACCTAGCCGTGAGTGCCATAAAGATCTTGAACCAACTTCACTCAGACCACAAGACTTCACTACATCTTGCTCCTCTTTATTCAAAACATACAGCCCACCTTTAACTCCTCCTTCTCCAATCACTTCCTTAGTATTATTGTCCTGAAACTGAACTTCATTAGATCCAAAAATAACTTTGCAATTCAGGTCTTGAGTAGCCTTTTGCACCGACAACAGATTGGTGGTGAATTCGGGAACAAACAAAGCCTTAGTGTTTTTTCTAAACAATTCCAAATCACCAATTCCTTTTATGGGGACTTCTTTACCATTAGCTATCCTAACAGTTCCACCCTGAGGTTTTATATTTGCTAATAAACCTCCATCTCTAATCATGTGGTGACTTGCACCTGAGTCTACAATAACTTTTTTACCAAGTTTAGAAGCTATGTAGCTCTTACCAGAATCAGCTAGTTTGGAGATGCTTTTGATGAGGGCTTCCAGGTCCGATTTCCTCACTAAGCCATCATCTCCTACACTTGCACTTCCAGCAAAAATCCTTGTTCCCTGACCAACTCCTTGGTTACTTCCTCTCAGCCTTGCTGGCTTCAAATGTGGGTGAAGGGTCCAGCACTTTTCTTTTGTGTGCCCTCTCATCTTGCAATGTTCACATTCCAAGTTCCTCCTTTCACCATAGCTTTGGTTTCTTTGCGCCACATGCGCTATCTCACTTGTTGGCTTGAATAAGCATCTAGCTCCCTCTTCTTTTTGAATCTGTTGACATACTTCATTTAGAGTTGGAAGTTTGTCAAACCTCAAAATATGCTGAATGAGGCTCTTGTACGAATCATTGAGCGTGAGCAATAATCCAAATACTTGGTCTTGCTCTCTCCTCTCATTCAGCTCTTTGGGATCATTTGTTGCCGGCCTAAGCATCTCTAGCTCTGCCCACAGCCCTCTAAATGTTACAAACAGATCCTTGAATGCCTTCCCCTCTTGCTGAAGATCATTCAGGGCTTTCTTGACTTCAAAAATCCTTGAGATATTTGACATATCTCCATACACTCCTTTGAGTGTTTCCCACAGCTCCTTGGCTGTCTCACAATAGGAGTAACCAGCCAAGATTGATGGCTCAAGAGAGCTCTGAAGTGCTGCAAGGACATGTTGGTCCTCTTGCTCCCATTTCTTCTCCTTTGTACTGCCATCACCAGCTTCACTTCCTTCAACAGCTCCTTCTTGTTGAATAATGAGAGAATACATTAGCTTAAGACCCAATGAAGAGAAGAGGCCTTATTCAACATATGCAAGTCCATTAAGAAGTCTTCTAGAAGGGTGAAGACTTTGGGTGCACAAGTGGGTGTCTCGGGAAGTGTGAAAAGGAAGGAGATGTATTTGAATTTCAAATAAGAGATTGGAGGGAAATTTAATGTTGTGAAACCCTTCTACACCTTCTATTTTCGTGGCTCCCCTCTATATATACATGTTGTACACCCTTTGTAACACTTAACCAATTCTAATGGAAACTTCTCTTTATTTCTCATTCTATTGTTTCTCTTTCAAGCACTCTCAAACTCTCTAATCTTCTATTCCGCAAATTCAACATGGTATCAGAGCAAGGTTCTTAACTAAATCAAGCTCTTGTTATCCTATTTTCAAATTATCTTCTTTTAAAATTCTTGGAATATTCTTTGTCAATCCTTTTTCACTCTGAGACTTAGTCCTCAAAGTCATTGACTCTTGAGTTGTGAAAAGGCTGAAAAAGTGTATTTCTTGAAGCTTCTCTAAAATTTTCTTTTTCACTCTAAAATTCTGGGAATACTCTTTGTCAATCCTTTTTCACTCTGAGATTTAGTCCTCAAAGTCATTGACTCTTGAGTTGTGAAAAGGCTGAAAAAGTGTATTTCTTGAAGCTTCTCTAATATTTTCTTGAGAAAATCTCTTAATCCTCTGGTTAATAGAATTATCCGGTGAATAAATCTTGAAACACCATGGAAAATTCTAAACCAATTGTTATTCCAGTCATCTTGAAGGGTGTCAACTATTTGCTGTGGTCAAGAATGATAAGAACAGCTCTATGTGGTCGTGGGCTTTGGAGCCATGTCTTGAAAGGACAAGATCCAAAAGATGGAGAAGAAGCCATCGGTAATTATGAAGATAAGTGGTTCCAAGAGGACCAAATGGTGCTCGGAATCATCTAGAACTCTCTTGAAGCATCCATCCTTGAAGCCTACTCCTACTGTGAAAATGCAAAGGAATTGTGGGATACTCTTCAAACCGTGTATGGGAATACTTCAAACTTGAGCAGAATCTATGAAGTCAAGAAGGCTATCAATGATCTAAGCCAAGAAGATTTGGAGTTTACAAAGCACTTTGGCAAATTTAGATCATTGTGGGCTGAACTAGAAATGTTAAGGCCAAGCACGATTGATCCTTTGGTGTTAAATGAGAGGCGCGAACAAGACAAGGTCTTTGGTCTGCTATTGACCTTAAATCCAACTTACAAGGATCTCATTAAGCACCTCCTTAGGGCAGACAATCTCCCCAGCCTAGATGAAGTGTGCTCCAAGATACAAAAGGAGCAAGGATCTCATGGTCTATTTGGGGGAAAGGGCGAGCTGGCTATGGCTAACAAAGTAGAGCTGGGTGATGCCAACAAAGGATTTTACAAACCGTTGGGATCAAACCAGAACAAGAAAGTGGGATCAAATACAATATGTGAGCATTGCAAGAAAGAGGGGCACACAAAGGAAAAATGCTGGAAGCTCCATCCTCATCTAAAACCAAGCTGGTGGAAGGAACCAAGAGCTAATGTCTCCCAAGAAGTGGCTAGGAATCAGGCTGGGACATCCAAGAGGGCTGAAGAAGGAGACATGAGAGTTTTGGTGCCATATCAACAAGAATCTGAATTTGTGAGGAAATCAGATTTGGAAGCTCTCATCAAAGCCTTGAAAGAGGCTGGTAGGTCTGGTATGGTTTCTGGAAACTCTCTTCATGCTCAAAACATTTCAAAGCCTTTGATTGTAGATTCTGGTGCATCACATCATATGATAAGTGATGCACATCTAATGAATAACATAAAACCGGCTGTAGGTAATGTCATTATAGCAAATGGAGATAGTATTCCTATTGATGGAGTAGGAAATCTTAGGTTATTTGGAAAAGATTCAAACGCTTTCTACATGCCTAAGTTTACTTCAAATTTGTTATCCGTAAAGAAAGTTACATCTGATTTGAATTGTTATGCTATATTTGGTCCTAATGATGTACACTTTCAGGATATTGAGACCATGAATCTACTCGGAAAAGGAGTAGCAAAGGAGGAGCTGTATGTTCTTGAAAATAACAAGCTGGACTCCAATTTATTTTGTAGTTTTATTCTGAATATTTCTAATGTTAGTAGTTCAATTTGGCATGCAAGGCTAGGTCATCTGCACTCTAGAGCATTAGAACTATTGTTGCCTAGGATTTCTTTCAAAAATGATGAATGTGAAGCTTGTATACTTGGCAAACATTGTAAATCTGTGTTTTCCAAGTCTCCAACTATCTATGGAAAGTGTTTTGATTTAATTCATTCTGATGTTTGGACCTCACCATGTGAATCTAGAGAACATCATAAATACTTTGTCACCTTCATAGATGAAAAATCAAAATATACATGGCTAACACTTCTTCCATCCAAAGATAGAGTTCTAGAAGCATTTAGAAATTTTCAAGCATATGTGACTAACCATTATAATGCCAAGATTAAAATTTTTAGATCAGATAATGGTGGAGAGTACACAAGCCATGCCTTCAAACAACACTTAGCAAACCATGGGATAGTCCATCAAACCAGCTGCCCATAGACTCCTCAGCAAAATGGAGTTGCTGAAAGAAAGAATAGGCACTTAATGGAAGTGGCCCGATCTATGATGTTCCACACAAGTGTTCCCAAGAGATTTTGGGGAGATGCTGTGGTTTCAGCATGCTATTTGATCAACCGAATGCCAACAAAAATTTTGGATGATCACTCTCCATTTGAGGTATTAAACAACTCTAAACCCGCCATTAACCACTTACGTGTGTTTGGGTGTGTTTGTTTCGTATTAATCCCAGGAGAACAAAGAAACAAGTTGGAAGCTAAAAGTGTGAAGAGCATGTTCATTGGATACTCCACAACACAAAAAGGTTACAAATGCTTTGTTCCGGAAACAAGGAAGATTCTAGTCTCAAGGGACGTGAAGTTTGTTGAAACGAAAGGGTTCTATGATGAGAAGAACTGGAAAGAATTGGAGAATCTATCATCCTCATCATCAGACCGAGCTAGCAATTTGAGAAAAATCTTGGAGAACCTTGGATTACATCAGCCAGAAGCTAGTACAAGTAATCTCAATCAAATGAAGAAACTATACCCTTTGCTCCTGAGGGAGGCAATAAACAAGAGGATCTAGTAGTGGCTCAACAAGACTCAACAATTCATGATCAAAATGAATCAGAAGTTCGCAATGAAGCGGTTCATGATCAAAGTGAAAGGAGTTCAGAAAGTCAAGAAGAAGCTCAAACCTCAGATTCTGACTTTGAAGGGCCAGAACCTCAAGTTCAATATCAAGAAGGGGGTTTAAGGAAAAGTACAAGACAAAGGTTTGGACCAGAACATTGGAAGCAAACCCGAGTGTACTACAACAACAAGGCAGTTGCTCATCCCATTCAAGTTGTTTGCACTCTAGCTCATTTCCCATTGGAACATCAAGCCTACATGGGCAAGTTGGATGAAGCTGAGATTCCAACAACCTATGAAGAAGCCAAGGAGCTTAAAGTATGGAGATATGCTATTGGTGAAGAAAAGAAAGCTATGGAAATCAACCACACTTGGGATGAAGCTGAACTGCCAAAAGGGAAGAAGGCCGTAAGCTCTAGATGGATCTTCACTATCAAGTATAGAAGTGATGGAGAAATAGAGCGTTACAAGGCTAGGCTGGTGACTAGAGGATTTACTCAAACCTATGGAGAGGACTACCTTGACACATTTGCACCTGTGGTAAAACTTCATACGGTAAGAGTTATTTTATCCTTAGCTACTAACTTGGAATGGGATCTTTGGCAGATGGACGTCAAGAATGCATTCTTGCAAGGGGAACTAGAGGATGAAGTCTACATGACTCCACCACCAGGCTTAGAGGACTCAATTGCACCAGGAAAGGTGTTGAGACTCAAGAAAGCAATCTATGGACTGAAGCAATCTCCTCGAGCATGGTACCACAAGTTGAGTACAACACTCAAGAGTAAAGGCTTCAAGAAGTCCGAGGCAGATCATACACTTTTCACCTTGCAAAGCCAAGAAGGTATTGTAGTCATTCTCATTTATGTGGATGATATTATCATCTCTGGGAATGACAAGGTAGGTATTAAAGATACAAAAGCATATTTACAATCTGTGTTTGATATTAAAGATCTTGGAGAGTTGAAATATTTTCTAG
The DNA here is from genome assembly GCA_963922655.1 of Cardamine chenopodiifolia. Taxonomy (NCBI): domain Eukaryota; kingdom Viridiplantae; phylum Streptophyta; class Magnoliopsida; order Brassicales; family Brassicaceae; genus Cardamine; species Cardamine chenopodiifolia. The sequence continues at coordinate 14,108,842 of OZ000481.1, read as the reverse complement.
GGATTGAAGTCTATAGGTCCAATGAAGGACTCTTCTTATCCCAAAGGAAGTACACTCTTGATCTATTGGCTGGGGCAGGAAAGCTAGGAGCCAAACCAGCAAAGACTCCCTTAGAAGAAGGATACAAAGTCATACGAGAGGGGGAGCTTGAAGATAAACCTTTTGAAGATGTCAAGCAATATCGGAGAATGGTTGGTAAGTTGATTTATCTTACCATAACTCGTCCTGATTTGTGTTTTGATGTGAACCAGGTGAGTCAACATATGCAAGCTCCAAAATTGCACCATTGGAGCATGGTGGATCGGATTCTCAAATATCTCAAAGGAGCTCCAGGTCAAGGCATTTGGATGGGTTGTAACAAAAGCACAGAAATTGTGGGTTATTGTGATGCTGACTGGGCTGGAGACAAAACGGATAGAAGATCCACCACTGGGTATTGCACATTCATTGGAGGTAACCTGGTCACTTGGAAGAGCAAGAAACAAAAGGTTGTGTCATGTTCAAGTGCTGAAGCTGAGTATAGAGCAATGAGGAAGCTCACAAATGAGCTAACATGGCTGAAAGCTCTTCTCAAGGATTTGGGCATTGAATCACCAGATCCAATCACAATGCATTGTGACAACCAAGCTGCTATTCACATTGCGTCCAACTCAGTGTTCCATGAGAGGACAAAACATATTGAAGTGGATTGTCACAAGGTACGAGAGATGGTGGAGAAAAGGGTCATTCTTCCATGTTTTACAAGGAGTTCAGAACAATTGGCAGACATTTTTACCAAGGCAGCGAGTTTAAAAGTGTGTGAGTTCATCCATTCAAAGCTTGGACTCATAGATATGTCTCGACCATGATTTCCTTAGCCATGGAGTCCACACTCTTTTTCCCTTAGTATGGTTTTGTCCCATGAGGTTTTCCATACTAAGGTTTTTAATGAGGTGGGTCATCATGGTTCCAAGCTTAACCTTTGGTTTCTCTACGGTTAAGCTTGAGGGGGAGTGTTGAATAATGAGAGAATACATTAGCTTAAGACCCAATGAAGAGAAGAGGCCTTATTCAACATATGCAAGTCCATTAAGAAGTCTTCTAGAAGGGTGAAGACTTTGGGTGCACAAGTGGGTGTCTCGGGAAGTGTGAAAAGGAAGGAGATGTATTTGAATTTCAAATAAGAGATTGGAGGGAAATTTAATGTTGTGAAACCCTTCTACACCTTCTATTTTCGTGGCTCCCCTCTATATATACATGTTGTACACCCTTTGTAACACTTAACCAATTCTAATGGAAACTTCTCTTTATTTCTCATTCTATTGTTTCTCTTTCAAGCACTCTCAAACTCTCTAATCTTCTATTCCGCAAATTCAACACTTCTGAGATTTCCACATATCCCCACAGCTCTCTACTTCTCAAGGCTGTCTTCGTGGTCCTTGACCACAAGAGGTAGTTGTTTCCCTTGAAAACAACTAGTAGTATCATCTGCTTTTGCATCTCCATAGTTTTTAGCAAAGAAATGTCTGGTAAGTAAAACTGAAAGGAAGAAGAGATTTATAAACGAAAACAGGGGATTTCAAAGGGATTAGAAGAAATTAGATGCTAAAACCGAGTTTAAGAACTTGTTATAGATCTTAATTGCTCTGATACCATGTAGTTTTTAGAGAGTAGAATCAAGAATTAAGAGAACTTAGAGAAGATTTTTTTTTTTAATCTCTTGATTTTATTTCTTCTAAGCCATTTACAAGATATAGGCGAGCTAGATGAGAGAGAGTTACAGCCAATGCAATGAAATATCCACAAGGTAAATTACTAATCTCTACTTAGCCTAAAATGGCAAAACATGCTTGGGAGGGACTTCCAAGTTTGCTCCTTTAGGCTGAGTGTTAGGGGCTGGCAACTGTCCACTGGTTCTTAGCATGGTTCATCTTAAGTCTTTGACTTTCAGACCTGCTCTTGTTTCAACCGAATTCCTTTGCCTCCAATTCCTTTCCAACAACTAGTTTCCTCTTCTCTTTTGCATTTGTCTAGCCTTCCCACACACACTATCTTTTCGTTTTCTTCAACACGAACAAGACAAGGTCTTTGGTCTGCTATTGAATTTAAATCCAACTTACAAGGATCTCATTAAGCACCTCCTTAGGGCAGACAATCTCCCCAGCCTAGATGAAGTGTGCTCCAAGATACAAAAGGAGCAAGGATCTCATGGTCTATTTGGGGGAAAGGGCGAGCTGGTTATGGCTAACAAAGTAGAGCTGGGTGATGCCAACAAAGGATTTTACAAACCGTTGGGATCAAACCAGAACAAGAAAGTGAGATCAAATGCAATATGTGAGCATTGCAAGAAAGAGTGGCACACAAAGGAAAAATGCTGGAAGCTCCATCCTCATCTAAAACCAAGCTGGTGGAAGGAACCAAGAGCTAATGTCTCCCAAGAAGTGGCTGGGAATCAGGCTGGGACATCTAAGAGGGCTGAAGAAGGAGAAATGAGAGCTTTGGTGCCATATACACAAGAATCTGAATTTGTAAGGAAATCAGATTTGGAAGCTCTCATCAAAGCCTTGAAAGAGGCTGGTAGGTCTGGTATGGTTTCTGGAAACTCTCTTCATGCTCAAAACATTTCAAAGCCTTTGATTGTAGATTCTGGTGCATCACATCATATGATAAGTGATGCACATCTAATGAATAGCATAAAAGCGGCTGTAGGTAATGTCATTATAGCAAATGGAGATAGTATTCCTATTGATGGAGTAGGAAATCTTAGGTTATTTGGAAAAGATTCAAACGCTTTCTACATGTCTAAGTTTACTTCAAATTTGTTATCCGTAAAGAAAGTTACATCTGATTTGAATTGTTATGCTATATTTGGTCCTAATGATGTACACTTTCAGGATATTGAGACCATGAATCTACTCGGAAAAGGAGTAGCAAAGGAGGAGCTGTATGTTCTTGAAAATAACAAGCTGGACTCCAATTTATTTTGTAGTTTTAGTCTGAATATTTCTAATGTTAGTAGTTCAATTTGGCATGCAAGGCTAGGTCATCTGCACTCTAGAGCATTAGAACTATTGTTGCCTAGGATTTCTTTCAAAAATGATGAATGTGAAGCTTGTATACTTGGCAAACATTGTAAATCTGTGTTTTCCAAGTCTCCAACTATCTATGAAAAGTGTTTTGATTTAGTTTATTCTGATGTTTGGACCTCACCATGTGAATCTAGAGAACATCATAAATACTTTGTCACCTTCATAGATGAAAAATCAAAATATACATGGCTAACACTTCTTCCATCCAAATTTAAGTATATGTGACTAAAGTTCTAGGGATTGAAATATTTTCTAGGGATTGAAGTCTATAGGTCCAATGAAGGACTCTTCTTATCCCAAAGGAAACATGTAGATTTTAGAGGATATGAAGGTGATTTTAAGGGAGGAAGATTAGAAGATAGGAGTGATGAAGATGATGAATAGAAGTTTTTTTAGAGAAGAACTTTATAATTTCGTGTGTGTTTTTCTTCTTACAATACAACCAACATATATGGACGCTTTACATGAATTTTAGAGAGAAAAATATCTCACCAACACCTCTACACAAGTATAGGCGAGCCATGCTTTTCCCAACTGCTCCTACCTACTCCTCTTTGCAACTTGCTCCACTTGTGCTGAGAGAGAAAAAACTGGTCTGTTTCTAACCAGTCTAGTTCCTTTTCTACTTCTTGTTTGGTCTTGTTTTAGTTGATCTTAACTACTCATTGGCACTTTATTTCATGTTCACACACCTTCACATCCATATTCTCAACACTCCCCCTCAAGATAGGCTGGTAGGGGTTCTTTAAGCCGATCTTGCCATGGATGTATTCACATATGCGTGAAGAAGTAGGCTTGGTAAATATATCTGCCATTTGTTCTCTACTCTTCACAAACTTGGGAACCACAACTCCCTCCTGAATTTTGTTTCGGATGAAATGACAATCCACCTCAATGTGTTTTGTCCTTTCATGAAACACCGGGTTTGAAGCTATGTGTATTGCCGCTTGGTTATCACAATACAATATCATTGGTTTGTCTTCTTGAACTCCCAAGTCATGTAGAAGCGCCTTCAGCCATATCATTTCTTTTGTGGCTTCTCTCATTGCTCTATACTCAGCTTCAGCACTAGATAGAGAAATTACCTTTTGTTTTTTGCTTCTCTAGGTGACAAGATTCCCGCCTACGAATGTACAATAACCAGTCGTGGACTTCCTATCTTGTATATCCCCAGCCCAATCCGCATCACAAAACGCTTCTACATCTGCTCTTCCATGCCACTCTAGCCAAATACCTCTTCCTGGGTTCCCTTTTAGATATCTCAAGATCCTTTCAATCATTCCCCAATGGTGTGTTGTTGGCGCTTGCATGTGTTGACTTACTTTATTCACCGCAAAACAAATATCTGGTCTTGTTATGGTCAAATAGATTAGTTTACCAACTAACCTTTGGTACTGCTTGATGTCAGACCATATCTCCACGTTGCTCTCTTCTTGGTAACCTTCTTCAATAGGAGTCTTAGCCGGTTTACACCCAAGCTTCCTAGTTTCTTTTAGTAAGTCAATCACATACTTCCTTTGCGATATAAACATTCCCTTTGCCTCTCTGCTCATCTCAATTCCTAGGAAGTATTTGAGCTCTCCTAGGTCTTTTATATCAAACGTAGAGTTTAGGTCCTCCTTAGTCCATTTCATCTCCTCACAATCACTTCCCGTAACAATAATGTCATCCACGTAGATAAGCACCACAACTATCCCTATTTTGCTCCTTTTGGTAAAGAGAGAGTGATCCGCTTCAGATTTTACAAACCCTTTCTCCAACAGGCACCGGCTTAACCGTTGGTACCAAGCTCTAGGAGATTGTTTCAAGCCGTATATAGCCTTCTTTAATCTACACACTTGATCTGAACTTGCTCCATAACCTTGTGGAAGTTCCATAAACACTTCTTCTTCTAAATCCCCTTGTAAGAAAGCGTTTCTCACATCCATTTGCCACAAATTCCATGACAGATTAATGGCAATTGATAGTAGTGTTGAATTTGCAGAATAGAAGATTAGAGAGTTTGAGAGTGCTTGAAAGAGAAACGATAGAATGAGAGATAAAGAGAAGTTTCCATTAGAATTGATTAAGTGTTACAAAGGGTGTACAACATGTATATATAGAGGAGAGCCACGAAATTAAGAGGTGAAGAAGGGTTTCACAACATTCAAATTTCCCTCCAATCTCTTATTTGAAATTCAAACACATCTCTTTCCTTTTCACACTTCCCGAGACACCCACTTGTGCACCCAAAGTCTTCACCCTTCTAGAAGACTTCTTAATGGGCTTGCATATGTTGAATAAAGCCTCTTCTCTTCTTTGGGTCTTAAACTAATGTATTCTCTCATTATTCAACACTCCCCCTCAAGCTTAACCGTAGAGAAACCAAAGGTTAAGCTTGGAACCATGATGACCCACCTCATTAAAAACCTTAGTATGGAAAACCTCATGGGACAAAACCATACTAAGGGAAAAAGAGTGTGGACTCCATGGCTAAGGAAATCATGGCCGAGACATATTTATGAGTCCAAGCTTTGAATGGATGAACTCACACACTTTTAAACTCGCTGCCTTGGTAAAAATGTCTGCCAATTGTTCTGAACTTCTTGTAAAGCATGGAAGAATGACCCTTTTCTCCACCATCTCTCGTGACAATCCACTTCAATATGTTTTGTCCTCTCATGGAACACTGAGTTGGACGCAATGTGAATAGCAGTTTGGTTGTCACAATGCATTATGATTGGATCTGGCGATTCAATGCCCAAATCCTTGAGAAGAGCTTTCAGCCATGTTAGCTCGTTTGTGAGCTTCCTCATTGCTCTATACTCAGCTTCAGCACTTGAACATGACACAACCTTTTGTTTCTTGCTCTTCCAAGTGACCAGGTTACCTCCAATGAATGTGCAATACCCAGTGGTGGATCTTCTATCCGTTTTGTCTCCAGCCCAGTCAGCATCAAAATAACCCACAATTTCTATGCTTTTGTTACAACCCATCCAAATGCCTTGACCCGGAGCTCCTTTGAGATATTTGAGAATCCGATCCACCATGCTCCAATGGTGCACTTTTGGAGCTTGCATATGTTGACTCACCTGGTTCACAGCAAAACACAAATCAGGACGAGTTATGGTAAGATAAATCAACTTACCAACCATTCTCCGATATTGCTTGACATCTTCAAAAGGTTTATCTTCAAGCTCCCCCTCTCGTATGACTTTGTATCCTTCTTCTAAAGGAGTCTTTGCTGGTTTGGCTCCTAGCTTTCCTTCCTCAGCCAATAGATCAAGAGTGTACTTCCTTTGGGATAAGAAAAGTCCTTCATTGGACCTATAGACTTCAATCCCTAGAAAATATTTTAACTCTCCAAGATCTTTAATATCAAATACAGATTTTAAATATGCTTTTGTATCTTTAATACCTACCTTGTCATTCCTCGAGATGATAATGTCATCCACATAAATGAGAATGACTACAATACCTTCTTGGCTTTGCAAGGTGAAAAGTGTATGATCTGTAAGAATTAGAGAGATTATGCGGAATATAAGAGATTAAACATGAGAGAATAATTTTAAATGACATGGAGAATATGCAAGTATGAACTAAGAGAATAAGCATGTAAATGAGACTAAGGAGAATAAAATGAGAGGATTTCGTGGAGAATGAGAGAATGGGACCCCAAAGGGTCTAACATTTCATTGATAATGAGGCATTACATTTATAGAGAAAAATCTAGGGTTTTCTCTAAGTAAATTCAAAATGCAACAACCAATAGAAATGCTTTAATTCAAACTAGCCAATAAGGGCTTAGTCTTGGAGGCTCCTTTTGACCATGTGGATAAGATTGCCAGCCTTGCTCCAGCCCTCCTTGCTTTGACCGGTTGGATAAGGTTGCATTGGGACACTCCTTTGGCTAGATTCATTGCCAGCTATCCATGTCCTTTTGCACCCGAGTTTTGCACGATCCCCAAATCCTGAAAATACTTTATCCCGAGTTTTGCACATTCTTGTTTCTTCATTTTAGGATGTTTGGAGACATTTTGGGGAATCCCGGATTTTGCACGGTCCGTACAATTCGTACAATCCATACAAGTCCGTACAAAATCCGTACGGTCGGGATGGTTTGGTCTTGCAAGGCCTGGCTGGTCTTCTTGATCAATACTCCCTCTCAAACTTAGCCATAGTGAACTTGAGAATGGAGGCTAAGTTTGGAGTGACCCGTGAGTGCCACCTCATTAAAAACCTTATAAGGAAAACCCTTTGGGATAAAACCTTATAAGGGAAAAAGAGTATGGCCTTCACGGATCTAGGGGACCTTTGACCAAGGACATGAAAAGGTCTTGTAACCTTTGTGAAGAATGTCGCAACTTAATCTTCACTTGTTGTAGTCTTGCAAGGATTTGTTGATTTCATTCTTTGGTAATCACTTCGGTCTTCCTCTTGGGTTCACCACGCTTGAGTCTTAGCTCTCGGGTCATCCTTCTTGGGTTCACCATTTGTGGATTCCAAATCTTGATCAATGCTTTGAATGCTCCCCCTCACGATCGGCTTGAGAATAAGGAAAGACGATCTTTTGGGTTTGAAGTCCTTTATGCACATTGCTCCTTGCAAGAAAAATTGACAAAATGTATCAATTTACTCCAATTTTAATGGTAGAAATGATCACACTTTGCATAGAGAATTTAAATGGAGAGAGAGGATAGAAACAACCTAATTCCTTTGGATGTTGGTTTCTTCCTCTTTGTTGATTTATTGGGTTGGGGAGCACCACTTGTGTATGCTCTGATTTTATCTCCTTATTTTCCTCACTTCCGAAAGATAAACCAACCTTAAGGTGAGTATGATCCATACAACTTGGTTTTCTTCATGGTGATGGAGATGCCTTAGCTTCATTTCCAACTCACATGCCTCTTTGCTTTGTCTCAACCATTGCCCTTGTCTTTGCGAGCTTGTCTTTGCAAGCTTGTCTTTGCAAGTGACCCGGTTTTGATCTTTAGTAAAGTGGCCCGTCTTCTAGTGGGACAATTTGTCTCCTATGATGCGGTCCCTCTATCAACTCGTCCACAAGTGAGCACGAACCTACAACTTATTTCCAACGGTGTGGCCCCTCTATCAACTTGTCCACGAGTGAGCACGAACCTTCAACATCTTTTAGTGCGGTGTGGTCTAGTCTCAACTCGGCTTGGTTTGCTTAAAGATTCTTGCCTTCTTTTCGGTTCTTTCTCCCCCTCAAGCTTGGTTGGAGGGACTCCGAAAGGCAAGCTTGAAAAACGTAAAAGATGAACACTTCAAACCGGTACCAAATGAACACTAACTCCCACAGCTTCCTTGTGTCACCAATCATACTTCTTTACTTCATTTAATCTTCATTTGGCCTCTTCATTATCTAATACTTCCCCGTTAGAATATTCACGCTTTCCTCCTCTAAACCTTCATCATGAGATTTAAAATTTTAAAGTACTCAACGTGAGGGATAAGGAAGTTTAGATGAAAGATAGATTGAAAATAAGAGAAACTAAAGAAACAAGATTAAAAAATAATTGGTACACTAAGTATATTGGAAAATATTAGTGTTTAGAGAGTAGCCCTTTATGCTAAACCGGTTAGGATAGTGACTTGTTGTTGAACCATTGTTTTGATTGGTCGATCTTCTTGAGATTTGACCTCTTCTTCCACCACTCACATTCTTCCATTCCTAAGAAAAACAAAGGTTAGTGGTTGGGATTTTTCTCTTCATGGCTCTTCACCACAAAGGACTTTACTCTCATTTGAGAGATTGGATTCTAGCGATGGTCTTTGGAATTATCCACTTGTTTTAACAAGAATGGAAAACTTTAAACCAAAGCCTATCCTTTTGAGAAAATAAAACCGGATGAATCAATGTCATTAATTGTTTTTCATTCATAAGAAAGAAAACTGACTAAGATTCATCCCTTTTTTTTTTTTTTTGAAAAATTTTACCAAGGACTTAGTAAATACTAGAGGTCCAATGTTTTTGAAAACTTGGATTTAAAGAACTTGGATTCATCATGCCTTCTTGATTTAACTTCTATGAGTAAATCAGGCCATGGTTCACTTCTTTAATCCCAAAAGAGTTTGGATTCATCATGCCTTCTTGACTTTAACTCCAATGAGTAAATCAGGTCATGGTTCACCTCTTTTAACACAAAAGAATTTGGATCCATCATGCCTTCTCAATTTTAACTCCAACGAGCCAAAATAGGTCATGGTTCACTTCTTTTGGTTTCTAAGGGTTTGGATTCACTCAAGGTTCTCTAGCATTCGAGTTTCAACGAGGCTCTCATCCAACTTTGGATTTGGATCCATCTCGGTTCCTTAGCTTCGGATTCAACAAGGTTCACTACCTCTTTTTTTTCTTTTCTTAAATAGAACAACCAAGGATTCCTTAAAACACTCTTCCCAAACAAACAAGTACAGAAGAGATTGGAATCCAATAAGAATTTTTAAGAAAAATTGAAAAAAAATAACCTAGGACTCAAACATGTTTGGAAGTAGTCCAAGATTTTCTACCAAAGGATTTGGATTCATCAAGGTTCTCTAGCTTTTGGATTCAACGAGGTTCTCTTCCTTTGGTAATTTGAAAACAAAGAGATTTGGATTCATCAAGGCTTTGTGCTTATGCTCATAATAACATAGCTTTACCAAGGTTCTCTTCTCTTTTCAAGACGGGACTTGGATTCAACATGGCTTTATGCTTATGCTCATAGGGGCATAGCTTTACCAAAGTTCTCTTCCCTTAAAAATGGGACTTGGATTCAACATGGCTTTATGCTTATGCTTATGGAAACATAGCTTTACCAAAGTTCTCTTCCCATAAAACAATGGGAATTAGATTCAACATGGCTTTATGCTTATGCTTATGGAAACATAGCTTTACCAAAGTTCTCTTCCCACAAAACAAGGATTATGATTCATCAAAGTTTTATACTTAAACTCATAAGAGCAAAGTTTTACCAAGGTTCTCTACCTTTAAAACACGGATACAACATGATTAAATATGCTTAAATCCATAAGAATCAAGTAATTTTAATCATGGTTCACTAATTGAAATTGCTTCAAACCACTAAAAAAACTCAAAAACATAAAATACGATGGAGTTACGTATTTCTTCATTCCATAAGAAAGAAAAATACAATCCAAGGTTTTAACTTTGTAAAAATTGTGGTTTGAGCTTTAAAATCAAGAAATGACTTGGAGATGAAAATGGGGCTTAAAAAGGAACAGATTATAGAATGAGGCACCAGCAAATCATGGTTCTAAGTGTATTCATTTCCAAAAAATGGAAGCACTAGACGAATCCATGAATAAGCAATTAAGGCAGCCTTTAATCTCCATTTTTATGTAATTTTTCACTACAGCCCCCATTTATTTCTCTTCATTGTCACTAGAAACACTAAGTTAGCAACTTTCACAACTCAAGAACCAATGGTTTTGAGGAATAACTCTCAGAGTGAAAAAGGCTAACAAAGTGTATGAAAATAAAAGAATAAGTAGAAAGAGATTAAGGACGCATTTAAGGACCTTAATGCTTTGATACCATGTAAGAATTAGAGAGATTATGCGGAATATAAGAGATTAAACATGTGAGAATAATTTTAAATGACATGGAGAATATGCAAGTATGAACTAAGAGAATAAGCATGTAAATGAGACTATGGAGAATAAAATGAGAGGATTTCGTGGAGAATGAGAGAATGGGACCCCAAAGGGTCTAACATTTCATTGATAATGAGGCATTACATTTATAGAGAAAAATCTAGGGTTTTCTCTAAGTAAATTCAAAACGCAACAACCAATAGAAATGCTTTAATTCAAACTAGCCAATAAGGGCTTAGTCTTGGAGGCTCCTTTTGACCATGTGGATAAGATTGCCAGCCTTGCTCCAGCCCTCCTTGCTTTGACCGGTTGGATAAGGTTGCATTGGGACACTCCTTTGGCTAGATTCATTGCCAGCTATCCATGTCCTTTTGCACCCGAGTTTTGCACGATCCCCAAATCCTGAAAATACTTTATCCCGAGTTTTGCACATTCTTGTTTCTTCATTTTAGGATGTTTGGAGACATTTTGGGGAATCCCGGATTTTGCACGGTCCGTACAATTCGTATAGTCCGTACAAGTCCGTACAAAATCCGTACGGTCGGGATGGTTTGGTCTTGCAAGGCCTGGCTGGTCTTCTTGATCAATATGATCTGCCTCGGACTTCTTGAAGCCTTTACTCTTGAGTGTTGTACTCAACTTATGGTACCATGCTCGAGGAGATTGCTTCAGTCCATAGATTGCTTTCTTGAGTCTCAACACCTTTCCTGGTGCAATTGAGTCTTCCAAGCCTGGTGGTGGAGTCATGTAGACTTCATCCTCTAGTTCCCCTTGCAAGAATGCATTCTTGACGTCCATCTGCCAAAGATCCCATTCCAAGTTAGTAGCTAAGGATAAAATGACTCTTACCGTATGAAGTTTTGCCACAGGTGCAAATGTGTCAAGGTAGTCCTCTCCATAGGTTTGAGTGAATTCTCCATCACTTCTATACTTGATAGTGAAGATCCATCTAGAGCTTACGGCCTTCTTCCCTTTTGGCAGTTTAGCTTCATCCCAAGTGTGGTTGATTTCCATAGCTTTCTTTTCTTCACCAACAGTATGTCTCCATACTTTAAGCTCCTTGTCTTCTTCATAGGTTGTTGGAATCTCAGCTTCATCCAACTTGCCCATGTAGGCTTGATGTTCCAATGGGAAATGAGCTAGAGTGCAACGGCTTGAATGGGATGAGCAACGGCTTGAACACTCGGGTTTGCTTCCAATGTTCTGGTCCAAACCTTTGTCTTGTACTTCTCCTTAAACCCCTTTCTTGAGCTTGAACTTGAGGTTCTGGCCCTTCAAAGTCAGAATCTGAGGTTTAAGCTTCTTCTTGACTTTCCGGACTCTCTTCACTTTGATCATGAACCGCTTCATTGCGAACTTCTGATTCATTTTGATCATGAATTGTTGAGTCTTGTTGAGCCACTACTAGATCCTCTTGTTTATTGCCTCCCTCAAGATCAAAGGGTATAGTTTCTTCATTTGATTGAGATGTGCTTGTACTAGCTTCTGGCTGATGTAATCCAAGGTTCTCCAAGATTTTTCTCAAATTGCTAGCTCGGTCTGATGATGAGGATGATAGATTCTCCAATTCTTTCCAGTTCTTCTCATCATAGATAAGAATCTTCCTTGTTTCCGGAACAAAGCATTTGTAACCTTTTTGTGTTATGGAGTATCCAATGAACATGCTCTTCACACTTTTAGCTTCCAACTTGTTTATTTGTTCTCCTAGGATTAATACAAAACAAACACACCCAAACACACGTTAGTGGTTAATGGCGGGTTTAGAGTTGTTTAATACCTCAAATGGAGAGTGGTCATCCAAGATTTTTGTTGGCATCCGGTTGATCAAATAGCATGCTAAAACCACAGCATCTCCCCAAAAACTCTTGGGAACACTTGTGTGGAACATCATAGACCGGGCCACTTCCATTAAATGCCTATTCTTTCTTTCAGCAACTCCATTTTGCTGAGGAGTGTATGGGCAGCTGGTTTGATGGACTATCCCATGATGTGCTAAGTGTTGTTTGAAGGCATGGCTTGTGTATTCTCCACCATTATCTGATCTAAAAATTTTAATCTTACCATTATAATGGTTAGTCACATATGCTTGAAATTTTCTAAATGCTTCTAGAACTCTATCTTTGGATGGAATAAGTGTTAGCCATGTATATTTTGATTTTTCATCTATGAAGGTGACAAAGTATTTATGATTGTTCTCTAGATTCACATGGTGAGGTCTAAACATCAGAATGAATTAAATCAAAACACTTTTCATAGATAGTTGGAGACTTCGAAAACACAGATTTGCAATGTTTACCAAGTATACAAGCTTCACATTCATCATTTTTGAAAGAAATCCTAGGCAACAATAGTTCTAATGCTCTAGAGTGCGGATGACCTAGCCTTGCATGCCTAATTGAACTACTAACATTAGAAACATTCAGACTAAAACTACAAAATAAATTGGAGTCCGGCTTGTTATTTTCAAGAACATACAGCTCCTCCTTTGCTACTCCTTTTCCGAGTAGTTTCATGGTCTCAATATCCTGAAAGTGTACATCATTAGGACCAAATATAGCATAACAATTCAAATCAGATGTAACTTTTTTTACGGATAACAAATTTGAAGTAAATTTAGGCATGTAGAAAGCGTTTGAATCTTTTCCAAATAACCTAAGATTTCCTACTCCATCAATTGGAATACTATCTCCATTTGCTATAATGACATTACCTACAGCCGGTTTTATGTTATTCATTAGATGTGCATCACTTATCATATGATGTGATGCACCAGAATCTACAATCAAAGGCTTTGAAATGTTTTGAGCATGAAGAGAGTTTCTAGAAACCATACCATACCTACCAGCCTCTTTCAAGGCTTTGATGAGAGCTTCCAAATCTGATTTCCTCACAAATTCAGATTCTTGTTGATATGGCACCAAAGCTCTCATTTCTCCTTCTTCAGCCCTCTTGGATGTCACAGCCTGATTCCCAGCCACTTCTTGGGAGACATTAGCTCTTGATTCCTTCCACCAGCTTGGTTTTAGATGAGGATGGAGCTTCCAGCATTTTTCCTTTGTGTGCCCCTCTTTCTTGCAATGCTCATAGATTGCATTTGATCCCACTTTTTTGTTCTGGTTTGATCCCAAAGGTTTGTAAAATCCTTTGTTTGCTTCACCCAACTCTACTTTGTTTGCCATAACCAGCTCGCCCTTTCCCCCAAATAGACCATGAGATCCTTGTAAGTTGGATTTAAGGTTAATAGCAGACCAAAGACCTTGTCTTGTTCGCGCCTCTCATTTAACACTAAAGGATCAATCGTGCTTGGCCTTAACATTTCTAGTTCAGCCCACAATGATCTGAATTTGCCAAAGTGCTTTGTAAACTCCAAATCTTCTTGGCTTAGATCATTGATAGCCTTCTTGACTTCATAGATTCTGCTCAAGTTTGAAGTATTCCCATACACGGTTTGAAGAGTATCCCACAATTCTTTACATTTTCACAGTAGGAGTAGGCTTCAAGGATGGATGCTTCAAGAGAGTTCTGGATGATTCCGAGCACCATTTGGTCCTCTTGGAACCACTTATCTTCATAATTACCGATGGCTTCTTCTCCATATTTTGGATCTTGTCCTTTCAAGACATGGCTCCAAAGCCCACGACCACATAGAGCTGTTCTTATCATTCTTGACCACAGCAAATAGTTGACACCCTTCAAGATGACTGAAATAACAATTGGTTTAGAGTTTTCCATGGTGTTTCAAGATTTATTCACTGGATAATTCTAATAACCAAAGGATTAAGAGATTTTCTCAAGAAAATATTAGAGAAGCTTCAAGAAATACACTTTTTCAGCCTCTTCACAACTCAAGAGTCAATGACTTTGAGGACTAAGTCTCAGAGTGAAAAAGGATTGACAAAGAGTATTCCCAGAATTTTAGAGTGAAAAAAGAAAATTTTAGAGAAGCTTCAAGAAATACACTTTTTCAGCCTTTTCACAACTCAAGAGTCAATGACTTAGAGGACTAAGTCTCAGAGTGAAAAAGGATTGACAAAGAGTATTCCCAGAATTTTAAAAGAAGAGATTTGAAAATGGGATAACAAGAGCTTGATTTAGTTAAGAACCTTGCTCTGATACCATGTTGAATTTGCGGAATAGAAGATTAGAGAGTTTGAGAGTGCTTGAAAGAGAAACGATAAAATGAGAGATAAAGAGAAGTTTCCATTAGAATTGATTAAGTGTTACAAAGGGTGTACAACATGTATATATAGAGGAGAGCCACGAAATTAAGAGGTGAAGAAGGGTTTTACAACATTCAAATTTCCCTCCAATCTCTTATTTGAAATTCAAACACATCTCCTTCCTTTTCACACTTCCCGAGACACCCACTTGTGCACCCAAAGTCTTCACCCTTCTAGAAGACTTCTTAATGGGATTGCATATGTTGAATAAAGCCTCTTCTCTTCTTTGGGTCTTAAGCTAATGTATTCTCTCATTATTCAACAAGTAGAACCCTCAACCGAGTGCAACTTCGCTACTGGAGCAAAAGTTTCAGTATAATCTTCTCCATATACTTGTGTATATCCTTTTGCCACTAGTCTAGCTTTATACCTCTCAATTTCACCATTGCTCTTGTATTTGATAGTATACACCCATCTACATCCCACAAGTTTCTTCCCGCTGGGCAATTTTGTCAAGTCCCAAGTATTATTTCTTAACATAGATGCAATCTCTTCCCTCATGGCATCAACCCATAACTTGTCCATGCTTGCTTCCTCATAAGAATTAGGTACTTTTCTATCAATAGTGCTCAGAAATGCATGATGATCAGCTGGAGTATTAGAAACCGAGTAGTATTCTTCAATAGGATATCTTATGGCTATCTTCTCTTCTTGTGCGGTGTTATGCTTAGGGGACAAGAAGGAGACGCTGTCGCCTATAGGATCAGGATCTAAGCCTGCCGTACGCCCAGTACATCCCTCTCTTGTCCTAAGCACAACCTCAGTTCGCTTGTGATCTTGATGAGCCATAGCCATCCCATTGTAATACACCCTAGTATTTTTCCAATTTTCAGGTCCGTGTCTTATCCTTTGGCTTCTTCTTAACTAAGGAGCTTGCATTTCTTCCACTTCTTCAGATTCTATCTCCCCTTCACCTCTTGTACTCTCCTCTTCTTCTACCAGTTCTGAGTCTAATGGTAAAGTATCTGGAACTATCGGAAGCTGCTCACTTTCTTCTACTTCTTCTTCACCCCTCTGCTCATTATCATCACTCTCCCGGCCATCAATGCTTTCCCAAATGCTTCTTAGAACTTGATCTCTATCTGCATTTGAGTTCACAATCTCATCTAAGTCTTCCCATTTCTTTTTCTCAAAGTAACCATACTCTTCCTCAAATTGCACCTCCCTTGACACATACATTCTATTAGTTTCCGGGTTAAGACATTTGTATCCCTTTTGAGTACTTGAGTATCCCACAAATACACACTTAATACTCTTCGGCTCTAACTTATTTCTTTGTGCTTCTGGAACAAGGACATAGCATCTACACCCAAAGACTCTCAAGTGACTGATACTCGGCTTCACACCATTCAAAACTTCAAATGGTGACTTGTAACTCAAGCTTTCAGTGGGTATGTGGTTGATTAAGTAAGCTGCCACCATCACTGCATCTCCCCACAGATTCTTAGGAACTCCCCTATCAAACATCATGCTCCTAGCCACTTCTAACAAATGTCTATTCTTCCTCTCTGCTATCCCATTTTGTTGAGGTGTATAGGCGCAAGTTGTTTGATGTACTATCCCTTTCTCATTCACAAACTCCCTAAACTGTATGCTCATGTATTCTCCGCCATTATCACTTCTTCGTATCTTAATCTTGGTATCATACTGATTGAGCACATAGTTATAGAAGTTCTGAAATGACTCAAGCACTTGATCCTTAGAGCGCATCAATGTTACCCATGTATACTTTGATTTTTGATCGATGAAAGAAACAAAGTACTTATATTGATCTCTTGAAGTACACGGAGCAAACCATACATCAGAGTGTATCAACTCAAAAGACTTCTTATACATAGTAGTAGATTCTGGAAACACTTTCCTACAATGCTTCCCCAAAATACATGCTTCACACGCCTCCTTGGGTACTGAATGGTTGGACAAGACCATGCTGAGCACCTTGTGACTTGGGTGACCAAGGCGAGAATGCCATAAAGGGCTTGATCCAACCGAACTAACCGCAAGCGCTTTAAACTCTTTATCCTTTTTATTCAATATGTACAGACCATCTTTCACACCCCCTGATCCGATCGCATCTTTGGTTTCATTATCCTGAAACTCAACACCATTAACTCCAAAAACAACTTTACAATTCAAATCCTTAGTTGCCTTATGAACTGATAGCAAATTCGAAGTAAATTCTGGGATATATAAGGCTTTAGTTCTCTTCCCAAACACTTCTAAGTCCCCAACACCCTCTATTGGAACTTTTTTCCTGTTTGGTATCCTAACACTACCCTTATGAGGTTCTACATTCTCCAGCAACTTAGCATCACAAATCATATTATGACTTGCTCCTGAATCTATTATCACATTTCTCTTAGCCTTAGAGGTAAAGAAATCTTTACCAGATTCTGCTAGCTTTGAGATACTCTTGATGAGGCCTCCAAATCACTCTTCCTCACCAATTGGTCTCCTTCCATGCTAGTTACACCTGCAAAGTTTCTAGCACCTTGATTGCTTCCCTGGAAACTTCCTCTTAGCCGGGCTGGTTTCAAGTGCGGGTAAAGTGTCCAGCACTTCTCCTTAGTGTGGCCTCGTTTGGTGAATAGAGAGTGATCAGCTTCTGATTTTGTAAACTTCTCCTCTTCAAGGCAGCCACTTAATCTTTGGTACCAAGCTCTTGGGGACTGCTTGAGACCATAAATTGCCTTTCTTAGTTTACACACTTGGCCTTGCTTCTGGTCATATCCTTGAGGAGCTGCCATGTAAACTTCTTCTTCTAAGTCTCCTTGCAAGAATGCATTTTTTACGTCCATTTGCCACAGCCCCCATGAGAGATTTATGGCAATTGACAAGAGAACTCGGACTGAGTGAAGTTTGGCAACCGGTGCAAATGTCTCGGTGTAGTCTTCCCCGTAGACTTGTGTATACCCCTTAGCCACCAGCCGAGCTTTGTACCTCTCTATCTCTCCTGTGCTCTTGTACTTAATAGTATAGACCCATCTACAGCCCACGGTTTTCTTTCCCTTACGCAACTCCATCATGCTCCAAGTATTATTTCTGATCATTGAGGCAATTTCTTCTTCCATTGCCTCAACCCACACTTTGCTTTTACAAGCTTCTTCATAGGTTGTTGGTACTTGCTCATCAATTGCACTGAAGAATGCTTGATCCTTATCCGGTAAATGAATTGTAGAATAATAGGCTTCAATGGGATACCTTATGGTTGTAACAGCTAGATTTTCTTCTTGTGAGTTGTGTTGCTTAGTAGATGAGGGAGAGATGCTGTCGCCCATAGGATCAGAGTCAAAGCCTACCGTACGCCCAGAACATCCCCCACTCACACTAAACAACACCTCAGTCCTTGTGTTGTCTTGTTGAACCATAGATAGACCATTGAAGTAAACCCTTGTATTTTTCCAATTTTCCGGATCAAATTTTCTCCTCTGACTCCTTCTTAAGATAGGTTCTGGTGCTTGGGTTTCTTCACCCTCCTCATGCATCAGACCTTCCTCAGGGTCTATGGTTAAGTCTTCTCCTTCTGGTTGGTTGTTAGTACCATTTGATTCTCCGAGTGCTGAATCACTTTCCTCGGAGCTTTGAGACTCGTTTCTGCCTTCTTCTACTTCATCTTCCCTCCTATTAGAAGAAGTTTCCAAGTCATCTGTGGCTCCTCTTTGTTCATCTTCACTCACTAAAATGCTCCTTAGTACTTGTGCCCTATCCAGACTTGAGCTAACAATCTCCTCAAGGTCTTTCCAACTCTCACTTTGAAAATATCCATTCTCCTCTTCAAATTGGACTTCTCTTGACACATGAATCCTGTTAGTTTCTGGATTATAACACTTATACCCCTTTTGGGTACTTGAGTATCCCACAAAGACACATCTCATACTTTTAGGCTCCAGCTTGCTTCTTTGTGACTCGGGGATAAGCACATAACACTTACTTCCAAATACTCGAAGATGATTGATGTTAGGCTTTACTCCATTAAGCACCTCATATGGGGACTTGTTGTCTAGGTTTGGTGTTGGTAACCGGTTTATGACATAACAAGCTGTCATTATGGCATCTCCCCAAAAGGTTTTTGGAACTTTTCGATCAAATAGCATGCTTCTAGCTACCTCCAACAAATGCCTATTCTTCCTTTCCGATACTCCGTTTTGCTGAAGAGTATAAGCACATGAGGTTTGGTGCACTATTCCATTTCCTTCCACAAAATTCTTGAACTGATTACTCAGGTATTCTCCCCCATTATCACTTCTTAGAATTTTGATCTTGGTTTCAAATTGTATTTCGACATACTTGTAGAATTTGACAAAGGATTCAAATACTTGGCTCTTGGAGCTCAGGAGTGTCACCCACGTATACTTGGACTTTTCATCAATAAAAGAGACAAAATACTTATATTGATCTTTGGAGATACATGGAGCTGTCCATACATCAGAGTGAATCAGCTCAAAGCACTTAGCATACTTAGTTGTGGAATCCGGAAAACTACTCCTACATTGCTTGCCTAACACACAAGCTTCACATCCTTTATTGTCTTCGGTGATATTGGGCAAGATCATGCTGAGCACCTTGTTGCTTGGGTGACCTAGCCGTGAGTGCCATAAAGATCTTGAACCAACTTCACTCAGACCACAAGACTTCACTACATCTTGCTCCTCTTTATTCAAAACATACAGCCCACCTTTAACTCCTCCTTCTCCAATCACTTCCTTAGTATTATTGTCCTGAAACTGAACTTCATTAGATCCAAAAATAACTTTACAATTCAGGTCTTGAGTAGCCTTGTGAACTGACAACAGATTGGTGGTGAATTCGGGAACAAACAAAGCCTTAGTGTTTTTTCTAAACAATTCCAAATCACCAATTCCTTCCATGGGGACTTCTTTACCATTAGCTATCCTAACAGTTCCACCATGAGGTTTTATATTTGCTAATAAACCTCCATCTCTAATCATGTGGTGACTTGCACCTGAGTCTACAATAACCTTTTTACCCAGTTTAGAAGCTATGTAGCTCTTACCAGAATCAGCTAGTTTGGAGATGCTTTTGATGAGGGCTTCCAGGTCCGATTTCCTCACTAAGCCATCATCTCCTACACTTGCACTTCCAGCAAAAATCCTTGTTCCCTGACCAACTCCTTGGTTACTTCCTCTCAGCCTTGCTGGCTTCAAATGTGGGTGAAGGGTCCAGCACTTTTCTTTTGTGTGCCCTCTCATCCTGCAATGTTCACATTCCAAGTTCCTCCTTTCACCATAGCTTTGGTTTCTTTGCGCCACATGCGTTATCTCACTTGTTGGCTTGAATAAGCATCTAGCTCCCTCTTCTTTTTGAATCTGTTGACATACTTCATTTAGAGTTGGAAGTTTGTCAAACCTCAAAATATGCTGAATGAGGCTCTTGTATGAATCATTGAGCGTGAGTAATAATCCAAATACTTGGTCTTGCTCTCTCCTCTCATTCAGCTCTTTGGGATCATTTGTTGCCGGCCTAAGCATCTCCAGCTCTGCCCACAGCCCTCTAAACGTTCCAAACAGATCCTTGAATGCCTTCCCCTCTTGCTGAAGATCATTCAGGGCTTTCTTGACTTCAAAAATCCTTGAGATATTTGACATATCTATTGATCAAGAAGACCAGCCAGGCCTTGCAAGACCAAACTAACCCGACCGTGCAAAATTCGGGATTCCCTAAAATATACGGACTTGTACGGATTGTACTGACCGTGCAAAATCCGGGATTCCTCAAAATGTCTTCAAACATCCTAAAAAGAAGAAACAAGAATGTGCAAAACTCGAGATAAAGTATTTTCAGGATTTGGGGATCGTGCAAAACTCGGGTGCAAAAGGACATGGATATAGCTGGCAATGAATCTAGCCAAAGGAGTGTCCCAATGCAACCTTATCCAACTGGTCAAAGCAAGGAGGGCTGGAGCAAGGCTGGCAATCTTATCCACATGGTCAAAAAGAGCCTCCAAGACTAAGCTCTCATTGGCTAGTTTGAATTAAAGCATTCCCATTGGTTGTTGCATTTTTAGAAAACCCTAGATTTTTCTCTATAAATGTAATGCCTCATTATCAATGAAATGTTAGACCCTTTGGGGTCCCATTCTCTCATTCTCCATGAAATCTCTCTCATTTTATTCTCCTTAGTCTCATTTACATGCTTATTCTCTTAGTTCATACTTGCATATTCTCCATGTCATTTACATTATTCTCTCATGCTTAATCTCTCTAATTCTAACATGGTATCAGAGCATTAAGGTCCTTAAATGTCTCCTTAATCTCATTCTTCTTATTCTTTCATTTTCATACACTTTGTTAGCCTCTTTCACTCTGAGAGTTATTCCTCAAAACCATTGGTTCTTGAGTTGTGAAAGTTGCTAACTTATGTTTTTAGTGACAATGAAGAGTAATAAATGGGGCTGTAGTGAAAAGCTACATAATAAGGGAGATTAAAGGCTGCCTTACTTGCTTATTCATGGATTCTTCTAGTGCTTCCATTTTTGGAAATGAATACACTTAGAACCATGATTTGTTGGTGCCTCATTCTATAATCTATTCTTTTTAAGCCCCATTTTCATCTCTAAGTCATTTGTTGATTTTAAATCTCAAACCACAATTTTTACAAAACTAAAACCTTGGATTGTATTTTTCTTTCTTATGGAATGAAGAGATACGTAAGTCCATTGTATTTTATGTTTTTGAGTTGTTTTTAGTGGTTTGAAGCAATTCAATTAGTGAACCATGATTAAAATTGCTTGATTCTTATGGATTGAAACATATTTAATCATGTTGTATCCGGGTTTTAAAGGTAGAGAACCTTGGTAAAACTTTGCTCTTATGAGTTTAAGTATCAAACCTTGATGAATCTTAATCCTTATTTTATGGGAAGAGAAATTTGGTAAAGCTATGTTTCCATAATCATAAGCATAAAGCCATGTTGAATCCAAGTCCCATTTTTCTTTAAAAGAGAAGAGAACCTTGGTAAAGCTATGTTGTTATGAGCATAAGCACAAAGTCTTGATGAATCCAAATCTCTTTGTTTTCAAATTACCAAAGAAAGAGAACCTCGTTGAATCTAAAAGCTAGAGAACCTTAATGAATCCAAATCCTTTGGTAGAAAATCTTGGACTACTTTCAAACATTTTTGAGTCCTAGGTTATTTTTTCAATTTTTTCTTAAATATTCTTATTGGATTCCAATCTCTTCTGTACTTGTTTGTTTGGGAAGAGTGTTTTAAGGAATTCTTGTTTGTTCTATTTAAGAAAAAAAAGAAAGGGAGGGTAGTGAACCTTGTTGAATCCAAAGCTAGGGAACCGAGATGGATCCAAATCCAAAGTTGGATGAGAGCCTCGTTGAAACTCGAATGCTGGAGAACCTTGAGTGAATCCAAACCCTTAGAAACCAAAAGAAGTGAACCATGGCCTATTTTGCTCATTGGAGTTAAAATTGAGAAGGCATGATGAATCCAAATTCTTTTGGGTTAAAAGAGGTGAACCATGACCTGATTTACTCCTTGGAGTTAAAATCAAGAAGGCATGATGAATCCTAACTCTTTTGGAAATAAAGAAGTGAACCATGGCCTGATTTACTCATTGGAGTTAAATCAAGAAGGCATGATGAATCCAAGTTCTTTAAATCCAAGTTTTCAAAAACCTTGGACCTCTAGTAATTCTCAAGTCCTTGGAAAATTTTCAAAAAAAAATAAAAAATAAAAAAAAATAAAATAAAAAGGATGAATCTTAGTCAGTTTTCTTTCTTATGAATGAAAAACAATTAATGACATTGATTCATTCGGTTTGGTTTTCTCAAAAGGATAGGCTCTGCTTTGAAGTTTTCCATTCTTGTTAAACAAGTGGATAATTCCAAAGACCACTGCTAGAATCCGATCTCTCAAATGAGAGGAAAAGTCCTTTGTGGTGAAGAGCCATGAAGAGAAAAAAAAAAAATCCCAACCAC
Organism: Cardamine chenopodiifolia; assembly: GCA_963922655.1. NCBI lineage: Eukaryota > Viridiplantae > Streptophyta > Magnoliopsida > Brassicales > Brassicaceae > Cardamine > Cardamine chenopodiifolia. The sequence continues at coordinate 14,086,012 of OZ000481.1, read as the reverse complement.
TAACCTTTTTTTTCTTCTTCTTAGGAATGGAAGAATGTGAGTGGTGGAAAAAGAGGTCGAATCTCAAGAAGATCGACCAATAAAAAAAAAATGATTCAACAAGTCACTATCTTAACCGATTTAGCATAAAGGGCTGCTCTCTAAATACTCATCTTTTTCAATATTCTTAGTACCAATTATTGTTTAATCTTGTTTTTTTATTTTCTCTTATTTGCAATCTATCTTTCATCTAAACTTCCTTATCCCTCACGTTGAGTACTTTAAAATTTTAAATCTCATGATGAAGGTTTAGAGGAGAAAAGCGTGAATATTCTAACGAGGAAGTATTAGATGATGAAGAGGTCAAATGAAGATTAAATGAAGTAAAGAAGTATGATTGGTGACACAAGGAAGTTGTGGAAGTTAGTGTTCATTTGGCACCGGTTTGAAGTGTTCCTCTTTTATGTTTTTCAAGCTTGCCTTTCGGAGTCCCTCCAACCAAGCTTGAGGGGGAGAAAGAACCGAAAAGAAGGTGAAGGATGCCAAAGAAAAAGGAAAAGAAAAAATGATGTCAAAGAAGACAAGATTCTTCAAGCAAATGAAGCCGAGTTGATACTAGACCGCACCGCACTAAAAGATGTTGAAGGTTCGTGCTCACTCGTGGACAAGTTGATAGAGGGGCCACACCGTTGGGAACAAGTTGTAGGTTCGTGCTCACTTGTGGACGAGTTGATAGAGGGACCGCATCATAGAAGACAAATTGTCCCACTAGAAGACGGGCAACTTGACTAGAGATCAAAACCGGGTCACTTGCAAAGACAAGCTTGCAAAGATAAGCTCGCAAAGACAAGGGCAACGGTTGAGACAAAGCAAGGAGGCATGCGAGTTGGAAACGAAGCTAAGGCATCTCCATCACCATGAAGAGAACCAAGATGTATGGATCATACTAACCTTAAGGCTGGTTTATCTTTCGGAAGTGAGGGGAATAAGAAGATAAAATCAGAGCATACAAAAGTGGTGCTCCTCAACACAATAAATCAACAAAGAGGAAGAAACCACCATCCAAAGGAATCAGGTTGTTTCTATCCTCTCCCTCTATTAAAATTCTCTATGCAAAGTGTGATCATTTCTACCATTAAAATTGGAGTAAATTGATACACTTTGTTTGTCAATTTTTCTTGCAAGGAACAATGTGCATAAAGGACTTCAAACCCAAAAGATCGTCTTTCCTTATTCTCAAGCCGATCGTGAGGGGGAGCATTCGAAGCATTGATCAAGATTTGGAATCAACAAATGGTGAACCCGAGAAGGATGACCCGAGAACTAAGATTCAAGCGTGGTGAACCCAAGAGGAAGACCGAAGTGATTACCAAAGAATGAAATCAAAAAATCCTTGCAAGACTACAACAAGTCAAGATTAAATGGCGACATTCTTCACAAAGGTTACAAGACCTTTTCATGCCCTTGGTCAAAGGTCCCCTAGATCCGTGAAGGCCATACTCTTTTTCCCTTATAATGTTTTGTCCCAAGGGGTTTTCTTTATAAGGTTTTTAATGAGGTGGCACTCACGGTCACTCCAAACTTAGCCTCCATTCTCGAGTTCACTATGGCTAAGTTTGAGGGGGAGTATTGATCAAGAAGACCAGCCAGGCCTTGCAAGACCAAACTAACCCGACCGTGCAAAATCCAGGATTCCCTAAAATATACGGACTTGTACGGATTGTACGGACCGTGCAAAATCCGGGATTCCTCAAAATGTCTTCAAACATCCTAAAAAGAAGAAACAAGAATGTGCAAAACTCGGGATAAAGTATTTTCAGGATTTGGGGATCGTGCAAAACTCGGGTGCAAAAGGACATGGATATAGCTGGCAATGAATCTAGCAAAAGGAGTGTCCCAATGCAACCTTATCCAACTGGTCAAAGCAAGGAGGGCTGGAGCAAGGCTGGAAATCTTATCCACATGGTCAAAAAGAGCCTCCAAGACTAAGCTCTCATTGGCTAGTTTGAATTAAAGCATTCCCATTGGTTGTTGCATTTTTAGAAAACCTTAGATTTTTCTCTATAAATGTAATGCCTCATTATCAATGAAATGTTAGACCCTTTGGGGTCCCATTCTCTCATTCTCCATGAAATCTCTCTCATTTTATTCTCCTTAGTCTCATTTACATGCTTATTCTCTTAGTTCATACTTGCATATTTTCCATGTCATTTACATTATTCTCTCATGCTTAATCTCTCTAATTCTAACAATATCTCCATACACTCCTTTAAGTGTTTCCCACAGCTCCTTGGCTGTCTCACAATAGGAGTAACCAGCCAATATTGATGGCTCAAGAGAGCTCTGAAGTGCTGCAAGGACTTGTTGGTCCTCTTGCTCCCATTTCCTCTCCTTTGTACCGCCATCACCAGCTTCACTTCCTTCAACAGCTCCTTCCAAGATTTCCACATATCCCCACAGCCCTCTACTTCTCAAGGCTTTCTTCGTGGTCCTTGACCACAAGAGGTAGTTGTTTCCCTTGAAGACAACTGGTAGTATCATCTTCTTTTGCATCTCCATAGTTTTTACCAAAGAAATGTCTGGTAAATAAAACTGAAAGACAGAAGAGATTTATGAACGAAAACAGTGAATTTCAAAGGGATTAGAAGAAATTAGATGATAAAAACGAGTTTAAGAACTTGTTTTAGATCTTAAATGCTCTGATACCATGTAGAATTTAGAGAGTATAATCAATAATTAAGAGAAATTAGAGAAGGATCAGATAAGTGAGAGAGAAAAGAAGAAGAGTTGTTTGATTTTAATCTCTTGATTTTATTTCTTCTAAGTGTTTTTCATGATATAGGCGAGCTGAATGAAAGAGAAATACAACCAATACAATGAAATATCCACAAGGTAAATTACTAAGCTCCACTTAGCCCAAAATGGCAAAACAGACTTTGGGGAGACTTCCAAGTTTGCTCCTTTAGGCTGAGCATTAGGGGCTGGCAATTATTCACTGGTTCTTAGCATGGTTTCTCTCCAGCCTTTGACTTTCTGACCTGGTCTTGTTTCAACCGAGATTCCTTGCCTCCAATTCCTTTCCAACGGCTAGTTATCTCTTCTCCTTTGCGTTTGCTCACCCTTGTGTCTAGCCTTCCCACACACGCTATCTTCTCGTTCTCTTCAACACTCCCCCTCAAGGCTGGCTGGTAGGGATCTATTAAGCCAACCTTGGACTGTATATAGTTGCTGACTAGCGATGTGGTTGCCTTGGTGAAGATATCTGCCACTTGTTCTTCACTCTTGATGAATCTTGGAATCACTGTTAGATTTTAGAGATTATAAATGAGAGCTTTTGAGATAAACTAGAAGAAACACCATAGTAGAATATTAGAGAAGAATTTCTTATTGATCTTTGTGAAATACATAGCATATTTATAGGAGAATTACAAGGGAACTTAGGTTTAACTTTAATTTGAACCAGCCAATAGGAGTGTAGTCTTTGGGCGTCCTTGACCATGCCAGCCTGTTTCCAGCCCCTTCCTTGACCAAATGGATAAGAAGGAAGACCAAGGACAAGGTGCCAATGCACCTGGACACTCAAGTGGCTTGGTGCATGGTCCAAACGTTTCCAAGCTTCTAGAAGACTCTCGAAGGCTTCCTCAAATGTTCCGGAGGCTCGCTAAGGTTGTACGGTCTTGTACGGCCTTGTACGGATCCGTACAGACTTGTACGAACTTGTACGGATCCGTACGGACTTGTACGGACACCCAAATCCAACCATCTTCCCTAAGCTCCCTTGATGATAAGCTTGATTAATACTCCCCCTCAAACTTAGCCGGAGTGTTGGAATGAAGGCTAAGTTTGGGAACCGGGACTACCACCTCATTAAAAACCTTACCAAGGAAAACCCAGTGGGACAAAACCTTGTAGACTTCCTATCCATAGTGTCTCCCGCATAGTCCGCATCGCAGTATCCAACTATCTCAGTGTTGCCATTCTTCCCCATCCAAATTCCTTGGCCAGGTGAACCTTTGATGTATCTCAATATTCTTTCCACCATGTTCCAATGATGCACGGTTGGTTCCTTCATATGTTGGCTAACCTGATTCACAGCAAAACATAAGTCAGGCCGTGTAATAGTCAAATAGATGAGCTTACCAACTAGGCGCCGATATTGTGCTGGGTCTTCAAATGGCTTGTCAAGCGGATCATCTTCTTTCTCCCCCTTTCTCTTGACCTTGTAGCCATCTTCAAGTGGGGTCTTAGCTGGTTTGGATCCTAGCTTTCTTGTCTCCTGCAATAAATCAAGAGAATATTTCCTTTGTGATAGAAATAGGCCTTCCGAGGATCGGCATATCTCTATCCCTAGGAAATACTTAAGCTCTCCCAAGTCCTTGATATCAAAAACAGACTTAAGGAAGGATTTGGTTTCTTGAATCCCAACTTGATCACTACCTGAGATGATCAAGTCATCCACATAAACCAATACCACAATAAGCTCACGGGAGCTCTGGTGAGTGAACAAGGTATGGTCGGCTTCTGACCGGCTAAATCCTCGAGCAACAAGAGTGAAGCTCAGTTTATGATATCAGGCCCTTGGTGATTGCTTTAGACCATAAATTGCCTTTCTTAACCTTAGGACTTTTCCGGGGCTGATTGAGTGTTCTAATCCAGGTGGTGGAGTCATGTACACTTCTTCTTCCAATTCTCCTTGAAGAAAGGCGTTCTTCACGTCCATTTGCCATAGATCCCATGATAGATTTGTGGCTAAGGACAAGATAACCCTAACTGTGTGAAGCTTTGCCACTGGTGCAAAAGTATCGGTATAATCAGCTCCATATGTCTGGGTGAAACCTCTGGCTACCAATCTGGCTTTGTACCGCTCAATCTTCCCATTAGATTGATATTTGATTGTAAATACCCACTTGGAACTTACTGCCTTCTTTCCCTTTGGAAGCTCAGTTTCATCCCAAGTATGATTCTTATCCATTGCCCCTATCTCAGCATCCACAGCAGCTAACCATTCTTTGTGTTCTTTTGCTTCTTCATAGGAGCTCGGAATTTGGTGTTGATCAATCTTTCCAAGGAATGCTTTGTGTTCTGATGGCAAGAGGGCAAGAGAACAAACCGCTTGGAGAGGATGAGCCACGGCTTGGCTGTTGTAATAGACCCTTGTTTGTTTCCAATGATCTGGTCCATACTTCAGCCTTGTACTTCTTCTAAGCTGAGGAGCACTAATTTCTTCACTCTCATGGTCTTGACTAACCATTGGCTCCATTCCTCTAGTGGATTCTTCTTCATGATGAGCTTGGTCTTGATTACCATTATCCAAGTTGTTTGCTTCTTCTTCACTGTTATTTTCAGAATTTGGTCCTTCTTGTGGCTGATGATCTGGTTGCTCTTGATGAGAGTCTCTTGGAGCCGGATTTCCCAAATGATTGAGTAAGAACTCTAAGCTGGCGGTTCTATCTGAAGGAGAACGGGCTAGGTCTTTAACGCTATCCCAATTTTGTTTTTTGTCAAAGTACCCTTGGTTTTCTATGAACTTCACGTCTCTTGAAACCAGGGTACACTTCCGGATGGGGTCATAGCACTTATACCCCTTTTGAGTGGTAGAATAGCCTATGAATACACATCTTGTGCTTTTGGCTTCTAGTTTGTCCCTCTGAGTACCTGGGACAAATACAAAACACAAACACCCAAGAACTCGTAAGTGATTGATATAGGGTTTATTGTGATTTAAAACTTCAAAGGGAGAGACGTCCTTTAGGACTCTTGTTGGAATTCGGTTGATAAGATAGCAAGCCGTCATGACTGCATCTCCCCAGAAGTTTTTTGGCAAGTTGGAATGGAACATCATAGCTCTAGCTACTTCCATGAGATGTCTATTCTTTCTTTCAGCTACACCATTTTGTTGAGGTGTGTATGGGCAGCTCGTTTGGTGGATTATTCCATGCTTAGCTAGGTGTTCTTTGAATTTGTGGCTTGTATATTCCCCTCCATTATCCGTTCGAAGTACCTTAACATTTGTTTTGAATTGATTAGTAATGTAGTTCTGAAAATTAATGAAAGCGTCAAATACTCTATCTTTAGATGGCATTAAGGTGATCCAAGTGTATTTCGACTTTTCATCAATGAATGTCACAAAGTACTTATTATTATCTCTTGATAAACATGGGGAAGTCCATACATCCGAGTGGACCAAATCAAAACATTTTTCATATATGGTAGAGGACTTAGGAAATACACTTTTACAATGTTTTCCTAAAATACAAGACTCACAAACCGAGTTATTAAACGAAATATTAGGCAATATTATTTCCAAGGCACGCGAGTGAGGATGTCCCAATCTAGCGTGCCATATTGCATTAGAACGACTAGCTATGCATGAATTAAAACTTGATAAAGTAGGATTGCTTGAAGAATCTTCTAAGATGTATAAGTCTCCTTTTGTGTTTCCTTCTCCAAGAACCCTTCCGGTTTTAATATCCTGAAAATGGAAACTATTAGGCCCAAAGATAGCATAAGCATCAAGATCAGTAGTAGCTCTCTTAACCGATACAAGATTCGAAGTGAAAGATGGCATGTAGAAAGCTTGAGATTCTTTGTCAAATAGTTTTAAACTTCCTATTCCTTTAACCGGTATCCTATCACCATTAGCAATCACTACATTTCCACTAGCAGTTTTAATGTTACTAATCAAATTTGGATTACTAATCATGTGATGAGAAGCTCCAGAATCAATAACAAGAGAAGTGCTAGTCTTATTAGGTTTAGTAGCAAAGTATGTGATACCGGACTCCTTTAGTGCGGCGATGGATCGAATGAGTGCTTCTAAGTCTGACTTGCGCACCACGTCATTTGAATATGCTACCATGGCCATCTCATCTCCTTGCTTCAAGCTTTCGGTTTGAGGTTGTTTTGTTGAGTTTGATGAGCTTGGCGTTTCTTGTGCTTGATGAGCTTGGAACTTTCTTGGCTTGAATTCCCTTGGATGCCAATCTTTGGGCTTGAGATGTGGATGAAGGATCCAGCAATCCTCCTTTGTATGACCATCCTTCTTGCAATGATCGCATGTTTTCCTATTCTTGCCTTTGTAGCCTTGATTTGGTTGGTAATTGCCCTTATTGGCCATTGGGAGTTCTTGTTTACCACTAAAGAGACCAAAGGACCCTTGTTCCTTTTGAATTTGTGCACAAACTTCATCAAGTCTAGGGAGCTTCTCCGATCTTAAGATATGCTTTATGAGGTCGTTAAACACCGGATTGAGTGTGAGAAGCAAACCGAAGACCTTATCTTGTTCTCTTCTTTCTTCAATGATTGAAAAATCCTTTGTGCTTGGACGTAACATCTCTAATTCAGCCAAGAGATCTAAATTTCCCAAAGTGTTGAGTAAATTCTAGATCCTCTTGATTGAGATTGTTGATTGCCCTTTTTACTTCGAAGACCCGGGTCAATTTGGAGATGTTCCCGTAGACATTCTTTAGTGTATCCCAAAGCTCCTTTGCAGTGTCACAATAGGAGTATTGTAAGAATTAGAGAGATTATGCGGAATATATGAGATTAAACATGAGAGAATAATGTAAATGACATGGAGAATATGCAAGTATGAACTAAGAGAATAAGCATGTAAATGAGACTAAGGAGAATAAAATGAGAGAGATTTCGTGGAGAATGAGAGAATGGGACCCCAAAGGGTCTAACATTTCATTGATAATGAGGCATTACATTTATAGAGAAAAATCTAGGGTTTTCTCTAAGTAAATTCAAAATGCAACAACCAATAGAAATGCTTTAATTCAAACTAGCCAATAAGGGCTTAATCTTGGAGGCTCCTTTTGACCATGTGGATAAGATTGCCAGCCTTGCTCCAGCCCTCCTTGCTTTGACCGGTTGGATAAGGTTGCATTGGGACACTCCTTTGGCTAGATTCATTGCCAGCTATCCATGTCCTTTTGCACCCGAGTTTTGCACGATCCCCAAATCCTAAAAATACTTTATCCCGAGTTTTGCACATTCTTGTTTCTTCATTTTAGGATGTTTGGAGACATTTTGGGGAATCCCGGATTTTGCACGGTCCGTACAATCCGTACAATCCGTACAAGTCCGTACAAAATCCGTACGGTCGGGTTAGTTTGGTCTTGCAAGGCCTGGCTGGTCTTCTTGATCAATACTCCCCCTCAAACTTAGCCATAGTGAACTCGAGAATGGAGGCTAAGTTTGGAGTGACCGTGAGTGCCACCTCATTAAAAACCTTATAAGGAAAACCCCTTGGGACAAAACATTATAAGGGAAAAAGAGTATGGCCTTCACGGATCTAGGGGACCTTTGACCAAGGGCATGAAAAGGTCTTGTAACCTTTGTGAAGAATGTCGCCATTTAATCTTGACTTGTTGTAGTCTTCCAAGGATTTGTTGATTTCATTCTTTGGTAATCACTTCGGTCTTCCTCTTGGGTTTACCACGCTTGAATCTTAGTTCTCGGGTTCACCATTTGTTGATTCCAAATCTTGATCAATGCTTCGAATGCTCCCCCTCACGATCGGCTTGAGAATAAGGAAAGACGATCTTTTGGGTTTGAAGTCCTTTATGCACATTGTTCCTTGCAAGAAAAATTGACAAAAAAAGTGTATCAATTTACTCCAATTTTAATGGTAGAAATGATCACACTTTGCATAGAGAATTTAAATGGAGAGAGAGGATAGAAACAACCTAATTCCTTTGGATGTTGGTTTCTTCCTCTTTGTTGATTTATTGGGTTGGGGAGCACCACTTGTGTATGCTCTGATTTTATCTCCTTATTTTCCTCACTTCCGAAAGATAAACCAACCTTAAGGTGAGTATGATCCATACAACTTGGTTTTCTTCATGGTGATGGAGATGCCTTAGCTTCGTTTCCAACGCACATGCCTCTTTGCTTTGTCTCACAACCATTGCCCTTGTCTTTGCGAGCTTGTCTTTGCAAGCTTGTCTTTGCAAGTGACCCGGTTTTGATCTTTAGTAAAGTGGCCCGTCTTCTAGTGGGACAATTTGTCTCCTATGATGCGGTCCCTCTATCAACTCGTCCACAAGTGAGCACGAACCTACAACTTGTTTCCAACGGTGTGGCCCCTCTATCAACTTGTCCACGAGTGAGCACGAACCTTCAACATCTTTTAGTGCGGTGCGGTCTAGTCTCAACTCGGCTTGGTTTGCTTAAAGATTCTTGCCTTCTTTTCTGTTCTTTCTCCCCCTCAAGCTTGGTTGGAGGGACTCTGAAAGGCAAGCTTGAAAAACGTAAAAGATGAACACTTCAAACCGGTACCAAATGAACACTAACTCCCACAGCTTCCTTGTGTCACCAATCATACTTCTTTACTTCATTTAATCTTCATTTGGCCTCTTCATCATCTAATACTTCCCCGTTAGAATATTCACGCTTTCCTCCTCTAAACCTTCATCATGAGATTTAAAATTTTAAAGTACTCAACGTGAGGGATAAGGAAGTTTAGATGAAAGATAGATTGCAAATAAGAGAAACTAAAGAAACAAGATTAAAAAATAATTGGTACACTAAGTATATTGGAAAATATTAGTGTTTAGAGAGTAGCCCTTTATGCTAAACCGGTTAGGATAGTGACTTGTTGTTGAACCATTGTTTTGATTGGTCGATCTTCTTGAGATTTGACCTCTTCTTCCACCACTCACATTCTTCCATTCCTAAGAAAAACAAAGGTTAGTGGTTGGGATTTTTCTCTTCATGGCTCTTCACCACAAAGGACTTTACTCTCATTTGAGAGATTGGATTCTAGCGATGGTCTTTGGAATTATCCACTTGTTTTAACAAGAATGGAAAACTTTAAACCAAAACCTATCCTTTTGAGAAAATAAAACCGGATGAATCAATGTCCTTAATTGTTTTTCATTCATAAGAAAGAAAACTGACTAAGATTCATCCCTTTTTTTTTTTTTTTTTGAAAAATTTTACCAAGGACTTAGTAAATACTAGAGGTCCAATGTTTTTGAAAACTTGGATTTAAAGAACTTGGATTCATCATGCCTTCTTGATTTAACTTCTATGAGTAAATCAGGCCATGGTTCACTTCTTTAATCCCAAAAGAGTTTGGATTCATCATGCCTTCTTGACTTTAACTCCAATGAGTAAATCAGGTCATGGTTCACCTCTTTTAACACAAAAGAATTTGGATCCATCATGCCTTCTCAATTTTAACTCCAACGAGCCAAAATAGGTCATGGTTCACTTCTTTTGGTTTCTAAGGGTTTGGATTCACTCAAGGTTCTCTAGCATTCGAGTTTCAACGAGGCTCTCATCCAACTTTGGATTTGGATCCATCTCGGTTCCCTAGCTTCGGATTCAACAAGGTTCACTACCCTTTTTTTTTCTTTTCTTAAATAGAACAACCAAGGATTCCTTAAAACACTCTTCCCAAACAAACAAGTACAGAAGAGATTGGAATCCAATAAGAATTTTTAAGAAAAATTGAAAAAAATAACCTAGGACTCAAACATGTTTGGAAGTAGTCCAAGATTTTCTACCAAAGGATTTGGATTCATCAAGGTTCTCTAGCTTTTGGATTCAACGAGGTTCTCTTCCTTTGATAATTTGAAAACAAAGAGATTTGGATTCATCAAGGCTTTGTGCTTATGCTCATAATAACATAGCTTTACCAAGGTTCTCTTCTCTTTTCAAGACGGGACTTGGATTCAACATGGCTTTATGCTTATGCTCATGGGGGCATAGCTTTACCAAAGTTCTCTTCCCTTAAAAATGGGACTTAGATTCAACATGGTTTTATGCTTATGCTTATGGAAACATAGCTTTACCAAAGTTCTCTTCCCATAAAACAATGGGAATTGGATTCAACATGGCTTTATGCTTATGCTTATGGAAACATAGCTTTACCAAAGTTCTCTTCCCACAAAACAAGGATTATGATTCATCAAAGTTTTATACTTAAACTCATAAGAGCAAAGTTTTACCAAGGTTCTCTACCTTTAAAACACGGATACAACATGATTAAATATGCTTAAATCCATAAGAATCAAGTAATTTTAATCATGGTTCACTAATTGAAATTGCTTCAAACCACTAAAAAAACTCAAAAACATAAAATACGATGGAGTTACGTATTTCTTCATTCCATAAGAAAGAAAAATACAATCAAAGGTTTTAACTTTGTAAAAATTGTGGTTTGAGCTTTAAAATCAAGAAATGACTTGGAGATGAAAATGGGGCTTAAAAAGGAATAGATTATAAAATGAGGCACCAGCAAATCATGGTTCTAAGTGTATTCATTTCCAAAAAAATGGAAGCACTAGACGAATCCATGAATAAGCAATTAAGGCATCCTTTAATCTCCATTTTTATGTAATTTTTCACTACAGCCCCCATTTATTTCTCTTCATTGTCACTAGAAACACTAAGTTAGCAACTTTCACAACTCAAGAACCAATGGTTTTGAGGAATAACTCTCAGAGTGAAAAAGGCTAACAAAGTGTATGAAAATAAAAGAATAAGAAGAAAGAGATTAAGGACGCATTTAAGGACCTTAATGCTCTGATACCATGTAAGAATTAGAGAGATTATGCGGAATATAAGAGATTAAACATGAGAGAATAATGTAAATGACATGGAGAATATGCAAGTATGAACTAAGAGAATAAGCATGTAAATGAGACTAAGGAGAATAAAATGAGAGAGATTTCGTGGAGAATGAGAGAATGGGACCCCAAAGGGTCTAACATTTCATTGATAATGAGGCATTACATTTATAGAGAAAAATCTAGGGTTTTCTCTAAGTAAATTCAAAATGCAACAACCAATAGAAATGCTTTAATTCAAACTAGCCAATAAGGGCTTAGTCTTGGAGGCTCCTTTTGACCATGTGGATAAGATTGCCAGCCTTGCTCCAGCCCTCCTTGCTTTGACCGGTTGGATAAGGTTGCATTGGGACACTCCTTTGGCTAGATTCATTGCCAGCTATCCATGTCCTTTTGCACCCGAGTTTTGCACGATCCCCAAATCCTGAAAATACTTTATCCCGAGTTTTGCACATTCTTGTTTCTTCATTTTAGGATGTTTGGAGACATTTTGGGGAATCCCGGATTTTGCACGGTCCGTACAATCCGTACAATCCGTACAAGTCCGTACAAAATCCGTACGGTCGGGATGGTTTGGTCTTGCAAGGCTTGGCTGGTCTTCTTGAAGGAGACCCAAAACCGTTTGGTCTTCTTGAAACCATTTGATTTTCTCCTCGGTCTTGGTCTCATTTTCTTCATCTTGTGTGTCTTCTTTAGGGTTTTGTGTGATCTCAATGTGTCTCCACAAACCTCTTCCACACAAAGCAGTCTTAGTTGTTCTTGCCCACAGCAAGTAATTATTCCCTTTGAGGGTAACCGGAATGATCATGGTTTTTAAATTTTCCATGATTTTCTTGGTGTTTAATCACAAAGCTAGCAACTTTCTCAACTCAGCACCAATGGATTTGAGGAATTTCTCTCAGAGAGAAATGAGGCTAGCAACGTGAAAGGAAGAAAATGAAGTGAAAATCACAAAGCTAGCAACTTTCTCAACTCAGCACCAATGGATTTGAGGAATTTCTCTCAGAGAGAAATGAAGCTAGCAGCGTGAGAAAGGAGAAAATAAAGAAGAAAAACGTGGAGAATGAGTAGAAATGACAAGAACTAATTGAGAAATGATGGAGAAATGATGGAGAATGATGGAGAATGATGGAGAATAACCAAGAATAAAGCAGAATAGATAGGAGCAAGATCAATGCTCTGATACCATGTTAGATTTTAGAGATTATAAATGAGAGCTTTTGAGATAAACTAGAAGAAACACCATAGTAGAATATTAGAGAAGAATTTCTTATTGATCTTTGTGAAATACATAGCATATTTATAGGAGAATTACAAGGGAACCTAGGTTTAACTTTAATTTGAACCAGCCAATAGGAGTGTAGTCTTTGGGCGTCCTTGACCATGCCAGCCTGTTTCCAGCCCCTTCCTTGACCAAATGGATAAGAAGGAAGACCAAGGACAAGGTGCCAATGCACCTGGACACTCAAGTGGCTTGGTGCATGGTCCAAACGTTTCCAAGCTTGTAGAAGACTCTCGAAGGCTTCCTCATATGTTCTGGAGGCTCGCTAAGGTTATACGGTCTTGTACGGCCTTGTACGGATCCGTACGGACTTGTACGAACTTGTACGGATCCGTACGGACTTGTACGGACACCCAAATCCAACCATCTTCCCTAAGCTCCCTTGATGATAAGCTTGATTAATACTTACGGCCTTCTTCCCTTTTGGCAGTTCAGCTTCATCCAAAGTGTGGTTGATTTCCATAGCTTTCTTTTCTTCACCAACAGCATCTCTCCATACTTTAAGCTCCTTGGCTTCTTCATAGGTTGCTAGAATCTCAGCTTCATCCAACTTGCCCATGTATGCTTGATGTTCCAATGGGAAATGAGCTAGAGTGCAAACAGCTTGAATGGGATAAGCAACTGCCTTGTTGTTGTAGTACTCTCGGGTTTGCTTCCAACGTTCTGGTCCAAACCTTTGTCTTGTACTTCTCCTTAAACCCCCTTCTTGATCTTGAACTTGAGGTTCTGGCTCTTCAAAGTCAGAATCTGAGGTTTGAGCTTCTTCTTGACTTTCTAGACTCTCTTCACTTTGATCATGAACCACTTCATTGCGAACTTCTGATTCATTTTGATCATGAATTGTTGAGTCTTGTTGAGCCACTACTGGATCCTCTTGTTTATTGCCTCCCTCAGGATCAAAGAGTATAGTTTCTTCATTTGATTGAGATGTGCTTGTACTAGCTTCTGGCTGATGTAATCCAAGGTTCTCCAAGATTTTTCTCAAATTGCTAGTCCGGTCTGATGATGAGGATGATAGATTCTCCAATTCTTTCCAGTTCTTCTCATCATAGAACCCTTTCGTTTCAACAAACTTCACGTCCCTTGAGACTAGAATCTTCTTTGTTTCCGGAACAAAGCATTTGTAACCTTTTTGTGTTGTGGAGTATCCAATGAACATGCTCTTCACACTTTTAGCTTCCAACTTGTTTCTTTGTTCTCCTGGGATTAATACAAAACAAACACACCCAAAAACACGTAAGTGGTTAATGGCGGGTTTAGATTTGTTTAATACCTCAAATGGAGAGTGATCATCCAAAATTTTTGTTGGCATTTGGTTGATCAAATAGCATGCTGAAACCACAGCATCTCCCCAAAATCTCTTGGGAACACTTGTGTGGAACATCATAGACCGGGCCACTTCCATTAAGTGCCTATTCTTTCTTTCAGCAACTCCATTTTGCAGAGGAGTGTATGGGCAGCTGGTTTGATGGAGTATCCCATGGTTTGATAAGTGTTGTTTGAAGGCATGGCTTGTGTACTCTCCACCATTATCTGATCTAAAAATTTTAATCTTGGCATTATAATGGTTAGTCATATATGCTTGAAATTTTCTAAATGCTTATAGAACTCTATCTTTGGAAGGAAGAAGTGTTAGCCATGTATATTTTGATTTTTCATCTATGAAGGTGACAAAGTATTTATGATGTTCTCTAGATTCACATGGTGAGGTCCAAACATCAGAATGAATTAAATCAAAAAACTTTTCATAGATAGTTGGAGACTTGGAAAACACAGATTTACAATGTTTGCCAAGTATACAAGCTTCACATTCATCTTTTTTGAAAGAAATCCTAGGCAACAATAGTTCTAATGCTCTAGAGTGCGGATGACCTAGCCTTGCATGCCAAATTGAATTATTAACATTAGAAACATTCACACTAAAACTACAAAATAAATTGGAGTCCAGCTTGTTATTTTCAAGAACATACAACTCCTCCTTTGCTACTCCTTTTCCGAGTAGATTCATGGTCTCAATATCCTGAAAGTGTACATCATTAGGACCAAATATAGTGATGCGAGCATGGATAAGGATAAGCTAGTAGCTGAGGAGAGCTTGGATCATGGAGAGGAAGACAAGCTCGTAGCTGAGGATGCAATGGTGATACCCACTAGTCCAATGACGAGATCAAAGACCAAATTGTTCAATCAGACCGTCGAGATCCTAGTCAATCAAATAAAGATTTAAGAATATCCCCAAAGAGGTACTTTGATGTTGGTCCAAGCTAATTGATTTAAATGAATGGGAAAAGTGTTTATCTTAGTATTCTTTTTCCCTTGGGTGAGTTTTTGTCCCACTTGAGTTTTTCTCACCAAGGTTTTTAATGAGGCATAAGATAGATACTTGTATGTCCGTTTATTTAAATCCTTTAGCATACTATCTAATAATATTGGACCGGCATTCAGCTTACCTTAGGGAGTGCATTTTCGACCAAAGTGGAGGAAAACCTGCCCATGAAGCCTTCAAAATTCAAATTCTAAGTCTTCATGCAAGGCCTTTATTTATTATGTGTTATTTCCTATGTTTGTTTTTATTACTTTGTCTTTGAACACTCTCCTCCCTACCCCTTTATATTCTGGTCGAATTCTCCTTTGTAAGGACTCAAGTTTTATTTATGAAAATCACTTCTTAAACTTGTGTCGTTGTTGGTGTGTAATATCTAGCAAATCGATCTCTTTAGTGTGTCATATCTAAAGAATAAAAAACCGGTTTATCAAAGGATTATTCCGCACTCCTTTGTGGCACCAATCGATCCATCTTCCATCCCCATCAAACGTTCATCCACCATATCACACTTCTAAACGAGATCAAGGGTGTATCAAGTGGTATCAGATTTTATGTAGAATCGTCTAGTTCTAGGTCGTATTCTGCTAGTAATCGTTGTTCGAATTCTGGGTTTGCATTTAGAACTGTTTTGCGAAAATTGTCTGTTCATCTTCTGTATTGTTCGAATTTTCTTAAATCGCCTGTGACTTGTTTCGATGTTTCGTTAATTGATTCTAGTTCTAGGATGAGTTAACTTAACTTTAAAATTGGAATCAGGATTTTCGGAGTTGATTTGAATTTTAAATCGAATTTTAAGTGTATCGCTGTCTAGTTGCAAATCTTTGTGTTTGTGTGCAGAAAATTCTTGTTATTTCACACTTGATCTGTTCTAAGTCATTCCAAAAAACGTTTTACTGGGGTTTGTGTGTTTAATTCTCAGGAAAACATGGCCGAATCAGAGGACGAAGAGACTAGCCAAAACTAAAACAACAAACTACTAATTGAAGCTATGACAGCAAAAATGGAGCAACTCATGAACGATAAAATCGAGCATATGAACAATCAAATGGAGTCATTATGCCGTAAGATAGGAGATAAATCAGATCGTGACTCTAGATCCCAAAAATCCCAACAGTCAAGACAGCCACAAAATTTTCAGAGACATCGAAGAGATGAAGAAGCGGCCGAGTACTACAGCAACCATCAAAGTAGTGCTTCTCATGGTAGCCGAAGGAGACCTAGACGTGTGCACGAGGCTAGACAACCAGAACCCTCTGGTTACAAAATCAAAATTCCACCATTCCATGGAAAGAATGATCCGGATGCCTATTTGGAGTGGAAGAAGAAGATCGAATTAGTCTTTGATTGCCAGCACTATACCGAGCTTAACCGTGTTCGTTTGGTTGCAACCGAGTTCTATGACTATGCCCTCAGCTGGTGGGATCAACTCGTGACATCAAGAAGAAGAAACCAAGAGTATCCCGTTGAGACGTGGGCTGAAATGAAAAGCATCATGAGGAAGAGATTTGTTCCAAGCCACTACCACAGGGAACTACACAACAAGCTGAGGAGGTTGGCACAAGGGAACAGGTCCGTAGAAGATTATTATCAAGAGATGGAGACCTTGATGATTCGGGCAAATTTACATGAAGATAGTGAAGATACTATGTCTCGGTTTTTGGGAGGACTTAACCGTGAAATACAAGACCGGCTTGAGATGCAGCACTACATGGACCTTGAGGAGATGCTACACAAAGCTATTCTGGTCGAACAACAACTTAAAAGAAAGGGATCCTCAAGAACCAACTATGGGGCTGGAAACAGTTTTTCTAAACCAAGTTATGTCCGAGATGAGAGATCTGCTTACCAAGGAAACAACAAGCCATTTCCTACTTCAAAACCGGAGAACAAAGCATCTTTTACTCAGGTATCTAAAGATAAAGCTGAAATTAAAACTAGTAACGTTCGGTGTTTTAAATGTCAGGGAAGAGGACACTATGCCAACGAGTGCTCAAACAAGAGGATCATGGTTCTAAAAGACAATGGCGAGATTGATTCAGAGGATGAGCCACCAGGTTTTGAAACTTCAGACTTTGAGGTCCGAATAGATGAACATGAAGAGCTACCTGTGTCTGGAGAACTACTTGTTGCTAGAAGAACCCTAAGCGTACAAAACAAGCCTAAAGAGCATGAACAAAGAGAAAATTTATTTCACACCAGATGTCTCGTTCAAGGTAAAGTGTGTAGCCTCATCATTGACGGAAGTAGTTGCGCCAACGTTGCAAGTGAAACAATGGTCAAGAAACTTGGTTTAAAGGAGTATAAACATCCAAATCCGTATGATCTCCAATGGCTTAATGATAGCGGTGAAATGAGGGTCAAAACCCAAGTTATCGTGCCCCTCTCAATCGGTAAGTATGAAGATAATGTGTTATGTGACGTTTTACCTATGGAAGCTGGTCATATTCTTCTTGGGAGGCCATGGCAATCAGATCGAAAGGTGACGCATGATGGATTCTCAAACCGACACTCTTTTGAGTTCAAAGGCAGAAAAACGGTTTTAGTTCCTATGACTCCACTAGAGGTGAGACAAGATCAGATTCATCTTAAGAGTAAGAAGGAACCCATGAGTAAGTCCTCTAATTTTTATGTTGGTCATAGGGCTATTAAACAAGCTGAATGTTCTAAGCAGCCAATGCTTTTATTTGTGTTCAAGGAAGCTCTCACGAGCTTAGCTAACCCCACACCGGTGTTACCGAGTGAGATAAAGTTTCTTTTGCAGAATTATGGAGATGTATTTTCAGAGGAAGGCTCTAAGGGACTACCACCAATCCGTGGGATAGAACATCAAATAGACTTTGTTCCCGGAGTTTCTCTTCCAAACCGATCAGCGTACCGTACTAATCCCGTGGAGACTAAAGAGTTGCAGAGACAAATCGATGAGCTGATGGAAAAGGGACATATCCGTGAGAGTATGAGCCCGTGTGCTGTTCTCGTCTTGCTGGTACCAAAGAAGGATGGTACTTGGTGCATGTGTGTTGATTGTAGAGCAATCAACCAAATCACGGTGAAGTATCGACACCCTATACCTAGACTCGATGATATGCTTGATGAATTACATGGTTCTAAAGTATTTTCTAAAATTGATCTTAAAAGTGGATATCATGAGATTAGAATGAAAGAGGGTGATGAGTGGAAAACAGCCTTTAAAACAAAGCATGGTTTATATGAATGGTTAGTGCTGCCATATGGGCTGACAAATGCACCTAGTACATATATGCGATTGATGAATCATGTTCTTAGGGCGTTCATTGGCATATTTGTTGTGGTTTATTTTGATGATATCCTGATATACAGCAAAAATCTAGAAGAGCATGCTAAGCACTTGAAATCTGTTCTAGATGTGCTTAGGGAAGAAAAGCTTTTTGCTAACATGAGTAAATGCACTTTCTACACAGATAATGTGGTGTTTTTAGGTTTTGTTGTGAGTGCAGATGGAGTTAAAGTCGATAAAGAAAAGGTTAAAGCAATCAAAGAATGGCCAAGTCCGAAATCTGTAGGAGAAGTTAGAAGCTTTCATGGACTTGTTGGATTTTATAGAAGATTTTTCAAGGACTTTAGCACCTTAGCAGCACCACTTACTGAAGTAATCAAGAAAGATGTGGGATTCAAATGGGGAGAACCTCAGGAACAAGCATTCCAAACACTTAAAGAGACGCTTTCTAATGCCCCTCTTTTGATTTTGCCTAACTTTCTGAAAACTTTTGAAATCGAATGTGATGCTTCTGGTATTGGAATTGGAGTTGTTTTGATGCAGGAAAAAAGGCCTATTGCATACTTTAGTGAGAAGCTTGGAGGAGCCACACTGAATTATCCAACGTATGATAAGGAGCTATATGCATTGGTCCGAGCTTTACAAACGTGGCAGCACTACTTATGGCCCAAGGAGTTCGTTATTCACACTGATCATGAGTCCCTTAAATACTTGAAAGGCCAGCAAAAGCTCAACAAGAGACACGCAAAGTGGGTAGAGTTCATTGAGACATTTCCATATGTCATCAAGTATAAACAAGTCAGGGAAGCACATGGAGGAGGCTTGATGGGACACTTCGGTATAGCCAAAACTCTTAAAGTAATGCAAGATCACTTCCATTGGCCGCATATGGAAGAGACGTCGAGAGGCTATGCAACCGGTGCATTATTTGTAAACAGGCTAAGTCTAAGGTTCAGCCATACGGTTTGTATACTCCACTCCCTATCCCTACTCATCCCTGGACTGACATTTCAATGGATTTTGTGTTAGGATTGCCTAGAACTAAAACTGGAAAAGATTCAATCTTTGTGGTTGTTGATAGGTTTTCAAAAATGGCACATTTCATAGCTTGTAATAAAACTGATGATGCATCTCATGTAGCTGAATTGTTCTTTAGGGAAATTGTGAGGTTGCATGGAATGCCTAGGACAATTGTTTCTGATAGGGATACTAAGTTTTTGAGTTATTTTTGGAAAACATTGTGGGCAAAACTAGGTACTAAACTTGTCTTTTCTACTACTTGTCATCCACAAACTGATGGACAAACTGAAGTAGTCAATAGAACCTTGTCCACATTGTTGAGGGCGTTGATTAAAAAGAACTTGAAAACTTGGGAAGCATGTTTACTGCATGTTGAATTTCTTGAGAATATGGATATGAAGGTGTGTGAACATGAAATAAAGTGCCAATGAGTAGTTAAGATCAACTAAAACAAGACCAAACAAGAAGTAGAGAAGGAACTAGACTGGTTAGAAACAGACCAGTTTTTTCTCTCTCAGCACAAGTGGAGCAAGTTGCAAAGAGGAGTAGGTAGGAGCAGTTGGGAGAAGCATGGCTCGCCTATACTTGTGTAGAGGTGTTGGTGAGATATTTTTCTCTCTAAAATTCATGTAAAGCGTCCATATATGTTGGTTGTATTGTAAGAAGAAAAATACACACGAAATTATAAACTTCTATTCATCATCTTCATCACTCCTATCTTCTAATCTTCCTCCCTTAAAATCACCTTCATATCCTCTAAAATCTACATGGTATCAGAGCACTTAAGGTCCTAAACAAGATCTTAAACTCGTTCATATCTCTCAAACATTTCAAATCACTCTGTTTTTTTTCTGTTTCGTGTGTACTATTCACCAAAAATTTCAAGTCATGGAAAGCTCCAAGAATATGGTTCTACCAGTTATTCTCAAGGGGAATAATTATATTTTGTGGTCAAGGACCACAAAGACAGTCCTAAGAGGAAGAGGGCTATGGGAGTATGTTGATAGCTTGGTGGGAAATGCTGAAGAAGGAAGGGCTGAAGAGGGCAGTATGATGGAGAGGAAGCGGGAGCAAGAAGATGCTCAAGTCTTGGCTGCACTTCAAAGCTCCCTTGAGCCATCTATTCTGGCGGCCTATTCATACTGTGAGAACTCCAAGGAGTTGTGGGAGACGCTCAAGGGAGTTTATGGAGACATCTCAAACATTTCAAGGATCTTTGAGGTGAAGAAGGCATTGAATGACCTTCAGCAGAATGGGAAGGCGTTCAAGGACTTGTTTGGGGAGTTTAGAGGGTTGTGGGTGTTGAATAATGAGAGAATACATTAGCTTAAGACCCAATGAAGAGAAGAGGCCTTATTCAACATATGCAAGTCCATTAAGAAGTCTTCTAGAAGGGTGAAGACTTTGGGTGCACAAGTGGGTGTCTCGGGAAGTGTGAAAAGGAAGGAGATGTGTTTGAATTTCAAATAAGAGATTGGAGGGAAATTTAATGTTGTGAAACCCTTCTACACCTTCTATTTTCGTGGCTCCCCTTTATATATACATGTTGTACACCCTTTGTAACACTTAACCAATTCTAATGGAAACTTCTCTTTATCTCTCATTCTATTGTTTCTCTTTCAAGTACTCTCAAACTCTCTAATCTTCTATTCCGCAAATTCAACATGGTATCAGAGCAAAGTTCTTAACTAAATCAAGCTCTTGTTATCCTATTTTCAAATTCTCTTCTTTTAAAATTCTGGGAATATTCTTTGTCAATCCTTTTTCACTCTGAGACTTAGTCCTCAAAGTCATTGACTCTTGAGTTGTGAAAAGGCTGAAAAAGTGTATTTCTTGAAGCTTCTCTAATATTTTCTTGAGAAAATCTCTTAATCCTCTGGTTAATAGAATTATCCGGTGAATAAATCTTGAAACACCATGGAAAATTCTAAACCAATTGTTATTCCAGTCATCTTGAAGGGTGTCAACTATTTGCTGTGGTCAAGAATGATAAGAACAGCTCTATGTGGTCGTGGGCTTTGGAGCCATGTCTTGAAAGGACAAGATCCAAAAGATGGATAAGAAGCCATCGGTAATTATGAAGATAAGTGGTTCCAAGAGGACCAAATGGTGCTCGGAATCATCCAGAACTCTCTTGAAGCATCCATCCTTGAAGCCTACTCCTACTGTGAAAATGCAAAGGAATTGTGGGATACTCTTCAAACCGTGTATGGGAATACTTCAAACTTGAGCAGAATCTATGAAGTCAAGAATGCTATCAATGATCTAAGCCAAGAAGATTTGGAGTTTACAAAGCACTTTGGCAAATTCAGATCATTGTGGGCTGAACTAGAAATGTTAAGGCCAAGCACGATTGATCCTTTGGTGTTAAATGAGAGGCGCGAACAAGACAAGGTCTTTGGTCTGCTATTGACCTTAAATCCAACTTACAAGGATCTCATTAAGCACCTCCTTAGGGCAGACAATCTCCCCAGCCTAGATGAAGTGTGCTCCAAGATACAAAAGGAGCAAGGATCTCATGGTCTATTTGGGGGAAAGGGCGAGCTGGCTATGGCTAACAAAATAGAGCTGGGTGATGCCAACAAAGGATTTTACAAACCGTTGGGATCAAACCAGAACAAGAAAGTGGGATCAAATGCAATCTGTGAGCATTGCAAGAAAGAGGGGCACACAAAGGAAAAATGCTGGAAGCTCCATCCTCATCTAAAACCAAGCTGGTGGAAGGAACCAAGAGCTAATGTCTCCCAAGAAGTGGCTGGGAATCAGGCTGGGACATCCAAGAGGGTTGAAGAAGGAGACATGAGAGTTTTGGTGCCATATCAACAAGAATCTGAATTTGTGAGGAAATCAGATTTGAAAGCTCTCATCAAAGCCTTGAAAGAGGCTGGTAGGTCTGGTATGGTTTCTGGAAACTCTCTTCATGCTCAAAACATTTCAAAGCCTTTGATTGTAGATTCTGGTGCATCACATCATATGATAAGTGATGCACATCTAATGAATAACATAAAACCGGCTGTAGGTAATGTCATTATAGCAAATGGAGATAGTATTCCTATTGATGGAGTAGGAAATCTTAGGTTATTTGGAAAAGATTCAAACGCTTTCTACATGCCTAAGTTTACTTCAAATTTGTTATCCGTAAAGAAAGTTACATCTGATTTGAATTGTTATGCTATATTTGGTCCTAATGATGTACACTTTCAGGATATTGAGACCATGAAACTACTCGGAAAAGGAGTAGCAAAGGAGGAGCTGTATGTTCTTGAAAATAACAAGTCGGACTCCAATTTATTTTGTAGTTTTAGTTTGAATGTTTCTAATGTTAGTAGTTCAATTTGGCATGCAAGGCTAGGTCATCCGCACTCTAGAGCATTAGAACTATTGTTGCCTAGGATTTCTTTCAAAAATGATGAATGTGAAGCTTGTATACTTGGCAAACATTGTAAATCTGTGTTTTCCAAGTCTCCAACTATCTATGAAAAGTGTTTTGATTTAGTTCATTCTGATGTTTGGACATCACCATGTGAATCTAGAGAACATCATAAATACTTTGTCACCTTCATAGATGAAAAATCAAAATATACATGGCTAACACTTCTTCCATCCAAAGATAGAGTTCTAGAAGCGTTTAGAAATTTTCAAGCATATGTGACTAACCATTATAATGCCAAGATTAAAATTTTTAGATCAGATAATGGTGGAGAGTACACAAGCCATGCCTTCAAACAACACTTAGCACACCATGGGATAGTCCATCAAACCAGCTGCCCATACACTCCTCAGCAAAATGGAGTTGCTGAAAGAAAGAATAGGCACTTAATGGAAGTGGCCCGGTCTATGATGTTCCACACAAGTGTTCCCAAGAGATTTTGGGGAGATGCTGTGGTTTCAGCATGCTATTTGATCAACCGAATGCCAACAAAAATTTTGGATGATCACTCTCCATTTGAGGTATTAAACAACTCTAAACCCGCCATTAACCACTTACGTGTGTTTGGGTGTGTTTGTTTTGTATTAATCCCAGGAGAACAAAGAAACAAGTTGGAAGCTAAAAGTGTGAAGAGCATGTTCATTGGATACTCCACAACACAAAAAGGTTACAAATGCTTTGTTCCGGAAACAAGGAAGATTCTAGTCTCAAGGGACGTGAAGTTTGTTGAAACGAAAGGGTTCTAGGATGAGAAGAACTGGAAAGAATTGGAGAATCTATCATCCTCATCATCAGACCGAGCTAGCAATTTGAGAAAAATCTTGGAGAACCTTGGATTACATCAGCCAGAAGCTAGTACAAGCACATCTCAATCAAATGAAGAAACTATACCCTTTGATCCTGAGGGAGGCAATAAACAAGAGGATCCAGTAGTGGCTCAACAAGACTCAACAATTCTGTTAGATTTTAGAGATTATAAATGAGAGATTTTGAGATAAATTAGAAGGAAAACCATAGTAGAACATTAGAGAAGAATTTCTTATTGATCTTTGTGAATTACATAGCATATTTATAGGAGAATTACAAGGGAACCTAGGTTTAACTTTAATTTGAACAAGCCAATAGGAGAGTAGTCTTGGGAGCGCCCTTGACCATGCCAGCCTGTTCCAGCCTGGTTCCAGCCCCTTCCTTGACCAAATGGATAAGAAGGAAGACCAAGGACAAGCCCCAATGCACCTGGACGCTCTAGTGACTTGGTGCATGATCCGAATATTGCCCAGCTTCTAGAAGACTCTAGAAGACTCTCCAAGACTCTCCAAGACTTCCTTAAACGTTCCGGAGGCTCCCTTAGGTCGTACGGTCTTGTACGGTCTTGTACGGCCTTGTACGGATCCGTACGGACTTGTACGGACTTGTACGGATCCGTACGGACTTGTACGGACACCCAAATCCAACCATCTTCCCTAAGCTCCCTTGATGATATGCTTGATTAATACTCCCCCTCAAACTTAGCCGGAGTGTCGGAATGAAGGATAAGTTTGGGAACCGGGACTACCACCTCATTAAAAACCTTACCAAGGAAAACCCAGTGGGACAAAACCTTGGGAAGGGAAAAAGAGTGTGGTCTTCCCGGAACAGGCAAGTATTATCAAGGATGAGTAAGGTCTACTAACCTAAGTTTGCTATGGATGTGGTTGCAAACTTTGAGGCTAGCAGCCTTGGTGAAGATGTCAGCCAGCTGGTCTTCACTCTTGGTGTAGCATGGAAGTATCACTCCTTCTATGATCTTCTCTCTAACCTTGTGGCAGTCGATCTCAATGTGCTTGGTCCTCTCGTGAAATACTGGATTGGTTGCTATATGAATGGTTGCCTGATTGTCACAATGCATCGTGATAGGACTTGAAGTTTCTATGCCGAGATCTTTCAGAAGTGCTTTCAACCAAACTAATTCATTTGTCAGCTTCCTCATTGCTCTATATTTTGACTCTGCACTCGAGCATGACACAACCTTCTGCTTCTTAGACTTCCAAGTCACTAGATTGCCTCCAATGAAAGTACAGTAGCCAGTTGTGGACTTTCTATCCATAGTGTCTCCAGCATAGTCTGCATCGCAATATCCAACTATCTCAGTGTTGCCATTCTTCCCCATCCAGATTCCTTGGCCTGGTGATCCTTTGATGTATCTCAAAATTCTTTCCACCATGTTCCAATGATGCACGGTTGGTTCTTTCATATGTTGGCTAACCTGATTCACAGCAAAACATAAGTCAGGCCGTGTAATAGTCAAGTAGATGAGCTTACCAACTAGGCGCCGATATTGTGCTGGGTCTTCAAATGGCTTGTCAAGCGGATCATCTTCTTTCTCCCCCTTTTTCTTGACCTTGTAGCCATCTTCAAGTGGAGTCTTAGCTGGTTTGGATCCTAGCTTTCCTGTCTCCTGCAATAAATCAAGAGAATATTTCCTTTGTGATAGAAATAGGCCTTCCGTGGATCGGCATATCTCTATCCCTAGGAAATACTTGAGTTCTCCCAAGTCCTTGATATCAAAAACAGACTTAAGGAAGGATTTGGTTTCTTGAACCCCAACTTGATCACTACCTGAGATGATCAAGTCATCCATATAAACCAATACCACAATAAGCCCACGGGAGTTCTGGTGAGTGAACAAGGTATGGTCGGCTTCTGACCGGCTAAATCCTCGAGCAACAAGAGTGAAGCTCAGTTTATGATACCAGGCCCTCAGTGATTGCTTTAATCCATAAATTGCCTTTCTTAACCTTAAGACTTTTCCGGGGCTGATTGTGTGCTCTAATCCGGGTGGTGGAGTCATGTACACTTCTTCTTCCAATTCTCCTTGAAGAAAGGCGTTCTTCACGTCCATTTGCCATAGATCCCATGATAGATTTGTGGCTAAGGACAAGATAACCCTAACTGTGTGAAGCTTTACCACGGGCGCAAAGGTATCGGTATAATCAGCTCCATATGTCTGGGTGAAACCTCTGGCTACCAATCTGGCTTTGTACCGCTCAATCTCCCCATTAGATTGATATTTTATTGTAAATACCCACTTGGAACTTACTGCCTTCTTTCCCTTTGGAAGCTCCGTTTCATCCCAAGTATGATTCTTATCCATTGCTCCTATCTCAGCATCCACCGCAACTAACCATTCTTTGTGTTCTTTTGCTTCTTCATAGGAGCTCGGAATTTGGTGTTGATCAATCTTTCCAAGGAATGCTTGGTGTTCTGATGGCAAGAGGGCAAGAGAACAGACCGCTTGGAGAGGATGAGCCACGGCTTGGCTGTTGTAATAGACCTTTGTTTGTTTCCAATGATCTGGTCCATACTTCAGCCTTGTGCTTCTTCTAAGCTGAGGAGCACTAATTTCTTCACTCTCATGGTCTTGACTAACCATTGGCTCCATTCCTCCAGTGACTTCTTCTTCATGATGAGCTTGTTCTTGATTACCATTATCTAAGTTGTTTGCTTCCTCTTCATTGTTATTTTCGGAATTTGGTCCTCCTTGCGGTTCCTGCTCCGGTTGCTCTTGATGAGAGTCCCTTGGAGCAGGATTTCCCAGATGATTGAGTATGAACTCTAAGCTGCCGGCTCTATGTGAAGGAGAGCGGGCTAGGTCTTTAACATTATCCCAATTCTGCTTCTTGTCAAAGTATCCTTGGTTTTCTATGAACTTCACGTCTCTTGAAACCAGGGTACACTTCCGGATGGGGTCATAACACTTATACCCCTTTTGAGTAGTAGAATAGCCTATGAATACACATCTTGTGCTTTTGGCTTCTAGTTTGTCCCTCTGAGTACCTGGGACAAATACAAAACACAAACATCCAAGAACCCGTAAGTGATTGATAAAGGGTTTATTGTGATTTAAAACTTCAAAGGGAGAGACGTCCTTTAGGACTCTTGTTGGAATTCGGTTGATAAGATAGCAGGCCGTCATGACTGCATCTCCCCAGAAGTTTCTTGGCAGGTTGGAATGGAACATCATGGCTCTAGCTACTTCCATGAGATGCCTATTCTTTCTTTCAGCTACACCATTTTGTTGAGGTGTGTATGGGCAGCTTGTTTGGTGGATTATTCCATGCTTAGCTAAGTGTTCTTTGAATTTGTGGCTTGTATATTCCCCTCCATTATCCGTTCGAAGTACCTTAACATTTGTTTTGAATTGATTAGTAATGTAGTTCTGAAAATTAATGAAAGCGTCAAATACTCTATCTTTAGATGGCATTAAGGTGATCCAAGTGTATTTCGACTTTTCATCAATAAATGTCACAAAGTACTTATTATTATCTCTTGATAAACATGGGGAAGTCCATATGGACCAAATCAAAACATTTTTCATATATGGTAGAGGACTTAGGAAATACCCTTGTTCTTTTTGAATTTGTGCACAAACTACATCGAGGCTAGGGAGCTTCTCCGATCTCAAGATGTGTTTTATGAGGTCATTAAATGTCGGATTGAGTGTGAGAAGTAAACCAAAGACCTTATCTTGTTCTCTCCTTTCTTCAATGATTGAAAAATCCTTAGTGCTTGGACGTAACATCTCTAATTCAGCCCAAAGAGATCTAAATTTCCCAAAGTGTTGAGTAAATTCTAGATCCTCTTGGTTGAGATTGTTGATTGCCCTTTTCACTTCAAAGACCCGGGTCAAGTTGGAGACGTTCCCGTAAACATTCTTTAATGTATCCCAAAGCTCCTTTGCCGTGTCACAATAGGAGTATGCCTCTAGGATTGATGTGTCTAGTGAGTTTTGAAGGAGACCCAACACCGTTTGGTCCTCTTGAAACCATTTGATTTCCTCCTCGGTCTTGGTCTCATTTTCTTCATCTTGTGTGTCTTCTTTTGGGTTTTGTGTGATCTCAATGTGTCTCCACAAACCTCTTCCACACAAAGAAGTCTTTGTTGTTCTTGCCCACAGCAAGTAATTGATCCCTTTGAGTGTAACCGGAATAATCATGGTTTTTAGATTTTCCATGATCTTCTTGGTGTTTAATCACAAAGCTAGCAACTTTCTCAACTCAGCACCAATGGATTTGAGGAATTTCTCTCAGAGAGAAATGAAGCTAGCAACGTGAAAGGAAGAAAAAGAAGTGAAAATCACAAAGCTAGCAACTTTCTCAACTCAGCACCAATGGATTTGAGGAATTTCTCTCAGAGAGAAATGAAGCTAGCAGCGTGAGAAAGGAGAAAATAAAGAATAAAAGCTTGGAGAATGACTAGAAATGACAAGAACTGATGGAGAACTGATGGAGAACTGATGGAGAAATGATGGAGAAATGATGGAGAATGATGGAGAAATGATGGAGAATAATGGAGAATAATTAAGAATAAAGCGGAATAGATAGGAGCAAGATCAATGCTCTGATACCATGTTAGATTTTAGAGATTATAAATGAGAGATTTTGAGATAAATTAGAAGGAAAACCATAGTAGAACATTAGAGAAGAATTTCTTATTGATCTTTGTGAATTACATAGCATATTTATAGGAGAATTACAAGGGAACCTAGGTTTAACTTTAATTTGAACCAGCCAATAGGAGAGTAGTCTTGGGAGCGCCCTTGACCATGCCAGCCTGTTCCAGCCTGGTTCCAGCCCCTTCCTTGACCAAATGGATAAGAAGGAAGACCAAGGACAAGCCCCAATGCACCTGGACGCTCTAGTGACTTGGTGCATGATCCGAACATTGCCCAGCTTCTAGAAGACTCTAGAAGACTCTCCAAGACTCTCCAAGACTTCCTTAAACGTTCCGGAGGCTCCCTTAGGTCGTACGGTCTTGTACGGTCTTGTACGGCCTTGTACGGATCCGTACGGACTTGTACGGTCTTGTACGGATCCGTACGGACTTGTACGGACACCCAAATCCAACCATCTTCCCTAAGCTCCCTTGATGATATGCTTGATTAATCAGAAGTTCGCAATGAAGCGGTTCATGATCAAAGTGAAGGGAGTCCGGAAAGTCAAGAAGAAGCTCAAACCTCAGATTCTGACTTTGAAGGGCCAGAACCTCAAGTTCAAGATCAAGAAGAGGGTTTAAGGAGAAGTACAAGACAAAGGTTTGGACCAGAACATTGGAAGCAAACCCGAGTGTACTACAACAACAAGGCAGTTGCTCATCCCATTCAAGCTGTTTGCACTCTAGCTCATTTCCCATTGGAACATCAAGCCTACATGGGCAAGTTGGATGAAGCTGAGATTCCAACAACCTATGAAGAAGCCAAGGAGCTTAAAGTATGGAGAGATGCTGTTGGTGAAGAAAAGAAAGCAATGGAAATCAACCACACTTGGGATGAAGCTGAACTGCCAAAAGGGAAGAAGGCCGTAAGCTCTAGATGGATCTTCACTATCAAGTATAGAAGTGATGGAGAAATAGAGCGTTACAAGGCTAGGCTGGTGGCTAGAGGATTTACTCAAACCTATGGAGAGGACTACCTTGACACATTTGCACCTGTGGCAAAACTTCATACGGTAAGAGTTATTTTATCCTTAGCTACTAACTTGGAATGGGATCTTTGGCAGATGGACGTCAAGAATGCATTCTTGCAAGGGGAACTAGAGGATGAAGTCTACATGACTCCACCACCAGGCTTGGAGGACTCAATTGCACCAGGAAAGGTGTTGAGACTCAAGAAAGCAATCTATGGACTGAAGCAATCTCCTCGAGCATGGTACCACAAGTTGAGTACAACACTCAAGAGTAAAGGCTTCAAGAAGTCCGAGGCAGATCATACACTTTTCACCTTGCAAAGCCAAGAAGGTATTGTAGTCATTCTCATTTATGTGGATGATATTATCATCTCTGGGAATGACAAGGTAGGTATTAAAGATACAAAAGCATATTTAAAATCTGTGTTTGATATTAAAGATCTTGGAGAGTTGAAATATTTTCTAGGGATTGAAGTCTATAGGTCCAATGAAGGACTCTTCTTATCCCAAAGGAAGTACACTCTTGATCTATTGGCTGGGGCAGGAAAGCTAGGAGCCAAACCAGCAAAGACTCCCTTAGAAGAAGGAGCTTGAAGATAAACCTTTTGAAGATGTCAAGCAATATCGGAGAATGGTTGGTAAGTTGATTTATCTTACCATAACTCGTCCTGATTTGTGTTTTGCTGTGAACCAGGTGAGTCAACATATGCAAGCTCCAAAAGTGCACCATTGGAGCATGGTGGATCGGATTCTCAAATATCTCAAAGGAGCTCTAGGTCAAGGCATTTGGATGGGTTGTAACAAAAGCACAGAAATTGTGGGTTATTGTGATGCTGACTGGGCTGGAGACAAAACGGATAGAAGATCCACCACTGGGTATTGCACATTCATTGGAGGTAACCTGGTCACTTGGAAGAGCAAGAAACAAAAGGTTGTGTCATGTTCAAGTGCTGAAGCTGAGTATAGAGCAATGAGGAAGCTCACAAATGAGCTAACATGGCTGAAAGCTCTTCTCAAGGATTTGGGCATTGAATCACCAGATCCAATCACAATGCATTGTGACAACCAAGCTGCTATTCACATTGCGTCCAACTCAGTGTTCCATGAGAGGACAAAACATATTGAAGTGGATTGTCACAAGGTACGAGAGATGGTGGAGAAAAGGGTCATTCTTCCATGTTTTACAAGGAGTTCAGAACAATTGGCAGACATTTTTACCAAGGCAGCGAGTTTAAAAGTGTGTGAGTTCATCCATTCAAAGCTTAGACTCATAGATATGTCTCGGCCATGATTTCCTTAGCCATGGAGTCCACACTCTTTTTCCCTTAGTATGGTTTTGTCCTATGAGGTTTTCCATACTAAGGTTTTTAATGAGGTGGGTCATCATGGTTCCAACCTTAACCTTTGGTTTCTCTACGGTTAAGCTTGAGGGGGAGTGTTGAATAATGAGAGAATACATTAGCTTAAGACCCAATGAAGAGAAGAGGCCTTATTCAACATATGTAAGTCCATTAAGAAGTCTTCTAGAAGGGTGAAGACTTTGGGTGCACAAGTGGGTGTCTCGGGAAGTGTGAAAAGGAAGGAGATGTGTTTGAATTTCAAATAAGAGATTGGAGGGAAATTTTAATGATGTGAAACCCTTCTGCACCTTCTATTTTCGTGGCTCCCCTCTATATATACATGTTGTACACTCTTTGTAACACTTAATCAATTCTAATGGAAACTTCTCTTTATCTCTCATTCTATTGTTTCTCTTTCAAGCACTCTCAAACTCTCTAATCTTCTATTCCGCAAATTCAACAATGGATAGCTGGCAATGAATCTAGCCAAAGGAGTGTCCCAATGCAACCTTATCCAACCGGTCAAAGCAAGGAGGGCTGGAGCAAGGCTGACAATCTTATCCACATGGTCAAAAAGAGCCTCCAAGACTAAGCCCTTATTGGCTAGTTTGAATTAAAGCATTTCTATTGGTTGTTGCATTTTGAATTTACTTAGAGAAAACCCTAGATTTTTCTCTATAAATGTAATGCCTCATTATCAATCAAATGTTAGACCCTTTGGGGTCCCATTCTCTCATTCTCCACGAAATCTCTCTCATTTTATTCACCTTAGTCTCATTTACATGCTTATTCTCTTAGTTCATAATTGCATATTCTCCATGTCATTTACATTATTCTCTCATGTTTAATCTCTTATATCCCGCATAATCTCTCTAATTCTTACATGGTATCAGAGCATTAAGTGTTAGAATTAGAGAGATTAAGCATGAGAGAATATTGTAAATGACATGGAGAATATGCAAGTATAAACTAAGAGAATAAGCATGTAAATGAGACTAAGGAGAATAAAATGAGAGAGATTTCATGGAGAATGAGAGAATGGGACCCCAAAGGGTCTAACATTTTATTGATAATGAGGCATTACATTTATAGAGAAAAATCTAGGGTTTTCTAAAAATGCAACAACCAATGGGAATGCTTTAATTCAAACTAGCCAATGAGAGCTTAGTCTTGGAGGCTCTTTTTGACCATGTGGATAAGATTGCCAGCCTTGCTCCAGCCCTCCTTGCTTTGACCAGTTGGATAAGGTTGCATTGGGACACTCCTTTGGCTAGATTCATTGCCAGCTATATCCATGTCCTTTTGCACCCGAGTTTTGCACGATCTCCAAATCCTGAAAATACTTTATCCCGAGTTTTGCACATTCTTGTTTCTTCTTTTTAGGATGTTTGGAGACATTTTGAGGAATCCCGGATTTTGCACGGTCCGTACAATCCGTACAAGTCCGTATATTTTAGGGAATCCCGGATTTTGCACGGTCGGGTTAGTTTGGTCTTGCAAGGCCTGGCTGGTCTTCTTGATCAATACTCCCCCTCAAACTTAGCCATAGTGAACTCGAGAATGGAGGCTAAGTTTGGAGTGACCGTGAGTGCCACCTCATTAAAAACCTTATAAGGAAAACCCCTTGGGACAAAACATTATAAGGGAAAAAGAGTATGGCCTTCACGGATCTAGGGGACCTTTGACCAAGGGCATGAAAAGGTCTTGTAACCTTTGTGAAGAATGTCGCCATTTAATCTTGACTTGTTGTAGTCTTCCAAGGATTTGTTGATTTCATTCTTTGGTAATCACTTCGGTCTTCCTCTTGGGTTCACCACGCTTGAATCTTAGTTCTCGGGTCATCCTTCTCGGGTTCACCATTTGTTGATTCCAAATCTTGATCAATGCTTCGAATGCTCCCCCTCACGATCGGCTTGAGAATAAGGAAAGACGATCTTTTGGGTTTGAAGTCCTTTATGCACATTGTTCCTTGCAAGAAAAATTGACAAAAAAAGTGTATCAATTTACTCCAATTTTAATGGTAGAAATGATCACACTTTGCATAGAGAATTTTAATGGAGGGAGAGGATAGAAACAACCTGATTCCTTTGGATGGTGGTTTCTTCCTCTTTGTTGATTTATTGTGTTGAGGAGCACCACTTTTGTATGCTCTGATTTTATCTTCTTATTCCCCTCACTTTCGAAAGATAAACCAGCCTTAAGGTTAGTATGATCCATATATCTTGGTTCTCTTCATGGTGATGGAGATGCCTTAGCTTCGTTTCCAACTCGCATGCCTCCTTGCTTTGTCTCAACCGTTGCCCTTGTCTTTGCGAGCTTATCTTTGCAAGCTTGTCTTTGCAAGTGACCCGGTTTTGATCTCTAGTCAAGTTGTCCGTCTTCTAGTGGGACAATTTGTTTTCTATGATGCGGTCCCTCTATCAACTCGTCCACAAGTGAGCACGAACCTACAACTTGTTCCCAACGGTGTGGCCCCTCTATCAACTTGTCCACGAGTGAGCACGAACCTTCAACATCTTTTAGTGTGGTGCGGTCTAGTATCAACTCGGCTTCATTTGCTTGAAGAATCTTGTCTTCTTTGACATCATTTTTTCTTTTCCTTTTTCTTTGGCATCCTTCACCTTCTTTTCGGTTCTTTCTCCCTCTCAAGCTTGGTTGGAGGGACTCCGAAAGGCAAGCTTGAAAAACATAAAAGAGGAACACTTCAAACCGGTGCCAAATGAACACTAACTTCCACAACTTCCTTGTGTCACCAATCATACTTCTTTACTTCATTTAATCTTCATTTGACCTCTTCATCATCTAATACTTCCCCGTTAGAATATTCACGCTTTCCTCCTCTAAACCTTCATCATGAGATTTAAAATTTTAAAGTACTCAACGTGAGGGATAAGGAAGTTTAGATGAAAGAAAGATTGCAAATAAGAGAAACTAAAGAAACAAGATTAAACAATAATTGGTACTAAGAATATTGAAAAAGATGAGTGTTTAGAGAGCAGCCCTTTATGCTAAACCGGTTAAGATAGTGACTTGTTGAATCATTTTTTTTTATTGGTCGATCTTCTTGAGATTCGACCTCTTCTTCCACCACTCACATTCTTCCATTCCTAAGAAGAAGAAAAAAAAAGGTTAGTGGTTGGGATTTTTTTTTTCTCTTCATGGCTCTTCACCACAAAGGACTTTTCCTCTCATTTGAGAGATCGGATTCTAGCAATGGTCTTTGGAATTATCCACTTGTTTAACAAGAATGGAAAACTTCAAAGCAGAGCCTATCCTTTTGAGAAAACCAAACCGGATGAATCAATGTCATTAATTGTTTTTCATTCATAAGAAAGAAAACTGACTAAGATTCATCCTTTTTATTTTTTTTTATTTTTTTTTTTGAAAATTTTCCAAGGACTTGAGAATTACTAGAGGTCCAAGGTTTTTGAAAACTTGGATTTAAAGAACTTGGATTCATCATGCCTTCTTGATTTAACTCCAATGAGTAAATCAGGCCATGGTTCACTTCTTTATTTCCAAAAGAGTTAGGATTCATCATGCCTTCTTGATTTTAACTCCAAGGAGTAAATCAAGTCATGGTTCACCTCTTTTAACCCAAAAGAATTTGGATTCATCATGCCTTCTCAATTTTAACTCCAATGAGCAAAATAGGCCATGGTTCACTTCTTTTGGTTTCTAAGGGTTTGGATTCACTCAAGGTTCTCCAGCATTCGAGTTTCAACGAGGCTCTCATCCAACTTTGGATTTGGATCCATCTCGGTTCCCTAGGTTTGGATTCAACAAGGTTCACTACCCTCCCTTTCTTTTTTTTTTTTTAAATAGAACAAACAAGGATTCCTTAAAACACTCTTCCCAAACAAACAAGTACAGAAGAGATTGGAATCCAATAAGAATATTTAAGAAAAAATTGAAAAAATAACCTAGGACTCAAAAATGTTTGAAAGTAGTCCAAGATTTTCTACCAAAGGATTTGGATTCATCAAGGTTCTCTAGCTTTTAGATTCAACAAGGTTCTCTTTCTTTGGTAATTTGAAAACAAAGAGATTTGGATTCATCAAGGCTTTGTGCTTATGCTCATAATAACATAGCTTTACCAAGGTTCTCTTCTCTTTTAAAGAAAAATGGGACTTGGATTCAACATGGCTTTATGCTTATGATTATGGAAACATAGCTTTACCAAATTTCTCTTCCCATAAAATAAGGATTAAGATTCATCAAGGTTTGATACTTAAACTCATAAGAGCAAAGTTTTACCAAGGTTCTCTACCTTTAAAACCCGGATACAACATGATTAAATATGTTTCAATCCA
Source organism: Cardamine chenopodiifolia (assembly GCA_963922655.1). Taxonomy (NCBI): domain Eukaryota; kingdom Viridiplantae; phylum Streptophyta; class Magnoliopsida; order Brassicales; family Brassicaceae; genus Cardamine; species Cardamine chenopodiifolia. The sequence goes on along the minus strand of OZ000481.1, from coordinate 14,051,044 downwards.
TATGAATCAAGCAATTTTAATCATGGTTCACTAATTGAATTGCTTCAAACCACTAAAAACAACTCAAAAACATAAAATACAATGGACTTACGTATCTCTTCATTCCATAAGAAAGAAAAATACAATCCAAGGTTTTAGTTTTGTAAAAATTGTGGTTTGAGCTTTAAAATCAACAAATGACTTGGAGATGAAAATGGGGCTTAAAAAGAATAGATTATAGAATGAGGCACCAACAAATCATGGTTCTAAGTGTATTCATTTCCAAAAATGGGAGCACTAGAAGAATCCATGAATAAGCAAGTAAGGCAGCCTTTAATCTCCCTTATTATATAGCTTTTCACTACAGCCCCATTTATTACTCTTCATTGTCACTAAAAACATAAGTTAGCAACTTTCACAACTCAAGAACCAATGGTTTTGAGGAATAACTCTCAGAGTGAAAGAGGCTAACAAAGTGTATGAAAATGAAAGAATAAGAAGAATGAGATTAAGGAGACATTTAAGGACCTTAATGCTCTGATACCATGTTAGAATTAGAGAGATTAAGCATGAGAGAATAATGTAAATGACATGGAGAATATGCAAGTATGAACTAAGGGAATAAGCATGTAAATGAGACTAAGGAGAATAAAATGAGAGAGATTTCATGGAGAATGAGAGAATGGGACCCCAAAGGGTCTAACATTTCATTGATAATGAGGCATTACATTTATAGAGAAAAATCTAGGGTTTTCTAAAAATGCAACAACCAATGGGAATGTTTTAATTCAAACTAGCCAATGAGAGCTTAGTCTTGGAGGCTCTTTTTGACCATGTGGATAAGATTGCCAGCCTTGCTCCAGCCCTCCTTGCTTTGACTAGTTGGATAAGGTTGCATTGGGACACTCCTTTGGCTAGATTCATTGCCAGCTATATCCATGTCCTTTTGCACCCGAGTTTTGCACGATCCCCAAATCCTGAAAATACTTTATCCCGAGTTTTGCACATTCTTGTTTCTTCTTTTTAGGATGTTTGGAGACATTTTGAGGAATCCCGGATTTTGCACGGTCCGTACAATCCGTACAAGTCCGTATATTTTAGGGAATCCCGGATTTTGCACGGTCGGGTTAGTTTGGTCTTGCAAGGCCTGGCTGGTCTTCTTGATCAATATTAAGGTCCTTAAATGCGTCCTTAATCTCTTTCTTCTTATTCTTTTATTTTTATACACTTTGTTAGCCTTTTTCACTCTGAGAGTTATTCCTCAAAACCATTGGTTCATGAGTTGTGAAAGTTGCTAACTTAGCGTTTCTAGTGACAATGAAGAGAAATAAATGGGGGCTGTAGTGAAAAATTACATAAAAATGGAGATTAAAGGCTGCCTTAATTGCTTATTCATGGATTCGTCTAGTGCTTCCATTTTTTGGAAATGAATACACTTAGAACCATGATTTGCTGGTGCCTCATTCTATAATCTATTCCTTTTTAAGCCCCATTTTCATCTCCAAGTCATTTCTTGATTTTAAAGCTCAAACCATAATTTTTACAAAGTTAAAACCTTGGATTGTATTTTTCTTTCTTATGGAATAAAGAAATACGTAACTCCATCGTATTTTATGTTTTTGAGTTTTTTTAGTGGTTTGAAGCAATTTCAATTAGTGAACCATGATTAAAATTACTTGATTCTTATGGATTTAAGCATATTTAATCATGTTGTATCCGTGTTTTAAAGGTAGAGAACCTTGGTAAAACTTTGCTCTTATGAGTTTAAGTATAAAACTTTGTTGAATCCAATTCCCATTGTTTTATGGGAAGAGAACTTTGGTAAAGCTATGTTTCCATAAGCATAAGCATAAAGCCATGTTGAATCCAAGTCCCATTTTTAAGGGAAGAGAACTTTGGTAAAGCTATGCCCCCATGAGCATAAGCATAAAGCCATGTTGAATCCAAGTCCCGTCTTGAAAAGAGAAGAGAACCTTGGTAAAGCTATGTTATTATGAGCATAAGCACTAAGCCTTTATGAATCCAAATCTCTTTGTTTTTCAAATTACCAAAGGAAGAGAACCTCGTTGAATCCAAAAGCCAGAGAACCTTGATGAATCCAAATCCTTTGGTAGAAAATCTTGGACTACTTCCAAACATGTTTGAGTCCTAGGTTATTTTTTTTCAATTTTTCTTAAAAATTCTTATTGGACCGAGCTAGCAATTTGAGAAAAATCTTGGAGAACCTTGGATTACATCAGCCAGAAGGTAGTACAAGTACATCTCAATCAAATGAAGAAACTATACCCTTTGATCCTGAGGGAGGCAATAAACAAGAGGATCCAGTAGTGGCTCAACAAGACTCAACAATTCATGATCAAAATGAATTAGAAGTTCGCAATGAAGCGGTTCATGATCAAAGTGAAGGGAGTCCGGAAAGTCAAGAAGAAGCTCAAACCTCAGATTCTGACTTTGAAGGGCCAGAACCTCAAGTTCAAGATCAAGAAGAGGGTTTAAGGAGAAGTACAAGACAAAGGTTTGGACAAGAACATTGGAAGCAAACCCGAGTGTACTACAACAACAAGGCAGTTGCTCATCCCATTCAAGCTGTTTGCACTCTAGCTCATTTCCCATTGGAACATCAAGCCTACATGGGCAAGTTGGATGAAGCTGAGATTCCAACAACCTATGAAGAAGCCAAGGAGCTTAAAGTATGGAGAGATGCTATTGGTGAAGAAAAGAAAGCTATGGAAATCAACCACACTTGGGATGAAGCTGAACTGCCAAAAGGGAAGAAGGCCGTAAGCTCTAGATGGATCTTCACTATCAAGTATAGAAGTGATGGAGAAATAGAGCGTTACAAGGCTAGGCTGGTGGCTAGAGGATTTACTCAAACCTATGGAGAGGACTACCTTGACACATTTGCACCTGTGGCAAAACTTCATACGGTAAGAGTTATTTTATCATTAGCTACTAACTTGGAATGAGATCTTTGGCAGATGGACGTCAAGAATGCATTCTTGCAAGGGGAACTAGAGGATGAAGTCTACATGACTCCACCACCAGGCTTGGAGGACTCAATTGCACCAGGAAAGGTGTTGAGACTCAAGAAAGCAATCTATGGACTGAAGCAATCTCCTCGAGCATGGTACCACAAGTTGAGTACAACACTCAAGAGTAAAGGCTTCAAGAAGTCCGAGGCAGATCATACACTTTTCACCTTGCAAAGCCAAGAAGGTATTGTAGTCATTCTCATTTATGTGGATGATATTATCATCTCTGGGAATGACAAGGTAGGTATTAAAGATACAAAAGCATATTTAAAATCTGTGTTTGATATTAAAGATCTTGGAGAGTTGAAATATTTTCTAGGGATTGAAGTCTATAGGTCCAATGAAGGACTCTTCTTATCCCAAAGGAAGTACACTCTTGATCTATTGGCTGGGGCAGGAAAGCTAGGAGCCAAACCAGCAAAGACTCCCTTAGAAGAAGGATACAAAGTCATACGAGAGGGGGAGCTTGAAGATAAACCTTTTGAAGATGTCAAGCAATATCGAAGAATGGTTGGTAAGTTGATTTATCTTACCATAACTCGTCCTGATTTGTGTTTTGCTGTGAACCAGGTGAGTCAACATATGCAAGCTCCAAAAGTGCACCATTGGAGCATGGTGGATCGGATTCTCAAATATCTCAAAGGAGCTCTAGGTCAAGGCATTTGGATGGGTTGTAACAAAAGCACAGAAATTGTGGGTTATTGTGATGCTGACTGGGCTGGAGACAAAACGGATAGAAGATCCACCACTGGGTATTGCACATTCATTGGAGGTAACCTGGTCACTTGGAAGAGCAAGAAACAAAAGGTTGTGTCATGTTCAAGTGCTGAAACTGAGTATAGAGCAATGAGGAAGCTCACAAATGAGCTAACATGGCTGAAAGCTCTTCTCAAGGATTTGGGCATTGAATCACCAGATCCAATCACAATGCATTGTGACAACCAAGCTGCTATTCACATTGCGTCCAACTCAGTGTTCCATGAGAGGATAAAACATATTAAAGTGGATTGTCACAAGGTACGAGAGATGGTGGAGAAAAGGGTCATTCTTCCATGTTTTACAAGGAGTTCAGAACAATTGGCAGACATTTTTACCAAGGCAGCGAGTTTAAAAGTGTGTGAGTTCATCCATTCAAAGCTTAGACTCATAGATATGTCTCGGCCATGATTTCCTTAGCCATGGAGTCCACACTCTTTTTCCCTTAGTATGGTTTTGTCCCATGAGGTTTTCCATACTAAGGTTTTTAATGAGGTGGGTCATCATGGTTCCAAGCTTAACCTTTGGTTTCTCTACGGTTAAGCTTGAGGGGGAGTGTTGAATAATGAGAGAATACATTAGCTTAAGACCCAATGAAGAGAAGAGGCCTTATTCAACATATGCAAGTCCATTAAGAAGTCTTCTAGAAGGGTGAAGACTTTGGGTGCACAAGTGGGTGTCTCGGGAAGTGTGAAAAGGAAGGAGATGTGTTTGAATTTCAAATAAGAGATTGGAGGGAAATTTTAATGATGTGAAACCCTTCTGCACCTTCTATTTTCGTGGCTCCCCTCTATATATACATGTTGTACACTCTTTGTAACACTTAATCAATTCTAATGGAAACTTCTCTTTATCTCTCATTCTATTGTTTCTCTTTCAAGCACTCTCAAACTCTCTAATCTTCTATTCTGCAAATTCAACAGTGGGCAGAGCTGGAAATGCTTAGACCTACAACAAACGACCCAAAGGAGTTGAATGAGAGGAGAGAGCAAGATCAAGTGTTTGGTCTCTTACTCACACTTGATGACTCTTACAAGGGACTCATTCAGCATATCCTTCGATTTGACAAGCTTCCAACATTAAATGAAGTGTGTCAACAAGTTCAGAAAGAGGAAGGTGCTAGAGGGTTGTTTAAACCCGCTAGTGAGATGGCACATGTGGTGCAAAGAAGTTTTGGGCATGGAGAAAGGAGAGCTGTTGAGTGTAGCCATTGTAGGATGAAAGGGCACACTAAGGAGAAGTGCTGGACACTTTACCCGCACTTGAAACCAGCCCGGCTAAGAGGAAATGGCCAGGGAAGCAGTCAAGGCCCTAGGAACTTTGCGGGTGTAACTAGCATGGAAGGAGACCAATTGGTGAGGAAGAGCGATTTGGAGGGCCTCATCAAGAGTATCTCAAAGCTAGCGGAATCTGGTAAGGGTTTCTTTACCTCTAAGGCTAAGAGAAACGTGATAATAGATTCTGGAGCAAGTCATAATATAATTTGTGATGCTAAGTTGCTGGAGAATGTAGAACCGCATAAGGGTAGTGTTAGGATAGCAAACGGGAAAGAAGTTCCAATAGAGGGTGTTGGGGACTTAGAGGTGTTTGGGAAGAGAACTAAAGCCCTATATATCCCAGAATTTACTTTGAATTTGCTATCGGTTCATAAGGCAACTAAGGACTTGAATTGTAAAGTTGTTTTTGGAGTTAATGGTGTTGAGTTTCAGGATAATGAAACCAAAGATGCGATCGGATCAAGGGGTGTGAAAGATGGTCTGTACATATTGAATAAAAAGGATAAAGAGTTGAAAGCGCTTGCGGTCAGTTCGGTTGGATCAAGCCCTTTATGGCATTCTCGCCTTGGTCACCCAAATCACAAGGTGCTCAGCATGGTCTTGCCCAACCATTCAGTACCCAAGGAGGCGTGTGAAGCATGTATTTTGGGGAAGCATTGTAGGAAAGTGTTTCCAGAATCTACTACTATGTATAAGAAGTCTTTTGAGTTAATACACTCTGATGTATGGTCTGCTCCGTGTACTTCAAGAGATCAATATAAGTACTTTGTTTCCTTCGTCGATCAAAAATCAAAGTATACATGGGTAACATTGATGCGCTCTAAGGATCAAGTGCTTGAATCATTTCAGAACTTCTATAACTATGTGCTCAATCAGTATGATACCAAGATTAAGATACTAAGAAGTGATAATGGCGGAGAATGCATGAGCATACAGTTTAGGGAGTTTGTGAATGAGAAAAGGATAGTACATCAGACAACTTGCGCCTATACACCTCAACAAAATGGGATAGCAGAGAGGAAGAATAGACATTTGTTAGAAGTGGCTAGGAGCATGATGTTTGATAGGGGAGTTCCTAAGAATCTGTGGGGAGATGCAGTGATGGTGGCAGCTTACTTAATCAACCGCATACCCACTGAAAGCTTGAGTTACAAGTCACCATTTGAAGTTTTGAATGGTGTGAAGCCGAGTATCAGTCACTTGAGAGTCTTTGGGTGTAGATGCTATGTCCTTGTTCCAGAGGCACAAAGAAATAAGTTAGAGCCAAAGAGTATTAAGTGTGTGTTTGTGGGATACTCAAGTACTCAAAAAGGATACAAATGTCTTAACCCGGAGACTATTAGAATGTATGTGTCAAGGGAGGTGCAATTTGAGGAAGAGTGTGGTTACTTCGAAAAAAAGAAATGGGAAGACTTAGATGAGATTATAGACTCAAATGCAGATAGAGATCAAGTTCTAAGAAGCATTTGGGAAAGCATAGATGGCCGGGAGAGTGATGATAATGAGCAGAGGGGTGAAGAAGAAGTAGAAGAAAGTGAGCAGCTTCCGATAGTTCCGGATACTTTACCATTAGACTCAGAACTGGTAGAAGAAGAGGAGAGTACAAGAGGTGAGGGGGAGATAGAATCTGAAGAAGTGGAAGAAGTGAAAGCTCCTCAGTTAAGAAGAAGCCAAAGGATAAGACACGGACCTGAAAATTGGAAAAATACTAGAGTGTATTACAATGGGATAGCTATGGCTTATCAAGATCACATGGGAACTGATGTTGTGCTTGGGACAAGAGAGGGATGTACTGGGCGTACGGCAGGCTTAGATCCTGATCCTATAGGCGACAACGTCTCCTTCTTGTCCCTTAAGCATAACACCGCACAAGAAGAGAAGATAGCCATAAGATATCCTATTGAAGAATACTACTCGGTTTCTAATACTCCAGCTGATCATCAGGCATTTCTGAGCACTATTGATAGAAAAGTACCTAATTCTTATGAGGAAGCAAGCATGGACAAGTTATGGGTTGATGCCATGAGGGAAGAGATTGCATCTATGTTGAGAAATAATACTTGAGACTTGACAAAATTGCCCAGCAGGAAGAAACTTGTGGGATGTAGATGGGTGTATACTATCAAATACAAGAGCAATGGTGAAATTGAGAGGTATAAAGCTAGACTAGTGGCAAAAGGATATACACAAGTATATGGAGAAGATTATACTGAAACTTTTGCTCCAGTAGCGAAGTTGCACTCGGTGAGGGTTCTACTATCCATTGCCATTAATCTGTCATGGAATTTGTGGCAAATGGATGTGAGAAACGCTTTCTTACAAGGGGATTTAGAAGAAGAAGTGTTTATGGAACTTCCACAAGGTTATGGAGCAAGTTCAGATCAAGTGTGTAGATTAAAGAAGGCTATATACGGCTTGAAACAATCTCCTAGAGCTTGGTACCAACGGTTAAGCCGGTGCCTGTTGGAGAAAGGGTTTGTAAAATCTGAAGCGGATCACTCTCTCTTTACCAAAAGGAGCAAAAAAGGGATAGTTGTGGTGCTTATCTACGTGGATGACATTATTGTTACGGGAAGTAATTGTGAGGAGATGAAACGGACTAAGGAGGATCTAAACTCTATGTTTGATATAAAAGACCTAGGAGAGCTCAAATACTTCCTAGGAATTGAGATGAGCAGAGAGGCAAAGGGAATGTTTATATCGCAAAGGAAGTATGTGATCGACTTACTAAAAGAAACTGGGAAGCTTGGGTGTAAACCGGCTAAGACTCCTATTGAAGAAGGTTACCAAGAAGAGAGCAACGTGGAGATATGGTCTAACATCAAGCAGTACCAAAGGTTAGTTGGTAAACTAATCTATTTGACCATAACAAGGCCAGATATTTGTTTTGCGGTGAATAAAGTAAGTCAACACATGCAAGCGCCAACAACACACCATTGGAGAATGATTGAAAGGATCTTGAGATATCTAAAAGGGAACCCAGGAAGAGGTATTTGGCTAGAGTGTCATGGAAGAGCAGATGTAGAAGCGTTTTGTGATGCGGATTGGGCTGGGGATAGACAAGATAGGAAGTCTACGACCGGTTATTGTACATTCGTAGGCGGGAATCTTGTCACCTGGAGAAGCAAAAAACAAAAGGTAATCTCTCTATCTAGTGCTGAAGCTGAGTATAGAGCAATGAGAGAAGCCACAAAAGAAATGATATGGCTGAAGGCGCTTCTACATGACTTGGGAGTTCAAGAAGACAAACCAATGACATTGTATTGTGATAACCAAGCGGCAATACACATAGCTTCAAACCCGGTGTTTCATGAAAGGACAAAACACATTGAGGTGGATTGTCATTTCATCCGAGACAAAATTCAGGAGGGAGTTGTGGTTCCGAAGTTTGTGAAGAGTAGAGAACAAATGGCGGATATATTTACCAAGCCTACTTCTTCACGCATATGTGAATACATCCATGGCAAGATCGGCTTAAAGAACCCCTACCAGCCTATCTTGAGGGGGAGTGTTGAGAATATGGATATGAAGGTGTGTGAACATGAAATAAAGTGCCAATGAGTAGTTAAGATCAACTAAAACAAGACCAAACAAGAAGTAGAGAAGGAACTAGACTGGTTAGAAACAGACCAGTTTTTTCTCTCTCAGCACAAGTGGAGCAAGTTGCAAAGAGGAGTAGGTAGGAGCAGTTGGGAGAAGCATGGCTCGCCTATACTTGTGTAGAGGTGTTGGTGAGATATTTTTCTCTCTAAAATTCATGTAAAGCGTCCATATATGTTGGTTGTATTGTAAGAAGAAAAATACACACGAAATTATAAACTTCTATTCATCATCTTCATCACTCCTATCTTCTAATCTTCCTCCCTTAAAATCACCTTCATATCCTCTAGAATCTACAGAATTTGCATATAATCATTCTGTGCATTCTGCTTCTAAGTATTCCCCTTTTCAGATTGTGTATGGTTTTAATCCTATGTCTCCTTTGGATTTAATACCTTTACCTTTGAGTGAAAAAACTAGCTTTGATGGTGAAAAGAAAGCTGAGATGGTGAAACAGATCCATGAACAAGCAAGGAAGAACATAGAAGAGAAAACAAAGCAATATGCTGAAAAAGTAAACAAAGGCCGAAAGGAGATGATCTTTGAAGTTGGAGATTCAGTATGGGTTCATTTGAGGAAGGAACGGTTTCCAGCTGAAAAGAAATCTAAGCTTATGCCCAGGATTGATGGACCGTTTAGAATCATCAAGAAGATCAACAACAACGCCTACCAGCTTTATCTTCAAGGTAAGTATAATGTGAGTCCTAGTTTTAATGTTTCTGACTTAGTTCCTTTTGTGACAGATCAAACAGATTTGAGGACAAATCCTTTTCAAGTGGGAGAGGATGATGCGAGCATGGATAAGGATAAGCTAGTAGCTGAGGAGAGCTTGGATCATGGAGAGGAAGACAAGCTCGTAGCTGAGGATGCAATGGTGATACCCACGGGTCCAATGACGAGATCAAAGACCAAGTTGCTCAATCAGACCGTCGAGATCCTAGTCAATCAAATAAAGATTCAAGAATATCCCCAAAAAGGTACTTTGATGTTGGTCCAAGCTAATTGATTTAAATGAATGGGAAAAGTGTTTATCTTAGTACTCTTTTTCCCTTGGGTGAGTTTTTGTCCCACTTGGGTTTTTCTCACCAAGGTTTTTAATGAGGCATAAGATAGATACTTGTATGTCCGTTTATTTAAATCTTTTAGCATACTATCTAATAATATTGGACCGGCATTCAGCTTACCTTAGAGAGTGCATTTTCGACCAAAGTGGAGGAAAACCTGCCCATGAAGCCTTCAAAATTCAAATTCTAAGTCTTCATGCAAGGCCTTTATTTATTATGTGTTATTTCCTATGTTTGTTTTTATTACTTTGTCTTTGAACACTCTCCTCCCTACCCCTTTATATTCTGGTCGAATTCTCCTTTGTAAGGACTCAAGTTTTATTTATGAAAATCACTTCTTAAACTTGTGTCGTTGTTGGTGTGTAATATCCAGCAAATCGATCTCTTTAGTGTGTCATATCTAAAGAATAAAAAACTGGTTTATCAAAGGATTATTCCGCACTCCTTTGTGGCACCAATCGATCCATCTTCCATCCCCATCAAACGTTCATCCACCATATCACACTTCTAAACGAGATCAAGGGCGTATCAAAAGACCTTATCTTGTTCGCGCCTCTCATTTAACACCAAAGGATCAATCGTGCTTGGCCTTAACATTTCTAGTTCAGCCCACAATGATCTGAATTTGCCAAAGAGCTTTGTAAACTCCAAATCTTCTTGGCTTAGATCATTGATAGCCTTCTTGACTTCATAGATTATGCTCAAGTTTGAAGTATTCCCATACACGGTTTGAAGAGTATCCCACAATTCCTTTGCATCTTCACAGTAGGAGTAGGCTTCAAGGATGGATGCTTCATGAGAGTTTTGGATGATTCCGACCACCATTTGGTCCTCTTGGAACCACTTATCTTCATAATTACCGATGGCTTCTTCTCCATCTTTTGGATCTTGTCCTTTCAAGACATGGCTCCAAAGCCCACGACCACATAGAGTTGTTCTTATCATTCTTGACCACAGCAAATAGTTGACACCCTTCAAGATGACTAGAATAATAATTGGTTTAGAATTTTCCATGGTGTTTCAAGATTTATTCACCGGATAATTCTATTAACCAGAGGATTAAGAGACTTTCTCAAGAAAATATTAGAGAAGCTTCAAGAAATACACTTTTTCAGCTTTTTCACAACTCAAGAGTCAATGACTTTGAGGACTAAGTCTCAGAGTGTAAAAGGATTGACAAAGAGTATTCCCAGAATTTTAGAGTGAAAAAAAAAATTTTGGAGAAGCTTCAAGAAATACACTTTTCAGCCTTTTCACAACTCAAGAGTCAATGACTTTGAGGACTAAGTCTCAGAGTGAAAAAGGATTGACAAAGAGTATTCCCAGAATTTTAAAAGAAGAGATTTGAAAATGGGATAACAAGAGCTTGATTTAGTTAAGAACCTTGCTCTGATATCATGTTGAATTTGCGGAATAGAAGATTAGAGAGTTTGAGAGTGCTTGAAAGAGAAACAATAGAATGAGAGATAAAGAGAAGTTTCCATTAGAACTGATTAAGTGTTACAAAGGGTGTACAACATGTATATATTGAGGAGAGCCACAAAATTAGGAGGTGAAGAAGGGTTTCACAACATTCAAATTTCCCTCCAATCTCTTATTTGAAATTCAAACACATCTCCTTCCTTTTCACACTTTCTGAGACACCCACTTGTGCACCCAAAGTCTTCACCCTTGTAGAAGACTTCTTAATGGGCTTGCATATATTGAGTAAGGCCTCTTCTCTTATTTGGGTCTTAAGCTAATGTATTCTCTCATTATTCAACACTCCCCCTGAATAGCAGCTTGGTTGTCACAATGCATTGTGATTGGATCTGGTGATTCAATGCCCAAATCCTTGAGAAGAGCTTTCAACCATGTTAGCTCATTTGTGAGCTTCCTCATTGCTCTATACTCAGCTTCAGCACTTGAACATGACACAACCTTTTGTTTCTTGCTCTTCCAAGTGACCAGGTTACCTCCAATGAATGTGCAATACCCAGTGGTGGATCTTCTATCCGTTTTGTCTCCAGCCGAGTCAGCATCACAATAACCCACAATTTCTGTGCTTTTGTTACAACCCATCCAAATGCCTTGACCTAGAGCTCCTTTGAGATATTTGAGAATCCGATCCACCATGCTCCAATGGTGCACTTTTGGAGCTTGCATATGTTGACTCACCTGGTTCACAGCAAAACACAAATCAGGACGAGTTATGGTAAGATAAATCAACTTACCAACCATTCTCCGATATTGCTTGACATCTTCAAAAGGTTTATCTTCAAGCTCCCCCTCTCGTATGACTTTGTATCCTTCTTCTAAGGGAGTCTTTGCTGGTTTGGCTCCTAGCTTTCCTGCCCCAGCCAGTAGATCAAGAGTGTACTTCCTTTGGGATAAGAAGAGTCCTTCATTGGACCTATAGACTTCAATCCCTAGAAAATATTTCAACTCTCCAAGATCTTTAATATCAAACACAGATTTTAAATATGCTTTTGTATCTTTAATACCTACCTTGTCATTCCCAGAGATGATAATATCATCCACATAAATGAGAATGACTACAATACCTTCTTGGCTTTTCAAGGTGAAAAGTGTATGATCTGCCTCGAACTTCTTGAAGCCTTTACTCTTGAGTGTTGTACTCAACTTGTGGTACCATGCTCGAGGAGATTGCTTCAGTCCATAGATTGCTTTCTTGAGTCTCAACACCTTTCCTGGTGCAATTGAGTCCTCCAAGCCTGGTGGTGGAGTCATGTAGACTTCATCCTCTAGTTCCCCTTGCAAGAATGCATTCTTGACGTCCATCTGCCAAAGATCCCATTTCAAGTTAGTAGCTAAGGATAAAATAACTCTTACCGTATGAAGTTTTGCCACAAGTGCAAATGTGTCAAGGTAGTCCTCTCCATAGGTTTGAGTGAATCCTCTAGCCACCAGCCTAGCCTTGTAACGCTCTATTTCTCCATCACTTCTATACTTGATAGTGAAGATCCATCTAGAGCTTACGGCCTTCTTCCCTTTTGGCAGTTCAGCTTCATCCCAAGTGTGGTTGATTTCCATAGCTTTCTTTTCTTCACCAATAGCATCTCTCCATACTTTAAGCTCCTTGGCTTCTTCATAGGTTGTTGGAATCTCAGCTTCATCCAACTTGCCCATGTAGGCTTGATGTTCCAATGGGAAATGAGCTAGAGTGCAGACAGCTTGAATGGGATGAGCAACTGCCTTGTTGTTGTAGTACACTCGGGTTTGCTTCCAATGTTCTGGTCCAAACCTTTGTCTTGTACTTCTCCTTAAACCCCTTTCTTGAGCTTGAACTTGAGGTTCTGGCCCTTCAAAGTCAGAATCTGAGGTTTGAGCTTCTTCTTGACTTTCCGGACTCTCTTCACTTTGATCATGAACCGCTTCATTGCGAACTTCTGATTCATTTTGATCATGAATTGTTGAGTCTTGTTGAGCCACTACTGGATCCTCTTGTTTATTGCCTCCCTCAGGATCAAAGGGTATAGTTTCTTCATTTGATTGAGATGTGCTTGTACTAGCTTCTGGCTGATGTAATCCAAGGTTCTCCAAGATTTTTCTCAAATTGCTATCTCGGTCTGATGATGAGGATGATAGATTCTCCAATTCTTTCCAGTTCTTCTCATCATAGAACCCTTTTGTTTCAACAAACTTCATGTCCCTTGAGACAAGAATCTTCCTTGTTTCCGGAACAAAGCATTTGTAGTCTTTTTGTGTTATGGAGTATCCAATGAACATGCTCTTCACACTTTTAGCTTCCAACTTGTTTCTTTGTTCTCCTGGGATTAATACAAAACAAACACACCCAAACACACGTAAGTGGTTAATGGCGGGTTTAGAGTTGTTTAATACCTCAAATGGATAGTGATCATCCAAGATTTTTGTTGGCATCCGGTTGATCAAATAGCATGCTGAAACCACAACATCTCCCCAAAATCTCTTGGGAACACTTGTGTGGAACATCATAGACCGGGCCACTTCCATTAAATGCCTATTCTTTCTTTCAGCAACTCCATTTTGCTGAGGAGTGTATGGGCAGCTGGTTTGATGGACTATCCCATGATGTGCTAAGTGTTGTTTGAAGGCATGGCTTGTGTACTCTCCACCATTATCTGATCTAAAAAATTTAATCTTGGCATTATAATGGTTAGTCACATATGCTTGAAATTTTCTAAATGCTTCTAGAACTCTATCTTTGGATGGAATAAGTGTTAGCCATGTATATTTTGATTTTTCATCTATGAAGGTGACAAAGTATTTATGATGTTCTCTAGATTCACATGATGAGGTCCAAACATCAGAATGAATTAAATCAAAACACTTTTCATAGATAGTTGGAGACTTGGAAAACACAGATTTGCAATGTTTACCAAGTATACAAGCTTCACATTCATCATTTTTGAAAGAAATCCTAGGCAACAATAGTTCTAATGCTCTAGAGTGCGGATGACCTAGCCTTGCATGCCAAATTGAACTACTAACATTAGAAACATTCAGACTAAAACTACAAAATAAATTGGAGTCTGGCTTGTTATTTTCAAGAACATACAGCTCCTCCTTTGCTACTCCTTTTCCGAGTAGTTTCATGGTCTCAATATCCTGAAAGTGTACATCATTAGGACCAAATATAGCATAACAATTCAAATCAGATGTAACTTTCTTTACGGATAACAAATTTGAAGTAAACTTAGACATGTAGAAAGCGTTTGAATCTTTTCCAAATAACCTAAGATTTCCTACTCCATCAATAGGAATACTATCTCCATTTGCTATAATGACATTACCTACAGCCGGTTTTATGTTATTCATTAGATGTGCATCACTTATCATATGATGTGATGCACCAGAATCTACAATCAAAGGCTTTGAAATGTTTTGAGCATGAAGAGAGTTTCCAGAAACCATACCAGACCTACTAGCCTTTTTCAAGGCTTTGATGAGAGCTTCCAAATCTGATTTCCTTACAAATTCAGATTCTTGTTGATATGGCACCAAATCTCTCATTTCTCCTTCTTCAGCCCTCTTGGATGTCCCAGCCTGATTCCCAGCCACTTCTTGGGAGACATTAGCTCTTGGTTCCTTCCACCAGCTTGGTTTTAGATGAGGATGGAGCTTCCAGCATTTTTCCTTTGTGTGCCCCTCTTTCTTGCAATGCTCACAGATCGCATTTGATCCCACTTTCATGTTCTGGTTTGATCCCAAAGGTTTGTAAAATCCTTTGTTTGCTTCACCCAACTCTACCTTGTTAGCCATAACCAGCTCGCCCTTTCCCCCAAATAGACCATGAGATCCTTGCTCCTTTTGTATCTTGGAGCACACTTCATCTAGGCTGGGGAGATTGTCTGCCCTAAGGAGGTGCTTAATGAGATCCTTGTAAGTTGGATTTAAGGTTAATAGCAGACCAAAGACCTTGTCTTGTTCCCGCCTCTCATTTAACACTAAAGGATCAATCGTGCTTGGCCTTAGCATTTCTAGTTCAGCCCACAATGATCTGAATTTGCCAAAGTGCTTTGTAAACTCCAAATCTTCTTGGCTTAGATCATTGATAGCCTTCTTGACTTCATAGATTATGCTCAAGTTTGAAGTATTCCCATACACGGTTTGAAGAGTATCCCACAATTCCTTTGCATCTTCACAGTAGGAGTAGGCTTCAAGGATGGATGCTTCATGAGAGTTCTGGATGATTCCGACCACCATTTGGTCCTCTTGGAACCACTTATCTTCATAATTACCGATGGCTTCTTCTCCATCTTTTGGATCTTGTCCTTTCAAGACATGGCTCCAAAGCCCACGACCACATAGGGCTGTTCTTATCATTCTTGACCACAGCAAATAGTTGACACCCTTCAAGATGACTGGAATAACAATTGGTTTAGAATTTTCCATGGTGTTTCAAGATTTATTCACCGGATAATTCTATTAACCAGAGGATTAAGAGATTTTCTCAAGAAAATATTAGAGAAGCTTCAAGAAATACACTTTTCCAGCCTTTTCACAACTCAAGAGTCAATGACTTTGAGGACTAAGTCTCAGAGTGAAAAAGGATTGACAAAGAGTATTCCCAGAATTTTAAAGGAAGATATTTGAAAATAAGATAACAAGAGCTTGATTTAGTTAAGAACGTTGCTCTGATATCATGTTGAATTTGCGGAATAGAAGATTAGAGAGTTTGAGAGTGCTTGAAAGAGAAACAATAGAATGAGAGATAAAGAGAAGTTTCCATTAGAAATTGATTAAGTGTTACAAAGGGTGTACAACATGTATATATAGAAGAGAGCCACGAAATTAGAAGGTGAAGAAGGGTTTCACAACATTCAAATTTTCCTCCAATCTCTTATTTGAAATTCAAACAAATCTTCTTCCTTTTCACACTTCCCGAGACACCCACTTGTGCACCCAAAGTCTTCACCCTTCTAGAAGACTTCTTAATGGGCTTGCACATGTTGAATAAGGCCTCTTCTCTTCTTTGGGTCTTAAGCTCTTTTCTCTTGTTTTCTTATTTACTCTTATTTAACGCAGATGAATGTATTCTCTCATTATTCAACACTAAGTCTGACTTCCGCACCACGTCATTTGAATATGCTACCATGGCCATCTCATCTCCTTGCTTCAAACTTTTAGTTTGCGGTTGTTTTGTTGAGTTTGATGAGCTTGGAGCTTCTTGTGCTTGAGGATCTTCGAAATATCTTGGCCTTAATTCCCTCAGATGCCAATCTTTGGGCTTGAGATGCGGACGAAGGATCAAGCAATCGTCCTTTGTATGACCATCCTTCTTGTAATGATTACATGTTTTCCTATTTTTGCCTTTGTAGCCTTGATTTGGTTGGTAAATGCCCTTATTGGCCATTGGGAGTTCTTGTTTTCCACTAAAGAGACCAAAGGACCCTTGTTTCTTTTGAATTTGTGCACAAACTTCATCAAGCCTAGGGAGCTTCTCTGATCTTAAGATATGCTTTATGAGGTCATTAAACGCCAGATTGAGTGTGAGAAGCAAACCGAAGACCTTATCTTGTTCTCTTCTTTCTTCAATGATTGAAAAATCCTTAGTGCTTGGACGTAACATCTCTTGATTGAGATTGTTGATTGCCCTTTTTACTTCAAAGACCCGGGTCAAGTTGGAGATGTTCCCGTAGACATTATTTAGTGTATCCCAAAGCTCTTTTGTCGTGTCACAATAGGAGTATGCCTCTAGGATTGATGGGTCCATTGAGTTTTGAAGGAGACCCAAAACCGTTTGGTCTTCTTGAAACCATTTGATTTCCTCCTCGGTCTTGGTCTCATTTTCTTCATCTTGTGTGTCTTCTTTAGGGTTTTGCGTGATCTCAATGTGTCTCCACAAACCTCTTCCACACAAAGCAGTCTTTGTTGTTCTTGCCCACAGCAAGTAATTGATCCCTTTGAGTGTAACCGGAATGATCATGGTTTTTAGATTTTCCATGATTTTCTTGGTGTTTAATCACAAAGCTAGCAACTTTCTCAACTCAGCACCAATGGATTTGAGAAATTTCTCTCAGAGAGAAATGAGGCTAGCAACGTGAAAGGAAGAAAATGAAGTGAAAATCACAAAGCTAGCAACTTTCTAAACTCAGCACCAATAGATTGAAGGAATTTCTCTCTGAGAGAAATGAAGCTAGCAGCATGAGAAGGAAGAAAATAAAGAAGAAAATGGTGGAGAATGAGTAGAAATGACAACAACTGATGAAGAAATGATGGAGAAATGATGGAGAATGACGGAGAATGATGGAGAATAGCCAAGAATAAAGCGGAATCGATATGAGCAAGATCAATTCTTTGATACCATGTTAGATTTTAGAGATTATAAATGAGAGATTTCGAGATAAACTAGAAGGAACACTATAGTAGAATATTAGAGAAGAATTTCTTATTGATCTTTGATAATTACATAGCATATTTATAGGAGAAATACATTGGAACCTAGGGTTAACTTTATTTTGAACTATCCAATGGGAGATCAGCCTTTGGAGAGCCCTTGACCATGCCAGCCTGCCCTTGACCATGCGAGCCTTGTTCCAGCCCCTTCCTTGCCCGAATGGATAAGAAAGAAGACCGAGAACAAGGCGCCAATGCACCTGGACGCTCAAGTGGCTTGGTGCATGATCCGAACGTTGCCAAGCTTCTAGAAGACTCTCGAAGGCTTCCTCAAATGTTCCAAAGGCTCTCTAAGGTCGTACAGTTTTGTACGTGTCCATACAGACTTGTACGGACACCCAAATCCAACCATCTTCCCTAAGCTCCCTTGATGATAAGCTTGATTAATAACCCAATCCCCTGGTTGGAATGACACATGTTGGCGCCCTTTCTTAGCGTGCTTAGCGTATCTCTTGGTCCTTTGCTTAATGTTTACCCAAACTTCTCGTGTAGCTGCTTCACGTGTTCGGCTTTAGAGATCCCTTCTTGGTTATTAATTTGATTAGGGGGAAGTGGCAAAAGATCCAATGGAGTTAGGGTTTTGAACCCGTAAGCAACTTTAAATGGAGAAAGCTTTGTAGCGGAATGAGTTGCTCGGTTATACGAATTCTTCAAAAGGTAGGCACTCCACCCAAGTCTTCATATTCGGTTTGATCATCTGTTTGAGGGTGGCATGTTGTAGAAAAGACTAGCTTAGTCCCCATTATCCTCAATAATGTTCTCCAAAAGTGGCTTTAAAATTTTGTGTCTTGATCCGAGACAATAGTCTTCGGGATCCCATGCAACTGTTGAGAATATGGATGTGAAGGTGTGTGCACGTGAAAGGAGAGGAGACAATATCAAAGGGAAAGAGTTAGCATGTATAGCAAGTGTGTTGGAATATGGTGAGAGCTCAGGAGTAAAAGGAGAAGGTATACCGTGCAAAACAAGTAATGAAGAGAAGAAGAATAAAGTCTTGCTTGCACATGAAATAAAGTGCCAATGAGTAGTTAAGATAAACTAAAACGAGGCCAAACAAGAAGTAGAGAAGGAACTAGAGTGGTTAGAAGCAGACCAGTTTTTTCTCTCTCAGCACAAGTGGAGCAAGTTGCAAAGAGGAGTAGGTAGGAGCAGTTGGGAGAAGCATGGTCTCGCCTATACTTGTCTAGAGGTGTTGGTGAGATATTTTTCTCACTATAATTCATGTAAGCGTACATATATGTGAATTGGAATGTAAGAAGAAACAACACACGAAAATACACAAGTTCTTCTCTTCATCTTCATTACTCCTCTCTTCTAATATTCTTCCCCTAAAATCATCTTCATATCCTCTAAAATCCACATGGTATCAGAGCACTTAAGGTCCTAAACAAGATCTTAAACTCGTTCATATCTCTCAAACATTTCAAATCACTCTGTTTTTTTCTATTTCGTGTGTACTATTCACCAAAAATTTCAAGTCATGGAAAGCTCCAAGAATATGGTTCTACCGGTTATTCTCAAGGGGAATAACTATATTTTGTGGTCAAGGACCACAAAGACAGTCCTAAGAGGAAGAGGGCTGTGGGAGTATATTGATAGCTTGGTGGGAAATGCTGAAGAAGGAAAGGCTGAAGATGGCAGTATGATGGAGAGGAAACGGGAGCAAGAAGATGCTCAAGTCTTGGCTGCGCTTCAAAGCTCCCTTGAGCCATCTATACTGGCGGCCTATTCATACTGTAAGAACTCCAAGGAGCTATGGGAGACGCTCAAGGGAGTTTATGGAGACATCTCAAACATTTCAAGGATCTTTTAGGTGAAGAAGGCATTGAATGACCTTCAGCAGAATGGGAAGGCGTTCAAGGACTTGTTTGGGGAGTTTAGAGGGTTATGGGCAGAGTTAGAAATGCTTAGACCTACAACAAACAACCCAAAGGAGTTGAATGAGAGGAGAGAGCAAGATCAAGTGTTTGGTCTCTTACTCACACTTGATGACTCTTACAAGGGACTCATTCAGCATATCCTTCGATTTGACAAGCTTCCAACATTAAATGAAGTGTGTCAACAAGTTCAGAAGGAGAAAGGTGCTAGAGGGTTGTTTAAACACGCTAGTGAGATGGCGCATGTGGAGCAAAAAAGTTTTGGGCATGGAGAAAGGAGAGCGGTTGAGTGTAGCCATTGTAGAATGAGAGGGCACACTAAGGAGAAGTGTTGGACACTTTACCCGCACTTGAAACCAGCTCGGCTAAGAGGAAGTGGCCAGGGAAGCAGTAAAGGCGCTAGGAACTTTGTGGGTGTAACTAGCATGGAAGGAGACCAATTGGTGAGGAAGAGTGATTTGGAGGGCCTCATCAAGAGTATCTCAAAGCTAGCGGAATTTGGTTAGGGTTTCTTTACCTCTAAGGCTAAGAGAAACGTGATAATAGATTCGGTAGCAAGTCATAATATGATTTGTGATGCTAAGTTGCTGGAGAATGTAGAACCGCATAAGGGTAATGTTAGGATAGTAAACGGGAAAGAAGTTCCAATAGAGGATGTTGGGGACTTAGAAGTGTTTGGGAAGAGAACTAAAGCCTTATATATCCCAGAATTTACTTCGAATTTGCTATCAGTTCATAAGGCAACTAACGACTTGAATTGTAAAGTGCTTTTTGGAGTTAATGGTGTTAAGTTTCAGGATAATGAAACCAAATATGCGATCGGATCAGGGGGTGTGAAAGATGGTCTGTACATATTGTGTTGAATTTGCGGAATAGAAGATTAGAGAGTTTGAGAGTGCTTGAAAGAGAAACAATAGAATGAGAGATAAAGAGAAGTTTCCATTAGAATTGATTAAGTGTTACAAAGGGTGTACAACATGCATATATAGAGGAGAGCCACGAAATTAGGAGGTGAAGAAGGATTTCACAACATTCAAACTTTCCTCCAATCTCTTATTTGAAATTCAAACACATCTCCTTCCTTTTCACACTTTCCGAGACACCCACTGGTGCACCCAAAGTCTTCACCCTTCTAGAAGACTTCTTAATGGGCTTGCATTTGTTGAATAAAGCCTCTTCTCTTCTTTGGGTCTTAAGCTAATGTATTTTCTCATTATTCAACACTCCCCCTCAAGCTTAACTGTAGAGAAAGCAAAAGTTAAGCTTGGAACCATGATGACCCACCTCATTAAAAACCTTAGTATGGAAAACCTCATGGGACAAAACCATACTAAGGGAAAAAGAGTGTGGACTCCATGGCTAAGGAAATC
This sequence comes from Cardamine chenopodiifolia, assembly GCA_963922655.1. NCBI lineage: Eukaryota > Viridiplantae > Streptophyta > Magnoliopsida > Brassicales > Brassicaceae > Cardamine > Cardamine chenopodiifolia. The sequence continues at coordinate 14,030,208 of OZ000481.1, read as the reverse complement.
ATGGCCGAGACATATCTATGAGTCCAAGCTTTGAATGGATGAACTCACACACTTTTAAACTCGCTGCCTTGGTAAAAATGTTCGCCAATTGTTCTAAAATCCTTGTAAAGCATGGAAGAATTGTTGTAGAAAACGAAAAGATAGCATGTGTGGGAAGGCTAGACAAATGCAAAAGAGAAGAGGAAACTAGCTGTTGGAAAGGAATTGGAGGCAAATGATTTCGGTTGAAACAAGACCAGCTCTGAAAGTTAAAGACTTGAGATGAACCATGTTAAGAACCAGTGGACAGTTGTCAGCCCCTAACACTCAGCTTAAAGGAGCAAACTTGGAAATTGTTGAATAATGAGAGAATACATTAGCTTAAGACCCAATGAAGAGAAGAGGCCTTATTCAACATATGCAAGTCCATTAAGAAGTCTTCTAGAAGGGTGAAGACTTTGGGTGCACAAGTGGATGTCTCGGGAAGTGTGAAAAGGAAGGAGATGTGTTTGAATTTCAAATAAGAGATTGGAGGGAAATTTGAATGTTGTGAAACCCTTCTACACCTTCTATTTTCGTGGCTCCCCTCTATATATACATGTTGTACACCCTTTGTAACACTTAATCAATTCTAATGGAAACTTCTCTTTATCTCTCATTCTATTGTTTCTCTTTCAAGCACTCTCAAACTCTCTAATCTTCTATTCCGCAAATTCAACATGGTATCAGAGCAAGGTTCTTAACTAAATCAAGCTCTTGTTATCCTATTTTCAAATCTCTTCTTTTAAAATTCTGGGAATACTCTTTGTCAATCCTTTTTCACTCTGAGACTTAGTCCTCAAAGTCATTGACTCTTGAGTTGTGAAAAGGCTGAAAAAGTGTATTTCTTGAAGCTTCTCTAAAATTTTCTTTTTCACTCTAAAATTCTGGGAATACTCTTTGTCAATCCTTTTTCACTCTGAGATTTAATCCTCAAAGTCATTGACTCTTGAGTTGTGAAAAGGCTGAAAAGTGTATTTCTTGAAGCTTCTCTAATATTTTCTTGAGAAAATCTCTTAATCCTCTGGTTAATAGAATTATCCGGTGAATAAATCTTGAAACACCATGGAAAATTCTAAACCAATTGTTATTCCAGTCATCTTGAAGGGTGTCAACTATTTGCTGTGGTCAAGAATGATAAGAACAGCTCTATGTGGTTGTGGGCTTTGGAGCCATGTCTTGAAAGGACAAGATCCAAAAGATGGAGAAGAAGCCATCGGTAATTATGAAGATAAGTGGTTCCAAGAGGACCAAATGGTGCTCGGAATCATCCAGAACTCTCTTGAAGCATCCATCCTTGAAGCCTACTCCTACTGTGAAAATGCAAAGGAATTGTGGGATACTCTTCAAACCGTGTATGGGAATACTTCAAACTTGAGCAGAATCTATGAAGTCAAGAAGGCTATCAATGATCTAAGCCAAGAAGATTTGGAGTTTACAAAGCACTTTGGCAAATTCAGATCATTGTGGGCTGAACTAGAAATGTTAAGGCCAAGCACGATTGATCCTTTGGTGTTAAATGAGAGGCGCGAACAAGACAAGGTCTTTGGTCTGCTATTGACCTTAAATCCAACTTACAAGGATCTCATTAAGCACCTTCTTAGGGCAGACAATCTCCCCAGCCTAGATGAAGTGTGCTCCAAGATACAAAAGGAGCAAGGATCTCATGGTCTATTTGGGGGAAAGGGCGAGCTGGCTATGGCTAACAAAGTAGAGCTGGGTGATGCCAACAAAGGATTTTACAAACCGTTGGGATCAAACCAGAACAAGAAAGTGGGATCAAATGCAATCTGTGAGCATTGCAAGAAAGAGGGGCACACAAAGGAAAAATGCTGGAAGCTCCATCCTCATCTAAAACCAAGCTGGTGGAAGGAACCAAGAGCTAATGTCTCCCAAGAAGTGGCTGGGAATCAGGCTGGGACATCCAAGAGGGCTGAAGAAGGAGACATGAGAGTTTTGGTGCCATATCAACAAGAATCTGAATTTGTGAGGAAATCAGATTTGGAAGCTCTCATCAAAGCCTTGAAAGAGGCTGGTAGGTCTGGTATGGTTTCTGGAAACTCTCTTGATGCTCAAAACATTTCAAAGCCTTTGATTGTAGATTCTGGTGCATCACATCATATGATAAGTGATGCACATCTAATGAATAACATAAAACCGGCTGTAGGTAATGTCATTATAGCAAATGGAGATAGTATTCCAATTGATGGAGTAGGAAACCTAGGTTATTTGGAAAAGATTCAAACGCCTTCTACATGCCTAAGTTTACTTCAAATTTGTTATCCGTAAAGAAAGTTACATCTGATTAGAATTGTTATGCTATATTTGGTCCTAATGATGTACACTTTCAGGATATTGAGACCATGAAACTACTCGGAAAAGGAGTAGCAAAGGAGGAGCTGTATGTTCTTGAAAATAACAAGCCGAACTCCAATTTATTTTGTAGTTTTAGTTTGAATGTTTCTAATGTTAGTAGTTCAATTTGGCATGCAAGGTTAGGTCATCCGCACTCTAGAGCATTAGAACTATTGTTGCCTAGGATTTCTTTCAAAAATGATGAATGTGAAGCTTGTATACTTGGCAAACATTGTAAATCTGTGTTTTCCAAGTCTCCAACTATCTATGAAAAGTGTTTTGATTTAATTCATTCTGATGTTTAGACCTCACCATGTGAATCTAGAGAACATCATAAATACTTTGTCACCTTCATAGATGAAAAATCAAAATATACATGGCTAACACTTCTTCCATCCAAAGATAGAGTTCTAGAAGCATTTAGAAATTTTCAAGCATATGTGACTAACCATTATAATGCCAAGATTAAAATTTTTAGATCAGATAATGGTGGAGAGTACACAAGCCATGCCTTCAAACAACACTTAGCAAACCATGGGATAGTCCATCAAACCAGCTGCCCATACACTCCTCAGCAAAATGGAGTTGCTGAAAGAAAGAATAGGCACTTAATGGAAGTGGCCCGGTCTATGATGTTCCACACAAGTGTTCCCAAGAGATTTTGGGGAGATGCTGTGGTTTCAGCATGCTATTTGATCAACCGAATGCCAACAAAAATTTTGGATGATCACTCTCCATTTGAGGTATTAAACAACTCTAAACCCGCCATTAACCACTTACGTGTGTTTGGGTGTGTTTGTTTTGTATTAATCCCAGGAGAAGAAAGAAACAAGTTGGAAGCTAAAAGTGTGAAGAGCATGTTCATTGGATACTCCACAACACAAAAAGGTTACAAATGCTTTGTTCCGGAAACAAGAAAGATTCTAGTCTCAAGGGACATGAAGTTTGTTGAAACGAAAGGGTTCTATGATGAGAAGAACTAGAAAGAATTGGAGAATTTATCATCCTCATCATCAGACCGAGCTAGCAATTTGAGAAAAATCTTGGAGAACCTTGGATTACATCAGCCAGAAGCTAGTACAAGCACATCTCAATCAAATGAAGAAACTATACCCTTTGATCCTGAGGGAGGCAATAAACAAGAGGATCTAGTAGTGGCTCAACAAGACTCAACAATTCATGATCAAAATGAATCAGAAGTTCGCAATGAAGCGGTTCATGATCAAAGTGAAGGGAGTCCGGAAAGTCAAGAAGAAGCTCAAACCTCAGATTCTGACTTTGAAGGGCCAGAACCTCAAGTTCAAGATCAAGAAGAGGGTTTAAGGAGAAGTACAAGACAAAGGTTTGGACCAGAACATTGGAAGCAAACCCGAGTGTACTACAACAACAAGGCAGTTGCTCATCCCATTCAAGCTGTTTGCACTCTAGCTCATTTCCCATTGGAACATCAAGCCTACATGGGCAAGTTGGATGAAGCTGAGATTCCAACAACCTATGAAGAAGCCAAGGAGCTTAAAGTATGGAGAGATGCTGTTGGTGAAGAAAAGAAAGCAATGGAAATCAACCACACTTGGGATGAAGCTGAACTGCCAAAAGGGAAGAAGGCCGTAAGCTCTAGATGGATCTTCACTATCAAGTATAGAAGTGATGGAGAAATAGAGCGTTACAAGGCTAGGCTGGTGGCTAGAGGATTTACTCAAACCTATGGAGAGGACTACCTTGACACATTTGCACCTGTGGCAAAACTTCATACGGTAAGAGTTATTTTATCCTTAGCTACTAACTTGGAATGGGATCTTTGGCAGATGGACGTCAAGAATGCATTCTTGCAAGGGGAACTAGAGGATGAAGTCTACATGACTCCACCACCAGGCTTGGAGGACTCAATTGCACCAGGAAAGGTGTTGAGACTCAAGAAAGCAATCTATGGACTGAAGCAATCTCCTCGAGCATGGTACCACAAGTTGAGTACAACACTCAAGAGTAAAGGCTTCAAGAAGTCCGAGGCAGATCATACACTTTTCACCTTGCAAAGCCAAGAAGGTATTGTAGTCATTCTCATTTATGTGGATGATATTATCATCTCTGGGAATGACAAAGTAGGTATTAAAGATACAAAAGCATATTTAAAATCTGTGTTTGATATTAAAGATCTTGGAGAGTTGAAATATTTTCTAGGGATTGAAGTCTATAGGTCCAATGAAGGACTCTTCTTATCCCAAAGGAAGTACACTCTGTAAAAATTAGAGAGATTATGCGGAATATAGGAGATTAAACATGAGAGAATAATGTAAATGACATGGAGAATATGCAAGTATGAACTAAGAGAATAAGCATGAGAGAATAATGTAAATGACATGGAGAATATGCAAGTATGAACTAAGAGAATAAGCATGTAAATGAGACTAAGGAGAATAAAATGAGAGAGATTTGGTGGAGAATGAGAGAATGGGACCCCAAAGGGTCTAGCATTTCATTGATAATGAGGCATTACATTTATAGAGAAAAATCTAGGGTTTTCTCTAAGTAAATTCAAAATGCAACAACCAATAGAAATGCTTTAATTCAAACTAGCCAATAAGGGCTTAGTCTTGGAGGCTCCTTTTGACCATGTGGATAAGATTGCCAGCCTTGCTCCAGCCCTCCTTGCTTTGACCGGTTGGATAAGGTTGGATAAGGTTGCCAGCTATCCATGTCCTTTTGCACCCGAGTTTTGCACGATCCCCAAATCCTGAAAATACTTTATCCCGAGTTTTGCACATTCTTGTTTCTTCATTTTAGGATGTTTGGAGACATTTTGGGGAATCCCGGATTTTGCACGGTCCGTACAATTCGTACAGTCCGTACAAGTCCGTACAAAATCCGTACGGTCGGGATGGTTTGGTCTTGCAAGGCCTGGCTGGTCTTCTTGATCAATACGTACAAAATCCGTACGGTCGGGATGGTTTGGTCTTGCAAGGTCTGGCTGGTCTTCTTGATCAATACTCCCCCTCAAACTTAGCTATAGTGAACTTGAGAATGGAGGCTAAGTTTGGAGTGACCCGTGAGTGCCACCTCATTAAAAACCTTATAAGGAAAACCCTTTGGGACAAAACCTTATAAGGGAAAAAGAGTATGGCCTTCACGGATCTAGGGGACCTTTGACCAAGGACATGAAAAGGTCTTGTAACCTTTGTGAAGAATGTCGCAACTTAATCTTCACTTGTTGTAGTCTTGCAAGGATTTGTTGATTTCATTCTTTGGTAATCACTTCGGTCTTCCTCTTGGGTTCACCACGCTTGAGTCTTAGCTCTCGGGTCATCCTTCTTGGGTTCACCATTTGTGGATTCCAAATCTTGATCAATGCTTTGAATGCTCCCCCTCACGATCGGCTTGAGAATAAGGAAAGACGATCTTTTGGGTTTGAAGTTCTTTATGCACATTGCTCCTTGCAAGAAAAATTGACAAAATGTATCAATTTACTCCAATTTTAATGGTAGAAATGATCACACTTTGAATAGAGAATTTAAATGGAGAGAGAGGATAGAAACAAGCTAATTCCTTTGGATGTTGGTTTCTTCCTCTTTGTTGATTTATTGGGTTGGGGAGCACCACTTGTGTATGCTCTGATTTTATCTCCTTATTTTCCTCACTTCCGAAAGATAAACCAACCTTAAGGTGAGTATGATCCATACAACTTGGTTTTCTTCATGGTGATGGAGATGCCTTAGCTTCGTTTCCAACTCACATGCCTCTTTGCTTTGTCTCAACCATTGCCCTTGTCTTTGCGAGCTTGTCTTTGCAAGCTTGTCTTTGCAAGTGACCCGGTTTTGATCTTTAGTAAAGTGGCCGGTCTTCTAGTGGGACATTTTGTCTCCTATGATGCGGTCCCTCTATCAACTCGTCCACAAGTGAGCACGAACCTACAACTTGTTTCCAATGGTGTGGCCCCTCTATCAACTTGTCCACGAGTGAGCACGAACCTTCAACATCTTTTAGTGCGGTGCGGTCTAGTCTCAACTCGGCTTGGTTTGCTTAAAGATTCTTGCCTTCTTTTCGGTTCTTTCTCCCCCTCAAGCTTGGTTGGAGGGACTCCGAAAGGCAAGCTTGAAAAACGTAAAAGATGAACACTTCAAACCGGTACCAAATGAACACTAACTCCCACAGCTTCCTTGTGTCACCAATCATACTTCTTTACTTCATTTAATCTTCATTTGGCCTCTTCATCATCTAATACTTCCCCGTTAGAATATTCACGCTTTCCTCCTCTAAACCTTCATCATGAGATTTAAAATTTTAAAGTACTCAACGTGAGGGATAAGGAAGTTTAGATGAAAGATAGATTGCAAATAAGAGAAACTAAAGAAACAAGATTAAAAAATAATTGGTACACTAAGTATATTGGAAAATATTAGTGTTTAGAGAGTAGCCCTTTATGCTAAACCGGTTAGGATAGTGACTTGTTGTTGAACCATTGTTTTGATTGGTCGATCTTCTTGAGATTTGACCTCTTCTTCCACCACTCACATTCTTCCATTCCTAAGAAAAACAAAGGTTAGTGGTTGGGATTTTTCTCTTCATGGCTCTTCACCACAAAGGACTTTACTCTCATTTGAGAGATTGGATTCTAGCGATGGTCTTTGGAATTATCCACTTGTTTTAACAAGAATGGAAAACTTTAAACCAAAGCCTATCCTTTTGAGAAAATAAAACCGGATGAATCAATGTCATTAATTGTTTTTCATTCATAAGAAAGAAAACTGACTAAGATTCATCCTTTTTTTTTTTTTTTTTGAAAATTTTTACCAAGGACTTAGTAAATACTAGAGGTCCAATGTTTTTGAAAACTTGGATTTAAAGAACTTGGATTCATCATGCCTTCTTGATTTAACTTCTATGAGTAAATCAGGCCATGGTTCACTTCTTTAATCCCAAAAGAGTTTGGATTCATCATGCTTTCTTGACTTTAACTCCAATGAGTAAATCAGGTCATGGTTCACCTCTTTTAACACAAAAGAATTTGGATCCATCATGCCTTCTCAATTTTAACTCCAACGAGCCAAAATAGGTCATGGTTCACTTCTTTTGGTTTCTAAGGGTTTGGATTCACTCAAGGTTCTCTAGCATTCGAGTTTCAACGAGGCTCTCATCCAACTTTGGATTTGGATCCATCTCGGTTCCCTAGCTTCGGATTCAACAAGGTTCACTACCCTTTTTTTTTCTTTTCTTAAATAGAACAACCAAGGATTCCTTAAAACACTCTTCCCAAACAAACAAGTACAGAAGAGATTGGAATCCAATAAGAATTTTTAAGAAAAATTGAAAAAAAATAACCTAGGACTCAAACATGTTTGGAAGTAGTCCAAGATTTTCTACCAAAGGATTTGGATTCATCAAGGTTCTCTAGCTTTTGGATTCAACGAGGTTCTCTTCCTTTGGTAATTTGAAAACAAAGAGATTTGGATTCATCAAGGCTTTGTGCTTATGCTCATAATAACATAGCTTTACCAAGGTTCTCTTCTCTTTTCAAGACGGGACTTGGATTCAACATGGCTTTATGCTTATGCTCATGGGGGCATAGCTTTACCAAAGTTCTCTTCCCTTAAAAATGGGACTTGGATTCAACATGGCTTTATGCTTATGCTTATGGAAACATAGCTTTACCAAAGTTCTCTTCCCATAAAACAATGGGAATTGGATTCAACATGGCTTTATGCTTATGCTTATGGAAACATAGCTTTACCAAAGTTCTCTTCCCACAAAACAAGGATTATGATTCATGAAAGTTTTATACTTAAACTCATAAGAGAAAAGTTTTACCAAGGTTCTCTACCTTTAAAACACGGATACAACATGATTAAATATGCTTAAATCCATAAGAATCAAGTAATTTTAATCATGGTTCACTAATTGAAACTGCTTCAAACCACTAAAAAAACTCAAAAACATAAAATACGATGGAGTTACGTATTTCTTCATTCCATAAGAAAGAAAAATACAATCCAAGGTTTTAACTTTGTAAAAATTGTGGTTTGAGCTTTAAAATCAAGAAATGACTTGGAGATGAAAATGGGGCTTAAAAAGGAATAGATTATAAAATGAGGCACCAACAAATCATGGTTCTAAGTGTATTCATTTCCAAAAAATGGAAGCACTAGACGAATCCATGAATAAGCAATTAAGGCAGCCTTTAATCTCTATTTTTATGTAATTTTTCACTACAGCCCCCATTTATTTCTCTTCATTGTCACTAGAAACACTAAGTTATCAACTTTCACAACTCAAGAACCAATGGTTTTGAGGAATAACTCTCAGAGTGAAAAAGGCTAACAAAGTGTATGAAAATAAAAGAATAAGAAGAAAGAGATTAAGGACGCATTTAAGGACCTTAATGCTCTGATACCATGTAAAAATTAGAGAGATTATGCGGAATATAAGAGATTAAACATGAGAGAATAATGTAAATGACATGGAGAATATGCAAGTATGAACTAAGAGAATAAGCATGTAAATGAGACTAAGGAGAATAAAATGAGAGAGATTTGGTGGAGAATGAGAGAATGGGACCCCAAAGGGTCTAACATTTCATTGATAATGAGGCATTACATTTATAGAGAAAAATCTAGGGTTTTCTCTAAGTAAATTCAAAATGCAACAACCAATAGAAATGCTTTAATTCAAACTAGCCAATAAGGGCTTAGTCTTGGAGGCTCCTTTTGACCATGTGGATAAGATTGCCAGCCTTGCTCCAGCCCTCCTTGCTTTGACCGGTTGGATAAGGTTGCATTGGGACACTCTTTTGGCTAGATTCATTGCCAGCTATCCATGTCCTTTTGCACCCGAGTTTTGCACGATCCCCAAATCCTGAAAATACTTTATCCCGAGTTTTGCACATTCTTGTTTCTTCATTTTAGGATGTTTGGAGACATTTTGGGGAATCCCGGATTTTGCACGGTCCGTACAATTCGTACAGTCCGTACAAGTCCGTACAAAATCCGTACGGTCGGGATGGTTTGGTCTTGCAAGGCCTGGCTGGTCTTCTTGATCAATACGTACAAAATCCGTACGGTCGGGATGGTTTGGTCTTGCAAGGCCTGGCTGGTCTTCTTGATCAATACACTCTTGATCTATTGGCTGGGGCAGGAAAGCTAGGAGCCAAACCAGCAAAGACTCCCTTAGAAGAAGGATACAAAGTCATACGAGAGGGGGAGCTTGAAGATAAACCTTTTGAAGATGTCAAGCAATATCAGAGAATGGTTGGTAAGTTGATTTATCTTACCATAACTCGTCCTGATTTGTGTTTTGCTGTGAACCAGGTGAGTCAACATATGCAAGCTCCAAAAGTGCACCATTGGAGCATGGTGGATCGGATTCTCAAATATCTCAAAGGAGCTCCAGGTCAAGGCATTTGGATGGGTTGTAACAAAAGCACATAAATTGTGGGTTATTGTGATGCTGACTGGGCTGGAGACAAAACGGATAGAAGATCCACCACTGGGTATTGCACATTCATTGGAGGTAACCTTGTCACTTGGAAGAGCAAGAAACAAAAGGTTGTGTCATGTTCAAGTGCTGAAGCTGAGTATAGAGCAATGGGGAAGCTCACAAATGAGCTAACATGGCTGAAAGCTCTTCTCAAGGATTTGGGCATTGAATCACCAGATCCAATCACAATGCATTGTGACAACCAAGCTGCTATTCACATTGCGTCCAACTCAGTGTTCCATGAGAGGACAAAACATATTGAAGTGGATTGTCACAAGGTACGAGAGATGGTGGAGAAAAGGGTCATTCTTCCATGTTTTACAAGGAGTTCAGAACAATTGGCAGACATTTTTACCAAGGCAGCGAGTTTAAAAGTGTGTGAGTTCATCCATTCAAAGCTTGGACTCATAGATATGTCTCGGCCATGATTTCCTTAGCCATGGAGTCTACACTCTTTTTCCCTTAGTATGGTTTTGTCCCATGAGGTTTTCCATACTAAGGTTTTTAATGAGGTGGGTCATCATGGTTCCAAGCTTAACCTTTGGTTTCTCTACGGTTAAGCTTGAGGGGGAGTGTTGAATAATGAGAGAATACATTAGCTTAAGACCCAATGAAGAGAAGAGGCCTTATTCAACATATACAAGTCCATTAAGAAGTCTTCTAGAACGGTGAAGACTTTGGGTGCACAAGTGGGTGTCTCGGGAAGTGTGAAAAGGAAGGAGATGTGTTTGAATTTCAAATAAGAGATTGGAGGGAAATTTGAATGTTGTGAAACCTTTCTACACCTTCTATTTTCGTGGCTTCCCTCTATATATACATGTTGTACATCCTTTGTAACACTTAATCAATTCTAATGGAAACTTCTCTTTATCTCTCATTTTATTGTTTCTCTTTCAAGCACTCTCAAACTCTCTAATCTTCTATTCCGCAAATTAAACAGAAATCCCTCCCAAGCATGTTTTGCCATTTTAGGCTAAGTATAGATTACTAATTTACCTTGTGGATATTTCATTGTATTGGCTGTAACTCTCTCTCATCTAGCTTGTCTATATCATGTAAATGGCTTAGAAGAAATAAAATTAAGAGATTAAAAATCTAACAACTCTTCTTTCTTTTCTCTCTCATTTCTCTTAATTCTTGATTCTACTCTCTACTACAAGAATGACCCTTTTGTTAGATTTTAGAGATTATAAATGAGAGATTTTGAGATAAACTAGAAGAAACACCATAGTAGAATATTAGAGAAGAATTTCTTATTGATCTTTGTGAAATACATAGTATATTTATAGGAGAATTACAAGGGAACCTAGGTTTAACTATAATTTGAACCAGCCAATAGGAGTGTAGTCTTTGGGCGTCCTTGACCATGCCAGCCTGTTTCCAGCCCCTTCCTTGACCAAATGGATAAGAAGGAAGACCAAGGACAAGGTGCCAATGCACTATGTTCCGGAGGCTTCCTCAAATGTTCCGGAGGCTCCTTATGGTCGTACGGACTTGTACGGATCCGTACAGACTTGTACGGACTTGTACAGATCCGTACGGACTTGTACGGACACCCAAATCCAACGATCTTCCCTAAGCTCCCTTGATGATAAGCTTGATTAATACTCCCCCTCAAACTTAGCCGGAGTGTTGGAATGAAGGCTAAGTTTGGGAACCGGGACTACCACCTCATTAAAAACCTTACCAATGAAAACCCAGTGGGACAAAACCTTGGTAAGGGAAAAAGAGTGTGGTCTTCCCGGAACAGGCAAGTATTATCAAGGATGAGTAAGGTCTACTAACCCAAGTTTGCTATGGATGTGGTTGCAAACTTTGAGGCTAGCAGCCTTGGTGAAGATGTCAGCCAACTGGTCTTCACTCTTGGTGTAACATGGAAGTATCACTCCTTCTATGATCTTCTCTCTAACTTTGTGGCAGTCAATCTCAATGTGCTTCGTCCTCTCGTGAAATACTGGATTGGTTGCTATATGAATGGCTGCCTGATTGTCACAATGCATTGTGATGGGACTTGAAGTTTTTATGCCAAGATCCTTGAGAAGAGCCTTCAACCAAACTAATTCATTTGTTAGCTTCCTCATTGCTCTATATTCTGACTCCGCACTTGAGCATGACACAACCTTCTGCTTCTTAGACTTCCAAGTTACTAGATTGCCTCCAATGAAAGTACAATAGCCAGTTGTAGACTTCCTATCCATAGTGTCTCCCGCATAGTCCGCATCGCAGTATCCAACTATCTCAGTGTTGCCATTCTTCCCCATCCAAATTCCTTGGCCCGGTGAACCTTTGATGTATCTCAATATTCTTTCCACCATGTTCCAATGATGCACGGTTGGTTCCTTCATATGTTGGCTAACCTGATTCATAGCAAAACATAAGTCAGGCCGTGTAATAGTCAAATAGATGAGCTTACCAACTAGGCGCCGATATTGTGCTGGGTCTTCAAATGGCTTGTCAAGCGGATCATCTTCTTTCTCCCCCTTTCTCTTGACCTTGTAGCCATCTTCAAGTGGGGTCTTGGATGGTTTGGATCCTAGCTTTCTTGTCTCCTGCAATAAATCAAGAGAATATTTCCTTTGTGATAGAAATAGGCCTTCCGAGGATCGGCATATCTCTATCCCTAGGAAATACTTAAGCTCTCCCAAGTCCTTGATATCAAAAACAGACTTAAGGAAGGATTTGGTTTCTTGAATCCCAACTTGATCACTACCTGAGATGATCAAGTCATCCACATAAACCAATACCACAATAAGCCCACGGGAGCTCTGGTGAGTGAACAAGGTATGGTCGGCTTCTGACCGGCTAAATCCTCGAGCAACAAGAGTGAAGCTCAGTTTATGATACCAGGCCCTTGGTGATTGCTTTAGACCATAAATTGCCTTTCTTAACCTTAGGACTTTTCCAGGGCTGATTGAGTGTTCTAATCCGGGTGGTGGAGTCATGTACACTTCTTCTTCCAATTCTCCTTGAAGAAAGGCGTTCTTCACGTCCATTTGCCATAGATCCCATGATAGATTTGTGGCTAAGGACAAGATGACCCTAACTGTGTGAAGCTTTGCCACTGGCGTAAAAGTATCGGTATAATCAGCTCCATATGTCTGGGTGAAACCTCTGGCTACCAATCTGGCTTTGTACCGCTCAATCTCCCCATTAGATTGATATTTGATTGTAAATACCCACTTGGAACTTACTGCCTTCTTTCCCTTTGGAAGCTCCATTTCATCCCAAGTATGATTCTTATCCATTGCCCCTATCTCAGCATCCACAGCAGCTAACCATTCTTTGTGTTCTTTTGCTTCTTCATAGGAGCTCGAAATTTGGTGTTGATCAATCTTTCCAAGGAATGCTTTGTGTTCTGATGGCAAAAGAGCAAGAGAACAAACCGCTTGGAGAGGATGAGCCACGGCTTGGCTGTTGTAATAGACCTTTGTTTGTTTCCAATGATCTGGTCCATACTTCAGCCTTGTACTTCTTCTAAGCTGAGGAGCACTAATTTCTTCACTCTCATGGTCTTGACTAACCATTGGCTCCATTCCTCCAGTGGATTCTTCTTCATGATGAGCTTGGTCTTGATTACCATTATCCAATTTGTTTGCTTCTTCTTCACTGTTATTTTCAGAATTTGGTCCTTCTTGTGGCTGATGATTTGGTTGCTCTTGATGAGAGTCTCTTGGAGCCGGATTTCCCAAATGATTGAGTAAGAACTCTAAGTTGGCGGTTCTATCTGAAGGAGAACGGGCTAGGTCTTTAACACTATCCCAATTTTGTTTCTTGTCAAAGTACCCTTGGTTTTCTATGAACTTCACGTCTCTTGAAACCAGGGTACACTTCCGGATGGGGTCATAGCATTTATACCCCTTTTGAGTGGTAGAATAGCCTATGAATACACATCTTGTGCTTTTGGCTTCTAGTTTGTCCCTCTGAGTACCTGGGACAAATACAAAACACAAACACCCAAGAACTCGTAAGTGATTGATATAGGGTTTATTGTGATTTAAAACTTCAAAGGGAGAGACGTCCTTTAGGACTCTTGTTGGAATTCGGTTGATAAGATAGCAAGCCGTCATGACTGCATCTCCCCAGAAGTTTCTTGGCAAGTTGGAATGGAACATCATAGCTCTATCTACTTCCATGAGATGTCTATTCTTTCTTTCAGCTACACCATTTTGTTGAGGTGTGTATGGGCAGCTCGTTTGGTGGATTATTCCATGCTTAGCTAGGTGTTCTTTGAATTTGTGGCTTGTATATTCCCCTCCATTATTCGTTCGAAGTACCTTAACATTTGTTTTGAATTGATTAGTAATGTAGTTCTGAAAATTAATGAAAGCGTCAAATACTCTATCTTTAGATGGCATTAAGGTGATCCAAGTGTATTTCGACTTTTCATCAATGAATGTCACAAAGTACTTATTATTATCTCTTGATAAACATGGGGAAGTCCATACATCTGAGTGGACCAAATCAAAACATTTTTCATATATGGTAGAGGACTTAGGAAATACACTTTTACAATGTTTTCCTAAAATGTAAGATGTTGAATTTGCGGAATAGAAGATTAGAGAGTTTGAGAGTGCTTGAAAGAGAAACAATAGAATGAGAGATAAAGAGAAGTTTCCATTAGAATTGATTAAGTGTTACAAAGGGTGTACAACATGTATATATAGAGGGGAGCCACGAAAATAGAAGGTGTAGAAGGGTTTCACATCATTTAAATTTCCTTCCAATCTCTTATTTGAAATTCAAACACATCTCCTTCCTTTTCACACTTCCCGAGACACCCACTTGTGCACCCAAAGTCTTCACCCTTCTAGAAGACTTCTTAATGGACTTGCATATGTTGAATAAGGCCTCTTCTCTTCATTGGGTCTTAAGCTAATGTATTCTCTCATTATTCAACACTCTCCCTCAAGCTTAACCGTAGAGAAACCAAAGGTTAAGCTTGGAACCATGATGACCCACCTCATTAAAAACCTTAGTATGGAAAACCTCATGGGACAAAACCATACTAAGGGAAAAAGAGTGTGGACTCCATGGCTAAGGAAATCATGGCCGAGACATATCTATGAGTCCAAGCTTTTAATGGATGAACTCACACACTTTTAAACTCGCTGCCTTGGTAAAAATGTCTGCCAATTGTTCTGAACTCCTTGTAAAACATGGAAGAATGACCATTTTCTCCACCATCTCTCGTACCTTGTGACAATCCACTTCAATATGTTTTGTCCTCTCATGGAACACTGAGTTGGACGCAATGTGAATAGCAGCTTGGTTGTCACAATGCATTGTGATTGGATCTGGTGATTCAATGCCCAAATCCTTGAGAAGAGCTTTCAGCCATGTTAGCTCATTTGTGAGCTTCCTCATTGCTCTATACTCAGCTTCAGCACTTGAACATGACACAACCTTTTGTTTCTTGCTCTTCCAAGTGATAAGGTTACCTCCAATGAATGTGCAATACCCAGTGGTGGATCTTCTATCCGTTTTGTCTCCAGCCCAGTCAGCATCACAATAACCCACAATTTCTGTGCTTTTGTTACAACCCATCCAAATGCCTTGACCTGGAGCTCCTTTGAGATATTTGAGAATCCGATCCACCATGCTCCAATGGTGCACTTTTGGAGCTTGCATATGTTGACTCACCTGGTTCACAGCAAAACACAAATCAGGACGAGTTATGGTAAGATAAATCAACTTACCAACCATTCTCCGATATTGCTTGACATCTTCAAAAGGTTTATCTTCAAGCTCCCCCTCTCGTATGACTTTGTATCCTTTTTCTAAGGGAGTCTTTGCTGGTTTGGCTCCTAGCTTTCCTGCTCCAGCCAATAGATCAAGAGTGTACTTCCTTTGGGATAAGAAGAGTCCTTCATTGGACCTATAAACTTCAATCCCTAGAAAATATTTCAACTCTCCAAGATCTTTAATATCAAACACAGATTTTAAATATGCTTTTGTATCTTTAATACCTACCTTGTCATTCCCAGAGATGATAATATCATCCACATAAATGAGAATGACTACAATACCTTCTTGGCTTTGCAAGGTGAAAAGTGTATGATCTGCCTCGGACTTCTTGAAGCCTTTATTCTTGAGTGTTGTACTCAACTTGTGGTACCATGCTCGAGGAGATTGCTTCAGTCCATAGATTGCTTTCTTGAGTCTCAACACCTTTCTTGGTGCAATTGAGTCCTCCAAGCCTGGTGGTGGAGTCATGTAGACTTCATCCTCTAGTTCCCCTTGCAAGAATGCATTCTTGACGTCCATCTGCCAAAGATCCCATTCCAAGTTAGTAGCTAAGGATAAAATAACTCTTACCGTATGAAGTTTTGCCACAGGTGCAAATGTGTCAAGGTAGTCCTCTCCATAGGTTTGAGTAAATCCTCTAGCCACCAGCCTAGCCTTGTAACGCTCTATTTCTCCATCACTTCTATACTTGATAGTGAAGATTCATCTAGAGCTTACGGCCTTCTTCCCTTTTGGCAGTTCAGCTTCATCCCAAGTGTGGTTGATTTCCATAGCTTTCTTTTCTTCACCAACAGCATCTCTCCATACTTTAAGCTCCTTGGCTTCTTCATAGGTTGTTGGAATCTCAGCTTCATCCAACTTGCCCATGTAGGCTTGATGTTCCAATGGGAAATGAGCTAGAGTGCAAACAGCTTGAATGGGATGAGCAATTGCCTTGTTGTTGTAGTACACTTGGGTTTGCTTCCAATGTTCTGGTCCAAACCTTTGTCTTGTACTTCTCCTTAAACCCTCTTCTTGATCTTGAACTTGAGGTTCTGGCCCTTCAAAGTCAGAATCTGAGGTTTGAGCTTCTTCTTGACTTTCCGGACTCCCTTCACTTTGATCATGAACCGCTTCATTGCGAACTTCTGATTCATTTTGATCATGAATTGTTGAGTCTTATTGAGCCACTACTGGATCCACTTGTTTATTGCCTCCCTCAGGATCAAAGGGTATAGTTTCTTCATTTGATTGAGATGTGCTTGTACTAGCTTCTGGCTGATGTAATCCAAGGTTCTCCAAGATTTTTCTCAAATTGCTAGCTCGGTCTGATGATGAGGATGATAGATTCTCCAATTCTTTCCAGTTCTTCTCATCATAGAACCCTTTCGTTTCAACAAACTTCACATCCCTTGAGACTAGAATCTTCCTTGTTTCCGGAACAAAGCATTTGTAACCTTTTTGTGTTGTGGAGTATCCAATGAACATGCTCTTCACACTTTTAGCTTCCAACTTGTTTCTTTGTTCTCCTGGGATTAATACAAAACAAACACACCCAAACACACGTAAGTGGTTAATGGCAGGTTTAGAGTTGTTTAATACCTCAAATGGAGAGTAATCATCCAAAAATTTTGTTGGCATTCGGTTGATCAAATAACATGCTGAAAGCACAGCATCTCCCCAAAATCTCTTGGGAACACTTGTGTGGAACATCATAGACTGAGCTACTTCCATTAACTGCCTATTCTTTCTTTCAGCAACTCCATTTTGCTGAGGAGTGTATGGGCAGCTGGTTTGATGGACTATCCTATGGTGTGCTAAGTGTTGTTTGAAGGCATGGCTTGTGTACTCTCCACCATTATCTGATCTAAAAATTTTAATCTTGGCATTATAATGGTTAGTCACATATGCTTGAAAATTTCTAAACGCTTCTAGAACTCTATCTTTGGATGGAAGAAGTGTTAGCCATGTATATTTTGATTTTTCATCTATGAAGGTGACAAAGTATTTATGATGTTCTCTAGATTCACATGGTGATGTCCAAACATAAGAATGAACTAAATCAAAACACTTTTCATAGATAGTTGGAGACTTGGAAAACACAGATTTACAATGTTTGCCAAGTATACAAGCTTCACATTCATCATTTTTGAAAGAAATCCTAGGCAACAATAGTTCTAATGCTCTAGAGTGCGGATGACCTAGCCTTGCATGCCAAATTGAACTACTAACATTAGAAACATTCAAACTAAAACTACAAAATAAATTGGAGTCCGGCTTGTGGCTTGGTGCATTGGCACCTTGTCCTTGGTCTTCCTTCTTATCCATTTGGTCAAGGAAGGGGCTGGAAACAGGCTGGCATGGTCAAGGACGCCCAAAGACTACACTCCTATTGGCTGGTTCAAATTAAAGTTAAACCTAGGTTCCTTTGTAATTCTCCTATAAATATGTTATGTATTTCACAAAGATCAATAAGAAATTCTTCTCTAATATTCTACTATGGTGTTTCTTCTAATTTATCTCAAAAGCTCTCATTTATAATCTCTAAAATCTAACATGGTATCAGAGCATTGATCTTGCTCCTATCTATTCTGCTTTATTCTTGGTTATTCTCCATCATTCTCCATCATTCTCCATCATTTCTCCATCAGTTCTTGTCATTTCTACTCATTCTCCACGTTTTTCTTCTTTATTTTCTCCTTTCTCACGCTGCTAGCTTCATTTCTCTCTGAGAGAAATTCCTCAAATCCATTGGTGCTGAGTTGAGAAAGTTGCTAGCTTTGTGATTTTCACTTCATTTTCTTCCTTTCACGTTGCTAGCCTCATTTCTCTCTGAGAGAAATTCCTCAAATCCATTGGTGCTGAGTTGAGAAAGTTGCTAGCTTTGTGATTAAACACCAAGAAAATCATGGAAAATCTAAAAACCATGATCATTCCGGTTACCCTCAAGGGGAATAATTACTTGCTGTGGGCAAGAACAACTAAGACTGCTTTGTGTGGAAGAGGTTTGTGGAGACACATTGAGATCACACAAAACCCTAAAGAAGACACACAAGATGAAGAAAATGAGACCAAGACCGAGGAGGAAATCAAATGGTTTCAAGAAGACCAAACGGTTTTGGGTCTCCTTCAAAACTCACTAGACCCATCAATCCTAGAGGCATACTCCTATTGTGACACTGCAAAGGAGCTTTGGGATACACTAAAGAATGTCTACGGGAACATCTCCAACTTGACCCGGGTCTTCGAAGTAAAAAGGGCAATCAACAATCTCAATCAAGAGGATCTAGAATTTACTCAACACTTTGGGAAATTTAGATCTCTTTGGGCTGAATTAGAGATGTTACGTCCAAGCACAAAGGATTTTTCAATCATTGAAGAAAGAAGAGAACAAGATAAGGTCTTCGGTTTGCTTCTCACACTCAATCCGGCGTTTAACGACCTCATAAAGCATATCTTAAGATCGGAGAAGCTCCCTAGACTTGATGAAGTTTGTGCATAAATTCAAAAGGAACAAGGGTCCTTTGGTCTCTTTAGTGGTAAACAAGAACTCCCAATGGCCAATAAGGGCAATTACCAACCAAATCAAGGCTACAAAGGCAAGAATAGAAAAACATGCGATCATTGCAAGAAGGATGGTCATACAAAGGAGGATTGCTGGATCCTTCATCCACATCTCAAGCCCAAAGATTGGCATCCAAGGGAATTCAAGCCAAGAAAGTTCCAAGCTCATCAAGCACAAGAAACGCCAAGCTCATCAAACTCAACAAAACAACCTCAAACCGAAAGCTTGAAGCAAGGAGATGAGATGGCCATGGTAGCATATTCAAATGACGTGGTGCACAAGTCATACTTAGAAGCACTCATTCGATCCATCGCCGCACTAAAGGAGTCCGGTATCACATACTTTGCTACTAAACCTAATAAGACTAGCACTTCTCTTGTTATTGATTCTGGAGCTTCTCATCACATGATTAGTAATTCAAATTTGATTAGTAACATTAAAACTGCTAGTGGAAATGTAGTGATTGCTAATGGTGATAGGATACCGGTTAAAGGAATAGGAAGTTTAAAACTATTTGACAAAGAATCTCAAGCTTTCTACATGCCATCTTTCACTTCGAATCTTGTATCGGTTAAGAGAGCTACTACTGATCTTGATGCTTATGCTATCTTTGGGCCTAATAGTTTCCATTTTCAGGATATTAAAACTGGAAGGGTTCTTGGAGAAGGAAACACAAAAGGAGACTTATACATCTTAGAAGATTCTTCAAGCAATCCTACTTTATCAAGTTTTAATTCATGCATAGCTAGTAGTTCTAATGCAATATGGCACGCTAGATTGGGACATCCTCACTCGCGTGCCTTGGAAATAATATTGCCTAATATTTCGTTTAATAAGTCGGTTTGTGAGTCTTGTATTTTAGGAAAACATTGTAAAAGTGTATTTCCTAAGTCCTCTACCATATATGAAAAATGTTTTGATTTGGTCCACTCGGATGTATGGACTTCCCCATGTTTATCAAGAGATAATAATAAGTACTTTGTGACATTCATTGATGAAAAGTCGAAATACACTTGGATCACCTTAATGCCATCTAAAGATAGAGCATTTGACGCTTTCATTAATTTTCAGAACTACATTACTAATCAATTCAAAACAAATGTTAAGGTACTTCGAACGGATAATGGAGGGGAATATACAAGCCACAAATTCAAAGAACACCTAGCTAAGTATGGAATAATCCACCAAACGAGCTGCCCATACACACCTCAACAAAATGGTGTAGCTGAAAGAAAGAATAGACATCTCATGGAAGTAGCTAGAGCTATGATGTTCCATTCCAACTTGCCAAGAAACTTCTGGGGAGATGCAGTCATGACGGCTTGCTATCTTATCAACCGAATTCCAACAAGAGTCCTAAAGGACGTCTCTCCCTTTGAAGTTTTAAATCACAATAAACCCTATATCAATCACTTATGAGTTCTTGGGTGTTTGTGTTTTGTATTTGTCCCAGGTACTCAGAGGGACAAACTAGAAGCCAAAAGCACAAGATGTGTATTCATAGGCTATTCTACCACTCAAAAGGGGTATAAGTGCTATGACCCCATCCGGAAGTGTACCCTGGTTTCAAGAGACGTGAAGTTCATAGAAAACCAAGGGTACTTTGACAAGAAACAAAATTGGGATAGCGTTAAAGACCTAGCCTGTTCTCTTTCAGATAGAACCGCCAGCTTAGAGTTCTTACTCAATCATTTGGGAAATCCGGCTCCAAGAGACTCTCATCAAGAGCAACCAGATCATCAGCCACAAGAAGGACCAAATTCTGAAAATAACAGTGAAGAAGAAGCAAACAACTTGGATAATGGTAATCAAGACCAAGCTCATCATGAAGAAGAATCCACTGGAGGAATGGAGCCAATGGTTAGTCAAGACCATGAGAGTGAAGAAATTAGTGCTCCTCAGCTTAGAAGAAGTACAAGGCTGAAGTATGGACCAGATCATTGGAAACAAACAAGGGTCTATTACAACAGCCAAGCCGTGGCTCATCCTCTCCAAGCGGTTTGTTCTCTTGCCCTTTTGCCATCAGAACACAAAGCATTCCTTGGAAAGATTGATCAACACCAAATTCCGAGCTCCTATGAAGAAGCAAAAGAACACAAAGAATGGTTAGCTGCTGTGGATGCTGAGATAGGGGCAATGGATAAGAATCATACTTGGGATGAAACTGAGCTTCCAAAGGGAAAGAAGGCAGTAAGTTCCAAGTGGGTATTTACAATCAAATATCAATCTAATGGCGAGATTGAGCGGTACAAAGCCAGATTGGTAGCCAAAGGTTTCACCCAGACATATGGAGCTGATTATACCGATACTTTTGCGCCAGTGGCAAAGCTTCACACAGTTAGGCTCATCTTGTCCTTAGCCACAAATCTATCATGGGATCTATGGCAAATGGACGTGAAGAACGCCTTTCTTCAAGGAGAATTGGAAGAAGAAGTGTACATGACTCCACCACCTGGATTAAAACACTCAATCAGCCCCAGAAAAGTCCTAAGGTTAAGAAAGGCAATTTATGGTCTAAAGCAATCACCAAGGGCCTGGTATCATAAACTGAGCTTCACTCTTGTTGCTCGAGGATTTAGCCGGTCAGAAGCCGACCATACCTTGTTCACTCACCAGAGCTCCCGTGGGCTTATTGTGGTATTGGTTTATGTGGATGACTTGATCATCTCAGGTAGTGATCAAGTTGGGATTCAAGAAACCAAATCCTTCCTTAAGTCTGTTTTTGATATCAAGGACTTGGGAGAGCTTAAGTATTTCCTAGGGATAGAGATATGCCGATCCTCGGAAGGCCTATTTCTATCACAAAGGAAATATTCTCTTGATTTATTGCAGGAAACAAGAAAGCTAGGATCCAAACCATCCAAGACCCCACTTGAAGATGGCTACAAGGTCAAGAGAAAGGGGGAGAAAGAAGATGATCCGCTTGACAAGCCATTTGAAGACCCAGCACAATATCGGCGCCTAGTTGGTAAGCTCATCTATTTGACTATTACACGGCCTGACTTATGTTTTGCTGTGAATCAGGTTAGCCAACATATGAAGGAACCAACCGTGCATAATTGGAACATGGTGGAAAGAATATTGAGATACATCAAAGGTTCACCTGGCCAAGGAATTTGGATGGGGAAGAATGGCAACACTGAGATAGTTGGATACTGCGATCCGGACTATGCGGGAGACACTATGGATAGGAAGTCTACAACTGGCTACTATACTTTCATTGGAGGCAATCTAGTAACTTGGAAGTCTAAGAAGCAGAAGGTTGTGTCATGCTCAAGTGCGGAGTCAGAATATAGAGCAATGAGGAAGCTGACAAATGAATTAGTTTGGTTGAAGGCTCTTCTCAAGGATCTTGGCATAGAAACTTCAAGTCCCATCACAATGCATTGTGACAATCAGGCAGCCATTCATATAGCAACCAATCCAGTATTTCACGAGAGGACCAAGCACATTGAGATTGATTGCCACAAAGTTAGAGAGAAGATCATAGAAGGAGTGATACTTCCATGTTACACCAAGAGTGAAGACCAGTTGGCTGACATCTTCACCAAGGCTGCTAGCCTCAAAGTTTGCAACCACATCCACAGCAAACTTGGGTTAGTAGACCTTACTCATCCTTGATAATACTTGCCTGTTCCGGGAAGACCACACTCTTTTTCCCTTACCAAGGTTTTGTCCCACTGGGTTTTCCTTGGTAAGGTTTTTAATGAGGTGGTAGTCCCGGTTCCCAAACTTAGCCTTCATTCCAACACTCCGGCTAAGTTTGAGGGGGAGTATTAATCAAGCTTATCATCAAGGGAGCTTAGGGAAGATGGTTGGATTTAGGTGTCCGTACAAGTCTGTACGGATCCGTACAAGGCCGTACAAGACCGTACAACCTTAGCGAGCCTCTGGAACATTTGAGGAAGCCTTCGAGAGTCTTCTAGAAGCTTGGAAACGTTTGGACCATGCACCAAGCCACTTGAGTGTCCAGGTGCATTGGCACCTTGTCCTTGGTCTTCCTTCTTATCCATTTGGTCAAGGAAGGGGCTGGAAACAGGCTGGCATGGTCAAGGACGCCCAAAGACTACACTCCTATTGGCTGGTTCAAATTATAGTTAAACCTAGGTTCCCTTGTAATTCTCCTATAAATATGCTATGTATTTCACAAAGATCAATAAGAAATTCTTCTCTAATATTCTACTATGGTGTTTCTTCTAGTTTATCTCAAAAGCTCTCATTTATAATCTTCGGGTCAAGTTGGAGATGTTCCCGTAGACATTCTTTAGTGTATCCCAAAGCTCCTTTGCGGTGTCACAATAGGAGTATGCCTCTAGGATTGATGGGTCTAGTGAGTTTTGAAGGAGACCCAAAACTGTTTGGTCTTCTTGAAACCATTTGATTTCCTCCTCGGTCTTGGTCTCATTTTCTTCATCTTGTGTGTCTTCTTTAAGGTTTTGTGTGATCTCAATGTGTCTCCACAAACCTCTTCCACACAAAGCAGTCTTAGTTGTTCTTGCCCACAGCAAGTAATTATTCCCTTTGAGGGTAATCGGAATGATCATGGTTTTTAGATTTTCCATGATTTTCTTGGTGTTTAATCACAAAGCTAGCAACTTTCTCAACTCAGCACCAATGGATTTGAGGAATTTCTCTCAGAGAGAAATGAGGCTAGCAACGTGAAAGGAAGAAAAATGAAGTGAAAATCACAAAGCTAGCAACTTTCTCAACTCAGCACCAATGGATTTGAGGAATTTCTCTCAGAGAGAAATGAAGCTAGCAGCGTGAGAAAGGAGAAAATAAAGAAGAAAAACGTGGAGAATGAGTAGAAATGACAAGAACTGATGAAGAAATGATGGAGAAATGATGGAGAATGATGGAGAATAACCAAGAATAAAGCGGAATAGATAGGAGCAAGATCAATGCTCTGATACCATGTTAGATTTTAGAGATTATAAATGAGAGATTTTGAGATAAACTAGAAGAAACACCATAGTAGAATATTAGAGAAGAATTTCTTATTGATCTTTGTGAAATACATAGCATATTTATAGGAGAATTACAAGGGAACCTAGGTTTAACTTTAATTTGAACCAGCCAATAGGAGTGTAGTCTTTGGGCGTCCTTGACCATGCCAGCCTGTTTCCAGCCCCTTCCTTGACCAAATGGATAAGAAGGAAGACCAAGGACAAGGTGCCAATGCACCTGGACACTCAAGTGGCTTGGTGCATGATCCAAACGTTTCCAAGCTTCTAGAAGACTCTCGAAGGCTTCCTCAAATGTTCCGGAGGCTCCCTATGGTCGTACGGACTTGTACGGATCCGTACAGACTTGTACGGACTTGTACGGACTTGTACGGATCCGTACGGACTTGTACGGACACCCAAATCCAACCATCTTCCCTAAGCTCCCTTGATGATAAGCTTGATTAATACCTTTTCTCCACCATCTCTCGCACCTTGTGACAATCCACTTCAATATGCTTTGTCCTCTCAAGGAATACTAAGGATGGATGCTTCAAGAGAGTTTCTGGAAGATTCCGAGCACCATTTGGTCCTCTTGGAACCACTTATCTTCATAATTACCGATGGCTTCTTCTCCATCTTTAGTGGTTTCTTCCTCTTCCATTTTCTTAGGCTCTTTTGGATCTTGTCCTTTCAAGACATGCCTCCAAATCCCACGACCACATAGAGCTGTTCTTATCATTCTTGACCACAGCAAATAGTTGACACCCATCAAGATGACTGGAATGACAATTGTTTTAGAGTTTTCCATGGTGTTTCAAGATTTATTCACTAGACAATTCTATTAACCAGAGGATTAAGAGATTTTCTCAAGAAAATATTAGAGAAGCTTCAAGAAATACACTTTTCAGCCTTTTCATAACTCAAGAGTCAATGACTTTGAGGACTAAGTCTCAGAGTGAAAAAAGATTGACAAAGAGTATTCCCAGAATTTTAGAGTGAAAAAGAAAATTATAGAGACGCTTCAAAAATATACTTTTTCAGCCTTTTCACAACTCAAGAGTCAATGACTTTGAGGACTAAGTCTCAGAGTGAAAAAAGATTGACAAATAGTATTCCCAGAATTTTAAAGGAAGAGATTTGAAAATGGGATAACAAGAGCTTGATTTAGTTAAGAACCTTGCTCTGATACCATGTTGGATTTGCGGAATAGAAGGTTAGAGAGTTTGAGAGTGTTTGAAAGAGAAACAATAGAATGAGAGATAAAGAGAAGTTTCCATTAGAATTGATTAAGTGTTGCAAAGGGTGTACAACATGTATATATAGAGTAGAGCCACGAAATTAGGAGGTGAAGAAGGGTTTCACAACATTCAAATTTCCCTCCAATCTCTTATTTGAAATTCAAACACATCTCTTTCTTTTTTACACTTTACGAGACACCCACTTGTTGTTGAATTTGCGAAATAGAAGATTAGAGAGTTTGAGAGTGCTTGAAAGAGAAACAATAGAATGAGAGATAAAGAGAAGTTTCCATTAGAATTGAGTGAGTGTTACAAAGGGTGTACAACATGTATATATAGAGGAGAGCCACGAAATTAGGAGGTGAAGAAGGGTTTCACAACATTCAATTTCCCACCAATCTCTTATTTGAAATTCAAACTCATCTCTTTCCTTTTCACACTTTCCGAGACACCCACTTGTGCACCCAAAGTCTTCACCCTTCTAGAAGACTTCTTAATGGGCTTGCATATGTTGAATAAGGCCTCTCCTCTTCTTTGGGTCTTAAGCTAATGTATTCTCTCATTATTCAACACTCCCCCTCAAGCTTAACCGTAGAGAAACCAAAGGTTAAGCTTGGAACTGTTAGATTTTAGAGATTATAAATGAGAGATTTTGAGATAAATTAGAAGGAAAACCATAGTAGAACATTAGAGAAGAATTTCTTATTGATCTTTGTGAATTACATAGCATATTTATAGGAGAATTACAAGGGAACCTAGGTTTAACTTTAATTTGAACCAGCCAATAGGAGAGTAGTCTTGGGAGCGCCCTTGACCATGCCAGCCTGTTCCAGCCTGGTTCCAGCCCCTTCCTTGACCAAATGGATAAGAAGGAAGACCAAGGACAAGCCCCAATGCACCTGGACGCTCTAGTGACTTGGTGCATGATCCGAACATTGCCCAGCTTCTAGAAGACTCTAGAAGACTCTCCAAGACTCTCCAAGACTTCCTTAAACGTTCTGGAGGCTCCCTCAGGTCGTACAGTCTTGTACAGTCTTGTACGGCCTTGTACGGATCCGTACGGACTTGTACGGACTTGTACGGATACCCAAATCCAACCATCTTTCCTAAGCTCCCTTGATGATATGCTTGATTAATACTCCCCCTCAAACTTAGCCGGAGTGTCGGAATGAAGGCTAAGTTTGAGAACCGGGACTACCACCTCATTAAAAACCTTACCAAGGAAAACCCAGTGGGACAAAACCTTGGGAAGGGAAAAAGAGTGTGGTCTTCCCGGAACAGGCAAGTATTATCAAGGATGAGTAAGGTCTACTAACCCAAGTTTGCTATGGATGTGGTTGTAAACTTTGAGGCTAGCAGCCTTGGTGAAGATGTCAGCCAGCTGGTCTTCACTCTTGGTGTAGCATGGAAGTATCACTCCTTCTATGATCTTCTCTCTAACCTTGTGGCAGTCGATCTCAATGTGCTTGGTCCTCTCGTGAAATACTGGATTTGTTGCTATATGAATGGCTGCCTGATTGTCACAATGCATCGTGATAGGACTTGAAGTTTCTATGCCGAGATCTTTGAGAAGTGCTTTCAACCAAACTAATTCATTTGTCAGCTTCCTCATTGCTCTATATTCTGACTCTGCACTCGAGCATGACACAACCTTCTGCTTCTTAGACTTCCAAGTCACTAGATTGCCTCCAATGAAAGTACAGTAGCCAGTTGTGGACTTTCTATCCATAGTGTCTCCAGCATAGTCTGCATCGCAATATCCAACTATCTCAGTGTTGCCATTCTTCCCCATCCAGATTCCTTGGCCTGGTGATCCTTTGATGTATCTCAAAATTCTTTCCACCATGTTCCAATGATGCATGGTTGGTTCTTTCATATGTTGGCTAACCTGATTCACAGCAAAACATAAGTCAGGCCGTGTAATAGTCAAGTAGATGAGCTTACCAACTAGGCGCCGATATTGTGCTGGGTCTTCAAATGGCTTGTCAAGCGGATCATCTTCTTTCTCCCCCTTTCTCTTGACCTTGTACCCATCTTCAAGTGGAGTCTTAGCTGGTTTGGATCCTAGCTTTCCTGTCTCCTGCAATAAATCAAGAGAATATTTCCTTTGTGATAGAAATAGGCCTTCCGTGGATCGGCATATCTCTATCCCTAGGAAATACTTGAGTTCTCCCA
Organism: Cardamine chenopodiifolia; assembly: GCA_963922655.1. Taxonomy (NCBI): domain Eukaryota; kingdom Viridiplantae; phylum Streptophyta; class Magnoliopsida; order Brassicales; family Brassicaceae; genus Cardamine; species Cardamine chenopodiifolia. The sequence continues at coordinate 14,002,723 of OZ000481.1, read as the reverse complement.
AGTCCTTGATATCAAAAACAGACTTAAGGAAGGATTTGGTTTCTTGAACTCCAACTTGATCACTACCTGAGATGATCAAGTCATCCACATAAACCAATACCACAATAAGCCCACGGGAGTTCTGGTGAGTGAACAAGGTATGGTCAGCTTCTGACCGGCTAAATCCTCGAGCAACAAGAGTGAAGCTCAGTTTATGGTACCAGGCCCTCGGTGATTGCTTTAATCCATAAATTGCCTTTCTTAACCTTAAGACTTTTCCGGGGCTGATTGTGTGCTCTAATCCGGGTGGTGGAGTCATGTACACTTCTTCTTCCAATTCTCCTTGAAGAAAGGCGTTCTTCATGTCCATTTGCCATAAATCCCATGATAGATTTGTGGCTAAGGACAAGATAACCCTAACTGTGTGAAGCTTTGCCACGGGCGCAAAGGTATCGGTATAATCAGCTCCATATGTCTGGGTGAAACCTCTGGCTACCAATCTGGCTTTGTACCGCTCAATCTCCCCATTAGATTGATATTTTATTGTAAATACCCACTTGGAACTTACTGCCTTCTTTCCCTTTGGAAGCTCCGTTTCATCCCAAGTATGATTCTTATCCATTGCTCCTATCTCAGCATCCACCGCAGCTAACCATTCTTTGTGTTCTTTTGCTTCTTCATAGGAGCTCGGAATTTGGTGTTGATCAATCTTCCCAAGGAATGCTTGGTGTTCTGATGGCAAGAGGGCAAGAGAACAGACCACTTGGAGAGGATGAGCCACGGCTTGGCTGTTGTAATAGACCCTTGTTTGTTTCCAATGATCTGGTCCATACTTCAGCCTTGTGCTTCTTCTAAGCTGAGGAGCACTAATTTCTTCACTCTCATGGTCTTGACTAACCATTGGCTCCATTCCTCCAGTGACTTCTTCTTCATGATGAGCTTGTTCTTGATTACTATTATCTAAGTTGTTTGCTTCCTCTTCATTGTTATTTTCGGAATTTGGTCCTCCTTGCGGTTCCTGCTCCGGTTGCTCTTGATGAGAGTCCCTTGGAGCAGGATTTCCCAGATGATTGAGTATGAACTCTAAGCTGCCGGCTCTATCTGAAGGAGAGCGGGCTAGGTCTTTAACATTATCCCAATTCTGCTTCTTGTCAAAGTATCCTTGGTTTTCTATGAACTTCACGTCTCTTGAAACCAGGGTACACTTCCGGATGGGGTCATAACACTTATACCCCTTTTGAGTAGTAGAATAGCCTATGAATACACATCTTGTGCTTTTGGCTTCTAGTTTGTCCCTCTGAGTACCTGGGACAAATACAAAACACAAACATCCAAGAACCCGTAAGTGATTGATAAAGGGTTTATTGTGATTTAAAACTTCAAAGGGAGAGACATCCTTTAGGACTCTTGTTGGAATTCGGTTGATAAGATAGCAGGCCGTCATGACTGCATCTCCCCAGAAGTTTCTTGGCAGGTTGGAATGGAACATCATGGCTCTAGCTACTTCCATGAGATGCCTATTCTTTCTTTCAGCTACACCATTTTGTTGAGGTGTGTATGGGCAGCTTGTTTGGTGGATTATTCCATGCTTAGCTAAGTGTTCTTTGAATTTGTGGCTTGTATATTCCCCTCCATTATCCGTTCGAAGTACCTTAACATTTGTTTTGAATTAATTAGTAATGTAGTTCAGAAAATTAATGAAAGCGTCAAATACTCTATCTTTAGATGGCATTAAGGTGATCCAAGTGTATTTCGACTTTTCATCAATGAATGTCATAAAGTACTTATTATTATCTCTTGATAAACATGGGGAAGTCCATACATCCGAGTGGACCAAATCAAAACATTTTTCATATATGGTAGAGGACTTAGGAAATACACTTTTACAATGTTTTCCTAAAATGCCAGACTCACAAACCGAGTTATTAAACGAAATATTAGGCAATATTATTTTCAAGGCACGCGAGTGAGGATGTCCCAATCTAGCGTGCCATATTGCATTAGAACTACTAGCTAAGCATGAATTAAAACTTGATAAAGTAGGATTGTTTGAAGAATCTTCTAAGATGTATAAGTCTCCTTTTGTGTTTCCTTCTCCAAGAACCCTTCCGGCCTTAATATCCTGAAAATGGAAACTATTAGGCCCAAAGATAGCATAAGCATCAAGATCAGTAGTAGCTCTCTTAACCGATACAAGATTCGAAGTGAAAGATGGCATGTAGAAAGCTTGAGATTCTTTGTCAAATAGTCTTAAACTTCCTATCCCTTTAACCGGTATTTTATCACCATTAGCAATCACTACATTTCCACTACAGTTTTAATGTTACTAATCAAATTTGGATTACTAATCATGTGATGAGAAGCTCCGGAATCAATAACAAGAGAAGTGCTAGTTTTAGTAGGTTTAGTAGCAAAGTAGGTGATACCGGACTCCTTTAGTGCAGCAATGGATCGAATGAGTGCCTCTAGGTCTGACTTGCGCACCACGTCATTCGAGTATGCTACCATGGCCATCTCATCTCCTTGCTTTGAGTTTTCGGTTTGAGGTTGTTTGGTTGCGGTTGAGGAGCTTGGCGCTTCTTGTGCTTGCTGAGCTTGAAACTTCCTTGGTTTGAACTCCCTTGGTTGCCAATCTTTGGGCTTGAGATGTGGATGAAGGATCCAGCAATCCTCCTTTGTATGACCATCTTTCTTGCAATGATCGCATGTTTTCCTATTCTTGCCTTTGTAGCCATGACTTGGTTGGTAATTGCCTTTATTAGCCGTTGGGAGTTCTTGTTTTCTACTAAAGAGACCAAAGGACCCTTGTTCCTTTTGAATTTGTGCACAAACTACATCGAGGCTAGGGAGCTTCTCCGATCTCAAGATGTGTTTTATGAGGTCATTAAATGCCGGATTGAGTGTGAGAAGTAAACCAAAGACCTTATCTTGTTCTCTCCTTTCTTCAATGATTGAAAAATCCTTAGTGCTTGGAAGTAACATCTCTAATTCAGCCCAAAGAGATCTAAATTTCCCAAAGTGTTGAGTAAATTCTAGATCCTCTTGGTTGAGATTGTTGATTGCCCTTTTCACTTCAAAGACCCGGGTCAAGTTGGAGACGTTCCCGTAAACATTCTTTAATGTATCCCAAAGCTCCTTTGCCGTGTCACAATAGGAGTATGCCTCTAGGATTGATGTGTCTAGTGAGTTTTGAAGGAGACCCAACACCGTTTGGTCCTCTTGAAACCATTTGATTTCCTCCTCGGTCTTGGTCTCATTTTCTTCATCTTGTGTGTCTTCTTTTGGGTTTTGTGTGATCTCAATGTGTCTCCACAAACCTCTTCCACACAAAGCAGTCTTTGTTGTTCTTGCCCACAGCAAGTAATTGATCTCTTTGACTGTAACCAGAATGATCATGGTTTTTAGATTTTCCATGATCTTCTTGGTGTTTAATCACAAAGCTAGCAACTTTCTCAACTCAGCACCAATGGATTTGAGGAATTTCTCTCAGAGAGAAATGAAGCTAGCAACGTGAAAAGAAGAAAAAGAAGTGAAAATCACAAAGCTAGCAACTTTCTCAACTCAGCACCAATGGATTTGAGGAATTTCTCTCAGAGAGAAATGAAGCTAGCAGCGTGAGAAAGGACAAAATAAAGAATAAAAGCTTGGAGAATGACTAGAAATGACAAGAACTGATGGAGAAATGATGGAGAAATGATGGAGAATGATGGAGAAATGATGGAGAATAATGGAGAATAATTAAGAATAAAGCGGAATAGATAGGAGCAAGATCAATGCTCTGATACCATGTTAGATTTTAGAGATTATAAATGAGAGATTTTGAGATAAATTAGAAGGAAAACCATAGTAGAACATTAGAGAAGAATTTCTTATTGATCTTTGTGAATTACATAGCATATTTATAGGAGAATTACAAGGGAACCTAGGTTTAACTTTAATTTGAACCAGCCAATAGGAGAGTAGTCTTGGGAGCGCCCTTGACCATGCCAGCCTGTTCCAGCCTGGTTCCAGCCCCTTCCTTGACCAAATGGATAAGAAGGAAGACCAAGGACAAGCCCCAATGCACCTGGACGCTCTAGTGACTTGGTGCATGATCCGAACATTGCCCAGCTTCTAGAAGACTCTAGAAGACTCTCCAAGACTCTCCAAGACTCTCCAAGACTCTCCAAGACTTCCTTAAACGTTCTGGAGGCTCCCTCAGGTCGTACGGTCTTGTACGGTCTTGTATGGCCTTGTACGGAATTGTACGGACTTGTACGGATCCGTATGGACTTGTACGGATACCCAAATCCAACCATCTTCCCTAAGCTCCCTTGATGATATGCTTGATTAATAGGAACCATGATGACCCACCTCATTAAAAACCTTAGTATGGAAAACCTCATGGGTCAAAACCATACTAAGGGAAAAAGAGTGTGGACTCCATGGCTAAGGAAATCACGGCCGAGACATATCTATGAGTCCAAGCTTTTAATGGATGAACTCACACACTTTTAAACTTGCTGCCTTGGTAAAAATGTCTGCCAATTGTTCTGAACTCCTTGTAAAGCATGGAAGAATGACCCTTTTCTCCACCATCTCTCGCACCTTGTGACAATCCACTTCAATATGCTTTGTCCTCTCATGGAACACTGAGTTGGACGCAATGTGAATAGCAGCTTGGTTGTCACAATGCATTGTGATTGGATCTGCCGATTCAATGCCCAAATCCTTGAGAAGAGCTTTCAGCCATGTTAGCTCATTTGTGAGCTTCCTCATTGCTCTATACTCAGCTTCAGCACTTGAACATGACACAACCTTTTGTTTCTTGCTCTTCCAAGTGACCAGGTTACCTCCAATGAATGTGCAATACCCAGTGGTGGATCTTTTATCCGTTTTGTCTCCAGCCCAGTCAGCATCACAATAACCCACAATTTCTGTGCTTTTGTTGCAACCCATCCAAATGCCTTGACCTGGAGCTCCTTTGAGATATTTGAGGATCCGATCCACCATGTTCCAATGATGCACTTTTGGAGCTTGCATATGTTGGCTCACCTGGTTCACAGCAAAACACAAATCAGGACGAGTTATGGTAAGATAAATCAACTTACCAACCATTCTCCGATATTGCTTGACATCTTCAAAAGGTTTATCTTCAAGCTCCCCCTCTCGTATGACTTTGTATCCTTCTTCTAAGGGAGTCTTTGCTGGTTTGGCTCCTAGCTTTCCTGCCCCAGCCAATAGATCAAGAGTGTACTTCCTTTGGGATAAGAAGAGTCCTTCATTGGACCTATAGACTTCAATCCCTAGAAAATATTTCAACTCTCCAAGATCTTTAATATCAAATACAGATTTTAAATATGCTTTTGTATCTTTAATACCTACCTTGTCTTTCCCAGAGATGATAATATCATCCACATAAATGAGAATGACTACAATACCTTCTTGGCTTTGCAAGGTGAAAAGTGTATGATCTGCCTCAGACTTCTTGAAGCCTTTACTCTTGAGTGTTGTACTCAACTTGTGGTACCATGCTCGAGGAGATTGCTTCAGTCCATAGATTGCTTTCTTGAGTCTCAACACCTTTCCTGGTGCAATTGAGTCCTCCAAGCCTGGTGGTGGAGTCATGTAGACTTCATCCTCTAGTTCCCCTTGCAAGAATGCATTCTTGACGTCCATCTGCCAAAGATCCCATTTCAAGTTAGTAGCTAAGGATAAAATAACTCTTACCGTATGAAGTTTTGCCACAGGTGCAAATGTGTCAAGGTAGTCCTCTCCATAGGTTTGAGTGAATCCTCTAGCCACCAGCCTAGCCTTGTAACGCTCTATTTCTCCATCACTTCTATACTTGATAGTGAAGATCCATCTAGAGCTTACGTCCTTCTTCCCTTTTGGCAGTTCAGCTTCATCCCAAGTGTGGTTAATTTCCATAGCTTTCTTTTCTTCACCAACAGCATCTCTCCATACTTTAAGCTCCTTGGCTTCTTCATAGGTTGTTGGAATCTCAGCTTCATCCAACTTGCCCATGTAGGCTTGATGATCCAATGGGAAATGAGCTAGAGTGCAAACAGCTTGAATGGGATGAGCAACTGCCTTGTTGTTGTAGTACACTCGGGTTTGGTTCCAATGTTCTGGTCCAAACCTTTGTCTTGTACTTCTCCTTAAACCCCCTTCTTGATATTGAACTTGAGGTTCTGGCCCTTCAAAGTCAGAATCTGAGGTTTGAGCTTCTTCTTGACTTTCCGGACTCTCTTCACTTTGATCATGAACCGCTTCATTGCGAACTTCTGATTCATTTTGATCATGAATTGTTGAGTCTTGTTGAGCCACTACTGGATCCTCTTGTTTATTGCCTCCCTCAGGATCAAAGGGTATAGTTTCTTCATTTGATTGAGATGTGCTTGTACTAGCTTCTGGCTGATGTAATCCAAGGTTTTCCAAGATTTTTCTCAAATTGCTAGCTCGGTCTGATGATGAGGATGATAGATTCTCCAATTCTTTCCAGTTCTTCTCATTATAGAACCCTTTCGTTTCAACAAACTTCACGTCCCTTGAGATTAGAATCTTCCTTGTTTCCGGAACAAAGCATTTGTAACCTTTTTGTGTTGTGGAGTATCTTCACACTTTTAGCTTCCAACTTGTTTCTTTGTTCTCCTGGGATTAATACAAAACAAACACACCCAAACACACGTAAGTGGTTAATGGCGGGTTTAGAGTTGTTTAATACCTCAAATGGAGAGTGATCATCCAAAATTTTTGTTGGCATTCGGTTGATCAAATAGCATGCTGAAACCACAGCATCTCCCCAAAATCTCTTGGGAACACTTGTGTGGAACATCATAGACCGGGCCACTTCCATTAAGTGCCTATTCTTTCTTTCAGCAACTCCATTTTGCTGAGGAGTGTATGGGCAGCTGGTTTGATGGACTATCCCATGGTTTGCTAAGTGTTGTTTGAAGGCATTGCTTGTGTACTCTCCACCATTATCTGATCTAAAAATTTTAATCTTGGCATTATAATGGTTAGTCACATATGCTTGAAATTTTTTAAATGCTTCTAGAACTCTATCTTTGGATGGAAGAAGTGTTAGCCATGTATATTTTGATTTTTCATCTATAAAGGTGACAAAGTATTTATGATGTTCTCTAGATTCACATGGTGAGGTCCAAACATCAGAATGAATTAAATCAAAACACTTTTCATAGATAGTTGGAGACTTGGAAAACACAGATTTACAATGTTTGCCAAGTATACAAGCTTCACATTCATCATTTTTGAAAGAAATCCTAGGCAACAATAGTTCTAATGCTCTAGAGTGCGGATGACCTAGCCTTGCATGCCAAATTGAACTACTAACATTAGAAACATTCAGACTAAAACTACAAAATAAATTGGAGTCCGGCTTGTTATTTTCAAGAACATACAGCTCCTCCTTTGCTACTCCTTTTCCGAGTAGTTTCATGGTCTCAATATCCTGAAAGTGTACATCATTAGGACCAAATATAGCATAACAATTCAAATCAGATGTAACTTTCTTTACGGATAACAAATTTGAAGTAAACTTAGGCATGTAGAAAGCGTTTGAATCTTTTCCAAATAACCTAAGATTTCCTACTCCATCAATAGGAATACTATCTCCATTTGCTATAATGACATTACCTACAGCCGGTTTTATGTTATTCATTAGATGTGCATCACTTATCATATGATGTGATGCACCAGAATCTACAATCAAAGGCTTTGAAATGTTTTGAGCATGAAGAGAGTTTCCAGAAACCATACCTGACCTACCAGCCTCTTTCAAGGCTTTGATGAGAGCTTCCAAATCTGATTTCCTCACAAATTCAGATTCTTGTTGATATGGCACCAAAGCTCTCATTTCTCCTTCTTCAGCCCTCTTGGATGTCCCAGCCTGATTCCCAGCCACTTCTTGGGAGACATTAGCTCTTGGTTCCTTCCACCAGCTTGGTTTTAGATGAGGATGGAGCTTCCAGCATTTTTCCTTTGTGTGCCCCTCTTTCTTGCAATGCTCACAAATTGCATTTGATCCCACTTTCTTGTTCTGGTTTGATCCCAACGGTTTGTAAAATCCTTTGTTGGCGTCTCCCAGCTCTACTTTGTTAGCCATAACCAGCTTGCCCTTTCCCCCAAATAGACCATGAGATCCTTGCTCCTTTTGTATCTTGGAGCACAATTCATCTAGGCTGGGGAGATTGTCTGCCCTAAGGAGGTGCTTAATGAGATCCTTGTAAGTTGGATTTAAGGTCAATAGCAGACCAAAGACCTTGTCTTGTTCGCGCCTCTCATTTAACACCAAAGGATCAATCGTGCTTGGCCTTAACATTTCTAGTTCAGCCCACAATGATCTGAATTTGCCAAAGTGCTTTGTAAACTCCAAATATTCTTGGCTTAGATCATTGATAGCCTTCTTGACTTCATAGATTCTGCTCAAGTTTGAAGTATTCCCATACACGGTTTGAAGAGTATCCCACAATTCCTTTGCATTTTCACAGTAGGAGTTGGCTTCAAGGATGGATGCTTCATGAGAGTTCTGGATGATTCCGACCACCATTTGGTCCTCTTGGAACCACTTATCTTCATAATTACCGATGGCTTCTTCTCCATCTTTTGGATCTTGTCCTTTCAAGACATGGCTCCAAAGCCCACGACCACATAGAGCTGTTCTTATCATTCTTGACCACAGCAAATAGTTGACACCCTTCAAGATGACTGGAATAACAATTGGTTTAGAATTTTCCATGGTGTTTCAAGATTTATTCACCGGATAATTCTATTAACCAGAGGATTAAGATATTTTCTCAAGAAAATATTAGAAAAGCTTTAAGAAATACACTTTTTCAGCCTTTTCACAACTCAAGAGTCAATGACTTTGAGGACTAAATCTCAGAGTGAAAAAGGATTGACAAAGAGTATTCCCAGAATTTTAGAGTGAAAAAAAAAATTTTAGAGAAGCTTCAAAAAATACACTTTTTCAGCCTTTTCACAACTCAAGAGTCAATGACTTTGAGGACTAAGTCTCAGAGTGAAAAAGGATTGACAAAGAGTATTCCCAGAATTTTAAAAGAAGAGAATTTGAAAATAGGATAACAAGAGCTTGATTTAGTTAAGAACCTTGCTCTGATACCATGTTGAATTTGCGGAATAGAAGATTAGAGAGTTTGAGAGTGCTTGAAAGAGAAACAATAGAATGAGAGATAAAGAGAAGTTTCCATTAGAATTGATTAAGTGTTACAAAGGGTGTACAACATGTATATATAGAGGGGAGCCACGAAAATAGAAGGTGTAGAAGGGTTTCACATCATTCAAATTTCTCTCCAATCTCTTATTTGAAATTCAAACACATCTCCTTCCTTTTCACACTTTCCGAGACATCCACTTGTGCACCCAAAGTCTTCAGCCTTCTAGAAGACTTCTTAATGGACTTGCATATGTTGAATAAGGCCTCTTCTCTTCATTGGGTCTTAAGCTAATGTATTCTCTCATTATTCAACACAAGACTCACACACCGAGTTATTAAACGAAATATTCGGCAATATTATTTCCAAGGCACGCGAGTGAGGATATCCCAATCTAGCGTGCCATATTGCATTAGAACTACTAGCTAAGCATGAATTAAAACTTGATAAAGTAAGATTGCTTTAAGAATCTTCTAAGATGTATAAGTCTCCTTTTGTGTTTCCTTCTCCAAGAACCCTTCCGGTCTTAATATCCTGAAAATAGAAACTATTAGGCCCAAAGATAGCATAAGCATCAAGATCAGTAGTAGCTCTCTTAACCGATACAAGATTTGAAGTGAAAGATGGCATGTAGAAAGCTTGAGATTCTTTGTCAAATAGTTTTAAACTTCCTATTCCTTTAACCGGTATCCTATCACCATTAGCAATCACTACATTTCCACTAGCAGTTTTAATGTTACTAATCAAATTTGGATTACTAATCATGTGATGAGAAGCTCCAGTCTTATTAGGTTTGGTAGCAAAGTATGTGATACCGGACTCCTTTAGTGCGGCGATGGATCGAATGAGTGCTTCTAAGTCTGACTTGCGCACCACGTCATTTGAATATGCTACCATGGCCATCTCATCTCTTTGCTTCAAGCTTTTGGTTTGAGGTTGTTTTGTTGAGTTTGATGAGCTTGGCGTTTCTTGTGCTTGATGAGCTTGGAACTTTCTTGGCTTGAATTCCCTTGGATGCCAATCTTTGGGCTTGAGATGTGGATGAAGGATCCAGCAATCCTCCTTTGTATGACCATCCTTCTTGCAATGATCGCATGTTTTTCTATTCTTGCCTTTGTAGCCTTGATTTGGTTGGTAATTGCCCTTATTGGCCATTGGGAGTTCTTGTTTACCACTAAAGAGACCAAAGGACCCTTGTTCCTTTTGAATTTGTGCACAAACTTCATCAAGTCTAGGGAGCTTCTCCGATCTTAAGATATGCTTTATGAGGTCGTTAAACGTCGGATTGAGTGTGAGAAGCAAACCGAAGACCTTATCTTCTTCTCTTCTTTCTTCAATGATTGAAAAATCCTTTGTGCTTGGACGTAACATCTCTAATTCAGCCCAAAGAGATCTAAATTTCCCAAAGTGTTGAGTAAATTCTAGATCCTCTTGATTGAGATTGTTGATTGCCCTTTTTACTTCGAAGACGCGTGTCAAGTTGGAGATGTTCCCGTAGACATTCTTTAGTGTATCCCAAAGCTCTTTTGCGGTGTCACAATAGGAGTATGCCTCTAGGATTGATGGGTCTAGTGAGTTTTGAAGGAGACCCAAAACTGTTTGGTCTTCTTGAAACCATTTGATTTCCTCCTCGGTCTTGGTCTCATTTTCTTCATCTTGTGTGTCTTCTTTAAGGTTTTGTGTGATCTCAATGTGTCTCCACAAACCTCTTCCACACAAAGCAGTCTTAGTTGTTCTTGCCCACAACAAGTAATTATTCCCTTTGAGGGTAATCGGAATGATCATGGTTTTTAGATTTTCCATGATTTTCTTGGTGTTTAATCACAAACCTAGCAACTTTCTCAACTCAGCACCAATGGATTTGAGGAATTTCTCTCAGAGAGAAATGAGGCTAGCAACGTGAAAGGAAGAAAAATGAAGTGAAAATCACAAAGCTAGCAACTTTCTCAACTCAGCACCAATGGATTTGAGGAATTTCTCTCAAAGAGAAATGAAGCTAGCAGCGTGAGAAAGGAGAAAATAAAGAAGAAAAACGTGGAGAATGAGTAGAAATGACAAGAACTGATGGAGAAATGATGGAGAAATGATGGAGAATGATGGAGAATAACCAAGAATAAAGCGGAATAGATAGGAGCAAGATCAATGCTCTGATACCATGTTAGATTTTAGAGATTATAAATGAGAGATTTTGAGATAAACTAGAAGAAACACCATAGTAGAATATTAGAGAAGAATTTCTTATTGATCTTTGTGAAATACATAGCATATTTATAGGAGAATTACAAGGGAACCTAGGTTTAACTTTAATTTGAACCAGCCAATAGGAGTGTAGTCTTTGGGCGTCCTTGACCATGCCAGCCTGTTTCCAGCCCCTTCCTTGACCAAATGGATAAGAAGGAAGACCAAGGACAAGGTGCCAATGCACCTGGACACTCAAGTGGCTTGGTGCATGATCCAAACGTTTCCAAGCTTCTAGAAGACTCTCGAAGGCTTCCTCAAATGTTCCGGAGGCTCCCTATGGTCGTACGGACTTGTACGGATCCGTACAGACTTGTACGGACTTGTACGGACTTGTACGGATCCGTACGGACTTGTACGGACACCCAAATCCAACCATCTTCCCTAAGCTCCCTTGATGATAAGCTTGATTAATACCTTTTCTCCACCATCTCTCGCACCTTGTGACAATCCACTTCAATATGCTTTGTCCTCTCAAGGAATACTAAGGATGGATGCTTCAAGAGAGTTTCTGGAAGATTCCGAGCACCATTTGGTCCTCTTGGAACCACTTATCTTCATAATTACCGATGGCTTCTTCTCCATCTTTAGTGGTTTCTTCCTCTTCCATTTTCTTAGGCTCTTTTGGATCTTGTCCTTTCAAGACATGCCTCCAAAGCCCACGACCACATAGAGCTGTTCTTATCATTCTTGACCACAGCAAATAGTTGACACCCATCAAGATGACTGGAATGACAATTGTTTTAGAGTTTTTCATGGTGTTTCAAGATTTATTCACTGGACAATTCTATTAACCAGAGGATTAAGATATTTTCTCAAGAAAATATTAGAGAAGCTTCAAGAAATACACTTTTCAGCCTTTTCATAACTCAAGAGTCAATGACTTTGAGGACTAAGTCTCAGAGTGAAAAAAGATTGACAAAGAGTATTCCCAGAATTTTAGAGTGAAAAAGAAAATTATAGTGACGCTTCAAAAATACACTTTTTCAGCCTTTTCACAACTCAAGAGTCAATGACTTTGAGGACTAAGTCTCAGAGTGAAAAAAGATTGACAAAGAGTATTCCCAGAATTTTAAAGGAAGAGATTTGAAAATGGGATAACAAGAGCTTGATTTAGTTAAGAACCTTGCTCTGATACCATGTTGAATTTGCGGAATAGAAGATTAGAGAGTTTGAGAGTGCTTGAAAGAGAAACAATAGAATGAGAGATAAAGAGAAGTTTCCATTAGAATTGAGTGAGTGTTACAAAGGGTGTACAACATGTATATATAGAGGAGAGCCACGAAATTAGGAGGTGAAGAAGGGTTTCACAACATTCAATTTCCCTCCAATATCTTATTTGAAATTCAAACACATCTCTTTCTTTTTTACACTTTACGAGACACCCACTTGTTGTTGAATTTGCGGAATAAAAGATTAGAGAGTTTGAGAGTGCTTGAAAGAGAAACAATAGAATGAGAGATAAAGAGAAGTTGCCATTAGAATTGAGTGAGTGTTACAAAGGGTGTACAACATGTATATATAGAGGAGAGCCACGAAATTAGGAGGTGAAGAAGGGTTTCACAACATTCAATTTCCCTTCAATCTCTTATTTGAAATTCAAACTCATCTCCTTCCTTTTCACACTTCCCGAGACACCCACTTGTGCACCCAAAGTCTTCACCCTTCTAGAAGACTTCTTAATGGGCTTGCATATGTTGAATAAGGCCTCTTCTCTTCTTTGGGTCTTAAGCTAATGTATTCTCTCATTATTCAACACTCCCCCTCAAGCTTAACCGTAGAGAAACCAAAGGTTAAGCTTGGAACCATGATGACCCACCTCATTAAAAACCTTAGTATGGAAAACCTCATGGGACAAAACCATACTAAGAGAAAAAGAGTGTGGACTCCATGGCTAAGGAAATCACGGTCGAGACATATCTATGAGTCCAAGCTTTTAATGGATGAACTCACACACTTTTAAACTTGCTGCCTTGGTAAAAATGTCTGCCAATTGTTCTGAACTCCTTGTAAAGCATGGAAGAATGACCCTTTTCTCCACCATCTCTCGCACCTTGTGACAATCCACTTCAATATGCTTTGTCCTCTCATGGAACACTGAGTTGGACGCAATGTGAATAGCAGCTTGGTTGTCACAATGCATTGTGATTGGATCTGCCGATTCAATGCCCAAATCCTTGAGAAGAGCTGTCAGCCATGTTAGCTCATTTGTGAGCTTCCTCATTGCTCTATACTCAGCTTCAGCACTTGAACATGACACAACCTTTTGTTTCTTGCTCTTCCAAGTGACCAGGTTACCTCCAATGAATGTGCAATACCCAGTGGTGGATCTTTTATCCGTTTTGTCTCCAGCCCAGTCAGCATCACAATAACCCACAATTTCTGTGCTTTTGTTGCAACCCATCCAAATGCCTTGACCTGGAGCTCCTTTGAGATATTTGAGGATCCGATCCACCATGTTCCAATGATGCACTTTTGGAGCTTGCATATGTTGGCTCACCTGGTTCACAGCAAAACACAAATCAGGACGAGTTATGGTAAGATAAATCAACTTACCAACCATTCTCCGATATTGCTTGACATCTTCAAAAGGTTTATCTTCAAGCTCCCCCTCTCGTATGACTTTGTATCCTTCTTCTAAGGGAGTCTTTGCTGGTTTGGCTCCTAGCTTTCCTGCCCCAGCCAATAGATCAAGAGTGTACTTCCTTTGGGATAAGAAGAGTCCTTCATTGGACCTATAGACTTCAATCCCTAGAAAATATTTCAACTCTCCAAGATCTTTAATATCAAATACAGATTTTAAATATGCTTTTATATCTTTAATACCTACCTTGTCTTTCCCAAAGATGATAATATCATCCACATAAATGAGAATGACTACAATACCTTCTTGGCTTTGCAAGGTGAAAAGTGTATGATCTGCCTCAGACTTCTTGAAGCCTTTACTCTTGAGTGTTGTACTCAACTTGTGGTACCATGCTCGAGGAGATTGCTTCAGTCCATAGATTGCTTTCTTGAGTCTCAACACCTTTCCTGGTGCAATTGAGTCCTCCAAGCCTGGTGGTGGAGTCATGTAGACTTCATCCTCTAGTTCCCCTTGCAAGAATGCATTCTTGACATCCATCTGCCAAAGATCCCATTTCAAGTTAGTAGCTAAGGATAAAATAACTCTTACCGTATGAAGTTTTGCCACAGGTGCAAATGTGTCAAGGTAGTCCTCTCCATAGGTTTGAGTGAATCCTCTAGCCACCAGCCTAGCCTTGTAACGCTCTATTTCTCCATCACTTCTATACTTGATAGTGAAGATCCATCTAGAGCTTACATCCTTCTTCCCTTTTGGCAGTTCAGCTTCATCCCAAGTGTGGTTAATTTCCATAGCTTTCTTTTCTTCACCAACAGCATCTCTCCATACTTTAAGCTCCTTGGCTTCTTCATAGGTTATTGGAATCTCAGCTTCATCCAACTTGCCCATGTAGGCTTGATGATCCAATGGGAAATGAGCTAGAGTGCAAACATCTTGAATGGGATGAGCAACTGCCTTGTTGTTGTAGTACACTCGGGTTTGGTTCCAATGTTCTGGTCCAAACCTTTGTCTTGTACTTCTCCTTAAACCCCCTTCTTGATATTGAACTTGAGGTTCTGGCCCTTCAAAGTCAGAATCTGAGGTTTGAGCTTCTTCTTGACTTTCCAGACTCTCTTCACTTTGATCATGAACCGCTTCATTGCGAACTTCTAATTCATTTTGATCATGAATTATTGAGTCTTGTTGAGCCACTACTGGATCCTCTTGTTTATTGCCTCCCTCAGGATCAAAGGGTATAGTTTCTTCATTTGATTGAGATGTGCTTGTACTAGCTTCTGGCTGATGTAATCCAAGGTTCTCCAAGATTTTTCTCAAATTGCTAGCTCGGTCTGATGATGAAGATGATAGATTCTCCAATTCTTTCCAGTTCTTCTCATCATAGAACCCTTTCGTTTCAACAAACTTCACGTCCCTTGAGACTAGAATCTTCCTTGTTTCCGGAACAAAGCATTTGTAACCTTTTTGTGTTGTGGAGTATCCAATGAACATGCTCTTCACACTTTTAGCTTCCAACTTGTTTCTTTGTTCTCCTGGGATTAATACAAAACAAACACACCCAAACACACGTAAGTGGTTAATGGCGGGTTTAGAGTTGTTTAATACCTCAAATGGAGAGTGATCATCCAAAATTTTTGTTGGCATTCGGTGGATCAAATAGCATGCTGAAACCACAGCATCTCCCCAAAATCTCTTGGGAACACTTGTGTGGAACATCATAGATCGGACCACTTCCATTAAGTGCCTATTCTTTCTTTCAGCAACTCCATTTTGCTGAGGAGTGTATGGGCAGCTGGTTTGATGGACTATCCCATGGTTTGCTAAGTGTTGTTTGAAGGCATTGCTTGTGTACTCTCCACCATTATCTGATCTAAAAATTTTAATCTTGGCATTATAATGGTTAGTCACATATGCTTGAAATTTTCTAAATGCTTCTAG
Organism: Cardamine chenopodiifolia; assembly: GCA_963922655.1. NCBI lineage: Eukaryota > Viridiplantae > Streptophyta > Magnoliopsida > Brassicales > Brassicaceae > Cardamine > Cardamine chenopodiifolia. Next base: position 13,986,811 of record OZ000481.1, on the reverse strand, counting down.
AACTCTATCTTTGGATGGAAGAAGTGTTAGCCATGTATATTTTGATTTTTCATCTATAAAGGTGACAAAGTATTTATGATGTTCTCTAGATTCACATGGTGAGGTCCAAACATCAGAATGAATTAAATCAAAACACTTTTCATAGATAGTTGGAGACTTGGAAAACACAGATTTACAATGTTTGCCAAGTATACAAGCTTCACATTCATCATTTTTGATTGAAATCCTAGGCAACAATAGTTCTAATGCTCTAGAGTGCGGATGACCTAGCCTTGCATGCCAAATTGAACTACTAACAATAGAAACATTCAGACTAAAACTATAAAATAAATTGGAGTCCGGTTTGTTATTTTCAAGAACATACAGCTCCTCCTTTGCTACTCCTTTTCCGAGTAGATTCATGGTCTCAATATCCTGAAAGTGTACATCATTAGGACCAAATATAGCATAACAATTCAAATCAGATGTAACTTTCTTTACGGATAACAAATTTGAAGTAAACTTAGGCATGTAGAAAGCGTTTGAATCTTTTCCAAATAACCTAAGATTTCCTACTCCATCAATTGGAATACTATCTCCATTTGCTATAATGACATTACCTACAGCCGGTTTTATGTTATTCATTAGATGTGCATCACTTATCATATGATGTGATGCACCAGAATCTACAATCAAAGGCTTTGAAATGTTTTGAGCATGAAGAGAGTTTCCAGAAACCATACCTGACCTACCAGCCTCTTTCAAGGCTTTGATGAGAGCTTCCAAATCTGATTTCCTCACAAATTCAGATTCTTGTTGATATGGCACCAAAGCTCTCATTTCTCCTTCTTCAGCCCTCTTGGATGTCCCAGCCTGATTCCCAGCCACTTCTTGGGAGACATTAGCTCTTGGTTCCTTCCACCAGCTTGGTTTTAGATGAGGATGGAGCTTCCAGCATTTTTCCTTTGTGTGCCCCTCTTTCTTGCAATGCTCACAAATTGCATTTGATCCCACTTTCTTGTTCTGGTTTGATCCCAACGGTTTGTAAAATCCTTTGTTGGCGTCTCCCAGCTCTACTTTGTTAGCCATAACCAGCTTGCCCTTTCCCCCAAATAGACCATGAGATCCTTGCTCCTTTTGTATCTTGGAGCACACTTCATCTAGGCTGGGGAGATTGTCTGCCCTAAGGAGGTGCTTAATGAGATCCTTGTAAGTTGGATTTAAGGTCAATAGCAGACCAAAGACCTTGTCTTGTTCGCGCCTCTCATTTAACACCAAAGGATCAATCGTGCTTGGCCTTAACATTTCTAGTTCAGCCCACAATGATCTGAATTTGCCAAAGTGCTTTGTAAACTCCAAATATTCTTGGCTTAGATCATTGATAGCCTTCTTGACTTCATAGATTCTGCTCAAGTTTGAAGTATTCCCATACACGGTTTGAAGAGTATCCCACAATTCCTTTGCATTTTCACAGTAGGAGTAGGCTTCAAGAGTTATTCTATTAACCAGAGGATTAAGAGATTTTCTCAAGAAAATATTAGAGAAGCTTCAAGAAATACACTTTTCCAGCCTTTTCACAACTCAAGAGTCATTGACTTTGAGGATTAAGTCTCAGAGTGAAAAAGGATTGACAAAGAGTATTCCCAGAATTTTAGAGTGAAAAAGAAAATTTTAGAGAACCTTTAAGAAATACACTTTTTCAGCCTTTTCACAACTCAAGAGTCAATGACTTTGAGGACTAAGTCTCAGAGTGAAAAAGGATTGACAAAGAGTATTCCCAGAATTTTAAAGGAAGAGATTTGAAAATGGGATAACAAGAGCTTGATTTAGTTAAGAACCTTGCTCTGATACCATGTTGAATTTGCGGAATAGAAGATTAGAGAGTTTGAGAGTGTTTGAAAGAGAAACAATAGAATGAGAGATAAAGAGAAGTTTCCATTAGAATTGAGTGAGTGTTACAAAGGGTGTACAACATGTATATATAGAGGAGAGCCACGAAATTAGGAGGTGAAGAAGGGTTTCACAACATTCAATTTCCCTCCAATATCTTATTTGAAATTCAAACTCATCTCCTTCCGTTTCACACTTCCCGAGACACCCACTTGTGCACCCAAAGTCTTCACCCTTCTAAAAGACTTCTTAATGGGCTTGCATATGTTGAATAAGGCCTCTTCTCTTCTTTGGGTCTTAAGCTAATGTATTCTCTCATTATTCAACACTTGTCCACCTAAAGTCCTCAACCTTCTAGAAGACTTCTTAATGGGCTTGCATATGTTGAATAAGGCCTCTTCTCTTCTTTGGTTCTTAAGCTAATGTATTCTCTCATTATTCAATACTTCATAGGTTGTTGGAATCTCAGCTTAATCCAACTTGCCCATGTAGGCTTGATGTTCCAATGGGAAATGAGCTAGAGTGCAAACATCTTGAATGGGATGAGCAACTGCCTTGTTGTTGTAGTACACTCGGGTTTGGTTCCAATGTTCTGGTCCAAACCTTTGTCTTGTACTTCTCCTTAAACCCCCTTCTTGATATTGAACTTGAGGTTCTGGCCCTTCAAAGTCAGAATCTGAGGTTTGAGCTTCTTCTTGACTTTCCAGACTCTCTTCACTTTGATCATGAACCGCTTCATTGCAAACTTCTGATTCATTTTGATCATGAATTATTGAGTCTTGTTGAGTCACTACTGGATCCTCTTGTTTATTGCCTCCCTCAGGATCAAAGGGTATAGTTTCTTCATTTGATTGAGATGTGCTTGTACTAGCTTCTGGCTGATGTAATCCAAGGTTCTCCAAGATTTTTCTCAAATTGCTAGCTCGGTCTGATGATGAGGATGATAGATTCTCCAATTCTTTCCAGTTCTTCTCATCATAGAACCCTTTCGTTTCAACAAACTTCACGTCCCTTGAGACTAGAATCTTCCTTGTTTCCGGAACAAAGCATTTGTAACCTTTTTGTGTTGTGGAGTATCCAATGAACATGTTCTTCACACTTTTAGCTTCCAACTTGTTTCTTTGTTCTCCTGGGATTAATACAAAACAAACACACCCAAACACACGTAAGTGGTTAATGGCGGGTTTAGAGTTGTTTAATACCTCAAATGGAGAGTGATCATCCAAAATTTTTGTTGGCATTCGGTGGATCAAATAGCATGCTGAAACCACAGCATCTCCCCAAAATCTCTTGGGAACACTTGTGTGGAACATCATAGATCGGGCCACTTCCATTAAGTGCCTATTCTTTCTTTCAGCAACTCCATTTTGCTGAGGAGTGTATGGGCAGCTGGTTTGATGGACTATCCCATGGTTTGCTAAGTGTTGTTTGAAGGCATTGCTTGTGTACTCTCCACCATTATCTGATCTAAAAATTTTAATCTTGGCATTATAATGGTTAGTCACATATGTAACTCTATTTGGCATGCTAGATTAGGCCATCCTCACCCTAGAGCATTAGGACTGTTGTTACCTAGTATTTCGTTTAAAAATGATGTACGTGAAGCTTGTATACTTGGCAAACATTGTAAGTCTGTGTTTTCCAAGTCTCCAACTATCTATGAAAAGTGTTTTGGTTTAATTCATTCTGATGTTTGGACCTCACCGTGTGAATCTAGAGAACATCATAAATATTTTGTCACTTTCATAGATGAAAAATCAAAATATACTTGGCTATCACTTCTTCCATCTAAGGACCGAGTACTAGAAGCATTTAGGAATTTTCAAGCATATGTGACTAACCATTATAATGCAAAGATTAAAATTTTTATATCAGATAATGGTGGAGAGTACACAAGTCATGCTTTCAAACAACACTTAGCAAAACATGGGATAATCCATCAAACAAGCTGCCCATACACTCCTCAATAAAATGGAGTTGCTGAAAGAAAAAATAGTCATTTGATGGAAGTGTCACGGTCTATGATGTTCCACACCAATGTTCCAAAGAAGTTTTGGGGGGATGTTATGGTTTTAGCATGTTACTTAATCAACAGAATGCCTACAAAAATCCTAAAAGATCATTCTCCGTTTGAGGTATTAAACAACACTAAACCCTCCATTAACCACTTACTGTGTTTGGTTGTGTGTGCTTTGTTTTAATCCCAGGAGAACAACGCAACAAGCTGGATGCTAAGAGTGTGAAGAGCATGTTCATTGGGTACTCCACAACACAAAAGGGTTACAAATGCTATGTTCTAGACTCAAGAAAGGTTATAGTCTCAAGGGATGTGAAGTTTGTGGAAACCAAGGGATTCTATGGTGAGAAGAACTGGGAAGAATTGAAGAATCTATCATCCTCACCATCAGACCGAGCAACAAACTTAAGGAGGATCTTGGAAAGTATTGGACTGCATCAACAAGAAAATAGCATAAGCACATCACATCAAGTTGAAGAAGTTATTCCCCTTGATCATAACAGAGGCAATGAAGAAGAGGAGCCAATCTTGGCATCACAAGAAGACTCAGCAATTCATGATTAAAGTGAATCAGCAGTTCAAAATGAAGCGGTTTATGATCAAAATGAAGCGGATCCGGAAATTCAAAAAGAAGAACAAGCTCAAGAAGTACCCTTAAGGAGAAGTACAAGACAATGGTTTGGCCCAGAATATTGGAAGCAAACCCGGGTGTATTACAACAACAAGGCAGTTGCGCATCCAATTCAAGCTGTTTGCACTCTAGCTCACTTCCCACTAGAACATCAAGTATACATTGGCACGCTGGATAAAGCTGAGATTCCAACAAACTATGAAGAAGCCAAGAAACACAAAGTATTGAGAGATTCAGTTGGAGAAGAAAAAAGGGCTATGGAAATCAACAACACTTGGTATGAAGTAGAACTGCCAAAAGGAAAGAAGGTTGTAAGCTCTAGATGGATCTTCACTATCAAGTATAGAAGTGATGGAGAAATAGAGCGTTACAAGGCTAGGCTGGTGGCTAGAGGATTCACTCAAACCTATGGAGAGGACTACCTTGACACATTTGCACATGTGGCAAAACTTCATACGGTAAGAGTTATTTTATCCTTAGCTACTAACTTGGAATGGGATCTTTGGCAGATGGACGTCAAGAATGCATTCTTGCAAGGAGAACTAGAGGATGAAGTATATATGACTCCACCACCTGGCTTGGAGGACTCAATTGCACCAGGAAAGGTGCTAAGACTCAAGAAAGCCATTTATGGACTGAAACAATCTCCTCGAGCATGGTACCACAAGCTGAGTACAACACTCAAGAGTAGAGGCTTCAAGAAGTCAGAAGCAGATCACACACTTTTCACATTGCAAAGCTAAGAAGGTATTGTAGTCATTCTCATTTACGTGGATGATAGAATCATCTCTGGGAATGACAAGGTAAGTGTTCAAGATACTAAAACATTCTTGAAATCTGTATTTGATATTAGGGATCTTGGAGAGCTAAAATACTTTCTAGGGATTGAGGTTTGTAGGTCTAAAGAAGGACTCTTTTTCTCCCAAAGAAAATACACTCTTGATCTATTGACTGAGGCAGGAAAGCTAGGAGCTAAACCTGCCAAAACTCCCCTAGAAGAAGGATACAAAGTCATACGAGAGGGGGAGCCTGAAGACAAACCATTAGATAATGTTAAACAATACAGGAAAATGGTTGGTAAGTTGATTTACCTTACTATTACTCGTCCTGATTTGTGCTTTGCTGTGAACCAGGTGAGCCAACATATGCAAGCTCCAAAAGTGCATCATTGGAACATGGTGGATCGGATCCTCAAATATCTCAAAGGAGCCCCAGGTCAAGGCATTTGGATGGGTTGCAACAAAAGCACATTGTTGGGAGCTTAGGGAAGATGGTTGGATTTGGGTGTCCGTACAAGTCCGTACAAGTCCGTACGGATCCGTACAAGGCCGTACAAGACCGTACAAGACCGTACGACCTAAGGGAGCCTCCGGAACGTTTAAGGAAGTCTTGGAGAGTCTTGGAGAGTCTTCTAGAGTCTTCTAGAAGCTGGGCAATGTTCGGATCATGCACCAAGTCACTAGAGCGTCCAGGTGCATTGGAGCTTGTCCTTGGTCTTCCTTCTTATCCATTTGGTCAAGGAAGGGGCTGGAACCAGGCTGGAACAGGCTGGCATGGTCAAGGGCGCTCCCAAGACTACTCTCCTATTGGCTGGTTCAAATTAAAGTTAAACCTAGGTTCCCTTGTAATTCTCCTATAAATATGCTATGTAATTCACAAAGATCAATAAGAAATTCTTCTCTAATGTTCTACTATGGTTTTCCTTCTAATTTATCTCAAAATCTCTCATTTATAATCTTTAAAATCTAACATGGTATCAGAGCATTGATCTTGCTCCTATCTATTCCGCTTTATTCTTAATTATTCTCCATTATTCTCCATCATTTCTCCATCATTCTCCATCATTTCTCCATCATTTCTCCATCAGTTCTCCATCAGTTCTTGTCATTTCTAGTCATTCTCCAAGCTTTTATTCTTTATTTTCTCCTTTCTCACGCTGCTAGCTTCATTTCTCTCTAAGAGAAATTCCTCAAATCCATTGGTGCTGAGTTGAGAAAGTTGCTAGCTTTGTGATTTTCACATATTTTTCTTCCTTTCACGTTGCTAGCTTCATTTCTCTCTGAGAGAAATTCCTCAAATCCATTGGTGCTGAGTTGAGAAAGTTGCTAGCTTTGTGATTAAACACCAAGAAGATCATGGAAAATCTAAAAACCAGGATTATTCCGGTTACACTCAAAGGGATCAATTACTTGCTGTGGGCAAGAACAACAAAGACTGCTTTGTGTGGAAGAGGTTTGTGGAGACACATTGAGATCACACAAAACCCAAAAGAAGACACACAAGATGAAGAAAATGAGACCAAGACCGAGGAGGAAATCAAATGGTTTCAAGAGGACCAAACGGTGTTGGGTCTCCTTCAAAACTCACTAGACACATCAATCCTAGAGGCATACTCCTATTATGACACGGCAAAGGAGCTTTGGGATACATTAAAGAATGTTTACGGGAACGTCTCCAACTTGACCCGGGTCTTTGAAGTGAAAAGGGCAATCAACAATCTCAACCAAGAGGATCTAGAATTTACTCAACACTTTGGGAAATTTAGATCTCTTTGGGCTGAATTAGAGATGTTACATCCAAGCACTAAGGATTTTTCAATCATTGAAGAAAGGAGAGAACAAGATTGTAGATTTTAGAGGATATGAAGATGATGAATAGAAGTTTATAATTTCGTGTGTAATGTTTCCTTACAATCCCATACACATATATGCACGATTTACATGAATTATTGAGTGCAAAATATCTCACCAACACCTCTACACAAGTATAGGCGAGCCATGCTTCTCCCAACTGCTCCCACCTACTCCTCTTTGCAACTTGCTCCACTTGTGCTGAGTGAGAAAAAACTGGTCTGCTTCTAACCAATTCAGTTCCTTCTCCACTTCTTGTTTGGTCTCATTTTAGTTGATCTTAGCTACTCATTGGTGCTTTATTTCATGTGCAATGCATGGTATACCTTCTCTTTTTACTCCTGAGCTTTCACCATATTCCAACACACTTGCTATACATGCTAACTCTTTCCCTTTGATATTGTCCCCTCTCCTTTCACGTGCACAGACCTTCACATCCATATTCTCAACAAAGATAAGGTCTTTGGTTTACTTCTCACACTCAATCCGGCATTTAATGACCTCATAAAACACATCTTGAGATCGGAGAAGCTCCCTAGCCTCGATGTAGTTTGTGCACAAATTCAAAAGGAACAAGGATCCTTTGGTCTCTTTAGTAGAAAACAAGAACTCCCAACGGCTAATAAAGGCAATTACCAACCAAGTCATGGCTACAAAGGCAAGAATAGGAAAACATGCGATCATTGCAAGAAAGATGGTCATACAAGGGAGGATTGCTGGATCCTTCATCCACATCTCAAGCCCAAATATTGGCAACCAAGGGAGTTCAAACCAAGGAAGTTTCAAGCTCATCAAGCACAAGAAGCGCCAAGCTCCTCAACCGCAACCAAACAACCTCAAACCGAAAACTCAAAGCAAGGAGATGAGATGGCCATGGTAGCATACTCGAATGACGTGGTGCGCAAGTCAGACCTAGAGGCACTCATTCGATCCATTGCTGCACTAAAGGAGTCCGGTATCACCTACTTTGCTACTAAACCTACTAAAACTAGCACTTCTCTTGTTATTGATTCCGGAGCTTCTCATCACATGATTAGTAATCCAAATTTGATTAGTAACATTAAAACTGCTAGTGGAAATGTAGTGATTGCTAATGGTGATAAAATACCGGTTAAAGGGATAGGAAGTTTAAGACTATTTGACAAAGAATCTCAAGCTTTCTACATGCCATCTTTCACTTCGAATCTTGTATCGGTTAAGAGAGCTACTACTGATCTTGATGCTTATGCTATCTTTGGGCCTAATAGTTTCCATTTTCAGGATATTAAGACCGGAAGGGTTCTTGGAGAAGGAAACACAAAAGGAGACTTATACATCTTAGAAGATTCTTCAAACAATCCTACTTTATCAAGTTTTAATTCATGCTTAGCTAGTAGTTCTAATGCAATATGGCACGCTAGATTGGGACATCCTCACTCGCGTGCCTTAGAAATAATATTGCCTAATATTTCGTTTAATAACTCGGTTTGTGAGTCTTGTATTTTAGGAAAACATTGTAAAAGTGTATTTCCTAAGTCCTCTACCATATATGAAAAATGTTTTGATTTGGTCCACTCGGATGTATGGACTTCCCCATGTTTATCAAGAGATAATAATAAGTACTTTGTGACATTTATTGATGAAAAGTCGAAATACACTTGGATCACCTTAATGCCATCTAAAGATAGAGTATTTGACGCTTTCATTAATTTTCAGAACTACATTACTAATCAATTCAAAACAAATGTTAAGGTACTTCGAACGGATAATGGAGGGGAATATACAAGCCACAAATTCAAAGAACACTTAGCTAAGCATGGAATAATCCACCAAACAAGCTGCCCATACACACCTCAACAAAATGGTGTAGCTGAAAGAAAGAATAGGCATCTCATGGAAGTAGCTAGAGCCATGATGTTCCATTCCAACCTGCCAAGAAACTTCTGGGGAGATGCAGTCATGACGGCCTGCTATCTTATCAACCGACTTCCAACAAGAGTCCTAAAGGACGTCTCTCCCTTTGAAGTTTTAAATCACAATAAACCCTTTATCAATCACTTACGGGTTCTTGGATGTTTGTGTTTTGTATTTGTCCCAGGTACTCAGAGGGACAAACTAGAAGCCAAAAGCACAAGATGTGTATTCATAGGCTATTCTACTACTCAAAAGGGGTATAAGTGTTATGACCCCATCCGGAAGTGTACCCTGGTTTCAAGAGACGTGAAGTTCATAGAAAACCAAGGATACTTTGACAAGAAGCAGAATTGGGATAATGTTAAAGACCTAGCCCGCTCTCCTTCAGATAGAGCCGGCAGCTTAGAGTTCATACTCAATCATCTGGGAAATCCTGCTCCAAGGGACTCTCATCAAGAGCAACCGGAGCAGGAACCGCAAGGAGGACCAAATTCCGAAATAACAATGAAGAGGAAGCAAACAACTTAGATAATGGTAATCAAGAACAAGCTCATCATGAAGAAGAAGTCACTGGAGGAATGGAGCCAATGGTTAGTCAAGACCATGAGAGTGAAGAAATTAGTGCTCCTCAGCTTAGAAGAAGCACAAGGCTGAAGTATGGACCAGATCATTGGAAACAAACAAGGGTCTATTACAACAGCCAAGCCGTGGCTCATCCTCTCCAAGCGGTCTGTTCTCTTGCCCTCTTGCCATCAGAACACCAAGCATTCCTTGGGAAGATTGATCAACACCAAATTCCGAGCTCCTATGAAGAAGCAAAAGAACACAAAGAATGGTTAGCTGCGGTGGATGCTGAGATAGGAGCAATGGATAAGAATCATACTTGGGATGAAACGGAGCTTCCAAAGGGAAAGAAGGCAGTAAGTTCCAAGTGGGTATTTACAATAAAATATCAATCTAATGGGGAGATTGAGCGGTACAAAGCCAGATTGGTAGCCAGAGGTTTCACCCAGACATATGGAGCTGATTATACCGATACCTTTGCGCCCGTTGCAAAGCTTCACACAGTTAGGGTTATCTTGTCCTTAGCCACAAATCTATCATGGGATCTATGGCAAATGGACGTGAAGAACGCCTTTCTTCAAGGAGAATTAGAAGAAGAAGTGTACATGACTCCACCACCCGGATTAGAGCACACAATCAGCCCCGGAAAAGTCTTAAGGTTAAGAAAGGCAATTTATGGATTAAAGCAATCACCGAGGGCCTGGTATCATAAACTGAGCTTCACTCTTGTTGCTCGAGGATTTAGCCGGTCAGAAGCCGACCATACCTTGTTCACTCACCAGAACTCCCGTGGGCTTATTGTGGTATTGGTTTATGTGGATGACTTGATCACCAAATCCTTCCTTAAGTCTGTTTTTGATATCAAGGACTTGGGAGAACTCAAGTATTTCCTAGGGATAGAGATATGCCGATCCACGGAAGGCCTATTTCTATCACAAAGGAAATATTCTCTTGATTTATTGCAGGAGACAGGAAAGCTAGGATCCAAACCAGCTAAGACTCCACTTGAAGATGGCTACAAGGTCAAGAAAAAGGGGGAGAAAGAAGATGATCCGCTTGACAAGCCATTTGAAGACCCAGCACAATATCGGCGCCTAGTTGGTAAGCTCATCTACTTGACTATTACACGGCCTGACTTATGTTTTGCTGTGAATCAGGTTAGCCAACATATGAAAGAACCAACCGTGCATCATTGGAACATGGTGGAAAGAATTTTGAGATACATCAAAGGATCACCAGGCCAAGGAATCTGGATGGGGAAGAATGGCAACACTGAGATAGTTGGATATTGCGATGCAGACTATGCTGGAGACACTATGGATAGAAAGTCCACAACTGGCTACTGTACTTTCATTGGAGGCAATCTAGTGACTTGGAAGTCTAAGAAGCAGAAGGTTGTGTCATGCTCGAGTGCAGAGTCAAAATATAGAGCAATGAGGAAGCTGACAAATGAATTAGTTTGGTTAAAAGCACTTCTCAAAGATCTCGGCATAGAAACTTCAAGTCCTATCACGATGCATTGTGACAATCAGGCAGCCATTCATATAGCAACGAATCCAGTATTTCACGAGAGGACCAAGCACATTGAGATCGACTGCCACAAGGTTAGAGAGAAGATCATAGAAGGAGTGATACTTCCATGTTACACCAAGAGTGAAGACCAGTTGGCTGACATCTTCACCAAGGCTGCTAGCCTCAAAGTTTGCAACCACATCCACAGCAAACTTGGGTTAGTAGACCTTACTCATCCTTGATAATACTTGCTTATTCCGGGAAGACCACACTCTTTTTCCCTTACCAAGGTTTTGTCCCACTGGGTTTTCCTTGGTAAGGTTTTCAATGAGGTGGTAGTCCCGGTTCCCAAACTTAGCCTTCATTCCAACACTCCGGCTAAGTTTGAGAGGGAGTATTAATCAAGCTTATCATCAAGGGAGCTTAGGGAAGATGGTTGGATATGGGTGTCCGTACAAGTCCGTACAAGTCTGTACGGATCCGTACAAGTCTGTACGGATCCGTACAAGGCCGTACAAGACCGTACAACCTTAGCGAGCCTCCGGAACATTTGAGGAAGCCTTCGAGAGTCTTCTAGAAGCTTGGAAACGTTTGGACCATGCACCAAGCCACTTGAGTGTCCAGGTGCATTGGCACCTTGTCCTTGGTCTTCCTTCTTATCCATTTGGTCAAGGAAGGGGCTGGAAACAGGCTGGCATGGTCAAGGACGCCCAAAGACTACACTCCTATTGGCTGGTTCAAATTATAGTTAAACCTAGGTTCCCTTGTAATTCTCCTATAAATATGCTATGTATTTCACAAAGATCAATAAGAAATTCTTCTCTAATATTCTACTATGGTGTTTCTTCTAGTTTATCTCAAAAGCTCTCATTTATAATCCCTAAAATCTAACAGATACTTAAATACCCAAAAGGGGTATAAGTGTTATAATCCAGAAACTAATAGGATTCATGTGTCAAGAGAAGTCCAATTTGAAGAGGAGAATGGATATTTTCAAAGTGAGAGTTGGAAAGACCTTGAGGAGATTGTTAGTTCAAGTCTGGATAAGGCACAAGTACTAAGGAACATTTTAGTGAGTGAAGATGGACAGAGAAGAGGCACGGATGACTTGGAAACTTCTTCTAATAGGAGTGAATATGAAGTAAAAGAAGGCAGAAACGAGTCTCAAATCTCCGAGGAAAGTGATTCAGCTCTCGGAGAATCAAGTGGTACTAAAAATCAACCAGAAGGAGAAGAAGTGACCATAGACCCTGAGAAAGGTCTGATGCATGAGGAGGGTGAAGAAACCCAAGCCTCAGAACCTATCTTAAGAAGGAGTCAGAGGAGAAAATTTGATCTGGAAAATTGGAAAAATACAAGGGTTTACTTCAATGGTCTATCTATGGTTCAACAAGACAACACAAGGACTGAGGCGTTGTTTAGTGTGAGTAGAGGATGTTCTGGGCGTACGGCAGGCTTTGACCCTGATCCTATAAGCGACAGCATCCCTCCCTCATCTACTAAGCAACACAACTCACAAGAAGAAAATCTAGCCGTTACAACTGTAAGGTATCCTATTGAAGCATATTATTCTACAATTCAGTTACCGGATAAGGATCAAGCATTTGTGAGTGCAATTGATGAGCAAGTACCAACAACCTATGAAGAATCTTGTAAAAGCAAAGTGTGGATTGAGGCAATGGAAGAAGAAATTGCCTCAATGATCAGAAATAATACTTGGAGCACGATGGAGTTGCCTAAGGGAAAGAAAACCGTGGGCTGTAGATGGGTCTATACGATTAAGTACAAGAGCACAAGAGAGATAGAGAGGTACAAAGCTCGGCTGGTGGCTAAGGGGTATACACAAGTCTACGGGGAAGACTACACCGAGATATTTGCACCGGTTGCCAAACTTCACTCAGTCCGAGTTCTTTTGTCGATTGCCATAAATCTCTCATGGGGGCTGTGGCAAATGGACGTAAGAAATGCATTCTTGCAAGGAGACTTAGAAGAAGAAGTTTACATAGCGGCTCCTCAAGGATATGACCAGAAGCAAGGCCAAGTATGTAAACTAAGAAAGGCAATTTATGGTCTCAAGCAGTCCCCGAGAGCTTGGTACCAAAGATTAAGTGGCTGCCTTGAAGAGGAGAATTTTACAAAATCAGAAGCTGATCACTCTCTATTCACCAAACGAGGAGAAAAGGGGATCATAGTGATTTTGATTTATGTTGATGACATCATAATCACTGGTAATGTGAAGAGGGCATTCTAAGGACCAAGGAAATCTTGAAAAAATCATTTGACATAAAGGATTTGTACATTTTAGAGGATATGAAGGTGATTTTTAAGGGAAGAAGATTAGAAGAGAAGAGTAATAAAGATGATGAATATATGTTTTTTAGAGAAGAACTTCAATATTTCGTGTGTAATGTTTTCTTACAATGCCATACTCATATATGCACGCTTTACATGAATTATTGAGTGAAAAATATCTCACCAACACCTCTACACAAGTATAGGCGAGCCATGCTTCTCCCAACTGCTCCCACCTACTCCTCTTTGCAACTTGCTCCACTTGTGCTGAGTGAGAAAAAACTGGTCTGCTTCTAACCAATTCAGTTCCTTCTCCACTTCTTGTTTGGTCTCGTTTTAGTTGATCTTAGCTACTCATTGGTGCTTTATTTCATGTCCAAGCAAGACTTTATTCTTCTTCTCTTCTTTACTTGTTTTGCATGGTATACCTTCTCTTTTTACTCCTGAGCTTTCACCATATTCCAACACACTTGCTATACATGCTAACTTTTTCCCTTTGATATTGTCCCCTCTCCTTTCACGTGCACAGACCTTCACATCCATATTCTCAACACTCCCCCTCAAGATAGGCTGGTAGGGGTCCTTTAAGCCGATCTTGCCATGGATGTATTCACAGATGCGTGAAGAAGTAGCCTTGGTAAATATATCCGCCAATTGTTCTCCACTCTTCACAAACTTGGGAACCACAACTCCCTCCTGAATCTTGTCTCGGATGAAATGACAATCCACCTCAATGTGTTTTGTCCTTTCATGAAACACCGGGTTTGAAGCTATGTGTATTGCTGCTTGGTTATCACAATACAATGTCATTGGTTTGTCTTCTTGAACTCCCAAGTCATGTAGAAGCGCCTTCAGCCATATCATTTATTTTGTGGCTTCTCTCATTGCTCTATACTCAGCTTCAGCACTAGATAGAGAGATTACCTTTTGTTTTTTGCTTCTCCAGGTGACAAGATTCCCACCTATGAATGTACAATAACCGGTTGTAGACTTTCTATCTTGTCTATCCCCAGCCCAATCCGCATCACAAAACGCTTCTACATCTGCTCTTCCATGACACTCTAGCCAAATACCTCTTCCTGGGTTCCCTTTTAGATATCTCAAGATCCTTTCAATCATTCCCCAATGGTGTGTTGTTGGCGCTTGCATGTGTTGACTTACTTTATTCACCCCAAAACAAATATCCGGCCTTGTTATGGTCAAATAGATTAGTTTACCAACTAACCTTTGGTACTGCTTGATGTCAGACCATATCTCCACGTTGCACTCTTCTTGATAACCTTCTTCAATAGGAGTCTTAGCCGGTTTACACCCAAGCTTCCCAGTTTCTTTTAGTAAGTCGATCACATACTTCCTTTGCGATATAAACATTCCCTTTGTCTCTCTGCTCATCTCAATGCCTAGGAAGTATTTGAGCTCTCCTAGGTCTTTTATATCAAAAGTAGAGTTTAGATCATCCTTAGTCTGTTTCATCTCCTCACAATCACTTCTTGTAACAATAATGTCATCCACGTAGATGAGCACCACAACTATCCCTTCTTTGCTCTTTTTGGTAAAGAGAGAGTGATTCGCTTCAGATTTTATAAACCCTTTCTCCAACAGGCACCGGCTTAAACGTTGGTACCAAGCTCTCGGAGATTGCTTCAAGCCGTATATAGCCTTCTTTAATCTACACACTTGATCTGAACCTGCTCCATAACCTTCTGGAAGTTCCATAAACACTTCTTCTTCTAAATCCCCTTGTAAGAAAGCGTTTCTCACATCCATTTGCCACAAATTCCATGACAGATTAATGGCAATGGATAGTAGAACCGTCACCGAGTGCAACTTCGCTACTGGAGCAAAAGTTTCAGTATAATCTTCTCCATATACTTGTGTATATCCTTTTGCCACTAGTCTAGCTTTATACCTCTCAATTTCACCGTTGCTCTTGTATTTGATAGTATACACCCATCTACATCCCACAAGTTTCTTCCCGCTGGGCAATTTTGTCAAGTCCCAAGTATTATTTCTCAACATAGATGCAATCTCTTCCCCCATGGCATCAACCCATAACTTGTCCATGCTTGCTTCCTCATAAGAATTAGGTACTTTTCTATCAATAGTGCTCAGAAATCCCTGATGATCAGCCGAAGTATTAGAAATCGAGTAGTATTCCTCAATAGGATATCTTATGGCTATCTTCTCTTCTTGTGCGGTGTTATGCTTAGGGGACAAGAAGGAGACGATGTCGCCTATAGGATCAGGATCTAAGCCTGTCGTACGCCCAGTACATCCCTCTCTTATCCCAAGCACAACCTCAGTTCCCATGTGATCTTGATGAGCCATAGCCATCCCATTGTAATACACTCTAGTATTTTTCCAACTTTCAGGTTCGTGTCTTATCCTTTGGCTTCTTCTTAACTGAGGAGCTTGCACTTCTTCCACTTCTTCAGATTCTATCTCCCCCTCACCTCTTGTACTCTCCTCTTCTTCTACCAGTTCTGGGTCTAATGGTACAGTATCTAGAACTATCGGAAGCTGCTCACTTTCTTCTACTTCTTCTTCACCCCTCTGCTCATTATCATCACTCTCCCGGCCATCTATGCTTTCCCAAATGCTTCTTAGAACTTGATCTCTATCTGCATTTGAGTTCACAATCTCATCTAATTCTTCCCATTTCTTTTTCTCAAAGTAACCATACTCTTCTTCAAATTGCACCTCCCTTGACACATACATTCTATTACTCTCTGGGTTAAGACATTTGTATCCCTTTTGAGTGCTTAAGTATCCCACAAACACACACTTAATACTCTTCGGCTCTAACTTATTTCTTTGTGCTTCTGGGACAAGAACGTAACTTCTACACCCAAAGACTCTCAAGTGACTGATACTCGGCTTCACACCATTCAAAACTTCAAATGGTGACTTGTAACTCAAGCTTTCAGTGGGTATGCGGTTGATTAAGTAAGCTGCCGCCATCACTGCATCTCCCCACAGATTCTTAGGAACTCCCCTATCAAACATCATGCTCCTAGCCACTTCTAACAAATGTCTATTATTCCTCTCTGCTATCCCATTTTGTTGAGGTGTATAGGCGCAAGTTGTCTAATGTACTATCCCTTTCTCATTCACAAACTCCCTAAACCGTATGCTCATGTATTCTCCGCCATTATCACTTCTTAGTATCTTAATCTTGGTATCATACTGATTGAGCACATAGTTATAGTAGTTCTGAAATGATTCAAGCACTTGATCCTTAGAGCGCATCAATGTTACCCATGTATACTTTGATTTTTGATCGATGAAGGAAACAAAGTACTTATATTGATCTCTTGAAGTACACGGAGCAGACCATACATCAGAGTGTATTAACTCAAAAGACTTCTTATACATAGTAGTAGACTCTGGAAACACTTTCCTGCAATGCTTCCCCAAAATACATGCTTTACACGCCTTCTTGGGTAATGAATGGTTGGGCAAGACCATGCTAAGCACCTTGTGACTTGGGTGACCAAGGCGAGAATGCCATAAAGGGCTTGATCCAACCGAACTGACCGCAAGCGCTTTTAACTCTTTATCCTTTTTATTCAATATGTACAAACCATCTTTCACACCCCCTGATCCGATCGCATCTTTGGTTTCATTATCCTGAAACTCAACACCATTAACTCCAAAAACAATTTTACAATTCAAGTCCTTAGTTGCCTTATGAACTGATAGCAAATTCGACGTAAATTTTGGGATATATAAGGCTTTAGTTCTCTTCCCAAACACCTCTAAGTCCCCAACACCCTCTATTGGAACTTCTTTCCCGTTTGCTATCCTAACACTACCCTTATGAGGTTCTACATTCTCCAGCAACTTAGCATCACAAATCATATTATGACTTGCTCCTGAATCTATTATCACATTTCTCTTAGCCTTAGAGGTAAAGAAACCTTTACCAGATTCTGCTAGCTTTGAGATACTCTTGATGAGGCCCTCCAAATCGCTCTTCCTCACCAATTGGTCTCCTTCCATGCTAGTTACACCTGCAAAGTTTCTAGCACCTTGACTGCTTCCCTGGAAACTTCCTCTTAGCCGGGCTGGTTTCAAGTGCGGGTAAAGTGTCCAGCACTTCTCCTTAGTGTGCCCTCTCATTCTACAATGGCTACACTCAACAGCTCTCCTTTCTCCATGCCCAAAACTTCTTTGCACCACATGCGCCATCTCACTAGCGGGTTTAAACAACCCTCTAGCACCTTCCTCCTTCTGAACTTGTTGACACACTTCATTTAATGTTGGAAGCTTGTCAAATCGAAGGATATGCTGAATGAGTCCCTTGTAAGAGTCATCAAGTGTGAGTAAGAGACCAAACACTTGATCTTGCTCTCTCCTCTCATTCAACTCCTTTGGGTCGTTTGTTGTAGGTCTAAGCATTTCCAGCTCTGCCCACAACCCTCTAAACTCCCCAAACAAGTCCTTGAACGCCTTCCCATTCTACTGAAGGTCATTCAATGCCTTCTTCACCTCAAAGATCCTTGAAATGTTTGAGGTGTCTCCATAAACTCCCTTGAGCGTCTCCCATAGCTCCTTGGAGTTCTCACAGTATGAATAGGCCGCCAATATAGATGGCTCAAGAGAGCTTTGAAGTGCAGCCAAGACTTGAGCATCTTCTTGCTCCCGCTTCCTCTCTGTCATACCGCCATCTTCAGCCCTTCCTTCTTCAGCGTTTCCCCCCAAGCTATCAACATACTCCCACATCCCTCTTCCTCTTAGGACTGTCTTTGTGGTTCTGGACCACAAAATATAGTTATTCCCCTTGATAATAACTGGTAGAACCATATTCTTGGAGCTTTCCATGACTTGAAATTTTTGGTGAATAGTACAAACGAGAAAGAAAATAAACAGAGTGATTTGAAGTGTTTGAGGGATATGAACGAGTTTAAGATCTTGTTTAGGACCTTAACTGCTCTGATACCATGTAGATTTTAGAGGATATGAAGGTGATTTTTAAGGGAAGAGATTAGAAGAGAAGAGTAATGAAGATGATGAATAGAAGTTTTTTAGAGAAGAACTTCAATATTTCGTGTGTAATGTTTTCTTACAATGCCATACTCATATATGCATGCTTTACATGAATTATTGAGTGAAAAATATCTCACCAACACCTCTACACAAGTATAGGCGAGCCATGCTTCTCCCAACTGCTCCTACCTACTCCTCTTTGCAACTTGCTCCACTTGTGCTGAGTGAGAAAAAACTGGTCTGCTTCTAACCAATTCAGTTCCTTCTCCACTTCTTGTTTGGTCTCGTTTTAGTTCATCTTAGCTACTCATTGGTGCTTTATTTCATGTCCAAGCAAGACTTTATTCTTCTTCTCTTCCTTACTTGTTTTGCATGGTATACCTTCTCTTTTTACTCCTGAGCTTTCACCATATTCCAACACACTTGCTATACATGCTAACTCTTTCCCTTTGATATTGTCCCCTCTCCTTTCACGTGCACAGACCTTCATATCCATATTCTCAACAGGATTTAGGGGAGCTAAAATATTTCCTTGGAATTGAAATGATGAGGTCGAAGGAAGGGATGTTTATCTCTCAAACGAAGTATGCTCTGGATCTCTTAACCGAGACTGGAAAGCTTGGAGGAAGGCCTGCAAAGACTCCTATTGAAGATGGGTACCAAGATGTACCTGCGGGGGAGCTATGGGCTGATGTGAAACAATACCAAAGGCTAGTGGGAAAATTAATCTACTATCACACGTCCTGATATTAGTTTTGCAGTGAATCGTGTGAGTCAACATATGCAAGCCCCAAGAGTGCATCATTGGAATATGGTAGAAAGAATTCTAAGGTATCTCAAAGGGAGTCCCAGGAAGGGAGTGTGGCTTAAGTGTTGTGGAAATACAGAGCTAGTAGGATACTGTGATGCAGATTGCGGAGGTGATAAAATGGATAGGAAGTCCACTACTGGATATTGCACATTCGTTGGAGGTAATCTAGTGACTTGGAGAAGTAAGAAACAAAAGGTAACAGCCTTATCAAGTGCCGAGGCAGAGTATCGGGCAATGAAAGAAGTAACAAAATAGTTGATCTGGTTGAAAGCTTTGCTTAGAGATCTGGGAATACATGAGGGTAAACCAATCACTCTCTATTGTGATAACCAAGCAGCCATACACATTGCCTCCAATCTAGTTTTCCATGAGCGAACAAAACACATTGAGATAGACTGTCATTTTGTTCGAGAAAGAATTCAAGGAGGAGTTGTGATTCCAAGGTTCATCAAGAGTGAAGAACAAGTGGCAGATATCTTCACCAAGGCAACCACATCGCTAGTCAGCAACTATATACAGTCCAAGGTTGGCTTAATAGATCCCTACCAGCCAGCCTTGAGGGGGAGTGTTGAAGAAAACGAAAAGATAGCATGTGTGGGAAGGCTAGACAAATGCAAAAGAGAAGAGGAAACTAGCTGTTGGAAAGGAATTGGAGGCAAATGATTTCGGTTGAAACAAGACCAGGTCTGAAAGTTAAAGACTTGAGATGAACCATGTTAAGAACCAGTGGACAGTTGTCAGCCCCTAACACTCAGCTTAAAGGAGCAAACTTGGAAATCCCTCCCAAGCATGTTTTGCCATTTTAGGCTAAGTAGAGATTACTAATTTACCTTGTGGATATTTCATTGTATTGGCTGTAACTCTCTCTCATCTAGCTCGTCTATATCATGTAAATGGCTTAGAAGAAATAAAATTAAGAGATTAAAAATCTAACAAATCTTCTTTCTTTTCTCTCTCATTTCTCTTAATTCTTGATTCTACTCTCTAAAATCTACAAGAATGACCCTTTTCTCCACCATCTCTTGCACCTTGTGACAATCCACTTCAATATGCTTTGTCCTCTCAAGGAATACTGAGGATGGATGCTTCAAGAGAGTTTCTGGAAGATTCCGAGCACCATTTGGTCCTCTTGGAACCACTTATCTTCATAATTACCTATGGCTTCTTCTCCATCTTTAATGGTTTCTTCCTCTTCCGTTTTCTTAGGCTCTTTTGGATCTTGTCCTTTCAAGACATGCCTCCAAAGCCCACGACCACATAGAGCTGTTCTTATCATTCTTGACCACAGCAAATAGTTGACACCCATCAAGATGACTGGAATGACAATTGTTTTAGAGTTTTCCATGGTGTTTCAAGATTTATTCACTGGACAATTCTATTAACCAGAGGATTAAGAGATTTTCTCAAGAAAATATTAGAGAAGCTTCAAGAAATACACTTTTCAGCCTTTTCATAACTCAAAAGTCAATGACTTTGAGGACTAAGTCTCAGAGTGAAAAAAGATTGACAAAGAGTATTCCCAGAATTTTAGAGTGAAAAAGAAAATTATAGAGACGCTTCAAAAAATACACTTTTTTAGCCTTTTCACAACTCAAGAGTCAATGACTTTGAGGACTAAGTCTCAGAGTGAAAAAAGATTGACAAATAGTATTCCCAGAATTTTAAAGGAAGAGATTTGAAAATGGGATAACAAGAGCTTGATTTAGTTAAGAACCTTGCTCTGATACCATGTTGGATTTGCGGAATAGAAGGTTAGAGAGTTTGAGAGTGTTTGAAAGAGAAACAATAGAATGAGAGATAAAGAGAAGTTTCCATTAGAATTGATTAAGTGTTGCAAAGGGTGTACAACATTTATATATAGAGTAGAGCCACGAAATTAGGAGGTGAAGAAGGGTTTCACAACATTCAAATTTCCCTCCAATCTCTTATTTGAAATTCAAACACATCTCTTTCCTTTTTACACTTTACGAGACACCCACTTGTCCACCTAAAGTCTTCACCTTTCTAGAAGACTTCTTAATGGGCTTGCATATGTTGAATAAAGCCTCTTCTCTTCTTTGGTTCTTAAGCTAATGTATTCTCTCATTATTCAATACTTCATAGGTTGTTGGAATCTCAGCTTAATCCAACTTGCCCATGTAGGCTTGATGTTCCAATGGGAAATGAGCTAGAGTGCAAACAGCTTGAATGGGATGAGCAACTGCCTTGTTGTTGTAGTACACTCGGGTTTGCTTCCTATGTTCTGGTCCAAACCTTTGTCTTGTACTTCTCCTTAAACCCCCTTTTTGATCTTGAACTTGAGGTTCTGGCCCTTCAAAGTCAGAATTTGAGGTTTGAGCTTCTTCTTGACTTTCCGGACTCTCTTCACTTTGATCATGAACCGCTTCATTGCGAACTTCTTATTCATTTTGATCATGAATTGTTAAGTCTTGTTGAGCCACTACTGGATCCACTTGTTTATTGCCTCCCTCAGGATCAAAGGGTATAGTTTCTTCATTTGATTGAGATGTGCTTGTACTAGCTTCTCGCTGATGTAATCCAAGGTTCTCCAAGATTTTTCTCAAATTGTTAGCTCGGTCTGATGATGAGGATGATAGATTCTCCAATTCGTTCCAGTTCTTCTCATCATAGAACCCTTTCGTTTCAACAAACTTTACGTCCCTTCAGACTAGAATCTTCCTTGTTTCCGGAACAAAACATTTGTAACCGTTTTATGTTGTGGAGTATCCAATGAACATGCTTTTCACACTTTTAGCTTCCAACTTGTTTCTTTGTTCTCCTGGAATTAATACAAAACAAACACATCCAAACACACGTAAGTAGTTAATGGCGGGTTTAGAGTTATTTAATACCTCAAATGGAGAGTGATCATCCAAAATTTTTGTTAGCATCCGGTTGATCAAATAGCAAGCTGAAACCATAGCATCTCCCCAAAATCTCTTAAGAACAGTTGTGTGGAACATCATAGACCGGGCCACTTCCATTAAGTGCCTATTCTTTCTTTCAGCAACTCCATTTTGCTGAGGAGTGTATGGGCAGCTGGTTTGATGGATTTTCTCATGGTTTGCTAAGTGTTGTTTGAAGGCATGGCTTGTCTACTCTCCACCATTATCTGATCTAAAAATTTTAATCTTGCCATTATAATGGTTAGTCACATATGCTTGAAATTTTCTAAATGCTTCTAGAACTCTATCTTTGGATGGAAGAAGTGTTAGCCATGTATATTTAAATTTTTCATCTATGAAGGTGACAAAGTATTTATGATGTTCTCAAGATTCACATGGTGAGGTCCAAACATCATAATGAATTAAATCAAAACACTTTTCATAGATAGTTTGAGACTTGGAAAACACAGATTTACAATGTTTACCAAGTATACAAGCTTCACATTCATCGTTTTTGAAAGAAATCCTAGGCTATTGATCAAGAAGACTAGCCAGGCCTTGCAAGACCAAACCATCCCGACCGTACGGATTTTGTACAGACTTGTACGGACTGTACGAATTGTACGGACCGTACAAAATCCGGGATTCCCCAAAATGTCTCCAAACATCCTAAAATGAAGAAACAAGAATGTGCAAAACTCGGGATAAAGTATTTTCAGGATTTGGGGATCGTGCAAAACTCGGGTGCAAAAGGACATGGATAGCTGGCAATGAATCTAGCCAAAGGAGTGTCCCAATGCAACCTTATCCAACCGGTCAAAGCAAGGAGGGCTGGAGCAAGGCTAGCAATCTTATCCACATGGTCAAAAGGAGCCTCCAAGACTAAGCCCTTATTGGCTAGTTTGAATTAAAGCATTTCTATTGGTTGTTGCATTTTGAATTTACTTAGAGAAAACCCTAGATTTTTCTCTATAAATGTAATGCCTCATTATCAATGAAATGTTAGACCCTTTGGGGTCCCATTCTCTCATTCTCCACGAAATCTCTCTCATTTTATTCTCCTTAGTCTCATTTACATGCTTATTCTCTTAGTTCATACTTGCATATTCTCCATGTCATTTACATTATTCTCTCATGTTTAATCTCTTATATTCCGCATAATCTCTCTAATTCTTACATGGTATCAGAGCATTAAGGTCCTTAAATGTGTCCTTAATCTCTTTCTTCTTATTCTTTTATTTTCATACACTTTGTTAGCCTTTTTCACTCTGAGAGTTATTCCTCAAAACCATTGGTTCTTGAGTTGTGAAAGTTGCTAACTTAGTGTTTCTAGTGACAATGAAGAGAAATAAATGGGGGCTGTAGTGAAAAATTACATAAAAATGGAGATTAAAGGCTGCCTTAATTGCTTATTCATGGATTCGTCTAGTGCTTCCATTTTTGGAAATGAATACACTTAGAACCATGATTTGCTGGTGCCTCATTCTATAATCTATTTCTTTTAAGCCCCATTTTCATCTCCAAGTCATTTCTTGATTTTAAAGCTCAAACCACAATTTTTACAAAGTTAAAACCTTGGATTTTATTTTTCTTTCTTATGGAATGAAGAAATACGTAACTCCATCGTATTTTATGTTTTTGAGTTTTTTTAGTGGTTTGAAGCAATTTCAATTAGTGAACCATGATTAAAATTACTTGATTCTTATGGATTTAAGCATATTTAATCATGTCGTATCCGTGTTTTAAAGGTAGAGAACCTTGGTAAAACTTTGCTCTTATGAGTTTAAGTATAAAACTTTGATGAATCATAATCCTTGTTTTGTGGGAAGAGAACTTTGGTAAAGCTATGTTTCCATAAGCATAAGCATAAAGCCATGTTGAATCCAACTCCTATTGTTTTATGGGAAGAGAACTTTGGTAAAGCTATGTTTCCATAAGCATAAGCATAAAGCCATGTTGAATCCAAGTCCCATTTTCAAGGGAAGAGAACTTTGGTAAAGCTATGCCCCCATGAGCATAAGCATAAAGCCATGTTGAATCCAAGTCCCGTCTTGAAAAGAGAAGAGAACCTTGGTAAAGCTATGTTATTATGAGCATAAGCACAAAAGCCTTGATGAATCCAAATCTCTTTGTTTTCAAATTACCAAAGGAAGAGAACCTCGTTGAATCCAAAAGCTAGAGAACCTTGATGAATCCAAATCCTTTGGTAGAAAATCTTGGACTACTTCCAAACATGTTTGAGTCCTAGGTTATTTTTTCAATTTTTCTTAAAAATTCTTATTGGATTCCAATATCTTCTGTACTTGTTTGTTTGGGAAGAGTGTTTTAAGGAATCCTTGGTTGTTCTATTTAAGAAAAGAAAAAAAAAGGGTAGTGAACCTTGTTGAATCCGAAGCTAGGGAACCGAGATGGATCCAAATCCAAAGTTGGATGAGAGCCTCGTTGAAACTCGAATGCTAGAGAACCTTGAGTGAATCCAAACCCTTAGAAACCAAAAGAAGTGAACCATGACCTATTTTGGCTCGTTGGAGTTAAAATTGAGAAGGCATGATGGATCCAAATTCTTTTGTGTTAAAAGAGGTGAACCATGACCTGATTTACTCATTGGAGTTAAAGTCAAGAAGGCATGATGAATCCAAACTCTTTTGGGATTAAAGAAGTGAACCATGGCCTGATTTACTCATAGAAGTTAAATCAAGAAGGCATGATGAATCCAAGTTCTTTAAATCCAAGTTTTCAAAAACATTGGACCTCTAGTATTTACTAAGTCCTTGGTAAAATTTTTCAAAAAAAAAAAAGGGATGAATTTTAGTCAGTTTTCTTTCTTATGAATGAAAAACAATTAATGACATTGATTCATCCGGTTTTATTTTCTCAAGAGGATAGGCTTTGGTTTAAAGTTTTCCATTCTTGTTAAAACAAGTGGATAATTCCAAAGACCATCGCTAGAATCCAATCTCTCAAATGAGAGTAAAGTCCTTTGTGGTGAAGAGCCATGAAGAGAAAAATCCCAACCACTAACCTTTGTTTTTCTTAGGAATGGAAGAATGTGAGTGGTGGAAGAAGAGGTCAAATCTCAAGAAGATCGACCAATCAAAACAATGGTTCAACAACAAGTCACTATCCTAACCGGTTTAGCATAAAGGGCTACTCTCTAAACACTAATATTTTCCAATATACTTAGTGTAACAATTATTTTTTAATCTTGTTTCTTTAGTTTCTCTTATTTGCAATCTATCTTTCATCTAAACTTCCTTATCCCTCACGTTGAGTACTTTAAAATTTTAAATCTCATGATGAAGGTTTAGAGGAGGAAAGCGTGAATATTCTAACGGGGAAGTATTAGATAATGAAGAGGCCAAATGAAGATTAAATGAAATAAAGAAGTATGATTGGTGACACAAGGAAGCTGTGGGAGTTAGTGTTCATTTGGTACCGGTTTGAAGTGTTCATCTTTTACGTTTTTCAAGCTTGCCTTTCGGAGTCCCTCCAACCAAGCTTGAGGGGGAGAAAGAACCGAAAAGAAGGCAAGAATCTTTAAGCAAACCAAGCCGAGTTGAGACTAGACCGCACCGCACTAAAAGATGTTGAAGGTTCGTGCTCACTCGTGGACAAGTTGATAGAGGGGCCACACCGTTGGAAACAAGTTGTAGGTTCGTGCTCACTTGTGGACGAGTTGATAGAGGGACCGCATCATAGGAGACAAATTGTCCCACTAGAAGACGGGCCACTTTACTAAAGATCAAAACCGGGTCACTTGCAAAGACAAGCTCGCAAAGACAAGGGCAATGGTTGAGACAAAGCAAAGAGGCATTGAGGAAAATAAGGAGATAAAATCAGAGCATACACAAGTGGTGCTCCCCAACCCAATAAATCAACAAAGAGGAAGAAACCAACATCCAAAGGAATTAGGTTGTTTCTATCCTCTCTCTCCATTTAAATTCTCTATGCAAAGTGTGATCATTTCTACCATTAAAATTGGAGTAAATTGATACATTTTGTCAATTTTTCTTGCAAGGAGCAATGTGCATAAAGGACTTCAAACCCAAAAGATCGTCTTTCCTTATTCTCAAGCCGATCGTGAGGGGGAGCATTCAAAGCATTGATCAAGATTTGGAATCCACAAATGGTGAACCCAAGAAGGATGACCCGAGAGCTAAGACTCAAGCGTGGTGAACCCAAGAGGAAGACCGAAGTGATTACCAAAGAATGAAATCAACAAATCCTTGCAAGACTACAACAAGTGAAGATTAAGTTGCGACATTCTTCACAAAGGTTACAAGACCTTTTCATGTCCTTGGTCAAAGGTCCCCTAGATCCGTGAAGGCCATACTCTTTTTCCCTTATAAGGTTTTGTCCCAAAGGGTTTTCCTTATAAGGTTTTTCATGAGGTGGCACTCACGGGTCACTCCAAACTTAGCCTCCATTCTCAAGTTCACTATGGCTAAGTTTGAGGGGGAGTATTAATCAAGAAGACCAGCCAGGCCTTGCAAGACCAAACCATCCCGACCGTACGGATTTTGTACAGACTTGTACGGACTGTACGAATTGTACGGACCGTGCAAAATCCGGGATTCCCCAAAATGTCTCCAAACATCCTAAAATGAAGAAACAAGAATGTGCAAAACTCGGGATAAAGTATTTTCAGGATTTGGGGATCGTGCAAAACTCGGGTGCAAAAGGACATGGATAGCTCTGGCAATGAATCTAGCCAAAGGAGTGTCCCAATGCAACCTTATCCAACCGGTCAAAGCAAGGAGGGCTGGAGCAAGACTGGCAATCTTTTCCACATGGTCAAAAGGAGCCTCCAAGACTAAGCCTTTATTGGCTAGTTTAAATTAAAGCATTTCTATTGGTTGTTGCATTTTGAATTTACTTAGAGAAAACCCTAGATTTTTCTCTATAAATGTAATGCCTCATTATCAATGAAATGTTAGACCCTTTGGGGTCCCATTCTCTCATTCTCCACGAAATCTCTCTCATTTTATTCTCCTTAGTCTCATTTACATGCTTATTCTCTTAGTTCATACTTGCATATTCTCCATGTCATTTACATTATTCTCTCATGTTTAATCTCTTATATTCCGCATAATCTCTCTAATTCTTACATGGTATCAGAGCATTAAGGTCCTTAAATGCGTCCTTAATCTCTTTCTTCTTATTCTTTTATTTTCATACACTTTGTTAGCCTTTTTCACTCTGAGAGTTATTCCTCAAAACCATTGGTTCTTGAGTTGTGAAAGTTGCTAACTTAGTGTTTCTAGTGACAATGAAGAGAAATAAATGGGGGCTGTAGTGAAAAATTACATAAAAATGGAGATTAAAGGCTGCCTTAATTGCTTATTCATGGATTCGTCTAGTGCTTCCATTTTTAGAAATGAATACACTTAGAACCATGATTTGCTGGTGCCTCATTCTATAATCTATTCCTTTTTAAGCCCCATTTTCATCTCCAAGTCATTTCTTGATTTTAAAGCTCAAACCACAATTTTTACAAAGTTAAAACCTTGGATTGTATTTTTCTTTCTTATGGAATGAAGAAATACGTAACTCCATCGTATTTTATGTTTTTGAGTTTTTTTAGTGGTTTGAAGCAATTTCAATTAGTGAACCATGATTAAAATTACTTGATTCTTATGGATTTAAGCATATTTAATCATGTTGTATCCGTGTTTTAAAGGTAGAGAACCTTGGTAAAACTTTGCTCTTATGAGTTTAAGTATAAAACTTTGATGAATCATAATCCTTGTTTTGTGGGAAGAGAACTTTGGTAAAGCTATGTTTCCATAAGCATAAGCATAAAGCCATGTTGAATCCAATTCCCATTGTTTTATGGGAAGAGAACTTTGGTAAAGCTATGTTTCCATAAGCATAAGCATAAAGCCATGTTGAATCCAAGTCCCATTTTCAAGGGAAGAGAACTTTGGTAAAGCTATGCCCCCATGAGCATAAGCATAAAGCCATGTTGAATCCAAGCCATAAGCATAAGCATATTCTCTCATGTTTAATCTCTTATATTCCGCATAATCTGTCTAATTCTTACATAGGCAACAGTAGTTCTAATGCTCTAGAGTGCGGATGACCTAGCCTTGCATGCCAAATTGAACTACTAACATTAGAAACATTCAGACTAAAACTACAAAATAAATTGGAGTCCGGCTTGTTATTTTCAAGAACATACAGCTCCTCCTTTGCTACTCCTTTTCCGAGTAGTTTCATGGTCTCAATATCCTGAAAGTGTACATCATTAGGACCAAATATTAACAGTTCAAATCATATGTAACTTTTTTAACGGATAACAAATTTGAAGTAAACTTAGGCATGTAGAAAGCGTTTGAATCTTTTCCAAATAACCTAAGATTTCCTACTCCATCAATTGGAATACTATCTCCATTTGCTATAATGACATTACCTACAGCCGGTTTTATGTTATTCATTAGATTTGCATCACTTATCATATGATGTGATGCGCCAGAATCTACAATCAAAGGCTTTGAAATGTTTTGAGCATGAAGAGAGTTTCCAAAAACCATACCAGACCTACCAGCCTCTTTCAAGGCTTTGATGAGAGCTTCCAAATCTGATTTCCTCACAAATTCAGATTCTTGTTGATATGGCACCAAAGCTCTCATTTCTCCTTCTTCAGCCCTCTTGGATGTCCCAGCCTGATTCCCAACCACTTCTTGGGAGACATTGGCTCTTGGTTCCTTCCACCAGCTTGGTTTTAGATGAGGATGGAGCTTCCAGCATTTTTCCTTTGTGTGCCCCTCTTTCTTGCAATGCTCACATATTGCATTTGATCCCACTTTCTTGTTCTGGTTTGATCCCAAAGGTTTGTAAAATCTTTTGTTGGCGTCACCCAGCTCTACTTTGTTAGCCATAACCAGCTCGCCCTTTCCCCCCAATAGACCATGAGATCCTTGCTCCTTTTGTATCTTGGAGCACACTTCATCTAGGCTGGGGAGATTGTCTGCCCTAAGGAGGTGCTTAATGAGATCCTTGTAAGTTGGATTTAAGGTCAATAGCAGACCAAAGACCTTGTCTTGTTCGCGCCTCTCATTTAGCACCAAAGGATCAATCGTGCTTGGCCTTAACATTTCTAGTTCAGCCCACAATGATCTAAACTTGCCAAAGTGCTTTGTAAACTCCAAATCTTCTTGGCTTATATCATTGATAGCCTTCTTGACTTCATAGATTCTGCTCAAGTTTGAAGTATTCCCATACACAGTTTGAACAGTATCCCACAATTCCTTGGCATTTTCATAGTAGGAGTAGGCTTCAAGGATGGATGCTTCAAGGGAGTTCTGGATAATTCCGAGCACCATTTAGTCCTCTTAGAACCACTTATCTTCATAATTATCGATGGCTTCTTCTCCATCTTTGG
The DNA here is from genome assembly GCA_963922655.1 of Cardamine chenopodiifolia. Classification (NCBI taxonomy): domain Eukaryota; kingdom Viridiplantae; phylum Streptophyta; class Magnoliopsida; order Brassicales; family Brassicaceae; genus Cardamine; species Cardamine chenopodiifolia. The sequence continues at coordinate 13,957,334 of OZ000481.1, read as the reverse complement.
TGGTTTCTTTCTCTTCCATCTTCTTAGGCTCTTTTGGATCTTGTCCTTTCAAGACATGGCTCCAAAGTCCACCACCACATAGAGCTATTCTTATCATTCTTGACCACAGCAAATAGTTGACACCCTTCAAGATGACTGGAATAACAATTGGTTTAGAGTTTTCCATGGTGTTTCAAGATTTATTCACCGGACAATTCTATTAACCAGAGGATAAAGAGATTTTCTCAAGAAAATTTTAGAGAAGATTCAAGAAATACACTTTTTCATCCTTTTCACAACTCAAGAGTCAATGACTTTGACGACTAAGTCTCAGAGTGAAAAATGGGATAACAAGAGCTTGATTTAGTTAAGAACCTTCCTCTGATACCATGTTGAATTTGCAGAATAGAAGATTAGAGAGTTTGAGAGTGCTTCAAAGAGAAACAATAGAATGAGAGATAAAGAGAAGTTTCCATTAGAATTGATTAAGTGTTACAAAGGGTGTATAACATGTATAGAGGAGAGCCACAAAATTAAGAGGTGAAGAAGGGTTTCACAACATTTAAATTTCCCTCCAATCTCTTTTTGGAAATTCAAACACATCTCCTTCCTTTTCACACTTCCCGAGACACCCACTTGTGCACCCAAATTCTTCACCCTTCTAGAAGACTTCTTAATGGGCTTGCATATGTTGAATAAGGTCTCTTCTCTTATTTGGGTCTTAAGCTAATGTATTCTCTCATTATTCAACATATTGAATAAAAAGGATAAAGAGTTGAAAGCACTTGCGGTTAGTTCGGTTGGATCAAGCCCTTTATGGCATTATCGCCTTGGTCACCCAAGTCACAAGGTGCTCAGCATGGTCTTGCCCAACTATTCATTACCCAAGAAGGCGTGTGAAGCATGTATTTTGGGGAAGCATTGTAGGAAAGTGTTTCCAGAGTCTACTACTATGTATAAGAAGTCTTTTGAGTTAATACACTCTGATGTATGGTCTGCTCCGTTACTTCAAGAGATCAATATAACCACTTTATTTCCTTCATCGATCAAAAATCAAAGTATACATGGGTAACATAGATGCGCTCTAAGGATCAAGTGCTTGAATCATTTCAGAACTTCTATAACTATGTGCTCAATCAGTATGATACCAAGATTAAGATACTAAGAAGTGATAATGGTGGAGAATACATAAGCATACGGTTTAGGGAGTTTGTGAATGAGAAAAGGATAGTACATCAGACAACTTGCGCCTATACACCTCAACAAAATGGGATAGCAGAGAGGAAGAATAGACAATTGTTAGAAGTGGCTAGGAGCATGATGTTTGTGTTGAATAAAGAAGAAAATGATCATAAGAAGGTTAACTTGAAGTGCAAAGAAGCAAGAAAAGAGTTGTTGGAGAGCTTCCTTGGGCTCCGTGAAAAGGAAGGAGATGATTTTGAATTTCAAACTCAATAAGACCGTTGGAGGCTACTTCTCCTTCATACAAGTCGAGTTTCACTTCTATATAATGTATCTCTTGCTGTAACCTCAAATTCATTATAATGGAAACTTCTCTTTATCTCTCATTCTCTTGTTTCTCTTGCAAACACTCTCCAATCTTCTATTCCGCAAATTCAATATGGTATCAGAGCAAGGTTCTTAACAACAAGGCAGTTGCGCATCCAATTCAAGCTGTTTGCACTCTAGCTCACTTCCCACTAGAACATCAAGTATACATTGGCAAGCTGGATAAAGCTGAGATTCCAACAAACTATGAAGAAGCCAAGAAACACAAAGTATGGAGAGATGCAGTTGGAGAAGGAAAAAGGGCTATGGAAATCAACAACACTTGGTATGAAACAGAACTACCAAAAGGAAAGAAGGCTATAAGCTCTAGATGGATCTTCACTATCAAGTATAGAAGTGATGGAGAAATAGAGCGTTACAAGGCTAGGCTGGTGGCTAGAGGATTCACTCAAACCTATGGAGAGGACTACCTTGACACATTTGCACATGTGGCAAAACTTCATACGGTAAGAGTTATTTTATCCTTAGCTACTAACTTGGAATGGGATCTTTGGCAGATGGACGTCAAGAATGCATTCTTGCAAGGAGAACTAGAGGATGAAGTATATATTACTCCACCACCAGGCTTGGAGGACTCAATTGCACCAGGAAAGGTGCTAAGACTCAAGAAAGCCGTTTATGGACTGAAAAAATCTCCTCGAGCATGGTACCACAAGCTGAGTACAACACTCAAGAGTAGAGGCTTCAAGAAGTCAGAAGCAGATCACACACTTTTCACATTGCAAAGCCAAGAAGGTATTGTAGTCATTCTCATTTACGTGGATGATAGAATCATCTCTGGGAATGACAAGGTAAGTGTTCAAGATACTAAAACATTCTTGAAATCTGTATTTGATATTAAGGATCTTGGAGAGCTAAAATACTTTCTAGGGATTGAGGTTTGTAGGTCTAAAGAAGGACTCTTCTTATCCCAAAGAAAATACACTCTTGATCTATTGACTGAGGCAGGAAAGCTAGGAGCTAAACCAGCCAAAACTCCCCTAGAAGAAGGATACAAAGTCATACGAGAGGGGGAGCCTGAAGACAAACCATTAGATATTGTCAAACAATACAGGCGAATGGTTGGTAAGTTGATTTACCTTACTATTACTCGTCCTGATTTGTGCTTTGCTGTGAACCAGGTGAGCCAACATATGCAAGCTCCAAAAGTGCATCATTGGAACATGGTGGATCGGATCCTCAAATATCTCAAAGGAGCTCCAGGTCAAGGCATTTGGATGGGTTGCAACAAAAGCACATAAATTGTGGGTTATTGTGATGCTGACTGGGCTGGAGACAAAATGGATAGAAAATCCACCACTGGGTATTGCACATTCATTGGAGGCAACCTGGTCACTTGGAAAAGCAAGAAGCAAAAGGTGGTGTCATGTTCAAGCGCTGAAGCTGAATATAGAGCTATGAGGAAGCTCACAAATGAATTGACTTGGCTGAAGTCTCTACTCAAAGATCTAGGCATTGAATCACCAGATCCTATCACAATGCATTGTGACAACCAAGCTGCAATCCATATTGCATCCAACTCAGTGTTTCATGAGAGGACGAAGCATATTGAAGTGAATTGTCACAAGGTGCGTGAGATGGTGGAGAAAGGAGTAATCCTTCCATGTTTTACAAGAAGTTCAGATCAATTAGTTGACATTTTTACTAAGGCAGCGAGTTTAAAGGTTTGTGAGTTCATCCATTCAAAGCTTGGACTCATAGACATGTCTCAGCCATTATCCCCTTAGTTATGAAGTCCGCACTCTTTTTCCCTTAGTATGGTTTTGTCCCATGAGGTTTTCCATAATAAGGTTTTTAATGAGGTGGGTTTTCATGGTTCCAAGCTCAACCTAGTTATCTCTACGGTTAAGCTTGAGGGGGAGTGTTGAATAAAGAAGAAAATGATCATAAGAAGGTTAACTTGAAGTGCAAAGAAGCAAGAAAAGAGTTGTTGGAGAGATTCCTTGGGCTCCGTGAAAAGGAAATATATGATTTTGAATTTCAAACTCAACCAGACCGTTGGAGGCTACTTCTCCTTCATACAAGTCGAGTTTCACTTCTATATAATGTATCTCTTGCTGTAACCTCAAATTCATTCTAATGGAAACTTCTCTTTATCTCTCATTCTCTTGTTTCTCTTGCAAACACTCTCCAATCTTCTATTCCGCAAATTCAATATGGTATCAGAGCAAGGTTCTTAACTAAATCAAGCTCTTGTTATTTCATTTTTTACAAAATCATCTTATTTTTCAAATCTCTTCCTTTAAAATTCTGGGAATACTCTTTGTCAATCCTTTTTCACTCTGAGACTTAGTCCTCAAAGTCATTGACTCTTGAGTTGTGAAAAGGCTGAAAAGTGTGTTTCTTGAAACTTCTCTAAACTTTTCTTGAGAAAATCTCTTAATCCTCTGGTTAATAGAAAATTCTGGTGAATAAATCTTGAAACACCATGGAAAACTCTAAACCAATTGTTATTCCAGTCATCTTGAAGGGTGTCAACTATTTGCTGTGGTCAAGAATGATAAGAACAGCTCTATGTGGTAGTGGGTTTTGGAGCCATGTCTTGAAAGGACAAGATCCAAAAGAGCCTAAGAAGACGGCAGAGGAAGAAACCACCAAAGATGGAGAAGAAGCCATCAGTGATTATGAAGATAAGTGGTTTCAAGAGGACCAAATGGTGCTCGGAATCATCCTGAACTCACTTGAAGCACCCATCCTTGAAGCATACTCTTATTGTGAAAACTCCAAGGAACTGTGGGATACACTTCAAAATGTGTATGGGAACACTTCAAATTTGAGCAGGGTCTACGAAGTAAAGAAAGCTATCAATGACCTAAGCCAAGAAGACTTGGAGTTTACAAAACACTTTGACAAGTTCAGGTCTCTATGGGCTGAACTTGAGATGTTGAGACCAAACTCGGTAGATCCAATGGTGCTAAATGAGAGGTGTGAACAAGACAAGGTCTTTGGACTTCTTCTTACCTTGAATCCAACTTACAAAGACCTCATCAAGCATCTTTTGAGGGCTGACAAGCTTCCAAGATTAGATGAAGTGTGCTCAATGATCCAAAAGGAGTAAGGATCACACGGACTCTTTGGGGAAAAGAAGAGCTAATTACAGCCAACAAAGGTGCATACAAGCCCCCAAACCATAACAAAAAGCTGGTAACAAACCCACATGTAATATGTGGACATTGCAAGAAAGAAGGGCATACAAAAGAAAAATGTTGGATCCTCAACCCCCATCTCAAACCAAGCTGGTGGAAAGAACCAAGAGCAAACCTCACCAAAGAAATTGTTGAGAATCACGCTGGTCCATCCACACAATCTATGGAAGGAGAAATGAGGGCTCTAGTGTCATCTCAACATGAGCTAGTAAGGATATCGGATCTTGAGGCCCTCATTAAAGCCTTGAAAGAGGCTGGTAATTCTGGTACAATTTCTGGTATCTCTCTCCATGCTCAAAACATCACAAAGCCATTAATTATAGATTCAGGTGCATCACATCATATGATAAGTGATTCTCATTTAATGAACAACTTAGAACCGGCTTTAGGTGATGTGGTTATAGCAAATGGAGATAAAGTTCCAGTTAAAGGAATTGGTAATCTTAGGTTATTTGGTAAAGATTCTAAAGCTTTTTACATGCCTGAGTTTACTTCTAATTTGTTATCAGTGAAAAAGGTTACATCTGATCTTAAATGTTATGCAATCTATGGGCCTAATGATGTACATTTTCAAGATATTGAGACTATGAAATATTAATCAAGCATATCATCAAGGGAGCTTAGGGAAGATGGTTGGATTTGGGTGTCCGTACAAGTCCGTACGGATCCGTACAAGTTCGTACAAGTCCGTACGGATCCGTACAAGACCGTACAAGACCGTACCACCTAAGGGAGCCTCCGGAACGTTTAAGGAAGTCTTGGAGAGTCTTGGAGAGTCTTCTAGAGTCTTCTAGAAGCTGGGCAATGTTCGGATCATGCACCAAGTCACTAGAGCGTCCAGGTGCATTGGGGCTTGTCCTTGGTCTTCCTTCTTATCCATTTGGTCAAGGAAGGGGCTGGAACCAGGCTGGAACAGGCTGGCATGGTCAAGGGCGCTCCCAAGACTACTCTCCTATTGGCTGGTTCAAATTAAAGTTAAACCTAGGTTCCCTTGTAATTCTCCTATAAATATGCTATGTAATTCACAAAGATCAATAAGAAATTCTTCTCTAATGTTCTACTATGGTTTTCCTTCTAATTTATCTCAAAATCTCTCATTTATAATCTCTAAAATCTAACATGGTATCAGAGCATTGATCTTGCTCCTATCTATTCCGCTTTATTCTTAATTATTCTCCATTATTCTCCATCATTTCTCCATCATTCTCCATCATTTCTCCATCATTTCTCCATCAGTTCTCCATCAGTTCTTGTCATTTCTAGTCATTCTCCAAGCTTTTATTCTTTATTTTCTCCTTTCTCACGCTGCTAGCTTCATTTCTCTCTGAGAGAAATTCCTCAAATCCATTGGTGCTGAGTTGAGAAAGTTGCTAGCTTTGTGATTTTCACATATTTTTCTTCCTTTCACGTTGCTAGCTTCATTTCTCTCTGAGAGAAATTCCTCAAATCCATTGGTGCTGAGTTGAGAAAGTTGCTAGCTTTGTGATTAAACACCAAGAAGATCATGGAAAATCTAAAAACCATGATTATTCCGGTTACACTCAAAGGGATCAATTACTTGCTGTGGGCAAGAACAACAAAGACTGCTTTGTGTGGAAGAGGTTTGTGGAGACACATTGAGATCACACAAAACCCAAAAGAAGACACACAAGATGAAGAAAATGAGACCAAGACCGAGGAGGAAATCAAATGGTTTCAAGAGGACCAAACGGTGTTGGGTCTCCTTCAAAACTCACTAGACACATCAATCCTAGAGGCATACTCCTATTGTGACACGGCAAAGGAGCTTTGGGATACATTAAAGAATGTTTACGGAAACGTCTCCAACTTGACCCGGGTCTTTGAAGTGAAAAGGGCAATTAACAATCTCAACCAAGAGGATCTAGAATTTACTCAACACTTTGGGAAATTTAGATCTCTTTGGGCTGAATTAGAGATGTTACGTCCAAGCACTAAGGATTTTTCAATCATTGAAGAAAGGAGAGAACAAGATAAGGTCTTTGGTTTACTTCTCACACTCAATCCGACATTTAATGAACTCATAAAACACATCTTGAGATCGGAGAAGCTCCCTAGCCTCGATGTAGTTTGTGCACAAATTCAAAAGGAACAAGGGTCCTTTGGTCTCTTTAGTAGAAAACAAGAACTCCCAACGGCTAATAAAGGCAATTACCAACCAAGTCATGGCTACAAAGGCAAGAATAGGAAAACATGTGATCATTGCAAGAAAGATGGTCATACAAGGGAGGATTGTTGGATCCTTCATCCACATCTCAAGCCCAAAGATTGGCAACCAAGGGAGTTCAAACCAAGGAAGTTTCAAGCTCATCAAGCACAAGAAGCGCCAAGCTCCTCAACCGCAACCAAACAACCTCAAACCGAAAACTCAAAGCAAGGAGATAAGATGGCCATGGTAGCATACTCGAATGACGTGGTGTGCAAGTCAGACCTAGAGGCACTCATTCGATCCATTGTTGCACTAAAGGAGTCCGGTATCACCTACTTTGCTACTAAACCTACTAAAACTAGCACTTCTCTTGTTATTGATTCCGGAGCTTCTCGTCACATGATTAGTAATCCAAATTTGATTAGTAACATTAAAAATGCTAGTGGAAATGTAGTGATTGCTAATGGTGATAAAATACCGGTTAAAGGGATAGGAAGTTTAAGACTATTTGACAAAGAATCTCAAGCTTTCTACATGCCATCTTTCACTTCGAATCTTGTATCGGTTAAGAGAGCTACTACTGATCTTGATGCTTATGCTATCTTTGGGCCTAATAGTTTCCATTTTCAGGATATTAAGACCGGAAGGGTTCTTGGAGAAGGAAACACAAAAGGAGACTTATACATCTTAGAAGATTCTTCAAGCAATCCTACTTTATCAAGTTTTAACTCATGCTTAGCTAGTAGTTCTAATGCAATATGGCACGCTAGATTGGGACATCCTCACTCGCGTGCCTTGGAAATAATATTGCCTAATATTTCGTTTAATAACTCGGTTTATGAGTCTTGTATTTTAGGAAAACATTGTAAAAGTGTATTTCCTAAGTCCTCTACCATATATGAAAAATGTTTTGACTATTACACGGCCTGACTTATGTTTTGCTGTGAATCAGGTTAGCCAACATATGAAAGAACCAACCGTGCATCATTGGAACATGGTGGAAAGAATTTTGAGATACATCAAAGGATCACCAGGCCAAGGAATCTGGATGGGGAAGAATGGCAACACTGAGATAGTTGGATATTGCGATGCAGACTATGCTGGAGACACTATGGATAGAAAGTCCACAACTGGCTACTGTACTTTCATTGGAGGCAATCTAGTGACTTGGAAGTCTAAGAAGTAGAAGGTTGTGTCATGCTCGAGTGCAGAGTCAGAATATAGAGCAATGAGGAAGCTGACAAATGAATTAGTTTGGTTGAAAGCACTTCTCAAAGATCTCGGCATAGAAACTTCAAGTCCTATCACGATGCATTGTGACAATCAGGCAGCCATTCATATAGCAACGAATCCAGTATTTCACGAGAGGACCAAGCACATTGAGATCGACTGCCACAAGGTTAGAGAGAAGATCATAGAAGGAGTGATACTTCCATGCTACACCAAGAGTGAAGACCAGCTGGCTGACATCTTCACCAAGGCTGCTAGCCTCAAAGTTTGCAACCACACCCATAGCAAACTTGGGTTAGTAGACCTTACTCATCCTTGATAATACTTGTCTGTTCCGGGAAGACCACACTCTTTTTCCCTTCCCAAGGTTTTGTCCCACTGGGTTTTCCTTGGTAAGGTTTTTAATGAGGTGGTAGTCCCGGTTCCCAAACTTAGCCTTCATTCCGACACTCCGGCTAAGTTTGAGGGGGAGTATTAATCAAGCATATCATCAAGGGAGCTTAGGGAAGATGGTTGGATTTGGGTGTCCGTACAAGTCCGTACGGATCCGTACAAGTCCGTACAAGTCCGTACGGATCCGTACAAGACCGTACAAGACCGTACGACCTAAGGGAGCCTCCAGAACGTTTAAGGAAGTCTTGGAGAGTCTTGGAGAGTCTTCTAGAGTCTTCTAGAAGCTGGGCAATGTTCGGATCATGCACCAAGTCACTAGAGCGTCTAGGTGCATTGGGGCTTGTCCTTGGTCTTCCTTCTTATCCATTTGGTGAAGGAAGGGGCTGGAACCAGGCTGGAACAGGCTGGCATGGTCAAGGGCGCTCCCAAGACTACTCTCCTATTGGCTGGTTCAAATTAAAGTTAAACCTAGGTTCCCTTGTAATTCTCCTATAAATATGCTATGTAATTCACAAAGATCAATAAGAAATTCTTCTCTAATGTTCTACTATGGTTTTCCTTCTAATTTATCTCAAAATCTCTCATTTATAATCTCTAAAATCTAACATGAAACTACTCGGAAAAGGAGTAGCGAAGGAGGAACTTTATGTTCTTGAAGACACTAAGCCAGCCTCTCATATATCTTGTAACTTTAGTTTAAATCCCTCTGATGTTAGTAACTCTATTTGGCATGCTAGATTAGGCCATCCTCACCCTAGAGCATTAGGACTGTTGTTACCTAGTATTTCGTTTAAAAATGATGTATGTGAAGCTTGTATACTTGGCAAACATTGCAAGTCTGTGTTTTCAAAGTCTCCAACTATCTATGAAAAGTGTTTTGATTTAATTCATTCTGATGTTTGGGCCTCACCGTTGTTGAATAATGAGAGAATACATTAGCTTAAGACCCAAAGAAGAGAAGAGGCTTTATTCAACATATGCAAGCCCATTAAGAAGTCTTCTAGAAGGGTGAAGACTTTGGGTGCACAAGTGGATGTCTCGGGAAGTGTGAAAAGGAAGGAGATGTGTTTGAATTTCAAATAAGGATTGGAGGGAAATTTGAATGTTGTGAAACCCTTCTTCACCTCTTAATTTCGTGGCTCTCCTCTATATATACATGTTGTACACCCTTTGTAACACTTAATCAATTCTAATGGAAACTTCTCTTTATCTCTCATTCTATCGTTTCTCTTTCAAGCACTCTCAAACTCTCTAATCTTCTATTCCGCAAATTCAACATGGTATCAGAGCAAGGTTCTTAACTAAATCAAGCTCTTGTTATCCCATTTTCAAATCTCTTCTTTTAAAATTCTGGGAATACTCTTTGTCAATCCTTTTTCACTCTGAGACTTAGTCCTCAAAGTCATTGACTCTTGAGTTGTGAAAAGGCTGAAAAAGTGTATTTCTTGAAGCTTCTCTAAAATTTTCTTTTTTCACTCTAAAATTCTGGGAATACTCTTTGTCAATCCTTTTTCACTCTGAGACTTAGTCCTCAAAGTCATTGACTCTTGAGTTGTGAAAAGGCTGAAAAAGTGTATTTCTTGAAGCTTCTCTAATATTTTCTTGAGAAAATCTCTTAATCCTTTGGTTATTAGAATTATCCGGTGAATAAATCTTGAAACACCATGGAAAACTCTAAACCAATTGTTATTTCAGTCATCTTGAAGGGTATCAACTATTTGCTGTGGTCAAGAATGATAAGAACAGCTCTATGTGGTCGTGGGCTTTGGAGCCATGTCTTGAAAGGACAAGATCCAAAATATGGAGAAGAAGCCATCGGTAATTATGAAGATAAGTGGTTCCAAGAGGACCAAATTGTGCTCGGAATCATCCAGAACTCTCTTGAAGCATCCATCCTTGAAGCCTACTCCTACTGTGAAAATGCAAAGGAATTGTGGGATACTCTTCAAACCGTGTATTGGAATACTTCAAACTTGAGCAGAATCTATGAAGTCAAGAAGGCTATCAATGATCTAAGCCAAGAAGATTTGGAGTTTACAAAGCACTTTGGCAAATTCAGATCATTGTGGGCTGAACTAGAAATGTTAAGGCCAAGCACGATTGATCCTTTAGTGTTAAATGAGAGGCGCGAACAAGACAAGGCCTTTGGTCTGCTATTAACCTTAAATCCAACTTACAAGGATCTCATTAAGCACCTCCTTAGGGCAGACAATCTCCCCAGCCTAGATGAAGTGTGCTCCAAGATACAAAAGGAGCAAGGATCTCATGGTCTATTTGGGGGAAAGGGCGAGCTGGTTATGGCAAACAAAGTAGAGTTGGGTGAAGCTAACAAAGGATTTTACAAACCTTTGGGATCAAACCAGAACAAGAAAGTGGGATCAAATGCAATCTGTGAGCATTGCAAGAAAGAGGGGCACACAAAGGAAAAATGCTGGAAGCTCCATCCTCATCTAAAACCAAGCTGGTGGAAGGAACCAAGAGCTAATGTCTCCCAAGAAGTGGCTGGGAATCAGGCTGTGACATCCAAGAGGGCTGAAGAAGGAGAAATGAGAGCTTTGGTGCCATATCAACAAGAATCTGAATTTGTGAGGAAATCAGATTTGGAAGCTCTCATCAAAGCCTTGAAAGAGGCTGGTAGGTCTGGTATGGTTTCTGGAAACTCTCTTCATGCTCAAAACATTTCAAAGCCTTTGATTGTAGATTCTGGTGCATCATATCATATGATAAGTGATGCACATCTAATGAATAACATAAAACCGGCTGTAGGTAATGTCATTATAGCAAATGGAGATAGTATTCCAATTGATGGAGTAGGAAATCTTAGGTTATTTGGAAAAGATTCAAACGCTTTCTACATGCCTAAATTTACTTCAAATTTGTTATCCGTAAAAAAAGTTACATCTGATTTGAATTGTTATGCTATATTTGGTCCTAATGATGTACACTTTCAGGATATTGAGACCATGAAACTACTCGGAAAAGGAGTAGCAAAGGAGGAGCTGTATGTTCTTGAAAATAACAAGCCGGACTCCAATTTATTTTGTAGTTTTAGTCTGAATGTTTCTAATGTTAGTAGTTCAATTTGGCATGCAAGGCTAGGTCATCCGCACTCTAGAGCATTAGAACTATTGTTGCCTAGGATTTCTTTCAAAAATGATGAATGTGAAGCTTGTATACTTGGTAAACATTGCAAATCTGTGTTTTCCAAGTCTCCAACTATCTATGAAAAGTGTTTTGATTTAATTCATTCTGATGTTTGGACCTCACCATGTGAATCTAGAGAACATCATAAATACTTTGTCACCTTCATAGATGAAAAATCAAAATATACATGGCTAACACTTATTCCATCCAAAGATAGAGTTCTAGAAGCATTTAGAAAATTTCAAGCATATGTGACTAACCATTATAATGCCAAGATTAAAATTTTTAGATCAGATAATGGTGGAGAGTACACAAGCCATGCCTTCAAACAACACTTAGCACATCATGGGATAGTCCATCAAACCAGCTGCCCATACACTCCTCAGCAAAATGGAGTTGCTGAAAGAAAGAATAGGCATTTAATGGAAGTGGCCCGGTCTATGATGTTCCACACAAGTGTTCCCAAGAGATTTTGGGGAGATGCTGTGGTTTCAGCATGCTATTTGATCAACCGGATGCCAACAAAAATCTTGGATGACCACTCTCCATTTGAGCTATTAAACAACTCTAAACCCGCCATTAACCACTTACGTGTGTTTTGGTGTGTTTGTTTTGTATTAATCCTAGGAGAACAAAGAAACAAGTTGGAAGCTAAAAGTGTGAAGAGCATGTTCATTGGATACTCCATAACACAAAAAGGTTACAAATGCTTTGTTCCGGAAACAAGGAAGATTCTAGTCTCAAGGGATGTGAAGTTTGTTGAAACAAAAGGGTTCTATGATGAGAAGAACTGGAAAGAATTGGAGAATCTATCATCCTCATCATCAGACCGAGCTAGCAATTTGAGAAAAATCTTGGAGAACCTTAGATTACATCAGCCAGAAGCTAGTACAAGCACATCTCAATCAAATGAAGAAACTATACCCTTTGATCCTGAGGGAGGCAATAAACAAGAGGATCTAGTAGTGGCTCAACAAGACTCAACAATTCATGATCAAAATAAATCAGAAGTTCGCAATGAAGCGGTTCATGATCAAAGTGAAGAGAGTCCAGAAAGTCAAGAAGAAGCTCAAACCTCAGATTCTGACTTTGAAGGGCCAGAACCTCAAGTTCAAGCTCAAGAAAGGGGTTTAAGGAGAAGTACAAGACAAAGGTTTGGACCAGAACATTGGAAGCAAACCCGAGTGTACTACAACAACAAGGCAGTTGCTCATCCCATTCAAGCTGTTTGCACTCTAGCTCATTTCCCATTGGAACATCAAGCCTACATGGGCAAGTTGGATGAAGCTGAGATTCCAACAACCTATGAAGAAGCCAAGGGCTTAAAGTATGGAGAGATGCTGTTGGTGAAGAAAAGAAAGCTATGGAAATCAACCACACTTGGGATGAAGCTGAACTGCCAAAAGGGAAGAAGGCTGTAAGCTCTAGATGGATCTTCACTATCAAGTATAGAAGTGATGGAGAAATAGAGCGTTACAAGGCTAGGCTGGTGGCTAGAGGATTCACTCAAACCTATGGAGAGGACTACCTTGACACATTTGCACCTGTGGCAAAACTTTATACGGTAAGAGTCATTTTATCCTTAGCTACTAACTTGGAATGGGATCTTTGGCAGATGGACGTCAAGAATGCATTCTTGCAAGGGGAACTAGAGGATGAAGTCTACATGACTCCACCACCAGGCTTGGAAGACTCAATTGCACCAGGAAAGGTGTTGAGACTCAAGAAAGCAATCTATGGACTGAAGCAATCTCCTCGAGCATGGTACCACAAGTTGAGTACAACACTCAAGAGTAAAGGCTTCAAAAAGTCCGAGGCAGATCATACACTTTTCACCTTGCAAAGCCAAGAAGGTATTGTAGTCATTATCATTTATGTGGATGACATTATCATCTCGGGGAATGACAAGGTAGGTATTAAAGATACAAAAGCATATTTAAAATCTGTATTTGATATTAAAGATCTTGGAGAGTTGAAATATTTTCTAGGGATTGAAGTCTATAGGTCCAATGAAGGACTTTTCTTATCCCAAAGGAAGTACACTCTTGATCTATTGGCTGAGGCATGAAAGGTAGGAGCCAAACCAGCAAAGACTCCCTTAGAAGAAGGATACAAAGTCATACGAGAGGGGGAGCTTGAAGATAAACCTTTTGAAGATGTCAAGCAATATCGGAGAATGGTTGGTAAGTTGATTTATCTTACCATAACTCATCCTGATTTGTGTTTTGCTGTGAACCAGGTGAGTCAACATATGCAAGCTCCAAAAGTGCACCATTGGAGGATGGTGGATCGGATTCTCAAATATCTCAAAGGAGCTCCGGGTCAAGGCATTTGGATGGGTTGTAACAAAAGCACAGAAATTGTGGGTTATTGTGATGCTGACTGGGTTGGAGATAAAACGGATAGAAGATCCACCACTGGGTATTGCACATTCATTGGAGGTAACCTGGTCACTTGGAAGAGTAAGAAACAAAAGGTTGTGTCATGTTCAAGTGCTGAAGCTGAGTATAGAGCAATGAGGAAGCTCACAAACGAGCTAACATGGCTGAAAGCTCTTCTCAAGGATTTGGGCATTGAATCGCCAGATCCAATCACAATGCATTGTGACAACCAAGCTGCTATTCACATTGCGTCCAACTCAGTGTTCCATGAGAGGACAAAACATATTGAAGTGGATTGTCACAAGGTGCAGGAGATGGTGGAGAAAAGGGTCATTCTTCCATGCTTTACAAGAAGTTCAGAACAATTGGCAGACATTTTTACCAAGGCAGTGAGTTTAAAAGTGTGTGAGTTCATCCATTCAAAGCTTGGACTCATAGATATGTCTCGGCCATGATTTCCTTAGCCATGGAGTCCACACTCTTTTTCCCTTAGTATGGTTTTGTCCCATGAGGTTTTCCATACTAAGGTTTTTAATGAGGTGGGTCATCATGGTTCCAAGCTTAACCTTTGGTTTCTCTACGGTTAAGCTTGAGGAGGAGTGTTGAATAATGAGAGAATACATTAGCTTAAGACCCAAAGAAGAGAAGAGGCTTTATTCAACATATGCAAGCCCATTAAGAAGTCTTCTAGAAGGGTGAAGATTTTGGGTGCACAAGTGGGTGTCTCGGGAAGTGTGAAAAGGAAGGAGATGTGTTTGAATTTCAAATAAGAGATTGGAGGGAAATTTGAATGTTGTGAAACCCTTCTTCACCTCTTAATTTCGTGGCTCTCCTCTATATATACATGTTGTACACCCTTTGTAACACTTAATCAATTCTAATGGAAACTTCTCTTTATCTCTCATTCTATCGTTTCTCTTTCAAGCACTCTCAAACTCTCTAATCTTCTATTCCGCAAATTCAACAACCGTGTGAATCTAGAGAACATCATAAATATTTTGTCACTTTCATAAATGAAAAATCAAAATATACTTGGCTAACACTTCTTCCATCTAAGGACTGAGTACTAGAAGCATTTAGGAATTTTCAAGCATATGTGACTAACCATTATAATGCAAAGATTAAAATTTTTAGATCAGATAATGGTGGAGAGTACACAAGCCATGCTTTCAAACAACACTTAGCAAAACATGGGATAATCCATCAAACAAGCTGCCCATACACTCCTCAACAAAATGGAGTTGCTGAAAGAAAGAATAGGCATTTGATGGAGGTGTCCCGGTCTATGATGCTCCACACCAATGTTCCAAAGAAGTTTTGGGGGGGGGGGATGCTATAGTTTTAGCATGTTACTTAATCAACAGAACGCCTACAAAAATCCTACAAGATCATTCTCCGTTTGAGGTATTAAACAACACTAAACCCTCCATTAATCATTTACGTATGTTTGGTTGTGTGTGCTTTGTTTTAATCCCAGGAGAACAACGCAACAAGCTGGATGCTAAGAGTGTGAAGAGCATGTTCATTGGGTACTCCACAACACAAAAGGGTTACAAATGCTATGTTCCAGACTCAAGAAAAGTTCTAGTCTCAAGAGATGTGAAGTTTGTGGAAACCAAGGGATTCTATGGTGAGAAGAACTGGGAAGAATTGAAGAATCTATCATCCTCACCATCAGACCGAGCAACAAACTTAAGGAGGATCTTGGAAAGTATTGGACTGCATCAACAAGAAAATAGCATAAGCACATCACATCAAGTTGAAGAAGCTATTCCCCTTGATCATGACGGAGGCAATGAAGAAGAGGAGCCAATCTTGGCACCACAAGAAGACTCAGCAATTCATGATCAAAGTGAATCAGCAGTTCAAAATGAAGCGGTTTATGATCAAAATGAAGCGGGTCCGGAAATTCAAGAAGAAGAGCAAGCTCCAAAAGTGCATCATTGGAACATGGTGGATCGGTTCCTCAAATATCTCAAAGGAGCTCCAGGTCAAGGCATTTGGATGGGTTGCAACAAAAGCACATAAATTATGGGTTATTGTGATGCTGATTGGGCTGGAGACAAAATGGATAGAAAATCCACCACTGGGTATTGCACATTCATTGGAGGCAACCTGGTCACTTGGAAAAGCAAGAAGCAAAAGGTGGTGTCATGTTCAAGCGCTGAAGCTGAATATAGAGCTATGAGGAAGCTCACAAATGAATTGACTTGGCTGAAGTCTCTACTCAAAGATCTAGGCATTGAATCACCAGATCCTATCACAATGCATTGTGACAACCAAGCTGCAATCCATATTGCATCCAACTCAGTGTTTCATGAGAGGACGAAGCATATTGAAGTGGATTGTCACAAGGTGCGTGAGATGGTGGAGAAAGGAGTAATCCTTCCATGTTTTACAAGAAGTTCAGATCAAATAGCTGACATTTTTACTAAGGCAGCGAGCTTAAAGGTTTGTGAGTTCATCCATTCAAAGTGTGAACTCATAGACATGTCTCAACCATGATCCCCTTAGCTATGAAGTTCGCACTCTTTTTCCCTTAGTATGGTTTTGTCCCATGAGGTTTTTCATAATAAGGTTTTTAACGAGGTGGGTTTTCATGGTTCCAAGCTCAACCTAGTTGTCTCTATGATTAAGCTTGAGGGGGAGTGTTGAATAAAGAAGAAAATAATCATAAGAAGGTTAACTTGAAGTGCAAAGAAGCAAGAAAAGAGTTGTTGGAGAGCTTCCTTGGGCTCCGTGAAAAGTATTAATCAAGCATATCATCAAGGGAGCTTAGGGAAAATAGTTGGATTTGGGTGTCCGTACAAGTCCGTACGGATCCGTACAAGTCCGTACAAGTCCGTACGGATCCGTACAAGGCCGTACAAGACCGTACAAGACCGTACGACCTAAGGGAGCCTCCGGAACGTTTAAGGAAGTCTTGGAGAGTCTTGGAGAGACTACTCTCCTATTGGCTGGTTCAAATTAAAGTTAAACCTAGGTTCCCTTGTAATTCTCCTATAAATATGCTATGTAATTCACAAAGATCAATAAGAAATTCTTCTCTAATGTTCTACTATGGTTTTCCTTCTAATTTATCTCAAAATCTCTCATTTATAATCTCTAAAATCTAACATGGTATCAGAGCATTGATCTTGCTCCTATCTATTCCGCTTTATTCTTAATTATTCTCCATCATTTCTCCATCATTCTCCATCATTTCTCCATCATTTCTCCATCAGTTCTCCATCAGTTCTTGTCATTTCTAGTCATTCTCCAAGCTTTTATTCTTTATTTTCTCCTTTCTCACGCTGCTAGCTTCATTTCTCTCTGAGAGAAATTCCTCAAATCCATTGGTGCTGAGTTGAGAAAGTTCCTAGCTGTTGAGAATATGGATGAGAAGGCATACATGGGAAGTAGCAATGTGAGTTCACATAATAACAAAGGCAAGGAGCTGGAGTGCATAGCAAGTATCTGGGAACTTGGCGAATGCTCTAAGACTAAGGGAGAAGTGCCGTATGTAACAAGTAAGGAAAAGAGTGGAGCTGATGATTTAATGAGTGGCAAAACTAGACATTGGGATGTAACTAGAAGGAAGGATTCTTGGTTGAATTCTAAGCAGATCAAAGGGTTGAAAAACCAAGAAGAAGCACATGAGGAGCCATTGGGTAAAGGCAAGCTCCATGCTCCTCACCCAAAGAAGAAACATGCCCAGGCCTTGATCTTAGCATGTTTAACCATTTTAGGAAGTCAAGGGTGTTAGTCTTTTACCCATTGTAAATTCCTGTGTCTTGTTTTCAAATTTTTCTCTTACATGTATGCACATTCAAACCGAGCTCAATTGATAGAATAACAAGAAAAAATATTCCAGAAATCTCTCTCAGCCATCTTCAATCTCATTGAGTTCTTGATATTTTCTAATTCTAGTTTATTCTCCTTAAAATCAACATGGTATCAGAGCATGTTTAGAGATCCTTGAAAATCTTCTAAACTGTTTCTTTCTCATCTAAAACTTTCTCTCTCAGATTTTTTTTCTTGTTCCCTTATTTCTCTCCATATTCTCAAGCTGGTTATTGAAGATAAGAAAGAAAACCTATGGAGATGCAGAAACAAGTTGTACTGCCGGTTGTCTTCAAAGGGAGCAACTACTTGCTGTGGTCAAGGACTACAAGAACTGCTCTAAGAAGCAGAGGTCTATGGAGTTATGTGGAAACTTCAGAGGAGGTAGCTGGAGAAGGAGCAGCAGGTGATGGCGTTGTGAAGGGGCAGAAGTGGGAGCAAGAAGACCAACAAGTTCTTGCAGTGCTCCAGAGCTCTCTAGAGCCATCAATACTCGCTGCTTACTCCTACTGTGAGACAGCCAAGGAGCTGTGGGACACACTCAAAGGAGTGTATGGAGACATCTCAAACATTTCTAGGATTTTTGAGGTGAAGAAAGCGTTGAATGACCTTCAGCAAGATGGAAAGGCATTCAAGGATCTATTTGGGGTATTTAGAGGCTTATGGGCTGAGCTTGAGATGCTCAGGCCAGCAACAAATGACCCCAAGGAATTGAATGAGAGGAGGGAACAGGACCAGGTGTTTGGGCTACTACTCACGTTAAATGAGTCCTACAAGAGCCTCATTCAACACATCCTTCGCTTTGACAAGCTTCCAACGCTGAATGAAGTCTGTCAACAGATCCAAAAGGAGGAAGGGTCTAGGGGCTTGTTCAAAGCATCAAGCGAAATGGCACATGCTGCACATAGGAGCCAACTCTATGGAGAAAGGAGGAGTCTGGAATGTGAGCATTGCAAGATGAAAGGACATACTAAGGAAAAATGCTGGACCTTGCACCCACATTTAAAGCCAGCTAGGCTAAGGGGAAATGGCCAAGGAAGTAGTCAAGGACCAAGGAACTTTGCTGGAGTAGCAAACGTGGAAAATGACAACTTGGTGAGGAAAAGCGACCTGGAAGCTCTCATCAAGAGTATTGCTAAGCTAGCTGAGTCTGGTAAGGTTTTCTTTACCTCTAAAGCTAGGGAGAAGGTGATAATAGATTCTGGAGCAAGTCATAACATGATTTGTAATGCCAAGCTGTTAACAAATATTAAGCCTTGTGAAGGAAATGTTAAAGTTGCAAATGGAAAAGAGGTTCAAATAGAAGGAATTGGAGACCTAAAAGTGTTTAGGAAAAATACTAAGGCCTTATACATTCCGGAATTCACATCTAACTTACTCTCGGTATATAAAGCAACTAAGGATCTAGATTGCAAAGTTATTTTTGGATCTAATGATGTTGAGTTTCAGGATAATGAGACTAAGGAAGTAATCGGAGTAGGGAATGTGGAAGGTGGTTTGTATTTGCTGAATAAAGAAGATGGAGTGATGGAGTCGTTTGCGGTTAGTCTGGTTGGTTCAAGCCCTTTATGGCACTCACGCCTTGGTCATCCAAGTCACAAGGTGCTCAGCATGGTCCTGCCCAACCTCACCTTACCTAATAAGGAGTGTGAAGCATGTGTCTTAGGGAAGCATTGTAGGAAAGTGTTTCCGGAATCTACTACTGTGTATGAGAAGTGTTTTGAGTTGATACATTCTGATGTGTGGTCAGCCCCCTGTACTTCAAAAGATCAATATAAGTATTTCGTGTCTTTCATTGATCAAAGGTCAAAGTACACTTGGGTAACTCTAATGAGCTCTAAGGATCAAGTATTTGAATCATTTCAAAAATTCTACAATTATACACTGAATCAGTTTGGTACAAAGATCAAGATCCTTAGGAGTGATAATGGTGGAGAGTATATGAGTAATAGATTCAAGAAGTTGCTGGATGACAATGGGATAATTCACCAGACTTCTTGTGCATACACACCTCAGCAGAATAGAGTTTCCGAGAGAAAAAATAGACATTTGCTGGAGGTGGCTAGAAGTATGATGTTTCATAGAGGCGTGCCTAAGAGTTTTTGGGGAGATGCTGTGATGGCGGCATGCTATGTGATTAATCGTTTACCCACAGAAAGTCTGAGCCACAAGTCTCCATTTGAAATTTTGAATGGAGTAAAGCCAAGCATTGATCACCTAAGAGTTTTCGGGTGTAAATGCTATGTCTTTACCCCTGATGCACTAAGGAGTAAACTTGAGCCAAAAAGCATCAAATGTATTTTTGTGGGATACTCAAGCACTCAGAAGGGATACAAGTGTTTCCATCCAGAAACTAATAGGATATATGTGTCAAGAGAGGTGCGTTTTGATGAGAATTGTGGGTATTTTGAAGAAAAAAAATGGGAGGATTTAGATGACATTGTGAGCTCGGGCATAGACAGAGAGCGAGTGCTAAGAAGCATCTTGGCAGATGTCAATGGTTCGAATGGAGGTAATGATGAGCAAGGGATATCTCAGAATGAGCAAGGAGGTGAAGAGGAAGAAGAAGACAATGAGCAACTCTCATCAGATACAAGCTCACTACCAAGGGATTCCGAACTGGTTGAAGAATCAGAACTTGCAAGTGGTGAGGGGGAGTCTGAACATGAAGAAGTTGAGGTAACTCAAGAACCCCCTCTAAGAAGAAGCCAACGGATAAGGCATGGCCCGGAAAATTGGAAAAACACTAGGGTGTATTACAATGGATTAGCTACGGTTCAACAAGAGCATATAGGATCTGAGGTGAAGTCTACCGTAGGTGAGGGATGTTCTGGGCGTACGGCAGACTTTGATTCTGAACCTATAGGCGACAGCATCCCTCCCTTACCAAGTAGATCATGTACTTCAAAGAGAAGAAAATTAACCGTAAGTGACATAAAATATCCTATTGAAGCATATAGTTCAGTGTCCTATTTAGGTGCTGAGCAGCAAGCTTACCTCACCAAGATTGATGAACATCAAGTCCCAGCATCATATGAGGAAGCATGTAGAGACGAGAGATGGGTTAAAGCCATGGAAGAAGAGATCAGCTCTATGGTGAGAAACAATACATGGAATTTGACTGAGCTGCCAAGAGGGAAGAAGCTAGTGGGATGTAGATGGGTTTATACTATCAAGTATAAAAGCAATGGTGAAGTCGAGAGATACAAAGCGAGACTAGTGGCAAAAGGATACACACAAGTCTATGGAGAAGATTATACAGAAACTTTTGCTCCGGTGGCAAAATTGCATTCGGTAAGGGTTCTCCTATCCATTGCGGTTAACTTGTCATGGGAGTTATGGCAAATGGATGTAAAAAATGCCTTTTTACAAGGAGACCTAGAAGAGGAAGTCTTTATGGCTCTTCCACAAGGATATGGTACAGGTACAAATCAGGTCTGTGAATTGAAGAAAGCTATTTATGGGTTGAACAATCCCCGAGGGCCTGGTACCAAAGACTGAGCAGATGCTTGCTGGAGAAGGAATTTGTGAAGTCGGAAGCTGATCATACTCTATTCACCAAGAGGAGTAAAGAGGGGCTAGTGGCTGTTCTTATCTATGTAGATGATATCATCATCACCGGAAGTGATATTGAAGGAGTTAAAAGGACCAAGGTAATTCTGAGCTCCACGTTTGATATAAAAGATTTGGGAGAGCTGAGGTATTTCTTGGGCATTGAGATGATCAGAGAGCCAAATGGGATGTTTATATCACAAAGGAAGTATGTGATTGACTTACTAAAGGAAACCGGCAAGTTAGGGTCGAAGCCAGCAAAAACGCCCATTGAAGAAGGCTATCAAGATGTGAGTAAGGAGGAAATGTGGCCTGATGTCAAGCAATATCAAAGGTTAGTTGGAAAACTAATCTACTTAACTATAACTCGGCCCGATATATGCTTTGCCGTGAATAGGGTGAGCCAGCACATGCAAGCTCCAAAAGCACACCATTGGAGCATGGTGGAGAGAATACTTAGGTATCTCAAGGGGAACCCTGGAAAGGGAATATGGTTGAGTCGCAATGAAAATACTGAATTGGAAGCCTATTGTGATTCAGACTATGCTGGAGACAAACAAGATAGAAAATCTACAAC
Source organism: Cardamine chenopodiifolia (assembly GCA_963922655.1). Taxonomy (NCBI): domain Eukaryota; kingdom Viridiplantae; phylum Streptophyta; class Magnoliopsida; order Brassicales; family Brassicaceae; genus Cardamine; species Cardamine chenopodiifolia. The sequence goes on along the minus strand of OZ000481.1, from coordinate 13,935,374 downwards.
TGGGTATTGCACATTTGTAGGAGGAAATCTTGTCACTTGGAGGAGTAAAAAACAGAAGGTAATTGCATTGTCAAGTGCTGAAGCTGAGTATAGAGCAATGAAGGAAGTCACAAAGGAGATGATATGGCTGAAGGCTCTTCTCAAGGATTTGGGTATTCAAGAAACCAAACCAATGACCCTTTATTGCGATAACCAAGCCGCAATACACATAGCTTCAAATCCAGTGTTTCATGAGAGAACGAAACACATTGAAGTGGATTGTCACTTCATCCGGGGCAAGATTCAAGATGGGCTAATAATCCCTAAGTTTGTGAAGAGTGGAGACCAGGTGGCAGACATCTTCACAAAGGCTACTTCCCTAAATATATGTGAGTATATCCATGACAAGATAGGCTTAAAGGACCCCTACCAGCCTATCTTGAGGGGGAGTGTTGAGAATATGGATGAGAAGGCATACATGGGAAGTAGCAATGTGAGTTCACATAATAACAAAGGCAAGGAGCTGGAGTGCATAGCAAGTATCTGGGAACTTGGCGAATGCTCTAAGACTAAGGGAGAAGTGCCGTATGCAACAAGTAAGGAAAAGAGTGGAGCTGATGATTTAATGAGTGGCAAAACTAGACATTGGGATGTAACTAGAAGGAAGGATTCTTGGTTGAATTCTAAGCAGATCAAAGGGTTGAAAAACCAAGAAGAAGCACATGAGGAGCCATTGGGTAAAGGCAAGCTCCATGCTCCTCACCCAAAGAAGAAACACGCCCAGGCCTTGATCTTAGCATGTTTAACCATTTTAGGAAGTCAAGGGTGTTAGTCTTTTACCCATTGTAAATTCCTGTGTCTTGTTTTCAAATTTTTCTCTTACATGTATGCACATTCAAACCGAGCTCAATTGATAGAATAATAAGAAAAAATATTCCAGAAATCTTTCTCAGCCATCTTCAATCTCATTGAGTTCTTGATATTTTCTAATTCTAGTTTATTCTCCTTAAAATCAACACTAGCTTTGTGATTTTCACTTCTTTTTCTTCCTTTCACGTTGCTAGCTTCATTTCTCTCTGAGAGAAATTCCTCAAATCCATTGGTGCTGAGTTGAGAAAGTTGCTAGCTTTGTGATTAAACACCAAGAAGATCATGGAAAATCTAAAAACCATGATTATTCCGGTTACACTCAAAGGGATCAATTACTTGCTGTGGGCAAGAACAACAAAGACTGCTTTGTGTGGAAGAGGTTTGTGGAGACACATTGAGATCACACAAAACCCAAAAGAAGACACACAAGATGAAGAAAATGAGACCAAGACCGAGGAGGAAATCAAATGGTTTCAAGAGGACCAAACGGTGTTGGGTCTCCTTCAAAACTCACTAGACACATCAATCCTAGAGGCATACTCCTATTGTGACACGGCAAAGGAGCTTTGGGATACATTAAAGAATGTTTACGGGAACGTCTCCAACTTGACCCGGGTCTTTGAAGTGAAAAGGGCAATTAACAATCTCAACCAAGAGGATCTAGAATTTACTCAACACTTTGGGAAATTTAGATCTCTTTGGGCTGAATTAGAGATGTTACGTCCAAGCACTAAGGATTTTTCAATCATTGAAGAAAGGAGAGAACAAGATAAGGTCTTTGGTTTACTTCTCACACTCAATCCGGCATTTAATGACCTCATAAAACATATCTTGAGATCGGAGAAGCTCCCTAGCCTCGATGTAGTTTGTGCACAAATTCAAAAGGAACAAGGGTCCTTTGGTCTCTTTAGTAGAAAACAAGAACTCCCAACGGCTAATAAAGGCAATTACCAACCAAGTCATGGCTACAAAGGCAAGAATAGGAAAACATGCGATCATTGCAAGAAAGATGGTCATACAAGGGAGGATTGCTGGATCCTTCATCCACATCTCAAGCCCAAAGATTGGCAACCAAGGGAGTTCAAACCAAGGAAGTTTCAAGCTCATCAAGCACAAGAAGCGCCAAGCTCCTCAACCGCAACCAAACAACCTCAAACCGAAAACTCAAAGCAAGGAGATGAGATGGCCATGGTAGCATACTCGAATGACGTGGTGCGCAAGTCAGACCTAGAGGCACTCATTCGATCCATTGCTGCACTAAAAGAGTCCGGTATCACCTACTTTGCTACTAAACCTACTAAAACTAGCACTTCTCTTGTTATTGATTCCGGAGCTTCTCATCACATGATTAGTAATCCAAATTTGATTAGTAACATTAAAAATGCTAGTGGAAATGGAGTGATTGCTAATGGTGATAAAATACCGGTTAAAGGGATAGGAAGTTTAAGACTATTTGACAAAGAATCTCAAGCTTTCTACATGCCATCTTTCACTTCGAATCTTGTATCGGTTAAGAGAGCTACTACTGATCTTGATGCTTATGCTATCTTTGGGCCTAATAGTTTCCATTTTCAAGATATTAAGACCGGAAGGGTTCTTGGAGAAAACACAAAAGGAGACTTATACATCTTAGAAGATTCGTCAAACAATCCTACTTTATCAAGTTTTAATTCATGCTTAGCTAGTAGTTCTAATGCAATATGGCACGCTAGATTGGGACATCCTCACTTGCGTGCCTTAGAAATAATTATGCCTAATATTTCGTTTAATAACTCGGTTTGTGAGTCTTGTATTTTAGGAAAACATTGTAAAAGTGTATTTCCTAAGTCCTCTACCATATATGAAAAATGTTTTGATTTGGTCCACTCGGATGTATGGACTTCCCCATGTTTATCAAGAGATAATAATAAGTACTTTGTGACATTTATTGATGAAAAGTCGAAATACACTTGGATCACCTTAATGCCATCTAAAGATAGAGTATTTGACGCTTTCATTAATTTTCAGAACTACATTACTAATCAATTCAAAACAAATGTTAAGGTACTTCGAACGGATAATGGAGGGGAATATACAAGCCACAAATTCAAAGAACACTTAGCTAAGCATGGAATAATCCACCAAACAAGCTGCCCATACACACCTCAACAAAATGGTGTAGCTGAAAGAAAGAATAGGCATCTCATGGAAGTAGCTAGAGCCATGATGTTCCATTCCAACCTGCCAAGAAACTTTTGGGGAGATGCAGTCATGACGGCCTGCTATCTTATCAACCGAATTCCAACAAGAGTCCTAAAGGACGTCTCTCCCTTTGAAGTTTTAAATCACAATAAACCCTTTATCAATCACTTACGGGTTCTTGGATGTTTGTGTTTTGTATTTGTCCCAGGTACTCAGAGGGACAAACTAGAAGCCAAAAGCACAAGATGTGTATTCATAGGCTATTCTACTACTCAAAAGGGGTATAAGTGTTATGACCCCATCCGGAAGTGTACCCTGGTTTCAAGAGACGTGAAGTTCATAGAAAACCAAGGATACTTTGACAAGAAGCAGAATTGGGATAATGTTAAAGACCTAGCCCGCTCTCCTTCAGATAGAGCCGGCAGCTTAGAGTTCATACTCAATCATCTGGGAAATCCTGCCCCAAGGGACTCTCATCAAGAGCAACCGGAGCAGGAACCGCAAGGAGGACCAAATTCCGAAAATAACAATGAAGAGGAAGCAAACAACTTAGATAATGGTAATCAAGAACAAGCTCATCATGAAGAAGAAGTCACTGGAGGAATGGAGCCAATGGTTAGTCAAGACCATGAGAGTGAAGAAATTAGTGCTCCTCAGCTTAGAAGAAGCACAAGGCTGAAGTATGGACCAGATCATTGGAAACAAACAAGGGTCTATTACAACAGCCAAGCCGTGGCTCATCCTCTCCAAGCGGTCTGTTCTCTTGCCCTCTTGCCATCAGAACACCAAGCATTCCTTGGGAAGATTGATCAACACCAAATTCCGAGCTCCTATGAAGAAAGCAAAAGAACACAAAGAATGGTTACCTGCGGTGGATGCTGAGATAGGAGCAATGGATAAGAATCATACTTGGGATGAAACGGAGCTTCCAAAGGGAAAGAAGGCAGTAAGTTCCAAGTGGGTATTTACAATAAAATATCAATCTAATGGGGAGATTGAGCGGTACAAAGCCAGATTGGTAGCCAGAGGTTTCACCCAGACATATGGAGCTGATTATACTGATACCTTTGCGCCCGTGGTAAAGCTTCACACAGTTAGGGTTATCTTGTCCTTAGCCACAAATCTATCATGGGATCTATGGCAAATGGACGTGAAGAACACCTTTCTTCAAGGAGAATTGGAAGAAGAAGTGTACATTACTCCACCACCCGGATTAGAGCACACAATCAGCCCCGGAAAAGTCTTAAGGTTAAGAAAGACAATTTATGGATTAAAGCAATCACCGAGGGCCTGGTATCATAAACTGAGCTTCACTCTTGTTGCTCGAAGATTTAGCCGGTCAGAAGCTGACCATACCTTGTTCACTCACCAGAACTCCCGTGGGCTTATTGTGGTATTGGTTTATGTGGATGACTTGATCATCTCAGGTAGTGATCAAGTTGGGGTTCAAGAAACCAAATCCTTCCTTAAGTCTGTTTTTGATATCAAGGACTTGGGAGAACTCAAGTATTTCCTAGGGATAGAGATATGCCGATCCACGGAAGGCCTATTTCTATCACAAAGGAAATATTCTCTTGATTTATTGCAGGAGACAGGAAAGCTAGGATCCAAACCAGCTAAGACTCCACTTGAAGATGGGTACAAGGTCAAGATAAAGGGGGAGAAAGAAGATGATCCGCTTGACAAGTTATTTGAAGACCCAGCACAATATCGGCGCCTAGTTGGTAAGCTCATCTACTTGACTATTACACGGCCTGACTTATGTTTTGCTGTGAATCAGGTTAGCCAACATATGAAAGAACCAACCGTGCATCATTGGAACATGGTGGAAAGAATTTTGAGATACATCAAAGGATCACCAGGCCAAGGAATCTGGATGGGGAAGAATGGCAACACTGAGATAGTTGGATATTGCGATGCAGACTATGCTGGAGACACTATGGATAGAAAGTCCACAACTGGCTACTGTACTTTCATTGGAGGCAATCTAGTGACTTGGAAGTCTAAGAAGCAGAAGGTTGTGTCATGCTCGAGTGCAGAGTCAGAATATAGAGCAATGAGGAAGCTGACAAATGAATTAGTTTGGTTGAAAGTGTAAGAATTAGAGAGATTATGCGGAATATAAGAGATTAAACATGAGAGAATAATGTAAATGACATGGAGAATATGCAAGTATGAACTAAGAGAATAAGCATGTAAATGAGACTAAGGAGAATAAAATGAGAGAGATTTGGTGGAGAATGAGAGAATGGGACCCCAAAGGGTCTAACATTTCATTGATAATGAGGCATTACATTTATAGAGAAAAATCTAGGGTTTTCTCTAAGTAAATTCAAAATGCAACAACCAATAGAAATGTTTTAATTCAAACTAGCCAATAAGGGCTTAGTCTTGGAGGCTCCTTTTGACCATGTGGATAAGATTGCCAGCCTTGCTCTAGCCCTCCTTGCTTTGACCGGTTGGATAAGGTTGCATTGGGACACTCCTTTCGCTAGATTCATTGCCAGCTATCCATGTCCTTTTGCACCCGAGTTTTGCACGATCCCCAAATCCTGAAAATACTTTATCCCGAGTTTTGCACATTCTTGTTTCTTCATTTTAGGATGTTTGGAGACATTTTGGGGAATCCCGGATTTTGCCCGGTCCGTACAATCCGTACAGTCCGTACAAGTCCGTACAAAATCCGTACGGTCGGGATGGTTTGGTCTTGCAAGGCCTGGCTGGTCTTCTTGATCAATAGAAAGCACTTCTCAAAGATCTCGGCATAGAAACTTCAAGTCCTATCACGATGCATTGTGACAATCAGGCAGCCATTCATATAGCAACGAATCCAGTATTTCACGAGAGGACCAAGCACATTGAGATCGACTGCCACAAGGTTAGAGAGAAGATCATAGAAGGAGTGATACTTCCATGCTACACCAAGAGTGAAGACCAGCTGGCTGACATCTTCACCAAGGCTGCTAGCCTCAAAGTTTGCAACCACATCCATAGCAAACTTGGGTTAGTAGACCTTACTCATCCTTGATAATACTTGCCTGTTCCGGGAAGACCACACTCTTTTTCCCTTCCCAAGGTTTTGTCCCACTGGGTTTTCCTTGGTAAGGTTTTTAATGAGGTGGTAGTCCCGGTTCCCAAACTTAGCCTTCATTCCGACACTCCGGCTAAGTTTGAGGGGGAGTATTAATCAAGCATATCATCAAGGGAGCTTAGGGAAGATGGTTGGATTTGGGTGTCCGTACAAGTCCGTACAGATCCGTACAAGTCCGTACAAGTCCGTACGGATCCGTACGACCTAAGGGAGCCTCCGGAACGTTTAAGGAAGTCTTGGAGAGTCTTGGAAAGTCTTCTAGAGTCTTCTAGAAGCTGGGCAATGTTCGGATCATGCACCAAGTCACTAGAGCGTCCAGGTGCATTGGGGTTTGTCCTTGGTCTTCCTTCTTATCCATTTGGTCAAGGAAGGAGCTGGAACCAGGCTGGAACAGGCTGGCATGGTCAAGGGCGCTCCCAAGACTACTCTCCTATTGGCTGGTTCAAATTAAAGTTAAACCTAGGTTCCCTTGTAATTCTCCTATAAATATGCTATGTAATTCACAAAGATCAATAAGAAATTCTTCTCTAATGTTCTACTATGGTTTTCCTTCTAATTTATCTCAAAATCTCTCATTTATAATCTCTAAAATCTAACAAAAAGGAAGGAGATGATTTTGAATTTCAAACTCAATAAGACCGTTGGAGGCTACTTCTCTTTCATACAAGTCGAGTTTCACTTCTATATAATGTATCTCTTGCTGTAACCTCAAATTCATTCTAATGGAAACTTCTCTTTATCTCTCATTCTCTTGTTTCTCTTGCAAACACTATCCAATCTTCTATTCCGCAAATTCAATAGTTTGATAAAGGAGTTCCTAAGAATCTGTGGGGAGATGCAATGATGGCGGCAGCTCACTTAATCAACCGCATACCCACTGAAAGTTTGAGTTACAAATCACCATTTGAAGTTTTGAATGGTGTGAAACCGAGTATTAGTCACTTGAGAGTCTTTGGGTGTAGATGCTATGTCCTTGTTCCAGAAGCACAAAGAAATAAGTTAGAGCCAAAGAGTATTAAGTGTGTGTTTGTGGGATACTCAAGTACTCAAAAAGGATACAAATGTGTTAACCCGGAGACTAATAGAATGTATGTGTCAAGGGAGGTGCAATTTGAGGAAGAGTATTGTTACTTTGAGAAAAAGAAATTGGAAGACATAGATGAGATTGTGAACTCAAATGCAGATAGAAATCAAGTTCTAAGAAGCATTTGGGAAAGCATAGATGGCCGGGAGAGTGATGATAATGAGCAGAGGGGTGAAGAAGAAGTAGAAGAAAGTGAGCAGCTTCCGTTAGTTCCAGATACTTTACCATTAGATTCAGAACTTGTAGAAGAAGAGGAGAGTACAAGAGGTGAGGGAGAGATACATTAGCTTAAGACCAAAAGAAAAGAAGAGGCCTTATTCAACATATGCAAGCCCATTAAGAAGTCTTCTAGAAGGTGAAGACTTTGGGTGCACAAGTGGGTGTCTCGGGAAGTGTGAAAAGGAAGGAGATGTGTTTGAATTTCAAATAAGAGATTGGAGGGAAATTTAATGTTGTGAAACCTTTCTTCACCTCCTAATTTCGTGGCTCTCCTCTATATATACATGTTGTACACCCTTTGTAACACTTAATCAATTCTAATGAAAACTTCTCTTTATCTCTCATTCAACATGGTATCAAGCAAGGTTCTTAAGTAAATCAATCTCTTGTTATCCCATTTTCAAATCTCTTCCTCTAAAATTCTGGGAATACTCTTTGTCAATCCTTTTTCACTCTGAGACTTAGTTCTCAAAGTCATTGACTCTTGAGTTGTGAAAAGGCTGAAAAAGTGTATTTCTTGAAGCTTCTCTAAAATTTTCTTTTTCACCCTAAAATTCTGGGAATACTCTTTGTCAATCCTTTTTCACTCTGAGACTTAGTCCTCAAAGTCATTGACTCTTGAGTATTAATCAAGCTTATCATCAAGGGAGCTTAGGGAAGATGGTTGGATTTGGGTGTCCGTACAAGTCCGTACGGATCCGTACAAGTCCGTACAAGTCCGTACGGATCCGTACAAGGCCGTACAAGACCGTACAACCTTAGCGAGCCTCCGGAACATTTGAGGAAGCCTTCGAGAGTCTTCTAGAAGCTTGGAAACGTTTGGACCATGCACCAAGCCACTTGAGTGTCCAGGTGCATTGGCACCTTGTCCTTGGTCTTCCTTCTTATCCATTTGGTCAAGGAAGAGGCTGGAAACAGGCTGGCATGGTCAAGGACGCCCAAAGACTACACTCCTATTGGCTGGTTCAAATTAAAGTTAAACCTAGGTTCCCTTGTAATTCTCCTATAAATATGCTATGTATTTCACAAAGATCAATAAGAAATTCTTCTCTAATATTCTACTATGGTGTTTCTTCTAGTTTATCTCAAAAGCTCTCATTTATAATCTCTAAAATCTAACATGGTATCAGAGCATTGATCTTGCTCCTATCTATTCTGCTTTATTCTTGGTTATTCTCCATCATTCTCCATCATTCTCCATCATTTCTCCATCATTTCTCCATCATTTCTCCATCAGTTCTTGTCATTTCTACTCATTCTCCACGTTTTTCTTCTTTATTTTCTCCTTTCTCACGCTGCTAGCTTCATTTCTCTCTGAGAGAAATTCCTCAAATCCATTGGTGCTGAGTTGAGAAAGTTGCTAGCTTTGTGATTTTCACTTCATTTTCTTCCTTTCACGTTGCTAGCCTCATTTCTCTCTGAGAGAAATTCCTCAAATCCATTGGTGCTGAGTTGAGAAAGTTGCTAGCTTTGTGATTAAACACCAAGAAAATCATGGAAAATCTAAAAACCATGATCATTCCGGTTACCCTCAAAGGGAATAATTACTTGCTGTGGGCAAGAACAACTAAGACTGCTTTGTGTGGAAGAGGTTTGTGGAGACACATTGAGATCACACAAAACCCTAAAGAAGACACACAAGATGAAGAAAATGAGACCAAGACCGAGGAGGAAATCAAATGGTTTCAAGAAGACCAAACGGTTTTGGGTCTCCTTCAAAACTCACTAGACCCATCAATCCTAGAGGCATACTCCTATTGTGACACTGCAAAGGAGCTTTGGGATACACTAAAGAATGTCTACGGGAACATCTCCAACTTGACCCGGGTCTTCGAAGTAAAAAGGGCAATCAACAATCTCAATCAAGAGGATCTAGAATTTACTCAACACTTTGGGAAATTTAGATCTCTTTGGGCTGAATTAGAGATGTTACGTCCAAGCACAAAGGATTTTTCAATCATTGAAGAAAGAAGAGAACAAGATAAGGTCTTCGGTTTGCTTCTCACACTCAATCCGGCGTTTAACGACCTCATAAAGCATATCTTAAGATCGGAGAAGCTCCCTAGACTTGATGAAGTTTGTGCACAAATTCAAAAGGAACAAGGGTCCTTTGGTCTCTTTAGTGGTAAACAAGAACTCCCAATGCCCAATAAGGGCAATTACCAACCAAATCAAGGCTACAAAGGTAAGAATAGGAAAACATGCGATCATTGCAAGAAGGATGGTCATACAAAGGAGGATTGCTGGATCCTTCATCCACATCTCAAGCCCAAAGATTGGCATCCAAGGGAATTCAAGCCAAGAAAGTTCCAAGCTCATCAAGCACAAGAAACGCCAAGCTCATCAAACTCAACAAAACAACCTCAAACCGAAAGCTTGAAGCAAGGAGATGAGATGGCCATGGTAGCATATTCAAATGACGTGGTGCGCAAGTCAGACTTAGAAGCACTCATTCGATCCATCGCCGCACTAAAGGAGTCCGGTATCACATACTTTGCTACTAAACCTAATAAGACTAGCACTTCTCTTGTTATTGATTCTGGAGCTTCTCATCACATGATTAGTAATCCAAATTTGATTAGTAACATTAAAACTGCTAGTGGAAATGTAGTGATTGCTAATGGTGATAGGATACCGGTTAAAGGAATAGGAAGTTTAAAACTATTTGACAAAGAATCTCAAGCTTTCTACATGCCATCTTTCACTTTGAATCTTGTATCGGTTAAGAGAGCTACTACTGATCTTGATGCTTATGCTATCTTTGGGCCTAATAGTTTCCATTTTCAGGATATTAAAACCGGAAGGGTTCTTGGAGAAGGAAACACAAAAGGAGACTTATACATCTTAGAAGATTCTTCAAGCAATCCTACTTTATCAAGTTTTAATTCATGCATAGCAAGTAGTTCTAATGCAATATGGCACGCTAGATTGGGACATCCTCACTCGCGTGCCTTGGAAATAATATTGCCTAATATTTCGTTTAATAACTCGGTTTGTGAGTCTTGTATTTTAGGAAAACATTGTAAAAGTGTATTTCCTAAGTCCTCTACCATATATGAAAAATGTTTTGATTTGGTCCACTCGGATGTATGGACTTCCCCATGTTTATCAAGAGATAATAATAAGTACTTTGTGACATTCATTGATGAAAAGTCGAAATACACTTGGGTCACCTTAATGCCATCTAAAGATAGAGTATTTGATGCTTTCATTAATTTTCAGAACTACATTACTAATCAATTCAAAACAAATGTTAAGGTACTTCGAACGGATAATGGAGGGGAATATACAAGCCACAAATTCAAAGAACACCTAGCTAAGCATGGAATAATCCACCAAACGAGCTGCCCATACACACCTCAATAAAATGGTGTAGCTAAAAGAAAGAATAGACATCTCATGGAAGTAGCTAGAGCTATGATGTTCCATTCCAACTTGCCAAGAAACTTCTGGGGAGATGCAGTCATGACGGCTTGCTATCTTATCAACCGAATTCCAACAAGAGTCCTAAAGGACGTCTCTCCCTTTGAAGTTTTAAATCACAATAAACCCTATATCAATCACTTACGAGTTCTTGGGTGTTTGTGTTTTGTATTTGTCCCAGGTACTCAGAGGGACAAACTAGAAGCCAAAAGCACAAGATGTGTATTCATAGGCTATTCTACCACTCAAAAGGGGTATAAGTGCTATGACCCCATCCGGAAGTGTACCCTGGTTTCAAGAGACGTGAAGTTCATAGAAAACCAAGGGTACTTTGACAAGAAACAAAATTGGGATAGCGTTAAAGACCTAGCCCGTTCTCCTTCAGATAGAACCGCCAGCTTAGAGTTCTTACTCAATCATTTGGGAAATCCGGCTCCAAGAGACTCTCATCAAGAGCAACCAGATCATCAGCCACAAGAAGGACCAAATTCTGAAAATAACAGTGAAGAAGAAGCAAACAACTTGGATAATGGTAATCAAGACCAAGCTCATCATGAAGAAGAATCCACTGGAGGAATGGAGCCAATGGTTAGTCAAGACCATGAGAGTGAAGAAATTAGTGCTCCTCAGCTTAGAAGAAGTACAAGGCTGAAGTATGGACCAGATCATTGGAAACAAACAAGGGTCTATTACAACAGCCAAGCCGTGGCTCATCCTCTCCAAGCGGTTTGTTCTCTTGCCCTCTTGCCATCAGAACACAAAGCATTCCTTGGAAAGATTGATCAACACCAAATTCCGAGCTCCTATGAAGAAGCAAAAGAACACAAAGAATGGTTAGCTGCTGTGGATGCTGAGATAGGGGCAATGGATAAGAATCATACTTGGGATGAAACTGAGCTTCCAAAGGGAAAGAAGGCAGTAAGTTCCAAGTGGGTATTTACAATCAAATATCAATCTAATGGGGAGATTGAGCGATACAAAGCCAGATTGGTAGCCAGAGGTTTCACCCAGACATATGGAGCTGATTATACCGATACTTTTGCGCAAGTGGCAAAGCTTCACACAGTTAGGGTCATCTTGTCCTTAGCCACAAATCTATCATGGGATCTATGGCAAATGGACGTGAAGAACGCCTTTCTTCAAGGAGAATTGGAAGAAGAAGTGTACATGACTCCACCACCTGGATTAGAACACTCAATCAGCCCCGGAAAAGTCCTAAGGTTAAGAAAGGCAATTTATGGTCTAAAGCAATCACCAAGGGGCTGGTATCATAAACTGAGCTTCACTCTTGTTGCTCGAGGATTTAGCCGGTCAGAAGCCGACCATACCTTGTTCACTCACCAGAGCTCCCGTGGGCTTATTGTGGTATTGGTTTATGTGGATGACTTGATCATCTCAGGTAGTGATCAAGTTGGGATTCAAGAAACCAAATCCTTCCTTAAGTCTGTTTTTGATATCAAGGACTTAGGAGAGCTTAAGTATTTCCTAGGGATAGAGATATGCCGATCCTCGGAAGGCCTATTTCTATCACAAAGGAAATATTCTCTTGATTTATTGCAGGAGACAAGAAATCTAGGATCCAAACCAGCTAAGACCCCACTTGAAGATGGCTACAAGATCAAGAGAAAGGGGGAGAAAGAAGATGATCCGCTTGACAAGCCATTTGAAGACCCAGCACAATATCGGCGCCTAGTTGGTAAGCTCATCTATTTGACTATTACACGGCCTGACTTATGTTTTGCTGTGAATCAGGTTAGCCAACATATGAAGGAACCAACCGTGCATCATTGGAACTTGGTGGAAAGAATATTGAGATACATCAAAGGTTCACCTGGCCAAGGAATTTGGATGGGGAAGAATGGCAACACTGAGATAGTTGGATACTGCGATGCAGACTATGCGGGAGACACTATGGATAGGAAGTCTACAACTGGCTACTGTACTTTCATTGGAGGTAATCTAGTAACTTGGAAGTCTAAGAAGCAGAAGGTTGTGTCATGCTCAAGTGCGGAGTCAGAATATAGAGCAATGAGGAAGCTGACAAATGAATTAGTTTGGTTGAAGGCTCTTCTCAAGGATCTTGGCATAGAAACTTCAAGTCCCATCACAATGCATTGTGACAATCAGGCAGCCATTCATATAGCAACCAATCCAGTATTTCACGAGAGGACCAAGCACATTGAGATTGACTGCCACAAAGTTAGAGAGAAGATCATAGAAGGAGTGATACTTCCATGTTACACCAAGAGTGAAGACCAGTTGGCTGACATCTTCACCAAGGCTGCTAGCCTCAAAGTTTGCAACCACATCCACAGCAAACTTGGGTTAGTAGACCTTACTCATCCTTGATAATACTTGCCTGTTCCGGGAAGACCACACTCTTTTTCCCTTACCAAGGTTTTGTCCCACTGGGTTTTCCTTGGTAAGGTTTTTAATGAGGTGGTAGTCCCGGTTCCCAAACTTAGCCTTCATTCCAACACTCCGGCTAAGTTTGAGGGGGAGTATTAATCAAGCTTATCATCAAGGGAGCTTAGGGAAGATGGTTGGATTTGGGTGTCCGTACAAGTCCGTACGGATCCGTACAAGTCCGTACAAGTTTGTACGGATCCGTACAAGGCCGTACAAGACCGTACAACCTTAGCGAGCCTCCGGAACATTTGAGGAAGCCTTCGAGAGTCTTCTAGAAGCTTGGAAACGTTTGGACCATGCACCAAGCCACTTGAGTGTCCAGGTGCATTGGCACCTTGTCCTTGGTCTTCCTTCTTATCCATTTGGTCAAGGAAGGGGCTGGAAACAGGCTGGCATGGTCAAGGACGCCCAAAGACTACACTCCTATTGGCTGGTTCAAATTAAAGTTAAACCTAGGTTCCCTTGTAATTCTCCTATAAATATGCTATGTATTTCACAAAGATCAATAAGAAATTCTTCTCTAATATTCTACTATGGTGTTTCTTCTAGTTTATCTCAAAAGCTCTCATTTATAATCTCTAAAATCTAACATGGTATCAGAGCATTGATCTTGCTCCTATCTATTCTGCTTTATTCTTGGTTATTCTCCATCATTCTCCATCATTCTCCATCATTTCTCCATCATTTCTCCATCATTTCTCCATCAGTTCTTGTCATTTCTACTCATTCTCCACGTTTTTCTTCTTTATTTTCTCCTTTCTCACGCTGCTAGCTTCATTTTTCTCTGAGAAAAATTCCTCAAATCCATTGGTGCTGAGTTGAGAAAGTTGCTAGCTTTGTGATTTTCACTTCATTTTCTTCCTTTCACGTTGCTAGCCTCATTTCTCTCTGAGAGAAATTCCTCAAATCCATTGGTGCTGAGTTGAGAAAGTTGCTAGCTTTGTGATTAAACACCAAGAAAATCATGGAAAATCTAAAAACCATGATCATTCCGGTTACCCTCAAAGGGAATAATTACTTGCTGTGGGCAAGAACAACTAAGACTGCTTTGTGTGGAAGAGGTTTGTGGAGACACATTGAGATCACACAAAACCCTAAAGAAGACACACAAGATGAAGAAAATGAGACCAAGACCGAGGAGGAAATCAAATGGTTTCAAGAAGACCAAACGGTTTTGGGTCTCCTTCAAAACTCACTAGACCCATCAATCCTAGAGGCATACTCCTATTGTGACACTGCAAAGGAGCTTTGGGATACACTAAAGAATGTCTACGGGAACATCTCCAACTTGACCCGGGTCTTCGAAGTAAAAAGGGCAATCAACAATCTCAATCAAGAGGATCTAGAATTTACTCAACACTTTGGGAAATTTAGATCTCTTTGGGCTGAATTAGAGATGTTACGTCCAAGCACAAAGGATTTTTCAATCATTGAAGAAAGAAGAGAACAAGATAAGGTCTTCGGTTTGCTTCTCACACTCAATCCGGCGTTTAACGACCTCATAAAGCATATCTTAAGATCGGAGAAGCTCCCTAGACTTGATGAAGTTTGTGCACAAATTCAAAAGGAACAAGGGTCCTTTGGTCTCTTTAGTGGTAAACAAGAACTCCCAATGCCCAATAAGGGCAATTACCAACCAAATCAAGGCTACAAAGGTAAGAATAGGAAAACATGCGATCATTGCAAGAAGGATGGTCATACAAAGGAGGATTGCTGGATCCTTCATCCACATCTCAAGCCCAAAGATTGGCATCCAAGGGAATTCAAGCCAAGAAAGTTCCAAGCTCATCAAGCACAAGAAACGCCAAGCTCATCAAACTCAACAAAACAACCTCAAACCGAAAGCTTGAAGCAAGGAGATGAGATGGCCATGGTAGCATATTCAAATGACGTGGTGCGCAAGTCAGACTTAGAAGCACTCATTCGATCCATCGCCGCACTAAAGGAGTCCGGTATCACATACTTTGCTACTAAACCTAATAAGACTAGCACTTCTCTTGTTATTGATTCTGGAGCTTCTCATCACATGATTAGTAATCCAAATTTGATTAGTAACATTAAAACTGCTAGTGGAAATGTAGTGATTGCTAATGGTGATAGGATACCGGTTAAAGGAATAGGAAGTTTAAAACTATTTGACAAAGAATCTCAAGCTTTCTACATGCCATCTTTCACTTTGAATCTTGTATCGGTTAAGAGAGCTACTACTGATCTTGATGCTTATGCTATCTTTGGGCCTAATAGTTTCCATTTTCAGGATATTAAAACCGGAAGGGTTCTTGGAGAAGGAAACACAAAAGGAGACTTATACATCTTAGAAGATTCTTCAAGCAATCCTACTTTATCAAGTTTTAATTCATGCATAGCAAGTAGTTCTAATGCAATATGGCACGCTAGATTGGGACATCCTCACTCGCGTGCCTTGGAAATAATATTGCCTAATATTTCGTTTAATAACTCGGTTTGTGAGTCTTGTATTTTAGGAAAACATTGTAAAAGTGTATTTCCTAAGTCCTCTACCATATATGAAAAATGTTTTGATTTGGTCCACTCGGATGTATGGACTTCCCCATGTTTATCAAGAGATAATAATAAGTACTTTGTGACATTCATTGATGAAAAGTCGAAATACACTTGGGTCACCTTAATGCCATCTAAAGATAGAGTATTTGATGCTTTCATTAATTTTCAGAACTACATTACTAATCAATTCAAAACAAATGTTAAGGTACTTCGAACGGATAATGGAGGGGAATATACAAGCCACAAATTCAAAGAACACCTAGCTAAGCATGGAATAATCCACCAAACGAGCTGCCCATACACACCTCAATAAAATGGTGTAGCTAAAAGAAAGAATAGACATCTCATGGAAGTAGCTAGAGCTATGATGTTCCATTCCAACTTGCCAAGAAACTTCTGGGGAGATGCAGTCATGACGGCTTGCTATCTTATCAACCGAATTCCAACAAGAGTCCTAAAGGACGTCTCTCCCTTTGAAGTTTTAAATCACAATAAACCCTATATCAATCACTTACGAGTTCTTGGGTGTTTGTGTTTTGTATTTGTCCCAGGTACTCAGAGGGACAAACTAGAAGCCAAAAGCACAAGATGTGTATTCATAGGCTATTCTACCACTCAAAAGGGGTATAAGTGCTATGACCCCATCCGGAAGTGTACCCTGGTTTCAAGAGACGTGAAGTTCATAGAAAACCAAGGGTACTTTGACAAGAAACAAAATTGGGATAGCGTTAAAGACCTAGCCCGTTCTCCTTCAGATAGAACCGCCAGCTTAGAGTTCTTACTCAATCATTTGGGAAATCCGGCTCCAAGAGACTCTCATCAAGAGCAACCAGATCATCAGCCACAAGAAGGACCAAATTCTGGAAATAACAGTGAAGAAGAAGCAAACAACTTGGATAATGGTAATCAAGACCAAGCTCATCATGAAGAAGAATCCACTGGAGGAATGGAGCCAATGGTTAGTCAAGACCATGAGAGTGAAGAAATTAGTGCTCCTCAGCTTAGAAGAAGTACAAGGCTGAAGTATGGACCAGATCATTGGAAACAAACAAGGGTCTATTACAACAGCCAAGCCGTGGCTCATCCTCTCCAAGCGGTTTGTTCTCTTGCCCTCTTGCCATCAGAACACAAAGCATTCCTTGGAAAGATTGATCAACACCAAATTCCGAGCTCCTATGAAGAAGCAAAAGAACACAAAGAATGGTTAGCTGCTGTGGATGCTGAGATAGGGGCAATGGATAAGAATCATACTTGGGATGAAACTGAGCTTCCAAAGGGAAAGAAGGCAGTAAGTTCCAAGTGGGTATTTACAATCAAATATCAATCTAATGGGGAGATTGAGCGATACAAAGCCAGATTGGTAGCCAGAGGTTTCACCCAGACATATGGAGCTGATTATACCGATACTTTTGCGCAAGTGGCAAAGCTTCACACAGTTAGGGTCATCTTGTCCTTAGCCACAAATCTATCATGGGATCTATGGCAAATGGACGTGAAGAACGCCTTTCTTCAAGGAGAATTGGAAGAAGAAGTGTACATGACTCCACCACCTGGATTAGAACACTCAATCAGCCCCGGAAAAGTCCTAAGGTTAAGAAAGGCAATTTATGGTCTAAAGCAATCACCAAGGGGCTGGTATCATAAACTGAGCTTCACTCTTGTTGCTCGAGGATTTAGCCGGTCAGAAGCCGACCATACCTTGTTCACTCACCAGAGCTCCCGTGGGCTTATTGTGGTATTGGTTTATGTGGATGACTTGATCATCTCAGGTAGTGATCAAGTTGGGATTCAAGAAACCAAATCCTTCCTTAAGTCTGTTTTTGATATCAAGGACTTAGGAGAGCTTAAGTATTTCCTAGGGATAGAGATATGCCGATCCTCGGAAGGCCTATTTCTATCACAAAGGAAATATTCTCTTGATTTATTGCAGGAGACAAGAAATCTAGGATCCAAACCAGCTAAGACCCCACTTGAAGATGGCTACAAGATCAAGAGAAAGGGGGAGAAAGAAGATGATCCGCTTGACAAGCCATTTGAAGACCCAGCACAATATCGGCGCCTAGTTGGTAAGCTCATCTATTTGACTATTACACGGCCTGACTTATGTTTTGCTGTGAATCAGGTTAGCCAACATATGAAGGAACCAACCGTGCATCATTGGAACTTGGTGGAAAGAATATTGAGATACATCAAAGGTTCACCTGGCCAAGGAATTTGGATGGGGAAGAATGGCAACACTGAGATAGTTGGATACTGCGATGCAGACTATGCGGGAGACACTATGGATAGGAAGTCTACAACTGGCTACTGTACTTTCATTGGAGGTAATCTAGTAACTTGGAAGTCTAAGAAGCAGAAGGTTGTGTCATGCTCAAGTGCGGAGTCAGAATATAGAGCAATGAGGAAGCTGACAAATGAATTAGTTTGGTTGAAGGCTCTTCTCAAGGATCTTGGCATAGAAACTTCAAGTCCCATCACAATGCATTGTGACAATCAGGCAGCCATTCATATAGCAACCAATCCAGTATTTCACGAGAGGACCAAGCACATTGAGATTGACTGCCACAAAGTTAGAGAGAAGATCATAGAAGGAGTGATACTTCCATGTTACACCAAGAGTGAAGACCAGTTGGCTGACATCTTCACCAAGGCTGCTAGCCTCAAAGTTTGCAACCACATCCACAGCAAACTTGGGTTAGTAGACCTTACTCATCCTTGATAATACTTGCCTGTTCCGGGAAGACCACACTCTTTTTCCCTTACCAAGGTTTTGTCCCACTGGGTTTTCCTTGGTAAGGTTTTTAATGAGGTGGTAGTCCCGGTTCCCAAACTTAGCCTTCATTCCAACACTCCGGCTAAGTTTGAGGGGGAGTATTAATCAAGCTTATCATCAAGGGAGCTTAGGGAAGATGGTTGGATTTGGGTGTCCGTACAAGTCCGTACGGATCCGTACAAGTCCGTACAAGTTTGTACGGATCCGTACAAGGCCGTACAAGACCGTACAACCTTAGCGAGCCTCCGGAACATTTGAGGAAGCCTTCGAGAGTCTTCTAGAAGCTTGGAAACGTTTGGACCATGCACCAAGCCACTTGAGTGTCCAGGTGCATTGGCACCTTGTCCTTGGTCTTCCTTCTTATCCATTTGGTCAAGGAAGGGGCTGGAAACAGGCTGGCATGGTCAAGGACGCCCAAAGACTACACTCCTATTGGCTGGTTCAAATTAAAGTTAAACCTAGGTTCCCTTGTAATTCTCCTATAAATATGCTATGTATTTCACAAAGATCAATAAGAAATTCTTCTCTAATATTCTACTATGGTGTTTCTTCTAGTTTATCTCAAAAGCTCTCATTTATAATCTCTAAAATCTAACATGGTATCAGAGCATTGATCTTGCTCCTATCTATTCTGCTTTATTCTTGGTTATTCTCCATCATTCTCCATCATTCTCCATCATTTCTCCATCATTTCTCCATCATTTCTCCATCAGTTCTTGTCATTTCTACTCATTCTCCACGTTTTTCTTCTTTATTTTCTCCTTTCTCACGCTGCTAGCTTCATTTTTCTCTGAGAAAAATTCCTCAAATCCATTGGTGCTGAGTTGAGAAAGTTGCTAGCTTTGTGATTTTCACTTCATTTTCTTCCTTTCACGTTGCTAGCCTCATTTCTCTCTGAGAGAAATTCCTCAAATCCATTGGTGCTGAGTTGAGAAAGTTGCTAGCTTTGTGATTAAACACCAAGAAAATCATGGAAAATCTAAAAACCATGATCATTCCGGTTACCCTCAAAGGGAATAATTACTTGCTGTGGGCAAGAACAACTAAGACTGCTTTGTGTGGAAGAGGTTTGTGGAGACACATTGAGATCACACAAAACCCTAAAGAAGACACACAAGATGAAGAAAATGAGACCAAGACCGAGGAGGAAATCAAATGGTTTCAAGAAGACCAAACGGTTTTGGGTCTCCTTCAAAACTCACTAGACCCATCAATCCTAGAGGCATACTCCTATTGTGACACTGCAAAGGAGCTTTGGGATACACTAAAGAATGTCTACGGGAACATCTCCAACTTGACCCGGGTCTTCGAAGTAAAAAGGGCAATCAACAATCTCAATCAAGAGGATCTAGAATTTACTCAACACTTTGGGAAATTTAGATCTCTTTGGGCTGAATTAGAGATGTTACGTCCAAGCACAAAGGATTTTTCAATCATTGAAGAAAGAAGAGAACAAGATAAGGTCTTCGGTTTGCTTCTCACACTCAATCCGGCGTTTAACGACCTCATAAAGCATATCTTAAGATCGGAGAAGCTCCCTAGACTTGATGAAGTTTGTGCACAAATTCAAAAGGAACAAGGGTCCTTTGGTCTCTTTAGTGGTAAACAAGAACTCCCAATGCCCAATAAGGGCAATTACCAACCAAATCAAGGCTACAAAGGTAAGAATAGGAAAACATGCGATCATTGCAAGAAGGATGGTCATACAAAGGAGGATTGCTGGATCCTTCATCCACATCTCAAGCCCAAAGATTGGCATCCAAGGGAATTCAAGCCAAGAAAGTTCCAAGCTCATCAAGCACAAGAAACGCCAAGCTCATCAAACTCAACAAAACAACCTCAAACCGAAAGCTTGAAGCAAGGAGATGAGATGGCCATGGTAGCATATTCAAATGACGTGGTGCGCAAGTCAGACTTAGAAGCACTCATTCGATCCATCGCCGCACTAAAGGAGTCCGGTATCACATACTTTGCTACTAAACCTAATAAGACTAGCACTTCTCTTGTTATTGATTCTGGAGCTTCTCATCACATGATTAGTAATCCAAATTTGATTAGTAACATTAAAACTGCTAGTGGAAATGTAGTGATTGCTAATGGTGATAGGATACCGGTTAAAGGAATAGGAAGTTTAAAACTATTTGACAAAGAATCTCAAGCTTTCTACATGCCATCTTTCACTTTGAATCTTGTATCGGTTAAGAGAGCTACTACTGATCTTGATGCTTATGCTATCTTTGGGCCTAATAGTTTCCATTTTCAGGATATTAAAACCGGAAGGGTTCTTGGAGAAGGAAACACAAAAGGAGACTTATACATCTTAGAAGATTCTTCAAGCAATCCTACTTTATCAAGTTTTAATTCATGCATAGCAAGTAGTTCTAATGCAATATGGCACGCTAGATTGGGACATCCTCACTCGCGTGCCTTGGAAATAATATTGCCTAATATTTCGTTTAATAACTCGGTTTGTGAGTCTTGTATTTTAGGAAAACATTGTAAAAGTGTATTTCCTAAGTCCTCTACCATATATGAAAAATGTTTTGATTTGGTCCACTCGGATGTATGGACTTCCCCATGTTTATCAAGAGATAATAATAAGTACTTTGTGACATTCATTGATGAAAAGTCGAAATACACTTGGGTCACCTTAATGCCATCTAAAGATAGAGTATTTGATGCTTTCATTAATTTTCAGAACTACATTACTAATCAATTCAAAACAAATGTTAAGGTACTTCGAACGGATAATGGAGGGGAATATACAAGCCACAAATTCAAAGAACACCTAGCTAAGCATGGAATAATCCACCAAACGAGCTGCCCATACACACCTCAATAAAATGGTGTAGCTAAAAGAAAGAATAGACATCTCATGGAAGTAGCTAGAGCTATGATGTTCCATTCCAACTTGCCAAGAAACTTCTGGGGAGATGCAGTCATGACGGCTTGCTATCTTATCAACCGAATTCCAACAAGAGTCCTAAAGGACGTCTCTCCCTTTGAAGTTTTAAATCACAATAAACCCTATATCAATCACTTACGAGTTCTTGGGTGTTTGTGTTTTGTATTTGTCCCAGGTACTCAGAGGGACAAACTAGAAGCCAAAAGCACAAGATGTGTATTCATAGGCTATTCTACCACTCAAAAGGGGTATAAGTGCTATGACCCCATCCGGAAGTGTACCCTGGTTTCAAGAGACGTGAAGTTCATAGAAAACCAAGGGTACTTTGACAAGAAACAAAATTGGGATAGCGTTAAAGACCTAGCCCGTTCTCCTTCAGATAGAACCGCCAGCTTAGAGTTCTTACTCAATCATTTGGGAAATCCGGCTCCAAGAGACTCTCATCAAGAGCAACCAGATCATCAGCCACAAGAAGGACCAAATTCTGGAAATAACAGTGAAGAAGAAGCAAACAACTTGGATAATGGTAATCAAGACCAAGCTCATCATGAAGAAGAATCCACTGGAGGAATGGAGCCAATGGTTAGTCAAGACCATGAGAGTGAAGAAATTAGTGCTCCTCAGCTTAGAAGAAGTACAAGGCTGAAGTATGGACCAGATCATTGGAAACAAACAAGGGTCTATTACAACAGCCAAGCCGTGGCTCATCCTCTCCAAGCGGTTTGTTCTCTTGCCCTCTTGCCATCAGAACACAAAGCATTCCTTGGAAAGATTGATCAACACCAAATTCCGAGCTCCTATGAAGAAGCAAAAGAACACAAAGAATGGTTAGCTGCTGTGGATGCTGAGATAGGGGCAATGGATAAGAATCATACTTGGGATGAAACTGAGCTTCCAAAGGGAAAGAAGGCAGTAAGTTCCAAGTGGGTATTTACAATCAAATATCAATCTAATGGGGAGATTGAGCGATACAAAGCCAGATTGGTAGCCAGAGGTTTCACCCAGACATATGGAGCTGATTATACCGATACTTTTGCGCAAGTGGCAAAGCTTCACACAGTTAGGGTCATCTTGTCCTTAGCCACAAATCTATCATGGGATCTATGGCAAATGGACGTGAAGAACGCCTTTCTTCAAGGAGAATTGGAAGAAGAAGTGTACATGACTCCACCACCTGGATTAGAACACTCAATCAGCCCCGGAAAAGTCCTAAGGTTAAGAAAGGCAATTTATGGTCTAAAGCAATCACCAAGGGGCTGGTATCATAAACTGAGCTTCACTCTTGTTGCTCGAGGATTTAGCCGGTCAGAAGCCGACCATACCTTGTTCACTCACCAGAGCTCCCGTGGGCTTATTGTGGTATTGGTTTATGTGGATGACTTGATCATCTCAGGTAGTGATCAAGTTGGGATTCAAGAAACCAAATCCTTCCTTAAGTCTGTTTTTGATATCAAGGACTTGGGAGAGCTTAAGTATTTCCTAGGGATAGAGATATGCCGATCCTCGGAAGGCCTATTTCTATCACAAAGGAAATATTCTCTTGATTTATTGCAGGAGACAAGAAATCTAGGATCCAAACCAGCTAAGACCCCACTTGAAGATGGCTACAAGATCAAGAGAAAGGGGGAGAAAGAAGATGATCCGCTTGACAAGCCATTTGAAGACCCAGCACAATATCGGCGCCTAGTTGGTAAGCTCATCTATTTGACTATTACACGGCCTGACTTATGTTTTGCTGTGAATCAGGTTAGCCAACATATGAAGGAACCAACCGTGCATCATTGGAACTTGGTGGAAAGAATATTGAGATACATCAAAGGTTCACCTGGCCAAGGAATTTGGATGGGGAAGAATGGCAACACTGAGATAGTTGGATACTGCGATGCAGACTATGCGGGAGACACTATGGATAGGAAGTCTACAACTGGCTACTGTACTTTCATTGGAGGTAATCTAGTAACTTGGAAGTCTAAGAAGCAGAAGGTTGTGTCATGCTCAAGTGCGGAGTCAGAATATAGAGCAATGAGGAAGCTGACAAATGAATTAGTTTGGTTGAAGGCTCTTCTCAAGGATCTTGGCATAGAAACTTCAAGTCCCATCACAATGCATTGTGACAATCAGGCAGCCATTCATATAGCAACCAATCCAGTATTTCACGAGAGGACCAAGCACATTGAGATTGACTGCCACAAAGTTAGAGAGAAGATCATAGAAGGAGTGATACTTCCATGTTACACCAAGAGTGAAGACCAGTTGGCTGACATCTTCACCAAGGCTGCTAGCCTCAAAGTTTGCAACCACATCCACAGCAAACTTGGGTTAGTAGACCTTACTCATCCTTGATAATACTTGCCTGTTCCGGGAAGACCACACTCTTTTTCCCTTACCAAGGTTTTGTCCCACTGGGTTTTCCTTGGTAAGGTTTTTAATGAGGTGGTAGTCCCGGTTCCCAAACTTAGCCTTCATTCCAACACTCCGGCTAAGTTTGAGGGGGAGTATTAATCAAGCTTATCATCAAGGGAGCTTAGGGAAGATGGTTGGATTTGGGTGTCCGTACAAGTCCGTACGGATCCGTACAAGTCCGTACAAGTCCGTACGGATCCGTACAAGGCCGTACAAGACCGTACAACCTTAGCGAGCCTCCGGAACATTTGAGGAAGCCTTCGAGAGTCTTCTAGAAGCTTGGAAACGTTTGGACCATGCACCAAGCCACTTGAGTGTCCAGGTGCATTGGCACCTTGTCCTTGGTCTTCCTTCTTATCCATTTGGTCAAGGAAGGGGCTGGAAACAGGCTGGCATGGTCAAGGACGCCCAAAGACTACACTCCTATTGGCTGGTTCAAATTAAAGTTAAACCTAGGTTCCCTTGTAATTCTCCTATAAATATGCTATGTATTTCACAAAGATCAATAAGAAATTCTTCTCTAATATTCTTTTATGGTGTTTCTTCTTGTTTATCTCAAAAGCTCTCATTTATAATCTCTAAAATCTAACATTGAGTTGTGAAAAGGCTGAAAAAGTGTATTTCTTGAAGTTTCTCTAATATTTTCTTGAGAAAATCTCTTAATCCTCTGGTTAATAGAATTATCCGGTGAATAAATCTTGAAACACCATGGAAAATTCTAAACCAATTGTTATTCCAGTCATCTTGAAGGGTGTCAACTATTTGCTGTGGTCAAGAATGATAAGAACAGATCTATGTGGTCGTGGGCTTTGGAGCCATGTCTTGAAAAGACAAGATCCAAAAGATGGAGAAGAAGCCATCGGTAATTATGAAGATAAGTGGTTCCAAGAGGACCAAATGGTGCTCAGAATCATCCAGAACTCTCTTGAAGCATCCATCCTTGAAGCCTACTCCTATTGTGAAAATGTAAAGGAATTATGGGATACTCTTCAAACCGTGTATGGGAATACTTCAAACTTGAGCAGAATCTATGAAGTCAAGAAGGCTATCAATAATCTAAGCCAAGAAGATTTGGAGTTTACAAAGCACTTTGGCAAATTCAGATCATTGTGGGCTGAACTAGAAATGTTAAGGCCAAGCACGATTGATCCTTTGGTGTTAAATGAGAGGCGCGAACTGTAGTTTTTAGAGAGTAGAATCAAGAATTAAGAGAACTTAGAGAAGGATTTTTTTTTTAATCTCTTGATTTTATTTCTTCTAAGCCATTTACAAGATATAGGCGAGCTAGATGAGAGAGAGTTACAGCCAATGCAATAAAATATCCACAAGGTAAATTACTAATCTCTACTTAGCCTAAAATGGCAAAATATGCTTGGGAGGGACTTCCAAGTTTGCTCCTTTAGGCTGAGTGTTAGGGGCTGGCAACTGTCCACTAGTTCTTAGCATGGTTCATCTTAAGTCTTTGACTTTCAGACCTGGTCTTGTTTCAACCGAAATCCTTTGCCTTCAATTCCTTTCCAACAGCTAGTTTCCTCTTCTCTTTTGCATTTGTCTAGCCTTCCCACACACACTATCTTTTCGTTTTCTTCAACACTCCCCCTCAAGGCTGGCTGGTAGGGATCTATTAAGCCAACCTTGGACTGTATATAGTTGCTGACTAGAGATGTGGTTGCCTTGGTGAAGATATCTACCACTTGTTCTTCACTCTTGATGAACCTTGGAATCACAACTCCTCCTTGAATTTTTTCTCGAACAAAATGACAGTCTATCTCAATGTGTTTTGTTCGCTCATGGAAAACTGGATTGGAGGCAATGTGTATGGCTGCTTGGTTATCACAATAGAGAGTGGTTGGTTTATCCTCATGTATTCCCAGATCTCTAAGCAAAGCTTTCAACCAGATCAACTCTTTTGTTACTTCTTTCATTGCCCGGTACTCTGCCTCAGCACTTGATAAGGCTGTTACCTTTTGTTTCTTACTTCTCCAAGTCACTAGATTACCTCCAACGAATGTGCAATATCCAGTAGTGGACTTCCTATCCATTTTATCACCTCCCCAATCTGCATCACAGTAGCCTACCAGCTCTGTGTTTCCACAACACTTAAGCCACACTCCTTTCCCGAGACTCCCTTTGAGATACCTTAGTATTCTTTCTACCATATTCTAATGTTGCACTCTTGGGGCTTGCATATGTTGACTCACACGATTCACTGCAAAACTAATATCAGGACGTGTGATAGTCAAGTAGATTAATTTTCCCACTAGCCTTTGGTATTGTTTCACATCAGCCCATAGCTCCCCCTCAGGTACATCTTGGTACCCATCTTCAATAGGAGTCTTTGCAGGTCTTCCTCCAAGCTTTCCAGTCTCGGTTAAGAGATCCTGAGCATACTTCCTTTGAGAGATAAACATCCCTTCCTCCGACCTCATCATTTCAATTCCAAGAAAATATTTTAGCTCTCCTAAATCTTTTATGTCAAATGATTTTTTCAAGATTTCCTTGGTCCTTAGAATGCCCTCTTTATCATTACCAGTGATTATGATGTCATCAACATAAATCAAAATCACTATGATCCCCTTTTCTCCTCGTTTGGTGAATAGAGAGTGATTAGCTTCTGATTTTGTAAAATTCTCCTCTTCAAGGCAGCCACTTAATCTTTGGTACCAAGCTCTCGGGGACTGCTTGAGACCATAAATTGTCTTTCTTAGTTTACATACTTGGCCTTGCTTCTTATTGATCAAGAAGACCAGCCAGGCCTTGCAAGATCAAACCATCCCGACCGTACGGATTTTTACGGACTTGTACGGACTGTACGGATTGTACGGACCGTGCAAAATCCGGGATTCCCCAAAATGTCTCCAAACATCCTAAAATGAAGAAACAAGAATGTGCAAAACTCGGGATAAAGTATTTTCAGGATTTGGGGATCGTGCAAAACTCGGGTGCAAAAGGACATGGATAGCTGGCAATGAATCTAGCCAAAGGAGTGTCCCAATGCAACCTTATCCAACTGGTCAAAGCAAGGAGGGCTGGAGCAAGGCTGACAATCTTATCCACATGGTCAAAAGGAGCTTCCAAGACTAAGCCCTTATTGGCTAGTTTGAATTAAAGCATTTCTATTGGTTGTTGCATTTTGAATTTACTTAGAGAAAACCCTAGATTTTTCTCTATAAATGTAATGCCTCATTATCAATGAAATGTTAGACCCTTTGGGGTCCCATTCTCTCATTCTCCACGAAATCTCTCTCATTTTATTCTCCTTAGTCTCATTTACATGCTTATTCTCTTAGTTCATACTTGCATATTCTCCATGTCATTTACATTATTCTCTCATGTTTAATCTCTTATATTCCGCATAATCTCTCTAATTCTTACATGGTATCAGAGCATTAAGGTCCTTAAATGCGTCATTAATCTCTTTCTTCTTATTCTTTTATTTTCATACACTTTGTTAGCCTTTTTCACTCTGAGAGTTATTCCTCAAAACCATTGGTTCTTGAGTTGTGAAAGTTGCTAACTTAGTGTTTCTAGTGACAATGAAGAGAAATAAATGGGGGCTGTAGTGAAAAATTACATAAAAATGGAGATTAAAGGCTGCCTTAATTGCTTTTTCATGGATTCGTCTAGTGCTTCCATTTTTTGGAAATGAATACACTTAGAACCATGATTTGCTGGTGCCTCATTTTATAATCTATTCCTTTTTAAGCCCCATTTTCATCTCCAAGTCATTTCTTGATTTTAAAGCTCAAACCACAATTTTTACAAAGTTAAAACCTTGGATTGTATTTTTCTTTCTTATGGAATGAAGAAATATGTAACTCCATCGTATTTTATGTTTTTGAGTTTTTTTAGTGGTTTGAAGCAATTTCAATTAGTGAACCATGATTAAAATTACTTGATTCTTATGGATTTAAGTATATTTAATCATGTTGTATCCGTGTTTTAAAGGTAGAGAACCTTGGTAAAACTTTGCTCTTATGAGTTTAAGTATAAAACTTTGATGAATCATAATCCTTGTTTTGTGGGAAGAGAACTTTGGTAAAGCTATGTTTCCATAAGCATAAGCATAAAGCCATGTTGAA
Source organism: Cardamine chenopodiifolia (assembly GCA_963922655.1). Taxonomy (NCBI): domain Eukaryota; kingdom Viridiplantae; phylum Streptophyta; class Magnoliopsida; order Brassicales; family Brassicaceae; genus Cardamine; species Cardamine chenopodiifolia. Next base: position 13,907,432 of record OZ000481.1, on the reverse strand, counting down.
TCCAATTCCCATGTTTTATGGGAAGAGAACTTTGGTAAAGCTATGTTTCCATAAGCATAAGCATAAAACCATGTTGAATCCAAGTCCCATTTTTAAGGGAAGAGAACTTTGGTAAAGCTATGCCCCCATGAGCATAAGCATAAAGCCATGTTGAATCCAACTCCCGTCTTGAAAAGAGAAGAGAACCTTGGTAAAGCTATGTTATTATGAGCATAAGCACAAAGCCTTGATGAATCCAAATCTCTTTGTTTTCAAATTATCAAAGGAAGATAACCTCGTTGAATCCAAAAGCTAGAGAACCTTGATGAATCCAAATCCTTTGGTAGAAAATCTTGGACTACTTCCAAACATGTTGGATTCCAATCTCTTCTGTACTTGTTTGTTTGGGAAGAGTGTTTTAAGGAATCCTTGGTTGTTCTATTTAAGAAAAGAAAAAAAAGGGGTAGTGAACCTTGTTGAATCCGAAGCTAGGGAACCGAGATGGATCCAAATCCAAAGTTGGATGAGAGTCTCGTTGAAACTCGAATGCTAGAGAACCTTGAGTGAATCCAAACCCTTAGAAACCAAAAGAAGTGAACCATGACCTATTTTGGCTCGTTGGAGTTAAAATTGAGAAGGCATGATGGATCCAAATTCTTTTGTGTTAAAAGAGGTGAACCATGACCTGATTTACTCATTGGAGTTAAAGTCAAGAAGGCATGATGAATCCAAACTCTTTTGGGATTAAAGAAGTGAACCATGGCCTGATTTACTCATAGAAGTTAAATCAAGAAGGCATGATGAATCCAAGTTCTTTAAATCCAAGTTTTCAAAAACATTGGACCTCTAGTATTTACTAAGTCCTTGGTAAAAATTTTCAAAAAAAAAAAAAAAAGAGATGAATCTTAGTCAGTTTTCTTTCTTATGAATGAAAAACAATTAATGACATTGATTCATCCGGTTTTATTTTCTCAAAAGGATAGGCTTTGGTTTAAAGTTTTCCATTCTTGTTAAAACAAGTGGATAATTCCAAAGACCATCGCTAGAATCCAATCTCTCAAATGAGAGTAAAGTCCTTTGTGGTGAAGAGCCATGAAGAGAAAAATCCCAACCACTAACCTTTGTTTTTCTTAGGAATGGAAGAATGTGAGTGGTGGAAGAAGAGGTCAAATCTCAAGAAGATCGACCAATCAAAACAATGGTTCAACAACAAGTCACTATCCTAACCGGTTTAGCATAAAGGGCTACTCTCTAAACACTAATATTTTCCAATATACTTAGTGTACCAATTATTTTTTAATCTTGTTTCTTTAGTTTCTCTTATTTGCAATCTATCTTTCATCTAAACTTCCTTATCCCTCACGTTGAGTACTTTAAAATTTTAAATCTCATGATGAAGGTTTAGAGGAGGAAAGCGTGAATATTCTAACGGGGAAGTATTAGATGATGAAGAGGCCAAATGAAGATTAAATGAAGTAAAGAAGTATGATTGGTGACACAAGGAAGCTGTGGGAGTTAGTGTTCATTTGGTACCGGTTTGAAGTGTTCATCTTTTACGTTTTTCAAGCTTGCCTTTCGGAGTCCCTCCAACCAAGCTTGAGGGGGAGAAAGAACCGAAAAGAAGGCAAGAATCTTTAAGCAAACCAAGCCGAGTTGAGACTAGACCGCACCGCACTAAAAGATGTTGAAGGTTCGTGCTCACTCGTGGACAAGTTGATAGAGGGGCCACACCGTTGGAAACAAGTTGTAGGTTCGTGCTCACTTGTGGACGAGTTGATAGAGGGACCGCATCATAGGAGACAAATTGTCCCACTAGAAGACGGGCCACTTTACTAAAGATCAAAACCGGGTCACTTGCAAAGACAAGCTTGCAAAGACAAGCTCGCAAAGACAAGGGAAATGGTTGAGACAAAGCAAAGAGGCATGTGCGTTGGAAACGAAGCTAAGGCATCTCCATCACCATGAAGAAAACCAAGTTGTATGGATCATACTCACCTTAAGGTTGGTTTATCTTTCGGAAGTGAGGAAAATAAGGAGATAAAATCAGAGCATACACAAGTGGTGCTCCCCAACCCAATAAATCAACAAAGAGGAAGAAACCAACATCCAAAGGAATTAGGTTGTTTCTATCCTCTCTCTCCATTTAAATTCTCTATGCAAAGTGTGATCATTTCTACCATTAAAATTGGAGTAAATTGATACATTTTGTCAATTTTTCTTGCAAGGAGCAATGTGCATAAAGGACTTCAAACCCAAAAGATCGTCTTTCCTTATTCTCAAGCCGATCGTGAGGGGGAGCATTCAAAGCATTGATCAAGATTTGGAATCCACAAATGGTGAACCCAAGAAGGATGACCCGAGAGCTAAGACTCAAGCGTGGTAAACCCAAGAGGAAGACCGAAGTGATTACCAAAGAATGAAATCAACAAATCCTTGCAAGACTACAACAAGTGAAGACTAAGTTGCGACATTCTTCACAAAGGTTACAAGACCTTTTCATGTCCTTGGTCAAAGGTCCCCTAGATCCGTGAAGGCCATACTCTTTTTCCCTTATAAGGTTTTGTCCCAAAGGGTTTTCCTTATAAGGTTTTTAATGAGGTGGCACTCACGGGTCACTCCAAACTTAGCCTCCATTCTCAAGTTAACTATGGCTAAGTTTGAGGGGGAGTATTGATCAAGAAGACCAGCCAGGCCTTGCAAGACCAAACCATCCCGACCGTACGGATTTTGTACGGACTTGTACGGACTGTACGGATTGTACGGACCGTGCAAAATCCGGGATTCCCCAAAATGTCTCCAAACATCCTAAAATGAAGAAACAAGAATGTGCAAAACTCGGGATAAAGTATTTTCAGGATTTGGGGATCGTGCAAAACTCGGGTGCAAAAGGACATGGATAGCTGGCAATGAATCTAGCCAAAGGAGTGTCCCAATGCAACCTTATCCAACCGGTCAAAGCAAGGAAGGCTGGAGCAAGGCTGGCAATCTTATCCACATGGTCAAAAGGAGCCTCCAAGACTAAGCCCTTATTGGCTAGTTTGAATTAAAGCATTTCTATTGGTTGTTGCATTTTGAATTTACTTAGAGAAAACCCTAGATTTTTCTCTATAAATGTAATGCCTCATTATCAATGAAATGTTAGACCCTTTGGGGTCCCATTCTCTCATTCTCCACGAAATCTCTCTCATTTTATTCTCCTTAGTCTCATTTACATGCTTATTCTCTTAGTTCATACTTGCATATTCTCCATGTCATTTACATTATTCTCTCATGTTTAATCTCTTATATTCCGCATAATCTCTCTAATTCTTACACTTCTGGTCATATCCTTGAGGAGCCACCATGTAAACTTCTTCTTCTAAGTCTCCTTGCAAGAATGCATTTTTTACGTCCATTTGCCACAGCCCCCATGAGAGATTTATGGCAATCGACAAAAGAACTCGGACTGAGTGAAGTTTGGCAACCGGTGCAAATGTCTCGGTGTAGTCTTCCCCATAGACTTGTGTATACCCCTTAGCCACCAGCCGAGCTTTGTACCTCTCTATCTCTCATGTGCTCTTGTACTTAATCGTATAGACCCATCTACAGCCCACGGTTTTCTTTCCCTTAGGCAACTCCATCATGCTCCAAGTATTATTTCTGATCATTGAGGCAATTTCTTCTTTCATTGCCTCAACCCAAACTTTGCTTTTACAAGCTTCTTCATAGGTTGTTGGTACTTGCTCATCAATTGCACTCACAAATGCTTGATCCTTATCCAGTAATTGAATTGTAGAATAATAGGCTTCAATAGGATACCTTATGGTTGTAACGGCTAGATTTTCTTCTTGTGAGTTGTGTTGCTTAGTAGATGAGGGAGGGATGTTGTCGCCTATAGGATCAGGGTCAAAGCCTGCCGTACGCCCAGAACATCCCCTACTCACACTAAACAACGCCTCAGTCCTTGTGTTGTCTTGTTGAACCATAGATAGATCATTGAAGTAAACTCTTGTATTTTTCCAATTTTTCGGATCAAATTTTCTCCTCGGACTCCTTCTTAAGATAGGTTCTGGGGCTTGGGTTTCTTCACCCTCCTCATGCATCAGACCTTCCTCAGGGTCTATGGTTACTTCTTCTCCTTCTGGTTGATTTTTAGTATCACTTGATTCTCCAAGAGCTGAATCACTTTCCTCGGAGATTTGAGACTCGTTTCTATCTTCTTTTACTTCATCTTCACTCCTATTAGAAGAAGTTTCCAAGTCATCCGTGCCTCTTCTCTGTCCATCTTCACTCACTAAAATGCTCCTTAGTACTTGTGCCCTATCCAGACTTGAACTAACAATCTCCTCAAGGTCTTTCCAACTCTCACTTTGAAAATATCCATTCTCCTCTTCAAATTGGACTTCTCTTGACACATGAATCCTGTTAGTCTCTGGATTATAACACTTATACCGCTTTTGGGTACTTGAGTATCCAACAAAGACATATCTCATACTTTTAGGCTCCAGCTTGCTTCTTTGTGACTCGGGGATAAACACATAACACTTACTTCCAAATACTCGGAGATGGTTGATGTTAGGCTCTACTCCATTAAGCACCTCATATGGAGACTTGTTGTTTAGGTTTGGTGTTGGTAACCGATTGATGACATAACATGCTGTCATTATGGCATCTCCCCAAAAGCTTTTTGGAACTTTTCGATCAAACATCATGCTTCTAGCTACCTCCAACAAATGCCTATTCTTCCTTTCCGATACTCCGTTTTGCTGAGGAGTATAAGCACATGAGGTTTGGTGCACTATTCCCTTTTCTTCCACAAAATTCTTGAACTGATTACTTAGGTATTCTCCCCCATTATCACTTTTGAGAATTTTGATCTTGGTTCCAAATTGTTTTTCGACATACTTGTAGAATTTGGCAAAGGATTCAAATACTTGGCTCTTAGAACTTAGGAGTGTCACCCACGTATACTTGGACTTTTCAACAATAAAAGAGACAAAATACTTATATTGATCTTTGGAGATACATGGAGCTCTCCATACATCAGAGTGAATCAGCTCAAAGCACTTAGCATACTTAGTTGTGGAATCCGGAAAACTACTCATACATTGCTTGCCTAACACACAAGCTTCACATCCTTTATTGTCTTCGGTGATATTGGGCAAGATCATGCTGAGCACCTTGTTGCTTGGGTGACCTAGCCGTGAGTGCCATAAAGATCTTGAACCAACTTCACTCAGACCACAAGACTTCACTACATCTTGCTCCTCTTTATTCAAAACATACAGCCCACCTTTAACTCCTCCTTCTCCAATCACTTCCTTAGTATTATTGTCCTGAAACTGAACTTCATTAGATCCAAAAATAACTTTGCAATTCAGGTCTTGAGTAGCCTTTTGCACCGACAACAGATTGGTGGTGAATTCGGGAACAAACAAAGCCTTAGTGTTTTTTCTAAACAATTCCAAATCACCAATTCCTTTTATGGGGACTTCTTTACCATTAGCTATCCTAACAGTTCCACCCTGAGGTTTTATATTTGCTAATAAACCTCCATCTCTAATCATGTGGTGACTTGCACCTGAGTCTACAATAACTTTTTTACCAAGTTTAGAAGCTATGTAGCTCTTACCAGAATCAGCTAGTTTGGAGATGCTTTTGATGAGGGCTTCCAGGTCCGATTTCCTCACTAAGCCATCATCTCCTACACTTGCACTTCCAGCAAAAATCCTTGTTCCCTGACCAACTCCTTGGTTACTTCCTCTCAGCCTTGCTGGCTTCAAATGTGGGTGAAGGGTCCAGCACTTTTCTTTTGTGTGCCCTCTCATCTTGCAATGTTCACATTCCAAGTTCCTCCTTTCACCATAGCTTTGGTTTCTTTGTGCCACATGCGCTATCTCACTTGTTGGCTTGAATAAGCATCTAGCTCCCTCTTCTTTTTGAATCTGTTGACATACTTCATTTAGAGTTGGAAGTTTGTCAAACCTCAAAATATGCTGAATGAGGCTCTTGTACGAATCATTGAGCGTGAGCAATAATCCAAATACTTGGTCTTGCTCTCTCCTCTCATTCAGCTCTTTGGGATCATTTGTTGCCGGCCTAAGCATCTCTAGCTCTGCCCACAGCCCTCTAAATGTTCCAAACAGATCCTTGAATGCCTTCCCCTCTTGCTGAAGATCATTCAGGGCTTTCTTGACTTCAAAAATCCTTGAGATATTTGACATATCTCCATACACTCCTTTGAGTGTTTCCCACAGCTCCTTGGCTGTCTCACAATAGGAGTAACCAGCCAAGATTGATGGCTCAAGAGAGCTCTGAAGTGCTGCAAGGACATGTTGGTCCTCTTGCTCCCATTTCTTCTCCTTTGTACTGCCATCACTGGCTTCACTTCCTTCAACAGCTCCTTCTGAGATTTCCACATATCCCCACAACTCTCTACTTCTCAAGGCTGTCTTCGTGGTCCTTGACCACAAGAGGTAGTTGTTTCCCTTGAAAACAACTGGTAGTATCATCTGCTTTTGCATCTCCATAGTTTTTAGCAAAGAAATGTCTGGTAAGTAAAACTGAAAGGAAGAAGAGATTTATAAACGAAAACAGGGGATTTCAAAGAGATTAGAAGAAATTAGATGCTAAAACCGAGTTTAAGAACTTGTTATAGATCTTAATTGCTCTGATACCATGTAGTTTTTAGAGAGTAGAATCAAGAATTAAGAGAACTTAGAGAAGGATTTTTTTTTAATCTCTTGATTTTATTTCTTCTAAGCCATTTACAAGATATAGGCGAGCTAGATGAGAGAGAGTTACAACCAATGCAATGAAATATCCACAAGGTAAATTACTAATCTCTACTTAGCCTAAAATGGCAAAACATGCTTGGGAGGGACTTCCAAGTTTGCTCCTTTAGGCTGAGTGTTAGGGGCTGGCAACTGTCCACTGGTTCTTAGCATGGTTCATCTTAAGTCTTTGACTTTCAGACCTGCTCTTGTTTCAACCGAAATCCTTTGCCTCCAATTCCTTTCCAACAGCTAGTTTCCTCTTCTCTTTTGCATTTGTCTAGCCTTCCCACACACACTATCTTTTCGTTTTCTTCAACACGAACAAGACAAGGTCTTTGGTCTGCTATTGAATTTAAATCCAACTTACAAGGATCTCATTAAGCACCTCCTTAGGACAGACAATCTCCCCAGCCTAGATGAAGTGTGCTCCAAGATACAAAAGGAGCAAGGATCTCATGGTCTATTTGGGGGAAAGGGCAAGCTGGTTATGGCTAACAAAGTAGAGCTGGGAGACGCCAACAAAGGATTTTACAAACCGTTGGGATCAAACCAGAACAAGAAAGTGGGATCAAATGCAATTTGTGAGCATTGCAAGAAAGAGGGGCACACAAAGGAAAAATGCTGGAAGCTCCATCCTCATCTAAAACCAAGCTGGTGGAAGGAACCAAGAACTAATGTCTCCCAAGAAGTGGCTGGGAATCAGGCTGGGACATCCAAGAGGGCTGAAGAAGGAGAAATGAGAGCTTTGGTGCCATATCAACAAGAATCTGAATTTGTGAGGAAATCAGATTTGGAAGCTCTCATCAAAGCCTTGAAAGAGGCTGGTAGGTCTGGTATGGTTTCTGGAAACTCTCTTCATGCTCAAAACATTTCAAAGCCTTTGATTGTAGATTCTGGTGCATCACATCATATGATAAGTGATGCACATCTAATGAATAACATAAAACCGGCTGTAGGTAATGTCATTATAGCAAATGGAGATAGTATTCCAATTGATGGAGTAGGAAATCTTAGGTTATTTGGAAAAGATTCAAACGCTTTCTACATGCCTAAGTTTACTTCAAATTTGTTATCCGTAAAGAAAGTTACATCTGATTTGAATTGTTATGCTATATTTGGTCCTAATGATGTACACTTTCAGGATATTGAGACCATCAAACTACTCGGAAAAGGAGTAGCAAAGGAGGGGTTGTATGTTCTTGAAAATAACAAGCCGAACTCCAATTTATTTTGTAGTTTTAGTTTGAATGTTTCTAATGTTAGTAGTTCAATTTGGCATCCAAGGCTTGGTCATCCGCACTCTAGAGCATTAGAACTATTATTGCCTAGGATTTCTTTCAAAAATGATGAATGTGAAGCTTGTATACTTGGCAAACATTGTAAATCTGTGTTTTCCAAGTCTCCAACTATCTATGAAAAGTGTTTTGATTTAGTTTCTTCTGATGTTTGGACCTCACCATGTGAATCTAGAGAACATCATAAATACTTTGTCACCTTCATAGATGAAAAATCAAAATATACATGGCTAACACTTCTTCCATCCAAAGATAAAGTTCTAGAAGCGTTTAGAAATTTTCAAGCATATGTGACTAACCATTATAATGCCAAGATTAAAATTTTTAGATCAGATAATGGTGGAGAGTACACAAGCCATGCCTTCAAAAAACACTTAGCAAACCATGGGATAGTCCATCAAACCAGCTGCTCATACACTCCTCAGCAAAATGGTATTGCTGAAAGAAAGAATAGGCACTTAATGGAAGTGGCCCGGTCTATGATGTTCCACACAAGTATTCCCAAGAGATTTTGGGGAGATGCTATGGTTTCAGCATGCTATTTAATCAACCGAATGCCAACAAAAATTTTGGATGATCACTCTCCATTTGAGGTATTAAACAACTCTAAACCTGCCATTAACCACTTACGTGTGTTTGGGTGTGTTTGGGTCTGTTTCTAACCAGTCTAGTTCCTTTCTACTTCTTGTTTGGTCTTGTTTTAGTTGATCTTAACTACTCATTGGCACTTTATTTCATGTTCACACACCTTCACATCCATATTCTCAACACTCCCCCTCAAGATAGGCTGGTAGGGGTTCTTTAAGCCGATCTTGCCATGGATGTATTCACATATGCGTGAAGAAGTAGGCTTGGTAAATATATCCGCCATTTGTTCTCTACTCTTCACAAACTTGGGAACCACAACTCCCTCCTGAATTTTGTCTCGGATGAAATGACAATCCACCTCAATGTGTTTTGTCCTTTCATGAAACACCGGGTTTGAAGCTATGTGTATTGCCGCTTGGTTATCACAATACAATGTCATTGGTTTGTCTTCTTGAACTCCCAAGTCATGTAGAAGCGCCTTCAGCCATATCATTTCTTTTGTGGCTTCTCTCATTGCTCTATACTCAGCTTCAGCACTAGATAGAGAAATTACCTTTTGTTTTTTGCTTCTCCAGGTGACAAGATTCCCGCCTACGAATGTACAATAACCGGTCGTGGACTTCCTATCTTGTATATCCCCAGCCCAATCTGCATCACAAAACACTTCTACATCTGTTCTTCCATGACACTCTAGCCAAATACCTCTTCCTGGGTTCCCTTTGTTAAATTTGCGGAATAGAAGATTAGAGAGTTTGAGAGTGCTTGAAAGAGAAACAATAGAATGAGAGATAAAGAGAAGTTTCCATTAGAATTAAGTGAGTGTTACAAAGGGTGTACAACATGTATATATAGAGGAGAGCCACGAAATTAGGAGGTGAAGAAGGGTTTCACAACATTTAATTTCCCTCCTATCTCTTATTTGAAATTCAAACACATCTCCTTCCTTTTCACACTTCCCGAGACACCCACTTGTGCACCCAAAGTCTTCACCCTTCTAGAAGACTTCTTAATGGGCTTGCATATGTTGAATAAGGCCTCTTCTCTTCTTTGGGTCTTAAGCTAATGTATTCTCTCATTATTCAATACTCCCCCTCAAGCTTAACCATAGAGAAACCAAAAGTTAAGCTTGGAACCATGATGACCCACCTCATTAAAAACCTTAGTATGGAAAACCTCATGGGACAAAACCATACTAAGGGAAAAAGAGTGTGGACTCCATGGCTAAGGAAATCACGGCCGAGACATATCTATGAGTCCAAGCTTTGAATGGATGAACTCACACACTTTTAAACTCGCTGCCTTGGTAAAAATGTCTGCCAATTGTTCTGAACTCCTTGTAAAGCATGGAAGAATGACCCTTTTCTCCACCATCTCTCGCACCTTGTGACAATCCACTTCAATATGCTTTGTCCTCTCATGGAACACTGAGTTGGACGCAATGTGAATAGCAGCTTGGTTGTCACAATGCATTGTGATTGGATTTGCCGATTCAATGCCCAAATCCTTGAGAAGAGCTTTCAGCCATGTTAGCTCATTTGTGAGCTTCCTCATTGCTCTATACTCAGCTTCAGCACTTGAACATGACACAACCTTTTGTTTCTTGCTCTTCCAAGTGACCAGGTTACCTCCAATGAATGTGCAATACCCAGTGGTGGATCTTCTATCCGTTTTGTCTCCAGCCCAGTCAGCATCACAATAACCCACAATTTCTGTGCTTTTGTTGCAACCCATCCAAATGCCTTGACCTGGAGCTCCTTTGAGATATTTGAGGATCCGATCCACCATGTTCCAATGATGCACTTTTGGAGTTTGCATATGTTGGCTCACCTGGTTCACAGCAAAACACAAATCAGGACGAGTTATGGTAAGATAAATCAACTTACCAACCATTCTCCGATATTGCTTGACATCTTCAAAAAGTTTATCTTCAAGCTCCCCCTCTCGTATGACTTTGTATCCTTCTTCTAAGGGAGTCTTTGCTGGTTTGGCTCCTAGCTTTCCTGCCCCAGCCAATAGATCAAGAGTGTACTTCCTTTGGGATAAGAAGAGTCCTTCATTGGACCTATAGACTTCAATCCCTAGAAAATATTTCAACTCTCCAAGATCTTTAATATCAAATACAGATTTTAAATATGCTTTTGTATCTTTAATACCTACCTTGTCTTTCCCAGAGATGATAATATCATCCACATAAATGAGAATGACTACAATACCTTCTTGGCTTTGCAAGGTGAAAAGTGTATGATCTGCCTCAGACTTCTTGAAGCCTTTACTCTTGAGTGTTGTACTCAACTTGTGGTACCATGCTCGAGGAGATTGCTTCAGTCCATAGATTGCTTTCTTGAGTCTCAACACCTTTCCTGGTGCAATTGAGTCCTCCAAGCCTGGTGGTGGAGTCATGTAGACTTCATCCTCTAGTTCCCCTTGCAAGAATGCATTCTTGACGTCCATCTGCCAAAGATCCCATTTCAAGTTAGTAGCTAAGGATAGGTGCAAATGTGTCAAGGTAGTCCTCTCCATAGGTTTGAGTGAATCCTCTAGCCACCAGCCTAGCCTTGTAACGCTCTATTTCTCCATCACTTCTATACTTGATAGTGAAGATCCATCTAGAGCTTACGGCCTTCTTCCCTTTTGGCAGTTCAGCTTCATCCCAAGTGTGGTTAATTTCCATAGCTTTCTTTTCTTCACCAACAGCATCTCTCCATACTTTAAGCTCCTTGGCTTCTTCATAGGTTGTTGGAATCTCAGCTTCATCCAACTTGCCCATGTAGGCTTGATGTTCCAATGGGAAATGAGCTAGAGTGCAAACAGCTTGAATGGGATGAGCAACTGCCTTGTTGTTGTAGTACACTCGGGTTTGCTTCCAATGTTCTGGTCCAAACCTTTGTCTTGTACTTCTCCTTAAACCCCTTTCTTGAGCTTGAACTTAAGGTTCTGGCCCTTCAAAGTCAGAATCTGAGGTTTGAGCTTCTTCTTGACTTTTCGGACTCTCTTCACTTTGATCATGAACCGCTTCATTGCGAACTTCTGATTCATTTTGATCATGAATTGTTGAGTCTTGTTGAGCCACTACTGGATCCTCTTGTTTATTGCCTCCCTCAGGATCAAAGGGTATAGTTTCTTCATTTGATTGAGATGTGCTTGTACTAGCTTCTGGCTGATGTAATCCAAGGTTCTCCAAGATTTTTCTCAAATTGCTAGCTCGGTCTGATGATGAGGATGATAGATTCTCCAATTCTTTCCAGTTCTTCTCATCATAGAACCCTTTTGTTTCAACAAACTTCACGTCCCTTGAGACAAGAATCTTCCTTGTTTCCGGAACAAAGCATTTGTAGCCTTTTTGTGTTATGGAGTATCCAATGAACATGCCCTTCACACTTTTAGCTTCCAACTTGTTTCTTTGTTCTCCTGGGATTAATACAAAACAAACACACCCAAACACACGTAAGTGGTTAATGGCGGGTTTAGAGTTGTTTAATACCTCAAATGGAGAGTGATCATCCAAAATTTTTGTTGGCATTCGGTTGATCAAATAGCATGCTGAAACCACAGCATCTCCCCAAAATCTCTTGGGAACACTTGTGTGGAACATCATAGACCGGGCCACTTCCATTAAGTGCCTATTCTTTCTTTCAGCAACTCCATTTTGCTGAGGAGTGTATGGGCAGCTGGTTTGATGGACTATCCCATGGTTTGCTAAGTGTTGTTTGAAGGCATGGCTTGTGTACTCTCCACCATTATCTGATCTAAAAATTTTAATCTTGGCATTATAATGGTTAGTCACATATGCTTGAAATTTTCTAAATGCTTCTAGAACTCTATCTTTGGATGGAAGAAGTGTTAGCCATGTATATTTTGATTTTTCATCTATAAAGGTGACAAAGTATTTATGATGTTCTCTAGATTCACATGGTGAGGTCCAAACATCAGAATGAATTAAATCAAAACACTTTTCATAGATAGTTGGAGACTTGGAAAACACAGATTTACAATGTTTGCCAAGTATACAAGCTTCACATTCATCATTTTTGATTGAAATCCTAGGCAACAATAGTTCTAATGCTCTAGAGTGCGGATGACCTAGCCTTGCATGCCAAATTGAACTACTAACATTAGAAACATTCAGACTAAAACTACAAAATAAATTGGAGTCCAGCTTGTTATTTTCAAGAACATACAGCTCCTCCTTTGCTACTCCTTTTCCGAGTAGATTCATGGTCTCAATATCCTGAAAATGTACATCATTAGGACCAAATATAGCATAACAATTCAAATCAGATGTAACTTTCTTTACGGATAACAAATTTGAAGTAAACTTAGGCATGTAGAAAGCGTTTGAATCTTTTCCAAATAACCTAAGATTTCCTACTCCATCAATTAGAATACTATCTCCATTTGCTATAATGACATTACCTACAGCCGGTTTTATGTTATTCATTAGATGTGCATCACTTATCATATGATGTGATGCACCAGAATCTACAATCAAAGGCTTTGAAATGTTTTGAGCATGAAGAGAGTTTCCAGAAACCATACCAGACCTACCAGCCTCTTTCAAGGCTTTGATGAGAGCTTCCAAATCTGATTTCCTCACAAATTCAGATTCTTGTTGATATGGCACCAAATCTCTCATTTCTCCTTCTTCAGCCCTCTTGGATGTCCCAGCCTGATTCCCAGCCACTTCTTGGGAGACATTAGTTCTTGGTTCCTTCCACCAGCTTGGTTTTAGATGAGGATGGAGCTTCCAGCATTTTTCCTTTGTGTGCCCCTCTTTCTTGCAATGCTCACAAATTGCATTTGATCCCACTTTCTTGTTCTGGTTTGATCCCAACGGTTTGTAAAATCCTTTGTTGGCGTCTCCCAGCTCTACTTTGTTAGCCATAACCAGCTTGCCCTTTCCCCCAAATAGACTATGAGATCCTTGCTCCTTTTGTATCTTGGAGCACACTTCATCTAGGCTGGGGAGATTGTCTGCCCTAAGGAGGTGCTTAATGAGATCCTTGTAAGTTGGATTTAAGGTCAATAGCAGACCAAAGACCTTGTCTTGTTCGCGCCTCTCATTTAACACCAAAGGATCAATCGTGCTTGGCCTTAACATTTCTAGTTCAGCCCACAATAATCTGAATTTGCCAAAGTGCTTTGTAAACTCCAAATCTTCTTGGCTTAGATCATTGATAGCCTTCTTGACTTCATAGATTCTGCTCAAGTTTGAAGTATTCCCATACACGGTTTGAAGAGTATCCCACAATTCCTTTGCATTTTCACAGTAGGAGTAGGCTTCAAGGATGGATGCTTCAAGAGAGTTCTGGATGATTCCGAGCACCATTTGGTCCTCTTGGAACCACTTATCTTCATAATTACCGATGGCTTCTTCTCCATCTTTTGGATCTTGGCCTTTCAAGACATGGCTCCAAAGCCCACGACCACATAGGGCTGTTCTTATCATTCTTGACCACAGCAAATAGTTGACACCCTTCAAGATGACTGGAATAACAATTGGTTTAGAATTTTCCATTGGTGTTTCAAGATTTATTCACCGGATAATTCTATTAACCAGAGGATTAAGAGATTTTCTCAAGAAAATATTAGAGAAGGTTCAAGAAATACACTTTTCCAGCCTTTTCACAACTCAAGAGTCAATGACTTCGAGGACTAAGTCTCAGAGTGAAAAAGGATTGACAAAGAGTATTCCCAGAATTTTAGAGTGAAAAAGAAAATTTTAGAGAACCTTCAAGAAATACACTTTTTCAGCTTTTTCACAACTCAAGAGTCAATGACTTTGAGGACTAAGTCTCAGAGTGAAAAAGGATTGACAAAGAGTATTCCCAGAATTTTAAAGGAAGAGATTTGAAAATGGGATAACAAGAGCTTGATTTAGTTAAGAACCTTGCTCTGATACCATGTTAAATTTGCAGAATAGAAGATTAGAGAGTTTGAGAGTGCTTGAAAGAGAAACAATAGAATGAGAGATAAAGAGAAGTTTCCATTAGAATTAAGTGAGTGTTACAAAGGGTGTACAACATGTATATATAGAGGAGAGCCACGAAATTAGGAGGTGAAGAAGGGTTTCACAACATTCAATTTTCCTCCCATCTCTTATTTGAAATTCAAACACATCTCCTTCATTTTCACACTTTCCGAGACACCCACTTGTGCACCCAAAGTTTTCACCCTTCTAGAAGACTTCTTAATGGGCTTGCATATGTTGAATAAGGCCTCTTTTCTTCTTTGGGTCTTAAGCTAATGTATTCTCTCATTATTCAATACCCTTTTAGATATCTCAAGATCCTTTCAATCATTCCCCAATGGTGTGTTGTTGGCGCTTGCATGTGTTGACTTACTTTATTCACCGCAAAACAAATATCTGGTCTTGTTATGGTCAAATAGATTAGTTTACCAACTAACCTTTGGTACTGCTTGATGTCAGACCATATCTCCACGTTGCTCTCTTCTTGGTAACCTTCTTCAATAGGAGTCTTAGCCGGTTTACACCCAAGCTTCCTAGTTTCTTTTAGTAAGTCAATCACATACTTCCTTTGCGATATAAACATTCCCTTTGCCTCTCTGCTCATCTCAATTCCTAGGAAGTATTTGAGCTCTCCTAGGTCTTTTATATCAAACGTAGAGTTTAGATCCTCCTTAGTCCATTTCATCTCCTCACAATCACTTCCCGTAACAATAATGTCATCCACGTAGATAAGCACCACAACTATCCCTTTTTTGCTCCTTTTGGTAAAGAGAGAGTGATCCGCTTCAGATTTTACAAACCCTTTCTCCAACAGGCACCGGCTTAACCGTTGGTACCAAGCTCTAGGAGATTGTTTCAAGCCGTATATAGTCTTCTTTAATCTACACACTTGATCTGAACTTGCTCCATAACCTTGTGGAAGTTCCATAAACACTTCTTCTTCTAAATCCCCTTGTAAGAAAGCGTTTCTCACATCCATTTGCCACAAATTCCATGACAGATTAATGGCAATGGATAGTAGTGTTGAATTTGCGAAATAGAAGATTAGAGAGTTTGAGAGTGCTTGAAAGAGAAACGATAGAATGAGAGATAAAGAGAAGTTTCCATTAGAATTGATTAAGTGTTACAAAGGGTGTACAACATGTATATATAGAGGAGAGCCACGAAATTAAGAGGTGAAGAAGGGTTTCACAACATTCAAATTTCCCTCCAATCTCTTATTTGAAATTCAAACACATCTCCTTCCTTTTTACACTTCCCGAGACACCCACTTGTGCACCCAAAGTCTTCACCCTCCTAGAAGACTTCTTAATGGGCTTGCATATGTTGAATAAAGCCTCTTCTCTTCTTTGGGTCTTAAGCTAATGTATTCTCTCATTATTCAACACTCCCCCTCAAGCTTAAGCGTAGAGAAACCAAAGGTTAAGCTTGGAACCATGATGACCCACCTCATTAAAAACCTTAGTATGAAAAACCTCATGGGACAAAACCATACTAAGGGAAAAAGAGTGTGGACTCCATGGCTAAGGAAATCATGGCCGAGACATATTTATGAGTCCAAACTTTGAATGGATGAACTCACACACTTTTAAACTCGCTGCCTTGGTAAAAATGTCTGCCAATTATTCTGAACTTCTTGTAAAGCATGGAAGAATGACCCTTTTCTCCACCATCTCTCGCACCTTGTGACAATCCACTTCAATATGTTTTGTCCTCTCATGGAACACTGAGTTGGACGCAATGTGAATAGCAGCTTGGTTGTCACAATGCATTATGATTGGATCTGGCGATTCAATGCCCAAATCCTTGAGAAGAGCTTTCAGCCATGTTAGCTCATTTGTGAGTTTCCTCATTGCTCTATACTCAGCTTCAGCACTTGAACATGACACAACCTTTTGTTTCTTGCTCTTCCAAGTGACCAGGTTACCTCCAATGAATGTGCAATGTTGAATAATGAGAGAATACATTAGCTTAAGACCCAAAGAAGAAAAGAGGCCTTATTCAACATATGCAAGCCCATTAAGAAGTCTTCTAGAAGGGTGAAGACTTTGGGTGCACAAGTGGGTGTCTCGGGAAGTGTGAAAAGGAAGGAGATGTGTTTGAATTTCAAATAAGGGATTGGAGGGAAATTGAATGTTGTGAAACCCTTCTTCACCTCCTAATTTCGTGGCTCTCCTCTATATATACATGTTGTACCCCCTTTGTAACACTCACTCAATTCTAATGGAAACTTCTCTTTATCTCTCATTCTATTGTTTCTCTTTCAAGCACTCTCAAACTCTCTAATCTTATATTCCGCAAATTCAACATGGTATCAGAGCAAGGTTCTTAACTAAATCAAGCTCTTGTTATCCCATTTTCAAATCTCTTCCTTTAAAATTCTAGGAATACTCTTTGTCAATCCTTTTTCACTCTGAGACTTAGTCCTCAAAGTCATTGACTCTTGAGTTGTGAAAAGGCTGAAAAAGTGTATTTCTTGAAGGTTCTCTAAAATTTTCTTTTTCACTCTAAAATTCTGGGAATACTCTTTGTCAATCCTTTTTCACTCTGAGACTTAGTCCTCAAAGTCATTGACTCTTGAGTTGTGAAAAGGCTGGAAAAGTGTATTTCTTGAACCTTCTCTAATATTTTCTTGAGAAAATCTCTTAATCCTCTGGTTAATAGAATTATCCGGTGAATAAATCTTGAAACACCATGGAAAATTCTAAACCAATTGTTATTCCAGTCATCTTGAAGGGTGTCAACTATTTGCTGTGGTCAAGAATGATAAGAACAGCCCTATGTGGTCGTGGGCTTTGGAGCCATGTCTTGAAAGGCCAAGATCCAAAAGATGGAGAAGAAGCCATCGGTAATTATGAAGATAAGTGGTTCCAAGAGGACCAAATGGTGCTCGGAATCATCCAGAACTCTCTTGAAGCATCCATCCTTGAAGTCTACTCCTACTGTGAAAATGCAAAGGAATTGTGGGATACTCTTCAAACCGTGTATGGGAATACTTCAAACTTGAGCAGAATCTATGAAGTCAAGAAGGCTATCAATGATCTAAGCCAAGAAGATTTGGAGTTTACAAAGCACTTTGGCAAATTCAGATCATTGTGGGCTGAACTAGAAATGTTAAGGCCAAGCACGATTGATCCTTTAGTGTTAAATGAGAGGCGCGAACAAGACAAGGTCTTTGGTCTGCTATTGACCTTAAATCCAACTTACAAGGATCTCATTAAGCACCTCCTTAGGGCAGACAATCTCCCCAGCCTAGATGAAGTGTGCTCCAAGATACAAAAGGAGCAAGGATCTCATGGTCTATTTGGGGGAAAGGGCGAGCTGGTTATGGCTAACAAAGTAGAGTTGGGAGATGCCAACAAAGGATTTTACAAACCGTTGGGATCAAACCAGAACAAGAAAGTGGGATCAAATGCAATTTGTGAGCATTGCAAGAAAGAGGGGCACACAAAGGAAAAATGCTGGAAGCTCCATCCTCATCTAAAACCAAGCTGGTGGAAGGAACCAAGAGCTAATGTCTCCCAAGAAGTGGCTGGGAATCAGGCTGGGACATCCAAGAGGGCTGAAGAAGGAGAAATGAGAGCTTTGGTGCCATATCAACAAGAATCTGAATTTGTGAGGAAATCAGATTTGGAAGCTCTCATCAAAGCCTTGAAAGAGGCTGGTAGGTCTGGTATGGTTTCTGGAAACTCTTTTCATGCTCAAAACATTTCAAAGCCTTTGATTGTAGATTCTGGTGCATCACATCATATGATAAGTGATGCACATCTAATGAATAACATAAAACCGGCTGTAGGTAATGTCATTATAGCAAATGGAGATAGTATTCCAATTGATGGAGTAGGAAATCTTAGGTTATTTGGAAAAGATTCAAACGCTTTCTACATGCCTAAGTTTACTTCAAATTTGTTATCCGTAAAGAAAGTTACATCTGATTTGAATTGTTATGCTATATTTGGTCCTAATGATGTACACTTTCAGGATATTGAGACCATGAATCTACTCGGAAAAGGAGTAGCAAAGGAGGAGCTGTATGTTCTTGAAAATAACAAGCCGGACTCCAATTTATTTTGTAGTTTTAGTCTGAATGTTTCTAATGTTAGTAGTTCAATTTGGCATGCAAGGCTAGGTCATCCGCACTCTAGAGCATTAGAACTATTGTTGCCTAGGATTTCTTTCAAAAATGATGAATGTGAAGCTTGTATACTTGGCAAACATTGTAAATCTGTGTTTTCCAAGTCTCCAACTATCTATGAAAAGTGTTTTGATTTAATTCATTCTGATGTTTGGACCTCACCATGTGAATCTAGAGAACATCATAAATACTTTGTCACCTTTATAGATGAAAAATCAAAATATACATGGCTAACACTTCTTCCATCCAAAGATAGAGTTCTAGAAGCATTTAGAAAATTTCAAGCATATGTGACTAACCATTATAATGCCAAGATTAAAATTTTTAGATCAGATAATGGTGGAGAGTACACAAGCCATGCCTTCAAACAACACTTAGCAAACCATGGGATAGTCCATCAAACCAGCTGCCCATACACTCCTCAGCAAAATGGAGTTGCCGAAAGAAAGAATAGGCACTTAATGGAAGTGGCCCGGTCTATGATGTTCCACACAAGTGTTCCCAAGAGATTTTGGGGAGATGCTGTGGTTTCAGCATGCTATTTGATCAACCGAATGCCAACAAAAATTTTGGATGATCACTCTCCATTTGAGGTATTAAACAACTCTAAACCCGCCATTAACCACTTACGTGTGTTTGGGTGTGTTTATTTTGTATTAATCCCAGGAGAACAAAGAAACAAGTTGGAAGCTAAAAGTGTGAAGAGCATGTTCATTGGATACTCCACAACACAAAAAGGTTACAAATGCTTTGTTCCGGAAACAAGGAAGATTCTAGTCTCAAGGGACGTGAAGTTTGTTGAAACGAAAGGGTTCTATGATGAGAAGAACTGGAAAGAATTGGAGAATCTATCATCCTCATCATCAGACCGAGCTAGCAATTTGAGAAAAATCTTGGAGAACCTTGGATTACATCAGCCAGAAGCTAGTACAAGCACATCTCAATCAAATGAAGAAACTATACCCTTTGATCCTGAGGGAGGCAATAAACAAGAGGATCCAGTAGTGGCTCAACAAGACTCAACAATTCATGATCAAAATGAATCAGAAGTTCGCAATGAAGCGGTTCATGATCAAAGTGAAGAGAGTCCGGAAAGTCAAGAAGAAGCTCAAACCTCAGATTCTGACTTTGAAGGGCCAGAACCTCAAGTTCAATATCAAGAAGGGGGTTTAAGGAGAAGTACAAGACAAAGGTTTGGACCAGAACATTGGAAGCAAACCCGAGTGTACTACAACAACAAGGCAGTTGCTCATCCCATTCAAGCTGTTTGCACTCTAGCTCATTTCCCATTGGAACATCAAGCCTACATGGGCAAGTTGGATGAAGCTGAGATTCCAACAACCTATGAAGAAGCCAAGGAGCTTAAAGTATGGAGAGATGCTGTTGGTGAAGAAAAGAAAGCTATGGAAATTAACCACACTTGGGATGAAGCTGAACTGCCAAAAGGGAAGAAGGCCGTAAGCTCTAGATGGATCTTCACTATCAAGTATAGAAGTGATGGAGAAATAGAGCGTTACAAGGCTAGGCTGGTGGCTAGAGGATTCACTCAAACCTATGGAGAGGACTACCTTGACACATTTGCACCTGTGGCAAAACTTCATACGGTAAGAGTTATTTTATCCTTAGCTACTAACTTGAAATGGGATCTTTGGCAGATGGACGTCAAGAATGCATTCTTGCAAGGGGAACTAGAGGATGAAGTCTACATGACTCCACCACCAGGCTTGGAGGACTCAATTGCACCAGGGAAGGTGTTGAGACTCAAGAAAGCAATCTATGGACTGAAGCAATCTCCTCGAGCATGGTACCACAAGTTGAGTACAACACTCAAGAGTAAAGGCTTCAAGAAGTCCGAGGCAGATCATACACTTTTCACCTTGCAAAGCCAAGAAGGTATTGTAGTCATTCTCATTTATGTGGATGATATTATCATCTCTGGGAATGACAAGGTAGGTATTAAAGATACAAAAGCATATTTAAAATCTGTATTTGATATTAAAAATCTTGGAGAGTTGAAATATTTTCTAGGGATTAAAGTCTATAGGTCCAATGAAGGACTCTTCTTATCCCAAAGGAAGTACACTCTTGATCTATTGGCTGGGGCAGGAAAGCTAGGAGCCAAACCAGCAAAGACTCCCTTAGAAGAAGGATACAAAGTCATACGAGAGAGGGAGCTTGAAGATAAACCTTTTGAAGATGTCAAGCAATATCGGAGAATGGTTGGTAAGTTGATTTATCTTACCATAACTCGTCCTGATTTGTGTTTTGCTGTGAACCAGGTGAGCCAACATATGCAAGCTCCAAAAGTGCATCATTGGAACATGGTGGATCGGATCCTCAAATATCTCAAACGAGCTCCAGGTCAAGGCATTTGGATGGGTTGCAACAAAAGCACAGAAATTGTGGGTTATTGTGATGCTGACTGGGCTGGAGACAAAACGGATAGAAGATCCACCACTGGGTATTGCACATTCATTGGAGGTAACCTGGTCACTTGGAAGAGCAAGAAACAGAAGGTTGTGTCATGTTCAAGTGCTGAAGCTGAGTATAGAGCGATGAGGAAGCTCACAAATGAGCTAACATGGCTGAAAGCTCTTCTCAAGGATTTGGGCATTGAATCGGCAGATCCAATCACAATGCATTGTGACAACCAAGCTGCTATTCACATTGCGTCCAACTCAGTGTTCCATGAGAGGACAAAGCATATTGAAGTGGATTGTCACAAGGTGCGAGAGATGGTGGAGAAAAGGGTCATTCTTCCATGCTTTACAAGGAGTTCAGAACAATTGGCAGACATTTTTACCAAGGCAGCGAGTTTAAAAGTGTGTGAGTTCATCCATTCAAAGCTTGGACTCATAGATATGTCTCGGCCGTGATTTCCTTAGCCATGGAGTCCACACTCTTTTTCCCTTAGTATGGTTTTGTCCCATGAGGTTTTCCATACTAAGGTTTTTAATGAGGTGGGTCATCATGGTTCCAAGCTTAACCTTTGGTTTCTCTACGGTTAAGCTTGAGGGGGAGTGTTGAATAATGAGAGAATACATTAGCTTAAGACCCAAAGAAGAAAAGAGGCCTTATTCAACATATGCAAGCCCATTAAGAAGTCTTCTAGAAGGGTGAAGACTTTGGGTGCACAAGTGGGTGTCTCGGGAAGTGTGAAAAGGAAGGAGATGTGTTTGAATTTCAAATAAGGGATTGGAGGGAAATTGAATGTTGTGAAACCCTTCTTCACCTCCTAATTTCGTGGCTCTCCTCTATATATACATGTTGTACCCCCTTTGTAACACTCACTCAATTCTAATGGAAACTTCTCTTTATCTCTCATTCTATTGTTTCTCTTTCAAGCACTCTCAAACTCTCTAATCTTCTATTCCGCAAATTCAACATGCAATACCCAGTGGTGGATCTTCTATCCGTTTTGTCTCCAGCCCAGTCAGCATCACAATAACCCACAATTTATGTGCTTTTATTACAACCTATCCAAATGCCTTGACCCAGAGCTCCTTTGAGATATTTGAGAATCCGATCCACCATGCTCCAATGATGCACTTTTGGAGCTTGCATATGTTGACTCACCTGGTTCACAGCAAAACACAAATCAGGACGAGTTATGGTAAGATAAATCAACTTACCAACCATTCTCCGATATTGCTTGACATCTTCAAAAGGTTTATCTTCAAGCTCCCCCTCCCGTATGACTTTGTATCCTTCTTCTAAAGGAGTCTTTGCTGGTTTGGCTCCTACCTTTCCTTCCTCAGCCAATAGATCAAGTCCTTTGGGATAAGAAAAGTCCTTCATTGGACCTATAGACTTCAATCCCTAGAAAATATTTTAACTCTCCAAGATCTTTAATATCAAATACAGATTTTAAATATGCTTTTGTATCTTTAATACCTACCTTGTCATTCCTCGAGATGATAATGTCATCCACATAAATGAGAATGACTACAGTACCTTCTTGGCTTTGCAAGGTGAAAAGTGTATGATCTGTAAGAATTAGAGAGATTATGCGGAATATAAGAGATTAAACATGAGAGAATAATGTAAATGACATGGAGAATATGCAAGTATGAACTAAGAGAATAAGCATGTAAATGAGACTAAGGAGAATAAAATGAGAGGATTTCGTGGAGAATGAGAGAATGGGACCCCAAAGGGTCTAACATTTCATTGATAATGAGGCATTACATTTATAGAGAAAAATCTAGGGTTTTCTCTAAGTAAATTCAAAATGCAACAACCAATAGAAATGCTTTAATTCAAACTAGCCAATAAGGGCTTAGTCTTGGAGGCTCCTTTTGACCATGTGGATAAGATTGCCAGCCTTGCTCCAGCCCTCCTTGCTTTGACCGGTTGGATAAGGTTGCATTGGGACACTCCTTTGGCTAGATTCATTGTCAGCTATCCATGTCCTTTTGCACCCGAGTTTTGCACGATCCCCAAATCTTGAAAATACTTTATCCCGAGTTTTGCACATTCTTGTTTCTTCATTTTAGGATGTTTGGAGACATTTTGGGGAATCCCGGATTTTGCACGGTCCGTACAATCCGTACAGTCCGTACAAAATCCGTACGGTTAGGATGGTTTGGTCTTGCAAGGCCTGGCTGGTGTTCTTGATCAATACTCCCCCTCAAACTTAGCCATAGTGAACTTGAGAATGGAGGCTAAGTTTGGAGTGACCCGTGAGTGCCACCTCATTAAAAACCTTATAAAGAAAACCCTTTGGGACAAAACCTTATAAGGGAAAAAGAGTATGGCCTTCACGGATCTAGGGGACCTTTGACCAAGGACATGAAAAGGTCTTGTAACCTTTGTGAAGAATGTCGCAACTTAATCTTCACTTGTTGTAGTCTTGCAAGGATTTGTTGATTTCATTCTTTGGTAATCACTTCGGTCTTCCTCTTGGGTTCACCACGCTTGAGTCTTAGCTCTCGGGTCATCCTTCTTGGGTTCACCATTTGTGGATTCCAAATCTTGATCAATGCTTTGAATGCTCCCCCTCACGATCGGCTTGAGAATAAGGAAAGACGATCTTTTGGGTTTGAAGTCCTTTATGCACATTGCTCCTTGCAAGAAAAATTGACAAAATGTATCAATTTACTCCAATTTTAATGGTAGAAATTATCACACTTTGCATAGAGAATTTAAATGGAGAGAGAGGATAGAAACAACCTAATTCCTTTGGATGTTGGTTTCTTCCTCTTTGTTGATTTATTGGGTTGGGGAGCACCACTTGTGTATGCTCTGATTTTATCTCCTTATTTTCCTTACTTCCGAAAGATAAACCAACCTTAAGGTGAGTATGATCCATACAACTTGGTTTTCTTCATGGTGATGGAGATGCCTTAGCTTCGTTTCCAACTCACATGCCTCTTTGCTTTGTCTCAACCATTGCCCTTGTCTTTGCGAGCTTGTCTTTGCAAGCTTGTCTTTGCAAGTGACCCGGTTTTGATCTTTAGTAAAGTGGCCCGTCTTCTAGTGGGACAATTTGTCTCCTATGATGCGGTCCCTCTATCAACTCGTCCACAAGTGAGCACGAACCTACAACTTGTTTCCAACGGTGTGGCCCCTCTATCAACTTGTCCACGAGTGAGCACGAACCTTCAACATCTTTTAGTGCGGTGCGGTCTAGTCTCAACTCGGCTTGGTTTGCTTAAAGATTCTTGCCTTCTTTTCGGTTCTTTCTCCCCCTCAAGCTTGGTTGGAGGGACTCCGAAAGGCAAGCTTGAAAAACGTAAAAGATGAACACTTCAAACCGGTACCAAATGAACACTAACTCCCACAGCTTCCTTGTGTCACCAATCATACTTCTTTACTTCATTTTGTTGAGAATATGGATGAGAAGGCATACATGGGAAGTAGCAATGCGAGTTCACATAATAACAAAGGCAAGGAGCTGGAGTGCATAGCAAGTATCTGGGAACTTGGCGAATGCTCTAAGACTAAGGGAGAAGTGCCGTATGCAACAAGTAAGGAAAAGAGTGGAGCTGATGATTTAATGAGTGGCAAAACTAGACATTGGGATGTAACTAGAAGGAAGGATTCTTGGTTGAATTCTAAGCAGATCAAAGGGTTGAAAAACCAAGAAGAAGCACATGAGGAGCCATTGGGTAAAGGCAAGCTCCTTGCTCCTCACCCAAAGAAGAAACACGCCCAGGCCTTGATCTTAGCATGTTTAACCATTTTAGGAAGTTAAAGGTGTTAGTCTTTTAACCATTGTAAATTCCTGTGTCTTGTTGTTTGAATTTTTTCTCTTACATATATGCAATGTAAACCGAGCTGAATTGAGATAATAACAAGAAAAAAATATTCCAGAAATCTCTCTCAGCCATCTTCAATCTCATTGAGTTCTTGATATTTTCTAATTCTAGTTTATTCTCCTTAAAATCAACATGGTATCAGAGCATGTTTAGAGATCCTTGAAAATCTTCTAAACTGTTTCTTTCTCATCTAAAACTTTCTCTCTCAGATTTTTTCTTGTTCCTTTATTTCTCTCCATATTCTCAAGCTGGTTGTTGAAGATAAGAAAGAAATCCTATGGAGATGCAGAAACAAGTTGTACTGCCGGTTGTCTTCAAAGGGAGCAACTACTTGCTGTGGTCAAGGACCACAAGAACTGCTCTAAGAAGCAGAGGTCTATGGAGTTATGTGGAAACTCCAGAGGAGGTAGCCGGAGAAGGAGCAGCAGGTGATGGCGTTGTGAAGGGGCAGAAGTGGGAGCAAGAAGACCAACAAGTTCTTGCAATGCTCCAGAGCTCTCTAGAGCCATCAATACTCGCTGCTTACTCCTACTGTGAGACAGCCAAGGACTGTGGGACACACTCAAAGGAGTGTATGGAGACATCTCAAACATTTATAGGATTTTTGAGGTGAAGAAAGCGTTGAATGACCTTCAGCAAGATGGAAAGGCATTCAAGGATCTATTTGGGGTATTTAGAGGCTTATGAGCTGAGCTTGAGATGCTCAGGCCAGCAACAAATGACCCCAAGGAATTGAATGAGAGGAGGGAACAGGACCAGGTGTTTGGGCTACTACTCACGTTAAATGAGTCCTACAAGAGCCTCATTCAACACATCCTTCGCTTTGACAAGCTTCCAACGCTGAATGAAGTCTGTCAACAGATCCAAAAGGAGGAAGGGTCTAGGGGCTTGTTCAAAGCATCAAGCAAAATGGCACATGCTGCACATAGGAGCCAACTCTATGGAGAAAGAAGGAGTCTGGAATGTGAGCATTGCAAGATGAAAGGACATACTAAGGAAAAATGCTGGACCTTGCACCCACATTTAAAGCCAGCTAGGCTAAGGGAAAATGGCCAAGGAAGTAGTCAAGGACCAAGGAACTTTGCTGGAGTAGCAAACGTGGAAAATGACAACTTGGTGAGGAAAAGCGACCTGGAAGCTCTCATCAAGAGTATTGCTAAGCTAGCTGAGTCTGGTAAGGTTTTCTTTACCTCTAAAGCTAGGGAGAAGGTGATAATAGATTCTGGAGCAAGTCATAATATGATTTGTAATGCCAAGCTGTTAACAAATATTAAGCCTTGTGAAGGAAATGTTAAAGTTGCAAATGGAAAAGAGGTTCAAATAGAAGGAATTGGAGACCTAAAAGTGTTTAGGAAAAATACTAAGGCCTTATACATTCCGGAATTCACATCTAACTTACTCTCGGTATATAAAGCAACTAAGGATCTAGATTGCAAAGTTATTTTTGGATCTAATGATGTTGAGTTTCAGGATAATGAGACTAAGGAAGTAATCGGAGTAGGGAATGTGGAAGGTGGTTTGTATTTGCTGAATAAAGAAGATGGAGTGATGGAGTCGTTTGCGGTTAGTCTGGTTGGTTCAAGCCCTTTATGGCACTCACGCCTTGGTCATCCAAGTGACAAGGTGCTCAGCATGGTCCTGCCCAACCTCACCTTACCTAATAAGGAGTGTGAAGCATGGGTCTTAGGGAAGCATTGTAGGAAAGTGTTTCCGGAATCTACTACTGTGTATGAGAAGTGTTTTGAGTTGATACATTCTGATGTGTGGTCAGCCCCCTGTACTTCAAAAGATCAATATAAGTATTTCGTGTCTTTCATTGATCAAAGGTCAAAGTACACTTGGGTAACTCTAATGAGCTCTAAGGATCAAGTATTTGAATCATTTCAAAAATTCTACAATTATACACTGAATCAGTTTGGTACAAAGATCAAGATCCTTAGGAGTGATAATGGTGGAGAGTATATGAGTAATAGATTCAAGAAGTTGCTGGATGACAATGGGATAATTCACCAGACTTCTTGTGCATACACACCTCAGCAGAATAGAGTTTCCGAGAGAAAGAATAGACATTTGCTAGAGGTGGCTAGAAGTATGATGTTTCATAGAGGCGTGCCTAAGAGTTTTTGGGGAGATGCTGTGATGGCGGCATGCTATGTGATTAATCGTTTACCCACAGAAAGTCTGAGCCACAAGTCTCCATTTGAAATTTTGAATGGAGTAAAGCCAAGCATTGATCACCTAAGAGTTTTCGGGTGTAAATACTATGTCTTTACCCCTGATGCACTAAGGAGTAAACTTGAGCCAAAAAGCATCAAATGTATTTTTGTGGGATACTCAAGCACTCAGAAGGGATACAAGTGTTTCCATCCAGAAACTAATAGGATATATGTGTCAAGAGAGGTGCATTTTGATGAGAATTGTGGGTATTTTGAAGAAAAAAAATGGGAGGATTTAGATGACATTGTGAGCTCGGGCATAGACAGAGAGCGAGTGCTAAGAAGCATCTTGGCAGATGTCAATGGTTCGAATGGAGGTAATGATGAGCAAGGGATATCTCAGAATGAGCAAGGAGGTGAAGAGGAAGAAGAAGACAATGAGCAACTCTCATCGGATACAAGCTCACTACCAAGGGATTCCGAACTGGTTGAAGAATTAGAACTTGCAAGTGGTGAGGGGGATTCTGAACATAAAGAAGTTGAGGTAACTCAAGAACCCCCTCTAAGAAGAAGCCAACGGATAAGGCATGGCCCGGAAAATTGGAAAAACACTAGGGTGTATTACAATGGATTAGCTACGGTTCAACAAGAGCATATAGGATTTGAGGTGAAGTCTACCGTAGGTGAGGGATGTTCTGGGCGTACGGCAGACTTTGATTCTGAACCTATAGGCGACAGCATCCCTCCCTTACCAAGTAGATCATGTACTTCAAAGAGAAGAAAATTAACCGTAAGTGACATAAAATATCCTATTGAAGCATATAGTTCAGTGTCCTATTTAGGTGCTGAGCAGCAAGCTTACCTCACCAAGATTGATGAACATCAAGTCCCAGCATCATATGAGGAAGCCTGTAGAGACGAGAGATGGGTTAAAGCCATGGAAGAAGAGATCAGCTCTATGGTGAGAAACAATACGTGGAATTTGACTGAGCTGCCAAGAGGGAAGAAGCTAGTGGGATGTAGATGGGTTTATACTATCAAGTATAAAAGCAATGGTGAAGTCGAGAGATACAAAGCGAGACTAGTGGCAAAGGGATACACACAAGTCTATGGAGAAGATTATACAGAAACTTTTGCTCTGGTGGCAAAATTGCATTCGGTAAGGGTTCTCCTATCCATTGCGGTTAACTTGTCATGGGAGTTATGGCAAATGGATGTAAAAAATGCCTTTTTACAAGGAGACCTAGAAGAGGAAGTCTTTATGGCTCTTCCACAAGGATATGGTACAGGTACAAATCAGGTCTGTGAATTGAAGAAAGCTATTTATGGTTTGAAACAATCCCCGAGGGCCTGGTACCAAAGACTGAGCAGATGCTTGCTGGAGAAGGAATTTGTGAAGTCGGAAGCTGATCATACTCTATTCACCAAGAGGAGTAAAGAGGGGCTAGTGGCTGTTCTTATCTATGTAGATGATATCATCATCACCGGAAGTGATGTTGAAGGAGTTAAAAGGACCAAGGTAATTCTGAGCTCCACGTTTGATATAAAAGATTTGGGAGAGCTGAGGTATTTCTTGGGCATTGAGATGATCAGAGAGCCAAATGGGATGTTTATATCACAAAGGAAGTATGTGATTGACTTACTAAAGGAAACCGGCAAGTTAGGGTCGAAGCCAGCAAAAACGCCCATTGAAGAAGGCTATCAAGATGTGAGTAAGGAGGAAATGTGGCCTGATGTCAAGCAATATCAAAGGTTAGTTGGAAAACTAATCTACTTAACTATAACTCGGCCGGATATATGCTTTGCCGTGAATAGGGTGAGCCAGCACATGCAAGCTCCAAAAGCACACCATTGGGGCATGGTGGAGAGAATACTTAGGTATCTCAAGGGGAACCCTGGAAAGGGAATATGGTTGAGTCGCAATGAAAATACTGAATTGGAAGACTATTGTGATTCAGACTATGCTGGAGACAAACAAGATAGAAAATCTACAACTGGGTATTGCACATTTGTAGGAGGAAATCTTGTCACTTGGAGGAGTAAAAAACAGAAGGTAATTGCATTGTCAAGTGCTGAAGCTGAGTATAGAGCAATGAAGGAAGTCACAAAGGAGATGATATGGCTGAAGGCTCTTCTCAAGGATTTGGGTATTCAAGAAACCAAACCAATGACCCTTTATTGCGATAACCAAGCAGCAATACACATAGCTTCAAATCCAGTGTTTCATGAGAGAACGAAACACATTGAAGTGGATTGTCACTTCATCCGGGGCAAGATTCAAGATGGGCTAATAATCCCTAAGTTTGTGAAGAGTGGAGACCAGGTGGCAGATATCTTCACAAAGGCTACTTCCCTAAATATATGTGAGTACATCCATGACAAGATAGGCTTAAAGGATCCCTACCAGCCTATCTTGAGGGGGAGTGTTGAGAATATGGATGAGAAGGCATACATGGGAAGTAGCAATGTGAGTTCACATAATAACAAAGGCAAGGAGCTGGAGTGCATAGCAAGTATCTGGGAACTTGGCGAATGCTCTAAGACTAAGGGAGAAGTGCCGTATGCAACAAGTAAGGAAAAGAGTGGAGCTGATGGTTTAATGAGTGGCAAAACTAGATATTGGGATGTAACTAGAAGGAAGGATTCTTGGTTGAATTCTAAGCAGATCAAAGGGTTGAAAAACCAAGAAGAAGCACATGAGGAGCCATTGGGTAAAGGCAAGCTCCTTGCTCCTCACCCAAAGAAGAAACACGCCCAGGCCTTGATCTTAGCATGTTTAACCATTTTAGGAAGTTAAAGGTGTTAGTCTTTTAACCATTGTAAATTCCTGTGTCTTGTTGTTTGAATTTTTTCTCTTCCATATATGCAATGTAAACCGAGCTGAATTGAGATAATAACAAGAAAAAATATTCCAGAAATCTCTCTCAGCCATCTTCAATCTCATTGAGTTCTTGATATTTTCTAATTCTAGTTTATTCTCCTTAAAATCAACACATTTAATCTTCATTTGGCCTCTTCATTATCTAATACATGTTAGATTTTAGAGATTATAAATGAGAGATTTTGAGATAAATTAGAAGGAAAACCATAGTAGAACATTAGAGAAGAATTTCTTATTGATCTTTGTGAATTACATAGCATATTTATAGGAGAATTACAAGGGAACCTAGGTTTAACTTTAATTTGAACAAGCCAATAGGAGAGTAGTCTTGGGAGCGCCCTTGACCATGCCAGCCTGTTCCAGCCTGGTTCCAGCCCCTTCCTTGACCAAATGGATAAGAAGGAAGACCAAGGACAAGCCCCAATGCACCTAGACGCTCTAGTGACTTGGTGCATGATCCGAACATTGCCCAGCTTCTAGAAGACTCTAGAAGACTCTCCAAGACTCTCCAAGACTTCTTTAAACGTTCCGAAGGCTCCCTTAGGTCGGACGGTCTTGTACGGTCTTGTACGGTCTTGTACGGCCTTGTACGGATCCGTACGGACTTGTACGGACTTGTACGGATCCGTACGGACTTGTACGGACACCCAAATCCAACCATCTTCCCTAAGCTCCCTTGATGATATGCTTGATTAATACTCCCCCTCAAACTTAGCCGGAGTGTCGGAATGAAGGCTAAGTTTGGGAACCGGGACTACCACCTCATTAAAAACCTTACCAAGGAAAACCTAGTGGGACAAAACCTTGGGAAGGGAAAAAGAGCGTGGTCTTCCCGGAACAGGCAAGTATTATCAAGGATGAGTAAGGTCTACTAACCCAAGTTTGCTATGGATGTGGTTGCAAACTTTGAGGCTAGCAGCCTTGGTGAAGATGTCAGCCAGCTGGTCTTCACTCTTGGTGTAGCATGGAAGTATCACTCCTTCTATGATCTTCTCTCTAACCTTGTGGCAGTCGATCTCAATGTGCTTGGTCCTCTCGTGAAATACTGGATTCGTTGCTATATGAATGGCTGCCTGATTGTCACAATGCATCGTGATAGGACTTGAAGTTTCTATGCCGAGATCTTTGAGAAGTGCTTTCAACCAAACTAATTCATTTGTCAGCTTCCTCATTGCTCTATATTCTGACTCTGCACTCGAGCATGACACAACCTTCTGCTTCTTAGACTTCCAAGTCACTAGATTGCCTCCAATGAAAGTACAGTAGCCAGTTGTGGACTTTCTATCCATAGTGTCTCCAGCATAGTCTGCATCGCAATATCCAACTATCTCAGTGTTGCCATTCTTCCCCATCCAGATTCCTTGGCCTGGTGATCCTTTGATGTATCTCAAAATTCTTTCCACCATGTTCCAATGATGCACGGTTGGTTCTTTCATATGTTGGCTAACCTGATTCACAACAAAACATAAGTCAGGCCGTGTAATAGTCAAGTAGATGAGCTTACCAACTAGGCGCCGATATTGTACTGGGTCTTCAAATGGCTTGTCAAGCGGATCATCTTCTTTCTCCCCCTTTCTCTTGACCTTGTACCCATCTTCAAGTGGAGTCTTAGCTGGTTTGGATCCTAGCTTTCCTTTCTCCTGCAATAAATCAAGAGAATATTTCCTTTATGATAGAAATAGGCCTTCTGTGGATCGGCATATCCCTATCCCTAGGAAATACTTGAGTTCTCCCAAGTCCTTGATATCAAAAACAGACTTAAGTAAGGATTTGGTTTCTTGAACCCCAACTTGATCACTACCTGAGATGATCAAGTCATCCACATAAACCAATACCACAATAAGCCCACGGGAGTTCTGGTGAGTGAACAAGGTATGGTCAGCTTCTGACCGGCTAAATCCTCGAGCAACAAGAGTGAAGCTCAATTTATGATACCAGGCCCTCGGTGATTGCTTTAATCCATAAATTGCCTTTCTTAACCTTAAGACTTTTCCGGGGCTGATTGTGTGCTCTAATCCAGGTGGTGGAGTCATGTACACTTCTTCTTCCAATTCTCCTTGAAGAAAGGCGTTCTTCACGTCCATTTGCCATAGATCCCATGATAGATTTGTGGCTAAGGACAAGATAACCCTAACTGTGTGAAGCTTTGCCACGGGCGCAAAGGTATCGGTATAATCAGCTCCATATGTCTGGGTGAAACCTCTGGCTACCAATCTGGCTTTGTACCGCTCAATCTCCCCATTAGATTGATATTTTATTGTAAATACCCACTTGGAACTTACTGCCTTCTTTCCCTTTGGAAGCTCCGTTTCATCCCAAGTATGATTCTTATCCATTGCTCCTATCTCAGCATCCACCGCAGCTAACCATTCTTTGTGTTCTTTTGCTTCTTCATAGGAGCTCGGAATTTGGTGTTGATCAATCTTCCCAAGGAATGCTTGGTGTTCTGATGGCAAGAGGGCAAGAGAACAGACCGCTTGGAGAGGATGAACCACGGCTTGGCTGTTGTAATAGACCCTTGTTTGTTTCCAATGATCTGGTCCATACTTCAGCCTTGTGCTTCTTCTAAGCTGAGGAGCACTAATTTCTTCACTCTCATGGTCTTGACTAACCATTGGCTCCATTCCTCTAGTGACTTCTTCTTCATGATGAGCTTGTTCTTGATTACCATTATCTAAGTTGTTTGCTTCCTCTTCATTGTTATTTTTGGAATTTGGTCCTCCTTGCAGTTCCTGCTCCGGTTGCTCTTGATGAGAGTCCCTTGGAGCAGGATTTCCCAGATGATTGAGTATGAACTCTAAGCTGCCAGCTCTATCTGAAGGAGAGCGGGCTAGGTCTTTAACATTATCCCAATTCTGCTTCTTGTCAAAGTATCCTTGGTTTTCTATGAACTTCACGTCTCTTGAAACCAGGGTACACTTCCGGATGGGGTCATAACACTTATACCCCTTTTGAGTAGTAGAATAGCCTATGAATACACATCTTGTGCTTTTGGCTTCTAGTTTGTCCCTCTGAGTACCTGGGACAAATACAAAACACAAACATCCAAGAACCCGTAAGTGATTGATAAAGGGTTTATTGTGATTTAAAACTTCAAAGGGAGAGACGTCCTTTAGGACTCTTGTTGGAATTCGGTTGATAAGATAGCAAGCCGTCATGACTGCATCTCCCCAGAAGTTTCTTGGCAAGTTGGAATGGAACATCATAGCTCTAGCTACTTCCATGAGATGTATATTCTTTCTTTCAGCTACACCATTTTGTTGAGGTGTGTATGGGCATCTCGTTTGGTGGATTATTCCATGCTTAGCTAGGTGTTCTTTGAATTTGTGGCTTGTATATTCCCCTCCATTATCCGTTCGAAGTACCTTAACATTTGTTTTGAATTGATTAGTAATGTAGTTCTGAAAATTAATGAAAGCGTCAAATACTCTATCTTTAGATGGCATTAAGGTGATCCAAGTGTATTTCGACTTTTCATCAATAAATGTCACAAAGTACTTATTATTATCTCTTGATAAACATGGGGAAGTCCATACATCCGAGTGGACCAAATCAAAACATTTTTCATATATGGTAGAGGACTTAGGAAATACACTTTTACAATGTTTTCCTAAAATACAAGACTCACAAACCGAGTTATTAAACGAAATATTAGGCAATATTATTTCCAAGGCACGCGAGTGAGGATGTCCCAATCTAGCGTGCCATATTGCATTAGAACTACTAGCTAAGCATGAATTAAAACTTGATAAAGTAGGATTGTTTGAAGAATCTTCTAAGATGTATAAGTCTCCTTTTGTGTTTCCTTCTCCAAGAACCCTTTCGGTCTTAATATCCTGAAAATGGAAACTATTAGGCCCAAAGATAGCATAAGCATCAAGATCAGTAGTAGCTCTCTTAACCGATACAAGATTCGAAGTGAAAGATGGCATGTAGAAAGCTTGAGATTCTTTGTCAAATAGTCTTAAACTTCCTATCCCTTTAACCGGTATTTTATCACCATTAGCAATCACTACATTTCCACTAGCAGTTTTAATGTTACTAATCAAATTTGGATTACTAATCATGTGATGAGAAGCTCCGGAATCAATAACAAGAGAAGTGCTAGTTTTAGTAGGTTTAGTAGCAAAGTAGGTGATACCGGACTCCTTTAGTGCAGCAATGGATCGAATGAGTGCCTCTAGGTCTGACTTGCGCACCACGTCATTCGAGTATGCTACCATGGCCATCTCATCTCCTTGCTTTGAGTTTTCGGTTTGAGGTTGTTTGGTTGCGGTTGAGGAGCTTGGCGCTTCTTGTGCTTGATGAGCTTGAAACTTCCTTGGTTTGAACTCCCTTGGTTGCCAATCTTTGGGCTTGAGATGTGGATGAAGGATCCAGCAATCCTCCCTTGTATGACCATCTTTCCTGCAATGATCGCATGTTTTCCTATTCTTGCCTTTGTAGCCATGACTTGGTTGGTAATTGCCTTTATTAGCCGTTGGGAGTTCTTGTTTTCTACTAAAGAGACCAAAGGACCCTTGTTCCTTTTGAATTTGTGCACAAACTACATCGAGGCTAGGGAGCTTCTCCGATCTCAAGATGTGTTTTATGAGGTCATTAAATGCCGGATTGAGTGTGAGAAGTAAACCAAAGACCTTATCTTGTTCTCTCCTTTCTTCAATGATTGAAAAATCCTTAGTGCTTGGACGTAACATCTCTAATTCAGCCCAAAGAGATCTAAATTTCCCAAAGTGTTGAGTAAATTCTAGATCCTCTTGGTTGAGATTGTTGATTGCCCTTTTCACTTCAAAGACCCGGGTCAAGTTGGAGACGTTCCTGTAAACATTCTTTAATGTATCCCAAAGCTCCTTTGCCGTGTCACAATAGGAGTATGCCTCTAGGATTGATGTGTCTAGTGAGTTTTGAAGGAGACCCAACACCGTTTGGTCCTCTTGAAACCATTTGATTTCCTCCTCGGTCTTGGTCTCATTTTCTTCATCTTGTGTGTCTTCTTTTGGGTTTTTTGTGATCTCAATGTGTCTCCACAAACCTCTTCCACACAAAGCAGTCTTTGTTGTTCTTGCCCACAGCAAGTAATTGATCCCTTTGAGTGTAACCGGAATGATCATGGTTTTTAGATTTTCCATGATCTTCTTGGTGTTTAATCACAAAGCTAGCAACTTTCTCAACTCAGCACCAATGGATTTGAGGAATTTCTCTCAGAGAGAAATGAAGCTAGCAACGTGAAAAGAAGAAAAAGAAGTGAAAATCACAAAGCTAGCAACTTTCTCAACTCAGCACCAATGGATTTGAGGAATTTCTCTCAGAGAGAAATGAAGCTAGCAGCGTGAGAAAGGAGAAAATAAAGAATAAAAGCTTGGAGAATGACTAGAAATGACAAGAACTGATGGAGAACTGATGGAGAAATGATGGAGAAATGATGGAGAATGATGGAGAAATGATGGAGAATAATGGAGAATAATTAAGAATAAAGCGGAATAGATAGGAGCAAGATCAATGCTCTGATACCATGTTAGATTTTAGAGATTATAAATGAGAGATTTTGAGATAAATTAGAAGGAAAACCATAGTAGAACATTAGAGAAGAATTTCTTATTGATCTTTGTGAATTACATAGCATATTTATAGGAGAATTACAAGGGAACCTAGGTTTAACTTTAATTTGAACCAGCCAATAGGAGAGTAGTTTTGGGAGCGCCCTTGACCATGCCAGCCTGTTCCAGCCTGGTTCCAGCCCCTTCCTTGACCAAATGGATAAGAAGGAAGACCAAGGACAAGCCCCAATGCACCTAGACGCTCTAGTGACTTGGTGCATGATCCGAACATTGCCCAGCTTCTAGAAGACTCTAGAAGACTCTCCAAGACTCTCCAAGACTTCCTTAAACGTTCCGGAGGCTCCCTTAGGTCGTACGGTCTTGTACGGTCTTGTACGGCCTTGTACGGATCCGTACGGACTTGTACGGACTTGTACGGATCCGTACGGACTTGTACGGACACCCAAATCCAACCATCTTCTCTAAGCTCCCTTGATGATATGCTTGATTAATAATACTTCCCCGTTAGAATATTCACGCTTTCTTCCTCTAAACCTTCATCATGAGATTTAAAATTTTAAAGTACTCAACGTGAGGGATAAGGAAGTTTAGATGAAAGATAGATTGCAAATAAGAGAAACTAAAGAAACAAGATTAAAAAATAATTGGTACACTAAGTATATTGGAAAATATTAGTGTTTAGAGAGTAGCCCTTTATGCTAAACCGGTTAGGATTGTGACTTGTTGTTGAACCATTGTTTTGATTGGTCGATCTTCTTGAGATTTGACCTCTTCTTCCACCACTCACATTCTTCCATTCCTAAGAAAAACAAAGGTTAGTGGTTGGAATTTTTCTCTTCATGGCTCTTCACCACAAAGGACTTTACTCTCATTTGAGAGATTGGATTCTAGCGATGGTCTTTGGAATTATCCACTTGTTTTAACAAGAATGGAAAACTTTAAACCAAAGCCTATCCTTTTGAGAAAATAAAACCGGATGAATCAATGTCATTAATTGTTTTTCATTCATAAGAAAGAAAACTGACTAAGATTCATCCCTTTTTTTTTTTTTTTTTGAAAAATTTTACCAAGGACTTAGTAAATACTAGAGGTCCAATGTTTTTGAAAACTTGGATTTAAAGAACTTGGATTCATCATGCCTTCTTGATTTAACTTCTATGAGTAAATCAGGCCATGGTTCACTTCTTTAATCCCAAAAGAGTTTGGATTCATCATGCCTTCTTGACTTTAACTCCAATGAGTAAATCAGGTCATGGTTCACCTCTTTTAACACAAAAGAATTTGGATCCATCATGCCTTCTCAATTTTAACTCCAACGAGCCAAAATAGGTCATGGTTCACTTCTTTTGGTTTCTAAGGGTTTGGATTCACTCAAGGTTCTCTAGCATTCGAGTTTCAACGAGGCTCTCATCCAACTTTGGATTTGGATCCATCTCGGTTCCCTAGCTTCGGATTCAACAAGGTTCACTACCCCTTTTTTTTCTTTTCTTAAATAGAACAACCAAGGATTCCTTAAAACACTCTTAACAAACAAAGAAGTACAGAAGAGATTGGAATCCAATAAGAATTTTTAAGAAAAATTGAAAAAAATAACCTAGGACTCAAACATGTTTGGAAGTAGTCCAAGATTTTCTACCAAAGGATTTGGATTCATCAAGGTTCTCTAGCTTTTGGATTCAACGAGGTTCTCTTCCTTTGGTAATTTGAAAACAAAGAGATTTGGATTCATCAAGGCTTTGTGCTTATGCTCATAATAACATAGCTTTACCAAGGTTCTCTTCTCTTTTCAAGACGGGACTTGGATTCAACATGGCTTTATGCTTATGCTCATGGGGGCATAGCTTTACCAAAGTTCTCTTCCCTTAAAAATGGGACTTGGATTCAACATGGCTTTATGCTTATGCTTATGGAAACATAGCTTTACCAAAGTTCTCTTCCCATAAAACAATGGGAATTGGATTCAACATGGCTTTATGCTTATGCTTATGGAAACATAGCTTTACCAAAGTTCTCTTCCCACAAAACAAGGATTATGATTCATCAAAGTTTTATACTTAAACTCATAAGAGCAAAGTTTTACCAAGGTTCTCTACCTTTAAAACACGGATACAACATGATTAAATATGCTTAAATCCATAAGAATCAAGTAATTTTAATCATGGTTCACTAATTGAAATTGCTTCAAACCACTAAAAAAACTCAAAAACATAAAATACGATGGAGTTACGTATTTCTTCATTCCATAAGAAAGAAAAATACAATCCAAGGTTTTAACTTTGTAAAAATTGTGGTTTGAGCTTTAAAATCAAGAAATGACTTGGAGATGAAAATGGGGCTTAAAAAGGAATAGATTATAGAATGAGGCACCAGCAAATCATGGTTCTAAGTGTATTCATTTCCAAAAAATGGAAGCACTAGACGAATCCATGAATAAGCAATTAAGGCAGCCTTTAATCTCCATTTTTATGTAATTTTTCACTACAACCCCCATTTATTTCTCTTCATTGTCACTAGAAACACTAAGTTAGCAACTTTCACAACTCAAGAACTAATGGTTTTGAGGAATAACTCTCAGAGTGAAAAAGGCTAACAAAGTGTATGAAAATAAAAGAATAAGAAGAAAGAGATTAAGGACGCATTTAAGGACCTTAATGCTCTGATACCATGTAAGAATTAGAGAGATTATGCGGAATATAAGAGATTAAACATGAGAGAATAATTTTAAATGACATGGAGAATATGCAAGTATGAACTAAGAGAATAAGCATGTAAATGAGACTAAGGAGAATAAAATGAGAGGATTTCGTGGAGAATGAGAGAATGGGACCCCAAAGGGTCTAACATTTCATTGATAATGAGGCATTACATTTATAGAGAAAAATCTAGGGTTTTCTCTAAGTAACTTCAAAATGCAACAACCAATAGAAATGCTTTAATTCAAACTAGCCAATAAGGGCTTAGTCTTAGAGGCTCCTTTTGACCATGTGGATAAGATTGCCAGCCTTGCTCCAGCCCTCCTTGCTTTGACCGGTTGGATAAGGTTGCATTGGGACACTCTTTTGGCTAGATTCATTGCCAGCTATCCATGTCCTTTTGCACCCAAGTTTTGCACGATCCCCAAATCCTGAAAATACTTTATCCCGAGTTTTGCACATTCTTGTTTCTTCATTTTAGGATGTTTGGAGACATTTTGGGGAATCCCGGATTTTGCACGGTCCGTACAATTCGTACAGTCCGTACAAGTCCGTACAAAATCCGTACGGTCGGGATGGTTTGGTCTTGCAAGGTCTGGCTGGTCTTCTTAATCAATATGATCTGCCTCGGACTTCTTGAAGCCTTTACTCTTGAGTGTTGTACTCAACTTGTGGTACCATGCTCGAGGAGATTGCTTCAGTCCATAGATTGCTTTCTTGAGTCTCAACACCTTTCCTGGTGCAATTGAGTCTTTCAAGCCTGGTGGTGGAGTCATGTAGACTTCATCCTCTAGTTCCCCTTGCAAGAATGCATTCTTGACGTCCATCTGCCAAAGATCCCATTCCAAGTTAGTAGCTAAGGATAAAATGACTCTTACCGTATGAAGTTTTGCCACAGGTGCAAATGTGTCAAGGTAGTCCTCTCCATAGGTTTGAATGAATCCTCTAGCCACCAGCCTAGCCTTGTAACGCTCTATTTCTCCATCACTTCTATACTTGATAGTGAAGATCCATCTAGAGCTTACGGCCTTCTTCCCTTTTGGCAGTTTAGCTTCATCCCAAGTGTGGTTGATTTCCATAGCTTTCTTTTCTTCACCAACAGCATCTCTCCATACTTTAAGCTCCTTGTCTTCTTCATAGGTTGTTGGAATCTCAGCTTCATCCAACTTGCCCATGTAGGCTTGATGTTCCAATGGGAAATGAGCTAGAGTGCAACGGCTTGAATGGGATGAGCAACTGCCTTGTTGTTGTAGTACACTCGGGTTTGCTTCCAATGTTCTGGTCCAAACCTTTGTCTTGTACTTCTCCTTAAACCCCTTTCTTGAGCTTGAACTTGAGGTTCTGGCCCTTCAAAGTCAGAATCTGAGGTTTGAGCTTCTTCTTGACTTTCCGGACTCTCTTCACTTTGATCATGAACCGCTTCATTGCGAACTTCTGATTCATTTTGATCATGAATTGTTGAGTCTTGTTGAGCCACTACTAGATCCTCTTGTTTATTGCCTCCCTCAGGATCAAAGGGTATAGTTTCTTCATTTGATTGAGATGTGCTTGTACTAGCTTCTGGCTGATGTAATCCAAGGTTCTCCAAGATTTTTCTCAAATTGCTAGCTCGGTCTGATGATGAGGATGATAGATTCTCTAATTCTTTCCAGTTCTTCTCATCATAGAACCCTTTTGTTTCAACAAACTTCACATCCCTTGAGACTAGAATCTTCCTTGTTTCCGGAACAAAGCATTTGTAACCTTTTTGTGTTATGGAGTATCCAATGAACATGCTCTTCACACTTTTAGCTTCCAACTTGTTTATTTGTTCTCCTGGGATTAATACAAAACAAACACACCCAAACACACGTAAGTGGTTAATGGCGGGTTTAGAGTTGTTTTAATCTTACCATTATAATGGTTAGTCACATATGCTTGAAATTTTCTAAATGCTTCTAGAACTCTATCTTTGGATGGAATAAGTGTTAGCCATGTATATTTTGATTTTTCATCTATGAAGATGACAAAGTATTTATGATGTTCTCTAGATTCACATGGTGAGGTCCAAACATCAGAATGAATTAAATCAAAACACTTTTCATAGATAGTTGGAGACTTGGAAAACACAGATTTGCAATGTTTACCAAGTATACAAGCTTCACATTCATCATTTTTGAAAGAAATCCTAGGCAACAATAGTTCTAATGCTCTAGAGTGCGGATGACCTAGCCTTGCATGCCAAATTGAACTACTAACATTAGAAACATTCAGACTAAAACTATAAAATAAATTGGAGTCCGGCTTGTTATTTTCAAGAACATACAGCTCCTCCTTTGCTACTACTTTTCCGAGTAGTTTCATGGTCTCAATATCCTGAAAGTGTACATCATTAGGACCAAATATAGCATAACAATTCAAATCAGATGTAACTTTTTTTACGGATAACAAATTTGAAGTAAATTTAGGCATGTAGAAAGCGTTTGAATCTTTTCCAAATAACCTAAGATTTCCTACTCCATCAATTGGAATACTATCTCCATTTGCTATAATGACATTACCTACAGCCGGTTTTATGTTATTCATTAGATGTGCATCACTTATCATATGATGTGATGCACCAGAATCTACAATCAAAGGCTTTGAAATGTTTTGAGCATGAAGAGAGTTTCTAGAAACCATACCATACCTACCAGCCTCTTTCAAGGCTTTGATGAGAGCTTCCAAATCTGATTTCCTCACAAATTCAGATTCTTGTTGATATGGCACCAAAGCTCTCATTTCTCCTTCTTCAGCCCTCTTGGATGTCACAGCCTGATTCCCAGCCACTTCTTGGGAGACATTAGCTCTTGATTCCTTCCACCAGCTTGGTTTTAGATGAGGATGGAGCTTCCAGCATTTTTCCTTTGTGTGCCCCTCTTTCTTGCAATGCTCACAGATTGCATTTGATCCCACTTTCTTGTTCTGGTTTGATCCCAAAGGTTTGTAAAATCCTTTGTTTGCTTCACCCAACTCTACCAGCTTGCCCTTTCCCCCAAATAGACCATGAGATCCTTGCTCCTTTTGTATCTTGGAGCACACTTCATCTAGGCTGGGGAGATTGTCTGCCCTAAGGAGGTGCTTAATGAGATCCTTGTAAGTTGGATTTAAGGTTAATAGCAGACCAAAGACCTTGTCTTGTTCGTGCCTCTCATTTAACACTAAAGGATCAATCGTGCTTGGCCTTAACATTTCTAGTTCAGCCCACAATGATCTGAATTTGCCAAAGTGCTTTGTAAACTCCAAATCTTCTTGGCTTAGATCATTGATAGCCTTTCTTGACTTCATAGATTCTGCTCAAGTTTGAAGTATTCCCATACACGGTTTGAAGAGTATCCCACAATTCCTTTACATTTTCACAGTAGGAGTAGGCTTCAAGGATGGATGCTTCAAGAGAGTTCTGGATGATTCGGAGCACCATTTGGTCCTCTTGGAACCACTTATCTTCATAATTACCGATGGCTTCTTCTCCATATTTTGGATCTTGTCCTTTCAAGACATGGCTCCAAAGCCCACGACCACATAGAGCTGTTCTTATCATTCTTGACCACAGCAAATAGTTGACACCCTTCAAGATGACTGAAATAACAATTGGTTTAGAGTTTTCCATGGTGTTTCAAGATTTATTCACCGGATAATTCTAATAACCAAAGGATTAAGAGATTTTCTCAAGAAAATATTAGAGAAGCTTCAAGAAATACACTTTTTCAGCCTTTTCACAACTCAAGAGTCAATGACTTTGAGGACTAAGTCTCAGAGTGAAAAAGAATTGACAAAGAGTATTCCCAGAATTTTAGAGTGAAAAAAGAAAATTTTAGAGAAGCTTCAAGAAATACACTTTTTCAGCCTTTTCACAACTCAAGAGTCAATGACTTTGAGGACTAAGTCTCAGAGTGAAAAAGGATTGACAAAGAGTATTCCCAGAATTTTAAAAGAAGAGATTTGAAAATGGGATAACAAGAGCTTGATTTAGTTAAGAACCTTGCTCTGATACCATGTTGAATTTGCGGAATAGAAGATTAGAGAGTTTGAGAGTGCTTGAAAGAGAAACGATAGAATGAGAGATAAAGAGAAGTTTCCATTAGAATTGATTAAGTGTTACAAAGGGTGTACAACATGTATATGTAGATTTTAGTGGATATGAAGGTGAATTTAAGGGAAGAAGATTAGAAGAGAAGAGTAATGAAGATGATGAATAGAAGTTTTTTTAGAGAAGAACTTCAATATTTTCGTGTGTAATGTTTCCTTACAATCCCATACACATATATGCACGATTTACATGAATTATTGAGTGAAAAATATCTCACCAACACCTCTACACAAGTATAGGCGAGCCATGCTTCTCCCAACTACTCCCACCTACTCCTCTTTGCAACTTGCTCCACTTGTGCTGAGTGAGAAAAAACTGGTCTGCTTCTAACCAATTCAGTTCCTTCTCCACTTCTTGTTTGGTCTCGTTTTAGTTGATCTTAGCTACTCATTGGTGCTTTATTTCATGTGCAATGCATGGTATACCTACAACAAATTAGACCTACAACAAACGACCCAAAGGAGTTGAATGAGAGGAGAGAGCAAGATCAAGTGTTTGGTCTCTTACTCACACTTGATGACTCTTACAAGGGACTCATTCAGCATATCCTTCGATTTGACAAGCTTCCAACATTAAATGAAGTGTGTCAACAAGTTCAGAAAGAGGAAGGTGCTAGAGTGTTGTTTAAACCCGCTAGTGAGATGGCGCATGTGGTGCAAAGAAGTTTTGGGCATGGAGAAAGGAGAGCTGTTGAGTGTAGCCATTGTAGGATGAAAGG
This sequence comes from Cardamine chenopodiifolia, assembly GCA_963922655.1. Lineage (NCBI taxonomy): Eukaryota > Viridiplantae > Streptophyta > Magnoliopsida > Brassicales > Brassicaceae > Cardamine > Cardamine chenopodiifolia. Next base: position 13,864,338 of record OZ000481.1, on the reverse strand, counting down.
GCACACTAAGGAGAAGTGCTGGACACTTTACCCGCACTTGAAACCAGCCCGGCTAAGAGGAAATGGCCAGGGAAGCAGTCAAGGCTCTAGGAACTTTGCGGGTGTAACTAGCATGGAAGGAGACCAATTGGTGAGGAAGAGCGAATTTGCTATCGGTTCATAAGGCAACTAAGGACTTGAATTGTAAAGTTGTTTTTGGAGTTAATGGTGTTGAGTTTCAGGATAATGAAACCAAAGATGCGATCGGATCAGGGGGTGTGAAAGATGGTCTGTACATATTGAATAAAAAGGATAAAGAGTTGAAAGCGCTTGCGGTCAGTTCGGTTGGATCAAGCCCTTTATGGCATTCTCGCCTTGGTCACCCAAGTCACAAGGTGCTCAACATGGTTTTGCCCAACCATTCAGTACCCAAGGAGGCGTGTGAAGCATGTATTTTGGGGAAGCATTGTAGGAAAGTGTTTCCAGAATCTACTACTATGTATAAGAAGTCTTTTGAGTTAATACACTCTGATGTATGGTCTGCTCCGTGTACTTCAAGAGATCAATATAAGTACTTTGTTTCCTTCATCGATCAAAAATCAAAGTATACATGGGTAACATTGATGCGCTCTAAGGATCAAGTGCTTGAATCATTTCAGAACTTCTATAACTATGTGCTCAATCAGTATGATACCAAGATTAAGATACTAAGAAGTGATAATGGCGGAGAATACATGAGCATACAGTTTAGGGAGTTTGTGAATGAGAAAGGGATAGTACATCAGACAACTTGCGCCTATACACCTCAACAAAATGGGATAGCAGAGAGGAAGAATAGACATTTGTTAGAAGTGGCTAGGAGCATGATGTTTGATAGGGGAGTTCCTAAGAATCTGTGGGGAGATGCAGTGATGGCGGCAGCTTACTTAATCAACCGCATACCCACTGAAAGCTTGAGTTACAAGTCACCATTTGAAGTTTTGAATGGTGTGAAGCCGAGTATCAGTCACTTGAGAGTCTTTGGGTGTAGATGCTATGTCCTTGTTCCAGAGGCACAAAGAAATAAGTTAGAGCCAAAGAGTATTAAGTGTGTATTTGTGGGATACTCAAGTACTCAAAAAGGATACAAATGTCTTAACCCGGAGACTAATAGAATGTATGTGTCAAGGGAGGTGCAATTTGAGGAAGAGTATGGTTACTTCGAAAAAAAGAAATGGGAAGAATTAGATGAGATTATGGACTCAAATGCAGATAGAGATCAAGTTCTAAGAAGCATTTGGGAAAGCATAGATGGCCGGGATAGTGATGATAATGAGCAGAGGGGTGAAGAAGAAGTAGAAGAAAGTGAGCAGCTTCCGATAGTTCCGGATACTTTACCATTAGACTCAGAACTGGTAGAAGAAGAGGAGAGTACAGGAGGTGAGGGGGAGATAGAATCTGAAGAAGTGGAAGAAGTGCAAGCTCCTCAATTAAGAAGAAGCCAAAGGATAAGACACGGACCTGAAAATTGGAAAAATACTAGAGTGTATTACAATGGGATGGCTATGGCTTATCAAGATCACATGGGAACTGATGTTGTGCTTGGGACAAGAGAGGGATGTACTGGGCGTACGGCAGGCTTAGATCCTGATCCTATAGGCGACAGCGTCTCCTTCTTGTCCCTTAAGCATAACACCGCACAAGAAGAGAAGATAGCCATAAGATATCCTATTGAAGAATACTACTCGGTTTCTAATACTCCAGCTGATCATCAGGCATTTCTGAGCACTATTGATAGAAAAGTACCTAATTCTTATGGTGCTTATCTACGTGGATGACATTATTGTTACGGGAAGTGATTGTGAGGAGATGAAACGGACTAAGGAGGATCTAAACTCTACGTTTGATATAAAAGACCTAGGAGAGCTCAAATACTTCCTAGGAATTGAGATGAGCAGAGAGGAAAAGGGAATGTTTATATCGCAAAGGAAGTATGTGATCGACTTACTAAAAGAAACTGGGAAGCTTGGGTGTAAACCGGCTAAGACTCCTATTGAAGAAGGTTACCAAGAAGAAAGCAACGTGGAGATATGGTCTGACATCAAGCAGTACCAAAGGTTAGTTGGTAAACTAATCTATTTGACCATAACAAGGCCAGATATTTGTTTTGCGGTGAATAAAGTAAGTCAACACATGCAAGCGCCAACAACACACCATTGGGGAATGATTGAAAGGATCTTGAGATATCTAAAAGGAAACCCAGGAAGAGGTATTTGGCTAGAGTGTCATGGAAGAGCAGATGTAGAAGCGTTTTGTGATGCGGATTGGGCTGGGGATAGACAAGATAGAAAGTCTACAACCAGTTATTGTACATTCGTAGGTGGGAATCTTGTCACCTGGAGAAGCAAAAAACAAAAGGTAATCTCTCTATCTAGTGCTGAAGCTGAGTATAGAGCAATGAGAGAAGCCACAAAAGAAATGATATGGCTGAAGGCGCTTCTACATGACTTGGGAGTTCAAGAAGACAAACCAATGACATTGTATTGTGATAACCAAGCAGCAATACACATAGCTTCAAACCCGGTGTTTCATGAAAGGATAAAACACATTGAGGTGGATTGTCATTTCATCCGAGACAAGATTCAGGAGGGAGTTGTGGTTCCCAAGTTTGTGAAGAGTGGAGAACAAATGGCGGATATATTTACAAAGGCTACTTCTTCACGCATCTGTGAATACATCCATGGCAAGATCGGCTTAATGGACCCCTACCAGCCTATCTTGAGGGGGAGTGTTGAGAATATGGATGTGAAGGTCTGTGCACGTGAAAGGAGAGGGGACAATATCAAAGGGAAAGAGTTAGCATGTATAGCAAGTGTGTTGGAATATGGTGAAAGCTCAGGAGTAAAAAAAGAAGGTATACCATGCATTGCACATGAAATAAAGCACCGATGAGTAGCTAAGATCAACTAAAATGAGACCAAACAAGAAGTGGAGAAGGAACTGAATTGGTTAGAAGCAGACCAGTTTTTTCTCACTCAGCACAAGTGGAGCAAGTTGCAAAGAGGAGTAGGTGGGAGCAGTTGGGAGAAGCATGGCTCGCCTATACTTGTGTAGAGGTGTTGGTGAGATATTTTTCACTCAATAATTCATGTAAATCGTGCATATATGTGTATGGGATTGTAAGGAAACATTACACACGAACTTATAAACTTCTATTCATCATCTTCATCACTCCTATCTTCTAATCTTCCTCCCTTAAAATCATCTTCATATCCTCTAAAATCTACAGAACGGATAATGGAGGGGAATATACAAGCCACAAATTCAAAGAACACCTAGCTAAGCATGGAATAATCCACCAAACGAGCTGCCCATACACACCTCAACAAAATGGTGTAGCTGAAAGAAAGAATAGACATCTCATGGAAGTAGCTAGAGCTATGATGTTCCATTCCAACTTGCCAAGAAACTTCTGGGGAGATGCAGTCATGACGGCTTGCTATCTTATCAACCGAATTCCAACAAGAGTCCTAAAGGACGTCTCTCCCTTTGAAGTTTTAAATCACAATAAACCCTATATCAATCACTTACGAGTTCTTGGGTGTTTGTGTTTTGTATTTGTCCCAGGTACTCAGAGGGACAAACTAGAAGCCAAAAGCACAAGATGTGTATTCATAGGCTATTCTACCACTCAAAAGGGGTATAAGTGCTATGACCCCATCCGGAAGTGTACCCTGGTTTCAAGAGACGTGAAGTTCATAGAAAACCAAGGGTACTTTGACAAGAAACAAAATTGGGATAGTGTTAAAGACCTAGCCCGTTCTCCTTCAGATAGAACCGCCAGCTTAGAGTTCTTACTCAATCATTTGGGAAATCCGGCTCCAAGAGACTCTCATCAAGAGCAACCAGATCATCAGCCACAAGAAAAAACCAAATTCTGAAAATAACAGTGAAGAAGAAGCAAACAACTTGGATAATGGTAATCAAGACCAAGCTCATCATGAAGAAGAATCCACTGGAGGAATGGAGCCAATGGTTAGTCAAGACCATGAGAGTGAAGAAATTAGTGCTCCTCAGCTTAGAAGAAGTACAAGGCTGAAGTATGGACCAGATCATTGGAAACAAACAAGGGTCTATTACAACAGCCAAGCCTTGGCTCATCCTCTCCAAGCGGTTTGTTCTCTTGCCCTCTTGCCATCAGAACACAAAGCATTCCTTGGAAAGATTGATCAACACCAAATTCCGAGCTCCTATGAAGAAGCAAAAGAACACAAAGAATGGTTAGCTGCTGTGGATGCTGAGATAGGGGCAATGGATAAGAATCATACTTGGGATGAAACTGAGCTTCCAAAGGGAAAGAAGGCAGTAAGTTCCAAGTGGGTATTTACAATCAAATATCAATCTAATGGGGAGATTGAGCGGTACAAAGCCAGATTGGTAGCCAGAGGTTTCACCCAGACATATAGAGCTGATTATACCGATACTTTTGCGCCAGTGGCAAAGCTTCACACAGTTAGGGTCATCTTGTCCTTAGCCACAAATCTATCATGGGATCTATGGCAAATGGACGTGAAGAACGCCTTTCTTCAAGGAGAATTGGAAGAAGAAGTGTACATGACTCCACCACCTGGATTAGAACACTCAATCAGCCCCAGAAAAGTCCTAAGGTTAAGAAAGGCAATTTATGGTCTAAAGCAATCACCAAGGGCCTGGTATCATAAACTGAGCTTCACTCTTGTTGCTCAAGGATTTAGCCGGTCAGAAGCCGGCCATACCTTGTTCACTCACCAGAGCTCCCGTGGGCTTATTGTGGTATTGGTTTATGTGGATGACTTGATCATCTCAGGTAGTGATCAAGTTGGGATTCAAGAAACCAAATCCTTCCTTAAGTCTGTTTTTGATATCAAGGACTTGGGAGAGCTTAAGTATTTCCTAGGGATAGAGATATGCCGATCCTCGGAAGGCCTATTTCTATCACAAAGGAAATATTCTCTTGATTTATTGCAGGAGACAAGAAAGCTAGGATCCAAACCAGCTAAGACCCCACTTAAAGATGACTACAAGGTCAAGAGAAAGGGGGAGAAAGAAGATGATCCGCTTGACAAGCCATTTGAAGACCCAGCACAATATCGGCGCCTAGTTGGTAAGCTCATCTATTTGACTATTACACGGCCTGACTTATGTTTTGCTGTGAATCAGGTTAGCCAACATATGAAGGAACCAACCGTGCATCATTGGAACATGGTGGAAAGAATATTGAGATACATCAAAGGTTCACCTGGCCAAGGAATTTGGATGGGGAAGAATGGCAACACTGAGATAGTTGGATACTGCGATGCGGACTATGCGGGAGACACTATGGATAGGAAGTCTACAACTGGCTACTGTACTTTCATTGGAGGCAATCTAGTAACTTGGAAGTCTAAGAAGCAGAAGGTTGTGTCATGCTCAAGTGCGGAGTCAGAATATAGAGCAATGAGGAAGCTGACAAATGAATTAGTTTGGTTGAAGGCTCTTCTCAAGGATCTTGGCATAGAAACTTCAAGTCCCATCACAATGCATTATGACAATCAGGCAGCCATTCATATAGCAACCAATCCAGTATTTCACGAGAGGACCAAGCACATTGAGATTGACTGCCACAAAGTTAGAGAGAAGATCATAGAAGGAGTGATACTTCCATGTTACACCAAGAGTGAAGACCAGTTGGCTGACATCTTCACCAAGGCTGCTAGCCTCAAAGTTTGCAACCACATCCACAACAAACTTGGGTTAGTAGACCTTACTCATCCTTGATAATACTTGCCTGTTCCGGGAAGACCACACTCTTTTTCCCTTACCAAGGTTTTGTCCAACTGGGTTTTCCTTGGTAAGGTTTTTAATGAGGTGGTAGTCCCGGTTCCCAAACTTAGCCTTCATTCCAACACTCCGGCTAAGTTTGAGGGGGAGTATTAATCAAGCTTATCATCAAGGGAGCTTAGGGAAGATGGTTGGATTTGGGTGTCCGTACAAGTCTGTACGGATCCGTACAAGTCCGTACAAGTCCGTACGGATCCGTACAAGGCCGTACAAGACCGTACAACCTTAGCGAGCCTCCGGAACATTTGAGGAAGCCTTCGAGAGTTTTCTAGAAGCTTGGAAACGTTTGGACCATGCACCAAGCCACTTGAGTGTCTAGGTGCATTGGCACCTTGTCCTTGTTCTTCCTTCTTATCCATTTGGTCAAGGAAGGGGCTGGAAACAGGCTGGCATGGTCAAGGACGCCCAAAGACTACACTCCTATTGGCTGGTTCAAATTAAAGTTAAACCTAGGTTCCCTTGTAATTCTCCTATAAATATGCTATGTATTTCACAAAGATCAATAAGAAATTCTTCTCTAATATTCTACTATGGTGTTTCTTCTAGTTTATCTCAAAAGCTCTCATTTATAATCTCTAAAATCTAACATTCTTCCACTTCTTCAGATTCTATCTCCCCCTCACCTCTTGTACTCTCCTCTTCTTCTACCAGTTCTGGGTCTAATGGTACAGTATCTAGAACTATCGGAAGCTGCTCACTTTCTTCTACTTCTTCTTCACCCCTCTGCTCATTATCATCACTCTCCCGGCCATCTATGCTTTCCCAAATGCTTCTTAGAACTTGATCTCTATCTGCATTTGAGTTCACAATCTCATCTAATTCTTCCCATTTCTTTTTTCTCAAAGTAACCATACTCTTCCTCAAATTGCACCTCCCTTGACACATACATTCTATTACTCTCTGGGTTAAGACATTTGTATCCCTTTTGAGTGCTTGAGTATCCCACAAACACACACTTAATACTCTTCGGGTCTAACTTATTTCTTTGTGCTTCTGGAACAAGAACGTAACATCTACACCCAAAGACTCTCAAGTGACTGATACATGGCTTCACACCATTCAAAACTTCAAATGGTGACTTGTAACTCAAGCTTTCAGTGGGTATGCGGTTGATTAAGTAAGCTGCCACCATCACTGCATCTCCCCACAGATTCTTAGGAACTCCCCTATCAAACATCATGCTCCTAGCCACTTATAACAAATGTCTATTCTTCCTCTCTGCTATCCCATTTTGTTGAGGTGTATAGGCGCAAGTTGTCTGATGTACTATCCCTTTCTCATTCACAAACTCCCTAAACCGTATGCTCATGTATTCTCCGCCATTATCACTTCTTAGTATCTTAATCTTGGTATCATACTGATTGAGCACATAGTTATAGAAGTTCTGAAATGATTCAAGCACTTGATCCTTAGAGCGCATCAATGTTACCCATGTATACTTTGATTTTTGATCGATGAAGGAAACAAAGTACTTATATTGATCTCTTGAAGTACACGGAGCAGACCATACATCAGAGTGTATTAACTCAAAAGACTTCTTATACATAGTAGTAGACTCTGGAAACACTTTCCTACAATGCTTCCCCAAAATACATGCTTCACACGCCTTCTTGGGTAATGAATGGTTGGGCAAGACCATGCTGAGCACCTTGTGACTTGGGTGACCAAGGCGAGAATGCCATAAAGGGCTTGATCCAACCGAACTTGTAGATTTTAGAGGATATGAAGATGATTTTAAGGGAGGAAGATTAGAAGATAGGAGTGATGAAGATGATGAATAGAAGTGTTGAATTTGCGGAATAGAAGATTAGAGAGTTTGAGAGTGCTTGAAAGAGAAACAATAGAATGAGAGATAAAGAGAAGTTTCCATTAGAATTGAGTGAGTGTTACAAAGGGTGTACAACATGTATATATAGAGGATAGCCACGAAATTAGGAGGTGAAGAAGGATTTCACAACATTCAATTTTCCTCCAATCTCTTATTTGAAATTCAAATACATCTCCTTCCTTTTCACACTTTCCGAGACACCCACTTGTGCACCCAAAGTCTTCACCCTTCTAGAAGACTTCTTAATGGGCTTGCATATGTTGAATAAGGCCTCTTCTCTTCTTTGGGTCTTAAGCTAATGTATTCTCTCATTATTCAACACTCCCCCTCAAGCTTAACCGTAGAGAAACCAAAGGTTAAGCTTGGAACCATGATGACCCACCTCATTAAAAACCTTAGTATGGAAAACCTCATGGGACAAAACCATACTAAGGGAAAAAGAGTGTGGACTCCATGGCTAAGGAAATCACGGCCGAGACATATCTATGAGTCCAAGCTTTGAATGGATGAACTCACACACTTTTAAACTCGCTGCCTTGGTAAAAATGTCTGCCAATTGTTCTGAACTCCTTGTAAAGCATGGAAGAATGACCCTTTTCTCCACCATCTCTCGCACCTTGTGACAATCCACTTCAATATGCTTTGTCCTCTCATGGAACACTGAGTTGGACGCAATGTGAATAGCAGCTTGGTTGTCACAATGCATTGTGATTGGATCTGCCGATTCAATGCCCAAATCCTTGAGAAGAGCTTTCAGCCATGTTAGCTCATTTGTGAGCTTCCTCATTGCTCTATACTCAGCTTCAGCACTTGAACATGACACAACCTTTTGTTTCTTGCTCTTCCAAGTGACCAGGTTACCTCCAATGAATGTGCAATACCCAGTGGTGGATCTTCTATCCGTTTTGTCTCCAGCCCAGTCAGCATCACAATAACCCACAATTTCTGTGCTTTTGTTGCAACCCATCCAAATGCCTTGACCTGGAGCTCCTTTGAGATATTTGAGGATTCGATCCACCATGTTCCAATGATGCACTTTTGGAGCTTGCATATGTTGGCTCACCTGGTTCACAGCAAAACACAAATCAGGACGAGTTATGGTAAGATAAATCAACTTACCAACCATTCTCCGATATTGCTTGACATCTTCAAAAGGTTTATCTTCAAGCTCCCCCTCTCGTATGACTTTGTATCCTTCTTCTAAGGGAGTCTTTGCTGGTTTGGCTCCTAGCTTTCCTGCCCCAGCAAATAGATCAAGAGTGTACTTCCTTTGGGATAAGAAGAGTCCTTCATTGGACCTATAGACTTCAATCCCTAGAAAATATTTCAACTCTCCAAGATCTTTAATATCAAATACAGATTTTAAATATGCTTTTGTATCTTTAATACCTACCTTGTCATTCCCAGAGATGATAATATCATCCACATAAATGAGAATGACTACAATACCTTCTTGGCTTTGCAAGGTGAAAAGTGTATGATCTGCCTCGGACTTCTTGAGGCCTTTACTCTTGAGTGTTGTACTCAACTTGTGGTACCATGCTCGAGGAGATTGCTTCAGTCCATAGATTGCTTTCTTGAGTCTCAACACCTTTCCTGGTGCAATTGAGTCCTCCAAGCCTGGTGGTGGAGTCATGTAGACTTCATCCTCTAGTTCCCCTTGCAAGAATGCATTCTTGACGTCCATCTGCCAAAGATCCCATTTCAAGTTAGTAGCTAAGGATAAAATAACTCTTACCGTATGAAGTTTTGCCACAGGTGCAAATGTGTCAAGGTAGTCCTCTCCATAGGTTTGAGTGAATCCTCTAGCCACCAGCCTAGCCTTGTAACGCTCTATTTCTCCATCACTTCTATACTTGATAGTGAAGATCCATCTAGAGCTTACGGCTTTCTTCCCTTTTGGCAGTTCAGCTTCATCCCAAGTGTGGTTAATTTCCATAGCTTTCTTTTCTTCACCAACAGCATCTCTCCATACTTTAAGCTCCTTGGCTTCTTCATAGGTTGTTGGAATCTCAGCTTCATCCAACTTGCCCATGTAGGCTTGATGTTCCAATGGGAAATGAGCTAGAGTGCAAACAGCTTGAATGGGATGAGCAACTGCCTTGTTGTTGTAGTACACTCGGGTTTGCTTCCAATGTTCTGGTCCAAACCTTTGTCTTGTACTTCTCCTTAAACCCCCTTCTTGATATTGAACTTGAGGTTCTGGCCCTTCAAAGTCAGAATCTGAGGTTTGAGCTTCTTCTTGACTTTCCGGACTCTCTTCACTTTGATCATGAACCGCTTCATTGCGAACTTCTGATTCATTTTGATCATGAATTGTTGAGTCTTGTTGAGCCACTACTGGATCCTCTTGTTTATTGCCTCCCTCAGGATCAAAGGGTATAGTTTCTTCATTTGATTGAGATGTGCTTGTACTAGCTTCTGGCTGATGTAATCCAAGGTTCTCCAAGATTTTTCTCAAATTGCTAGCTCGGTCTGATGATGAGGATGATAGATTCTCCAATTCTTTCCAGTTCTTCTCATCATAGAACCCTTTCGTTTCAACAAACTTCACGTCCCTTGAGACTAGAATCTTCCTTGTTTCCGGAACAAAGCATTTGTAACCTTTTTGTGTTGTGGAGTATCCAATGAACATGCTCTTCACACTTTTAGCTTCCAACTTGTTTCTTTGTTCTCCTGGGATTAATACAAAACAAACACACCCAAACATGTTGAGAATATGGATGTGAAGGTCTGTGCACGTGAAAGGAGAGGGGACAATATCAAAGGGAAAGAGTTAGCATGTATAGCAAGTGTGTTGGAATATGGTGAAAGCTCAGGAGTAAAAAGAGAAGGTATACCATGCATTGCACATGAAATAAAGCACCAATGAGTAGCTAAGATCAACTAAAATGAGACCAAACAAGAAGTGGAGAAGGAACTGAATTGGTTAGAAGCAGACCAGTTTTTTCTCACTCAGCACAAGTGGAGCAAGTTGCAAAGAGGAGTAGGTGGGAGCAGTTGGGAGAAGCATGGCTCGCCTATACTTGTGTAGAGGTGTTGGTGAGATATTTTTCACTCAATAATTCATGTAAATCGTGTATATATGTGTATGGGATTGTAAGGAAACATTACACACGAAATTATAAACTTCTATTCATCATCTTCATCACTCCTATCTTCTAATCTTCCTCCCTTAAAATCATCTTCATATCCTCTAAAATCTACAAAACACACGTAAGTGGTTAATGGCGGGTTTAGAGTTGTTTAATACCTGAAATAGAGAGTGATCATCCAAAATTTTTGTTGGCATTCGGTTGATCAAATAGCATGCTGAAACCACAGCATCTCCCCGAAATCTCTTGGGAACACTTGTGTGGAACATCATAGACCGGGCCACTTCCATTAAGTGCCTATTCTTTCTTTCAGCAACTCCATTTTGCTGAGGAGTGTATGGGCAGCTGGTTTGATGGACTATCCCATGGTTTGCTAAGTGTTGTTTGAAGGCATGGCTTGTGTACTCTCCACCATTATCTGATCTAAAAATTTTAATCTTGGCATTATAATAGTTAGTCACATATGCTTGAAATTTTCTAAATGCTTCTAGAACTCTATCTTTGGATGGAAGAAGTGTTAGCCATGTATATTTTGATTTTTCATCTATAAAGGTGACAAAGTATTTATGATGTTCTCTAGATTCACATGGTGAGGTCCAAACATCAGAATGAATTAAATCAAAACACTTTTCATAGATAGTTGGAGACTTGGAAAACACAGATTTGCAATGTTTACCAAGTATACAAGCTTCACATTCATCATTTTTGAAAGAAATCCTAGGCAACAATAGTTCTAATGCTCTAGAGTGCGGATGACCTAGCCTTGCATGCCAAATTGAACTACTAACATTAGAAACATTCAGACTAAAACTACAAAATAAATTGGAGTCCGGCTTGTTATTTTCAAGAACATACAGCTCCTCCTTTGCTACTCCTTTTCCGAGTAGATTCATGGTCTCAATATCCTAAAAGTGTACATCATTAGGACCAAATATAGCATAACAATTCAAATCAGATGTAACTTTCTTTACGGATAACAAATTTGAAGTAAACTTAGGCATGTAGAAAGCGTTTGAATCTTTTCCAAATAACCTAAGATTTCCTACTCCATCAATTGGAATACTATCTCCATTTGCTATAATGACATTACCTACAGCCGGTTTTATGTTATTCATTAGATGTGCATCACTTATCATATGATGTGATGCACCAGAATCTACAATCAAAGGCTTTGAAATGTTTTGAGCATGAAGAGAGTTTCCAGAAACCATACCAGACCTACCAGCCTCTTTCAAGGCTTTGATGAGAGCTTCCAAATCTGATTTCCTCACAAATTCAGATTCTTGTTGATATGGCACCAAAGCTCTCATTTCTCCTTCTTCAGCCCTCTTGGATGTCCCAGCCTGATTCCCAGCCACTTCTTGGGAGACATTAGCTCTTGGTTCCTTCCACCAGCTTGGTTTTAGATGAGGATGGAGCTTCCAGCATTTTTCCTTTGTGTGCCCCTCTTTCTTGCAATGCTCACAAATTGCATTTGATCCCACTTTCTTGTTCTGGTTTGATCCCAACGGTTTGTAAAATCCTTTGTTGGCGTCTCCCAGCTCTACTTTGTTAGCCATAACCAGCTCGCCCTTTCCCCCAAATAGACCATGAGATCCTTGCTCCTTTTGTATCTTGGAGCACACTTCATCTAGGCTGGGGAGATTGTCTGCCCTAAGGAGGTGCTTAATGAGATCCTTGTAAGTTGGATTTAAAGTCAATAGCAGACCAAAGACCTTGTCTTGTTCGCGCCTCTCATTTAACACCAAAGGATCAATCGTGCTTGGCCTTAACATTTCTAGTTCAGCCCACAATGATCTGAATTTGCCAAAGTGCTTTGTAAACTCCAAATCTTCTTGGCTTAGATCATAGATAGCCTTCTTGACTTCATAGATTCTGCTCAAGTTTGAAGTATTCCCATACACGGTTTGAAGAGTATCCCACAATTCCTTTGCATTTTCACAGTAGGAGTAGGCTTCAAGGATGGATGCTTCAAGAGAGTTCTGGATGATTCCGAGCACCATTTGGTCCTCTTGGAACCACTTATCTTCATAATTACCGATGGCTTCTTCTCCATCTTTTGGATCTTGGCCTTTCAAGACATGGCTCCAAAGCCCACGACCACATAGGGCTGTTCTTATCATTCTTGACCACAGCAAATAGTTGACACCCTTCAAGATGACTGGAATAACAATTGGTTTAGAATTTTCCATGGTGTTTCAAAATTTATTCACCGGATAATTCTATTAACCAGAGGATTAAGAGATTTTCTCAAGAAAATATTAGAGAAGCTTCAAGAAATACACTTTTTCAGCCTTTTCACAACTCAAGAGTCAATGACTTTGAGGACTAAGTCTCAGAGTGAAAAAGGATTGACAAAGAGTATTCCCAGAATTTTAGAGTGAAAAAGAAAATTTTAGAGAACCTTCAAGAAATACACTTTTTCAGCCTTATCACAACTCAAGAGTCAATGACTTTGAGGACTAAGTCTCAGAGTGAAAAAGGATTGACAAAGAGTATTCCCAGAATTTTAAAGGAAGAGATTTGAAAATGGGATAACAAGAGCTTGATTTAGTTAAGAACCTTGCTCTGATACCATGTTGAATTTGCGGAATAGAAGATTAGAGAGTTTGAAAGTGCTTGAAAGAGAAACAATAGAATGAGAGATAAAGAGAAGTTTCCATTAGAATTGAGTGAGTGTTACAAAGGGTGTACAACATGTATATATAGAGGATAGCCACGAAATTAGGAGGTGAAGAAGGGTTTCACAACATTCAATTTCCCTCCAATCTCTTATTTGAAATTCAAACACATCTCCTTCCTTTTCACACTTCCTGAGACATCCACTTGTGCACCCAAAGTCTTCACCCTTCTAGAAGACTTCTTAATGGGCTTGCATATGTTTAATAAGGCCTCTTCTCTTCTTTGGGTCTTAAGCTAATGTATTCTCTCATTATTCAACAAGAAGTTTATAATTTCGTGTGTTATGTTTCCTTACAATCCCATACACATATATGCACGATTTACATGAATTATTGAGTGAAAAATATCTCACCAACACCTCTACACTAGTATAGGCGAGCCATGCTTCTCCCAACTACTCCCACCTACTCCTCTTTGCAACTTGCTCCACTTGTGCTGAGTGAGAAAAAACTGGTCTGCTTCTAACCAATTCAGTTCCTTCTCCACTTCTTGTTTGGTCTCATTTTAGTTGATCTTAGCTACTCATTGGTGCTTTATTTCATGTGTAATGCATGGTATACCTTCTCTTTTTACTCCTGAGCTTTCACCATATTCCAACACACTTGCTATACATGCTAACTCTTTCCCTTTGATATTGTCCCCTCTCCTTTCACGTGCACAGACCTTCACATCCATATTCTCAACACTCCCCCTCAAGATAGGCTGGTAGGGGTCCATTAAGCCGTGTTGAGAATATGGATGAGAAGGCATACATGGGAAGTAGCAATGCGAGTTCACATAATAACAAAGGCAAGGAGCTGGAGTGCATAGCAAGTATCTGGGAACTTGGCGAATGCTCTAAGACTAAGGGAGAAGTGCCGTATGCAACAAGTAAGGAAAAGAGTGGAGCTGATGATTTAATGAGTGGCAAAACTAGACATTGGGATGTAACTGTTGAATAATGAGAGAATACATTAGCTTAAGACCCAAAGAAGAGAAGAAGCCTTATTCAACATATGCAAGCCCGTTAAGAAGTCTTCTAGAAGGGTGAAGACTTTGGGTGCACAAGTGGGTGTCTCGGGAAGTGTGAAAAGGAAGGAGATGTGTTTGAATTTCAAATAAGAGATTGGAGGGAAATTGAATGTTGTGAAACCCTTCTTCACCTCCTAATTTCGTGGCTATCCTCTATATATACATGTTGTACACCCTTTGTAACACTCACTCAATTCTAATGGAAACTTCTCTTTATCTCTCATTCTATTGTTTCTCTTTCAAGCACTCTCAAACTCTCTAATCTTCTATTCCGCAAATTCAACATGGTATCAGAGCAAGGTTCTTAACTAAATCAAGCTCTTGTTATCCCATTTTCAAATCTCTTCCTTTAAAATTCTGGGAATACTCTTTGTCAATCCTTTTTCACTCTGAGACTTAGTCCTCAAAGTCATTGACTCTTGAGTTGTGATAAGGCTGAAAAAGTGTATTTCTTGAAGGTTCTCTAAAATTTTCTTTTTCACTCTAAAATTCTGGGAATACTCTTTGTCAATCCTTTTTCACTCTGAGACTTAGTCCTCAAAGTCATTGACTCTTGAGTTGTGAAAAGGGTGGAAAAGTGTATTTCTTGAAGCTTCTCTAATATTTTCTTGAGAAAATCTCTTAATCCTCTGGTTAATAGAATTATCCGGTGAATAAATCTTGAAACACCATGGAAAATTCTAAACCAATTGTTATTCCAGTCATCTTGAAGGGTGTCAACTATTTGCTGTGGTCAAGAATGATAAGAACAGCCCTATGTGGTCGTGGGCTTTGGAGCCATGTCTTGAAAGGCCAAGATCCAAAAGATGGAGAAGAAGCCATCGGTAATTATGAAGATAAGTGGTTCCAAGAGGACCAAATGGTGCTCGGAATCATCCAAAACTCTCTTGAAGCATCCATCCTTGAAGCCTACTCCTACTGTGAAAATGCAAAGGAATTGTGGGATACTCTTCAAACCGTGTATGGGAATACTTCAAACTTGAGCAGAATCTATGAAGTCAAGAAGGCTATCAATGATCTAAGCCAAGAAGATTTGGAGTTTACAAAGCACTTTGGCAAATTCAGATCATTGTGGGCTGAACTAGAAATGTTAAGGCCAAGCACGATTGATCCTTTGGTGTTAAATGAGAGACGCGAACAAGACAAGGTCTTTGTTCTGCTATTGACCTTAAATCAAATTTACAAGGATCTCATTAAGCACCTCCTTAGGGCAGACAATCTCCCCAGCCTAGATGAAGTGTGCTCCAAGATACAAAAGGAGCAAGGATCTCATGGTCTATTTGGGGGAAAGGGCGAGCTGGTTATGGCTAACAAAGTAGAGCTGGGAGACGCCAACAAAGGATTTTACAAACCGTTGGGATCAAACCAGAACAAGAAAGTGGGATCAAATGCAATTTGTGAGCATTGCAAGAAAGAGGGGCACACAAAGGAAAAATGCTGGAAGCTCCATCCTCATCTAAAACCAAGCTGGTGGAAGGAACCAAGAGCTAATGTCTCCCAAGAAGTGGCTGGGAATCAGGCTGGGACATCCAAGAGGGCTGAAGAAGGAGAAATGAGAGCTTTGGTGCCATATCAACAAGAATCTGAATTTGTGAGGAAATCAGATTTGGAAGCTCTCATCAAAGCCTTGAAAGAGGCTGGTAGGTCTGGTATGGTTTCTGGAAACTCTCTTCATGCTCAAAACATTTCAAAGCCTTTGATTGTAGATTCTGGTGCATCACATCATATGATAAGTGATGCACATCTAATGAATAACATAAAACCGGCTGTAGGTAATGTCATTATAGCAAATGGAGATAGTATTCCAATTGATGGAGTAGGAAATCTTAGGTTATTTGGAAAAGATTCAAACGCTTTCTACATGCCTAAGTTTACTTCAAATTTGTTATCCGTAAAGAAAGTTACATCTGATTTGAATTGTTATGGTATATTTGGTCCTAATGATGTACACTTTCAGGATATTGAGACCATGAATCTACTCGGAAAAGGAGTAGCAAAGGAGGAGCTGTATGTTCTTGAAAATAACAAGCCGGACTCCAATTTATTTTGTAGTTTTAGTCTGAATGTTTCTAATGTTAGTAGTTCAATTTGGCATGCAAGGCTAGGTCATCCGCACTCTAGAGCATTAGAACTATTGTTGCCTAGGATTTCTTTCAAAAATGATGAATGTGAAGCTTGTATACTTGGCAAACATTGTAAATCTGTGTTTTCCAAGTCTCCAACTATCTATGAAAAGTGTTTTGATTTAATTCATTCTGATGTTTGGACCTCACCATGTGAATCTAGAGAACATCATAAATACTTTGTCACCTTTATAGATGAAAAATCAAAATATACATGGCTAACACTTCTTCCATCCAAAGATAGAGTTCTAGAAGCATTTAGAAAATTTCAAGCATATGTGACTAACCATTATAATGCCAAGATTAAAATTTTTAGATCAGATAATGGTGGAGAGTACACAAGCCATGCCTTCAAACAACACTTAGCGAACCATGGGATAGTCCATCAAACCAGCTGCCCATACACTCCTCAGCAAAATGGAGTTGCTGAAAGAAAGAATAGGCACTTAATGGAAGTGGCCCGGTCTATGATGTTCCACACAAGTGTTCCCAAGAGATTTTGGGGAGATGCTGTGGTTTCAGCATGCTATTTGATCAACCGAATGCCAACAAAAATTTTGGATGATCACTCTCCATTTGAGGTATTAAACAACTCTAAACCCGCCATTAACCACTTACGTGTGTTTGGGTGTGTTTGTTTTGTATTAATCCCAGGAGAACAAAGAAACAAGTTGGAAGCTAAAAGTGTGAAGAGCATGTTCATTGGATACTCCACAACACAAAAAGGTTACAAATGCTTTGTTCCGGAAACAAGGAAGATTCTAGTCTCAAGGGACGTGAAGTTTGTTGAAACGAAAGGGTTCTATGATGAGAAGAACTGGAAAGAATTGGAGAATCTATCATCCTCATCATCAGACCGAGCTAGCAATTTGAGAAAAATCTTGGAGAACCTTGGATTACATCAGCCAGAAGCTAGTACAAGCACATCTCAATCAAATGAAGAAACTATACCCTTTGATACTGAGGGAGGCAATAAACAAGAGGATCCAGTAGTGGCTCAACAAGACTCAACAATTCATGATCAAAATGAATCAGAAGTTTGCAATGAAGCGGATCATGATCAAAGTTAAGAGAGTCCGGAAAGTCAAGAAGAAGCTCAAACCTCAGATTCTGACTTTGAAGGGCCAGAACCTCAAGTTCAATATCAAGAAGGGGGTTTAAGGAGAAGTACAAGACAAAGGTTTGGACCAGAACATTGGAAGCAAACCCGAGTGTACTACAACAACAAGGCAGTTGCTCATCCCATTCAAGCTGTTTGCACTCTAGCTCATTTCCCATTGGAACATCAAGCCTACATGGGCAAGTTGGATGAAGCTGAGATTCCAACAACCTATGAAGAAGCCAAGGAGCTTAAAGTATGGAGAGATGCTGTTGGTGAAGAAAAGAAAGCTATGGAAATTAACCACACTTGGGATGAAGCTGAACTGCCAAAAGGGAAGAAGGCCATAAGCTCTAGATGGATCTTCACTATCAAGTATAGAAGTGATGGAGAAATAGAGCGTTACAAGGCTAGGCTGGTGGCTAGAGGATTCACTCAAACCTATGGAGAGGACTACCTTGACACATTTGCACCTGTGGCAAAACTTCATACGGTAAGAGTTATTTTATCCTTAGCTACTAACTTGAAATGGGATCTTTGGCAGATGGACGTCAAGAATGCATTCTTGCAAGGGGAACTAGAGGATGAAGTCTACATGACTCCACCACCAGGCTTGGAGGACTCAATTGCACCAGGAAAGGTGTTGAGACTCAAGAAAGCAATCTATGGACTGAAGCAATCTCCTCGAGCATGGTACCACAAGTTGAGTACAACACTCAAGAGTAAAGGCTTCAAGAAGTCCGAGGCAGATCATACACTTTTCACCTTGCAAAGCCAAGAAGGTATTGTAGTCATTCTCATTTATGTGGATGATATTATCATCTCTGGGAATGACAAGGTAGGTATTAAAGATACAAAAGCATATTTAAAATCTGTATTTGATATTAAAGATCTTGGAGAGTTGAAATATTTTCTAGGGATTGAAGTCTATAGGTCCAATGAAGGACTCTTCTTATCCCAAAGGAAGTACACTCTTGATCTATTGGCTGGGGCAGGAAAGCTAGGAGCCAAACCAGCAAAGACTCCCTTAGAAGAAGGATACAAAGTCATACGAGAGGGGGAGCTTGAAGATAAACCTTTTGAAGATGTCAAGCAATATCGGAGAATGGTTGGTAAGTTGATTTATCTTACCATAACTCGTCCTGATTTGTGTTTTGCTGTGAACCAGGTGAGCCAACATATGCAAGCTCCAAAAGTGCATCATTGGAACATGGTGGATCGGATCCTCAAATATCTCAAAGGAGCTCCAGGTCAAGGCATTTGGATGGGTTGCAACAAAAGCACAGAAATTGTGGGTTATTGTGATGCTGACTGGGCTGGAGACAAAACGGATAGAAGATCCACCACTGGGTATTGCACATTCATTGGAGGTAACCTGGTCACTTGGAAGAGCAAGAAACAAAAGGTTGTGTCATGTTCAAGTGCTGAAGCTGAGTATAGAGCAATGAGGAAGCTCACAAATGAGCTAACATGGCTGAAAGCTCTTCTCAAGGATTTGGGCATTGAATCGGCAGATCCAATCACAATGCATTGTGACAACCAAGCTGCTATTCACATTGCGTCCAACTCAGTGTTCCATGAGAGGACAAAGCATATTGAAGTGGATTGTCACAAGGTGCGAGAGATGGTGGAGAAAAGGGTCATTCTTCCATGCTTTACAAGGAGTTCAGAACAATTGGCAGACATTTTTACCAAGGCAGCGAGTTTAAAAGTGTGTGAGTTCATCCATTCAAAGCTTGGACTCATAGATATGTCTCGGCCGTGATTTCCTTAGCCATGGAGTCCACACTCTTTTTCCCTTAGTATGGTTTTGTCCCATGAGGTTTTCCATACTAAGGTTTTTAATGACGTGGATCATCATGGTTCCAAGCTTAACCTTTGGTTTCTCTACGGTTAAGCTTGAGGGGGAGTGTTGAATAATGAGAGAATACATTAGCTTAAGACCCAAAGAAGAGAAGAGGCCTTATTCAACATATGCAAGCCCGTTAAGAAGTCTTCTAGAAGGGTAAAGACTTTGGGTGCACAAGTGGGTGTCTCGGGAAGTGTGAAAAGGAAGGAGATGTGTTTGAATTTCAAATAAGAGATTGGAGGGAAATCGAATGTTGTGAAACCCTTCTTCACCTCCTAATTTCGTGGCTATCCTCTATATATACATGTTGTACACCCTTTGTAACACTCACTCAATTCTAATGGAAACTTCTCTTTATCTCTCATTCTATTGTTTCTCTTTCAAGCACTCTCAAACTCTCTAATCTTCTATTCCGCAAATTCAACAGTAACTAGAAGGAAGGATTCTTGGTTGAATTCTAAGCAGATCAAAGGGTTGAAAAACCAAGAAGAAGCACATGAGGAGCCATTGGGTAAAGGCAAGCTCCATGCTCCTCACCCAAAGAAGAAACACGCCCAGGCCTTGATCTTAGCATGTTTAACCATTTTAGGAAGTCAAGGGTGTTAGTCTTTTACCCATTGTAAATTCCTGTGTCTTGTTTTCAAATTTTTCTCTTACATGTATGCACATTCAAACCGAGCTCAATTGATAGAATAACAAGAAAAAATATTCCAGAAATCTCTCTCAGCCATCTTCAATCTCATTGAGTTCTTGATATTTTCTAATTCTAGTTTATTCTCCTTAAAATCAACATGGTATCAGAGCATGTTTAGAGATCCTTGAAAATCTTCTAAACTGTTTCTTTCTCATCTAAAACTTTCACTCTCAGATTTTTTTCTTGTTCCCTTATTTCTCTCCATATTCTCAAGCTGGTTGTTGAAGATAAGAAAGAAAACCTATGGAGATGCAGAAACAAGTTGTACTGCCGGTTGTCTTCAAAGGGAGCAACTACTTGCTGTGGTCAAGGACTACAAGAACTGCTCTAAGAAGCAGAGGTCTATGGAGTTATGTGGAAACTCCAGAGGAGGTAGCTGGAGAAGGAGCAGCAGGTGATGGCGTTGTGAAGGGGCAGAAGTGGGAGCAAGAAGACCAACAAGTTCTTGCAGTGCTCCAGAGCTCTCTAGAGCCATCAATACTCGCTGCTTACTCCTACTGTGAGACAGCCAAGGAGCTGTGGGACACACTCAAAGGAGTGTATGGAGACATCTCAAACATTTCTAGGATTTTTGAGGTGAAGAAAGCGTTGAATGACCTTCAGCAAGATGGAAAGGCATTCAAGGATCTATTTGGGGTATTTAGAGGCTTATGGGCTGAGCTTGAGATGCTCAGGCCAGCAACAAATGACCCCAAGGAATTGAATGAGAGGAGGGAACAGGACCAGGTGTTTGGGCTACTACTCACGTTAAATGAGTCCTACAAGAGCCTCATTCAACACATCCTTCGCTTTGACAAGCTTCCAACGCTGAATGAAGTCTGTCAACAGATCCAAAAGGAGGAAGGGTCTAGGGGCTTGTTCAAAGCATCAAGCGGAATGGCACATGCTGCACATAGGAGCCAACTCTATGGAGAAAGAAGGAGTCTGGAATGTGAGCATTGCAAGATGAAAGGACATACTAAGGAAAAATGCTGGACCTTGCACCCACATTTAAAGCCAGCTAGGCTAAGGGGAAATGGCCAAGGAAGTAGTCAAGGACCAAGGAACTTTGCTGGAGTAGCAAACGTGGAAAATGACAACTTGGTGAGGAAAAGCGACCTGGAAGCTCTCATCAAGAGTATTGCTAAGCTAGCTGAGTCTGGTAAGGTTTTCTTTACCTCTAAAGCTAGGGAGAAGGTGATAATAGATTCTGGAGCAAGTCATAATATGATTTGTAATGCCAAGCTGTTAACAAATATTAAGCCTTGTGAAGGAAATGTTAAAGTTGCAAATGGAAAAGAGGTTCAAATAGAAGGAATTGGAGACCTAAAAGTGTTTAGGAAAAATACTAAGGCCTTATACATTCCGGAATTCACATCTAACTTACTCTCGGTATATAAAGCAACTAAGGATCTAGATTGCAAAGTTATTTTTGGATCTAATGATGTTGAGTTTCAGGATAATGAGACTAAGGAAGTAATCGGAGTAGGGAATGTGGAAGGTGGTTTGTATTTGCTGAATAAAGAAGATGGAGTGATGGAGTCGTTTGCGGTTAGTCTGGTTGGTTCAAGCCCTTTATGGCACTCACGCCTTGGTCATCCAAGTCACAAGGTGCTCAGCATGGTCCTGCCCAACCTCACCTTACCTAATAAGGAGTGTGAAGCATGTGTCTTAGGGAAGCATTGTAGGAAAGTGTTTCCGGAATCTACTACTGTGTATGAGAAGTGTTTTGAGTTGATACATTCTGATGTGTGGTCAGCCCCCTGTACTTCAAAAGATCAATATAAGTATTTCGTGTCTTTCATTGATCAAAGGTCAAAGTACACTTGGGTAACTCTAATGAGCTCTAAGGATCAAGTATTTGAATCATTTCAAAAATTCTACAATTATACACTGAATCAGTTTGGTACAAAGATCAAGATCCTTAGGAGTGATAATGGTGGAGAGTATATGAGTAATAGATTCAAGAAGTTGCTGGATGACAATGGGATAATTCACCAGACTTCTTGTGCATACACACCTCAGCAGAATGGAGTTTCCGAGAGAAAGAATAGACATTTGCTGGAGGTGGCTAGAAGTATGATGTTTGATAGAGGCGTGCCTAAGAGTTTTTGGGGAGATGCTGTGATGGCGGCATGCTATGTGATTAATCGTTTACCCACAGAAAGTCTGAGCCACAAGTCTCCATTTGAAATTTTGAATGGAGTAAAGCCAAGCATTGATCACCTAAGAGTTTTCGGGTGTAAATGCTATGTCTTTACCCCTGATGCACTAAGGAGTAAACTTGAGCCAAAAAGCATCAAATGTATTTTTGTGGGATACTCAAGCACTCAGAAGGGATACAAGTGTTTCCATCCAGAAACTAATAGGATATATGTGTCAAGAGAGGTGCGTTTTGATGAGAATTGTGGGTATTTTGAAGAAAAAAAATGGGAGGATTTGGATGACATTGTGAGCTCGGGCATAGACAGAGAGCAAGTGCTAAGAAGCATCTTGGCAGATGTCAATGGTTCGAATGGAGGTAATGATGAGCAAGGGATATCTCAGAATGAGCAAGGAGGTGAAGAGGAAGAAGAAGACAATGAGCAACTCTCATCGGATACAAGCTCACTACCAAGGGATTCCGAACTGGTTGAAGAATCAGAACTTGCAAGTGGTGAGGGGGAGTCTGAACATGAAGAAGTTGAGGTAACTCAAGAACCCCCTCTAAGAAGAAGCCAACGGATAAGGCATGGCCCGGAAAATTGGAAAAACACTAGGGTGTATTACAATGGATTAGCTACGGTTCAACAAGAGCATATAGGATCTGAGGTGAAGTCTACCGTAGGTGAGGGATGTTCTGGGCGTACGGCAGACTTTGATTCTGAACCTATAGGCGACAGCATCCCTCCCTTACCAAGTAGATCATGTACTTCAAAGAGAAGAAAATTAACCGTAAGTGACATAAAATATCCTATTGAAGCATATAGTTCAGTGTCCTATTTAGGTGCTGAGCAGCAAGCTTACCTCACCAAGATTGATGAACATCAAGTCCCAGCATCATATGAGGAAGCATGTAGAGACGAGAGATGGATTAAAGCCATGGAAGAAGAGATCAGCTCTATGGTGAGAAACAATACATGGAATTTGACTGAGCTGCCAAGAGGGAAGAAGTTAGTGGGATGTAGATGGGTTTATACTATCAAGTATAAAAGCAATGGTGAAGTCGAGAGATACAAAGCGAGACTAGTGGCAAAGGGATACACACAAGTCTATGGAGAAGATTATACAGAAACTTTTGCTCTGGTGGCAAAATTGCATTCGGTAAGGGTTCTCCTATCCATTGCGGTTAACTTGTCATGGGAGTTATGGCAAATGGATGTAAAAAATGCCTTTTTACAAGGAGACCTAGAAGAGGAAGTCTTTATGGCTCTTCCACAAGGATATGGTACAGGTACAAATCAGGTCTGTGAATTGAAGAAAGCTATTTATGGTTTGAAACAATCCCCGAGGGCCTGGTACCAAAGACTGAGCAGATGCTTGCTGGAGAAGGAATTTGTGAAGTCGGAAGCTGATCATACCCTATTCACCAAGAGGAGTAAAGAGGGGCTAGTGGCTGTTCTTATCTATGTAGATGATATCATCATCACCGGAAGTGATGTTGAAGGAGTTAAAAGGACCAAGGTAATTCTGAGCTCCACGTTTGATATAAAAGATTTGGGAGAGCTGAGGTATTTCTTGGGCATTGAGATGATCAGAGAGCCAAATGGGATGTTTATATCACAAAGGAAGTATGTGATTGACTTACTAAAGGAAACCGGCAAGTTAGGGTCGAAGCCAGCAAAAACGCCCATTGAAGAAGGCTATCAAGATGTGAGTAAGGAGGAAATGTGGCCTGATGTCAAGCAATATCAAAGGTTAGTTGGAAAACTAATCTACTTAACTATAACTCGGCCGGATATATGCTTTGCCGTGAATAGGGTGAGCCAGCACATGCAAGCTCCAAAAGCACACCATTGGGGCATGGTGGAGAGAATACTTAGGTATCTCAAGGGGAACCCTGGAAAGGGAATATGGTTGAGTCGCAATGAAAATACTGAATTGGAAGCCTATTGTGATTCAGACTATGTTGGAGACAAACAAGATAGAAAATCTACAACTGGGTATTGCACATTTGTAGGAGGAAATCTTGTCACTTGGAGGAGTAAAAAACAGAAGGTAATTGCATTGTCAAGTGCTGAAGCTGAGTATAGAGCAATGAAGGAAGACACAAAGGAGATGATATGGCTGAAGGCTCTTCTCAAGGATTTGGGTATTCAAGAAACCAAACCAATGACCCTTTATTGCGATAACCAAGCCGCAATACACATAGCTTCAAATCCAGTGTTTCATGAGAGAACGAAACACATTGAAGTGGATTGTCACTTCATCCGGGGCAAGATTCAAGATGGGCTAATAATCCCTAAGTTTGTGAAGAGTGGAGACCAGGTGGCAGACATCTTCACAAAGGCTACTTCCCTAAATATATGTGAGTACATCCATGACAAGATAGGCTTAAAGGATCCCTACCAGCCTATCTTGAGGGGGAGTGTTGAGAATATGGATGAGAAGACATACATGGGAAGTAGCAATGCGAGTTCACATAATAACAAAGGCAAGGAGCTGGAGTGCATAGCAAGTATCTGGGAACTTGGCGAATGCTCTAAGACTAAGGGAGAAGTGCCGTATGCAACAAGTAAGGAAAAGAGTGGAGCTGATGATTTAATGAGTGGCAAAACTAGACATTGGGATGTAACTAGAAGGAAGGATTCTTGGTTGAATTCTAAGCAGATCAAAGGGTTGAAAAACCAAGAAGAAGCACATGAGGATGTTGAGAATATGGATGTGAAGGTCTGTGCACGTGAAAGGAGAGGGGACAATATCAAAGGGAAAGAGTTAGCATGTATAGCAAGTGTGTTGGAATATGGTGAAAGCTCAGGAGTAAAAAGAGAAGGTATACCATGCATTGCACATGAAATAAAGCACCAATGAGTAGCTAAGATCAAACTAAATGAGACCAAACAAGAAGTGGAGAAGGAACTGAATTGGTTAGAAGCAGACCAGTTTTTTCTCACTCAGCACAAGTGGAGCAAGTTGCAAAGAGGAGTAGGTGGGAGCAGTTGGGAGAAGCATGGCTCGTCTATACTTGTGTAGAGGTGTTGGTGAGATATTTTTCACTCAATAATTCATGTAAATCGTGCATATATGTGTATGGGATTGTAAGGAAACATTACACACGAAATTATAAACTTCTATTCATCATCTTCATCACTCCTATCTTCTAATCTTCCTCCCTTAAAATCATCTTCATATCCTCTAAAATCTACATGGTATCAGAGCACTTAAGGTCCTAAACAAGATCTTAAACTCATTCATATCTCTCAAACATTTCAAATCACTCTGTTTTCTTTCTGTTCCGTGTGTACTATTCACCAAAAATTTCAAGTCATGGAAAGCTCCAAGAATATGGTTCTACCAGTTATTCTCAAAGGGAATAACTATATTTTGTGGTCAAGGACCACAAAGACAGTCCTAAGAGGAAGAGGGCTGTGGGAGTATGTTGATAGCTTGGTGGGAAATGCTGAAGAAGGAAGGGCTGAAGAGGGCAGTATGATGGAGAGGAAGCGGGAGCAAGAAGATGCTCAAGTCTTGGCTGCACTTCAAAGCTCCCTTGAGCCATCTATTCTGGCGGCCTATTCATACTGTGAGAACTCCAAGGAGCTGTGGGAGACGCTCAAGGGAGTTTATGGAGACATCTCAAACATTTCAAGGATCTTTGAGGTGAAGAAGGCATTGAATGACCTTCAGCAGAATGGGAAGGCGTTCAAGGACTTGTTTGGGGAGTTTAGAGGGTTGTGGGCAGAGCTGGAAATGCTTAGACCTACAACAAACGACCCAAAGGAGTTGAATGAGAGGAGAGAGCAAGATCAAGTGTTTGGTCTCTTACTCACACTTGATGACTCTTACAAGGGACTCATTCAGCATATCCTTCGATTTGACAAGCTTCCAACACTAAATGAAGTGTGTCAACAAGTTCAGAAAGAGGAAGGTGCTAGAGTGTTGTTTAAACCCGCTAGTGAGATGGCGCATGTGGTGCAAAGAAGTTTTGGGCATGGAGAAAGGAGAGCTGTTGAGTGTAGCCATTGTAGGATGAAAGGGCACACTAAGGAGAAGTGCTGGACACTTTACCCGCACTTGAAACCAGCCCGGCTAAGAGGAAATGGCCAGGGAAGCAGTCAAGGCTCTAGGAACTTTGCGGGTGTAACTAGCATGGAAGGAGACCAATTGGTGAGGAAGAGCGATTTGGAGGGCCTCATCAAGAGTATCTCAAAGCTAGCGGAATCTGGTAAGGGTTTCTTTACCTCTAAGGCTAAGAGAAACGTGATAATAGATTCTGGAGCAAGTCATAATATGATTTATGATGCTAAGTTGCTGGAGAATGTAGAACCGCATAAGGGTAGTGTTAGGATAGCAAACGGGAAAGAAGTTCCAATAGAGGGGGTTGGGGACTTAGAGGTGTTTGGGAAGAGAACTAAAGCCCTATATATCCCAGAATTTACTTCGAATTTGCTATCGGTTCATAAGGCAACTAAGGACTTGAATTGTAAAGTTGTTTTTGGAGTTAATGGTGTTGAGTTTCAGGATAATGAAACCAAAGATGCGATCGGATCAGGGGGTGTGAAAGATGGTCTGTACATATTGAATAAAAAGGATAAAGAGTTGAAAGCGCTTGCGGTCAGTTCGGTTGGATCAAGCCCTTTATGGCATTCTCGCCTTGGTCACCCAAGTCACAAGGTGCTCAGCATGGTCTTGCCCAACCATTCAGTACCCAAGGAGGCGTGTGAAGCATGTATTTTGGGGAAGCATTGTAGGAAAGTGTTTCCAGAATCTACTACTATGTATAAGAAGTCTTTTGAGTTAATACACTCTGATGTATGGTCTGCTCCGTGTACTTCAAGGGATCAATATAAGTACTTTGTTTCCTTCATCGATCAAAAATCAAAGTATACATGGGTAACATTGATGCGCTCTAAGGATCAAGTGCTTGAATCATTTCAGAACTTCTATAACTATGTGCTCAATCAGTATGATACCAAGATTAAGATACTAAGAAGTGATAATGGCGGAGAATACATGAGCATACAGTTTAGGGAGTTTGTGAATGAGAAAGGGATAGTACATCAGACAACTTGCGCCTATACACCTCAACAAAATGGGATAGCAGAGAGAAAGAATAGACATTTGTTAGAAGTGGCTAGGAGCATGATGTTTGATAGGGGAGTTCCTAAGAATCTGTGGGGAGATGCAGTGATGGCGGCAGCTTACTTAATCAACCGCATACCCACTGAAAGCTTGAGTTACAAGTCACCATTTGAAGTTTTGAATGGTGTGAAGCCGAGTATCAGTCACTTGAGAGTCTTTGGGTGTAGATGCTATGTCCTTGTTCCAGAGGCACAAAGAAATAAGTTAGAGCCAAAGAGTATTAAGTGTGTGTTTGTGGGATACTCAAGTACTCAAAAAGGATACAAATGTCTTAACCCGGAGACTAATAGAATGTATGTGTCAAGGGAGGTGCAATTTGAGGAAGAGTATGGTTACTTCGAAAAAAAGAAATGGGAAGACTTAGATGAGATTATGGACTCAAATGCAGATAGAGATCAAGTTCTAAGAAGCATTTGGGAAAGCATAGATGGCCGGGAGAGTGATGATAATGAGCAGAGGGGTGAAGCAGAAGTAGAAGAAAGTGAGCAGCTTCCGATAGTTCTGGATACTTTACCATTAGACTCAGAACTGGTAGAAGAAGAGGAGAGTACAAGAGGTGAGGGGGAGATAGAATCTGAAGAAGTGGAAGAAGTGCAAGCTCCTCAATTAAGAAGAAGCCAAAGGATAAGACACGGACCTGAAAATTGGAAAAATACTAGAGTGTATTATAATGGGATGGCTATGGCTTATCAAGATCACATGGGAACTGATGTTGTGCTTGGGACAAGAGAGGGATGTACTGGGCGTACGGCAGGCTTAGATCCTGATCCTATAGGCGACAGCGTCTCCTTCTTGTCCCTTAAGCATAACACCGCACAAGAAGAGAAGATAGCCATAAGATATCCTATTGAAGAATACTACTCGGTTTCTAATACTCCAGCTGATCATCAGGCATTTCTGAGCACTATTGATAGAAAAGTACCTAATTCTTATGAGGAAGCAAGCATGGACAAGTTATGGGTTGATGCCATGAGGGAAGAGATTGCATCTATGTTGAGAAATAATACTTGGGACTTGACAAAATTGCCTAGTGGGAAGAAACTTGTGGGATGTAGATGGGTGTATACTATCAAATACAAGAGCAATGGTGAAATTGAGAGGTATAAAGCTAGACTAGTGGCAAAAGGATATACACAAGTATATGGAGAAGATTATACTGAAACTTTTGCTCCAGTAGCGAAGTTGCACTCGGTGAGGGTTCTACTATCCATTGCCATTAATCTGTCATGGAATTTGTGGCAAATGGATGTGAGAAACGCTTTCTTACAAGGGGATTTAGAAGAAGAAGTGTTTATGGAACTTCCACAAGGTTATGGAGCAAGTTCAGATCAAGTGTGTAGATTAAAGAAGGCTATATACGGCTTGAAACAATCTCCTAGAGCTTGGTACCAACGGTTAAGCAGGTGCCTGTTGGAGAAAGGGTTTGTAAAATCTGAAGCGGATCACTCTCTCTTTACCAAAAGGAGCAAAAATGGGATAGTTGTGGTGCTTATCTACGTGGATGACATTATTGTTACGGGAAGTGATTGTGAGGAGATGAAACGGACTAAGGAGGATCTAAACTCTACATTTGATATAAAAGACCTAGGAGAGCTCAAATACTTCCTAGGAATTGAGATGAGCAGAGAGGAAAAGGGAATGTTTATATCGCAAAGGAAGTATGTGATCGACTTACTAAAAGAAACTGGGAAGCTTGGGTGTAAACCGGCTAAGACTCCTATTGAAGAAGGTTACCAAGAAGAGAGCAACGTGGAGATATGGTCTGACATCAAGCAGTACCAAAGGTTAGTTGGTAAACTAATCTATTTGACCATAACAAGGCCAGATATTTGTTTTGCGGTGAATAAAGTAAGTCAACACATGCAAGCGCCAACAACACACCATTGGGGAATGATTGAAAGGATCTTGAGATATCTAAAAGGAAACCCAGGAAGAGGTATTTGGCTAGAGTGTCATGGAAGAGCAGATGTAGAAGCGTTTTGTGATGCGGATTGGGCTGGGGATAGACAAGATAGAAAGTCTACAACCGGTTATTGTACATTCGTAGGTGGGAATCTTGTCACCTGGAGAAGCAAAAAACAAAAGGTAATCTCTCTATCTAGTGCTGAAGCTGAGTATAGAGCAATGAGAGAAGCCACAAAAGAAATGATATGGCTGAAGGCGCTTCTACATGACTTGGGAGTTCAAGAAGACAAACCAATGACATTGTATTGTGATAACCAAGCAGCAATACACATAGCTTCAAACCCGGTGTTTCATGAAAGGACAAAACACATTGAGGTGGATTGTCATTTCATCCGAGACAAGATTCAGGAGGGAGTTGTGGTTCCCAAGTTTGTGAAGAGTGGAGAACAAATGGCGGATATATTTACAAAGGCTACTTCTTCACGCATCTGTGAATACATCCATGGCAAGATCGGCTTAATGGACCCCTACCAGCCTATCTTGAGGGGGAGTGTTGAGAATATGGATGTGAAGGTCTGTGCACGTGAAAGGAGAGGGGACAATATCAAAGGGAAAGAGTTAGCATGTATAGCAAGTGTGTTGGAATATGGTGAAAGCTCAGGAGTAAAAAGAGAAGGTATACCATGCATTGCACATGAAATAAAGCACCAATGAGTAGCTAAGATCAAACTAAATGAGACCAAACAAGAAGTGGAGAAGGAACTGAATTGGTTAGAAGCAGACCAGTTTTTTCTCACTCAGCACAAGTGGAGCAAGTTGCAAAGAGGAGTAGGTGGGAGCAGTTGGGAGAAGCATGGCTCGTCTATACTTGTGTAGAGGTGTTGGTGAGATATTTTTCACTCAATAATTCATGTAAATCGTGCATATATGTGTATGGGATTGTAAGGAAACATTACACACGAAATTATAAACTTCTATTCATCATCTTCATCACTCCTATCTTCTAATCTTCCTCCCTTAAAATCATCTTCATATCCTCTAAAATCTACAGAGGAGCCATTGGGTAAAGGCAGGCTCCATGCTCCTCACCCAAAGAAGAAACACGCCCAGGCCTTGATCTTAGCATGTTTAACCATTTTAGGAAGCTAAAGGTGTTAGTCTTTTAACCATTGTAAATTCCTGTGTCTTGTTGTTTGAATTTTTTCTCTTACATATATGCAATGTAAACCGAGCTGAATTGATATAATAACAAGAAAAAATATTCCAGAAATCTCTCTCAGCCATCTTCAATCTCATTGAGTTCTTGATATTTTCTAATTCTAGTTTATTCTCCTTAAAATCAACAAGCCGATCTTGCCATGGATGTATTCACAGATGCGTGAAGAAGTAGCCTTTGTAAATATATCCGCCATTTGTTCTCCACTCTTCACAAACTTGGGAACCACAACTCCCTCCTGAATCTTGTCTCGGATGAAATGACAATCCACCTCAATGTGTTTTGTCCTTTCATGAAACACCGGGTTTGAAGTTATGTGTATTGCTGTTTGGTTATCACAATACAATGTCATTGGTTTGTCTTCTTGAACTCCCAAGTCATGTAGAAGCGCCTTCAGCCATATCATTTCTTTTGTGGCTTCTCTCATTGCTCTATACTCAGCTTCAGCACTAGATAGAGAGATTACCTTTTGTTTTTTGCTTCTCCAGGTGACAAGATTCCCACCTACGAATGTACAATAACCGGTTGTAGACTTTTTATCTTGTCTATCCCCAGCCCAATCCGCATCACAAAACGCTTCTACATCTGCTCTTCCATGACACTCTAGCCAAATACCTCTTCCTGGGTTTCCTTTTAGATATCTCAAGATCCTTTCAATCATTCCCCAATGGTGTGTTGTTGGCGCTTGCATGTGTTGACTTACTTTATTCACCGCAAAACAAATATCTGGCCTTGTTATGGTCAAATAGATTAGTTTACCAACTAACCTTTGGTACTGCTTGATGTCAGACCATATCTCCACGTTGCTCTTTTCTTGGTAACCTTCTTCAATAGGAGTCTTAGCCGGTTTACACCCAAGCTTCCCAGTCTCTTTTAGTAAGTCGATCACATACTTCCTTTGCGATATAAACATTCCCTTTTCCTCTCTGCTCATCTCAATTCCTAGGAAGTATTTGAGCTCTCCTAGGTCTTTTATATCAAACGTAGAGTTTAGATCCTCCTTAGTCCGTTTCATCTCCTCACAATCACTTCCCGTAACAATAATGTCATCCACGTAGATAAGCACCACAACTATCCCATTTTTGCTCCTTTTGGTAAAGAGAGAGTGATCCGCTTCAGATTTTACAAACCCTTTCTCCAACATGCACCGGCTTAACCGTTGGTACCAAGCTCTAGGAGATTGTTTCAAGCCGTATATAGCCTTCTTTAATCTACACACTTGATCTGAACTTGCTCCATAACCTTGTGGAAGTTCCATAAACACTTCTTCTTCTAAATCCCCTTGTAAGAAAGCGTTTCTCACATCTATTTGCCACAAATTCCATGACAGATTAATGGCAATAGATAGTAGAACCCTCACCAAGTGCAACTTCGCTACTGGAGCAAAAGTTTCAGTATAATCTTCTCCATATACTTGTGTATATCCTTTTGCCACTAGTCTAGCTTTATACCTCTCAATTTCACCATTGCTCTTGTATTTGATAGTATACACCCATCTACATCCCACAAGTTTCTTCCCACTAGGCAATTTTGTCAAGTCCCAAGTATTATTTCTCAACATAGATGCAATCTCTTCCCTCATGGCATCAACCCATAACTTGTCCATGCTTGCTTCCTCATAAGAATTAGGTACTTTTCTATCAATAGTGCTCAGAAATGCCTGATGATCAGCTGGAGTATTAGAAACCGAGTAGTATTCTTCAATAGGATATCTTATGGCTATCTTCTCTTCTTGTGCGGTGTTATGCTTAAGGGACAAGAAGGAGACGCTGTCGCCTATAGGATCAGGATCTAAGCCTGCCGTACACCCAGTACATCCCTCTCTTGTCCCAAGCACAACATCAGTTCCCATGTGATCTTGATAAGCCATAGCCATCCCATTGTAATACACTCTAGTATTTTTCCAATTTTCAGGTCCGTGTCTTATCCTTTGGCTTCTTCTTAATTGAGGAGCTTGCACTTCTTCCACTTCTTCAGATTCTATCTCCCCCTCACCTCTTGTACTCTCCTCTTCTTCTACCAGTTCTGAGTCTAATGGTAAAGTATCCAGAACTATCGGAAGCTGCTCACTTTCTTCTACTTCTTCTTCACCCCTCTGCTCATTATCATCACTCTCCTGGCCATCTATGCTTTCCCAAATGCTTCTTAGAACTTGATCTCTATCTGCATTTGAGTCCATAATCTCATCTAAGTCTTTCCATTTCTTTTTTTCGAAGTAACCATACTCTTCCTCAAATTGCACCTCCCTTGACACATACATTCTATTAGTCTCCGGGTTAAGACATTTGTATCCTTTTTGAGTACTTGAGTATCCCACAAACACACACTTAATACTCTTTGGCTCTAACTTATTTCTTTGTGCCTCTGGAACAAGGACATAGCATCTACACCCAAAGACTCTTAAGTGACCGATACTCGGCTTCACACCATTCAAAACTTCAAATGGTGACTTGTAACTCAAGCTTTCAGTGGGTATGCGGTTGATTAAGTAAGCTGCCGCCATCACTGCATCTCCCTACAGATTCTTAGGAACTCCCCTATCAAACATCATGCTCCTAGCCACTTCTAACAAATGTCTATTCTTCCTCTCTGCTATCCCATTTTGTTGAGGTGTATAGGCGCAAGTTGTCTGATGTACTATCCCTTTCTCATTCACAAACTCCCTAAACTGTATGCTCATGTATTCTCCGCCATTATCACTTCTTAGTATCTTAATCTTGGTATCATACTGATTGAGCACATAGTTATAGAAGTTCTGAAATGATTCAAGCACTTGATCCTTAGAGCGCATCAATGTTACCCATGTATACTTTGATTTTTGATCGATGAAGGAAACAAAGTACTTATATTGATCTCTTGAAGTACACGGAGCAGACCATACATCAGAGTGTATTAACTCAAAAGACTTCTTATACATAGTAGTAGATTCTGGAAACACTTTCCTACAATGCTTCCCCAAAATACATGCTTCACACGCCTCCTTGGGTACTGAATGGTTGGGCAAGACCATGCTGAGCACCTTGTGACTTGGGTGACCAAGGCGAGAATGCCATAAAGGGCTTGATCCAACCGAACTGACCGCAAGCGCTTTCAACTCTTTATCCTTTTTATTCAATATGTACAGACCATCTTTCACACCCCCTGATCCGATCGCATCTTTGGTTTCATTATCCTGAAACTCAACACCATTAACTCCAAAAACAACTTCACAATTCAAGTCCTTAGTTGCCTTATGAACCGATAGCAAATTCGAAGTAAATTCTGGGATATATAGGGCTTTAGTTCTCTTCCCAAACACCTCTAAGTCCCCAACCCCCTCTATTGGAACTTCTTTCCCGTTTGCTATCCTAACACTACCCTTATGCGGTTCTACATTCTCCAGCAACTTAGCATCACAAATCATATTATGACTTGCTCCAGAATCTATTATCACGTTTCTCTTAGCCTTAGAGGTAAAGAAACCCTTACCAGATTCCGCTAGCTTTGAGATACTCTTGATGAGGCCCTCCAAATCGCTCTTCCTCACCAATTGGTCTCCTTCCATGCTAGTTACACCCGCAAAGTTCCTAGAGCCTTGACTGCTTCCCTGGCCATTTCCCCTTAGCCGGGCTGGTTTCAAGTGCGGGTAAAGTGTCCAGCACTTCTCCTTAGTGTGCCCTTTCATCCTACAATGGCTACACTCAACAGCTCTCCTTTCTCCATGCCCAAAACTTCTTTGCACCACATGCGCCATCTCACTAGCGGGTTTAAACAACACTCTAGCACCTTCCTCTTTCTGAACTTGTTGACACACTTCATTTAATGTTGGAAGCTTGTCAAATCGAAGGATATGCTGAATGAGTCCCTTGTAAGAGTCATCAAGTGTGAGTAAGAGACCAAACACTTGATCTTGCTCTCTCCTCTCATTCAACTCCTTTGGGTCGTTTGTTGTAGGTCTAAGCATTTCCAGCTCTGCCCACAACCCTCTAAACTCCCCAAACAAGTCCTTGAACGCCTTCCCATTCTGCTGAAGGTCATTCAATGCCTTCTTCACCTCAAAGATCCTTGAAATGTTTGAGATGTCTCCATAAACTCCCTTGAGCGTCTCCCACGGCTCCTTGGAGTTCTCACAGTATGAATAGGCCGCCAGAATAGATGGCTCAAGGGAGCTTTGAAGTGCAGCCAAGACTTGAGCATCTTCTTGCTCCCGCTTCTTCTCCATCATACTGCCCTCTTCAGCCCTTCCTTCTTCAGCATTTCCCACCAAGCTATCAACATACTCCCACAGCCCTCTTCCTCTTAGGACGGTCTTTGTGGTCCTTGACCACAAAATATAGTTATTCCCCTTGAGAATAACTGGTAGAACCATATTCTTGGAGCTTTCCATGACTTGAAATTTTTGATGAATAGTACACACGAAACAGAAAAAAAACAGAGTGATTTGAAATGTTTGAGAGATATGAACGAGTTTAAGATCTTGTTTAGGACCTTAAGTGCTCTGATACCATGTAGATTTTAGAGGATATGAAGATGATTTTAAGGGAGGAAGATTAGAAGATAGGAGTGATGAAGATGAGGAATAGAAGTTTATAATTTCGTGTGTTATGTTTCCTTACAATCCCATACACATATATGCACGATTTACATGAATTATTGAGTGAAAAATATCTCACCAACACCTCTACACAAGTATAGGCGAGCCATGCTTCTCCCAACTGCTCCCACCTACTCCTCTTTGCAACTTGCTCCACTTGTGCTGAGTGAGAAAAAACTGGTCTGCTTCTAACCAATTCAGTTCCTTCTCCACTTCTTGTTTGGTCTCATTTTAGTTGATCTTAGCTACTCATTGGTGCTTTATTTCATGTGCAATGCATGGTATACCTTCTCTTTTTACTCCTGAGCTTTCACCATATTCCAACACACTTGCTATGTTGAGAATATGGATGTGAAGGTCTGTGCACGTGAAAGGAGAGGGGACAATATCAAAGGGAAAGAGTTAGCATGTATAGCAAGTGTGTTGGAATATGGTGAAAGCTCAGGAGTAAAAAGAGAAGGTATACCATGCATTGCACATGAAATAAAGCACCAATGAGTAGCTAAGATCAACTAAAATGAGACCAAACAAAAAGTGGAGAAGGAACTGAATTGGTTAGAAGCAGACCAGTTTTTTCTCACTCAGCACAAGTGGAGCAAGTTGCAAATGTTGATTTTAAGGAGAATAAACTAGAATTAGAAAATATCAAGAACTCAATGAGATTGAAGATGGCTGAGAGAGATTTCTGGAATATTTTTTCTTGTTATTCTATCAATTGAGCTCGGTTTGAATGTGCATACATGTAAGAGAAAAATTTGAAAACAAGACACAGGAATTTACAATGGGTAAAAGACTAACACCCTTGACTTCCTAAAATGGTTAAACATGCTAAGATCAAGGCCTGGGCGTGTTTCTTCTTTGGGTGAGGAGCATGGAGCTTGCCTTTACCCAATGGCTCCTCATATGCTTCTTCTTGGTTTTTCAACCCTTTGATCTGCTTAGAATTCAACCAAGAATCCTTCCTTCTAGTTACATCCCAATGTCTAGTTTTGCCACTCATTAAATCATCAGCTCCACTCTTTTCCTTACTTGTTGCATACGGCACTTCTCCCTTAGTCTTAGAGCATTCGCCAAGTTCCCAGATACTTGCTATGCACTCCAGCTCCTTGCCTTTGTTATTATGTGAACTCGCATTGCTACTTCCCATGTATGCCTTCTCATCCATATTCTCAACACTCCCCCTCAAGATAGGCTGGTAGGGGTCCTTTAAGCCTATCTTGTCATGGATATACTCACATATATTTAGGGAAGTAGCCTTTGTGAAGATGTCTGCCACCTGGTCTCCACTCTTCACAAACTTAGGGATTATTAGCCCATCTTGAATCTTGCCCCGGATGAAGTGACAATCCACTTCAATATGTTTCGTTCTCTCATGAAACACTGGATTTGAAGCTATGTGTATTGCGGCTTGGTTATCGCAATAAAGGGTCATTGGTTTGGTTTCTTGAATACCCAAATCCTTGAGAAGAGCCTTCAGCCATATCATCTCCTTTGTGACTTCCTTCATTGCTCTATACTCAGCTTCAGCACTTGACAATGCAATTACCTTCTGTTTTTTACTCCTCCAAGTGACAAGATTTCCTCCTACAAATGTGCAATACCCAGTTGTAGATTTTCTATCTTGTTTGTCTCCAGCATAGTCTGAATCACAATAGGCTTCCAATTCAGTATTTTCATTGCGACTCAACCATATTCCCTTTCCAGGGTTCCCCTTGAGATACCTAAGTATTCTCTCCACCATGCTCCAATGGTGTGCTTTTGGAGCTTGCATGTGCTGGCTCACCCTATTCACGGCAAAGCATATATCCGGCCGAGTTATAGTTAAGTAAATTAGTTTTCCAACTAACCTTTGATATTGCTTGACATCAGGCCACATTTCCTCCTTACTCACATCTTGATAGCCTTCTTCAATGGGCGTTTTTGCTGGCTTCGACCCTAACTTGCCGGTTTCCTTTAGTAAGTCAATCACATACTTCCTTTGTGATATAAACATCCCATTTGGCTCTCTGATCATCTCAATGCCCAAGAAATACCTCAGCTCTCCCAAATCTTTTATATCAAACGTGGAGCTCAGAATTACCTTGGTCCTTTTAACTCCTTCAACATCACTTCCGGTGATGATGATATCATCTACATAGATAAGAACAGCCACTAGCCCCTCTTTACTCCTCTTGGTGAATAGAGTATGATCAGCTTCCGACTTCACAAATTCCTTCTCCAGCAAGCATCTGCTCAGTCTTTGGTACCAGGCCCTCGAGGATTGTTTCAACCCATAAATAGCTTTCTTCAATTCACAGACCTGATTTGTACCTGTACCATATCCTTGTGGAAGAGCCATAAAGACTTCCTCTTCTAGGTCTCCTTGTAAAAAGGCATTTTTTACATCCATTTGCCATAACTCCCATGACAAGTTAACCGCAATGGATAGGAGAACCCTTACCGAATGCAATTTTGCCACCAGAGCAAAAGTTTCTGTATAATCTTCTCCATAGACTTGTGTGTATCCCTTTGCCACTAGTCTCGCTTTGTATCTCTCGACTTCACCATTGCTTTTATACTTGATAGTATAAACCCATCTACATCCCACTAGCTTCTTCCCTCTTGGCAGCTCAGTCAAATTCCATGTATTGTTTCTCACCATAGAGCTGATCTCTTCTTCCATGGCTTTAACCCATCTCTCGTCTCTACATGCTTCCTCATATGATGCTGGGACTTGATGTTCATCAATCTTGGTGAGGTAAGCTTGCTGCTCAGCACCTAAATAGGACACTGAACTATATGCTTCAATAGGATATTTTATGTCACTTACGGTTAATTTTCTTCTCTTCGAAGTACATGATCTACTTGGTAAGGGAGGGATGCTGTCGCCTATAGGTTCAGAATCAAAGTCTGCCGTACGCCCAGAACATCCCTCACCTACGGTAGACTTCACCTCAGATCCTATATGCTCTTGTTGAACCGTAGCTAATCCATTGTAATACACCCTAGTGTTTTTCCAATTTTCCGGGCCATGCCTTATCCGTTGGCTTCTTCTTAGAGGGGGTTCTTGAGTTACCTCAACTTCTTCATGTTCAGACTCCCCCTCACCACTTGCAAGTTCTGATTCTTCAACCAGTTCGGAATCCCTTGGTAGTGAGCTTGTATCCGATGAGAGTTGCTCATTGTCTTCTTCTTCCTCTTCACCTCCTTGCTCATTCTGAGATATCCCTTGCTCATCATTACCTCCATTCGAACCATTGACATCTGCCAAGATGCTTCTTAGCACTCGCTCTCTGTCTATGCCCGAGCTCACAATGTCATCTAAATCCTCCCATTTTTTTTCTTCAAAATACCCACAATTCTCATCAAAACGCACCTCTCTTGACACATATATCCTATTAGTTTCTGGATGGAAACACTTGTATCCCTTCTGAGTGCTTGAGTATCCCACAAAAATACATTTGATGCTTTTTGGCTCAAGTTTACTCCTTAGTGCATCAGGGGTAAAGACATAGCATTTACACCCGAAAACTCTTAGGTGATCAATGCTTGGCTTTACTCCATTCAAAATTTCAAATGGAGACTTGTGGCTCAGACTTTCTGTGGGTAAACGATTAATCACATAGCATGCCGCTGTAGATTTTAGAGGATATGA
This sequence comes from Cardamine chenopodiifolia, assembly GCA_963922655.1. Classification (NCBI taxonomy): domain Eukaryota; kingdom Viridiplantae; phylum Streptophyta; class Magnoliopsida; order Brassicales; family Brassicaceae; genus Cardamine; species Cardamine chenopodiifolia. The sequence continues at coordinate 13,825,552 of OZ000481.1, read as the reverse complement.
AGATGATTTTAAGGGAGGAAGATTAGAAGATAGGAGTGATGAAGATGATGAATAGAAGTTTATAATTTCGTGTGTAATGTTTCCTTACAATCCCATACACATATATGCACGATTTACATGAATTATTGAGTGAAAAATATCTCACCAACACCTCTACACAAGTATAGGCAAGCCATGCTTCTCCCAACTGCTCCCACCTACTCCTCTTTGCAACTTGCTCCACTTGTGCTGAGTGAGAAAAAACTGGTCTGCTTCTAACCAATTCAGTTCCTTCTCCACTTCTTGTTTGGTCTCATTTTAGTTATTCTTAGCTACTCATTGGTGCTTTATTTCATGTGCAATGCATGGTATACCTTCTCTTTTTACTCCTGAGCTTTCACCATATTCCAACACACTTGCTATACATGCTAACTCTTTCCCTTTGATATTGTCCCATCTCCTTTCACGTGCACAGACCTTCACATCCATATTCTCAACACTCCCCCTCAAGATAGGCTGGTAGGGGTCCATTAAGCCGATCTTGCCATGGATGTATTCACAGATGCGTGAAGAAGTAGCCTTTGTAAATATATCCGCCATTTGATCTCCACTCTTCACAAACTTGGGAACCACAACTCCCTCCTGAATCTTGTCTCGGATGAAATGACAATCCACCTCAATGTGTTTTGTCCTTTCATGAAACACCGGGTTTGAAGCTATGTGTATTGCTGCTTGGTTATCACAATACAATGTCATTGGTTTGTCTTCTTGAACTCCCAAGTCATGTAGAAGCGCCTTCAGCCATATCATTTCTTTTGTGGCTTCTCTCATTGCTCTATACTCAGCTTCAGCACTAGATAGAGAGATTACCTTTTGTTTTTTGCTTCTCCAGGTGACAAGATTCCCACCTACGAATGTACAATAACCGGTTGTAGACTTTCTATCTTGTCTATCCCCAGCCCAATCCGCATCACAAAACGCTTCTACATCTGCTCTTCCATGACACTCTAGCCAAATACCTCTTCCTGGGTTTCCTTTTAGATATCTCAAGATCCTTTCAATCATTCCCCAATGGTGTGTTGTTGGCGCTTGCATGTGTTGACTTACTTTATTCACCGCAAAACAAATATCTGGCCTTGTTATGGTCAAATAGATTAGTTTACCAACTAACCTTTGGTACTGCTTGATGTCAGACCATATCTCCACGTTGCTCTCTTCTTGGTAACCTTCTTCAATAGGAGTCTTAGCCGGTTTACACCCAAGCTTCCCAGTTTCTTTTAGTAAGTCGATCACATACTTCCTTTGCGATATAAACATTCCCTTTTCCTCTCTGCTCATCTCAATTCCTAGGAAGTATTTGAGCTCTCCTAGGTCTTTTATATCAAACGTAGAGTTTAGATCCTCCTTAGTCCGTTTCATCTCCTCACAATCACTTCCCGTAACAATAATGTCATCCACGTAGATAAGCACCACAACTATCCCATTTTTGCTCCTTTTGGTAAAGAGAGAGTGATCCGCTTCAGATTTTACAAACCCTTTCTCCAACAGGCACCGGCTTAACCGTTGGTACCAAGCTCTAGGAGATTGTTTCAAGCCGTATATAGCCTTCTTTAATCTACACACTTGATCTGAACTTGCTCCATAACCTTGTGGAAGTTCCATAAACACTTCTTCTTCTAAATCCCCTTGTAAGAAAGCGTTTCTCACATCCATTTGCCACAAATTCCATGACAGATTAATGGCAATGGATAGTAGAACCCTCACCAAGTGCAACTTCGCTACTGGAGCAAAAGTTTCAGTATAATCTTCTCCATATACTTGTGTATATCCTTTTGCCACTAGTCTAGCTTTATACCTCTCAATTTCACCATTGCTCTTGTATTTGATAGTATACACCCATCTACATCCCACAAGTTTCTTCCCACTAGGCAATTTTGTCAAGTCCCAAGTATTATTTCTCAACATAGATGCAATCTCTTCCCTCATGGCATCAACCCATAACTTGTCCATGCTTGCTTCCTCATAAGAATTAGGTACTTTTCTATCAATAGTGCTCAGAAATGCCTGATGATCAGCTGGAGTATTAGAAACCGAGTAGTATTCTTCAATAGGATATCTTATGGCTATCTTCTCTTCTTGTGCGGTGTTATGCTTAAGGGACAAGAAGGAGACGCTGTCGCCTATAGGATCAGGATCTAAGCCTGCCGTACGCCCAGTACATCCCTCTCTTGTCCCAAGCACAACATCAGTTCCCATGTGATCTTGATAAGCCATAGCCATCCCATTGTAATACACTCTAGTATTTTTCCAATTTTCAGGTCCGTGTCTTATCCTTTGGCTTCTTCTTAATTGAGGAGCTTGCACTTCTTCCACTTCTTCAGATTCTATCTCCCCCTCACCTCTTGTACTCTCCTCTTCTTCTACCAGTTCTGAGTCTAATGGTAAAGTATCCGGAACTATCGGAAGCTGCTCACTTTCTTCTACTTCTTCTTCACCCCTCTGCTCATTATCATCACTCTCCCGGCCATCTATGCTTTCCCAAATGCTTCTTAGAACTTGATCTCTATCTGCATTTGAGTCCATAATCTCATCTAAGTCTTCCCATTTCTTTTTTTCGAAGTAACCATACTCTTCCTCAAATTGCACCTCCCTTGACACATACATTCTATTAGTCTCCGGTTTAAGACATTTGTATCCTTTTTGAGTACTTGAGTATCCCACAAACACACACTTAATACTCTTTGGCTCTAACTTATTTCTTTGTGCCTCTGGAACAAGGACATAGCATCTACACCCAAAGACTCTCAAGTGACTGATACTCGGCTTTACACCATTCAAAACTTCAAATGGTGACTTGTAACTCAAGCTTTCAGTGGGTATGCGGTTGATTAAGTAAGCTGCCGCCATCACTGCATCTCCCCACAGATTCTTAGGAACTCCCCTATCAAACATCATGCTCCTAGCTACTTCTAACAAATGTCTATTCTTCCTCTCTGCTATCCCATTTTGTTGAGGTGTATAGGCGCAAGTTGTCTGATGTACTATCCCTTTCTCATTCACAAACTCCCTAAACTGTATGCTCATGTATTCTCCGCCATTATCACTTCTTAGTATCTTAATCTTGGTATCATACTGATTGAGCACATAGTTATAGAAGTTCTGAAATGATTCAAGCACTTGATCCTTAGAGCGCATCAATGTTACCCATGTATACTTTGATTTTTGATCGATGAAGGAAACAAAGTACTTATATTGATCTCTTGAAGTACACGGAGCAGACCATACATCAGAGTGTATTAACTCAAAAGACTTCTTATACATAGTAGTAGATTCTGGAAACACTTTCCTACAATGCTTCCCCAAAATACATGCTTCACACGCCTCCTTGGGTACTGAATGGTTGGGCAAGACCATGCTGAGCACCTTGTGACTTGGGTGACCAAGGCGAGAATGCCATAAAGGGCTTGATCCAACCGAACTGACCGCAAGCGCTTTCAACTCTTTATCCTTTTTATTCAATATGTACAGACCATCTTTCACACCCCCTGATCCGATCGCATCTTTGGTTTCATTATCCTGAAACTCAACACCATTAACTCCAAAAACAACTTTACAATTCAAGTCCTTAGTTGCCTTATGAACCGATAGCAAATTCGAAGTAAATTCTGGGATATATAGGGCTTTAGTTCTCTTCCCAAACACCTCTAAGTCCCCAACCCCCTCTATTGGAACTTCTTTCCCGTTTGCTATCCTAACACTACCCTTATGCGGTTCTACATTCTCCAGCAACTTAGCATCACAAATCATATTATGACTTGCTCCAGAATCTATTATCACGTTTCTCTTAGCCTTAGAGGTAAAGAAACCCTTACCAGATTCCGCTAGCTTTGAGATACTCTTGATGAGGCCCTCCAAATCGCTCTTCCTCACCAATTGGTCTCCTTCCATGCTAGTTACACCCGCAAAGTTCCTAGAGCCTTGACTGCTTCCCTGGCCATTTCCTCTTAGCCGGGCTGGTTTCAAGTGCGGGTAAAGTGTCCAGCACTTCTCCTTAGTGTGCCCTTTCATCCTACAATGGCTACACTCAACAGCTCTCCTTTCTCCATGCCCAAAACTTCTTTGCACCACATGCGCCATCTCACTAGCGGGTTTAAACAACACTCTAGCACCTTCCTCTTTCTGAACTTGTTGACACACTTCATTTAATGTTGGAAGCTTGTCAAATCGAAGGATATGCTGAATGAGTCCCTTGTAAGAGTCATCAAGTGTGAGTAAGAGACCAAACACTTGATCTTGCTCTCTCCTCTCATTCAACTCCTTTGGGTCATTTGTTGTAGGTCTAAGCATTTCCAGCTCTGCCCACAACCCTCTAAACTCCCCAAACAAGTCCTTGAACGCCTTCCCATTCTGCTGAAGGTCATTCAATGCCTTCTTCACCTCAAAGATCCTTGAAATGTTTGAGATGTCTCCATAAACTCCCTTGAGCGTCTCCCACAGCTCCTTGGAGTTCTCACAGTATGAATAGGCCGCCAGAATAGATGGCTCAAGGGAGCTTTGAAGTGCAGCCAAGACTTGAGCATCTTCTTGCTCCCGCTTCCTCTCCATCATATTGCCCTCTTCAGCCCTTCCTTCTTCAGCATTTCCCACCAAGCTATCAACATACTCCCACAGCCCTCTTCCTCTTAGGACTGTCTTTGTGGTCCTTGACCACAAAATATAGTTATTCCCCTTGAGAATAACTGGTAGAACCATATTCTTGGAGCTTTCCATGACTTGAAATTTTTGGTGAATAGTACACACGAAACAGAAAAAAACCAGAGTGATTTGAAATGTTTGAGAGATATGAATGAGTTTAAGATCTTGTTTAGGACCTTAAGTGCTCTGATACCATGTAGATTTTAGAGGATATGAAGATGATTTTAAGGGAGGAAGATTAGAAGATAGGAGTGATGAAGATGATGAATAGAAGTTTATAATTTCGTGTGTAATGTTTCCTTACAATCCCATACACATATATGCACGATTTACATGAATTATTGAGTGAAAAATATCTCACCAACACCTCTACACAAGTATAGGCGAGCCATGCTTCTCCCAACTGCTCCCACCTACTCCTCTTTGCAACTTGCTCCACTTATGCTGAGTGAGAAAAAACTGGTCTGCTTCTAACCAATTCAGTTCCTTCTCCACTTCTTGTTTGGTCTCATTTTAGTTGATCTTAGCTACTCATTGGTGCTTTATTTCATGTGCAATGCATGGTATACCTTCTCTTTTTACTCCTGAGCTTTCACCATATTCCAACACACTTGCTATACATGCTAACTCTTTCCCTTTGATATTGTCCCCTCTCCTTTCACGTGCACAGACCTTCACATCCATATTCTCAACAGCCGCCATCACAGCATCTCCCCAAAAACTCTTAGGCACGCCTCTATCAAACATCATACTTCTAGCCACCTCCAGCAAATGTCTATTCTTTCTCTCGGAAACTCCATTCTGCTGAGGTGTGTATGCACAAGAAGTCTGGTGAATTATCCCATTGTCATCCAGCAACTTCTTGAATCTATTACTCATATACTCTCCACCATTATCACTCCTAAGGATCTTGATCTTTGTACCAAACTGATTCAGTGTATAATTGTAGAATTTTTGAAATGATTCAAATACTTGATCCTTAGAGCTCATTAGAGTTACCCAAGTGTACTTTGACCTTTGATTAATGAAAGACACGAAATACTTATATTGATCTTTTGAAGTACAGGGGGCTGACCACACATCAGAATGTATCAACTCAAAACACTTCTCATACACAGTAGTAGATTCCGGAAACACTTTCCTACAATGCTTCCCTAAGACACATGCTTCACACTCTTTATTAGGTAAGGTGAGGTTGGGCAGGACCATGCTGAGCACCTTGTGACTTGGATGACCAAGGCGTGAGTGCCATAAAGGGCTTGAACCAACCAGACTAACCGCAAACGACTCCATCACTCCATCTTCTTTATTCAGCAAATACAAACCACCTTCCACATTCCCTACTCCGATTACTTCCTTAGTCTCATTATCCTGAAACTCAACATCATTAGATCCAAAAATAACTTTGCAATCTAGATCCTTAGTTGCTTTATATACCGAGAGTAAGTTAGATGTGAATTCCGGAATGTATAAGGCCTTAGTATTTTTCCTAAACACTTTTAGGTCTCCAATTCCTTCTATTTGAACCTCTTTTCCATTTGCAACTTTAACATTTCCTTCACAAGGCTTAATATTTGTTAACAGCTTGGCATTACAAATCATGTTATGACTTGCTCCAGAATCTATTATCACCTTCTCCCTAGCTTTAGAGGTAAAGAAAACCTTACCAGACTCAGCTAGCTTAGCAATACTCTTGATGAGAGCTTCCAGGTCGCTTTTCCTCACCAAGTTGTCATTTTCCATGTTTGCTACTCCAGCAAAGTTCCTTGGTCCTTGACTACTTCCTTGGCCATTTCCCCTTAGCCTAGCTGGCTTTAAATGTGGGTGCAAGGTCCAGCATTTTTCCTTAGTATGTCCTTTCATCTTGCAATGCTCACATTCCAGACTCCTTCTTTCTCCATAGAGTTGGCTCCTATGTGCAGCATGTGCCATTTCGCTTGATGCTTTGAACAAGCCCCTAGACCCTTCCTCCTTTTGGATCTGTTGACAGACTTCATTCAGCGTTGGAAGCTTGTCAAAGCGAAGGATGTGTTGAATGAGGCTCTTGTAGGACTCATTTAACGTGAGTAGTAGCCCAAACACCTGGTCCTGTTCCCTCCTCTCATTCAATTCCTTGGGGTCATTTGTTGCTGGCCTGAGCATCTCAAGCTCAGCCCATAAGCCTCTAAATACCCCAAATAGATCCTTGAATGCCTTTCCATCTTGCTGAAGGTCATTCAACGCTTTCTTCACCTCAAAAATCCTAGAAATGTTTGAGATGTCTCCATACACTCCTTTGAGTGTGTCCCACAGCTCCTTGGCTGTCTCACAGTAGGAGTAAGCAGCGAGTATTGATGGCTCTAGAGAGCTCTGGAGCACTGCAAGAACTTGTTGGTCTTCTTGCTCCCACTTCTGCCCCTTCACAACGCCATCACCTGCTGCTCCTTCTCCAGCTACCTCCTCTGGAGTTTCCACATAACTCCATAGACCTCTGCTTCTTAGAGCAGTTCTTGTAGTCCTTGACCACAACAAGTAGTTGCTCCCTTTGAAGACAACCGGCAGTACAACTTTTTTCTGCATCTCCATAGGTTTTCTTTCTTATCTTCAAAACCCAGCTTGAGAATATGGAGAGAAATAAGGGAACAAGAAAAAATCTGAGAGAGAAAGTTTTAGATGAGAAAGAAACAGTTTAGAAGATTTTCAAGGATCTCTAAACATGCTCTGATACCATGTTGATTTTAAGGAGAATAAACTAGAATTAGAAAATATCAAGAACTCAATGAGATTGAAGATGGCTGAGAGAGATTTCTGGAATATTTTTTCTTGTTATTCTATCAATTGAGCTCGGTTTGAATGTGCATACATGTAAGAGAAAAATTTGAAAACAAGACACAGGAATTTACAATGGGTAAAAGACTAACACCCTTGACTTCCTAAAATGGTTAAACATGCTAAGATCAAGGCCTGGGCGTGTTTCTTCTTTGGGTGAGGAGCATGGAGCTTGCCTTTACCCAATGGCTCCTCATATGCTTCTTCTTGGTTTTTCAACCCTTTGATCTGCTTAGAATTCAACCAAGAATCCTTCCTTCTAGTTACATCCCAATGTCTAGTTTTGCCACTCATTAAATCATCAGCTCCACTCTTTTCCTTACTTGTTGCATACGGCACTTCTCCCTTAGTCTTAGAGCATTCGCCAAGTTCCCAGATACTTGCTATGCACTCCAGCTCCTTGCCTTTGTTATTATGTGAACTCGCATTGCTACTTCCCATGTATGCCTTCTCATCCATATTCTCAACAGCAAAGAGGAGTAGGTGGGAGCAGTTGGGAGAAGCATGGCTCGCCTATACTTGTGTAGAGGTGTTGGTGAGATATTTTTCACTCAATAATTCATGTAAATCGTGCATATATGTGTATGGGATTGTAAGGAAACATTACACACGAAATTGTAAACTTCTATTCATCATCTTCATCACTCCTATCTTCTAATCTTCCTCCCTTAAAATCATCTTCATATCCTCTAAAATCTACATGGTATCAGAGCACTTAAGGTCCTAAACAAGATCTTAAACTCATTCATATCTCTCAAACATTTCAAATCACTCTGTTTTTTTTCTGTTTCGTGTGTACTATTCACCAAAAATTTCAAGTCATGGAAAGCTCCAAGAATATGGTTCTACCAGTTATTCTCAAGGGGAATAACTATATTTTGTGGTCAAGGACCACAAAGACAGTCCTAAGAGGAAGAGGGCTGTGGGAGTATGTTGATAGCTTGGTGGGAAATGCTGAAGAAGGAAGGGCTGAAGAGGGCAGTATGATGGAGAGGAAGCGGGAGCAAGAAGATGCTCAAGTCTTGGCTGCACTTCAAAGCTCCCTTGAGCCATCTATTCTGGCGGCCTATTCATACTGTGAGAACTCCAAGGAGCCGTGGGAGACGCTCAAGGGAGTTTATGGAGACATCTCAAACATTTCAAGGATCTTTGAGGTGAAGAAGGCATTGAATGACCTTCAGCAGAATGGGAAGGCGTTCAAGGACTTGTTTGGGGAGTTTAGAGGGTTGTGGGCAGAGCTGGAAATGCTTAGACCTACAACAAACGACCCAAAGGAGTTGAATGAGAGGAGAGAGCAAGATCAAGTGTTTGGTCTCTTACTCACACTTGATGACTCTTACAAGGGACTCATTCAGCATATCCTTCGATTTGACAAGCTTCCAACATTAAATGAAGTGTGTCAACAAGTTCAGAAAGAGGAAGGTGCTAGAGTGTTGTTTAAACCCGCTAGTGAGATGGCGCATGTGGTGCAAAGAAGTTTTGGGCATGGAGAAAGGAGAGCTGTTGAGTGTAGCCATTGTAGGATGAAAGGGCACACTAAGGAGAAGTGCTGGACACTTTACCCGCACTTGAAACCAGCCTGGCTAAGAGGAAATGGCCAGGGAAGCAGTCAAGGCTCTAGGAACTTTGCGGGTGTAACTAGCATGGAAGGAGACCAATTGGTGAGGAAGAGCGATTTGGAGGGCCTCATCAAGAGTATCTCAAAGCTAGCGGAATCTGGTAAGGGTTTCTTTACCTCTAAGGCTAAGAGAAACGTGATAATAGATTCTGGAGCAAGTCATAATATGATTTGTGATGCTAAGTTGCTGGAGAATGTAGAACCGCATAAGGGTAGTGTTAGGATAGCAAACGGGAAAGAAGTTCCAATAGAGGGGGTTGGGGACTTAGAGGTGTTTGGGAAGAGAACTAAAGCCCTATATATCCCAGAATTTACTTCGAATTTGCTATCGGTTCATAAGGCAACTAAGGACTTGAATTGTAAAGTTGTTTTTGGAGTTAATGGTGTTGAGTTTCAGGATAATGAAACCAAAGATGCGATCGGATCAGGGGGTGTGAAAGATGGTCTGTACATATTGAATAAAAAGGATAAAGAGTTGAAAGCGCTTGCGGTCAGTTCGGTTGGATCAAGCCCTTTATGGCATTCTCGCCTTGGTCACCCAAGTCACAAGGTGCTCAGCATGGTCTTGCCCAACCATTCAGTACCCAAGGAGGCGTGTGAAGCATGTATTTTGGGGAAGCATTGTAGGAAAGTGTTTCCAGAATCTACTACTATGTATAAGAAGTCTTTTGAGTTAATACACTCTGATGTATGGTCTGCTCCGTGTACTTCAAGAGATCAATATAAGTACTTTGTTTCCTTCATCGATCAAAAATCAAAGTATACATGGGTAACATTGATGCGCTCTAAGGATCAAGTGCTTGAATCATTTCAGAACTTCTATAACTATGTGCTCAATCAGTATGATACCAAGATTAAGATACTAAGAAGTGATAATGGCGGAGAATACATGAGCATACAGTTTAGGGAGTTTGTGAATGAGAAAGGGATAGTACATCAGACAACTTGCGCCTATACACCTCAACAAAATGGGATAGCAGAGAGGAAGAATAGACATTTGTTAGAAGTGGCTAGGAGCATGATGTTTGATAGGGGAGTTCCTAAGAATCTGTGGGGAGATGCAGTGATGGCGGCAGCTTACTTAATCAACCGCATACCTACTGAAAGCTTGAGTTACAAGTCACCATTTGAAGTTTTGAATGGTGTGAAGCCGAGTATCAGTCACTTGAGAGTCTTTGGGTGTAGATGCTATGTCCTTGTTCCAGAGGCACAAAGAAATAAGTTAGAGCCAAAGAGTATTAAGTGTGTGTTTGTGGGATACTCAAGTACTCAAAAAGGATACAAATGTCTTAAACCGGAGACTAATAGAATGTATGTGTCAAGGGAGGTGCAATTTGAGGAAGAGTATGGTTACTTCGAAAAAAAGAAATGGGAAGACTTAGATGAGATTATGGACTCAAATGCAGATAGAGATCAAGTTCTAAGAAGCATTTGGGAAAGCATAGATGGCCGGGAGAGTGATGATAATGAGCAGAGGGGTGAAGAAGAAGTAGAAGAAAGTGAGCAGCTTCCGATAGTTTCGGATACTTTACCATTAGACTCAGAACTGGTAGAAGAAGAGGAGAGTACAAGAGGTGAGGGGGAGATAGAATCTGAAGAAGTGGAAGAAGTGCAAGCTCCTCAATTAAGAAGAAGCCAAAGGATAAGACACGGACCTGAAAATTGGAAAAATACTAGAGTGTATTACAATGGGATGGCTATGGCTTATCAAGATCACATGGGAACTGATGTTGTGCTTGGGACAAGAGAGGGATGTACTGGGCGTACGGCAGGCTTAGATCCTGATCCTATAGGCGACAGCGTCTCTTTCTTGTCCCTTAAGCATAACACCGCACAAGAAGAGAAGATAGCCATAAGATATCCTATTGAAGAATACTACTCGGTTTCTAATACTCCAGCTGATCATCAGGTATTTCTGAGCACTATTGATAGAAAAGTACCTAATTCTTATGAGGAAGCAAGCATGGACAAGTTATGGGTTGATGCCATGAGGGAAGAGATTGCATCTATGTTGAGAAATAATACTTGGGACTTGACAAAATTGCCTAGTGGGAAGAAACTTGTGGGATGTAGATGGGTGTATACTATCAAATACAAGAGCAATGGTGAAATTGAGAGGTATAAAGCTAGACTAGTGGCAAAAGGATATACACAAGTATATGGAGAAGATTATACTGAAACTTTTGCTCCAGTAGCGAAGTTGCACTCGGTGAGGGTTCTACTATCCATTGCCATTAATCTGTCATGGAATTTGTGGCAAATGGATGTGAGAAACGCTTTCTTACAAGGGGATTTAGAAGAAGAAGTGTTTATGGAACTTCCACAAGGTTATGGAGCAAGTTCAGATCAAGTGTGTAGATTAAAGAAGGCTATATACGGCTTGAAACAATCTCCTAGAGCTTGGTACCAACGGTTAAGCCGGTGCCTGTTGGAGAAAGTGTTTGTAAAATCTGAAGCGGATCACTCTCTCTTTACCAAAAGGAGCAAAAATGGGATAGTTGTGGTGCTTATCTACGTGGATGACATTATTGTTACGGGAAGTGATTGTGAGGAGATGAAACGAACTAAGGAGGATCTAAACTCTACGTTTGATATAAAAGACCTAGGAGAGCTCAAATACTTCCTAGGAATTGAGATGAGCAGAGAGGAAAAGGGAATGTTTTTATCGCAAAGGAAGTATGTGATCGACTTACTAAAAGAAACTGGGAAGCTTGGGTGTAAACCGGCTAAGACTCCTATTGAAGAAGGTTACCAAGAAGAGAGCAACGTGGAGATATGGTCTGACATCAAGCAGTACCAAAGGTTAGTTGGTAAACTAATCTATTTGACCATAACAAGGCCAGATATTTGTTTTGCGGTGAATAAAGTAAGTCAACACATGCAAGCGCCAACAACACACCATTGGGGAATGATTGAAAGGATCTTGAGATATCTAAAAGGAAACCCAGGAAGAGGTATTTGGCTAGAGTGTCATGGAAGAGCAGATGTAGAAGCGTTTTGTGATGCGGATTGGGCTGGGGATAGACAAGATAAAAAGTCTACAACCGGTTATTGTACATTCGTAGGTGGGAATCTTGTCACCTGGAGAAGCAAAAAACAAAAGGTAATCTCTCTATCTAGTGCTGAAGCTGAGTATAGAGCAATGAGAGAAGCCACAAAAGAAATGATATGGCTGAAGGCGCTTCTACATGACTTGGGAGTTCAAGAAGACAAACCAATGACATTGTATTGTGATAACCAAGCAGCAATACACATAGCTTCAAACCCGGTGTTTCATGAAAGGACAAAACACATTGAGGTGGATTGTCATTTCATCCGAGACAAGATTCAGGAGGGAGTTGTGGTTCCCAAGTTTGTGAAGAGTGGAGAACAAATGGCGGATATATTTACAAAGGCTAGTTCTTCACGCATCTGTGAATACATCCATGGCAAGATCGGCTTAATGGACCCCTACCAGCCTATCTTGAGGGGGAGTGTTGAGAATATGGATGTGAAGGTCTGTGCACGTGAAAGGAGAGGGGACAATATCAAAGGGAAAGAGTTAGCATGTATAGCAAGTGTGTTGGAATATGGTGAAAGCTCAGGAGTAAAAAGAGAAGGTATACCATGCATTGCACATGAAATAAAGCACCAATGAGTAGCTAAGATCAACTAAAATGAGACCAAACAAGAAGTGGAGAAGGAACTGAATTGGTTAGAAGCAGACCAGTTTTTTCTCACTCAGCACAAGTGGAGCAAGTTGCAAAGAGGAGTAGGTGGGAGCAGTTGGGAGAAGCATGGCTCGCCTATACTTGTGTAGAGGTGTTGGTGAGATATTTTTCACTCAATAATTCATGTAAATCGTGCATATATGTGTATGGGATTGTAAGGAAACATTACACACGAAATTATAAACTTCTATTCATCATCTTCATCACTCCTATCTTCTAATCTTCCTCCCTTAAAATCATCTTCATATCCTCTAAAATCTACATGCTATACATGCTAACTCTTTCCCTTTGATATTGTCCCCTCTCCTTTCACGTGCACAGACCTTCACATCCATATTCTCAACAGAACTGACCGCAAGCACTTTCAACTCTTTATCCTTTTTATTCAATATGTACAAACCATCTTTCACACCCCCTGATCCGATCGCATCTTTGGTTTCATTATCCTGAAACTCAACACCATTAACTCCAAAAACAACTTTACAATTCAAGTCCTTAGTTGCCTTATGAACTGATAGCAAATTCGAAGTAAATTCTGGGATATATAAGGCTTTAGTTCTCTTCCCAAACACTTCTAAGTCCCCAACACCCTCTATTGGAACTTCTTTCCCGTTTGGTATCCTAACACTACCCTTATGAGGTTCTACATTCTCCAGCAACTTAGCATCACAAATCATATTATGACTTGCTCCTGAATCTATTATCACATTTCTCTTAGCCTTAGAGGTAAAGAAACCTTTACCAGATTCTGCTAGCTTTGAGATACTCTTGATGAGGCCCTCCAAATCGCTCTTCCTCACCAATTGGTCTCCTTCCATGCTAGTTACACCTGCAAAGTTTCTAGCACCTTGACTGCTTCCCTGGAAACTTCTTCTTAGCCGGGCTGGTTTTTCTGAGAATATGGATGAGAAGGCATACATGGGAAGTAGCAATGCGAGTTCACATAATAACAAAGGCAAGGAGCTGGAGTGCATAGCAAGTATCTGGGAACTTGGCGAATGCTCTAAGACTAAGGGAGAAGTGCCGTATGCAACAAGTAAGGAAAAGAGTGGAGCTGATGATTTAATGAGTGGCAAAACTAGACATTGGGATGTAACTAGAAGGAAGGATTCTTGGTTGAATTCTAAGCAGATCAAAGGGTTGAAAAACCAAGAAGAAGCACATGAGGAGCCATTGGGTAAAGGCAAGCTCCATGCTCCTCACCCAAAGAAGAAACACGCCCAGGCCTTGATCTTAGCATGTTTAACCATTTTAGCAAGTTAAGGGTGTTAGTCCTTTAACCATTGTAAATTCCTGTGTCTTCTTTTTGAATTTTTTCTCTTACATATATGCAATGTAAACCGAGCTCAATTGATAGAATAACAAGGAAAATATTCCAGAAATCTCTCTCAGCCATCTTCAATCTCATTGAGTTCTTGATATTTCCTAATTCTAGTTTATTCTCCTTAAAATCAACATGGTATCAGAGCATGTTTAGAGATCCTTGAAAATCTTCTAAACTGTTTCTTTCTCATCTAAAAGTTTCTCTCTCAGATTTTTTCTTGTTCCCTTATTTCTCTCCATATTCTCAAGCTGGTTGTTGAAGATAAGAAAGAAAACCTATGGAGATGCAGAAACAACTTGTACTGCCGGTTGTCTTCAAAGGGAGCAACTACTTGCTGTGGTCAAGGACTACAAGAACTGCTCTAAGAAGCAGAGGTCTATGGAGTTATGTGGAAACTCCAGAAGAGGTAGCTGGAGAAGGAGCAGCGGGTGATGGCATTGTGAAGGGGCAGAAGTGGGAGCAAGAAGACCAACAAGTTCTTGCAGTGCTCCAGAGCTCTCTAGAGCCATCAATACTCGCTGCTTACTCCTACTGTGAGACAGCCAAGGAGCTGTGGGACACACTCAAAGGAGTGTATGGAGACATCTCAAACATTTCTAGGATTTTTGAGGTGAAGAAAGCGTTGAATGACCTTCAGCAAGATGGAAAGGCATTCAAGGATCTATTTGGGGTATTTCGAGGCTTATGGGCTGAGCTTGAGATGCTCAGGCCAGCAACAAATGACCCCAAGGAATTGAATGAGAGGAGGGAACAGGACCAGGTGTTTGGGCTACTACTCACGTTAAATGAGTCATACAAGAGCCTCATGCAACACATCCTTCGCTTTGACAAGCTTCCAACGCTGAATGAAGTCTGTCAACAGATCCAAAAGGAGGAAGGGTCTAGGGGCTTGTTCAAAGCATCAAGCGAAATGGCACATGCTGCACATAGGAGCCAACTCTATGGAGAAAGAAGGAGTCTGGAATGTGAGCATTGCAAGATGAAAGGACATACTAAGGAAAAATGCTGGACCTTGCACCCACATTTAAAGCCAGCTAGGCTAAGAGGAAATGGCCAAGGAAGTAGTCAAGGACCAAGGAACTTTGCTGGAGTAGCAAACGTGGAAAATGACAACTTGGTGAGGAAAAGCGACCTGGAAGCTCTCATCAAGAGTATTGCTAAGCTAGCTGAGTCTGGTAAGGTTTTCTTTACCTCTAAAGCTAGGGAGAAGGTGATAATAGATTCTGGAGCAAGTCATAACATGATTTGTAATGCCAAGCTGTTAACAAATATTAAGCCTTGTGAAGGAAATGTTAAAGTTGCAAATGGAAAAGAGGTTCAAATAGAAGGAATTGGAGACCTAAAAGTGTTTAGGAAAAATACTAAGGCCTTATACATTCCGGAATTCACATCTAACTTACTCTCGGTATATAAAGCAACTAAGGATCTAGATTGCAAAGTTATTTTTGGATCTAATGATGTTGAGTTTCAGGATAATGAGACTAAGGAAGTAATCGGAGTAGGGAATGTGGAAGGTGGTTTGTATTTGCTGAATAAAGAAGATGGAGTGATGGAGTCGTTTGCGGTTAGTCTGGTTGGTTCAAGCCCTTTATGGCACTCACGCCTTGGTCATCCAAGTCACAAGGTGCTCAGCATGGTCCTGCCCAACCTCACCTTACCTAATAAGGAGTGTGAAGCATGTATCTTAGGGAAGCATTGTAGGAAAGTGTTTCCGGAATCTACTACTGTGTATGAGAAGTGTTTTGAGTTGATACATTCTGATGTGTGGTCAGCCCCCTGTACTTCAAAAGATCAATATAAGTATTTCGTGTCTTTCATTGATCAAAGGTCAAAGTACACTTGGGTAACTCTAATGAGCTCTAAGGATCAAGTATTTGAATCATTTCAAAAATTCTACAATTATACACTGAATCAGTTTGGTACAAAGATCAAGATCCTTAGGAGTGATAATGGTGGAGAGTATATGAGTAATAGATTCAAGAAGTTGCTGGATGACAATGGGATAATTCACCAGACTTCTTGTGCATACACACCTCAGCAGAATGGAGTTTCCGAGAGAAAGAATAGACATTTGCTGGAGGTGGCTAGAAGTATGATGTTTGATAGAGGCGTGCCTAAGAGTTTTTGGGGAGATGCTGTGATGGCGGCATGCTATGTGATTAATCGTTTACCCACAGAAAGTCTGAGCCACAAGTCTCCATTTGAAATTTTGAATGGAGTAAAGCCAAGCATTGATCACCTAAGAGTTTTCGGGTGTAAATGCTATGTCTTTACCCCTGATGCACTAAGGAGTAAACTTGAGCCAAAAAGCATCAAATGTATTTTTGTGGGATACTCAAGCACTCAGAAGGGATACAAGTGTTTCCATCCAGAAACTAATAGGATATATGTGTCAAGAGAGGTGCGTTTTGATGAGAATTGTGGGTATTTTGAAGAAAAAAAATGGGAGGATTTAGATGACATTGTGAGCTCGGGCATAGACAGAGAGCGAGTGCTAAGAAGCATCTTGGAAGATGTCAATGGTTCGAATGGAGGTAATGATGAGCAAGGGATATCTCAGAATGAGCAAGGAGGTGAAGAGGAAGAAGAAGACAATGAGCAACTCTCATCGGATACAAGCTCACTACCAAGGGATTCCGAACTGGTTGAAGAATCAGAACTTGCAAGTGGTGAGGGGGAGTCTGAACATGAAGAAATTGAGGTAACTCAAGAACCCCCTCTAAGAAGAAGCCAACGGATAAGGCATGGCCCGGAAAATTGGAAAAACACTAGGGTGTATTACAATGGATTAGCTACGGTTCAACAAGAGCATATAGGATCTGAGGTGAAGTCTACCGTAGGTGAGGGATGTTCTGGGCGTACGGCAGACTTTGATTCTGAACCTATAGGCGACAGCATCCCTCCCTTACCAAGTAGATCATGTACTTCAACCGTAAGTGACATAAAATATCCTATTGAAGCATATAGTTCAGTGTCCTATTTAGGTGCTGAGCAGCAAGCTTACCTCACCAAGATTGATGAACATCAAGTCCCAGCATCATATGAGGAAGCATGTAGAGACGAGAGATGGGTTAAAGCCATGGAAGAAGAGATCAGTTCTATGGTGAGAAACAATACATGGAATTTGACTGAGCTGCCAAGAGGGAAGAAGCTAGTGGGATGTAGATGGGTTTATACTATCAAGTATAAAAGCAATGGTGAAGTCGAGAGATACAAAGCGAGACTAGTGGCAATGGGATACACACAAGTCTATGGAGAAGATTATACAGAAACTTTTGCTCCGGTGGCAAAATTGCATTCGGTAAGGGTTCTCCTATCCATTGCGGTTAACTTGTCATGGGAGTTATGGCAAATGGATGTAAAAAATGCCTTTTTACAAGGAGACCTAGAAGAGGAAGTCTTTATGGCTCTTCCACAAGGATATGGTACAGGTACAAATCAGGTCTGTGAATTGAAGAAAGCTATTTATGGTTTGAAACAATCCCCGAGGGCCTGGTACCAAAGACTGAGCAGATGCTTGTTGGAGAAGGAATTTGTGAAGTCGGAAGCTGATCATACTCTATTCACCAAGAGGAGTAAAGAGGGGCTAGTGGCTGTTCTTATCTATGTAGATGATATCATCATCACCGGAAATGATGTTGAAGGAGTTAAAAGGACCAAGGTAATTCTGAGCTCCACGTTTGATATAAAAGATTTGGGAGAGCTGAGGTATTTCTTGGGCATTGAGATGATCAGAGAGCCAAATGGGATGTTTATATCACAAAGGAAGTATGTGATTGACTTACTAAAGGAAACCGGCAAGTTAGGGTCGAAGCCAGCAAAAACGCCCATTGAAGAAGGCTATCAAGATGTGAGTAAGGAGGAAATGTGGCCTGATGTCAAGCAATATCAAAGGTTAGTTGGAAAACTAATCTACTTAACTATAACTCGGCCGGATATATGCTTTGCCGTGAATAGGGTGAGCCAGCACATGCAAGCTCCGAAAGCACACCATTGGGGCATGGTGGAGAGAATACTTAGGTATCTCAAGGGGAACCCTGGAAAGGGAATATGGTTGAGTCGCAATGAAAATACTGAATTGGAAGCCTATTGTGATTCAGACTATGCTGGAGACAAACAAGATAGAAAATCTACAACTGGGTATTGCACATTTGTAGGAGGAAATCTTGTCACTTGGAGGAGTAAAAAACAGAAGGTAATTGCATTGTCAAGTGCTGAGGCTGAGTATAGAGCAATGAAGGAAGTCACAAAGGAGATGATATGGCTGAAGGCTCTTCTCAAGGATTTGGGTATTCAAGAAACCAAACCAATGACCCTTTATTGCGATAACCAAGCTGCAATACACATAGCTTCAAATCCAGTGTTTCATGAGAGAACGAAACACATTGAAGTGGATTGTCACTTCATCCGGGGCAAGATTCAAGATGGGCTAATAATCCCTAAGTTTGTGAAGAGTGGAGACCAGGTGGCAGACATCTTCACAAAGGCTACTTCCCTAAATATATGTGAGTACATCCATGACAAGATAGGCTTAAAGGATCCCTACCAGCCTATCTTGAGGGGGAGTGTTGAGAATATGGATGAGAAGGCATACATGGGAAGTAGCAATGCGAGTTCACATAATAACAAAGGCAAGGAGCTGGAGTGCATAGCAAGTATCTGGGAACTTGGCGAATGCTCTAAGACTAAGGGAGAAGTGCCGTATGCAACAAGTAAGGAAAAGAGTGGAGCTGATGATTTAATGAGTGGCAAAACTAGACATTGGGATGTAACTAGAAGGAAGGATTCTTGGTTGAATTCTAAGCAGATCAAAGGGTTGAAAAACCAAGAAGAAGCACATGAGGAGCCATTGGGTAAAGGCAAGCTCCATGCTCCTCACCCAAAGAAGAAACACGCCCAGGCCTTGATCTTAGCATGTTTAACCATTTTAGCAAGTTAAGGGTGTTAGTCCTTTAACCATTGTAAATTCCTGTGTCTTCTTTTTGAATTTTTTCTCTTACATATATGCAATGTAAACCGAGCTCAATTGATAGAATAACAAGGAAAAATATTCCAGAAATCTCTCTCAGCCATCTTCAATCTCATTGAGTTCTTGATATTTTCTAATTCTAGTTTATTCTCCTTAAAATCAACAGGTTTCAAGTGCGGATAAAGTGTCCAGCACTTCTCCTTAGTGTGCCCTCTCATTCTACAATGGCTACACTCAACCGCTCTCCTTTCTCCATGCCCAAAACTTCTTTGCGCCATATGCGCCATTTCACTAGCGGGTTTAAACAACCCTCTAGCACCTTCCTCCTTCTGAACTTGTTGACACACTTCATTTAATGTTGGAAGCTTGTCAAATCGAAGGATATGCTGAATGAGTCCCTTGTAAGAGTCATCAAGTGTGAGTAAGAGACCAAACACTTGATCTTGCTCTCTCTTCTCATTCAACTCCTTTGGGTCGTTTGTTGTAGGTCTAAGCATTTCCAGCTCTGCCCACAACCCTCTAAACTCCCCAAACAAGTCCTTGAACGCCTTCCCATTCTGCTGAAGGTCATTCAATGCCTTCTTCACCTCAAAGATCCTTGAAATGTTTGAGGTGTCTCCATAAACTCCCTTGAGCGTCTCCCATAGCTCCTTGGAGTTCTCACAGTATGAATAGGCCGCCAATATAGATGGCTCAAGAGAGCTTTGAAGCGCAGCCAAGACTTGAGCATCTTCTTGCTCCCGCTTCCTCTCTGTCAAACCGCCATCTTCAGCCCTTCCTTCTTCAGCGTTTCCCACCAAGCTATCAACATACTCCCACAGCCCTCTTCCTCTTAGGACTGTCTTTGTGGTTCTGGACCATAAAATATAGTTATTCCCCTTGAGAATAACTGGTAGAACCATATTCTTGGAGCTTTCCATGACTTGAAATTTTTGGTGAATAGTACACACGAGAAAGAAAATAAACAGGGTGATTTGAAGTGTTTGAGGGATATGAACGAGTTTAAGATCTTGTTTAGGACCTTAACTGCTCTGATACCATGTAGATTTTAGTGGATATGAAGGTGAATTTAAGGGAAGAAGATTAGAAGAGAAGAGTAATGAAGATGATGAATAGAAGTTTTTTAGAGAAGAACTTCAATATTTTCGTGTGTAATGTTTCCTTACAATCCCATACACATATATGCACGATTTACATGAATTATTGAGTGAAAAATATCTCACCAACACCTCTACACAAGTATAGGCGAGCCATACTTCTCCCAACTGCTCCCACCTACTCCTCTTTGCAACTTGCTCCACTTGTGCTGAGTGAGAAAAAACTGGTCTGCTTCTAACCAATTCAGTTCCTTCTCCACTTCTTGTTTGGTCTCGTTTTAGTTGATCTTAGCTACTCATTGGTGCTTTATTTCATGTGCAAGCAAGACTTTATTCTTCTTCTCTTCCTTACTTGTTTTGCATGGTATACCTTCTCTTTTTACTCCTGAGCTTTCACTATATTCCAACACACTTGGTATACATGCTAACTCTTTCCCTTTGATATTGTCTCCTCTCCTTTCACGTGCACAGACCTTCACATCCATATTCTCAACAGTATATATAGAGGAGAGCCATGAAATTAAGAGGTGAAGAAGGGTTTCACAACATTCAAATTTCCCTCCAATCTCTTATTTGAAATTCAAACACATCTCCTTCCTTTTCACACTTCCCGAGACACCCACTTGTGCACCCAAAGTCTTCACCCTTCTAGAAGACTTCTTAATGGGATTGCATATGTTGAATAAAGCCTCTTCTCTTCTTTGGGTCTTAAGCTAATGTATTCTCTCATTATTCAACAAGTAGAACCCTCAACCGAGTGCAACTTCGCTACTGGAGCAAAAGTTTCAGTATAATCTTCTCCATATACTTGTGTATATCCTTTTTCCACTAGTCTAGCTTTATACCTCTCAATTTCACCATTGCTCTTGTATTTGATAGTATACACCCATCTACATCCCACAAGTTTCTTCCCGCTGGGCAATTTTGTCAAGTCCCAAGTATTATTTCTCAACATAGATGCAATCTCTTCCCTCATGGCATCAACCCATAACTTGTCCATGCTTGCTTCCTCATAAGAATTAGGTACTTTTCTATCAATAGTGCTCAGAAATGCATGATGATCAGCTGGAGTATTAGAAACCGAGTAGTATTCTTCAATAGGATATCTTATGGCTATCTTCTCTTCTTGTGCGGTGTTATGCTTAGGGGACAAGAAGGAGACGCTGTCGCCTATAGGATCAGGATCTAAGCCTGCCGTACGCCCAGTACATCCCTCTCTTGTCCTAAGCACAACCTCAGTTCGCTTGTGATCTTGATGAGCCATAGCCATCCCATTGTAATACACCCTAATATTTTTCCAATTTTCAGGTCCGTGTCTTATCCTTTGGCTTCTTCTTAACTAAGGAGCTTGCATTTCTTCCACTTCTTCAGATTCTATCTCCCCTTCACCTCTTGTACTCTCCTCTTCTTCTACCAGTTCTGAGTCTAATGGTAAAGTATCTGGAACTATCAGAAACTGCTCAGTTTCTTCTACTTCTTCTTCACCCCTCTGCTCATTATCATCACTCTCCCGGCCATCTATGCTTTCCCAAATGCTTCTTAGAACTTGATCTCTATTTGCATTTGAGTTCACAATCTCATCTAAGTCTTCCCATTTCTTTTTCTCAAAGTAACCATACTCTTCCTCAAATTGCACCTCCCTTGACACATACATTCTATTAGTCTCCGGGTTAAGACATTTGTATCCCTTTTGAGTACTTGAGTATCCCACAAATACACACTTAATACTCTTCGGCTCTAACTTATTTCTTTGTGCTTCTGGAACAAGGTGTTAGAATTAGAGAGATTAAGCATGAGAGAATAATGTAAATGACATGGAGAATATGCAAGTATGAACTAAGAGAATAAGCATGTAAATGATGTAAGAATTAGAGAGATTATGCGGAATATAAGAGATTAAACATGAGAGAATAATGTAAATGACATGGAGAATATGCAAGTATGAACTAAGAGAATAAGCATGTAAATGAGACTAAGGAGAATAAAATGAGAGAGATTTCGTGGAGAATGAGAGAATGGGACCCCAAAGGGTCTAACATTTCATTGATAATGAGGCATTACATTTATAGAGAAAAATCTAGGGTTTTCTCTAAGTAAATTCAAAATGCAACAACCAATAGAAATGCATTAATTCAAACTAGCCAATAAGGGCTTAGTCTTGGAGGCTCCTTTTGACCATGTGGATAAGATTGCCAGCCTTGCTCCAGCCCTCCTTGCTTTGACCGGTTGGATAAGGTTGCATTGGGACACTCCTTTGGCTAGATTCATTGCCAGCTATCCATGTCCTTTTGCACCCGAGTTTTGCACGATCCCCAAATCCTGAAAATACTTTATCCCGAGTTTTGCACATTCTTGTTTCTTCATTTTAGGATGTTTGGAGACATTTTAGGGAATCCCGGATTTTGCACGGTCCGTACAAGTCCGTACAAAATCCGTACGGTCGGGATGGTTTGGTCTTGCAAGGCCTGGCTGGTCTTCTTGATCAATACTCCCCCTCAAACTTAGCCATAGTGAACTTGAGAATAAAGGCTAAGTTTGGAGTGACCCGTGAGTGCCACCTCATTAAAAACCTTATAAGGAAAACCCTTTGGGACAAAACCTTATAAGGGAAAAAGAGTATGGCCTTCACGGATCTAGGGGACCTTTGACCAAGGACATGAAAAGGTCTTGTAAACTTTGTGAAGAATGTCGCAACTTAGTCTTCACTTGTTGTAGTCTTGCAAGGATTTGTTGATTTCATTATTTGGTAATCACTTCGGTCTTCCTCTTGGGTTCACCACGCTTGAGTCTTAGCTCTCGGGTCATCCTTCTTGGGTTCACCATTTGTGGATTCCAAATCTTGATCAATGCTTTGAATGCTCCCCCTCACGATCGGCTTGAGAATAAGGAAAGACGATCTTTTGGGTTTGAAGTCCTTTATGCACATTGCTCCTTGCAAGAAAAATTGACAAAAAGTATCAATTTACTCCAATTTTAATGGTAGAAATGATCACACTTTGCATAGAGAATTTAAATGGAGAGAGAAGATAGAAACAACCTAATTCCTTTGGATGTTGGTTTCTTCCTCTTTGTTGATTTATTGGGTTGGGGAACACCACTTGTGTATGCTCTGATTTTATCTCCTTATTTTCCTCACTTCCGAAAGATAAACCAACCTTAAGGTGAGTATGATCCATACAACTTGGTTTTCTTCATGGTGATGGAGATGCCTTAGCTTCGTTTCCAACTCACATGCCTCTTTGCTTTGTCTCAACCATTGCCCTTGTCTTTGCGAGCTTGTCTTTGCAAGTGGCCCGGTTTTGATCTTTAGTAAAGTGGCCCGTCTTCTAGTGGGACAATTTGTCTCCTATGATGCGGTCCCTCTATCAACTCGTCCACAAGTGAGCACGAACCTACAACTTGTTTCCAACGGTGTGGCCCCTCTATCAACTTGTCCACGAGTGAGCACGAACCTTCAACATCTTTTAGTGCGGTGCGGTCTAGTCTCAACTCGGCTTGGTTTGCTTAAAGATTCTTGCCTTCTTTTTGGTTCTTTCTCCCCCTCAAGCTTGGTTGGAGGGACTCCGAAAGGCAAGCTTGAAAAACGTAAAAGATGAACACTTCAAACCGGTACCAAATGAACACTAACTCCCACAGCTTCCTTGTGTCACCAATCATACTTCTTTACTTCATTTAATCTTCATTTGGCCTCTTCATCATCTAATACTTCCCCGTTAGAATATTCACGCTTTCCTCCTCTAAACCTTCAGCATGAGATTTAAAATTTTAAAGTACTCAACGTGAGGGATAAGGAAGTTTAGATGAAAGATAGATTACAAATAAGAGAAACTAAAGAAACAAGATTAAAAAATAATTGGTACACTAAGCATATTGGAAAATATTAGTGTTTAGAGAATAGCCCTTTATGCTAAACCGGTTAGGATAGTGACTTGTTGTTAAACCATTGTTTTGATTGGTCGATCTTCTTGAGATTTGACCTCTTCTTCCACCACTCACATTATTCCATTCCTAAGAAAAACAAAGGTTAGTGGTTGGGATTTTTCTCTTCATGGCTCTTCACCACAGAGGACTTTACTCTCATTTGAGAGATTGGATTCTAGCGATGGTCTTTGGAATTATCCACTTGTTTTAACAAGAATGGAAAACTTTAAACCAAAGCCTATCCTTTTGAGAAAATAAAACCGGATGAATCAATGTCATTAATTGTTTTTCATTCATAAGAAAGAAAACTGACTAAGATTCATCCTTTGTTTTTTTTTTTTGAAAAATTTTACCAAGGACTTAGTAAATACTAGAGGTCCAATGTTTTTGAAAACTTGGATTTAAAGAACTTGGATTCATCATGCCTTCTTGATTTAACTTCTATGAGTAAATCAGGCCATGGTTCACTTCTTTAATCCCAAAAGAGTTTGGATTCATCATGCCTTCTTGACTTTAACTCCAATGAGTAAATCAGGTCATGGTTCACCTCTTTTAACACAAAAGAATTTGGATCCATCATGCCTTCTCAATTTTAACTCCAACGAGCCAAAATAGGTCATGGTTCACTTCTTTTGGTTTCTAAGGGTTTGGATTCACTCAAGGTTCTCTAGCATTCGAGTTTCAACGAGGCTCTCATCCAACTTTGGATTTGGATCCATCTTGGTTCCCAAGCTTCGGATTCAACAAGGTTCACTACCCCTTTTTTTTCTTTTCTTAAATAGAACAACCAAGGATTCCTTAAAACACTCTTCCCAAACAAACAAGTACAGAAGAGATTGGAATCCAATAAGAATATTTAAGAAAAAATTGAAAAAATAACCTAGGACTCAAAAATGTTTGAAAGTAGTCCAAGATTTTCTACCAAAGGATTTGGATTCATCAAGGTTCTCTAGCTTTTAGATTCAACGAGGTTCTCTTTCTTTGGTAATTTGAAAACAAAGAGATTTGGATTCATCAAGGCTTTGTGCTTATGCTCATAATAACATAGCTTTACCAAGGTTCTCTTCTCTTTTAAAGAAAAATGGGACTTGGATTCAACATGGCTTTATGCTTATGATTATGGAAACATAGCTTTACCAAATTTCTCTTCCCATAAAATAAGGATTAAGATTCATCAAGGTTTGATACTTAAACTCATAAGAGCAAAGTTTTACCAAGGTTCTCTACCTTTAAAACCCGGATACAACATGATTAAATATGTTTCAATCCATAAGAATCAAGCAATTTTAATCATGGTTCACTAATTGAATTGCTTCAAACCACTAAAAACAACTCAAAAACATAAAATACAATGGACTTACGTATCTCTTCATTCCATAAGAAAGAAAAATACAATCCAAGGTTTTAGTTTTGTAAAAATTGTGGTTTGAGCTCTAAAATCAACAAATGACTTGGAGATGAAAATGGGGCTTAAAAAGAATAGATTATAGAATGAGGCACCAACAAATCATGGTTCTAAGTGTATTCATTTCCAAAAATGGAAGCACTAGAAGAATCCATGAATAAGCAAGTAAGGCAGCCTTTAATCTCCCTTATTATGTAGCTTTTCACTACAGCCCCATTTATTACTCTTCATTGTCACTAAAAACATAAGTTAGCAACTTTCACAACTCAAGAACCAATGGTTTTGAGGAATAACTCTCAGAGTGAAAGAGGCTAACAAAGTGTATGAAAATGAAAGAATAAGAAGAATGAGATTAAGGAGACATTTAAGGACCTTAATGCTCTGATACCATGTTAGAATTAGAGAGATTAAGCATGAGAGAATAATGTAAATGACATGGAGAATATGCAAGTATGAACTAAGAGAATAAGCATGTAAATGAGACTAAGGAGAATAAAATGAGAGAGATTTCATGGAGAATGAGAGAATGGGACCCCAAAGGGTCTAACATTTCATTGATAATGAGGCATTACATTTATAGAGAAAAATCTAGGGTTTTCTCTAAGTAAATTCAAAATGCAACAACCAATAGAAATGCTTTAATTCAAACTAGCCAATAAGGGCTTAGTCTTGGAGGCTCCTTTTGACCATGTGGATAAGATTGCCAGCCTTGCTCCAGCCCTCCTTGCTTTGACCGGTTGGATAAGGTTGCATTGGGACACTCCTTTGGCTAGATTCATTGCCAGCTATCCATGTCCTTTTGCACCCGAGTTTTGCACGATCCCCAAATCCTGAAAATACTTTATCCCGAGTTTTGCACATTCTTGTTTCTTCATTTTAGGATGTTTGGAGACATTTTGGGGAATCCCGGATTTTGCACGGTCCGTACAATCCGTACAGTCCGTACAAAATCCGTACGGTTGGGATGGTTTGGTCTTGCAAGGCCTAGCTTGTCTTCTTGATCAATACAAGGACATAGCATCTACACCCAAAGACTCTCAAGTGACTGATACTCGGCTTCACACCATTCAAAACTTCAAATGGTGACTTGTAACTCAAGCTTTCAGTGGGTATGTGGTTGATTAAGTAAGCTGCCACCATCACTGCATCTCCCCACAGATTCTTAGGAACTCCCCTATCAAACATCATGCTCCTAGCCACTTCTAACAAATGTCTATTCTTCCTCTCTGTTATCCCATTTTGTTGAGGTGTATAGGCGCAAGTTGTTTGATGTACTATCCCTTTCTCATTCACAAACTCCCTAAACTGTATGCTCATGTATTCTCCGCCATTATTACTTCTTCGTATCTTAATCTTGGTATCATACTGATTGAGCACATAGTTATAGAAGTTCTGAAATGACTCAAGCACTTGATCCTTAGAGCGCATTAATGTTACCCATGTATACTTTGATTTTTGAGCGATGAAAGAAACAAAGTACTTATATTGATCTCTTGAAGTACACGGAGCAGACCATACATCAGAGTGTATCAACTCAAAAGACTTCTTATACATAGTAGTAGATTCTGTAAACACTTTCCTACAATGCTTCCCCAAAATACATGCTTCACACGGCTCCTTGGGTACTGAATGGTTGGACAAGACCATGCTGAGCACCTTGTGACTTGGGTGACCAAGGCGAGAATGCCATAAAGGGCTTGATCCAACCGAACTGACCGCAAGCGCTTTAAACTCTTTATCTTTTTTATTCAATATGTACAGACCATCTTTCACACCCCCTGATCTGATCACATCTTTGGTTTCATTATCCTGAAACTCAACACCATTAACTCCAAAAACAACTTTACAATTCAAATCCTTAGTTGCCTTATGAACTGATAGCAAATTCGAAGTAAATTCTGGGATATATAAGGCTTTAGTTCTCTTCCCAAACACTTCTAAGTCCCCAACACCCTCTATTGGAACTTCTTTCCCGTTTGGTATCCTAACACTACCCTTATGAGGTTCTACATTCTCCAGCAACTTAGCATCACAAATCATATTATGACTTGCTCCTGAATCTATTATCACATTTCTCTTAGCCTTAGAGGTAAAGAAACCTTTACCAGATTCTGCTAGCTTTGAGATACTCTTGATGAGGCCCTCCAAATCGCTCTTCCTCACCAATTGGTCTCCTTCCATGCTAGTTACACCTGCTAAGTTTCTAGCACCTTGACTGCTTCCCTGGAAACTTCTTCTTAGCCGGGCTGGTTTCAAGTGCGGGTAAAGTGTCCAGCACTTCTCCTTAGTGTGGCCTCTCATTCTACAATGGCTACACTCAACCGCTCTCCTTTCTCCATGCCCAAAACTTCTTTGCGCCACATGCGCCATCTCACTAGCGTGTTTAAACAACACTCTTGCACCTTCCTCCTTCTGAACTTGTTGACACACTTCATTTAATGTTGGAAGCTTGTCAAATCGAAGGATATGCTGAATGAGTCCCTTGTAAGAGTCATCAAGTGTGAGTAAGAGACCAAACAATTGATCTTGCTCTCTCCTCTCATTCAACTTCTTTGGGTCGTTTATTGTAGGTCTAAGCATTTCCAGCTCTGCCCATAACCCTCTAAACTCCCCAAACAAGTCCTTGAACGCCTTCCCATTCTGCTGAAGGTCATTCAATGCCTTCTTCACCTCAAAGATCCTTGAAATGTTTGAGATGTCTCCATAAACTCCCTTGAGCGTCTCCCACAGCTCCTTGGAGTTCTCACAGTATGAATAGGCCGCCAGAATAGATGGCTCAAGGGAGCTTTGAAGTGCAACCAAGACTTGAGCATCTTCTTGTTCCCGCTTCCTCTCCATCATACTGCCATCTTCAGCCCTTCCTTCTTCTGCATTTCCCACCAAGCTATCAACATACTGTTGAATAATGAGAGAATACATTAGCTTAAGACCCAATGAAGAGAAGAGGTCTTATTCAACATATGCAAGTCCATTAAGAAGTCTTCTAGAAGGGTGAAGACTTTGGGTGCACAAGTGGGTGTCTCGGGAAGTGTGAAAAGGAAGGAGATGTGTTTGAATTTCAAATAAGAGATTGGAGGGAAATTTGAATGTTGTGAAACCCTTCTACACCTTCTATTTTCGTGGCTCCCCTCTATATATACATGTTGTACACTCTTTGTAACACTTAATCAATTCTAATGGAAACTTCTCTTTATCTCTCATTCTATTGTTTCTCTTTCAAACACTCTCAAACTCTCTAATCTTCTATTCCGCAAATTCAACACATACTCCCACAGCCCTCTTCCTCTTCGGACTGTCTTTGTGGTCCTTGACCACAAAATAGAGTTATTCCCCTTGAGAATAACTGGTAGAACCATATTCTTGGAGCTTTCCATGACTTGGAAATTTTTAGTGAATAGTACACACGAAACAGAAAAAAAACAGAGTGATTTGAAATGTTTGAGAGATATGAACGAGTTTAAGATCTTGTTTAGGACCTTAAGTGCTCTGATACCATGTAGATTTTAGAGGATATGAAGGTGATTTTAAGGGAGGAAGATTAGAAGATAGGAGTGATGAAGATGATGAATAGAAGTTTTTTTACAGAAGAACTTTATAATTTCGTGTGTGTTTTTCTTCTTACAATACAACCAACATATATGGACGCTTTACATGAATTTTAGAGAGAAAAATATCTCACTAACACCTTTACACAAGTATAGGCGAGCCATGCTTCTCCCAACTGCTCCTACCTACTCCTCTTTGCAACTTGCTCCACTTGTGCTGAGAGAGAAAAAAATGGTCTGTTTCTAACCAGTCTAGTTCCTTCTCTACTTCTTGTTTGGTCTTGTTTTAGTTGATCTTAACTACTCATTGGCACTTTATTTCATGTTCACAAACCTTCACATCCATATTCTCAACAGTACACTCTTGATCTATTGGCTGGGGCAGGAAAGCTAGGAGCCAAACCAGCAAAGACTCCCTTAGAAGAAGGATACAAAGTCATACGAGAGGGGGAGCTTGAAGATAAACCTTTTGAAGATGTCAAGCAATATCGGAGAATGGTTGGTAAGTTGATTTATCTTACCATAACTCGTCCTGATTTGTGTTTTGCTGTGAACCAGGTGAGTCAACATATGCAAGCTTCAAAAGTGCACCATTGGAGCATGGTGGATCGGATTCTCAAATATCTCAAAGGAGCTCCAGGTCAAGGCATTTGGATGGGTTATAACAAAAGCACAGAAATTGTGGGTTATTATGATGCTGACTGGGCTGGAGACAAAACGGATAGAAGATCCACCACTGGGTATTGCACATTCATTGGAGGTAACCTGGTCACTTGGAAGTAACCTGGTCACTTGGAAGAGCAAGAAACAAAAGGTTGTGTCATGTTCAAGTGCTGAAGCTGAGTATAGAGCAATGAGGAAGCTCACAAATGAGCTAACATGGCTGAAAGCTCTTCTCAAGGATTTGGGCATTGAATCGTCAGATCCAATCACAATGCATTGTGACAACCAAGCTGCTATTCACATTGCGTCCAACTCAGTGTTCCATGAGAGGACAAAACATATTGAAGTGGATTGTCACAAGGTGCGAGAGATGGTGGAAAAAGGGTCATTCTTCCATGCTTTACAAGGAGTTTAGAACAATTGGAAGACATTTTTACCAAGGCAGCAAGTTTAAAAGTGTGTGAGTTCATCCATTCAAAGCTTGGACTCTTAGATATTATTAATCAAGCATATTATCAAGGGAGCTTAGGGAAGATGGTTGGATTTGGGTGTCCGTACAAATCCGTACGGATCCGTACAAGTCCGTACGGATCCGTACAAGTCTGTACAAGTCTGTACAAGTCCGTACGGATCCGTACAAGTCCGTACAAATTCGTACAAGTCCGTACAAGTCCGTACGGATCCGTACAAGGCTGTACAAGACCGTACGACCTAAGGGAGCCTCCGGAACATTTAAGGAAGTCTTGGAGAGTCTTCTAGAGTCTTCTAGAAGCTGGGCAATGTTCAGATCATGCACCAAGTCACTAGAGCGTCCAGGTGCATTGGGGCTTGTCCTTGGTCTTCCTTCTTATCCATTTGGTCAAGGAAGGGCTGGAACCAGGCTGGAACAGGCTGGCATGGTCAAGGGCGCTCCCAAGAGTACTCTCCTATTGGCTGGTTCAAATTAAAGTTAAACCTAGGTTCCCTTGTAATTCTCCTATAAATATGCTATGTAATTCACAAAGATCAATAAGAAATTCTTCTCTAATGTTCTACTATGGTTTTCCTTCTAATTTATCTCAAAATCTCTCATTTATAATCTCTAAAATCTAACAATTGTCACAATGCATCGTGATAGGAGTTGAAGTTTCTATGCCGAGATCTTTGAGAAGTGCTTTCAACCAAACTAATTCATTTGTCAGCTTCCTCATTGCTCTATATTCTGACTCTGCACTCGAGCATGACACAACCTTCTGCTTCTTAGACTTCCAAAGATCAATAAGAAATTCTTCTCTAATGTTCTACTATGGTTTTAGCTTATCTCAAAATATCTCATTTATAATCTCTAAAATCTTACATGGTATCAGAGCATTGATCTTGCTCCTATATATTCCGCTTTATTCTTAGTTATTCTCCATTATTCTCCATCATTTCTCCATCATTCTCCATCATTTCTCCATCATTTCTCCATCAGTTCTCCATCAGTTCTCCATCAATTCTTGTCATTTCAAGTCATTCTCCAAGCTTTTATTCTTTATTTTCTCCTTTTTCACGCTGCTAGCTTCATTTCTCTCTGAGAGAAATTCCTCAAATCCATTGGTGCTGAGTTGAGAAAGTTGCTAGCTTTGTGATTTTCACTTCTTTTTCTTCCTTTCACGTTGCTAGCTTCATTTCTCTCTGAGAGAAATTCCTCAAATCCATTGGTGCTGAGTTGAGAAAGTTGCTAGCTTTGTGATTAGACACCAAGAAGATCATGGAAAATCTAAAAACCATGATCATTCCGGTTACACTCATGTTAGATTTTAGAGATTATAAATGAGAGATTTTGAGATAAACTAGAAGAAACAAGTAGAATATTAGAGAAGAATTTCTTATTGATCTTTGTGAAATACATAGCATATTTATAGGAAAATTACTATTGATCAAGAAGACCAGCCAGGCCTTGCAAGACCAAACCATCCCGACCGTACGGATTTTGTACGGACTTGTACGGACTGTACGGATTGTACGGACCGTACGGACCGTGCAAAATCCGGGATTCCCCAAAATGTCTCCAAACATCCTAAAATGAAGAAACAAGAATGTGCAAAACTCGGGAAAAAGTATTTTCAGGATTTGGGGATCGTGCAAAACTCGGGTGCAAAAGGACATGGATAGCTGGCAATGAATCTAGCCAAAAGAGTGTCCCAATGCAACCTTATCCAACCGGTCAAAGCAAGGAGGGCTGGAGCAAGGCTGGCAATCTTATCCACATGGTCAAAAGGAGCCTCCAAGACTAAGCCCTTATTGGCTAGTTTGAATTAAAGCATTTCTATTGGTTGTTGCATTTTGAATTTACTTAGAGAAAACCCTAGATTTTTCTCTATAAATGTAATGCCTCATTATCAATGAAATATTAGACCCTTTGGGGTCCCATTCTCTCATTCTCCATGAAATCTCTCTCATTTTATTCTCCTTAGTCTCATTTACATGCTTATTCTCTTAGTTCATACTTGCATATTCTCCATGTCATTTACATTATTCTCTCATGCTTAATCTCTCTAATTCTAACATGGTATCAGAGCATTAAGGTCCTTAAATGCGTCCTTAATCTCTTTCTTCTTATTCTTTTATTTTCATACACTTTGTTAGCCTTTTTCACTCTGAGAGTTATTCCTCAAAACCATTGGTTCTTGAGTTGTGAAAGTTGCTAACTTAGTGTTTCTAGTGACAATGAAGAGAAATAAATGGGGGCTGTAGTGAAAAATTACATAAAAATGGAGATTAAAGGCTGCCTTAATTGCTTATTCATGGATTCGTCTAATGCCTTAATTGGTTCTTTTGGAAATGAATACACTTAGAACCATGATTTGCTGGTGCCTCATTTTATAATCTATTCCTTCTTAAGCCCCATTTTCATCTCCAAGTCATTTCTTGATTTTAAAGCTCAAACCACAATTTTTACAAAGTTAAAACCTTGGATTGTATTTTTCTTTCTTATGGAATGAAGAAATACGTAACTCCATCGTATTTTATGTTTTTGAGTTTTTTTAGTGGTTTGAAGCAATTTCAATTAGTGAACCATGATTAAAATTACTTGATTCTTATGGATTTAAGCATATTTAATCATGTTGTATCCGTGTTTTAAAGGTAGAGAACCTTGGTAAAACTTTGCTCTTATGAGTTTAAGTATAAAACTTTGATGAATCATAATCCTTGTTTTGTGGGAAGAGAACTTTGGTAAAGCTATGTTTCCATAAGCATAAGCATAAAGCCATGTTGAATCCAATTCCCATTGTTTTACGGGAAGAGAACTTTGGTAAAGCTATGTTTCCATAAGCATAAGCATAAAGCCATGTTGAATCCAAGTCCCATTTTTAAAGGAAGAGAACTTTGGTAAAGCTATGCCCCCATGAGCATAAGCATAAAGCCATGTTGAATCCAAGTCCCGTCTTGAAAAGAGAAGAGAACCTTGGTAAAGCTATGTTATTATGAGCATAAGCACAAAGCCTTGATGAATCCAAATCTCTTTGTTTTCAAATTACCAAAGGAAGAGAACCTCGTTGAATCCAAAAGCTAGAGAACCTTGATGAATCCAAATCCTTTGGTAGAAAATCCTGGACTACTTCCAAACATGTTTGAGTCCTAGGTTATTTTTTTCAATTTTTCTTAAAAATTCTTATTGGATTCCAATCTCTTCTGTACTTGTTTGTTTGGGAAGAGTGTTTTAAGGAATCCTTGGTTGTTCTATTTAAGAAAAGAAAAAAAAGGGGTAGTGAACCTTGTTGAATCCGAAGCTAGGGAACCAAGATGGATCCAAATCCAAAGTTGGATGAGAGCCTTGTTGAAACTCAAATGCTAGAGAACCTTGAGTGAATCCAAACCCTTAGAAACCAAAAGAAGTGAACCATGACCTATTTTGGCTCGTTGGAGTTAAAATTGAGAAGGCATGATGGATCCAAATTCTTTTGTGTTAAAAGAGGTGAACCACCTGATTTACTCATTGGAGTTAAAGTCAAGAAGGCATGATGAATCCAAACTCTTTTGGGATTAAAGAAGTGAACCATGGCCTGATTTACTCATAGAAGTTAAATCAAGAAGGCATGATGAATCCAAGTTCTTTAAATCCAAGTTTTCAAAAACATTGGACCTCTAGTATTTACTAAGTCCTTGGTAAAATTTTTCAAAAAAAAAAAAAAAGGATGAATCTTAGTCAGTTTTCTTTCTTATGAATGAAAAACAATTAATGACATTGATTCATCCGGTTTTATTTTCTCAAAAGGATAGGCTTTGGTTTAAAGTTTTCCATTCTTGTTAAAACAAGTGGATAATTCCAAAGACCATCGCTAGAATCCAATCTCTCAAATGAGAGTAAAGTCCTCTGTGGTGAAGAGCCATGAAGAGAAAAATCCCAACCACTAACCTTTGTTTTTCTTAGGAATGGAATAATGTGAGTGGTGGAAGAAGAGGTCAAATCTCAAGAAGATCGACCAATCAAAACAATGGTTTAACAACAAGTCACTATCCTAACCGGTTTAGCATAAAGGGCTATTCTCTAAACACTAATATTTTCCAATATACTTAGTGTACCAATTATTTTTTAATCTTGTTTCTTTAGTTTCTCTTATTTGTAATCTATCTTTCATCTAAACTTCCTTATCCCTCACGTTGAGTACTTTAAAATTTTAAATCTCATGCTGAAGGTTTAGAGGAGGAAAGCGTGAATATTCTAACGGGGAAGTATTAGATGATGAAGAGGCCAAATGAAGATTAAATGAAGTAAAGAAGTATGATTGGTGACACAAGGAAGCTGTGGGAGTTAGTGTTCATTTGGTACCGGTTTGAAGTGTTCATCTTTTACGTTTTTCAAGCTTGCCTTTCGGAGTCCCTCCAACCAAGCTTGAGGGGGAGAAAGAACCAAAAAGAAGGCAAGAATCTTTAAGCAAACCAAGCCGAGTTGAGACTAGACCGCACCGCACTAAAAGATGTTGAAGGTTCGTGCTCACTCGTGGACAAGTTGATAGAGGGGCCACACCGTTGGAAACAAGTTGTAGGTTCGTGCTCACTTGTGGACGAGTTGATAGAGGGACCGCATCATAGGAGACAAATTGTCCCACTAGAAGACGGGCCACTTTACTAAAGATCAAAACCGGGCCACTTGCAAAGACAAGCTCGCAAAGACAAGGGCAATGGTTGAGACAAAGCAAAGAGGCATGTGAGTTGGAAACGAAGCTAAGGCATCTCCATCACCATGAAGAAAACCAAGTTGTATGGATCATACTCACCTTAAGGTTGGTTTATCTTTCGGAAGTGAGGAAAATAAGGAGATAAAATCAGAGCATACACAAGTGGTGTTCCCCAACCCAATAAATCAACAAAGAGGAAGAAACCAACATCCAAAGGAATTAGGTTGTTTCTATCTTCTCTCTCCATTTAAATTCTCTATGCAAAGTGTGATCATTTCTACCATTAAAATTGGAGTAAATTGATACTTTTTGTCAATTTTTCTTGCAAGGAGCAATGTGCATAAAGGACTTCAAACCCAAAAGATCGTCTTTCCTTATTCTCAAGCCGATCGTGAGGGGAAGCATTCAAAGCATTGATCAAGATTTGGAATCCACAAATGGTGAACCCAAGAAGGATGACCCGAGAGCTAAGACTCAAGCGTGGTGAACCCAAGAGGAAGACCGAAGTGATTACCAAAGAATGAAATCAACATATCCTTGCAAGACTACAACAAGTGAAGATTAAGTTGCGACATTCTTCACATAGGTTACAAGACCTTTTCATGTCCTTGGTCAAAGGTCCCCTAGATCCGTGAAGGCCATACTCTTTTTCCCTTATAAGGTTTTGTCCCAAAGGGTTTTCCTTATAAGGTTTTTAATGAGGTGGCACTCATGGGTCACTCCAAACTTAGCCTCCATTCTCAAGTTCACTATGGCTAAGTTTGAGGGGGAGTATTGATCAAGAAGACCAGCCAGGCCTTGCAAGACCAAACCATCCCGACCGTACGGATTTTGTACGGACTTGTACGGACTGTACGGATTGTACGGACCGTACGGACCGTGCAAAATCCGGGATTCCCCAAAATGTCTCCAAACATCCTAAAATGAAGAAACAAGAATGTGCAAAACTCGGGATAAAGTATTTTCAGGATTTGGGGATCGTGCAAAACTCGGGTGCAAAAGGACATGGATAGCTGGCAATGAATCTAGCCAAAGGAGTGTCCCAATGCAACCTTATCCAACCGGTCAAAGCAAGGAGGGCTGGAGCAAGGATGGCAATCTTATCCACATGGTCAAAAGGAGCCTCCAAGACTAAGCCCTTATTGGCTAGTTTGAATTAAAGCATTTCTATTGGTTGTTGCATTTTGAATTTACTTAGAGAAAACCCTAGATTTTTCTCTATAAATGTAATGCCTCATTATCAATGAAATGTTAGACCCTTTGGGGTCCCATTCTCTCATTCTCCATGAAATCTCTCTCATTTTATTCTCCTTAGTCTCATTTACATGCTTATTCTCTTAGTTCATACTTGCATATTCTCCATGTCATTTAAATTATTCTCTCATGCTTAATCTCTCTAATTCTAACAATTACAAGGGAACCTAGGTTTAACTTTAATTTGAACCATCCAATAGGAGTGTAGTCTTTGGGCGTCCTTGACCATGCCAGCCTGTTTCCAGCCCCTTCCTTGACCAAATGGATAAGAAGGAAGACCAAGGACAAGGTGCCAATGCACCTGGACACTCAAGTGGCTTGGTGCATGATCCAAACGTTTCCAAGCTTCTAGAAGACTCTCGAAGGCTTCCTCAAATGTTCCAGAGGCTCCCTATGGTCGTACGGACTTGTACGGATCCGTACAGACTTGTACAGACTTGTACAGACTTGTATGGATCCGTACAGACTTGTACGGACTTGTACGGATCCATACGGACTTGTACGGACACCCAAATCCAACCATCTTCTCTAAGCTCCCTTGATGATAAGCTTGATTAATACTCCCCCTCAAACTTAGCCGGAGTGTTGGAATGAAGGCTAAGTTTGGGAACCGGGACTACCACCTCATTAAAAACCTTACCAAGGAAAACCAAGTGGGACAAAACCTTGGTAAGGGAAAAAGAGTGTGGTCTTCCCGGAACAGGCAAGTATTATCAAGGATGAGTAAAATCTACTAACCCAAGTTTGCTATGGATGTGGTTGCAAACTTTGAGTCTAGCATCCTTGGTGAAGATGTCAGCCAACTGGTCTTCACTCTTGGTGTAACATGGAAGTATCACTCCTTCTATGATCTTCTCTCTAACTTTGTGGCAGTCAATCTCAATGTGCTTGGTCCTCTCGTGAAATACTGGATTGGTTGCTATATGAATGGCTGCTTCATTGTCACAATGCATTGTGATGGGACTTGAAGTTTCTATGCCAAGATCCTTGAGAAGAGCCTTCAACCAAACTAATTCATTTGTTAGCTTCCTCATTGCTCTATATTCTGACTCCGCACTTGAGCATGACACAACCTTCTGCTTCTTAGACTTCCAAGTTACTAGATTGCCTCCAATGAAAGTAAAATAGCCAGTTGTAGACTTCCTATCCATAGTGTCTCCCGCATAGTCCGCATCGCAATATCCAACTATCTCAGTGTTGCCATTCTTCCCCATCCAAATTCCTTGGCCCGGTGAACCTTTGATGTATCTCAATATTCTTTCCACCATGTTCCAATGATGCACGGTTGGTTCCTTCATATGTTGGCTAACCTGATTCACAGCAAAACATAAGTCAGGCCGTGTAATAGTCAAATAGATGAGCTTACCAACTAGGCGCCGATATTGTGCTGGGTCTTCAAATGGCTTTTCAAGTGGATCATCTTCTTTCTCCCCCTTTCTCTTGACCTTGTAGCCATCTTCAAGTGGGGTCTTGGCTGGTTTGGATCCTATCTTTCTTGTCTCCTGCAATAAATCAAGAGAATATTTCCTTTGTGATAGAAATAGGCCTTCCGAGGATCGGCATATCTCTATCCCTAGGAAATACTTAAGCTCTCCCAAGTCCTTGATATCAAAAACAGACTTAAGGAAGGATTTGGTTTCTTGAATCCTAACTTGATCACTACCTGAGATGATCAAGTCATCCACATAAACCAATACCACAATAAGCCCACGGGAGCTCTGGTGAGTGAACAAGGTATGGTCGGCTTCTGACCGGCTAAATCCTCGAGCAACAAGAGTGAAGCTCAGTTTATGATACCAGGCCCTTGGTGATTGCTTTAGACCATAAATTGCCTTTCTTAACCTTAGGACTTTTCCGGGGCTGATTGAGTGTTCTAATCCGGATGGTGGAGTCATGTACACTTCTTTTTCCAATTCTCCTTGAAGAAAGGCGTTCTTCACGTCCATTTGCCATAGATCCCATGATAGATTTGTGGGTAAGGACAAGATGACCCTAACTGTGTGAAGCTTTGCCACTGGCGCAAAAGTATCGGTATAATCAGCTCCATATGTCTGGGTGAAACCTCTGGCTACCAATCTGGCTTTGTACCGCTCAATCTCCCCATTAGATTGATATTTGATTGTAAATACCCACTTGGAACTTACTGCCTTCTTTCCCTTTGGAAGCTCCATTTCATCCCAAGTATGATTCTTATCCATTGCCCCTATCTCAGCATCCACAGCAGCTAACCATTCTTTATGTTCTTTTGCTTCTTCATAGGAGCTCAGAATTTGGTGTTGATCAATCTTTCCAAGGAATGCTTTGTGTTCTGATGGTAAGAGGACAAGAGAACAAACCGGTTGGAGAGGATGAGCCACGGCTTGGCTGTTGTAATAGACCCTTGTTTGTTTCCAATGATCTGGTCCATACTTCAGCCTTGTACTTCTTCTAAGCTGAGGAGCACTAATTTCTTCACTCTCATGGTCTTGACTAACCATTGGCTCCATTCCTCCAGTGGATTCTTCTTCATGATGAGCTTGGTCTTGATTACCATTATCCAAGTTGTTTGCTTCTTCTTCACTGTTATTTTCAGAATTTGGTCCTTCTTGTGGCTGATGATCTGGTTGTTCTTGATGAGAGTCTCTTGGAGCCGGATTTCCCAAATGATTGAATAAGAACTCTAAGCTGGCGGTTCTATCTGAAGGAGAACGGGCTAGGTCTTTAACACTATCCCAATTTTCTTTCTTGTCAAAGTACCTTTGGTTTTCTATGAACTTCACGTCTCTTGAAACCAGGGTACACTTCCGGATGGGGTCATAGCATTTATACCCCTTTTGAGTGGTAGAATAGCCTATGAATACACATCTTGTGCTTTTGGCTTCTAGTTTGTCCCTCTGAGTACCTGGGACAAATACAAAACACAAACACCCAAGAACTCGTAAGTGATTGATATAGGGTTTATTGTGATTTAAAACTTCAAAGGGAGAGACGTCCTTTAGGACTCTTGTTGGAATTCGGTTGATAAGATAGCAAGCCGTCATGACTGCATCTCCCCAGAAGTTTCTTGGCAAGTTGGAATGGAACATCATAGCTCTAGCTACTTCCATGAGATGTCTATTCTTTCTTTCAGCTACACCATTTTGTTGAGGTGTGTATGGGCAGCTTGTTTGGTGGATTATTCCATGCTTAGCTAGGTGTTCTTTGAATTTGTGGCTTGTATATTCCCCTCCATTATCCGTTCGAAGTACCTTAACATTTTTTTTGAATTGATTAGTAATGTAGTTCTGAAAATTAATGAAAGCGTCAAATACTCTATCTTTAGATGGCATTAAGGTGATCCAAGTGTATTTCGACTTTTCATCAATGAATGTCACAAAGTACTTATTATTATCTCTTGATAAACATGGGGAAGTCCATACATCCGAGTGGACCAAATCAAAACATTTTTCATATATGGTAGAGGACTTAGGAAATACACTTTTACAATGTTTTCCTAAAATGCAAGACTCTCACACCGAGTTATTAAACGAAATATTAGGTAATATTATTTCCAAGGCACGCTAGATTGGTGTTGAATTTGCGGAATAGAAGATTAGAGAGTTTGAGAGTGCTTGAAAGAGAAACAATAGAATGAGAGATAAAGAGAAGTTTCCATTAGAATTGAGTGAGTGTTACAAAGGGTGTACAACATGTATATATAGAGGATAGCCACGAAATTAGGAGGTGAAGAAGGGTTTCACAACATTCAATTTCCCTCCAATCTCTTATTTGAAATTCAAACACATCTCCTTCCTTTTCACACTTCCCGAGACACCCACTTGTGCACCCAAAGTCTTCACCCTTCTAGAAGACTTCTTAATGGGCTTGCATATGTTGAATAAGGTCTCTTCTCTTCTTTGGGTCTTAAGCTAATGTATTCTCTCATTATTCAACACTCCCCCTCAAGCTTAACCGTAGAGAAACCAAAGGTTAAGCTTGGAACCATGATGACCCACCTCATTAAAAACCTTAGTATGGAAAACCTCATGGGACAAAACCATACTAAGGGAAAAAGAGTGTGGACTCCATGGCTAAGGAAATCATGGCCGAGACATATCTATGAGTCCAAGCTTTGAATGGATGAACTCACACACTTTTAAACTCGCTGCCTTGGTAAAAATGTCTGCCAATTGTTCTGAACTTCTTGTAAAGCATGGAAGAATGACCTTTTTCTCCACCATCTCTCGCACCTTGTGACAATCCACTTCAATATGTTTTGTCCTCTCATGGAACACTGAGTTGGACGCAATGTGAATAGCAGCTTGGTTGTCACAATGCATTGTGATTGGATCTGGCGATTCAATGCCCAAATCCTTGAGAAGAGCTTTCAGCCATGTTAGCTCGTTTGTGAGCTTCCTCATTGCTCTATACTCAGCTTCAGCACTTGAACATGACACAACCTTTTGTTTCTTGCTCTTCCAAGTGACCAGGTTACCTCCAATGCATGACA
Organism: Cardamine chenopodiifolia; assembly: GCA_963922655.1. Classification (NCBI taxonomy): domain Eukaryota; kingdom Viridiplantae; phylum Streptophyta; class Magnoliopsida; order Brassicales; family Brassicaceae; genus Cardamine; species Cardamine chenopodiifolia. The sequence goes on along the minus strand of OZ000481.1, from coordinate 13,784,952 downwards.
TGACACAACCCACAATTTCTGTGCTTTTGTTGCAACCCATCCAAATGCCTTGACCTGGAGCTCCTTTGAGATATTTGAGGATCCGATCCACCATGTTCCAATGATGCACTTTTGGAGCTTGCATATGTTGGCTCACCTGGTTCACAGCAAAACACAAATCAGGACGAGTTATGGTAAGATAAATCAACTTACCAACCATTCTCCGATATTGCTTGACATCTTCAAAAGGTTTATCTTCAAGCTCCCCCTCTCGTATGACTTTGTATCCTTCTTCTAAGGGAGTCTTTGCTGGTTTGGCTCCTAGCTTTCCTGCCTCAGCCAATAGATCAAGAGTGTACTTCCTTTGGGATAAGAAGAGTCCTTCATTGGACCTATAGACTTCAATCCCTAGAAAATATTTCAACTCTCCAAGATCTTTAATATCAAATACAGATTTTAAATATGCTTTTGTATCTTTAATACCTACCTTGTCATTCCCAGAGATGATAATATCATCCACATAAATGAGAATGACTACAATACCTTCTTGGCTTTGCAAGGTGAAAAGTGTATGATCTGCCTCGGACTTCTTGAAGCCTTTACTCTTGAGTGTTGTACTCAACTTGTGGTACCATGCTCGAGGAGATTGCTTCAGTCCATAGATTGCTTTCTTGAGTCTCAACACCTTTCCTGGTGCAATTGAGTCCTCCAAGCCTGGTGGTGGAGTCATGTAGACTTCATCCTCTAGTTCCCCTTGCAAGAATGCATTCTTGACGTCCATCTGCCAAAGATCCCATTTCAAGTTAGTAGCTAAGGATAAAATAACTCTTACCGTATGAAGTTTTGCCATAGGTGCAAATGTGTCAAGGTAGTCCTCTCCATAGGTTTGAGTGAATCCTCTAGCCACCAGCCTAGCCTTGTAACGCTCTATTTCTCCATCACTTCTATACTTGATAGTGAAGATCCATCTAGAGCTTACGGCCTTCTTCCCTTTTGGCAGTTCAGCTTCATCCCAAGTGTGGTTAATTTCCATAGCTTTCTTTTCTTCACCAACAGCATCTCTCCATACTTTAAGCTCCTTGGCTTCTTCATAGGTTGTTGGAATCTCAGCTTCATCCAACTTGCCCATGTAGGCTTGATGTTCCAATGGGAAATGAGCTAGAGTGCAAACAGCTTGAATGGGATGAGCAACTGCCTTGTTGTTGTAGTACACTCGGGTTTGCTTCCAATGTTCTGGTCCAAACCTTTGTCTTGTACTTCTCCTCAAACCCCCTTCTTGATATTGAACTTGAGGTTCTGGCCCTTCAAAGTCAGAATCTGAGGTTTGAGCTTCTTCTTGACTTTCCGGACTCTCTTCACTTTGATCATGAACCGCTTCATTGCGAACTTCTGATTCATTTTGATCATGAATTGTTGAGTCTTGTTGAGCCACTACTGGATCCTCTGGTTTATTGCCTCCCTCAGGATCAAAGGGTATAGTTTCTTCATTTGATTGAGATGTGCTTGTACTAGCTTCTGGCTGATGTAATCCAAGGTTCTCCAAGATTTTTCTCAAATTGCTAGCTCGGTCTGATGATGAGGATGATAGATTCTCCAATTCTTTCCAGTTTTTCTCATCATAGAACCCTTTCGTTTCAACAAACTTCACGTCCCTTGAGACTAGAATCTTCCTTGTTTCCGGAACAAAGCATTTGTAACCTTTTTGTGTTGTGGAGTATCCAATGAACATGCTCTTCACACTTTTAGCTTCCAACTTGTTTCTTTGTTCTCCTGGGATTAATACAAAACAAACACACCCAAACACACGTAAGTGGTTAATGGCGGGTTTAGAGTTGTTTAATACCTCAAATGGAGAGTGATCATCCAAAATTTTTGTTGGCATTCGGTTGATCAAATAGCATGCTGAAACCACAGCATCTCCCCAAAATCTCTTGGGAACACTTGTGTGGAACATCATAGAACGGGCCACTTCCATTAAGTGCCTATTCTTTCTTTCAGCAACTCCATTTTGCTGAGGAGTGTATGGGCAGCTGGTTTGATGGACTATCCCATGGTTTGCTAAGTGTTGTTTGAAGGCATGGCTTGTGTACTCTCCACCATTATCTGATCTAAAAATTTTAATCTTGGCATTATAATGGTTAGTCACATATGCTTGAAATTTTCTAAATGCTTCTAGAACTCTATCTTTCGATGGAAGAAGTGTTAGCCATGTATATTTTGATTTTTCATCTATAAAGGTGACAAAGTATTTATGATGTTCTCTAGATTCACATGGTGAGGTCCAAACATCAGAATGAATTAAATCAAAACACTTTTCATAGATAGTTGGAGACTTGGAAAACACAGATTTGCAATGTTTACCAAGTATACAAGCTTCACATTCATCATTTTTGAAAGAAATCCTAGGCAACAATAGTTCTAATGCTCTAGAGTGCGGATGACCTAGCCTTGCATGCCAAATTGAACTACTAACATTAGAAACATTCAGACTAAAACTACAAAATAAATTAGAGTCCGGCTTGTTATTTTCAAGAACATACAGCTCCTCCTTTGCTACTCCTTTTCCGAGTAGATTCATGGTCTCAATATCCTGAAAGTGTACATCATTAGGACCAAATATAGCATAACAATTCAAATCAGATGTAACTTTCTTTACGGATAACAAATTTGAAGTAAACTTAGGCATGTAGAAAGCGTTTGAATCTTTTCCAAATAACCTAAGATTTCCTACTCCATCAATTGGAATACTATCTCTATTTGCTATAATGACATTACCTACAGCCGGTTTTATGTTATTCATTAGATGTGCATCACTTATCATATGATGTGATGCACCAGAATCTACAATCAAAGGCTTTGAAATGTTTTGAGCATGAAGAGAGTTTCCAGAAACCATACCAGACCTACCAGCCTCTTTCAAGGCTTTGATGAGAGCTTCCAAATCTGATTTCCTCACAAATTCAGATTCTTGTTGATATGGCACCAAAGCTCTCATTTCTCCTTCTTCAGCCCTCTTGGATGTCCCAGCCTGATTCCCAGCCACTTCTTGGGAGACATTAGCTCTTGGTTCCTTCCACCAGCTTGGTTTTAGATGAGGATGGAGCTTCCAGCATTTTTCCTTTGTGTGCCCCTCTTTCTTGCAATGCTCACAAATTGCATTTGATCCCACTTTCTTGTTCTGGTTTGATCCCAACGGTTTGTAAAATCCTTTGTTGGCGTCTCCCAGCTCTACTTTGTTAGCCATAACCAGCTCGCCCTTTCCCCCAAATAGACCATGAGATCCTTGCTCCTTTTGTATCTTGGAGCACACTTCATCTAGGCTGGGGAGATTGTCTGCCCTAAGGAGGTGCTTAATGAGATCCTTGTAAGTTGGATTTAAGGTCAATAGCAGACCAAAGACCTTGTCTTGTTCGCGCCTCTCATTTAACACCAAAGGATCAATCGTGCTTGGCCTTAACATTTCTAGTTCAGCCCACAATGATCTGAATTTGCCAAAGTGCTTTGTAAACTCCAAATCTTCTTGGCTTAGATCATTGATAGCCTTCTTGACTTCATAGATTCTGCTCAAGTTTGAAGTATTCCCATACACGGTTTGAAGAGTATCCCACAATTCCTTTGCATTTTCACAGTAGGAGTAGCCTTCAAGGATGGATGCTTCAAGAGAGTTCTGGATGATTCCGAGCACCATTTGGTCCTCTTGGAACCACTTATCTTCATAATTACCGATGGCTTCTTCTCCATCTTTTGGATCTTGGCCTTTCAAGACATGGCTCCAAAGCCCACGACCACATAGGGCTGTTCTTATCATTCTTGACCACAGCAAATAGTTGACACCCTTCAAGATGACTGGAATAACAATTGGTTTAGAATTTTCCATGGTGTTTCAAGATTTATTCACCGGATAATTCTATTAACCAGAGGATTAAGAGATTTTCTGAAGAAAATATTAGAGAAGCTTCAAGAAATACACTTTTTCAGCCTTTTCACAACTCAAGAGTCAATGACTTTGAGGACTAAGTCTCAGAGTGAAAAAGGATTGACAAAGAGTATTCCCAGAATTTTAGAGTGAAAAAGAAAATTTTAGAGAACCTTCAAGAAATACACTTTTTCAGCCTTATCACAACTCAAGAGTCAATGACTTTGAGGACTAAGTCTCAGAGTGAAAAAGGACTGACAAAGAGTATTCCCAGAATTTTAAAGGAAGAGATTTGAAAATGGGATAACAAGAGCTTGATTTAGTTAAGAACCTTACTCTGATACCATGTTGAATTTGCGGAATAGAAGATTAGAGAGTTTGAGAGTGCTTGAAAGAGAAACAATAGAATGAGAGATAAAGAGAAGTTTCCATTAGAATTGAGTGAGTGTTACAAAGGGTGTACAACATGTATATATAGAGGATAGCCACGAAATTAGGAGGTGAAGAAGGGTTTCACAACATTCAATTTTCCTCCAATCTCTTATTTGAAATTCAAACACATCTCCTTCCTTTTCACACTTCCCGAGACACCCACTTGTGCACCCAAAGTCTTCACCCTTCTAGAAGACTTCTTAATGGGCTTGCATATGTTGAATAAGGTCTCTTCTCTTCTTTGGGTCTTAAGCTAATGTATTCTCTCATTATTCAACAATTGGGACGCGAGTGAGGATGTCCCAATCTAGCGTGCCATATTGCATTAGAACTACTAGCTAAGCATGAATTAAAACTTGATAAAGTAAGATTGCTTGAAGAATCTTCTAAGATGTATAAATCTCCTTTTGTGTTTCCTTCTCCAAGAACCCTTCCGGTCTTAATATCCTGAAAATGGAAACTATTAGGCCCAAAGATAGCATAAGCATCAAGATCAGTAGTAGCTCTCTTAACCGATACAAGATTCTAAGTGAAAGATGGCATGTAGAAAGCTTGAGATTCTTTGTCAAATAGTTTTAAACTTCCTATTCCTTTAACCGATATCCTATCACCATTAGCAATCACTACATTTCCACTAGCAGTTTTAATGTTACTAATCAAATTTGGATTACTAATCATGTGATGAGAAGCTCCAGAATCAATAACAAGAGAAGTACTAGTCTTATTAGGTTTAGTAGCAAAGTATGTGATACCGGACTCCTTTAGTGCGGTGATGGATCGAATGAGTGCTTCTAAGTCTGACTTGCGCACCACGTCATTTGAATATGCTACCATGGCCATCTCATCTCCTTGCTTCAAGCTTTTGGTTTGAGGTTGTTTTGTTGAGTTTGATGAGCTTGGCGTTTCTTGTGCTTGATGAGCTTGGAACTTTCTTGGCTTGAATTCCCTTGGATGCCAATCTTTGGGCTTGAGATGTGGATGAAGGATCCAGCAATCCTCCTTTGTATGACCATCCTTCTTGCAATGATCGCATGTTTTCCTATTCTTGCCTTTGTAGCCTTGATTTGGTTGGTAATTGCCCTTATTGGCCATTGGGAGTTCTTGTTTACCACTAAAGAGACCAAAGGACCCTTGTTCCTTTTGAATTTGTGCACAAACTTCATCAAGTCTAGGGAGCTTCTCCGATCTTAAGATATGCTTTATGAGGTCGTTAAACGTCGGATTGAGTGTGAGAAGCAAACTGAAGATCTTATCTTGTTCTCTTCTTTCTTCAATGATTGAAAAATCCTTTGTGCTTGGACGTAACATCTCTAATTCAGCCCAAAGAGATCTAAATTTCCCAAAGTGTTGAGTAAATTCTAGATCCTCTTGATTGAGATTGTTGATTGCCCTTTTTACTTCGAAGACGCGGGTCAAGTTGGAGATGTTCCCGTAGACATTCTTTAGTGTATCCCAAAGCTCCTTTGCGGTGTCACAATAGGAGTATGCCTCTAGGATTGATGGGTCTAGTGAGTTTTGAAGGAGACCCAAAACTGTTTGGTCTTCTTGAAACCATTTGATTTCCTCCTCGGTCTTGGTCTCATTTTTTTCATCTTGTGTGTCTTCTTTAAGGATTTGTGTGATCTCAATGTGTCTCCACAAACCTCTTCCACACAAAGCAGTCTTAGTTGTTCTTGCCCACAGCAAGTAATTATTCCCTTTGAGGGTAACCGGAATGATCATGGTTTTTAGATTTTCCATGATTTTCTTGGTGTTTAATCACAAAGCTAGCAACTTTCTCAACTCAGCACCAATGGATTTGAGGAATTTCTCTCAGAGAGAAATGAGGCTAGCAACGTGAAAGGAAGAAAAATGAAGTGAAAATCACAAAGCTAGCAACTTTCTCAACTCAGCACCAATGGATTTGAGGAATTTCTCTCAGAGAAAAATGAAGCTAGCAGCGTGAGAAAGGAGAAAATAAAGAAGAAAAACGTGGAGAATGAGTAGAAATGACAAGAACTGATGGAGAAATGATGGAGAAATGATGGAGAATGATGGAGAATGATGGAGAATAACCAAGAATAAAGCGGAATAGATAGGAGCAAGATCAATGTTCTGATACCATGTTAGATTTTAGAGATTATAAATGAGAGATTTTGAGATAAACTAGAAGAAGCACCATAGTAGAATATTAGAGAAGAATTTCTTATTGATCTTTGTGAAATACATAGCATATTTATAGGAGAATTACAAGGGACCTAGGTTTAACTTTAATTTGAACCATCCAATAGGAGTTTAGTCTTTGGGCGTCCTTGACCATGCCAGCCTGTTTCCAGCCCCTTCCTTGACCAAATGGATAAGAAGGAAGACCAAGGACAAGGTGCCAATGCACCTGGACACTCAAGTGGCTTGGTGCATGATCCAAACGTTTCCAAACTTCTAGAAGACTCTCGAAGGCTTCCTCAAATGTTCCGGAGGCTCCCTATGGTCGTACAGACTTGTACGGATCCGTACAGACTTGTACGGACACCCAAATCCAACCATCTTCCCTAAGCTCCCTTGATGATAAGCTTGATTAATAATCTCATGGAAGTAGCTAGAGCCATGATGTTCCATTCCAACCTGCCAAGAAACTTCTGGGGAGATGCAGTCATGACGGCTTGCTATCTTATCAACCGAATTCCAACAAGAGTCCTAAAGGACATCTCTCCCTTTGAAGTTTTAAATCACAATAAACTCTTTTATCAATCACTTACGGGTTCTTGGATGTTTGTGTTTTGTATTTGTCCCAGGTACTCAGAGGGACAAACTAGAAGCCAAAAGCACAAGATGTGTATTCATAGGCTATTGTATTACTCAAAAGGGGTATAAGTTGTTGAGAATATGGATGAGAAGGCATACATGGGAAGTAGCAATGCGAGTTCACATAATAACAAAGGCAAGGAGCTGGAGTGCATAGCAAGTATCTGGGAACTTGGCGAATGCTCTAAGACTAAGGGAGAAGTGCCGTATGCAACAAGTAAGGAAAAGAGTGGAGCTGATGATTTAATGAGTGGCAAAACTAGACATTGGGATGTAACTAGAAGGAAGGATTCTTGGTTGAATTCTAAGCAGATCAAAGGGTTGAAAAACCAAGAAGAAGCACATGAGGAGCCATTGGGTAAAGGCAAGCTCCATGCTCCTCACCCAAAGAAGAAACACGCCCAGGCCTTGATCTTAGCATGTTTAACCATTTTAGGAAGTTAAGGGTGTTAGTCCTTTAACCATTGTAAATTCCTGTGTCTTCTTTTTGAATTTTTTCTCTTACATATATGCAATGTAAACCGAGCTCAATTGATAGAATAACAAGGAAAAATATTCCAGAAATCTCTCTCAGCCATCTTCAATCTCATTGAGTTCTTGATATTTTCTAATTCTAGTTTATTCTCCTTAAAATCAACATGGTATCAGAGCATGTTTAGAGATCCTTGAAAATCTTCTAAACTGTTTCTTTCTCATCTAAAAGTTTCTCTCTCAGATTTTTTCTTGTTCCCTTATTTCTCTCCATATTCTCAAGCTGGTTGTTGAAGATAAGAAAGAAAACCTATGGAGATGCAGAAACAACTTGTACTGCCGGTTGTCTTCAAAGGGAGCAACTACTTGCTGTGGTCAAGGACTACAAGAACTGCTCTAAGAAGCAGAGATCTATGGAGTTATGTGGAAACTCCAGAAGAGGTAGCTGGAGAAGGAGCAGCGGGTGATGGCGTTGTGAAGGGGCAGAAGTGGGAGCAAGAAGACCAACAAGTTCTTGCAGTGCTCCAGAGCTCTCTAGAGCCATCAATACTCGCTGCTTACTCCTACTGTGAGACAGCCAAGGAGCTGTGGGACACACTCAAAGGAGTGTATGGAGACATCTCAAACATTTCTAGGATTTTTGAGGTGAAGAAAGCGTTGAATGACCTTCAGCAAGATGGAAAGGCATTCAAGGATCTATTTGGGGTATTTCGAGGCTTATGGGCTGAGCTTGAGATGCTCAGGCCAGCAACAAATGACCCCAAGGAATTGAATGAGAGGAGGGAACAGGACCAGGTGTTTTGGCTACTACTCACGTTAAATGAGTCATACAAGAGCCTCATTCAACACATCCTTCGCTTTGACAAGCTTCCAACGCTGAATGAAGTCTGTCAACAGATCCAAAAGGAGGAAGGGTCTAGGGGCTTGTTCAAAGCATCAAGCGAAATGGCACATGCTGCACATAGGAGCCAACTCTATGGAGAAAGAAGGAGTCTGGAATGTGAGCATTGCAAGATGAAAGGACATACTAAGGAAAAATGCTGGACCTTGCACCCACATTTAAAGCCAGCTAGGCTAAGGGGAAATGGCCAAGGAAGTAGTCAAGGACCAAGGAACTTTGCTGGAGTAGCAAACGTGGAAAATGACAACTTGGTGAGGAAAAGCGACCTGGAAGCTCTCATCAAGAGTATTGCTAAGCTAGCTGAGTCTGGTAAGGTTTTCTTTACCTCTAAAGCTAGGGAGAAGGTGATAATAGATTCTGGAGCAAGTCATAACATGATTTGTAATGCCAAGCTGTTAACAAATATTAAGCCTTGTGAAGGAAATGTTAAAGTTGCAAATGGAAAAGAGGTTCAAATAGAAGGAATTGGAGACCTAAAAGTGTTTAGGAAAAATACTAAGGCCTTATACATTCCGGAATTCACATCTAACTTACTCTCGGTATATAAAGCAACTAAGGATCTAGATTGCAAAGTTATTTTTGGATCTAATGATGTTGAGTTTCAGGATAATGAGACTAAGGAAGTAATCGGAGTAGGGAATGTGGAAGGTGGTTTGTATTTGCTGAAAAAAGAAGATGGAGTGATGGAGTCGTTTGCGGTTAGTCTGGTTGGTTCAAGCCCTTTATGGCACTCACGCCTTGGTCATCCAAGTCACAAGGTGCTCAGCATGGTCCTGCCCAACCTCACCTTACCTAATAAGGAGTGTGAAGCATGTGTCTTAGGGAAGCATTGTAGGAAAGTGTTTCCGGAATCTACTACTGTGTATGAGAAGTGTTTTGAGTTGATACATTCTGATGTGTGGTCAGCCCCCTGTACTTCAAAAGATCAATATAAGTATTTCGTGTCTTTCATTGATCAAAGGTCAAAGTACACTTGGGTAACTCTAATGAGCTCTAAGGATCAAGTATTTGAATCATTTCAAAAATTCTACAATTATACACTGAATCAGTTTGGTACAAAGATCAAGATCCTTAGGAGTGATAATGGTGGAGAGTATATGAGTAATAGATTCAAGAAGTTGCTGGATGACAATGGGATAATTCACCAGACTTCTTGTGCATACACACCTCAGCAGAATGGAGTTTCCGAGAGAAAGAATAGACATTTGCTGGAGGTGGCTAGAAGTATGATGTTTGATAGAGGCGTGCCTAAGAGTTTTTGGGGAGATGCTGTGATGGCGGCATGCTATGTGATTAATCGTTTACCCACAGAAAGTCTGAGCCACAAGTCTCCATTTGAAATTTTGAATGGAGTAAAGCCAAGCATTGATCACCTAAGAGTTTTCGGGTGTAAATGCTATGTCTTTACCCCTGATGCACTAAGGAGTAAACTTGAGCCAAAAAGCATCAAATGTATTTTTGTGGGATACTCAAGCACTCAGAAGGGATACAAGTGTTTCCATCCAGAAACTAATAGGATATATGTGTCAAGAGAGGTGCGTTTTGATGAGAATTGTGGGTATTTTAAAGAAAAAAATGGGAGGATTTAGATGACATTGTGAGCTCGGGCATAGACAGAGAGCGAGTGCTAAGAAGCATCTTGGAAGATGTCAATGGTTCGAATGGAGGTAATGATGAGCAAGGGATATCTCAGAATGAGCAAGGAGGTGAAGAGGAAGAAGAAGACAATGAGCAACTCTCATCGGATACAAGCTCACTACCAAGGGATTCCGAACTGGTTGAAGAATCAGAACTTGCAAGTGGTGAGGGGGAGTCTGAACATGAAGAAATTGAGGTAACTCAAGAACCCCCTCTAAGAAGAAGCCAACGGATAAGGCATGGCCCGGAAAATTGGAAAAACACTAGGGTGTATTACAATGGATTAGCTACGGTTCAACAAGAGCATATAGGATCTGAGGTGAAGTCTACCATAGGTGAGGGATGTTCTGGGCGTACGGCAGACTTTGATTCTGAACCTATAGGCGACAGCATCCCTCCCTTACCAAGTAGATCATGTACTTCAACCGTAAGTGACATAAAATATCCTATTGAAGCATATAGTTTAGTGTCCTATTTAGGTGCTGAGCAGCAAGCTTACCTCACCAAGATTGATGAACATCAAGTCCCAGCATCATATGAGGAAGCATGTAGAGACGAGAGATGGGTTAAAGCCATGGAAGAAGAGATCAGTTCTATGGTGAGAAACAATACATGGAATTTGACTGAGCTGCCAAGAGGGAAGAAGCTAGTGGGATGTAGATGGGTTTATACTATCAAGTATAAAAGCAATGGTGAAGTCGAGAGATACAAAGCGAGACTAGTGGCAAAGGGATACACACAAGTCTATGGAGAAGATTATACAGAAACTTTTGCTCCGGTGGCAAAATTGCATTCGGTAAGGGTTCTCCTATCCATTGCGGTTAACTTGTCATGGGAGTTATGGCAAATGGATGTAAAAAATGCCTTTTTACAAGGAGACCTAGAAGAGGAAGTCTTTATGGCTCTTCCACAAGGATATGGTACAGGTACAAATCAGGTCTGTGAATTGAAGAAAGCTATTTATGGTTTGAAACAATCCCCGAGGGCCTGGTACCAAAGACTGAGCAGATGCTTGTTGGAGAAGGAATTTGTGAAGTCGGAAGCTGATCATACTCTATTCACCAAGAGGAGTAAAGAGGGGCTAGTGGCTGTTCTTATCTATGTAGATGATATCATCATCACCGGAAATGATGTTGAAGGAGTTAAAAGGACCAAGGTAATTCTGAGCTCCACGTTTGATATAAAAGATTTGGGAGAGCTGAGGTATTTCTTGGGCATTGAGATGATCAGAGAGCCAAATGGGATGTTTATATCACAAAGGAAGTATGTGATTGACTTACTAAAGGAAACCGGCAAGTTAGGGTCGAAGCCAGCAAAAACGCCCATTGAAGAAGGCTATCAAGATGTGAGTAAGGAGGAAATGTGGCCTGATGTCAAGCAATATCAAAGGTTAGTTGGAAAACTAATCTACTTAACTATAACTCGGCCGTATATATGCTTTGCCGTGAATAGGGTGAGCCAGCACATGCAAGCTCCGAAAGCACACCATTGGGGCATGGTGGAGAGAATACTTAGGTATCTCAAGGGGAACCCTGGAAAGGGAATATGGTTGAGTCGCAATGAAAATACTGAATTGGAAGCCTATTGTGATTCAGACTATGCTGGAGACAAACAAGATAGAAAATCTACAACTGGGTATTGCACATTTGTAGGAGGAAATCTTGTCACTTGGAGGAGTAAAAAACAGAAGGTAATTGCATTGTCAAGTGCTGAGGCTGAGTATAGAGCAATGAAGGAAGTCACAAAGGAGATGATATGGCTGAAGGCTCTTCTCAAGGATTTGGGTATTCAAGAAACCAAACCAATGACCCTTTATTGCGATAACCAAGCTGCAATACACATAGCTTCAAATCCAGTGTTTCATGAGAGAACGAAACACATTGAAGTGGATTGTCACTTCATCCGGGGCAAGATTCAAGATGGGCTAATAATCCCTAAGTTTGTGAAGAGTGGAGACCAGGTGGCAGACATCTTCACAAAGGCTACTTCCCTAAATATATGTGAGTACATCCATGACAAGATAGGCTTAAAGGATCCCTACCAGCCTATCTTGAGGGGGAGTGTTGAGAATATGGATGAGAAGGCATACATGGGAAGTAGCAATGCGAGTTCACATAATAACAAAGGCAAGGAGCTGGAGTGCATAGCAAGTATCTGGGAACTTGGCGAATGCTCTAAGACTAAGGGAGAAGTGCCGTATGCAACAAGTAAGGAAAAGAGTGGAGCTGATGATTTAATGAGTGGCAAAACTAGACATTGGGATGTAACTAGAAGGAAGGATTCTTGGTTGAATTCTAAGCAGATCAAAGGGTTGAAAAACCAAGAAGAAGCACATGAGGAGCCATTGGGTAAAGGCAAGCTCCATGCTCCTCACCCAAAGAAGAAACACGCCCAGGCCTTGATCTTAGCATGTTTAACCATTTTAGGAAGTTAAGGGTGTTAGTCCTTTAACCATTGTAAATTCCTGTGTCTTCTTTTTGAATTTTTTCTTTTACATATATGCAATGTAAACCGAGCTCAATTGATAGAATAACAAGGAAAAATATTCCAGAAATCTCTCTCAGCCATCTTCAATCTCATTGAGTTCTTGATATTTTCTAATTCTAGTTTATTCTCCTTAAAATCAACATAAGTGTTATGACCCCATCCGGAAGTGTACCCTGGTTTCAAGAGACGTGAAGTTCATAGAAAACCAATGATACTTTGACAAGAAGCAGAATTGGGATAGTGTTAAAGACCTAGCCCGCTCTCCTTCAGATAGAGCCGCCAGCTTAGAGTTCATACTCAATCATCTGGGAAATCCTGCTCCAAGGGACTCTCCTCAAGAGCAACCGGAGCAGCAACCGCAAGGAGGACAAAATTCTGAAAATAACAATGAAGAGGAAGCAAACAACTTAGATAATGGTAATCAAGACCAAGCTCATCATGAAGAAGAAGTCATTGGAGGAATGGAGCCAATGGTTAGTCAAGACCATGAGAGTGAAGAAATTAGTGCTCCTCAGCTTAGAAGAAGCACAAGGCTGAAGTATGGACCAGATCATTGGAAACAAACAAGGGTCTATTACAACAGCCAAGCCGTGGCTCATCCTCTCCAAGCGGTCTGTTCTCTTGCCCTCTTGCCATCAGAACACCAAGCATTCCTTGGGAAGATTGATCAACACCAAATTCCGAGCTCCTATGAAAAAGCAAAAGAACACAAAGAATGGTTAGCTGCTGTGGATGCTGAGATAGGAGCAATGGATAAGAATCATACTTGGGATGAAACGGAGCTTCCAAAGGGAAAGAAGGCAGTAAGTTCCAAGTGGGTATTTACAATAAAATATCAATCTAACGGGGAGATTGAGCAGTACAAAGCCAGATTGGTAGCCAGAGGTGTTAGATTTTAGAGATTATAAATGAGAGCTTTTGAGATAAACTAGAAGAAACACCATAGTAGAATATTAGAGAAGAATTTCTTATTGATCTTTGTGAAATACATAGCATATTTATAGGAGAATTACAAGGGAACCTAGGTTTAACTTTAATTTGAACCAGCCAATAGGAGTGTAGTCTTTGGGCGTCCTTGACCATGCCAGCCTGTTTCCAGCCCCTTCCTTGACCAAATGGATAAGAAGGAAGACCAAGGACAAGGTGCCAATGCACCTGGACACTCAAGTGGCTTGGTGCATGGTCCAAACATTTCCAAGCTTCTAGAAAACTCTCGAAGGCTTCCTCAAATGTTCCAGAGGCTCGCTAAGGTTGTACGGTCTTGTACGGCCTTGTACGGATCCGTACGGACTTGTACGGACTTGTACGGATCCGTACGGACTTGTACGGACACCCAAATCCAACCATCTTCCCTAAGCTCCCTTGATGATAAGCTTGATTAATACTCCCCCTCAAACTTAGCCGGAGTGTTGGAATGAAGGCTAAGTTTGGGAACCGGGACTACCACCTCATTAAAAACCTTACCAAGGAAAACCAAGTGGGACAAAACCTTGGTAAGGGAAAAAGAGTGTGGTCTTCCCGGAACAGGCAAGTATTATCAAGGATGAGTAAAATCTACTAACCCAAGTTTGCTATGGATGTGGTTGCAAACTTTGAGTCTAGCATCCTTGGTGAAGATGTCAGCCAACTGGTCTTCACTCTTGGTGTAACATGGAAGTATCACTCCTTCTATGATCTTCTCTCTAACTTTGTGGCAGTCAATCTCAATGTGTTTGGTCCTCTCGTGAAATACTGGATTGGTTGCTATATGAATGGCTGCCTGATTGTCACAATGCATTGTGATGGGACTTGTAGTTTCTATGCCAAGATCCTTGAGAAGAGCCTTCAACCAAACTAATTCATTTGTCAGCTTCCTCATTGCTCTATATTCTGACTCCGCACTTGAGCATGACACAACCTTCTGCTTCTTAGACTTCCAAGTTACTAGATTGCCTCCAATGAAAGTACAGTAGCCAGTTGTAGACTTCCTATCCATAGTGTCTCCCGTATAGTCCGCATCGCAGTATCCAACTATCTCAGTGTTGCCATTCTTCCCCATCCAAATTCCTTGGCCAGGTGAACCTTTGATGTATCTCAATATTCTTTCCACCATGTTCCAATGATGCACGGTTGGTTCCTGTTGAATTTGTGGAATAGAAGATTAGAGAGTTTGAGAGTGCTTGAAAGAGAAACGATAGAATGAGAGATAAAGAGAAGTTTCCATTAGAATTGATTAAGTGTTACAAAGGGTGTACAACATGTATATATAGAGGAGAGCCACGAAATTAAGAGGTGAAGAAGGATTTCACAACATTCAAATTTCCCTCCAATCTCTTATTTGAAATTCAAACACATCTCCTTCCTTTTCACACTTCCCGAGACACCCACTTGTGCACCCAAAGTCTTCACCCTTCTAGAAGACTTCTTAATGGGCTTGCATATGTTGAATAAAGCCTCTCATTATTCAACACTCCCCCTCAAGCTTAACCGTAGAGAAACCAAAGGTTAAGCTTGGAACCATGATGACCCACCTCATTAAAAACCTTAGTATGGAAAACCTCATGGGACAAAACCATACTAAGGGAAAAAGAGTGTGGACTCCATGGCTAAGGAAATCATGGCCGAGACATATCTATGAGTCCAAGCTTTGAATGGATGAACTCACACACTTTTAAACTCGCTGTCTTGGTAAAAATGTCTGCCAATTGTTCTGAACTTCTTGTAAAGCATGGAAGAATGACCCTTTTCTCCACCATCTCTCGCACCTTGTGACAATCCACTTCAATATGTTTTGTCCTCTCATGGAACACTGAGTTGGACGCAATGTGAATAGCAGCTTGGTTGTCACAATGCATTGTGATTGGATCTGGCGATTCAATGCCCAAATCCTTGAGAAGAGCTTTCAGCCATGTTAGCTCGTTTGTGAGCTTCCTCATTGCTCTATACTCAGCTTCAGCACTTGAACATGACACAACCTTTTGTTTCTTGCTCTTCCAAGTGACCAGGTTACCTCCAATGAATGTGCAATACCCAGTGGTGGATCTTCTATCCGTTTTGTCTCCAGCCCAGTCAGCATCACAATAACCCACAATTTCTGTGCTTTTGTTACAACCCATCCAAATGCCTTGACCCGGAGCTCCTTTGAGATATTTGAGAATCCGATCCACCATGCTCCAATGGTGCACTTTTGGAGCTTGCATATGTTGACTCACCTGGTTCACAGCAAAACACAAATCAGGACGAGTTATGGTAAGATAAATCAACTTACCAACCATTCTCCGATATTGCTTGACATCTTCAAAAGGTTTATCTTCAAGCTCCCCCTCTCGTATGACTTTGTATCCTTCTTCTAAGGGAGTCTTTGTTGGTTTGGCTCCTAGCTTTCCTGCCTCAGCCAATAGATCAAGAGTGTACTTCCTTTGGGATAAGAAAAGTCCTTCATTGGACCTATAGACTTCAATCCCTAGAAAATATTTCAACTCTCCAAGATCTTTAATATCAAATACAGATTTTAAATATGCTTTTGTATCTTTAATACCTACCTTGTCATTCCCCGAGATAATAATGTCATCCACATAAATGAGAATGACTACAATACCTTCTTGGCTTTGCAAGGTGAAAAGTGTATGATCTGCCTCGGACTTCTTGAAGCCTTTACTCTTGAGTGTTGTACTCAACTTGTGGTACCATGCTCGAGGAGATTGCTTCAGTCCATAGATTGCTTTCTTGAGTCTCAACACCTTTCCTGGTGCAATTGAGTCTTCCAAGCTTGGTGGTGGAGTCATGTAGACTTCATCCTCTAGTTCCCCTTGCAAGAATGCATTCTTGACGTCCATCTGCCAAAGATCCCATTCCAAGTTAGTAGCTAAGGATAAAATGACTCTTACCGTATGAAGTTTTGCCACAGGTGCAAATGTGTCAAGGTAGTCCTCTCCATAGGTTTGAGTGAATCCTCTAGCCACCAGCCTAGCCTTGTAACGCTCTATTTCTCCATCACTTCTATACTTGATAGTGAAGATCCATCTAGAGCTTACGGCCTTCTTCCCTTTTGGCAGTTCAGCTTCATCCCAAGTGTGGTTGATTTCCATAGCTTTCTTTTCTTCACCAACAGCATCTCTCCATACTTTAAGCTCCTTGGCTTCTTCATAGGTTGTTGGAATCTCAGCTTCATCCAACTTGCCCATGTAGGCTTGATGTTCCAATGGGAAATGAGCTAGAGTGCAAACAGCTTGAATGGGATGAGCAACTGCCTTGTTGTTGTAGTACACTCGGGTTTGCTTCCAATGTTCTGGTCCAAACCTTTGTCTTGTACTTCTCCTTAAACCCCTTTCTTGAGCTTGAACTTGAGGTTCTGGCCCTTCAAAGTCAGAATCTGAGGTTTGAGCTTCTTCTTGACTTTCCGGACTCTCTTCACTTTGATCATGAACCGCTTCATTGCGAACTTCTGATTCATTTTGATCATGAATTGTTGAGTCTTGTTGAGCCACTACTAGATCCTCTTGTTTATTGCCTCCCTCAGGATCAAATGGTATAGTTTCTTCATTTGATTGAGATGTGCTTGTACTAGCTTCTGGCTGATGTAATCCAAGGTTCTCCAAGATTTTTCTCAAATTGCTAGCTCGGTCTGATGATGAGGATGATAGATTCTCCAATTCTTTCTAGTTCTTCTCATCATAGAACCCTTTTGTTTCAACAAACTTCACATCCCTTGAGACTAGAATCTTCTTTGTTTCCGGAACAAAGCATTTGTAACCTTTTTGTGTTATGGAGTATCCAATGAACATGCTCTTCACACTTTTAGCTTACAACTTGTTTCTTTGTTCTCCTGGGATTAATACAAAACAAACACACCCAAACACACGTAAGTGGTTAATGGCGGGTGCAAAAGGACATGGATAGCTGGCAATGAATCTAGCCAAAGGAGTGTCCCAATGCAACCTTATCCAACCGGTCAAAGCAAGGAGGGCTGGAACAAGGCTGGCAATCTTATCCACATGGTCAAAAGGAGCCTCCAAGACTAAGCCCTTATTGGCGCTAGTTTGAATTAAAGCATTTCTATTGGTTGTTGCATTTTGAATTTACTTAGAGAAAACCCTAGATTTTTTTCTATAAATGTAATGCCTCATTATCAATGAAATGTTAGACCCTTTGGGGTCCCATTCTCTCATTCTCCACGAAATCTCTCTCATTTTATTCTCCTTAGTCTCATTTACATGTTTATTCTCTTAGTTCATACTTGCATATTCTCCATGTCATTTACATTATTCTCTCATGTTTAATATCTTATATTCCTCATAATCTCTCTAATTCTAACATGGTATCAGAGCATTAAGGTCCTTAAATGTGTTCTTAATCTCCTTCTTCTTATTCTTTTATTTTCATACACTTTGTTAGCCTTTTTCACTCTGAGAGTTATTCCTCAAAACCATTGGTTCTTGAGTTGTGAAAGTTGCTAACTTAGTGTTTCTAGTGACAATGAAGAGAAATAAATGGGGGCTGTAATGAAAAACTACATAAAAGGGAGATTAAAGCCTGCCTTAATTGCTTATTCATGGATTCGTCTAGTGCTTCCATTTTTTGGAAATGAATACACTTAGAACCATGATTTGCTGGTGCCTCATTTCTATAATCTATTCCTTTTTAAGCCCCATTTTCATCTCCAAGTCATTTCTTTATTTTAAAGCTCAAACCACAATTTTTACAAAGTTAAAACCTTGGATTGTATTTTTCTTTCTTATGGAATGAAGAAATACGTAACTCCATTGTATTTTATGTTTTCTTTGAGTTTTGTTTTAGTGGTTTGAAGCAATTTCAATTAGTGAACCATGATTAAAATTGCTTGATTCTTATGGATTGAAGCATATTTAATCATGTTGTATCCGGGTTTTAAAGGTAGAGAACCTTGGTAAAACTTTGCTCTTATGAGTTTAAGTATAAAACCTTGATGAATCCTAATTCTTGTTTTATGAGAAGAGAACCTTGGTAAAGCTATGTTATTATGAGCATAAGCACAAAGCCTTGATGAATCCAAATCTCTTTGTTTTCAAATTACCAAAGGAAGAGAACCTCGTTGAATCCAAAAGCTAGAGAACCTTGATGAATCCAAATCCTTTGGTAGAAAATCTTGGACTACTTTCAAACATTTTTGAGTCCTAGGTTATTTTTATTTTTTTTAAATTCTTATTGGATTCCAATCTCTTCTATACTTGTTTGTTTGGGAAGAGTGTTTTAAGGAATCTTTGGTTGTTCTTTTTAAGAAAAGGAAAAAAAGGGGTAGTGAACCTTGTTGAATCCGAAGCTAGGGAACCGAGATGGATCCAAATCCAAAGTTGGATGAGAGCCTCGTTGAAACTCGAATGCTGGAGAACCTTGAGTGAATCCAAACCCTTAGAAACCAAAAGAAGTGAACCTTGACCTATTTTGGCTTGTTGGAGTTAAAATTGAGAAGGCATGATGGATCCAAATTCTTTTGTGTTAAAAGAGGTGAACCATGACTTGATTTACTCATTGGAGTTAAAGTCGAGATGGCATGATGAATCCGAACTCTTTTGGGATTAAAGAAGTGAACCATGGCCTGATTTACTCATAAAAGTTAAATCGAGAAAGCATGATGAATCCAAGTTCTTTAAATCCAAGTTTTCAAAAAAACATTGGACCTCTAGTAATTACTAAGTCCTTGGTAAATTTTTCAAAAAAAAAAAGGGATGAATTTTAGTTAGTTTTCTTTCTTATGAATGAAAAACAATTAATGACATTGATTCATCCGGTTTTGTTTTCTCAAAAGGATAGCTTTGGTTTAAAGTTTTCCATTCTTGTTAAAACAAGTGGATAATTCCAAAGACCATTGCTAGAATCCGATCTCTCAAATGAGAGTAAAAGTTCTTTGTGGTGAAGAGCCACGAAGAGAAAAATTCCAACCACTAACCTTTGTTTTTCTTAGGAATGGAAGAATGTGAGTGGTGGAAGAAGAGGTCAAATCTCAAGAAGATCGACCAATCAAAATAATGGTTCAACAACGAGTCATTATTCTAACCGGTTTAGCATAAAGGGCTACTCTCTAAACACTAATCTTTTCCAATATGCTTAGTGTACCAATTATTGTTTAATCTTGTTTCTTTAATTTCTCTTATTTTCAATCTATCTTTCATCTAAACTTCCTTATCCCTCACGTTGAGTACTTTAAAATTTTAAATCTCATGATGAAGGTTTAGAGGAGGAAAGCGTGAATATTCTAACGGGGAAGTATTAGATGATGAAGAGGCCAAATGAAGATTAAATGAAGTAAAGAAGTATGATTGGTGACACAAGGAAGCTGTGGGAGTTAGTGTTCATTTGGTACCGGTTTGAAGTGTTCATCTTTTACGTTTTTCAAGCTTGCCTTTCGGAGTCCCTCCAACCAAGCTTGAGGGGGAGAAAGAACCGAAAATAAGGCAAGAATCTTTAAGCAAACCAAGCCGAGTTGAGACTAGACCGCACCGCACTAAAAGATGTTGAAGGTTCGTGCTCACTCGTGGACAAGTTGATAGAGGGGCCACACCGTTGGAAACAAGTTGTAGGTTCGTGCTCACTTGTGGACGAGTTGATAGAGGGACCGCATCGTAGGAGACAAATTGTCCCACTAGAAGACGGGCCACTTTACTAAAGATCAAAACCGGGTCACTTGCAAAGACAAGCTCGCAAAGACAAGGGCAATGGTTGAGACAAAGCAAAGAGGCATTGAGGAAAATAAGGAGATAAAATCAGAGCATACACAAGTGGTGCTCCCCAACCCAATAAATCAACAAAGAGGAAGAAACTAACATCCAAAGGAATTAGGTTGTTTCTATCCTCTCTCTCCATTTAAATTCTCTATGCAAAGTGTGATCATTTCTACCATTAAAATTGGAGTAAATTGATACATTTTGTCAATTTTTCTTGCAAGGAGCAATGTGCATAAAGGACTTCAAACCCAAAAGATCGTCTTTCTTTATTCTCAAGCCGATCGTGAGGGGGAGCATTCAAAGCATTGATCAAGATTTGGAATCCACAAATGGTGAACCCAAGAAGGATGACCCGAGAGCTAAGACTCAAGCGTGGTGAACCCAAGAGGAAGACCAAAGTGATTACCAAAGAATGAAATCAACAAATCCTTGCAAGACTAAGTTGCGAAATTCTTCACAAAGGTTACAAGACCTTTTCATGTCCTTGGTCAAAGGTCCCCTAGATCCGTGAAGGCCATACTCTTTTTCCCTTATAAGGTTTTGTCCCAAAGGGTTTTCCTTATAAGGTTTTTTAATGAGGTGGCACTCACGGGTCACTCCAAACTTAGCCTCCATTCTCAAGTTCACTATGGCTAAGTTTGAGGGGGAGTATTGATCAAGAAGACCAGCTAGGCCTTGCAAGACCAAACCATCCCGACCGTACGGATTTTGTACGGACTGTACAGATTGTACGGACCGTGCAAAATCCGGGATTCCCCAAAATGTCTCCAAACATCCTAAAATGAAGAAACAAGAATGTGCAAAACTCGGGATAAAGTATTTTCAGGATTTGAGGATCGTGCAAAACTCGGGTGCAAAAGGACATGGATAGCTGGCAATGAATCTAGCCAAAGGAGTGTCCCAATGCAACCTTATCCAACCGGTCAAAGCAAGGAGGGCTGGAGCAAGGCTGGCAATCTTATCCACATGGTCAAAAGGAGCCTCCAAGACTAAGCCCTTATTGGCTAGTTTGAATTAAAGCATTTCTATTGGTTGTTGCATTTTGAATTTACTTAGAGAAAACCCTAGATTTTTCTCTATAAATGTAATGCCTCATTATCAATGAAATGTTAGACCCTTTGGGGTCCCATTCTCTCATTCTCCACGAAATCTCTCTCATTTTATTCTCCTTAGTCTCATTTACATGTTTATTCTCTTAGTTCATACTTGCATATTCTCCATGTCATTTACATTATTCTCTCATGTTTAATATCTTATATTCCTCATAATCTCTCTAATTCTAACACTCTCCACCATTATCTGATCTAAAAATTTTAATCTTGGCATTATAATGGTTAGTCACATATGCTTGAAATTTTCTAAATGCTTCTAGAACTCTATCTTTGGATGGAATAAGTGTTAGCCATGTATATTTTGATTTTTCATCTATGAAGGTGATAAAGTATTTATGATGTTCTCTAGATTCACATGGTTGTAGATTTTAGAGGATATGAAGATGATTTTAAGGGAGGAAGATTAGAAGATAAGAGTGATGAAGATAATGAATAGAAGTTTATAATTTCGTGTGTAATGTTTCCTTACAATCCCATACACATATATGCACGATTTACATGAATTATTGAGTGAAAAATATCTCACCAACACCTCTACACAAGTATAGGCGAGCCATGCTTCTCCCAACTGCTCCCACCTACTCCTCTTTGCAACTTGCTCCACTTGTGCTGAGTGAGAAAAAACTGGTCTGCTTCTAACCAATTCAGTTCCTTCTCCACTTCTTGTTTGGTCTCATTTTAGTTGATCTTAGCTACTCATTGGTGCTTTATTTCATGTGCAATGCATGGTATACCTTCTCTTTTTACTCCTGAGCTTTCACCATATTCCAACACACTTGCTATACATGCTAACTCTTTCCCTTTGATATTGTCCCCTCTCCTTTCACGTGCACAGACCTTCACATCCATATTCTCAACACTCCCCCTCAAGATAGGCTGGTAGGGGTCCATTAAGCCGATCTTGCCATGGATGTATTCACAGATGCGTGAAGAAGTAGCCTTTGTAAATATATCCGCCATTTGTTCTCCACTCTTCACAAACTTGGGAACCACAACTCCCTCCTGAATCTTGTCTCGGATGAAATGACAATCCACTTCAATGTGTTTTGTCCTTTCATGAAACACCGGGTTTGAAGCTATGTGTATTGCTGCTTGGTTATCACAATACAATGTCATTGGTTTGTCTTCTTGAACTCCCAAGTCATGTAGAAGCGCCTTCAGCCATATCATTTCTTTTGTGGCTTCTCTCATTGCTCTATACTCAGCTTCAGCACTAGATAGAGAGATTACCTTTTGTTTTTTGCTTCTCCAGGTGACAAGATTCCCACCTACGAATGTACAATAACCGGTTGTAGACTTTCTATCTTGTCTATCCCCAGCCCAATCCGCATCACAAAATGCTTCTACATCTGCTCTTCCATGACACTCTAGCCAAATACCTCTTCCTGGGTTTCCTTTTAGATATCTCAAGATCCTTTCAATCATTCCCCAATGGTGTGTTGTTGGCGCTTGCATGTGTTGACTTACTTTATTCACCGCAAAACAAATATCTGGCCTTGTTATGGTCAAATAGATTAGTTTACCAACTAACCTTTGGTACTGCTTGATGTCAGACCATATCTCCACGTTGCTCTCTTCTTGGTAACCTTCTTCAATAGGAGTCTTAGCCGGTTTACACCCAAGCTTCCCAGTTTCTTTTAGTAAGTCGATCACATACTTCCTTTGCGATATAAACATTCCCTTTTCCTCTCTGCTCATCTCAATTCCTAGGAAGTATTTGAGCTCTCCTAGGTCTTTTATATCAAACGTAGAGTTTAGATCCTCCTTAGTCCGTTTCATCTCCTCACAATCACTTCCCGTAACAATAATGTCATCCACGTAGATAAGCACCACAACTATCCCATTTTTGCTCCTTTTGGTAAAGAGAGAGTGATCCGCTTCAGATTTTACAAACCCTTTCTCCAACAGGCACCGGCTTAACCGTTGGTACCAAACTCTAGGAGATTGTTTCAAGCCGTATATAGCCTTCTTTAATCTACACACTTGATCTGAACTTGCTCCATAACCTTGTGGAAGTTCCATAAACACTTCTTCTTCTAAATCCCCTTGTAAGAAAGCGTTTCTCACATCCATTTGCCACAAATTCCATGACAGATTAATGGCAATGGATAGTAGAACCCTCACCGAGTGCAACTTCGCTACTGGAGCAAAAGTTTCAGTATAATCTTCTCCATATACTTGTGTATATCCTTTTGCCACTAGTCTAGCTTTATACCTCTCAATTTCACCATTGCTCTTGTATTTGATAGTATACACCCATCTACATCCCACAAGTTTCTTCCCACTAGGCAATTTTGTCAAGTCCCAAGTATTATTTCTCAACATAGATGCAATCTCTTCCCTCATGGCATCAACCCATAACTTGTCCATGCTTGCTTCCTCATAAGAATTAGGTACTTTTCTATCAATAGTGCTCAGAAATGCCTGATGATCAGCTGGAGTATTAGAAACCGAGTAGTATTCTTCAATAGGATATCTTATGGCTATCTTCTCTTCTTGTGCGGTGTTATGCTTAAGGGACAAGAAGGAGACGCTGTCGCCTATAGGATCAGGATCTAAGCCTGCCGTACGCCCAGTACATCCCTCTCTTGTCCCAAGCACAACATCAGTTCCCATGTGATCTTGATAAGCCATAGCCATCCCATTGTAATACACTCTAGTATTTTTCCAATTTTCAGGTCCGTGTCTTATCCTTTGGCTTCTTCTTAATTAAGGAGCTTGCACTTCTTCCACTTCTTCAGATTCTATCTCCCCCTCACCTCTTGTACTCTCCTCTTCTTCTACCAGTTCTGAGTCTAATGGTAAAGTATCCAGAACTATCGGAAGCTGCTCACTTTCTTCTACTTCTTCTTCACCCCTCTGCTCATTATCATCACTCTCCCGGCCATCTATGCTTTCCCAAATGCTTCTTAGAACTTGATCTCTATCTGCATTTGAGTCCATAATCTCATCTAAGTCTTCCCATTTCTTTTTTTCGAAATAACCATACTCTTCCTCAAATTGCACCTCCCTTGACACATACATTCTATTAGTCTCCGGGTTAAGACATTTGTATCCTTTTTGAGTACTTGAGTATCCCACAAACACACACTTAATACTCTTTGGCTCTAACTTATTTCTTTGTGCCTCTGGAACAAGGACATAGCATCTACACCCAAAGACTCTCAAGTGACTGATACTCGGCTTCACACCATTCAAAACTTCAAATGGTGACTTGTAACTCAAGCTTTCAGTGGGTATGCGGTTGATTAAGTAAGCTGCCGCCATCACTGCATCTCCCCACAGATTCTTAGGAACTCCCCTATCAAACATCATGCTCCTAGCCACTTCTAACAAATGTCTATTCTTCCTCTCTGCTATCCCATTTTGTTGAGGTGTATAGGCGCAAGTTGTCTGATGTACTATCCCTTTCTCCTTCACAAACTCCCTAAACTGTATGCTCATGTATTCTCCGCCATTATCACTTCTTAGTATCTTAATCTTGGTATCATACTGATTGAGCACATAGTTATAGAAGTTCTGAAATGATTCAAGCACTTGATCCTTAGAGCGCATCAATGTTACCCATGTATACTTTGATTTTTGATCGATGAAAGAAACAAAGTACTTATATTGATCTCTTGAAGTACACGGAGCAGACCATACATCAGAGTGTATTAACTCAAAAGACTTCTTATACATAGTAGTAGATTCTGGAAACACTTTCCTACAATGCTTCCCCAAAATACATGCTCCACACGCCTCCTTGGGTACTGAATGGTTGGGCAAGACCATGCTGAGCACCTTGTGACTTGGGTGACCAAGGCGAGAATGCCATAAAGGGCTTGATCCAACCGAACTGATCGCAAGCGCTTTCAACTCTTTATCCTTTTTATTCAATATGTACAGACCATCTTTCACACCCCCTGATCCGATCGCATCTTTGGTTTCATTATCCTGAAACTCAACACCATTAACTCCAAAAACAACTTTACAATTCAAGTCCTTAGTTGCCTTATGAACCGATAGCAAATTCGAAGTAAATTCTGGGATATATAGGGCTTTAGTTCTCTTCCCAAACACCTCTAAGTCCCCAACCCCCTCTATTGGAACTTCTTTCCCGTTTGCTATCCTAACACTACCCTTATGCGGTTCTACATTCTCCAGCAACTTAGCATCACAAATCATATTATGACTTGCTCCAGAATCTATTATCACGTTTCTCTTAGCCTTAGAGGTAAAGAAACCCTTACCAGATTCCGCTAGCTTTGAGATACTCTTGATGAGGCCCTCCAAATCGCTCTTCCTCACCAATTGGTCTCCTTCCATGCTAGTTACACCCGCAAAGTTCCTAGAGCCTTGACTGCTTCCCTGGCCATTTCCTCTTAGCCGGGCTGGTTTCAAGTGTGGGTAAAGTGTCCAGCACTTCTCCTTAGTGTGCCCTTTCATCCTACAATGGCTACACTCAACAGCTCTCCTTTCTCCATGCCCAAAACTTCTTTGCACCACATGCGCCATCTCACTAGCGGGTTTAAACAACACTCTAGCACCTTCCTCTTTCTGAACTTGTTGACACACTTCATTTAATGTTGGAAGCTTATCAAATCGAAGGATATGCTGAATGAGTCCCTTGTAAGAGTCATCAAGTGTGAGTAAGAGACCAAACACTTGATCTTGCTCTCTCCTCTCATTCAACTCCTTTGGGTCGTTTGTTGTAGGTCTAAGCATTTCCAGCTCTGCCCACAACCCTCTAAACTCCCCAAACAAGTCCTTGAACGCCTTCCCATTCTGCTGAAGGTCATTCAATGCCTTCTTCACCTCAAAGATCCTTGAAATGTTTGAGATGTCTCCATAAACTCCCTTGAGCGTCTCCCACAGCTCCTTGGAGTTCTCACAGTATGAATAGGCCGCCAGAATAGATGGCTCAAGGGAGCTTTGAAGTGCAGCCAAGACTTGAGCATCTTCTTGCTCCCGCTTCCTCTCCATCATACTGCCCTCTTCAGCCCTTCCTTCTTCAGCATTTCCCACCAAGCTATCAACATACTCCCACAGCCCTCTTCCTCTTAGGACTGTCTTTGTGGTCCTTGACCACAAAATATAGTTATTCCCCTTGAGAATAACTGGTAGAACCATATTCTTGGAGCTTTCCCTGACTTGAAATTTTTGGTGAATAGTACACACGAAACAGAAAGACAACAGAGTGATTTGAAATGTTTGAGAGATATGAATGAGTTTAAGATCTTGTTTAGGACCTTAAGTGCTCTGCTACCATGTAGATTTTAGAGGATATGACGATGATTTTAAGGGAGGAAGATTAGAAGATAGGAGTGATGAAGATAATGAATAGAAGTTTATAATTTCGTGTGTAATGTTTCCTTACAATCCCATACACATATATGCACGATTTACATGAATTATTGAGTGAAAAATATCTCACCAACACCTCTACACAAGTATAGGCGAGCCATGCTTCTCCCAACTGCTCCCACCTACTCCTCTTTGCAACTTGCTCCACTTGTGCTGAGTGAGAAAAAACTGGTCTGCTTCTAACCAATTCAGTTCCTTCTCCACTTCTTGTTTGGTCTCATTTTAGTTGATCTTAGCTACTCATTGGTGCTTTATTTCATGTGCAATGCATGGTATACCTTCTCTTTTTACTCCTGAGCTTTCACCATATTCCAACACACTTGCTATACATGCTAACTCTTTCCCTTTGATATTGTCCCCTCTCCTTTCACGTGCACAGACCTTCACATCCATATTCTCAACAGGTGAGGTCCAAACATCAGAATGAATTAAATCAAAACACTTTTCATAGACAGTTGGAGACTTGGAAAACACAGATTTGCAATGTTTACCAAGTATACAAGCTTTACATTAATCATTTTTGAAAGAAATCCTAGGCAACAATAGTTCTAATGCTCTAGAGTGCGGATGACCTAGCCTTGCATGCCAAATTGAACTACTAACATTAGAAACATTCAGACTAAAACTACAAAATAAATTGGAGTCCGGCTTGTTATTTTCAAGAACATACAGCTCCTCCTTTGCTACTCCTTTTCCGAGTAGTTTCATGGTCTCAATATCCTGAAAGTGTACATCATTAGGACCAAATATAGCATAACAATTCAAATCAGATGTAACTTTTTTTACGGATAACAAATTTGAAGTAAATTTAGGCATGTAGAAAGCGTTTGAATCTTTTCCAAATAACCTAAGATTTCCTACTCCATCAATTGGAATACTATCTCCATTTGCTATAATGACATTACCTACAGCCGGTTTTATGTTATTCATTAGATGTGCATCACTTATCATATGATGTGATGCACCAGAATCTACAATCAAAGGCTTTGAAATGTTTTGAGCATGAAGAGAGTTTCCAGAAACCATACCAGACCTACTAGCCTCTTTCAAGGCTTTGATGAGAGCTTCCAAATCTGATTTCCTCACAAATTCAGATTCTAGTTGATATGGCACCAAAGCTCTCATTTCTCCTTCTTCAGCCCTCTTGGATGTCACAGCCTGATTCCCAGCCACTTCTTGGGAGACATTAGCTCTTGGTTCCTTCCACCAGCTTGGTTTTAGATGAGGATAGAGCTTCCAGCATTTTTCCTTTGTGTGCCCCTCTTTCTTGCAATGCTCACAGATTGCATTTGATCCCACTTTCTTGTTCTGGTTTGATCCCAAAGGTTTGTAAAATCCTTTGTTTGCTTCACCCAACTCTACTTTGTTTGCCATAACCAGCTCGCCCTTTCCCCCAAATAGATCATGAGATCCTTGCTCCTTTTGTATCTTGGAGCACACTTCATCTAGGCTGGGGAGATTGTCTGCCCTAAGGAGGTGCTTAATGAGATCCTTGTAAGTTGGATTTAAGGTTAATAGCAGACCAAAGACCTTGTCTTGTTCGCGCCTCTCATTTAACACTAAAGGATCAATCGTGCTTGGCCTTAACATTTCTAGTTCAGCCCACAATGATCTGAATTTGCCAAAGTGCTTTATAAACTCGAAATCTTCTTGGCTTAGATCATTGATAGCCTTCTTGACTTCATAGATTCTGCTCAAGTTTGAAGTATTCCCATACACGGTTTGAAGAGTATCCCACAATTCCTTTGCATTTTCACAGTAGGAGTAGGCTTCAAGGATGGATGCTTCAAGAGAGTTCTGGATGATTCTGAGCACCATTTGGTCCTCTTGGAACCACTTATCTTCATAATTACCGATGGCTTCTTCTCCATATTTTGGATCTTGTCCTTTCAAGACATGGCTCCAAAGCCCACGACCACATAGAACTGTTCTTATCATTCTTGACCACAGCAAATAGTTGACACCCTTCAAGATGACTGAAATAACAATTGGTTTAGAGTTTTCCATGGTGTTTCAAGATTTATTCACCGGATAATTCTAATAACCAAAGGATTAAGAGATTTTCTCAAAAAAATATTAGAGAAGCTTCAAGAAATACACTTTTTCAGCCTTTTCACAACTCAAGAGTCAATGACTTTGAGGACTAAGTCTCAGAGTGAAAAATGATTGACAAAGAGTATTCCTAGAATTTTAGAGTGAAAAAAGAAAATTTTAGAGAAGCTTCAAGAAATACACTTTTTCAGCCTTTTCACAACTCAAGAGTCAATGACTTTGAGGACTAAGTCTCAGAGTGAAAAAAGATTGACAAAGAGTATTCCCAGAATTTTAAAAGAAGAGATTTGAAAATGGGATAACAAGAGCTTGATTTAGTTAAGAACCTTGCTCTGATACCATGTTGAATTTGCGGAATAGAAGATTAGAGAGTTTGAGAGTGCTTCAAAGAGAAACGATAGAATGAGAGATAAAGAGAAGTTTCCATTAGAATTGATTAAGTGTTACAAAGGGTGTACAACATGTATATATAGAGGAGAGCCACGAAATTAAGAGGTGAAGAAGGATTTCACAACATTCAAATTTCCCTCCAATCTCTTATTTTAAATTCAAACACATCTCCTTCCTTTTCACACTTCCCGAGACACCCACTTGTGCACCCAAAGTCTTCACCCTTCTAGAAGACTTCTTAATGGGCTTGCATATGTTGAATAAAGCCTCTTCTCTTCTTTGGGTCTTAAGCTAATGTATTCTCTCATTATTCAACAGTTCCTTCATATGTTGGCTAACCTGATTCACAGCAAAACATAAGTCAGGCCGTGTAATAGTCAAATAGGTGAGCTTACCAACTAGGCGCCGATATTGTGCTGGGTCTTCAAATGACTTGTCAAGCGGATCATCTTCTTTCTCCCCCTTTCTCTTGACCTTGTAGCCATCTTCAAGTGGGGTCTTAGCTGGTTTGGATCCTAACTTTCTTGTCTCCTGCAATAAATCAAGAGAATATTTCCTTTGTGATAGAAATAGGCCTTCCGAGGATCGGCATATCTCTATCCCTAGGAAATACTTAAGCTCTCCCAAGTCCTTGATATCAAAAACAGACTTAAGGAAGGATTTGGTTTCTTGAATCCCAACTTGATCACTACCTGAGATGATCAAGTCATCCACATAAACCAATACCACAATAAGCCCAAGGGAGCTCTGGTGAGTGAACAAGGTATGGTCGGCTTCTGACCGGCTAAATCCTCGAGCAACAAGAGTGAAGCTCAGTTTATGATACCAGGCCCTTGGTGATTGCTTTAGACCATAAATTGCCTTTCTTAACCTTAGGACTTTTCCGGGGCTGATTGAGTGTTCTAATCCAGGTGGTGGAGTCATGTACACTTCTTCTTCCAATTCTCCTTGAAGAAAGGCGTTCTTCACGTCCATTTGCCATAGATCCCATGATAGATTTGTGGCTAAGGACAAGATGACCCTAACTGTGTGAAGCTTTGCCACTGGCGCAAAAGTATCGGTATAATAAGCTCCATATGTCTGGGTGAAACCTCTAGCTACCAATCTGGCTTTGTACCGCTCAATCTCCCCATTAGATTGATATTTGATTGTAAATACCCACTTGGAACTTACTGCCTTCTTTCCCTTTGGAAGCTCAGTTTCATCCCAAGTATGATTCTTATCCATTGCCCCTATCTCAGCATCCACAACAGCTAACCATTCTTTGTGTTCTTTTGCTTCTTCATAGGAGCTCGGAATTTGGTGTTGATCAATCTTTCCAAGGAATGCTTTGTGTTCTGATGGCAAGAGGGCAAGAGAACAAACCGCTTGGAGAGGATGAGCCACGGCTTGGCTGTTGTAATAGACCCTTGTTTGTTTCCAATGATCTGGTCCATACTTCAGCCTTGTACTTCTTCTAAGCTGAGGAGCACTAATTTCTTCACTCTCATGGTCCTGACTAACCATTGGCTCCATTCCTCCAGTGGATTCTTCTTCATGATGAGCTTGGTCTTGATTACCATTATCCAAGTTGTTTGCTTCTTCTTCACTGTTATTTTTCAGAATTTGGTCCTTCTTGTGGCTGATGATCTGGTTGCTCTTGATGAGAGTCTCTTGGAGCCGGATTTCCCAAATGATTGAGTAAGAACTCTAAGCTGGCGGTTCTATCTGAAGGAGAACGGGCTAGGTCTTTAACGCTATCCCAATTTTGTTTCTTGTCAAAGTACCCTTGGTTTTCTATGAACTTCACGTCTCTTGAAACCAGGGTACACTTCCGGATGGGGTCATAGCACTTATACCCCTTTTGAGTGGTAGAATAGCCTATGAATACACATCTTGTGCTTTTGGCTTCTAGTTTGTCCCTCTGAGTACCTGGGACAAATACAAAACACAAACACCCAAGAACTCGTAAGTGATTGATATAGGGTTTATTGTGATTTAAAACTTCAAAGGGAGAGACGTCCTTTAGGACTCTTGTTGGAATTCGGTTGATAAGATAGCAAGCTGTCATGCTGTGGGCAAGAACAACAAAGACTGCTTTGTGTGGAAGAGGTTTGTGGAGACACATTGAGATCACACAAAACCCAAAAGAAGACACACAAGATGAAGAAAATGAGACCAAGACCGAGGAGGAAATCAAATGGTTTCAAGAGGACCAAACGGTGTTGGGTCTCCTTCAAAACTCACTAGACACATCAATCCTAGAGGCATACTCCTATTGTGACACGGCAAAGGAGCTTTGGGATACATTAAAGAATGTTTACGGGAACGTCTCCAACTTGACCCGGGTCTTTGAAATGAAAAGGGCAATCAACAATCTCAACCAAGAGGATCTAGAATTTACTCAACACTTTGGGAAATTTAGATCTCTTTGGGCTGAATTAGAGATGTTACGTCCAAGCACTAAGGATTTTTCAATCATTGAAGAAAGGAGAGAACAAGATAAGGTCTTTGGTTTACTTCTCACACTCAATCCGGCATTTAATGACCTCATAAAACACATCTTGAGATCGGAGAAGCTCCCTAGCCTCGATGTAGTTTGTGCACAAATTCAAAAGGAACAAGGGTCCTTTGGTCTCTTTAGTAGAAAACAAGAACTCCCAACGGCTAATAAAGGCAATTACCAACCAAGTCATGGCTACAAAGGCAAGAATAGGAAAACATGTGATCATTGCAAGAAAGATGGTCATACAAGGGAGGATTGCTGGATCCTTCATCCACATCTCAAGCCCAAAGATTGGCAACCAAGGGAGTTCAAACCAAGGAAGTTTCAAGCTCATCAAGCACAAGAAGCGCCAAGCTCCTCAACCGCAACCAAACAACCTCAAACCGAAAACTCAAAGCAAGGAGATGAGATGGCCATGGTAGCATACTCGAATGACGTGGTGTGCAAGTCAGACCTAGAGGCACTCATTCGATCCATTGCTGCACTAAAGGAGTCCGGTATCACCTACTTTGCTACTAAACCTACTAAAACTAGCACTTCTCTTGTTATTGATTCCGGAGCTTCTCATCACATGATTAGTAATCCAAATTTGATTAGTAACATTAAAAATGCTAGTGGAAATGTAGTGATTGCTAATGGTGATAAAATACCGGTTAAAGGGATAGAAAGTTTAAGACTATTTGACAAAGAATCTCAAGCTTTCTACATGCCATCTTTCACTTCGAATCTTGTATCGGTTAAGAGAGCTACTACTGATCTTGATGCTTATGCTATCTTTGGGCCTAATAGTTACCATTTTCAGGATATTAAGACCGGAAGGGTTCTTGGAGAAGGAAACACAAAAGGAGACTTATACATCTTAGAAGATTCTTCAAACAATCCTACTTTATCAAGTTTTAATTCATGCTTAGCTAGTAGTTCTAATGCAATATGGCACGCTAGATTGGGACATCCTCACTCGCGTGCCTTGGAAATAATATTGCCTAATATTTCGTTTAATAACTCGGTTTGTGAGTCTTGTATTTTAGGAAAACATTGTAAAAGTGTATTTCCTAAGTCCTCTACCATATATGAAAAATGTTTTGATTTGGTCCACTCGGATGTATGGACTTCCCCATGTTTATCAAGAGATAATAATAAGTACTTTGTGACATTTATTGATGAAAAGTCGAAATACACTTGGATCACCTTAATGCCATCTAAAGATAGAGTATTTGACGCTTTCATTAATTTTCAGAACTACATTACTAATCAATTCAAAACAAATGTTAAGGTACTTCGAACGGATAATGGAGGGGAATATACAAGCCACAAATTCAAAGAACACTTAGCTAAGCATGGAATAATCCACCAAACAAGCTACCCATACACACCTCAACAAAATGGTGTAGCTGAAAGAAAGAATAGGCATCTCATGGAAGTAGCTAGAGCCATGATGTTCCATTCCAACCTGCCAAGAAACTTCTGGGGAGATGCAGTCATGACGGCCTGCTATCTTATCAACCTAATTCCAACAAGAGTCCTAAAGGACGTCTCTCCCTTTGAAGTTTTAAATCACAATAAACCCTTTATCAATCACTTACGGGTTCTTGGATGTTTGTGTTTTGTATTTGTCCCAGGTACTCAGAGAGACAAACTAGAAGCCAAAAGCACAAGATGTGTATTTATAGGCTATTCTACTACTCAAAAGGGGTATAAGTGTTATGACCCCATCCGGAAGTGTACCCTGGTTTCAAGAGACGTGAAGTTCATAGAAAACCAAGGATACTTTGACAAGAAGCAGAATTGGGATAATGTTAAAGACCTAGCCCGCTCTCCTTCAGATAGAGCCGGCAGCTTAGAGTTCATACTTAATCATCTGGGAAATCCTGCTCCAAGGGACTCTCATCAAGAGCAACCAGAGCAGGAACCGCAAGGAGGACCAAATTCCGAAAATAACAATGAAGAGGAAGCAAACAACTTAGATAATGGTAATCAAGAACAAGCTCATCATGAAGAAGAAGTCACTGGAGGAATGGAGCCAGTGGTTAGACAAGACCATGAGAGTGAAGAAATTAGTGCTCCTCAGCTTAGAAGAAGCACAAGGCTGAAGTATGGACCAGATCATTGGAAACAAACTGTAGATTTTAGAGGATATGAAGATGATTTTAAGGGAGGAAGATTAGAAGATAGGAGTGATGAAGATGATGAATAGAAGTTTATAATTTCGTGTGTAATGTTTCCTTACAATCCCATACACATATATGCACGATTTACATGAATTATTGAGTGAAAAATATCTCACCAACACCTCTACACAAGTATAGGCGAGCCATGCTTCTCCCAACTGCTCCCACCTACTCCTCTTTGCAACTTGCTCCACTTGTGCTGAGTGAGAAAAAACTGGTCTGCTTCTAACCAATTCAGTTCCTTCTCCACTTCTTGTTTGTTCTCATTTTAGTTGATCTTAGCTACTCATTGGTGCTTTATTTCATGTGCAATGCATGGTATACCTTCTCTTTTTACTCCTGAGCTTTCACCATATTCCAACACACTTGCTATACATGCTAACTCTTTCCCTTTGATATTGTCCCCTCTCCTTTCACGTGCACAGACCTTCACATCCATATTCTCAACACTCCCCCTCAAGATAGGCTGGTAGGGGTCCATTAAGCCGATCTTGCCATGGATGTATTCACAGATGCGTGAAGAAGTAGCCTTTGTAAATATATCCGCCATTTGTTCTCCACTCTTCACAAACTTGGGAACCACAACTCCCTCCTGAATCTTGTCTCGGATGAAATGACAATCCACCTCAATGTGTTTTGTCCTTTCATGAAACACCGGGTTTGAAGCTATGTGTATTGCTGCTTGGTTATCACAATACAATGTCATTGGTTTGTCTTCTTGAACTCCCAAGTCATGTAGAAGCGCCTTCAGCCATATCATTTCTTTTGTGGCTTCTCTCATTGCTCTATACTCAGCTTCAGCACTAGATAGAGAGATTACCTTTTGTTTTTTGCTTCTCCAGGTGACAAGATTCCCACCTACGAATGTACAATAACCGGTTGTAGACTTTCTATCTTGTCTATCCCCAGCCCAATCCGCATCACAAAACGCTTCTACATCTGCTCTTCCATGACACTCTAGCCAAATACCTCTTCCTGGGTTTCCTTTTAGATATCTCAAGATCCTTTCAATCATTCCCCAATGGTGTGTTGTTGGCGCTTGCATGTGTTGACTTACTTTATTCACCGCAAAACAAATATCTGGCCTTGTTATGGTCAAATAGATTAGTTTACCAACTAACCTTTGGTACTGCTTGATGTCAGACCATATCTCCACGTTGCTCTCTTCTTGGTAACCTTCTTCAATAGGAGTCTTAGCCGGTTTACACCCAAGCTTCCCAGTTTCTTTTAGTAAGTCGATCACATACTTCCTTTGCGATATAAACATTCCCTTTTCCTCTCTGCTCATCTCAATTCCTAGGAAGTATTTGAGCTCTCCTAGGTCTTTTATATCAAACGTAGAGTTTAGATCCTCCTTAGTCCGTTTCATCTCCTCACAATCACTTCCCGTAACAATAATGTCATCCACGTAGATAAGCACCACAACTATCCCATTTTTGCTCCTTTTGGTAAAGAGAGAGTGATCCGCTTCAGATTTTACAAACCCTTTCTCCAACAGGCACCGGCTTAACCGTTGGTACCAAACTCTAGGAGATTGTTTCAAGCCGTATATAGCCTTCTTTAATCTACACACTTGATCTGAACTTGCTCCATAACCTTGTGGAAGTTCCATAAACACTTCTTCTTCTAAATCCCCTTGTAAGAAAGCGTTTCTCACATCCATTTGCCACAAATTCCATGACAGATTAATGGCAATGGATAGTAGAACCCTCACCGAGTGCAACTTCGCTACTGGAGCAAAAGTTTCAGTATAATCTTCTCCATATACTTGTGTATATCCTTTTGCCACTAGTCTAGCTTTATACCTCTCAATTTCACCATTGCTCTTGTATTTGATAGTATACACCCATCTACATCCCACAAGTTTCTTCCCACTAGGCAATTTTGTCAAGTCCCAAGTATTATTTCTCAACATAGATGCAATCTCTTCCCTCATGGCATCAACCCATAACTTGTCCATGCTTGCTTCCTCATAAGAATTAGGTACTTTTCTATCAATAGTGCTCAGAAATGCCTGATGATCAGCTGGAGTATTAGAAACCGAGTAGTATTCTTCAATAGGATATCTTATGGCTATCTTCTCTTCTTGTGCGGTGTTATGCTTAAGGGACAAGAAGGAGACGCTGTCGCCTATAGGATCAGGATCTAAGCCTGCCGTACGCCCAGTACATCCCTCTCTTGTCCCAAGCACAACATCAGTTCCCATGTGATCTTGATAAGCCATAGTCATCGCATTGTAATACACTCTAGTATTTTTCCAATTTTCAGGTCCGTGTCTTATCCTTTGGCTTCTTCTTAATTGAGGAGCTTGCACTTCTTCCACTTCTTCAGATTCTATCTCCCCCTCACCTCTTGTACTCTCCTCTTCTTCTACCAGTTCTGAGTCTAATGGTAAAGTATCCAGAACTATCGGAAGCTGCTCACTTTCTTCTACTTCTTCTTCACCCCTCTGCTCATTATCATCACTCTCCCGGCCATCTATGCTTTCCCAAATGCTTCTTAGAACTTGATCTCTATCTGCATTTGAGTCCATAATCTCATCTAAGTCTTCCCATTTCTTTTTTTTCGAAGTAACCATACTCTTCCTCAAATTGCACCTCCCTTGACACATACATTCTATTAGTCTCCGGGTTAAGACATTTGTATCCTTTTTGAGTACTTGAGTATCCCACAAACACACACTTAATACTCTTTGGCTCTAACTTATTTCTTTGTGCCTCTGGAACAAGGACATAGCATCTACACCCAAAGACTCTCAAGTGACTGATACTCGGCTTCACACCATTCAAAACTTCAAATGGTGACTTGTAACTCAAGCTTTCAGTGGGTATGCGGTGTTGATTTTAAGGAGAATAAACTAGAATTAGAAAATATCAAGAACTCAATGAGATTGAAGATGGCTGAGAGAGATTTCTGGAATATTTTTCCTTGTTATTCTATCAATTGAGCTCGGTTTACATTGCATATATGTAAGAGAAAAAATTCAAAAAGAAGACACAGGAATTTACAATGGTTAAAGGACTAACACCCTTAACTTCCTAAAATGGTTAAACATGCTAAGATCAAGGCCTGGGCGTGTTTCTTCTTTGGGTGAGGAGCATGGAGCTTGCCTTTACCCAATGGCTCCTCATGTGCTTCTTCTTGGTTTTTCAACCCTTTGATCTGCTTAGAATTCAACCAAGAATCCTTCCTTCTAGTTACATCCCAATGTCTAGTTTTGCCACTCATTAAATCATCAGCTCCACTCTTTTCCTTACTTGTTGCATACGGCACTTCTCCCTTAGTCTTAGAGCATTCGCCAAGTTCCCAGATACTTGCTATGCACTCCAGCTCCTTGCCTTTGTTATTATGTGAACTCGCATTGCTACTTCCCATGTATGCCTTCTCATCCATATTCTCAACACTCCCCCTCAAGATAGGCTGGTAGGGATCCTTTAAGCCTATCTTGTCATGGATGTACTCACATATATTTAGGGAAGTAGCCTTTGTGAAGATGTCTGCCACCTGGTCTCCACTCTTCACAAACTTAGGGATTATTAGCCCATCTTGAATCTTGCCCCGGATGAAGTGACAATCCACTTCAATGTGTTTCGTTCTCTCATGAAACACTGGATTTGAAGCTATGTGTATTGCAGCTTGGTTATCGCAATAAAGGGTCATTGGTTTGGTTTCTTGAATACCCAAATCCTTGAGAAGAGCCTTCAGCCATATCATCTCCTTTGTGACTTCCTTCATTGCTCTATACTCAGCCTCAGCACTTGACAATGCAATTACCTTCTGTTTTTTACTCCTCCAAGTGACAAGATTTCCTCCTACAAATGTGCAATACCCAGTTGTAGATTTTCTATCTTGTTTGTCTCCAGCATAGTCTGAATCACAATAGGCTTCCAATTCAGTATTTTCATTGCGACTCAACCATATTCCCTTTCCAGGGTTCCCCTTGAGATACCTAAGTATTCTCTCCACCATGCCCCAATGGTGTGCTTTCGGAGCTTGCATGTGCTGGCTCACCCTATTCACGGCAAAGCATATATCCGGCCGAGTTATAGTTAAGTAGATTAGTTTTCCAACTAACCTTTGATATTGCTTGACATCAGGCCACATTTCCTCCTTACTCACATCTTGATAGCCTTCTTCAATGGGCGTTTTTGCTGGCTTCGACCCTAACTTGCCGGTTTCCTTTAGTAAGTCAATCACATACTTCCTTTGTGATATAAACATCCCATTTGGCTCTCTGATCATCTCAATGCCCAAGAAATACCTCAGCTCTCCCAAATCTTTTATATCAAACGTGGAGCTCAGAATTACCTTGGTCCTTTTAACTCCTTCAACATCATTTCCGGTGATGATGATATCATCTACATAGATAAGAACAGCCACTAGCCCCTCTTTACTCCTCTTGGTGAATAGAGTATGATCAGCTTCCGACTTCACAAATTCCTTCTCCAACAAGCATCTGCTCAGTCTTTGGTACCAGGCCCTCGGGGATTGTTTCAAACCATAAATAGCTTTCTTCAATTCACAGACCTGATTTGTACCTGTACCATATCCTTGTGGAAGAGCCATAAAGACTTCCTCTTCTAGGTCTCCTTGTAAAAAGGCATTTTTTACATCCATTTGCCATAACTCCCATGACAAGTTAACCGCAATGGATAGGAGAACCCTTACCGAATGCAATTTTGCCACCGGAGCAAAAGTTTCTGTATAATCTTCTCCATAGACTTGTGTGTATCCCTTTGCCACTAGTCTCGCTTTGTATCTCTCGACTTCACCATTGCTTTTATTCTTGATAGTATAAACCCATCTACATCCCACTAGCTTCTTCCCTCTTGGCAGCTCAGTCAAATTCCATGTATTGTTTCTCACCATAGAACTGATCTCTTCTTCCATGGCTTTAACCCATCTCTCGTCTCTACATGCTTCCTCATATGATGCTGGGACTTGATGTTCATCAATCTTGGTGAGGTAAGCTTGCTGCTCAGCACCTAAATAGGACACTGAACTATATGCTTCAATAGGATATTTTATGTCACTTACGGTTGAAGTACATGATCTACTTGGTAAGGGAGGGATGCTGTCGCCTATAGGTTCAGAATCAAAGTCTGCCGTACGCCCAGAACATCCCTCACCTACGGTAGACTTCACCTCAGATCCTATATGCTCTTGTTGAACCGTAGCTAATCCATTGTAATACACCCTAGTGTTTTTCCAATTTTCCGGGCCATGCCTTATCCGTTGGCTTCTTCTTAGAGGGGGTTCTTGAGTTACCTCAATTTCTTCATGTTCAGACTCCCCCTCACCACTTGCAAGTTCTGATTCTTCAACCAGTTCGGAATCACTTGGTAGTGAGCTTGTATCCGATGAGAGTTGCTCATTGTCTTCTTCTTCCTCTTCACCTCCTTGCTCATTCTGAGATATCCCTTGCTCATCATTACCTCCATTCGAACCATTGACATCTTCCAAGATGCTTCTTAGCACTCGCTCTCTGTCTATGCCCGAGCTCACAATGTCATCTAAATCCTCCCATTTTTTTTCTTCAAAATACCCACAATTCTCATCAAAACGCACCTCTCTTGACACATATATCCTATTAGTTTCTGGATGGAAACACTTGTATCCCTTCTGAGTGCTTGAGTATCCCACAAAAATACATTTGATGCTTTTTGGCTCAAGTTTACTCCTTAGTGCATCAGGGGTAAAGACATAGCATTTACACCCGAAAACTCTTAGGTGATCAATGCTTGGCTTTACTCCATTCAAAATTTCAAATGGAGACTTGTGGCTCAGACTTTCTGTGGGTAAACGATTAATCACATAGCATGCCACCATCACAGCATCTCCCCAAAAACTCTTAGGCACGCCTCTATCAAACATCATACTTCTAGCCACCTCCAGCAAATGTCTATTCTTTCTCTCGGAAACTCCATTCTGCTGAGG
The DNA here is from genome assembly GCA_963922655.1 of Cardamine chenopodiifolia. Classification (NCBI taxonomy): domain Eukaryota; kingdom Viridiplantae; phylum Streptophyta; class Magnoliopsida; order Brassicales; family Brassicaceae; genus Cardamine; species Cardamine chenopodiifolia. The sequence continues at coordinate 13,745,178 of OZ000481.1, read as the reverse complement.
TGTGTATGCACAAGAAGTCTGGTGAATTATCCCATTGTCATCCAGCAACTTCTTGAATCTATTACTCATATACTCTCCACCATTATCACTCCTAAGGATCTTGATCTTTGTACCAAACTGATTCAGTGTATAATTGTAGAATTTTTGAAATGATTCAAATACTTGATCCTTAGAGCTCATTAGAGTTACCCAAGTGTACTTTGACCTTTGATCAATGAAAGACACGAAATACTTATATTGATCTTTTGAAGTACAGGGGGCTGACCACACATCAGAATGTATCAACTCAAAACACTTCTCATACACAGTAGTAGATTCCGGAAACACTTTCCTACAATGCTTCCCTAAGACACATGCTTCACACTCCTTATTAGGTAAGGTGAGGTTGGGCAGGACCATGCTGAGCACCTTGTGACTTGGATGACCAAGGCGTGAGTGCCATAAAGGGCTTGAACCAACCAGACTAACCGTAAACGACTCCATCACTCCATCTTCTTTATTCAGCAAATACAAACCACCTTCCACATTCCCTACTCCGATTACTTCCTTAGTCTCATTATCCTGCTCACATTCCAGACTCCTTCTTTCTCCATAGAGTTGGCTCCTATGTGCAGCATGTGCCATTTCGCTTGATGCTTTGAACAAGCCCCTAGACCCTTCCTCCTTTTGGATCTGTTGACAGACTTCATTCAGCGTTGGAAGCTTGTCAAAGCAAAGGATGTGTTGAATGAGGCTCTTGTATGACTCATTTAACGTGAGTAGTAGCCCAAACACCTGGTCCTGTTCCCTCCTCTCATTCAATTCCTTGGGGTCATTTGTTGCTGGCCTGAGCATCTCAAGCTCAGCCCATAAGCCTCGAAATACCCCAAATAGATCCTTGAATGCCTTTCCATCTTGCTGAAGGTCATTCAACGCTTTCTTCACCTCAAAAATCCTAGAAATGTTTGAGATGTCTCCATACACTCCTTTGAGTGTGTCCCACAGCTCCTTGGCTGTCTCACAGTAGGAGTAAGCAGCGAGTATTGATGGCTCTAGAGAGCTCTGGAGCACTGCAAGAACTTGTTGGTCTTCTTGCTCCCACTTCTGCCCCTTTACAACGCCATCACCCGCTGCTCCTTCTCCAGCTACCTCTTCTGGAGTTTCCACATAACTCCATAGACCTCTGCTTCTTAGAGCAGTTCTTGTAGTCCTTGACCACAACAAGTAGTTGCTCCCTTTGAAGACAACCGGCAGTACAAGTTGTTTCTGCATCTCCATAGGTTTTCTTTCTTATCTTCAACAACCAGCTTGAGAATATGGAGAGAAATAAGGGAACAAGAAAAAATCTGAGAGAGAAACTTTTAGATGAGAAAGAAACAGTTTAGAAGATTTTCAAGGATCTCTAAACATGCTCTGATACCATGTTGATTTTAAGGAGAATAAACTAGAATTAGAAAATATCAAGAACTCAATGAGATTGAAGATGGCTGAGAGAGATTTCTGGAATATTTTTCCTTGTTATTCTATCAATTGAGCTCGGTTTACATTGCATATATGTAAGAGAAAAAATTCAAAAAGAAGACACAGGAATTTACAATGGTTAAAGGACTAACACCCTTAACTTCCTAAAATGGTTAAACATGCTAAGATCAAGGCCTGGGCGTGTTTCTTCTTTGGGTGAGGAGCATGGAGCTTGCCTTTACCCAATGGCTCCTCATGTGCTTCTTCTTGGTTTTTCAACCCTTTGATCTGCTTAGAATTCAACCAAGAATCCTTCCTTCTAGTTACATCCCAATGTCTAGTTTTGCCACTCATTAAATCATCAGCTCCACTCTTTTCCTTACTTGTTGCATACGGCACTTCTCCCTTAGTCTTAGAGCATTCGCCAAGTTCCCAGATACTTGCTATGCACTCCAGCTCCTTGCCTTTGTTATTATGTGAACTCGCATTGCTACTTCCCATGTATGCCTTCTCATCCATATTCTCAACATGCGGTTGATTAAGTAAGCTGCCGCCATCACTGCATCTCCCCACAGATTCTTAGGAACTCCCCTATCAAACATCATGCTCCTAGCCACTTCTAACAAATGTCTATTCTTCCTCTCTGCTATCCCATTTTGTTGAGGTGTATAGGCGCAAGTTGTCTGATGTACTATCCCTTTCTCATTCACAAACTCCCTAAACTGTATGCTCATGTATTCTCCGCCATTATCACTTCTTAGTATCTTAATCTTGGTATCATACTGATTGAGCACATAGTTATAGAAGTTCTGAAATGATTCAAGCACTTGATCCTTAGAGCGCATCAATGTTACCCATGTATACTTTGATTTTTGATCGATGAAGGAAACAAAGTACTTATATTGATCTCTTGAAGTACACGGAGCAGACCATACATCAGAGTGTATTAACTCAAAAGACTTCTTATACATAGTAGTAGATTCTGGAAACACTTTCCTACAATGCTTCCCCAAAATACATGCTTCACACGCCTCCTTGGGTACTGAATGGTTGGGCAAGACCATGCTGAGCACCTTGTGACTTGGGTGACCAAGGCGAGAATGCCATAAAGGGCTTGATCCAACCGAACTGACCGCAAGCGCTTTCAACTCTTTATCCTTTTTATTCAATATGTACAGACCATCTTTCACACCCCCTGATCCGATCGCATCTTTGGTTTCATTATCCTGAAACTCAACACCATTAACTCCAAAAACAACTTTACAATTCAAGTCCTTAGTTGCCTTATGAACCGATAGCAAATTCGAAGTAAATTCTGGGATATATAGGGCTTTAGTTCTCTTCCCAAACACCTCTAAGTCCCCAACCCCCTCTATTGGAACTTCTTTCCCGTTTGCTATCCTAACACTACCCTTATGCGGTTCTACATTCTCCAGCAACTTAGCATCACAAATCATATTATGACTTGCTCCAGAATCTATTATCACGTTTCTCTTAGCCTTAGAGGTAAAGAAACCCTTACCAGATTCCGCTAGCTTTGAGATACTCTTGATGAGGCCCTCCAAATCGCTCTTCCTCACCAATTGGTCTCCTTCCATGCTAGTTACACCCGCAAAGTTCCTAGAGCCTTGACTGCTTCCCTGGCCATTTCCTCTTAGCCGGGCTGGTTTCAAGTGCGGGTAAAGTGTCCAGCACTTCTCCTTAGTGTGCCCTTTCATCCTACAATGGCTACACTCAACAGCTCTCCTTTCTCCATGCCCAAAACTTCTTTGCACCACATGCGCCATCTCACTAGCGGGTTTAAACAACACTCTAGCACCTTCCTCTTTCTGAACTTGTTGACACACTTCATTTAATGTTGGAAGCTTGTCAAATCGAAGAATATGCTGAATGAGTCCCTTGTAAGAGTCATCAAGTGTGAGTAAGAGACCAAACACTTGATCTTGCTCTCTCCTCTCATTCAACTCCTTTGGGTCGTTTGTTGTAGGTCTAAGCATTTCCAGCTCTGCCCACAACCCTCTAAACTCCCCAAACAAGTCCTTGAACGCCTTCCCATTCTGCTGAAGGTCATTCAATGCCTTCTTCACCTCAAAGATCCTTGAAATGTTTGAGATGTCTCCATAAACTCCCTTGAGCATCTCCCACAGCTCCTTGGAATTCTCACAGTATGAATAGGCCGCCAGAATAGATGGCTCAAGGGAGCTTTGAAGTGCAGCCAAGACTTGAGCATCTTCTTGCTCCCGCTTCCTCTCCATCATACTGCCCTCTTCAGCCCTTCCTTCTTCAGCATTTCCCACCAAGCTATCAACATACTCCCACAGCCCTCTTCCTCTTAGGACTGTCTTTGTGGTCCTTGACCACAAAATATAGTTATTCCCCTTGAGAATAACTGGTAGAACCATATTCTTGGAGCTTTCCATGACTTGAAATTTTTGGTGAATAGTACACACGAAACAGAAAGAAAACAGAGTGATTTGAAATGTTTGAGAGATATGAATGAGTTTAAGATCTTGTTTAGGACCTTAAGTGCTCTGATACCATGTAGATTTTAGAGGATATGAAGATGATTTTAAGGGAGGAAGATTAGAAGATAGGAGTGATGAAGATGATGAATAGAAGTTTATAATTTCGTGTGTGATGTTTCCTTACAATCCCATACACATATATGCACGATTTACATGAATTATTGAGTGAAAAATATCTCACCAACACCTCTACACAAGTATAGGCGAGCCATGCTTCTCCCAACTGCTCCCACCTACTCCTCTTTGCAACTTGCTCCACTTGTGCTGAGTGAGAAAAAACTGGTCTGCTTCTAACCAATTCAGTTCCTTCTCCACTTCTTGTTTGTTCTCATTTTAGTTGATCTTAGCTACTCATTGGTGCTTTATTTCATGTGCAATGCATGGTATACCTTCTCTTTTTACTCCTGAGCTTTCACCATATTCCAACACACTTGCTATACATGCTAACTCTTTCCCTTTGATATTGTCCCCTCTCCTTTCACGTGCACAGACCTTCACATCCATATTCTCAACACAAACAAGGGTCTATTACAACAGCCAAGCCGTGGCTCATCCTCTCCAAGCGGTCTGTTCTCTTGCCCTCTTGCCATCAGAACACCAAGCATTCCTTGGGAAGATTGATCAACACCAAATTCCGAGCTCCTATGAAGAAGCAAAAGAACACAAAGAATGGTTAGCTGCGGTCGATGCTGAGATAGGAGCAATGGATAAGAATCATACTTGGGATGAAACGGAGCTTCCAAAGGGAAAGAAGGCAGTAAGTTCCAAGTGGGTATTTACAATAAAATATCAATCTAATGGGGAGATTGAGCGGTACAAAGCCAGATTGGTAGCCAGAGGTTTCACCCAGACATATGGAGCTGATTATACCGATACCTTTGCGCCCGTGGCAAAGCTTCACACAGTTAGGGTTATCTTGTCCTTAGCCACAAATCTATCATGGGATCTATGGCAAATGGACGTGAAGAACGCCTTTCTTCAAGGAGAATTGGAAGAAGAAGTGTACATGACTCCACCACCCGGATTAGAGCACACAATCAGCCCCGGAAAAGTCTTAAGGTTAAGAAAGGCAATTTATGGATAAAAGCAATCACCGAGGGCCTGGTATCATAAACTGAGCTTCACTCTTATTGCTCGAGGATTTAGCCGGTCAGAAGCTGACCATACCTTGTTCACTCACCAGAACTCCCGTGGGCTTATTGTGGTATTGGTTTATGTGGATGACTTGATCATCTCAGGTAGTGATCAAGTTGGGGTTCAAAAAACCAAATCCTTCCTTAAGTCTGTTTTTGATATCAAGGACTTGGGAGAACTCAAGTATTTCCTAGGGATAGAGATATGCCGATCCACGGAAGGCCTATTTCTATCACAAAGGAAATATTCTCTTGATTTATTGCAGGAGACAGGAAAGCTAGGATCCAAACCAGCTAAGACTCCACTTGAAGATGGGTACAAGGTCAAGAGAAAGGGAGAGAAAGAAGATGATCCGCTTGACAAGCCATTTGAAGACCCAGCACAATATCGGCGCCTAGTTGGTAAGCTCATCTACTTGACATTACACGGCCTGACTTATGTTTTGCTGTGAATCAGGTTAGCCAACATATGAAAGAACCAACCGTGCATCATTGGAACATGGTGGAAAGAATTTTGAGATACATCAAAGGATCACCAGGCCAAGGAATCTGGATGGAGAAGAATGGCAACACTGAGATAGTTGGATATTGCGATGCAGACTATGCTGGAGACACTATGGATAGAAAGTCCACAACTGGCTACTGTACTTTCATTGGAGGCAATCTAGTGACTTGGAAGTCTAAGAAGCAGAAGGTTGTGTCATGCTCGAGTGCAGAGTCAGAATATAGAGCAATGAGGAAGCTGACAAATGAATTAGTTTGGTTGAAAGCACTTCTCAAAGATCTCGGCATAGAAACTTCAAGTCCTATCACGATGCATTGTGACAATCAGGCAGCCATTCATATAGCAACGAATCCAGTATTTCACGAGAGGACCAAGCACATTGAGATCGACTGCCACAAGGTTAGAGAGAAGATCATAGAAGGAGTGATACTTCCAAACTACACCAAGAGTGAAGACCAGCTGGCTGACATCTTCACCAAGGCTGCTAGCCTCAAAGTTTGCAACCACATCCATAGCAAACTTGGGTTAGTAGACCTTACTCATCCTTGATAATACTTGCCTGTTCCGGGGAAGACCACACTCTTTTTCCCTTCCCAAGGTTTTGTCCCACTGGGTTTTCCTTGGTAAGGTTTTTAATGAGGTGGTAGTCCCGGTTCCCAAACTTAGCCTTCATTCCGACACTCCGGCAAAGTTTGAGGGGGAGTATTAATCAAGCATATCATCAAGGGAGCTTAGGGAAGATGGTTGGATTTGGGTGTCCGTACAAGTCCGTACGGATCCGTACAAGTCCGTACAAGTCCGTACGGATCCGTACAAGGCCGTACAAGACCGTACAAGACCGTACGACCTAAGGGAGCCTCCGGAACGTTTAAGGAAGTCTTGGAGAGTCTTGGAGAGTCTTCTAGAAGCTGGGCAATGTTCGGATCATGCACCAAGTCACTAGAGCGTCCAGGTGCATTGGGGCTTGTCCTTGGTCTTCCTTCTTATCCATTTGGTCAAGGAAGGGGCTGGAACCAGGCTGGAACAGGCTGGCATGGTCAAGGGCGCTCCCAAGACTACTCTCCTATTGGCTGGTTCAAATTAAAGTTAAACCTAGGTTCCCTTGTAATTCTCCTATAAATATGCTATGTAATTCACAAAGATCAATAAGAAATTCTTCTCTAATGTTCTACTATGGTTTTCCTTCTAATTTATCTCAAAATCTCTCATTTGTAATCTCTAAAATCTAACATAGATGGCATTAAGGTGATCCAAGTGTATTTCGACTTTTCATCAATAAATGTCACAAAGTACTTATTATTATCTCTTGATAAACATGGGGAAGTCCATACATCCGAGTGGACCAAATCAAAACATTTTTCATATATGGTAGAGGACTTAGGAAATACACTTTTACAATGTTTTCCTAAAATACAAGACTCACAAACCGAGTTATTAAACGAAATATTAGGCAATATTATTTCCAAGGCACGCGAGTGAGGATGTCCCAATCTAGCGTGCCATATTGCATTAGAACTACTAGGTAAGCATGAATTAAAACTTGATAAAGTAGGATTGTTTGAAGAATCTTCTAAGATGTATAAGTCTCCTTTTGTGTTTCCTTCTCCAAGAACCCTTCCGGTCTTAATATCCTGAAAATGGAAACTATTAGGCCCAAAGATAGCATAAGCATCAAGATCAGTAGTAGCTCTCTTAACCGATACAAGATTCGAAGTGAAAGATGGCATGTAGAAAGCTTGAGATTCTTTGTCAAATAGTCTTAAACTTCCTATCCCTTTAACCGGTATTTTATCACCATTAGCAATCACTACATTTCCACTAGCAGTTTTAATGTTACTAATCAAATTTGGATTACTAATCATGTGATGAGAAGCTCCGGAATCAATAACAAGAGAAGTGCTAGTTTTAGTAGGTTTAGTAGCAAAGTAGGTGATACCGGACTCCTTTAGTGCAGCAATGGATCGAATGAGTGCCTCTAGGTCTGACTTGCGCACCACGTCATTCGAGTATGCTACCATGGCCATCTCATCTCCTTGCTTTGAGTTTTCGGTTTGAGGTTGTTTGGTTGCGGTTGAGGAGCTTGGCGCTTCTTGTGCTTGATGAGCTTGAAACTTCCTTGGTTTGAACTCCCTTGGTTGCCAATCTTTGGGCTTGAGATGTGGATGAAGGATCCAGCAATCCTCCCTTGTATGACCATCTTTCTTGCAATGATCGCATGTTTTCCTATTCTTGCCTTTGTAGCCATGACTTGGTTGGTAATTGCCTTTATTAGCCGTTGGGAGTTCTTGTTTTCTACTAAAGAGACCAAAGGACCCTTGTTCCTTTTGAATTTGTGCACAAACTACATCGAGGCTAGGGAGCTTCTCCGATCTCAAGATGTGTTTTATGAGGTCATTAAATGCCGGATTGAGTGTGAGAAGTAAACCAAAGACCTTATCTTGTTCTCTCCTTTCTTCAATGATTGAAAAATCCTTAGTACTTGGACGTAACATCTCTAATTCAGCCCAAAGAGATCTAAATTTCCCAAAGTGTTGAGTAAATTCTAGATCCTCTTGGTTGAGATTGTTGATTGCCCTTTTCACTTCAAAGACCCTGGTCAAGTTGGAGACGTTCCCTTAAACATTCTTTAATGTATCCCAAAGCTCCTTTGCCGTGTCACAATAGGAGTATGCCTCTAGGATTGATATGTCTAGTGAGTTTTGAAGGAGACCCAACACCGTTTGGTCCTCTTGAAACCATTTGATTTCCTCCTCGGTCTTGGTCTCATTTTCTTCATCTTGTGTGTCTTCTTTTGGGTTTTGTGTGATCTCAATGTGTCTCCACAAACCTCTTCCACACAAAGCAGTCTTTGTTGTTCTTGCCCACAACAAGTAATTGATCCCTTTGAGTGTAACCGGAATAATCATGGTTTTTAGATTTTCCATGATCTTCTTGGTGTTTAATCACAAAGCTAGCAACTTTCTCAACTCAGCACCAATGGATTTGAGGAATTTCTCTCAGAGAGAAATGAAGCTAGCAACGTGAAAGGAAGAAAAAGAAGTGAAAATCACAAAGCTAGCAACTTTCTCAACTCAGCACCAATGGATTTGAGGAATTTCTCTCAGAGAGAAATGAAGCTAGCAGCGTGAGAAAGGAGAAAATAAAGAATAAAAGCTTGGAGAATGACTAGAAATGACAAGAACTGATGGAGAACTGATGGAGAAATGATGGAGAAATGATGGAGAATGATGGAGAAATGATGGAGAATAATTAAGAATAAAGCGGAATAGATAGGAGCAAGATCAATGCTCTGATACCATGTTAGATTTTAGAGATTATAAATGAGAGATTTTGAGATAAATTAGAAGGAAAACCATAGTAGAACATTAGAGAAAAATTTCTTATTGATCTTTGTGAATTACATAGCATATTTATAGGAGAATTACAAGGGAACCTAGGTTTAACTTTAATTTGAACCAGCCAATAGGAGAGTAGTCTTGGGAGCGCCCTTGACCATGCCAGCCTGTTCCAGCCTGGTTCCAGCCCCTTCCTTGACCAAATGGATAAGAAGGAAGACCAAGGACAAGCCCCAATGCACCTGGACGCTCTAGTGACTTGGTGCATGATCCGAACATTGCCCAGCTTCTAGAAGACTCTAGAAGACTCTCCAAGACTCTCCAAGACTTCCTTAAACGTTCCGGAGGCTCCCTTAGGTCGTACGGTCTTGTACGGCCTTGTACGGATCCGTACGGACTTGTACGGATCCGTACGGACTTGTACGGACACCCAAATCCAACCATCTTCCCTAAGCTCCCTTGATGATATCTTTATTAATAACAATCAGGCAACCATTCATATAGCAACAAATCCAGTATTTCACGAGAGGACCAAGCACATTGAGATCGACTGCCACAAGGTTAGAGAGAAGATCATAGAAGGAGTGATACTTCCATGCTACACCAAGAGTGAAGACCAGCTGGCTGACATCTTCACCAAGGCTGCTAGCCTCAAAGTTTGCAACAACATCCATAGCAAACTTGGGTTAGTAGACCTTACTCATCCTTGATAATGTTGTATTTGCGGAATAGAAGATTAGAGAGTTTGAGAGTGCTTGAAAGAGAAACAATAGAATGAGAGATAAAGAGAAGTTTCCATTAGAATTGAGTGAGTGTTACAAAGGGTGTACAACATGTATATATAGAGGATAGCCACGAAATTAGGAGGTGAAGAAGGGTTTCACAACATTCAATTTCCCTCCAATCTCTTATTTGAAATTCAAACACATCTCCTTCCTTTTCACACTTCCCGAGACACCCACTTGTGCACCCAAAGTCTTCACCCTTCTAGAAGACTTCTTAATGGGTTGCATATGTTGAATAAGGCCTCTTCTCTTCTTTGGGTCTTAAGCTAATGTATTCTCTCATTATTCAACACTCCCCCTCAAGCTTAACCGTAGAGAAACCAAAGCTTAAGCTTGGAACCATGATGACCCACCTCATTAAAAACCTTAGTATGAAAACCTCATGGGACAAAACCATACTAAGGGAAAAAAGAGTGTGGACTCCATGGCTAAGGAAATCACGGCCGAGACATATCTATGAGTCCAAGCTTTGAATGGATGAACTCACACACTTTTAAACTCGCTGCCTTGGTAAAAATGTCTGCCAATTGTTCTGAACTCCTTGTAAAGCATGGAAGAATGACCCTTTTCTCCACCATCTCTCGCACCTTGTGACAATCCACTTCAATATGCTTTGTCCTCTCATGGAACACTGAGTTGGACGCAATGTGAATAGCAGCTTGGTTGTCACAATGCATTGTGATTGGATCTGCCAATTCAATGCCCAAATCCTTGAGAAGAGCTTTCAGCCATGTTAGCTCATTTGTGAGCTTCCTCATTGCTCTATACTCAGCTTCAGCCAAATCTTCTTGGCTTAGATCATTGATAGCCTTCTTGACTTCATAGATTCTGCTCAAGTTTGAAGTATTCCCATACACGGTTTGAAGAGTATCCCACAATTCCTTTGCATTTTCACAGTAGGAGTAGGCTTCAAGGATGGATGCTTCAAGAGAGTTCTGGATGATTCCGAGCACCATTTGTGTTGAGAATATGGATGAGAAGGCATACATGGGAAGTAGCAATGCGAGTTCACATAATAACAAGAAAAAATATTCCAGAAATCTCTCTCAGCCATCTTCAATCTCATTGAGTTCTTGATATTTTCTAATTCTAGTTTATTCTCCTTAAAATCAACATGGTATCAGAGCATGTTTAGAGATCCTTGAAAATCTTCTAAACTGTTTCTTTCTCATCTAAAAGTTTCTCTCTCAGATTTTTTTCTTGTTCCCTTATTTCTCTCCATATTCTCAAGCTGGTTGTTGAAGATAAGAAAGAAAACCTATAGAGATGCAGAAACAAGTTGTACTGCCGGTTGTCTTCAAAGGGAGCAATTACTTGCTGTGGTCAAGGACTACAAGAACTGCTCTAAGAAGCAGAGGTCTATGGAGTTATGTGGAAACTCCAGAGGAGGTAGCTGGAGAAGGAGCAGCGGGTGATGGCGTTGTGAAGGGGCAGAAGTGGGAGCAAGAAGACCAACAAGTTCTTGCAGTGCTCCAGAGCTCTCTAGAGCCATCAATACTCGCTGCTTACTCCTACTGTGAGACAGCCAAGGAGCTGTGGGACACACTCAAAGGAGTGTATGGAGACATCTCAAACATTTCTAGGATTTTTGAGGTGAAGAAAGCGTTGAATGACCTTCAGCAAGATGGAAAGGCATTCAAGGATCTATTTGGGGTATTTAGAGGCTTATGGGCTGAGCTTGAGATGCTCAGGCCAGCAACAAATGACCCCAAGGAATTGAATGAGAGGAGGGAACAGGACCAGGTGTTTGGGCTACTACTCACGTTAAATGAGTCCTACAAGAGCCTCATTCAACACATCCTTCGCTTTGACAAGCTTCCAACGCTGAATGAAGTCTGTCAACAGACCCAAAAGGAGGAAGGGTCTAGGGGCTTGTTCAAAGCATCAAGCGAAATGGCACATGCTGCACATAGGAGCCAACTCTATGGAGAAAGAAGGAGTCTGGAATGTGAGCATTGCAAGATGAAAGGACACACTAAGGAAAAATGCTGGACCTTGCACCCACATTTAAAGCCAGCTAGGCTAAGGGGAAATGGCCAAGGAAGTAGTCAAGGACCAAGGAACTTTGCTGGAGTAGCAAACGTGGAAAATGACAACTTGGTGAGGAAAAGCGACCTGGAAGCTCTCATCAAGAGTATTGCTAAGCTAGCTGAGTCTGGTAAGGTTTTCTTTACCTCTAAAGCTAGGGAGAAGGTGATAATAGATTCTGGAGCAAGTCATAACATGATTTGTAATGCCAAGCTGTTAACAAATATTAAGCCTTGTGATGGAAATGTTAAAGTTGCAAATGGAAAAGAGGTTCAAATAGAAGGAATTGGAGACCTAAAAGTGTTTAGGAAAAATACTAAGGCCTTATACATTCCGGAATTCACATCTAACTTACTCTCGGTATATAAAGCAACTAAGGATCTAGATTGCAAAGTTATTTTTGGATCTAATGATGTTGAGTTTCAGGATAATGAGACTAAGGAAGTAATCGGAGTAGGAAATGTGGAAGATGGTTTGTATTTGCTGAATAAAGAAGATGGAGTGATGGAGTCGTTTGCGGTTAGTCTGGTTGGTTCAAGCCCTTTATGGCACTCACGCCTTGGTCATCCAAGTCACAAGGTGCTCAGCATGGTCCTGCCCAACCTCACCTTACCTAATAAGGAGTGTGAAGCATGTGTCTTAGGGAAGCATTGTAGGAAAGTGTTTCCGGAATCTACTACTGTGTATGAGAAGTGTTTTGAGTTGATACATTCTGATGTGTGGTCAGCCCCCTGTACTTCAAAAGATCAATATAAGTATTTCGTGTCTTTCATTGATCAAAGGTCAAAGTACACTTGGGTAACTCTAATGAGCTCTAAGGATCAAGTATTTGAATCATTTCAAAAATTCTACAATTATACATTGAATCAGTTTGATACAAAGATCAAGATCCTTAGGAGTGATAATGGTGGAGAGTATATGAGTAATAGATTCAAGAAGTTGCTGGATGACAATGGGATAATTCACCAGACTTCTTGTGCATACACACCTCAGCAGAATGGAGTTTCCGAGAGAAAGAATAGACATTTGCTGGAGGTGGCTAGAAGTATGATGTTTGATAGAGGCGTGCCTAAGAGTTTTTGGGGAGATGCTGTGATGGCGGCATGCTATGTGATTAATCGTTTACCCACAGAAAGTCTGAGCCACAAGTCTCCATTTGAAATTTTGAATGGAGTAAAGCCAAGCATTGATCACCTAAGAGTTTTCGGGTGTAAATGCTATGTCTTTACCCCTGATGCACTAAGGAGTAAACTTGAGCCAAAAAGCATCAAATGTATTTTTGTGGGATACTCAAGCACTCAGAAGGGATACAAGTGTTTCCATCCAGAAACTAATTGTTGAATTTGCGGAATAGAAGATTAGAGAGTTTGAGAGTGCTTGAAAGAGAAACAATAGAATGAGAGATAAAGAGAAGTTTCCATTAGAATTGAGTGAGTGTTACAAAGGGTGTACAACATGTATATATAGAGGAGAGCCACGAAATTAGGAGGTGAAGAAGGGTTTCACAACATTCAATTTTCCTCCAATCTCTTATTTGAAATTCAAACACATCTCCTTCCTTTTCACACTTCCCGAGACACCCACTTGTGCACCCAAAGTCTTCACCCTTCTAGAAGACTTCTTAATGGGCTTGCATATGTTGAATAAGACCTCTTCTCTTCTTTGGGTCTTAAGCTAATGTATTCTCTCATTATTCAACACTCCCCCTCAAGCTTAACCGTAGAGAAACCAAAGGTTAAGCTTGGAACCATGATGACCCACCTCATTAAAAACCTTAGTATGGAAAACCTCATGGGACAAAACCATACTAAGGGAAAAAGAGTGTGGACTCCATGGCTAAGGAAATCACGGCCGAGACATATCTATGAGTCCAAGCTTTGAATGGATGAACTCACACACTTTTAAACTCGCTGCCTTGGTAAAAATGTCTGCCAATTGTTCTGAACTCCTTGTAAAGCATGGAAGAATGACCCTTTTCTCCACCATCTCTCGCACCTTGTGACAATCCACTTCAATATGCTTTGTCCTCTCATGGAACACTGAGTTGGACGCAATGTGAATAGCAGCTTGGTTGTCACAATGCATTGTGATTGGATCTGCCGATTCAATGCCCAAATCCTTGAGAAGAGCTTTCAGCCATGTTAGCTCATTTGTGAGCTTCCTCATTGCTCTATACTCAGCTTCAGCACTTGAACATGACACAACCTTTTGTTTCTTGCTCTTCCAAGTGACCAGGTTACCTCCAATGAATGTGCAATACCCAGTGGTGGATCTTCTATCCGTTTTGTCTCCAGCCCAGTCAGCATCACAATAACCCACAATTTCTGTGCTTTTGTTGCAACCCATCCAAATGCCTTGACCTGAAGCTCCTTTAAGATATTTGAGGATCCGATCCACCATGTTCCAATGATGCACTTTTGGAGCTTGCATATGTTGGCTCACCTGGTTCACAGCAAAACACAAATCAGGACGAGTTATGGTAAGATAAATCAACTTACCAACCATTCTCCGATATTGCTTGACATCTTCAAAAGGTTTATCTTCAAGCTCCCCCTCTCGTATGACTTTGTATCCTTCTTCTAAGGGAGTCTTTGCTGGTTTGGCTCCTAGCTTTCCTGCCCCAGCCAATAGATCAAGAGTGTACTTCCTTTGGGATAAGAAGAGTCCTTCATTGGACGTATAGACTTCAATCCCTAGAAAATATTTCAACTCTCCAAGATCTTTAATATCAAATACAGATTTTAAATATGCTTTTGTATCTTTAATACCTACCTTGTCATTCCCAGAGATGATAATATCATCCACGTAAATGAGAATGACTACAATACCTTCTTGGCTTTGCAAGGTGAAAAGTGTATGATCTGCCTCGGACTTCTTGAAGCCTTTACTCTTGAGTGTTGTACTCAACTTGTGGTACCATGCTCGAGGAGATTGCTTCAGTCCATAGATTGCTTTCTTGAGTCTCAACACCTTTCCTGGTGCAATTGAGTCCTCCAAGCCTGGTGGTGGAGTCATGTAGACTTCATCCTCTAGTTCCCCTTGCAAGAATGCATTCTTGACGTCCATCTGCCAAAGATCCCATTTCAAGTTAGTAGCTAAGGATAAAATAACTCTTACCGTATGAAGTTTTGCCACAGGTGCAAATGTGTCAAGGTAGTCCTCTCCATAGGTTTGAGTGAATCCTCTAGCCACCAGCCTAGCCTTGTAACACTCTATTTCTCCATCACTTCTATACTTGATAGTGAAGATCCATCTAGAGCTTACGGCCTTCTTCCCTTTTGGCAGTTCAGCTTCATCCCAAGTGTGGTTAATTTCCATAGCTTTCTTTTCTTCACCAACAGCATCTCTCCATACTTTAAGCTCCTTGGCTTCTTCATAGGTTGTTGGAATCTCAGCTTCATCCAACTTGCCCATGTAGGCTTGATGTTCCAATGGGAAATGAGCTTGAGTGCAAACAGCTTGAATGGGATGAGCAACTGCCTTGTTGTTGTAGTACACTCAGGTTTGCTTCCAATGTTCTGGTCCAAACCTTTGTCTTGTAGTTCTCCTTAAACCCCCTTCTTGATATTGAACTTGAGGTTCTGGCCCTTCAAAGTCAGAATCTGAGGTTTGAGCTTCTTCTTGACTTTCCGGACTCTCTTCACTTTGATCATGAACCGCTTCATTGCGAACTTCTGATTCATTTTGATCATGAATTGTTGAGTCTTGTTGAGCCACTACTGGATCCTCTTGTTTATTGCCTCCCTCAGGATCAAAGGGTATAGTTTCTTCATTTGATTGAGATGTGCTTGTACTAGCTTCTGGCTGATGTAATCCAAGGTTCTCCAAGATTTTTCTCAAATTGCTAGCTCGGTCTGATGATGAGGATGATAGATTCTCCAATTCTTTCCAGTTCTTCTCATCATAGAACCCTTTCGTTTCAACAAACTTCACGTCCCTTGAGACTAGAATCTTTCTTGTTTCCGGAACAAAGCATTTGTAACCTTTTTGTGTTGTGGAGTATCCAATGAACATGCTCTTCACACTTTTAGCTTCCAACTTGTTTCTTTGTTCTCCTGGGATTAATACAAAACAAACACACCCAAACACACGTAAGTGGTTAATGGCGGGTTTAGAGTTGTTTAATACCTCAAATGGAGAGTGATCATCCAAAATTTTTGTTGGCATTCGGTTGATCAAATAGCATGCTGAAACCACAGCATCTCCCCAAAATCTCTTGGGAACACTTGTGTGGAACATCATAGACCGGGCCACTTCCATTAAGTGCCTATTCTTTCTTTCAGCAACTCCATTTTGCTGAGGAGTGTATGGGCAGCTGGTTTGATGGACTATCCCATGGTTTGCTAAGTGTTGTTTGAAGGCATGGCTTGTGTACTCTCCACCATTATCTGATCTAAAAATTTTAATCTTGGCATTATAATGGTTAGTCACATATGCTTGAAATTTTCTAAATGCTTCTAGAACTCTATCTTTGGATGGAAGAAGTGTTAGCCATGTATATTTTGATTTTTCATCTATAAAGGTGACAAAGTATTTATGATGTTCTCTAGATTCACATGGTGAGGTCCAAACATCAGAATGAATTAAATCAAAACACTTTTCATAGATAGTTGGAGACTTGGAAAACACAGATTTGCAATGTTTACCAAGTATACAAGCTTCACATTCATCATTTTTGAAAGAAATCCTAGGCAACAATAGTTCTAATGCTCTAGAGTGCGGATGACCTAGCCTTGCATGCCAAATTGAACTACTAACATTAGAAACATTCAGACTAAAACTACAAAATAAATTGGAGTCCGGCTTGTTATTTTCAAGAACATACAACTCCTCCTTTGCTACTCCTTTTCCGAGTAGATTCATGGTCTCAATATCCTGAAAGTGTACATCATTAGGACCAAATATAGCATAACAATTCAAATCAGATGTAACTTTCTTTACGGATAACAAATTTGAAGTAAACTTAGGCATGTAGAAAGCGTTTGAATCTTTTCCAAATAACCTAAGATTTCCTACTCCATCAATTGGAATACTATCTCCATTTGCTATAATGACATTACCTACAGCCGGTTTTATGTTATTCATTAGATGTGCATCACTTATCATATGATGTGATGCACCAGAATCTACAATCAAAGGTTTTGAAATGTTTTGAGCATGAAGAGAGTTTCCAGAAACCATACCAGACCTACCAGCCTCTTTCAAGGCTTTGATGAGAGCTTCCAAATCTGATTTCCTCACAAATTCAGATTCTTGTTGATATGGCACCAAAGCTCTCATTTCTCCTTCTTCAGCCCTCTTGGATGTCCCAGCCTGATTCCCAGCCACTTCTTGGGAGACATTAGCTCTTGGTTCCTTCCACCAGCTTGGTTTTAGATGAGGATGGAGCTTCCAGCATTTTTCCTTTGTGTGCCCCTCTTTCTTGCAATGCTCACAAATTGCATTTGATCCCACTTTCTTGTTCTGGTTTGATCCCAACGGTTTATAAAATCCTTTGTTGGCGTCTCCCAGCTCTACTTTGTTAGCCATAACCAGCTCGCCCTTCCCCCAAATAGACCATGAGATCCTTGCTCCTTTTGTATCTTGGAGCACACTTCATCTAGGCTGGGGAGATTGTCTGCCCTAAGGAGGTGCTTAATGAGATCCTTGTAAGTTGGATTTAAGGTCAATAGCAGACCAAAGACCTGGTCTTGTTCGCGCCTCTCATTTAACACCAAAAGATCAATCGTGCTTGGCCTTAACATTTCTAGTTCAGCCCACAATGATCTGAATTTGCCAAAGTGCTTTGTAAACTCCAAATCTTCTTGGCTTAGATCATTGATAGCCTTCTTGACTTCATAGATTCTGCTCAAGTTTGAAGTATTCCCATACACGGTTTGAAGAGTATCCCACAATTCCTTTGCATTTTCACAGTAGGAGTAGGCTTCAAGGATGGATGCTTCAAGAGAGTTCTGGATGATTCCGAGCACCATTTGGTCCTCTTGGAACCACTTATCTTCATAATTACCGATGGCTTCTTCTCCATCTTTTGGATCTTGGCCTTTCAAGACATGGCTCCAAAGTCCACGACCACATAGAGCTGTTCTTATCATTCTTGACCACAGCAAATAGTTGACACCCTTCAAGATGACTGGAATAACAATTGGTTTAGAATTTTCCATGGTGTTTCAAGATTTATTCACCGGATAATTCTATTAACCAGAGGATTAAGAGATTTTCTCAAGAAAATATTAGAGAAGCTTCAAGAAATACACTTTTCCAGCCTTTTCACAACTCAAGAGTCAATGACTTTGAGGACTAAGTCTCAGAGTGAAAAAGGATTGACAAAGAGTATTCCCAAAATTTTAGAGTGAAAAAGAAAATTTTTGAGAACCTTCAAGAAATACACTTTTTCAGCCTTATCACAACTCAAGAGTCAATGACTTTGAGGACTAAGTCTCAGAGTGAAAAAGGATTGACAAAAAGTATTCCCAGAATTTTAAAGGAAGAGATTTGAAAATGGGATAACAAGAGCTTGATTTAGTTAAGAACCTTGCTCTGATACCATGTTGAATTTGCGGAATAGAAGATTAGAGAGTTTGAGAGTGCTTGAAAGAGAAACAATAGAATGAGAGATAAAGAGAAGTTTCCATTAGAATTTGTTAAGTGTTACAAAGGGTGTACAACATGTATATATAGAGGAGAGCCACGAAATTAAGAGGTGAAGAAGGGTTTCACAACATTCAATTTCCCTCCAATCTCTTATTTGAAATTCAAACACATCTCCTTCCTTTTCACACTTCCCGAGACACCCACTTGTGCACCCAAAGTCTTCACCCTTCTAGAAGACTTCTTAATGGGCTTGCATATGTTGAATAAGGCCTCTTCTCTTCTTTGGGTCTTAAGCTAATGTATTCTCTCATTATTCAACACTAATAGGATATATGTGTCAAGAGAGGTGCGTTTTGATGAGAATTGTGGGTATTTTGAAGAAAAAAAATGGGAGGATTTAGATGACATTGTGAGCTCGGGCATATACAGAGAGCGAGTGCTAAGAAGCATCTTGGCAGATGTCAATGGTTCGAATGGAGGTAATGATGAGCAAGGGATATCTCAGAATGAGCAAGGAGGTGAAGAGGAAGAAGAAGACAATGAGCAACTCTCATCGGATACAAGCTCACTACCAAGGGATTCCGAACTGGTTGAAGAATCAGAACTTGCAAGTGGTGAGGGGGAGTCTGAACATGAAGAAGTTGAGGTAACTTAAGAACCCCCTCTAAGAAGAAGCCAACGGATAAGGCATGGCCCGGAAAATTGGAAAAACACTAGGGTGTATTGTTGATTTTAAGGAGAATAAACTAGAATTAGAAAATATCAAGAACTCAATGAGATTGAAGATGGCTGAGAGAGATTTCTGGAATATTTTTCCTTGTTATTCTATCAATTGAGCTCGGTTTACATTGCATATATGTAAGAGAAAAAATTCAAAAAGAAGACACAGGAATTTACAATGGTTAAAGGACTAACACCCTTAACTTCCTAAAATGGTTAAACATGCTAAGATCAAGGCCTGGGCGTGTTTCTTCTTTGGGTGAGGAGCATGGAGCTTGCCTTTATCCAATGGCTCCTCATGTGCTTCTTCTTGGTTTTTCAACCCTTTGATCTGCTTAGAATTCAACCAAGAATCCTTCCTTCTAGTTACATCCCAATGTCTAGTTTTGCCACTCATTAAATCATCAGCTCCACTCTTTTCCTTACTTGTTGCATACGGCACTTCTCCCTTAGTCTTAGAGCATTCGCCAAGTTCCCAGATACTTGCTATGCACTCCAGCTCCTTGCCTTTGTTATTATGTGAACTCGCATTGCTACTTCCCATGTATGCCTTCTCATCCATATTCTCAACACTCCCCCTCAAGATAGGCTGGTAGGGATCCTTTAAGCCTATCTTGTCATGGATGTACTCACATATATTTAGGGAAGTAGCCTTTGTGAAGATGTCTGCCACCTGGTCTCCACTCTTCACAAACTTAGGGATTATTAGCCCATCTTGAATCTTGCCCCGAATGAAGTGACAATCCACTTCAATGTGTTTCGTTCTCTCATGAAACACTGGATTTGAAGCTATGTGTATTGCAGCTTGGTTATCGCAATAAAGGGTCATTGGTTTGGTTTCTTGAATACCCAAATCCTTGAGAAGAGCCTTCAGCCATATCATCTCCTTTGTGACTTCCTTCATTGCTCTATACTCAGCCTCAGCACTTGATAATGCAATTACCTTCTGTTTTTTACTCCTCCAAGTGACAAGATTTCCTCCTACAAATGTGCAATACCCAGTTGTAGATTTTCTATCTTGTTTGTCTCCAGCATAGTCTGAATCACAATAGGCTTCCAATTCAGTATTTTCATTGCGACTCAACCATATTCCCTTTCCAGGGTTCCCCTTGAGATACCTAAGTATTCTCTCCACCATGCCCCAATGGTGTGCTTTCGGAGCTTGCATGTGCTGGCTCACCCTATTCACGGCAAAGCATATATCCGGCCGAGTTATAGTTAAGTAGATTAGTTTTCTAACTAACCTTTGATATTGCTTGACATCAGGCCACATTTCCTCCTTACTCACATCTTGATAGCCTTCTTCAATGGGCGTTTTTGCTGGCTTCGACCCTAACTTGCCGGTTTCCTTTAGTAAGTCAATCACATACTTCCTTTGTGATATAAACATCCCATTTGGCTCTCTGATCATCTCAATGCCCAAGAAATACCTCAGCTCTCCCAAATCTTTTATATCAAACGTGGAGCTCAGAATTACCTTGGTCCTTTTAACTCCTTCAACATCATTTCCGGTGATGATGATATCATCTACATAGATAAGAACAGCCACTAGCCCCTCTTTACTCCTCTTGGTGAATAGAGTATGATCAGCTTCCGACTTCACAAATTCCTTCTCCAACAAGCATCTGCTCAGTCTTTGGTACCAGGCCCTCGGGGATTGTTTCAAACCATAAATAGCTTTCTTCAATTCACAGACCTGATTTGTACCTGTACCATATCCTTGTGGAAGAGCCATAAAGACTTCCTCTTCTAGGTCTCCTTGTAAAAAGGCATTTTTTACATCCATTTGCCATAACTCCCATGACAAGTTAACCGCAATGGATAGGAGAACCCTTACCGAATGCAATTTTGCCACCGGAGCAAAAGTTTCTGTATAATCTTCTCCATAGACTTGTGTGTATCCCTTTGCCACTAGTCTCGCTTTGTATCTCTCGACTTCACCATTGCTTTTATACTTGATAGTATAAACCCATCTACATCCCACTAGCTTCTTCCCTCTTGGCAGCTCAGTCAAATTCCATGTATTGTTTCTCACCATAGAACTGATCTCTTCTTCCATGGCTTTAACCCATCTCTCGTCTCTACATGCTTCCTCATATGATGCTGGGACTTGATGTTCATCAATCTTGGTGAGGTAAGCTTGCTGCTCAGCACCTAAATAGGACACTGAACTATATGCTTCAATAGGATATTTTATGTCACTTACGGTTGAAGTACATGATCTACTTGGTAAGGGAGGGATGCTGTCGCCTATAGGTTCAGAATCAAAGTCTGCCGTACGCCCAGAACATCCCTCACCTACGGTAGACTTCACCTCAGATCCTATATGCTCTTGTTGAACCGTAGCTAATCCATTGTAATACACCCTAGTGTTTTTCCAATTTTCCGAGCCATGCCTTATCCGTTGGCTTCTTCTTGGAGGGGGTTCTTGAGTTACCTCAATTTCTTCATGTTCAGACTCCCCCTCACCACTTGCAAGTTCTGATTCTTCAACCAGTTCGGAATCACTTGGTAGTGAGCTTGTATCCGATGAGAGTTGCTCATTGTCTTCTTCTTCCTCTTCACCTCCTTGCTCATTCTGAGATATCCCTTGCTCATCATTACCTCCATTCGAACCATTGACATCTTCCAAGATGCTTCTTAGCACTCGCTCTCTGTCTATGCCCGAGCTCACAATGTCATCTAAATCCTCCCATTTTTTTTCTTCAAAATACCCACAATTCTCATCAAAACGCACCTCTCTTGACACATATATCCTATTAGTTTCTGGATGGAAACACTTGTATCCCTTCTGAGTGCTTGAGTATCCCACAAAAATACATTTGATGCTTTTTGGCTCAAGTTTACTCCTTAGTGCATCAGGGGTAAAGACATAGCATTTACACCCGAAAACTCTTAGGTGATCAATGCTTGGCTTTACTCCATTCAAAATTTCAAATGGAGACTTGTGGCTCAGACTTTCTGTGGGTAAACGATTAATCACATAGCATGCCGCCATCACAGCATCTCCCCAAAAACTCTTAGGCACGCCTCTATCAAACATCATACTTCTAGCCACCTCCAGCAAATGTCTATTCTTTCTCTCGGAAACTCCATTCTGCTGAGGTGTGTATGCACAAGAAGTCTGGTGAATTATCCCATTGTCATCCAGCAACTTCTTGAATCTATTACTCATATACTCTCCACCATTATCACTCCTAAGGATCTTGATCTTTGTACCAAACTGATTCAGTGTATAATTGTAGAATTTTTGAAATGATTCAAATACTTGATCCTTAGAGCTCATTAGAGTTACCCAAGTGTACTTTGACCTTTGATCAATGAAAGACACGAAATACTTATATTGATCTTTTGAAGTACAGGGGGCTGACCACACATCAGAATGTATCAACTCAAACACTTCTCATACACAGTAGTAGATTCCGGAAACACTTTCCTACAATGCTTCCCTAAGACACATGCTTCACACTCCTTATTAGGTAAGGTGAGGTTGGGCAGGACCATGCTGAGCACCTTGTGACTTGGATGACCAAGGCGTGAGTGCCATAAAGGGCTTGAACCAACCAGACTAACCGCAAACGACTCCATCACTCCATCTTCTTTATTCAGCAAATACAAACCACCTTCCACATTCCCTACTCCGATTACTTCCTTAGTCTCATTATCCTGAAACTCAACATCATTAGATCCAAAAATAACTTTGCAATCTAGATCCTTAGTTGCTTTATATACCGAGAGTAAGTTAGATGTGAATTCCGGAATGTATAAGGCCTTAGTATTTTTCCTAAACACTTTTAGGTCTCCAATTCCTTCTATTTGAACCTCTTTTCCATTTGCAACTTTAACATTTCCTTCACAAGGCTTAATATTTGTTAACAGCTTGGCATTACAAATCATGTTATGACTTGCTCCAGAATCTATTATCACCTTCTCCCTAGCTTTAGAGGTAAAGAAAACCTTACCAGACTCAGCTAGCTTAGCAATACTCTTGATGAGAGCTTCCAGGTCGCTTTTCCTCACCAAGTTGTCATTTTCCACGTTTGCTACTCCAGCAAAGTTCCTTGGTCCTTGACTACTTCCTTGGCCATTTCCCCTTAGCCTAGCTGGCTTTAAATGTGGGTGCAAGGTCCAGCATTTTTCCTTAGTATGTCCTTTCATCTTGCAATGCTCACATTCCAGACTCCTTCTTTCTCCATAGAGTTGGCTCCTATGTGCAGCATGTGCCATTTCGCTTGATGCTTTGAACAAGCCCCTAGACCCTTCCTCCTTTTGGATCTGTTGACAGACTTCATTCAGCGTTGGAAGCTTGTCAAAGCGAAGGATGTGTTGAATGAGGCTCTTGTATGACTCATTTAACGTGAGTAGTAGCCCAAACACCTGGTCCTGTTCCCTCCTCTCATTCAATTCCTTGGGGTCATTTGTTGCTGGCCTGAGCATCTCAAGCTCAGCCCATAAGCCTCGAAATACCCCAAATAGATCCTTGAATGCCTTTCCATCTTGCTGAAGGTCATTCAACGCTTTCTTCACCTCAAAAATCCTAGAAATGTTTGAGATGTCTCCATACACTCCTTTGAGTGTGTCCCACAGCTCCTTGGCTGTCTCACAGTAGGAGTAAGCAGCGAGTATTGATGGCTCTAGAGAGCTCTGGAGCACTGCAAGAACTTGTTGGTCTTCTTGCTCCCACTTCTGCCCCTTTACAACGCCATCACCCGCTGCTCCTTCTCCAGCTACCTCTTCTGGAGTTTCCACATAACTCCATAGACCTCTGCTTCTTAGAGCAGTTCTTGTAGTCCTTGACCACAGCAAGTAGTTGCTCCCTTTGAAGACAACCGGCAGTACAAGTTGTTTCTGCATCTCCATAGGTTTTCTTTCTTATCTTCAACAACCAGCTTGAGAATATGGAGAGAAATAAGGGAACAAGAAAAAATCTGAGAGAGAAACTTTTAGATGAGAAAGAAACAGTTTAGAAGATTTTCAAGGATCTCTAAACATGCTCTGATACCATGTTGATTTTAAGGAGAATAAACTAGAATTAGAAAATATCAAGAACTCAATGAGATTGAAGATGGCTGAGAGAGATTTCTGGAATATTTTTCCTTGTTATTCTATCAATTGAGCTCGGTTTACATTGCATATATGTAAGAGAAAAAATTCAAAAAGAAGACACAGGAATTTACAATGGTTAAAGGACTAATACCCTTAACTTCCTAAAATGGTTAAACATGCTAAGATCAAGGCCTGGGCGTGTTTCTTCTTTGGGTGAGGAGCATGGAGCTTGCCTTTACCCAATGGCTCCTCATGTGCTTCTTCTTGGTTTTTCAACCCTTTGATCTGCTTAGAATTCAACCAAGAATCCTTCCTTCTAGTTACATCCCAATGTCTAGTTTTGCCACTCATTAAATCATCAGCTCCACTCTTTTCCTTACTTGTTGCATACGGCACTTCTCCCTTAGTCTTAGAGCATTCGCCAAGTTCCCAGATACTTGCTATGCACTCCAGCTCCTTGCCTTTGTTATTATGTGAACTCGCATTGCTACTTCCCATGTATGCCTTCTCATCCATATTCTCAACATGTATTACAATGGATTAGCTACGGTTCAACAAGAGCATATAGGATCTGAGGTGAAGTCTACCATAGGTGAGGGATGTTCTGGGCGTACGGCAGACTTTGATTCTGAACCTATAGGCGACAGCATCCCTCCCTTACCAAGTAGATCATGTACTTCAAAGAGAAGAAAATTAACCGTAAGTGACATAAAATATCCTATTGAAGCATATAGTTCAGTGTCCTATTTAGGTGCTGAGCAGCAAGCTTACCCTCACCAAGATTGATGAACATCAAGTCCCATCATCATATGAGGAAGCATGTAGAGACGAGAGATGGGTTAAAGCCATGGAAGAAGAGATCAGTTCTATGGTGAGAAACAATACATGGAATTTGACTGAGCTGCCAAGAGGGAAGAAGCTAGTGGGATGTAGATGGGTTTATACTATCAAGTATAAAAGCAATGGTGAAGTCGAGAGATACAAAGCGAGACTAGTGGCAAAGGGATACACACAAGTCTATGGAGAAGATTATACAGAAACTTTTGCTCCGGTGGCAAAATTGCATTCGGTAAGGGTTCTCCTATCCATTGCGGTTAACTTGTCATGGGAGTTATGGCAAATGGATGTAAAAAATGCCTTTTTACAAGGAGACCTAGAAGAGGAAGTCTTTATGGCTCTTCCACAAGGATATGGTACAGGTACAAATCAGGTCTGTGAATTGAAGAAAGCTATTTATGGTTTGAAACAATCCCCGAGGGCCTGGTACCAAAGACTGAGCAGATGCTTGTTGGAGAAGGAATTTGTGAAGTCGGAAGCTGATCATACTCTATTCACCAAGAGGAGTAAAGAGGGGCTAGTGGCTGTTCTTATCTATGTAGATGATATCATCATCACCGGAAATGATGTTGAAGGAGTTAAAAGGACCAAGGTAATTCTGAGCTCCACGTTTGATATAAAAGATTTGGGAGAGCTGAGGTATTTCTTGGGCATTGAGATGATCAGAGAGCCAAATGGGATGTTTATATCACAAAGGAAGTATGTGATTGACTTACTAAAGGAAACCGGCAAGTTAGGGTCGAAGCCAGCAAAAACGCCCATTGAAGAAGGCTATCAAGATGTGAGTAAGGAGGAAATGTGGCCTGATGTCAAGCAATATCAAAGGTTAGTTGGAAAACTAATCTACTTAACTATAACTCGGCCGGATATATGCTTTGCCGTGAATAGGGTGAGCCAGCACATGCAAGCTCCGAAAGCCCACCATTGGGGCATGGTGGAGAGAATACTTAGGTATCTCAAGGGGAACCCTGGAAAGGGAATATGGTTGAGTCGCAATGAAAATACTGAATTGGAAGCCTATTGTGATTCAGACTATGCTGGAGACAAACAAGATAGAAAATCTACAACTGGGTATTGCACATTTGTAGGAGGAAATCTTGTCACTTGGAGGAGTAAAAAACAGAAGGTAATTGCATTATCAAGTGCTGAGGCTGAGTATAGAGCAATGAAGGAAGTCACAAAGGAGATGATATGGCTGAAGGCTCTTCTCAAGGATTTGGGTATTCAAGAAACCAAACCAATGACCCTTTATTGCGATAACCAAGCCGCAATACACATAGCTTCAAATCCAGTGTTTCATGAGAGAACGAAACACATTGAAGTGGATTGTCACTTCATCCGGGGCAAGATTCAAGATGGGCTAATAATCCCTAAGTTTGTGAAAAGTGGAGACCAGGTGGCAGACATCTTCACAAAGGCTACTTCCCTAAGTATATGTGAGTACATCCATGACAAGATAGGCTTAAAGGATCCCTACCAGCCTATCTTGAGGGGGAGTGTTGAGAATATGGATGAGAAGGCATACATGGGAAGTAGCAATGCGAGTTCACATAATAACAAGAAAAAATATTCCAGAAATCTCTCTCAGCCATCTTCAATCTCATTGAGTTCTTGATATTTTCTAATTCTAGTTTATTCTCCTTAAAATCAACAATTTGGTCCTCTTGGAACCACTTATCTTCATAATTACCGATGGCTTCTTCTCCATCTTTTGGATCTTGGCCTTTCAAGACATGGCTCCAAAGCCCACGACCACATAGAGCTGTTCTTATCATTCTTGACCACAGCAAATAGTTGACACCCTTCAAGATGACTGGAATAACAATTGGTTTAGAATTTTCCATGGTGTTTCAAGATTTATTGTTGAATTTGCGGAATAGAAGATTAGAGAGTTTGAGAGTGCTTGAAAGAGAAACAATAGAATGAGAGATAAAGAGAAGTTTCCATTAGAATTGAGTGGGTGTTACAAAGGGTGTACAACATGTATATATAGAGGAGAGCCACGAAATTAGGAGGTGAAGAAGGGTTTCACAACATTCAATTTCCCTCCAATCTCTTATTTGAAATTCAAACACATCTCCTTCCTTTTCACACTTCCCGAGACACCCACTTGTGCACCCAAAGTCTTCACCCTTCTAGAAGACTTCTTAATGGGCTTGCATATGTTGAATAAGGCCTCTTCTCTTCTTTGGGTCTTAAGCTAATGTATTCTCTCATTATTCAACACTCCCCCTCAAGCTTAACCGTAGAGAAACCAAAGGTTAAGCTTGGAACCATGATGACCCACCTCATTAAAAACCTTAGTATGGAAAACCTCATGGGACAAAACCATACTAAGGGAAAAAGAGTGTGGACTCCATGGTTAAGGAAATCACGGCCGAGACATATCTATGAGTCCAAGCTTTGAATGGATGAACTCACACACTTTTAAACTCGCTGCCTTGGTAAAAATGTCTGCCAATTGTTCTGAACTCCTTGTAAAGCATGGAAGAATGACCCTTTTCTCCACCATCTCTCTCACCTTGTGACAATCCACTTCAATATGCTTTGTCCTCTCATGGAACACTGAGTTGGACGCAATGTGAATATCAGCTTGGTTGTCACAATGCATTGTGATTGGATCTGCCGATTCAATGCCCAAATCCTTGAGAAGAGCTTTCAGGCATGTTAGCTCATTTGTGAGCTTCCTCATTGCTCTATACTCAGCTTCAGCACTTGAACATGACACAACCTTTTGTTTCTTGCTCTTCCAAGTGACCAGGTTACCTCCAATGAATGTGCAATACCCAGTGGTGGATCTTCTATCCGTTTTGTCTCCAGCCCAGTCAGCATCACAATAACCCACAATTTCTGTGCTTTTGTTACAACCCATCCAAATGCCTTGACCTGGAGCTCCTTTGAGATATTTGAGAATCCGATCCACCATGCTCCAATGGTGCACTTTTGGAGCTTGCATATGTTGACTCACCTGGTTCACAGCAAAACACAAATCAGGACGAGTTATGGTAAGATAAATCAACTTACCAACCATTCTCCGATATTGCTTGACATCTTCAAAAGGTTTATCTTCAAGCTCCCCCTCTCGTATGACTTTGTATCCTTCTTCTAAGGGAGTCTTTGCTGGTTTGGCTCCTAGCTTTCCTGCCCCAGCCAATAGATCAAGAGTGTACTTCCTTTGGGATAAGAAGAGTCCTTCATTGGACCTATAGACTTCAATCCCTAGAAAATATTTCAACTCTCCAAGATCTTTAATATCAAACACAGATTTTAAATATGCTTTTGTATCTTTAATACCTACCTTGTCATTCCCAGAGATGATAATATCATCCACATAAATGAGAATGACTACAATACCTTCTTGGCTTTGCAAGGTGAAAAGTGTATGATCTGCCTCAGACTTCTTGAAGCCTTTACTCTTGAGTGTTGTACTCAACTTGTGGTACCATGCTCGAGGAGATTGCTTCAGTCCATAGATTGCTTTCTTTCTTGAGTCTCAACACCTTTCCTGGTGCAATTGAGTCCTCCAAGCCTGGTGGTGGAGTCATGTAGACTTCATCCTCTAGTTCCCCTTGCAAGAATGCATTCTTGACGTCCATCTGCCAAAGATCCCATTCCAAGTTAGTAGCTAAGGATAAAATAACTCTTACCATATGAAGTTTTGACACAGGTGCAAATGTGTCAAGGTAGTCCTCTCCATAGGTTTGAGTAAATCCTCTAGCCACCAGCCTAGCCTTGTAACGCTCTATTTCTCCATCACTTCTATACTTGATAGTGAAGATCCATCTAGAGCTTAGCCTTCTTCCCTTTTGGCAGTTCAGCTTCATCCCAAGTGTGGTTGATTTCCATAGCTTTCTTTTCTTCACCAACAGCATCTCTCCATACTTTAAGCTCCTTGGCTTCTTCATAGGTTGTTGGAATCTCAGCTTCATCCAACTTGCCCATGTAGGCTTGATGTTCCAATGGGAAATGAGCTAGAGTGCAAACAGCTTGAATGGGATGAGCAACTGCCTTGTTGTTGTAGTACACTCGGGTTTGCTTCCAATGTTCTGGTCCAAACCTTTGTCTTGTACTTCTCCTTAAACCCTCTTCTTGATCTTGAACTTGAGGTTCTGGCCCTTCAAAGTCAGAATCTGAGGTTTGAGCTTCTTCTTGACTTTCCGGACTCTCTTCACTTTGATCATGAACCGCTTCATTGCGAACTTCTGATTCATTTTGATCATGAATTGTTGAGTCTTGTTGAGCCACTACTGGATCCTCTTGGTTATTGCCTCCCTCAGGATCAAAGGGTATAGTTTCTTCATTTGATTGAGATGTGCTTGTACTAGCTTCTGGCTGATGTAATCCAAGGTTCTCCAAGATTTTTCTCAAATTGCTAGCTCGGTCTGATGATGAGGATGATAGATTCTCCAATTCTTTCCAGTTCTTCTCATCATAGAACCCTTTTGTTTCAACAAACTTCACGTCCCTTGAGACTAGAATCTTCCTTGTTTCCGGAACAAAGCATTTGTAACCTTTTTGTGTTGTGGAGTATCCAATGAACATGCTCTTCACACTTTTAGCTTCCAACTTGTTTCTTTGTTCTCCTGGGATTAATACAAAACAAACACACCCAAACACACGTAAGTGGTTAATGGCGGGTTTAGAGTTGTTTAATACCTCAAATGGAGAGTGATCATCCAAAATTTTTGTTGGCATTCGGTTGATCAAATAGCATGCTGAAACCACAGCATCTCCCCAAAATCTCTTGGGAACACTTGTGTGGAACATCATAGACCGGGCCACTTCCATTAAGTGCCTATTCTTTCTTTCAGCAACTCCATTTTGCTGAGGAGTGTATGGGCAGCTGGTTTGATGGACTATCCCATGGTTTGCTAAGTGTTGTTTGAAGGCATGGCTTGTGTACTCTCCACCATTATCTGATCTAAAAATTTTAATCTTGGCATTATAATGGTTAGTCACATATGCTTGAAAATTTCTAAATGCTTCTAGAACTCTATCTTTGGATGGAAGAAGTGTTAGCCATGTATATTTTGATTTTTCATCTATGAAGGTGACAAAGTATTTATGATGTTCTCTAGATTCACATGGTGAGGTCCAAACATCAGAATGAATTAAATCAAAACACTTTTCATAGATAGTTGGAGACTTGGAAAACACAGATTTACAATGTTTGCCAAGTATACAAGCTTCACATTCATCATTTTTGAAAGAAATCCTAGGCAACAATAGTTCTAATGCTCTAGAGTGCGGATGACCTAGCCTTGCATGCCAAATTGAACTACTAACATTAGAAACATTCAAACTAAAACTACAAAATAAATTGGAGTTCGACTTGTTATTTTCAAGAACATACAGCTCCTCCTTTGCTACTCCTTTTCCGAGTAGTTTCATGGTCTCAATATCCTGAAAGTGTACATCATTAGGACCAAATATAGCATAACAATTCAAATCAGATGTAACTTTCTTTACGGATAACAAATTTGAAGTAAACTTAGGCATGTAGAAGGCGTTTGAATCTTTTCCAAATAACCTAAGATTTCCTACTCCATCAATTGGAATACTATCTCCATTTGCTATAATGACATTACCTACAGCCGGTTTTATGTTATTCATTAGATGTGCATCACTTATCATATGATGTGATGCACCAGAATCTACAATCAAAGGCTTTGAAATGTTTTGAGCATGAAGAGAGTTTCCAGAAACCATACCAGACCTACCAGCCTCTTTCAAGGCTTTGATGAGAGCTTCCAAATCTGATTTCCTCACAAATTCAGATTCTTGTTGATATGGCACCAAAACTCTCATGTCTCCTTCTTCAGCCCTCTTGGATGTCCTAGCCTGATTCCCAGCCACTTCTTGGGAGACATTAGCTCTTGGTTCCTTCCACCAGCTTGGTTTTAGATGAGGATGGAGCTTCCAGCATTTTTCCTTTGTGTGCCCCTCTTTCTTGCAATGCTCACAGATTGCATTTGATCCCACTTTCTTGTTCTGGTTTGATCCCAACGATTTGTAAAATCCTTTGTTGGCATCACCCAGCTCTACTTTGTTAGCCATAGCCAGCTCGCCCTTTCCCCCAAATAGACCATGAGATCCTTGCTCCTTTTATATCTTGGAGCACACTTCATCTAGGCTGGGGAGATTGTCTGCCCTAAGGAGGTGCTTAATGAGATCCTTGTAAGTTGGATTTAAAGTCAATAGCAGACCAAAGACCTTGTCTTGTTCGCGCCTCTCATTTAACACCAAAGGATCAATCGTGCTTGGCCTTAACATTTCTAGTTCAGCCCACAATGATCTGAATTTGCCAAAGTGCTTTGTAAACTCCAAATCTTCTTGGCTTAGATCATTGATAGACTTCTTGACTTCATAGATTCTGCTCAAGTTTGAAGTATTCCCATACACGGTTTGAAGAGTATCCCACAATTCCTTTGCATTTTCACAGTAGGAGTAGGCTTCAAGGATGGATGCTTCAAGAGAGTTCTGGATGATTCCGAGCACCATTTGGTCCTCTTGGAACCACTTATCTTCATAATTACCGATGGCTTCTTCTCCATCTTTTGGATCTTGGCCTTTCAAGACATGGCTCCAAAGCCCACGACCACATAGGGCTGTTCTTATCATTCTTGACCACAGCAAATAGTTGACACCCTTCAAGATGACTGGAATAACAATTGGTTTAGAATTTTCCATGGTGTTTCAAGATTTATTCACCGGATAATTCTATTAACCAGAGGATTAAGAGATTTTCTCAAGAAAATATTAGAGAAGCTTCAAGAAATACACTTTTCCAGCCTTTTCACAACTCAAGAGTCAATGACTTTGAGGACTAAGTCTCAGAGTGAAAAAGGATTGACAAAGAGTATTCCCAGAATTTTAGAGTGAAAAAGAAAATTTTAGAGAACCTTCAAGAAATACACTTTTTCAGCCTTTTCACAACTCAAGAGTCAATGACTTTGAGGACTAAGTCTCAGAGTGAAAAAGGATTGACAAAGAGTATTCCCAGAATTTTAAAGGAAGAGATTTGAAAATGGGATAACAAGAGCTTGATTTAGTTAAGAACCTTGCTCTGATACCATGTTGAATTTGCGGAATAGAAGATTAGAGAGTTTGAGAGTGCTTGAAAGAGAAACAATAGAATGAGAGATAAAGAGAAGTTTCCATTAGAATTGAGTGGGTGTTACAAAGGGTGTACAACATGTATATATAGAGGAGAGCCACGAAATTAGGAGGTGAAGAAGGGTTTCACAACATTCAATTTCCCTCCAATCTCTTATTTGAAATTCAAACACATCTCCTTCCTTTTCACACTTCCCGAGACACCCACTTGTGCACCCAAAGTCTTCACCCTTCTAGAAGACTTCTTAATGGGCTTGCATATGTTGAATAAGGCCTCTTCTCTTCTTTGGGTCTTAAGCTAATGTATTCTCTCATTATTCAACATTTATTCACCGGATAATTCTATTAACCAGAGGATTAAGAGATTTTCTCCAAAAATATTAGAGAAGCTTCAAGAAATACACTTTTCCAGCCTTTTCACAACTCAAGAGTCAATGACTTTGTGGACTAAGTCTCAGAGTGAAAAAGGATTGACAAAGAGTATTCCCAGAATTTTAGAGTGAAAAAGAAAATTTTAGAGAACCTTCAAGAAATACACTTTTTCAGCCTTATCACAACTCAAGAGTCAATGACTTTGAGGACTAAGTCTCAGAGTGAAAAATGATTGACAAAGAGTATTCCCAGAATTTTAAAGGAAAAGATTTGAAAATGGGATAACAAGAGCTTGATTTAGTTAAGAACCTTGCTCTGATACCATGTTGAATTTGCGGAATAGAAGATTAGAGAGTTTGAGAGTGCTTGAAAGAGAAACAATAGAATGAGAGATAAAGAGAAGTTTCCATTAGAATTGAGTGGGTGTTACAAAGGGTGTACAACATGTATATATAGAGGAGAGCCACGAAATTAGGAGGTGAAGAAGGGTTTCACAACATTCAATTTCCCTCCAATCTCTTATTTGAAATTCAAACACATCTCCTTCCTTTTCACACTTCCCGAGACACCCACTTGTGCACCCAAAGTCTTCACCCTTCTAGAAGACTTCTTAATGGGCTTGCATATGTTGAATAAGGCCTCTTCTCTTCTTTGGGTCTTAAGCTAATGTATTCTCTCATTATTCAACATTTATTCACCGGATAGTTCTATTAACCAGAGGATTAAGAGATTTTCTCCAAAAATATTAGAGAAGCTTCAAGAAATACACTTTTCCAGCCTTTTCACAACTCAAGAGTCAATGACTTTGTGGACTAAGTCTCAGAGTGAAAAAGGATTGACAAAGAGTATTCCCAGAATTTTAGAGTGAAAAAGAAAATTTTAGAGAACCTTCAAGAAATACACTTTTTCAGCCTTATCACAACTCAAGAGTCAATGACTTTGAGGACTAAGTCTCAGAGTGAAAAATGATTGACAAAGAGTATTCCCAGAATTTTAGAGTGAAAAAGAAAATTTTAGAGAACCTTCAAGAAATACACTTTTTCAGCCTTTTCACAACTCAAGAGTCAATGACTTTGAGGACTAAGTCTCAGAGTGAAAAAGGATTGACAAAGAGTATTCCCAGAATTTTAAAGGAAGAGATTTGAAAATGGGATAACAAGAGCTTGATTTAGTTAAGAACCTTGCTCTGATACCATGTTGAATTTGCGGAATAGAAGATTAGAGAGTTTGAGAGTGCTTGAAAGAGAAACAATAGAATGAGAGATAAAGAGAAGTTTCCATTAGAATTGAGTGGGTGTTACAAAGGGTGTACAACATGTATATATAGAGGAGAGCCACGAAATTAGGAGGTGAAGAAGGGTTTCACAACATTCAATTTCCCTCCAATCTCTTATTTGAAATTCAAACACATCTCCTTCCTTTTCACACTTCCCGAGACACCCACTTGTGCACCCAAAGTCTTCACCCTTCTAGAAGACTTCTTAATGGGCTTGCATATGTTGAATAAGGCCTCTTCTCTTCTTTGGGTCTTAAGCTAATGTATTCTCTCATTATTCAACATTTATTCACCGGATAATTCTATTAACCAGAGGATTAAGAGATTTTCTCCAAAAATATTAGAGAAGCTTCAAGAAATACACTTTTCCAGCCTTTTCACAACTCAAGAGTCAATGACTTTGTGGACTAAGTCTCAGAGTGAAAAAGGATTGACAAAGAGTATTCCCAGAATTTTAGAGTGAAAAAGAAAATTTTAGAGAACCTTCAAGAAATACACTTTTTCAGCCTTATCACAACTCAAGAGTCAATGACTTTGAGGACTAAGTCTCAGAGTGAAAAATGATTGACAAAGAGTATTCCCAGAATTTTAGAGTGAAAAAGAAAATTTTAGAGAACCTTCAAGAAATACACTTTTTCAGCCTTTTCACAACTCAAGAGTCAATGACTTTGAGGACTAAGTCTCAGAGTGAAAAAGGATTGACAAAGAGTATTCCCAGAATTTTAAAGGAAGAGATTTGAAAATGGGATAACAAGAGCTTGATTTAGTTAAGAACCTTGCTCTGATACCATGTTGAATTTGCGGAATAGAAGATTAGAGAGTTTGAGAGTGCTTGAAAGAGAAACAATAGAATGAGAGATAAAGAGAAGTTTCCATTAGAATTGAGTGGGTGTTACAAAGGGTGTACAACATGTATATATAGAGGAGAGCCACGAAATTAGGAGGTGAAGAAGGGTTTCACAACATTCAATTTCCCTCCAATCTCTTATTTGAAATTCAAACACATCTCCTTCCTTTTCACACTTCCCGAGACACCCACTTGTGCACCCAAAGTCTTCACCCTTCTAGAAGACTTCTTAATGGGCTTGCATATGTTGAATAAGGCCTCTTCTCTTCTTTGGGTCTTAAGCTAATGTATTCTCTCATTATTCAACATTTATTCACCGGATAATTCTATTAACCAGAGGATTAAGAGATTTTCTCTAAAAATATTAGAGAAGCTTCAAGAAATACACTTTTCCAGCCTTTTCACAACTCAAGAGTCAATGACTTTGTGGACTAAGTCTCAGAGTGAAAAAGGATTGACAAAGAGTATTCCCAGAATTTTAGAGTGAAAAAGAAAATTTTAGAGAACCTTCAAGAAATACACTTTTTCAGCCTTATCACAACTCAAGAGTCAATGACTTTGAGGACTAAGTCTCAGAGTGAAAAATGATTGACAAAGAGTATTCCCAGAATTTTAAAGGAAAAGATTTGAAAATGGGATAACAAGAGCTTGATTTAGTTAAGAACCTTGCTCTGATACCATGTTGAATTTGCGGAATAGAAGATTAGAGAGTTTGAGAGTGCTTGAAAGAGAAACAATAGAATGAGAGATAAAGAGAAGTTTCCATTAGAATTGAGTGGGTGTTACAAAGGGTGTACAACATGTATATATAGAGGAGAGCCACGAAATTAGGAGGTGAAGAAGGGTTTCACAACATTCAATTTCCCTCCAATCTCTTATTTGAAATTCAAACACATCTCCTTCCTTTTCACACTTCCCGAGACACCCACTTGTGCACCCAAAGTCTTCACCCTTCTAGAAGACTTCTTAATGGGCTTGCATATGTTGAATAAGGCCTCTTCTCTTCTTTGGGTCTTAAGCTAATGTATTCTCTCATTATTCAACATTTATTCACCGGATAATTCTATTAACCAGAGGATTAAGAGATTTTCTCCAAAAATATTAGAGAAGCTTCAAGAAATACACTTTTCCAGCCTTTTCACAACTCAAGAGTCAATGACTTTGTGGACTAAGTCTCAGAGTGAAAAAGGATTGACAAAGAGTATTCCCAGAATTTTAGAGTGAAAAAGAAAATTTTAGAGAACCTTCAAGAAATACACTTTTTCAGCCTTATCACAACTCAAGAGTCAATGACTTTGAGGACTAAGTCTCAGAGTGAAAAATGATTGACAAAGAGTATTCCCAGAATTTTAGAGTGAAAAAGAAAATTTTAGAGAACCTTCAAGAAATACACTTTTTCAGCCTTTTCACAACTCAAGAGTCAATGACTTTGAGGACTAAGTCTCAGAGTGAAAAAGGATTGACAAAGAGTATTCCCAGAATTTTAAAGGAAGAGATTTGAAAATGGGATAACAAGAGCTTGATTTAGTTAAGAACCTTGCTCTGATACCATGTTGAATTTGCGGAATAGAAGATTAGAGAGTTTGAGAGTGCTTGAAAGAGAAACAATAGAATGAGAGATAAAGAGAAGTTTCCATTAGAATTGAGTGGGTGTTACAAAGGGTGTACAACATGTATATATAGAGGAGAGCCACGAAATTAGGAGGTGAAGAAGGGTTTCACAACATTCAATTTCCCTCCAATCTCTTATTTGAAATTCAAACACATCTCCTTCCTTTTCACACTTCCCGAGACACCCACTTGTGCACCCAAAGTCTTCACCCTTCTAGAAGACTTCTTAATGGGCTTGCATATGTTGAATAAGGCCTCTTCTCTTCTTTGGGTCTTAAGCTAATGTATTCTCTCATTATTCAACATTTATTCACCGGATAATTCTATTAACCAGAGGATTAAGAGATTTTCTCCAAAAATATTAGAGAAGCTTCAAGAAATACACTTTTCCAGCCTTTTCACAACTCAAGAGTCAATGACTTTGTGGACTAAGTCTCAGAGTGAAAAAGGATTGACAAAGAGTATTCCCAGAATTTTAGAGTGAAAAAGAAAATTTTAGAGAACCTTCAAGAAATACACTTTTTCAGCCTTATCACAACTCAAGAGTCAATGACTTTGAGGACTAAGTCTCAGAGTGAAAAATGATTGACAAAGAGTATTCCCAGAATTTTAAAGGAAAAGATTTGAAAATGGGATAACAAGAGCTTGATTTAGTTAAGAACCTTGCTCTGATACCATGTTGAATTTGCGGAATAGAAGATTAGAGAGTTTGAGAGTGCTTGAAAGAGAAACAATAGAATGAGAGATAAAGAGAAGTTTCCATTAGAATTGAGTGGGTGTTACAAAGGGTGTACAACATGTATATATAGAGGAGAGCCACGAAATTAGGAGGTGAAGAAGGGTTTCACAACATTCAATTTCCCTCCAATCTCTTATTTGAAATTCAAACACATCTCCTTCCTTTTCACACTTCCCGAGACACCCACTTGTGCACCCAAAGTCTTCACCCTTCTAGAAGACTTCTTAATGGGCTTGCATATGTTGAATAAGGCCTCTTCTCTTCTTTGGGTCTTAAGCTAATGTATTCTCTCATTATTCAACATTTATTCACCGGATAATTCTATTAACCAGAGGATTAAGAGATTTTCTCTAAAAATATTAGAGAAGCTTCAAGAAATACACTTTTCCAGCCTTTTCACAACTCAAGAGTCAATGACTTTGTGGACTAAGTCTCAGAGTGAAAAAGGATTGACAAAGAGTATTCCCAGAATTTTAGAGTGAAAAAGAAAATTTTAGAGAACCTTCAAGAAATACACTTTTTCAGCCTTATCATAACTCAAGAGTCAATGACTTTGAGGACTAAGTCTCAGAGTGAAAAATGATTGACAAAGAGTATTCCCAGAATTTTAGAGTGAAAAAGAAAATTTTAGAGAACCTTCAAGAAATACACTTTTTCAGCCTTTTCACAACTCAAGAGTCAATGACTTTGAGGACTAAGTCTAAGAGTGAAAAAGGATTGACAAAGAGTATTCCCAGAATTTTAAAGGAAGAGATTTGAAAATGGGATAACAAGAGCTTGATTTAGTTAAGAACCTTGCTCTGATACCATGTTGAATTTGCGGAATAGAAGATTAGAGAGTTTGAGAGTGCTTGAAAGAGAAACAATAGAATGAGAGATAAAGAGAAGTTTCCATTAGAATTGAGTGGGTGTTACAAAGGGTGTACAACATGTATATATAGAGGAGAGCCACGAAATTAGGAGGTGAAGAAGGGTTTCACAACATTCAATTTCCCTCCAATCTCTTATTTGAAATTCAAACACATCTCCTTCCTTTTCACACTTCCCGAGACACCCACTTGTGCACCCAAAGTCTTCACCCTTCTAGAAGACTTCTTAATGGGCTTGCATATGTTGAATAAGGCCTCTTCTCTTCTTTGGGTCTTAAGCTAATGTATTCTCTCATTATTCAACATTTATTCACCGGATAATTCTATTAACCAGAGGATTAAGAGATTTTCTCTAAAAATATTAGAGAAGCTTCAAGAAATACACTTTTCCAGCCTTTTCACAACTCAAGAGTCAATGACTTTGTGGACTAAGTCTCAGAGTGAAAAAGGATTGACAAAGAGTATTCCCAGAATTTTAGAGTGAAAAAGAAAATTTTAGAGAACCTTCAAGAAATACACTTTTTCAGCCTTATCACAACTCAAGAGTCAATGACTTTGAGGACTAAGTCTCAGAGTGAAAAATGATTGACAAAGAGTATTCCCAGAATTTTAAAGGAAAAGATTTGAAAATGGGATAACAAGAGCTTGATTTAGTTAAGAACCTTGCTCTGATACCATGTTGAATTTGCGGAATAGAAGATTAGAGAGTTTGAGAGTGCTTGAAAGAGAAACAATAGAATGAGAGATAAAGAGAAGTTTCCATTAGAATTGAGTGGGTGTTACAAAGGGTGTACAACATGTATATATAGAGGAGAGCCACGAAATTAGGAGGTGAAGAAGGGTTTCACAACATTCAATTTCCCTCCAATCTCTTATTTGAAATTCAAACACATCTCCTTCCTTTTCACACTTCCCGAGACACCCACTTGTGCACCCAAAGTCTTCACCCTTCTAGAAGACTTCTTAATGGGCTTGCATATGTTGAATAAGGCCTCTTCTCTTCTTTGGGTCTTAAGCTAATGTATTCTCTCATTATTCAACATTTATTCACCGGATAATTCTATTAACCAGAGGATTAAGAGATTTTCTCCAAAAATATTAGAGAAGCTTCAAGAAATACACTTTTCCAGCCTTTTCACAACTCAAGAGTCAATGACTTTGTGGACTAAGTCTCAGAGTGAAAAAGGATTGACAAAGAGTATTCCCAGAATTTTAGAGTGAAAAAGAAAATTTTAGAGAACCTTCAAGAAATACACTTTTTCAGCCTTATCACAACTCAAGAGTCAATGACTTTGAGGACTAAGTCTCAGAGTGAAAAATGATTGACAAAGAGTATTCCCAGAATTTTAGAGTGAAAAAGAAAATTTTAGAGAACCTTCAAGAAATACACTTTTTCAGCCTTTTCACAACTCAAGAGTCAATGACTTTGAGGACTAAGTCTCAGAGTGAAAAAGGATTGACAAAGAGTATTCCCAGAATTTTAAAGGAAGAGATTTGAAAATGGGATAACAAGAGCTTGATTTAGTTAAGAACCTTGCTCTGATACCATGTTGAATTTGCGGAATAGAAGATTAGAGAGTTTGAGAGTGCTTGAAAGAGAAACAATAGAATGAGAGATAAAGAGAAGTTTCCATTAGAATTGAGTGGGTGTTACAAAGGGTGTACAACATGTATATATAGAGGAGAGCCACGAAATTAGGAGGTGAAGAAGGGTTTCACAACATTCAATTTCCCTCCAATCTCTTATTTGAAATTCAAACACATCTCCTTCCTTTTCACACTTCCCGAGACACCCACTTGTGCACCCAAAGTCTTCACCCTTCTAGAAGACTTCTTAATGGGCTTGCATATGTTGAATAAGGCCTCTTCTCTTCTTTGGGTCTTAAGCTAATGTATTCTCTCATTATTCAACATTTATTCACCGGATAATT
Organism: Cardamine chenopodiifolia; assembly: GCA_963922655.1. NCBI lineage: Eukaryota > Viridiplantae > Streptophyta > Magnoliopsida > Brassicales > Brassicaceae > Cardamine > Cardamine chenopodiifolia. The sequence continues at coordinate 13,705,472 of OZ000481.1, read as the reverse complement.
CTATTAACCAGAGGATTAAGAGATTTTCTCCAAAAATATTAGAGAAGCTTCAAGAAATACACTTTTCCAGCCTTTTCACAACTCAAGAGTCAATGACTTTGTGGACTAAGTCTCAGAGTGAAAAAGGATTGACAAAGAGTATTCCCAGAATTTTAGAGTGAAAAAGAAAATTTTAGAGAACCTTCAAGAAATACACTTTTTCAGTCTTATCACAACTCAAGAGTCAATGACTTTGAGGACTAAGTCTCAGAGTGAAAAATGATTGACAAAGAGTATTCCCAGAATTTTAGAGTGAAAAAGAAAATTTTAGAGAACCTTCAAGAAATACACTTTTTCAGCCTTTTCACAACTCAAGAGTCAATGACTTTGAGGACTAAGTCTCAGAGTGAAAAAGGATTGACAAAGAGTATTCCCAGAATTTTAAAGGAAGAGATTTGAAAATGGGATAACAAGAGCTTGATTTAGTTAAGAACCTTGCTCTGATACCATGTTGTATTTGCGGAATAGAAGATTAGAGAGTTTGAGAGTGCTTGAAAGAGAAACAATAGAATGAGAGATAAAGAGAAGTTTCCATTAGAATTGAGTGAGTGTTACAAAGGGTGTACAACATGTATATATAGAGGATAGCCACGAAATTAGGAGGTGAAGAAGGGTTTCACAACATTCAATTTCCCTCCAATCTCTTATTTGAAATTCAAACACATCTCCTTCCTTTTCACACTTCCCGAGACACCCACTTGTGCACCCAAAGTCTTCACCCTTCTAGAAGACTTCTTAATGGGTTGCACTTGTTGAATAAGGCCTCTTCTCTTCTTTGGATCTTAAGCTAATGTATTCTCTCATTATTCAACAGATAATACTTGTCTGTTCTGGGAAGACCACACTCTTTTTCCCTTACCAAGGTTTTGTCCCACTGGGTTTTCCTTAGTAAGGTTTTTAATGAGGTGGTAGTCCCGGTTCCTAAACTTAGCATTCATTCCGACACTCCGGCTAAGTTTGAGGGGGAGTATTAATCAAGCATATCATCAAGGGAGCTTAGGGAAGATGGTTGGATTTGGGTGTCCGTACAAGTCCGTACGGATCCGTACAAGTTCGTACAAGACCGTACGACCTAAGGGAGCCTCCGGAACGTTTAAGGAAGTCTTGGAGAGTCTTGGAGAGTCTTCTAGAGTCTTCTAGAAGCTGGGCAATGTTCAGATCATGCACCAAGTCACTAGAGCGTCCAGGTGCATTGGAGCTTGTCCTTGGTCTTCCTTCTTATCCATTTGGTCAAGGAAGGGCTGAAACCAGGCTGGAACAGGCTGGCATGGTCAAGGGCGCTCCCAAGACTACTCTCCTATTGGCTGGTTCAAATTAAAGTTAAACCTAGGTTCCCTTGTAATTCTCCTATAAATATGCTATGTAATTCACAAAGATCAATAAGAAATTCTTCTCTAATGTTCTACTATGGTTTTCCTTCTAGCTTATTTCAAAATCTCTTATTTATAATCTCTAAAATCTTACAGATATGTCTCGGCCATGATTTCCTTAGCCATGGAGTCCACACTCTTTTTTCCTTAGTATGGTTTTGTCCCATGAGGTTTTCCATACTAAGGTTTTTAATGAGGTGGGTCATCATGGTTCCAAGCTTAACCTTGGTTTCTCTACGGTTAAGTTTGAGGGGGAGTGTTGAATAATGAGAGAATACATTAGTTTAAGACCAAAAGAAAAGAAGAGGCCTTATTCAACATATGCAAACCCATTAAGAAGTCTTCTAGAAGGTGAAGACTTTGGGTGCACAAGTGGGTGTTTCAGGAAGTGTGAAAAGGAAGGAGATGTGTTTGAATTTCAAATAAGAGATTGGAGGGAAATTTAATGTTGTGAAACACTTCTTCACCTCCTAATTTCGTGGCTCTCCTCTATATATACATGTTGTACACCCTTTGTAACACTTAATCAATTCTAATGGAAACTTCTCTTTATCTCACATTCTATTGTTTCTCTTTCAAGCACTCTCAAACTCTCTAATCTTCTATTCCGCAAATTCAACACCCTAAAGCATAACACCGCACAAGAAGAGACGATAGCCATAAGATATCCTATTGAAGAATACTACTCGGTTTCTAATACTCCAGCTGATCATCAGGCATTTCTGAGCACTATTGATAGAAAAGTACCTAATTCTTATGAGGAAGCAAGCATGGACAAGTTATGGGTTAATGCCATGGGGGAAGAGATTGCATCTATGTTGAGAAATAATACTTGGGAGTTGACAAAACTTCCAAGCAGGAAGAAACTTGTGGGATGTAGATGAGTGTATACTATCAAATACAAGAGCAACAGTGAAATTGAGAGGTATAAAGCTAGACTAGTGGCAAAAGGATATACACAAGTATATAGAGAAGATTATACTGAAACTTTTGCTCTAGTAGCAAAGTTGCACTCGGTGAGGGTTCTACTATCCATTGCCATTAATCTGTCATGGAATTTGTGGCAAATGGATGTGAGAAACGCTTTCTTACAAGGGGATTTAGAAGAAGAAGTGTTTATGGAACTTCCACAGGGTTATGGAGCAAGTTCAGATCAGGTGTGTAGATTCAAGAAGGCTATATACGGCTTGAAACAATCTCCTAGAGCTTGGAATTCAGATGAGCAGAGAGACAAAGGGAATGTTTATATCACAAAGGAAGTATGTGATCGACTTACTAAAAGAAACTGGGAAGCTTGGGTGTAAACCGGCTAAGACTCCTATTGAAGAAGGTTATCAAGAAAAGAGCAACGTGGAGATATGGTCTGACATCAAGCAGTACCAAAGGTTAGTTGGTAAACTAATCTATTTGACCATAACAAGGCCGGATATTTGTTTTGCGGTGAATAAAGTAAGTCAACATATGCAAGCGCCAACAACACACCGTTAGGGAATGATTGAAAGGATCTTGAGATATCTAAAAGGGAACCCGGGAAGAGGTATTTGGCTACAGTGTCATGGAAGGGCAAATGTAGAGATATCTAAATGCGGATTGGGCTGGAGATAGACAAGAAAGGAAGTCTATGACCGGTTATTGTACATTCGTAGGCGGGAATCTTGTCACCTGGAGAAGCAAAAAACAAAAGATAATCTCTTTATCTAGTGCTGAAACTGAGTATAGAGCAATGAGAGAAGCCACACCTCTATCGATCAAAAATCAAAGTATACATGGGTAACATTGATGCGCTCTAAGGATCAAGTGCTTGAATCATTTCAGAACTTCTATAACTATGTGCTCAATCAGTATGATACCAAGATTAAGATACTAAGAAGTGATAATGGCGGAGAATACATGAGCATACAGTTTAGGGAGTTTGTGAATGAGAAAGGGATAGTACATCAGACAACTTGTGCCTATACACCTCAACAAAATGGGATAGCAGAGAGGAAGAATAGACATTTGTTAGAAGTGGCTAGGAGCATGATGTTTGATAGGGGAGTTCCTAAGAATCTGTGGGGAGATGCAGTGATGGCGGCAGCTTACTTAATCAACCGCATACCCACTGAAAGCTTGAGTTACAAGTCACCATTTGAAGTTTTGAATGGTGTGAAGCCGAGTATCAGTCACTTGAGAGTCTTTGGGTGTAGATGCTATGTCCTTGTTCCAGAGGCACAAAGAAATAAGTTAGAGCCAAAGAGTATTAAGTGTGTGTTTGTGGGATACTCAAGTACTCAAAAAGGATACAAATGTCTTAACCCGGAGACTAATAGAATGTATGTGTCAAGGGAGGTGCAATTTGAGGAAGAGTATGGTTACTTCGAAAAAAAGAAATGGGAAGACTTAGATGAGATTATGGACTCAAATGCAGATAGAGATCAAGTTCTAAGAAGCATTTGGGAAAGCATAGATGGCCGGGAGAGTGATGATAATGAGCAGAGGGGTGAAGAAGAAGTAGAAGAAAGTGAGCAGCTTCCGATAGTTCCGGATACTTTACCATTAGACTCAGAACTGGTAGAAGAAGAGGAGAGTACAAGAGGTGAGGGGGAGATAGAATCTGAAGAAGTGGAAGAAGTGCAAGCTCCTCAATTAAGAAGAAGCCAAAGGATAAGACACGGACCTGAAAATTGGAAAAATACTAGAGTGTATTACAATGGGATGGCTATGGCTTATCAAGATCACATGGGAACTGATGTTGTGCTTGGGACAAGAGAGGGATGTACTGGGCGTACGGCAGGCTTAGATCCTGATCCTATAGGCGACAGCGTCTCCTTCTTGTCCCTTAAGCATAACACCGCACAAGAAGAGAAGATAGCCATAAGATATCCTATTGAAGAATACTACTCGGTTTCTAATACTCCAGCTGATCATCAGGCATTTCTGAGCACTATTGATAGAAAAGTACCTAATTCTTATGAGGAAGCAAGCATGGACAAGTTATGGGTTGATGCCATGAGGGAAGAGATTGCATCTATGTTGAGAAATAATACTTGGGACTTGACAAAATTGCCTAGTGGGAAGAAACTTGTGGGATGTAGATGGGTGTATACTATCAAATACAAGAGCAATGGTGAAATTGAGAGGTATAAAGCTAGACTAGTGGCAAAAGGATATACACAAGTATATGGAGAAGATTATACTGAAACTTTTGCTCCAGTAGCGAAGTTGCACTCGGTGAGGGTTCTACTATCCATTGCCATTAATCTGTCATGGAATTTGTGGCAAATGGATGTGAGAAACGCTTTCTTACAAGGGGATTTAGAAGAAGAAGTGTTTATGGAACTTCCACAAGGTTATGGAGCAAGTTCAGATCAAGTGTGTAGATTAAAGAAGGCTATATACGGCTTGAAACAATCTCCTAGAGCTTGGTACCAACGGTTAAGCCGGTGCCTGTTGGAGAAAGGGTTTGTAAAATCTGAAGCGGATCACTCTCTCTTTACCAAAAGGAGCAAAAATGGGATAGTTGTGGTGCTTATCTACGTGGATGACATTATTGTTACGGGAAGTGATTGTGAGGAGATGAAACGGACTAAGGAGGATCTAAACTCTACGTTTGATATAAAAGACCTAGGAGAGCTCAAATACTTCCTAGGAATTGAGATGAGCAGAGAGGAAAAGGGAATGTTTATATCGCAAAGGAAGTATGTGATCGACTTACTAAAAGAAACTAGGAAGCTTGGGTGTAAACCGGCTAAGACTCCTATTGAAGAAGGTTACCAAGAAGAGAGCAACGTGGAGATATGGTCTGACATCAAGCAGTACCAAAGGTTAGTTGGTAAACTAATCTATTTGACCATAACAAGGCCAGATATTTGTTTTGCGGTGAATAAAGTAAGTCAACACATGCAAGCGCCAACAACACACCATTGGGGAATGATTGAAAGGATCTTGAGATATCTAAAAGGAAACCCAGGAAGAGGTATTTGGCTAGAGTGTCATGGAAGAGCAGATGTAGAAGCGTTTTGTGATGCGGATTGGGCTGGGGATAGACAAGATAGAAAGTCTACAACCGGTTATTGTACATTCGTAGGTGGGAATCTTGTCACCTGGAGAAGCAAAAAACAAAAAGGTAATCTCTCTATCTAGTGCTGAAGCTGAGTATAGAGCAATGAGAGTGTTGAGAATATGGATGTGAAGGTCTGTGCACGTGAAAGGAGAGGGGACAATATCAAAGGGAAAGAGTTAGCATGTATAGCAAGTGTGTTGGAATATGGTGAAAGCTCAGGAGTAAAAGGAGAAGGTATACCATGCATTGCACATGAAATAAAGCACCAATGAGTAGCTAAGATCAACTAAAATGAGACCAAACAAGAAGTGGAGAAGGAACTGAATTGGTTAGAAGCAGACCAGTTTTTTCTCACTCAGCACAAGTGGAGCAAGTTGCAAAGAGGAGTAGGTGGGAGCAGTTGGGAGAAGCATGGCTCGCCTATACTTGTGTAGAGGTGTTGGTGAGATATTTTTCACTCAATAATTCATGTAAATCGTGCATATATGTGTATGGGATTGTAAGGAAACATTACACACGAAATTATAAACTTCTATTCATCATCTTCATCTCTCCTATCTTCTAATCTTCCTCCCTTAAAATCATCTTCATATCCTCTAAAATCTACAGAGAGAAGCCACAAAAGAAATGATATGGCTGAAGGCGCTTCTACATGACTTGGGAGTTCAAGAAGACAAACCAATGACATTGTATTGTGATAACCAAGCAGCAATACACATAGCTTCAAACCCGGTGTTTCATGAAAGGACAAAACACATTGAGGTGGATTGTCATTTCATCCGAGACAAGATTCAGGAGGGAGTTGTGGTTCCCAAGTTTGTGAAGAGTGGAGAACAAATGGCGGATATATTTACAAAGGCTACTTCTTCACGCATCTGTGAATACATCCATGGCAAGATCGGCTTAAAGGACTCCTACCAGCCTATCTTGAGGGGGAGTGTTGAGAATATGGATGTAAAGATGTGTGCACGTGAAAGGAGAGGAGACAATATCAAAGGGAAAGAGTTAGCATGTATAGCAAGTGTGTTGGAATATGTTGAGAGCTCAGGAGTAAAAGGAGAAGGTATACCGTGCAAAACAAGTAATGAAGAGAAGAAGAATAAAGTCTTGCTTGCACATGAAATAAAGTGCCAATGAGTAATTAAGATAAACTCAAACGCGGCCAAACAAGAAGTAGAGAAGGAACTAGAGTGGTTAGAAGCAGACCAGTTTTTTCTCTCTCAGCACAGGTGGAGCAAGTTGCAAAGAGGAGTAGGTAGGAGCAGTTGGGCGAAGCATGGCTCGCCTATACTTGTCTAGAGGTGTTGGTGAGATATTTTTCTCATTATAATTCATGTAAAGCGTACATATATGTGAATTGGAATGTAAGAAGAAACAACACACGAAAATACACAAGTTCTTCTCTTCATCTTCATTACTCCTCTCTTCTAATATTCTTCCCCTAAAATCATCTTCATATCCTCTAAAATCCACAGCAACTTGACGACTTCCTTGAAGAATAAGTTTGCAATTTGGGTGGCATCATTTGTCTTGGAACATGGGATTAAGTGTGCTATCTTGGAGAATCGATCGACTAGCAGAATGGTTGAATATTTTTGTTGTACTTTCGGTAATCCCAAGATGAAGTCCATGGAGAGGTTAACCCATGGTGAAGTAGGGGCTTGGTAAGGGAAGGTATAAGCCATGCGGATGACTCCGTGATTTAGCGTTCTTACAAACCAAACATCTTGCACAAGACTTCTCAACCTCCCGTCGCATCTTTAGCCAATAGAAGTGGTCTAGGAGCATTGCCAAAGTCTTCTTGTTTTCGAAGTGCCTCATTAAACCCCCTCCATGCGCTTCTTTCATGACTAACTCCCTAATTAAACCCTTTGGAATACAAAGTCTCTTGTCCTTGAAAAGAAAACAGTCATGGATGTAGAATCTTTGCTACACTCCCTTTCCTTTTCCTTGATAACATTCTTCTAGCTCTGGATCACTTTCATACCACTCCTTGATATTCTCAAACCCTAAAACCTCGGCCTCCATAGTTGATATCAATACATGTCGCCTAGATAGGGCATATGCGTTTACATTGTCTTTCCCTTTTTTAAACTTAACCACGTATGGAAAGGTCTCGATGAATTCTAACCACTTAGCATGCTTTTTCTTGAGATTAGTCTGTCCTCTTATGTGCTTGAAGGTCTCGTGATCGGTGTGAATGACACATTCCTTGGCCAAGAGGTAATATAACTCCTTATCGTAAGTAGGGTAGTTTAGCGTAACTTCACTAAGCTTTTCACTATAAGTTAGCTAAACCGTGAAAGCTTCTAACTTGACTAATACTCGTTGGTGTAGGCCATTCCTTAATTGCCTTGATCTTCTTATTGTCTACTTTCAACCTCTACGAGCTAACAACAAAGCCTTGTTTGGTTTTGAATGCGGTTTTCCATTCATCACCCTCTTTCATCCTTACTTGATGATACCCACTCTTTAGATTGATGTTGGAGAAGAGGGTTGAACCGCTTACTCGTCTAGCATGTCATATATGTTGAGAATATGGATGTGAAGGTCTGTGCACGTGAAAGGAGAGGGGACAATATCAAAGGGAAAGAGTTAGCATGTATAGCAAGTGTGTTGGAATATGGTGAAAGCTCAGGAGTAAAAAGAGAAGGTATACCATGCATTGCACATGAAATAAAGCACCAATGAGTAGCTAAGATCAACTAAAATGAGACCAAACAAGAAGTGGAGAAGGAACTGAATTGGTTAGAAGCAGACCAGTTTTTTCTCACTCAGCACAAGTGGAGCAAGTTGCAAAGAGGAGTAGGTGGGAGCAGTTGGGAGAAGCATGGCTCGCCTATACTTGTGTAGAGGTGTTGGTGAGATATTTTTCACTCAATAATTCATGTAAATCGTGCATATATGTGTATGGGATTGTAAGGAAACATTACACACGAAATTATAAACTTCTATTCATCATCTTCATCACTCCTATCTTCTAATCTTCCTCCCTTAAAATCATCTTCATATCCTCTAAAATCTACATGGTATCAGAGCACTTAAGGTCCTAAACAAGATCTTAAACTCATTCATATCTCTCAAACATTTCAAATCACTCTGTTTTCTTTCTGTTTCGTGTGTACTATTCACCAAAAATTTCAAGTCATGGAAAGCTCCAAGAATATGGTTCTACCAGTTATTCTCAAGGGGAATAACTATATTTTGTGGTCAAGGACCACAAAGACAGTCCTAAGAGGAAGAGGGCTGTGGGAGTATGTTGATAGCTTGGTGGGAAATGCTGAAGAAGGAAGGGCTGAAGAGGGCAGTATGATGGAGAGGAAGCGGGAGCAAGAAGATGCTCAAGTCTTGGCTGCACTTCAAAGCTCCCTTGAGCCATCTATTCTGGCGGCCTATTCATACTGTGAGAATTCCAAGGAGCTGTGGGAGACGCTCAAGAGAGTTTATGGAGACATCTCAAACATTTCAAGGATCTTTGAGGTGAAGAAGGCATTGAATGACCTTCAGCAGAATGGGAAAGCGTTCAAGGACTTGTTTGGGGAGTTTAGAGGGTTGTGGGCAGAGCTGGAAATGCTTAGACCTACAACAAACGACCCAAAGGAGTTGAATGAGAGGAGAGAGCAAGATCAAGTGTTTGGTCTCTTACTCACACTTGATGACTCTTACAAGGGACTCATTCAGCATATCCTTCGATTTGACAAGCTTCCAACATTAAATGAAGTGTGTCAACAAGTTCAGAAAGAGGAAGGTGCTAGAGTGTTGTTTAAACCCGCTAGTGAGATGGTGCATGTGGTGCAAAGAAGTTTTGGGCATGGAGAAAGGAGAGCTGTTGAGTGTAGCCATTGTAGGATGAAAGGGCACACTAAGCAGAAGTGCTGGACACTTTACCCGCACTTGAAACCAGCCCGGCTAAGAGGAAATGGCCAGGGAAGCAGTCAAGGCTCTAGGAACTTTGCGGGTGTAACTAGCATGGAAGGAGACCAATTGGTGAGGAAGAGCGATTTGGAGGGCCTCATCAAGAGTATCTCAAAGCTAGCGGAATCTGGTAAGGGTTTCTTTACCTCTAAGGCTAAGAGAAACGTGATAATAGATTCTGGAGCAAGTCATAATATGATTTGTGATGCTAAGTTGCTGGTGTAGATTTTAGAGGATATGAAGGTGATTCTAACGGAGAAAGATTAGAAGATAGGAGTGATGAAGATGATGAATAGAAGTTTATAATTTCGTGTGTTATTTCTTCTTACAATCTAACTCACATATATGCACGCTTTACAAGTATCATAGAGAGAAAAATATCTCACCAACACCTCTACACAACTATAGGCGAGGAGACAATATCAAAGGGAAAGAGTTAGCATGTATAGCAAGTGTGTTGGAATATGGTGAAAGCTCAGGAGTAAAAAGAGAAGGTATACCATGCATTGCACATGAAATAAAGCACCAATGAGTAGCTAAGATCAACTAAAATGAGACCAAACAAGAAGTGGAGAAGGAACTGAATTGGTTAGAAGCAGACCAGTTTTTTCTCACTCAGCACAAGTGGAGCAAGTTGCAAAGAGGAGTAGGTGGGAGCAGTTGGGAGAAGCATGGCTCGCCTATACTTGTGTCGAGGTGTTGGTGAGATATTTTTCACTCAATAATTCATGTAAATCGTGCATATATGTGTATGGGATTGTAAGGAAACATTACACACGAAATTATAAACTTCTATTCATCATCTTCATCACTCCTATCTTCTAATCTTCCTCCCTTAAAATCATCTTCATATCCTCTAAAATCTACAATATACGCTCAGGATCGGGTGCTGATACTTGATCGTGATGTTATTGATGGCAAGGTAGTCTATACACATTCTCCAAGTTCCATCCTTTTTTGGGACTAACAAGACCGCAACCGCACAAGGCCTAAGGCTTTCCCAGACATATCCCTTGCTCATCAAATCACCTACTTGCTTCTCCAATTCTTTGGCCTCTTCGGGATTCACTTGGTAGGAGGGCCTATTGTGGAGTTGAACTCCGGGAATAAGGTCGATTTGATGCTTTATCCCTCTAGTAGGTGGTAGGCTATGTGATATTTCCTCGTGAAAAAAATCTCTAAATTAATCCAAGAGTGTCTTGACTCCATCCGGCTTTGGATGCTAAAGGGGGTTAACATAAGCTTATCTACCGTAGTCGAGCTAGCAACATGAGTACACGATCCCCCATGGATAATTAGACTACATACCTTGCCACTTACCGTACACCACGTGTGGAAGATGTTTTCGCATTGTGTGGTGTCTTCCAGTGATGGTGTGATGCTTAAGATCCTTCAGATGACTATAATGTTGAGAATATAGATGAGAAGGCATACATGGGAAGTAGCAATGCGAGTTCACATAATAACAAAGGGAAGGAGCTGGAGTGCATAGCAAGTATCTGGGAACTTGGCGAATGCTCTAAGATTAAGGGAGAAGTGTCGTATGCAACAAGTAAGGAGAAGAGTGGAGTTGATGATTTAATGAATGACAAAAATAGACATTGGGATGTAACTAGAAGGAAGGATTCTCGATTGAATCCTAAGCAGGTCAAAGGGTTGAAAAACCAAGAAGAAGCACATGAGGAGCCATTGGGTAAAGGAAAACTCCATGCTCCTCACTCAAAGAAGAAAGACGCCTAGGCCTTGATCTTAGCATGTTTAACCATTTTAGGAAGTCAAGGGTGTTAGTCTTTTACCCATTGTAAATTCCTGTGTCTTGTTTTTAAATTTTCTCTCTTACATGTATGCACATGAAACCGAGCTAATGTGATAGATAACAAGAAAAAATATTCCAGAAATCTCTCTCAGCCTTATTCAATCTCATTGAGTTCTTGATATTTTCTAATTCTAGTTTATTTTCCTTAAAATCAACATACAAGCTCTTCCTCATCCGGGTACTCTATTTCTTCTTCAAATGTTTCCTCTCCTTATAGCTGCTCTTCTTCTTCTTGAGACTCATAGTCCTCGGAGGGTGTGATGATCATGAATCGGCGGTTCGGACACTCCCTCGCATAATGGCGATGGCCTTGACACTTGTAGCATACAATGTCTCGGCTTCTCGTTGCATTGGCTTCTCCTCTCGGCTCAAAAGTCTTTTCCCTTGATGCCTCGGGGGCCCTAGATTTGAACCATAACTCTACTTTGGCGGGCTTGCTCTTGTTTTGGGGTCGAGTGTGTTGTTGTAGGGAGATGCACTATGAGACCAATTCGGTGCGCTTTATACTCATGTCCGGTTCATGCTACTTTGTTTCCTTTTAACTTGTTCTTCCACTTGTATGGCTATATGTAGGAGTTCTTCAAAGCCCCCCATACGATTGCCTCTAGTTGAGTCACGGTTTGTACAAAGCATCAAGAGAAAAGAATTGATTCAACCCTTGCATTTTTCTAGTTCATCCATGTTCATCTCATCATCCATGTTCATTTGCATCATAAAACTTGAAAACCCCATAAATATTTCTTATGTAGTTTTAGCTCTAATACCAAATCTTAAGCCCCTTGTCCGATAATTCTCTTGATTACTTGTAGAATTCTTTCAAGTAGTTTTCAAGCGTAAATGGATGAATGGAGCTGAAGATTGGAGAGAAACTCGATCTAATATTCAACTAAGGAGATGGAATGAATTGGAAATGGAGGTTAGAGCTCGGAGAGCAACTCGATCTAGGAGCTAACGGTGAAAGGTTGGTAGATTGAGGTGCAAACCACAAGGGATGTGTATGGCCCTAAGATGATGTGGCTCTGGGGCTTAAAGCTTCTATTAATCAAGCTTATCATCAAGGGAGCTTAGGGAAGATGGTTGGATTTGGGTGTCCGTACAAGTCCGTACGGATCCGTACAAGTCCGTACGGATCCGTACAAGACCGTACAAGTCCGTACGGATCCGTACAAGGCCGTACAAGACCGTACAACCTTAGCGAGCCTCCGGAACATTTGAGGAAGCCTTCGAGAGTCTTCTAGAAGCTTGGAAACGTTTGGACCATGCACCAAGCCACTTGAGTGTCCAGGTGCATTGGCACCTTGTCCTTGGTCTTCCTTCTTATCCATTTGGTCAAGGAAGGGGCTGGAAACAGGCTGGCATGGTCAAGGACGCCCAAAGACTACACTCCTATTGGCTGGTTCAAATTAAAGTTAAACCTAGGTTCCCTTGTAATTCTCCTATAAATATGCTATGTATTTCACAAAGATCAATAAGAAATTCTTCTCTAATATTCTACTATGGTGTTTCTTCTAGTTTATCTCAAAAGCTCTCATTTATAATCTCTAAAATCTAACATGGTATCAGAGCATTGATCTTGCTCCTATATATTCTGCTTTATTCTTGGTTATTCTCCATCATTCTCCATCATTTCTCCATCATTTCTCCATCAGTTCTTGTCATTTCTACTCATTCTCCATGTTTTTCTTCTTTATTTTCTCCTTTCTCACGCTGCTAGCTTCATTTCTCTCTGAGAAAAATTCCTCAAATCCATTGGTGCTGAGTTGAGAAAGTTGCTAGCTTTGTGATTTTCACTTCATTTTCTTCCTTTCACGTTGCTAGCCTCATTTCTCTCTGAGAGAAATTCCTCAAATCCATTGGTGCTGAGTTGAGAAAGTTGCTAGCTTTGTGATTAAACACCAAGAAAATCATGGAAAATCTGAAAACCATGATCATTCCGGTTACCCTCAAAGGGAATAATTACTTGCTGTGGGCAAGAACAACTAAGACTGCTTTGTGTGGAAGAGGTTTGTGGAGACACATTGAGATCACACAAAACCCTAAAGAAGACACACAAGATGAAGAAAATGAGACCAAGACCGAGAGGAAATCAAATGGTTTCAAGAAGACCAAACGGTTTTGGGTCTCCTTCAAAACTCACTAGACCCATCAATCCTAGAGGCATACTCCTATTGTGACACTGCAAAGGAGCTTTGGGATACACTAAAGAATGTCTACGGGAACATCTCCAACTTGACCCGGGTCTTCGAAGTAAAAAGGGCAATCAACAATCTCAATCAAGAGGATCTAGAATTTACTCAACACTTTGGGAAATTTAGATCTCTTTGGGCTGAATTAGAGATGTTACGTCCAAGCACAAAGGATTTTTCAATCATTGAAGAAAGAAGAGAACAAGATAAGGTCTTCGGTTTGCTTCTCACACTCAATCCGGCGTTTAACGACCTCATAAAGCATATCTTAAGATCGGAGAAGCTCCCTATGTTGAATAATGAGAGAATACATTAGCTTAAGACCCAAAGAAGAGAAGAGGGCTTATTCAACATATGCAAGCCCATTAAGAAGTCTTCTAGAAGGGTGAAGACTTCTGGTGCACAAGTGGGTGTCTCGGAAAGTGTGAAAAAGAAGGAGATGTGTTTGAATTTCAAATAAGAGATTGGAGGGAAATTGAATGTTGTGAAACCCTTCTTCACCTCCTAATTTCGTGGCTCTCCTCTATATATACATGTTGTACACCCTTTGTAACACTCACTCAATTCTAATGGAAACTTCTCTTTATCTCTCAATCTATTGTTTCTCTTTCAAGCACTCTCAAACTCTCTAATCTTCTATTCCGCAAATTTAACATGGTATCAGAGCAAGGTTCTTAACTAAATCAAGCTCTTGTTATCCCATTTTCAAATCTCTTCCTTTAAAATTCTGGGAATACTCTTTGTCAATCTTTTTTCACTCTGAGACTTAGTCCTCAAAGTCATTGACTCTTGAGTTGTGAAAAGACTGAAAAAGTGTATTTCTTGAAGGTTCTCTAAAATTCTCTTTTTCACTCTAAAATTCTGGGAATACTCTTTGTCAATCCTTTTTCACTCTGAGACTTAGTCCTCAAAGTCATTGACTCTTGAGTTGTGAAAAGGCTGGAAAAGTGTATTTCTTGAAGCTTCTCTAATATTTTCTTGAGAAAATCTCTTAATCCTCTGGTTAATAGAATTATCCGGTGAATAAATCTTGAAACACCATGGAAAATTCTAAACCAATTGTTATTCCAGTCATCTTGAAGGGTGTCAACTATTTGCTGTGGTCAAGAATGATAAGAACAGCCCTATGTGGTCGTGGGCTTTGGAGCCATGTCTTGAAAGGCCAAGATCCAAAAGATGGAGAAGAAGCCATCGGTAATTATGAAGATAAGTGGTTCCAAGAGGACCAAATGGTGCTCGGAATCATCCAGAACTCTCTTGAAGCATCCATCCTTGAAGCCTACTCCTACTGTGAAAATGCAAAGGAATTGTGGGATACTCTTCAAACCGTGTATGGGAATACTTCAAACTTGAGCAGAATCTACGAAGTCAAGAAGGCTATCAATGATCTAAGCCAAGAAGATTTGGAGTTTACAAAGCACTTTGGCAAATTCAGATCATTGTGGGCTGAACTAGAAATGTTAAGGCCAAGCACGATTGATCCATTGGTGTTAAATGAGAGGCGCGAACAAGACAAGGTCTTTGGTCTGCTATTGACCTTAAATCCAACTTACAAGGATCTCATTAAGCACCTCCTTAAGGCAGACAATCTCCCCAGCCTAGATGAAGTGTGCTCCAAGATACAAAAGGAGCAAGGATCTCATGGTCTATTTGGGGGAAAGGGCGAGCTGGTTATGGCTAACAAAGTAGAGCTGGGAGACGCCAACAAAGGATTTTACAAACCGTTGGGATCAAACCAGAACAAGAAAGTGGGATCAAATGCAATTTGTGAGCATTGCAAGAAAGAGGGGCACACAAAGGAAAAATGCTGGAAGCTCCATCCTCATCTAAAACCAAGCTGGTGGAAGGAACCAAGAGCTAATGTCTCCCAAGAAGTGGCTGGGAATCAGGCTGGGACATCCAAGAGGGCTGAAGAAGGAGAAATGAGAGCTTTGGTGCCATATCAACAAGAATCTGAATTTGTGAGGAAATCAGATTTGGAAGCTCTCATCAAAGCCTTGAAAGAGGCTGGTAGGTCTGGTATGGTTTCTGGAAACTCTCTTCATGCTCAAAACATTTCAAAGCCTTTGATTGTAGATTCTGGTGCATCACATCATATGATAAGTGATGCACATCTAATGAATAACATAAAACCGGCTGTAGGTAATGTCATTATAGCAAATGGAGATAGTATTCCAATTGATGGCGTAGGAAATCTTAGGTTATTTGGAAAAGATTCAAACGCTTTCTACATGCCTAAGTTTACTTCAAATTTGTTATCCGTAAAGAAAGTTACATCTGATTTGAATTGTTATGCTATATTTGGTCCTAATGATGTACACTTTCTGTTGATTTTAAGGAGAATAAACTAGAATTAGAAAATATCAAGAACTCAATGAGATTGAAGATGGCTGAGAGAGATTTCTGGAATATTTTTTCTTGTTATTATATCAATTCAGCTCGGTTTACATTGCATATATGTAAGAGAAAAAATTCAAACAACAAGACACAGGAATTTACAATGGTTAAAAGACTAACACCTTTAGCTTCCTAAAATGGTTAAACATGCTAAGATCAAGGCCTGGGCGTGTTTCTTCTTTGGGTGAGGAGCATGGAGCCTGCCTTTACCCAATGGCTCCTCATGTGCTTCTTCTTGGTTTTTCAACCCTTTGATCTGCTTAGAATTCAACCAAGAATCCTTCCTTCTAGTTACATCCCAATGTCTAGTTTTGCCACTCATTAAATCATCAGCTCCACTCTTTTCCTTACTTGTTGCATACGGCACTTCTCCCTTAGTCTTAGAGCATTCGCCAAGTTCCCAGATACTTGCTATGCACTCCAGCTCCTTGCCTTTGTTATTATGTGAACTCGCATTGCTACTTCCCATGTATGCCTTCTCATCCATATTCTCAACACTCCCCCTCAAGATAGGCTGGTAGGGATCCTTTAAGCCTATCTTGTCATGGATGTACTCACATATATTTAGGGAAGTAGCCTTTGTGAAGATGTCTGCCACCTGGTCTCCACTCTTCACAAACTTAGGGATTATTAGCTCATCTTGAATCTTACCCCGGATGAAGTGACAATCCACTTCAATGTGTTTCGTTCTCTCATGAAACACTGGATTTGAAGCTATGTGTATTGCGGCTTGGTTATCGCAATAAAGGGTCATTGGTTGGGTTTCTTGAATACCCAAATCCTTGAGAAGAGCCTTCAGCCATATCATCTCCTTTGTGACTTCCTTCATTGCTCTATACTCAGCCTCAGCACTTGACAATGCAATTACCTTCTGTTTTTTACTCCTCCAAGTGACAAGATTTCCTCCTACAAATGTGCAATACCCAGTTGTAGATTTTCTATCTTGTTTGTCTCCAGCATAGTCTGAATCACAATAGGCTTCCAATTCAGTATTTTCATTGCGACTCAACCATATTCCCTTTCCAGGGTTCCCTTTGAGATACCTAAGTATTCTCTCCACCATGCCCCAATGGTGTGCTTTTGGAGCTTGCATGTGCTGGCTCACCCTATTCACGGCAAAGCATATATCCGGCCGAGTTATAGTTAAGTAGATTAGTTTTCCAACTAACCTTTGATATTGCTTGACATCAGGCCACATTTCCTCCTTACTCACATCTTGATAGCCTTCTTCAATGGGCGTTTTTGCTGGCTTCGACCCTAACTTGCCGGTTTCCTTTAGTAAGTCAATCACATACTTCCTTTGTGATATAAACATCCCATTTGGCTCTCTGATCATCTCAATGCCCAAGAAATACCTCAGCTCTCCCAAATCTTTTATATCAAACGTGGAGCTCAGAATTACCTTGGTCCTTTTAACTCCTTCAACATCACTTCCGGTGATGATGATATCATCTACATAGATAAGAACAGCCACTAGCCCCTCTTTACTCCTCTTGGTGAATAGGGTATGATCAGCTTCCGACTTCACAAATTCCTTCTCCAGCAAGCATCTGCTCAGTCTTTGGTACCAGGCCCTCGGGGATTGTTTCAAACCATAAATAGCTTTCTTCAATTCACAGACCTGATTTGTACCTGTACCATATCCTTGTGGAAGAGCCATAAAGACTTCCTCTTCTAGGTCTCCTTGTAAAAATGCATTTTTTACATCCATTTGCCATAACTCCCATGACAAGTTAACCGCAATGGATAGGAGAACCCTTACCGAATGCAATTTTGCCACCGGAGCAAAAGTTTCTGTATAATCTTCTCCATAGACTTGTGTGTATCCCTTTGCCACTAGTCTTGCTTTGTATCTCTCGACTTCACCATTGCTTTTATACTTGATAGTATAAACCCATCTACATCCCACTAACTTCTTCCCTCTTGGCAGCTCAGTCAAATTCCATGTATTGTTTCTCACCATAGAGCTGATCTCTTCTTCCATAGCTTTAATCCATCTCTCGTCTCTACATGCTTCCTCATATGATGCTGGGACTTGATGTTCATCAATCTTGGTGAGGTAAGCTTGCTGCTCAGCACCTAAATAGGACACTGAACTATATGCTTCAATAGGATATTTTATGTCACTTACGGTTAATTTTCTTCTCTTTGAAGTACATGATCTACTTGGTAAGGGAGGGATGCTGTCGCCTATAGGTTCAGAATCAAAGTCTGCCGTACGCCCAGAACATCCCTCACCTACGGTAGACTTCACCTCAGATCCTTTATGCTCTTGTTGAACCGTAGCTAATCCATTGTAATACACCCTAGTGTTTTTCCAATTTTCCGGGCCATGCCTTATCCGTTGGCTTCTTCTTAGAGGGGGTTCTTGAGTTACCTCAACTTCTTCATGTTCAGACTCCCCCTCACCACTTGCAAGTTCTGATTCTTCAACCAGTTCGGAATCCCTTGGTAGTGAGCTTGTATCCGATGAGAGTTGCTCATTGTCTTCTTCTTCCTCTTCACCTCCTTGCTCATTCTGAGATATCCCTTGCTCATCATTACCTCCATTCGAACCATTGACATCTGCCAAGATGCTTCTTAGCACTTGCTCTCTGTCTATGCCCGAGCTCACAATGTCATCCAAATCATCCCATTTTTTTTCTTCAAAATACCCACAATTCTCATCAAAACGCACCTCTCTTGACACATATATCCTATTAGTTTCTGGATGGAAACACTTGTATCCCTTCTGAGTGCTTGAGTATCCCACAAAAATACATTTGATGCTTTTTGGCTCAAGTTTACTCCTTAGTGCATCAGGGGTAAAGACATAGCATTTACACCCGAAAACTCTTAGGTGATCAATGCTTGGCTTTACTCCATTCAAAATTTCAAATGGAGACTTGTGGCTCAGACTTTCTGTGGGTAAACGATTAATCACATAGCATGCCGCCATCACAGCATCTCCCCAAAAACTCTTAGGCACGCCTCTATCAAACATCATACTTCTAGCCACCTCCAGCAAATGTCTATTCTTTCTCTCGGAAACTCCATTCTGCTGAGGTGTGTATGCACAAGAAGTCTGGTGAATTATCCCATTGTCATCCAGCAACTTCTTGAATCTATTACTCATATACTCTCCACCATTATCACTCCTAAGGATCTTGATCTTTGTACCAAACTGATTCAGTGTATAATTGTAGAATTTTTGAAATGATTCAAATACTTGATCCTTAGAGCTCATTAGAGTTACCCAAGTGTACTTTGACCTTTGATCAATGAAAGACACGAAATACTTATATTGATCTTTTGAAGTACAGGGGGCTGACCACACATCAGAATGTATCAACTCAAAACACTTCTCATACACAGTAGTAGATTCCGGAAACACTTTCCTACAATGCTTCCCTAAGACACATGCTTCACACTCCTTATTAGGTAAGGTGAGGTTGGGCAGGACCATGCTGAGCACCTTGTGACTTGGATGACCAAGGCGTGAGTGCCATAAAGGGCTTGAACCAACCAGACTAACCGCAAACGACTCCATCACTCCATCTTCTTTATTCAGCAAATACAAACCACCTTCCACATTCCCTACTCCGATTACTTCCTTAGTCTCATTATCCTGAAACTCAACATCATTAGATCCAAAAATAACTTTGCAATCTAGATCCTTAGTTGCTTTATATACCGAGAGTAAGTTAGATGTGAATTCCGGAATGTATAAGGCCTTAGTATTTTTCCTAAACACTTTTAGGTCTCCAATTCCTTCTATTTGAACCTCTTTTCCATTTGCAACTTTAACATTTCCTTCACAAGGCTTAATATTTGTTAACAGCTTGGCATTACAAATCATATTATGACTTGCTCCAGAATCTATTATCACCTTCTCCCTACCTTTAGAGGTAAAGAAAACCTTACCAGACTCAGCTAGCTTAGCAATACTCTTGATGAGAGCTTCCAGGTCGCTTTTCCTCACCAAGTTGTCATTTTCCACGTTTGCTACTCCAGCAAAGTTCCTTGGTCCTTGACTACTTCCTTGGCCATTTCCCCTTAGCCTAGCTGGCTTTAAATGTGGGTGCAAGGTCCAGCATTTTTCCTTAGTATGTCCTTTCATCTTGCAATGCTCACATTCCAGACTCCTTCTTTCTCCATAGAGTTGGCTCCTATGTGCAGCATGTGCCATTTCGCTTGATGCTTTGAACAAGCCCCTAGACCCTTCCTCCTTTTGGATCTGTTGACAGACTTCATTCAGCGTTGGAAGCTTGTCAAAGCGAAGGATGTGTTGAATGAGGCTCTTGTAGGACTCATTTAACGTGAGTAGTAGCCCAAACACCTGGTCCTGTTCCCTCCTCTCATTCAATTCCTTGGGGTCATTTGTTGCTGGCCTGAGCATCTCAAGCTCAGCCCATAAGCCTCTAAATACCCCAAATAGATCCTTGAATGCCTTTCCATCTTGCTGAAGGTCATTCAACGCTTTCTTCACCTCAAAAATCCTAGAAATGTTTGAGATGTCTCCATACACTCCTTTGAGTGTGTGTCCCACAGCTCCTTGGCTGTCTCACAGTAGGAGTAAGCAGCGAGTATTGATGGCTCTAGAGAGCTCTGGAGCACTGCAAGAACTTGTTGGTCTTCTTGCTCCCACTTCTGCCCCTTCACAACGCCATCACCTGCTGCTCCTTCTCCAGCTACCTCCTCTGGAGTTTCCACATAACTCCATAGACCTCTGCTTCTTAGAGCAGTTCTTGTAGTCCTTGACCACAGCAAGTAGTTGCTCCCTTTGAAGACAACCGGCAGTACAACTTGTTTCTGCATCTCCATAGGTTTTCTTTCTTATCTTCAACAGCCAGCTTGAGAATATGGAGAGAAATAAGGGAACAAGAAAAAAATCTGAGAGTGAAAGTTTTAGATGAGAAAGAAACAGTTTAGAAGATTTTCAAGGATCTCTAAACATGCTCTGATACCATGTTGATTTTAAGGAGAATAAACTAGAATTAGAAAATATCAAGAACTCAATGAGATTGAAGATGGCTGAGAGAGATTTCTGGAATATTTTTTCTTGTTATTATATCAATTCAGCTCGGTTTACATTGCATATATGTAAGAGAAAAAATTCAAACAACAAGACACAGGAATTTACAATGGTTAAAAGACTAACACCTTTAGCTTCCTAAAATGGTTAAACAAGCTAAGATCAAGGCCTGGGCGTGTTTCTTCTTTGGGTGAGGAGCATGGAGCCTGCCTTTACCCAATGGCTCCTCATGTGCTTCTTCTTGGTTTTTCAACCCTTTGATCTGCTTAGAATTCAACCAAGAATCCTTCCTTCTAGTTACATCCCAATGTCTAGTTTTGCCACTCATTAAATCATCAGCTCCACTCTTTTCCTTACTTGTTGCATACGGCACTTCTCCCTTAGTCTTAGAGCATTCGCCAAGTTCCCAGATACTTGCTATGCACTCCAGCTCCTTGTTGAGAATATGGATGTGAAGGTCTGTGCACGTGAAAGGAGAGGGGACAATATCAAAGGGAAAGAGTTAGCATGTATAGCAAGTGTGTTGGAATATGGTGAAAGCTCAGGAGTAAAAAGAGAAGGTATACCATGCATTGCACATGAAATAAAGCACCAATGAGTAGCTAAGATCAAACTAAATGAGACCAAACAAGAAGTGGAGAAGGAACTGAATTGGTTAGAAGTAGACCAGTTTTTTCTCACTCAGCACAAGTGGAGCAAGTTGCAAAGAGGAGTAGGTGGGAGCAGTTGGGAGAAGCATGGCTCGCCTATACTTGTGTAGAGGTGTTGGTGAGATATTTTTCACTCAATAATTCATGTAAATCGTGCATATATGTGTATGGGATTGTAAGGAAACATTACACACGAAATTATAAACTTCTATTCATCATCTTCATCACTCCTATCTTCTAATCTTCCTCCCTTAAAATCATCTTCATATCCTCTAAAATCTACATGGTATCAGAGCACTTAAGGTCCTAAACAAGATCTTAAACTCATTCATATCTCTCAAACATTTCAAATCACTCTGTTTTCTTTCTGTTCCGTGTGTACTATTCACCAAAAATTTCAAGTCATGGAAAGCTCCAAGAATATGGTTCTACCAGTTATTCTCAAGGGGAATAACTATATTTTGTGGTCAAGGACCACAAAGACAGTCCTAAGAGGAAGAGGGCTGTGGGAGTATGTTGATAGCTTGGTGGGAAATGCTGAAGAAGGAAGGGCTGAAGAGGGCAGTATGATGGAGAGGAAGCGGGAGCAAGAAGATGCTCAAGTCTTGGCTGCACTTCAAAGCTCCCTTGAGCCATCTATTCTGGCGGCCTATTCATACTGTGAGAACTCCAAGGAGCTGTGGGAGACGCTCAAGGGAGTTTATGGAGACATCTCAAACATTTCAAGGATCTTTGAGGTGAAGAAGGCATTGAATGACCTTCAGCAGAATGGGAAGGCGTTCAAGGACTTGTTTGGGGAGTTTAGAGGGTTGTGGGCAGAGCTGGAAATGCTTAGACCTACAACAAACGACCCAAAGGAGTTGAATGAGAGGAGAGAGCAAGATCAAGTGTTTGGTCTCTTACTCACACTTGATGACTCTTACAAGGGACTCATTCAGCATATCCTTCGATTTGACAAGCTTCCAACACTAAATGAAGTGTGTCAACAAGTTCAGAAAGAGGAAGGTGCTAGAGTGTTGTTTAAACCCGCTAGTGAGATGGCGCATGTGGTGCAAAGAAGTTTTGGGCATGGAGAAAGGAGAGCTGTTGAGTGTAGCCATTGTAGGATGAAAGGGCACACTAAGGAGAAGTGCTGGACACTTTACCCGCACTTGAAACCAGCCCGGCTAAGAGGAAATGGCCAGGGAAGCAGTCAAGGCTCTAGGAACTTTGCGGGTGTAACTAGCATGGAAGGAGACCAATTGGTGAGGAAGAGCGATTTGGAGGGCCTCATCAAGAGTATCTCAAAGCTAGCGGAATCTGGTAAGGGTTTCTTTACCTCTAAGGCTAAGAGAAACGTGATAATAGATTCTGGAGCAAGTCATAATATGATTTGTGATGCTAAGTTGCTGGAGAATGTAGAACCGCATAAGGGTAGTGTTAGGATAGCAAACGGGAAAGAAGTTCCAATAGAGGGGGTTGGGGACTTAGAGGTGTTTGGGAAGAGAACTAAAGCCCTATATATCCCAGAATTTACTTCGAATTTGCTATCGGTTCATAAGGCAACTAAGGACTTGAATTGTAAAGTTGTTTTTGGAGTTAATGGTGTTGAGTTTCAGGATAATGAAACCAAAGATGCGATCGGATCAGGGGGTGTGAAAGATGGTCTGTACATATTGAATAAAAAGGATAAAGAGTTGAAAGCGCTTGCGGTCAGTTCGGTTGGATCAAGCCCTTTATGGCATTCTCGCCTTGGTCACCCAAGTCACAAGGTGCTCAGCATGGTCTTGCCCAACCATTCAGTACCCAAGGAGGCGTGTGAAGCATGTATTTTGGGGAAGCATTGTAGGAAAGTGTTTCCAGAATCTACTACTATGGATAAGAAGTCTTTTGAGTTAATACACTCTGATGTATGGTCTGCTCCGTGTACTTCAAGGGATCAATATAAGTACTTTGTTTCCTTCATCGATCAAAAATCAAAGTATACATGGGTAACATTGATGCGCTCTAAGGATCAAGTGCTTGAATCATTTCAGAACTTCTATAACTATGTGCTCAATCAGTATGATACCAAGATTAAGATACTAAGAAGTGATAATGGCGGAGAATACATGAGCATACAGTTTAGGGAGTTTGTGAATGAGAAAGGGATAGTACATCAGACAACTTGCGTCTATACACCTCAACAAAATGGGATAGCAGAGAGGAAGAATAGACATTTGTTAGAAGTGGCTAGGAGCATGATGTTTGATAGGGGAGTTCCTAAGAATCTGTGGGGAGATGCAGTGATGGCGGCAGCTTACTTAATCAACCGCATACCCACTGAAAGCTTGAGTTACAAGTCACCATTTGAAGTTTTGAATGGTGTGAAGCCGAGTATCAGTCACTTGAGAGTCTTTGGGTGTAGATGCTATGTCCTTGTTCCAGAGGCACAAAGAAATAAGTTAGAGCCAAAGAGTATTAAGTGTGTGTTTGTGGGATACTCAAGTACTCAAAAAGGATACAAATGTCTTAACCCGGAGACTAATAGAATGTATGTGTCAAGGGAGGTGCAATTTGAGGAAGAGTATGGTTACTTCGAAAAAAAGAAATGGGAAGACTTAGATGAGATTATGGACTCAAATGCAGATAGAGATCAAGTTCTAAGAAGCATTTGGGAAAGCATAGATGGCCGGGAGAGTGATGATAATGAGCAGAGGGGTGAAGCAGAAGTAGAAGAAAGTGAGCAGCTTCCGATAGTTCTGGATACTTTACCATTAGACTCAGAACTGGTAGAAGAAGAGGAGAGTACAAGAGGTGAGGGGGAGATAGAATCTGAAGAAGTGGAAGAAGTGCAAGCTCCTCAATTAAGAAGAAGCCAAAGGATAAGACACGGACCTGAAAATTGGAAAAATACTAGAGTGTATTATAATGGGATGGCTATGGCTTATCAAGATCACATGGGAACTGATGTTGTGCTTGGGACAAGAGAGGGATGTACTGGGCGTACGGCAGGCTTAGATCCTGATCCTATAGGCGACAGCGTCTCCTTCTTGTCCCTTAAGCATAACACCGCACAAGAAGAGAAGATAGCCATAAGATATCCTATTGAAGAATACTACTCGGTTTCTAATACTCCAGCTGATCATCAGGCATTTCTGAGCACTATTGATAGAAAAGTACCTAATTCTTATGAGGAAGCAAGCATGGACAAGTTATGGGTTGATGCCATGAGGGAAGAGATTGCATCTATGTTGAGAAATAATACTTGGGACTTGACAAAATTGCCTAGTGGGAAGAAACTTGTGGGATGTAGATGGGTGTATACTATCAAATACAAGAGCAATGGTGAAATTGAGAGGTATAAAGCTAGACTAGTGGCAAAAGGATATACACAAGTATATGGAGAAGATTATACTGAAACTTTTGCTCCAGTAGCGAAGTTGCACTCGGTGAGGGTTCTACTATCCATTGCCATTAATCTGTCATGGAATTTGTGGCAAATGGATGTGAGAAACGCTTTCTTACAAGGGGATTTAGAAGAAGAAGTGTTTATGGAACTTCCACAAGGTTATGGAGCAAGTTCAGATCAAGTGTGTAGATTAAAGAAGGCTATATACGGCTTGAAACAATCTCCTAGAGCTTGGTACCAACGGTTAAGCCGGTGCCTGTTGGAGAAAGGGTTTGTAAAATCTGAAGCGGATCACTCTCTCTTTACCAAAAGGAGCAAAAATGGGATAGTTGTGGTGCTTATCTACGTGGATGACATTATTGTTACGGGAAGTGATTGTGAGGAGATGAAACGGACTAAGGAGGATCTAAACTCTACATTTGATATAAAAGACCTAGGAGAGCTCAAATACTTCCTAGGAATTGAGATGAGCAGAGAGGAAAAGGGAATGTTTATATCGCAAAGGAAGTATGTGATCGACTTACTAAAAGAAACTGGGAAGCTTGGGTGTAAACCGGCTAAGACTCCTATTGAAGAAGGTTACCAAGAAGAGAGCAACGTGGAGATATGGTCTGACATCAAGCAGTACCAAAGGTTAGTTGGTAAACTAATCTATTTGACCATAACAAGGCCAGATATTTGTTTTGCGGTGAATAAAGTAAGTCAACACATGCAAGCGCCAACAACACACCATTGGGGAATGATTGAAAGGATCTTGAGATATCTAAAAGGAAACCCAGGAAGAGGTATTTGGCTAGAGTGTCATGGAAGAGCAGATGTAGAAGCGTTTTGTGATGCGGATTGGGCTGGGGATAGACAAGATAGAAAGTCTACAACCGGTTATTGTACATTCGTAGGTGGGAATCTTGTCACCTGGAGAAGCAAAAAACAAAAGGTAATCTCTCTATCTAGTGCTGAAGCTGAGTATAGAGCAATGAGAGAAGCCACAAAAGAAATGATATGGCTGAAGGCGCTTCTACATGACTTGGGAGTTCAAGAAGACAAACCAATGACATTGTATTGTGATAACCAAGCAGCAATACACATAGCTTCAAACCCGGTGTTTCATGAAAGGACAAAACACATTGAGGTGGATTGTCATTTCATCCGAGACAAGATTCAGGAGGGAGTTGTGGTTCCCAAGTTTGTGAAGAGTGGAGAACAAATGGCGGATATATTTACAAAGGCTACTTCTTCACGCATCTGTGAATACATCCATGGCAAGATCGGCTTAATGGACCCCTACCAGCCTATCTTGAGGGGGAGTGTTGAGAATATGGATGTGAAGGTCTGTGCACGTGAAAGGAGAGGGGACAATATCAAAGGGAAAGAGTTAGCATGTATAGCAAGTGTGTTGGAATATGGTGAAAGCTCAGGAGTAAAAAGAGAAGGTATACCATGCATTGCACATGAAATAAAGCACCAATGAGTAGCTAAGATCAAACTAAATGAGACCAAACAAGAAGTGGAGAAGGAACTGAATTGGTTAGAAGCAGACCAGTTTTTTCTCACTCAGCACAAGTGGAGCAAGTTGCAAAGAGGAGTAGGTGGGAGCAGTTGGGAGAAGCATGGCTCGCCTATACTTGTGTAGAGGTGTTGGTGAGATATTTTTCACTCAATAATTCATGTAAATCGTGCATATATGTGTATGGGATTGTAAGGAAACATTACACACGAAATTATAAACTTCTATTCATCATCTTCATCACTCCTATCTTCTAATCTTCCTCCCTTAAAATCATCTTCATATCCTCTAAAATCTACACTCCTTGCCTTTGTTATTATGTGAACTCGCATTGCTACTTCCCATGTATGCCTTCTCATCCATATTCTCAACACTTTCAGGATATTGGGACCATGAATCTACTCGGAAAAGGAGTAGCATAGGAGGAGCTGTATGTTCTTGAAAATAACAAGCCGGACTCCAATTTATTTTGTAGTTTTAGTCTGAATGTTTCTAATGTTAGTAGTTCAATTTGGCATGCAAGGCTAGGTCATCCGCACTCTAGAGCATTAGAACTATTGTTGCCTAGGATTTCTTTCAAAAATGATGAATGTGAAGCTTGTATACTTGGTAAACATTGCAAATCTGTGTTTTCCAAGTCTCCAACTATCTATGAAAAGTGTTTTGATTTAATTCATTCTGATGTTTGGACCTCACCATGTGAATCTAGAGAGCATCATAAATACTTTGTCACCTTTATAGATGAAAAATCAAAATATACATGGCTAACACTTCTTCCATCCAAAGATAGAGTTCTAGAAGCATTTAGAAAATTTCAAGCATATGTGACTAACCATTATAATGCCAAGATTAAAATTTTTAGATCAGATAATGGTGGAGAGTACACAAGCCATGCCTTCAAACAACACTTAGCAAACCATGGGATAGTCCATCAAACCAGCTGCCCATACACTCCTCAGCAAAATGGAGTTGCTGAAAGAAAGAATAGGCACTTAATGGAAGTGGCCCGGTCTATGATGTTCCACACAAGTGTTCCCAAGAGATTTTGGGGAGATGCTGTGGTTTCAGCATGCTATTTGATCAACCGAATGCCAACAAAAATTTTGGATGATCACTCTCCATTTGAGGTATTAAACAACTCTAAACCCACCATTAACCACTTACGTGTGTTTGGGTGTGTTTGTTTTGTATTAATCCCAGGAGAACAAAGAAACAAGTTGGAAGCTAAAAGTGTGAAGAGCATGTTCATTGGATACTCCACAACACAAAAAGGTTACAAATGCTTTGTTCCGGAAACAAGGAAGATTCTGTTGAGAATATGGATGTGAAGGTCTGTGCACGTGAAAGGAGAGGGGACAATATCAAAGGGAAAGAGTTAGCATGTATAGCAAGTGTGTTCGAATATGGTGAAAGCTCAGGAGTAAAAAGAGAAGGTATGCCATGCATTGCACATGAAATAAAGCACCAATGAGTAGCTAAGATCAACTAAAATGAGACAAAACAAAAAGTGGAGAAGGAACTGAATTGGTTAGAAGCAGACCAGTTTTTTCTCACTCAGCACAAGTGGAGCAAGTTGCAAAGAGGAGTAGGTGGGAGCAGTTGGGAGAAGCATGGCTCGCCTATACTTGTGTAGAGGTGTTGGTGAGATATTTTTCACTCAATAATTCATGTAAATCGTGCATATATGTGTATGGGATTGTAAGGAAACATGATACACGAAATTATAAACTTCTATTCATCATCTTCATCACTCCTATCTTCTAATCTTCCTCCCTTAAAATCATCTTCATATCCTCTAAAATCTACATGGTATCTGAGCACTTAAGGTCCTAAACAAGATCTTAAACTCGTTCATATCTCTCAAACATTTCAAATCACTCCTTTTTTTTTCTGTTTCGTGTGTACTATTTACCAAAAATTTCAAGTCATGGAAAGCTCCAAGAATATGGTTCTACCAGTTATTCTCAAGGGGAATAACTATATTTTGTGGTCAAGGACCACAAAGACAGTCCTAAGAGGAAGAGGACTGTGGGAGTATGTTGATAGCTTGGTGGGAAATGCTGAAGAAGAAAGGGCTGAAGAGGGCAGTATGATGGAGAGGAAGCGGGAGCAAGAAGATGCTCAAGTCTTGGCTGCACTTCAAAGCTCCCTTGAGCCATCTATTCTGGCGGCCTATTCATACTGTGAGAACTCCAAGGAGCTGTGGGAAATGCTCAAGGGAGTTTATGGAGACATCTCAAACATTTCAAGGATCTTTGAGGTGAAGAAGGCATTGAATGACCTTCAGCAGAATGGGAAGGCGTTCAAGGACTTGTTTGGGGAGTTTAGAGGGTTGTGGGCAGAGCTGGAAATGCTTAGACCTACAACAAACGACCCAAAGGAGTTGAATGAGAGGAGAGAGCAAGATCAAGTGTTTGGTCTCTTACTCACACTTGATGACTCTTACAAGGGACTCATTCAGCATATCCTTCGATTTGACAAGCTTCCAACATTAAATGAAGTGTGTCAACAAGTTCAGAAAGAGGAAGGTGCTAGAGTGTTGTTTAAACCCGCTAGTGAGATGGCGCATGTGGTGCAAAGAAGTTTTGGGCATGGAGAAAGGAGAGCTGTTGAGTGTAGCCATTGTAGGATGAAAGGGCACACTAAGGAGACGTGCTGGACACTTTACCCGCACTTGAAACCAGCCCGGCTAAGAGGAAATGGCCAGGGAAGCAGTCAAGGCTCTAGGAACTTTGCGGGTGTAACTAGCATGGAAGGAAACCAATTGGTGAGGAAGAGCAATTTGGAGGGCCTCATCAAGAGTATCTCAAAGCTAGCGGAATCTGATAAGGGTTTCTTTACCTCTAAGGCTAAGAGAAACGTGATAATAGATTCTGGAGCAAGTCATAATATGATTTGTGATGCTAAGTTGCTGGAGAATGTAGAACCGCATAAGGGTAGTGTTAGGATAGCAAACGGGAAAGAAGTTCCAATAGAGGGGGTTGGGGACTTAGAGGTGTTTGGGAAGAGAACTAAAGCCCTATATATCCCAGAATTTACTTCGAATTTGCTATCGGTTCATAAGGCAACTAAGGACTTGAATTGTAAAGTTGTTTTTGGAGTTAATGGTGTTGAGTTTCAGGATAATGAAACCAAAGATGCGATCGGATCAGGGGGTATGAAAGATGGTCTGTACATATTGAATAAAAAGGATAAAGAGTTGAAAGCGCTTGCGGTCAGTTCGGTTGGATCAAGCCCTTTATGGCATTCTCGCCTTGGTCACCCAAGTCACAAGGTGCTCAGCATGGTCTTGCCCAACCATTCAGTACCCAAGGAGGCGTGTGAAGCATGTATTTTGGGGAAGCATTGTAGGAAAGTGTTTCCAGAATCTACTACTATGTATAAGAAGTCTTTTGAGTTAATACACTCTGATGTATGGTCTGCTCCGTGTACTTCAAGAGATCAATATAAGTACTTTGTTTCCTTCATCGATCAAAACTCAAAGTATACATTGTTGAGAATATGGATGAGAAGGCATACATGGGAAGTAGCAATGTGAGTTCACATAATAACAAAGGCAAGGAGCTGGAGTGCATAGCAAGTATCTGGGAACTTGGCGAATGCTCTAAGACTAAGGGAGAAGTGCCGTATGCAACAAGTAAGGAAAAGAGTGGAGCTGATGATTTAATGAGTGGCAAAACTAGACATTGGGATGTAACTAGAAGGAAGGATTCTTGGTTGAATTCTAAGCAGATCAAAGGGTTGAAAAACCAAGAAGAAGCACATGAGGAGCCATTGGGTAAAGGCAAGCTCCATGCTCCTCACCCAAAGAAGAAACACGCCCAGGCCTTGATCTTAGCATGTTTAACCATTTTAGGAAGTCAAGGGTGTTAGTCTTTTACCCATTGTAATTTCCTGTGTCTTGTTTTCAAATTTTTCTCTTACATGTATGCACATTCAAACCGAGCTCAATTGATAGAATAACAAGAAAAAATATTCCAGAAATCTCTCTCAGACATCTTCAATCTCATTGAGTTCTTGATATTTTCTAATTCTAGTTTATTCTCCTTAAAATCAACATGGTATCAGAGCATGTTTAGAGATCCTTGAAAATCTTCTAAACTGTTTCTTTCTCATCTAAAACTTTCTCTCTCAGATTTTTTTTCTTGTTCCCTTATTTCTCTCCATATTCTCAAGCTGGTTGTTGAAGATAAGAAAGAAAACCTATGGAGATGCAGAAACAAGTTGTACTGCCGGTTGTCTTCAAAGGGAGCAACTACTTGCTGTGGTCAAGGACTACAAGAACTGCTCTAAGAAGCAGAGGTCTATGGAGTTATGTGGAAACTCCAGAGGAGGTAGCTGGAGAAGGAGCAGCAGGTGATGGCGTTGTGAAGGGGCAGAAGTGGGAGCAAGAAGACCAACAAGTTCTTGCAGTGCTCCAGAGCTCTCTAGAGCCATCAATACTCGCTGCTTACTCCTACTGTGAGACAGCCAAGGAGCTGTGGGACACACTCAAAGGAGTGTATGGAGACATCTCAAACATTTCTAGGATTTTTGAGGTGAAGAAAGCGTTGAATGACCTTCAGCAAGATGGAAAGGCATTCAAGGATCTATTTGGGGTATTTAGAGGCTTATGGGCTGAGCTTGAGATGCTCAGGCCAGCAACAAATGACCCCAAGGAATTGAATGAGAGGAGGGAACAGGACCAGGTGTTTGGGCTACTACTCACGTTAAATGAGTCCTACAAGAGCCTCATTCAACACATCCTTCGCTTTGACAAGCTTCCAACGCTGAATGAAGTCTATCAACAGATCCAAAAGGAGGAAGGGTCTAGGGGCTTGTTCAAAGCATCAAGCGAAATGGCACATGCTGCACATAGGAGCCAACTCTATGGAGAAAGGAGGAGTCTGGAATGTGAGCATTTCAAGATGAAAGGACATACTAAGGAAAAATGCTGGACCTTGCACCCACATTTAAAGCCAGCTAGGCTAAGGGGAAATGGCCAAGGAAGTAGTCAAGGACCAAGGAACTTTGCTGGAGTAGCAAACGTGGAAAATGACAACTTGGTGAGGAAAAGCGACCTGGAAGCTCTCATCAAGAGTATTGCTAAGCTAGCTGACTCTGGTAAGGTTTTCTTTACCTCTAAAGCTAGGGAGAAGGTGATAATAGATTCTGGAGCAAGTCATAACATGATTTGTAATGCCAAGCTGTTAACAAATATTAAGCCTTGTGAAGGAAATGTTAAAGTTGCAAATGGAAAAGAGGTTCAAATAGAAGGAATTGGAGACCTAAAAGTGTTTAGGAAAAATACTAAGGCCTTATACATTCCGGAATTCACATCTAACTTACTCTCGGTATATAAAGCAACTAAGGATCTAGATTGCAAAGTTATTTTTGGATCTAATGATGTTGAGTTTCAGGATAATGAGACTAAGGAAGTAATCGGAGTAGGGAATGTGGAAGGTGGTTTGTATTTGCTGAATAAAGAAGATGGAGTGATGGAGTCGTTTGCGGTTAGTCTGGTTGGTTCAAGCCCTTTATGGCACTCACGCCTTGGTCATCCAAGTCACAAGGTGCTCAGCATGGTCCTGCCCAACCTCACCTTACCTAATAAGGAGTGTGAAGCATGTGTCTTAGGGAAGCATTGTAGGAAAGTGTTTCCGGAATCTACTACTGTGTATGAGAAGTGTTTTGAGTTGATACATTCTGATGTGTGGTCAGCCCCCTGTACTTCAAAAGATCAATATAAGTATTTCGTGTCTTTCATTGATCAAAGGTCAAAGTACACTTGGGTAACTCTAATGAGCTCTAAGGATCAAGTATTTGAATCATTTCAAAAATTCTACAATTATACACTGAATCAGTTTGGTACAAAGATCAAGATCCTTAGGAGTGATAATGGTGGAGAGTATATGAGTAATAGATTCAAGAAGTTGCTGGATGACAATGGGATAATTCACCAGACTTCTTGTGCATACACACCTCAGCAGAATGGAGTTTCCGAGAGAAAGAATAGACATTTGCTGGAGGTGGCTAGAAGTATGATGTTTGATAGAGGCGTGCCTAAGAGTTTTTGGGGAGATGCTGTGATGGCGGCATGCTATGTGATTAATCGTTTACCCACAGAAAGTCTGAGCCACAAGTCTCCATTTGAAATTTTGAATGGAGTAAAGCCAAGCATTGATCACCTAAGAGTTTTCGGGTGTAAATGCTATGTCTTTACCCCTGATGCACTAAGGAGTAAACTTGAGCCAAAAAGCATCAAATGTATTTTTGTGGGATACTCAAGCACTCAGAAGGGATACAAGTGTTTCCATCCAGAAACTAATAGGATATATGTGTCAAGAGAGGTGCGTTTTGATGAGAATTGTGGGTATTTTGAAGAAAAAAAATGGGAGGATTTAGATGACATTGTGAGCTCGGGCATAGACAGAGAGCGAGTGCTAAGAAGCATCTTGGCAGATGTCAATGGTTCGAATGGAGGTAATGATGAGCAAGGGATATCTCAGAATGAGCAAGGAGGTGAAGAGGAAGAAGAAGACAATGAGCAACTCTCATCGGATACAAGCTCACTACCAAGGGATTCCGAACTGGTTGAAGAATCAGAACTTGCAAGTGGTGAGGGGGAGTCTGAACATGAAGAAGTTGAGGTAACTCAAGAACCCCCTCTAAGAAGAAGCCAACGGATAAGGCATGGCCCGGAAAATTGGAAAAACACTAGGGTGTATTACAATGGATTAGCTACGGTTCAACAAGAGCATATAGGATCTGAGGTGAAGTCTACCGTAGGTGAGGGATGTTCTGGGCGTACGGCAGACTTTGATTCTGAACCTATAGGCGACAGCATCCCTCCCTTACCAAGTAGATCATGTACTTCAAAGAGAAGAAAATTAACCGTAAGTGACATAAAATATCCTATTGAAGCATATAGTTCAGTGTCCTATTTAGGTGCTGAGCAGCAAGCTTACCTCACCAAGATTGATGAACATCAAGTCCCAGCATCATATGAGGAAGCATGTAGAGACGAGAGATGGGTTAAAGCCATGGAAGAAGAGATCAGCTCTATGCTGAGAAACAATACATGGAATTTGACTGAGCTGCCAAGAGGGAAGAAGCTAGTGGGATGTAGATGGGTTTATACTATCAAGTATAAAAGCAATGGTGAAGTCGAGAGATACAAAGCGAGACTAGTGGCAAAGGGATAAACACAAGTCTATGGAGAAGATTATACAGAAACTTTTGCTCCGGTGGCAAAATTGCATTCGGTAAGGGTTCTCCTATCCATTGCGGTTAACTTATCATGGGAGTTATGGCAAATGGATGTAAAAAATGCCTTTTTACAAGGAGACCTAGAAGAGGAAGTCTTTATGGCTCTTCCACAAGGATATGGTACAGGTACAAATCAGGTCTGTGAATTGAAGAAAGCTATTTATGGGTTGAAACAATCCCCGAGGGCCTGGTACCAAAGACTGAGCAGATGCTTGCTGGAGAAGGAATTTGTGAAGTCGGAAGCTGATCATACTCTATTCACCAAGAGGAGTAAAGAGGGGCTAGTGGCTGTTCTTATCTATGTAGATGATATCATCATCACCGGAAGTGATGTTGAAGGAGTTAAAAGGACCAAGGTAATTCTGAGCTCCACGTTTGATATAAAAGATTTGGGAGAGCTGAGGTATTTCTTGGGCATTGAGATGATCAGAGAGCCAAATGGGATGTTTATATCACAAAGGAAGTATGTGATTGACTTACTAAAGGAAACCGGCAAGTTAGGGTCGAAGCCAGCAAAAACGCCCATTGAAGAAGGCTATCAAGATGTGAGTAAGGAGGAAATGTGGCCTGATGTCAAGCAATATCAAAGGTTAGTTGGAAAACTAATCTACTTAACTATAACTCGGCCGGATATATGCTTTGCCGTGAATAGGGTGAGCCAGCACATGCAAGCTCCAAAAGCACACCATTGGAGCATGGTGGAGAGAATACTTAGGTATCTCAAGGGGAACCCTGGAAAGGGAATATGGTTGAGTCGCAATGAAAATACTGAATTGGAAGCCTATTGTGATTCAGACTATGCTGGAGACAAACAAGATAGAAAATCTACAACTGGGTATTGCACATTTGTAGGAGGAAATCTTGTCACTTGGAGGAGTAAAAAACAGAAGGTAATTGCATTGTCAAGTGCTGAAGCTGAGTATAGAGCAATGAAGGAAGTCACAAAGGAGATGATATGGCTGAAGGCTCTTCTCAAGGATTTGGGTATTCAAGAAACCAAACCAGTGACCCTTTATTGCGATAACCAAGCCGCAATACACATAGCTTCAAATCCAGTGTTTCATGAGAGAACGAAACAAATTGAAGTGGATTGTCACTTCATCCGGGGCAAGATTCAAGATGGGCTAATAATCCCTAAGTTTGTGAAGAGTGGAGACCAGGTGGCAGACATCTTCACAAAGGCTACTTCCCTAAATATATGTGAGTATATCCATGACAAGATAGGCTTAAAGGACCCCTACCAGCCTATCTTGAGGGGGAGTGTTGAGAATATGGATGAGAAGGCATACATGGGAAGTAGCAATGTGAGTTCACATAATAACAAAGGCAAGGAGCTGGAGTGCATAGCAAGTATCTGGGAACTTGGCGAATGCTCTAAGACTAAGGGAGAAGTGCCGTATGCAACAAGTAAGGAAAAGAGTGCAGCTGATGATTTAATGAGTGGCAAAACTAGACATTGGGATGTAACTAGAAGGAAGGATTCTTGGTTGAATTCTAAGCAGATCAAAGGGTTGAAAAACCAAGAAGAAGCACATGAGGAGCCATTGGGTAAAGGCAAGCTCCATGCTCCTCACCCAAAGAAGAAACACGCCCAGGCCTTGATCTTAGCATGTTTAACCATTTTAGGAAGTCAAGGGTGTTAGTCTTTTACCCATTGTAAATTCCTGTGTCTTGTTTTCAAATTTTTCTCTTACATGTATGCACATTCAAACCGAGCTCAATTGATAGAATAACAAGAAAAAATATTCCAGAAATCTCTCTCAGCCATCTTCAATCTCATTGAGTTCTTGATATTTTCTAATTCTAGTTTATTCTCCTTAAAATCAACATACATGGGTAACATTTGTTAGATTTTAGAGATTATAAATGAGAGATTTTGAGATAAATTAGAAGAAAAACCATAGTAGAACATTAGAGAAGAATTTCTTATTGATCTTTGTGAATTACATAGCATATTTATAGGAGAATTACAAGGGAACTTAGGTTTAACTTTAATTTGAACAAGCCAATAGGAGAGTAGTCTTGGGAGCGCCCATGACCATGCCAGCCTGTTCCAGCCTGGTTCCAGCCCCTTCCTTGACCAAATGGATAAGAAGGAAGACCAAGGACAAGCCCCAATGCACCTGGACGCTCTAGTGACTTGGTGCATGATCCGAACATTGCCCAGCTTCTAGAAGACTCTAGAAGACTCTCCAAGACTCTCCAAGACTTCCTTAAACGTTCCGGAGGCTCCCTTAGGTCGTACGGTCTTGTACGGTCTTGTACGGCCTTGTACGGATCCGTACGGACTTGTACGGATCCGTACGGACTTGTACGGACACCCAAATCCAACCATCTTCCCTAAGCTCCCTTGATGATATGCTTGATTAATACTCCCCCTCAAACTTAGCCGGATTGTCGGAATGAAGGCTAAGTTTAGGAACCGGGACTACCACCTCATTAAAAACCTTACCAAGGAAAACCCAGTGGGACAAAATCTTGGGAAGGGAAAAAGAGTGTGGTCTTCCCGGAACAGGCAAGTATTATCAAGGATGAGTAAGGTCTACTAACCCAAGTTTGCTATGGATGTGGTTGCAAACTTTGAGGCTAGCAGCCTTGGTGAAGATGTCAGCCAGCTGGTCTTCACTCTTGGTGTAGCATGGAAGTATCACTCCTTCTATGATCTTCTCTCTAACCTTGTGGCAGTCGATCTCAATGTGCTTGGTCCTCTCGTGAAATACTGGATTCGTTGCTATATGAATGGCTGCCTGATTGTCACAATGCATCGTGATAGGACTTGAAGTTTCTATGCCGAGATCTTTGAGAAGTGCTTTCAACCAAACTAATTCATTTGTCAGCTTCCTCATTGCTCTATATTCTGACTCTGCACTCGAGCATGACACAACCTTCTGCTTCTTAGACTTCCAAGTCACTAGATTGCCTCCAATGAAAGTACAGTAGCCAGTTGTGGACTTTCTATCCATAGTGTCTCCAGCATAGTCTGCATCGCAATATCCAATTATCTCAGTGTTGCCATTCTTCCCCATCCAGATTCCTTGGCCTGGTGATCCCTTGATGTATCTCAAAATTCTTTCCACCATGTTCCAATGATACACGGTTGGTTCTTTCATATGTTGGCTAACCTGATTCACAGCAAAACATAAGTCAGGCCGTGTAATAGTCAAGTAGATGAGCTTACCAACTAGGCGCCGATATTGTGCTGGGTCTTCAAATGGCTTGTCAAGCGGATCATCTTCTTTCTCCCCCTTTCTCTTGACCTTGTACCCATCTTCAAGTGGAGTCTTAGCTGGTTTGGATCCTAGCTTTCCTGTCTCATGCAATAAATCAAGAGAATATTTCCTTTGTGATAGAAATAGGCCTTCCGTGGATCGGCATATCTCTATCCCTAGGAAATACTTGAGTTCTCCCAAGTCCTTGATATCAAAAACAGACTTAAGGAAGGATTTGGTTTCTTGAACCCCAACTTGATCACTACCTGAGATGATCAAGTCATCCACATAAACCAATACCACAATAAGCCCACGGGAGCTCTGGTGAGTGAACAAGGTATGGTCGGCTTCTGACCGGCTAAATCCTCGAGCAACAAGAGTGAAGCTCAGTTTATGATACCAGGCCCTTGGTGATTGCTTTAGACCATAAATTGCCTTTCTTAACCTTAGGACTTTTCCGGGGCTGATTGTGTGCTCTAATCCGGGTGGTGGAGTCATGTACACTTCTTCTTCCAATTCTCCTTGAAGAAAGGCGTTCTTCACATCCATTTGCCATAGATCCCATGATAGATTTGTGGCTAAGGACAAGATAACCCTAACTGTGTGAAGCTTTGCCACGGGCGCAAAGGTATCGGTATAATCAGCTCCATATGTCTGGGTGAAACCTCTGGCTACCAATCTGGCTTTGTACCGCTCAATCTCCCCATTAGATTGATATTTTATTGTAAATACCCACTTGGAACTTACTGCCTTCTTTCCCTTTGGAAGCTCCGTTTCATCCCAAGTATGATTCTTATCCATTGCTCCTATCTCAGCATCCACCGCAGCTAACCATTCTTTGTGTTCTTTTGCTTCTTCATAGGAGCTCGGAATTTGGTGTTGATCAATCTTCCCAAGGAATGCTTGGTGTTCTGATGGCGAGAGGGCAAGAGAACAGACCGCTTGGAGAGGATGAGCCACGGCTTGGCTGTTGTAAGACCCTTGTTTGTTTCCAATGATCTGGTCCATACTTCAGCCTTGTGCTTCTTCTAAGCTGAGGAGCACTAATTTCTTCACTCTCATGGTCTTGACTAACCATTGGCTCTATTCCTCCAGTGACTTCTTCTTCATGATGAGCTTGTTCTTGATTACCATTATCTAAGTTGTTTGCTTCATTTTCATTGTTATTTTCGGAATTTGGTCCTCCTTGCGGTTCCTGCTCCGGTTGCTCTTGATGAGAGTCCCTTGGAGCAGGATTTCCCAGATGATTGAGTATGAACTCTAAGCTGCCGACTCTATCTGAAGGAGAGCGGGCTAGGTCTTTAACATTATCCCAATTCTGCTTCTTGTCAAAGTATCCTTGGTTTTCTATGAACTTCACGTCTCTTGAAACCAGGGTACACTTCCGGATGGGGTCATAACACTTATACCCCTTTTGAGTAGTAGAATAGCCTATGAATACACATCTTGTGCTTTTGGCTTCTAGTTTGTCCCTCTGAGTACCTGGGACAAATACAAAACACAAACATCCAAGAACCCGTAAGTGATTGATAAAGGGTTTATTGTGATTTAAAACTTCAAAGGGAGAGACGTCCTTTAGGACTCTTGTTGGAATTCGGTTGATAAGATAGCAGGCCGTCATGACTGCATCTCCCCAGAAGTTTCTTGGCAGGTTGGAATGGAACATCATGGCTCTAGCTACTTCCATGAGATGCCTATTCTTTCTTTCAGCTACACCATTTTGTTGAGGTGTGTATGGGCAGCTTGTTTGGTGGATTATTCCATGCTTAGCTAAGTGTTCTTTGAATTTGTGGCTTGTATATTCCCCTCCATTATCCGTTCGAAGTACCTTAACATTTGTTTTGAATTGATTAGTAATGTAGTTCTGAAAATTAATGAAAGCGTCAAATACTCTATCTTTAGATGGCATTAAGGTGATCCAAGTGTATTTCGACTTTTCATCAATAAATGTCACAAAGTACTTATTATTATCTCTTGATAAACATGGGGAAGTCCATACATCCGAGTGGACCAAATCAAAACATTTTTCATATATGGTAGAGGACTTAGGAAATACACTTTTACAATGTTTTCCTAAAATACAAGACTCACAAACCGAGTTATTAAACGAAATATTAGGCAATATTATTTCCAAGGCACGCGATGTTGAATTTGCGGAATAGAAGATTAGAGAGTTTGAGAGTGCTTGAAAGAGAAACAATAGAATGAGAGATAAAGAGAAGTTTCCATTAGAATTGATTAAGTGTTACAAAGGGTGTACAACATGTATATATAGAGGGGAGCCACGAAAATAGAAGGTGTAGAAGGGTTTCACAACATTAAATTTCCCTCCAATCTCTTATTTGAAATTCAAACACATCTCCTTCCTTTTCACACTTCCCGAGACACCCACTTGTGCACCCAAAGTCTTCACCCTTCTAGAAGACTTCTTAATGGACTTGCATATGTTGAATAAGGTCTCTTCTCTTCATTGGGTCTTAAGCTAATGTATTCTCTCATTATTCAACACGCGAGTGAGGATGTCCCAATCTAGCGTGCCATATTGCATTAGAACTACTAGCTAAGCATGAATTAAAACTTGATAAAGTAGGATTGTTTGAAGAATCTTCTAAGATGTATAAGTCTCCTTTTGTGTTTCCTTCTCCAAGAACCCTTCCGGTCTTAATATCCTGAAAATGGAAACTATTAGGCCCAAAGATAGCATAAGCATCAAGATCAGTAGTAGCTCTCTTAACCGATACAAGATTCGAAGTGAAAGATGGCATGTAGAAAGCTTGAGATTCTTTGTCAAATAGTCTTAAACTTCCTATCCCTTTAACCGGTATTTTATCACCATTAGCAATCACTACATTTCCACTAGCAGTTTTAATGTTACTAATCAAATTTGGATTACTAATCATGTGATGAGAAGCTCCGGAATCAATAACAAGAGAAGTGCTAGTTTTAGTAGGTTTAGTAGCAAAGTAGGTGATACCGGACTCCTTTAGTGCAGCAATGGATCGAATGAGTGCCTCTAGGTCTGACTTGCGCACCACGTCATTCGAGTATGCTACCATGGCCATCTCATCTCCTTGCTTTGAGTTTTCGGTTTGAGGTTGTTTGGTTGCGGTTGAGGAGCTTGGCGCTTCTTGTGCTTGATGAGCTTGAAACTTCCTTGGTTTGAACTCCCTTGGTTGCCAATCTTTGGGCTTGAGATGTGGATGAAGGATCCAGCAATCCTCCCTTGTATGACCATCTTTCTTGCAATGATCGCATGTTTTCCTATTCTTGCCTTTGTAGCCATGACTTGGTTGGTAATTGCCTTTATTAGCCGTTGGGAGTTCTTGTTTTCTACTAAAGAGACCAAAGGACCCTTGTTCCTTTTGAATTTGTGCACAAACTACATCGAGGCTAGGGAGCTTCTCCGATCTCAAGATGTGTTTTATGAGGTCATTAAATGCCGGATTGAGTGTGAGAAGTAAACCAAAGACCTTATCTTGTTCTCTCCTTTCTTCAATGATTGAAAAATCCTTAGTGCTTGGACGTAACATCTCTAATTCAGCCCAAAGAGATCTAAATTTCCCAAAGTGTTGAGTAAATTCTAGATCCTCTTGGTTGAGATTGTTGATTGCCCTTTTCACTTCAAAGACCCGGGTCAAGTTGGAGACGTTCCCGTAAACATTCTTTAATGTATCCCAAAGCTCCTTTGCCGTGTCACAATAGGAGTATGCCTCTAGGATTGATGTGTCTAGTGAGTTTTGAAGGAGACCCAACACCGTTTGGTCCTCTTGAAACCATTTGATTTTCTCCTCGGTCTTGGTCTCATTTTCTTCATCTTGTGTGTCTTCTTTTGGGTTTTGTGTGATCTCAATGTGTCTCCAAAAACCTCTTCCACACAAAGCAGTCTTTGTTGTTCTTGCCCACAGCAAGTAATTGATCCCTTTGAGTGTAACCGGAATAATCATGGTTTTTAGATTTTCCATGATCTTCTTGGTGTTTAATCACAAAGCTAGCAACTTTCTCAACTCAGCACCAATGGATTTGAGGAATTTCTCTCAGAGAGAAATGAAGCTAGCAACGTGAAAGGAAGAAAAAGAAGTGAAAATCACAAAGCTAGCAACTTTCTCAACTCAGCACCAATGGATTTGAGGAATTTCTCTCAGAGAGAAATGAAGCTAGCAGCGTGAGAAAGGAGAAAATAAAGAATAAAAGCTTGGAGAATGACTAGAAATGACAAGAACTGATGGAGAACTGATGGAGAAATGATGGACAAATGATGGAGAATGATGGAGAAATGATGGAGAATAATTAAGAATAAAGCGGAATAGATAGGAGCAAGATCAATGCTCTGATACCATGTTAGATTTTAGAGATTATAAATGAGAGATTTTGAGATAAATTAGAAGGAAAACCATAGTAGAACATTAGAGAAGAATTTCTTATTGATCTTTGTGAATTACATAGCATATTTATAGGAGAATTACAAGGGAACCTAGGTTTAACTTTAATTTGAACCAGCCAATAGGAGAGTAGTCTTGGGAGCGCCCATGACCATGCCAGCCTGTTCCAGCCTGGTTCCAGCCCCTTCCTTGACCAAATGGATAAGAAGGAAGACCAAGGACAAGCCCCAATGCACCTGGACGCTCTAGTGACTTGGTGCATGATCCGAACATTGCCCAGCTTCTAGAAGACTCTAGAAGACTCTCCAAGACTCTCCAAGACTTCCTTAAACGTTCCGGAGGCTCCCTTAGGTCGTACGGTCTTGTACGGTCTTGTACGGCCTTGTACGGATCCGTACGGACTTGTACGGACTTGCACGGATCCGTACGGACTTGTACGGACACCCAAATCCAACCATCTTCCCTAAGCTCCCTTGATGATATGCTTGATGAATAAAAAGGATAAAGAGTTGAAAGCGCTTGCGGTCAGTTCGGTTTGATCAAGCCCTTTATGGCATTCTCGCCTTGGTCACCCAAGTCACAAGGTGCTCAGCATGGTCTTGCCCAACCATTCAGTACCCAAGGAGGCGTGTGAAGCATGTATTTTGGGGAAGCATTGTAGGAAAGTGTTTCCAGAATCTACTACTATGTATAAGAAGTCTTTTGAGTTAATACACTCTGATGTATGGTCTGCTCCGTGTACTTCAAGAGATCAATATAAGTACTTTGTTTCCTTCATCGATCAAAAATCAAAGTATACATGGGTAACATTGATGCGCTCTAAGGATCAAGTGCTTGAATCATTTCAGAACTTCTATAACTATGTGCTCAATCAGTATGATACCAAGATTAAGATACTAAGAAGTGA
The DNA here is from genome assembly GCA_963922655.1 of Cardamine chenopodiifolia. Taxonomy (NCBI): domain Eukaryota; kingdom Viridiplantae; phylum Streptophyta; class Magnoliopsida; order Brassicales; family Brassicaceae; genus Cardamine; species Cardamine chenopodiifolia. The sequence goes on along the minus strand of OZ000481.1, from coordinate 13,663,426 downwards.
TAATGGCGGAGAATACATGAGCATACAGTTTAGGGAGTTTGTGAATGAGAAAGGGATAGTACATCAGACAACTTGTGCCTATACACCTCAACAAAATGGGATAGCAGAGAGGAAGAATAGACATTTGTTAGAAGTGGCTAGGAGCATGATGTTTGATAGGGGAGTTCCTAAGAATCTGTGGGGAGATGCAGTGATGGCGGCAGCTTACTTAATCAACCGCATACCCACTGAAAGCTTGAGTTACAAGTCACCATTTGAAGTTTTGAATGGTGTGAAGCCGAGTATCAGTCACTTGAGAGTCTTTGGGTGTAGATGCTATGTCCTTGTTCCAGAGGCACAAAGAAATAAGTTAGAGCCAAAGAGTATTAAGTGTGTGTTTGTGGGATACTCAAGTACTCAAAAAGGATACAAATGTCTTAACCCGGAGACTAATAGAATGTATGTGTCAAGGGAGGTGCAATTTGAGGAAGAGTATGGTTACTTCGAAAAAAAGAAATGGGAAGACTTAGATGAGATTATGGACTCAAATGCAGATAGAGATCAAGTTCTAAGAAGCATTTGGGAAAGCATAGATGGCCGGGAGAGTGATGATAATGAGCAGAGGGGTGAAGAAGAAGTAGAAGAAAGTGAGCAGCTTCCGATAGTTCCGGATACTTTACCATTAGACTCAGAACTGGTAGAAGAAGAGGAGAGTACAAGAGGTAGGGGGAGATAGAATCTGAAGAAGTGGAAGAAGTGCAAGCTCCTCAATTAAGAAGAAGCCAAAGGATAAGACACGGACCTGAAAATTGGAAAAATACTAGAGTGTATTACAATGGGATGGCTATGGCTTATCAAGATCACATGGGAACTGATGTTGTGCTTGGGACAAGAGAGGGATGTACTGGGCGTACGGCAGGCTTAGATCCTGATCCTATAGGCGACAGCGTCTCCTTCTTGTCCCTTAAGCATAACACCGCACAAGAAGAGAAGATAGCCATAAGATATCCTATTGAAGAATACTACTCGGTTTCTAATACTCCAGCTGATCATCAGGCATTTCTGAGCACTATTGATAGAAAAGTACCTAATTCTTATGAGGAAGCAAGCATGGACAAGTTATGGGTTGATGCCATGAGGGAAGAGATTGCATCTATGTTGAGAAATAATACTTGGGACTTGACAAAATTGCCTACTGGGAAGAAACTTGTGGGATGTAGATGGGTGTATACTATCAAATACAAGAGCAATGGTGAAATTGAGAGGTATAAAGCTAGACTAGTGGCAAAAGGATATACACAAGTATATGGAGAAGATTATACTGAAACTTTTGCTCCAGTAGCGAAGTTGCACTCGGTGAGGGTTCTACTATCCATTGCCATTAATCTGTCATGGAATTTGTGGCAAATGGATGTGAGAAACGCTTTCTTACAAGGGGATTTAGAAGAAGAAGTGTTTATGGAACTTCCACAAGGTTATGGAGCAAGTTCAGATCAAGTGTGTAGATTAAAGAAGGCTATATACGGCTTGAAACAATCTCCTAGAGCTTGGTACCAACGGTTAAGCCGGTGCCTGTTAGAGAAAGGGTTTGTAAAATCTGAAGCGGATCACTCTCTCTTTACCAAAAGGAGCAAAAATGGGATAGTTGTGGTGCTTATCTACGTGGATGACATTATTGTTACGGGAAGTGATTGTGAGGAGATGAAACGGACTAAGGAGGATCTAAACTCTACGTTAGATATAAAAGACCTAGGAGAGCTCAAATACTTCCTAGGTGTTGAATTTGCGGAATAGAAGATTAGAGATTTTGAGAGTGCTTGAAAGAGAAACAATAGAATGAGAGATAAAGAGAAGTTTCCATTAGAATTGAGTGAGTGTTACAAAGGGTGTACAACATGTATATATAGAGGATAGCCACGAAATTAGGAGGTGAAGAAGGGTTTCACAACATTCAATTTCCCTCCAATCTCTTATTTGAAATTCAAACACATCTCCTTCCTTTTCACACTTCCCGAGACACCCACTTGTGCACCCAAAGTCTTCACCCTTCTAGAAGACTTCTTAATGGGCTTGCATATGTTGAATAAGGCCTCTTCTCTTCTTTGGGTCTTAACCTAATGTATTCTCTCATTATTCAACACTCTCCCTCAAGCTTAACCGTTGAGAAATCAAAGGTTAAGGTTGGAACCATGATGACCCACCTCATTAAAAACCTTAGTATGGAAAACCTCATGGGACAAAACCATACTAAGGGAAAAAGAGTGTGGACTCCATGGCTAAGGAAATCACGGCCGAGACATATCTATGAGTCCAAGCTTTGAATGGATGAACTCACACACTTTTAAACTCGCTGCCTTGGTAAAAATATCTGCCAATTGTTCTGAACTCCTTGTAAAGCATGGAAGAATGACCCTTTTCTCCACCATCTCTCGCACCTTGTGACAATCCACTTCAATATGCTTTGTCCTCTCATGGAACACTGAGTTGGACGCAATGTGAATAGCAGCTTGGTTGTCACAATGCATTGTAATTGAATCTGTCGATTCAATGCCCAAATCCTTGAGAAGAGCTTTCAGCCATGTTAGCTTATTTGTGAGCTTCCTCATTGCTCTATACTCAGCTTCAGCACATGAACATGACACAACCTTTTGTTTCTTGCTCTTCCAAGTGACCAGGTTACCTCCAATGAATGTGCAATACCCAGTGGTGGATCTTCTATCCGTTTTGTCTCCAGCCCAGTCAGCATCACAATAACCCACAATTTCTGTGCTTTTGTTGTAACCCATCCAAATGCCTTGACCTGGAGTTCCTTTGAGATATTTGAGGATCTGATCCACCATGTTCCAATGATGCACTTTTGGAGCTTGCATATGTTGGCTCACCTGGTTCACAGCAAAACACAAATCAGGACGAGTTATGGTAAGATAAATCAACTTACCAACCATTCTCCGATATTGCTTGACATCTTCAAAAGGTTTATCTTCAAGCTCTCCCTCTCGTATGACTTTGTATCCTTCTTCTAAGGGAGTCTTTGCTGGTTTGGCTCCTAGCTTTCCTGCCCCAGCCAATAGATCAAGAGTGTACTTCCTTTGGGATAAGAAGAGTCCTTCATTGGACCTATAGACTTCAATCCCTAGAAAATATTTCAACTCTCCAAGATCTTTAATATCAAATACAGATTTTAAATATGCTTTTGTATCTTTAATACCTACCTTGTCATTCCCAGAGATGATAATATCATCCACATAAATGAGAATGACTACAATACCTTCTTGGCTTTGCAAGGTGAAAAGTGTATGATCTGCCTCGGACTTCTTGAAGCTTTTACTCTTAAGTGTTGTACTCAACTTGTGGTACCATGCTCGAGGAGATTGCTTTAGTCCATAGATTGCTTTCTTGAGTCTCAACACCTTTCCTGGTGCAATTGAGTCCTCCAAGCCTGGTGGTGGAGTCATGTAGACTTCATCCTCTAGTTCCCCTTGCAAGAATGCATTCTTGACGTCCATCTGCCAAAGATCCCATTTCAAGTTAGTAGCTAAGGATAAAATAACTCTTACCGTATGAAGTTTTGCCACAGGTGCAAATGTGTCAAGGTAGTCTTCTCCATAAGTTTGAGTGAATCCTCTAGCCACCAGCCTAGCCTTGTAACGCTCTATTTCTCCATCACTTCTATACTTGATAGTGAAGATCCATCTAGAGCTTACGGCCTTCTTCCCTTTTGGCAGTTCAGCTTCATCCCAAGTGTGGTTAAATTCCATAGCTTTCTTTTCTTCACCAACAGCATCTCTCCATACTTTAAGCTCCTTGGCTTCTTCATAGGTTGTTGGAATCTCAGCTTCATCCAACTTGCCCATGTAGGCTTGATGTTCCAATGGGAAATGAGCTAGAGTGCAAACAGCTTGAATGGGATGAGCAACTGCCTTGTTGTTGTAGTACACTCGGGTTTGCTTCCAATGTTCTGGTCCAAATCTTTGTCTTGTACTTCTCCTTAAACCCCCTTCTTGATATTGAACTTGAGGTTCTGGCCCTTCAAAGTCAGAATCTGAGGTTTGAGCTTCTTCTTGACTTTCCGGACTCTCTTCACTTTGATCATGAACCGCATCATTGCGAACTTCTGATTCATTTTGATCATGAATTGTTGAGTCTTGTTGAGCCACTACTGGATCCTCTTGTTTATTGCCTCCCTCAGGATCAAAGGGTATAGTTTCTTCATTTGATTGAGATGTGCTTGTACTAGCTTCTGGCTGATGTAATCCAAGGTTCTCCAAGATTTTTCTCAAATTGCTAGCTCGGTCTGATGATGAGGATGATAGATTCTCATATTCTTTCCAGTTCTTCTCATCATAGAACCCTTTCGTTTCAACAAACTTCACGTCCCTTGAGACTAGAATCTTCCTTGTTTCCGGAACAAAGCATTTGTAACCTTTTTGTGTTGTGGAGTATCCAATGAACATGCTCTTCACACTTTTAGCTTCCAACTTGTTTCTTTGTTCTCCTGGGATTAATACAAAACAAACACACCCAAACACACGTAAGTGGTTAATGGCGGGTTTAGAGTTGTTTAATACCTCAAATGGAGAGTGATCATCCAAAATTTTTGTTGGCATTCGGTTGATCAAATAGCATGCTGAAACCACAGCATCTCCCCAAAATCTCTTGGGAACACTTGTGTGGAACATCATAGACCGGGCCACTTCCATTAAGTGCCTATTCTTTCTTTCAGCAACTCCATTTTGCTGAGGAGTGTATGGGCAGCTGGTTTGATGGACTATCCCATGGTTTGCTAAGTGTTGTTTGAAGGCATGGCTTGTGTACTCTCCACCATTATCTGATCTAAAAATTTTAATCTTGGCATTATAATGGTTAGTCACATATGCTTGAAATTTTCTAAATGCTTCTAGAACTCTATCTTTGGATGGAAGAAGTGTTAGCCATGTATATTTTGATTTTTCATCTATAAAGGTGACAAAGTATTTATGATGTTCTCTAGATTCACATGGTGAGGTCCAAACATCAGAATGAATTAAATCAAAACACTTTTCATAGATAGTTGGAGACTTGGAAAACACAGATTTGCAATGTTTACCAAGTATACAAGCTTCACATTCATCATTTTTGAAAGAAATCCTAGGCAACAATAGTTCTAATGCTCTAGAGTGCGGATGACCTAGCCTTGCATGCCAAATTGAACTACTAACATTAGAAACATTCAGACTAAAACTACAAAATAAATTGGAGTCCAGCTTGTTATTTTCAAGAACATACAGCTCCTCCTTTGCTACTCCTTTTCCGAGTAAATGTTTTGAGCATGAAGAGAGTTTCCAGAAACCATACCAGACCTACCAGCCTCTTTCAAGGCTTTGATGAGAGCTTCCAAATCTGATTTCCTCACAAATTCAGATTCTTGTTGATATGGCACCAAAGCTCTCATTTCTCCTTCTTCAGCCCTCTTGGATGTCCCAGCCTGATTCCCAGCCACTTCTTGGGAGACATTAGCTCTTGGTTCCTTCCACCAGCTTGGTTTTAGATGAGGATGGAGCTTCCAGCATTTTTCCTTTGTATGCCCCTCTTTCTTGCAATGCTCACAAATTGCATTTGATCCCACTTTCTTGTTCTGGTTTGATCCCAACGGTTTGTAAAATCCTTTGTTGGCGTCTCCCAGCTCTACTTTGTTAGCCATAACCAGCTCGCCCTTTCCCCCAAATAGACCATGAGATCCTTGCTCCTTTTGTACCTTGGAGCACACTTCATCTAGGCTAGGGAGATTGTCTGCCCTAAGGAGGTGCTTAATGAGATCCTTGTAAGTTGGATTTAAGGTCAATAGCAGACCAAAGACCTTGTCTTGTTCGCGCCTCTCATTTAACACCAAAGGATCAATCGTGCTTGGCCTTAACATTTCTAGTTCAGCCCACAATGATCTGAATTTGCCAAAGTGCTTTGTAAACTCCAAATCTTCTTGGCTTAGATCATTGATAGCCTTCTTGACTTCATAGATTCTGCTCAAGTTTGAAGTATTCCCATACACTGTTTGAAGAGTATCCCACAATTCCTTTGCATTTTCACAGTAGGAGTAGGCTTCAAGGATGGATGCTTCAAGAGAGTTCTGGATGATTCCGAGCACCATTTGGTCCTCTTGGAACCACTTATCTTCATAATTACCGATGGCTTCGTCTCCATCTTTTGGATCTTGGCCTTTCAAGACATGGCTCCAAAGCCCACGACCACATAGGGCTGTTCTTATCATTCTTGACCACAGCAAATAGTTGACACCCTTCAAGATGACTGGAATAACAATTGGTTTAGAATTTTCCATGGTGTTTCAAGATTTATTCACCGGAAAATTCTATTAACCAGAGGATTAAGAGATTTTCTCAAGAAAATATTAGAGAAGCTTCAAGAAATACACTTTTCCAGCCTTTTCACAACTCAAGAGTCAATGACTTTGAGGACTAAGTCTCAGAGTGAAAAAGGATTGACAAAGAGTATTCCCAGAATTTTAGAGTGAAAAAGAAAATTTTAGAGAACCTTCAAGAAATACACTTTTTCATCCTTTTCACAACTCAAGAGTCAATGACTTTGAGGACTAAGTCTCAGAGTGAAAAAGGATTGACAAAGAGTATTCCCAGAATTTTAAAGGAAGAGATTTGAAAATGGGATAACAAGAGCTTGATTTAGTTAAGAACCTTGCTCTGATACCATGTTGAATTTGCGGAATAGAAGATTAGAGATTTTGAGAGTGCTTGAAAGAGAAACAATAGAATGAGAGATAAAGAGAAGTTTCCATTAGAATTGAGTGAGTGTTACAAAGGGTGTACAACATGTATATATAGAGGATAGCCACGAAATTAGGAGGTGAAGAAGGGTTTCACAACATTCAATTTCCCTCCAATCTCTTATTTGAAATTCAAACACATCTCCTTCCTTTTCACACTTCCCGAGACACCCACTTGTGCACCCAAAGTCTTCACCCTTCTAGAAGACTTCTTAATGGGCTTGCATATGTTGAATAAGGCCTCTTCTCTTCTTTGGGTCTTAACCTAATGTATTCTCTCATTATTCAACACTAGGAATTGAGATGAACAGAGAGGAAAAGGGAATGTTTATATCGCAAAGGAAGTATGTGATCGACTTACTAAAAGAAACTGGGAAGCTTGGGTGTAAACCGGCTAAGACTCCTATTGAAGAAGGTTACCAAGAAGAGAGCAACGTGGAGATATGGTCTGACATCAAGCAGTACCAAAGGTTAGTTGGTAAACTAATCTATTTGACCATAACAAGGCCAGATATTTGTTTTGCGGTGAATAAAGTAAGTCAACACATGCAAGCGCCAACAACACACCATTGGGGAATGATTGAAAGGATCTTGAGATATCTAAAAGGAAACCCAGGAAGAGGTATTTGGCTAGAGTGTCATGGAAGAGCAGATGTAGAAGCGTTTTGTGATGCGGATTGGGCTGGGGATAGACAAGATAGAAAGTCTACAACCGGTTATTGTACATTCGTAGGTGGGAATCTTGTCACCTGGAGAAGCAAAAAATAAAAGGTAATCTCTCTATCTAGTGCTGAAGCTGAGTATAGAGCAATGAGAGAAGCCACAAAAGAAATGATATGGCTGAAGGCGCTTCTACATGACTTGGGAGTTCAAGAAGACAAACCAATGACATTGTATTGTGATAACCAAGCAGCAATACACATAGCTTCAAACCCGGTGTTTCATGAAAGGACAAAACACATTGAGGTGGATTGTCATTTCATCCGAGACAAGATTCAGGAGGGAGTTGTGGTTCCCAAGTTTGTGAAGAGTGGAGAACAAATGGCGGATATATTTACAAAGGCTACTTCTTCACGCATCTGTGAATACATCCATGGCAAGATCGGCTTAATGGACCCCTACCAGCCTATCTTGAGGGGGAGTGTTGAGAATATGGATGTGAAGGTCTGTGCACGTGAAAGGAGAGGGGACAATATCAAAGGGAAAGAGTTAGCATGTATAGCAAGTGTGTTCGAATATGGTGAAAGCTCAGGAGTAAAAAGAGAAGGTATGCCATGCATTGCACATGAAATAAAGCACCAATGAGTAGCTAAGATCAACTAAAATGAGACAAAACAAAAAGTGGAGAAGGAACTGAATTGGTTAGAAGCAGACCAGTTTTTTCTCACTCAGCACAAGTGGAGCAAGTTGCAAAGAGGAGTAGGTGGGAGCAGTTGGGAGAAGCATGGCTCGCCTATACTTATGTAGAGGTGTTGGTGAGATATTTTTCACTCAATAATTCATGTAAATCGTGCATATATGTGTATGGGATTGTAAGGAAACATGATACACGAAATTATAAACTTCTATTCATCATCTTCATCACTCCTATCTTCTAATCTTCCTCCCTTAAAATCATCTTCATATCCTCTAAAATCTACAGATTCTAGTCTCAAGGGACGTGAAGTTTGTTGAAACGAAAGGGTTCTATGATGAGAAAAACTGGAAAGAATTGGAGAATCTATCATCCTCATCATCAGACCGAGCTAGCAATTTGAGAAAAATCTTGGAGAACCTTGGATTACATCAGCCAGAAGCTAGTACAAGTACATCTCAATCAAATGAAGAAACTATACCCTTTGATCCTGAGGGAGGCAATAAACAAGAGGATCCAGTAGTGGCTCAACAAGACTCAACAATTCATGATCAAAATGAATCAGAAGTTCACAATGAAGCGGTTCATGATCAAAGTGAAGGGAGTCCGGAAAGTCAAGAAGAAGCTCAAACCTCAGATTCTGACTTTGAAGGGCCAGAACCTCAAGTTCAAGATCAAGAAGAGGGTTTAAGGAGAAGTACAAGACAAAGGTTTGGACCAGAACATTAGAAGCAAACCCGAGTGTACTACAACAACAAGGCAGTTGCTCATCCCATTCAAGCTGTTTGCACTCTAGCTCATTTCCCATTGGAACATCAAGCCTACATGGGCAAGTTGGATGAAGCTGAGATTCCAACAACCTATGAAGAAGCCAAGGAGCTTAAAGTATGGAGAGATGCTGTTGGTGAAGAAAAGAAAGCTATGGAAATTAACCACACTTGGGATGAAGCTGAACTGCCAAAAGGGAAGAAGGCCGTAAGCTCTAGATGGATCTTCACTATCAAGTATAGAAGTGATGGAGAAATAGAGCGTTACAAGGCTAGGCTGGTGGCTAGAGGATTCACTCAAACCTATGGAGAGGACTACCTTGACACATTTGCACCTATGGCAAAACTTCATACGGTAAGAGTTATTTTATCCTTAGCTACTAACTTGAAATGGGATCTTTGGCAGATGGACGTCAAGAATGCATTCTTGCAAAGGGAACTAGAGGATGAAGTCTACATGACTCCACCACCAGGCTTGGAGGACTCAATTGCACCAGGAAAGGTGTTGAGACTCAAGAAAGCAATCTATGGACTGAAGCAATCTCCTCGAGCATGGTACCACAAGTTGAGTACAACACTCAAGAGTAAAGGCTTCAAGAAGTCCGAGGCAGATCATACACTTTTCACCTTGCAAAGCCAAGAAGGTATTGTAGTCATTCTCATTTATGTGGATGATATTATCATCTCTGGGAATGACAAGGTAGGTATTAAAGATACCAAAGCATATTTAAAATCTGTATTTGATATTAAAGATCTTGGAGAGTTGAAATATTTTCTAGGGATTGAAGTCTATAGGTCCAATGAAGGACTCTTCTTATCCTAAAGGAAGTACACTCTTGATCTATTGGCTGGGGCAGGAAAGCTAGGAGCCAAACCAGCAAAGACTCCCTTAGAAGAAGGATACAAAGTCATACGAGGGGGAGCTTGAAGATAAACCTTTTGAAGATGTCAAGCAATATCGGAGAATGGTTGGTAAGTTGATTTATCTTACCATAACTCGTCCTGATTTGTGTTTTGCTGTGAACCAGGTGAGCCAACATATGCAAGCTCCAAAAGTGCATCATTGGAACATGGTGGATCGGATCCTCAAATATCTCAAAGGAGCTCCAGGTCAAGGCATTTGGATGGGTTGCAACAAAAGCACAGAAATTGTGGGTTATTGTGATGCTGACTGGGCTGGAGACAAAACGGATAGAAGATCCACCACTGGGTATTGCACATTCATTGGAGGTAACCTGGTCACTTGGAAGAGCAAGAAACAAAAGGTTGTGTCATGTTCAAGTGCTGAAGCTGAGTATAGAGCAATGAGGAAGCTCACAAATGAGCTAACATGGCTGAAAGCTCTTCTCAAGGATTTGGGCATTGAATCGGCAGATCCAATCACAATGCATTGTGATAACCAAGCTGCTATTCACATTGCGTCCAACTCAGTGTTCCATGAGAGGACAAAGCATATTGAAGTGGATTGTCACAAGGTGCGAGAGATGGTGGAGAAAAGGGTTATTCTTCCATGCTTTACAAGGAGTTCAGAACAATTGGCAGACATTTTTACCAAGGTAGCGAGTTTAAAAGTATGTGAGTTCATCCATTCAAAGTTTGGAGTCCACACTCTTTTTCCCTTAGTATGGTTTTGTCCCATGAGGTTTTCCATACTAAGGGTTTTAATGAGGTGGGTCATCATGGTTCCAAGCTTAACCTTTGGTTTCTCTACGGTTAAGCTTGAGGGGGAGTGTTGAATAATGAGAGAATACATTAGCTTAAGACCCAAAGAAGAGAAGAGGGCTTATTCAACATATGCAAGCCCATTAAGAAGTCTTCTAGAAGGGTGAAGACTTTGGGTGCACAAGTGGGTGTCTCGGAAAGTGTGAAAAGGAAGGAGATGTGTTTGAATTTCAAATAAGAGATTGGAGGGAAATTGAATGTTGTGAAACCCTTCTTCACCTCCTAATTTCGTGGCTCTCCTCTATATATACATGTTGTACACCCTTTGTAACACTCACTCAATTCTAATGGAAACTTCTCTTTATCTCTCATTCTATTGTTTCTCTTTCAAGCACTCTCAAACTCTCTAATCTTCTATTCCGCAAATTCAACACCCTAGACTTGATGAAGTTTGTGCACAAATTCAAAAGGAACAAGGGTCCTTTGGTCTCTTTAGTGGTAAACAAGAACTCCCAATGGCCAATAAGGGCAATTACCAACCAAATCAAGGCTACAAAGGCAAGAATAGGAAAACATGCGATCATTGCAAGAAGGATGGTCATACAAAGGAGGATTGCTGGATCCTTCATCCACATCTCAAGCCTAAAGATTGGCATCCAAGGGAATTCAAGCCAAGAAAGTTCCAAGCTCATCAAGCACAAGAAACGCCAAGCTCATCAAGCACAAGAAACGCCAAGCTCATCAAACTCAACAAAACAACCTCAAACCGAAAGCTTGAAGCAAGGAGATGAGATGGCCATGGTAGCATATTCAAATGACGTGGTGCGCAAGTCAGACTTAGAAGCACTCATTCGATCCATCGCCGCACTAAAGGAGTCCGGTATCACATACTTTGCTACTAAACCTAATAAGACTAGCACTTCTCTTGTTATTGATTCTGGAGCTTCTCATCACATGATTAGTAATCCAAATTTGATTAGTAACATTAAAACTGCTAGTGGAAATGTAGTGATTGCTAATGGTGATAGGATACCGGTTAAAGGAATAGGAAGTTTAAAACTATTTGACAAAGAATCTCAAGCTTTCTACATGCCATCTTTCACTTCGAATCTTGTATCGGTTAAGAGAGCTACTACTGATCTTGATGCTTATGCTATCTTTGGGCCTAATAGTTTCCATTTTCAGGATATTAAAACCGGAAGGGTTCTTGGAGAAGGAAACACAAAAGGAGACTTATACATCTTAGAAGATTCTTCAAGCAATCCTATTTTATCAAGTTTTAATTCATGCATAGCTAGTAGTTCTAATGCAATATGGCACGCTAGATTGGGACATCCTCACTCGCGTGCCTTGGAAATAATATTGCCTAATATTTCGTTTAATAACTCGGTTTGTGAGTCTTGTATTTTAGGAAAACATTGTAAAAGTGTATTTCCTAAGTCCTCTACCATATATGAAAAATGTTTTGATTTGGTCCACTCGGATGTATGGACTTTCCCATGTTTATCAAGAGATAATAATAAGTACTTTGTGACATTCATTGATGAAAAGTCGAAATACACTTGGATCACCTTAATGCCATCTAAAGATAGAGTATTTGAAGCTTTCATTAATTTTCAGAACTACATTACTAATCAATTCAAAACAAATGTTAAGGTACTTCGAACGGATAATGGAGGGGAATATACAAGCCACAAATTCAAAGAACACCTAGCTAAGCATGGAATAATCCACCAAACGAGCTGCCCATACACACCTCTGTTGAATAATGAGAGAACACATTAGCTTAAGACCCAAAGAAGAGAAGAGGCCTTATTCAACATATGCAAGCCCATTAAGAAGTCTTCTGGAAGGGTGAAGACTTTGGGTGCACAAGTGGGTGTCTCGGGAAGTGTGAAAAGGAAGGAGATGTGTTTGAATTTCAAATAAGAGATTGGAGGGAAATTGAATGTTGTGAAACCCTTCTTCACCTCCTAATTTCGTGGCTCTCCTCAATATATACATGTTGTACACCCTTTGTAACACTCACTCAATTCTAATGGAAACTTCTCTTTATCTCTCATTCTATTGTTTCTCTTTCAAGCACTCTCAAACTCTCTAATCTTCTATTCCGCAAATTCATCATGGTATCAGAGCAAGATTCTTAACTAAATCAAGCTCTAGTTATCCCATTTTCAAATCTCTTCCTTTAAAATTCTGGGAATACTCTTTGTCAATCCTTTTTCACTCTGAGACTTAGTCCTCAAAGTCATTGACTCTTGAGTTGTGAAAAAGCTGAAAAAGTGTATTTCTTGAAGGTTCTCTAAAATTTTCTTTTTCACTTTAAAATTCTTGGAATACTCTTTGTCAATCCTTTTTCACTCTGAGACTTAGTCCTCAAAGTCATTGACTCTTGAGTTGTGAAAAGGCTGGAAAAGTGTATTTCTTGAAGCTTCTCTAATATTTTCTTGAGAAAATCTCTTAATCCTCTGGTTAATAAAATTATCCGGTGAATAAATCTTGAAACACCATGGAAAATTCTAAACCAATTGTTATTTCAGTCATCTTGAAGGGTGTCAACTATTTGCTGTGGTCAAGAATGATAAGAACAGCCCTATGTGGTCGTGGGCTTTGGAGCCATGTCTTGAAAGGCCAAGATCCAAAAGATGGAGAAGAAGCCATCGGTAATTATGAAGATAAGTGGTTCCAAGAGGACCAAATGGTGCTCGGAATCATCCAGAACTCTCTTGAAGCATCCATCCTTGAAGCCTACTCCTACTGTGAAAATGCAAAGGAATTGTGGGATACTCTTCAAACCGTGTATGGGAATACTTCAAACTTAAGCAGAATCTATGAAGTCAAGAAGGCTATCAATGATCTAAGCCAAGAAGATTTGGAGTTTACAAAGCACTTTGGCAAATTCAGATCATTGTGGGCTGAACTAGAAATGTTAAGGCCAAGCACGATTGATCCTTTGGTGTTAAATGAGAGGCGCGAACAAGACAAGGTCTTTGGTCTGCTATTGACCTTAAATCCAACTTACAAGGATCTCATTAAGCACCTCCTTAGGGCAGACAATCTCCCCAGCCTAGATGAAGTGTGCTCCAAGATACAAAAGGAGCAAGGATCTCATGGTCTATTTGGGGGAAAGGGTGAGCTGGTTATGGCTAACAAAGTAGAGCTGGGAGACGCCAACAAAGGATTTTACAAACCGTTGGGATCAAACCAGAACAAGAAAGTGGGATCAAATGCAATTTGTGAGCATTGCAAGAAAGAGGGGCACACAAAGGAAAAATGCTGGAAGCTCCATCCTCATCTAAAACCAAGCTGGTGGAAGGAACCAAGAGCTAATGTCTCCCAAGAAGTGGCTGGGAATCAGGCTGGGACATCCAAGAGGGCTGAAGAAGGAGAAATGAGAGCTTTGGTGCCATATCAACAAGAATCTGAATTTGTGAGGAAATCAGATTTGGAAGCTCTCATCAAAGCCTTGAAAGAGGCTGGTAGGTCTGGTATGGTTTCTGGAAACTCTCTTCATGCTCAAAACATTTCAAAGCCTTTGATTGTAGATTCTGGTGCATCACATCATATGATAAGTGATGCACATCTAATGAATAACATAAAACCGGCTGTAGGTAATGTCATTATAGCAAATGGAGATAGTATTCCAATTGATGGAGTAGGAAATCTTAGGTTATTTGGAAAAGATTCAAACGCTTTCTACATGCCTAAGTTTACTTCAAATTTCTTATCCGTAAAGAAAGTTACATCTGATTTGAATTGTTATGCTATATTTGGTCCTAATGATGTACACTTTCAGGATATTGAGACCATGAATCTACTCGGAAAAAGAGTAGCAAAGGAGGAGCTGTATGTTCTTGAAAATAACAAGCCGGACTCCAATTTATTTTGTAGTTTTAGTCTGAATGTTTCTAATGTTAGTAGTTCAATTTGGCATGCAAGGCTAGGTCATCCGCACTCTAGAGCATTAGAACTATTGTTGCCTAGGATTTCTTTCAAAAATGATGAATGTGAAGCTTGTATACTTGGCAAACATTGTAAATCTGTGTTTTCCAAGTCTCCAACTATCTATGAAAAGTGTTTTGATTTAATTCATTCTGATGTTTGGACCTCACCATGTGAATCTAGAGAACATCATAAATACTTTGTCACCTTTATAGATGAAAAATCAAAATATACATGGCTAACACTTCTTCCATCCAAAGATAGAGTTCTAGAAGCATTTAGAAATTTTCAAGCATATGTGACTAACCATTATAATGCCAAGATTAAAATTTTTAGATCAGATAATGGTGGAGAGTACACAAGCCATGCCTTCAAACAACACTTAGCAAACCATGGGATAGTCCATCAAACCAGCTGCCCATACACTCCTCAGCAAAATGGAGTTGCTGAAAGAAAGAATAGGCACTTAATGGAAGTGGCCCGGTCTATGATGTTCCACACAAGTGTTCCCAAGAGATTTTGGGGAGATGCTGTGGTTTCAGCATGCTATTTGATCAACCGAATGCCAACAAAAATTTTGGATGATCACTCTCCATTTGAGGTATTAAACAACTCTAAACCCGCCATTAACCACTTACGTGTGTTTGGGTGTGTTTGTTTTGTATTAATCCCAGGAGAACAAAGAAACAAGTTGGAAGCTAAAAGTGTGAAGAGCATGTTCATTGGATACTCCACAACACAAAAAGGTTACAAATGCTTTGTTCCGGAAACAAGGAAGATTCTAGTCTCAAGGGACGTGAAGTTTGTTGAAACGAAAGGGTTCTATGATGAGAAGAACTGGAAAGAATTGGAGAATCTATCATCCTCATCATCAGACCGAGCTAGCAATTTGAGAAAAATCTTGGAGAACCTTGGATTACATCAGCCAGAAGCTAGTACAAGCACATCTCAATCAAATGAAGAAACTATACCCTTTGATCCTGAGGGAGGCAATAAACAAGAGGATCCAGTAGTGGCTCAACAAGACTCAACAATTTATGATCAAAATGAATCAGAAGTTCGCAATGAAGCGGTTCATGATCAAAGTGAAGAGAGTCCGGAAAGTCAAGAAGAAGCTCAAACCTCAGATTCTGACTTTGAAGGGCCAGAACCTCAAGTTCAATATCAAGAAGGGGGTTTAAGGAGAAGTACAAGACAAAGGTTTGGACCAGAACATTGGAAGCAAACCCGAGTGTACTACAACAACAAGGCAGTTGCTCATCCCATTCAAGCTGTTTGCACTCTAGCTCATTTCCCATTGGAACATCAAGCCTACATGGGCAAGTTAGATGAAGCTGAGATTCCAACAACCTATGAAGAAGCCAAGGATGTTAAAGTATGGAGAGATGCTATTGGTGAAGAAAAGAAAGCTATGGAAATCAACCACACTTGGGATGAAGCTGAACTACCAAAAGGGAAGAAGGCCGTAAGCTCTAGATGGATCTTCACTATCAAGTATAGAAGTGATGGAGAAATAGAGCGTTACAAGGCTAGGCTGGTGGCTAGAGGATTCACTCAAACCTATGGAGAGGACTACCTTGACACATTTGCACTTGTGGCAAAACTTCATACGGTAAGAGTTATTTTATCCTTAGCTACTAACTTGAAATGGAATCTTTGGCAGATGGACGTCAAGAATGCATTCTTGCAAGGGGAACTAGAGGATGAAGTCTACATGACTCCACCACCAGGCTTGGAGGACTCAATTGCACCAGGAAAGGTGTTGAGACTCAAGAAAGCAATCTATGGACTGAAGCAATCTCCTCGAGCATGGTACCACAAGTTGAGTACAACACTCAAGAGTAAAGGCTTCAAGAAGTCCGAGGCAGATCATACACTTTTCACCTTGCAAAGCCAAGAAGGTATTGTAGTCATTCTCATTTATGTGGATGATATTATCATCTCTGGGAATGACAAGGTAGGTATTAAAGATACAAAAGCATATTTAAAATCTGTATTTGATATTAAAGATCTTGGAGAGTTGAAATATTTTCTAGGGATTGAAGTCTATAGGTCCAATGAAGGACTCTTCTTATCCCAAAGGAAGTACACTCTTGATCTATTGGCTGGGGCAGGAAAGCTAGGAGCCAAACCAGCAAAAACTCCCTTAGAAGAAGGATACAAAGTCATACGAGAGGGGGAGCTTGAAGATAAACCTTTTGAAGATGTCAAGCAATATCGGAGAATGGTTGGTAAGTTGATTTATCTTACCATAACTCGTCCTGATTTGTGTTTTGCTGTGAACCAGGTGAGCCAACATATGCAAGCTCCAAAAGTGCATCATTGGAACATGGTGGATCGGATCCTCAAATATCTCAAAGGAGCTCCAGGTCAAGGCATTTGGATGGGTTGCAACAAAAGCACAGAAATTGTGGGTTATTGTGATGCTGACTGGGCTGGAGACAAAACGGATAGAAGATCCACCACTGGGTATTGCACATTCATTGGAGGTAACCTGGTCACTTGGAAGAGCAAGAAACAAAAGGTTGTGTCATGTTCAAGTGCTGAAGCTGAGTATAGAGCAATGAGGAAGCTCACAAATGAGCTAACATGGCTGAAAGCTCTTCTCAAGGATTTGGGCATTGAATCGCCAGATCCAATCACAATGCATTGTGACAACCAAGCTGCTATTCACATTGCGTCCAACTCAGTGTTCCATGAGAGGACAAAGCATATTGAAGTGGATTGTCACAAGGTGCGAGAGATGGTGGAGAAAAGGGTCATTCTTCCATGCTTTACAAGGAGTTCAGAACAATTGGTAGACATTTTTACCAAGGCAGCGAGTTTAAAAGTGTGTGAGTTCATCCATTCAAAGCTTGGACTCATAGATATGTTTCGGCCGTGATTTCCTTAGCCATGGAGTCCACACTCTTTTTCCCTTAGTATGGTTTTGTCCCATGAGGTTTTCCATACTAAGGTTTTTAATGAGGTGGGTCATCATGGTTCCAAGCTTAACCTTTGATTTCTCTACGGTTAAGCTTGAGGGGGAGTGTTGAATAATGAGAGAATACATTAGCTTAAGACCCAAAGAAGAGAAGAGGCCTTATTCAACATATGCAAGCCCATTAAAAAGTCTTCTAGAAGGGTGAAGACTTTGGGTGCACAAGTGGGTGTCTCGGGAAGTGTGAAAAGGAAGGAGATGTGTTTGAATTTCAAATAAGAGATTGGAGGGAAATTGAATGTTGTGAAACCCTTCTTCACCTCCTAATTTCGTGGCTCTCCTCTATATATACATGTTGTACACCCTTTGTAACACTCACTCAATTCTAATGGAAACTTCTCTTTATCTCTCATTCTATTGTTTCTCTTTCAAGCACTCTCAAACTCTCTAATCTTCTATTCCGCAAATTCATCAACCTCAACAAAATGGTGTAGCTGAAAGAAAGAATAGACATCTCATGGAAGTAGCTAGAGCTATGATGTTCCATTCCAACTTGCCAAGAAACTTCTGGGGAGATGCAGTCATGACGGCTTGCTATCTTATCAACCGAATTCCAACAAGAGTCCTAAAGGACGTCTCTCCCTTTGAAGTTTTAAATCACAATAAACCCTATATCAATCACTTACGAGTTCTTGGGTGTTTGTGTTTTGTATTTGTCCCAGGTACTCAGAGGGACAAACTAGAAGCCAAAAGCACAAGATGTGTATTCATAGGCTATTCTACCACTCAAAAGGGGTATAAGTGCTATGACCCCATCCGGAAGTGTACCCTGGTTTCAAGAGATGTGAAGTTCATAGAAAACCAAGGGTACTTTGACAAGAAACAAAATTGGGATAGCGTTAAAGACCTAGCCCGTTCTCCTTCAGATAGAACCGCCAGCTTAGAGTTCTTACTCAATCATTTGGGAAATCCGGCTCCAAGAGACTCTCATCAAGAGCAACCAGATCATCAGCCACAAGAAGGACCAAATTCTGAAAATAACAGTGAAGAAGAAGCAAACAACTTGGATAATGGTAATCAAGACCAAGCTCATCATGAAGAAGAATCCACTGGAGGAATGGAGCCAATGGTTAGTCAAAACCATGAGAGTGAAGAAATTAGTGCTCCTCAGCTTAGAAGAAGTACAAGGCTGAAGTATGGACCAGATCATTGGAAACAAACAAGGGTCTATTACAACAGCCAAGCCGTGGCTCATCCTCTCCAAGCGGTTTGTTCTCTTGCCCTCTTGCCATCAGAACACAAAGCATTCCTTGGAAAGATTGATCAACACCAAATTCCGAGCTCCTATGAAGAAGCAAAAGAACACAAAGAATGGTTAGCTGCTGTGGATGCTGAGATAGGGGCAATGGATAAGAATCATACTTGGGATGAAACTGAGCTTCCAAAGGGAAAGAAGGCAGTAAGTTCCAAGTAGGTATTTACAATCAAATATCAATCTAATGGGGAGATTGAGCGGTACAAAGCCAGATTGGTAGCCAGAGGTTTCACCCAGACATATAGAGCTGATTATACCGATACTTTTGCGCCAGTGGCAAAGCTTCACACAGTTAGGGTCATCTTGTCCTTAGCCACAAATCTATCATGGGATCTATGGCAAATGGACATGAAGAACGCCTTTCTTCAAGGAGAATTGGAAGAAGAAGTGTACATGACTCCACCACCCGGATTAGAACACTCAAGGATTTAGCCGGTCAGAAGCCGACCATACCTTGTTCACTCACCAGAGCTTCCGTGGGCTTATTGTGGTATTGGTTTATGTGGATGACTTGATCATCTCAGGTAGTGATCAAGTTGGGATTCAAGAAACCAAATCCTTCCTTAAGTCTGTTTTTGATATCAAGGACTTGGGAGAGCTTAAGTATTTCCTAGGGATAGAGATATGCCGATCCTCGGAAGGCCTATTTCTATCACAAAGGAAATATTCTCTTGATTTATTGCAGGAGACAAGAAAGCTAGGATCCAAACCAGCTAAGACCCCACTTGAAGATGGCTACAAGGTCAAGAGAAAGGGGGAGAAAGAAGATGATCCGCTTGACAAGCCATTTGAAGACCCAGCACAATATCGGCGCCTAGTTGGTAAGCTCATCTATTTGACTATTACACGGCCTGACTTATGTTTTGCTGTGAATCAGGTTAGCCAACATATGAAGGAACCAACCGTGCATCATTGGAACATGGTGGAAAGAATATTGAGATACATCAAAGGTTCACCTGGCCAAGGAATTTGGATGGGGAAGAATGGCAACACTGAGATAGTTGGATACTGCGATGCGGACTATGCGGGAGACACTATGGATAGGAAGTCTACAACTGGCTACTATACTTTCATTGGAGGCAATCTAGTAACTTGGAAGTCTAAGAAGCAGAAGGTTGTGTCATGCTCAAGTGCGGAGTCAGAATATAGAGCAATGAGGAAGCTGACAAATGAATTAGTTTGGTTGAAGGCTCTTCTCAAGGATGTTGAATTTGCGGAATAGAAGATTAGAGAGTTTGACAGTGCTTGAAAGAGAATCAATAGAGTGAGAGATAAAGAGAAGTTTCCATTAGAATTGAGTGAGTGTTACAAAGGGTGTACAACATGTATATATAGAGGAGAGCCCCGAAATTAGGAGGTGAAGAAGGGTTTCACAAGATTCAATTTCCCTCCAATCTCTTATTTGAAATTCAAACACATCTTTTTCCTTTTCACACTTCCCGAGACACCCACTTGTGCACCCAAAGTCTTCACCCTTCTAGAAGACTTCTTAATGGGCTTGCATATGTTGAATAAGGCTTCTTCTCTTCTTTGGGTCTTAAGCTAATGTATTCTCTCATTATTCAACACTCCCCCTCAAGCTTAACCGTAGAGAAACCAAAGGTTAAGCTTGGAACCATGATGACCCACCTCATTAAAAACCTTAGTATGGAAAACCTCATGGGACAAAACCATACTAAGGGAAAAAGAGTGTGGACTCCATGGCTAAGGAAATCACGGCCGAGACATATCTATGAGTCCAAGCTTTGAATGGATGAACTCACACACTTTTAAACTCGCTGCCTTGGTAAAAATGTCTGCCAATTGTTCTGAACTCCTTGTAAAGCATGGAAGAATGACCCTTTTCTCCACCATCTCTCGCACCTTGTGACAATCCACTTCAATATGCTTTGTCCTCTCATGGAACACTGAGTTGGACGCAATGTGAATAGCAGCTTGGTTGTCACAATGCATTGTGATTGGATCTGCCGATTCAATGCCCAAATCCTTGAGAAGAGCTTTCAGCCATGTTAGCTCATTTGTGAGCTTCTTCATTGCTCTATACTCAGCTTCAGCACTTGAACATGACACAACCTTTTGTTTCTTGCTCTTCCAAGTGACCAGGTTACCTCCAATGAATGTGCAATACCCAGTGGTGGATCTTCTATCCGTTTTGTCTCCAGCCCAGTCAGCATCACAATAACCCACAATTTCTGTGCTTTTGTTGCAACCCATCCAAATGCCTTGACCTGGAGCTCCATTGAGATATTTGAGGATCCGATCCACCATGTTCCAATGATGCACTTTTGGAGCTTGCATATGTTGGCTCACCTGGTTCACAGCAAAACACAAATCAGGACGAGTTATGGTAAGATAAATCAACTTACCAACCATTCTCCGATATTGCTTGACATCTTCAAAAGGTTTATCTTCAAGCTCCCCCTCTCGTATGACTTTGTATCCTTCTTCTAAGGGAGTTTTTGCTGGTTTGGCTCCTAGCTTTCCTGCCCCAGCCAATAGATCAAGAGTGTACTTCCTTTGGGATAAGAAGAGTCCTTCATTGGACCTATAGACTTCAATCCCTAGAAAATATTTTAACTCTCCAAGATCTTTAATATCAAATACAGATTTTAAATATGTTTTTGTATCTTTAATACCTACCTTGTCATTCCCAGAGATGATAATATCATCCACATAAATGAGAATGACTACAATACCTTCTTGGCTTTGCAAGGTGAAAAGTGTATGATCTGCCTCGGACTTCTTGAAGCCTTTACTCTTGAGTGTTGTACTCAACTTGTGGTACCATGCTCGAGGAGATTGCTTCAGTCCATAGATTGCTTTCTTGAGTCTCAACACCTTTCCTGGTGCAATTGAGTCCTCCAAGCCTGGTGGTGGAGTCATGTAGACTTCATCCTCTAGTTCCCCTTGCAAGAATGCATTCTTGACGTCCATCTGCCAAAGATCCCATTTCAAGTTAGTAGCTAAGGATAAAATAACTCTTACCGTATGAAGTTTTGCCACAGGTGCAAATGTGTCAAGGTAGTCCTCTCCATAGGTTTGAGTGAATCCTCTAGCCACCAGCCTAGCCTTGTAACGCTCTGTTTCTCCATCACTTCTATACTTGATAGTGAATATCCATCTAGAGCTTACGGCCTTCTTCCCTTTTGGCAGTTCAGCTTCATCCCAAGTGTGGTTAATTTCCATAGCTTTCTTTTCTTCACCAACAGCATCTCTCCATACTTTAAGCTCCTTGGCTTCTTCATAGGTTGTTGGAATCTCAGCTTCATCCAACTTGCCCATGTAGGCTTGATGTTCCAATGGGAAATGAGCTAGAGTGCAAACAGCTTGAATGGGATGAGCAACTGCCTTGTTGTTGTAGTACACTCGGGTTTGCTTCCAATGTTCTGGTCTAAACCTTTGTCTTGTACTTCTCCTTAAACCCCCTTCTTGATATTGAACTTGAGGTTCTGGCCCTTCAAAGTCAGAATCTGAGGTTTGAGCTTCTTCTTGACTTTCCGGACTCTCTTCACTTTGATCATGAACCGCTTCATTGCGAACTTCTGATTCATTTTGATCATGAATTGTTGAGTCTTGTTGAGCCACTACTGGATCCTCTTGTTTATTGCCTCCCTCAGGATCAAAGGGTATAGTTTCTTCATTTGATTGAGATGTGCTTGTACTAGCTTCTGGCTGATGTAATCCAAGGTTCTCCAAGATTTTTCTCAAATTGCTAGCTCTGTCTGATGATGAGGATGATAGATTCTCCAATTCTTTCCAGTTCTTCTCATCATAGAACCCTTTCGTTTCAACAAACTTCACGTCCCTTGAGACTAGAATCTTCCTTGTTTCCGAAACAAAGCATTTGTAACCTTTTTGTGTTGTGGAGTATCCAATGAACATGCTCTTCACACTTTTAGCTTCCAACTTGTTTCTTTGTTCTCTTGGGATTAATACAAAACAAACACACCCAAACACACGTAAGTGGTTAATGGCGGGTTTAGAGTTGTTTAATACCTCAAATGGAGAGTGATCATCCAAAATTTTTGTTGGCATTCGGTTGATCAAATAGCATGCTGAAACCACAGCATCTCCCCAAAATCTCTTGGGAACACTTGTGTGGAACATCATAGACCGAGCCACTTCCATTAAGTGCCTATTCTTTCTTTCAGCAACTCCATTTTGCTGAGGAGTGTATGGGCAGCTGGTTTGATGGACTATCCCATGGTTTGCTAAGTGTTGTTTGAAGGCATGGCTTGTGTACTCTCCACCATTATCTGATCTAAAAATTTTAATCTTGGCATTATAATGGTTAGTCACATATGCTTGAAAATTTCTAAATGCTTCTAGAACTCTATCTTTGGATGGAAGAAGTGTTAGCCATGTATATTTTGATTTTTCATCTATAAAGGTGACAAAGTATTTATGATGTTCTCTAGATTCACATGGTGAGGTCCAAACATCAGAATGAATTAAATCAAAACACTTTTCATAGATAGTTGGAGACTTGGAAAACACAGATTTACAATGTTTGCCAAGTATACAAGCTTCACATTCATCATTTTTGAAAGAAATCCTAGGCAACAATAGTTCTAATGCTCTAGAGTGCGGATGACCTAGCCTTGCATGCCAAATTGAACTACTAACATTAGAAACATTCAGACTAAAACTACAAAATAAATTGGAGTCCGGCTTGTTATTTTCAAGAACATACAGCTCCTCCTTTGCTACTCCTTTTCCGAGTAGATTCATGGTCTCAATATCCTGAAAGTGTACATCATTAGGACCAAATATAGCATAACAATTCAAATCAGATGTAAATTTCTTTACGGATAACAAATTTGAAGTAAACTTAGGCATGTAGAAAGCGTTTGAATCTTTTCCAAATAACCTAAGATTTCCTACTCCATCAATTGGAATACTATCTCCATTTGCTATAATGACATTACCTACAGCCGGTTTTATGTTACTCATTAGATGTGCATCACTTATCATATGATGTGATGCACCAGAATCTACAATCAAAGGCTTTGAAATGTTTTGAGCATGAAGAGAGTTTCCAGAAACCATACCAGACCTACCAGCCTCTTTCAAGGCTTTGATGAGAGCTTCTAAATCTGATTTCCTCACAAATTCAGATTCTTGTTGATATGGCACCAAAGCTCTCATTTCTCCTTCTTCAGCCCTCTTGGATGTCCCAGCCTGATTCCCAGCCACTTCTTGGGAGACATTAGCTCTTGGTTCCTTCCACCAGCTTGGTTTTAGATGAGGATGGAGCTTCCAGCATTTTTCCTTTGTGTGCCCCTCTTTCTTGCAATGCTCACAAATTGCATTTGATCCCACTTTCTTGTTCTGGTTTGATCCCAACGGTTTGTAAAATCCTTTGTTGGCGTCTCCCAGCTCTACTTTGTTAGCCATAACCAGCTCACCCTTTCCCCCAAATAGACCATGAGATCCTTGCTCCTTTTGTATCTTGGAGCACACTTCATCTAGGCTGGGGAGATTGTCTGCCCTAAGGAGGTGCTTAATGAGATCCTTGTAAGTTGGATTTAAGGTCAATAGCAGACCAAAGACCTTGTCTTGTTCGCGCCTCTCATTTAACACCAAAGGATCAATCGTCCTTGGCCTTAACATTTCTAGTTCAGCCCACAATGATCTGAATTTGCCAAAGTGCTTTGTAAACTCCAAATCTTCTTGGCTTAGATCATTGATAGCCTTCTTGACTATTAATCAAGCATATCATCAAGGGAGGTTAGGGAAGATGGTTGGATTTGGGTGTCCGTACAAGTCCGTACGGATCCGTACAAGTCCGTACGGATCCGTACAAGTCCGTACGGATCCGTACAAGTCCGTACGGATCCGTACAAGTCCGTACGGATCCGTACAAGTCCGTACGGATCCGTACAAGGCTGTACAAGACCGTACAAGACCGTACGACCTAAGGGAGCCTCTGGAACGTTTAAGGAAGTCTTGGAGAGTCTTGGAGAGTCTTCTAGAGTCTTCTAGAAGCTGGGCAATGTTCGGATCATGCACCAAGTCACTAGAGCGTCCAGGTGCATTGGGGCTTGTCCTTGGTCTTCCTTCTTATCCATTTGGTCAAGGAAGGGGCTGGAACCAGGCTGGAACAGGCTGGCATGGTCAAGGGCGCTCCCAAGACTACTCTCCTATTGGCTTGTTCAAATTAAAGTTAAACCTAGGTTCCCTTGTAATTCTCCTATAAATATGCTATGTAATTCACAAAGATCAATAAGAAATTCTTCTCTAATGTTCTACTATGGTTTTCCTTCTAATTTATCTCAAAATCTCTCATTTATAATCTCTAAAATCTAACATGGTATCAGAGCATTGATCTTGCTCCTATCTATTCCGCTTTATTCTTAATTATTCTCCATTATTCTCCATCATTTCTCCATCATTCTCCATCATTTCTCCATCATTTCTCCATCAGTTCTCCATCAGTTCTTGTCATTTCTAGTCATTCTCCAAGCTTTTATTCTTTATTTTCTCCTTTCTCACGCTGCTAGCTTCATTTCTCTCTGAGAGAAATTCCTCAAATCCATTGGTGCTGAGTTGAGAAAGTTGCTAGCTTTGTGATTTTCACTTCTTTTTCTTCCTTTCACGTTGCTAGCTTCATTTCTCTCTGAGAGAAATTCCTCAAATCCATTGGTGCTGAGTTGAGAAAGTTGCTAGCTTTGTGATTAAACACCAAGAAGATCATGGAAAATCTAAAAACCATGATTATTCCGGTTACACTGAAAGGGATCAATTACTTGCTGTGGACAAGAACAACAAAGACTGCTTTGTGTGGAAGAGGTTTGTGGAGACACATTGAGATCACACAAAACCCAAAAGAAGACACACAAGATGAAGAAAATGAGACCAAGACCGAGGAGGAAATCAAATGGTTTCAAGAGGACCAAACGGTGTTGGGTCTCCTTCAAAACTCACTAGACACATCAATCCTAGAGGCATACTCCTATTGTGACACGGCAAAGGAGCTTTGGGATACATTAAAGAATGTTTACGGGAACGTCTCCAACTTGACCCGGGTCTTTGAAGTGAAAAGGGCAATCAACAATCTCAACCAAGAGGATCTAGAATTTACTCAACACTTTGGGAAATTTAGATCTCTTTGGGCTGAATTAGAGATGTTACGTCCAAGCACTAAGGATTTTTCAATCATTGAAGAAAGGAGAGAACAAGATAAGGTCTTTGGTTTACTTCTCACACTCAATCCAGCATTTAATGTTAGATTTTAGAGATTATAAATGAGAGATTTTGAGATAAATTAGAAGGAAAACCATAGTAGAACATTAGAGAAGAATTTCTTATTGATCTTTGTGAATTACATAGCATATTTATAGGAGAATTACAAGGGAACCTAGGTTTAACTTTAATTTGAACCAGCCAATAGGAGAGTAGTCTTGGGAGCGCCCTTGACCATGCCAGCCTGTTCCAGCCTGGTTCCAGCCCCTTCCTTGACCAAATGGATAAGAAGGAAGACCAAGGACAAGCCCCAATGCACCTGGACGCTCTAGTGACTTGGTGCATGATCCGAACATTGCCCAGCTTCTAGAAGACTCTAGAAGACTCTCCAAGACTCTCCAAGACTTCCTTAAACGTTTCGGAGGCTCCCTTAGGTCGTACGGTCTTGTACGGTCTTGTACGGCCTTGTACGGATCCGTACGGACTTGTACGGACTTGTACGGATCCGTACGGACTTGTACGGACACCCAAATCCAACCATCTTCCCTAAGCTCCCTTGATGATATGCTTGATTAATACTCCCCCTCAAACTTAGCCGGAGTGTCGGAATGAAGGCTAAGTTTGGAAACCGGGACTACCACCTCATTAAAAACCTTACCAAGGAAAATCCAGTGGGACAAAACCTTGGGAAGGGAAAAAGAGTGTGGTCTTCCCGGAACAGGCAAGTATTATCAAGGATGAGTAAGGTCTACTAACCCAAGTTTGCTATGGATGTGGTTGCAAACTTTGAGGCTAGCAGCCTTGGTGAAGATGTCAGCCAGCTGGTCTTCACTCTTGGTGTAGCATGGAAGTATCACTCCTTCTATGATCTTCTCTCTAACCTTGTGGCAGTCAATCTCAATGTGCTTGGTCCTCTCGTGAAATACTGGATTCGTTGCTATATGAATGGCTGCCTGATTGTCACAATGCATCGTGATAGGACTTGAAGTTTCTATGCCGAGATCTTTGAGAAGTGCTTTCAACCAAACTAATTCATTTGTCAGCTTCCTCATTGCTCTATATTCTGACTCTGCACTCGAGCATGACACAACCTTCTGCTTCTTAGACTTCCAAGT
Source organism: Cardamine chenopodiifolia (assembly GCA_963922655.1). NCBI lineage: Eukaryota > Viridiplantae > Streptophyta > Magnoliopsida > Brassicales > Brassicaceae > Cardamine > Cardamine chenopodiifolia. The sequence continues at coordinate 13,636,415 of OZ000481.1, read as the reverse complement.
CACTAGATTGCCTCCAATGAAAGTACAGTAGCCAGTTGTGGACTTTCTATCCATAGTGTCTCCAGCATAGTCTGCATCGCAATATCCAACTATCTCAGTGTTGCCATTCTTCCCCATCCAGATTCCTTGGCCTGGTGATCCTTTGATGTATCTCAAAATTCTTTCCACCATGTTCCAATGATGCACGGTTGGTTCTTTCATATGTTGGCTAACCTGATTCACAGCAAAACATAAGTCAGGCCGTGTAATAGTCAAGTAGATGAGCTTACCAACTAGGCGCCGATATTGTGCTGGGTCTTCAAATGGCTTGTCAAGCGGATCATCTTCTTTCTCCCCCTTTCTCTTGACCTTGTAGCCATCTTCAAGTGGAGTCTTAGCTGGTTTGGATCCTAGCTTTCCTGTCTCCTGCAATAAATCAAGAGAATATTTTCTTTGTGATAGAAATAGGCCTTCCGTGGATCGGCATATCTCTATCCCTAGGAAATACTTGAGTTCTCCCAAGTCCTTGATATCAAAAACAGACTTAAGGAAGGATTTGGTTTCTTGAACCCCAACTTGATCACTACCTGAGATGATCAAGTCATCCACATAAACCAATACCACAATAAGCCCACGGGAGTTCTGGTGAGTGAACAAGGTATGGTCAGCTTCTGACCGGCTAAATCCTCGAGCAACAAGAGTGAAGCTCAGTTTATGATACCAGGCCCTCGGTGATTGCTTTAATCCATAAATTGCCTTTCTTAACCGTAAGACTTTTCCGGGGCTGATTGTGTGCTCTAATCCGGGTGGTGGAGTCATGTACACTTCTTCTTCCAATTCTCCTTGAAGAAAGGCGTTCTTCACGTCCATTTGCCATAGATCCCATGATAGATTTGTGGCTAAGGACAAGATAACCCTAACTGTGTGAAGCTTTGCCACGGGCGCAAAGGTATCGGTATAATCAGCTCCATATGTCTGGGTGAAACCTCTGGCTACCAATCTGGCTTTGTACCGCTCAATCTCCCCATTAGATTGATATTTTATTGTAAATACCCACTTGGAACTTACTGCCTTCTTTCCCTTTGGAAGCTCCGTTTCATCCCAAGTATGATTCTTATCCATTGCTCCTATCTCAGCATCCACCGCAGCTAACCATTCTTTGTGTTCTTTTGCTTCTTCATAGGAGCTTGGAATTTGGTGTTGATCAATCTTCCCAAGGAATGCTTGGTGTTCTGATGGCAAGAGGGCAAGAGAACAGACCGCTTGGAGAGGATGAGCCACGGCTTGGCTGTTGTAATAGACCCTTGTTTGTTTCCAATGATCTGGTCCATACTTCAGCCTTGTGCTTCTTCTAAGCTGAGGAGCACTAATTTCTTCACTCTCATGGTCTTGACTAACCATTGGCTCCATTCCTCCAGTGACTTCTTCTTCATGATGATCTTGTTCTTGATTACCATTATCTAAGTTGTTTGCTTCCTCTTCATTGTTATTTTCGGAATTTGGTCCTCCTTGCGGTTCCTGCTCCGGTTGCTCTTGTTGAGAGTCCCTTGGAGAAGGATTTCCCAGATGATTGAGTATGAACTCTAAGCTGCCGGCTCTATCTGAAGGAGAGCGGGCTAGGTCTTTAACATTATCCCAATTCTGCTTCTTGTCAAAGTATCCTTGGTTTTCTATGAACTTCACGTCTCTTGAAACCAGGGTACACTTCCGGATGGGGTCATAACACTTATACCCCTTTTGAGTAGTAGAATAGCCTATGAATACACATCTTGTGCTTTTGGCTTCTAGTTTGTCCCTCTGAGTACCTGGGACAAATACAAAACACAAACATCCAAGAACTCGTAAGTGATTGATAAAGGGTTTATTGTGATTTAAAACTTCAAAGGGAGAGACGTCCTTTAGGACTCTTGTTGGAATTCGGTTGATAAGATAGCAGGCCGTCATGACTGCATCTCCCCAGAAGTTTCTTGGCAGGTTGGAATGGAACATCATGGCTCTAGCTACTTCCATGAGATGCCTATTCTTTCTTTCAGCTACACCATTTTGTTGAGGTGTGTATGGGCAGCTTGTTTGGTGGATTATTCCATGCTTAGCTAAGTGTTCTTTGAATTTGTGGCTTGTATATTTCCCTCCATTATCCGTTCGAAGTACCTTAACATTTGTTTTGAATTGATTAGTAATGTAGTTCTGAAAATTAATGAAAGCGTCAAATACTCTATCTTTAGATGGCATTAAGGTGATCCAAGTGTATTTCGACTTTTCATCAATAAATGTCACAAAGTACTTATTATTATCTCTTGATAAACATGGGGAAGTCCATACATCCGAGTGGACCAAATCAAAACATTTTTCATATATGGTAGAGGACTTAGGAAATACACTTTTACAATGTTTTCCTAAAATACAAGACTCACAAACCGAGTTATTAAACGAAATATTAGGCAATATTATTTCCAAGGCACGCGAGTGAGGATGTCCCAATCTAGCGTGCCATATTGCATTAGAACTACTAGCTAAGCATGAATTAAAACTTGATAAAGTAGGATTGTTTGAAGAATCTTCTAAGATGTATAAGTCTCCTTTTGTGTTTCCTTCTCCAAGAACCCTTCCGGTCTTAATATCCTGAAAATGGAAACTATTAGGCCCAAAGATAGCATAAGCATCAAGATCAGTAGTAGCTCTCTTAACCGATACAAGATTCGAAGTGAAAGATGGCATGTAGAAAGCTTGAGATTCTTTGTCAAATAGTCTTAAACTTCCTATCCCTTTAACCGGTATTTTATCACCATTAGCAATCACTACATTTCCACTAGCAGTTTTAATGTTACTAATCAAATTTGGATTACTAATCATGTGATGAGAAGCTCCGGAATCAATAACAAGAGAAGTGCTAGTTTTAGTAGGTTTAGTAGCAAAGTAGGTGATACCGGACTCCTTTAGTGCAGCAATGGATCGAATGAGTGCCTCTAGGTCTGACTTGCGCATCACGTCATTCGAGTATGCTACCATGGCCATCTCATCTCCTTGCTTTGAGTTTTTGGTTTGAGGTTGTTTGGTTGCGGTTGAGGAGCTTGGCGCTTCTTGTGCTTGATGAGCTTGAAACTTCCTTGGTTTGAACTTCCTTGGTTTGAACTCCCTTGGTTGCCAATCTTTGGGCTTGAGATGTGGATGAAGGATCCATCAATCCTCCCTTGTATGACCATCTTTCTTGCAATGATCGCATGTTTTCCTATTCTTGCCTTTGTAGCCATGACTTGGTTGGTAATTGCCTTTATTAGCCGTTGGGAGTTCTTGTTTTCTACTAAAGAGACCAAAGGACCCTTGTTCCTTTTGAATTTGTGCACAAACTACATCGAGGCTAGGGAGCTTCTCCGATCTCAAGATGTGTTTTATGAGGTCATTAAATGCCGGATTGAGTGTGAGAAGTAAACCAAAGACCTTATCTTGTTCTCTCCTTTCTTCAATGATTGAAAAATCCTTAGTGCTTGGACGTAACATCTCTAATTCAGCCCAAAGAGATCTAAATTTCCCAAAGTGTTGAGTAAATTCTAGATCCTCTTGGTTGAGATTGTTGATTGCCCTTTTCACTTCAAAGACCCGGGTCAAGTTGGAGACGTTCCCGTAAACATTCTTTAATGTATCCCAAAGCTCCTTTGCCGTGTCACAATAGGAGTATGCCTCTAGGATTGATGTGTCTAGTGAGTTTTGAAGGAGACCCAACACCGTTTGGTCCTCTTGAAACCATTTGATTTCCTCCTCGGTCTTGGTCTCATTTTCTTCATCTTGTGTGTCTTCTTTTGGGTTTTGTGTGATCTCAATGTGTCTCCACAAACCTCTTCCACACAAAGCAGTCTTTGTTGTTCTTGCCCACAGCAAGTAATTGATCCCTTTGAGTGTAACCGGAATGATCATGGTTTTTAGATTTTCCATGATCTTCTTGGTGTTTAATCACAAAGCTAGCAACTTTCTCAACTCAGCACCAATGGATTTGAGGAATTTCTCTCAGAGAGAAATGAAGCTAGCAACGTGAAAAGAAGAAAAAGAAGTGAAAATCACAAAGCTAGCAACTTTCTCAACTCAGCACCAATGGATTTGAGGAATTTCTCTCAGAGAGAAATGAAGCTAGCAGCGTGAGAAAGGAGAAAATAAAGAATAAAAGCTTGGAGAATGACTAGAAATGACAAGAACTGATGGAGAACTGATGGAGAAATGATGGAGAAATGATGGAGAATGATGGAGAAATGATGGAGAATAATGGAGAATAATTAAGAATAAAGCAGAATAGATAGGAGCAAGATCAATGCTCTGATACCATGTTAGATTTTAGAGATTATAAATGAGAGATTTTGAGATAAATTAGAAGGAAAACCATAGTAGAACATTAGAGAATAATTTCTTATTGATCTTTGTGAATTACATAGCATATTTATAGGAGAATTACAAGGGAACCTAGGTTTAACTTTAATTTGAACCAGCCAATAGGAGAGTAGTCTTGGGAGCGCCCTTGACCATGCCAGCCTGTTCCAGCCTGGTTCCAGCCCCTTCCTTGACCAAATGGATAAGAAGGAAGACCAAGGACAAGCCCCAATGCACCTGGACGCTCTAGTGACTTGGTGCATGATCCGAACATTGCCCAGCTTCTAGAAGACTCTAGAAGACTCTCCAAGACTCTCCAAGACTTCCTTAAACGTTTCGGAGGCTCCCTTAGGTCGTACGGTCTTGTACGGTCTTGTACGGCCTTGTACGGATCCGTACGGACTTGTACGGATCCGTACGGACTTGTACGGACACCCAAATCCAACCATCTTCCCTAAGCTCCCTTGATGATATGCTTGATTAATATTTAATGACCTCATAAAACACATCTTGAGATCGGAGAAGCTCCCTAGCCTCGATGTAGTTTGTGCACAAATTCAAAAGGAACAAGGGTCCTTTGGTCTCTTTAGTAGAAAACAAGAGCTCCCAACGGCTAATAAAGGCAATTACCAACCAAGTCATGGCTACAAAGGCAAGAATAGGAAAACATGCGATCATTGCAAGAAAGATGGTCATACAAGGGAGGATTGCTGGATCCTTCATCCACATCTCAAGCCCAAAGATTGGCAACCAAGGGAGTTCAAACCAAGGAAGTTTCAAGCTCATCAAGCACAAGAAGCGCCAAGCTCCTCAACCACAACCAAACAACCTCAAACCGAAAACTCAAAGCAAGGAGATGAGATGGCCATGGTAGCATACTCGAATGACGTGGTGCGCAAGTCAGACCTAGAGGCACTCATTCGATCCATTGCTGCACTAAAGGAGTCCGGTATCACCTACTTTGCTACTAAACCTACTAAAACTAGCACTTCTCTTGTTATTGATTCCGGAGCTTCTCATCACATGATTAGTAATCCAAATTTGATTAGTAACATTAAAACTGCTAGTGGAAATGTAGTGATTGCTAATGGTGATAAAATACCGGTTAAAGGGATAGGAAGTTTAAGACTATTTGACAAAGAATCTCAAGCTTTCTACATGCCATCTTTCACTTCGAATCTTGTATCGGTTAAGAGAGCTACTACTGATCTTGATGCTTATGCTATCTTTGGGCCTAATAGTTTCCATTTTCAGGATATTAAGACCGGAAGGGTTCTTGGAGAAGGAAACACAAAAGGAGACTTATACATCTTAGAAGATTCTTCAAACAATCCTACTTTATCAAGTTTTAATTCATGCTTAGCTAGTAGTTCTAATGCAATATGACACGCTAGATTGGGACATCCTCACTCGCGTGCCTTGGAAATAATATTGCCTAATATTTCGTTTAATAACTCGGTTTGTGAGTCTTGTATTTTAGGAAAACATTGTAAAAGTGTATTTCCTAAGTCCTCTACCATATATGAAAAATGTTTTGATTTGGTCCACTCGGATGTATGGACTTCCCCATGTTTATCAAGAGATAATAATAAGTACTTTGTGACATTTATTGATGAAAAGTCGAAATACACTTGGATCACCTTAATGCCATCTAAAGATAGAGTATTTGACGCTTTCATTAATTTTCAGAACTACATTACTAATCAATTCAAAACAAATGTTAAGGTACTTCGAACGGATAATGGAGGGGAATATACAAGTCACAAATTCAAAGAACACTTAGCTAAGCATGGAATAATCCACCAAACAAGCTGCCCATACACACCTCAACAAAATGGTGTAGCTGAAAGAAAGAATAGGCATCTCATGGAAGTAGCTAGAGCCATGATGTTCCATTCCAACCTGCCAAGAAACTTCTGGGGAGATGCAGTCATGACGGCCTGCTATCTTATCAACCGAATTCCAACAAGAGTCCTAAAGGACGTCTCTCCCTTTGAAGTTTTAAATCACAATAAACCCTTTATCAATCACTTACGAGTTCTTGGATGTTTGTGTTTTGTATTTGTCCCAGGTACTCAGAGGGACAAACTAGAAGCCAAAAGCACAAGATGTGTATTCATAGGCTATTCTACTACTCAAAAGGGGTATAAGTGTTATGACCCCATCCGGAAGTGTACCCTGGTTTCAAGAGACGTGAAGTTCATAGAAAACCAAGGATACTTTGACAAGAAGCAGAATTGGGATAATGTTAAAGACCTAGCCCGCTCTCCTTCAGATAGAGCCGGCAGCTTAGAGTTCATACTCAATCATCTGGGAAATCCTTCTCCAAGGGACTCTCAACAAGAGCAACCGGAGCAGGAACCGCAAGGAGGACCAAATTCCGAAAATAACAATGAAGAGGAAGCAAACAACTTAGATAATGGTAATCAAGAACAAGATCATCATGAAGAAGAAGTCACTGGAGGAATGGAGCCAATGGTTAGTCAAGACCATGAGAGTGAAGAAATTAGTGCTCCTCAGCTTAGAAGAAGCACAAGGCTGAAGTATGGACCAGATCATTGGAAACAAACAAGGGTCTATTACAACAGCCAAGCCGTGGCTCATCCTCTCCAAGCGGTCTGTTCTCTTGCCCTCTTGCCATCAGAACACCAAGCATTCCTTGGGAAGATTGATCAACACCAAATTCCGAGCTCCTATGAAGAAGCAAAAGAACACAAAGAATGGTTAGCTGCGGTGGATGCTGAGATAGGAGCAATGGATAAGAATCATACTTGGGATGAAACGGAGCTTCCAAAGGGAAAGAAGGCAGTAAGTTCCAAGTGGGTATTTACAATAAAATATCAATCTAATGGGGAGATTGAGCGGTACAAAGCCAGATTGGTAGCCAGAGGTTTCACCCAGACATATGGAGCTGATTATACCGATACCTTTGCGCCCGTGGCAAAGCTTCACACAGTTAGGGTTATCTTGTCCTTAGCCACAAATCTATCATGGGATCTATGGCAAATGGACGTGAAGAACGCCTTTCTTCAAGGAGAATTGGAAGAAGAAGTGTACATGACTCCACCACCCGGATTAGAGCACACAATCAGCCCCGGAAAAGTCCTAAGGTTAAGAAAGGCAATTTATGGTCTAAAGCAATCACCAAGGGCGTGGTATCATAAACTGAGCTTCACTCTTGTTGCTCGAGGATTTAGCCGGTTAGAAGCCGACCATACCTTGTTCACTCACCAGAGCTCCCGTGGGCTTATTGTGGTATTGGTTTATGTGGATGACTTGATCATCTCAGGTAGTGATCAAGTTGGGGTTCAAGAAACCAAATCCTTCCTTAAGTCTGTTTTTGATATCAAGGACTTGGGAGAACTCAAGTATTTCCTAGGGATAGAGATATGCCAATCCACGGAAGGCCTATTTCTATCACAAAGGAAATATTCTCTTGATTTATTGCAGGAGACAGGAAAGCTAGGATCCAAACCAGCTAAGACTCCACTTGAAGATGGCTACAAGGTCAAGAGAAAGGGGGAGAAAGAAGATGATCCGCTTGACAAGCCATTTGAAGACCCAGCACAATATCGGCGCCTAGTTGGTAAGCTCATCTACTTGACTATTACACGGCCTGACTTATGTTTTGCTGTGAATCAGGTTAGCCAACATATGAAAGAACCAACCGTGCATCATTGGAACATGGTGGAAAGAATTTTGAGATACATCAAAGGATCACCAGGCCAAGGAATCTGGATGGGGAAGAATGGCAACACTGAGATAGTTGGATATTGCGATGCAGACTATGCTGGAGACACTATGGATAGAAAGTCCACAACTGGCTACTGTACTTTCATTGGAGGCAATCTAGTGACTTGGAAGTCTAAGAAGCAGAAGGTTGTGTCATGCTCGAGTGCAGAGTCAGAATATAGAGCAATGAGGAAGCTCACAAATGAATTAGTCTGGTTGAAAGCACTTCTCAAAGATCTCGGCATAGAAACTTCAAGTCCTATCACGATGCATTGTGACAATCAGGCAGCCATTCATATAGCAACGAATCCAGTATTTCACGAGAGGACCAAGCACATTGAGATCGACTGCCACAAGGTTAGAGAGAAGATCATAGAAGGAGTGATACTTCCATGCTACACCAAGAGTGAAGACCAACTGGCTGACATCTTCACCAAGGCTGCTAGCCTCAAAGTTTGCAACCACATCCATAGCAAACTTGGGTTAGTAGACCTTACTCATCCTTGATAATACTTGTCTGTTCCGGGAAGACCACACTCTTTTTCCCTTCCCAAGGTTTTGTCCCACTGGGTTTTCCTTGGTAAGGTTTTTAATGAGGTGGTAGTCCCGGTTCCCAAACTTAGCCTTCATTCCGACACTCCGGCTAAGTTTGAGGGGGAGTATTAATCAAGCATATCATCAAGGGAGGTTAGGGAAGATGGTTGGATTTGGGTGTCCGTACAAGTCCGTACGGATCCGTACAAGTCCGTACGGATCCGTACAAGGCCGTACAAGACCGTACAAGACCGTACGACCTAAGGGAGCCTCTGGAACGTTTAAGGAAGTCTTGGAGAGTCTTGGAGAGTCTTCTAGAGTCTTCTAGAAGCTGGGCAATGTTCGGATCATGCACCAAGTCACTAGAGCGTCCAGGTGCATTGGGGCTTGTCCTTGGTCTTCCTTCTTATCCATTTGGTCAAGGAAGGGGCTGGAACCAGGCTTATCACAACTCAAGAGTCAATGACTTTGAGGACTAAGTCTCAGAGTGAAAAATGATTGACAAAGAGTATTCCCAGAATTTTAGAGTGAAAAAGAAAATTTTAGAGAACCTTCAAGAAATACACTTTTTCAGCCTTTTCACAACTCAAGAGTCAATGACTTTGAGGACTAAGTCTCAGAGTGAAAAAGGATTGACAAAGAATATTCCCAGAATTTTAAAGAAAGAGATTTGAAAATGGGATAACAAGAGCTTGATTTAGTTAAGAACCTTGCTCTGATACCATGTTGAATTTGCGGAATAGAAGATTAGAGAGTTTGACAGTGCTTGAAAGAGAAACAATAGAGTGAGAGATAAAGAGAAGTTTCCATTAGAATTGAGTGAGTGTTACAAAGGGTGTACAACATGTATATATAGAGGAGAGCCACGAAATTAGGAGGTGAAGAAGGGTTTCACAAGATTCAATTTTCCTCCAATCTCTTATTTGAAATTCAAACACATCTCCTTCCTTTTCACACTTCCCGAGACACCCACTTGTGCACCCAAAGTCTTCACCCTTCTAGAAGACTTCTTAATGGGCTTGCATATGTTGAATAAGGCCTCTTCTCTTCTTTGGGTCTTAAGCTCATGTATTCTCTCATTATTCAACAAAGGATCTTGGCATAGAAACTTCAAGTCCCATCACAATGCATTGTGACAATCAGGCAGCCATTCATATAGCAACCAATCCAGTATTTCACGAGAGGACCAAGCACATTGAGATTGACTGCCACAAAGTTAGAGAGAAGATCATAGAAGGAGTGATACTTCCATGTTACACCAAGAGTGAAGACCAGTTGGCTGACATCTTCACCAAGGCTGCTAGCCTCAAAGTTTGCAACCACATCCACAACAAACTTGGGTTAGTAGACCTTACTCATCCTTGATAATACTTGCCTGTTCCGGGAAGACCACACTCTTTTTCCCTTACCAAGGTTTTGTCCCACTGGGTTTTCGTTGGTAAGGTTTTTAATGAGGTGGTAGTCCCGGTTCCCAAACTTAGCCTTCATTCCAACACTCCGGCTAAGTTTGAAGGGGAGTATTAATCAAGCTTATCATCAAGGGAGCTTAGGGAAGATGGTTGGATTTGGGTGTCCGTACAAGTCCGTACGGATCCGTACAAGTCCGTACGGATCTGTACAAGTCCGTACAAGTCCGTACGGATCCGTAAAAGGCCGTACAAGACCGTACTGTTGAATTTGCGGAATAGAAGATTAGAGAGTTTGAGAGTGCTTGAAAGAGAAACAATAGAATGAGAGATAAAGAGAAGTTTCCATTAGAATTGAGTGGATGTTACAAAGGGTGTACAACATGTATATATAGAGGATAGCCACGAAATTAGGAGGTGGAGAAGGGTTTCACAACATTCAATTTTCCTCCAATCTCTTATTTGAAATTCAAACACATCTCCTTCCTTTTCACACTTCCCGAGACACCCACTTGTGCACCCAAAGTCTTCACCCTTCTAGAAGACTTCTTAATGGGCTTGCATATGTTGAATAAGGCCTCTTCTCTTCTTTGGGTCTTAAGCTAATGTATTCTCTCATTATTCAACACTCCCCCTCAAGCTTAACCGTAGAGAAACCAAAGGTTAAGCTTGGAACCATGATGACCCACCTCATTAAAAACCTTAGTATGGAAAACCTCATGGGACAAAACCATACTAAGGGAAAAAGAGTGTGGACTCCATGGCTAAGGAAATCACGGCCGAGACATATCTATGAGTCCAAGCTTTGAATGGATGAACTCACACACTTTTAAACTCGCTGCCTTGGTAAAAATGTCTGCCAATTGTTCTGAACTCCTTGTAAAGCATGGAAGAATGACCCTTTTCTCCACCATCTCTCGCACCTTGTGACAATCCACTTCAATATGCTTTGTCCTCTCATGGAACACTGAGTTGGACGCAATGTGAATAGCAGCTTGGTTGTCACAATGCATTGTGATTGGATCTGCCGATTCAATGCCCAAATCCTTGAGAAGAGTTTTCAGCCATGTTAGCTCATTTGTGAGCTTCCTCATTGCTCTATACTCAGCTTCAGCACTTGAACATGACACAACCTTTTGTTTCTTGCTCTTCCAAGTGACCAGGTTACCTCCAATGAATGTGCAATACCCAGTGGTGGATCTTCTATCCGTTTTGTCTCCAGCCCAGTCAGCATCACAATAACCCACAATTTCCGTGCTTTTGTTACAACCCATCCAAATGCCTTGACCCGGAGCTCCTTTGAGATATTTGAGGATCCGATCCACCATGTTCCAATGATGCACTTTTGGAGCTTGCATATGTTGGCTCACCTGGTTCACAGCAAAACACAAATCAGGACGAGTTATGGTAAGATAAATCAACTTACCAACCATTCTCCGATATTGCTTGACATCTTCAAAAGGTTTATCTTCAAGCTCCCCCTCTCGTATGACTTTGTATCCTTCTTCTAAGGGAGTCTTTGCTGGTTTGGCTCCTAGCTTTCCTGCCCCAGCCAATAGATCAAGAGTGTACTTCCTTTGGGATAAGAAGAGTCCTTCATTGGACCTATAGACTTCAATCCCTAGAAAATATTTCAACTCTCCAAGATCTTTAATATCAAATACAGATTTTAAATATGCTTTTGTATCTTTAATACCTACCTTGTCATTCCCAGAGATGATAATATCATCCACATAAATGAGAATGACTACAATACCTTCTTGGCTTTGCAAGGTGAAAAGTGTATGATCTGCCTCGGACTTCTTGAAGCCTTTACTCTTGAGTGTTGTACTCAACTTGTGGTACCATGCTCGAGGAGATTGCTTCAGTCCATAGATTGCTTTCTTGAGTCTCAACACCTTTCCTGGTGCAATTGAGTCCTCCAAGCCTGGTGGTGGAGTCATGTAGACTTCATCCTCTAGTTCCCCTTGCAAGAATGCATTCTTGACGTCCATCTGCCAAAGATCCCATTTCAAGTTAGTAGCTAAGGATAAAATAACTCTTACCGTATGAAGTTTTGCCACAGGTGCAAATGTGTCAAGGTAGTCCTCTCCATAGGTTTGAGTGAATCCTCTAGCCACCAGCCTAGCCTTGTAACGCTCTATTTCTCCATCACTTCTATACTTGATAGTGAAGATCCATCTAAAGCTTACGGCCTTCTTCCCTTTTGGCAGTTCAGCTTCATCCCAAGTGTGGTTAATTTCCATAGCTTTCTTTTCTTCACCAACAGCATCTCTCCATACTTTAAGCTCCTTGGCTTCTTCATAGGTTGTTGGAATCTCAGCTTCATCCAACTTGCCCATGTAGGCTTGATGTTCCAATGGGAAATGAGCTAGAGTGCAAACAGCTTGAATGGGATGAGCAACTGCCTTGTTGTTGTAGTACACTCGGGTTTGCTTCCAATGTTCTGGTCCAAACCTTTGTCTTGTACTTCTCCTTAAACCCCCTTCTTGATATTGAACTTGAGGTTCTGGCCCTTCAAAGTCAGAATCTGAGGTTTGAGCTTCTTCTTGACTTTCCGGACTCTCTTCACTTTGATCATGAACCGCTTCATTGCGAACTTCTGATTCATTTTGATCATGAATTGTTGAGTCTTGTTGAGCCACTACTGGATCCTCTTGTTTATTGCCTCCCTCAGGATCAAAGGGTATAGTTTCTTCATTTGATTGAGATGTGCTTGTACTAGCTTCTGGCTGATGTAATCCAAGGTTCTCCAAGATTTTTCTCAAATTGCTAGCTCGGTCTGATGATGAGGATGATAGATTCTCCAATTCTTTCCAGTTCTTCTCATCATAGAACCCTTTCGTTTCAACAAACTTCACGTCCCTTGAGACTAGAATCTTTCTTGTTTCCGGAACAAAGCATTTGTAACCTTTTTGTGTTGTGGAGTATCCAATGAACATGCTCTGTTGATTTTAAGGAGAATAAACTAGAATTAGAAAATATCAAGAACTCAATGAGATTGAAGATGGCTGAGAGAGATTTCTGGAATATTTTTTCTTGTTATTATATCAATTCAGCTCGGTTTACATTGCATATATGTAAGAGAAAAAATTCAAACAACAAGACACAGGAATTTACAATGGTTAAAAGACTAACACCTTTAGCTTCCTAAAATGGTTAAACATGCTAAGATCAAGGCCTGGGCGTGTTTCTTCTTTGGGTGAGGAGCATGGAGCCTGCCTTTACCCAATGGCTCCTCATGTGCTTCTTCTTGGTTTTTCAACCCTTTGATCTGCTTAGAATTCAACCAAGAATCCTTCCTTCTAGTTACATCCCAATGTCTAGTTTTGCCACTCATTAAATCATCAGCTCCACTCTTTTCCTTACTTGTTGCATACGGCACTTCTCCCTTAGTCTTAGAGCATTCGCCAAGTTCCCAGATACTTGCTATGCACTCCAGCTCCTTGCCTTTGTTATTATGTGAACTCGCATTGCTACTTCCCATGTGTTAGATTTTAGAGATTATAAATGAGAGCTTTTGAGATAAACTAGAAGAAACACCATAGTAGAATATTAGAGAAGAATTTCTTATTGATCTTTGTGAAATACATAGCATATTTATAGGAGAATTACAAGGGAACCTAGGTTTAACTTTAATTTGAACCAGCCAATAGGAGTGTAGTCTTTGGGCGTCCTTGACCATGCCAGCCTGTTTCCAGCCCCTTCCTTGACCAAATGGATAAGAAGGAAGACCAAGGACAAGGTGCCAATGCACCTGGATACTCAAGTGGCTTGGTGCATGGTCCAAACGTTTCCAAGCTTCTAGAAGACTCTCGAAGGCTTCCTCAAATGTTCCGGAGGCTCGCTAAGGTTGTACGGTCTTGTACGGCCTTGTACGGATCCGTACGGACTTATACGGACTTGTACGGATCCGTACAGACTTGTACGGACACCCAAATCCAACCATCTTCCCTAAGCTCCCTTGATGATAAGCTTGATTAATACTCCCCCTCAAACTTAGCCGGAGTGTTGGAATGAAGGCTAAGTTTGGGAACCGGGACTACCACCTCATTAAAAACCTTACCAAGGAAAACCCAGTAGGACAAAACCTTGGTAAGGGAAAAAGAGTGTGGTCTTCCCGGAACAGGCAAGTATTATCAAGGATGAGTAAGGTCTACTAACCCAAGTTTGCTGTGGATGTGGTTGCAAACTTTGAGGCTAGCAGCCTTGGTGAAGATGTCAGCCAACTGGTCTTCACTCTTGGTGTAACATGGAAGTATCACTCCTTCTATGATCTTCTCTCTAACTTTGTGGCAGTCAATCTCAATGTGCTTGGTCCTCTCGTGAAATACTGGATTGGTTGCTATATGAATGGCTGCCTGATTGTCACAATGCATTGTGATGGGACTTGAAGTTTCTATGCCAAGATCCTTGAGAAGAGCCTTCAACCAAACTAATTCATTTGTCAGCTTCCTCATTGCTCTATATTCTGACTCCGCACTTGAGCATGACACAACCTTCTGCTTCTTAGACTTCCAAGTTACTAGATTGCCTCCAATGAAAGTACAGTAGCCAGTTGTAGACTTCCTATCCATAGTGTCTCCCGCATAGTCCGCATCGCAGTATCCAACTATCTCAGTGTTGCCATTCTTCCCCATCCAAATTCCTTGGCCCGGTGAACCTTTGATGTATCTCAATATTCTTTCCACCATGTTCCAATGATGCACGGTTGGTTCCTTCATATGTTGGCTAACCTGATTCACAACAAAACATAAGTCAGGCCGTGTAATAGTCAAATAGATGAGCTTACCAACTAGGCGCCGATATTGTGCTGTGTCTTCAAATGGCTTGTCAAGCGGATCATCTTCTTTCTCCCCCTTTCTCTTGACCTTGTAGCCATCTTCAAGTGGGGTCTTAGCTGGTTTGGATCCTAGCTTTCTTGTCTCCTGCAATAAATCAAGAGAATATTTCCTTTGTGATAGAAATAGGCCTTCCGAGGATCGGCATATCTCTATCCCTAGGAAATACTTAAGCTCTCCCAAGTCCTTGATATCAAAAACAGACTTAAGGAAGGATTTGGTTTCTTGAATCCCAACTTGATCACTACCTGAGATGATCAAGTCATCCACATAAACCAATACCACAATAAGCCCACGGGAGCTCTGGTGAGTGAACAAGGTATGGTCGGCTTCTGACCGGCTAAATCCTCGAGCAACAAGAGTGAAGCTCAGTTTATGATACCAGGCCCTTGGTGATTGCTTTAGACCATAAATTGCCTTTCTTAACCTTAGGACTTTTCCGGGGCTGATTGAGTGTTCTAATCCAGGTGGTGGAGTCATGTACACTTCTTCTTCCAATTCTCCTTGAAGAAAGGCGTTCTTCACGTCCATTTGCCATAGATCCCATGATAGATTTGTGGCTAAGGACAAGATGACCCTAACTGTGTGAAGCTTTGCCACTGGCGCAAAAGTATCGGTATAATCAGCTCCATATGTCTGGGTGAAACCTCTGGCTACCAATCTGGCTTTGTACCGCTCAATCTCCCCATTAGATTGATATTTGATTGTAAATACCCACTTGGAACTTACTGCCTTCTTTCCCTTTGGAAGCTCAGTTTCATCCCAAGTATGATTCTTATCCATTGCCCCTATCTCAGCATCCACAGCAGCTAACCATTCTTTGTGTTCTTTTGCTTCTTCATAGGAGCTCGGAATTTGGTGTTGATCAATCTTTCCAAGGAATGCTTTGTGTTCTGATGGCAAGAGGGCAAGAGAACAAACCGCTTGGAGAGGATGAGCCACGGCTTGGCTGTTGTAATAGACCCTTGTTTGTTTCCAATGATCTGGTCCATACTTCAGCCTTGTACTTCTTCTAAGCTGAGGAGCACTAATTTCTTCACTCTCATGGTCTTGACTAACCATTGGCTCCATTCCTCCAGTGGATTCTTCTTCATGATGAGCTTGGTCTTGATTACCATTATCGAAGTTGTTTGCTTTTTCTTCACTGTTATTTTCAGAATTTGGTCCTTCTTGTGGCTGATGATCTGGTTGCTCTTGATGAGAGTCTCTTAGAGCCGGATTTCCCAAATGATTGAGTAAGAACTCTAAGCTGGCGGTTCTATCTGAAGGAGAACGGGCTAGGTCTTTAACGCTATCCCAATTTTGTTTCTTGTCAAAGTACCCTTGGTTTTCTATGAACTTCACGTCTCTTGAAACCAGGGTACACTTCCGGATGGGGTCATAGCACTTATACCCCTTTTGAGTGGTAGAATAGCCTATGAATACACATCTTGTGCTTTTGGCTTCTAGTTTGTCCCTCTGAATACCTGGGACAAATACAAAACACAAACACCCAAGAACTCGTAAGTGATTGATATAGGGTTTATTGTGATTTAAAACTTCAAAGGGAGAGACGTCCTTTAGGACTCTTGTTGGAATTCGGTTGATAAGATAGCAAGCCGTCATGACTGCATCTCCCCAGAAGTTTCTTGGCAAGTTGGAATGGAACATCATAGCTCTAGCTACTTCCATGAGATGTCTATTCTTTCTTTCAGCTACACCATTTTGTTGAGGTGTGTATGGGCAGCTCGTTTGGTGGATTATTCCATGCTTAGCTAGGTGTTCTTTGAATTTGTGGCTTGTATATTCCCCTCCATTATCCGTTCGAAGTACCTTAACATTTGTTTTGAATTGATTAGTAATGTAGTTCTGAAAATTAATGAAAGCGTCAAATACTCTATCTTTAGATGGCATTAAGGTGATCCAAGTGTATTTTGACTTTTCATCAATGAATGTCACAAAGTACTTATTATTATCTCTTGATAAACATGGGGAAGTCCATACATCCGAGTGGACCAAATCAAAACATTTTTCATATATGGTAGAGGACTTAGGAAATACACTTTTACAATGTTTTCCTAAAATACAAGACTCACAAACCGAGTTATTAAACGAAATATTAGGCAATATTATTTCCAAGGCACGCGAGTGAGGATGTCCCAATCTAGCATGCCATATTGCATTAGAACTACTAGCTATGCATGAATTAAAACTTGATAAAGTAGGATTGCTTGAAGAATCTTCTAAGATGTATAAGTCTCCTTTTGTGTTTCCTTCTCCAAGAACCCTTCCAGTTTTAATATCCTGAAAATGGAAACTATTAGGCCCAAAGATAGCATAGGCATCAAGATCAGTAGTAGCTCTCTTAACCGATACAAGATTCGAAGTGAAAGATGGCATGTAGAAAGCTTGAGATTCTTTGTCAAATAGTTTTAAACTTCCTATTCCTTTAACCGGTATCCTATCACCATTAGCAATCACTACATTTCCACTAGCAGTTTTAATGTTACTAATCAAATTTGGATTACTAATCATGTGATGAGAAGCTCCAGAATCAATAACAAGAGAAGTGCTAGTCTTATTAGGTTTAGTAGCAAAGTATGTGATACCGGACTCCTTTAGTGCGGCGATGGATCGAATGAGTGCTTCTAAGTCTGACTTGCGCACCACGTAATTTGAATATGCTACCATGGCCATCTCATCTCCTTGCTTCAAGCTTTCGGTTTGAGGTTGTTTTGTTGAGTTTGATGAGCTTGGCGTTTCTTGTGCTTGATGAGCTTGGAACTTTCTTGGCTTGAATTCCCTTGGATGCCAATCTTTGGGCTTGAGATGTGGATGAAGGATCCAGCAATCCTCCTTTGTATGACCATCCTTCTTGCAATGATCGCATGTTTTTCTATTCTTGCCTTTGTAGCCTTGATTTGGTTGGTAATTGCCCTTATTGGCCATTGGGAGTTCTTGTTTACCACTAAAGAGACCAAAGGACCCTTGTTCCTTTTGAATTTGTGCACAAACTTCATCAAGTCTAGGGAGCTTCTCCGATCTTAAGATATGCTTTATGAGGTCGTTAAACGCCGGATTGAGTGTGAGAAGCAAACCGAAGACCTTATCTTGTTCTCTTCTTTCTTCAATGATTGAAAAATCCTTTGTGCTTGGACGTAACATCTCTAATTCAGCCCAAAGAGATCTAAATTTCCCAAAGTGTTGAGTAAATTCTAGATCCTCTTGATTGAGATTGTTGATTGCCCTTTTTACTTCGAAGACCCGGGTCAAGTTGGAGATGTTCCCGTAGACATTCTTTAGTGTATCCCAAAGCTCTTTTGCAGTGTCACAATAGGAGTATGCCTCTAGGATTGATGGGTCTAGTGAGTTTTGAAGGAGACCCAAAACTGTTTAGTCTTCTTGAAACCATTTGATTTCCTCCTTGGTCTTGGTCTCATTTTCTTCATCTTGTGTGTCTTCTTTAGGGTTTTGTGTGATCTCAATGTGTCTCCACAAACCTCTTCCACACAAAGCAGTCTTAGTTGTTCTTGCCCACAGCAAGTAATTATTCCCTTTGAGGGTAACCGGAATGATCATGGTTTTTAGATTTTCCATGATTTTCTTGGTGTTTAATCACAAAGCTAGCAACTTTCTCAACTCAGCACCAATGGATTTGAGGAATTTCTCTCAGAGAGAAATGAGGCTAGCAACGTGAAAGGAAGAAAATGAAGTGAATATCACAAAGCTAGCAACTTTCTCAACTCAGCACCAATGGATTTGAGGAATTTCTCTCAGAGAGAAATGAAGCTAGCAGCGTGAGAAAGGAGAAAATAAAGAAGAAAAACGTGGAGAATGAGTAGAAATGACAAGAACTGATGGAGAAATGATGGAGAAATGATGGAGAAATGATGGAGAATGATGGAGAATGATGGAGAATAACCAAGAATAAAGCAAAATAGATAGGAGCAAGATCAATGCTCTGATACCATGTTAGATTTTAGAGATTATAAATGAGAGCTTTTGAGATAAACTAGAAGAAACACCATAGTAGAATATTAGAGAAGAATTTCTTATTGATCTTTGTGAAATACATAGCATATTTATAGGAGAATTACAAGGGAACCTAGGTTTAACTTTAATTTGAACCAGCCAATAGGAGTGTAGTCTTTGGGCGTCCTTGACCATGCCAGCCTGTTTCCAGCCCCTTCCTTGACCAAATGGATAAGAAGGAAGACCAAGGACAAGGTGCCAATGCACCTGGACACTCAAGTGGCTTGGTGCATGGTCCAAACGTTTCCAAGCTTCTAGAAGACTCTCGAAGGCTTCCTCAAATGTTCCGGAGGCTCGCTAAGATTGTACGGTCTTGTACGGCCTTGTACGGATCCGTACGGACTTGTACGGACTTGTACGGATCCGTACAGACTTGTACGAACACCCAAATCCAACCATCTTCCCTAAGCTCCCTTGATGATAAGCTTGATTAATACCATGTATGCCTTCTCATCCATATTCTCAACACTCCCCCTTAAGATAGGCTGGTAGGGATCCTTTAAGCCTATCTTGTCATGGATGTACTCACATATATTTAGGGAAGTAGCCTTTGTGAAGATGTCTGCCACCTGGTCTCCACTCTTCACAAACTTAGGGATTATTAGCCCATCTGTAATCTTGCCCCGGATGAAGTGACAATCCACTTCAATGTGTTTCGTTCTCTCATGAAACACTGTATTTGAAGCTATGTGTATTGCGGCTTGGTTATCGCAATAAAGGGTCATTGGTTTGGTTTCTTGAATACCCAAATCCTTGAGAAGAGCCTTCAGCCATATCATCTCCTTTGTGACTTCCTTCATTGCTCTATACTCAGCTTCAGCACTTGACAATGCAATTACCTTCTGTTTTTTACTCCTCCAAGTGACAAGATTTCCTCCTACAAATGTGCAATACCCAGTTGTAGATTTTCTATCTTGTTTGTCTCCAGCATAGTCTGAATCACAATAGGCTTCCAATTCAGTATTTTCATTGCGACTCAACCATATTCCCTTTCCAGGGTTCCCCTTGAGATACCTAAGTATTCTCTCCACCATGCCCCAATGGTGTGCTTTTGGAGCTTGCATGTGCTGGCTCACCCTATTCACGGCAAAGCATATATCCGGCCGAGTTATAGTTAAGTAGATTAGTTTTCCAACTAACCTTTGATATTGCTTGACATCAGGCCACATTTCCTCCTTACTCACATCTTGATAGCCTTCTTCAATGGGCGTTTTTGCTGGCTTCGACCCTAACTTGCCGGTTTCCTTTAGTAAGTCAATCACATACTTTCTTTGTGATATAAACATCCCATTTGGCTCTCTGATCATCTCAATGCCCAAGAAATACCTCAGCTCTCCCAAATCTTTTATATCAAACGTGGAGCTCAGAATTACCTTGGTCCTTTTAACTCCTTCAACATCACTTCCGGTGATGATGATATCATCTACATAGATAAGAACAGCCACTAGCCCCTCTTTACTCCTCTTGGTGAATAGGGTATGATCAGCTTCCGACTTCACAAATTCCTTCTCCAGCAAGCATCTGCTCAGTCTTTGGTACCAGGCCCTCGGGGATTGTTTCAAACCATAAATAGCTTTCTTCAATTCACAGACCTGATTTGTACCTGTACCATATCCTTGTGGAAGAGCCATAAAGACTTCCTCTTCTAGGTCTCCTTGTAAAAAGGCATTTTTTACATCCATTTGCCATAACTCCCATGACAAGTTAACCGCAATGGATAGGAGAACCCTTACCGAATGCAATTTTGCCACCGGAGCAAAAGTTTCTGTATAATCTTCTCCATAGACTTGTGTGTATCCCTTTGCCACTAGTCTCGCTTTGTATCTCTCGACTTCACCATTGCTTTTTTACTTGATAGTATAAACCCATCTACATCCCACTAACTTCTTCCCTCTTGGCAGCTCAGTCAAATTCCATGTATTGTTTCTCACCATAGAGCTGATCTCTTCTTCCATGGCTTTAATCCATCTCTCGTCTCTACATGCTTCCTCATATGATGCTGGGACTTGATGTTCATCAATCTTGGTGAGGTAAGCTTGCTGCTCAGCACCTAAATAGGACACTGAACTATATGCTTCAATAGGATATTTTATGTCACTTACGGTTAATTTTCTTCTCTTTGAAGTACATGATCTACTTGGTAAGGGAGGGATGCTGTCGCCTATAGGTTCAGAATCAAAGTCTGCCGTACGCCCAGAACATCCCTCACCTACGGTAGACTTCACCTCAGATCCTATATGCTCTTGTTGAACCGTAGCTAATCCATTGTAATACACCCTAGTGTTTTTCCAATTTTCCGGGCCATGCCTTATCCGTTGGCTTCTTCTTAGAGAGGGTTCTTGAGTTACCTCAACTTCTTCATGTTCAGACTCCCCCTCACCACTTGCAAGTTCTGATTCTTCAACCAGTTCGGAATCCCTTGGTAGTGAGCTTGTATCCGATGAGAGTTGCTCATTGTCTTCTTCTTCCTCTTCACCTCCTTGCTCATTCTGAGATATCCCTTGCTCATCATTACCTCCATTCGAACCATTGACATCTGCCAAGATGCTTCTTAGCACTCGCTCTCTGTTTATGCCCGAGCTCACAATGTCATCCAAATCCTCCCATTTTTTTTCTTCAAAATACCCACAATTCTCATCAAAACGCACCTCTCTTGACACATATATCCTATTAGTTTCTGGATGGAAACACTTGTATCCCTTCTGAGTGCTTGAGTATCCCACAAAAATACATTTGATGCTTTTTGGCTCAAGTTTACTCCTTAGTGCATCAGGGGTAAAGACATAGCATTTACACCCAAAAACTCTTAGGTGATCAATGCTTGGCTTTACTCCATTCAAAATTTCAAATGGAGACTTGTGGCTCAGACTTTCTGTGGGTAACCGATTAATCACATAGCATGCCGCCATCACAGCATCTCCCCAAAAACTCTTAGGCACGCCTCTATCAAACATCATACTTCTAGCCACCTCCAGCAAATGTCTATTCTTTCTCTCGGAAACTCCATTCTGCTGAGGTGTGTATGCACAAGAAGTCTGGTGAATTATCCCATTGTCATCCAGCAACTTCTTGAATCTATTACTCATATACTCTCCACCATTATCACTCCTAAGGATCTTGATCTTTGTACCAAACTGATTCAGTGTATAATTGTAGAATTTTTGAAATGATTCAAATACTTGATCCTTAGAGCTCATTAGAGTTACCCAAGTGTACTTTGACCTTTGATCAATGAAAGACACGAAATACTTATATTGATCTTTTGAAGTACAGGGGGCTGACCACACATCAGAATGTATCAACTTAAAACACTTCTCATACACAGTAGTAGATTCCGGAAACACTTTCCTACAATGCTTCCCTAAGACACATGCTTCACACTCCTTATTAGGTAAGGTGAGGTTGGGCAGGACCATGCTGAGCACCTTGTGACTTGGATGACCAAGGCGTGAGTGCCATAAAGGGCTTGAACCAACCAGACTAACCGCAAACGACTCCATCACTCCATCTTCTTTATTCAGCAAATACAAACCACCTTCCACATTCTCTACTCCGATTACTTCCTTAGTCTCATTATCCTGAAACTCAACATCATTAGATCCAAAAATAACTTTGCAATCTAGATCCTTAGTTGCTTTATATACCGAGAGTAAGTTAGATGTGAATTCCGGAATGTATAAGGCCTTAGTATTTTTCCTAAACACTTTTAGGTCTCCAATTCCTTCTATTTGAACCTCTTTTCCATTTGCAACTTTAACATTTCCTTCACAAGGCTTAATATTTGTTAACAGCTTGGCATTACAAATCATGTTATGACTTGCTCCAGAATCTATTATCACCTTCTCCCTAGCTTTAGAGGTAAAGAAAACCTTACCAGAGTCAGCTAGCTTAGCAATACTCTTGATGAGAGCTTCCAGGTCGCTTTTCCTCACCAAGTTGTCATTTTCCACGTTTGCTACTCCAGCAAAGTTCCTTGGTCCTTGACTACTTCCTTGGCCATTTCCCCTTAGCCTAGCTGGCTTTAAATGTGGGTGCAAGGTCCAGCATTTTTCCTTAGTATGTCCTTTCATCTTGCAATGCTCACATTCCAGACTCCTCCTTTCTCCATAGAGTTGGCTCCTATGTGCAGCATGTGCCATTTCGCTTGATGCTTTGAACAAGCCCCTAGACCCTTCCTCCTTTTGGATCTGTTGACAGACTTCATTCAGCGTTGGAAGCTTGTCAAAGCGAAGGATGTGTTGAATGAGGCTCTTGTAGGACTCATTTAACGTGAGTAGTAGCCCAAACACCTGGTCCTGTTCCCTCCTCTCATTCAATTCCTTGGGGTCATTTGTTGCTGGCCTGAGCATCTCAAGCTCAGCCCATAAGCCTCTAAATACCCCAAATAGATCCTTGAATGCCTTTCCATCTTGCTGAAGGTCATTCAACGCTTTCTTCACCTCAAAAATCCTAGAAATGTTTGAGATGTCTCCATACACTCCTTTGAGTGTGTCCCACAGCTCCTTGGCTGTCTCACAGTAGGAGTAAGCAGCGAGTATTGATGGCTCTAGAGAGCTCTGGAGCACTGCAAGAACTTGTTGGTCTTCTTGCTCCCACTTCTGCCCCTTCACAACGCCATCACCTGCTGCTCCTTCTCCAGCTACCTCCTCTGGAGTTTCCACATAACTCCATAGACCTCTGCTTCTTAGAGCAGTTCTTGTAGTCCTTGACCACAGCAAGTAGTTGCTCCCTTTGAAGACAACCGGCAGTACAACTTGTTTCTGCATCTCCATAGGTTTTCTTTCTTATCTTCAACAACCAGCTTGAGAATATGGAGAGAAATAAGGGAACAAGAAAAAAAATCTGAGAGAGAAAGTTTTAGATGAGAAAGAAACAGTTTAGAAGATTTTCAAGGATCTCTAAACATGCTCTGATACCATGTTGATTTTAAGGAGAATAAACTAGAATTAGAAAATATCAAGAACTCAATGAGATTGAAGATGGCTGAGAGAGATTTCTGGAATATTTTTTCTTGTTATTCTATCAATTGAGCTCGGTTTGAATGTGCATACATGTAAGAGAAAAATTTGAAAACAAGACACAGGAATTTACAATGGGTAAAAGACTAACACCCTTGACTTCCTAAAATAGTTAAACATGCTAAGATCAAGGCCTGGGCGTGTTTCTTCTTTGGGTGAGGAGCATGGAGCTTGCCTTTACCCAATGGCTCCTCATGTGCTTCTTCTTGGTTTTTCAACCCTTTGATCTGCTTAGAATTCAACCAAGAATCCTTCCTTCTAGTTACATCCCAATGTCTAGTTTTGCCACTCATTAAATCATCAGCTCCACTCTTTTCCTTACTTGTTGCATACGGCACTTCTCCCTTAGTCTTAGATCATTCGCCAAGTTCCCAGATACTTGCCATGCACTCCAGCTCCTTGCCTTTGTTATTATGTGAACTCACATTGCTACTTCCCATGTATGCCTTCTCATCCATATTCTCAACAGTTGAAGATAAGAAAGAAAACCTATGGAGATGCAGAAACAAGTTGTACTGCCGGTTGTCTTCAAAGGGAGCAACTACTTGCTGTGGTCAAGGACTACAAGAACTGCTCTAAGAAGCAGAGGTCTATGGAGTTATGTGGAAACTCCAGAGGAGGTAGCTGGAGAAGGAGCAGCAGGTGATGGCGTTGTGAAGGGGCAGAAGTGGGAGCAAGAAGACCAACAAGTTCTTGCAGTGCTCCAGAGCTCTCTAGAGCCATCAATACTCGCTGCTTACTCCTACTGTGAGACAGCCAAGGAGCTGTGGGACACACTCAAAGGAGTGTATGGAGACATCTCAAACATTTCTAGGATTTTTGAGGTGAAGAAAGCGTTGAATGACCTTCAGCAAGATGGAAAGGCATTCAAGGATCTATTTGGGGTATTTAGAGGCTTATGGGCTGAGCTTGAGATGCTCAGGCCAGCAACAAATGACCCCAAGGAATTGAATGAGAGGAGGGAACAGGACCAGGTGTTTGGGCTACTACTCACGTTAAATGAGTCCTACAAGAGCCTCATTCAACACATCCTTCGCTTTGACAAGCTTCCAACGCTGAATGAAGTCTGTCAACAGATCCAAAAGGAGGAAGGGTCTAGGGGCTTGTTCAAAGCATCAAGCGAAATGGCACATGCTGCACATAGGAGCCAACTCTATGGAGAAAGGAGGAGTCTGGAATGTGAGCATTGCAAGATGAAAGGACATACTAAGGAAAAATGCTGGACCTTGCACCCACATTTAAAGCCAGCTAGGCTAAGGGGAAATGGCCAAGGAAGTAGTCAAGGACCAAGGAACTTTGCTGGAGTAGCAAACGTGGAAAATGACAACTTGGTGAGGAAAAGCGACCTGGAAGCTCTCATCAAGAGTATTGCTAAGCTAGCTGACTCTGGTAAGGTTTTCTTTACCTCTAAAGCTAGGGAGAAGGTGATAATAGATTCTGGAGCAAGTCATAACATGATTTGTAATGCCAAGCTGTTAACAAATATTAAGCCTTGTGAAGGAAATGTTAAAGTTGCAAATGGAAAAGAGGTTCAAATAGAAGGAATTGGAGACCTAAAAGTGTTTAGGAAAAATACTAAGGCCTTATACATTCCGGAATTCACATCTAACTTACTCTCGGTATATAAAGCAACTAAGGATCTAGATTGCAAAGTTATTTTTGGATCTAATGATGTTGAGTTTCAGGATAATGAGACTAAGGAAGTAATCGGAGTAGGGAATGTGGAAGGTGGTTTGTATTTGCTGAATAAAGAAGATGGAGTGATGGAGTCGTTTGCGGTTAGTCTGGTTGGTTCAAGCCCTTTATGGCACTCACGCCTTGGTCATCCAAGTCACAAGGTGCTCAGCATGGTCCTGCCCAACCTCACCTTACCTAATAAGGAGTGTGAAGCATGTGTCTTAGGGAAGCATTGTAGGAAAGTGTTTCCGGAATCTACTACTGTGTATGAGAAGTGTTTTGAGTTGATACTTTCTGATGTGTGGTCAGCCCCCTGTACTTCAAAAGATCAATATAAGTATTTCGTGTCTTTCATTGATCAAAGGTCAAAGTTGTTGAATTTGCGGAATAGAAGATTAGAGAGTTTGAGAGTGCTTGAAAGAGAAACAATAGAATGAGAGATAAAGAGAAGTTTCCATTAGAATTGAGTGAGTGTTACAAAGGGTGTACAACATGTATATATAGAGGATAGCCACGATCTCTTATTTGAAATTCAAACACATCTCCTTCCTTTTCACACTTCCCGAGACACCCACTTGTGCACTCAAAGTCTTCACCCTTCTAGAAGACTTCTTAATGGGCTTGCATATGTTGAATAAGGCCTCTTCTCTTCTTTGGGTCTTAAGCTAATGTATTCTCTCATTATTCAACACTCCCCCTCAAGCTTAACCGTAGAGAAACCAAAGGTTAAGCTTGGAACCATGATGACCCACCTCATTAAAAACCTTAGTATGGAAAACCTCATGGGACAAAACCATACTAAGGGAAAAAGAGTGTGGACTCCATGGCTAAGGAAATCACGGCCGAGACATATCTATGAGTCCAAGCTTTGAATGGATGAACTCACACACTTTTAAACTCGCTGCCTTGGTAAAAATGTCTGCCAATTGTTCTGAACTCCTTGTAAAGCATGGAAGAATGACCCTTTTCTCCACCATCTCTCGCACCTTGTGACAATCCACTTCAATATGCTTTGTCCTCTCATGGAACACTGAGTTGGACGCAATGTGAATAGCAGCTTGGTTGTCACAATGCATTGTGATTGGATCTGCCGATTCAATGCCCAAATCCTTGAGAAGAGCTTTCAGCCATGTTAGCTCATTTGTGAGCTTCCTCATTGCTCTATACTCAGCTTCAGCACTTGAACATGACACAACCTTTTGTTTCTTGCTCTTCCAAGTGACCAGGTTACCTCCAATGAATGTGCAATACCCAGTGGTGGATCTTCTATCCGTTTTGTCTCCAGCCCAGTCAGCATCACAATAACCCACAATTTCTGTGCTTTTGTTGCAACCCATCCAAATGCCTTGACCTGGAGCTCCTTTGAGATATTTGAGGATCCGATCCACCATGTTCCAATGATGCACTTTTGGAGCTTGTATATGTTGGCTCACCTGGTTCACAGCAAAACACAAATCAGGACGAGTTATGGTAAGATAAATCAACTTACCAACCATTCTCCGATATTGCCTGACATCTTCAAAAGGTTTATCTTCAAGCTCCCCCTCTCGTATGACTTTGTATCCTTCTTCTAAGGGAGTCTTTGCTGGTTTGGCTCCTAGCTTTCCTGCCCCAGCCAATAGATCAAGAGTGTACTTCCTTTGGGATAAGAAGAGTCCTTCATTGGACCTATAGACTTCAATCCCTAGAAAATATTTCAACTCTCCAAGATCTTTAATATCAAATACAGATTTTAAATATGCTTTTGTATCTTTAATACCTACCTTGTCATTCCCAGAGATGATAATATCATCCACATAAATGAGAATGACTACAATACCTTCTTGGCTTTGCAAGGTGAAAAGTGTATGATCTGCCTCGGACTTCTTGAAGCCTTTACTCTTGAGTGTTGTACTCAACTTGTGGTACCATGCTCGAGGAGATTGCTTCAGTCCATAGATTGCTTTCTTGAGTCTCAACACCTTTCCTGGTGCAATTGAGTCCTCCAAGCCTGGTGGTGGAGTCATGTAGACTTCATCCTCTAGTTCCCCTTGCAAGAATGCATTCTTGACGTCCATCTGCCAAAGATCCCATTTCAAGTTAGTAGCTAAGGATAAAATAACTCTTACCGTATGAAGTTTTGCCACAGGTGCAAATGTGTCAAGGTAGTCCTCTCCATAGGTTTGAGTGAATCCTCTAGCCACCAGCCTAGCCTTGTAACGCTCTATTTCTCCATCACTTCTATACTTGATAGTGAAGATCCATCTAGAGCTTACGGCCTTCTTCCCTTTTGGCAGTTCAGCTTCATCCCAAGTGTGGTTAATTTCCATAGCTTTCTTTTCTTCACCAACAGCATCTCTCCATACTTTAAGCTCCTTGGCTTCTTCATAGGTTGTTGGAATCTCAGCTTCATCCAACTTGCCCATGTAGGCTTGATGTTCCAATGGGAAATGAGCTAGAGTGCAAACAGCTTGAATGGGATGAGCAACTGCCTTGTTGTTGTAGTACACTCGGGTTTGCTTCCAATGTTCTGGTCCAAACCTTTGTCTTGTACTTCTCCTTAAACCCCCTTCTTGATATTGAACTTGAGGTTCTGGCCCTTCAAAGTCAGAATCTGAGGTTTGAGCTTCTTCTTGACTTTCCGGACTCTCTTCACTTTGATCATGAACCACTTCATTGCGAACTTCTGATTCATTTTGATCATGAATTGTTGAGTCTTGTTGAGCCACTACTGGATCCTCTTGTTTATTGCCTCCCTCAGGATCAAAGGGTATAGTTTCTTCATTTGATTGAGATGTGCTTGTACTAGCTTCTGGCTGATGTAATCCAAGGTTCTCCAAGATTTTTCTCAAATTGCTAGCTCGGTCTGATGATGAGGATGATAGATTCTCCAATTCTTTCCAGTTCTTCTCATCATAGAACCCTTTCGTTTCAACAAACTTCACGTCCCTTGAGACTAGAATCTTCCTTGTTTCCGGAACAAAGCATTTGTAACCTTTTTGTGTTGTGGAGTATCCAATGAACATGCTCTTCACACTTTTATCTTCCAACTTGTTTCTTTGTTCTCCTGGGATTAATACAAAACAAACACACCCAAACACACGTAAGTGGTTAATGGCGGGTTTAGAGTTGTTTAATACCTCAAATGGAGAGTGATCATCCAAAATTTTTGTTGGCATTCGGTTGATCAAATAGCATGCTGAAACCACAGCATCTCCCCAAAATCTCTTGGGAACACTTGTGTGGAACATCATAGACCGGGCCACTTCCATTAAGTGCCTATTCTTTCTTTCAGCAACTCCATTTTGCTGAGGAGTGTATGGGCAGCTGGTTTGATGGACTATCCCATGGTTTGCTAAGTGTTGTTTGAAGGCATGGCTTGTGTACTCTCCACCATTATCTGATCTAAAAATTTTAATCTTGGCATTATAATGGTTAGTCACATATGCTTGAAAATTTCTAAATGCTTCTAGAACTCTATCTTTGGATGGAAGAAGTGTTAGCCATGTATATTTTGATTTTTCATCTATAAAGGTGACAAAGTATTTATGATGTTCTCTAGATTCACATGGTGAGGTCCAAACATCAGAATGAATTAAATCAAAACACTTTTCATAGATAGTTGGAGACTTGGAAAACACAGATTTGCAATGTTTACCAAGTATACAAGCTTCACATTCATCATTTTTGAAAGAAATCCTAGGCAACAATAGTTCTAATGCTCTAGAGTGCGGATGACCTAGCCTTGCATGCCAAATTGAACTACTAACATTAGAAACATTCAGACTAAAACTACAAAATAAATTAGAGTCCGGCTTGTTATTTTCAAGAACATACAGCTCCTCCTTTGCTACTCCTTTTCCGAGTAGATTCATGGTCTCAATATCCTGAAAGTGTACATCATTAGGACCAAATATAGCATAACAATTCAAATCAGATGTAACTTTCTTTACGGATAACAAATTTGAAGTAAACTTAGGCATGTAGAAAGCGTTTGAATCTTTTCCAAATAACCTAAGATTTCCTACTCCATCAATTGGACTACTATCTCCATTTGCTATAATGACATTACCTACAGCCGGTTTTATGTTATTCATTAGATGTGCATCACTTATCATATGATGTGATGCACCAGAATCTACAATCAAAGGCTTTGAAATGTTTTGAGCATGAAGAGAGTTTCCAGAAACCATACCAGACCTACCAGCCTCTTTCAAGGCTTTGATGAGAGCTTCCAAATCTGATTTCCTCACAAATTCAGATTCTTGTTGATATGGCACCAAAGCTCTCATTTCTCCTTCTTCAGCCCTCTTGGATGTCCCAGCCTGATTCCCAGCCACTTCTTGGGAGATATTAGCTCTTGGTTCCTTCCACCAGCTTGGTTTTAGATGAGGATGGAGCTTCCAGCATTTTTCCTTTGTGTGCCCCTCTTTCTTGCAATGCTCACAAATTGCATTTGATCCCACTTTCTTGTTCTGGTTTGATCCCAACGGTTTGTAAAATCCTTTGTTGGCGTCTCCCAGCTCTACTTTGTTAGCCATAACCAGCTCGCCCTTTCCCCCAAATAGACCATGAGATCCTTGCTCCTTTTGTATCTTGGAGCACACTTCATCTAGGCTGGGGAGATTGTCTGCCCTAAGGAGGTGCTTAATGAGATCCTTGTAAGTTGTATTTAAGGTCAATAGCAGACCAAAGACCTTGTCTTGTTCGCGCCTCTCATTTAACACCAAAGGATCAATCGTGCTTGGCCTTAACATTTCTAGTTCAGCCCACAATGATCTGAATTTGCCAAAGTGCTTTGTAAACTCCAAATCTTCTTGGCTTAGATCATTGATAGCCTTCTTGACTTCATAGATTCTGCTCAAGTTTGAAGTATTCCCATACACGGTTTGAAGAGTATCCCACAATTCCTTTGCATTTTCACAGTAGGAGTAGGCTTCAAGGATGGATGCTTCAAGAGAGTTCTGGATGATTCCGAGCACCATTTGGTCCTCTTGGAACCACTTATCTTCATAATTACCGATGGCTTCTTCTCCATCTTTTGGATCTTGGCCTTTCAAGACATGGCTCCAAAGCCCACGACCACATAGGGCTGTTCTTATCATTCTTGACCACAGCAAATAGTTGACACCCTTCAAGATGACTGGAATAACAATTGGTTTAGAATTTTCCATGGTGTTTCAAGATTTATTCACCGGATAATTCTATTAACCAGAGGATTAAGAGATTTTCTCAAGAAAATATTAGAGAAGCTTCAAGAAATACACTTTTCCAGCCTTTTCACAACTCAAGAGTCAATGACTTTGAGGACTAAGTCTCAGAGTGAAAAAGGATTGACAAAGAGTATTCCGAGAATTTTAGAGTGAAAAAGAAAATTTTAGAGAACCTTCAAGAAATACACTTTTTCAGCCTTATCACAACTCAAGAGTCAATGACCTTGAGGACTAAGTCTCAGAGTGAAAAAGGATTGACAAAGAGTATTCCCAGAATTTTAAAGGAAGAGATTTGAAAATGGGATAACAAGAGCTTGATTTAGTTAAGAACCTTGCTCTGATACCATGTTGAATTTGCGGAATAGAAGATTAGAGAGTTTGATGAGTGCTTGAAAGAGAAACAATAGAATGAGAGATAAAGAGAAGTTTCCATTAGAATTGAGTGAGTGTTACAAAGGGTGTACAACATGTATATATAGAGGATAGCCACGAAATTAGGAGGTGAAGAAGGGTTTCACAACATTCAATTTCCCTCCAATCTCTTATTTGAAATTCAAACACATCTCCTTCCTTTTCACACTTCCCGAGACACCCACTTGTGCACTCAAAGTCTTCACCCTTCTAGAAGACTTCTTAATGGGCTTGCATATGTTGAATAAGGCCTCTTCTCTTCTTTGGGTCTTAAGCTAATGTATTCTCTCATTATTCAACAAAAGTACACTTGGGTAACTCTAATGAGCTCTAAGGATCAAGTATTTGAATCATTTCAAAAATTCTACAATTATACACTGAATCAGTTTGGTACAAAGATCAAGATCCTTAGGAGTGATAATGGTGGAGAGTATATGAGTAATAGATTCAAGAAGTTGCTGGATGACAATGGGATAATTCACCAGACCTCTTGTGCATACACACCTCAGCAGAATGGAGTTTCCGAGAGAAAGAATAGACATTTGCTGGAGGTGGCTAGAAGTATGATGTTTCATAGAGGCGTGCCTAAGAGTTTTTGGGGAGATGCTGTGATGGCGGCATGCTATGTGATTAATCGTTTACCCACAGAAAGTCTGAGCCACAAGTCTCCGTTTGAAATTTTGAATGGAGTAAAGCCAAGCATTGATCACCTAAGAGTTTTCGGGTGTAAATGCTATGTCTTTACCCCTGATGCACTAAGGAGTAAACTTGAGCCAAAAAGCATCAAATGTATTTTTGTGGGATACTCAAGCACTCAGAAGGGATACAAGTGTTTCCATCCAGAAACTAATAGGATATATGTGTCAAGAGAGGTGCGTTTTGATGAGAATTGTGGGTATTTTGAAGAAAAAAAATGGGAGGATTTAGATGACATTGTGAGCTCGGGCATAGACAGAGAGCGAGTGCTAAGAAGCATCTTGGCAGATGTCAATGGTTCGAATGGAGGTAATGATGAGCAAGGGATATCTCAGAATGAGCAAGGAGGTGAAGAGGAAGAAGAAGACAATGAACAACTCTCATCGGATACAAGCTCACTACCAAGGGATTCCGAACTGGTTGAAGAATCAGAACTTGCAAGTGGTGAGGGGGAGTCTGAACATGAAGAAGTTGAGGTAACTCAAGAACCCCCTCTAAGAAGAAGCCAACGGATAAGGCATGGCCCGGAAAATTGGAAAAATACTAGGGTGTATTACAATGGATTAGCTACGGTTCAACAAGAGCATATAGGATCTGAGGTGAAGTCTACCGTAGGTGAGGGATGTTCTGGGCGTACGGCAGACTTTGATTCTGAACCTATAGGCGACAGCATCCCTCCCTTACCAAGTAGATCATGTACTTCAAAGAGAAGAAAATTAACCGTAAGTGACATAAAATATCCTATTGAAGCATATAGTTCAGTGTCCTATTTAGGTGCTGAGCAGCAAGCTTACCTCACCAAGATTGATGAACATCAAGTCCCAGCATCATATGAGGAAGCATGTAGAGACGAGAGATGGGTTAAAGCCATGGAAGAAGAGATCAGCTCTATGGTGAGAAACAATACATGGAATTTGACTGAGCTGCCAAGAGGGAAGAAGCTAGTGGGATGTAGATGGGTTTATACTATCAAGTATAAAAGCAATGGTGAAGTCGAGAGATACAAAGCGAGACTAGTGGCAAAGGGATACACACAAGTCTATGGAGAAGATTATACAGAAACTTTTGCTCCGGTGGCAAAATTGCATTCGGTAAGGGTTCTCCTATCCATTGCGGTTAACTTGTCATGGGAGTTATGGCAAATGGATGTAAAAAATGCCTTTTTACAAGGAGACCTAGAAGAGGAAGTCTTTATGGCTCTTCCACAAGGATATGGTACAGGTACAAATCAGGTCTGTGAATTGAAGAAAGCTATTTATGGGTTGAAACAATCCCCGAGGGCCTGGTACCAAAGACTGAGCAGATGCTTGCTGGAGAAGGAATTTGTGAAGTCGGAAGCTGATCATACTCTATTCACCAAGAGGAGTAAAGAGGGGCTAGTGGCTGTTCTTATCTATGTAGATGATATCATCATCACCGGAAGTGATGTTGAAGGAGTTAAAAGGACCAAGGTAATTCTGAGCTCCACGTTTGATATAAAAGATTTGGGAGAGCTGAGGTATTTCTTGGGCATTGAGATGATCAGAGAGCCAAATGGGATGTTTATATCACAAAGGAAGTATGTGATTGACTTACTAAAGGAAACCGGCAAGTTAGGGTCGAAGCCAGCAAAAAGCCCATTGAAGAAGGCTATCAAGATGTGAGTAAGGAGGAAATGTGGCCTGATGTCAAGCAATATCAAAGGTTAGTTGGAAAACTAATCTACTTAACTATAACTCGGCCGGATATATGCTTTGCCGTGAATAGGGTGAGCCAGCACATGCAAGCTCCAAAAGCACACCATTGGAGCATGGTGGAGAGAATACTTAGGTATCTCAAGGGGAACCCTGGAAAGGGAATATGGTTGAGTCGCAATGAAAATACTGAATTGGAAGCCTATTGTGATTCAGACTATGCTGGAGACAAACAAGATAGAAAATCTACAACTGGGTATTGCACATTTGTAGGAGGAAATCTTGTCACTTGGAGGAGTAAAAAACAGAAGGTAATTGCATTGTCAAGTGCTGAAGCTGAGTATAGAGCAATGAAGGAAGTCACAAAGGAGATGATATGGCTGAAGGCTCTTCTCAAGGATTTGGGTATTCAAGAAACCAAACCAATGACCCTTTATTGCGATAACCAAGCCGCAATACACATAGCTTCAAATCCAGTGTTTCATGAGAAAACGAAACACATTGAAGTGGATTGTCACTTCATCCGGGGCAAGATTCAAGATGGGCTAATAATCCCTAAGTTTGTGAAGAGTGGAGACCAGGTGGCAGACATCTTCACAAAGGCTACTTCCCTAAATATATGTGAGTATATCCATGACAAGATAGGCTTAAAGGACCCCTACCAGCCTATCTTGAGGGGGAGTGTTGAGAATATGGATGAGAAGGCATACATGGGAAGTAGCAATGTGAGTTCACATAATAACAAAGGCAAGGAGCTGGAGTGCATAGCAAGTATCTGGGAACTTGGCGAATGCTCTAAGACTAAGGGAGAAGTGCCGTATGCAACAAGTAAGGAAAAGAGTGGAGCTGATGATTTAATGAGTGGCAAAACTAGACATTGAGATGTAACTAGAAGGAAGGATTCTTGGTTGAATTCTAAGCAGATCAAAGGGTTGAAAAACCAAGAAGAAGCACATGAGGAGCCATTGGGTAAAGGCAAGCTCCATGCTCCTCACCCAAAGAAGAAACACGCCCAGACCTTGATCTTAGCATGTTTAACCATTTTAGGAAGTCAAGGGTGTTAGTCTTTTACCCATTGTAAATTCCTGTGTCTTGTTTTCAAATTTTTCTCTTACATGTATGCACATTCAAACCGAGCTCAATTGATAGAATAACAAGAAAAAATATTCCAGAAATCTCTCTCAGCCATCTTCAATCTCATTGAGTTCTTGATATTTTCTAATTCTAGTTTATTCTCCTTAAAATCAACATCAACAACCAGCTTGAGAATATGGAGAGAAATAAGGGAACAAGAAAAAAATCTGAGAGTGAAAGTTTTAGATGAGAAAGAAACAGTTTAGAAGATTTTCAAGGATCTCTAAACATGCTCTGATACCATGTTGATTTTAAGGAGAATAAACTAGAATTAGAAAATATCAAGAACTCAATGAGATTGAAGATGGCTGAGAGAGATTTCTGGAATATTTTTTCTTGTTATTATATCAATTCAGCTCGGTTTACATTGCATATATGTAAGAGAAAAAATTCAAACAACAAGACACAGGAATTTACAATGGTTAAAAGACTAACACCTTTAGCTTCCTAAAATGGTTAAACATGCTAAGATCAAGGCCTGGGCGTGTTTCTTCTTTGGGTGAGGAGCATGGAGCCTGCCTTTACCCAATGGCTCCTCATGTGCTTCTTCTTGGTTTTTCAACCCTTTGATCTGCTTAGAATTCAACCAAGAATCCTTCCTTCTAGTTACATCCCAATGTCTAGTTTTGCCACTCATTAAATCATCAGCTCCACTCTTTTCCTTACTTGTTGCATACGGCACTTCTCCCTTAGTCTTAGAGCATTTGCCAAGTTCCCAGATACTTGCTATGCACTCCAGCTCCTTGCCTTTGTTATTATGTGAACTCGCATTGCTACTTCCCATGTATGCCTTCTCATCCATATTCTCAACATGCTCTTCACACTTTTATCTTCCAACTTGTTTCTTTGTTCTCCTGGGATTAATACAAAACAAACACACCCAAACACACGTAAGTGGTTAATGGCGGGTTTAGAGTTGTTTAATACCTCAAATGGAGAGTGATCATCCAAAATTTTTGTTGGCATTCGGTTGATCAAATAGCATGCTGAAACCACAGCATCTCCCCAAAATCTCTTGGGAACACTTGTGTGGAACATCATAGACCGGGCCACTTCCATTAAGTGCCTATTCTTTCTTTCAGCAACTCCATTTTGCTGAGGAGTGTATGGGCAGCTGGTTTGATGGACTATCCCATGGTTTGCTAAGTGTTGTTTGAAGGCATGGCTTGTGTACTCTCCACCATTATCTGATCTAAAAATTTTAATCTTGGCATTATAATGGTTAGTCACATATGCTTGAAAATTTCTAAATGCTTCTAGAACTCTATCTTTGGATGGAAGAAGTGTTAGCCATGTATATTTTGATTTTTCATCTATAAAGGTGACAAAGTATTTATGATGTTCTCTAGATTCACATGGTGAGGTCCAAACATCAGAATGAATTAAATCAAAACACTTTTCATAGATAGTTGGAGACTTGGAAAACACAGATTTGCAATGTTTACCAAGTATACAAGCTTCACATTCATCATTTTTGAAAGAAATCCTAGGCAACAATAGTTCTAATGCTCTAGAGTGCGGATGACCTAGCCTTGCATGCCAAATTGAACTACTAACATTAGAAACATTCAGACTAAAACTACAAAATAAATTGGAGTACGACTTATTATTTTCAAGAACATACAGCTCCTCCTTTGCTACTCCTTTTCCGAGTAGATTCATGGTCTCAATATCCTGAAAGTGTACATCATTAGTGTTGAATTTGCGGAATAGAAGATTAGAGAGTTTGAGAGTGCTTGAAAGAGAAACAATAGAATGAGAGATAAAGAGAAGTTTTCATTAGAATTGAGTGAGTGTTACAAAGGGTGT
This sequence comes from Cardamine chenopodiifolia, assembly GCA_963922655.1. Taxonomy (NCBI): domain Eukaryota; kingdom Viridiplantae; phylum Streptophyta; class Magnoliopsida; order Brassicales; family Brassicaceae; genus Cardamine; species Cardamine chenopodiifolia. Next base: position 13,599,946 of record OZ000481.1, on the reverse strand, counting down.
ACAACATGTATATATAGAGGATAGCCACGAAATTAGGAGGTGAATAAGGGTTTCACAACATTCAATTTCCCTCCAATCTCTTATTTGAAATTCAAACACATCTCCTTCCTTTTCACACTTTCCGAGACACCCACTTGTGCACCCAAAGTCTTCACCCTTCTAGAAGACTTCTTAATGGGCTTGCATATGTTGAATAAGGCCTCTTCTCTTCTTTGGGTCTTAAGCTAATGTATTCTCTCATTATTCAACACTCCCCCTGAAGCTTAACCGTAGAGAAACCAAAGGTTAAGCTTGGAACCATGATGACCCACCTCATTAAAAACCTTAGTATGGAAAACCTCATGGGACAAAACCATACTAAGGGAAAAAGAGTGTGGACTCCATGGCTAAGGAAATCATGGCCGAGACATATCTATGAGTCCAAGCTTTGAATGGATGAACTCACACACTTTTAAACTCGCTGCCTTGGTAAAAATGTCTGCCAATTGTTCTGAACTTCTTGTAAAGCATGGAAGAATGACCCTTTTCTCCACCATCTCTCGCACCTTGTGACAATCCACTTCAATATGTTTTGTCCTCTCATGGAACACTGAGTTGGACGCAATGTGAATAGCAGCTTGGTTGTCACAATGCATTGTGATTGGATCTGGCGATTCAATGCCCAAATCCTTGAGAAGAGCTTTCAGCCATGTTAGCTCGTTTGTGAGCTTCCTCATTGCTCTATACTCAGCTTCAGCACTTGAACATGACACAACCTTTTGTTTCTTGCTCTTCCAACTGACCAGGTTACCTCCAATGAATGTGCAATACCCAGTGGTGGATCTTCTATCCGTTTTGTCTCCAGCCCAGTCAGCATCACAATAACCCACAATTTCTGTGCTTTTGTTGCAACCCATCCAAATGCCTTGACCTGGAGCTCCTTTGAGATATTTGAGGATCCGATCCACCATGTTCCAATGATGCACTTTTGGAGCTTGCATATGTTGGCTCACCTGGTTCACAGCAAAACACAAATCAGGACGAGTTATGGTAAGATAAATCAACTTACCAACCATTCTCCGATATTGCTTGACATCTTCAAAAGGTTTATCTTCAAGCTCCCCCTCTCGTATGACTTTGTATCCTTCTTCTAAGGGAGTCTTTGCTGGTTTGGCTCCTAGCTTTCCTGCCTCAGCCAATAGATCAAGAGTGTACTTTCTTTGGGATAAGAAGAGTCCTTCATTGGACCTATAGACTTCAATCCCTAGAAAATATTTCAACTCTCCAAGATCTTTAATATCAAATACAGATTTTAAATATGCTTTTGTATCTTTAATACCTACCTTGTCATTCCCAGAGATGATAATATCATCCACATAAATGAGAATGACTACAATACCTTCTTGGCTTTGCAAGGTGAAAAGTGTATGATCTGCCTCGGACTTCTTGAAGCCTTTACTCTTGAGTGTTGTACTCAACTTGTGGTACCATGCTCGAGGAGATTGCTTCAGTCCATAGATTGCTTTCTTGAGTCTCAACACCTTTCCTGGTGCAATTGAGTCCTCCAAGCCTGGTGGTGGAGTCATGTAGACTTCATCCTCTAGTTCCCCTTGCAAGAATGCATTCTTGACGTCCATCTGCCAAAGATCCCATTTCAAGTTAGTAGCTAAGGATAAAATAACTCTTACTGTATGAAGTTTTGCCACAGGTGCAAATGTGTCAAGGTAGTCCTCTCCATAGGTTTGAGTGAATCCTCTAGCCACCAGCCTAGCCTTGTAACGCTCTATTTCTCCATCACTTCTATACTTGATAGTGAAGATCCATCTAGAGCTTACGGCCTTCTTCCCTTTTGGCAGTTCAGCTTCATCCCAAGTGTGGTTAATTTCCATAGCTTTCTTTTCTTCACCAACAGCATCTCTCCATACTTTAAGCTCCTTGGCTTCTTCATAGGTTGTTGGAATCTCAGCTTCATCCAACTTGCCCATGTAGGCTTGATGTTCCAATGGGAAATGAGCTAGAGTGCAAACAGCTTGAATGGGATGAGCAACTGCCTTGTTGTTGTAGTACACTCGGGTTTGCTTCCAATGTTCTGGTCCAAACCTTTGTCTTGTACTTCTCCTCAAACCCCCTTCTTGATATTGAACTTGAGGTTTTGGCCCTTCAAAGTCAGAATCTGAGGTTTGAGATTCTTCTTGACTTTCCGGACTCTCTTCACTTTGATCATGAACCGCTTCATTGCGAACTTCTGATTCATTTTGATCATGAATTGTTGAGTCTTGTTGAGCCACTACTGGATCCTCTGGTTTATTGCCTCCCTCAGGATCAAAGGGTATAGTTTCTTCATTTGATTGAGATGTGCTTGTACTAGCTTCTGGCTGATGTAATCCAAGGTTCTCCAAGATTTTTCTCAAATTGCTAGCTCGGTCTGATGATGAGGATGATAGATTCTCCAATTCTTTCCAGTTCTTCTCATCATAGAACCCTTTCGTTTCAACAAACTTCACGTCCCTTGAGACTAGAATCTTCCTTGTTTCCGGAACAAAGCATTTGTAACCTTTTTGTGTTGTGGAGTATCCAATGAACATGCTCTTCACACTTTTAGCTTCCAACTTGTTTCTTTGTTCTCCTGGGATTAATACAAAACAAACACACCCAAACACACGTAAGTGGTTAATGGCGGGTTTAGAGTTGTTTAATACCTCAAATGGAGAGTGATCATCCAAAATTTTTGTTGGCATTCGGTTGATCAAATAGCATGCTGAAACCACAGCATCTCCCCAAAATCTCTTGGGAACACTTGTGTGGAACATCATAGAACGGGCCACTTCCATTAAGTGCCTATTCTTTCTTTCAGCAACTCCATTTTGCTGAGGAGTGTATGGGCAGCTGGTTTGATGGACTATCCCATGGTTTGCTAAGTGTTGTTTGAAGGCATGGCTTGTGTACTCTCCACCATTATCTGATCTAAAAATTTTAATCTTGGCATTATAATGGTTAGTCACATATGCTTGAAATTTTCTAAATGCTTCTAGAACTCTATCTTTGGATGGAAGAAGTGTTAGCCATGTATATTTTGATTTTTCATCTATAAAGGTGACAAAGTATTTATGATGTTCTCTAGATTCACATGGTGAGGTCCAAACATCAGAATGAATTAAATCAAAACACTTTTCATAGATAGTTGGAGACTTGGAAAACACAGATTTGCAATGTTTACCAAGTATACAAGCTTCACATTCATCATTTTTGAAAGAAATCCTAGGCAACAATAGTTCTAATGCTCTAGAGTGCGGATGACCTAGCCTTGCATGCCAAATTGAACTACTAACATTAGAAACATTCAGACTAAAACTACAAAATAAATTAGAGTCCGGCTTGTTATTTTCAAGAACATACAGCTCCTCCTTTGCTACTCCTTTTCCGAGTAGATTCATGGTCTCAATATCCTGAAAGTGTACATCATTAGGACCAAATATAGCATAACAATTCAAATCAGATGTAACTTTCTTTACGGATAACAAATTTGAAGTAAACTTAGGCATGTAGAAAGCGTTTGAATCTTTTCCAAATAACCTAAGATTTCCTACTCCATCAATTGGAATACTATCTCCATTTGCTATAATGACATTACCTACAGCCGGTATATGTTATTCATTAGATGTGCATCACTTATCATATGATGTGATGCACCAGAATCTACAATCAAAGGCTTTGAAATGTTTTGAGCATGAAGAGAGTTTCCAGAAACCATACCAGACCTACCAGCCTCTTTCAAGGCTTTGATGAGAGCTTCCAAATCTGATTTCCTCACAAATTCAGATTCTTGTTGATATGGCACCAAAGCTCTCATTTCTCCTTCTTCAGCCCTCTTGGATGTCCCAGCCTGATTCCCAGCCACTTCTTGGGAGATATTAGCTCTTGGTTCCTTCCACCAGCTTGGTTTTAGATGAGGATGGAGCTTCCAGCATTTTTCCTTTGTGTGCCCCTCTTTCTTGCAATGCTCACAAATTGCATTTGATCCCACTTTCTTGTTCTGGTTTGATCCCAACGGTTTGTAAAATCCTTTGTTGGCGTCTCCCAGCTCTACTTTGTTAGCCATAACCAGCTCGCCCTTTCCCCCAAATAGACCATGAGATCCTTGCTCCTTTTGTATCTTGGAGCACACTTCATCTAGGCTGGGGAGATTGTCTGCCCTAAGGAGGTGCTTAATGAGATCCTTGTAAGTTGGATTTAAGGTCAATAGCAGACCAAAGACCTTGTCTTGTTCGCGCCTCTCATTTAACACCAAAGGATCAATCGTGCTTGGCCTTAACATTTCTAGTTCAGCCCACAATGATCTGAATTTGCCAAAGTGCTTTGTAAACTCCAAATCTTCTTGGCTTAGATCATTGATAGCCTTCTTGACTTCATAGATTCTGCTCAAGTTTGAAGTATTCCCATACACGGTTTGAAGAGTATCCCACAATTCCTTTGCATTTTCACAGTAGGAGTAGGCTTCAAGGATGGATGCTTCAAGAGAGTTCTGGATGATTCCGAGCACCATTTGGTCCTCTTGGAACCACTTATCTTCATAATTACCGATGGCTTCTGTTGAGAATATGGATGTGAAGGTCTGTGCACGTGAAAGGAGAGGGGACAATATCAAAGGGAAAGAGTTAGCATGTATAGCAAGTGTGTTGGAATATGGTGAAAGCTCAGGAGTAAAAAGAGAAGGTATACCATGCATTGCACATGAAATAAAGCACCAATGAGTAGCTAAGATCAACTAAAATGAGACCAAACAAGAAGTGGAGAAGGAACTGAATTGGTTAGAAGCAGACCAGTTTTTTCTCACTCAGCACAAGTGGAGCAAGTTGCAAAGAGGAGTAGGTGGGAGCAGTTGGGAGAAGCATGGCTCGCCTATACTTGTGTAGAGGTGTTGGTGAGATATTTTTCACTCAATAATTCATGTAAATCGTGCATATATGTGTATGGGATTGTAAGGAAACATTACACACGAAATTATAAACTTCTATTCATCATCTTCATCACTCCTATCTTCTAATCTTCCTCCCTTAAAATCATCTTCATATCCTCTAAAATCTACATGGTATCAGAGCACTTAAGGTCCTAAACAAGATCTTAAACTCATTCATATCTCTCAAACATTTCAAATCACTCTGTTTTCTTTCTGTTTCGTGTGTACTATTCACCAAAAATTTCAAGTCATGGAAAGCTCCAAGAATATGGTTCTACCAGTTATTCTCAAGGGGAATAACTATATTTTGTGGTCAAGGACCACAAAGACAGTCCTAAGAGGAAGAGGGCTGTGGGAGTATGTTGATAGCTTGGTGGGAAATGCTGAAGAAGGAAGGGCTGAAGAGGGCAGTATGATGGAGAGGAAGCGGGAGCAAGAAGATGCTCAAGTCTTGGCTGCACTTCAAAGCTCCCTTGAGCCATCTATTCTGGCGGCCTATTCATACTGTGAGAACTCCAAGGAGCTGTGGGAGACGCTCAAGGGAGTTTATGGAGACATCTCAAACATTTCAAGGATCTTTGAGGTGAAGAAGGCATTGAATGACTTTCAGCAGAATGGGAAGGCGTTCAAGGACTTGTTTGGGGAGTTTAGAGGGTTGTGGGCAGAGCTGGAAATGCTTAGACCTACAACAAACGACCCAAAGGAGTTGAATGAGAGGAGAGAGCAAGATCAAGTGTTTGGTCTCTTACTCACACTTGATGACTCTTACAAGGGACTCATTCAGCATATCCTTCGATTTGACAAGCTTCCAACACTAAATGAAGTGTGTCAACAAGTTCAGAAAGAGGAAGGTGCTAGAGTGTTGTTTAAACCCGCTAGTGAGATGGCGCATGTGGTGCAAAGAAGTTTTGGGCATGGAGAAAGGAGAGCTGTTGAGTGTAGCCATTGTAGGATGAAAGGGCACACTAAGGAGAAGTGCTGGACACTTTACCCGCACTTGAAACCAGCCCGGCTAAGAGGAAATGGCCAGGGAAGCAGTCAAGGCTCTAGGAACTTTGCGGGTGTAACTAGCATGGAAGGAGACCAATTGGTGAGGAAGAGCGATTTGGAGGGCCTCATCAAGAGTATCTCAAAGCTAGCGGAATCTGGTAAGGGTTTCTTTACCTCTAAGGCTAAGAGAAACGTGATAATAGATTCTGGAGCAAGTCATAATATGATTTGTGATGCTAAGTTGCTGGAGAATGTAGAACCGCATAAGGGTAGTGTTAGGATAGCAAACGGGAAAGAAGTTCCAATAGAGGGGGTTGGGGACTTAGAGGTGTTTGGGAAGAGAACTAAAGCCCTATATATCCCAGAATTTACTTCGAATTTGCTATCGGTTCATAAGGCAACTAAGGACTTGAATTGTAAAGTTGTTTTTGGAGTTAATGGTGTTGAGTTTCAGGATAATGAAACCAAAGATGCGATCGGATCAGGGGGTGTGAAAGATGGTCTGTACATATTGAATAAAAAGGATAAAGAGTTGAAAGCGCTTGCGGTTAGTTCGGTTGGATCAAGCCCTTTATGGCATTCTCGCCTTGGTCACCCAAGTCACAAGGTGCTCAGCATGGTCTTGCCCAACCATTCAGTACCCAAGGAGGCGTGTGAAGCATGTATTTTGGGGAAGCATTGTAGGAAAGTGTTTCCAGAATCTACTACTATGTATAAGAAGTCTTTTGAGTTAATACACTCTGATGTATGGTCTGCTCCGTGTACTTCAAGAGATCAATATAAGTACTTTGTTTCCTTCATCGATCAAAAATCAAAGTATACATGGGTAACATTGATGCGCTCTAAGGATCAAGTGCTTGAATCATTTCAGAACTTCTATAACTATGTGCTCAATCAGTATGATACCAAGATTAAGATACTAAGAAGTGATAATGGCGGAGAATACATGAGCATACAGTTTAGGGAGTTTGTGAATGAGAAAGGGATAGTACATCAGACAACTTGCGCCTATACACCTCAACAAAATGGGATAGCAGAGAGGAAGAATAGACATTTGTTAGAAGTGGCTAGGAGCATGATGTTTGATAGGGGAGTTCCTAAGAATCTGTGGGGAGATGCAGTGATGGCGGCAGCTTACTTAATCAACCGCATACCCACTGAAAGCTTGAGTTACAAGTCACCATTTGAAGTTTTGAATGGTGTGAAGCCGAGTATCAGTCACTTGAGAGTCTTTGGGTGTAGATGCTATGTCCTTGTTCCAGAGGCACAAAGAAATAAGTTAGAGCCAAAGAGTATTAAGTGTGTGTTTGTGGGATACTCAAGTACTCAAAAAGGATACAAATGTCTTAACCCGGAGACTAATAGAATGTATGTGTCAAGGGAGGTGCAATTTGAGGAAGAGTATGGTTACTTCGAAAAAAAGAAATGGGAAGACTTAGATGAGATTATGGACTCAAATGCAGATAGAGATCAAGTTCTAAGAAGCATTTGGGAAAGCATAGATGGCCGGGAGAGTGATGATAATGAGCAGAGGGGTGAAGAAGAAGTAGAAGAAAGTGAGCAGCTTCCGATAGTTCCGGATACTTTACCATTAGACTCAAAACTGGTAGAAGAAGAGGAGAGTACAAGAGGTGAGGGGGAGATAGAATCTGAAGAAGTGGAAGAAGTGCAAGCTCCTCAATTAAGAAGAAGCCAAAGGATAAGACACGGACCTGAAAATTGGAAAAATACTAGAGTGTATTACAATGGGATGGCTATGGCTTATCAAGATCACATGGGAACTGATGTTGTGCTTGGGACAAGAGAGGGATGTACTGGGCGTACGGCAGGCTTAGATCCTGATCCTATAGGCGACAGCATCTCCTTCTTGTCCCTTAAGCATAACACCGCACAAGAAGAGAAGATAGCCATAAGATATCCTATTGAAGAATACTACTCGGTTTCTAATACTCCAGCTGATCATCAGGCATTTCTGAGCACTATTGATAGAAAAGTACCTAATTCTTATGAGGAAGCAAGCATGGACAAGTTATGGGTTGATGCCATGAGGGAAGAGATTGCATCTATGTTGAGAAATAATACTTGGGACTTGACAAAATTGCCTAGTGGGAAGAAACTTGTGGGATGTAGATGGGTGTATACTATCAAATACAAGAGCAATGGTGAAATTGAGAGGTATAAAGCTAGACTAGTGGCAAAAGGATATACACAAGTATATGGAGAAGATTATACTGAAACTTTTGCTCCAGTAGCGAAGTTGCACTCGGTGAGGGTTCTACTATCCATTGCCATTAATCTGTCATGGAATTTGTGGCAAATGGATGTGAGAAACGCTTTCTTACAAGGGGATTTAGAAGAAGAAGTGTTTATGGAACTTCCACAAGGTTATGGAGCAAGTTCAGATCAAGTGTGTAGATTAAAGAAGGCTATATACGGCTTGAAACAATCTCCTAGAGCTTGGTACCAACGGTTAAGCCGGTGCCTGTTGGAGAAAGGGTTTGTAAAATCTGAAGCGGATCACTCTCTCTTTACCAAAAGGAGCAAAAATGGGATAGTTGTGGTGCTTATCTACGTGGATGACATTATTGTTACGGGAAGTGATTGTGAGGAGATGAAACGGACTAAGGAGGATCTAAACTCTACGTTTGATATAAAAGACCTAGGAGAGCTCAAATACTTCCTAGGAATTGAGATGAGCAGAGAGGAAAAGGGAATGTTTATATCGCAAAGGAAGTATGTGATCGACTTACTAAAAGAAACTGGGAAGCTTGGGTGTAAACCGGCTAAGACTCCTATTGAAGAAGGTTACCAAGAAGAGAGCAACGTGGAGATATGGTCTGACATCAAGCAGTACCAAAGGTTAGTTGGTAAACTAATCTATTTGACCATAACAAGGCCAGATATTTGTTTTGCGGTGAATAAAGTAAGTCAACACATGCAAGCGCCAACAACACACCATTGGGGAATGATTGAAAGGATCTTGAGATATCTAAAAGGAAACCCAGGAAGAGGTATTTGGCTAGAGTGTCATGGAAGAGCAGATGTAGAAGCGTTTTGTGATGCGGATTGGGCTGGGGATAGACAAGATAGAAAGTCTACAACCGGTTATTGTACATTCGTAGGTGGGAATCTTGTCACCTGGAGAAGCAAAAAACAAAAGGTAATCTCTCTATCTAGTGCTGAAGCTGAGTATAGAGCAATGAGAAAAGCCACAAAAGAAATGATATGGCTGAAGGCGCTTCTACATGACTTGGGAGTTCAAGAAGACAAACCAATGACATTGTATTGTGATAACCAAGCGGCAATACACATAGCTTCAAACCCGGTGTTTCATGAAAGGACAAAACATATTGAGGTGGATTGTCATTTCATCCGAGACAAGATTCAGGAGGGAGTTGTGGTTCCCAAGTTTGTGAAGAGTGGAGAACAAATGGCGGATATATTTACAAAGGCTACTTCTTCACGCATCTGTGAATACATCCATGGCAAGATCGGCTTAATGGACCCCTACCAGCCTATCTTGAGGGGGAGTGTTGAGAATATGGATGTGAAGGTCTGTGCACGTGAAAGGAGAGGGGACAATATCAAAGGGAAAGAGTTAGCATGTATAGCAAGTGTGTTGGAATATGGTGAAAGCTCATGAGTAAAAAGAGAAGGTATACCATGCATTGCACATGAAATAAAGCACCAATGAGTAGCTAAGATCAACTAAAATGAGACCAAACAAGAAGTGGAGAAGGAACTGAATTGGTTAGAAGCAGACCAGTTTTTTCTCACTCAGCACAAGTGGAGCAAGTTGCAAAGAGGAGTAGGTGGGAGCAGTTGGGAGAAGCATGGCTCGCCTATACTTGTGTAGAGGTGTTGGTGAGATATTTTTCACTCAATAATTCATGTAAATCGTGCATATATGTGTATGGGATTGTAAGGAAACATTACACACGAAATTATAAACTTCTATTCATCATCTTCATCACTCCTATCTTCTAATCTTCCTCCCTTAAAATCATCTTCATATCCTCTAAAATCTACAGCTTCTTCTCCATCTTTTGGATCTTGGCCTTTCAAGACATGGCTCCAAAGCCCACGACCACATAGGGCTGTTCTTATCATTCTTGACCACAGCAAAAAGTTGACACCCTTCAAGATGACTGGAATAACAATTGGTTTAGAATTTTCCATGGTGTTTCAAGATTTATTCACCGGATAATTCTATTAACCAGAGGATTAAGAGATTTTCTCAAGAAAATATTAGAGAAGCTTCAAGAAATACACTTTTTCAGCCTTTTCACAACCCAAGAGTCAATGACTTTGAGGACTAAGTCTCAGAGTGAAAAAGGATTGACAAAGAGTATTCCCAGAATTTTAGAGTGAAAAAGAAAATTTTAGAGAACCTTCAAGAAATACACTTTTTCAGCCTTATCACAACTCAAGAGTCAATGACTTTGAGGACTAAGTCTCAGAGTGAAAAAAGATTGACAAAGAGTATTCCCAGAATTTTAAAGGAAGAGATTTGAAAATGGGATAACAAGAGCTTGATTTAGTTAAGAACCTTGCTCTGATACCATGTTGAATTTGCGGAATAGAAGATTAGAGAGTTTGAGAGTGCTTGAAAGAGAAACAATAGAATGAGAGATAAAGAGAAGTTTCCATTAGAATTGAGTGGATGTTACAAAGGGTGTACAACATGTATATATAGAGGATAGCCACGAAATTAGGAGGTGAAGAAGGGTTTCACAACATTCAATTTCCCTCCAATCTCTTATTTGAAATTCAAACACATCTCCTTCCTTTTCACACTTCCCGAGACACCCACTTGTGCACCCAAAGTCTTCACCCTTCTAGAAGACTTCTTAATGGGCTTGCATATGTTGAATAAGGCCTCTTCTCTTCTTTGGGTCTTAAGCTAATGTATTCTCTCATTATTCAACAATTAGGACCAAATATAGCATAACAATTCAAATCAGATGTAACTTTCTTTACGGATAACAAATTTGAAGTAAACTTAGGCATGTAGAAAGCGTTTGAATCTTTTCCAAATAACCTAAGATTTCCTACTCCATCAATTGGAATACTATCTCCATTTGCTATAATGACATTACCTACAGCCGGTTTTATGTTATTCATTAGATGTGCATCACTTATCATATGATGTGATGCACCAGAATCTACAATCAAAGGCTTTGAAATGTTTTGAGCATGAAGAGAGTTTCCAGAAACCATACCAGACCTACCAGCCTCTTTCAAGGCTTTGATGAGAGCTTCCAAATCTGATTTCCTCACAAATTCAGATTCTTGTTGATATGGCACCAAAGCTCTCATTTCTCCTTCTTCAGCCCTCTTGGATGTCCCAGCCTGATTCCCAGCCACTTCTTGGGAGATATTAGCTCTTGGTTCCTTCCACCAGCTTGGTTTTAGATGAGGATGGAGCTTCCAGCATTTTTCCTTTGTGTGCCCCTCTTTCTTGCAATGCTCACAAATTGCATTTGATCCCACTTTCTTGTTCTGGTTTGATCCCAACGGTTTGTAAAATCCTTTGTTGGCGTCTCCCAGCTCTACTTTGTTAGCCATAACCAGCTCGCCCTTTCCCCCAAATAGACCATGAGATCCTTGCTCCTTTTGTATCTTGGAGCACACTTCATCTAGGCTGGGGAGATTGTCTGCCCTAAGGAGGTGCTTAATGAGATCCTTGTAAGTTGGATTTAAGGTCAATAGCAGACCAAAGACCTTGTCTTGTTCGCGCCTCTCATTTAACACCAAAGGATCAATCGTGCTTGGCCTTAACATTTCTAGTTCAGCCCACAATGATCTGAATTTGCCAAAGTGCTTTGTAAACTCCAAATCTTCTTGGCTTAGATCATTGATAGCCTTCTTGACTTCATAGATTCTGCTCAAGTTTGAAGTATTCCCATACACGGTTTGAAGAGTATCCCACAATTCCTTTGCATTTTCACAGTAGGAGTAGGCTTCAAGGATGGATGCTTCAAGAGAGTTCTGGATGATTCCGAGCACCATTTGGTCCTCTTGGAACCACTTATCTTCATAATTACCGATGGCTCCAAAGCCCACGACCACATAGGGCTGTTCTTATCATTCTTGACCACAGCAAATAGTTGACACCCTTCAAGATGACTGGAATAACAATTGGTTTAGAATTTTCCATGGTGTTTCAAGATTTATTCACCGGATAATTCTATTAACCAGAGGATTAAGAGATTTTCTCAAGAAAATATTAGAGAAGCTTCAAGAAATACACTTTTTCAGCCTTTTCACAACCCAAGAGTCAATGACTTTGAGGACTAAGTCTCAGAGTGAAAAAGGATTGACAAAGAGTATTCCCAGAATTTTAGAGTGAAAAAGAAAATTTTAGAGAACCTTCAAGAAATACACTTTTTCAGCCTTATCACAACTCAAGAGTCAATGACTTTGAGGACTAAGTCTCAGAGTGAAAAAGGATTGACAAAGAGTATTCCCAGAATTTTAAAGGAAGAGATTTGAAAATGGGATAACAAGAGCTTGATTTAGTTAAGAACCTTGCTCTGATACCATGTTGAATTTGCGGAATAGAAGATTAGAGAGTTTGAGAGTGCTTGAAAGAGAAACAATAGAATGAGAGATAAAGAGAAGTTTCCATTAGAATTGAGTGGATGTTACAAAGGGTGTACAACATGTATATATAGAGGATAGCCACGAAATTAGGAGGTGAAGAAGGGTTTCACAACATTCAATTTCCCTCCAATCTCTTATTTGAAATTCAAACACATCTCCTTCCTTTTCACACTTCCCGAGACATCCACTTGTGCACCCAAAGTCTTCACCCTTCTAGAAGACTTCTTAATGGGCTTGCATATGTTGAATAAGGCCTCTTCTCTTCTTTGGGTCTTAAGCTAATGTATTCTCTCATTATTCAACACGTACAACCTTAGCGAGCCTCCGGAACATTTGAGGAAGCCTTCGAGAGTCTTCTAGAAGCTTGGAAACGTTTGGACCATGCACCAAGCCACTTGAGTGTCCAGGTGCATTGGCACCTTGTCCTTGGTCTTCCTTCTTATCCATTTGGTCAAGGAAGGGGCTGGAAACAGGCTGGCATGGTCAAGGACGCCCAAAGACTACACTCCTATTGGCTGGTTCAAATTAAAGTTAAACCTAGGTTCCCTTGTAATTCTCCTATAAATATGCTATGTATTTCACAAAGATCAATAAGAAATTCTTCTCTAATATTCTACTATGGTGTTTTTTCTAGTTTATCTTAAAAGCTCTCATTTATAATCTCTAAAATCTAACAGCTTCAAGGTCTACTTAGGAACCGGGAAGAAGGGATATGTTCGACCTAACTACTCTGCTTGAAGATGATGTGATGTAGAAGATATGGTGTTAAGGACCCAGGGAGATACTCGACCTAGGAGTTAACTGTAGATTTTAGAGGATATGAAGATGATTTTAAGGGAGGAAGATTAGAAGATAGGAGTGATGAAGATGATGAATAGAAGTTTATAATTTCGTGTGTAATGTTTCCTTACAATCCCATACACATATATGCACGATTTACATGAATTATTGAGTGAAAAATATCTCACCAACACCTCTACACAAGTATAGGCGAGCCATGCTTCTCCCAACTGCTCCCACCTACTCCTCTTTGCAACTTGCTCCACTTGTGCTGAGTGAGAAAAAACTGGTCTGCTTCTAACCAATTCAGTTCTTTCTCCACTTCTTGTTTGGTCTCATTTTAGTTGATCTTAGCTACTCATTGGTGCTTTATTTCATGTGCAATGCATGGTATACCTTCTCTTTTTACTCCTGAGCTTTCACCATATTCCAACACACTTGCTATACATGCTAACTCTTTCCCTTTGATATTGTCCCCTCTCCTTTCACGTGCACAGACCTTCACATCCATATTCTCAACATTAACTATGGGATATATGGAAGGTGAATTGAACCGTGAATCACAAGGAGTGTGACAGCCCCTTGACAGATCAATATAAGTATTTCGTGTCTTTCATTGATCAAAGGTCAAAGTACACTTGGGTAACTCTAATGAGCTCTAAGGATCAAGTATTTGAATCATTTCAAAAATTCTACAATTATACACTGAATCAGTTTGGTACAAAGATCAAGATCCTTAGGAGTGATAATGGTGGAGAGTATATGAGTAATAGATTCAAGAAGTTGCTGGATGACAATGGGATAATTCACCAGACTTCTTGTGCATACACACCTCAGCAGAATGGAGTTTCCGAGAGAAAGAATAGACATTTGGTGGAGGTGGCTAGAAGTATGATGTTTGATAGAGGCGTGCCTAAGAGTTTTTGGGAGATGCTGTGATGGCGGCATGCTATGTGATTAATCGTTTACCCACAGAAAGTCTGAGCCACAAGTCTCCATTTGAAATTTTGAATGGAGTAAAGCCAAGCATTGATCACCTAAGAGTTTTCGGGTGTAAATGCTATGTCTTTACCCCTGATGCACTAAGGAGTAAACTTGAGCCAAAAAGCATCAAATGTATTTTTGTGGGATACTCAAGCACTCAGAAGGGATACAAGTGTTTCCATCCAGAAACTAATAGGATATATGTGTCAAGAGAGGTGCGTTTTGATGAGAATTGTGGGTATTTTGAAGAAAAAAAATGGGAGGATTTAGATGACATTGTGAGCTCGGGCATAGACAGAGAGCGAGTGCTAAGAAGCATCTTGGAAGATGTCAATGGTTCGAATGGAGGTAATGATGAGCAAGGGATATCTCAGAATGAGCAAGGAGGTGAAGAGGAAGAAGAAGACAATGAGCAACTCTCATCGGATACAAGCTCACTACCAAGGGATTCCGAACTGGTTGAAGAATCAGAACTTGCAAGTGGTGAGGGGGAGTCTGAACATGAAGAAATTGAGGTAACTCAAGAACCCCCTCTAAGAAGAAGCCAACGGATAAGGCATGGCCCGGAAAATTGGAAAAACACTAGGGTGTATTACAATGGATTAGCTACGGTTTAACAAGAGCATATAGGATCTGAGGTGAAGTCTACCGTAGGTGAGGGATGTTCTGGGCGTACGGCAGACTTTGATTCTGAACCTATAGGCGGCAGCATCCCTCCCTTACCAAGTAGATCATGTACTTCAACCGTAAGTGACATAAAATATCCTATTGAAGCATATAGTTCAGTGTCCTATTTAGGTGCTGAGCAGCAAGCTTACCTCACCAAGATTGATGAACATCAAGTCCCAGCATCATATGAGGAAGCATGTAGAGACGAGAGATGGGTTAAAGCCATGGAAGAAGAGATCAGTTCTATGGTGAGAAACAATACATGGAATTTGACTGAGCTGCCAAGAGGGAAGAAGCTAGTGGGATGTAGATGGGTTTATACTATCAAGTATAAAAGCAATGGTGAAGTCGAGAGATACAAAGCGAGACTAGTGGCAAAGGGATACACACAAGTCTATGGAGAAGATTATACAGAAACTTTTGCTCCGGTGGCAAAATTGCATTTGGTAAGGGTTCTCCTATCCATTGCGGTTAACTTGTCATGGGAGTTATGGCAAATGGATGTAAAAAATGCCTTTTTACAAGGAGACCTAGAAGAGGAAGTCTTTATGGCTCTTCCACAAGGATATGGTACATGTACAAATCAGGTCTGTGAATTGAAGAAAGCTATTTATGGTTTGAAACAATCCCCGAAGGCTTGGTACCAAAGACTGAGCAGATGCTTGTTGGAGAAGGAATTTGTGAAGTCGGAAGCTGATCATACTCTATTCACCAAGAGGAGTAAAGAGGGGCTAGTGGCTGTTCTTATCTATGTAGATGATATCATCATCACCGGAAATGATGTTGAAGGAGTTAAAAGGACCAAGGTAATTCTGAGCTCCACGTTTGATATAAAAGATTTGGGAGAGCTGAGGTATTTCTTGGGCATTGAGATGATCAGAGAGCCAAATGGGATGTTTATATCACAAAGGAAGTATGTGATTGACTTACTAAAGGAAACCGGCAAGTTAGGGTCGAAGCCAGCAAAAACGCCCATTGAAGAAGGCTATCAAGATGTGAGTAAGGAGGAAATGTGGCCTGATGTCAAGCAATATCAAAGGTTAGTTGGAAAACTAATCTACTTAACTATAACTCGGCCGGATATATGCTTTGCCGTGAATAGGGTGAGCCAGCACATGCAAGCTCCGAAAGCACACCATTGGGGCATGGTGGAGAGAATACTTAGGTATCTCAAGGGGAACCCTGGAAAGGGAATATGGTTGAGTCGCAATGAAAATACTGAATTGGAAGCCTATTGTGATTCAGACTATGCTGGAGACAAACAAGATAGAAAATCTACAACTGGGTATTGCACATTTGTAGGAGGAAATCTTGTCACTTGGAGGAGTAAAAAACAGAAGGTAATTGCATTGTCAAGTGCTGAGGCTGAGTATAGAGCAATGAAGGAAGTCACAAAGGAGATGATATGGCTGAAGGCTCTTCTCAAGGATTTGGGTATTCAAGAAACCAAACCAATGACCCTTTATTGCGATAACCAAGCTGCAATACACATAGCTTCAAATCCAGTGTTTCATGAGAGAACGAAACACATTGAAGTGGATTGTCACTTCATCCGGGGCAAGATTCAAGATGGGCTAATAATCCCTAAGTTTGTGAAGAGTGGAGACCAGGTGGCAGACATCTTCACAAAGGCTACTTCCCTAAATATATGTGAGTACATCCATGACAAGATAGGCTTAAAGGATCCCTACCAGCCTATCTTGAGGGGGAGTGTTGAGAATATGGATGAGAAGGCATACATGGGAAGTAGCAATGCGAGTTCACATAATAACAAAGGCAAGGAGCTGGAGTGCATAGCAAGTATCTGGGAACTTGGCGAATGCTCTAAGACTAAGGGAGAAGTGCCGTATGCAACAAGTAAGGAAAAGAGTGGAGCTGATGATTTAATGAGTGGCAAAACTAGACATTGGGATGTAACTAGAAGGAAGGATTCTTGGTTGAATTCTAAGCAGATCAAAGGGTTGAAAAACCAAGAAGAAGCACATGAGGAGCCATTGGGTAAAGGCAAGCTCCATGCTCCTCACCCAAAGAAGAAACACGCCCAGGCTTTGATCTTAGCATGTTTAACCATTTTAGGAAGTTAAGGGTGTTAGTCCTTTAACCATTGTAAATTCCTGTGTCTTCTTTTTGAATTTTTTCTCTTACATATATGCAATGTAAACCGAGCTCAATTGATAGAATAACAAGGAAAAATATTCCAGAAATCTCTCTCAGCCATCTTCAATCTCATTGAGTTCTTGATATTTTCTAATTCTAGTTTATTCTCCTTAAAATCAACAGTATACAAGCTTCACATTCATCATTTTTTAAAGAAATCCTAGGCAACAATAGTTCTAATGCTCTAGAGTGTGGATGACCTAGCCTTGCATGCCAAATTGAACTACTAACATTAGAAACATTCAGACTAAAACTACAAAATAAATTGGAGTCCGGCTTGTTATTTTCAAGAACATACAGCTCCTCCTTTGCTACTCCTTTTCCGAGTAGTTTCATGGTCTCAATATCCTGAAAGTGTACATCATTAGGACCAAATATAGCATAACAATTCAAATCAGATGTAACTTTTTTTACGGATAACAAATTTGAAGTAAATTTAGGCATGTAGAAAGCGTTTGAATCTTTTCCAAATAACCTAAGATTTCCTACTCCATCAATTGGAATACTATCTCCATTTGCTATAATGACATTACCTACAGCCGGTTTTATGTTATTCATTAGATGTGCATCACTTATCATATGATGTGATGCACCAGAATCTACAATCAAAGGCTTTGAAATGTTTTGAGCATGAAGAGAGTTTCCAGAAACCATACCAGACCTACCAGCCTCCTTCAAGGCTTTGATGAGAGCTTCCAAATCTGATTTCCTCACAAATTCAGATTCTTGTTGATATGGCACTAAAGCTCTCATTTCTCCTTCTTCACCCCTCTTGGATGTCACAGCCTGATTCCCAACCACTTCTTGGGAGACATTAGCTCTTGGTTCCTTCCACCAGCTTGGTTTTAGATGAGGATGGAGCTTCCAGCATTTTTCCTTTGTGTGCCCCTCTTTCTTGCAATGCTCACAGATTGCATTTGATCCCACTTTCTTGTTCTGGTTTGATCCCAAAGGTTTATAAAATCCTTTGTTTGCTTCACCCAACTCTACTTTGTTTGCCATAACCAGCTCGCTCTTTCCCCCAAATAGACCATGAGATCCTTGCTCCTTTTGTATCTTGGAGCACACTTCATCTAGGCTGGGGAGATTGTCTGCCCTAAGGAGGTGCTTAATGAGATCCTTGTAAGTTGGATTTAAGGTTAATAGCAGACCAAAGACCTTGTCTTGTTCACGCCTCTCATTTAACACTAAAGGATCAATCGTGCTTGGCCTTAACATTTCTAGTTCAGCCCACAATGATCTGAATTTGCCAAAGTGTTTTGTAAACTCCAAATCTTCTTGGCTTAGATCATTGATAGCCTTCTTGACTTCATAGATTCTGCTCAAGTTTGAAGTATTCCCATACACGGTTTGAAGAGTATCCCACAATTCCTTTGCATTTTCACAGTAGGAGTAGGCTTCAAGGATGGATGCTTCAAGAGAGTTCTGGATGATTCCGAGCACCATTTGGTCCTCTTGGAACCACTTATCTTCATAATTACCGATGGCTTCTTCTCCATATTTTGGATCTTGTCCTTTCAAGACATGGCTCCAAAGCCCACGACCACATAGAGCTGTTCTTATCATTCTTGACCACAGTAAATAGTTGACACCCTTCAAGATGACTGAAATAACAATTGGTTTAGAGTTTTCCATGGTGTTTCAAGATTTATTCACCGGATAATTGAGGACTAAGTCTCAGAGTGAAAAAAGATTGACAAAGAGTATTCCCAGAATTTTAAAAGAAGAGATTTGAAAATGGGATAACAAGAGCTTGATTTAGTTAAGAACCTTGCTTTGATACCATGTTAAATTTGCGGAATAGAAGATTAGAGTGTTTGAGAGTGCTTGAAAGAGAAACGATAGAATGAGAGATAAAGAGAAGTTTCCATTAGAATTTGTTAAGTGTTACAAAGGGTGTACAACATGTATATATAGAGGAGAGCCACGAAATTAAGAGGTGAAGAAGGGTTTCACAACATTCAAATTTCCCTCCAATCTCTTATTTGAAATTCAAACACATCTCCTTCTTTTTCACACTTCCCGAGACACCCCCTTGTGCACCCAAAGTCTTCACCCTTCTAGAAGACTTCTTAATGGGCTTGCATATGTTGAATAAAGCCTTTTCTCTTCTTTGGGTCTTAAGCTAATGTATTCTCTCATTATTCAACAATCCAAGTGTATTTCGACTTTTCATCAATGAATGTCACAAAGTACTTATTATTATCTCTTGATAAACATGGGGAAGTCCATACATCCGAGTGGACCAAATCAAAACATTTTTCATATATGGTAGAGGACTTAGGAAATACACTTTTACAATGTTTTCCTAAAATACAAGACTCACAAACCGAGTTATTAAACGAAATATTAGGCAATATTATTTCCAAGGCACGCGAGTGAGGATGTCCCAATCTAGCGTGCCATATTGCATTAGAACTACTAGCTATGCATGAATTAAAACTTGATAAAGTAGGATTGCTTGAAGAATCTTCTAAGATGTATAAGTCTCCTTTTGTGTTTCCTTCTCCAAGAACCCTTCCGGTTTTAATATCCTGAAAATGGAAACTATTAGGCCCAAAGATAGCATAAGCATCAAGATCAGTAGTAGCTCTCTTAACTGATACAAGATTCGAAGTGAAAGATGGCATGTAGAAAGCTTGAGATTCTTTGTCAAATAGTTTTAAATTTCCTATTCCTTTAACCGGTATCCTATCACCATTAGCAATCACTACATTTCCACTAGCAGTTTTAATGTTACTAATCAAATTTGGATTACTAATCATGTGATGAGAAGCTCCAGAATCAATAACAAGAGAAGTGCTAGTCTTATTAGGTTTAGTAGCAAAGTATGTGATACCGGACTCCTTTAGTGCGGCGATGGATCGAATGAGTGCTTCTAAGTCTGACTTGCGCACTACGTCATTTGAATATGCTACCATGGCCATCTCATCTCCTTGCTTCAAGCTTTCGGTTTGAGGTTGTTTTGTTGAGTTTGATGAGCTTGGCGTTTCTTGTGCTTGATGAGCTTGGAACTTTCTTGGCTTGAATTCCCTTGGATGCCAATCTTTGGGCTTGAGATGTGGATGAAGGATCCAGCAATCCTCCTTTGTATGACCATCCTTCTTGCAATGATCGCATGTTTTCCTATTCTTGCCTTTGTAGCCTTGATTTGGTTGGTAATTGCCCTTATTGGCCATTGGGAGTTCTTGTTTACCACTAAAGAGACCAAAGGACCCTTGTTCCTTTTGAATTTGTGCACAAACTTCATCAAGTCTAGGGAGCTTCTCCGATCTTAAGATATGCTTTATGAGGTCGTTAATGTAGATTTTAGAGGATATGAAGATGATTTTAAGGGAGGAAGATTAGAAGATAGGAGTGATGAAGATGATGAATAGAAGTTTATAATTTCGTGTGTAATGTTTCCTTACAATCCCATACACATATATGCACGATTTACATGAATTATTGAGTGAAAAATATCTCACCAACACCTCTACACAAGTATAGGCGAGCCATGCTTCTCCCAACTGCTCCCACCTACTCCTCTTTGCAACTTGCTCCACTTGTGCTGAGTGAGAAAAAACTGGTCTGCTTCTAACCAATTCAGTTCCTTCTCCACTTCTTGTTTGGTCTCATTTTAGTTGATCTTAGCTACTCATTGGTGCTTTATTTCATGTGCAATGCATGGTATACCTTCTCTTTTTACTCCTGAGCTTTCACCATATTCCAACACACTTGCTATACATGCTAACTTTTTCCCTTTGATATTGTCCCCTCTCCTTTCACGTGCACAGACCTTCACATCCATATTCTCAACACTCCCCCTCAAGATAGGTTGGTAGGGGTCCATTAAGCCGATCTTGCCATGGATGTATTCACAGATGCGTGAAGAAGTAGCCTTTGTAAATATATCCGCCATTTGTTCTCCACTCTTCACAAACTTGGGAACCACAACTCCCTCCTGAATCTTGTCTCGGATGAAATGACAATCCACCTCAATGTGTTTTGTCCTTTCATGAAACACCGGGTTTGAAGCTATGTGTATTGCCGCTTGGTTATCACAATACAATGTCATTGGTTTGTCTTCTTGAACTCCCAAGTCATCCGGAACTATCGGAAGCTGCTCACTTTCTTCTACTTCTTCTTCACCCCTCTGCTCATTATCATCACTCTCCCGGCCATCTATGCTTTCCCAAATGCTTCTTAGAACTTGATCTCTATCTGCATTTGAGTCCATAATCTCATCTAAGTCTTCCCATTTCTTTTTTTCGAAGTAACCATACTCTTCCTCAAATTGCACCTCCCTTGACACATACATTCTATTAGTCTCCGGGTTAAGACATTTGTATCCTTTTTGAGTACTTGAGTATCCCACAAACACACACTTAATACTCTTTGGCTCTAACTTATTTCTTTGTGCCTCTGGAACAAGGACATAGCATCTACACACAAAGACTCTCAAGTGACTGATACTCGGCTTCACACCATTCAAAACTTCAAATGGTGACTTGTAACTCAAGCTTTCAGTGGGTATGCGGTTGATTAAGTAAGCTGCCGCCATCACTGCATCTCCCCACAGATTCTTAGGAACTCCCCTATCAAACATCATGCTCCTAGCCACTTTTAACAAATGTCTATTCTTCCTCTCTGCTATCCCATTTTGTTGAGGTGTATAGGCGCAAGTTGTCTGATGTACTATCCCTTTCTCATTCACAAACTCCCTAAACTGTATGCTCATGTATTCTCCGCCAATATCACTTCTTAGTATCTTAATCTTGGTATCATACTGATTGAGCACATAGTTATAGAAGTTCTGAAATGATTCAAGCACTTGATCCTTAGAGCGCATCAATGTTACCCATGTATACTTTGATTTTTGATCGATGAAGGAAACAAAGTACTTATATTGATCTCTTGAAGTACACGGAGCAGACCATACATCAGAGTGTATTAACTCAAAAGACTTCTTATACATAGTAGTAGATTCTGGAAACACTTTCCTACAATGCTTCCCCAAAATACATGCTTCACACGCCTCCTTGGGTACTGAATGGTTGGGCAAGACCATGCTGAGCACCTTGTGACTTGGGTGACCAAGGCGAGTATGCCATAAAGGGCTTGATCCAACCGAACTGACCGCAAGCGCTTTCAACTCTTTATCCTTTTTATTCAATATGTACAGACCATCTTTCACACCCCCTGATCCGATCGCATCTTTGGTTTCATTATCCTGAAACTCAACACCATTAACTCCAAAAACAACTTTACAATTCAAGTCCTTAGTTGCCTTATGAACCGATAGCAAATTCGAAGTAAATTCTGGGATATATAGGGCTTTAGTTCTCTTCCCAAACACCTCTAAGTCCCCAACCCCCTCTATTGGAACTTCTTTCCCGTTTGCTATCCTAACACTACCCTTATGCGGTTCTACATTCTCCAGCTGTTGAGAATATGGATGTGAAGGTGTGTGAACATGAAATAAAGTGCCAATGAGTAGTTAAGATCAACTAAACGAGACCAGACAAGAAGTAGAGAAGGAACTAGAGTTGTTAGAAGCAGACAAGTATTTTTCTCTTTCAGCACAAGTGGAGCAAGTTGCAAAGAGGAGTAGGTAGGAGCAGTTGGGAGAAGTATGGCTCGTCTATAGTTGTGTAGAGGTGTTGGTGAGATATTTTTCTCTCTATAATACTTGTAAAGCGTGCATATATGTGAGTTAGATTGTAAGAAGAAATAACACACGAAATTATAAACTTCTATTCATCATCTTCATCACTCCTATTTTCTAATCTTTCTCCCTTAGAATCACCTTCATATCCTCTAAAATCTACATGGTATCAGAGCACTTAAGGTCCTAAACAAGATCTTAAACTCGTTCATATCTCTCAAACATTTCAAATCACTCTGTTTTTTTTCTGTTTCGTGTGTACTATTCACCAAAAATTTCAAGTCATGGAAAGCTCCAAGAATATGGTTCTACCAGTTATTCTCAAGGGGAATAACTATATTTTGTGGTCAAGGACCACAAAGACAGTCCTAAGAGGAAGAGGGCTGTGGGAGTATGTTGATAGCTTGGTGGGAAATGCTGAAGAAGGAAGGGCTGAAGAGGGCAGTATGATGGAGAGGAAGCGGGAGCAAGAAGATGCTCAAGTCTTGGCTGCACTTCAAAGCTCCCTTGAGCCATCTATTCTGGCGGCCTATTCATACTGTGAGAACTCCAAGGAGCTGTGGGAGACGCTCAAGGGAGTTTATGGAGACATCTCAAACATTTCAAGGATCTTTGAGGTGAAGAAGGCATTGAATGACCTTCAGCAGAATGGGAAGGCGTTCAAGGACTTGTTTGGGGAGTTTAGAGGGTTGTGGGCAGAGCTGGAAATGCTTAGACCTACAACAAACGACCCAAAGGAGTTGAATGAGAGGAGAGAGCAAGATCAAGTGTTTGGTCTCTTACTCACACTTGATGACTCTTACAAGGGACTCATTCAGCATATCCTTCGATTTGACAAGCTTCCAACATTAAATGAAGTGTGTCAACAAATTCAGAAAGAGGAAGGTGCTAGAGGGTTGTTTAAACCCACTAGTGAGATGGCGCATGTGGTGCAAAGAAGTTTTGGGCATGGAGAAAGGAGAGCTGTTGAGTGTAGCCATTGTAGGATGAAAGGGCACACTAAGGAGAAGTGCTGGACACTTTACCCGCACTTGAAACCAGCCCGGCTAAGAGGAAATGGCCAGGGAAGCAGTCAAGGCTCTAGGAACTTTGCGGGTGTAACTAGCATGGAAGGAGACCAATTGGTGAGAAAGAGCGATTTGGAGGGCCTCATTAAGAGTATCTCAAAGCTAGCGGAATCTGGTAAGGGTTTCTTTACCTCTAAGGCTAAGAGAAACGTGATAATAGATTCTGGAGCAAGTCATAATATGATTTGTGATGCTAAGTTGCTGGAGAATGTAGAACCGCATAAGGGTAGTGTTAGGATAGCAAACGGGAAAGAAGTTCCAATAGAGGGGGTTGGAGACTTAGAGGTGTTTGGGAAGAGAACTAAAGCCCTATATATCCCAGAATTTACTTCGAATTTGCTATCGGTTCATAAGGCAACTAAGGACTTGAATTGTAAAGTTGTTTTTGGAGTTAATGGTGTTGAGTTTCAGGATAATGAAACCAAAGATGCGATCGGATCAGGGGGTGTGAAAGATGGTCTGTACATATTGAATAAAAAGGATAAAGAGTTGAAAGCGCTTGCGGTCAGTTCGGTTGGATCAAGCCCTTTATGGCATTCTCGCCTTGGTCACCCAAGTCACAAGGTGCTCAGCATGGTCTTGCCCAACCATTCAGTACCCAAGGAGGCGTGTGAAGCATGTATTTTGGGGAAGCATTGTAGGAAAGTGTTTCCAGAATCTACTACTATGTATAAGAAGTCTTTTGAGTTAATACACTCTGATGTATGGTCTGCTCCGTGTACTTCAAGAGATCAATATAAGTACTTTGTTTCCTTCATCGATCAAAAATCAAAGTATACATGGATAACATTGATGCGCTCTAAGGATCAAGTGCTTGAATCATTTCAGAACTTCTATAACTATGTGCTCAATCAGTATGATACCAAGATTAAGATACTAAGAAGTGATAATGGCGGAGAATACATGAGCATACAGTTTAGGGAGTTTGTGAATGAGAAAGGGATAGTACATCAGACAACTTGCGCCTATACACCTCAACAAAATGGGATAGCAGAGAGGAAGAATAGACATTTGTTAGAAGTGGCTAGGAGCATGATGTTTGATAGGGGAGTTCCTAAGAATCTGTGGGGAGATGCAGTGATGGCGGCAGCTTACTTAATCAACCGCATACCCACTGAAAGCTTGAGTTACAAGTCACCATTTGAAGTTTTGAATGGTGTGAAGCCGAGTATCAGTCAGTTGAGAGTCTTTGGGTGTAGATGCTATGTCCTTGTTCCAGAGGCACAAAGAAATAAGTTAGAGCCAAAGAGTATTAAGTGTGTGTTTGTGGGATATTCAAGTACTCAAAAAGGATACAAATGTCTTAACCCGGAGACTAATAGAATGTATGTGTCAAGGGAGGTGCAATTTGAGGAAGAGTATGGTTACTTCGAAAAAAAGAAATGGGAAGACTTAGATGAGATTATGGACTCAGATGCAGATAGAGATCAAGTTCTAAGAAGCATTTGGGAAAGCATAGATGGCCGGGAGAGTGATGATAATGAGCAGAGGGGTGAAGAAGAAGTAGAAGAAAGTGAGCAGCTTCCGATAGTTCCGGATACTTTACCATTAGACTCAGAACTGGTAGAAGAAGAGGAGAGTACAAGAGGTGAGGGGGAGAGAGAATCGGAAGAAGTGGAAGAAGTGCAAGCTCCTCAATTAAGAAGAAGCCAAAGGATAAGACACGGACCTGAAAATTGGAAAAATACTAGAGTGTATTACAATGGGATGGCTACGGCTTATCAAGATGACATGGGAACTGATGTTGTGCTTGGGACAAGAGAGGGATGTACTGGGCGTACGGCAGGCTTAGATCCTGATCCTATAGGCGACAGCGTCTCCTTCTTGTCCCTTAAGCATAACACCGCACAAGAAGAGTAGATAGCCATAAGATATCCTATTGAAGAATACTACTCGGTTTCTAATACTCCAGCTGATCATCAGGCATTTCTGAGCACTATTGATAGAAAAGTACCTAATTCTTATGAGGAAGCAAGCATGGACAAGTTATGGGTTGATGCCATGAGGGAAGAGATTGCATCTATGTTGAGAAATAATACTTGGGACTTGACAAAATTGCCCAGCGGGAAGAAACTTGTGGGATGTAGATGGGTGTATACTATCAAATACAAGAGCAATGGTGAAATTGAGAGGTATAAAGCTAGACTAGTGGCAAAAGGATATACACAAGTATATGGAGAAGATTATACTGAAACTTTTGCTCCAGTAGCGAAGTTGCACTCGGTGAGGGTTCTACTATCCATTGCCATTAATCTGTCATGGAATTTGTGGCAAATGGATGTGAGAAACGCTTTCTTACAAGGGGATTTAGAAGAAGAAGTGTTTATGGAACTTCCAGAAGGTTATGGAGCAAGTTCAGATCAAGTGTGTAGATTAAAGAAGGCTATATACGGCTTGAAACAATCTCCTAGAGCTTGGTACCAACGGTTAAGCCGGTGCCTGTTGGAGAAAGGGTTTGTAAAATCTGAAGCGGATCACTCTCTCTTTACCAAAAGGAGCAAAAATGGGATAGTTGTGGTGCTTATCTACGTGGATGACATTATTGTTACGGGAAGTGATTGTGAGGAGATGAAACGGACTAAGGAGGATCTAAACTCTACGTTTGATATAAAAGACCTAGGAGAGCTCAAATACTTCCTAGGAATTGAGATGAGCAGAGAGGAAAAGGGAATGTTTATATCGCAAAGGAAGTATGTGATCGACTTACTAAAAGAAACTGGGAAGCTTGGGTGTAAACCGGCTAAGACTCCTATTGAAGAAGGTTACCAAGAAGAGAGCAATGTGGAGATATGGTCTGACATCAAGCAGTACCAAAGGTTAGTTGGTAAACTAATCTATTTGACCATAACAAGGCCAGATATTTGTTTTGCGGTGAATAAAGTAAGTCAACACATGCAAGCGCCAACAACACACCATTGGAGAATGATTGAAAGGATCTTGAGATATCTAAAAGGGAACCCAGGAAGAGGTATTTGGCTAGAGTGTCATGGAAGAGCAGATGTAGAAGCGTTTTGTGATGCGGATTGGGCTGGGGATAGACAAGATAGGAAGTCTACGACCGGTTATTGTACATTCGTAGGCGGGAATCTTGTCACCTGGAGAAGCAAAAAACAAAAGGTAATCTCTCTATCTAGTGCTGAAGCTGAGTATAGAGCAATGAGAGAAGCCACAAAAGAAATGATATGGCTGAAGGCGCTTCTACATGACTTGGGAGTTCAAGAAGACAAACCAATGACATTGTATTGTGATAACCAAGCGGCAATACACATAGCTTCAAACCCGGTGTTTCATGAAAGGACAAAACACATTGAGGTGGATTGTCATTTCATCCGAGACAAAATTCAGGAGGGAGTTGTGGTTCCCAAGTTTGTGAAGAGTAGAGAACAAATGGCAGATATATTTACCAAGCCTACTTCTTCACGCATATGTGAATACATCCATGGCAAGATTGGCTTAAAAAACCCCTACCAGCCTATCTTGAGGGGGAGTGTTGAGAATATGGATGTGAAGGTGTGTGAACATGAAATAAAGTGCCAATGAGTAGTTAAGATCAACTAAACGAGACCAGACAAGAAGTAGAGAAGGAACTAGAGTTGTTAGAAGCAGACAAGTATTTTTCTCTTTCAGCACAAGTGGAGCAAGTTGCAAAGAGGAGTAGGTAGGAGCAGTTGGGAGAAGTATGGCTCGCCTATAGTTGTGTATAGGTGTTGGTGAGATATTTTTCTCTCTATGATACTTGTAAAGCGTGCATATATGTGAGTTAGATTGTAAGAAGAAATAACACACGAAATTATAAACTTCTATTCATCATCTTCATCACTCCTATCTTCTAATCTTTCTCCCTTAGAATCACCTTCATATCCTCTAAAATCTACACCAGCAACTTAGCATCACAAATCATATTATGACTTGCTCCAGAATCTATTATCACGTTTCTCTTAGCCTTAGAGGTAAAGAAACCCTTACCAGATTCCGCTAGCTTTGAGATACTCTTGATGAGGCCCTCCAAATCGCTCTTCCTCACCAATTGGTCTCCTTCCATGCTAGTTACACCCGCAAAGTTCGTAGAGCCTTGATTGCTTCCCTGGCCATTTCCTCTTAGCCGGGCTGGTTTCAAGTGCGGGTAAAGTGTCCAGCACTTCTCCTTAGTGTGCCCTTTCATCCTACAATGGCTACACTCAACAGCTCTCCTTTCTCCATGCCCAAAACTTCTTTGCACCACATGCGCCATCTCACTAGCGGGTTTAAACAACACTCTAGCACCTTCCTCTTTCTGAACTTGTTGACACACTTCATTTAATGTTGGAAGCTTGTCAAATCGAAGGATATGCTGAATGAGTCCCTTGTAAGAGTCATCAAGTGTGAGTAAGAGACCAAACACTTGATCTTGCTCTCTCCTCTCATTCAACTCCTTTGGGTCGTTTGTTGTAGGTCTAAGCATTTCCAGCTCTGCCCACAACCCTCTAAACTCCCCAAACAAGTCCTTGAACGCCTTCCCATTCTGCTGAAGGTCATTCAATGCCTTCTTCACCTCAAAGATCCTTGAAATGTTTGAGATGTCTCCATAAACTCCCTTGAGCGTCTCCCACAGCTCCTTGGAATTCTCACAGTATGAATAGGCCGCCAGAATAGATGGCTCAAGGGAGCTTTGAAGTGCAGCCAAGACTTGAGCATCTTCTTGCTCCCGCTTCCTCTCCATTATACTGCCCTCTTCAGCCCTTCCTTCTTCAGCATTTCCCACCAAGCTATCAACATACTCCCACAGCCCTCTTCCTCTTAGGACTGTCTTTGTGGTCCTTGACCACAAAATATAGTTATTCCCCTTGAGAATAACTGGTAGAACCATATTCTTGGAGCTTTCCATGACTTGAAATTTTTGGTGAATAGTACACACGAAACAGAAAGAAAACAGAGTGATTTGAAATGTTTGAGAGATATGAATGAGTTTAAGATCTTGTTTAGGACCTTAAGTGCTCTGATACCATGTAGATTTTAGAGGATATGAAGATGATTTTAAGGGAGGAAGATTAGAAGATAGGAGTGATGAAGATGATGAATAGAAGTTTATAATTTCGTATGTAATATTTCCTTACAATCCCATACACATATATGCACGATTTACATGAATTATTGAGTGAAAAATATCTCACCAACACCTCTACACAAGTATAGGCGAGCCATGCTTCTCCCAACTGCTCCCACCTACTCCTCTTTGCAACTTGCTCCACTTGTGCTGAGTGAGAAAAAACTGGTCTGCTTCTAACCAATTCAGTTCCTTCTCCACTTCTTGTTTGGTCTCATTTTAGTTGATCTTAGCTACTCATTGGTGCTTTATTTCATGTGCAATGCATGGTATACCTTCTCTTTTTACTCCTGAGCTTTCACCATATTCCAACACACTTGCTATACATGCTAACTCTTTCCCTTTGATATTGTCCCCTCTCCTTTCACGTGCACAGACCTTCACATCCATATTCTCAACATTAACTATGGGATATATGGAAGGTGAATTGAACCGTGAATCACAAGGAGTGTGACAGCCCCTTGATACAACGCACTCCACACTGAGCCAAGCTACAAGGCGTGAAGGTTTTGATTTGATTTATCAAAAGTGGTCTAAAGAAAAAACAAGGATTTAGAGGATTTTTATATGAAGCACTCTAGGTCTCTTAAAATTATTACATATTGGTCCAAATTTCTAACAAACTCCTACTTTGAACCCCTTGAGAAATAAAACGAAAATGTTCTAAAATGTTAAGAAAAGAAAAGAAGACTTTATTTAAGTAGATGTCTTCTTAAAGATAGGAGCACATCCTTTACTTACCTTAAATTCTCATGGAAATTTCCAAGAAAGATAAACAATGGAAAAGGGTGTAATGCACTATTAATCAAGCTTATCATCAAGAGAGCTTAGGGAAGATGGTTGGATTTGGGTGTCTGTACAAGTCCGTACAGATCCGTACAAGACCGTACAAGACCGTAAAACATCGTACGACCTAAGGGAGCCTCCGAATCGTTTGAGGAAGTCTTCGAGAGTCTTCGAGAGTCTTCGAGAAGCTTGGCAACGTTCGGATCATGCACTAAGTCGCTAGAGAGTCTAGGTACATTGGCACCTTATTCTTGGTCTTCCTTCTTATCCATTCGGTCAGGGAAGGGCTGGAACCAGGCTAGCATGGTAAAGGGCGCTCCAAAAGCTACACTACTATTGGCTGGTTCAAATTAAAGTTAAACCTAGGTTCCCTTGTAATTCTTCTATAAATATGCTATGTAATTCTCATAGATTAATAAGAAATTCTTCTCTAATATTCTACCATGGTTTTCCTTCTAGTTTATCTCTCAATTTCTCATCCATAATCTCCAAAAAAATTTACATGGCATCAGAGCATTGATCTTGCTCCTTACTATTTTCTGCATTATTCCTGGTGATTCTCCATCATTTCTCCATTATTTCTTGTTATTTCTAGTCATCCTCCAAGCTGTTCCTCTTTATTTTCTTCTTTCTCACATTGCTAGCTTCATTTCTCTCTGAGGGAAATTCGTCAAATCCATTGGTGCTGAGTTGAGAAAGTTGCTAGCTTTTTGATTTTTCTCTTCATTTTTCTTCCTTTCACATTGCTAGCTTCATTTCTCTCTGAGAGAAATTCCTCAAATCCATTGGTGCTGAATTGATAAAGTTGTCAGCTTTGTGATTAAAGACCAAGAAAATCATGGAAAATCTAAAAACCATGATTATTCTATTAATCAAGCTTATCATCAAGGGAGATTAGGGAAGATGGTTGGATTTGGGTGTCCGTACAAGTCTGTACGGATCCGTACAAGTCTGTACAGATCCGTATAAGTCCGTACAAGACCGTACGACCTTAGCGAGCCTCCAGAACATTTGAAGAAGCCTTCGAGAGTCTTCTAGAAGCTTGGAAACGTTTGGATCATGCACCAAGCCACTTGAGTGTCCAGGTGCATTGGCACCTTGTCCTTGGTTTTCCTTCTTGTCCATTTGGTCAAGGAAGGGGCTGGAAACAGGCTGGCATGGTCAAGGACGCCCAAAGACTACACTCCTATTGGCTGGGTCAAATTAAAGTTAATCCTAGGTTCCCTTGTAATTCTCCTATAAATATTCTATGTATTTCACAAAGATCAATAAGAAATTCTTCTCTAATATTCTATTATGGTGTTTCTTCTAGTTTATCTCAAAAGCTCTCATTTATAATCTCTAAAATCTAGCATGGTATCAGAGCATTGATCTTGCTCCTATCTATTCCGCTTTATTCTTGGTTATTCTCCATCATTCTCAATCTTTCTCCATCATTTCTCCATCAGTTCTTGTCCTTTCTACTCATTCTCCATGTTTTTCTTCTTTATTTTCTCCCTTCTCACGCTGCTAGCTTCATTTCTCTCTGAGAGAAATTCCTCAAATCCATTGGTGCTGTGTTGAGAAAGTTGCTAGCTTTATGATTTTCACTTCATTTTCTTCCTTTCACTTTGCTAGCCTCATTTCTCTCTGAGAGAAATTCCTCAAATCCATTGGTGCTGAGTTGAGAAAGTTGCTAGCTTTGTGATTAAACACCAAGAAAATCATGGAAAATCTAAAAACCATGATCATTCCGGTTACCCTCAAAGGGAATAATTACTTGCTGTAGGCAAGAACAACTAAGACTGCTTTGTGTGGAAGAGGTTTGTGGAGACACATTGAGATCACACAAAACCCTAAAGAAGACACACAAGATGAAGAAAATGAGACCAAGACCGAGAGGAAATCAAATGGTTTCAAGAAGACCAAACGGTTTTGGGTCTCCTTCAAAACTCACTAGACCCATCAATCCTAGAGGCATACTCCTATTGTGACACCGCAAAGGAGCTTTGGGATACACTAAAGAATGTCTACGGGAACATCTCCAACTTGACCCGGGTCTTCGAAGTAAAAAAGGCAATCAACACTTTGGGAAATTTAGATCTCTTTGGGCTGAATTAGAGATGTTACGTCCAAGCACAAAGGATTTTTCAATCATTGAAGAAAGAAGAGAACAAGATAAGGTCTTCGGTTTGCTTCTCACACTCAATCCGGCGTTTAACTGTTGAGAATATGGATGTGAAGGTCTGTGCACGTGAAAGGAGAGGGGACAATATCAAAGGGAAAGAGTTAGCATGTATAGCAAGTGTGTTGGAATATGGTGAAAGCTCAGGAGTAAAAAGAGAAGGTATACCATGCATTGCACATGAAATAAAGCACCAATGAGTAGCTAAGATCAACTAAAATGAGACCAAACAAGAAGTGGAGAAGGAACTGAATTGGTTAGAAGCAGACCAGTTTTTTCTCACTCAGCACAAGTGGAGCAAGTTGCAAAGAGGAGTAGGTGGGAGCAGTTGGGAGAAGCATGGCTCGCCTATACTTGTGTAGAGGTGTTGGTGAGATATTTTTCACTCAATAATTCATGTAAATCGTGCATATATGTGTATGGGATTGTAAGGAAACATTACACACGAAATTATAAACTTCTATTCATCACTCCTATCTTCTAATCTTCCTCCCTTAAAATCATCTTCATATCCTCTAAAATCTACATGGTATCAGAGCACTTAAGGTCCTAAACAAGATCTTAAACTCATTCATATCTCTCAAACATTTCAAATCACTCTGTTTTTTTTTGTTTCGTGTGTACTATTCACCAAAAATTTCAAGTCATGGAAAGCTCCAAGAATATGATTCTACCAGTTATTCTCAAGGGGAATAACTATATTTTGTGGTCAAGGACCACAAAGACAGTCCTAAGAGGAAGAGGGCTGTGGGAGTATGTTGATAGCTTGGTGGGAAATGCTGAAGAAGGAAGGGCTGAAGAGGGCAGTATGATGGAGAGGAAGCGGGAGCAAGAAGATGCTCAAGTCTTGGCTGCACTTCAAAGCTCCCTTGAGCCATCTATTCTGGCGGCCTATTCATACTGTGAGAACTCCAAGGAGCTGTGGGAGACGCTCAAGGGAGTTTATGGAGACATCTCAAACATTTCAAGGATCTTTGAGGTGAAGAAGGCATTGAATGACCTTCAGCAGAATGGGAAGGCGTTCAAGGACTTGTTTGGGGAGTTTAGAGGGTTGTGGGCAGAGCTGGAAATGCTTAGACCTACAACAAACGACCCAAAGGAGTTGAATGAGAGGAGAGAGCAAGATCAAGTGTTTGGTCTCTTACTCACACTTGATGACTCTGACAAGGGACTCATTCAGCATATCCTTCAATTTGACAAGCTTCCAACATTAAATGAAGTGTGTCAACAAGTTCAGAAAGAGGAAGGTGCTAGAGTGTTGTTTAAACCTGCTAGTGAGATGGCGCATGTGGTGCAAAGAAGTTTTGGGCATGGAGAAAGGAGAGCTGTTGAGTGTAGCCATTGTAGGATGAAAGGGCACACTAAGGAGAAGTGCTGGACACTTTACCCGCACTTGAAACCAGCCCGGCTAAGAGGAAATGGCCAGGGAAGCAATCAAGGCTCTAGGAACTTTGCGGGTGTAACTAGCATGGAAGGAGACCAATTGGTGAGGAAGAGCGATTTGGAGGGCCTCATCAAGAGTATCTCAAAGCTAGCGGAATCTGGTAAGGGTTTCTTTACCTCTAAGGCTAAGAGAAACGTGATAATAGATTCTGGAGCAAGTCATAATATGATTTGTGATGCTAAGTTGCTGGAGAATGTAGAACCGCATAAGGGTAGTGTTAGGATAGCAAACGGGAAAGAAGTTCCAATAGAGGGGGTTGGGGACTTAGAGGTGTTTGGGAAGAGAACTAAAGCCCTATATATCCCAGAATTTACTTCGAATTTGCTATCGGTTCATAAGGCAACTAAGGACTTGAATTGTAAAGTTGTTTTTGGAGTTAATGGTGTTGAGTTTCAGGATAATGAAACCAAAGATGCGATCGGATCAGGGGGTGTGAAAGATGGTCTGTACATATTGAATAAAAAGGATAAAGAGTTGAAAGCGCTTGCGGTCAGTTCGGTTGGATCAAGCCCTTTATGGCATACTCGCCTTGGTCACCCAAGTCACAAGGTGCTCAGCATGGTCTTGCCCAACCATTCAGTACCCAAGGAGGCGTGTGAAGCATGTATTTTGGGGAAGCATTGTAGGAAAGTGTTTCCAGAATCTACTACTATGTATAAGAAGTCTTTTGAGTTAATACACTCTGATGTATGGTCTGCTCCATGTACTTCAAGAGATCAATATAAGTACTTTGTTTCCTTCATCGATCAAAAATCAAAGTATACATGGGTAACATTGATGCGCTCTAAGGATCAAGTGCTTGAATCATTTCAGAACTTCTATAACTATGTGCTCAATCAGTATGATACCAAGATTAAGATACTAAGAAGTGATAATGGCGGAGAATACATGAGCATACAGTTTAGGGAGTTTGTGAATGAGAAAGGGATAGTACATCAGACAACTTGTGCCTATACACCTCAACAAAATGGGATAGCAGAGAGGAAGAATAGACATTTGTTAGAAGTGGCTAGGAGCATGATGTTTGATAGGGGAGTTCCTAAGAATCTGTGGGGAGATGCAGTGATGGCGGCAGCTTACTTAATCAACCGCATACCCACTGAAAGCTTGAGTTACAAGTCACCATTTGAAGTTTTGAATGGTGTGAAGCCGAGTATCAGTCACTTGAGAGTCTTTGGGTGTAGATGCTATGTCCTTGTTCCAGAGGCACAAAGAAATAAGTTAGAGTGTATTACAATGGGATGGCTATGGCTTATCAAGATCACATGGGAACTGATGTTGTGCTTGGGACAAGAGAGGGATGTACTGGGCGTACGGCAGGCTTAGATCCTGATCCTATAGGCGACAGCGTCTCCTTCTTGTCCCTTAAGCATAACACCGCACAAGAAGAGAAGATAGCCATAAGATATCCTATTGAAGAATACTACTCGGTTTCTAATACTCCAGCTGATCATCAGGCATTTCTGAGCACTATTGATAGAAAAGTACCTAATTCTTATGAGGAAGCAAGCATGGACAAGTTATGGGTTGATGCCATGAGGGAAGAGATTGCATCTATGTTGAGAAATAATACTTGGGACTTGACAAAATTGCCTAGTGGGAAGAAACTTGTGGGATGTAGATGGGTGTATACTATCAAATACAAGAGCAATGGTGAAATTGAGAGGTATAAAGCTAGACTAGTGGCAAAAGGATATACACAAGTATATGGAGAAGATTATACTGAAACTTTTGCTCCAGTAGCGAAGTTGCACTCGGTGAGGGTTCTACTATCCATTGCCATTAATCTGTCATGGAATTTGTGGCAAATGGATGTGAGAAACGCTTTCTTACAAGGGGATTTAGAAGAAGAAGTGTTTATGGAACTTCCACAAGGTTATGGAGCAAGTTCAGATCAAGTGTGTAGATTAAAGAAGGCTATATACGGCTTGAAACAATCTCCTAGAGCTTGGTACCAACGGTTAAGCCGGTGCCTGTTGGAGAAAGAGTTTGTAAAATCTGAAGCGGATCACTCTCTCTTTACCAAAAGGAGCAAAAATGGGATAGTTGTGGTGCTTATCTACGTGGATGACATTATTGTTACGGGAAGGGATTGTGAGGAGATGAAACGGACTAAGGAGGATCTAAACTCTACGTTTGATATAAAAGACCTAGGAGAGCTCAAATACTTCCTAGGAATTGAGATGAGCAGAGAGGAAAAGGGAATGTTTATATCGCAAAGGAAGTATGTGATCGACTTACTAAAAGAAACTGGGAAGCTTGGGTGTAAACCGGCTAAGACTCCTATTGAAGAAGGTTACCAAGAAGAGAGCAACGTGGAGATATGGTCTGACATCAAGCAGTACCAAAGGTTAGTTGGTAAACTAATCTATTTGACCATAACAAGGCCAGATATTTGTTTTGCGGTGAATAAAGTAAGTCAACACATGCAAGCGCCAACAACACACCATTGGGGAATGATTGAAAGGATCTTGAGATATCTAAAAGGAAACCCAGGAAGAGGTATTTGGCTAGAGTGTCATGGAAGAGCAGATGTAGAAGCGTTTTGTGATGCGGATTGGGCTGGGGATAGACAAGATAGAAAGTCTACAACCGGTTATTGTACATTCGTAGGTGGGAATCTTGTCACCTGGAGAAGCAAAAAACAAAAGGTAATCTCTCTATCTAGTGCTGAAGCTGAGTATAGAGCAATGAGAGAAGCCACAAAAGAAATGATATGGCTGAAGGCGCTTCTACATGACTTGGGAGTTCAAGAAGACAAACCAATGACATTGTATTGTGATAACCAAGCGGCAATACACATAGCTTCAAACCCGGTGTTTCATGAAAGGACAAAACACATTGAGGTGGATTGTCATTTCATCCGAGACAAGATTCAGGAGGGAGTTGTGGTTCCCAAGTTTGTGAAGAGTGGAGAACAAATGGCGGATATATTTACAAAGGCTACTTCTTCACGCATCTGTGAATACATCCATGGCAAGATCGGCTTAATGGACCCCTACCAACCTATCTTGAGGGGGAGTGTTGAGAATATGGATGTGAAGGTCTGTGCACGTGAAAGGAGAGGGGACAATATCAAAGGGAAAAAGTTAGCATGTATAGCAAGTGTGTTGGAATATGGTGAAAGCTCAGGAGTAAAAAGAGAAGGTATACCATGCATTGCACATGAAATAAAGCACCAATGAGTAGCTAAGATCAACTAAAATGAGACCAAACAAGAAGTGGAGAAGGAACTGAATTGGTTAGAAGCAGACCAGTTTTTTCTCACTCAGCACAAGTGGAGCAAGTTGCAAAGAGGAGTAGGTGGGAGCAGTTGGGAGAAGCATGGCTCGCCTATACTTGTGTAGAGGTGTTGGTGAGATATTTTTCACTCAATAATTCATGTAAATCGTGCATATATGTGTATGGGATTGTAAGGAAACATTACACACGAAATTATAAACTTCTATTCATCATCTTCATCACTCCTATCTTCTAATCTTCCTCCCTTAAAATCATCTTCATATCCTCTAAAATCTACATTAACGACCTCATAAAGCATATCTTAAGATCGGAGAAGCTCCCTAGACTTGATGAAGTTTGTGCACAAATTCAAAAGGAACAAGGGTCCTTTGGTCTCTTTAGTGGTAAACAAGAACTCCCAATGGCCAATAAGGGCAATTACCAACCAAATCAAGGCTACAAAGGCAAGAATAGGAAAACATGCGATCATTGCAAGAAGGATGGTCATACAAAGGAGGATTGCTGGATCTTTCATCCACATCTCAAGCCCAAAGATTGGCATCCAAGGGAATTCAAGCCAAGAAAGTTCCAAGCTCATCAAGCACAAGAAACGCCAAGCTCATCAAACTCAACAAAACAACCTCAAACCGAAAGCTTGAAGCAAGGAGATGAGATGGCCATGGTAGCATATTCAAATGACGTGGTGCGCAAGTCAGACTTAGAAGCACTCATTCGATCCATCGCCGCACTAAAGGAGTCCGGTATCACATACTTTGCTACTAAACCTAATAAGACTAGCACTTCTCTTGTTATTGATTCTGGAGCTTCTCATCACATGATTAGTAATCCAAATTTGATTAGTAACATTAAAACTGCTAGTGGAAATGTAGTGATTGCTAATGGTGATAGGATACCGGTTAAAGGAATAGGAAATTTAAAACTATTTGACAAAGAATCTCAAGCTTTCTACATGCCATCTTTCACTTCGAATCTTGTATCAGTTAAGAGAGCTACTACTGATCTTGATGCTTATGCTATCTTTGGGCCTAATAGTTTCCATTTTCAGGATATTAAAACCGGAAGGGTTCTTGGAGAAGGAAACACAAAAGGAGATTTATACATCTTAGAAGATTCTTCAAGCAATCCTACTTTATCAAGTTTTAATTCATGCATAGCTAGTAGTTCTAATGCAATATGGCACGCTAAATTGGGACATCCTCACTCGCGTGCCTTGGAAATAATATTGCCTAATATTTCGTTTAATAACTCGGTTTGTGAGTCTTGTATTTTAGGAAAACATTGTAAAAGTGTATTTCCTAAGTCCTCTACCATATATGAAAAATGTTTTGATTTGGTCCACTCGGATGTATGGACTTCCCCATGTTTATCAAGAGATAATAATAAGTACTTTGTGACATTCATTGATGAAAAGTCGAAATACACTTGGATTGTTGAATAATGAGAGAATACATTAGCTTAAGACCCAAAGAAGAGAAAAGGCTTTATTCAACATATGCAAGCCCATTAAGAAGTCTTCTAGAAGGGTGAAGACTTTGGGTGCACAAGGGGGTGTCTCGGGAAGTGTGAAAAAGAAGGAGATGTGTTTGAATTTCAAATAAGAGATTGGAGGGAAATTTGAATGTTGTGAAACCCTTCTTCACCTCTTAATTTCGTGGCTCTCCTCTATATATACATGTTGTACACCCTTTGTAACACTTAACAAATTCTAATGGAAACTTCTCTTTATCTCTCATTCTATCGTTTCTCTTTCAAGCACTCTCAAACACTCTAATCTTCTATTCCGCAAATTCAACATGGTATCAAAGCAAGGTTCTTAACTAAATCAAGCTCTTGTTATCCCATTTTCAAATCTCTTCTTTTAAAATTCTGGGAATACTCTTTGTCAATCTTTTTTCACTCTGAGACTTAGTCCTCAATTATCCGGTGAATAAATCTTGAAACACCATGGAAAACTCTAAACCAATTGTTATTTCAGTCATCTTGAAGGGTGTCAACTATTTACTGTGGTCAAGAATGATAAGAACAGCTCTATGTGGTCGTGGGCTTTGGAGCCATGTCTTGAAAGGACAAGATCCAAAATATGGAGAAGAAGCCATCGGTAATTATGAAGATAAGTGGTTCCAAGAGGACCAAATGGTACTCGGAATCATCCAGAACTCTCTTGAAGCATCCATCCTTGAAGCCTACTCCTACTGTGAAAATGCAAAGGAATTGTGGGATACTCTTCAAACCGTGTATGGGAATACTTCAAACTTGAGCAGAATCTATGAAGTCAAGAAGGCTATCAATGATCTAAGCCAAGAAGATTTGGAGTTTACAAAACACTTTGGCAAATTCAGATCATTGTGGGCTGAACTAGAAATGTTAAGGCCAAGCACGATTGATCCTTTAGTGTTAAATGAGAGGCGTGAACAAGACAAGGTCTTTGGTCTGCTATTAACCTTAAATCCAACTTACAAGGATCTCATTAAGCACCTCCTTAGGGCAGACAATCTCCCCAGCCTAGATGAAGTGTGCTCCAAGATACAAAAGGAGCAAGGATCTCATGGTCTATTTGGGGGAAAGAGCGAGCTGGTTATGGCAAACAAAGTAGAGTTGGGTGAAGCAAACAAAGGATTTTATAAACCTTTGGGATCAAACCAGAACAAGAAAGTGGGATCAAATGCAATCTGTGAGCATTGCAAGAAAGAGGGGCACACAAAGGAAAAATGCTGGAAGCTCCATCCTCATCTAAAACCAAGCTGGTGGAAGGAACCAAGAGCTAATGTCTCCCAAGAAGTGGTTGGGAATCAGGCTGTGACATCCAAGAGGGGTGAAGAAGGAGAAATGAGAGCTTTAGTGCCATATCAACAAGAATCTGAATTTGTGAGGAAATCAGATTTGGAAGCTCTCATCAAAGCCTTGAAGGAGGCTGGTAGGTCTGGTATGGTTTCTGGAAACTCTCTTCATGCTCAAAACATTTCAAAGCCTTTGATTGTAGATTCTGGTGCATCACATCATATGATAAGTGATGCACATCTAATGAATAACATAAAACCGGCTGTAGGTAATGTCATTATAGCAAATGGAGATAGTATTCCAATTGATGGAGTAGGAAATCTTAGGTTATTTGGAAAAGATTCAAACGCTTTCTACATGCCTAAATTTACTTCAAATTTGTTATCCGTAAAAAAAGTTACATCTGATTTGAATTGTTATGCTATATTTGGTCCTAATGATGTACACTTTCAGGATATTGAGACCATGAAACTACTCGGAAAAGGAGTAGCAAAGGAGGAGCTGTATGTTCTTGAAAATAACAAGCCGGACTCCAATTTATTTTGTAGTTTTAGTCTGAATGTTTCTAATGTTAGTAGTTCAATTTGGCATGCAAGGCTAGGTCATCCACACTCTAGAGCATTAGAACTATTGTTGCCTAGGATTTCTTTAAAAAATGATGAATGTGAAGCTTGTATACTGTTGATTTTAAGGAGAATAAACTAGAATTAGAAAATATCAAGAACTCAATGAGATTGAAGATGGCTGAGAGAGATTTCTGGAATATTTTTCCTTGTTATTCTATCAATTGAGCTCGGTTTACATTGCATATATGTAAGAGAAAAAATTCAAAAAGAAGACACAGGAATTTACAATGGTTAAAGGACTAACACCCTTAACTTCCTAAAATGGTTAAACATGCTAAGATCAAGGCCTGGGCGTGTTTCTTCTTTGGGTGAGGAGCATGGAGCTTGCCTTTACCCAATGGCTCCTCATGTGCTTCTTCTTGGTTTTTCAACCCTTTGATCTGCTTAGAATTCAACCAAGAATCCTTCCTTCTAGTTACATCCCAATGTCTAGTTTTGCCACTCATTAAATCATCAGCTCCACTCTTTTCCTTACTTGTTGCATACGGCACTTCTCCCTTAGTCTTAGAGCATTCGCCAAGTTCCCAGATACTTGCTATGCACTCCAGCTCCTTGCCTTTGTTATTATGTGAACTCGCATTGCTACTTCCCATGTATGCCTTCTCATCCATATTCTCAACACTCCCCCTCAAGATAGGCTGGTAGGGATCCTTTAAGCCTATCTTGTCATGGATGTACTCACATATATTTAGGGAAGTAGCCTTTGTGAAGATGTCTGCCACCTGGTCTCCACTCTTCACAAACTTAGGGATTATTAGCCCATCTTGAATCTTGCCCCGGATGAAGTGACAATCCACTTCAATGTGTTTCGTTCTCTCATGAAACACTGGATTTGAAGCTATGTGTATTGCAGCTTGGTTATCGCAATAAAGGGTCATTGGTTTGGTTTCTTGAATACCCAAATCCTTGAGAAGAGCCTTCAGCCATATCATCTCCTTTGTGACTTCCTTCATTGCTCTATACTCAGCCTCAGCACTTGACAATGTTACCTTCTGTTTTTTACTCCTCCAAGTGACAAGATTTCCTCCTACAAATGTGCAATACCCAGTTGTAGATTTTCTATCTTGTTTGTCTCCAGCATAGTCTGAATCACAATAGGCTTCCAATTCAGTATTTTCATTGCGACTCAACCATATTCCCTTTCCAGGGTTCCCCTTGAGATACCTAAGTATTCTCTCCACCATGCCCCAATGGTGTGCTTTCGGAGCTTGCATGTGCTGGCTCACCCTATTCACGGCAAAGCATATATCCGGCCGAGTTATAGTTAAGTAGATTAGTTTTCCAACTAACCTTTGATATTGCTTGACATCAGGCCACATTTCCTCCTTACTCACATCTTGATAGCCTTCTTCAATGGGCGTTTTTGCTGGCTTCGACCCTAACTTGCCGGTTTCCTTTAGTAAGTCAATCACATACTTCCTTTGTGATATAAACATCCCATTTGGCTCTCTGATCATCTCAATGCCCAAGAAATACCTCAGCTCTCCCAAATCTTTTATATCAAACGTGGAGCTCAGAATTACCTTGGTCCTTTTAACTCCTTCAACATCATTTCCGGTGATGATGATATCATCTACATAGATAAGAACAGCCACTAGCCCCTCTTTACTCCTCTTGGTGAATAGAGTATGATCAGCTTCCGACTTCACAAATTCCTTCTCCAACAAGCATCTGCTCAGTCTTTGGTACCAGGCCCTCGGGGATTGTTTCAAACCATAAATAGCTTTCTTCAATTCACAGACCTGATTTGTACATGTACCATATCCTTGTGGAAGAGCCATAAAGACTTCCTCTTCTAGGTCTCCTTGTAAAAAGGCATTTTTTACATCCATTTGCCATAACTCCCATGACAAGTTAACCGCAATGGATAGGAGAACCCTTACCAAATGCAATTTTGCCACCGGAGCAAAAGTTTCTGTATAATCTTCTCCATAGACTTGTGTGTATCCCTTTGCCACTAGTCTCGCTTTGTATCTCTCGACTTCACCATTGCTTTTATACTTGATAGTATAAACCCATCTACATCCCACTAGCTTCTTCCCTCTTGGCAGCTCAGTCAAATTTCATGTATTGTTTCTCACCATAGAACTGATCTCTTCTTCCATGGCTTTAACCCATCTCTCGTCTCTACATGCTTCCTCATATGATGCTGGGACTTGATGTTCATCAATCTTGGTGAGGTAAGCTTGCTGCTCAGCACCTAAATAGGACACTGAACTATATGCTTCAATAGGATATTTTATGTCACTTACGGTTGAAGTACATGATCTACTTGGTAAGGGAGGGATGCTGTCGCCTATAGGTTCAGAATCAAAGTCTGTCGTACGCCCAGAACATCCCTCACCTACGGTAGACTTAACCTCAGATCCTATATGCTCTTGTTAAACCGTAGCTAATCCATTGTAATACACCCTAGTGTTTTTCCAATTTTCCGGGCCATGCCTTATCCGTTGGCTTCTTCTTAGAGGGGGTTCTTGAGTTACCTCAATTTCTTCATGTTCAGACTCCCCCTCACCACTTGCAAGTTCTGATTCTTCAACCAGTTCGGAATCCCTTGGTAGTGAGCTTGTATCCGATGAGAGTTGCTCATTGTCTTCTTCTTCCTCTTCACCTCCTTGCTCATTCTGAGATATCCCTTGCTCATCATTACCTCCATTCGAACCATTGACATCTTCCAAGATGCTTCTTAGCACTCGCTCTCTGTCTATGCCCGAGCTCACAATGTCATCTAAATCCTCCCATTTTTTTTCTTCAAAATACCCACAATTCTCATCAAAACGCACCTCTCTTGACACATATATCCTATTAGTTTCTGGATGGAAACACTTGTATCCCTTCTGAGTGCTTGAGTATCCCACAAAAATACATTTGATGCTTTTTGGCTCAAGTTTACTCCTTAGTGCATCAGGGGTAAAGACATAGCATTTACACCCGAAAACTCTTAGGTGATCAATGCTTGGCTTTACTCCATTCAAAATTTCAAATGGAGACTTGTGGCTCAGACTTTCTGTGGGTAAACGATTAATCACATAGCATGCCGCCATCACAGCATCTCCCCAAAAACTCTTAGGCACGCCTCTATCAAACATCATACTTCTAGCCACCTCCAGCAAATGTCTATTCTTTCTCTCGGAAACTCCATTCTGCTGAGGTGTGTATGCACAAGAAGTCTGGTGAATTATCCCATTGTCATCCAGCAACTTCTTGAATCTATTACTCATATACTCTCCACCATTATCACTCCTAAGGATCTTGATCTTTGTACCAAACTGATTCAGTGTATAATTGTAGAATTTTTGAAATGATTCAAATACTTGATCCTTAGAGCTCATTAGAGTTACCCAAGTGTACTTTGACCTTTGATCAATGAAAGACACGAAATACTTATATTGATCTTTTGAAGTACAGGGGGCTGACCACACATCAGAATGTATCAACTCAAAACACTTCTCATACACAGTAGTAGATTCCGGAAACACTTTCCTACAATGCTTCCCTAAGACACATGCTTCACACTCCTTATTAGGTAAGGTGAGGTTGGGCAGGACCATGCTGAGCACCTTGTGACTTGGATGACCAAGGCGTGAGTGCCATAAAGGGCTTGAACCAACCAGACTAACCGCAAACGACTCCATCACTCCATCTTCTTTATTCAGCAAATACAAACCACCTTCCACATTCCCTACTCCGATTACTTCCTTAGTCT
The DNA here is from genome assembly GCA_963922655.1 of Cardamine chenopodiifolia. NCBI lineage: Eukaryota > Viridiplantae > Streptophyta > Magnoliopsida > Brassicales > Brassicaceae > Cardamine > Cardamine chenopodiifolia. The sequence continues at coordinate 13,556,280 of OZ000481.1, read as the reverse complement.
CATTATCCTGAAACTCAACATCATTAGATCCAAAAATAACTTTGCAATCTAGATCCTTAGTTGCTTTATATACCGAGAGTAAGTTAGATGTGAATTCCGGAATGTATAAGGCCTAAGTATTTTTCCTAAACACTTTTAGGTCTCCAATTCCTTCTATTTGAACCTCTTTTCCATTTGCAACTTTAACATTTCCTTCACAAGGCTTAATATTTGTTAACAGCTTGGCATTACAAATCATGTTATGACTTGCTCCAGAATCTATTATCACCTTCTCCCTAGCTTTAGAGGTAAAGAAAACCTTACCAGACTCAGCTAGCTTAGCAATACTCTTGATGAGAGCTTCCAGGTCGCTTTTCCTCACCAAGTTGTCATTTTCCACGTTTGCTACTCCAGCAAAGTTCCTTGGTCCTTGACTACTTCCTTGGCCATTTCCCCTTAGCCTAGCTGGCTTTAAATGTGGGTGCAAGGTCCAGCATTTTTCCTTAGTATGTCCTTTCATCTTGCAATGCTCACATTCCAGACTCCTCCTTTCTCCATAGAGTTGGCTCCTATGTGCAGCATGTGCCATTTTGCTTGATGCTTTGAACAAGCCCCTAGACCCTTCCTCCTTTTGGATCTGTTGACAGACTTCATTCAGCGTTGGAAGCTTGTCAAAGCGAAGGATGTGTTGAATGAGGCTCTTGTATGACTCATTTAACGTGAGTAGTAGCCCAAACACCTGGTCCTGTTCCCTCCTCTCATTCAATTCCTTGGGGTCATTTGTTGCTGGCCTGAGCATCTCAAGCTCAGCCCATAAGCCTCGAAATACCCCAAATAGATCCTTGAATGCCTTTCCATCTTGCTGAAGGTCATTCAACGCTTTCTTCACCTCAAAAATCCTAGAAATGTTTGAGATGTCTCCATACACTCCTTTGAGTGTGTCCCACAGCTCCTTGGCTGTCTCACAGTAGGAGTAAGCAGCGAGTATTGATGGCTCTAGAGAGCTCTGGAGCACTGCAAGAACTTGTTGGTCTTCTTGCTCCCACTTCTGCCCCTTCACAACGCCATCACCCGCTGCTCCTTCTCCAGCTACCTCTTCTGGAGTTTCCACATAACTCCATAGACCTCTGCTTCTTAGAGCAGTTCTTGTAGTCCTTGACCACAGCAAGTAGTTGCTCCCTTTGAAGACAACCGGCAGTACAAGTTGTTTCTGCATCTCCATAGGTTTTCTTTCTTATCTTCAACAACCAGCTTGAGAATATGGAGAGAAATAAGGGAACAAGAAAAAATCTGAGAGAGAAACTTTTAGATGAGAAAGAAACAGTTTAGAAGATTTTCAAGGATCTCTAAACATGCTCTGATACCATGTTGATTTTAAGGAGAATAAACTAGAATTAGAAAATATCAAGCACTCAATGAGATTGAAGATGGCTGAGAGAGATTTCTGGAATATTTTTCCTTGTTATTCTATCAATTGAGCTCGGTTTACATTGCATATATGTAAGAGAAAAAAATTCAAAAAGAAGACACAGGAATTTACAATGGTTAAAGGACTAACACCCTTAACTTCCTAAAATGGTTAAACATGCTAAGATCAAGGCCTGGGCGTGTTTCTTCTTTGGGTGAGGAGCATGGAGCTTGCCTTTACCCAATGGCTCCTCATGTGCTTCTTCTTGGTTTTTCAACCCTTTGATCTGCTTAGAATTCAACCAAGAATCCTTCCTTCTAGTTACATCCCAATGTCTAGTTTTGCCACTCATTAAATCATCAGCTCCACTCTTTTCCTTACTTGTTGCATACGGCACTTCTCCCTTAGTCTTAGAGCATTCGCCAAGTTCCCAGATACTTGCTATGCACTCCAGCTCCTTGCCTTTGTTATTATGTGAACTCGCATTGCTACTTCCCATGTATGCCTTCTCATCCATATTCTCAACATATACTTGGTAAACATTGCAAATCTGTGTTTTCCAAGTCTCCAACTATCTATGAAAAGTGTTTTGATTTAATTCATTCTGATGTTTGGACCTCACCATGTGAATCTAGAGAACATCATAAATACTTTGTCACCTTCATAGATGAAAAATCAAAATATACATGGCTAACACTTATTCCATCCAAAGATAGAGTTCTAGAAGCATTTAGAAAATTCCAAGCATATGTGACTAACCATTATAATGCCAAGATTAAAATTTTTAGATCAGATAATGGTGGAGAGTACACAAGCCATGCCTTCAAACAACACTTAGCACATCATGGGATAGTCCATCAAACCAGCTGCCCATACACTCCTCAGCAAAATGGAGTTGCTGAAAGAAAGAATAGGCATTTAATGGAAGTGGCCCGGTCTATGATGTTCCACACAAGTGTTCCCAAGAGATTTTGGGGAGATGCTGTGGTTTCAGCATGCTATTTGATCAACCGGATGCCAACAAAAATCTTGGATGACCACTCTCCATTTGAGGTATTAAACAACTCTAAACCCGCCATTAACCACTTACGTGTGTTTGGGTGTGTTTGTTTTGTATTAATCCCAAGAGAACAAAGAAACAAGTTGGAAGCTAAAAGTGTGAAGAGCATGTTCATTGGATACTCCATAACACAAAAAGGTTACAAATGCTTTGTTCCGGAAACAAGGAAGATTCTAGTCTCAAGGGATGTGAAGTTTGTTGAAACAAAAGGGTTCTATGATGAGAAGAACTGGAAAGAATTAGAGAATCTATCATCCTCATCATCAGACCGAGCTAGCAATTTGAGAAAAATCTTGGAGAACCTTGGATTACATCAGCCAGAAGCTAGTACAAGCACATCTCAATCAAATGAAGAAACTATACCCTTTGATCCTGAGGGAGGCAATAAACAAGAGGATCTAGTAGTGGCTCAACAAGACTCAACAATTCATGATCAAAATGAATCAGAAGTTCGCAATGAAGCGGTTCATGATCAAAGTGAAGAGAGTCCGGAAAGTCAAGAAAAAGCTCAAACCTCAGATTCTGACTTTGAATGGCCAGAACCTCAAGTTCAACCTCAAGAAAGGGGTTTAAGGAGAAGTACAAGACAAAGGTTAGGACCAGAACATTGGAAGCAAACTCGAGTGTACTACAACAACAAGGCAGTTGCTCATCCCATTCAAGCTGTTTGCACTCTAGCTCATTTCCCATTGGAACATCAAGCCTACATAGGCAAGTTGGATGAAGCTGAGATTCCAACAACCTATGAAGAAGCCAAGGAGCTTAAAGTATGGAGAGATGCTGTTGGTGAAGAAAAGAAAGCTATGGAAATCAACCACACTTGGGATGAAGCTGAACTGCCAAAAGGGAAGAAGGCTGTAAGCTCTAGATGGATCTTCACTATCAAGTATAGAAGTGATGGAGAAATAGAGCGTTACAAGGCTAGGCTGGTGGCTAGAGGATTCACTCAAACCAATGGAGAGGACTACCTTGACACATTTGCACTTGTGGCAAAACTTCATACGGTAAGAGTCATTTTATCCTTAGCTACTAACTTGGAATGGGATCTTTGGCAGATGGACGTCAAGAATGCATTCTTGCAAGGGGAACTAGAGGATGAAGTCTACATGACTCCACCACCAGGCTTGGAAGACTCAATTGCACCAGGAAAGGTGTTAAGACTCAAGAAAGCAATCTATGGACTGAAGCAATCTCCTCGAGCATGGTACCACAAGTTGAGTACAACACTCAAGAGTAAAGGCTTCAAGAAGTCCGAGGCAGATCATACACTTTTCACCTTGCAAAGCCAAGAAGGTATTGTAGTCATTCTCATTTATGTGGATGACATTATCATCTCGGGGAATGACAAGGTAGGTATTAAAGATACAAAAGCATATTTAAAATCTGTATTTGATATTAAAGATCTTGGAGAGTTGAAATATTTTCTAGGGATTGAAGTCTATAGGTCCAATGAAGGACTTTTCTTATCCCAAAGGAAGTACACTCTTGATCTATTGGCTGAGGCAGGAAAGCTAGGAGCCAAACCAGCAAAGACTCCCTTAGAAGAAAGATACAAAGTCATACGAGAGGGGGAGCTTGAAGATAAACCTTTTGAAGATGTCAAGCAATATCGGAGAATGGTTGGTAAGTTGATTTATCTTACCATAACTCGTCCTGATTTGTGTTTTGCTGTGAACCAGGTGAGTCAACATATGCAAGCTCCAAAAGTGCACCATTGGAGCATGGTGGATCGGATTCTCAAATATCTCAAAGGAGCTCCGGGTCAAGGCATTTGGATGGGTTGTAACAAAAGCACAGAAATTGTGGGTTATTGTGATGCTGACTGGGCTGGAGACAAAACGGATAGAAGATCCACCACTGGGTATTGCACATTCATTGGAGGTAACCTGGTCACTTGGAAGAGCAAGAAACAAAATGTTGTGTCATGTTCAAGTGCTGAAGCTGAGTATAGAGCAATGAGGAAGCTCACAAACGAGCTAACATGGCTGAAAGCTCTTCTCAAGGATTTGGGCATTGAATCGCCAGATCCAATCACAATGCATTGTGACAACCAAGCTGCTATTCACATTGCATCCAACTCAGTGTTCCATGAGAGGACAAAACATATTGAAGTGGATTGTCACAAGGTGCGAGAGATGGTGGAGAAAAGGGTCATTCTTCCATGCTTTACAAGAAGTTCAGAACAATTGGCAGACATTTTTACCAAGGCAGCGAGTTTAAAAGTGTGTGAGTTCATCCATTCAAAGCTTGGACTCATAGATATGTCTCGGCCATGATTTCCTTAGCCATGGAGTCCACACTCTTTTTCCCTTAGTATGGTTTTGTCCCATGAGGTTTTCCATACTAAGGTTTTTAATGAGGTGGGTCATCATGGTTCCAAGCTTAACCTTTGGTTTCTCTACAGTTAAGCTTGAGGGGGAGTGTTGAATAATGAGAGAATACATTAGCTTAAGACCCAAAGAAGAGAAGAGGCTTTATTCAACATATGCAAGCCCATTAAGAAGTCTTCTAGAAGGGTGAAGACTTTGGGTGCACAAGGGGGTGTCTCGGGAAGTGTGAAAAGGAAGGAGATGTGTTTGAATTTCAAATAAGAGATTGGAGGGAAATTTGAATGTTGTGAAACCCTTCTTCACCTCTTAATGTCGTGGCTCTCCTCTATATATACATGTTGTACACCCTTTGTAACACTTAATCAATTCTAATGGAAACTTCTCTTTATCTCTCATTCTATCGTTTCTCTTTCAAGCACTCTCAAACTCTCTAATCTTCTATTCCGCAAATTCAACATGGATCACCTTAATGCCATCTAAAGATAGAGTATTTGACGCTTTCATTAATTTTCAGAACTACATTACTAATCAATTCAAAACAAATGTTAAGGTACTTCGAACGGATAATGGAGGGGAATATACAAGCCACAAATTCAAAGAACACCTAGCTAAGCATGGAATAATCCACCAAACGAGCTGCCCATACACACCTCAACAAAATGGTGTAGCTGAAAGAAAGAATAGACATCTCATGGAAGTAGCTAGAGCTATGATGTTCCATTCCAACTTGCCAAGAAACTTCTGGGGAGATGCAGTCATGACGGCTTGCTATCTTATCAACCGAATTCCAACAAGAGCCCTAAAGGACGTCTCTCCCTTTGAAGTTTTAAATCACAATAAACCCTATATCAATCACTTACGAGTTCTTGGGTGTTTGTGTTTTGTATTTGTCCCAGGTACTCAGAGGGACAAACTAGAAGCCAAAAGCACAAGATGTGTATTCATAGGCTATTCTACCACTCAAAAGGGATATAAGTGCTATGACCCCATCCGGAAGTGTACCCTGGTTTCAAGAGACGTGAAGTTCATAGAAAACCAAGGGTACTTTGACAAGAAACAAAATTGAGATAGCGTTAAAGACCTAGCCCGTTCTCCTTCAGATAGAACCGCCAGCTTAGAGTTCTTACTCAATCATTTGGGAAATCCGGCTCCAAGAGACTCTCATCAAGAGCAACCAGATCATCAGCCACAAGAAGGACCAAATTCTGAAAAATAACAGTGAAGAAGAAGCAAACAACTTGGATAATGGTAATCAAGACCAAGCTCATCATGAAGAAGAATCCACTGGAGGAATGGAGCCAATGGTTAGTCAAGACCATGAGAGTGAAGAAATTAGTGCTCCTCAGCTTAGAAGAAGTACAAGGCTGAAGTATGGACCAGATCATTGGAAACAAACTGTTAGATTTTAGAGATTATAAATGAGAGATTTTGAGATAAATTAGAAGGAAAACCATAGTAGAACATTAGAGAAGAATTTCTTATTGATCTTTGTGAATTACATAGCATATTTATAGGAGAATTACAAGAGAACCTAGGTTTAACTTTAATTTGAACCAGCCAATAGGAGAGTAGTCTTGGGAGCGCCCTTGACCATGCCAGCCTGTTCCAGCCTGGTTCCAGCCCCTTCCTTGACCAAATGGATAAGAAGGAAGACCAAGGACAAGCCCCAATGCACCTGGACGCTCTAGTGACTTGGTGCATGATCCGAATATTGCCCAGCTTCTAGAAGACTCTAGAAGACTCTCCGAGACTCTCCAAGACTTCCTTAAACATTCCAAAGGCTCCCTTAGGTCGTACGGTCTTATACGGCCTTGTACGGATCCGTACGGACTTGTACGGATTTGTACGGATCCGTACGGACTTGTACGGACACCCAAATCCAACCATCTTCCCTAAGCTCCCTTGATGATATGCTTGATTAATACTCCCCCTCAAACTTAGCCGGAGTGTCGGAATGAAGGCTAAGTTTGGGAACCGGGACTACCACCTCATTAAAAACCTTACCAAGGAAAACCCAGTGGGACAAAACCTTGGGAAGGGAAAAAGAGTGTGGTCTTCCCAGAACAGGCAAGTATTATCAAGGATGAGTAAGGTCTACTAACCCAAGTTTGCTATGGATGTGGTTGCAAACTTTGAGGCTAGCAGCCTTGGTGAAGATGTCAGCCAGCTGGTCTTCACTCTTGGTGTAGCATGGAAGTATCACTCCTTCTATGATCTTCTCTCTAACCTTGTGGCAGTCGATCTCAATGTGCTTGGTCCTCTCGTGAAATACTGGATTCGTTGCTATATGAATGGCTGCCTGATTGTCACAATGCATCGTGATAGGACTTGAAGTTTCTATGCCGAGATCTTTGAGAAGTGCTTTCAACCAAACTAATTCATTTGTCAGCTTCCTCATTGCTCTATATTCTGACTCTGCACTCGAGCATGACACAACCTTCTGCTTCTTAGACTTCCAAGTCACTAGATTGCCTCCAATGAAAGTACAGTAGCCAGTTGTGGACTTTCTATCCATAGTGTCTCCAGCATAGTCTGCATCGCAATATCCAACTATCTCAGTGTTGCTATTCTTCCCCATCCAGATTCCTTGGCCTGGTGATCCTTTGATGTATCTCAAAATTCTTTCCACCATGTTCCAATGATGCACGGTTGGTTCTTTCATATGTTGGCTAACCTGATTCACAGCAAAACATAAGTCAGGCCGTGTAATAGTAAAGTAGATGAGCTTACCAACTAGGCGCCGATATTGTGCTGGGTCTTCAAATGGCTTGTCAAGCGGATCATCTTCTTTCTCCCCCTTTCTCTTGACCTTGTACCCATCTTCAAGTGGAGTCTTAGCTGGTTTGGATCCTAGCTTTCCTGTCTCCTGCAATAAATCAAGAGAATATTTCCTTTGTGATAGAAATAGGCCTTCCGTGGATCGGCATATCTCTATCCCTAGGAAATACTTGAGTTCTCCCAAGTCCTTGATATCAAAAACAGACTTAAGGAAGGATTTGGTTTCTTGAACCCCAACTTGATCACTACCTGAGATGATCAAGTCATCCACATAAACCAATACCACAATAAGCCCACGGGAGTTCTGGTGAGTGAACAAGGTATGGTCAGCTTCTGACCGGCTAAATCCTCGAGCAACAAGAGTGAAGCTCAGTTTATGATACCAGGCCCTTGGTGATTGCTTTAATCCATAAATTGCCTTTCTTAACCTTAAGACTTTTCCTGGGCTGATTGTGTGCTCTAATCCGAGTGGTGGAGTCATGTACACTTCTTCTTCCAATTCTCCTTGAAGAAAAGTGTTCTTCACGTCCATTTGCCATAGATCCCATGATAGATTTGTGGCTAAGGACAAGATAACCCTAACTGTGTGAAGCTTTGCCACGAGCGCAAAGGTATCGGTATAATCAGCTCCATATGTCTGGGTGAAACCTCTGGCTACCAATCTGGCTTTGTACCGCTCAATCTCCCCATTAGATTGATATTTTATTGTAAATACCCACTTGGAACTTACAGCCTTCTTTCCCTTTGGAAGCTCCGTTTCATCCCAAGTATGATTCTTATCCATTGCTCCAATCTCAGCATCCACCGCAGCTAACCATTCTTTGTGTTCTTTTGCTTCTTCATAGGAGCTCGGAATTTGGTGTTGATCAATCTTCCCAAGGAATGCTTGGTGTTCTGATGGCAAGAGGGCAAGAGAACAGACCGCTTGGAGAGGATGAGCCACGGCTTGGCTGTTGTAATAGACCCTTGTTTGTTTCCAATGATCTGGTCCATACTTCAGCCTTGTTCTTCTTCTAAGCTGAGGAGCACTAATTTCTTCACTCTCATGGTCTTGACTAACCATTGGCTCCATTCCTCCAGTGACTTCTTCTTCATGATGAGCTTGTTCTTGATTACCATTATCTAAGTTGTTTGCTTCCTCTTCATTGTTATTTTTGGAATTTGGTCCTCCTTGCGGTTCCTGCTCCGGTTGCTCTTGATGAGAGTCCCTTGGAGCAGGATTTCCCAGATGATTGAGTATGAACTCTAAGCTGCCGGCTCTATCTGAAGGAGAGCGGGCTAGGTCTTTAACATTATCCCAATTCTGCTTCTTGTCAAAGTATCCTTGGTTTTCTATGAACTTCACGTCTCTTGAAACCAGGGTACACTTCCGGATGGGGTCATAACACTTATACCCCTTTTGAGTAGTAGAATAGCCTATGAATACACATCTTGTGCTTTTGGCTTCTAGTTTGTCCCTCTGAGTACCTGGGACAAATACAAAACACAAACATCCAAGAACCCGTAAGTGATTGATAAAGGGTTTATTGTGATTTAAAACTTCAAAGGGAGAGACGTCCTTTAGGACTCTTGTTGGAATTCGGTTGATAAGATAGCAGGCCGTCATGACTGCATCTCCCCAGAAGTTTCTTGGCAGGTTGGAATGGAACATCATGGCTCTAGCTACTTCCATGAGATGCCTATTCTTTCTTTCAGATACACCATTTTGTTGAGGTGTGTATGGGCAGCTTGTTTGGTGGATTATTCCATGCTTAGCTAAGTGTTCTTTGAATTTGTGGCTTGTATATTCCCCTCCATTATCCGTTCGAAGTACCTTAACATTTGTTTTGAATTGATTAGTAATGTAGTTCTGAAAATTAATGAAAGCGTCAAATACTCTATCTTTAGATGTCTTTAAGGTGAAGCTGAACTGCCAAAAGGGAAGAAGGCCGTAAGCTCTAGATGGATCTTCACTATCAAGTATAGAAGTGATGGAGAAATAGAGCGTTACAAGGCTAGGCTGGTGGCTAGAGGATTCACTCAAACCAATGGAGAGGACTACCTTGACACATTTGCACTTGTGGCAAAACTTCATACGGTAAGAGTCATTTTATCCTTAGCTACTAACTTGGAATGGGATCTTTGGCAGATGGACGTCAAGAATGCATTCTTGCAAGGGGAACTAGAGGATGAAGTCTACATGACTCCACCACCAGGCTTGGAAGACTCAATTGCACCAGGAAAGGTGTTAAGACTCAAGAAAGCAATCTATGGACTGAAGCAATCTCCTCGAGCATGGTACCACAAGTTGAGTACAACACTCAAGAGTAAAGGCTTCAAGAAGTCCGAGGCAGATCATACACTTTTCACCTTGCAAAGCCAAGAAGGTATTGTAGTCATTCTCATTTATGTGGATGACATTATCATCTCGGGGAATGACAAGGTAGGTATTAAAGATACAAAAGCATATTTAAAATCTGTATTTGATATTAAAGATCTTGGAGAGTTGAAATATTTTCTAGGGATTGAAGTCTATAGGTCCAATGAAGGACTTTTCTTATCCCAAAGGAAGTACACTCTTGATCTATTGGCTGAGGCAGGAAAGCTAGGAGCCAAACCAGCAAAGACTCCCTTAGAAGAAGGATACAAAGTCATACGAGAGGGGGAGCTTGAAGATAAACCTTTTGAAGATGTCAAGCAATATCGGAGAATGGTTGGTAAGTTGATTTATCTTACCATAACTCGTCCTGATTTGTGTTTTGCTGTGACCAGGTGAGTCAACATATGCAAGCTCCAAAAGTGCACCATTGGAGCATGGTGGATCGGATTCTCAAATATCTCAAAGGAGCTCCGGGTCAAGGCATTTGGATGGGTTGTAACAAAAGCACAGAAATTGTGGGTTATTGTGATGCTGACTGGGCTGGAGACAAAACGGATAGAAGATCCACCACTGGGTATTGCACATTCATTGGAGGTAACCTGGTCACTTGGAAGAGCAAGAAACAAAATGTTGTGTCATGTTCAAGTGTTGAAGCTGAGTATAGAGCAATGAGGAAGCTCACAAACGAGCTAACATGGCTGAAAGCTCTTCTCAAGGATTTGGGCATTGAATCGCCAGATCCAATCACAATGCATTGTGACAACCAAGCTGCTATTCACATTGCATCCAACTCAGTGTTCCATGAGAGGACAAAACATATTGAAGTGGATTGTCACAAGGTGCGAGAGATGGTGGAGAAAAGGGTCATTCTTCCATGCTTTACAAGAAGTTCAGAACAATTGGCAGACATTTTTACCAAGGCAGCGAGTTTAAAAGTGTGTGAGTTCATCCATTCAAAGCTTGGACTCATAGATATGTCTCGGCCATGATTTCCTTAGCCATGGAGTCCACACTCTTTTTCCCTTAGTATGGTTTTGTCCCATGAGGTTTTCCATACTAAGGTTTTTAATGAGGTGGGTCATCATGGTTCCAAGCTTAACCTTTGGTTTCTCTACAGTTAAGCTTGAGGGGGAGTGTTGAATAATGAGAGAATACATTAGCTTAAGACCCAAAGAAGAGAAGAGGCTTTATTCAACATATGCAAGCCCATTAAGAAGTCTTCTAGAAGGGTGAAGACTTTGGGTGCACAAGGGGGTGTCTCGGGAAGTGTGAAAAGGAAGGAGATGTGTTTGAATTTCAAATAAGAGATTGGAGGGAAATTTGAATGTTGTGAAACCCTTCTTCACCTCTTAATGTCGTGGCTCTCCTCTATATATACATGTTGTACACCCTTTGTAACACTTAATCAATTCTAATGGAAACTTCTCTTTATCTCTCATTCTATCGTTTCTCTTTCAAGCACTCTCAAACTCTCTAATCTTCTATTCCGCAAATTCAACATGGATCACCTTAATGCCATCTAAAGATAGAGTATTTGACGCTTTCATTAATTTTCAGAACTACATTACTAATCAATTCAAAACAAATGTTAAGGTACTTCGAACGGATAATGGAGGGGAATATACAAGCCACAAATTCAAAGAACACCTAGCTAAGCATGGAATAATCCACCAAACGAGCTGCCCATACACACCTCAACAAAATGGTGTAGCTGAAAGAAAGAATAGACATCTCATGGAAGTAGCTAGAGCTATGATGTTCCATTCCAACTTGCCAAGAAACTTCTGGGGAGATGCAGTCATGACGGCTTGCTATCTTATCAACCGAATTCCAACAAGAGCCCTAAAGGACGTCTCTCCCTTTGAAGTTTTAAATCACAATAAACCCTATATCAATCACTTACGAGTTCTTGGGTGTTTGTGTTTTGTATTTGTCCCAGGTACTCAGAGGGACAAACTAGAAGCCAAAAGCACAAGATGTGTATTCATAGGCTATTCTACCACTCAAAAGGGATATAAGTGCTATGACCCCATCCGGAAGTGTACCCTGGTTTCAAGAGACGTGAAGTTCATAGAAAACCAAGGGTACTTTGACAAGAAACAAAATTGAGATAGCGTTAAAGACCTAGCCCGTTCTCCTTCAGATAGAACCGCCAGCTTAGAGTTCTTACTCAATCATTTGGGAAATCCGGCTCCAAGAGACTCTCATCAAGAGCAACCAGATCATCAGCCACAAGAAGGACCAAATTCTGAAAAATAACAGTGAAGAAGAAGCAAACAACTTGGATAATGGTAATCAAGACCAAGCTCATCATGAAGAAGAATCCACTGGAGGAATGGAGCCAATGGTTAGTCAAGACCATGAGAGTGAAGAAATTAGTGCTCCTCAGCTTAGAAGAAGTACAAGGCTGAAGTATGGACCAGATCATTGGAAACAAACTGTTAGATTTTAGAGATTATAAATGAGAGATTTTGAGATAAATTAGAAGGAAAACCATAGTAGAACATTAGAGAAGAATTTCTTATTGATCTTTGTGAATTACATAGCATATTTATAGGAGAATTACAAGAGAACCTAGGTTTAACTTTAATTTGAACCAGCCAATAGGAGAGTAGTCTTGGGAGCGCCCTTGACCATGCCAGCCTGTTCCAGCCTGGTTCCAGCCCCTTCCTTGACCAAATGGATAAGAAGGAAGACCAAGGACAAGCCCCAATGCACCTGGACGCTCTAGTGACTTGGTGCATGATCCGAATATTGCCCAGCTTCTAGAAGACTCTAGAAGACTCTCCGAGACTCTCCAAGACTTCCTTAAACGTTCCGAAGGCTCCCTTAGGTCGTACGGTCTTATACGGCCTTGTACGGATCCGTACGGACTTGTACGGATTTGTACGGATCCGTACGGACTTGTACGGACACCCAAATCCAACCATCTTCCCTAAGCTCCCTTGATGATATGCTTGATTAATACTCCCCCTCAAACTTAGCCGGAGTGTCGGAATGAAGGCTAAGTTTGGGAACCGGGACTACCACCTCATTAAAAACCTTACCAAGGAAAACCCAGTGGGACAAAACCTTGGGAAGGGAAAAAGAGTGTGGTCTTCCCAGAACAGGCAAGTATTATCAAGGATGAGTAAGGTCTACTAACCCAAGTTTGCTATGGATGTGGTTGCAAACTTTGAGGCTAGCAGCCTTGGTGAAGATGTCAGCCAGCTGGTCTTCACTCTTGGTGTAGCATGGAAGTATCACTCCTTCTATGATCTTCTCTCTAACCTTGTGGCAGTCGATCTCAATGTGCTTGGTCCTCTCGTGAAATACTGGATTCGTTGCTATATGAATGGCTGCCTGATTGTCACAATGCATCGTGATAGGACTTGAAGTTTCTATGCCGAGATCTTTGAGAAGTGCTTTCAACCAAACTAATTCATTTGTCAGCTTCCTCATTGCTCTATATTCTGACTCTGCACTCGAGCATGACACAACCTTCTGCTTCTTAGACTTCCAAGTCACTAGATTGCCTCCAATGAAAGTACAGTAGCCAGTTGTGGACTTTCTATCCATAGTGTCTCCAGCATAGTCTGCATCGCAATATCCAACTATCTCAGTGTTGCTATTCTTCCCCATCCAGATTCCTTGGCCTGGTGATCCTTTGATGTATCTCAAAATTCTTTCCACCATGTTCCAATGATGCACGGTTGGTTCTTTCATATGTTGGCTAACCTGATTCACAGCAAAACATAAGTCAGGCCGTGTAATAGTAAAGTAGATGAGCTTACCAACTAGGCGCCGATATTGTGCTGGGTCTTCAAATGGCTTGTCAAGCGGATCATCTTCTTTCTCCCCCTTTCTCTTGACCTTGTACCCATCTTCAAGTGGAGTCTTAGCTGGTTTGGATCCTAGCTTTCCTGTCTCCTGCAATAAATCAAGAGAATATTTCCTTTGTGATAGAAATAGGCCTTCCGTGGATCGGCATATCTCTATCCCTAGGATATACTTGAGTTCTCCCAAGTCCTTGATATCAAAAACAGACTTAAGGAAGGATTTGGTTTCTTGAACCCCAACTTGATCACTACCTGAGATGATCAAGTCATCCACATAAACCAATACCACAATAAGCCCACGGGAGTTCTGGTGAGTGAACAAGGTATGGTCAGCTTCTGACCGGCTAAATCCTCGAGCAACAAGAGTGAAGCTCAATTTATGATACCAGGCCCTTGGTGATTGCTTTAATCCATAAATTGCCTTTCTTAACCTTAAGACTTTTCCTGGGCTGATTGTGTGCTCTAATCCGAGTGGTGGAGTCATGTACACTTCTTCTTCCAATTCTCCTTGAAGAAAAGTGTTCTTCACGTCCATTTGCCATAGATCCCATGATAGATTTGTGGCTAAGGACAAGATAACCCTAACTGTGTGAAGCTTTGCCACGGGCGCAAAGGTATCGGTATAATCAGCTCCATATGTCTGGGTGAAACCTCTGGCTACCAATCTGGCTTTGTACCGCTCAATCTCCCCATTAGATTGATATTTTATTGTAAATACCCACTTGGAACTTACAGCCTTCTTTCCCTTTGGAAGCTCCGTTTCATCCCAAGTATGATTCTTATCCATTGCTCCAATCTCAGCATCCACCGCAGCTAACCATTCTTTGTGTTCTTTTGCTTCTTCATAGGAGCTCGGAATTTGGTGTTGATCAATCTTCCCAAGGAATGCTTGGTGTTCTGATGGCAAGAGGGCAAGAGAACAGACCGCTTGGAGAGGATGAGCCACGGCTTGGCTGTTGTAATAGACCCTTGTTTGTTTCCAATGATCTGGTCCATACTTCAGCCTTGTTCTTCTTCTAAGCTGAGGAGCACTAATTTCTTCACTCTCATGGTCTTGACTAACCATTGGCTCCATTCCTCCAGTGACTTCTTCTTCATGATGAGCTTGTTCTTGATTACCATTATCTAAGTTGTTTGCTTCCTCTTCATTGTTATTTTTGGAATTTGGTCCTCCTTGCGGTTCCTGCTCCGGTTGCTCTTGATGAGAGTCCCTTGGAGCAGGATTTCCCAGATGATTGAGTATGAACTCTAAGCTGCCGGCTCTATCTGAAGGAGAGCGGGCTAGGTCTTTAACATTATCCCAATTCTGCTTCTTGTCAAAGTATCCTTGGTTTTCTATGAACTTCACGTCTCTTGAAACCAGGGTACACTTCCGGATGGGGTCATAACACTTATACCCCTTTTGAGTAGTAGAATAGCCTATGAATACACATCTTGTGCTTTTGGCTTCTAGTTTGTCCCTCTGAGTACCTGGGACAAATACAAAACACAAACATCCAAGAACCCGTAAGTGATTGATAAAGGGTTTATTGTGATTTAAAACTTCAAAGGGAGAGACGTCCTTTAGGACTCTTGTTGGAATTCGGTTGATAAGATAGCAGGCCGTCATGACTGCATCTCCCCAGAAGTTTCTTGGCAGGTTGGAATGGAACATCATGGCTCTAGCTACTTCCATGAGATGCCTATTCATTCTTTCAGATACACCATTTTGTTGAGGTGTGTATGGGCAGCTTGTTTGGTGGATTATTCCATGCTTAGCTAAGTGTTCTTTGAATTTGTGGCTTGTATATTCCCCTCCATTATCCGTTCGAAGTACCTTAACATTTGTTTTGAATTGATTAGTAATGTAGTTCTGAAAATTAATGAAAGCGTCAAATACTCTATCTTTAGATGTCTTTAAGGTGAAGCTGAACTGCCAAAAGGGAAGAAGGCCGTAAGCTCTAGATGGATCTTCACTATCAAGTATAGAAGTGATGGAGAAATAGAGCGTTACAAGGCTAGGCTGGTGGCTAGAGGATTCACTCAAACCAATGGAGAGGACTACCTTGACACATTTGCACTTGTGGCAAAACTTCATACGGTAAGAGTCATTTTATCCTTAGCTACTAACTTGGAATGGGATCTTTGGCAGATGGACGTCAAGAATGCATTCTTGCAAGGGGAACTAGAGGATGAAGTCTACATGACTCCACCACCAGGCTTGGAAGACTCAATTGCACCAGGAAAGGTGTTAAGACTCAAGAAAGCAATCTATGGACTGAAGCAATCTCCTCGAGCATGGTACCACAAGTTGAGTACAACACTCAAGAGTAAAGGCTTCAAGAAGTCCGAGGCAGATCATACACTTTTCACCTTGCAAAGCCAAGAAGGTATTGTAGTCATTCTCATTTATGTGGATGACATTATCATCTCGGGGAATGACAAGGTAGGTATTAAAGATACAAAAGCATATTTAAAATCTGTATTTGATATTAAAGATCTTGGAGAGTTGAAATATTTTCTAGGGATTGAAGTCTATAGGTCCAATGAAGGACTTTTCTTATCCCAAAGGAAGTACACTCTTGATCTATTGGCTGAGGCAGGAAAGCTAGGAGCCAAACCAGCAAAGACTCCCTTAGAAGAAGGATACAAAGTCATACGAGAGGGGGAGCTTGAAGATAAACCTTTTGAAGATGTCAAGCAATATCGGAGAATGGTTGGTAAGTTGATTTATCTTACCATAACTCGTCCTGATTTGTGTTTTGCTGTGACCAGGTGAGTCAACATATGCAAGCTCCAAAAGTGCACCATTGGAGCATGGTGGATCGGATTCTCAAATATCTCAAAGGAGCTCCGGGTCAAGGCATTTGGATGGGTTGTAACAAAAGCACAGAAATTGTGGGTTATTGTGATGCTGACTGGGCTGGAGACAAAACGGATAGAAGATCCACCACTGGGTATTGCACATTCATTGGAGGTAACCTGGTCACTTGGAAGAGCAAGAAACAAAATGTTGTGTCATGTTCAAGTGTTGAAGCTGAGTATAGAGCAATGAGGAAGCTCACAAACGAGCTAACATGGCTGAAAGCTCTTCTCAAGGATTTGGGCATTGAATCGCCAGATCCAATCACAATGCATTGTGACAACCAAGCTGCTATTCACATTGCATCCAACTCAGTGTTCCATGAGAGGACAAAACATATTGAAGTGGATTGTCACAAGGTGCGAGAGATGGTGGAGAAAAGGGTCATTCTTCCATGCTTTACAAGAAGTTCAGAACAATTGGCAGACATTTTTACCAAGGCAGCGAGTTTAAAAGTGTGTGAGTTCATCCATTCAAAGCTTGGACTCATAGATATGTCTCGGCCATGATTTCCTTAGCCATGGAGTCCACACTCTTTTTCCCTTAGTATGGTTTTGTCCCATGAGGTTTTCCATACTAAGGTTTTTAATGAGGTGGGTCATCATGGTTCCAAGCTTAACCTTTGGTTTCTCTACAGTTAAGCTTGAGGGGGAGTGTTGAATAATGAGAGAATACATTAGCTTAAGACCCAAAGAAGAGAAGAGGCTTTATTCAACATATGCAAGCCCATTAAGAAGTCTTCTAGAAGGGTGAAGACTTTGGGTGCACAAGGGGGTGTCTCGGGAAGTGTGAAAAGGAAGGAGATGTGTTTGAATTTCAAATAAGAGATTGGAGGGAAATTTGAATGTTGTGAAACCCTTCTTCACCTCTTAATGTCGTGGCTCTCCTCTATATATACATGTTGTACACCCTTTGTAACACTTAATCAATTCTAATGGAAACTTCTCTTTATCTCTCATTCTATCGTTTCTCTTTCAAGCACTCTCAAACTCTCTAATCTTCTATTCCGCAAATTCAACATGGATCACCTTAATGCCATCTAAAGATAGAGTATTTGACGCTTTCATTAATTTTCAGAACTACATTACTAATCAATTCAAAACAAATGTTAAGGTACTTCGAACGGATAATGGAGGGGAATATACAAGCCACAAATTCAAAGAACACCTAGCTAAGCATGGAATAATCCACCAAACGAGCTGCCCATACACACCTCAACAAAATGGTGTAGCTGAAAGAAAGAATAGACATCTCATGGAAGTAGCTAGAGCTATGATGTTCCATTCCAACTTGCCAAGAAACTTCTGGGGAGATGCAGTCATGACGGCTTGCTATCTTATCAACCGAATTCCAACAAGAGCCCTAAAGGACGTCTCTCCCTTTGAAGTTTTAAATCACAATAAACCCTATATCAATCACTTACGAGTTCTTGGGTGTTTGTGTTTTGTATTTGTCCCAGGTACTCAGAGGGACAAACTAGAAGCCAAAAGCACAAGATGTGTATTCATAGGCTATTCTACCACTCAAAAGGGATATAAGTGCTATGACCCCATCCGGAAGTGTACCCTGGTTTCAAGAGACGTGAAGTTCATAGAAAACCAAGGGTACTTTGACAAGAAACAAAATTGAGATAGCGTTAAAGACCTAGCCCGTTCTCCTTCAGATAGAACCGCCAGCTTAGAGTTCTTACTCAATCATTTGGGAAATCCGGCTCCAAGAGACTCTCATCAAGAGCAACCAGATCATCAGCCACAAGAAGGACCAAATTCTGAAAAATAACAGTGAAGAAGAAGCAAACAACTTGGATAATGGTAATCAAGACCAAGCTCATCATGAAGAAGAATCCACTGGAGGAATGGAGCCAATGGTTAGTCAAGACCATGAGAGTGAAGAAATTAGTGCTCCTCAGCTTAGAAGAAGTACAAGGCTGAAGTATGGACCAGATCATTGGAAACAAACTGTTAGATTTTAGAGATTATAAATGAGAGATTTTGAGATAAATTAGAAGGAAAACCATAGTAGAACATTAGAGAAGAATTTCTTATTGATCTTTGTGAATTACATAGCATATTTATAGGAGAATTACAAGAGAACCTAGGTTTAACTTTAATTTGAACCAGCCAATAGGAGAGTAGTCTTGGGAGCGCCCTTGACCATGCCAGCCTGTTCCAGCCTGGTTCCAGCCCCTTCCTTGACCAAATGGATAAGAAGGAAGACCAAGGACAAGCCCCAATGCACCTGGACGCTCTAGTGACTTGGTGCATGATCCTGTTGAGAATATGGATGTGAAGGTCTGTGCACGTGAAAGGAGAGGGGACAATATCAAAGGGAAAGAGTTAGCATGTATAGCAAGTGTGTTGGAATATGGTGAAAGCTCAGGAGTAAAAAGAGAAGGTATACCATGCATTGCACATGAAATAAAGCACCAATGAGTAGCTAAGATCAACTAAAATGAGACCAAACAAGAAGTGGAGAAGGAACTGAATTGGTTAGAAGCAGACCAGTTTTTTCTCACTCAGCACAAGTGGAGCAAGTTGCAAAGAGGAGTAGGTGGGAGCAGTTGGGAGAAGCATGGCTCGCCTATACTTGTGTAGAGGTGTTGGTGAGATATTTTTCACTTAATAATTCATGTAAATCGTGCATATATGTGTATGGGATTGTAAGGAAACATTACACACGAAATTATAAACTTCTATTCATCATCTTCATCACTCCTATCTTCTAATCTTCCTCCCTTAAAATCATCTTCATATCCTCTAAAATCTACATGGTATCAGAGCACTTAAGGTCCTAAACAAGATCTTAAACTCATTCATATCTCTCAAACATTTCAAATCACTCTGTTTTTTTTCTGTTTCGTGTGTACTATTCACCAAAAATTTCAAGTCATGGAAAGCTCCAAGAATATGGTTCTACCAGTTATTCTCAAGGGGAATAACTATATTTTGTGGTCAAGGACCACAAAGACAGTCCTAAGAGGAAGAGGGCTGTGGGAGTATGTTGATAGCTTGGTGGGAAATGCTGAAGAAGGAAGGGCTGAAGAGGGCAGTATGATGGAGAGGAAGCGGGAGCAAGAAGATGCTCAAGTCTTGGCTGCACTTCAAAGCTCCCTTGAGCCATCTATTCTGGCGGCCTATTCATACTGTGAGAACTCCAAGGAGCTGTGGGAGACGCTCAAGGGAGTTTATGGAGACATCTCAAACATTTCAAGGATCTTTGAGGTGAAGAAGGCATTGAATGACCTTCAGCAGAATGGGAAGGCGTTCAAGGACTTGTTTGGGGAGTTTAGAGGGTTGTGGGCAGAGCTGGAAATGCTTAGACCTACAACAAACGACCCAAAGGAGTTGAATGAGAGGAGAGAGCAAGATCAAGTTTTTGGTCTCTTACTCACACTTGATGACTCTTACAAGGGACTCATTCAGCATATCCTTCGATTTGACAAGCTTCCAACATTAAATGAAGTGTGTCAACAAGTTCAGAAAGAGGAAGGTGCTAGAGTGTTGTTTAAACCCGCTAGTGAGATGGCGCATGTGGTGCAAAGAAGTTTTGGGCATGGAGAAAGGAGAGCTGTTGAGTGTAGCCATTGTAGGATGAAAGGGCACACTAAGGAGAAGTGCTGGACACTTTACCCGCACTTGAAACCAGCCCGGCTAAGAGGAAATGGCCAGGGAAGCAGTCAAGGCTCTAGGAACTTTGCGGGTGTAACTAGCATGGAAGGAGACCAATTGGTGAGGAAGAGCGATTTGGAGGGCCTCATCAAGAGTATCTCAAAGCTAGCGGAATCTGGTAAGGGTTTCTTTACCTCTAAGGCTAAGAGAAACGTGATAATAGATTCTGGAGCAAGTCATAATATGATTTGTGATGCTAAGTTGCTGGAGAATGTAGAACCGCATAAGGGTAGTGTTAGGATAGCAAACGGGAAAGAAGTTCCAATAGAGGGGGTTGGGGACTTAGAGGTGTTTGGGAAGAGAACTAAAGCCCTATATATCCCAGAATTTACTTCGAATTTGCTATCGGTTCATAAGGCAACTAAGGACTTGAATTGTAAAGTTGTTTTTGGAGTTAATGGTGTTGAGTTTCAGGATAATGAAACCAAAGATGCGATCGGATCAGGGGGTGTGAAAGATGGTCTGTACATATTGAATAAAAAGGATAAAGAGTTGAAAGCGCTTGCGGTCAGTTCGGTTGGATCAAGCCCTTTATGGCATACTCGCCTTGGTCACCCAAGTCACAAGGTGCTCAGCATGGTCTTGCCCAACCATTCAGTACCCAAGGAGGCGTGTGAAGCATGTATTTTGGGGAAGCATTGTAGGAAAGTGTTTCCAAAATCTACTACTATGTATAAGAAGTCTTTTGAGTTAATACACTCTGATGTATGGTCTGCTCCGTGTACTTCAAGAGATCAATATAAGTACTTTGTTTCCTTCATCGATCAAAAATCAAAGTATACATGGGTAACATTGATGCGCTCTAAGGATCAAGTGCTTGAATCATTTCAGAACTTCTATAACTATGTGCTCAATCAGTATGATACCAAGATTAAGATACTAAGAAGTGATAATGGTGGAGAATACATGAGCATACAGTTTAGGGAGTTTGTGAATGAGTAGTACATCAGACAACTTGCGCCTATACACCTCAACAAAATGGGATAGCAGAGAGGAAGAATAGACATTTGTTAGAAGTGGCTAGGAGCATGATGTTTGATAGGGGAGTTCCTAAGAATCTGTGGGGAGATGCAGTGATGGCGGCAGCTTACTTAATCAACCGCATACCTACTGAAAGCTTGAGTTACAAGTCACCATTTGAAGTTTTGAATGGTGTGAAGCCGAGTATCAGTCACTTGAGAGTCTTTGGGTGTAGATGCTATGTCCTTGTTCCAGAGGCACAAAGAAATAAGTTAGAGCCAAAGAGTATTAAGTGTGTGTTTGTGGGATACTCAAGTACTCAAAAAGGATACAAATGTCTTAACCCGGAGACTAATAGAATGTATGTGTCAAGGGAGGTGCAATTTGAGGAAGAGTATGGTTACTTCGAAAAAAAGAAATGGGAAGACTTAGATGAGATTATGGACTCAAATGCAGATAGAGATCAAGTTCTAAGAAGCATTTGGGAAAGCATAGATGGCCGGGAGAGTGATGATAATGAGTAGAGGGGTGAAGAAGAAGTAGAAGAAAGTGAGCAGCTTCCGATAGTTTCGGATACTTTACCATTAGACTCAGAACTGGTAGAAGAAGAGGAGAGTACAAGAGGTGAGGGGGAGATAGAATCTGAAGAAGTGGAAGAAGTGCAAGCTCCTCAATTAAGAAGAAGCCAAAGGATAAGACACGGACCTGAAAATTGGAAAAATACTAGAGTGTATTACAATGGGATGGCTATGGCTTATCAAGATCACATGGGAACTGATGTTGTGCTTGGGACAAGAGAGGGATGTACTGGGCGTACGGCAGGCTTAGATCCTGATCCTATAGGCGACAGCGTCTCCTTCTTGTCCCTTAAGCATAACACCGCACAAGAAGAGAAGATAGCCATAAGATATCCTATTGAAGAATACTACTCGGTTTCTAATACTCCAGCTGATCATCAGGCATTTCTGAGCACTATTGATAGAAAAGTACCTAATTCTTATGAGGAAGCAAGCATGGACAAGTTATGGGTTGATGCCATGAGGGAAGAGATTGCATCTATGTTGAGAAATAATACTTGGGACTTGACAAAATTGCCTAGTGGGAAGAAACTTGTGGGATGTAGATGGGTGTATACTATCAAATACAAGAGCAATGGTGAAATTGAGAGGTATAAAGCTAGACTAGTGGCAAAAGGATATACACAAGTATATGGAGAAGATTATACTGAAACTTTTGCTCCAGTAGCGAAGTTGCACTCGGTGAGGGTTCTACTATCCATTGCCATTAATCTGTCATGGAATTTGTGGCAAATGGATGTGAGAAACGCTTTCTTACAAGGGGATTTAGAAGAAGAAGTGTTTATGGAACTTCCACAAGGTTATGGAGCAAGTTCAGATCAAGTGTGTAGATTAAAGAAGGCTATATACGGCTTGAAACAATCTCCTAGAGCTTGGTACCAACGGTTAAGCCGGTGCCTGTTGGAGAAAGGGTTTGTAAAATCTGAAGCGGATCACTCTCTCTTTACCAAAAGGAGCAAAAATGGGATAGTTGTGGTGCTTATCTACGTGGATGACATTATTGTTACGGGAAGTGATTGTGAGGAGATGAACGGACTAAGGAGGATCTAAACTCTACATTTGATATAAAAGACCTAGGAGAGCTCAAATACTTCCTAGGAATTGAGATGAGCAGAGAGGAAAAGGGAATGTTTATATCGCAAAGGAAGTATGTGATCGACTTACTAAAAGAAACTGGGAAGCTTGGGTGTAAACCGGCTAAGACTCCTATTGAAGAAGGTTACCAAGAAGAGAGCAACGTGGAGATATGGTCTGACATCAAGCAGTACCAAAGGTTAGTTGGTAAACTAATCTATTTGACCATAACAAGGCCAGATATTTGTTTTGCGGTGAATAAAGTAAGTCAACACATGCAAGCGCCAACAATACACCATTGGGGAATGATTGAAAGGATCTTGAGATATCTAAAAGGAAACCCAGGAAGAGGTATTTGGCTAGAGTGTCATGGAAGAGCAGATGTAGAAGCGTTTTGTGATGCGGATTGGGCTGGGGATAGACAAGATAGAAAGTCTACAACCGGTTATTGTACATTCGTAGGTGGGAATCTTGTCACCTGGAGAAGCAAAAAACAAAAGGTAATCTCTCTATCTAGTGCTGAAGCTGAGTATAGAGCAATGAGAGAAGCCACAAAAGAAATGATATGGCTGAAGGCGCTTCTACATGACTTGGAAGTTCAAGAAGACAAACCAATGACATTGTATTGTGATAACCAAGCGGCAATACACATAGCTTCAAACCCGGTGTTTCATGAAAGGACAAAACACATTGAGGTGGATTGTCATTTCATCCGAGACAAGATTCAGGAGGGAGTTGTGGTTCCCAAGTTTGTGAAGAGTGGAGAACAAATGGCGGATATATTTACAAAGGCTACTTCTTCACGCATCTGTGAATACATCCATGGCAAGATCGGCTTAATGGACCCCTACCAGCCTATCTTGAGGGGGAGTGTTGAGAATATGGATGTGAAGGTCTGTGCACGTGAAAGGAGAGGGGACAATATCAAAGGGAAAGAGTTAGCATGTATAGCAAGTGTGTTGGAATATGGTGAAAGCTCAGGAGTAAAAAGAGAAGGTATACCATGCATTGCACATGAAATAAAGCACCAATGAGTAGCTAAGATCAACTAAAATGAGACCAAACAAGAAGTGGAGAAGGAACTGAATTGGTTAGAAGCAGACCAGTTTTTTCTCACTCAGCACAAGTGGAGCAAGTTGCAAAGAGGAGTAGGTGGGAGCAGTTGGGAGAAGCATGGCTCGCCTATACTTGTGTAGAGGTGTTGGTGAGATATTTTTCACTTAATAATTCATGTAAATCGTGCATATATGTGTATGGGATTGTAAGGAAACATTACACACGAAATTATAAACTTCTATTCATCATCTTCATCACTCCTATCTTCTAATCTTCCTCCCTTAAAATCATCTTCATATCCTCTAAAATCTACAGATCCGAATATTGCCCAGCTTCTAGAAGACTCTAGAAGACTCTCCGAGACTCTCCAAGACTTCCTTAAACGTTCCGGAGGCTCCCTTAGGTCGTATGGTCTTGTACGGCCTTGTACGGATCTGTACGGACTTGTACGGATTTGTACGGATCCGTACGGACACCCAAATCCAACCATCTTCCCTAAGCTCCCTTGATGATATGCTTGATTAATACTCCCCCTCAAACTTAGCCGGAGTGTCGGAATGAAGACTAAGTTTGGGAACCGGGACTACCACCTCATTAAAAACCTTACCAAGGAAAACCCAGTGGGACAAAACCTTGGGAAGGGAAAAAGAGTGTGGTTTTCCCAGAACAGGCAAGTATTATCAAGGATGAGTAAGGTCTACTAACCCAAGTTTGCTATGGATGTGGTTGCAAACTTTGAGGCTAGCAGCCTTGGTGAAGATGTCAGCCAGCTGGTCTTCACTCTTGGTGTAGCATGGAAGTATCACTCCTTCTATGATCTTCTCTCTAACCTTGTGGCAGTCGATCTCAATGTGCTTGGTCCTCTCGTGAAATACTGGATTCGTTGCTATATGAATGGCTGCCTGATTGTCACAATGCATCGTGATAGGACTTGAAGTTTCTATGCCGAGATCTTTGAGAAGTGCTTTCAACCAAACTAATTCATTTGTCAGCTTCCTCATTGCTCTATATTCTGACTCTGCACTCGAGCATGACACAACCTTCTGCTTCTTAGACTTCCAAGTCACTAGATTGCCTCCAATGAAAGTACAGTAGCCAGTTGTGGACTTTCTATCCATAGTGTCTCCAGCATAGTCTGCATCGCAATATCCAACTATCTCAGTGTTGCCATTCTTCCCCATCCAGATTCCTTGGCCTGGTGATCCTTTGATGTATCTCAAAATTCTTTCCACCATGTTCCAATGATGCACGGTTGGTTCTTTCATATGTTGGCTAACCTGATTCACAGCAAAACATAAGTCAGGCCGTGTAATAGTAAAGTAGATGAGCTTACCAACTAGGCGCCGATATTGTGCTGGGTCTTCAAATGGCTTGTCAAGCGGATCATCTTCTTTCTCCCCCTTTCTCTTGACCTTGTACCCATCTTCAAGTGGAGTCTTAGCTGGTTTGGATCCTAGCTTTCCTGTCTCCTGCAATAAATCAAGAGAATATTTTCTTTGTGATAGAAATAGGCCTTCCGTGGATCGGCATATCTCTATCCCTAGGAAATACTTGAGTTCTCCCAAGTCCTTGATATCAAAAACAGACTTAAGGAAGGATTTGGTTTCTTGAACCCCAACTTGATCACTACCTGAGATGATCAAGTCATCCACATAAACCAATACCACAATAAGCCCACGGGAGTTCTGGTGAGTGAACAAGGTATGGTCAGCTTCTGACCGGCTAAATCCTCGAGCAACAAGAGTGAAGCTCAGTTTATGATACCAGGCCCTTGGTGATTGCTTTAATCCATAAATTGTCTTTCTTAACCTTAAGACTTTTCCTGGGCTGATTGTGTGCTCTAATCCGGGTGGTGGAGTCATGTACACTTCTTCTTCCAATTCTCCTTGAAGAAAAGTGTTCTTCACGTCCATTTGCCATAGATCCCATGATAGATTTGTGGCTAAGGACAAGATAACCCTAACTGTGTGAAGCTTTGCCACGGGCGCAAAGGTATCGGTATAATCAGCTCCATATGTCTGGGTGAAGCCTCTGGCTACCAATCTGGCTTTGTACCGCTCAATCTCCCCATTAGATTGATATTTTATTGTAAATACCCACTTGGAACTTACAGCCTTCTTTCCCTTTGGAAGCTCCGTTTCATCCCAAGTATGATTCTTATCCATTGCTCCTATCTCAGCATCCACCGCAGCTAACCATTCTTTGTGTTCTTTTGCTTCTTCATAGGAGCTCGGAATTTGGTGTTGATCAATCTTCCCAAGGAATGCTTGGTGTTCTGATGGCAAGAGGGCAAGAGAACAGACCGCTTGGAGAGGATGAGCCACGGCTTGGCTGTTGTAATAGACCCTTGTTTGTTTCCAATGATCTGGTCCATACTTTAGCCTTGTTCTTCTTCTAAGCTGAGGAGCACTAATTTCTTCACTCTCATGGTCTTGACTAACCATTGGCTCCATTCCTCCAGTGACTTCTTCTTCATGATGAGCTTGTTCTTGATTACCATTATCTAAGTTGTTTGCTTCCTCTTCATTGTTATTTTCGGAATTTGGTCCTCCTTGCGGTTCCTGCTCCGGTTGCTCTTGATGAGAGTCCCTTGGAGCAGGATTTCCCAGATGATTGAGTATGAACTCTAAGCTGCCGGCTCTATCTGAAGGAGAGCGGGCTAGGTCTTTAACATTATCCCAATTCTGCTTCTTGTCAAAGTATCCTTGGTTTTCTATGAACTTCACGTCTCTTGAAACCAGGGTACACTTCCGGATGGGGTCATAACACTTATACCCCTTTTGAGTAGTAGAATAGCCTATGAATACACATCTTGTGCTTTTGGCTTCTAGTTTGTCCCTCTGAGTACCTGGGACAAATACAAAACACAAACATCCAATAACCCGTAAGTGATTGATAAAGGGTTTATTGTGATTTAAAACTTCAAAGGGAGAGACGTCCTTTAGGACTCTTGTTGGAATTCGGTTGATAAGATAGCAGGCCGTCATGACTGCATCTCCCCAGAAGTTTCTTGGCAGGTTGGAATGGAACATCATGGCTCTAGCTACTTCCATGAGATGCCTATTCTTTCTTTCAGCTACACCATTTTGTTGAGGTGTGTATGGGCAGCTTGTTTGGTGGATTATTCCATGCTTAGCTAAGTGTTCTTTGAATTTGTGGCTTGTATATTCCCCTCCATTATCCGTTCGAAGTACCTTAACATTTGTTTTGAATTGATTAGTAATGTAGTTCTGAAAATTAATGAAAGCGTCAAATACTCTATCTTTAGATGTCATTAAGGTGATCCAAGTGTATTTCGACTTTTCATCAATAAATGTCACAAAGTACTTATTATTATCTCTTGATAAACATGGGGAAGTCCATACATCCGAGTGGACCAAATCAAAACATTTTTCATATATGGTAGAGGACTTAGGAAATATACTTTTACAATGTTTTCCTAAAATACAAGACTCACAAACCGAGTTATTAAACAAAATATTAGGCAATATTATTTCCAAGGCACGCGAGTGAGGATATCCCAATCTAGCGTGCCATATTGCATTAGAACTACTAGCTAAGCATGAATTAAAACTTGATAAAGTAGGATTGTTGGAAGAATCTTCTAAGATGTATAAGTCTCCTTTTGTGTTTCCTTCTCCAAGAACCCTTCCGGTCTTAATATCCTGAAAATGGAAACTATTAGGCCCAAAGATAGCATAAGCATCAAGATCAGTAGTAGCTCTCTTAACCGATACAAGATTCGAAGTGAAAGATGGCATGTAGAAAGCTTGAGATTCTTTGTCAAATAGTCTTAAACTTCCTATCCCTTTAACCGGTATTTTATCACCATTAGCAATCACTACATTTCCACTAGCAGTTTTAATGTTACTAATCAAATTTGGATTACTAATCATGTGATGAGAAGCTCTGGAATCAATAACAAGAGAAGTGCTAGTTTTAGTAGGTTTAGTAGCAAAGTAGGTGATACCGGACTCCTTTAGTGCAGCAATGGATCGAATGAGTGCCTCTAGGTCTGACTTGCGCACCACGTCATTCGAGTATGCTACCATGGCCATCTCACCTCCTTGCTTTGAGTTTTCGGTTTGAGGTTGTTTGGTTGCGGTTGAGGAGCTTGGCGCTTCTTGTGCTTGATGAGCTTGAAACTTCCTTGGTTTGAACTCCCTTGGTTGCCAATCTTTGGGCTTGAGATGTGGATGAAGGATCCAGCAATCCTCCCTTGTATGACCATCTTTCTTGCAATGATCGCATGTTTTCCTATTCTTGCCTTTGTAGCCATGACTTGGTTGGTAATTGCCTTTATTAGCCGTTGGGAGTTCTTGTTTTCTACTAAAGAGATCAAAGGACCCTTGTTCCTTTTGAATTTGTGCACAAACTACATCGAGGCTAGGGAGCTTTTCCGATCTCAAGATGTGTTTTATGAGGTCATTAAATGCCGGATTGAGTGTGAGAAGTAAACCAAAGACCTTATCTTGTTCTCTCCTTTCTTCAATGATTGAAAAATCCTTAGTGCTTGGACGTAACATCTCTAATTCAGCCCAAAGAGATCTAAATTTCCCAAAGTATTGAGTAAATTCTAGATCCTCTTGGTTGAGATTGTTGATTGCCCTTTTCACTTCAAAGACCCGGGTCAAGTTGGAGACGTTCCCGTAAACATTCTTTAATGTATCCCAAAGCTCCTTTGCCGTGTCACAATAGGAGTATGCCTCTAGGATTGATGTGTCTAGTGAGTTTTGAAGGAGACCCAACACCGTTTGGTCCTCTTGAAACCATTTGATTTCCTCCTCGGTCTTGGTCTCATTTTCTTCATCTTGTGTGTCTTCTTTTGGGTTTTGTGTGATCTCAATGTGTCTCCACAAACCTCTTCCACACAAAGCAGTCTTTGTTGTTCTTGCCCACAGCAAGTAATTGATCCCTTTGAGTGTAACCGGAATGATCATGGTTTTTAGATTTTCCATGATCTTCTTGGTGTTTAATCACAAAGCTAGCAACTTTCTCAACTCAGCACCAATGGATTTGAGGAATTTCTCTCAGAGAGAAATGAAGCTAGCAACGTGAAAAGAAGAAAAAGAAGTGAAAATCACAAAGCTAGCAACTTTCTCAACTCAGCACCAATGGATTTGAGGAATTTCTCTCAGAGAGAAATGTGTAAGAATTAGAGAGATTATGCGGAATATAAGAGATTAAACATGAGAGAATAATGTAAATGACATGGAGAATATGCAAGTATGAACTAAGAGAATAAGCATGTAAATGAGACTAAAGAGAATAAAATGAGAGAGATTTCGTGGAGAATGAGAGAATGGGACCCCAAAGGGTCTAACATTTCATTGATAATGAGGCATTACATTTATAGAGAAAAATCTAGGGTTTTCTCTAAGTAAATTCAAAATGCAACAACCAATAGAAATGCTTTAATTCAAACTAGCCAATAAGAGCTTAGTCTTGGAGGCTCCTTTTGACCATGTGGATAAGATTGCCAGCCTTGCTCCAGCCCTCCTTGCTTTGACCGGTTGGATAAGGTTGCATTGGGACACTCCTTTGGCTAGATTCATTGCCAGCTATCCATGTCCTTTTGCACCCGAGTTTTGCACGATCCCCAAATCCTGAAAATACTTTATCCCGAGTTTTGCACATTCTTGTTTCTTCATTTTAGGATGTTTGGAGACATTTTGGGGAATCCCGGATTTTGCACGGTCCGTACAATCTGTACAGTCCGTACAAGTCCGTACAAAATCCGTACGGTCGGGATGATTTGGTCTTGCAAGGCCTGGCTGGTCTTCTTGATCAATACTCCCCCTCAAACTTAGCCATAGTGAACTTGAGAATGGAGGCTAAGTTTGGAGTGACCCGTGAGTGCCACCTCATTAAAAACCTTATAAGGAAAACCCTTTGGGACAAAACCTTATAAGGGAAAAAGAGTATGGCCTTCACGGATCTAGGGGACCTTTGACCAAGGACATGAAAAGGTCTTGTAACCTTTGTGAAGAATGTCGCAACTTAATCTTCACTTGTTGTAGTCTTGCAAGGATTTGTTGATTTCATTCTTTGGTAATCACTTCGGTCTTCCTCTTGGGTTCACCACGCTTGAGTTTTAGCTCTCGGGTCATCCTTCTTGGGTTCACCATTTGTGGATTCCAAATCTTGATCAATGCTTTGAATGCTCCCCCTCACGATCGGCTTGAGAATAAGGAAAGACGATCTTTTGGGTTTGAAGTCCTTTATGCACATTGCTCCTTGCAAGAAAAATTGACAAAATGTATCAATTTACTCCAATTTTAATGGTAGAAATGATCACACTTTGCATAGAGAATTTAAATGGAGAGAGAGGATAGAAACAACCTAATTCCTTTGGATGTTGGTTTCTTCCTCTTTGTTGATTTATTGGGTTGGGGAGCACCACTTGTGTATGCTCTGATTTTATCTCCTTATTTTCCTCACTTCCGAAAGATAAACCAACCTTAAGGTGAGTATGATCCATACAACTTGGTTTTCTTCATGGTGATGGAGATGCCTTAGCTTCGTTTCCAACTCACATGCCTCTTTGCTTTGTCTCAACCATTGCCCTTGTCTTTGCGAGCTTGTCTTTGCAAGCTTGTCTTTGCAAGTGACCCGGTTTTGATCTTTAGTAAAGTGGCCCGTCTTCTAGTGGGACATTTTGTCTCCTATGATGCGGTCCCTCTATCAACTCGTCCACAAGTGAGCACGAACCTACAACTTGTTTCCAACGGTGTGGCCCCTCTATCAACTTGTCCACGAGTGAGCACGAACCTTCAACATCTTTTAGTGCGGTGCGGTCTAGTCTCAACTCGGCTTGGTTTGCTTAAAGATTCTTCCCTTCTTTTCGGTTCTTTCTCCCCCTCAAGCTTGGTTGGAGGGACTCAGAAAGGCAAGCTTGAAAAACGTAAAAGATGAACACTTCAAACCGGTACCAAATGAACACTAACTCCCACAGCTTTCTTGTGTCACCAATCATACTTCTTTACTTCATTTAATCTTCATTTGGCCTCTTCATCATCTAATACTTCCCCGTTAGAATATTCACGCTTTCCTCCTCTAAACCTTCATCATGAGATTTAAAATTTTAAAGTACTCAACGTGAGGGATAAGGAAGTTTAGATGAAAGATAGATTGCAAATAAGAGAAACTAAAGAAACAAGATTAAAAAATAATTGGTACACTAAGTATATTGGAAAATATTAGTGTTTAGAGAGTAGCCCTTTATGCTAAACCGGTTAGGATAGTGACTTGTTGTTGAACCATTGTTTTGATTGGTCGATCTTCTTGAGATTTGACCTCTTCTTCCACCACTCACATTCTTCCATTCCTAAGAAAAACAAAGGTTAGTGGTTGGGATTTTTCTCTTCATGGCTCTTCACCACAAAGGACTTTACTCTCATTTGAGAGATTGGATTCTAGCGATGGTCTTTGGAATTATCCACTTGTTTTAACAAGAATGGAAAACTTTAAACCAAAGCCTATCCTTTTGAGAAAATAAAACCGGATGAATCAATGTCATTAATTGTTTTTCATTCATAAGAAAGAAAACTGACTAAGATTCATCCCTTTTTTTTTTTTTTTTTGAAAAATTTTACCAAGGACTTAGTAAATACTAGAGGTCCAATGTTTTTGAAAACTTGGATTTAAAGAACTTGGATTCATCATGCCTTCTTGATTTAACTTATATGAGTAAATCAGGCCATGGTTCACTTCTTTAATCCCAAAAGAGTTTGGATTCATCATGCCTTCTTGACTTTAACTCCAATGAGTAAATCAGGTCATGGTTCACCTCTTTTAACACAAAAGAATTTGGATCCATCATGCCTTCTCAATTTTAACTCCAACGAGCCAAAATAGGTCATGGTTCACTTCTTTTGGTTTCTAAGGGTTTGGATTCACTCAAGGTTCTCTAGCATTCGAGTTTCAACGAGGCTCTCATCCAACTTTGGATTTGGATCCATCTCGGTTCCCAAGCTTCGGATTCAACAAGGTTCACTACCCCTTTTTTTTCTTTTCTTAAATAGAACAACCAAGGATTCCTTAAAACACTCTTCCCAAACAAACAAGTACAGAAGAGATTGGAATCCAATAAGAATATTTAAGAAAAAATTGAAAAAATAACCTAGGACTCAAAAATGTTTGAAAGTAGTCCAAGATTTTCTACCAAAGGATTTGGATTCATCAAGGTTCTCTAGCTTTTAGATTCAACGAGGTTCTCTTTCTTTGGTAATTTGAAAACAAAGAGATTTGGATTCATCAAGGCTTTGTGCTTATGCTCATAATAACATAGCTTTACCAAGGTTCTCTTCTCTTTTAAAGAAAAATGGGACTTGGATTCAACATGGCTTTATGCTTATGATTATGGAAACATAGCTTTACCAAATTTCTCTTCCCTTAAAAATGGGACTTGGATTCAACATGGCTTTATGCTTATGCTTATGGAAACATAGCTTTACCAAAGTTCTCTTCCCATAAAACAATGGGAATTGGATTCAACATGGCTTTATGCTTATGCTTATGGAAACATAGCTTTACCAAAGTTCTCTTCCCACAAAACAAGGATTATGATTCATCAAAGTTTTATACTTAAACTCATAAGAGCAAAGTTTTACCAAGGTTCTCTACCTTTAAAACACGGATACAACATGATTAAATATGCTTAAATCCATAAGAATCAAGTAATTTTAATCACGGTTCACTATTTGAAATTGCTTCAAACCACTAAAAAACTCAAAAACATAAAATACGATGGAGTTACGTATTTCTTCATTCCATAAGAAAGAAAAATACAATCCAAGGTTTTAACTTTGTAAAAATTGTGGTTTGAGCTTTAAAATCAAGAAATGACTTGGAGATGAAAATGGGGCTTAAAAAGGAATAGATTATAAAATGAGGCACCAGCAAATCATGGTTCTAAGTGTATTCATTTCCAAAAAATGGAAGCACTAGACGAATCCATGAATAAGCAATTAAGGCAGCCTTTAATCTCCATTTTTATGTAATTTTTCACTACAGCCCCCATTTATTTCTCTTCATTGTCACTAGAAACACTAAGTTAGCAACTTTCACAACTCAAGAACCAATGGTTTTGAGGAATAACTCTCAGAGTGAAAAAGGCTAACAAAGTGTATGAAAATAAAAGAATAAGAAGAAAGTGATTAAGGACGCATTTAAGGACCTTAATGCTCTGATACCATGTAAGAATTAGAGAGATTATGCGGAATATAAGAGATTAAACATGAGAGAATAATGTAAATGACATGGAGAATATGCAAGTATGAACTAAGAGAATAAGCATGTAAATGAGACTAAGGAGAATAAAATGAGAGAGATTTCGTGGAGAATGAGAGAATGGGACCCCAAAGGGTCTAACATTTCATTGATAATGAGGCATTACATTTATAGAGAAAAATCTAGGGTTTTCTCTAAGTAAATTCAAAATGCAACAACCAATAGAAATGCTTTAATTCAAACTAGCCAATAAGAGCTTAGTCTTGGAGGCTCCTTTTGACCATGTGGATAAAATTGCCAGCCTTGCTCCAGCCCTCCTTGCTTTGACCGGTTGGATAAGGTTGCATTGGGACACTCCTTTGGCTAGATTCATTGCCAGCTATCCATGTCCTTTTGCACCTGAGTTTTGCACGATCCCCAAGTCCTGAAAATACTTTATCCCGAGTTTTGCACATTCTTGTTTCTTCATTTTAGGATGTTTGGAGACATTTTGGGGAATCCCGGATTTTGCACGGTCCGTACAATCCGTACAGTCCGTACAAGTCAGTACAAAATCCGTACGGTCGGGATGGTTTGGTCTTGCAAGGCCTGGCTGGTCTTCTTGATCAATAAAATGAAGCTAGCAGCGTGAGAAAGGAGAAAATAAAGAATAAAAGCTTGGAGAATGACTAGAAATGACAAGAACTGATGGAGAACTGATGGAGAAATGATGGAGAATAATGGAGAATAATTAAGAATAAAGCGAAATAGATAGGAGCAAGATCAATGCTCTGATACCATGTTAGATTTTAGAGATTATAAATGAGAGATTTTGAGATAAATTAGAAGGAAAACCATAGTAGAACATTAGAGAAGAATTTCTTATTGATCTTTGTGAATTACATAGCATATTTATAGGAGAATTACAAGGGAACCTAGGTTTAACTTTAATTTGAACCAGCCAATAGGAGAGTAGTCTTGGGAGCGCCCTTGACCATGCCAGCCTGTTCCAGCCTGGTTCCAGCCCCTTCCTTGACCAAATGGATAAGAAGGAAGACCAAGGACAAGCCCCAATGCACCTGGACGCTCTAGTGACTTGGTGCATGATCCAAACATTGCCCAGCTTCTAGAAGACTCTAGAAGACTCTCCGAGACTCTCCAAGACTTCCTTAAACGTTCCGGAGGCTCCCTTAGGTCGTACGATCTTGTACGGCCTTGTACGGATCCGTACGGACTTGTACGGATTTGTACGGATCCGTACGGACTTGTACGGACACCCAAATCCAACCATCTTCCCTAAGCTCGCTTGATGATATGCTTGATTAATACAAACAAGGGTCTATTACAACTGCCAAGCCGTGGCTCATCCTCTCCAAGCGGTTTGTTCTCTTGCCCTCTTGCCATCAGAACACAAAGCATTCCTTGGAAAGATTGATCAACACCAAATTCCGAGCTCCTATGAAGAAGCAAAAGAATGTAGATTTTAGAGGATATGAAGGTGATTTTAAGGGAAGAATATTAGAAGAGAAGAGTAATGAAGATGATGAATAGAAGTTTTTTAGGGAAGAACTTCAATATTTTCGTGTGTATTGTTTCCTTACAATCCCATACACATATATGCACGATTTACATGAATTATTGAGTGAAAAATATCTCACCAACACCTCTACACAAGTATAGGCGAGCCATGCTTCTCCCAACTGCTCCCACCTACTCCTCTTTGCAACTTGCTCCACTTGTGCTGAGTGAGAAAAAACTGGTCTGCTTCTAACCAATTCAGTTCCTTCTCCACTTCTTGTTTGGTCTCGTTTTAGTTGATCTTAGCTACTCATTGGTGCTTTATTTCATGTGCAAGCAAGACTTTATTCTTCTTCTCTTCCTTACTTGTTTTGCATGGTATACCTGCTCTTTTTACTCCTGAGCTTTCACCATATTCCAACGCACTTGCTATACATGCTAACTCTTTCCCTTTGATATTGTCTCCTCTCCTTTCATGTGCACAGACCTTCACATCAATATTCTCAACACTCCCCCTCAAGATAGGCTGGTAGGGGTCCTTTAAGCCGATCTTGCCATGGATGTATTCACAGATGCGTGAAGAAGTAGCCTTGGTAAATATATCCGCCATTTGTTCTCCACTTTTCACAAACTTGGGAACCACAACTCCCTCCTGAATCTTGTCTCGGATGAAATGACAATCCACCTCAATGTGTTTTGTCCTTTCATGAAACACCGGGTTTGAAGCTATGTGTATTGCTGCTTGGTTATCACAATACAATGTCATTGGTTTGTCTTCTTGAACTCCCAAGTCATGTAGAAGCGCCTTCAGCCATATCATTTCTTTTGTGGCTTCTCTCATTGCTCTATACTCAGCTTCAGCACTAGATAGAGAGATTACCTTTTGTTTTTTGCTTCTCCAGGTGACAAGATTCCCACCTACGAATGTACAATAACCGGTTGTAGACTTTCTATCTTGTCTATCCCCAGCCCAATCCGCATCACAAAATGCTTCTACATCTGCTCTTCCATGACACTCTAGCCAAATACCTCTTCCTGGGTTCCCTTTTAGATATCTCAAGATCCTTTCAATCATTCCCCAATGGTGTGTTGTTGTCGCTTGCATGTGTTGACTTACTTTATTCACCGCAAAACAAATATCCGGCCTTGTTATGGTCAAATAGATTAGTTTACCAACTAACCTTTGGTACTGCTTGATGTCAGACCATATCTCCACGTTGCACTCTTCTTGATAACCTTCTTCAATAGGAGTCTTAGCCGGTTTACACCCAAGCTTCCCAGTTTCTTTTAGTAAGTCGATCACATACTTCCTTTGCGATATAAACATTCCCTTTGTCTCTCTGCTCATCTCAATGCCTAGGAAGTATTTGAGCTCTCCTAGGTCTTTTATATCAAACGTAGAG
Organism: Cardamine chenopodiifolia; assembly: GCA_963922655.1. Classification (NCBI taxonomy): domain Eukaryota; kingdom Viridiplantae; phylum Streptophyta; class Magnoliopsida; order Brassicales; family Brassicaceae; genus Cardamine; species Cardamine chenopodiifolia. The sequence goes on along the minus strand of OZ000481.1, from coordinate 13,520,239 downwards.
TTTAGAACATCCTTAGTCCGTTTCATCTCCTCACAATCACTTCCTGTAACAATAATGTCATCCACGTAGATGAGCACCACAACTATCCCTTCTTTGCTCTTTTTGGTAAAGAGAGAGTGATCCGCTTCAGATTTTACAAAACCCTTTCTCCAACAGGCACCGGCTTAAACGTTGGTACCAAGCTCTCGGAGATTGCTTCAAGCCGTATATAGCCTTCTTTAATCTACACACTTGATCTGAACTTGCTCCATAACCTTCTGGAAGTTCCATAAACACTTCTTCTTCTAAATCCCCTTGTAAGAAAGCGTTTCTCACATCCATTTGCCACAAATTCCATGACAGATTAATGGCAATGGATAGTAGAACCCTCACCGAGTGCAACTTCGCTACTGGAGCAAAAGTTTCAGTATAATCTTCTCCATATACTTGTGTATATCCTTTTGCCACTAGTCTAGCTTTATACCTCTCAATTTCACCGTTGCTCTTGTATTTGATAGTATACACCCATCTACATCCCACAAGTTTCTTTCCACTGGGCAATTTTGTCAAGTCCCAAGTATTATTTCTCAACATAGATGCAATCTCTTCCCTCATGGCATCAACCCATAACTTGTCCATGCTTGCTTCCTCATAAGAATTAGGTACTTTTCTATCAATAGTGCTCAGAAATGCCTGATGATCAGCTGGAGTATTAGAAATCGAGTAGTATTCCTCAATAGGATATCTTATGGCTATCTTCTCTTCTTGTGCGGTGTTATGCTTAGGAGACAAGAAGGAGACGCTGTCGCCTATAGGATCAGGATCTAAGCCTGCCGTACGCCCAGTACATCCCTCTCTTATCCCAAGCACAATCTCAGTTCCCATGTGATCTTGATGAGCCATAGCCATCCCATTGTAATACACTCTAGTATTTTTCCAATTTTCAGGTCCGTGTCTTATCCTTTGGCTTCTTCTTAACTGAGGAGCTTGCACTTCTTCCACTTCTTCAGATTCTATCTCCCCCTCACCTCTTGTACTCTCCTCTTCTTCTACCAGTTCTGGGTCTAATGGTAAAGTATCCAGAACTATCGGAAGCTGCTCACTTTCTTCTACTTCTTCTTCACCCCTCTGCTCATTATCATCACTCTCCCGGCCATCTATGCTTTCCCAAATGCTTCTTAGAACTTGATCTCTATCTGCATTTGAGTCCATAATCTCATCTAAGTCTTCCCATTTCTTTTTTTCGAAGTAACCATACTCTTCCTCAAATTGCACCTCCCTTGACACATACATTCTATTAGTCTCCGGGTTAAGACATTTGTATCCTTTTTGAGTACTTGAGTATCCCACAAACACACATTTAATACTCTTTGGCTCTAACTTATTTCTTTGTGCCTCTGGAACAAGGACATAGCATCTACACCCAAAGACTCTCAAGTGACTGATACTCGGCTTCACACCATTCAAAACTTCAAATGGTGACTTGTAACTCAAGCTTTCAGTGGGTATGCGGTTGATTAAGTAAGCTGCCGCCATCACTGCATCTCCCCACAGATTCTTAGGAACTCCCCTATCAAACATCATGCTCCTAGCCACTTCTAACAAATGTCCATTCTTCCTCTCTGCTATCCCATTTTGTTGAGGTGTATAGGCGCAAGTTGTCTGATGTACTATCCCTTTCTCATTCACAAACTCCCTAAACTGTATGCTCATGTATTCTCCGCCATTATCACTTCTTAGTATCTTAATCTTGGTATCATACTGATTGAGCACATAGTTATAGAAGTTCTGAAATGATTCAAGCACTTGATCCTTATCAATGTTACCCATGTATACTTTGATTTTTGATCGATGAAGGAAACAAAGTACTTATATTGATCTCTTGACGTACACGGAGCAGACCATACATCAGAGTGTATTAACTCAAAAGACTTCTTATACATAGTAGTAGACTCTGGAAACACTTTTCTACAATGCTTCCCCAAAATACATGCTTCACACGCCTTCTTGGGTAATGAATGGTTGGGCAAGACCATGCTGAGCACCTTGTGACTTGGGTGACCAAGGCGAGAATGCCATAAAGGGCTTGATCCAACCGAACTGACCGCAAGTGCTTTCAACTCTTTTTCCTTTTTATTCAATATGTACAAACCATCTTTCACACCCCCTGATCCGATCGCATCTTTGGTTTCATTATCCTGAAACTCAACACCATTAACTCCAAAAACAACTTTACAATTCAAGTCCTTAGTTGCCTTATGAACTGATAGCAAATTCGAAGTAAATTCTGGGATATATAAGGCTTTAGTTCTCTTCCCAAACACTTCTAAGTCCCCAATGTAGATTTTAGAGGATATGAAGATGATTTTAAGGGAGGAAGATTAGAAGATAGGAGTGATGAAGATGATGAATAGAAGTTTATAATTTCGTGTGTAATGTTTCCTTACAATCCCATACACATATATGCACGATTTACATGAATTATTGAGTGAAAAATATCTCACCAACACCTCTACACAAGTATAGGCGAGCCATGCTTCTCCCAACTGCTCCCACCTACTCCTCTTTGCAACTTGCTCCACTTGTGCTGAGTGAGAAAAAACTGGTCTGCTTCTAACCAATTCAGTTCCTTCTCCACTTCTTGTTTGGTCTCTTTTTAGTTGATCTTAGCTACTCATTGGTGCTTTATTTCATGTGCAATGCATGGTATACCTTCTCCTTTTACTCCTGAGCTTTCACCATATTCCAACACACTTGCTATACATGCTAACTCTTTCCCTTTGATATTGTCCCCTCTCCTTTCACGTGCACAGACCTTCACATCCATATTCTCAACACTCCCCCTCAAGATAGGCTGGTAGGGGTCCATTAAGCCGATCTTGCCATGGATGTATTCACAGATGCATGAAGAAGTAGCCTTTGTAAATATATCCGCCATTTGTTCTCCACTCTTCACAAACTTGGGAACCACAACTCCCTCCTGAATCTTGTCTCGGATGAAATGACAATCCACCTCAATGTGTTTTGTCCTTTCATGAAACACCGGGTTTGAAGCTATGTGTATTGCTGCTTGGTTATCACAATACAATGTCATTGGTTTGTCTTCTTGAACTCCCAAGTCATGTAGAAGCGCCTTCAGCCATATCATTTCTTTTGTGGCTTCTCTCATTGCTCTATACTCAGCTTCAGCACTAGATAGAGAGATTACCTTTTGTTTTTTGCTTCTCCAGGTGACAAGATTCCCACCTACGAATGTACAATAACCGGTTGTAGACTTTCTATCTTGTCTATCCCCAGCCCAATCCGCATCACAAAACGCTTCTACATCTGCTCTTCCATGACACTCTAGCCAAATACCTCTTCCTGGGTTTCCTTTTAGATATCTCAAGATCCTTTCAATCATTCCCCAATGGTGTGTTGTTGGCGCTTGCATGTGTTGACTTACTTTATTCACCGCAAAACAAATATCTGGCCTTGTTATGGTCAAATAGATTAGTTTACCAACTAACCTTTGGTACTGCTTGATGTCAGACCATATCTCCACGTTGCTCTCTTCTTGGTAACCTTCTTCAATAGGAGTCTTAGCCGGTTTACACCCAAGCTTCCCAGTTTCTTTTAGTAAGTTGATCACATACTTCCTTTGCGATATAAACATTCCATTTTCCTCTCTGCTCATCTCAATTCCTAGGAAGTATTTGAGCTCTCCTAGGTCTTTTATATCAAACGTAGAGTTTAGATCCTCCTTAGTCCGTTTCATCTCCTCACAATCACTTCACGTAACAATAATGTCATCCACGTAGATAAGCACCACAACTATCCCATTTTTGCTCCTTTTGGTAAAGAGAGAGTGATCCGCTTCAGATTTTACAAACCCTTTCTCCAACAGGCACCGGCTTAACCGTTGGTACCAAGCTCTAGGAGATTGTTTCAAGCCGTATATAGCCTTCTTTAATCTACACACTTGATCTGAACTTGCTCCATAACCTTGTGGAAGTTCCATAAACACTTCTTCTTCTAAATCCCCTTGTAAGAAAGCGTTTCTCACATCCATTTGCCACAAATTCCATGACAGATTAATGGCAATGGATAGTAGAACCCTCACCGAGTGCAACTTCGCTACTGGAGCAAAAGTTTCAGTATAATCTTCTCCATATACTTGTGTATATCCTTTTGCCACTAGTCTAGCTTTATACCTCTCAATTTCACCATTGCTCTTGTATTTGATAGTATACACCCATCTACATCCCAGAAGTTTCTTCCCACTAGGCAATTTTGTCAAGTCCCAAGTATTATTTCTCAACATAGATGCAATCTCTTCCCTCATGGCATCAACCCATAACTTGTCCATGCTTGCTTCCTCATAAGAATTAGGTACTTTTCTATCAATAGTGCTCAGAAATGCCTGATGATCAGCTGGAGTATTAGAAACCGAGTAGTATTCTTCAATAGGATATCTTATGGCTATCTTCTCTTCTTGTGCGGTGTTATGCTTAAGGGACAAGAAGGAGACGCTGTCGCCTATAGGATCAGGATCTAAGCCTGCCGTATGCCCAGTACATCCCTCTCTTGTCCCAAGCACAACATCAGTTCCCATGTGATCTTGATAAGCCATAGCCATCCCATTGTAATACACTCTAGTATTTTTCCAATTTTCAGGTCCGTGTCTTATCCTTTGGCTTCTTCTTAATTGAGGAGCTTGCACTTCTTCCACTTCTTCAGATTCTATCTCCCCCTCACCTCTTGTACTCTCCTCTTCTTCTACCAGTTCTAAGTCTAATGGTAAAGTATCCAGAACTATCGGAAGCTGCTCACTTTCTTCTACTTCTTCTTCACCCCTCTGCTCATTATCATCACTCTCCCGGCCATCTATGCTTTCCCAAATGCTTCTTAGAACTTGATCTCTATCTGCATTTGAGTCCATAATCTCATCTAAGTCTTCCCATTTCTTTTTTTCGAAGTAACCATACTCTTCCTCAAATTGCACCTCCCTTGACACATACATTCTATTAGTCTCCGGGTTAAGACATTTGTATCCTTTTTGAGTACTTGAGTATCCCACAAACACACATTTAATACTCTTTGGCTCTAACTTATTTCTTTGTGCCTCTGGAACAAGGACATAGCATCTACACCCAAAGACTCTCAAGTGACTGATACTCGGCTTCACACCATTCAAAACTTCAAATGGTGACTTGTAACTCAAGCTTTCAGTGGGTATGCGGTTGATTAAGTAAGCTGCCGCCATCACTGCATCTCCCCACAGATTCTTAGGAACTCCCCTATCAAACATCATGCTCCTAGCCACTTCTAACAAATGTCCATTCTTCCTCTCTGCTATCCCATTTTGTTGAGGTGTATAGGCGCAAGTTGTCTGATGTACTATCCCTTTCTCATTCACAAACTCCCTAAACTGTATGCTCATGTATTCTCCGCCATTATCACTTCTTAGTATCTTAATCTTGGTATCATACTGATTGAGCACATAGTTATAGAAGTTCTGAAATGATTCAAGCACTTGATCCTTAGAGCGCATCAATGTTACCCATGTATACTTTGATTTTTGATCGATGAAGGAAACAAAGTACTTATATTGATCTCTTGAAGTACACGGAGCAGACCATACATCAGAGTGTATTAACTCAAAAGACTTCTTATAGATAGTAGTAGATTCTGGAAACACTTTCCTACAATGCTTCCCCAAAATACATGCTTCACACGCCTCCTTGGGTACTGAATGGTTGGGCAAGACCATGCTGAGCACCTTGTGACTTGGGTGACCAAGGCGAGAATGCCATAAAGGGCTTGATCCAACCGAACTGACCGCAAGCGCTTTCAACTCTTTATCCTTTTTATTCAATATGTACAGACCATCTTTCACACCCCCTGATCCGATCGCATCTTTGGTTTCATTATCCTGAAACTCAACACCATTAACTCCAAAAACAACTTTACAATTCAAGTCCTTAGTTGCCTTATGAACCGATAGCAAATTCGAAGTAAATTCTGGGATATATAGGGCTTTAGTTCTCTTCCCAAACACCTCTAAGTTCCCAACCCCCTCTATTGGAACTTCTTTCCCGTTTGCTATCCTAACACTACCCTTATGCGGTTCTACATTCTCCAGCAACTTAGCATCACAAATCATATTATGACTTGCTCCAGAATCTATTATCACGTTTCTCTTAGCCTTAGAGGTAAAGAAACCCTTACCAGATTCCGCTAGCTTTGAGATACTCTTGATGAGGCCCTCCAAATCGCTCTTCCTCACCAATTGGTCTCCTTCCATGCTAGTTACACCCGCAAAGTTCCTAGAGCCTTGACTGCTTCCCTGGCCATTTCCTCTTAGCCGGGCTGGTTTCAAGTGCGGGTAAAGTGTCCAGCACTTCTCCTTAGTGTGCCCTTTCATCCTACAATGGCTACACTCAACAGCTCTCCTTTCTCCATGCCCAAAACTTCTTTGCACCACATGCGCCATCTCACTAGCGGGTTTAAACAACACTCTAGCACCTTCCTCTTTCTGAACTTGTTGACACACTTCATTTAATGTTGGAAGCTTGTCAAATCGAAGGATATGCTGAATGAGTCCCTTGTAAGAGTCATCAAGTGTGAGTAAGAGACCAAACACTTGATCTTGCTCTCTCCTCTCATTCAACTCCTTTGGGTCGTTTGTTGTAGGTCTAAGCATTTCCAGCTCTGCCCACAACCCTCTAAACTCCCCAAACAAGTCCTTGAACGCCTTCCCATTCTGCTGAAGGTCATTCAATGCCTTCTTCACCTCAAAGATCCTTGAAATGTTTGAGGTGTCTCCATAAACTCCCTTGAGCGTCTCCCATAGCTCATTGGAGTTCTCACAGTATGAATAGGCCGCCAATATAGATGGCTCAAGAGAGCTTTGAAGCGCAGCCAAGACTTGAGCATCTTCTTGCTCCCGCTTCCTCTCTGTCATACCGCCATCTTCAGCCCTTCCTTCTTCAGCTTTTCCCACCAAGCTATCAACATACTCCCACAGCCCTCTTCCTCTTAGGACTGTCTTTGTGGTTCTGGACCACAAAATATAGTTATTCCCCTTGAGAATAACTGGTAGAACCATATTCTTGGAGCTTTCCATGACTTGAAATTTTTGGTGAATAGTACACACGAGAAAGAAAATAAACAGAGTGATTTGAAGTGTTTGAGGGATATGAACGAGTTTAAGATCTTGTTTAGGACCTTAACTGCTCTGATACCATGTAGATTTTAGAGGATATGAAGGTGATTTTAAGGGAAGAAGATTAGAAGAGAAGAGTAATGAAGATGATGAATAGAAGTTTTTTAGGGAAGAACTTCAATATTTTCGTGTGTATTGTTTCCTTACAATCCCATACACATATATGCACGATTTACATGAATTATTGAGTGAAAAATATCTCACCAACACCTCTACACAAGTATAGGCGAGCCATGCTTCTCCCAACTGCTCCCACCTACTCCTCTTTGCAACTTGCTCCACTTGTGCTGAGTGAGAAAAAACTGGTCTGCTTCTAACCAATTCAGTTCCTTCTCCACTTCTTGTTTGGTCTCCTTTTAGTTGATCTTAGCTACTCATTGGTGCTTTATTTCATGTGCAAGCAAGACTTTATTCTTCTTCTCTTCCTTACTTGTTTTGCATGGTATACCTGCTCTTTTTACTCCTGAGCTTTCACCATATTCCAACGCACTTGCTATACATACTAACTCTTTCCCTTTGATATTGTCTCCTCTCCTTTCATGTGCACAGACCTTGAGGAATTTCTCTCAGAGAGAAATGAAGCTAGCAGCGTGAGAAAGGAGAAAATAAAGAATAAAAGCTTGGAGAATGACTAGAAATGACAAGAACTGATGGAGAAATGATGGAGAAATGATGGAGAAATGATGGAGAATGATGGAGAAATGATGGAGAATAATGGAGAATAATTAAGAATAAAGCGGAATAGATAGGAGCAAGATCAATGCTCTGATACCATGTTAGATTTTAGAGATTATAAATGAGAGATTTTGAAATAAATTAGAAGGAAAACCATAGTAGAACATTAGAGAAGAATTTCTTATTGATCTTTGTGAATTACATAGCATATTTATAGGAGAATTACAAGGGAACCTAGGTTTAACTTTAATTTGAACCAGCCAATAGGAGAGTAGTCTTGGGAGCGCCCTTGACCATGCCAGCCTGTTCCAGCCTGGTTCCAGCCCCTTCCTTGACCAAATGGATAAGAAGGAAGACCAAGGACAAGCCCCAATGCACCTGGACGCTCTAGTGACTTGGTGCATGATCCGAACATTGCCCAGCTTCTAGAAGACTCTAGAAGACTCTCCAAGACTCTCCAAGACTTCCTTAAACGTTCCGGAGGCTCCTTTAGGTCGTACGGTCTTGTACGGCCTTGTACGGATCCGTACAGACTTGTACGGACTTGTACGGATCCGTACGGACTTGTACGGACACCCAAATCCAACCATCTTCCCTAAGCTCCCTTGATGATATGCTTGATTAATAGTGACTTGGGTGACCAAGCCGAGAATGCCATAAAGGGCTTGATCCAACCGAACTGACCGCAAGCGCTTTAAACTCTTTATCCTTTTTATTCAATATGTACAGACCATCTTTCACACCCCCTGATCCGTTCGCATCTTTGGTTTCATTATCCTGAAACTCAACACCATTAACTCCAAAAACAACTTTACAATTCAAATCCTTAGTTGGCTTATGAATGTTGAATAATGAGAGAATACATTAGCTTAAGACCCAAAGAAGAGAAGAGGCTTTATTCAACATATGCAAGCCCATTAAGAAGTCTTCTAGAAGGGTGAAGACTTTGGGTGCACAAGTGGGTGTCTCGGAAAGTGTGAAAAGGAAGGAGATGTGTTTGAATTTCAAATAAGAGATTGGAGGGAAATTTGAATGTTGTGAAACCCTTCTTCACCTCTTAATTTCGTGGCTCTCCTCTATATATACATGTTGTACACCCTTTGTAACACTTAATTAATTCTAATGGAAACTTCTCTTTATCTCTCATTCTATTGTTTCTCTTTCAAGCACTCTCAAACTCTCTAATCTTCTATTCCGCAAATTCAACATGGTATCAGAGCAAGGTTCTTAAGTAAATCAAGCTCTTGTTATCTCATTTTCAAATCTTTTCTTTTAAAATTCTGGGAATACTCTTTGTCAATCCTTTTTCACTCTGAGACTTAGTCCTCAAAGTCATTGACTCTTGAGTTGTGAAAAGGCTGAAAAAGTGTATTTCTTGAAGCTTCTCTAAAATTTTCTTTTTTCATTCTAAAACTCTGGGAATACTCTTTGTCAATCCTTTTTCACTCTGAGACTTAGTCCTCAAAGTAATTGACTCTTGAGTTGTGAAAAGGCTGAAAAGTGTATTTCTTGAAGCTTCTCTTATAATTTCTTGAGAAAATCTCTTAATCCTTTGGTTAATAGAATTATCCGGTGAATAAATCTTGAAACACCATGGAAAACTCTAAACCAATTGTTATTTCAGTCATCTTGAAGGGTGTCAACTATTTGCTGTGGTCAAGAATGATAAGAACAGCTCTATGTGGTCGTGGGCTTTGGAGCCATGTCTTGAAAGGACAAGATCCAAAATATGGAGAAGAAGCCATCGGTAATTATGAAGATAAGTGGTTCCAAGAGGATCAAATGGTGCTCGGAATCATCCAGAACTCTCTTGAAGCATCCATCCTTTAAGCCTACTCCTACTGTGAAAATGCAAAGGAATTGTGGGATACTCTTCAAACTGTGTATGGGAATACTTCAAACTTGAGCAGAATCTATGAAGTCAAGAAGGCTATCAATGATCTAAGCCAAGAAGATTTGGAGTTTACAAAGCACTTTGGCAAATTCAGATCATTGTGGGCTGAACTAGAAATGTTAAGGCCAAGCACGATTGATCCTTTAGTGTTAAATGAGAGGCGCGAACAAGACAAGGTCTTTGGTCTGCTATTAACCTTAAATCCAACTTACAAGGATCTCATTAAGCACCTCCTTAGGGCAGACAATCTCCCCAGCCTAGATGAAGTGTGCTCCAAGATACAAAAGGAGCAAGGATCTCATGGTCTATTTGGGGGAAAGGGCGAGCTGGTTATGGCTAACAAAGTAGAGTTGGGTGAAGCAAACAAAGGATTTTACAAACCTTTGGGATCAAACCAAAACAAGAAAGTGGGATCAAATGCAATCTGTGAGCATTGCAAGAAAGAGGGGCACACAAAGGAAAAATGCTGGAAGCTCCATCCTCATCTAAAACCAAGCTGGTGGAAGGAACCAAGAGCTAATGTCTCCCAAGAAGTGGCTGGGAATCATGCTGGGACATCCAAGAGGGCTGAAGAAGGAGAAATGAGAGCTTTGGTGCCATATCAACAAGAATCTGAATTTGTAAGGAAATCAGATTTGGAAGCTCTCATCAAAGCCTTGAAAGAGGCTGGTAGGTCTGGTATGGTTTCTGGAAACTCTCTTCATGCTCAAAACATTTCAAAGCCTTTGATTGTAGATTCTGGTGCATCACATCATATGATAAGTGATGCATGTAGATTTTAGAGGATATGAAGATGATTTTAAGGGAGGAAGATTAGAAGATAGGAGTGATGAAGATGATGAATAGAAGTTTATAATTTCGTGTGTAATGTTTCCTTACAATCCCATACACATATATGCACGATTTACATGAATTATTGAGTGAAAAATATCTCACCAACACCTCTACACAAGTATAGGCGAGCCATGCTTCTCCCAACTGCTCCCACCTACTCCTCTTTGCAACTTGCTCCACTTGTGCTGAGTGAGAAAAAACTGGTCTGCTTCTAACCAATTCAGTTCCTTCTCCACTTCTTGTTTGGTCTCATTTTAGTTGATCTTAGCTACTCATTGGTGCTTTATTTCATGTGCAATGCATGGTATACCTTCTCTTTTTACTCCTGAGCTTTCACCATATTCCAACACACTTGCTATACATGCTAACTCTTTCCCTTTGATATTGTCCCCTCTCCTTTCACGTGCACAGACCTTCACATCCATATTCTCAACACTCCCCCTCAAGATAGGCTGGTAGGGGTCCATTAAGCCGATCTTGCCATGGATGTATTCACAGATACGTGAAGAAGTAGCCTTTGTAAATATATCCGCCATTTGTTCTCCACTCTTCACAAACTTGGGAACCGCAACTCCCTCCTGAATCTTGTCTCGGATGAAATGACAATCCACCTCAATGTGTTTTGTCCTTTCATGAAACACCGGGTTTGAAGCTATGTGTATTGCCGCTTGGTTATCACAATACAATGTCATTGGTTTGTCTTCTTGAACTCCCAAGTCATGTAGAAGCGCCTTCAGCCATATCATTTCTTTTGTGGCTTCTCTCATTGCTCTATACTCAGCTTCAGCACTAGATAGAGAGATTACCTTTTGTTTTTTGCTTCTCCAGGTGACAAGATTCCCACCTACGAATGTACAATAACCGGTTGTAGACTTTCTATCTTGTCTATCCCCAGCCCAATCCGCATCACAAAACGCTTCTACATCTGCTCTTCCATGACACTCTAGCCAAATACCTCTTCCTGGGTTTCCTTTTAGATATCTCAAGATCCTTTCAATCATTCCCCAATGGTGTGTTGTTGGCGCTTGCATGTGTTGACTTACTTTATTCACCGCAAAACAAATATCTGGCCTTGTTATGGTCAAATAGATTAGTTTACCAACTAACCTTTGGTACTGCTTGATGTCAGACCATATCTCCACGTTGCTCTCTTCTTGGTAACCTTCTTCAATAGGAGTCTTAGCCGGTTTACACCCAAGCTTCCCAGTTTCTTTTAGTAAGTCGATCACATACTTCCTTTGCGATATAAACATTCCCTTTTCCACTCTGCTCATCTCAATTCCTAGGAAGTATTTGAGCTCTCCTAGGTCTTTTATATCAAACGTAGAGTTTAGATCCTCCTTAGTCCGTTTCATCTCCTCACAATCACTTCCCGTAACAATAATGTCATCCACGTAGATAAGCACCACAACTATCCCATTTTTGCTCCTTTTGGTAAAGAGAGAGTGATCCGCTTCAGATTTTACAAACCCTTTCTCCAACAGGCACCGGCTTAACCGTTGGTACCAAGCTCTAGGAGATTGTTTCAAGCCGTATATAGCCTTCTTTAATCTACACACTTGATCTGAACTTGCTCCATAACCTTGTGGAAGTTCCATAAACACTTCTTCTTCTAAATCCCCTTGTAAGAAAGCGTTTCTCACATCCATTTGCCACAAATTCCATGACAGATTAATGGCAATGGATAGTAGAACCCTCATCGAGTGCAACTTCGCTACTGGAGCAAAAGTTTCAGTATAATCTTCTCCATATACTTGTGTATATCCTTTTGCCACTAGTCTAGCTTTATACCTCTCAATTTCACCATTGCTCTTGTATTTGATAGTATACACCCATCTACATCCCACAAGTTTCTTCCCACTAGGCAATTTTGTCAAGTCTCAAGTATTATTTCTCAACTTAGATGCAATCTCTTCCCTCATGGCATCAACCCATAACTTGTCCATGCTTGCTTCCTCATAAGAATTAGGTACTTTTCTATCAATAGTGCTCAGAAATGCCTGATGATCAGCTGGAGTATTAGAAACCGAGTAGTATTCTTCAATAGGATATCTTATGGCTATCTTCTCTTCTTGTGCGGTGTTATGCTTAAGGGACAAGAAGGAGACGCTGTCGCCTAGAGGATCAGGATCTAAGCCTGCCGTACGCCCAGTACATCCCTCTCTTGTCCCAAGCACAACATCAGTTCCCATGTGATCTTGATAAGCCATAGCCATCCCATTGTAATATACTCTAGTATTTTTCCAATTTTCAGGTCCGTGTCTTATCCTTTGGCTTCTTCTTAATTGAGGAGCTTGCACTTCTTCCACTTCTTCAGATTCTATCTCCCCCTCACCTCTTGTACTCTCCTCTTCTTCTACCAGTTCTGAGTCAAATGGTAAAGTATCCAGAACTATCGGAAGCTGCTCACTTTCTTTTACTTCTTCTTCACCCCTCTGCTCATTATCATCACTCTCCCGGCCATCTATGCTTTCCCAAATGCTTCTTAGAACTTGATCTCTATCTGCATTTGATTCCATAATCTCATCTAAGTCTTCCCATTTCTTTTTTTCGAAGTAACCATACTCTTCCTCAAATTGCACCTCCCTTGACACATACATTCTATTAGTCTCCGGGTTAAGACATTTGTATCCTTTTTGAGTACTTGAGTATCCCACAAACACACACTTAATACTCTTTGGCTCTAACTTATTTCTTTGTGCCTCTGGAACAAGGACATAGCATCTACACCCAAAGACTCTCAAGTGACTGATACTCGGCTTCACACCATTCAAAACTTCAAATGGTGACTTGTAACTCAAGCTTTCAGTGGGTATGCGGTTAATTAAGTAAGCTGCCGCCATCACTGCATCTCCCCACAGATTCTTAGGAACTCCCCTATCAAACATCATGCTCCTAGCCACTTCTAACAAATGTCTATTCTTCCTCTCTGCTATCCCATTTTGTTGAGGTGTATAGGCGCAAGTTGTCTGATGTACTATCCCTTTCTCATTCACAAACTCCCTAAACTGTATGCTCATGTATTCTCCGCCATTATCACTTCTTAGTATCTTAATCTTGGTATCATACTGATTGAGCACATAGTTATAGAAGTTCTGAAATGATTCAAGCACTTGATCCTTAGAGCGCATCAATGTTACCCATGTATACTTTGATTTTTGATCGATGAAGGAAACAAAGTACTTATATTGATCTCTTGAAGTACACGGAGCAGACCATACATCAGAGTGTATTAACTCAAAAGACTTCTTATACATAGTAGTAGATTCTGGAAACACTTTCCTACAATGCTTCCCCAAAATACATGCTTCACACGCCTCCTTGGGTACTGAATGGTTGGGCAAGACCATGCTGAGCACCTTGTGACTTGGGTGACCAAGGCGAGAATGCCATAAAGGGCTTGATCCAACCGAACTAACCGCAAGCGCTTTCAACTCTTTATCCTTTTTATTCAATATGTACAGACCATCTTTCACACCCCCTGATCCGATCGCATCTTTGGTTTCATTATCCTGAAACTCAACACCATTAACTCCAAAAACAACTTTACAATTCAAGTCCTTAGTTGCCTTATGAACCGATAGCAAATTCGAAGTAAATTCTGGGATATATAGGGCTTTAGTTCTCTTCCCAAACACCTCTAAGTCCCCAACCCCCTCTATTGGAACTTCTTTCCCGTTTGCTGTCCTAACACTACCCTTATGCGGTTCTACATTCTCCAGCAACTTAGCATCACAAATCATATTATGACTTGCTCCAGAATCTATTATCACGTTTCTCTTAGCCTTAGAGGTAAAGAAACCCTTACCAGATTCCGCTAGCTTTGAGATACTCTTGATGAGGCCCTCCAAATCGCTCTTCCTCACCAATTGGTCTCCTTCCATGCTAGTTACACCCGCAAAGTTCCTAGAGCCTTGACTGCTTCCCTGGCCATTTCCTCTTAGCCGGGCTGGTTTCAAGTGCGGGTAAAGTGTCCAGCACTTCTCCTTAGTGTGCCCTTTCATCCTACAATGGCTACACTCAACAGCTCTCCTTTCTCCATGCCCAAAACTTCTTTGCACCACATGCGCCATCTCACTAGCGGGTTTAAACAACACTCTAGCACCTTCCTCTTTCTGAACTTGTTGACACACTTCATTTAGTGTTGGAAGCTTGTCAAATCGAAGGATATGTTGAATGAGTCCCTTGTAAGAGTCATCAAGTGTGAGTAAGAGACCAAACACTTGATCTTGCTCTCTCCTCTCATTCAACTCCTTTGGGTCGTTTGTTGTAGGTCTAAGCATTTCCAGCTCTGCCCACAACCCTCTAAACTCCCCAAACAAGTCCTTGAACGCCTTCCCATTCTGCTGAAGGTCATTCAATGCCTTCTTCACCTCAAAGATCCTTGAAATGTTTGAGATGTCTCCATAAACTCCCTTGAGCGTCTCCCACAGCTCCTTGGAGTTCTCACAGTATGAATAGGCCGCCAGAATAGATGGCTCAAGGGAGCTTTGAAGTGCAGCCAAGACTTGAGCATCTTCTTGCTCCCGCTTCCTCTCCATCATACTGCCCTCTTCAGCCCTTCCTTCTTCAGCATTTCCCACCAAGCTATCAACATACTCCCACAGCCCTCTTCCTCTTAGGACTGTCTTTGTGGTCCTTGACCACAAAATTATTAATCAAGCATATCATCAAGGGAGCTTAGGGAAGATGGTTGGATTTGGGTGTCCGTACAAGTCCGTACAGATCCGTACAACTCCGTACAAGTCCGTACGGATCCGTACAAGGCCGTACAAGACTGTACGACCTAAGGGAGCCTCCGGAACGTTTAAGGAAGTCTTGGAGAGTCTTGGAGAGTCTTTTAGAATCTTCTAGAAGCTGGGCAATGTTCGGATCATGCACCAAGTCACTAGAGCGTCCAGGTGCATTGGGGCTTGTCCTTGGTCTTCCTTCTTATCCATTTGGTCAAGGAAGAGGCTGGAACCAGGCTGGAACAGGCTGGCATGGTCAAGGGCGCTCCCAAGACTACTTTCCTATTGGCTGGTTCAAATCAAAGTTAAACCTAGGTTCCCTTGTAATTCTCCTATAAATATGCTATGTAATTCACAAAGATCAATAAGAAATTCTTCTCTAATGTTCTACTATGGTTTTCCTTCTAATTTATCTCAAAATCTCTCATTTATAATCTCTAAAATCTAACATGGTATCAGAGCATTGATCTTGCTCCTATCTATTCCGCTTTATTCTTAATTATTCTCCATCATTTCTCCATCATTTCTTCATCAGTTCTCCATCAGTTCTTGTCATTTCTAGTCATTCTCCAAGCTTTTATTCTTTATTTTCTCCTTTCTCACGCTGCTAGCTTCATTTCTCTCTGAGAGAAATTCCTCAAATCCATTGGTGCTGAGTTGAGAAAGTTGCTAGCTTTGTGATTTTCATTTCTTTTTCTTCCTTTCACGTTGCTAGCTTCATTTCTCTCTGAGAGAAATTCCTCAAATCCATTGGTGCTGAGTTGAGAAAGTTGCTAGCTTTGTGATTAAACACCAAGAAGATCATGGAAAATCTAAAAACCATGATTATTCCGGTTACACTCAAAGGGATCAATTACTTGCTGTGGGCAAGAACAACAAAGACTGCTTTGTGTGGAAGAGGTTTGTGGA
This sequence comes from Cardamine chenopodiifolia, assembly GCA_963922655.1. Taxonomy (NCBI): domain Eukaryota; kingdom Viridiplantae; phylum Streptophyta; class Magnoliopsida; order Brassicales; family Brassicaceae; genus Cardamine; species Cardamine chenopodiifolia. Next base: position 13,504,011 of record OZ000481.1, on the reverse strand, counting down.
GACACATTGAGATCACACAAAACCCAAAAGAAGACACACAAGATGAAGAAAATGAGACCAAGACCGAGGAGGAAATCAAATGGTTTCAAGAGGACCAAACGGTGTTGGGTCTCCTTCAAAACTCACTAGACACATCAATCCTAGAGGCATACTCCTATTGTGACACGGCAAAAGAGCTTTGGGATACATTAAAGAATATTTACGGGAACGTCTCCAACTTGACCCGGGTCTTTGAAGTGAAAAGGGCAATCAACAATCTCAACCAAGAGGATCTAGAATTTACTCAACACTTTGGGAAATTTAGATCTCTTTGGGCTGAATTAGAGATGTTACGTCCAAGCACTAAGGATTTTTCAATCATTGAAGAAAGGAGAGAACAAGATAAGGTCTTTGGTTTACTTCTCACACTCAATCCGGCATTTAATGACCTCATAAAACACATCTTGAGATCGGAGAAGCTCCCTAGCCTCGATGTAGTTTGTGCACAAATTCAAAAGGAACAAGGGTCCTTTGGTCTCTTTAGTAGAAAACAAGAACTCCCAACGGCTAATAAAGGCAATTACCAACCAAGTCATGGCTACAAAGGCAAGAATAGGAAAACATGCGATCATTGCAAGAAAGATGGTCATACAAGGGAGGATTGCTGGATCCTTCATCCACATCTCAAGCCCAAAGATTGGCAACCAAGGGAGTTCAAACCAAGGAAGTTTCAAGCTCATCAAGCACAAGAAGCGCCAAGCTCCTCAACCGCAACCAAACAACCTCAAACCGAAAACTCAAAGCAAGGAGATGAGATGGCCATGGTAGCATACTCGAATGACGTGGTGCGCAAGTCAGACCTAGAGGCACTCATTCGATCCATTGCTGCACTAAAGGAGTCCGGTATCACCTACTTTGCTACTAAACCTACTAAAACTAGCACTTCTCTTGTTATTGATTCCGGAGCTTCTCATCACATGATTAGTAATCCAAATTTGATTAGTAACATTAAAACTGCTAGTGGAAATGTAGTGATTGCTAATGGTGATAAAATACCGGTTAAAGGGATAGGAAGTTTAAGACTATTTGACAAAGAATCTCAAGCTTTCTACATGCCATCTTTCACTTCGAATCTTGTATCGGTTAAGAGAGCTACTACTGATCTTGATGCTTATGCTATTTTTGGGCCTAATAGTTTCCATTTTCAGGATATTAAGACCGGAAGGGTTCTTGGAGAAGGAAACACAAAAGGAGACTTATACATCTTAGAAGATTCTTCAAACAATCCTACTTTATCAAGTTTTAATTCATGCTTAGCTAGTAGTTCTAATGCAATATGGCACGCTAGATTGGGACATCCTCACTCGCGTGCCTTGGAAATAATATTGCCTAATATTTCGTTTAATAACTCGGTTTGTGAGTCTTGTATTTTAGGAAAACATTGTAAAAGTGTATTTCCTAAGTCCTCTACCATATATGAAAAATGTTTTGATTTGGTCCACTCGGATGTATGGACTTCCCCATGTTTATCAAGAGATAATAATAAGTACTTTGTGACATTTATTGATGAAAAGTCGAAATACACTTGGATCACCTTAATGCCATCTAAAGATAGAGTATTTGACGCTTTCATTAATTTTCAGAACTACATTACTAATCAATTCAAAACAAATGTTAAGGTACTTCGAACGGATAATGGAGGGGAATATACAAGCCACAAATTCAAAGAACACTTAGCTAAGCATGGAATAATCCACCAAACAAGCTGCCCATACACACCTCAACAAAATGGTGTAGCTGAAAGAAAGAATAGGCATCTCATGGAAGTAGCTAGAGCCATGATGTTCCATTCCAACCTGCCAAGAAACTTCTGGGGAGATGCAGTCATGACGGCCTGCTATCTTATCAACCGAATTCTAACAAGAGTCCTAAAGGACGTCTCTCCCTTTGAAGTTTTAAATCACAATAAAACCTTTATCAATCACTTACGGGTTCTTGGATGTTTGTGTTTTGTATTTGTCCCAGGTACTCAGAGGGACAAACTAGAAGCCAAAAGCACAAGATGTGTATTCATAGGCTATTCTACTACTCAAAAGGGGTATAAGTGTTATGACCCCATCCGGAAGTGTACCCTGGTTTCAAGAGACGTGAAGTTCATAGAAAACCAAGGATACTTTGACAAGAAGCAGAATTGGGATAATGTTAAAGACCTAGCCCGCTCTCCTTCAGATAGAGCCGGCAGCTTAGAGTTCATACTCAATCATCTGGGAAATCCTGCTCCAAGGGACTCTCATCAAGAGCAACCGGAGCAGGAACCGCAAAGAGGACCAAATTCCGAAAGTAACAATGAAGAGGAAGCAAACAACTTAGATAATGGTAATCAAGAACAAGCTCATCATGAAGAAGAAGTCACTGGAGGAATGGAGCCAATGGTTAGTCAAGACCATGAGAGTGAAGAAATTAGTGCTCCTCAGCTTAGAAGAAGCACAAGGCTGAAGTATGGACCAGATCATTGGAAACAAACAAGGGTCTATTACAACAGCCAAGCCGTGGCTCATCCTCTCCAAGCGGTCTGTTCTCTTGCCCTCTTGCCATCAGAACACCAAGCATTCCTTAGGAAGATTGATCAACACCAAATTCCGAGCTCCTATGAAGAAGCAAAAGAACACAAAGAATGGTTAGCTGCGGTGGATGCTGAGATAGGAGCAATGGATAAGAATCATACTTGGGATGAAACGGAGCTTCCAAAGGGAAAGAAGGCAGTAAGTTCCAAGTGGGTATTTACAATAAAATATCAATCTAATGGGGAGATTGAGCGGTACAAAGCCAGATTGGTAGCCAGAGGTTTCACCCAGACATATAGAGCTGATTATACCGATACCTTTGCGCCCGTGGCAAAGCTTCACACAGTTAGGGTTATCTTGTCCTTAGCCACAAATCTATCATGGGATCTATGGCAAATGGACGTGAAGAACGCCTTTCTTCAAGGAGAATTGGAAGAAGAAGTGTACATGACTCCACCACCCGGATTAGAGCACACAATCAGCCCCGGAAAAGTCTTAAGGTTAAGAAAGGCAATTTATGGATTAAAGCAATCACCGAGGGCCTGGTATCATAAACTGAGCTTCACTCTTGTTGCTCGAGGATTTAGCCGGTCAGAAGCCGACCATACCTTGTTCACTCACCAGAACTCCCGTGGGCTTATTGTGGTATTGGTTTATGTGGATGACTTGATCATCTCAGGTAGTGATCAAGTTGGGGTTCAAGAAACCAAATCCTTCCTTAAGTCTGTTTTTGATATCAAGGACTTGGGAGAACTCAAGTATTTCCTAGGGATAGAGATATGCCGATCCACGGAAGGCCTATTTCTATCACAAAGGAAATATTCTCTTGATTTATTGCAGGAGACAGGAAAGCTAGGATCCAAACCAGCTAAGACTCCACTTGAAGATGGCTACAAGGTCAAGAGAAAGGGGGAGAAAGAAGATGATCCGCTTGACAAGCCATTTGAAGACCCAGCACAATATCGGCGCCTAGTTGGTAAGCTCATCTACTTGACTATTACACGGCCTGACTTATGTTTTGCTGTGAATCAGGTTAGCCAACATATGAAAGAACCAACCGTGCATCATTGGAACATGGTGGAAAGAATTTTGAGATACATCAAAGGATCACCAGGCCAAGGAATCTGGATGAGGAAGAATGGCAACACTGAGATAGTTGGATATTGCGATGCAGACTATGCTGGAGACACTATGGATAGAAAGTCCACAACTGGCTACTGTACTTTCATTGGAGGCAATCTAGTGACTTGGAAGTCTAAGAAGCAGAAGGTTGTGTCATGCTCGAGTGTAGAGTCAGAATATAGAGCAATGAGGAAGCTGACAAATGAATTAGTTTGGTTGAAAGCACTTCTCAAAGATCTCGGCATAGAAACTTCAAGTCCTATCACGATGCATTGTGACAATCAGGCAGCCATTCATATAGCAACGAATCCAGTATTTCACGAGAGGACCAAGCACATTGAGATCGACTGCCACAAGGTTAGAGAGAAGATCATAGAAGGAGTGATACTTCCATGCTACACCAAGAGTGAAGACCAGCTGGCTGACATCTTCACCAAGGCTGCTAGCCTCAAAGTTTGCAACCACATCCATAGCAAACTTGGGTTAGTAGACCTTACTCATCCTTGATAATACTTGCCTGTTCCGGGAAGACCACACTCTTTTTCCCTTCCCAAGGTTTTGTCCCACTGGGTTTTCCTTGGTAAGGTTTTTAATGAGGTGGTAGTCCCGGTTCCCAAACTTAGCCTTCATTCCGACACTCCGGCTAAGTTTGAGGGGGAGTATTAATCAAGCATATCATCAAGGGAGCTTAGGGAAGATGGTTGGATTTGGGTGTCCGTACAAGTCCGTACGGATCCGTACAAGTCCGTACAAGTCCGTACGGATCCGTACAAGGCCGTACAAGACCGTACGACCTAAGGGAGCCCCCGGAACGTTTAAGGAAGTCTTGGAGAGTCTTGGAAAGTCTTCTAGAATCTTCTAGAAGCTGGGCAATGTTCGGATCATGCACCAAGTCACTAGAGCGTCCAGGTGCATTGGGGCTTGTCCTTGGTCTTCCTTCTTATCCATTTGGTCAAGGAAGAGGCTGGAACCAGGCTGGAACAGGCTGGCATGGTCAAGGGTGCTCCCAAGACTACTTTCCTATTGGCTGGTTCAAATCAAAGTTAAACCTAGGTTCCCTTGTAATTCTCCTATAAATATGCTATGTAATTCACAAAGATCAATAAGAAATTCTTCTCTAATGTTCTACTATGGTTTTCCTTCTAATTTATCTCAAAATCTCTCATTTATAATCTCTAAAATCTAACAAAAATATAGTTATTCCCCTTGAGAATAACTGGTAGAACCATATTCTTGGAGCTTTCCATGACTTGAAATTTTTGGTGAATAGTACACACGAAACAGAAAGAAAACAGAGTGATTTGAAATGTTTGAGAGATATGAATGAGTTTAAGATCTTGTTTAGGACCTTAAGTGCTCTGATACCATGTAGATTTTAGAGGATATGAAGATGATTTTAAGGGAGGAAGATTAGAAGATAGGAGTGATGAAGATGATGAATAGAAGTTTATAATTTCGTGTGTAATGTTTCCTTACAATCCCATACACATATATGCACGATTTACATGAATTATTGAGTGAAAAATATCTCACCAACACCTCTACACAAGTATAGGCGAGCCATGCTTCTCCCAACTGCTCCCACCTACTCCTCTTTGCAACTTGCTCCACTTGTGCTGAGTGAGAAAAAACTGGTCTGCTTCTAACCAATTCAGTTCCTTCTCCACTTCTTGTTTGGTCTCATTTTAGTTGATCTTAGCTACTCATTGGTGCTTTATTTCATGTGCAATGCATGGTATACCTTCTCTTTTTACTCCTGAGCTTTCACCATATTCCAACACACTTGCTATACATGCTAACTCTTTCCCTTTGATATTGTCCCCTCTCCTTTCACGTGCACAGACCTTCACATCCATATTCTCAACAATGCACATCTAATGAATAACATAAAACCGGCTGTAGGTAATGTCATTATAGCAAATGGAGATAATATTCCAATTGATGGAGTAGGAAATCTTAGGTTATTTGGAAAAGATTCAAACGCTTTCTACATGCCTAAATTTACTTCAAATTTGTTATCCGTAAAAAAAGTTACATCTGATTTGAATTGTTATGCTATATTTGGTCCTAATGATGTACACTTTCAGGATATTGAGACCATGAAACTACTCGGAAAAGGAGTAGCAAAGGAGGAGCTGTATGTTCTTGAAAATAACAAGCCGGACTCCAATTTATTTTGTAGTTTTAGTCTGAATGTTTCTAATGTTAGTAGTTCAATTTGGCATGCAAGGCTAGGTCATCCGCACTCTAGAGCATTAGAACTATTGTTGCCTAGGATTTCTTTCAAAAATGATGAATGTGAAGCTTGTATACTTGGTAAACATTGCAAATCTGTGTTTTCCAAGTCTCCAACTATCTATGAAAAGTGTTTTGATTTAATTCATTCTGATGTTTGGACCTCACCATGTGAATCTAGAGAACATCATAAATACTTTGTCACCTTCATAGATGAAAAATCAAAATATACATGGCTAACACTTATTCCATCCAAAGATAGAGTTCTAGAAGCATTTAGAAAATTTCAAGCATATGTGACTAACCATTATAATGCCAAGATTAAAATTTTTAGATCAGATAATGGTGGAGAGTACACAAGCCATGCCTTCAAACAACACTTAGCACATCATGGGATAGTCCATCAAACCAGCTGCCCATACACTCCTCAGCAAAATGGAGTTGCTGAAAGAAAGAATAGGCATTTAATGGAAGTGGCCCATCTATGATGTTCCACACAAGTGTTCCCAAGAGATTTTGGGGAGATGCTGTGGTTTCAGCATGCTATTTGATCAACCGGATGCCAACAAAAATCTTGGATGATCACTCTCCATTTGAGGTATTAAACAACTCTAAACCCGCCATTAACCACTTACGTGTGTTTGGGTGTGTTTGTTTTGTATTAATCCCAGGAGAACAAAGAAACAAGTTGGAAGCTAAAAGTGTGAAGAGCATGTTCATTGGATACTCCATAACACAAAAAGGTTACAAATGCTTTGTTCCGGAAACAAGGAAGATTCTACTCTCAAGGGATGTGAAGTTTGTTGAAACAAAAGGGTTCTATGATCAGAAGAACTGGAAAGAATTGGAGAATCTATCATCCTCATCATCAGACCGAGCTAGCAATTTGAGAAAAATCTTGGAGAACCTTGGATTACATCAGCCAGAAGCTAGTACAAGCACATCTCAATCAAATGAAGAAACTATACCCTTTGATCCTGAGGGAGGCAATAAACAAGAGGATCTAGTAGTGGCTCAACAAGACTCAACAATTCATGATCAAAATGAATCAGAAGTTCGCAATGAAGCGGTTCATGATCAAAGTGAAGAGAGTCCGGAAAGTCAAGAAGAAGCTCAAACCTCAGATTCTGACTTTGAAGGGCCAGAACCTCAAGTTCAAGCTCAAGAAAGGGGTTTAAGGAGAAGTACAAGACAAAGGTTTGGACCAGAACATTGGAAGCAAACCCGAGTGTACTACAACAACAAGGCAGTTGCTCATCCCATTCAAGCTGTTTGCACTCTAGCTCATTTCCCATTGGAACATCAAGCCTACATGGGCAAGTTGGATGAAGCTGAGATTCCAACAACCTATGAAGAAGCCAAGGAGCTTAAAGTATGGAGAGATGCTGTTGGTGAAGAAAAGAAAGCTATGGAAATCAACCACACTTGGGATGAAGCTGAACTGCCCAAAGGGAAGAAGGCCGTAAGCTCTAGATGGATCTTCACTATCAAGTATAGAAGTGATGGAGAAATAGAGCGTTACAAGGCTAGGCTGGTGGCTAGAGGATTCACTCAAACCTATGGAGAGGACTACCTTGACACATTTGCACCTGTGGCAAAACTTCATACGGTAAGTCATTTTATCCTTAGCTACTAACTTGGAATGGGATCTTTGGCAGATGGACGTCAAGAATGCATTCTTGCAAGGGGAACTAAAGGATGAAGTCTACATGACTCCACCACCAGGCTTGGAAGACTCAATTGCACCAGGAAAGGTGTTGAGACTGAAGAAAGCAATCTATGTACTGAAGCAATCTCCTCGAGCATGGTACCACAAGTTGAGTACAACACTCAAGAGTAAAGGCTTCAAGAAGTCCGAGGCAGATCATAGACTTTTCACCTTGAAATATTTTCTAGGGATTGAAGTCTATAGGTCCAATGAAGGACTTTTCTTATCCCAAAGGAAGTACACTCTTGATCTATTGGCTGAGGCAGGAAAGCTAGGAGCCAAACCAGCAAAGACTCCCTTAGAAGAAGGATACAAAGTCATACGAGAGGGGGAGCTTGAAGATAAACCTTTTGAAGATGTCAAGCAATATCGGAGAATGGTTGGTAAGTTGATTTATCTTACCATAACTCGTCCTGATTTGTGTTTTGCTGTGAACCAGGTGAGTCAACATATGCAAGCTCCAAAAGTGCACCATTGGAGCATGATGGAGCGGATTCTCAAATATCTCAAAGGATCTCCAGGTCAAGGCATTTGGATGGGTTGTAACAAAAGCACAGAAATTGTGGGTTATTGTGATGCTGACTGGGCTGGAGACAAAACGGATAGAAGATCCACCACTGGGTATTGCACATTCATTGGAGGTAACCTGGTCACTTGGAAGAGCAAGAAACAAAAGGTTGTGTCATGTTCAAGTGCTGAAGCTGAGTATAGAGCAATGAGGAAGCTCACAAACGAGCTAACATGGCTGAAAGCTCTTCTCAAGGATTTGGGCATTGAATCGCCAGATCCAATCACAATGCATTGTGACAACCAAGCTGCTATTCACATTGCGTCCAACTCAGTGTTCCATGAGAGGACAAAACATATTGAAGTGGATTGTCACAAGGTGCAAGAGATGGTGGAGAAAAGGATCATTCTTCCATGCTTTACAAGAAGTTCAGAACAACTGGCAGACATTTTTACTAAGGCAGCGAGTTTAAAAGTGTGTGAGTTCATCCATTCAAAGCTTGGACTCATAGATATGTCCCGGCCATGATTTCCTTAGCCATGGAGTCCACACTCTTTTTCCCTTAGTATGGTTTTGTCCCATGAGGTTTTCCATACTAAGGTTTTTAATGAGGTGGGTCATCATGGTTCCAAGCTTAACCTTTGGTTTCTCTACGGTTAAGCTTGAGGGGGAGTGTTGAATAATGAGAGAATACATTAGCTTAAGACCCAAAGAAGAGAAGAGGTTTTATTCAACATATGCAAGCCCATTAAGAAGTCTTCTAGAAGGGTGAAGACTTTGGGTGCACAAGTGGGTGTCTCGGGAAGTGTGAAAAGGAAGGAGATGTGTTTGAATTTCAAATAAGAGATTGGAGGGAAATTTGAATGTTGTGAAACCCTTCTTCACCTCTTAATTTCGTGGCTCTCCTCTATATATACATGTTGTACACCCTTTGTAACACTTAATCAATTCTAATGGAAACTTCTCTTTATCTCTCATTCTATTGTTTCTCTTTCAAGCACTCTCAAACTCTCTAATCTTCTATTCCGCAAATTCAACACTGATAGTAAATTCGAAGTAAATTCTGGGATATATAAGGCTTTAGTTCTCTTCCCAAACACTTCTAAGTCCCCAACACCCTCTATTGGAACTTCTTTCCCGTTTGCTATCCTAACACTACCCTTATGAGGTTCTACATTCTCCAGCAACTTAGCATCACAAATCATATTATGACTTGCTCCTGAATCTATTATCACATTTCTCTTAGCCTTAGAGGTAAAGAAACCTTTACCAGATTCTGCTAGCTTTGAGATACTCTTGATGAGGCCCTCCAAATCGCTCTTCCTCACCAATTGGTCTCCTTCCATGCTAGTTACACCTGCAAAGTTTCTAGCACCTTGACTGCTTCCCTGGAAACTTCCTCTTAGCCGGGCTGGTTTCAAGTGCGGGTAAAGTGTCCAGCACTTCTCCTTAGTGTGCCCTCTCATTCTACAATGGCTACACTCAACCGCTCTCCTTTCTCCATGCCCAAAACTTCTTTGCACCATATGCGCCATTTCACTAGCGGGTTTAAACAACCCTCTAGCACCTTCCTCCTTCTGAACTTGTTGACACACTTCATTTAATGTTGGAAGCTTGTCAAATCGAAGGATATGCTGAATGAGTCCCTTGTAAGAGTCATCAAGTGTGAGTAAGAGACCAAACACTTGATCTTGCTCTCTCCTCTCATTCAACTCCTTTGGGTCGTTTGTTGTAGGTCTAAGCATTTCCAGCTCTGCCCACAACCCTCTAAACTCCCCAAACAAGTCCTTGAACGCCTTCCCATTCTGCTGAAGGTCATTCAATGCCTTCTTCACCTCAAAGATCCTTGAAATGTTTGAGGTGTCTCCATAAACTCCCTTGAGCGTCTCCCATAGCTCCTTGGAGTTCTCACAGTATGAATAGGCCGCCAGAATAGATGGCTCAAGAGAGCTTTGAAGTGCAGCCAAGACTTGAGCATCTTCTTGCTCCCGCTTCCTCTCTGTCATACCGCCATCTTCAGCCCTTCCTTCTTCAGCGTTTCCCATCAAGCTATCAACATACTCCCACAGCCCTCTTCCTCTTAGGACTGTCTTTGTGGTTCTGGACCACAAAATATAGTTATTCCCCTTGAGAATAACTGGTAGAACCATATTCTTGGAGCTTTCCATGACTTCAAATTTTTGGTGAATAGTACACACGAGAAAGAAAATAAACAGAGTGATTTGAAGTGTTTGAGGGATATGAACGAGTTTAAGATCTTGTTTAGGACCTTAACTGCTCTGATACCATGTAGATTTTAGAGGATATGAAGGTGATTTTAAGGGAAGAAGATTAGAAGAGAAGAGTAATGAAGATGATGAATAGAAGTTTTTTAGAGAAGAACTTCAATATTTTCGTGTGTAATGTTTCCTTACAATTCCATACACATATATGCATGCTTTACATGAATTATTGAGTGAAAAATATCTCACCAACACCTCTACACAAGTATAGGCGAGCCATGCTTCTCCCAACTGCTTCTACCTACTCCTCTTTGCAACTTGCTCCACTTGTGCTGAGTGAGAAAAAACTGGTCTGCTTCTAAACAATTCATTTCCTTCTTCACTTCTTGTTTGGTCTCGTTTTAGTTGATCTTAGCTACTCATTGGTGCTTTATTTCATGTGCAAGCAAGACTTTATTCTTCTTCTCTTCCTTACTTGTTTTGCATGGTATATCTTCTCTTTTTACTCCTGAGCTTTCACCATATTCCAACACACTTGCTATACATGCTAACTCTTTCCCTTTGATATTGTCTCCTCTCCTTTCACGTGCACAGACCTTCACATCCATATTCTCAACAAATAATACTTGGAGCATGATGGAGTACAAGAGCACAGGAGAGATAGAGAGGTACAAAGCTCGGCTGGTGGCTAAGGGGTATACACAAGTCTACGGGGAAGACTACACCGAGACATTTGCACCTGTTGCCAAACTTCACTCAGTCCGAGTTCTCTTGTCAATTGCCATAAATCTCTCATGGGGGCTGTAGCAAATGGACGTAAAAAATGCTTTCTTGCAAGGAGACTTAGAAGAAGAAGTTTACATGGCAGCTCCTCAATGTTGAGAATATGGATGTGAAGGTGTGTGAACATGAATTAAAGTGCCAATGAGTAGTTAAGATTAACTAAAACGAGACCAAAACAAGAAGTAGAGAAGGAACTAGACTGGTTAGAAACAGACCAGTTTTTTTTCTCTCAGCACAAGTGGAGCAAGTTGCAAAGAGGAGTAGGTAGGAGCAGTTGGGAGTGTTGAATTTGCGGAATAGAAGATTAGAGAGTTTGAGAGTGCTTGAAAGAGAAACAATAGAATGAGAGATAAAGAGAAGTTTCCATTAGAATTGATTAAGTGTTACAAAGGGTGTACAACATGTATATATAAAGGAGAGCCACGAAATTAGGTGGTGAAGAAGGGTTTCACAACATTCAATTTCCCTCCAATCTCTTATTTGAAATTCAAACACATCTCCTTCCTTTTCACACTTCCCGAGACACCCACTTGTGCACCCAAAGTCTTCACCCTTCTAGAAGACTTCTTAATAGGCTTGCATATGTTGAATAAGGCCTCTTCTCTTCTTTGGGTCTTAAGCTAATGTATTTTCTCATTATTCAACAGGGAGAAGCATGGCTCGCCTATACTTGTGTAGAGGTGTTGGTGAGATATTTTTCTCTCTATAATTCATGTAAAGCGTCCATATATGTTGGTTGTATTGTAAGAAGAAAAATACACACGAAATTATAAAGTTCTTCTCTTAAAAACTTCTATTCATCATCTTCATCACTCCTATCTTCTAATCTTCCTCCCTTAAAATCACCTTCATATCCTCTAAAATCTACACTCAAGGATATGACCAGAAGCAAGGCCAAGTGTGTAAACTAAGAAAGGCAATTTATGGTCTCAAGCAGTCCCCAAGAGCTTGGTACCAAAGATTAAGTGGCTGTCTTGAAGAGGAGAAGTTTACAAAATCAGAAGCTGATCACTCTCTATTCACCAAACGAGGAGAGAAAGGGATCGTAGTGATTTTGATTTATGTTGATGACATTATAATCACTGGTGATGATGAAGAGGGCATTCTAAGGACCAAGGAACTCTTGAAAAAATCATTTGACATAAAGGATTTAGGGGAGCTGAAATATTTCCTTGGAATTGAAATGATGAGATCGGAGGAAGGGATGTTTATCTCTCAAAGGAAGTATGCTCTGGATCTCTTAACCGAGACTGGAAAGCTTGGAGGAAGGCCTGCCAAGACTCCTATTGAAGACGGGTACCAAGATGTACCTGAGGGGGAGCTATGGGGTGATGTGAAACAATACCAAAGACTAGTGGGAAATTAATCTACTTGACTATCACCCGTCCGGACATTAGTTTTGCAGTGAATCGTGTGAGTCAACATATGCAAGCTCCGAGAGTGCATCATTGGAATATGGTAGAAAGAATATTGAGGTATCTCAAAGGGAGTCCCGGGAAGGGAGTGTGGCTTAAGTGTTGTGGAAACACCGAGCTGGTAGGCTACTGTGATGCAGACTGGGGAGGTGATAAAATGGATAGAAAGTCCACTACTGGATATTGTACATTCGTTGGAGGTAATCTAGTGACTTGGAGAAGTAAGAAACAAAAGGTAACAGCCTTATTAAGTGCAGAGGCTGAGTACCGGGCAATGAAAGAAGTAACAAAAGAGCTGATCTGGTTGAAAGCTTTGCTTGGAGATCTGGGAATACATGAGAGTAAACCAACAACTCTTTATTGTGATAACTATTAATCAAGCTTATCATCAAGGGAGCTTAGGGAAGATGGTTGGATTTGGGTGTCCGTACAAGTCTGTACAAGTCTGTACGGATCCGTACAAGTCCGTACGACCATAGGGAGCCTCCGGAACATTTGAGGAAGCCTTCGAGAATCTTCTAGAAGCTTGGAAACGTTTGGATCATGCACCAAGCCACTTGGTCTTCCTTCTTATCCATTTGGTCAAGGAAGGGGCTGGAAACAGGCTGGCATGGTCAAGGACGCCCAAAGACTATACTCCTATTGGCTGGTTCAAATTAAAGTTAAACCTAGGTTCCCTTGTAATTCTCCTATAAATATGCTATGTATTTCACAAAGATCAATAAGAAATTCTTCTCTAATATTCTACTATGGTGTTTCTTCTAGTTTATCTCAAAATCTCTCATTTATAATCTCTAAAATCTAACAATAACCAAGCAGCCATACACATTGCTTCTAATCCAGTTTTTCATGGGCGAACAAAACACATCGAGATAGACTGTCATTTTGTTCGAGAAAAAATTCAAGGAGTAGTTGTGATTCCAAGATTCATCAAGAGTGAAGAACAAGTGGCAGATATCTTCACCAAGGCAACCACATCGCTAGTCAGCAACTATATACAGTCCAAGGTTGGCTTAATAGATCCCTACCAGCCAGCCTTGAGGGGGAGTGTTGAAGAGAACGAGAAGATAGCGTGTGTGGGACGGCTAGACACAAGGGTGAGCAAACGCAAAGGAGAAGAGATAACTAGCCATTGGAAAGGAATTGGAGGCAAGGAATCTCGGTTGAAACAAGACCAGGTCAGAAAGTCAAAGGCTGGAGAGAAACCATGCTAAGAACCAGTGAATAATTGCCAGCCCCTAATGCTCAGCCTAAAGGAGCAAACTTGGAAGTCTCCCCAAAGTCTGTTTTGCCATTTTGGGCTAAATGGAGCTTAGTAATTTACCTTATGGATATTTCATTGTATTGGCTGTATTTCTCTTTCATCTAGCTCGCCTATATCATGAAAAACACTTAGAAGAAATAAAATCAAGAGATTAAAAATCAAACAACTCTTCTTCTTTTCTCTCTCACTTATCTGATCCTTCTCTAATTTCTCTTAATTATTGATTATACTCTCTAAATTCTACATATATGTGAGTACATCCATGACAAGATAGGCTTAAAGGATCCCTACCAGCCTATCTTGAGGGGGAGTGTTGAGAATATGGATGAGGAGGCATACATGGGAAGTAGCAATGTGAGTTCACATAATAACAAAGGGAAGGAGCTGGAGTGCATAGCAAGTATCTGGGAACTTGGCGATGTTGAATTTGCGGAATAGAAGATTAGAGAGTTTGAGAGTGCTTGAAAGAGAAACAATAGAATGAGAGATAAAGAGAAGTTTCCATTAGAATTGAGTGAGTGTTACAAAGGGTGTACAACATGTATATATAGAGGATAGCCACGAAATTAGGAGGTGAAGAAGGGTTTCACAACATTCAATTTCCCTCCAATCTCTTATTTGAAATTCAAACACATCTCCTTCCTTTTCACACTTTCCGAGACACCCACTTGTGCACCCAAAGTCTTCACCCTTCTAGAAGACTTCTTAATGGGCTTGCATATGTTGAATAAGGCCTCTTCTCTTCTTTGGGTCTTAAGCTAATGTATTCTCTCATTATTCAACACTCCCCCTCAAGCTTAACCGTAGAGAAACCAAAGGTTAAGCTTGGAACCATGATGACCCACCTCATTAAAAACCTTAGTATGGAAAACCTCATGGGACAAAACCATAATAAGGGAAAAAGAGTGTGGACTCCATGGCTAAGGAAATCACGGCCGAGACATATCTATGAGTCCAAGCTTTGAATGGATGAACTCACACACTTTTAAACTCGCTGCCTTGGTAAAAATGTCTGCCAATTGTTCTGAACTCCTTGTAAAGCATGGAAGAATGACCCTTTTCTCCACCATCTCTCGCACCTTGTGACAATCCACTTCAATATGCTTTGTCCTCTCATGGAACACTGAGTTGGACGCAATGTGAATAGCAGCTTGGTTGTCACAATGCATTGTGATTGGATCTGCCGATTCAATGCCCAAATCCTTGAGAAGAGCTTTCAGCCATGTTAGCTCATTTGTGAGCTTCCTCATTGCTCTATACTCAGCTTCAGCACTTGAACATGACACAACCTTTTGTTTCTTGCTCTTCCAAGTGACCAGGTTACCTCCAATGAATGTGCAATACCCAGTGGTGGATCTTCTATCCGTTTTGTCTCCAGCCCAGTCAGCATCACAATAACCCACAATTTCTGTGCTTTTGTTGCAACCCATCCAAATGCCTTGACCTGGAGCTCCTTTGAGATATTTGAGGATCCGATCCACCATGTTCCAATGATGCACTTTTGGAGCTTGCATATGTTGGCTCACCTGGTTCACAGCAAAACACAAATCAGGACGAGTTATGGTAAGATAAATCAACTTACCAACCATTCTCCGATATTGCTTGACATCTTCAAAAGGTTTATCTTCAAGCTCCCCCTCTCGTATGACTTTGTATCCTTCTTCTAAGGGAGTCTTTGCTGGTTTGGCTCCTAGCTTTCCTGCCCCAGCCAATAGATCAAGAGTGTACTTCCTTTGGGATAAGAAGAGTCCTTCATTGGACCTATAGACTTCAATCCCTAGAAAATATTTCAACTCTCCAAGATCTTTAATATCAAATACAGATTTTAAATATGCTTTTGTATCTTTAATACCTACCTTGTCATTCCCAGAGATGATAATATCATCCACATAAATGAGAATGACTACAATACCTTCTTGGCTTTGCAAGGTGAAAAGTGTATGATCTGCCTCGGACTTCTTGAAGCCTTTACTCTTGAGTGTTGTACTCAACTTGTGGTACCATGCTCGAGGAGATTGCTTCAGTCCATAGATTGCTTTCTTGAGTCTCAACACCTTTCCTGGTGCAATTGAGTCCTCCAAGCCTGGTGGTGGAGTCATGTAGACTTCATCCTCTAGTTCCCCTTGTAAGAATGCATTCTTGATGTCCATCTGCCAAAGATCCCATTTCAAGTTAGTAGCTAAGGATAAAATAACTCTTACCATATGAAGTTTTGCCACAGGTGCAAATGTGTCAAGGTAGTCCTCTCCATAGGTTTGAGTGAATCCTCTAGCCACCAGCCTAGCCTTGTAACGCTCTATTTCTCCATCACTTCTATACTTGATAGTGAAGATCCATCTAGAGCTTACGGCCTTCTTCCCTTTTGGCAGTTCAGCTTCATCCCAAGTGTGGTTAATTTCCATAGCTTTCTTTTCTTCACCAACAGCATCTCTCCATACTTTAAGCTCCTTGGCTTCTTCATAGGTTGTTGGAATCTCAGCTTCATCCAACTTGCCCATGTAGGCTTGATGTTCCAATGGGAAATGAGCTAGAGTGCAAACAGCTTGAATGGGATGAGCAACTGCCTTGTTGTTGTAGTACACTCGGGTTTGCTTCCAATGTTCTGGTCCAAACCTTTGTCTTGTACTTCTCCTTAAACCCCCTTCTTGATATTGAACTTGAGGTTCTGGCCCTTCAAAGTCAGAATCTGAGGTTTGAGCTTCTTCTTGACTTTCCGGACTCTCTTCACTTTGATCATGAACCGCTTCATTGCGAATTTCTGATTCATTTTGATCATGAATTGTTGAGTCTTGTTGAGCCACTACTGGATCCTCTTGTTTATTGCCTCCCTCAGGATCAAAGGGTATAGTTTCTTCATTTGATTGAGATGTGCTTGTACTAGCTTCTGGCTGATGTAATCCAAGGTTCTCCAAGATTTTTCTCAAATTGCTAGCTCGGTTTGATGATGAGGATGATAGATTCTCCAATTCTTTCCAGTTCTTCTCATCATAGAACCCTTTCGTTTCAACAAACTTCACGTCCCTTGAGACTAGAATCTTCCTTGTTTCCGGAACAAAGCATTTGTAACCTTTTTGTGTTGTGGAGTATCCAATGAACATGCTCTTCACACTTTTAGCTTCCAACTTGTTTCTTTGTTCTCCTGGGATTAATACAAAACAAACACACCCAAACACACGTAAGTGGTTAATGGCGGGTTTAGAGTTGTTTAATACCTCAAATGGAGAGTGATCATCCAAAATTTTTGTTGGCATTCGGTTGATCAAATAGCATGCTGAAACCACAGCATCTCCCCAAAATCTCTTGGGAACACTTGTGTGGAACATCATAGACTGGGCCACTTCCATTAAGTGCCTATTCTTTCTTTCAGCAACTCCATTTTGCTGAGGAGTGTATGGGCAGCTGGTTTGATGGACTATCCCATGGTTTGCTAAGTGTTGTTTGAAGGCATGGCTTGTGTACTCTCCACCATTATCTGATCTAAAAATTTTAATCTTGGCATTATAATGGTTAGTCACATATGCTTGAAATTTTCTAAATGCTTCTAGAACTCTATCTTTGGATGGAAGAAGTGTTAGCCATGTATATTTTGATTTTTCATCTATAAAGGTGACAAAGTATTTATGATGTTCTCTAGATTCACATGGTGAGGTCCAAACATCAGAATGAATTAAATCAAAACACTTTTCATAGATAGTTGGAGAATTGGAAAACACAGATTTGCAATGTTTACCAAGTATACAAGCTTCACATTCCTCATTTTTGAAAGAAATCCTAGGCAACAATAGTTCTAATGCTCTAGAGTGCGGATGACCTAGCCTTGCATGCCAAATTGAACTACTAACATTAGAAACATTCAGACTAAAACTACAAAATAAATTGGAGTCCGGCTTGTTATTTTCAAGAACATACAGCTCCTCCTTTGCTACTCCTTTTCCGAGTAGATTCATGGTCTCAATATCCTGAAAGTGTACATCATTAGGACCAAATATAGCATAACAATTCAAATCAGATGTAACTTTCTTTACGGATAACAAATTTGAAGTAAACTTAGGCATGTAGAAAGCGTTTGAATCTTTTCCAAATAACCTAAGATTTCCTACTCCATCAATTGGAATACTATCTCCATTTGCTATAATGACATTACCTACAGCCGGTTTTATGTTATTCATTAGATGTGCATCACTTATCATATGATGTGATGCACCACAATCTACAATCAAAGGCTTTGAAATATTTTGAGCATGAAGAGAGTTTCCAGAAACCATACCAGACCTACCAGCCTCTTTCAAGGCTTTGATGAGAGCTTCCAAATCTGATTTCCTCACAAATTCAGATTCTTGTTGATATGGCACCAAAGCTCTTATTTCTCCTTCTTCAGCCCTCTTGGATGTCCCAGCCTGATTCCCAGCCACTTCTTGGGAGACATTAGCTCTTGGTTCCTTCCACCAGCTTGGTTTTAGATGAGGATGGAGCTTCTAGCATTTTTCCTTTGTGTGCCCCTCTTTCTTGCAATGCTCACAAATTGCATTTGATCCCACTTTTTTGTTCTGGTTTGATCCCAACGGTTTGTAAAATCCTTTGTTGGCGTCTCCCAGCTCTACTTTGTTAGCCATAACCAGCTCGCCCTTTCTCCCAAATAGACCATGAGATCCTTGCTCCTTTTGTACCTTGGAGCACACTTCATCTAGGCTAGGGAGATTGTCTGCCCTAAGGAGGTGCTTAATGAGATCCTTGTAAGTTGGATTTAAGGTCAATAGCAGACCAAAGACCTTGTCTTGTTCGCGCCTCTCATTTAACACCAAAGGATCAATAGTGCTTGGCCTTAACATTTCTAGTTCAGCCCACAATGATCTGAATTTGCCAAAGTGCTTTGTAAACTCCAAATCTTCTTGGCTTAGATCATTGATAGCCTTCTTGACTTCATAGATTCTGCTCAAGTTTGAAGTATTCCCATACACGGTTTGAAGAGTATCCCACAATTCCTTTGCATTTTCACAGTAGGAGTAGGCTTCAAGGATGGATGCTTCAAGAGAGTTCTGGATGATTCCGAGCACCATTTGGTCCTCTTGGAACCACTTATATTCATAATTACCGATGGCTTCTTCTCCATCTTTTGGATCTTGGCCTTTCAAGACATGGCTCCAAAGCCCACGACCACATAGGGCTGTTCTTATCATTCTTGACCACAGCAAATAGTTGACACCCTTCAAGATGACTGGAATAACAATTGGTTTAGAATTTTCCATGGTGTTTCAAGATTTATTCACTGGATAATTCTATTAACCAGAGGATTAAGAGATTTTCTCAAGAAAATATTAGAGAAGCTTCAAGAAATACACTTTTCCAGCCTTTTCACAACTCAAGAGTCAATGACTTTGAGGACTAAGTCTCAGAGTGAAAAAGGATTGACAAAGAGTATTCCCAGAATTTTAGAGTGAATAAGAAAATTTTAGAGAACCTTCAAGAAATACACTTTTTCAGCCTTATCACAACTCAAGAGTCAATGACTTTGAGGACTAAGTCTCAGAGTGAAAAAGGATTGACAAAGAGTATTCCCAGAATTTTAAAGGAAGAGATTTGAAAATGGGATAACAAGAGCTTGATTTAGTTAAGAACCTTGCTCTGATACCATGTTGAATTTGCGGAATAGAAGATTAGAGAGTTTGAGAGTGCTTGAAAGAGAAACAATAGAATGAGAGATAAAGAGAAGTTTCCATTAGAATTGAGTGAGTGTTACAAAGGGTGTACAACATGTATATATAGAGGATAGCCACGAAATTAGGAGGTGAAGAAGGGTTTCACAACATTCAATTTCCCTCCAATCTCTTATTTGAAATTCAAACACATCTCCTTCCTTTTCACACTTCCCGAGACACCCACTTGTGCACCCAAAGTCTTCACCCTTCTAGAAGACTTCTTAATGGGCTTGCATATGTTGAATAAGGCCTCTTCTCTTCTTTGGGTCTTAAGCTAATGTATTCTCCCATTATTCAACAGGCGAATGCTCTAAGACTAAGGGAGAAGTGTCGTGTGCAACAAGTAAGGAGAAGAGTGGAGTTGATGATTTAATGGGTGGCAAAACTAGACATTGGGATGTAACTAGAAGGAAGGATTCTCGGTTGAATCCTAAGCAGGTCAGAGGGTTGAAAACCCAAAAAGAAGCAAATGAGGAGCCATTGGGTAAAGGCGAGCTCCATACTCCTCACCCAAAGAAGAAAGACGCTCAGGCCTTGATTCTAGCATGTTTAACCATTTTAGGAAGTCAAGGGTGTTAGTCTTTTATGCATTGTAAATTTATGTGTCTTATTTTTAAATCCTTTCTCTTACATGTATACATATGAAAACCGAGCTCTGAAGTGATAATAACAAGAAATAATTTTCCAGAAATCTCTTTCAACCTTCTTCAATCTCATCAGCTCTTGATAATCTCTGATTCTTGTTTATTCTCCTTAAAATCAACATGGTATCAGAGCATGTTTAGAGATCCTTGAAAATCTTCTAAACTGTTTCTTTCTCATCTAAAAATCTCTCTCTCTCAGATTTTCTCCTTTTTTCTCTTCATATTCTCAAGCTGCTTGTTGGAAAAAGCCTATGGAGATGTAGAAACAAGTTGTACTACCAGTTATCTTCAAAGGGAGCAACTACTTGCTGTGGTCAAGGACTACAAGAACTGCTCTAAGAAGCAGAGGTCTATGGAGTTATGTGGAAACTCCAGAGGAGGCTGCTGGGGAAGAGGTAGCTGGAGAAGGAGCAGTGGGTGATGGCATTGTGAAGGGGCAGAAGTGGGAGCAAGAAGACCAACAAGTTCTTGCGGTGCTCCAGAGCTCTCTAGAGCCATCAATACTCGCTGCTTACTCCTACTGTGAGACAGCCAAGGAGCTGTGGGACACACTCAAAGGAGTGTATGGAGACATCTCAAATATTTCTAGGATTTTTGAGGTGAAGAAAGCGTTGAATGACCTTCAGCAGGATGGAAAGGCATTCAAGGATCTATTTGGGGTATTTAGAGGATTATGGGCTGAGCTTGAGATGCTCAGGCCAGCAACAAATGACCCCAAGGAATTGAATGAGAGGAGGGAGCAGGACCAGGTGTTTGGGCTACTACTCACGTTAAATGAGTCCTACAAGAGCCTCATTCAACACATCCTTCGCTTTGACAAGCTTCCAACGCTGATTGAAGTCTATCAACAGATCCAAAAGGAGGAAGGGTCTAGGGGCTTGTTCAAAGCATCAAGCGAAATGGCACATGCTGCACATAGGAGCCAACTCTATGGAGAAAGAAGGAGTCTGGAATGTGAGCATTGCAAGATGAAAGGACATACTAAGGAAAAATGCTGGACCTTGCACCCACATTTAAAGCCGGCTAGACTACTAAGGGGAAATGGCCAAGGAAGTAGTCTAGGACCAAGGAACTTTGCTGGAGTAGCAAACGTGGAAAATGACAACTTGGTGAGGAAAAGCGATTTGGAAGCTCTCATCAAGAGTATTGCTAAGCTAGCTGAGTCTGGTAAGGTTTTCTTTACCTCTAAAGCTAGGGAGAAGGTGATAATAGATTCTGGAGCAAGTCATAATATGATTTGCAATGCCAAGCTGTTAACAAATATTAAGCCTTGTGAAGGAAATGTTAAAGTTTCAAATGGAAAAGAGGTTCAAATATAAGGAATTGGAGACCTAAAAGTGTTTAGGAAAAATACTAAGGCCTTGTACAATCCAGAATTCACATCTAATTTACTCTCAGTTTATAAAGCAACTAAGGATCTAGATTGCAAAGTTATTTTTGGATCTAATGATGTTGAGTTTCAGGATAATGAGACTAAGGAAGTAATCGGAGAAGGGAATGTGGAAGGTGGTTTGTATTTGCTGAATAAAGAAGATGGAGTGATGGAGTCGTTTGCGGTTAGTCTGGTTGGTTCAAGCCCTTTATGGCACTCACGCCTTGGTCATCCAAGTCACAAGGTGCTCAGCATGGTCCTGCCCAACCTCACCTTACCTAATAAGGAGTGTGAAGCGTGTGTCTTAGGGAAACATTGTAGGAAAGTGTTTCCGGAATCTACTACTATGTATGAGAAATGTTTTGAGTTGATACATTCTGATGTGTGGTCAGCCCCCTGTACTTCAAAAGATCAATATAAGTATTTCGTGTCTTTTATTAATCAAAGGTCAAAGTACACTTGGGTAACTCTAATGAGCTCTAAGGATCAAGTATTTGAATCATTTCAAAAATTCTACAATTATGCACTAAATCAGTTTGGTACGAAGATCAAGATCATTAGGAGTGATAATGGTGGAGAGTATATGAGTAATAGATTCAAGAAGTTACTAGATGACAATGGGATAATTCACCAAACTTCTTGTGCATACACACTGATGAATCATGAGAGAATACATTAGCTTAAGACCCAAAGAAGAGAAGAGGCCTTATTCAACATATGCAAGCCCATTAAAAAGTCTTCTAGAAGGGTGAAAACTTTGGGTGCACAAGTGGGTGTCTCGGGAAGTGTGAAAAGGAAGAAGATGTGTTTGAATTTCAAATAAGAGATTGGAGAGAAATTTGAATGTTGTGAAACCCTTCTTCACCTCCTAATTTCGTGGCTCTCCTCTATATATACATGTTGTACACCCTTTGTAACACTTAACTAATTCTAATGGAAACTTCTCTTTATCTCTCATTCTATTGTTTCTCTTTCAAGCACTCTCAAACTCTCTAATCTTCTATTCCGCAAATTCAACATGGTATCAGAGCAAGGTTCTTAACTAAATCAAGCTCTTGTTATCCCATTTTCAAATCTCTTCCTTTAAAATTCTGGGAATACTCTTTGTCAATCCTTTTTCACTCTGAGACTTAGTCCTCAAAGTCATTGACTCTTGAGTTGTGAAAAGGCTGAAAAAGTGTATTTTTTGAAGCTTCTATAATATTTTCTTGAGAAAATCTCCTTAATCCCCTGGTTAATAGAATTATCCGGTGAATAAATCTTGAAACACCATGGAAAATTCTAAACCAATTGTTATTCCAGTCATCTTGAAGGGTGTCAACTATTTGCTGTGGTCAAGAATGATAAGAACAGCTCTATGTGGTCGTGGGCTTTGGAGCCTGTTAGATTTTAGAGATTATAAATGAGAGCTTTTGAGATAAACTAGAAGAAACACCATAGTAGAATATTAGAGAAGAATTTCTTATAGATCTTTGTGAAATACATAGCATATTTATAGGAGAATTACAAGGGAACCTAGGTTTAAGTTTAATTTGAACCAGCCAATAGGAGTGTAGTCTTTGGGCGTCCTTGACCATGCCAGCCTGTTTCCAGCCCCTTCCTTGACCAAATGGATAAGAAGGAAGACCAAGGACAAGGTGCCAATGCACCTGGACACTCAAGTGGCTTGGTGCATGGTCCAAACGTTTCCAAGCTTCTAGAAGACTCTCGAAGGCTTTCTCAAATGTTCCGGAGGCTCGCTAAGGTTGTACGGTCTTGTACGGCCTTGTACGGATCTGTACGGACTTGTACGGACTTGTACGGATCCGTACGGACTTGTACGGACACCCAAATCCAACCATCTTCCCTAAGCTCCCTTGATGCTAAGCTTGATTAATACTCCCCCTCAAACTTAGCCGGAGTGTTGGAATGAAGGCTAAGTTTGGGAACCAGGACTACCACCTCATTAAAAACCTTACCAAGGAAAACCTAGTGGGACAAAACCTTGGTAAGGGAAAAAGAGTGTGGTCTTCCCGGAACAGGCAAGTATTATCAAGGATGAGTAAGGTCTACTAACCCAAGTGTTGAATTTGCGGAATAGAAGATTAGAGAGTTTGAGAGTGCTTGAAAGAGAAACAATAGAATGAGAGATAAAGAGAAGTTTCCATTAGAATTGAGTGAGTGTTACAAAGGGTGTACAACATGTATATATAGAGGAGAGCCACGAAATTAGGAGGTGAAGAAGGGTTTCACAACATCAATTTCCCTCCAATCTCTTATTTGAAATTCAAACACATCTCCTTCCTTTTCACACTTCCCGAGACACCCACTTGTGCACCCAAAGTCTTCACCCTTCTAGAAGACTTCTTAATGGGCTTGCATATGTTGAATAAGGCCTCTTCTCTTCTTTGGGTCTTAAGCTAATGTATTCTCTCATTATTCAACACTCCCCCTCAAGCTTAACCGTAGAGAAACCAAAGGTTAAGCTTGGAACCATGATGACCCACCTCATTAAAAACCTTAGTATGGAAAACCTCATGGGACAAAACCATACTAAGGGAAAAAGAGTGTGGACTCCATGGCTAAGGAAATCACGGCCGAGACATATCTATGAGTCCAAGCTTTGAATGGATGAACTCACACACTTTTAAACTCGCTGCCTTGGTAAAAATGTCTGCCAATTGTTCTGAACTCCTTGTAAAGCATGGAAGAATGACCCTTTTCTCCACCATCTCTCGCACCTTGTGACAATCCACTTCAATATGCTTTGTCCTCTCATGGAACACTGGGTTGGACGCAATGTGAATAGCAGCTTGGTTGTCACAATGCATTGTGATTGGATCTGCCGATTCAATGCCCAAATCCTTGAGAAGAGCTTTCAGCCATGTTAGCTCATTTGTGAGCTTCCTCATTGCTCTATACTCAGCTTCAGCACTTGAACATGACACAACCTTTTGTTTCTTGCTCTTCCAAGTGACCAGGTTACCTCCAATGAATGTGCAATACCCAGTGGTGGATCTTCTATCCGTTTTGTCTCCAGCCCAGTCAGCATCACAATAACCCACAATTTCTGTGCTTTTGTTGCAACCCATCCAAATGCCTTGACCTGGAGCTCCTTTGAGATATTTGAGGATCCGATCCACCATGTTCCAATGATGCACTTTTGGAGCTTGCATATGTTGGCTCACCTGGTTCACAGCAAAACATAAATCAGGACGAGTTATGGTAAGATAAATCAACTTACCAACCATTCTCCGATATTGCTTGACATCTTCAAAAGGTTTATCTTCAAGCTCCCCCTCTCGTATGACTTTGTATCCTTCATCTAAGGGAGTCTTTGCTGGTTTGGCTCCTAGCTTTCCTGCCCCAGCCAATAGATCAAGAGTGTACTTCCTTTGGGATAAGAAGAGTCCTTCATTGGACCTATAGACTTCAATCCCTAGAAAATATTTCAACTCTCCAAGATCTTTAATATCAAATACAGATTTTAAATATGCTTTTGTATCTTTAATACCTACCTTGTCATTCCCAGAGATGATAATATCATCCACATAAATGAGAATGACTACAATACCTTCTTGGCTTTGCAAGGTGAAAAGTGTATGATCTGCCTCGGACTTCTTGAAGCCTTTACTCTTGAGTGTTGTACTCAACTTGTGGTACCATGCTCGAGGAGATTGCTTCAGTCCATAGATTGCTTTCTTGAGTCTCAACACCTTTCCTGGTGCAATTGAGTCCTCCAAGCCTGGTGGTGGAGTCATGTAGACTTCATCCTCTAGTTCCCCTTGCAAGAATGCATTCTTGACGTCCATCTGCCAAAGATCCCATTTCAAGTTAGTAGCTAAGGATAAAATAACTCTTACCGTATGAAGTTTTGCCACAGGTGCAAATGTGTCAAGGTAGTCCTCTCCATAGGTTTGAGTGAATCCTCTAGCCACCAGCCTAGCCTTGTAACGCTCTATTTCTCCATCACTTCTATACTTGATAGTGAAGATCCATCTAGAGCTTACGGCCTTCTTCCCTTTTGGCAGTTCAGCTTCATCCCAAGTGTGGTTAATTTCCATAGCTTTCTTTTCTTCACCAACAGCATCTCTCCATACTTTAAGCTCCTTGGCTTCTTCATAGGTTGTTGGAATCTCAGCTTCATCCAACTTGCCCATGTAGGCTTGATGTTCCAATGGGAAATGAGCTAGAGTGCAAACAGCTTGAATGGGATGAGCAACTGCCTTGTTGTTGTAGTACACTCGGGTTTGCTTCCAATGTTCTGGTCCAAACCTTTGTCTTGTACTTCTCCTTAAACCCCCTTCTTGATATTGAACTTGAGGTTCTGGCCCTTCAAAGTCAGAATCTGAGGTTTGAGCTTCTTCTTGACTTTCCGGACTCTCTTCACTTTGATCATGAACCGCTTCATTACGAACTTCTGATTCATTTTGATCATGAATTGTTGAGTCTTGTTGAGCCACTACTGGATCCTCTTGTTTATTGCCTCCCTCAGGATCAAAGGGTATAGTTTCTTCATTTGATTGAGATGTGCTTGTACTAGCTTCTGGCTGATGTAATCCAAGGTTCTCCAAGATTTTTCTCAAATTGCTAGCTCGGTCTGATGATGAGGATGATAGATTCTCCAATTCTTTCCAGTTCTTCTCATCATAGAACCCTTTCGTTTCAACAAACTTCACGTCCCTTGAGACTAGAATCTTCCTTGTTTCCGGAACAAAGCATTTGTAACCTTTTTGTGTTGTGGAGTATCCAATGAACATGCTCTTCACACTTTTAGCTTCCAACTTGTTTCTTTGTTCTCCTGGGATTAATACAAAACAAACACACCCAAACACACGTAAGTGGTTAATGGCGGGTTTAGAGTTGTTTAATACCTCAAATGGAGAGTGATCATCCAAAATTTTTGTTGGCATTCGGTTGATCAAATAGCATGCTGAAACCACAGCATCTCCCCAAAATCTCTTGGGAACACTTGTGTGGAACATCATAGACCGGGCCACTTCCATTAAGTGCATATTCTTTCTTTCAGCAACTCCATTTTGCTGAGGAGTGTATGGGCAGCTGGTTTGATGGACTATCCCATGGTTTGCTAAGTGTTGTTTGAAGGCATGGCTTGTGTACTCTCCACCATTATCTGATCTAAAAAATTTAATCTTGGCATTATAATGGTTAGTCACATATGCTTGAAATTTTCTAAATGCTTCTAGAACTCTATCTTTGGATGGAAGAAGTGTTAGCCATGTATATTTTGATTTTTCATCTATAAAGGTGACAAAGTATTTATGATGTTCTCTAGATTCACATGGTGAGGTCCAAACATCAGAATGAATTAAATCAAAACACTTTTCATAGATAGTTGGTGTAGATTTTAGAGGATATGAAGGTGATTTTAAGGGAAGAAGATTAGAAGAGAAGAGAATGAAGATGATGAATAGAAGTTTTTTAGAGAAGAACTTCAATATTTTCGTGTGTTTTGTTTCCTTACAATCCCATATACATATATGCACGCTTTACATGAATTATTGAGTGAAAAATATCTCACCAACACCTCTACAGAAGTATAGGCGAGCCATGCTTCTCCCAACTGCTCCCACCTACTCCTCTTTGCAACTTGCTCCACTTGTGCTGAGTGAGAAAAAACTGGTCTGCTTCTAACCAATTCAGTTCCTTCTCCACTTCTTGTTTGGTTTCGTTTTAGTTGATCTTAGCTACTCATTGGTGCTTTATTTCATGTTCACACACCTTCACATCCATATTCTCAACACTCCCCCTCAAGATAGGCTGGTAGGGGTTCTTTAAGCCGATCTTGCCATGGATGTATTCACATATGCGTGAAGAAGTAGGCTTGGTAAATATATCCGCCATTTGTTCTCTACTCTTCACAAACTTGGGAACCACAACTCCCTCCTGAATTTTGTCTCGGATGAAATGACAATCCACCTCAATGTGTTTTGTCCTTTCATGAAACACCGGGTTTGAAGCTATGTGTATTGCCGCTTGGTTATCACAATACAATGTCATTGGTTTGTCTTCTTGAACTCCCAAGTCATGTAGAAGCGCCTTCAGCCATATCATTTCTTTTGTGGCTTCTCTCATTGCTCTATACTCAGCTTCAGCACTAGATAGAGAGATTACCTTTTGTTTTTTGCTTCTCCAGGTGACAAGATTCCCGCCTACGAATGTACAATAACCGGTCGTAGACTTCCTATCTTGTCTATCCCCAGCCCAATCCGCATCACAAAACGCTTCTACATCTGCTCTTCCATGACACTCTAGCCAAATACCTCTTCCTGGGTTCCCTTTTAGATATCTCAAGATCCTTTCAATCATTCCCCAATGGTGTGTTGTTGGAGCTTGCATGTGTTGACTTACTTTATTCACCGCAAAACAAATATCTGGCCTTGTTATGGTCAAATAGATTAGTTTACCAACTAACCTTTGGTACTGCTTGATGTCAGACCATATCTCCACGTTGCTCTCTTCTTGGTAACCTTCTTCAATAGGAGTCTTAGCCGGTTTACACCCAAGCTTCCCAGTTTCTTTTAGTAAGTCGATCACATACTTCCTTTGCGATATAAACATTCCCTTTTCCTCTCTGCTCATCTCAATTCCTAGGAAGTATTTGAGCTCTCCTAGGTCTTTTATATCAAACGTAGAGTTTAGATCCTCCTTAGTCCGTTTCATCTCCTCACAATCACTTCCCGTAACAATAATGTCATCCACGTAGATAAGCACCACAACTATCCCATTTTTGCTCCTTTTGGTAAAGAGAGAGTGATCCGCTTCAGATTTTACAAACCCTTTCTCCAACAGGCACCGGCTTAACCGTTGGTACCAAGCTCTAGGAGATTGTTTCAAGCCGTATATAGCCTTCTTTAATCTACACACTTGATCTGAACTTGCTCCATAACCTTGTGGAAGTTCCATAAACACTTCTTCTTCTAAATCCCCTTGTAAGAAAGCGTTTCTCACATCCATTTGCCACAAATTCCATGACAGATTAATGGCAATGGATAGTAGAACCCTCACCGAGTGCAACTTCGCTACTGGAGCAAAAGTTTCAGTATAATCTTCTCCATATACTTGTGTATATCCTTTTGCCACTAGTCTAGCTTTTTACCTCTCAATTTCACCATTGCTCTTGTATTTGATAGTATACACCCATCTACATCCCACAAGTTTCTTCCCGCTGGGCAATTTTGTCAAGTCCCAAGTATTATTTCTCAACATAGATGCAATCTCTTCCCTCATGGCATCAACCCATAACTTGTCCATGCTTGCTTCCTCATAAGAATTAGGTACTTTTCTATCAATAGTGCTCAGAAATGCCTGATGATCAGCTGGAGTATTAGAAACCGAGTAGTATTCTTCAATAGGATATCTTATGGCTATCTTCTCTTCTTGTGCGGTGTTATGCTTAAGGGACAAGAAGGAGACGCTGTCGCCTATAGGATCAGGATCTAAGCCTGCCGTACGCCCAGTACATCCCTCTCTTGTCCCAAGCACAACATCAGTTCCCATGTGATCTTGATAAGCCATAGCCATCCCATTGTAATACACTCTAGTATTTTTCCAATTTTCAGGTCCGTGTCTTATCCTTTGGCTTCTTCTTAACTGAGGAGCTTGCACTTCTTCCACTTCTTCAGATTCTATCTCCCCCTCACCTCTTGTACTCTCCTCTTCTTCTACCAGTTCTGAGTCTAATGGTAAAGTATCCGGAACTATCGGAAGCTGCTCACTTTCTTCTACTTCTTCTTCACCCCTCTGCTCCTTATCATCACTCTCCTGGCCATCTATGCTTTCCCAAATGCTTCTTAGAACTTGATCTCTTTCTGCATTTGAGTCCATAATCTCATCTAAGTCTTCCCATTTTGTTTTTTCGAAGTAACCATACTCTTCCTCAAATTGCACCTCCCTTGACACATACATTCTATTAGTCTCCGGGTTAAGACACTTGTATCCTTTTTGAGTACTTGAGTATCCCACAAACACACACTTAATACTCTTTGGCTCCAACTTATTTCTTTGTGCCTCTGGAACAAGGACATAGCATCTACACCCAAAGACTCTCAAGTGACTGATACTCGGCTTCACACCATTCAAAACTTCAAATGGTGACTTGTAACTCAAGCTTTCAGTGGGTATGCGGTTGATTAAGTAAGCTGCCGCCATCACTGCATCTCCCCACAGATTCTTAGGAACTCCCCTATCAAACATCATGCTCCTAGCCACTTCTAACAAATGTCTATTCTTCCTCTCTGCTATCCCATTTTGTTGAGGTGTATAGGCGCAAGTTGTCTGATGTACTATCCCTTTCTCATTCACAAACTCCCTAAACTGTATGCTCATGTATTCTCCGCCATTATCACTTCTTAGTATCTTAATCTTGGTATCATACTGATTGAGCACATAGTTATAGAAGTTCTGAAATGATTCAAGCACTTGATCCTTAGAGCGCATCAATGTTACCCATGTATACTTTGATTTTTGATCGATGAAGGAAACAAAGTACTTATATTGATCTCTTGAAGTACACGGAGCAGACCATACATCAGAGTGTATTAACTCAAAAGATTTCTTATACATAGTAGTAGATTCTGGAAACACTTTCCTACAATGCTTCCCCAAAATACATGCTTCACACGCCTCCTTGGGTACTGAATGGTTGGGCAAGACCATGCTGAGCACCTTGTGACTTGGGTGACCAAGGCGAGAATGCCATAAAGGGCTTGATCCAACCGAACTGACCGCAAGCGCTTTCAACTCTTTATCATTTTTATTCAATATGTACAGACCATCTTTCACACCCCCTGATCCGATCATATCTTTGGTTTCATTATCCTGAAACTCAACACCATTAACTCCAAAAACAACTTTACAGTTCAAGTCCTTAGTTGCCTTATGAACTGATAGCAAATTTGAAGTAAATTCTGGGATATATAGAGCTTTAGGTCTCTTCCCAAACACCTCTAAGTCCCCAACACCCTCTATTGGAACTTCTTTCCCGTTTGCTATCCTAACACTACCCTTATGCGGTTCTACATTCTCCAGCAACTTAGCATCACAAATCATATTATGACTTGCTCCAGAATCTATTATCACGTTTCTCTTAGCCTTAGAGGTAAAGAAAACCTTACCAGATTCCGCTAGCTTTGAGATACTCTTGATGAGGCCCTCTAAATCGCTCTTCCTCACCAATTGGTCTCCTTCCATGCTAGTTACACCCGAAAAGTTCCTAGAGCCTTGACTGCTTCCCTGGCCATTTCCTCTTAGCCGGGCTGGTTTCAAGTGCGGGTAAAGTGTCCAGCACTTCTCCTTAGTGTGCCCTTTCATCCTACAATGGCTACACTCAACAGCTCTCCTTTCTCCATGCCCAAAATTTCTTTGCACCACATGCGCCATCTCACTAGCGGGTTTAAACAACTCTCTAGCACCTTCCTCTTTCTGAATTTGTTGACACACTTCATTTAATGTTGGAAGCTTGTCAAATCGAAGGATATGCTGAATGAGTCCCTTGTAAGAGTCATCAAGTGTGAGTAAGAGACCAAACACTTGATCTTGCTCTCTCCTCTCATTCAACTCCTTTGGGTCGTTTGTTGTAGGTCTAAGCATTTCCAGCTCTGCCCACAACCCTCTAAACTCCCCAAACAAGTCCTTGAACGCCTTCCCATTCTGCTGAAGGTCATTCAATGCCTTCTTCACCTCAAAGATCCTTGAAATGTTTGAGATGTCTCCATAAACTCCCTTGAGCGTCTCCCACAGCTCCTTGGAGTTCTCACAGTATGAATAGGCCGCCAGAATAGATGGCTCAAGGGAGCTTTGAAGTGCAGCCAAGACTTGAGCATCTTCTTGCTCCCGCTTCCTCTCCATCATACTGCCCTCTTCAGCCTTTCCTTCTTCAGCATTTATCACCAAGCTATCAACATACTCCCACAGCCCTCTTCCTCTTAGGACTGTCTTTGTGGTCCTTGACCACAAAATATAGTTATTCCCCTTGAGAATAACTGGTAGAACCATATTCTTGGAGCTTTCCATGACTTGAAATTTTTGGTGAATAGTACACACGAAACAGAAAAAAAACAGAGTGATTTGAAATGATTGAGAGATATGAACGAGTTTAAGATCTTGTTTAGGACCTTAAGTGCTCTGATACCATGTAGATTTTAGAGGATATGAAGGTGATTTTAAGGGAAGAAGATTAGAAGAGAAGAGAATGAAGATGATGAATAGAAGTTTTTTAGAGAAGAACTTCAATATTTTCGTGTGTTTTGTTTCCTTACAATCCCATATACATATATGCACGCTTTACATGAATTATGGAGTGAAAAATATCTCACCAACACCTCTACAGAAGTATAAGCGAGCCATGCTTCTCCCAACTGCTCCCACCTACTCCTCTTTGCAACTTGCTCCACTTGTGCTGAGTGAGAAAAAACTGGTCTGCTTCTAACCAATTCAGTTCCTTCTCCACTTCTTGTTTGGTTTCGTTTTAGTTGATCTTAGCTACTCATTGGTGCTTTATTTCATGTTCACACACCTTCACATCCATATTCTCAACAGTTGGAGACTTGGAAAACACAGATTTGCAATGTTTACCAAGTATACAAGCTTCACATTCATCATTTTTGAAAGAAATCCTAGGCAACAATAGTTCTAATGCTCTAGAGTGCGGATGACCTAGCCTTGCATGCCAAATTGAACTACTAACATTAGAAACATTCAGACTAAAACTACAAAATAAATTGGAGTCTGGCTTGTTATTTTCAAGAACATACAGCTCCTCCTTTGCTACTCCTTTTCCGAGTAGATTCATGGTCTCAATATCCTGAAAGTGTACATCATTAGGACCAAATATAGCATAACAATTCAAATCAGATGTAACTTTCTTTACGGATAACAAATTTGAAGTAAACTTAGGCATGTAGAAAGCGTTTGAATCTTTTCCAAATAACCTAAGATTTCCTACTCCATCAATTGGAATACTATCTCCATTTGCTATAATGACATTACCTACAGCCGGTTTTATGTTATTCATTAGATGTGCATCACTTATCATATGATGTGATGCACCAGAATCTACAATCAAAGGCTTTGAAATGTTTTGAGCATGAAGAGAGTTTCCAGAAACCATACCAGACCTACCAGCCTCTTTCAAGGCTTTGATGAGAGCTTCCAAATCTGATTTCCTCACAAATTCAGATTCTTGTTGATATGGCACCAAAGCTCTCATTTCTCCTTCTTCAGCCCTCTTGGATGTCCCAGCCTGATTCCCAGCCACTTCTTGGGAGACATTAGCTCTTGGTTCCTTCCACCAGCTTGGTTTTAGATGAGGATGGAGCTTCCAGCATTTTTCCTTTGTGTGCCCCTCTTTCTTGCAATGCTCACAAATTGCATTTGATCCCACTTTCTTGTTCTGGTTTGATCCCAACGGTTTGTAAAATCCTTTGTTGGCGTCTCCCAGCTCTACTTTGTTAGCCATAACCAGCTCGCCCTTTCCCCCAAATAGACCATGAGATCCTTGCTCCTTTTGTATCTTGGAGCACACTTCATCTAGGCTGGGGAGATTGTCTGCCCTAAGGAGGTGCTTAATGAGATCCTTGTAAGTTGGATTTAAGGTCAATAGCAGACCAAAGACCTTGTCTTGTTCGCGCCTCTCATTTAACACCAAAGGATCAATAGTGCTTGGCCTTAACATTTCTAGTTCAGCCCACAATGATCTGAATTTGCCAAAGTGCTTTGTAAACTCCAAATCTTCTTGGCTTAGATCATTGATAGCCTTCTTGACTTCATAGATTCTGCTCAAGTTTGAAGTATTCCCATACACGGTTTGAAGAGTATCCCACAATTCCTTTGCATTTTCACAGTAGGAGTAGGCTTCAAGGATGGATGCTTCAAGAGAGTTCTGGATGATTCTGAGCACCATTTGGTCCTCTTGGAACCACTTATCTTCATAATTACCGATGGCTTCTTCTCCATCTTTTGGATCTTGGCCTTTCAAGACATGGCTCCAAAGCCCACGACCACATAGGGCTGTTCTTATCATTCTTGACCACAGCAAATAGTTGACACCCTTCAAGATGACTGGAATAACAATTGGTTTAGAATTTTCCATGGTGTTTCAAGATTTATTCACCGGATAATTCTATTAACCAGAGGATTAAGAGATTTTCTCAAGAAAATATTAGAGAAGCTTCAAGAAATACACTTTTCCAGCCTTTTCACAACACAAGAGTCAATGACTTTGAGGACTAAGTCTCAGAGTGAAAAAGGATTGACAAAGAGTATTCCCAGAATTTTAGAGTGAAAAAGAAAATTTTAGAGAACCTTCAAGAAATACACTTTTTCAGCCTTATCACAACTCAAGAGTCAATGACTTTGAGGACTAAGTCTCAGAGTGAAAAAGGATTGACAAAGAGTATTCCCAGAATTTTAAAGGAAGAGATTTGAAAATGGGATAACAAGAGCTTGATTTAGTTAAGAACCTTGCTCTGATACCATGTTGAATTTGCGGAATAGAAGATTAGAGAGTTTGAGAGTGCTTGAAAGAAAAACAATAGAATGAGAGATAAAGAGAAGTTTCCATTAGAATTGAGTGAGTGTTACAAAGGGTGTACAACATGTATATATAGAGGAGAGCCACGAAATTAGGAGGTGAAGAAGGGTTTCACAACATTCAATTTCCCTTCAATCTCTTATTTGAAATTCAAACACATCTCCTTCCTTTTCACACTTCCCGAGACACCCACTTGTGCACCCAAAGTCTTCACCCTTCTAGAAGACTTCTTAATGGGTTTGCATATGTTGAATAAGGCCTCTTCTCTTCTTTGGGTCTTAAGCTAATGTATTCTCTCATTATTCAACACCAAGTTTGCTGTGGATGTGGTTGCAAACTTTGAGGCTAGCAGCCTTGGTGAAGATGTCAGCCAACTGGTCTTCACTCTTGGTGTAACATGGAAGTATCACTCCTTCTATGATCTTCTCTCTTACTTTGTGGCAGTCAATCTCAATGTGCTTGGTCCTCTCGTGAAATACTTGATTGGTTGCTATATGAATGGCTGCCTGATTGTCACAATGCATTGTGATGGGACTTGAAGTTTCTATGCCAAGATCCTTGATAAGAGCCTTCAACCAAACTAATTCATTTGTCAGCTTCCTCATTGCTCTATATTCTGACTCCGCACTTGAGCATGACACAACCTTCTGCTTCTTAGACTTCCAAGTTACTAGATTGCCTCCAATGAAAGTACAGTAGCCAGTTGTAGACTTCCTATCCATAGTGTCTCCCGCATAGTCCGCATCGCAGTATCCAACTATCTCAGTGTTGCCATTCTTCCCCATCCAAATTCCTTGGCCAGGTGAACCTTTGATGTATCTCAATATTCTTTCCACCATGTTCCAATGATCCACGGTTGGTTCCTTCATATGTTGGCTAACCTGATTCACAGCAAAACATAAGTCAGGCCGTGTAATAGTCAAATAGATGAGCTTACCAACTAGGCGCCGATATTGTGCTGGGTCTTCAAATGGCTTGTCAAGCGGATCATCTTCTTTCTCCCCCTTTCTCTTGACCTTGTAGCCATCTTCAAGTGGGGTCTTAGCTGGTTTGGATCCTAGCTTTCTTGTCTCCTGCAATAAATCAAGAGAATATTTCCTTTGTGATAGAAATAGGCCTTCCGAGGATCGGCATATCTCTATCCCTAGGAAATACTTAAGCTCTCCCAAGTCCTTGATATCAAAAACACACTTAAGGAAGGATTTGGTTTCTTGAATCCCAACTTGATCACTACCTGAGATGATCAAGTCATCCACATAAACCAATACCACAATAAGCCCACGGGAGCTCTGGTGAGTGAACAAGGTATGGTCGGCTTCTGACCGGCTAAATCCTCGAGCAACAAGAGTGAAGCTCAGTTTATGATACCAGGCCCTTGGTGATTGCTTTAGACCATAAATTGCCTTTCTTAACCTTAGGACTTTTCCGGGGCTGATTGAGTGTTCTAATCCAGGTGGTGGAGTCATGTACACTTCTTCTTCCAATTCTCATTGAAGAAAGGCGTTCTTCACGTCCATTTGCCATAGATCCCATGATAGATTTGTGGCTAAGGACAAGATGACCCTAACTGTGTGAAGCTTTGCCACTGGTGCAAAAGTATCGGTATAATCAGCTCCATATGTCTGGGTGAAACCTCTGGCTACCAATCTGGCTTTGTACCGCTCAATCTCCCCATTAGATTGATATTTGATTGTAAATACCCACTTGGAACTTACTGCCTTCTTTCCCTTTGGAAGCTCAGTTTCATCCCAAGTATGATTCTTATCCATTGCCCCTATCTCAGCATCCACAGCAGCTAACCATTCTTTGTGTTCTTTTGCTTCTTCATAGGAGCTCGGAATTTGGTGTTGATCAATCTTTCCAAGGAATGCTTTGTGTTCTGATGGCAAGAGGGCAAGAGAACAAACCGCTTGGAGAGGATGAGCCACGGCTTGGCTGTTGTAATAGACCCTTGTTTATTTCCAATGATCTGGTCCATACTTCAGCCTTGTACTTCTTCAAAGCTGAGGAGCACTAATTTCTTCACTCTCATGGTCTTGACTAACCATTGGCTCCATTCCTCCAGTGGATTCTTCTTCATGATGAGCTTGGTCTTGATTACCATTATCCAAGTTGTTTGCTTCTTCTTCACTTTTATTTTCAGAATTTGGTCCTTCTTGTGGCTGATGATCTGGTTGCTCTTGATGAGAGTCTCTTGGAGCCGGATTTCCCAAATGATTGAGTAAGAACTCTAAGTTGGCGGTTCTATCTGAAGGAGAACGGGCTAGGTCTTTAACGCTATCCCAATTTTGTTTCTTGTCAAAGTACCCTTGGTTTTCTATGAACTTCACGTCTCTTGAAACCAGGGTACACTTCCGGATGGGGTCATAGCACTTATACCCCTTTTGAGTGGTAGAATAGCCTATGAATACACATCTTGTGCTTTTGGCTTCTAGTTTGTCCTTCTGAGTACCTGGGACAAATACAAAACACAAACACCCAAGAACTCGTAAGTGATTGATATAGGGTTTATTGTGATTTAAAACTTCAAAGGGAGAGACGTCCTTTAGGACTCTTGTTGGAATTCGGTTGATAAGATAGCAAGCCGTCATGACTGCATCTCCCCAGAAGTTTCTTGGCAAGTTGGAATGGAACATCATAGCTCTAGCTACTTCCATGAGATGTCTATTCTTTCTTTCAGCTACACCATTTTGTTGAGGTGTGTATGGGCAGCTTGTTTGGTGGATTATTCCATACTTAGCTAGGTGATCTTTGAATTTGTGGTTTGTATATTCCCCTCCATTATCCGTTCGAAGTACCTTAACATTTGTTTTGAATTGATTAGTAATGTAGTTCTGAAAATTAATGAAAGCGTCAAATACTCTATCTTTAGATGGCATTAAGGTGATCCAAGTGTATTTCGACTTTTCATCAATGAATGTCACAAAGTACTTATTATTATCTCTTGATAAACATGGGGAAGTCCATACATCCGAGTGGACCAAATCAAAACATTTTTCATATATGGTAGAGGACTTAGGAAATACACTTTTACAATGTTTTCCTAAAATACAAGACTCACAAACCGAGTTATTAAACGAAATATTAGGCAATATTATTTCCAAGGCACGCGAGTGAGGATGTCCCAATCTAGCGTGCCATATTGCATTAGAACTACTAGCTATGCATGAATTAAAACTTGATAAAGTAGGATTGCTTGAAGAATCTTCTAAGATGTATAAGTCTCCTTTTGTGTTTCCTTCTCCAAGAACCCTTCCGGTTTTAATATCCTGAAAATGGAAACTATTAGGCCCAAAGATAGCATAAGCATCAAGATCAGTAGTAGCTCTCTTAACCGATACAAGATTCGAAGTGAAAGACGGCATGTAGAAAGCTTGAGATTCTTTGTCAAATAGTTTTAAACTTCCTATTCCTTTAACCGGTATCCTATCACCATTAGCAATCACTACATTTCCACTAGCAGTTTTAATGTTACTAATCAAATTTGGATTACTAATCATGTGATGAGAAGCTCCAGAATCAATAACAAGAGAAGTGCTAGTCTTATTAGGTTTAGTAGCAAAGTATGTGATACCGGACTCCTTTAGTGCGGCGATGGATCGAATGAGTGCTTCTAAGTCTGACTTGCGCACCACGTCATTTGAATATGCTACCATGGCCATCTCATCTCCTTGCTTCAAGCTTTCGGTTTGAGGTTGTTTTGTTGAGTTTGATGAGCTTGGCGTTTCTTGTGCTTGATGAGCTTGGAAATTTCTTGGCTTGAATTCCCTTGGATGCCAATCTTTGGGCTTGAGATGTGGATGAAGGATCCAGCAATCCTCCTTTGTATGACCATCCTTCTTGCAATGATCGCATGTTTTCCTATTCTTGCCTTTGTAGCCTTGATTTGGTTGGTAATTGCCCTTATTGGCCATTGGGAGTTCTTGTTTACCACTAAAGAGACCAAAGGACCCTTGTTCCTTTTGAATTTGTGCACAAACTTCATCAAGTCTAGGGAGCTTCTCCGATCTTAAGATATGCTTTATGAGGTCGTTAAACGCCGGATTGAGTGTGAGAAGCAAACCGAAGACCTTATCTTGTTCTCTTCTTTCTTCAATGATTGAAAAATCCTTTGTGCTTGGACGTAACATCTCTAATTCAGCCCAAAGAGATCTAAATTTCCCAAAGTGTTGAGTAAATTCTAGATCCTCTTGATTGAGATTGTTGATTGCCCTTTTTACTTCGAAGACCCGGGTCAAGTTGGAAATGTTCCCGTAGACATTCTTTAGTGTATCCCAAAGCTCCTTTGCAGTGTCACAATAGGAGTATGCCTCTAGGATTGATGGATCTAGTGAGTTTTGAAGGAGACCCAAAACCGTTTGGTCTTCTTGAAACCATTTGATTTCCTCCTCGGTCTTGGTCTCATTTTCTTCATCTTGTGTGTCTTCTTTAGGGTTTTGTGTGATCTCAATGTGTCTCCACAAACCTCTTCCACACAAAGCAGTCTTAGTTGTTCTTGCCCACAACATGTAATTATTCCCTTTGAGGGTAACCGGAATGATCATGGTTTTTAGATTTTCCATGATTTTCTTGGTGTTTAATCACAAAGCTAGCAACTTTCTCAACTCAGCACCAATGGATTTGAGGAATTTCTCTCAGAGAGAAATGAGGCTAGCAACGTGAAAGGAAGAAAATGAAGTGAAAATCACAAAGCTAGCAACTTTCTCAACTCAGCACCAATGGATTTGAGGAATTTCTCTCAGAGAGAAATGAAGCTAGCAGCGTGAGAAAGGAGAAAATAAAGAAGAAAAACGTGGAGAATGAGTAGAAATGACAAGAACTGATGGAGAAATGATGGAGAAATGATGGAGAAATGATGGAGAATGATGGAGAATGATGGAGAATAACCAAGAATAAAGCAGAATAGATAGGAGCAAGATCAATGCTCTGATACCATGTTAGATTTTAGAGATTATAAATGAGAGCTTTTGAGATAAACTAGAAGAAACACCATAGTAGAATATTAGAGAAGAATTTCTTATAGATCTTTGTGAAATACATAGCATATTTATAGGAGAATTACAAGGGAACCTAGGTTTAACTTTAATTTGAACCAGCCAATAGGAGTGTAGTCTTTGGGCGTCCTTGACCATGCCAGCCTGTTTCCAGCCCCTTCCTTGACCAAATGGATAAGAAGGAAGACCAAGGACAAGGTGCCAATGCACCTGGACACTCAAGTGGCTTGGTGCATGGTCCAAACGTTTCCAAGCTTCTAGAAGACTCTCGAAGGCTTTCTCAAATGTTCCAGAGGCTCGCTAAGGTTGTACGGTCTTGTACGGCCTTGTACGGATCCGTACGGACTTGTACGGATCCGTACGGACTTGTACGGACACCCAAATCCAACCATCTTCCCTAAGCTCCCTTGATGATAAGCTTGATTAATAGAGCCATGTCTTGAAAGGACAAGATCCAAAAGATGGAGAAGAAGCCATCGGTAATTATGAAGATATGTGGTTCCAAGAGGACCAAATGGTGCTCGGAATCATCCAGAACTCTCTTGAAGCATCCATCCTTGAAGCCTACTCTTACTATGAAAATACAAAGGAATTGTGGGATACTATTCAAACCGTGTATGGGAATACTTCAAACTTGAGCAGAATCTATGAAGTCAAGAAGGCTATCAATGATCTAAGCCAAGAAGATTTGGAGTTTACAAAGCACTTTGGCAAATTCAGATCATTGTGGGCTGAACTAGAAATGTTAAGGCTAAGCACGATTGATCCTTTGGTGTTAAATGAAAGGCGCGAACAAGACAAGGTCTTTGGTCTGCTATTGACCTTAAATCCAACTTACAAGGATCTCATTAAGCACCTCCTTAGGGCAGACAATCTCCCCAGCCTAGATGAAGTGTGCTCCAAGATACAAAAGGAGCAAGGATCTCATGGTCTATTTGGGGGAAAGGGCGAGCTGGTTATGGCTAACAAAGTAGAGCTGGGAGACGCCAACAAAGGATTTTACAAACCGTTGGGATCAAACCAGAACAAGAAAGTGGGATCAAATGCAATTTGTGAGCATTGCAAGAAAGAGGGGCACACAAAGGAAAAATGCTGGAAGCTCCATCCTCATCTAAAACCAAGCTGGTGGAAGGTGTTGAGAATATGGATGAGAAGGCATACATGGGAAGTAGCAATGCGAGTTCACATAATAACAAAGGCAAGGAGCTGGAGTGCATAGCACATATCTGGGAACTTGGCGAATGCTCTAAGACTAAGGGAGAAGTGCCGTATGCAACAAGTAAGGAAAAGAGTGGAGCTGATGATTTAATGAGTGGCAAAACTAGACATTGGGATGTAACTAGAAGGAAGGATTCTTGGTTGAATTCTAAGCAGATCAAAGGGTTGAAAAACCAAAAAGAAGCACATGAGGAGCCATTGGGTAAAGGCAAGCTCCATGCTCCTCACCCAAAGAAGAAACACACCCAGGCCTTTCTCATCTAAAACTTTCTCTCTCAGATTTTTTCTTGTTCCCTTATTTCTCTCCATATTCTCAAGCTGGTTGTTGAAGATAAGAAAGAAAACCTATGGAGATGCAGAAACAAGTTGTACTGCAGGTTGTCTTCAAAGGGAGCAACTACTTGCTGTGGTCAAGGACTACAAGAACTGCTCTAAGAAGCAGAGGTCTATGGAGTTATGTGGAAACTCCAAAGGAGGTAGCTAGAGAAGGAGTAGCGGGTGATGGCGTTGTGAAGGGGCAGAAGTGGGAGCAAGAAGACCAACAAGTTCTTGCAGTGCTCCAGAGCTCTCTAGAGCCATCAATACTCGCTGCTTACTCCTACTGTGAGACAGCCAAGGAGCTGTGGGACACACTCAAAGGAGTGTATGGAGACATCTCAAACATTTCTAGGATTTTTGAGGTGAAGAAAGCGTTGAATGACCTTCAGCAAGATGGAAAGGCATTCAAGGATCTATTTGGGGTATTTAGAGGCTTATGGGCTGAGCTTGAGATTCTCAGGCCAGCAACAAATGACCCCAAGGAATTGAATGAGAGGAGGGAACAGGACCAGGTGTTTGGGCTACTACTCACGTTAAATGAGTCCTACAAGAGCCTCATTCAACACATCCTTCGCTTTGACAAGCTTCCAACGCTGAATGAAGTCTGTCAACAGATCCAAAAGGAGGAAGGGTCTAGGGGCTTGTTCAAAGCATCAAGCGAAATGGCACATGCTGCACATAGGAGCCAACTCTATGGAGAAAGAAGGAGTCTGGAATGTGAGCATTGCAAGATGAAAGGACATACTAAGGAAAAATGTTGGACCTTGCACCCACATTTAAAGCCAGCTAGGCTAAGGGAAAATGGCCAAGGAAGTAGTCAAGGACCAAGGAACTTTGCTGGAGTAGCAAACGTGGAAAATGACAACTTGGTGAGGAAAAGCGACCTGGAAGCTCTCATCAAGAGTATTGCTAAGCTAGCTGAGTCTGGTAAGGTTTTCTTTACCTCTAAAGCTAGGGAGAAGGTGATAATAGATTCTGGAGCAAGTCATAACATGATTTGTAATGCCAAGCTGTTAACAAATATTAAGCCTTGTGAAGGAAATGTTAAAGTTGCAAATGGAAAAGAGGTTCAAATAGAAGGAATTGGAGACCTAAAAGTGTTTAGGAAAAATACTAAGGCCTTATACATTCCGGAATTCACATCTAACTTACTCTCGGTATATAAAGCAACTAAGGATCTAGATTGCAAAGTTATTTTTGGATCTAATGATGTTGAGTTTCAGGATAATGAGACTAAGGAAGTAATCGGAGTAGGGAATGTGGAAGATGGTTTGTATTTGCTGAATAAAGAAGATGGAGTGATGGAGTCGTTTGCGGTTAGTCTGGTTGGTTCAAGCCCTTTATGGCACTCACGCCTTGGTCATCCAAGTCACAAGGTGCTCAGCATGGTCCTGCCCAACCTCACCTTACCTAATAAGGAGTGTGAAGCATGTGTCTTAGGGAAGCATTGTAGGAAAGTGTTTCCGGAATCTACTACTGTGTATGAGAAGTGTTTTGAGTTGATACATTCTGATGTGTGGTCAGCCCCCTGTACTTCAAAAGATCAATATAAGTATTTCGTGTCTTTCATTGATCAAAGGTCAAAGTACACTTGGGTAACTCTAATGAGCTCTAAGGATCAAGTATTTGAATCATTTCAAAAATTCTACAACTATACACTGAATCAGTTTGGTACAAAGATCAAGATCCTTAGGAGTGATAATGGTGGAGAGTATATGAGTAATAGATTCAAGAAGTTGTTGGATGATAATGGGATAATTCACCAGACTTCTTGTGCATACACACCTCAGCAGAATGGAGTTTCCGAGAGAAAGAATAGACATTTGCTGGAGGTGGCTAGAAGTATGATGTTTGATAGAGGCGTGCCTAAGAGTTTTTGGGGAGATGCTGTGATGGCGGCATGCTATGTGATTAATCGTTTACCCACAGAAAGTCTGAGCCACAAGTCTCCATTTGAAATTTTGAATGGAGTAAAGCCAAGCATTGATCACCTAAGAGTTTTCGGGTGTAAATGCTATGTCTTTACCCCTGATGCACTAAGGAGTAAACTTGAGCCAAAAAGCATCAAATGTATTTTTGTGGGATACTCAAGCACTCAGAAGGGATACAAGTGTTTCCATCCAGAAACTAATAGGATATATGTGTCAAGAGAGGTGCGTTTTGATGAGAATTGTGGGTATTTTGAAGAAAAAAAATGGGAGGATTTAGATGACATTGTGAGCTCGGGCATAGACAGAGAGCGAGTGCTAAGAAGCATCTTGGCAGATGTCAATGGTTCGAATGGAGGTAATGATGAGCAAGGGATATCTCAGAATGAGCAAGGAGGTGAAGAGGAAGAAGAAGACAATGAGCAACTCTCATCGGATACA
This sequence comes from Cardamine chenopodiifolia, assembly GCA_963922655.1. Taxonomy (NCBI): domain Eukaryota; kingdom Viridiplantae; phylum Streptophyta; class Magnoliopsida; order Brassicales; family Brassicaceae; genus Cardamine; species Cardamine chenopodiifolia. The sequence goes on along the minus strand of OZ000481.1, from coordinate 13,461,068 downwards.
AGCTCACTACCAAGGGATTCCGAACTGGTTGAAGAATCAGAACTTGCAAGTGGTGAGGGGGAGTCTGAACATGAAGAAGTTGAGGTAACTCAAGAACCCCCTCTAAGAAGAAGCCAACGGATAAGGCATGGCCCGGAAAATTGGAAAAACACTAGGGTGTATTACAATGGATTAGCTACGGTTCAACAAGAGCATATAGGATCTGAGGTGAAGTCTACCGTAGGTGAGGGATGTTCTGGGCGTACGGCAGACTTTGATTCTGAACCTATAGGCGACAGCATCCCTCCCTTACCAAGTAGATCATGTACTTCAAAGAGAAGAAAATTAACTGTAAGTGACATAAAATATCCTATTGAAGCATATAGTTCAGTGTCCTATTTAGGTGCTGAGCAGCAAGCTTACCTCACCAAGATTGATGAACATCAAGTCCCAGCATCATATGAGGAAGCATGTAGAGACGAGAGATGGGTTAAAGCCATGGAAGAAGAGATCAGTTCTATGGTGAGAAACAATACATGGAATTTGACTGAGCTGCCAAGAGGGAAGAAGCTAGTGGGATGTAGATGGGTTTATACTATCAAGTATAAAAGCAATGGTGAAGTCGATATTAATCAAGCATATCATCAAGGGAGCTTAGGGAAGATGGTTGGATTTGGGTGTCCGTACAAGTCTGTACGGATCCGTACAAGTCCGTACAAGTCCATACGGATCCGTACAAGGCCGTACAAGACCGTACGACCTAAGGGAGCCTCCGGAACGTTTAAGAAAGTCTTGGAGAGTCTTGGAGAGTCTTCTAGAGTCTTCTAGAAGCTGGGCAATGTTCGGATCATGCACCAAGTCACTAGAGCGTCCAGGTGCATTGGGGCTTGTCCTTGGTCTTCCTTCTTATCCATTTGGTCAAGGAAGGGGCTGGAACCAGGCTGGAACAGGCTGGCATGGTCAAGGGCGCTCCCAAGACTACTCTCCTATTGGCTGGTTCAAATTAAAGTTAAACCTAGGTTCCCTTGTAATTCTCCTATAAATATGCTATGTAATTCACAAAGATCAATAAGAAATTCTTCTCTAATGTTCTACTATGGTTTTCCTTCTAATTTATCTCAAAATCTCTCATTTATAATCTCTAAAATCTAACATGGTATCAGAGCATTGATCTTGCTCCTATCTATTCCGCTTTATTCTTAATTATTCTCCATTATTCTCCATCATTTCTCCATCATTCTCCATCATATCTCCATCATTTCTCCATCAGTTCTCCATCAGTTCTTGTCATTTCTAGTCATTCTCCAAGCTTTTATTCTTTATTTTCTCCTTTCTCACGCTGCTAGCTTCATTTCTCTCTGAGAGAAATTCCTCAAATCCATTGGTGCTGAGTTGAGAAAGTTGCTAGCTTTGTGATTTTCACTTCTTTTTCTTCCTTTCACGTTGCTAGCTTCATTTCTCTCTGAGAGAAATTCCTCAAATCCATTGGTGCTGAGTTGAGAAAGTTGCTAGCTTTGTGATTAAACACCAAGAAGATCATGGAAAATCTAAAAACCATGATTATTCCGGTTACACTCAAAGGGATCAATTACTTGCTGTGGGCAAGAACAACAAAGACCGCTTTGTGTGGAAGAGGTTTGTGGAGACACATTGAGATCACACAAAACCCAAAAGAAGACACACAAGATGAAGAAAATGAGACCAAGACCGAGGAGGAAATCAAATGGTTTTAAGAGGACCAAACGGTGTTGGGTCTCCTTCAGAACTCACTAGACACATCAATCCTAGAGGCATACTCCTATTGTGACACGGCAAAGGAGCTTTGGGATACATTAAAGAATGTTTACGGGAACGTCTCCAACTTGACCCGGGTCTTTGAAGTGAAAAGGGCAATCAACAATCTCAACCAAGAGGATCTAGAATTTACTCAACACTTTGGGAAATTTAGATCTCTTTGGGCTGAATTAGAGATGTTACGTCCAAGCACTAAGGATTTTTCAATCATTGAAGAAAGGAGAGAACAAGATAAGGTCTTTGGTTTACTTCTCACACTCAATCCGGCATTTAATGACCTCATAAAACACATCTTGAGATCGGAGAAGCTCCCTAGCCTCGATGTAGTTTGTGCACAAATTCAAAAGGAACAAGGGTCCTTTGGTCTCTTTAGTAGAAAACAAGAACTCCCAACGGCTAATAAAGGCAATTACCAACCAAGTCATGGCTACAAAGGCAAGAATAGGAAAACATGCGATCATTGCAAGAAAGATGGTCATACAAGGGAGGATTGCTGGATCCTTCATCCACATCTCAAGCCCAAAGATTGGCAACCAAGGGAGTTCAAACCAAGGAAGTTTCAAGCTCATCAAGCACAAGAAGCGCCAAGCTCCTCAACCGCAACCAAACAACCTCAAACCGAAAACTCAAAGCAAAGAGATGAGATGGCCATGGTAGCATACTCGAATGACGTGGTGCGCAAGTCAGACCTAGAGGCACTCATTCGATCCATTGCTGCACTAAAGGAGTCCGGTATCACCTACTTTGCTACTAAACCTACTAAAACTAGCACTTCTCTTGTTATTGATTCCGGAGCTTCTCATCACATGATTAGTAATCCAAATTTGATTAGTAACATTAAAACTGCTAGTGGAAATGTAGTGATTGCTAATGGTGATAAAATACCGGTTAAGACTATTTGACAAAGAATCTCAAGCTTTCTACATGCCATCTTTCACTTCGAATCTTGTATCGGTTAAGAGAGCTACTACTGATCTTGATGCTTATGCTATCTTTGGGCCTAATATTTCCATTTTCAGGATATTAAGACCGGAAGGGTTCTTGGAGAAGGAAACACAAAAGGAGACTTATACATCTTAGAAGATTCTTCAAACAATCCTACTTTATCAAGTTTTAATTCATGCTTAGCTAGTAGTTCTAATGCAATATGGCACGCTAGATTGGGACATCCTCACTCGCGTGCCTTGGAAATAATATTGCCTAATATTTCGTTTAATAACTCGGTTTGTGAGTCTTGTATTTTAGGAAAACATTGTAAAAGTGTATTTCCTAAGTCCTCTACCATATATGAAAAATGTTTTGATTTGGTCCACTCGGATGTATGGACTTCCCCATGTTTATCAAGAGATAATAATAAGTACTTTGTGACATTTATTGATGAAAAGTCGAAATACACTTGGATCACCTTAATGCCATCTAAAGATAAAGTATTTGACGCTTTCATTAATTTTCAGAACTACATTACTAATCAATTCAAAACAAATGTTAAGGTACTTCGAACGGATAATGGAGGGGAATATACAAGCCACAAATTCAAAGAACACTTAGCTAAGCATGGAATAATCCACCAAACAAGCTGCCCATACACACCTCAACAAAATGGTGTAGCTGGAAGAAAGAATAGGCATCTCATGGAAGTAGCTAGAGCCATGATGTTCCATTCCAACCTGCCAAGAAACTTCTGGGGAGATGCAGTCATGACGGCCTGCTATCTTATCAACCGAATTCCAACAAGAGTCCTAAAAGATATCTCTCCCTTTGAAGTTTTAAATCACAATAAACCCTTTATCAATCACTTATGGGTTCTTGGATGTTTGTGTTTTGTATTTGTCCCAGGTACTCAGAGGGACAAACTAGAAGCCAAAAGCACAAGATGTGTATTCATAGGCTATTCTACTACTCAAAAGGGGTATAAGTGTTATGACCCCATCCGGAAGTGTACCCTGGTTTCAAGAGACTTGAAGTTCATAGAAAACCAAGGATACTTTGACAAGAAGCAGAATTGGGATAATGTTAAAGACCTAGCCCGCTCTCCTTCAGATAGAGCCGGCAGCTTAGAGTTCATACTCAATCATCTGGGAAATCCTGCTCCAAGGGACTCTCATCAAGAGCAACCGGAGCAGGAACCTCAAGGAGGACCAAATTCCGAAAATAACAGTGAAGAGGAAGCAAACAACTTAGATAATGGTAATCAAGAACAAGCTCATCATGAAGAAGAAGTCACTGGAGGAATGGAGCCAATGGTTAGTCAAGACCATGAGAGTGAAGAAATTAGTGCTCCTCAGCTTAGAAGAAGCACAAGGCTGAAGTATGGACCAGATCATTGGAAACAAACAAGGGTCTATTACAACAGCCAAGCCGTGGCTCATCCTCTCCAAGCGGTCTGTTCTCTTGCCCTCTTGCCATCAGAACACCAAGCATTCCTTGGGAAGATTGATCAACACCAAATTCCGAGCTCCTATGAAGAAGCAAAAGAACACAAAGAATGGTTAGCTGCGGTGGATGCTGAGATAGGAGCAATGGATAAGAATCATACTTGGGATGAAACGGAGCTTCCAAAGGGAAAGAAGGCAGTAAGTTCCAAGTGGGTATTTACAATAAAATATCAATCTAATGGGGAGATTGAGCGGTACAAAGCCAGATTGGTAGCCAGAGGTTTCACCCAGACATATGGAGCTGATTATACCGATACCTTTGCGCCCGTGGCAAAGCTTCACACAGTTAGGGTTATCTTGTTCTTAGCCACAAATCTATCATGGGATCTATGGCAAATGTGTTGAATAATGAGAGAACACATTAGCTTAAGACCCAAAGAAGAGAAGAGGCCTTATTCAACATATGCAAGCCCATTAAGAAGTCTTCTAGAAGGGTGAAGACTTTGGGTGCACAAGTGGGTGTCTCGGGAAGTGTGAAAAGGAAGGAGATGTGTTTGAATTTCAAATAAGAGATTGGAGGGAAATTGAATGTTGTGAAACCCTTCTTCACCTCCTAATTTCGTGGCTCTCCTCTATATATACATGTTGTACACCCTTTGTAACACTCACTCAATTCTAATGGAAACTTCTCTTTATCTCTCATTCTATTGTTTCTCTTTCAAGCACTCTCAAACTCTCTAATCTTCTATTCTGCAAATTCAACATGGTATCAGAGCAATGTTCAAAACTAAATCAAGCTCTTGTTATCCCATTTTCAAATCTCTTCCTTTAAAATTCTGGGAATACTCTTTGTCAATCCTTTTTCACTCTGAGACTTAGTCCTCAAAGTCATTGACTCTTGAGTTGTGAAAAGGCTGAAAAAGTGTATTTCTTGAAAGTTCTCTAAAATTTTCTTTTTCACTCTAAAATTATGGGAATACTTTTTGTCAATCCTTTTTCACTCTGAGACTTAGTCCTCAAAGTCATTGACTCTTGAGTTGTGAAAAGGCTGGAAAAGTGTATTTCTTGAAGCTTCTCTAATATTTTCTTGAGAAAATCTCTTAATCTTCTGGTTAATAGAATTATCCGGTGAATAAATCTTGAAACACCATGGAAAATTCTAAACCAATTGTTATTCCAGTCATCTTGAAGGGTGTCAACTATTTGCTGTGGTCAAGAATGATAAGAACAGCCCTATGTGGTCGTGGGCTTTGGAGCCATGTCTTGAAAGGCCAAGATCCAAAAGATGGAGAAGAAGCCATCGGTAATTATGAAGATAAGTGGTTCCAAGAGGACCAAATGGTGCTCGGAATCATCCAGAACTCTCTTGAAGCATCCATCTTTGAAGCCTACTCCTACTGTGAAAATGCAAAGGAATTGTGGGATACTCTTCAAACCGTGTATGGGAATACTTCAAACTTGAGCAGAATCTATGAAGTCAAGAAGGCTATCAATGATCTAAGCCAAGAAGATTTGGAGTTTACAAAGCACTTTGGCAAATTCAGATCATTGTGGGCTGAACTAGAAATGTTAAGGCCAAGCACGATTGATCCTTTGGTGTTAAATGAGAGGCGCAAACAAGACAAGGTCTTTGGTCTGCTATTGACCTTAAATCCAACTTACAAGGATCTCATTAAGCACCTCCTTAGGGCAGACAATCTCCCCAGCCTAGATGAAGTGTGCTCCAAGATACAAAAGGAGCAAGGATCTCATGGTCTATTTGGGGGAAAGGGTGAGCTGGTTATGGCTAACAAAGTAGAGCTGGGAGACGCCAACAAAGGATTTTACAAACCGTTGGGATCAAACCAGAACAAGAAAGTGGGATCAAATGCAATTTGTGAGCATTGCAAGAAAGAGGGGCACACAAAGGAAAAATGCTGGAAGCTCCATCCTCATCTAAAACCAAGCTGGTGGAAGGAACCAAGAGCTAATGTCTCCCAAGAAGTGGCTGGGAATCAGGCTGGGACATCCAAGAGGGCTGAAGAAGGAGAAATGAGAGCTTTGGTGCCATATCAACAAGAATCTGAATTTATGAGGAAATCAGATTTGGAAGCTCTCATCAAAGCCTTGAAAGAGGCTGGTAGGTCTGGTATGGTTTCTGGAAACTCTCTTCATGCTCAAAACATTTCAAAGCCTTTGATTGTAGATTCTGGTGCATCACATCATATGATAAGTGATGCACATCTAATGAATAACATAAAACCGGCTGTAGGTAATGTCATTATAGCAAATGGAGATAGTATTCCAATTGATGGAGTAGGAAATCTTAGGTTATTTGGAAAAGATTCAAATGCTTTCTACATGCCTAAGTTTACTTCAAATTTGTTATCCGTAAAGAAAGTTACATCTGATTTGAATTGTTATGCTATATTTGGTCCTAATGATGTACACTTTCAGGATATTGAGACCATGAAACTACTCGGAAAAGGAGTAGCAAAGGAGAAGCTGTATGTTCTTGAAAATAACAAGCCGGACTCTAATTTATTATGTAGTTTTAGTCTGAATGTTTCTAATGTTAGTAGTTCAATTTGGCATGCAAGGCTAGGTCATCCGCACTCTAGAGCATTAGAACTATTGTTGCCTAGGATTTCTTTCAAAAATGATGAATGTGAAGCTTGTATACTTGGCAAACATTGTAAATCTGTGTTTTCCAAGTCTCCAACTATCTATGAAAAGTGTTTTGATTTAATTCATTCTGATGTTTGGACCTCACCATGTGAATCTAGAGAACATCATAAATACTTTGTCACCTTTATAGATGAAAAATCAAAATATACATGGCTAACACTTCTTCCATCCAAAGATAGAGTTCTAGAAGCATTTAGAAATTTTCAAGCATATGTGACTAACCATTATAATGCCAAGATTAAAATTTTTAGATCAGATAATGGTGGAGAGTACACAAGCCATGCCTTCAAACAACACTTAGCAAACCATGGGATAGTCCATCAAACAAGCTGCCCATACACTCCTCAGCAAAATGGAGTTGCTGAAAGAAAGAATAGGCACTTAATGGAAGTGGCCCGGTCTATGATGTTCCACACAAGTGTTCCCAAGAGATTTTGGGGAGATGCTGTGGTTTCAGCATGCTATTTGATCAACCGAATGCCAACAAAAATTTTGGATGATCACTCTCCATTTGAGGTATTAAACAACTCTAAACCCGCCATTAACCACTTACGTGTGTTTGGGTGTGTTTGTTTTGTATTAATCCCAGGAGAACAAAGAAACAAGTTGGAAGCTAAAAGTGTGAAGAGCATGTTCATTGGATACTCCACAACACAAAAAGGTTACAAATGCTTTGTTCCAGAAACAAGGAAGATTCTAGTCTCAAGGGACGTGAAGTTTGTTGAAACAAAAGGGTTCTATGATGAGAAGAACTGGAAAGAATTGGAGAATCTATCATCCTCATCATCAGACCGAGCTAGCAATTTGAGAAAAATCTTGGAGAACCTTGGATTACATCAGCGAGAAGCTAGTACAAGCACATCTCAATCAAATGAAGAAACTATACCCTTTGATCCTGAGGGAGGCAATAACCAAGAGGATCCAGTAGTGGCTCAACAAGACTCAACAATTCATGATCAAAATGAATCAGAAGTTCGCAATGAAGCGGTTCATGATCAAAGTGAAGAGAGTCCGGAGAGTCAAGAAGAAGCTCAAACCTCAGATTCTGACTTTGAAGGGCCAGAACCTCAAGTTCAATATCAAGAAGGGGGTTTAAGGAGAAGTACAAGGCAAAGGTTTGGACCAGAACATTGGAAGCAAACCTGAGTGTACTACAACAACAAGGCAGTTGCTCATCCCATTCAAGCTGTTTGCACTCTAGCTCATTTCCCATTGGAACATCAAGCCTACATGGGCAAGTTAGATGAAGCAGAGATTCCAACAACCTATGAAGAAGCCAAGGAGCTTAAAGTATGGAGAGATGCTATTGGTGAAGAAAAGAAAGCTATGGAAATCAACCACACTTGGGATGAAGCTGAACTACCAAAAGGGAAGAAGGCCGTAAGCTCTAGATGGATCTTCACTATCAAGTATAGAAGTGATGGAGAAATAGAGCGTTACAAGGCTAGGCTGGTGGCTAGAGGATTCACTCAAACCTATGGAGAGGACTACCTTGACACATTTGCACCTGTGGCAAAACTTCATACGGTAAGAGTTATTTTATCCTTAGCTACTAACTTGAAATGGGATCTTTGGCAGATGGACGTCAAGAATGCATTCTTGCAAGGGGAACTAGAGGATGAAGTCTACATGACTCCACCACCAGGCTTGGAGGACTCAATTGCACCAGGAAAGGTGTTGAGACTCAAGAAAGCAATCTATGGACTGAAGCAATCTCCTCAAGCATGGTACCACAAGTTGAGTACAACACTCAAGAGTAAAGGCTTCAAGAAGTCTGAGGCAGATCATACACTTTTCACCTTGCAAAGCCAAGAAGGTATTGTAGTCATTCTCATTTATGTGGATGATATTATCATCTCTGGGAATGACAAGGTAGGTATTAAAGATACAAAAGCATATTTAAAATCTGTATTTGATATTAAAGATCTTGGAGAGTTGAAATATTTTCTAGGGATTGAAGTCTATAGGTCCAATGAAGGACTCTTCTTATCCCAAAGGAAGTACACTCTTGATCTATTGGCTGGGGCAGGAAAGCTAGGAGCCAAACCAGCAAAGACTCCCTTAGAAGAAGGATACAAAGTCATACGAGAGGGGGAGCTTGAAGATAAACCTTTTGAAGATGTCAAGCAATATCGGAGAATGGTTGGTAAGTTGATTTATCTTACCATAACTCGTCCTGATTTGTGTTTTGCTGTGAACCAGGTGAGCCAACATATGCAAGCTCCAAAAGTGCATCATTGGAACATGGTGGATCGGATCCTCAAATATCTCAAAGGAGCTCCAGGTCAAGGCATTTGGATGGGTTGCAACAAAAGCACAGAAATTGTGGGTTATTGTGATGCTGACTGGGCTGGAGACAAAACAGATAGAAGATCCACCACTGGGTATTGCACATTCATTGGAGGTAACCTGGTCACTTGGAAGAGCAAGAAACAAAAGGTTGTGTCATGTTCAAGTGCTGAAGCTGAGTATAGAGCAATGAGGAAGCTCACAAATGAGCTAACATGGCTGAAAGCTCTTCTCAAGGATTTGGGCATTGAATCGGCAGATCCAATCACAATGCATTGTGACAACCAAGCTGCTATTCACATTGCGTCCAACTCAGTGTTCCATGAGAGGACAAAGCATATTGAAGTGGATTGTCACAAGGTGCGAGAGATGGTGGAGAAAAGGGTCATTCTTCCATGCTTTACAAGGAGTTCAGAACAATTGGCAGACATTTTTACCAAGGCAGCGAGTTTAAAAGTGTGTGAGTTCATCCATTCAAAGCTTGGACTCATAGATATGTCTCGGCCGTGATTTCCTTAGCCATGGAATCCACACTCTTTTTCCCTTAGTATGGTTTTGTCCCATGAGGTTTTCCATACTAAGGTTTTTAATGAGGTGGGTCATCATGGTTCCAAGCTTAACCTTTGATTTCTCTACGGTTAAGCTTGAGGGGGAGTGTTGAATAATGAGAGAACACATTAGCTTAAGACCCAAAGAAGAGAAGAGGCCTTATTCAACATATGCAAGCCCATTAAGAAGTCTTCTAGAAGGGTGAAGACTTTGGGTGCACAAGTGGGTGTCTCGGGAAGTGTGAAAAGGAAGGAGATGTGTTTGAATTTCAAATAAGAGATTGGAGGGAAATTGAATGTTGTGAAACCCTTCTTCACCTCCTAATTTCGTGGCTCTCCTCTATATATACATGTTGTACACCCTTTGTAACACTCACTCAATTCTAATGGAAACTTCTCTTTATCTCTCATTCTATTGTTTCTCTTTCAAGCACTCTCAAACTCTCTAATCTTCTATTCCGCAAATTCAACAAAATGGACGTGAAGAACGCCTTTCTTCAAGGAGAATTGGAAGAAGAAGTGTACATGACTCCACCACCCGGATTAGAGCACACAATCAGCCCCGGAAAAGTCTTAAGGTTAAGAAAGGCAATTTATGGATTAAAGCAATCACCGAGGGCCTGGTATTGTTGAATAATGAGAGAATACATTAGCTTAAGACCCAAAGAAGAGAAGAGGCCTTATTCAACATATGCAAGCCCATTAAGAAGTCTTCTAGAAGGGTGAAGACTTTGGGTGCACAAGTGGGTGTCTCGGGAAGTGTGAAAAGGAAGAAGATGTGTTTGAATTTCAAATAAGAGATTGGAGGGAAATTGAATGTTGTGAAATCCTTCTTCACCTCCTAATTTCGTGGCTCTCCTCTATATATACATGTTGTACACCCTTTGTAACACTCACTCAATTCTAATGGAAACTTCTCTTTATCTCTCATTCTATTGTTTCTCTTTCAAGCACTCTCAAACTCTCTAATCTTCTATTCCGCAAATTCAACATGGTATCAGAGCAAGGTTCTTAACTAAATCAAGCTCTTGTTATCCCATTTTCAAATCTCTTCCTTTAAAATTCTGGGAATACTCTTTGTCAATCCTTTTTCACTCTGAGACTTAGTCCTCAAAGTCATTGACTCTTGAGTTGTGAAAAGGCTGAAAAAGTGTATTTCTTGAAGGTTCTCTAAAATTTTCTTTTTCACTCTAAAATTCTGGGAATACTCTTTGTCAATCCTTTTTCACTCTGAGACTTAGTCCTCAAAGTCATTGACTCTTGAGTTGTGAAAAGGCTGGAAAAGTGTATTTCTTGAAGCTTCTCTAATATTTTCTTGAGAAAATCTCTTAATCCTCTGGTTAATAAAATTATCCGGTGAATAAATCTTGAAACACCATGGAAAATTCTAAACCAATTGTTATTCCAATCATCTTGAAGGGTGTCAACTATTTGCTGTGGTTAAGAATGATAAGAACAGCCCTATGTGGTCGTGGGCTTTGGAGCCATGTCTTGAAAGGCCAAGATCTAAAAGATGGAGAAGAAGCCATCGGTAATTATGAAGATAAGTGGTTCCAAGAGGATCAAATGGTGCTCGGAATCATCCAGAACTCTCTTGAAGCATCCATCCTTGAAGCCTACTCCTACTATGAAAATGCAAAGGAATTGTGGGATACTCTTCAAACCGTGTATGGGAATACTTCAAACTTGAGCAGAATCTATGAAGTCAAGAAGTCTATCAATGATCTAAGCCAAGAAGATTTGGAGTTTACAAAGCACTTTGGCAAATTCAGATCATTGTGGGCTGAACTAGAAATGTTAAGGCCAAGCACGATTGATCCTTTGGTGTTAAATGAGAGGCGCGAACAAGACAAGGTCTTTGGTCTGCTATTGACCTTAAATCCAACTTACAAGGATCTCATTAAGCACCTCCTTAGGGCAGACAATCTCCCCAGCCTAGATGAAGTGTGCTCCAAGATACAAAAGGAGCAAGGATCTCATGGTCTATTTGGGGGAAAGGGCGAGCTGGCTATGGCTAACAAAGTAGAGCTGGGTGATGCCAACAAAGGATTTTACAAATCGTTGGAATCAAACCAGAACAAGAAAGTGGGATCAAATGCAATCTGTGAGCATTGCAAGAAAGAGGGGCACACAAAGGAAAAATGCTGGAAGCTCCATCCTCATCTAAAACCAAGCTGGTGGAAGGAACCAAGAGCTAATGTCTCCCAAGAAGTGGATGGGAATCAGGCTGGGACATCCAAGAGGGCTGAAGAAGGAGACATGAGAGTTTTGGTGCCATATCAACAAGAATCTAAATTTGTGAGGAAATCAGATTTGGAAGCTCTCATCAAAGCCTTGAAAGAGGCTGGTAGGTCTGGTATGGTTTCTGGAAACTCTCTTCATGCTCAAAACATTTCAAAGCCTTTGATTGTAGATTCTGGTGCATCACATCATATGATAAGTGATGCACATCTAATGAATAACATAAAACCGGCTGTAGGTAATGTCATTATAGCAAATGGAGATAGTATTCCAATTGATGGAGTAGGAAATCTTAGGTTATTTGGAAAAGATTCAAACGCCTTCTACATGCCTAAGTTTAATTCAAATTTGTTATCCGTAAAGAAAGTTACATCTGATTTGAATTGTTATGCTATATTTGGTCCTAATGATGTACACTTTCAGGATATTGAGACCATGAAACTACTCGGAAAAAGAGTAGCAAAGGAGGAGCTGTATGTTCTTGTAAATAACAAGTCGAACTCCAATTTATTTTGTAGTTTTACTTTGAATGTTTCTAATGTTAGTAGTTCAATTTGGCATGCAAGGCTAGGTCATCCGCACTCTAGAGCATTAGAACTATTGTTGCCTAGGATTTCTTTCAAAAATGATGAATGTGAAGCTTGTATACTTGGCAAACATTGTAAATCTGTGTTTTCCAAGTCTCCAACTATCTATGAAAAGTGTTTTGATTTAATTCATTCTGATGTTTGGACCTCACCATGTGAATCTAGAGAACATCATAAATACTTTGTCACCTTCATAGATGAAAAATCAAAATATACATGGCTAACACTTCTTCCATCCAAAGATAGAGTTCTAGAAGCATTTAGAAATTTTCAAGCATATGTGACTAACCATTATAATGCCAGGATTAAAATTTTTAGATCAGATAATGGTGGAGAGTACACAAGCCATGCCTTCAAACAACACTTAGCAAACCATGGGATAGTCCATCAAACCAGCTGCCCATACACTCCTCAGCAAAATGGAGTTGCTGAAAGAAAGAATAGGCACTTAATGGAAGTGGCCCGGTCTATGATGTTCCACACAAGTGTTCCCAAGAGATTTTGGGGAGATGCTGTGGTTTCAGCATGCTATTTGATCAACCGAATGCCAACAAAAATTTTGGATGATCACTCTCCATTTGAGGTATTAAACAACTCTAAACCCGCCATTAACCACTTACGTGTGTTTGGGTGTGTTTGTTTTGTATTAATCCCAGGAGAACAAAGAAACAAGTTGGAAGCTAAAAGTGTGAAGAGCATGTTCATTGGATACTCCACAACACAAAAAGGTTACAAATGCTTTGTTCCAGAAACAAGGAAGATTCTAGTCTCAAGGGACGTGAAGTTTGTTGAAACAAAAGGGTTCTATGATGAGAAGAACTGGAAAGAATTGGAGAATCTATCATCCTCATCATCAGACCGAGCTAGCAATTTGAGAAAAATCTTGGAGAACCTTGGATTACATCAGCGAGAAGCTAGTACAAGCACATCTCAATCAAATGAAGAAACTATACCCTTTGATCCTGAGGGAGGCAATAACCAAGAGGATCCAGTAGTGGCTCAACAAGACTCAACAATTCATGATCAAAATGAATCAGAAGTTCGCAATGAAGCGGTTCATGATCAAAGTGAAGGGAGTCCGGAAAGTCAAGAAGAAGCTCAAACCTCAGATTCTGACTTTGAAGGGCCAGAACCTCAAGTTCAAGATCAAGAAGAGGGTTTAAGGAGAAGTACAAGACAAAGGTTTGGACCAGACATTGGAAGCAAACCCGAGTGTACTACAACAACAAGGCAGTTGCTCATCCCATTCAAGCTGTTTGCACTCTAGCTCATTTCCCATTGGAACATCAAGCCTACATGGGCAAGTTGGATGAAGCTGAGATTCCAACAACCTATGAAGAAGCCAAGGAGCTTAAAGTATGGAGAGATGCTGTTGGTGAAGAAAAGAAAGCTATGGAAATCAACCACACTTGGGATGAAGCTGAACTGCCAAAAGGGAAGAAAGCCGTAAGCTCTAGATGGATCTTCACTATCAAGTATAGAAGTGATGGAGAAATAGAGCGTTACAAGGCTAGGCTGGTGGCTAGAGGATTTACTCAAACCTATGGAGAGGACTACCTTGACACATTTGCACATGTGGCAAAACTTCATACGGTAAGAGTTATTTTATCCTTAGCTACTAACTTGAAATGGGATCTTTGGCAGATGGACGTCAAGAATGCATTCTTGCAAGGGGAACTAGAGGATGAAGTCTACATGACTCCACCACCAGGCTTGGAGGACTCAATTGCACCAGGAAAGGTGTTGAGACTGAAGAAAGCAATCTATGGACTGAAGCAATCTCCTCGAGCATGGTACCACAAGTTGAGTACAACACTCAAGAGTAAAGGCTTCAAGAAGTCCGAGGCAGATCATACACTTTTCACCTTGCAAAGCCAAGAAGGTATTGTAGTCATTCTCATTTATGTGGATGATATTATCATCTCTGGGAATGACAAGGTAGGTGTTAAAGATACAAAAGCATATTTAAAATCTGTGTTTGATATTAAAGATCTTGGAGAGTTGAAATATTTTCTAGGGATTGAAGTCTATAGGTCCAATGAAGGACTCTTCTTATCCCAAAGGAAGTACACTCTTGATCTATTGGCTGGGGTAGGAAAGCTAGGAGCCAAACCAGCAAAGACTCCCTTAGAAGAAGGATACAAAGTCATACGAGAGGGGGAGCTTGAAGATAAACCTTTTGAAGATGTCAAGCAATATCGGAGAATGGTTGGTAAGTTGATTTATCTTACCATAACTCGTCCTGATTTGTGTTTTGCTGTGAACCAGGTGAGTCAACTGTTAGATTTTAGAGATTATAAATGAAAGATTTGAGATAAATTAGAAGGAAAACCATAGTAGAACATTAGAGAAGAATTTCTTATTGATCTTTGTGAATTACATAGCATATTTATAGGAGAATTACAAGGGAACCTAGGTTTAACTTTAATTTGAACCAGCCAATAGGAGAGTAGTCTTGGGAGCGCCCTTGACCATGCCAGCCTGTTCCAGCCTGGTTCCAGCCCCTTCCTTGACCAAATGGATAAGAAGGAAGACCAAGGACAAGCCCCAATGCACCTGGACGCTCTAGTGACTTGGTGCATGATCCAAACATTGCCCAGCTTCTAGAAGACTCTAGAAGACTCTCCAAGACTCTCCAAGACTTTCTTAAACGTTCCGGAGGCTCCCTTAGGTCGTACGATCTTGTACGGTCTTGTACGGCCTTGTACGGATCCGTACAGACTTGTACGGACTTGTACGGATCCGTACGGACTTGTACGGACACCCAAATCCAACCATCTTCCCTAAGCTCCCTTGATGATATGCTTGATTAATACTCCCCCTCAAACTTAGCCGGAGTGTCGGAATGAAGGCTAAGTTTGGGAACCGGGACTACCACCTCATTAAAAACCTTACCAAGGAAAACCCAGTGGGACAAAACCTTGGGAAGGGAAAATGAGTGTGGTCTTCCCGGAACAGGCAAGTATTATCAAGGATGAGTAAGGTCTACTAACCCAAGTTTGCTATGGATGTGGTTGCAAACTTTGAGGCTAGCAGCCTTGGTGAAGATGTCAGCCAGCTGGTCTTCACTCTTGGTGTAGCATGGAAGTATCACTCCTTCTATGATCTTCTCTCTAACCTTGTGGCAGTCGATCTCAATGTGCTTGGTCCTCTCGTGAAATACTGGATTCGTTGCTATATGAATGGCTGCCTGATTGTCATAATGCATCGTGATAGGACTTGAAGTTTCTATGCCGAGATCTTTGAGAAGTGCTTTCAACCAAACTAATTCATTTGTCAGCTTCCTCATTGCTCTATATTCTGACTCTGCACTCGAGCATGACACAACCTTCTGCTTCTTAGACTTCCAAGTCACTAGATTGCCTCCAATGAAAGTACAGTAGCCAGTTGTGGACTTTCTATCCATAGTGTCTCCAGCATAGTCTGCATCGCAATATCCAACTATCTCAGTGTTGCCATTCTTCCCCATCCAGATTCCTTGGCCTGGTGATCCTTTGATGTATCTCAAAATTCTTTCCACCATGTTCCAATGATGCACGGTTGGTTCTTTCATATGTTGGCTAACCTGATTCACAGCAAAACATAAGTCAGGCCGTGTAATAGTCAAGTAGATGAGCTTACCAACTAGGCGCCGATATTGTGCTGGGTCTTCAAATGGCTTGTCAAGCGGATCATCTTCTTTCTCCCCCTTTCTCTTGACCTTGTAGCCATCTTCAAGTGGAGTCTTAGCTGGTTTGGATCCTAGCTTTCCTGTCTCCTGCAATAAATCAAGAGAATATTTCCTTTGTGATAGAAATAGGCCTTCCGTGGATCGGCATATCTCTATCCCTAGGAAATACTTGAGTTCTCCCAAGTCCTTGATATCAAAAACAGACTTAAGGAAGGATTTGGTTTCTTGAACCCCAACTTGATCACTACCTGAGATGATCAAGTCATCCACATAAACCAATACCACAATAAGCCCACGGGAGTTCTGGTGAGTGAACAAGGTATGGTCAGCTTCTGACCGGCTAAATCCTCGAGCAACAAGAGTGAAGCTCAGTTTATGATACCAGGCCCTCGGTGATTGCTTTAATCCATAAATTGCCTTTCTTAACCTTAAGACTTTTCTGGGGCTGATTGTGTGCTCTAATCCGGGTGGTGGAGTCATGTACACTTCTTCTTCCAATTCTCCTTGAAGAAAGGCGTTCTTCACGTCCATTTGCCATAGATCCCATGATAGATTTGTGGCTAAGGACAAGATAACCCTAACTGTGTGAAGCTTTGCCACGGGCGCAAAGGTATCGGTATAATCAGCTCCATATGTCTGGGTGAAACCTCTGGCTACCAATCTGGCTTTGTACCGCTCAATCTCCCCATTAGATTGATATTTTATTGTAAATACCCACTTGGAACTTACTGCCTTCTTTCCCTTTGGAAGCTCCGTTTCATCCCAAGTATGATTCTTATCCATTGCTCCTATCTCAGCATCCACCGCAGCTAACCATTCTTTGTGTTCTTTTGCTTCTTCATAGGAGCTCGGAATTTGGTGTTGATCAATCTTCCCAAGGAATGCTTGGTGTTCTGATGGCAAGAGGGCAAGAGAACAGACCGCTTGGAGAGGATGAGCCACGGCTTGGCTGTTGTAATAGACCCTTGTTTGTTTCCAATGATCTGGTCCATACTTCAGCCTTGTGCTTCTTCTAAGCTGAGGAGCACTAATTTCTTCACTCTCATGGTCTTGACTAACCATTGGCTCCATTCCTCCAGTGACTTCTTCTACATGATGAGCTTGTTCTTGATTACCATTATCTAAGTTGTTTGCTTCCTCTTCATTGTTATTTTCGGAATTTGGTCCTCCTTGCGGTTCCTGCTCCGGTTGCTCTTGATGAGAGTCCCTTGGAGCAGGATTTCCCAGATGATTGAGTATGAACTCTAAGCTGCCGGCTCTATCTGAAGGAGAGCGGGCTAGGTCTTTAACATTATCCCAATTCTGCTTCTTGTCAAAGTATCCTTGGTTTTCTATGAACTTCATGTCTCTTGAAACCAGGGTACACTTCCGGATGGGGTCATAACACTTATACCCCTTTTGAGTAGTAGAATAGCCTATGAATACACATCTTGTGCTTTTGGCTTCTAGTTTGTCCCTCTGAGTACCTGGGACAAATACAAAACACAAACATCCAAGAACCCGTAAGTGATTGATAAAGGGTTTATTGTGATTTAAAACTTCAAAGGGAGAGACGTCCTTTAGGACTCTTGTTGGAATTCGGTTGATAAGATAGCAGGCCGTCATGACTGCATCTCCCCAGAAGTTTCTTGGCAGGTTGGAATGGAACATCATGGCTCTAGCTACTTCCATGAGATGCCTATTCTTTCTTTCAGCTACACCATTTTGTTGAGGTGTGTATGGGCAGCTTGTTTGGTGGATTATTCCATGCTTAGCTAAGTGTTCTTTGAATTTGTGGCTTGTATATTCCCTTCCATTATCCGTTCTAGTACCTTAACATTTGTTTTGAATTGATTAGTAATGTAGTTCTGAAAATTAATGAAAGCGTCAAATACTCTATCTTTAGATGGCATTAAGGTGATCCAAGTGTATTTCGACTTTTCATCAATAAATGTCACAAAGTACTTATTATTATCTCTTGATAAACATGGGGAAGTCCATACATCCGAGTGGACCAAATCAAAACATTTTTCATATATGGTAGAGGACTTAGGAAATACACTTTTACAATGTTTTCCTAAAATACAAGACTCACAAACCGAGTTATTAAACGAAATATTAGGCAATATTATTTCCAAGGCACGCGAGTGAGGATGTCCCAATCTAGCGTGCCATATTTGTTGAGAATATGGATGAGAAGGCATACATGGGAAGTAGCAATGTGAGTTCACATAATAACAAAGGCAAGGAGCTGGAGTGCATAGCAAGTATCTGGGAACTTGGCGAATGCTCTAAGACTAAGGGAGAAGTGCCGTATGCAACAAGTAAGGAAAAGAGTGGAGCTGATGATTTAATGAGTGGCAAAACTAGACATTGGGATGTAACTAGAAGGAAGGATTCTTGGTTGAATTCTAAGCAGATCAAAGGGTTGAAAAACCAAGAAGAAGCACATGAGGAGCCATTGGGTAAAGGCAAGCTCCATGCTCCTCACCCAAAGAAGAAACACGCCCAGGCCTTGATCTTAGCATGTTTAACCATTTTAGGAAGTCAAGGGTGTTAGTCTTTTACCCATTGTAAATTCCTGTGTCTTGTTTTCAAATTTTTCTCTTACATGTATGCACATTCAAACCGAGCTCAATTGATAGAATAACAAGAAAAAATATTCCAGAAATCTCTCTCAGCCATCTTCAATCTCATTGAGTTCTTGATATTTTCTAATTCTAGTTTATTCTCCTTAAAATCAACATGGTATCAGAGCATGTTTAGAGATCCTTGAAAATCTTCTAAACTGTTTCTTTCTCATCTAAAACTTTCTCTCTCAGATTTTTTTTCTTGTTCCCTTATTTCTCTCCATATTCTCAAGCTGGTTGTTGAAGATAAGAAAGAAAACCTATGGAGATGCAGAAACAAGTTGTACTGCCGCTTGTCTTCAATGGGAGCAACTACTTGCTGTGGTCAAGGACTACAAGAACTGCTCTAAGAAGCAGAGGTCTATGGAGTTATGTGGAAACTCCAAAGGAGGTAGCTGGAGAAGGAGTAGCGGGTGATGGCGTTGTGAAGGGGCAGAAGTGGGAGCAAGAAGACCAACAAGTTCTTGCAGTGCTCCAGAGCTCTCTAGAGCCATCAATACTCGCTGCTTACTCCTACTGTGAGACAGCCAAGGAGCTGTGGGACACATTCAAAGGAGTGTATGGAGACATCTCAAACATTTCTAGGATTTTTGAGGTGAAGAAAGCGTTGAATGACCTTCAGCAAGATGGAAAGGCATTCAAGGATCTATTTGGGGTATTTAGAGGCTTATGGGCTGAGCTTGAGATGCTCAGGCCAGCAACAAATGACCCCAAGGAATTGAATGAGAGGAGGGAACAGGACCAGGTGTTTGGGCTACTACTCACGTTAAATGAGTCCTACAAGAGCCTCATTCAACACATCCTTCGCTTTGACAAGCTTCCAACGCTGAATGAAGTCTGTCAACAGATCCAAAAGGAGGAAGGGTCTAGGGGCTTGTTCAAAGCATCAAGCGAAATGGCACATGCTGCACATAGGAGCCAACTCTATGGAGAAAGGAGGAGTCTGGAATGTGAGCATTGCAAGATGAAAGGACATACTAAGGAAAAATGCTGGACCTTGCACCCACATTTAAAGCCAGCTAGGCTAAGGGGAAATGGCCAAGGAAGTAGTCAAGGACCAAGGAACTTTGCTGGAGTAGCAAACGTGGAAAATGACAACTTGGTGAGGAAAAGCGACCTGGAAGCTCTCATCAAGAGTATTGCTAAGCTAGCTGACTCTGGTAAGGTTTTCTTTACCTCTAAAGCTAGGGAGAAGGTGATAATAGATTCTGGAGCAAGTCATAACATGATTTGTAATGCCAAGCTGTTAACAAATATTAAGCCTTGTGAAGGAAATGTTAAAGTTGCAAATGGAAAAGAGGTTCAAATAGAAGGAATTGGAGACCTAAAAGTGTTTAGGAAAAATACTAAGGCCTTATACATTCCGGAATTCACATCTAACTTACTCTCGGTATATAAAGCAACTAAGGATCTAGATTGCAAAGTTATTTTTGGATCTAATGATGTTGAGTTTCAGGATAATGAGACTAAGGAAGTAATCGGAGTAGGGAATGTGGAAGGTGGTTTGTATTTGCTGAATAAAGAAGATGGAGTGATGGAGTCGTTTGCGGTTAGTCTGGTTGGTTCAAGCCCTTTATGGCACTCACGCCTTGGTCATCCAAGTCACAAGGTGCTCAGCATGGTCCTGCCCAACCTCACCTTACCTAATAAGGAGTGTGAAGCATGTGTCTTAGGGAAGCATTGTAGGAAAGTGTTTCCGGAATCTACTACTGTGTATGAGAAGTGTTTTGAGTTGATACATTCTGATGTGTGGTCAGCCCCCTGTACTTCAAAAGATCAATATAAGTATTTCGTGTCTTTCATTGATCAAAGGTCAAAGTACACTTGGGTAACTCTAATGAGCTCTAAGGATCAAGTATTTGAATCATTTCAAAAATTCTACAATTATACACTGAATCAGTTTGGTACAAAGATCAAGATCCTTAGGAGTGATAATGGTGGAGAATATATGAGTAATAGATTCAAGAAGTTGCTGGATGACAATGGGATAATTCACCAGACCTCTTGTGCATACACACCTCAGCAGAATGGAGTTTCCGAGAGAAAGAATAGACATTTGCTGGAGGTGGCTAGAAGTATGATGTTTCATAGAGGCGTGCCTAAGAGTTTTTGGGGAGATGCTGTGATGGCGGCATGCTATGTGATTAATCGTTTACCCACAGAAAGTCTGAGCCACAAGTCTCCATTTGAAATTTTGAATGGAGTAAAGCAAAGCATTGATCACCTAAGAGTTTTCGGGTGTAAATGCTATGTCTTTACCCCTGATGCACTAAGGAGTAAACTTGAGCCAAAAAGCATCAAATGTATTTTTGTGGGATACTCAAGCACTCAGAAGGGATACAAGTGTTTCCATCCAGAAACTAATAGGATATATGTGTCAAGAGAGGTGCGTTTTGATGAGAATTGTGGGTATTTTGAAGAAAAAAAATGGGAGGATTTAGATGACATTGTGAGCTCGGGCATAGACAGAGAGCGAGTGCTAAGAAGCATCTTGGCAGATGTCAATGGTTCGAATGGAGGTAATGATGAGCAAGGGATATCTCAGAATGAGCAAGGAGGTGAAGAGGAAGAAGAAGACAATGAGCAACTCTCATCGGATACAAGCTCACTACCAAGGGATTCCGAACTGGTTGAAGAATCAGAACTTGCAAGTGGTGAGGGGGAGTCTGAACATGAAGAAGTTGAGGTAACTCAAGAACCCCCTCTAAGAAGAAGCCAACGGATAAGGCATGGCCCGGAAAATTGGAAAAACACTAGGGTGTATTACAATGGATTAGCTACGGTTCAACAAGAGCATATAGGATCTGAGGTGAAGTCTACCGTAGGTGAGGGATGTTCTGGGCGTACGGCAGACTTTGATTCTGAACCTATAGGCGACAGCATCCCTCCCTTACCAAGTAGATCATGTACTTCAAAGAGAAGAAAATTAACCGTAAGTGACATAAAATATCCTATTGAAGCATATAGTTCAGTGTCCTATTTAGGTGCTGAGCAGCAAGCTTACCTCACCAAGATTGATGAACATCAAGTCCCAGCATCATATGAGGAAGCATGTAGAGACGAGAGATGGGTTAAAGCCATGGAAGAAGAGATCAGCTCTATGGTGAGAAACAATACATGGAATTTGACTGAGCTGCCAAGAGGGAAGAAGCTAGTGGGATGTAGATGGGTTTATACTATCAAGTATAAAAGCAATGGTGAAGTCGAGAGATACAAAGCGAGACTAGTGGCAAAGGGATACACACAAGTCTATGGAGAAGATTATACAGAAACTTTTGCTCCGGTGGCAAAATTGCATTCGGTAAGGGTTCTCCTATCCATTGCGGTTAACTTGTCATGGGAGTTATGGCAAATGGATGTAAAAAATGCCTTTTTACAAGGAGACCTAGAAGAGGAAGTCTTTATGGCTCTTCCACAAGGATATGGTACAGGTACAAATCAGGTCTGTGAATTGAAGAAAGCTATTTATGGGTTGAAACAATCCCCGAGGGCCTGGTACCAAAGACTGAGCAGATGCTTGCTGGAGAAGGAATTTGTGAAGTCGGAAGCTGATCATACTCTATTCACCAAGATGAGTAAAGAGGGGCTAGTGGCTGTTCTTATCTATGTAGATGATATCATCATCACCGGAAGTGATGTTGAAGGAGTTAAAAGGACCAAGGTAATTCTGAGCTCCACGTTTGATATAAAAGATTTGGGAGAGCTGAGGTATTTCTTGGGCATTGAGATGATCAGAGAGCCAAATGGGATGTTTATATCACAAAGGAAGTATGTGATTGACTTACTAAAGGAAACCGGCAAGTTAGGGTCGAAGCCAGCAAAAACGCCCATTGAAGAAGGCTATCAAGATGTGAGTAAGGAGGAAATGTGGCCTGATGTCAAGCAATATCAAAGGTTAGTTGGAAAACTAATCTACTTAACTATAACTCGGCCGGATATATGCTTTGCCGTGAATAGGGTGAGCCAGCACATGCAAGCTCCAAAAGCACACCATTGGAGCATGGTGGAGAGAATACTTAGGTATCTCAAGGGGAACCCTGGAAAGGGAATATGGTTGAGTCGCAATGAAAATACTGAATTGGAAGCCTATTGTGATTCAGACTATGCTGGAGACAAACAAGATAGAAAATCTACAACTGGGTATTGCACATTTGTAGGAGGAAATCTTGTCACTTGGAGGAGTAAAAAACAGAAGGTAATTGCATTGTCAAGTGCTGAAGCTGAGTATAGAGCAATGAAGGAAGTCACAAAGGAGATGATATGGCTGAAGGCTCTTCTCAAGGATTTGGGTATTCAAGAAACCAAACCAATGACCCTTTATTGCGATAACCAAGCCGCAATACACATAGCTTCAAATCCAGTGTTTCATGAGAGAACGAAACACATTGAAGTGGATTGTCACTTCATCCGGGGCAAGATTCAAGATGGGCTAATAATCCCTAAGTTTGTGAAGAGTGGAGACCAGGTGGCAGACATCTTCACAAAGGCTACTTCCCTAAATATATGTGAGTATATCCATGACAAGATAGGCTTAAAGGACCCCTACCAGCCTATCTTGAGGGGGAGTGTTGAGAATATGGATGAGAAGGCATACATGGGAAGTAGCAATGTGAGTTCACATAATAACAAAGGCAAGGAGCTGGAGTGCATAGCAAGTATCTGGGAACTTGGCGAATGCTCTAAGACTAAGGGAGAAGTGCCGTATGCAACAAGTAAAGAAAAGAGTGGAGCTGATGATTTAATGAGTGGCAAAACTAGACATTGGGATGTAACTAGAAGGAAGGATTCTTGGTTGAATTCTAAGCAGATCAAAGGGTTGAAAAACCAAGAAGAAGCACATGAGGAGCCATTGGGTAAAGGCAAGCTCCATGCTCCTCACCCAAAGAAGAAACACGCCCAGGCCTTGATCTTAGCATGTTTAACCATTTTAGGAAGTCAAGGGTGTTAGTCTTTTACCCATTGTAAATTCCTGTGTCTTGTTTTCAAATTTTTCTCTTACATGTATGCACATTCAAACCGAGCTCAATTGATAGAATAACAAGAAAAAATATTCCAGAAATCTCTCTCAGCCATCTTCAATCTCATTGAGTTCTTGATATTTTCTAATTCTAGTTTATTCTCCTTAAAATCAACAATATTGCATTAGAACTACTAGCTAAGCATGAATTAAAACTTGATAAAGTAGGATTGTTTGAAGAATCTTCTAAGATGTATAAGTCTCCTTTTGTGTTTCCTTCTCCAAGAACCCTTCCGGTCTTAATATCCTGAAAATGGAAACTATTAGGCCCAAAGATAGCATAAGCATCAAGATCAGTAGTAGCTCTCTTAACCGATACAAGATTCGAAGTGAAAGATGGCATGTAGAAAGCTTGAGATTCTTTGTCAAATAGTCTTAAACTTCCTATCCCTTTAACCGGTATTTTATCACCATTAGCAATCACTACATTTCCACTAGCAGTTTTAATGTTACAAATCAAATTTGGATTACTAATCATGTGATGAGAAGCTCCGGAATCAATAACAAGAGAAGTGCTAGTTTTAGTAGGTTTAGTAGCAAAGTAGGTGATACCGGACTCCTTTAGTGCAGCAATGGATCGAATGAGTGCCTCTAGGTCTGACTTGCGCACCACGTCATTCGAGTATGCTACCATGGCCATCTCATCTCCTTGCTTTGAGTTTTCGGTTTGAGGTTGTTTGGTTGCGGTTGAGGAGCTTAGCGCTTCTTGTTCTTGATGAGCTTGAAACTTCCTTAGTTTAAACTCCCTTGGTTGCCAATCTTTGGGCTTGAGATGTGGATGAAGGATCCAGCAATCCTCCCTTGTATGACCATCTTTCTTGCAATGATCGCATGTTTTCCTATTCTTGCCTTTGTAGCCATGACTTGGTTGGTAATTGCCTTTATTAGCCGTTGGGAGTTCTTGTTTTCTACTAAAGAGACCAAAGGACCCTTGTTCCTTTTGAATTTGTGCATAAACTACATCGAGGCTAGGGAGCTTCTCCGATCTCAAGATGTGTTTTATGAGGTCATTAAATGCCGGATTGAGTGTGAGAAGTAAACCAAAGACCTTATCTTGTTCTCTCTTTTCTTCAATGATTGAAAAATCCTTAGTGCTTGGACGTAACATCTCTAATTCAGCCCAAAGAGATCTAAATTTCCCAAAGTGTTGAGTAAATTCTAGATCCTATTGGTTGAGATTGTTGATTGCCCTTTTCACTTCAAAGACCCGGGTCAAGTTGGAGACGTTCCCGTAAACATTCTGTAATGTATCCCAAAGCTCCTTTGCCGTGTCACAATAGGAGTATGCCTCTAGGATTGATGTGTCTAGTGAGTTTTGAAGGAGACCCAACACCGTTTGGTCCTCTTGAAACCATTTGATTTCCTCCTCGGTCTTGGTCTCATTTTCTTCATCTTGTGTGTCTTCTTTTGGGTTTTGTGTGATCTCAATGTGTCTCCACAAACCTCTTCCACACAAAGCAGTCTTTGTTGTTCTTGCCCACAGCAAGTAATTGATCCCTTTGAGTGTAACCGGAATGATCATGGTTTTTAGATTTTCCATGATCTTCTTGGTGTTTAATCACAAAGCTAGCAACTTTCTCAACTCAGCACCAATGGATTTGAGGAATTTCTCTCAGAGAGAAATGAAGCTAGCAACGTGAAAAGAAGAAAAAGAAGTGAAAATCACAAAGCTAGCAACTTTCTCAACTCAGCACCAATGGATTTGAGGAATTTCTCTCAGAGAGAAATGAAGCTAGCAGTGTGAGAAAGGAGAAAATAAAGAATAAAAGCTTGGAGAATGACTAGAAATGACAAGAACTGATGGAGAATAATGGAGAATAATTAAGAATAAAGCGGAATAGATAGGAGCAAGATCAATGCTCTGATACCATGTTAGATTTTAGAGATTATAAATGAAAGATTTGAGATAAATTAGAAGGAAAACCATAGTAGAACATTAGAGAAGAATTTCTTATTGATCTTTGTGAATTACATAGCATATTTATAGGAGAATTACAAGGGAACCTAGGTTTAACTTTAATTTGAACCAGCCAATAAGAGAGTAGTCTTGGGAGCGCCCTTGACCATGCCAGCCTGTTCCAGCCTGGTTCCAGCCCCTTCCTTGACCAAATGGATAAGAAGGAAGACCAAGGACAAGCCCCAATGCACCTGGACGCTCTAGTGACTTGGTGCATGATCCAAACATTGCCCAGCTTCTAGAAGACTCTAGAAGACTCTCCAAGACTCTCCAAGACTTTCTTAAACGTTCCGGAGGCTCCCTTAGGTCGTACGATCTTGTACGGTCTTGTACGGCCTTGTACGGATCCGTACGGACTTGTACGGATCCGTACGGACTTGTACGGACTTGTACGGATCCGTACGGACTTGTACGGACACCCAAATCCAACCATCTTCCCTAAGCTCCCTTGATGATATGCTTGATTAATATATGCAAGCTCCAAAAGTGCACCATTGGAGCATGGTGGATCGGATTCTCAAATATCTCAAAGGAGCTCCAGGTCAAGGCATTTGGATGGGTTGTAACAAAAGCACAGAAATTGTGGGTTATTGTGATGCTGACTGGGCTGGAGACAAAACGGATAGAAGATCCACCACTGGGTATTGCACATTCATTGGAGGTAACCTGGTCACTTGGAAGAGCAAGAAACAAAAGGTTGTGTCATGTTCAAGTGCTGAAGCTGAGTATAGAGCAATGAGGAAGCTCACAAATGAGCTAACATGGCTGAAAGCTCTTCTCAAGGATTTGGGCATTGAATCGGCAGATCCAATCACAATGCATTGTGACAACCAAGCTGCTATTCACATTGCGTCCAACTCAGTGTTCCATGAGAGGACAAAGCATATTGAAGTGGATTGTCACAAGGTGCGAGAGATGGTGGAGAAAAGGGTCATTCTTCCATGCTTTACAAGGAGTTCAGAACAATTGGCAGACATTTTTACCAAGGCAGCGAGTTTAAAAGTGTGTGAGTTCATCCATTCAAAGCTTGGACTCATAGATATGTCTCGGCCGTGATTTCCTTAGCCATGGAGTCCACACTCTTTTTCCCTTAGTATGGTTTTGTCCCATGAGGTTTTCCATACTAAGGTTTTTAATGAGGTGGGTCATCATGGTTCCAAGCTTAACCTTTGGTTTCTCTACGGTTAAGCTTGAGGGGGAGTGTTGAATAATGAGAGAATACATTAGCTTAAGACCCAAAGAAGAGAAGAGGCCTTATTCAACATATGCAAGCCCATTAAGAAGTCTTCTAGAAGGGTGAAGACTTTGGGTGCACAAGTGGGTGTCTCGGGAAGTGTAAAAAGGAAGGAGATGTGTTTGAATTTCAAATAAGAGATTGGAGGGAAATTGAATGTTGTGAAATCCTTCTTCACCTCCTAATTTCGTGGCTCTCCTCTATATATACATGTTGTACACCCTTTGTAACACTCACTCAATTCTAATGGAAACTTCTCTTTATCTCTCATTCTATTGTTTCTCTTTCAAGCACTCTCAAACTCTCTAATCTTCTATTCCGCAAATTCAACAGGTATCATAAACTGAGCTTCACTCTTGTTGCTCGAGGATTTAGCCGGTCAGAAGCCGACCATACCTTGTTCACTCACCAGAACTCCCGTGGGCTTATTGTGGTATTGGTTTATGTGGATGACTTGATCATCTCAGGTAGTGATCAAGTTGGGGTTCAAGAAACCAAATCCTTCCTTAAGTCTGTTTTTGATATCAAGGACTTGGGAGAACTCAAGTATTTCCTAGGGATAGAGATATGCCGATCCACGGAAGGCCTATTTCTATCACAAAGGAAATATTCTCTTGATTTATTGCAGGAGACAGGAAAGCTAGGATCCAAACCAGCTAAGACTCCACTTGAAGATGGCTACAAGGTCAAGAGAAAGGGGGAGAAAGAAGATGATCCGCTTGACAAGCCATTTGAAGACCCAGCACAATATCGGCGCCTAGTTGGTAAGCTCATCTACTTGACTATTACACGGCCTGACTTATGTTTTGCTGTGAATCAGGTTAGCCAACATATGAAAGAACCAACCGTGCATCATTGGAACATGGTGGAAAGAATTTTGAGATACATCAAAGGATCACCAGGCCAAGGAATCTGGATGGGGAAGAATGGCAACACTGAGATAGTTGGATATTACGATGCAGACTATGCTGGAGACACTATGGATAGAAAGTCCACAACTGGCTACTGTACTTTCATTGGAGGCAATCTAGTGACTTGGAAGTCTAAGAAGCAGAAGGTTGTGTCATGCTCGAGTGCAGAGTCAGAATATAGAGCAATGAGGAAGCTGACAAATGAATTAGTTTGGTTGAAAGCACTTCTCAAAGATCTCGGCATAGAAACTTCAAGTCCTATCACGATGCATTGTGACAATCAGGCAGCCATTCATATAGCAACGAATCCAGTATTTCACGAGAGGACCAAGCACATTGAGATCGACTGCCACAAGGTTAGAGAGAAGATCATAGAAGGAGTGATACTTCCATGCTACACCAAGAGTGAAGACCAGCTGGCTGACATCTTCACCAAGGCTGCTAGCCTCAAAGTTTGCAACCACATCCATAGCAAACTTGGGTTAGTAGATCTTACTCATCCTTGATAATACTTGCCTGTTCCGGGAAGACCACACTCTTTTTCCCTTCCCAAGGTTTTGTCCCACTGGGTTTTCCTTGGTAAGGTTTTTAATGAGGTGGTAGTCCCGGTTCCCAAACTTAGCCTTCATTCCGACACTCCAGCTAAGTTTGAGGGAGAGTATTAATCAAGCATATCATCAAGGGAGCTTAGGGAAGATGGTTGGATTTGGGTGTCCGTACAAGTCCGTACGGATCCGTACAAGTCCGTACAAGTCCGTACAAGGCCGTACAAGACCGTACGACCTAAGGGAGCCTCCGGAACGTTTAAAAAAGTCTTGGAGAGTCTTGGAGAGTCTTCTAGAGTCTTCTAGAAGCTGGGCAATGTTCGGATCATGCACCAAGTCACTAGAGCGTCCAGGTGCATTGGGGCTTGTCCTTGGTCTTCCTTCTTATCCATTTGGTCAAGGAAGGGGCTGGAACCAGGCTGGAACAGGCTGGCATGGTCAAGGGCGCTCCCAAGACTACTCTCCTATTGGCTGGTTCAAATTAAAGTTAAACCTAGGTTCCCTTGTAATTCTCCTATAAATATGCTATGTAATTCACAAAGATCAATAAGAAATTCTTCTCTAATGTTCTACTATGGTTTTCCTTCTAATTTATCTCAAAATCTCTCATTTATAATCTCTAAAATCTAACAGTCGAGAGATACAAAGCGAGACTAGTGGCAAAGGGATACACACAAGTCTATGGAGAAGATTATACAGAAACTTTTGCTCCGGTGGCAAAATTGCATTCGGTAAGGGTTCTCCTATCCATTGCGGTTAACTTGTCATGGGAGTTATGGCAAATGGATGTAAAAAATGCCTTTTTACAAGGAGACCTAGAAGAGGAAGTCTTTATGGCTCTTCCACAAGGATATGGTACAGGTACAAATCAGGTCTGTGAATTGAAGAAAGCTATTTATGGTTTGAAACAATCCCCGAGGGCCTGGTACCAAAGACTAAGCAGATGCTTGCTGGAGAAGGAATTTGTGAAGTCGGAAGCTGATCATACTCTATTCACCAATAGGAGTAAAGAGGGGCTAGTGGCTGTTCTTATCTATGTAGATGATATCATCATCACCGGAAATGATGTTGAAGGAGTTAAAAGGACCAAGGTAATTCTGAGCTCCACGTTTGATATAAAAGATTTGGGAGAGCTGAGGTATTTCTTGGGCATTGAGATGATCAGAGAGCCAAATGGGATGTTTATATCACAAAGGAAGTATGTGATTGACTTACTAAAGGAAACCGGCAAGTTAGGGTCGAAGCCAGCAAAAACGCCCATTGAAGAAGGCTATCAAGATGTGAGTAAGGAGGAAATGTGGCCTGATGTCAAGCAATATCAAAGGTTAGTTGGAAAACTAATCTACTTAACTATAACTCGGCCGGATATATGCTTTGCCGTGAATAGGGTGAGCCAGCACATGCAAGCTCCGAAAGCACACCATTGGGGCATGGTGGAGAGAATACTTAGGTATCTCAAGGGGAACCCTGGAAAGGGAATATGGTTGAGTCGCAATGAAAATACTGAATTGGAAGCCTATTGTGATTCAGACTATGCTGGAGACAAACAAGATAGAAAATCTACAACTGGGTATTGCACATTTGTAGGAGGAAATCTTGTCACTTGGAGGAGTAAAAAACAGAAGGTAATTGCATTGTCAAGTGTTGAGGCTGAGTATAGAGCAATGAAGGAAGTCACAAAGGAGATGATATGGCTGAAGGCTCTTCTCAAGGATTTGGGTATTCAAGAAACCAAACCAATGACCCTTTATTGCGATAACCAAGCCGCAATACACATAGCTTCAAATCCAGTGTTTCATGAGAGAACGAAACACATTGAAGTGGATTGTCACTTCATCCGGGGCAAGATTCAAGATGGGCTAATAATCCCTAAGTTTGTGAAAAGTGGAGACCAGGTGGCAGACATCTTCACAAAGGCTACTTCTCTAAATATATGTGAGTACATCCATGACAAGATAGGCTTAAAGGATCCCTACCAGCCTATCTTGAGGGGGAGTGTTGAGAATATGGATGAGAAGGCATACATGGGAAGTAGCAATGCGAGTTCACATAATAACAAAGGCAAGGAGCTGGAGTGCATAGCACATATCTGGGAACTTGGCGAATGCTCTAAGACTAAGGGAGAAGTGTCGTATGCAACAAGTAAGGAAAAGAGTGGAGCTGATGATTTAATGAGTGGCAAAACTAGACATTGGGATGTAACTAGAAGGAAGGATTCTTGGTTGAATTCTAAGCAGATCAAAGGGTTGAAAAACCAAGAAGAAGCACATGAGGAGCCATTGGGTAAAGGCAAGCTCCATGCTCCTCACCCAAAGAAGAAACACGCCCATGCCTTGATCTTAGTGTTGAGAATATGGATGTGAAGGTCTGTGCACGTGAAAGGAGAGGGGACAATATCAAAGGGAAAGAGTTAGCATGTATAGCAAGTGTGTTGGAATATGGTGAAAGCTCAGGAGTAAAAAGAGAAGGTATACCATGCATTGCACATGAAATAAAGCACCAATGAGTAGCTAAGATCAACTAAAATGAGACCAAACAAGAAGTGGAGAAGGAACTGAATTGGTTGAAGCAGACCAGTTTTTTCTCACTCAGCACAAGTGGAGCAAGTTGCAAAGAGGAGTAGGTGGGAGCAGTTGGGAGAAGCATGGCTCGCCTATACTTGTGTAGAGGTGTTGGTGAGATATTTTTCACTCAATAATTCATGTAAATCGTGCATATATGTGTATGGGATTGTAAGGAAACATTACACACGAAATTATAAACTTCTATTCATCATCTTTATCACTCCTATCTTCTAATCTTCCTCCCTTAAAATCATCTTCATATCCTCTAAAATCTACATGGTATCAGAGCACTTAAGGTCCTAAACAAGATCTTAAACTCATTCATATCTCTCAAACATTTCAAATCACTCTGTTTTCTTTCTGTTTCGTGTGTACTATTCACTAAAAATTTCAAGTCATGGAAAGCTCCAAGAATATGGTTCTACCAGTTATTCTCAAGGGGAATAACTATATTTTGTGGTCAAGGACCACAAAGACAGTCCTAAGAGGAAGAGGGCTGTGGGAGTATGTTGATAGCTTGGTGGGAAATGCTGAAGAAGGAAGGGCTGAAGAGGGCAGTATGATGGAGAGGAAGCGGGAGCAAGAAGATGCTCAAGTCTTGGCTGCACTTCAAAGCTCCCTTGAGCCATCTATTCTGGCGGCCTATTCATACTGTGAGAATTCCAAGGAGCTGTGGGAGACGCTCAAGGGAGTTTATGGAGACATCTCAAACATTTCAAGGATCTTTGAGGTGAAGAAGGCATTGAATGACCTTCAGCAGAATGGGAAGGCGTTCAAGGACTTGTTTGGGGAGTTTAGAGGGTTGTGGGCAGAGCTGGAAATGCTTAGACCTACAACAAACGACCCAAAGGAGTTGAATGAGAGGAGAGAGCAAGATCAAGTGTTTGGTCTCTTACTCACACTTGATGACTCTTACAAGGGACTCATTCAGCATATCCTTCGATTTGACAAGCTTCCAACATTAAATGAAGTGTGTCAACAAGTTCAGAAAGAGGAAGGTGCTAGAGTGTTGTTTAAACCCGCTAGTGAGATGGCGCATGTGGTGCAAAGAAGTTTTGGGCATGGAGAAAGGAGAGCTGTTGAGTGTAGCCATTGTAGGATGAAAGGGCACACTAAGGAGAAGTGCTGGACACTTTACCCGCACTTGAAACCAGCCCGGCTAAGAGGAAATGGCCAGGGAAGAAGTCAAGGCTCTAGGAACTTTGCGGGTGTAACTAGCATGGAAGGAGACCAATTGGTGAGGAAGAGCGATTTGGAGGGCCTCATCAAGAGTATCTCAAAGCTAGCGGAATCTGGTAAGGGTTTCTTTACCTCTAAGGCTAAGAGAAACGTGATAATAGATTCTGGAGCAAGTCATAATATGATTTGTGATGCTAAGTTGCTGGAGAATGTAGAACCTCATAAGGGTAGTGTTAGGATAGCAAACGGGAAAGAAGTTCCAATAGAGGGTGTTGGGGACTTAGAAGTGTTTGGGAAGAGAACTAAAGCCTTATATATCCCAGAATTTACTTCGAATTTACTATCAGTGTTGAATTTGCGGAATAGAAGATTAGAGAGTTTGAGAGTGCTTGAAAGAGAAACAATAGAATGAGAGATAAAGAGAAGTTTCCATTAGAATTGATTAAGTGTTACAAAGGGTGTACAACATGTATATATAGAGGAGAGCCACGAAATTAAGAGGTGAAGAAGGGTTTCACAACATTCAAATTTCCCTCCAATCTCTTATTTGAAATTCAAAGACATCTCCTTCCTTTTCACACTTCCTGAGACACCCACTTGTGCACCCAAAGTCTTCACCCTTCTAGAAAACTTCTTAATGGGCTTGCATATGTTGAATAAAACCTCTTCTCTTCTTTGGGTCTTAAGCTAATGTATTCTCTCATTATTCAACACTCCCCCTCAAGCTTAACCGTAGAGAAACCAAAGGTTAAGCTTGGAACCATGATGACCCACCTCATTAAAAACCTTAGTATGGAAAACCTCATGGGACAAAATCATACTAAGGGAAAAAGAGTGTGGACTCCATGGCTAAGGAAATCATGGCCGGGACATATCTATGAGTCCAAGCTTTGAATGGATGAACTCACACACTTTTAAACTCGCTGCCTTAGTAAAAATGTCTGCCAGTTGTTCTGAACTTCTTGTAAAGCATGGAAGAATGATCCTTTTCTCCACCATCTCTCGCACCTTGTGACAATCCACTTCAATATGTTTTGTCCTCTCATGGAACACTGAGTTGGACGCAATGTGAATAGCAGCTTGGTTGTCACAATGCATTGTGATTGGATCTGGCGATTCAATGCCCAAATCCTTGAGAAGAGCTTTCAGCCATGTTAGCTCGTTTGTGAGCTTCCTCATTGCTCTATACTCAGCTTCAGCACTTGAACATGACACAACCTTTTGTTTCTGGCTCTTCCAAGTGACCAGGTTACCTCCAATGAATGTGCAATACCCAGTGGTGGATCTTCTATCCGTTTTGTCTCCAGCCCAGTCAGCATCACAATAACCCACAATTTCTGTGCTTTTGTTGCAACCCATCCAAATGCCTTGACCTGGAGATCCTTTGAGATATTTGAGAATCCGCTCCATCATGCTCCAATGGTGCACTTTTGGAGCTTGCATATGTTGACTCACCTGGTTCACAGCAAAACACAAATCAGGACGAGTTATGGTAAGATAAATCAACTTACCAACCATTCTCCGATATTGCTTGACATCTTCAAAAGGTTTATCTTCAAGCTCCCCCTCTCGTATGACTTTGTATCCTTCTTCTAAGGGAGTCTTTGCTGGTTTGGCTCCTAGCTTTCCTACCTCAGCCAATAGATCAAGAGTGTACTTCCTTTGGGATAAGAAAAGTCCTTCATTGGACCTATAGACTTCAATCCCTAGAAAATATTTCAACTCTCCAAGATCTTTAATATCAAATACAGATTTTAAATATGCTTTTGTATCTTTAATACCTACCTTGTCATTCCCCGAGATGATAATGTCATCCACATAAATGAGAATGACTACAATACCTTCTTGGCTTTGCAAGGTGAAAAGTGTATGATCTGCCTCGGACTTCTTGAAGCCTTTACTCTTGAGTGTTGTACTCAACTTGTGGTACCATGCTCGAGGAGATTGCTTCAGTCCATAGATTGCTTTCTTCAGTCTCAACACCTTTCCTGGTGCAATTGAGTCTTCCAAGCCTGGTGGTGGAGTCATGTAGACTCCATCCTTTAGTTCCCCTTGCAAGAATGCATTCTTGACGTCCATCTGCCAAAGATCCCATTCCAAGTTAGTAGCTAAGGATAAAATGACTTACCGTATGAAGTTTTGCCACAGGTGCAAATGTGTCAAGGTAGTCCTCTCCATAGGTTTGAGTGAATCCTCTAGCCACCAGCCTAGCCTTGTAACGCTCTATTTCTCCATCACTTCTATACTTGATAGTGAAGATCCATCTAGAGCTTACGGCCTTCTTCCCTTTGGGCAGTTCAGCTTCATCCCAAGTGTGGTTGATTTCCATAGCTTTCTTTTCTTCACCAACAGCATCTCTCCATACTTTAAGCTCCTTGGCTTCTTCATAGGTTGTTGGAATCTCAGCTTCATCCAACTTGCCCATGTAGGCTTGATGTTCCAATGGGAAATGAGCTAGAGTGCAAACAGCTTGAATGGGATGAGCAACTGCCTTGTTGTTGTAGTACACTCGGGTTTGCTTCCAATGTTCTGGTCCAAACGTTTGTCTTGTACTTCTCCTTAAACCCCTTTCTTGAGCTTGAACTTGAGGTTCTGGCCCTTCAAAGTCAGAATCTGAGGTTTGAGCTTCTTCTTGACTTTCCGGACTCTCTTCACTTTGATCATGAACCGCTTCATTGCGAACTTCTGATTCATTTTGATCATGAATTGTTGAGTCTTGTTGAGCCACTACTAGATCCTCTTGTTTATTGCCTCCCTCAGGATCAAAGGGTATAGTTTCTTCATTTGATTGAGATGTGCTTGTACTAGCTTCTGGCTGATGTAATCCAAGGTTCTCCAAGATTTTTCTCAAATTGCTAGCTCGGTCTGATGATGAGGATGATATATTCTCCAATTCTTTCCAGTTCTTCTCATCATAGAACCCTTTTGTTTCAACAAACTTCACATCCCTTGAGACTAGAATCTTCCTTGTTTCCGGAACAAAGCATTTGTAACCTTTTTGTGTTATGGAGTATCCAATGAACATGCTCTTCACACTTTTAGCTTCCAACTTGTTTCTTTGTTCTCCTGGGATTAATACAAAACAAACACACCCAAACACACGTAAGTGGTTAATGGCGGGTTTAGAGTTGTTTAATACCTCAAATGGAGAGTGATCATCCAAGATTTTTGTTGGCATCCGGTTGATCAAATAGCATGCTGAAACCACAGCATCTCCCCAAAATCTCTTGGGAACACTTGTGTGGAACATCATAGATGGGCCACTTCCATTAAATGCCTATTCTTTCTTTCAGCAACTCCATTTTGCTGAGGAGTGTATGGGCAGCTGGTTTGATGGACTATCCCATGATGTGCTAAGTGTTGTTTGAAGGCATGGCTTGTGTACTCTCCACCATTATCTGATCTAAAAATTTTAATCTTGGCATTATAATGGTTAGTCACATATGCTTGAAATTTTCTAAATGCTTCTAGAACTCTATCTTTGGATGGAATAAGTGTTAGCCATGTATATTTTGATTTTTCATCTATGAAGGTGACAAAGTATTTATGATGTTCTCTAGATTCACATGGTGAGGTCCAAACATCAGAATGAATTAAATCAAAACACTTTTCATAGATAGTTGGAGACTTGGAAAACACAGATTTGCAATGTTTACCAAGTATACAAGCTTCACATTCATCATTTTTGAAAGAAATCCTAGGCAACAATAGTTCTAATGCTCTAGAGTGCGGATGACCTAGCCTTGCATGCCAAATTGAACTACTAACATTAGAAACATTCAGACTAAAACTACAAAATAAATTGGAGTCCGGCTTGTTATTTTCAAGAACATACAGCTCCTCCTTTGCTACTCCTTTTCCGAGTAGTTTCATGGTCTCAATATCCTGAAAGTGTACATCATTAGGACCAAATATAGCATAACAATTCAAATCAGATGTAACTTTTTTTACGGATAACAAATTTGAAGTAAATTTAGGCATGTAGAAAGCGTTTGAATCTTTTCCAAATAACCTAAGATTTCCTACTCCATCAATTGGAATATTATCTCCATTTGCTATAATGACATTACCTACAGCCGGTTTTATGTTATTCATTAGATGTGCATTGTTGAGAATATGGATGTGAAGGTCTGTGCACATGAAAGGAGAGGGGACAATATCAAAGGGAAAGAGTTAGCATGTATAGCAAGTGTGTTGGAATATGGTGAAAGCTCAGGAGTAAAAAGAGAAGGTATACCATGCATTGCACATGAAATAAAGCACCAATGAGTAGCTAAGATCAACTAAAATGAGACCAAACAAGAAGTGGAGAAGGAACTGAATTGGTTAGAAGCAGACCAGTTTTTTCTCACTCAGCACAAGTGGAGCAAGTTGCAAAGAGGAGTAGGTGGGAGCAGTTGGGAGAAGCATGGCTCGCCTATACTTGTGTAGAGGTGTTGGTGAGATATTTTTCACTCAATAATTCATGTAAATTGTGCATATATGTGTATGGGATTGTAAGGAAACATTACACACGAAATTATAAACTTCTATTCATCATCTTTATCACTCCTATCTTCTAATCTTCCTCCCTTAAAATCATCTTCATATCCTCTAAAATCTACACTTAGCATGTTTAACCATTTTAGGAAGTTAAAGGTGTTACTCTTTTAACCATTGTAAATTCCTGTGTCTTGTTGTTTGAATTTTTTCTCTTACATATATGCAATGTAAACCGAGCTGAATTGATATAATAACAAGAAAAAATATTCCAGAAATCTCTCTCAGCCATCTTCAATCTCATTGAGTTCTTGATATTTGCTAATTCTAATTTATTCTCCTTAAAATCAACAGAAGGAACCAAGAGCTAATGTCTCCCAAGAAGTGGCTGGGAATCAGGCTGGGACATCCAAGAGGGCTGAAGAAGGAGAAATGAGAGTTTTGGTGCCATATCAATAAGAATCTGAATTTGTGAGGAAATCAGATTTGGAAGCTCTCATCAAAACCTTGAAAGAGGCTGGTAGGTCTGGTAGGTCTGGTATGGTTTCTGGAAACTCTCTTCATGCTCAAAACATTTCAAAGCCTTTGATTGTAGATTCTGGTGCATCACATCATATGATAAGTGATGCACATCATATGATAAGTGATGCACATCTAATGAATAACATAAAACCGGCTGTGGGTAATGTCATTATAGCAAATGGAGATAGTATTCCAATTGATGGAGTAGGAAATCTTAGGTTATTTGGAAAAGATTCAAACGCTTTCTACATGCCTAAGTTTACTTCAAATTTGTTATCCGTAAAGAAAGTTACATCTGATTTGAATTGTTATGCTATATTTGGTCCTAATGATGTATACTTTCAGGATATTGAGACCATGAAACTACTCGGAAAAGGAGTAGCAAAGGAGGAGCTGTATGTTCTTGAAAATAACAAGCCGGACTCTAATTTATTTTGTAGTTTTAGTCTGAATGTTTCTAATGTTAGTAGTTCAATTTGGCATGCAAGGCTAGGTCATCCGCACTCTAGAGCATTAGAACTATTGTTGCCTAGGATTTCTTTCAAAAATGATGAATGTGAAGCTTGTATACTTGGCAAACATTGTAAATCTGTGTTTTCCAAGTCTCCAACTATCTATGAAAAGTGTTTTGATTTAATTCATTATGATGTTTGGACCTCACCTTGTGAATCTAGAGAACATCATAAATACTTTGTCACCTTCATAGATGAAAAATCAAAATATACATGGCTAACACTTCTTCCATCCAAAGATAGAGTTCTAGAAGCATTTAGAAAATTTCAAGCATATGTGACTAACCGTGATAATGCCGAGATTAAAAATTTTAGATCAGATAATGGTGGAGAGTACACAAGCCATGCCTTCAAACAACACTTAGCAAACCATGGGATAGTCCATCAAACCAGCTGCCCATACACTCCTCAGCAAAATGGAGTTGCTGAAAGAAAGAATAGGCACTTAATGGAAGTGGCCCGGTCTATGATGTTCCACACAAGTGTCCCCAAGAGATTTTGGGGAGATGCTGTTGTTTCAGCATGCTATTTGATCAACCGAATGCCAACAAAATTTTTGGATGATCACTCTCCATTTGAGGTATTAAACAACTCTAAACCCGTCATTAACCACTTACGTGTGTTTGTTAATCAAGCTTATCATCAAGGGAGCTTAGGGATGATGGTTGGATTTGGGTGTCCGTACAAGTCCGTACAGATCCGTACAAGTCCGTACGGATCCGTACAAGGCCGTACAAGACCGTACAACCTTAGCGAGCCTCTGGAACATTTGAGGAAGCCTTCGAGAGTCTTCTAGAAGCTTGGAAACGTTTGGACCATGCACCAAGCCACTTGAGTGTCCAGGTGCATTGGCACCTTGTCCTTGGTCTTCCTTCTTATCCATTTGGTCAAGGAAGGGGCTGGAAACAGGCTGGCATGGTCAAGGACGCCCAAAGACTACACTCCTATTGGCTGGTTCAAATTAAAGTTAAACCTAGGTTCCCTTGTAATTCTCCTATAAATATGCTATGTATTTCACAAAGATCAATAAGAAATTCTTCTCTAATATTCTACTATGGTGTTTCTTCTAGTTTATCTCAAAAGCTCTCATTTATAATCTCTAAAATCT
The DNA here is from genome assembly GCA_963922655.1 of Cardamine chenopodiifolia. Classification (NCBI taxonomy): domain Eukaryota; kingdom Viridiplantae; phylum Streptophyta; class Magnoliopsida; order Brassicales; family Brassicaceae; genus Cardamine; species Cardamine chenopodiifolia. The sequence continues at coordinate 13,422,281 of OZ000481.1, read as the reverse complement.
AACATGGTATTAGAGCATTGATCTTGCTCCTATCTATTCTGCTTTATTCTTGGTTATTCTCCATCATTCTCCATCATTCTCCATCATTTCTCCATCATTTCTCCATCAGTTCTTGTCATTTCTACTCATTCTCCACGTTTTTCTTCTTTATTTTCTCCTTTCTCACGCTGCTAGCTTCATTTCTCTCTGAGAGAAATTCCTCAAATCCATTGGTGCTGAGTTGAGAAAGTTGCTAGCTTTGTGATTTTCACTTCATTTTCTTCCTTTCACGTTGCTAGCCTCATTTCTCTCTGAGAGAAATTCCTCAAATCCATTGGTGCTGAGTTGAGAAAGTTGCTAGCTTTGTGATTAAACACCAAGAAAATCATGGAAAATCTAAAAACCATGATCATTCCGGTTACCCTCAAAGGGAATAATTACTTGCTGTGGGCAAGAACAACTAAGACTGCTTTGTGTGGAAGAGGTTTGTGGAGACACATTGAGATCACACAAAACCCTAAAGAAGACACACAAGATGAAGAAAATGAGACCAAGACCGAGGAGGAAATCAAATGGTTTCAAGAAGACCAAACGGTTTTGGGTCTCCTTCAAAACTCACTAAACCCATCAATCCTAGAGGCATACTCCTATTGTGACACTGCAAAGGAGCTTTGGGATACACTAAAGAATGTCTACGGGAACATCTCCAACTTGACCCGGGTCTTCGAAGTAAAAAGGGCAATCAACAATCTCAATCAAGAGGATCTAGAATTTACTCAACACTTTGGGAAATTTAGATCTCTTTGGGCTGAATTAGAGATGTTACGTCCAAGCACAAAGGATTTTTCAATCATTGAAGAAAGAAGAGAACAAGATAAGGTCTTCGGTTTGCTTCTCACACTCAATCCGGCATTTAACGACCTCATAAAGCATATCTTAAGATCGGAGAAGCTCCCTAGACTTGATGAAGTTTGTGCACAAATTCAAAAGGAACAAGGGTCCTTTGGTCTCTTTAGTGGTAAACAAGAACTCCCAATGGCCAATAAGGGCAATTACCAACCAAATCAAGGCTACAAAGGCAAGAATAGGAAAACATGCGATCATAACAAGAAGGATGGTCATACAAAGGAGGATTGCTGGATTCTTCATCCACATCTCAAGCCCAAAGATTGGCATCCAAGGGAATTCAAGCCAAGAAAGTTCCAAGCTCATCAAGCACAAGAAACGCCAAGCTCATCAAACTCAACAAATTAACCTCAAACCGAAAGCTTGAAGCAAGGAGATGAGATGGCCATGGTAGCATATTCAAATGACGTGGTGCGCAAGTCAGACTTAGAAGCACTCATTCGATCCATCGCCGCACTAAAGGAGTCCGGTATCACATACTTTGCTACTAAACCTAATAAGACTAGCACTTCTCTTGTTATTGATTCTGGAGCTTCTCATCACATGATTAGTAATCCAAATTTGATTAGTAACATTAAAACTGCTAGTGGAAATATAGTGATTGCTAATGGTGATAGGATACCGGTTAAAGGAATAAGAAGTTTAAAACTATTTGACAAAGAATCTCAAGCTTTCTACATGCCATCTTTCACTTTGAATCTTGTATCGGTTAAGAGAGCTACTACTGATCTTGATGCTTATGCTATCTTTGGGCCTAATAGTTTCCATTTTCAGGATATTAAAACTGGAAGGGTTCTTGGAGAAGGAAACACAAAAGGAGACTTATACATCTTAGAAGATTCTTCAAGCAATCCTACTTTATCAAGTTTTAATTCATGCATAGCTAGTAGTTCTAATGCAATATGGCACGCTAGATTGGGACATCCTCACTCGCGTGCCTTGGAAATAATATTGCCTAATATTTCGTTTAATAACTCGGTTTGTGAGTCTTGTATTTAGGAAAACATTGTAAAAGTGTATTTCCTAAGTCCTCTACCATATATGAAAAATGTTTTGATTTGGTCCACTCGGATGTATGGACTTCCCCATGTTTATCAAGAGATAATAATAAGTACTTTGTGACATTCATTGATGAAAAGTCGAAATACACTTGGATCACCTTAATGCCATCTAAAGATAGAGTATTTGACGCTTTCATTAATTTTCAGAACTACATTACTAATCAATTCAAAACAAATGTTAAGGTACTTCGAACGGATAATGGAGGGGAATATACAAGCCACAAATTCAAAGAACACCTAGCGAAGCATGGAATAATCCACCAAACGAGCTGCCCATACACACCTCAACAAAATGGTGTAGCTGAAAGAAAGAATAGACATCTCATGGAAGTAGCTAGAGCTATGATGTTCCATTCCAACTTGCCAAGAAACTTCTGGGGAGATACAGTCATGACGGCTTGCTATCTTATCAACCGAATTCCAACAAGAGTCCTAAAGGACGTCTCTCCCTTTGAAGTTTTAAATCACAATAAACCCTATATCAATCACTTACGAGTTCTTGGGTGTTTGTGTTTTGTATTTGTCCCAGGTACTCAGAGGGACAAACTAGAAGCCAAAAGCACAAGATGTGTATTCATAGGCTATTCTACCACTCAAAAGGGGTATAAGTGCTATGACCCCATCCGGAAGTGTACCCTGGTTTCAAGAGACGTGAAGTTCATAGAAAACCAAAGGTACTTTGACAAGAAACAAAATTGGGATAGCGTTAAAGACCTAGCCCGTTCTCCTTCAGATAGAACCGCCAGCTTAGAGTTCTTACTCAATCATTTGGGAAATCCGGCTCTAAGAGACTCTCATCAAGAGCAACCAGATCATCAGCCACAAGAAGGACCAAATTCTGAAAATAACAGTGAAGAAGAAGCAAACAACTTGGATAATGGTAATCAAGACCAAGCTCATCATGAAGAAGAATCCACTGGAGGAATGGAGCCAATGGTTAGTCAAGACCATGAGAGTGAAGAAATTAGTGCTCCTCAGCTTAGAAGAAGTACACGGCTGAAGTATGGACCAGATCATTGGAAACAAACAAGGGTCTATTACAACAGCCAAGTCGTGGCTCATCCTCTCCAAGCGGTTTGTTCTCTTGCCCTCTTGCCATCAGAACACAAAGCATTCCTTGGAAAGATTGATCAACACCAAATTCCGAGCTCCTATGAAGAAGCAAAAGAACACAAAGAATGGTTAGCTGCTGTGGATGCTGAGATAGGGGCAATGGATAAGAATCATACTTGGGATGAAACTGAGCTTCCAAAGGGAAAGAAGGCAGTAAGTTCCAAGTGGGTATTTACAATCAAATATCAATCTAATGGGGAGATTGAGCGGTACAAAGCCAGATTGGTAGCCAGAGGTTTCACCCAGACATATGGAGCTGATTATACCGATACTTTTGCGCCGGTGGCAAAGCTTCACACAGTTAGGGTCATCTTGTCCTTAGCCACAAATCTATCATGGGATCTATGGCAAATGGACGTGAAGAACGCCTTTCTTCAAGGAGAATTGGAAGAAGAAGTGTACATGACTCCACCACCTGGATTAGAACACTCAATCAGCCCCGGAAAAGTCCTAAGGTTAAGAAAGGCAATTTATGGTCTAAAGCAATCACCAAGGGCCTGGTATCATAAACTGAGCTTCACTCTTGTTGCTCGAGGATTTAGCCGGTCAGAAGCCGACCATACCTTGTTCACTCACCATAGCTCCCGTGGGCTTATTGTGGTATTGGTTTATGTGGATGACTTGATCATCTCAGGTAGTGATCAAGTTGGGATTCAAGAAACCAAATCCTTCTTTAAGTCTGTTTTTGATATCAAGGACTCGGGAGAGCTTAAGTATTTCCTAGGGATAGAGATATGCCGATCCTCGGAAGGCCTATTTCTATCACAAAGGAAATATTCTCTTGATTTATTGCAGGAGACAAAAAAGCTAGGATCCAAACCAGCTAAGACCCCACTTGAAGATGGCTACAAGGTCAAGAGAAAGGGGGAGAAAGAAGATGATCCGCTTGACAAGCCATTTGAAGACCCAGCACAATATCGGCGCCTAGTTGGTAAGCTCATCTATTTGACTATTACACGGCCGGACTTATGTTTTGCTGTGAATCAGGTTAGCCAACATATGAAGGAACCAACCGTGCATCATTGGAACATGGTGGAAAGAATATTGAGATACATCAAAGGTTCACCTGGCCAAGGAATTTGGATGGGGAAGAATGGCAACACTGAGATAGTTGGATACTGCGATGCGGACTATGCGGGAGACACTATGGATAGGAAGTCTACAACTGGCTACTGTACTTTCATTGGAGGCAATCTAGTAACTTGGAAGTCTAAGAAGCAGAAGGTTGTGTCATGCTCAAGTGCGGAGTCAGAATATAGAGCAATGAGGAAGCTGACAAATGAATTAGTTTGGTTGAAGGCTCTTCTCAAGGATCTTGGCATAGAAACTTCAAGTCCCATCACAATGCATTGTGACAATCAGGCAGCCATTCATATAGCAACCAATCCAGTATTTCACGAGAGGACCAAGCACATTGAGATTGACTGCCACAAAGTTAGAGAGAAGATCATAGAAGGAGTGATACTTCCATGTTACACCAAGAGTGAAGACCAGTTGGCTGACATCTTCACCAAGGCTGCTAGCCTCAAAGTTTGCAACCACATCCACAGCAAACTTGGGTTAGTAGACCTTACTCATCCTTGATAATACTTGCCTGTTCCGGGAAGACCACACTCTTTTTCCCTTACCAAGGTTTTGTCCCACTGGGTTTTCCTTGGTAAGGTTTTTAATGAGGTGGTAGTATTAATCAAGCTTATCATCAAGGGAGCTTAGGGAAGATGGTTGGATTTGGGTGTCCGTACAAGTCCATACAGATCCGTACAAGTCCGTACAAATCCGTACGGATCCGTACAAGGCCGTACAAGACCGTACAACCTTAGCGAGCCTCCGGAACATTTGAGGAAGTCTTCGAGAGTCTTCTAGAAGCTTGGAAACGTTTGGACCATGCACCAAGCCACTTGAGTGTCCAGGTGCATTGGCACCTTGTCCTTGGTCTTCCTTCTTATCCATTTGGTCAAGGAAGGGGCTGGAAACAGGCTGGCATGGTCAAGGACGCCCAAAGACTACACTTCTATTGGCTGGTTCAAATTAAAGTTAAACCTAGGTTCCCTTGTAATTCTCCTATAAATATGCTATGTATTTCACAAAGATCAATACGAAATTCTTCTCTAATATTCTACTATGGTGTTTCTTCTAGTTTATCTCAAAAGCTCTCATTTATAATCTCTAAAATCTAACAGTGTTTGGGTGTGCTTGATTTGTATTAATCCCAGGAGAACAAAAACACAAGTTGGAAGCTAAAAGTGTGAAGAGCATGTTCATTGGATACTCCACAACACAAAAAGGTTACAAATGTTCAAAGAAGATTCTAGTCTCAAGGGACGTGAAGTTTGTTGAAACAAAAGGGTTCTATGATGAGAAGAACTGGAAAGAATTGGAGAATCTATCATCCTCATCATCAGACCGAGCTAGCAATTTGAGAAAAATCTTGGAGAACCTTGGATTACATCAGCCAGAAGCTAGTACAAGAACATCTCAATCAAATGAAGAAATTATACCCTTTGATCCTGAGGGAGGCAATAAACAAGAGAATCCAGTAGTGGCTCAACAAGACTCAACAAGACTCAAAAATTCATGATCAAAATGAATCAAAAGTTCGCAATGAAGCGGTTCATGATCAAAGTGAAGAGAGTCCGGAAAGTCAAGAAGAAGCTCAAACCTCAGATTCTGACTTTGAAGGGCCAGAACCTCAAGTTCAAGATCAAGAAGAGGGTTTAAGGAGAAGTACAAGACAAAGGTTTGGACAAGAACATTGGTAGCAAACCCGAGTGTACTACAACAACAAGGCAGTTGCTCATCCCATTCAAGCTTTTTGCACTCTAGCTCATTTCCCATTGGAACATCAAGCCTACATGGGCAAGTTGGATGAAGCTGAGATTCTAACAACCTATGAAGAAGCCAAGGAGCTTAAAGTATGGAGAGATGTTGTTGGTGAAGAAAAGAAAGCTATGGAAAACTGTTGAAAATATGGATGTGAAGGTGTGTGAACATGAAATAAAGTGCCAATGAGTAGTTAAGATCAACTAAAACAAGACCAAACAAGAAGTAGAGAAGGAACTAGACTGGTTAGAAACAGACCAGTTTTTTCTCTCTCAGCACAAGTGGAGCAAGTTGCAAAGAGGAGTAGGTAGGAGCAGTTGGGAGAAGCATGGCTCGCCTATACTTGTTTAGAGGTGTTGGTGAGATATTTTTCTCTCTAAAATTCATGTAAAGCGTCTATATATGTTGGTTGTATTGTAAGAAGAAAAACACACACGAAATTATAAAGTTCTTCTCTAAAAAACTTCTATTCATCATCTTCATCACTCTTATCTTCTAATCTTCCTCCCTTAAAATTACCTTCATATCCTCTAAAATCTACATGGTATAAGAGCACTTAAGGTCCTAAACAAGATCTTAAACTCGTTCATATCTCTCAAACATTTCAAATCACACTGTTTTTTTTTCTGTTTCGTGTGTACTTTGCACCAAAAATTTCAAGTCATGGAAAGCTCCAAGAATATGGTTCTACCAGTTATTCTCAAGGGGAATAACTATATTTTGTGGTCAAGGACCACAAAAACAGTCCTAAAAGGAAGAGGGCTGTGGGAGTATGTTGATAGCTTGGATTGAAATGCTGAAGAAGGAAGGGCTGAAGATGGCAGTATGATGGAGAGGAAGCGGGAGCAAGAAGATGCTTTTTGCACTCTAGCTCATTTCCCATTGGAACATCAAGCCTACATGGGCAAGTTGGATGAAGCTGAGATTCCAACAACCTATGAAGAAGCCAAGGAGCTTAAAGTATGGAGAGATGCTGTTGGTGAAGAAAAGAAAGCTATGGAAATCAACCACACTTGGGATGAAGCTGAACTGCCAAAAGGGAAGAAGGCCGTAAGCTCTAGATGGATCTTCACTATCAAGTATAGAAGTGATGGAGAAATAGAGCATTACAAGGCTAGGCTGGTGGCTAGAGGATTCACTCAAACCTATGGAGAGGACTACCTTGACACATTTGCATTTGTGGCGAAACTTCATACGGTAAGAGTTATTTTATCCTTAACTACTAACTTGGAATGGGATCTTTGGGAGATGGACGTCAAGAATGCATTCTTGCAAGGGGAACTAGAGGATGAAGTCTACATGACTCCACCACCAGGCTTGGAGGACTCAATTGCACCAGGAAAGGTGTTGAAACTCAAGAAAGAAATCTATGGACTGAAGCAATCTCCTCGAGCATGGTACCACAAGTTGAGTACAACACTCAAAAGTAAAGGCTTCAAGAAGTCCGAGGCAGATCATACACTTTTCACCTTGCAAAGCCAAGAAGGTATTGTAGTCATTCTCATTTATGTGGATGATATTATCATCTCTGGGAATGACAAGGTAGGTATTAGAGATACAAAAGCATATTTAAAATCTGTATTTGATATTAAAGATCTTGGAGAGTTGAAATATTTTCTAGGGATTGAAGTCTATAGGTCCAATGAAGGACTCTTCTTATCCCAAAGGAAGTACACTCTTGATCTATTGGCTGGGGCAGGAAAGCTAGGAGCCAAACCAGCAAGCACTCCCTTAGAAGAAGGATGCAATGTCATACGAGAGGGGGAGCTTGAAGATAAACCTTTTGAAGATGTCAAGCAATATCGGAGAATGGTTGGTAAGTTGATTTATCTTACCATAACTCGTCTTGATTTGTGTTTTGCTGTGAACCAGGTGAATCAACATATGCAAGCTCCAAAAGTGCACCATTGGAGCATGGTGGATCGGATTCTCAAATATCTCAAAGGAGCTCCAGGTCAAGGCATTTGGATGGGTTGTAACAAAAGCACAGAAATTTTGGGTTATTCTGATGCTGACTAGGCTGGAGACAAAACGGATAGAAGATCCACCACTGGGTATTGCACATTCATTGGAGGTAACCTGGTCACTTGGAAGAGCAAGAAACAAAAGGTTGTGCCATGTTCAAGTGTTGAAGCTGAGTATAGAGCAATGAGGAAGCTCACAAATGAGCTAACATGGCTGAAAGCTCTTCTCAAGGATTTGGGCATTGAATCGCCAGATCCAATCACAATGCATTGTGACAACCAAGCTGCTATTCACATTGCGTCCAACTCAGTGTTCCATGAGAGGACAAAGCATATTGAAGTGGATTGTCACAAGGTGCGAGAGATGGTGGAGAAAAAGGTCATTCTTCCATGCTTTACAAGGAGTTCAAAACAATTGGCAGACATTTTTACCAAGGCAGCGAGTTTTAAAGTGTGTGAGTTCATCCATTCAAAGCTTGGACTCATAGATATGTCTCGGCCATGATTTCCATAGCCATGGAGTCCACACTCTTTTTCCTTTAGTATGGTTTTGTCCCATGAGGTTTTCTATACTAAGGTTTTTAATGAGGTGGGTCATCATGGTTCCAAGCTTAACCTTTGGTTTCTCTACCGTTAAGCTTGAGGGGGAGTGTTGAATCTATTGATCAAGAAGACCAGCCAGGCCTTGCAAGACCAAACTAACCCGACCGTACAAAATCCGGGATTCCCTAAAATATACGGACTTGTACGGATTGTACGGACCGTGCAAAATCCGGGATTCCTCAAAATGTCTCCAAACATCCTAAAAAGAAGAAACAAGAATGTGCAAAACTCGGGATAAAGTATTTTCAGGATTTGGGGATCGTGCAAAACTCGGGTGCAAAAGGACATGGATATAGCTGGCAATGAATCTAGCCAAAGGAGTGTCCCAATGCAACCTTATCCAACTGGTCAAAGCAAGGAGGGCTGGAGCAAGGCTGGCAATCTTATCCACATGGTCAAAAAGAGCCTCCAAGACTAAGCTCTCATTGGCTAGTTTGAATTAAAGCATTCCCATTGGTTGTTGCATTTTTAGAAAACCCTAGATTTTTCTCTATAAATGTAATGCCTCATTATCAATGAAATGTGAGACCCTTTGGGGTCTCCTTCTCTCATTCTCCATGATGTTGAATTTGCGGAATAGAAGATTAGAGAGTTTGAGAGTGCTTGAAAGAGAAACAATAGAATGAGAGATAAAGAGAAGTTTCCATTAGAATTGAGTGAGTGTTACAAAGGGTGTACAACATGTATATATAGAGGATAGCCACGAAATTAGGAGGTGAAGAAGGGTTTCACAACATTCAATTTCCCTCCAATCTCTTATTTGAAATTCAAACACATCTCCTTCCTTTTCACACTTCCCGAGACACCCACTTGTGCACCCAAAGTCTTCACCCTTCTAGAAGACTTCTTAATGGGCTTGCATATGTTGAATAAGGCCTCTTCTCTTCTTTGGGTCTTAAGCTAATGTATTCTCTCATTATTCAACACTCCCCCTCAAGCTTAACCGTAGAGAAACCAAAGGTTAAGCTTGGAACCATGATGACCCACCTCATTAAAAACCTTAGTATGGAAAACCTCATGGGACAAAACCATACTAAGGGAAAAAGAGTGTGGACTCCATGGCTAAGGAAATCACGGCCGAGACATATCTATGAGTCCAAGCTTTGAATGGATGAACTCACACACTTTTAAACTCGCTGCCTTGGTAAAAATGTCTGCCAATTGTTCTGAACTCCTTGTAAAGCATGGAAGAATGACCCTTTTCTCCACCATCTCTCGCACCTTGTGACAATCCACTTCAATATGCTTTGTCCTCTCATGGAACACTGAGTTTGACGCAATGTGAATAGCAGCTTGGTTGTCACAATGCATTGTGATTGGATCTGCCGATTCAATGCCCAAATCCTTGAGAAGAGCTTTCAGCCATGTTAGCTCATTTGTGAGCTTCCTCATTGCTCTATACTCAGCTTCAGCACTTGAACATGACACAACCTTTTGTTTCTTGCTCTTCCAAGTGACCAGGTTACCTCCAATGAATGTGCAATACCCAGTGGTGGATCTTCTATCCGCTTTGTCTCCAGCCTAGTCAGCATCACAATAACCCACAATTTCTGTGCTTTTGTTGCAACCCATCCAAATGCCTTGACCTGGAGCTCCTTTGAGATATTTGAGGATCCGATCCACCATGTTCCAATGATGCACTTTTGGAGCTTGCATATGTTGGCTCACCTGGTTCACAGCAAAACACAAATCAGGACGAGTTATGGTAAGATAAATCAACTTACCAACCATTCTCCGATATTGCTTGACATCTTCAAAAGGTTTATCTTTAAGCTCCCCCTCTCGTATGACTTTGTATCCTTCTTCTAAGGGAGTCTTTGCTGGTTTGGCTCCTAGCTTTCCTGCCCCAGCCAATAGATCAAGAGTGTACTTCCTTTGGGATAAGAAGAGTCCTTCATTGGACCTATAGACTTCAATCCCTAGAAAATATTTCAACTCTCCAAGATCTTTAATATCAAATACAGATTTTAAATATGCTTTTGTATCTTTAATACCTACCTTGTCATTCCCAGAGATGATAATATCATCCACATAAATGAGAATGACTACAATACCTTCTTGGCTTTGCAAGGTGAAAAGTGTATGATCTGCCTCGGACTTCTTGAAGCCTTTACTCTTGAGTGTTGTACTCAACTTGTGGTACCATGCTCGAGGAGATTGCTTCAGTCCATAGATTGCTTTCTTGAGTCTCAACACCTTTCCTGGTGCAATTGAGTCCTCCAAGCCTGGTGGTGGAGTCATGTAGACTTCATCCTCTAGTTCCCCTTGCAAGAATGCATTCTTGACGTCCATCTGCCAAAGATCCCATCTCAAGTTAGTAGCTAAGGATAAAATAACTCTTACCGTATGAAGTTTTGCCACAGGTGCAAATGTGTCAAGGTAGTCCTCTCCATAGGTTTGAGTGAATCCTCTAGCCACCAGCCTAGCCTTGTAACACTCTATTTCTCCATCACTTCTATACTTGATAGTGAAGATCCATCTAGAGCTTACGGCCTTCTTCCCTTTTGGCAGTTCAGCTTCATCCCAAGTGTGGTTAATTTCCATAGCTTTCTTTTCTTCACCAACAGCATCTCTCCATACTTTAAGCTCCTTGGCTTCTTCATAGGTTGTTGGAATCTCAGCTTCATCCAACTTGCCCATGTAGGCTTGATGTTCCAATGGGAAATGAGCTAGAGTGCAAACAGCTTGAATGGGATGAGCAACTGCCTTGTTGTTGTAGTACACTCGGGTTTGCTTCCAATGTTCTGGTCCAAACCTTTGTCTTGTACTTCTCCTTAAACCCCCTTCTTGATATTGAACTTGAGGTTCTGGCCCTTCAAAGTCAGAATCTGAGGTTTGAGCTTCTTCTTGACTTTCCGGACTCTCTTCACTTTGATCATGAACCGCTTCATTGCGAACTTCTGATTCATTTTGATCATGAATTGTTGAGTCTTGTTGAGCCACTACTGGATCCTCTTGTTTATTGCCTCCCTCAGGATCAAAGGGTATAGTTTCTTCATTTGATTGAGATGTGCTTGTACTAGCTTCTGGCTGATGTAATCCAAGGTTCTCCAAGATTTTTCTCAAATTGCTAGCTCGGTCTGATGATGAGGATGATAGATTCTCCAATTCTTTCCAGTTCTTCTCATCATAGAACCCTTTCGTTTCAACAAACTTCACGTCCCTTGAGACTAGAATCTTCCTTGTTTCCGGAACAAAGCATTTGTAACCTTTTTATGTTGTGGAGTATCCAATGAACATGCTCTTCACACTTTTAGCTTCCAACTTGTTTCTTTGTTCTCCTGGGATTAATACAAAACAAACACACCCAAACACACGTAAGTGGTTAATTGCGGGTTTAGAGTTGTTTAATACCTCAAATGGAGAGTGATCATCCAAATTTTTTGTTGGCATTCGGTTGATCAAATAGCATGCTGAAACCACAGCATCTCCCCAAAATCTCTTGGGAACACTTGTATGGAACATCATAGACCGGGCCACTTCCATTAAGTGCCTATTCTTTCTTTCAGCAACTCCATTTTGCTGAGGAGTGTATGGGCAGCTGGTTTGATGGACTATCCCATAGTTTGCTAAGTGTTGTTTGAAGGCATGGCTTGTGTACTCTCCACCATTATCTGATCTAAAAATTTTAATCTTGGCATTATAATGGTTAGTCACATATGCTTGAAATTTTCTAAATGCTTCTAGAACTCTATCTTTGGATGGAAGAAGTGTTAGCCATGTATATTTTGATTTTTCATCTATAAAGGTGACAAAGTATTTATGATGTTCTCTAGATTCACATGGTGAGGTCCAAACATCAGAATGAATTAAATCAAAACACTTTTCATAGATAGTTGGAGACTTGGAAAACACAGATTTGCAATGTTTACCAAGTATACAAGCTTCACATTCATCATTTTTGAAAGAAATCCTAGGCAACAATAGTTCTAATGCTCTAGAGTGCGGATGACCTAGCCTTGCATGCCAAATTGAACTACTAACATTAGAAACATTCAGACTAAAACTACAAAATAAATTGGAGTCCGGCTTGTTATTTTCAAGAACATACAGCTCCTCCTTTGCTACTCCTTTTCCGAGTAGATTCATGGTCTCAATATCCTGAAAGTGTACATCATTAGGACCAAATATAGCATAACAATTCAAATCAGATGTAACTTTCTTTACGGATAACAAATTTGACGTAAACTTAGGCATGTAGAAAGCGTTTGAATCTTTTCCAAATAACCTAAGATTTCCTACTCCATCAATTGGAATACTATCTCCATTTGCTATAATGACATTACCTACAACCGGTTTTATGTTATTCATTAGATGTGCATCACTTATCATATGATGTGATGCACCAGAATCTACAATCAAAGGCTTTGAAATGTTTTGAGCATGAAGAGAGTTTCCAGAAACCATACCAGACCTACCAGCCTCTTTCAAGGCTTTGATGAGAGCTTCCAAATCTGATTTCCTCACAAATTCAGATTCTTGTTGATATGGCACCAAAGCTCTCATTTCTCCTTCTTCAGCCCTCTTGGATGTCCCAGCCTGATTCCCAGCCACTTCTTGGGAGACATTAGCTCTTGGTTCCTTCCACCAGCTTGGTTTTAGATGAGGATGGAGCTTCCAGCATTTTTCCTTTGTGTGCCCCTCTTTCTTGCAATGCTCACAAATTGCATTTGATCCCACTTTCTTGTTCTGGTTTGATCCCAACGGTTTGTAAAATCCTTTGTTGGCGTCTCCCAGCTCTACTTTGTTAGCCATAACCAGCTCGCCCTTTCCCCCAAATAGACCATGAGATCCTTGCTCCTTTTGTACCTTGGAGCACACTTCATCTAGGCTAGGGAGATTATCTGCCCTAAGGAGGTGCTTAATGAGATCCTTGTAAGTTGGATTTAAGGTCAATAGCAGACCAAAGACCTTGTCTTGTTCGCGCCTCTCATTTAACACCAAAGGATCAATCGTGCTTGGCCTTAACATTTCTAGTTCAGCCCACAATGATCTGAATTTGCCAAAGTGCTTTGTAAACTCCAAATCTTCTTGGCTTAGATCATTGATAGCCTTCTTGACTTCATAGATTCTGCTCAAGTTTGAAGTATTCCCATACACTGTTTGAAGAGTATCCCACAATTCCTTTGCATTTTCACAGTAGGAGTAGGCTTCAAGGATGGATGCTTCAAGAGAGTTCTGGATGATTCCGAGCACCATTTGGTCCTCTTGGAACCACTTATCTTCATAATTACCGATGGCTTCTTCTCCATCTTTTGGATCTTGGCCTTTCAAGACATGGCTCCAAAGCCCACGACCACATAGGGCTGTTCTTATCATTCTTGACCACAGCAAATAGTTGACACCCTTCAAGATGACTGGAATAACAATTGGTTTAGAATTTTCCATGGTGTTTCAAGATTTATTCACCGGATAATTCTATTAACCAGAGGATTAAGAGATTTTCTCAAGAAAATATTAGAGAAGCTTCAAGAAATACATTTTTCCAGCCTTTTCACAACTCAAGAGTCAATGACTTTGAGGACTAAGTCTCAGAGTGAAAAAGGATTGACTAAGAGTATTCCCAGAATTTTAGAGTGAAAAAGAAAATTTTAGAGAACCTTCAAGAAATACACTTTTTCAGCCTTATCACAACTCAAGAGTCAATGACTTTGAGGACTAAGTCTCAGAGTGAAAAAGGATTGACAAAGAGTATTCCCAGAATTTTAAAGGAAGAGTTTTGAAAATGGGATAACAAGAGTTTGATTTAGTTAAGAACCTTGCTCTGATACCATGTTGAATTTGCGGAATAGAAGATTAGAGAGTTTGAGAGTGCTTGAAAGAGAAACAATAGAATGAGAGATAAAGAGAAGTTTCCATTAGAATTGAGTGAGTGTTACAAAGGGTGTACAACATGTATATATAGAGGATAACCACGAAATTAGGAGGTGAAGAAGGGTTTTACAACATTCAATTTCCCTCCAATCTCTTATTTGAAATTCAAACACATCTCCTTCCTTTTCACACTTCCCGAGACACCCACTTGTGCACCCAAAGTCTTCACCCTTCTAGAAGACTTCTTAATGGGCTTGCATATGTTGAATAAGGCCTCTTCTCTTCTTTGGGTCTTAAGCTAATGTATTCTCTCATTATTCAACACATGAAATCTCTCTCATTTTATTCTCCTTAGTCTCATTTACATGCTTATTCTCTTAGTTCATACTTGCATATTCTCCATGTCATTTACATTATTCTCTCATGCTTAATCTCCCTAATTCTAACATGGTATCAGAGCATTAAGGTCCTTAAATGTCTCCTTAATCTCATTCTTCTTATTCTTTCATTTTCATACACTTTGTTAGCCTCTTTCACTCTGAGAGTTATTCCTCAAAACCATTGGTTCTTGAGTTGTGAAAGTTGCTAACTTATGTTTTTAGTGACAATGAAGAGTAATAAATGGGGCTGTAGTGAAAAGCTACATAATAAGGGAGATTAAAGGCTGCCTTACTTGCTTATTCATGGATTCTTCTAGTGCTTCCATTTTTGGAAATGAATACACTTAGAACCATGATTTGTAGGTGCCTCATTCTATAATCTATTCTTTTTAAGCCCCATTTTCATCTCCAAGTCATTTGTTGATTTTAAAGCTCAAACCACAATTTTTACAAAACTAAAACCTTGGATTGTATTTTTCTTTCTTATGGAATGAAGAGATACGTAAGTCCATTGTATTTTATGTTTTTGAGTTGTTTTTAGTGGTTTGAAGCAATTCAATTAGTGAACCATGATTAAAATTGCTTGATTCTTATGGATTGAAACATATTTAATCATGTTGTATCCGGGTTTTAAAGGTAGAGAACCTTGGTAAAACTTTGCTCTTATGAGTTTAAGTATCAAACCTTGATGAATCTTAATCCTTATTTTATGGGAAGAGAAATTTGGTAAAACTATGTTTCCATAATCATAAGCATAAAGCCATGTTGAATCCAAGTCCCATTTTTCTTTAAAAGAGAAGAGAACCTTGGTAAAGCTATGTTATTATGAGCATAAGCACAAAGCCTTGATGAATCCAAATCTCTTTGTTTTCAAATTACCAAAAAAAGAGAACCTCGTTGAATCTAAAAGCTAGAGAACCTTGATGAATCCAAATCCTTTGGTAGAAAATCTTGGACTACTTTCAAACATTTTTGAGTCCTAGGTTATTTTTTTAATTTTTTCTTAAATATTCTTATTGGATTCCAATCTCTTCTGTACTTGTTTGTTTGGGAAGTGTGTTTTAAGGAATCCTTGTTTGTTCTATTTAAGAAAAAAAAAAGGGAGGGTAGTGAACCTTGTTGAATCCAAAGCTAGGGAACCGAGATGGATCCAAATCCAAAGTTGGATGAGAGCCTCGTTGAAACTCGAATGCTGGAGAACCTTGAGTGAATCCAAACCCTTAGAAACCAAAAGAAGTGAACCATGGCCTATTTTGCTCATTAGAGTTAAAATTGAGAAGGCATGATGAATCCAAATTCTTTTGGGTTAAAAGAGGTGAACCATGACCTGATTTACTCCTTGGAGTTAAAATCAAGAAGGCATGATGAATCCTAACTCTTTTGGAAATAAAGAAGTGAACCATGGCCTGATTTACTCATTGGAGTTAAATCAAGAAGGCATGATGAATCCAAGTTTTCAAAAACCTTGGACCTCTAGTAATTCTCAAGTCCTTGGAAAATTTTCAAAAAAAAAATAAAAAAATAAAATAAAAAGGATGAATCTTAGTCAGTTTTCTTTCTTATGAATGAAAAACAATAATGATATTGATTCATCCGGTTTGGTTTTCTCAAAAGGATAGGCTCTGCTTTGAAGTTTTCCATTCTTGTTAAACAAGTGGATAATTCCAAAGACCATTGCTAGAATCCGATCTCTCAAATGAGAGGAAAAGTCCTTTGTGGTGAAGAGCCATGAAGAGAAAAAAAAAAAATCCCAACCACTAATCTTTTTTTTCTTCTTCTTAGGAATGAAAGAATGTGAGTGGTGGAAGAAGAGGTCGAATCTCAAGAAGATCGACCAATCAAAAAAAAAAAAAATGATTCAACAAGTCATTATCTTAACCGGTTTAGCATAAAGGGCTGCTCTCTAAACACTCATCTTTTTCAATATTCTTAGTGTACCAATTATTGTTTAATCTTGTTTCTTTAGTTTCTCTTATTTGCAATCTATCTTTCATCTAAACTTTCTTATCCCTCACGTTGAGTACTTTAAAATTGTAAATCTCATGATGAAGGTTTAGAGGAGGAAAGCGTGAATATTCTAACGAGGAAGTATTAGATGATGAATATTAATCAAGCATATCATCAAGGGAGCTTAGGGAAGATGGTTGGATTTGGGTGTCCGTACAAGTCCGTACGGATCCGTACAAGGCCGTACAAGACCGTACAAGACCGTACGACCTAAGGGAGCCTCCGGAACGTTTAAGGAAGTCTTGGAGAGTCTTGGAGAGTCTTGGAGAGTCTTCTACACTAGAGCGTCCAGGTGCATTGGGGCTTGTCCTTGGTCTTCCTTCTTATCCATTTGGTCAAGGAAGGGGCTGGAACCAGGCTGGAACAGGCTGGCATGGTCAAGGGCGCTCCCAAGACTACTCTCCTATTGGCTGGTTCAAATTAAAGTTAAACCTAGGTTCCCTTGTAATTCTCCTATAAATATGCTATGTAATTCACAAAGATCAATAAGAAATTCTTCTCTAATGTTCTACTATGGTTTTTCTTCTAATTTATCTCAAAATCTCTCATTTATAATCTCTAAAATCTAACATGGTATCAGAGCATTGATCTTGCTCCTATCTATTCCGCTTTATTCTTAATTATTCTCCATTATTCTCCATCATTTCTCCATCATTCTCCATCATTTCTCCATCATTTCTCCATCATTTCTCCATCAGTTCTCCATCAGTTCTTGTCATTTCTAGTCATTCTCCAAGCTTTTATTCTTTATTTTCTCCTTTCTCATGCTGCTAGCTTCATTTCTCTCTGAGAGAAATTCCTCAAATCCATTGGTGCTGAGTTGAGAAAGTTGCTAGCTTTGTGATTTTCACTTCTTTTTCTTCTTTTCACGTTGCTAGCTTCATTTCTCTCTGAGAGAAATTCTTCAAATCCATTGGTGCTGAGTTGAGAAAGTTGCTAGCTTTGTGATTAAACACCAAGAAGATCATGGAAAATCTAAAAACCATGATCATTCCGGTTACACTCAAAGGGATCAATTACTTGCTGTGGGCAAGAACAACAAAGACTGCTTTGTGTGGAAGAGGTTTGTGGAGACACATTGAGATCACACAAAACCCAAAAGAAGACACACAAGATGAAGAAAATGAGACCAAGACCGAGGAGGAAATCAAATGGTTTCAAGAGGACCAAACGGTGTTGGGTCTCCTTCAAAACTCACTAGATACATCAATCCTAGAGGCATACTCCTATTGTGACACGGCAAAGGAGCTTTGGGATACATTAAAGAATGTTTACGGGAACGTCTCCAACTTGACCCGGGTCTTTGAAGTGAAAAGGGCAATCAACAATCTCAACCAAGAGGATCTAGAATTTACTCAACACTTTGGGAAATTTAGATCTCTTTGGGCTGAATTAGAGATGTTACGTCCAAGCACTAAGGATTTTTCAATCATTGAAGAAAGGAGAGAACAAGATAAGGTCTTTGGTTTACTTCTCACACTCAATCCGACATTTAATGACCTCATAAAACACATCTTGAGATCGGAGAAGCTCCCTAGCCTCGATGTAGTTTGTGCACAAATTCAAAAGGAACAAGGGTCCTTTGGTCTCTTTAGTAGAAAACAAGAACTCCCAACGGCTAATAAAGGCAATTACCAACCAAGTCATGGCTACAAACTCATATTGGCCAAAGTAAAAGAAAAGAAAATGGTAGAGAGATTTGGCATGGTGCTCACTAAACCTCCGTAATATCTAACAAGTCGAAGCAAGAATAGGAAAACATGCGATCATTGCAAGAAAGATGGTCATACAAGGGAGGATTGCTGGATCCTTCATCCACATCTCAAGCCCAAAGATTGGCAACCAAGGGAGTTCAAACCAAGGGAGTTTCAAGCTCATCAAGCACAAGAAGCGCCAAGCTCCTCAACCGCAACCAAACAACCTCAAACCGAAAACTCAAAGCAAGGAGATGAGATGGCCATGGTAGCATACTCGAATGACATGGTGCGCAAGTCAGACCTAGAGGCACTTATTCGATCCATTGCTGCACTAAAGGAGTCCGGTATCACCTACTTTGCTACTAAACCTACTAAAACAAGCACTTCTCTTGTTATTGATTCCGGAGCTTCTCATCACATGATTAGTAATCCAAATTTGATTAGTAACATTAAAACTGCTAGTGGAAATGTAGTGATTGCTAATGGTGATAAAATACCGGTTAAAGGGATAGGAAGTTTAAGACTATTTGACAAAGAATCTCAAGCTTTCTACATGCCATCTTTCACTTCGAATCTTGTATCGGTTAAGAGAGCTACTACTGATCTTGATGCTTATGCTATCTTTGGGCCTAATAGTTTCCATTTTCAGGATATTAAGACCGGAAGGGTTCTTGGAGAAGGAAACACAGAAGGAGACTTATACATCTTAGAAGATTCTTCAATAAATCCTACTTTATCAAGTTTTAATTCATGCTTAGCTAGTAGTTCTAATGCAATATGGCACGCTAGATTGGGACATCCTCACTCGCGTGCCTTGGAAATAATATTGCCTAATATTTCGTTTAATAACTCGGTTTGTGAGTCTTGTATTTTAGGAAAACATTGTAAAAGTGTATTTCCTAAGTCCTCTACCATATATGAAAAATGTTTTGATTTGGTCCACTCGGATGTATGGACTTCCCCATGTTTATCAAGAGATAATAATAAGTACTTTGTGACATTTATTGATGAAAAGTCGAAATACACTTGGATCACCTTAATGCCATCTAAAGATAGAGTATTTGACGCTTTCATTAATTTTCAGAACTACATTACTAATCAATTCAAAACAAATGTTAAGGTACTTCGAACGGATAATGGAGGGGAATATACAAGCCACAAATTCAAAGAACACTTAGCTAAGCATGGAATAATCCACCAAACAAGCTGCCCATACACACCTCAACAAAATGGTGTAGCTGAAAGAAAGAATAGGCATCTCATGGAAGTAGCTAGAGCCATGATGTTCCATTCCAACCTGCCAAGAAACTTCTGGGGAGATGCAGTCATGACGGCCTGCTATCTTATCAACCGAATTCCAACAAGAGTCCTAAAGGACGTCTCTCCCTTTGAAGTTTTAAATCACAATAAACCCTTTATCAATCACTTACGGGTTCTTGGATGTTTGTGTTTTGTATTTGTCCCAGGTACTCAGAGGGACAAACTAGAAGCCAAAAGCACAAAATGTGTATTCATAGGCTATTCTACTACTCAAAAGGGGTATAAGTGTTATGACCCCATCCGGAAGTGTACCCTGGTTTCAAGAGACGTGAAGTTCATAGAAAACCAAGGATACTTTGACAAGAAGCAGAATTGGGATAATGTTAAAGACCTAGCCCGCTCTCCTTCAAATAGAGCCGGCAGCTTAGAGTTCATACTCAATCATCTGGGAAATCCTGCTCCAAGGGACTCTCATCAAGAGCAACCGGAGCAGGAACCGCAAGGAGGACCAAATTCCAAAAATAACAATGAAGAGGAAGCAAACAACTTAGATAATGGTAATCAAGAACAAGCTCATCATGAAGAAGAAGTCACTGGAGGAATGGAGCCAATGGTTAGTCAAGACCATGAGAGTGAAGAAATTAGTGCTCCTCAGCTTAGAAGAAGCACAAGGCTGAAGTATGAACCAGATCATTGGAAACAAACAAGGGTCTATTACAACAGCCAAGCCGTGGCTCATCCTCTCCAAGCGGTCTGTTCTCTTGCCCTCTTTGTTGAATAATGAGAGAATACATTAGGTTAAGACCCAAAGAAGAGAAGAGGCCTTATTCAACATATGCAAGCCCATTAAGAAGTCTTCTAGAAGGGTGAAGACTTTGGGTGCACAAGTGGGTGTCTCGGGAAGTGTGAAAAGGAAGGAGATGTGTTTGAATTTCAAATAAGAGATTGGAGGGAAATTGAATGTTGTGAAACCCTTCTTCACCTCCTAATTTCGTGGCTATCCTCTATATATACATGTTGTACACCCTTTGTAACACTCACTCAATTCTAATGGAAACTTCTCTTTATCTCTCATTCTATTGTTTCTCTTTCAAGCACTCTCAAAATCTCTAATCTTCTATTCCGCAAATTCAACATGGTATCAGAGCAAGGTTCTTAACTAAATCAAGCTCTTGTTATCCCATTTTCAAATCTCTTCCTTTAAAATTCTGGGAATACTCTTTGTCAATCCTTTTTCACTCTGAGACTTAGTCCTCAAAGTCATTGACTCTTGAGTTGTGAAAAGGATGAAAAAGTGTATTTCTTGAAGGTTCTCTAAAATTTTCTTTTTCACTCTAAAATTCTGGGAATACTCTTTGTCAATCATTTTTCACTCTGAGACTTAGTCCTCAAAGTCATTGACTCTTGAGTTGTGAAAAGGCTGGAAAAGTGTATTTCTTGAAGCTTCTCTAATATTTTCTTGAGAAAATCTCTTAATCCTCTGGTTAATAGAATTATCCGGTGAATAAATCTTGAAACACCATGGAAAATTCTAAACCAATTGTTATTCCAGTCATCTTGAAGGGTGTCAACTATTTGCTGTGGTCAAGAATGATAAGAACAGCCCTATGTGGTCGTGGGCTTTGGAGCCATGTCTTGAAAGGCCAAGATCCAAAAGATGGAGAAGAAGCTATCGGTAATTATGAAGATAAGTGGTTCCAAGAGGACCAAATGGTGCTCAGAATCATCCAGAACTCTCTTGAAGCATCCATCCTTGAAGCCTACTCCTACTGTGAAAATGCAAAGGAATTGTGGGATACTCTTCAAACAGTGTATGGGAATACTTCAAACTTGAGCAGAATCTATGAAGTCAAGAAGGCTATCAATGATCTAAGCCAAGAAGATTTGGAGTTTACAAAGCACTTTGGCAAATTCAGATCATTGTGGGCTGAACTAGAAATGTTAAGGCCAAGCACGATTGATCCTTTGGTGTTAAATGAGAGGCGCGAACAAGACAAGGTCTTTGGTCTGCTATTGACCTTAAATCCAACTTACAAGGATCTCATTAAGCACCTCCTTAGGGCAGATAATCTCCCTAGCCTAGATGAAGTGTGCTCCAAGGTACAAAAGGAGCAAGGATCTCATGGTCTATTTGGGGGAAAGGGCGAGCTGGTTATGGCTAACAAAGTAGAGCTGGGAGACGCCAACAAAGGATTTTACAAACCGTTGGGATCAAACCAGAACAAGAAAGTGGGATCAAATGCAATTTGTGAGCATTGCAAGAAAGAGGGGCACACAAAGGAAAAATGCTGGAAGCTCCATCCTCATCTAAAACCAAGCTGGTGGAAGGAACCAAGAGCTAATGTCTCCCAAGAAGTGGCTGGGAATCAGGCTGGGACATCCAAGAGGGCTGAAGAAGGAGAAATGAGAGCTTTGGTGCCATATCAACAAGAATCTGAATTTGTGAGGAAATCAGATTTGGAAGCTCTCATCAAAGCCTTGAAAGAGGCTGGTAGGTCTGGTATGGTTTCTGGAAACTCTCTTCATGCTCAAAACATTTCAAAGCCTTTGATTGTAGATTCTGGTGCATCACATCATATGATAAGTGATACACATCTAATGAATAACATAAAACCGGCTGTAGGTAATGTCATTATAGCAAATGGAGATAGTATTCCAATTGATGGAGTAGGAAATCTTAGGTTATTTGGAAAAGATTCAAACGCTTTCTACATGCCTAAGTTTACTTCAAATTTGTTATCCGTAAAGAAAGTTACATCTGATTTGAATTGTTATGCTATATTTGGTCCTAATGATGTACACTTTCAGGATATTGAGACCATGAAGGGCCAGAACCTCAAGTTCAATATCAAGAAGGGGGTTTAAGGAGAAGTACAAGACAAAGGTTTGGACCAGAACATTGGAAGCAAACCCGAGTGTACTACAACAACAAGGCAGTTGCTCATCCCATTCAAGCTTTTTGCACTCTAGCTCATTTCCCATTGGAACATCAAGCCTACATGGGCAAGTTGGATGAAGCTGAGATTCCAACAACCTATGAAGAAGCCAAGGAGCTTAAAGTATGGAGAGATGCTGTTGGTGAAGAAAAGAAAGCTATGGAAATTAACCACACTTGGGATGAAGCTGAACTGCCAAAAGGGAAGAAGGCCGTAAGCTCTAGATGGATCTTCACTATCAAGTATAGAAGTGATGGAGAAATAGAGCGTTACAAGGCTAGGCTGGTGGCTAGAGGATTCACTCAAACCTATGGAGATGACTACCTTGACACATTTGCACCTGTGGCAAAACTTCATACGGTAAGAGTTATTTTATCCTTAGCTACTAACTTGAGATGGGATCTTTGGCAGATGGACATCAAGAATGCATTCTTGCAAGGGGAACTAGAGGATGAAGTCTACATGACTCCACCACCAGGCTTGGAGGACTCAATTGCACCAGGAAAGGTGTTGAGACTCAAGAAAGCAATCTATGGACTAAAGCAATCTCCTCGAGCATGGTACCACAAGTTGAGTACAACACTCAAGAGTAAAGGCTTCAAGAAGTCCGAGGCAGATCATACACTTTTCACCTTGCAAAGCCAAGAAGGTATTGTAGTCATTCTCATTTATGTGGATGATATTATCATCTCTGGGAATGACAAGGTAGGTATTAAAGATACAAAAGCATATTTAAAATCTGTATTTGATATTAAAGATCTTGGAGAGTTGAAATATTTTCTAGGGATTGAAGTCTATAGGTCCAATGAAGGACTCTTCTTATCCCAAAGGAAGTACACTCTTGATCTATTGGCTGGGGCAGGAAAGCTAGGATCCAAACCAGCAAAGACTCCCTTAGAAGAAGGATACAAAGTCATACGAGAGGGAGAGCTTGAAGATAAACTTTTGAAGATGTCAAGCAATATCGGAGAATGGTTGGTAAGTTGATTTATCTTACCATAACTCGTCCTGATTTGTGTTTTGCTGTGAACCAGGTGAGCCAACATATGCAAGCTCCAAAAGTGCATCATTGGAACATGGTGGATCAGATTCTCAAATATCTCAAAGGAACTCCAGGTCAAGGCATTTGGATGGGTTACAACAAAAGCACAGAAATTGTGGGTTATTGTGATGCTGACTGGGCTGGAGACAAAACGGATAGAAGATCCACCACTGGGTATTGCACATTCATTGGAGGTAACCTGGTCACTTGGAAGAGCAAGAAACAAAAGGTTGTGTCATGTTCAAGTGCTGAAGCTGAGTATAGAGCAATGAGGAAGCTCACAAACATGGCTGAAAGCTCTTCTCAAGGATTTGGGCATTGAATCGACAGATCCAATTACAAAGCAATGTGACAACCAAGCTGCTATTCACATTGCGTCCAACTCAGTGTTCCATGAGAGGACAAAGCATATTGAAGTGGATTGTCACAAGGTGCGAGAGATGGTGGAGAAAAGGGTCATTCTTCCATGCTTTACAAGGAGTTCAGAACAATTGGCAGACATTTTTACCAAGGCAGCGAGTTTAAAAGTGTGTGAGTTCATCCATTCAAAGCTTGGACTCATAGATATGTCTCGGCCGTGATTTCCTTAGCCATGGAGTCCACACTCTTTTTCCCTTAGTATGGTTTTGTCCCATGAGGTTTTCCATACTAAAGTTTTTAATGAGGTGGGTCATCATGGTTCCAAGCTTAACCTTTGATTTCTCTACGGTTAAGCTTGAGGGGGAGTGTTGAATAATGAGAGAATACATTAGGTTAAGACCCAAAGAAGAGAAGAGGCCTTATTCAACATATGCAAGCCCATTAAGAAGTCTTCTAGAAGGGTGAAGACTTTGGGTGCACAAGTGGGTGTCTCGGGAAGTGTGAAAAGGAAGGAGATGTGTTTGAATTTCAAATAAGAGATTGGAGGGAAATTGAATGTTGTGAAACCCTTCTTCACCTCCTAATTTCGTGGCTATCCTCTATATATACATGTTGTACACCCTTTGTAACACTCACTCAATTCTAATGGAAACTTCTCTTTATCTCTCATTCTATTGTTTCTCTTTCAAGCACTCTCAAAATCTTTAATCTTCTATTCCGCAAATTCAACACTCTTGCCATCAGAACACCAAGCATTCCTTAGGAAGATTGATCAACACCAAATTCCGAGCTCCTATGAAGAAGCAAAAGAACACAAAGAATGGTTAGCTGCGGTGGAAGCTGAGATAGGAGCAATGGATAAGAATCATACTTGGGATGAAACGGAGCTTCCAAAGGGAAAGAAGGCAGTAAGTTCCAAGTGGGTATTTACAATAAAATATCAATCTAATGGGGAGATTGAGCGGTACAAAGCCAGATTGGTAGCCAGAGGTTTCACCCAGACATATGGAGCTGATTATACCGATACCTTTGCGCCCGTGGCAAAGCTTCACACAGTTAGGGTTATCTTGTCCTTAGCCACAAATCTATCATGGGATCTATGGCAAATGGACGTGAAGAACGCCTTTCTTCAAGGAGAATTGGAAGAAGAAGTGTACATGACTCCACCACCCGGATTAGAGCACACAATCAGCCCCGGAAAAGTCTTAAGGTTAAGAAAGGCAATTTATGGATTAAAGCAATCACCGAGGGCCTGGTATCATAAACTGAGCTTCACTCTTGTTGCTCGAGGATTTAACCGGTCAGAAGCTGACCATACCTTGTTCACTCACCAGAACTCCCGTGGGCTTATTGTGGTATTGGTTTATGTGGATGACTTGATCATCTCAGGTAGTGATCAAGTTGGGGTTCAAGAAACCAAATCCTTCCTTAAGTCTGTTTTTGATATCAAGGACTTGGGAGAACTCAAGTATTTCCTAGGGATAGAGATATGCCGATCCACGGAAGGCCTATTTCTATCACAAAGGAAATATTCTCTTGATTTATTGCAGGAGACAGGAAAGCTAGGATCCAAACCAGCTAAGACTCCACTTGAAGATGGGTACAAGGTCAAGAGAAAGGGGGAGAAAGAAGATGATCCGCTTGATAAGCCATTTGAAGACCCAGCACAATATCGGCGCCTAGTTGGTAAGCTCATCTACTTGACTATTACACGGCCTGACTTATGTTTTGTTGTGAATCAGGTTAGCCAACATATGAAAGAACCAACCGTGCATCATTGGAACATGGTGGAAAGAATTTTGAGATACATCAAAGGATCACCAGGCCAAGGAATCTGGATGGGGAAGAATGGCAACACTGAGATAGTTGGATATTGCGATGCAGACTATGCTGGAGACACTATGGATAGAAAGTCCACAACTGGCTACTGTACTTTCATTGGAGGCAATCTAGTGACTTGGAAGTCTAAGAAGCAGAAGGTTGTGTCATGCTCGAGTGCAGAGTCAGAATATAGAGCAATGAGGAAGCTGACAAATGAATTAGTTTGGTTGAAAGCACTTCTCAAAGATCTCGGCATAGAAACTTCAAGTCCTATCATGATGCATTGTGACAATCAGGCAGCCATTCATATAGCAACGAATCCAGTATTTCACGAGAAGACCAAGCACATTGAGATCGACTGCCACAAGGTTAGAGAGAAGATCATAGAAGGAGTGATACTTCCATGCTACACCAAGAGTGAAGACCAGCTGGCTGACATCTTCACCAAGGCTGCTAGCCTCAAAGTTTGCAACCACATCCATAGCAAACTTGGGTTAGTAGACCTTACTCATCCTTGATAATACTTGCCTGTTCCGGGAAGACCACATTCTTTTTCCCTTCCCAAGGTTTTGTCCCACTGGGTTTTCCTTGGTAAGGTTTTTAATGAGGTGGTAGTCCTGGTTCCCAAACTTAGCCTTCATTCCGACACTCTGGCTAAGTTTGAGGGGGAGTATTAATCAAGCATATCATCAAGGGAGCTTAGGGAAGATGGTTGGATTTGGGTGTCCGTACAAGTCCATACGGATCCGTACAAGTCCGTACGGATCCGTACAAGGCCGTACAAGACCGTACAAGACCGTACGACTTAAGGGAGCCTCCGGAACGTTTAAGGAAGTCTTGGAGAGTCTTGGAGAGTCTTCTAGAGTCTTCTAGAAGCTGGGCAATGTTCGGATCATGCACCAAGTCACTAGAGCGTCCAGGTGCATTGGGGCTTGTCCTTGGTCTTCCTTCTTATCCATTTGGTCAAGGAAGGGGCTGGAACCAGGCTGGAACAGGCTGGCATGGTCAAGGGCGCTCCCAAGACTACTCTCCTATTGGCTGGTTCAAATTAAAGTTAAACCTAGGTTCCCTTGTAATTCTCCTATAAATATGCTATGTAATTCACAAAGATCAATAAGAAATTCTTCTCTAATGTTCTACTATGGTTTTCCTTCTAATTTATCTCAAAATCTCTCATTTATAATCTCTAAAATCTAACAATGAAGAGGTCAAATGAAGTAAAGAAGTATGATTGGTGACACAAGGAAGTTGTGGAAGTTAGTGTTCATTTGGCACCGGTTTGAAGTGTTCCTCTTTTATGTTTTTCAAACTTGCCTTTCGGAGTCCCTCCAACCAAGCTTGAGGGGGAGAAAGAACCGAAAAAAAGGTGAAGGATGCCAAAGAAAAAGGAAAAGAAAAAATGATGTCAAAGAAAACAAGATTCTTCAAGCAAATGAAGCCGAGTTGATACTAGACCGCACCGCACTAAAAGATGTTGAAGGTTCGTGCTCACTCGTGGACAAGTTGATAGAGGGGCCACACCGTTGGGAACAAGTTGTAGGTTCGTGCTCACTTGTGGACGAGTTGATAGAGGGACCGCATCATAGAAGACAAATTGTCCCACTAGAAGACGGGCAACTTGACTAGAGATCAAAACCGGGTCACTTGCAAAGACAAGCTTGCAAAGATAAGCTCGCAAAGACAAGGGCAACAGTTGAGACAAAGCAAGGAGGCATGCGAGTTGGAAACGAAGCTAAGGCATCTCCATCACCATGAAGAGAACCAAGATGTATGGATCATACTAACCTTAAGGCTGGTTTATCTTTCGGAAGTGAGGGGAATAAGAAGATAAAATCAGAGCATACAAAAGTGGTGCTCCTCAACCCAATAAATCAACAAAGAGGAAGAAACCACCATCCAAAGGAATCAGGTTGTTTCTATCCTCTCCCTCCATTAAAATTCTCTATGCAAAGTGTGATCATTTCTACCATTAAAATTGGAGTAAATTGATACACTTTGTTTGTCAATTTTTCTTGCAAGGAACAATGTGCATAAAGGACTTCAAACCCAAAAGATCGTCTTTCCTTATTCTCAAGCCGATCGTGAGGGGGAGCATTCGAAGCATTGATCAAGATTTGGAATCAACAAATGGTGAACCCGAGAAGGATGACCCGAGAACTAAGATTCAAGCGTGGTGAACCCAAGAGGAAGACCGAAGTGATTACCAAAGAATGAAATCAACTAATCCTTGCAAGACTACAACAAGTCAAGATTAAATGGCGACATTCTTCACAAAGGTTACAAGACCTTTTCATGCCCTTGGTCAAAGGTCCCCTAGATCCGTGAAGGCCATACTCTTTTTCCCTTATAATGTTTTGTCCCAAGGGGTTTTTTTTATAAGGTTTTTAATGAGGTGGCACTCACGGTCACTCCAAATTTAGCCTCCATTCTCGAGTTCACTATGGCTAAGTTTGAGGGGGAGTATTGATCAAGAAGACCAGCCAGGCCTTGCAAGACCAAACTAACCCGACCGTGCAAAATCCAGGATTCCTCAAAATGTCTCCAAACATTCTAAAAAGAAGAAACAAGAATGTGCAAAACTCGGGATAAAGTATTTTCAGGATTTGGGGATCGTGCAAAACTCGGGTGCAAAAGGACATGGATATAGCTGGCAATGAATCTAGCCAAAGGAGTGTCCCAATGCAACCTTATCCAACTGGTCAAAGCAAGGAGGGCTGGAGCAAGGCTGACAATCTTATCCACATGGTCAAAAAGAGCCTCCAAGACTAAGCTCTCATTGGCTAGTTTGAATTAAAGCATTCCCATTGGTTGTTGCATTTTTAGAAAACCCTAGATTTTTCTCTATAAATGTAATGCCTCATTATCAATGAAATGTGAGACCCTTTGGGGTCTCATTCTCTCATTCTCCATGAAATCTCTCTCATTTTATTCTCCTTAGTCTCATTTACATGCTTATTCTCTTAGTTCATACTTGCATATTCTCCATGTCATTTACATTATTCTCTCATGCTTAATCTCCCTAATTCTAACAGAATCATGAGAGAATACATTAGCTTAAGACCCAAAGAAGAGAAGAGGCATGCTATGTGATTAATCGTTTACCCACAGAAAGTCTGAGCCACAAGTCTCCATTTGAAATTTTGAATGGAGTAAAGCCAATCATTGATCACCTAAGAGTTTTCGGGTATAAATGCTATGTCTTTACCCCTGATGCACTAAGGAGTAAACTGCAGCCAAAAAGCATCAAATGTATTTTCGTGGGATACTCAAGCACTCAGAAGGGATACAAGTGTTTCCATCCAGAAACTAATAGGATATCTGTATCAAGAGAGGTGTGTTTTGATGAGAATTATGGGTATTTGTAAGAAAAAAAATGGGAGGATTTAGATGACATTGTGAGCTCGGGCATAGACAGAGGGCGAGTGCTAAGAAGCATCTTGGCAGATGTCAATGGTTCCAATGGAGGTAATGATGAGCAAGGGATACTCAGAATGAGCAAGGAGGTGAAGAGGAAGAAGAAGACAATGAGCAACTCTCATCGGATACAAGCTCACTACCAAGGGATTTCGAAATGGTTGAAGAATCAGAACTTGCAAGTGGTGAGGGGGAGTCTGAACATGAAAAAGTTGAGGTAACTCAGAACCCCCTCTAAGAAGAAGCCAACGGATAAGGCATTGCTCGGAAAATTGGAAAAACACTAGGGTGTATTACAATGGATTAGCTACGGTTCAACAACAGCATATAGGATCTGAGGTGAAGTCTACCGTAGGTGAGGGATGTTCTGGGCATACGGCAGATTTTGATTCTGAACCTATAGGGGACAGCATCCCTCCCATACCAAGTAGATCATGTACTTCAAAGAGAAGAGAATTAACCGTAAGTGACATAAAATATCCTATTGAAGCATATAGTTGTAGATTTTAGAGGATATGAAGGTGATTTTAAGGGAGGAAGATTAGAAGATAAGAGTGATGAAGATGATGAATAGAAGTTTTTTAGAGAAGAACTTTATAATTTCGTGTGTGTTTTTCTTCTTACAATACAACCAACATATATGGACGCTTTACATGAATTATAGAGAGAAAAATATCTCACCAACACCTCTACACAAGTATAGGCGAGCCATGCTTCTCCCAACTGCTCCTACCTACTCCTCTTTGCAACTTGCTCCACTTGTGCTGAGAGAGAAAAAACTGGTCTGTTTCTAACCAGTCTAGTTCCTTCTCTACTTCTTGTTTGGTCTCGTTTTAGTTGATCTTAACTACTCATTGGCACTTTATTTCATGTTCACACACCTTCACATCCATATTCTCAACAATAGTTCAGTGCCCTATTTAGGTGCTGAACAGCAAGATTACCTCACCAAGATTGATGAACATCAAGTCCCAACATCATATGAGGAAGCATGTAGAGATGAGAGATGGGTTAAAGCCATGGAAGAAGAGATCAGTTCTATGGTGAGAAACAATACATGAAATTTGACTGAGCTACCAAGAGGGAAGAAGCTAGTGGGATGTAGATGAGTTTATACTATCAAGTATAAAAGCAATGGTGAAGTCGAGAGATACAAAGCAAGACTAGTGGCAAAGGGGTACACACAAGTCTATGGAGAGAAGATTATACAGAAACATTTGCTCCGGTGGCAAAATTGCATTCGGTAAGGGTTCTCCTATCCATTGCGGTTAACTTGTCATGGGAGTTATGGCAAATGGATGTAAAAAATGCCTCTTTACAATGAGACCTAGAAGAGGAAGTCTTTATGGCTCTTCCACAAGGATATGGTACAGGTACAAATCAGGTCTGTGAATTGAAGAAAGCTATTTATGGTTTGAAACAATCTCCGAGGGCCTGGTACCAAAGATTGAACAGATGCTTGCTGGAGAAGGAATTTGTGAAGTCGGAAGCTGATCATACTCTATTCACCAAGAGGAGTAAAGAGGGGCTAGTGGCGGTTCTTATCTATGTAGATGATATCATCATCACCGGAAATGATGTTGAAGGAGTTAAAAGGACCAAGGAAATTCTGAGCTCCACGTTTGATATAAAAGATTTGGGTGAGCTGAGGTATTTCTTGGGCATTGAGATGATCAGAGAGCCAAATGGGATGTTTATATCACAAAGGAAGTATGTGATTGACTTACTAAAGGAAACCAGCAAGTTAGGGTCGAAGCCAGCAAAAACGCCCATTGAAGAAGGCTATCAAGATGTGAGTAAGGAGGAAATGTGGCCTGATGTCAAGCAATATCAAAGGTTAGTTGGAAAACTAATCTACTTAACTATAACTCGGCCAGATATATGCTTTGCCGTGAAGGGTGAGCCAGCACATGCAAGCTCCGAAAGCACACCATTGGGGCATGGTGGAGAGAATACTTAGGTATCTCAAGGGGAACCCTGGAAAGGGAATATGGTTGAGTCGCAATGAAAATACCGAAGTGAAAGCCTATTGTGATTTAGACTATGCTGGAGACAAACAAGATAGAAAATCTACAAC
Organism: Cardamine chenopodiifolia; assembly: GCA_963922655.1. Classification (NCBI taxonomy): domain Eukaryota; kingdom Viridiplantae; phylum Streptophyta; class Magnoliopsida; order Brassicales; family Brassicaceae; genus Cardamine; species Cardamine chenopodiifolia. Next base: position 13,391,027 of record OZ000481.1, on the reverse strand, counting down.
TGGGTATTGCACATTTGTAGGAGGAAATCTTGTCACTTGGAGGAGTAAAAAACAGAAGGTAATTGCATTGTCAAGTGTTGAGGCTGAGTATAGAGCAATGAAGGAAGTCACAAAGGAGATGATATGGCTGAAGGCTCTTCTCAAGGATTTGGGTATTCAAGAAACCAAACCAATGAGCCTTTATTGCGATAACCAAGCCGCAATACACATAGCTTCAAATCCAGTGTTTCATGAGAGAACGAAACACATTGAAGTGGATTGTCACTTCATCCGGGGCAAGATTCAAGATGGGCTAATAATCCCTAAGTTTGTGAAGAGTGGAGACCAGATGGCAGACATCTTCACAAAGGCTACTTCCCTAAGTATATATGAGTACATCCATGACAAGATAGGCTTAAAGGATCCCTACCAGCCTATCTTGAGGGGGAGTGTTGAGAATATGGATGAGAAGGCATACATGGGATGTAGCAATGCGAGTTCACATAATAACAAAGGGAAGGAGCTGGAGTGCATAGCAAGTATCTGGGAACTTGGCGAATGCTCTAAGACTAAGGGAGAAGTGCCGTGTGCAACAAGTAAGGAGAAGAGTGGAGTTGATGATTTAATGGGTGGCAAAACTAGACATTGGGATGTAACTAGAAGGAAGGATTCTCGGTTGAATCCTAAGCAGGTCAGAGGGTTGAAAACCCAAGAAGAAGCAAATGAGGAGCCATTGGGTAAAGGCGAGCTCCATACTCCTCACCCAAAGAAGAAAGGCGCTCAGGCCTTGATTCTAGCATGTTTAACCATTTTAGGAAGTCAAGGGTGTTAGTCTTTTATCCATTGTAAATTAATGTGTCTTGTTTTTAAATCCTTTCTCTTACATGTATACATATGAAAACCGAGCACTAAAGTGATAATAACAAGAAATAATTTTCCAGAAATCTCTTTCAACCTTCTTCAATCTCATCAGCTCTTGATAATCTCTGATTCTTGTTTATTCTCCTTAAAATCAACATGGTATCAGAGCATGTTTAGAGATCCTTGAAAATCTTCTAAACTGTTTCTTTCTCATCTAAAAATCTCTCTCTCTCAGATTTTTTCCTTTTTTCTCTTCATATTCTCAAGCTGCTTGTTGGAAAAAGCCTATGGAAATGCAGAAACAAGTGGTACTGCCAGTTGTCTTCAAAGGGAGCAACTACTTGCTGTGGTCAAGGACTACAAGAACTTCTCTAATAAGCAGAGGTCTATGGAGTTATATGGAAACTCCAGAGGAGGCTGCTGGGGAAGAGGTAGCTGGAGAAGGAGCAGTGGGTGATGGCATTGTGAAGGGGCAGAAGTGGGAGCAAGAAGACCAACAAGTTCTTGCGGTGCTCCAGAGCTCTCTAGATCCATCAATACACACTGCTTACTCCTACTATGAGACAGCCAAGGAGCTGTGGGACACACTCAAAGGAGTGTATGGAGACATCTCAAATATTTCTAGGATTTTTGAGGTGAAGAAAGCGTTGAATGACCTTCAGTGTTGACTAATGAGAGAATACATTAGCTTAAGACCCAATGAAGAGAAGAGGCTTTATTCAACATATGCAAGTCCATTAAGAAGTCTTCTAGAAGGGTGAAGACTTTGGGTGCACAAGTGGGTGTCTCGGGAAGTGTGAAAAGGAAGGAGATGTGTTTGAATTTCAAATAAGAGATTGGAGGAAAATTTGAATGTTGTGAAACCCTTCTACACCTTCTAATTTCGTGGCTCTCCTCTATATATACATGTTGTACACCCTTTGTAACACTTAATCAATTCTAATGGAAACTTCTCTTTATCTCTCATTCTATTGTTTCTCTTTCAAGCACTCTCAAACTCTCTAATCTTCTATTCCGCAAATTCAACATGGTATCAGAGCAAGGTTCTTAACTAAATCAAGCTCTTGTTATCCCATTTTCAAATCTCTTCTTTTAAAATTCTGGGAATACTCTTTATCAATCCTTTTTCACTCTGAGACTTAGTCCTCAAAGTCATTGACTCTTGAGTTGTGAAAAGGCTGAAAAAGTGTATTTCTTGAAGCTTCTCTAAAATTTTCTTTAGAAAATCTCTTAATCCTCTGGTTAATAGAATTATCCGGTGAATAAATCTTAAAACACCATGGAAAATTCTAATCCAATTGTTGTTCCAGTCATCTTGAAGGGTGTCAACTATTTGTTGTGGTCAAGAATGATAAGAACAGCTCTATGTGGTCGTGGGCTTTAGAGCCATGTTTCATTAATCACCTTCAATAGGATATCTTATGGCTATCTTCTCTTCTTGTGCGGTGTTATGCTTAAGGGACAAGAAGGAGATGCTGTCGCCTATAGGATCAGGATCTAAGCCTGCCGTACGCCCAGTACATCCCTCTCTTGTCCCAAGCACAACATCAGTTCCCATGTGATCTTGATAAGCCATAGCCATCCCATTGTAATACACTCTAGTATTTTTCCAATTTTCAGGTCCGTGTCTTATCCTTTGGCTTCTTCTTAATTGAGGAGCTTGCACTTCTTCCACTTCTTCAGATTCTATCTCCCCCTCACCTCTTGTACTCTCCTCTTCTTCTACCAGTTCTGAGTCTAATGGTAAAGTATCCAGAACTATCGGAAGCTGCTCACTTTCTTCTACTTCTTCTTCACCCCTCTGCTCATTATCATCACTCTCCCAGCCATCTATGCTTTCCCAAATGCTTCTTAGAACTTGATCTCTATCTGCATTTGAGTCCATAATCTCATCTAAGTCTTCCCATTTCTTTTTTTCGAAGTAACCATACTCTTCCTCAAATTGCACCTCCCTTGACACATACATTCTATTAGTCTCCGGGTTAAGACATTTGTATCCTTTTTGAGTACTTGAGTATCCCACAAACACACACTTAATACTCTTTGGCTCTAACTTATTTCTTTGTGCCTCTGGAACAAGGACATAGCATCTACACCCAAAGACTCTCAAGTGACTGATACTCGGCTTCACACCATTCAAAACTTCAAATGGTGACTTGTAACTCAAGCTTTCAGTGGGTATGCGGTTGATTAAGTAAGCTGCCGCCATCACTGCATCTCCCCACAGATTCTTAGGAACTCCCCTATCAAACATCATGCTCCTAGCCACTTCTAACAAATGTCTATTCTTCCTCTCTGCTATCCCATTTTGTTGAGGTGTATAGGCGCAAGTTGTCTGATGTACTATCCCTTTCTCATTCACAAACTCCCTAAACTGTATGCTCATGTATTCTCCGCCATTATCACTTCTTAGTATCTTAATCTTGGTATCATACTGATTGAGCACATAGTTATAGAAGTTCTGAAATGATTCAAGCACTTGATCCTTAGAGCGCATCAATGTTACCCATGGTATCAGAGCAAGGTTCTTAACTAAATCAAGCTCTTGTTATCCCATTTTCAAATCTCTTCTTTTAAAATTCTGGGAATACTCTTTATCAATCCTTTTTCACTCTGACACTTAGTCCTCAAAGTCATTGACTCTTGAGTTGTGAAAAGGCTGAAAAAGTGTATTTCTTGAAGCTTCTCTAAAATTTTCTTTAGAAAATCTCTTAATCCTCTGGTTAATAGAATTATCCGGTGAATAAATCTTAAAACACCATGGAAAATTCTAATCCAATTGTTATTCCAGTCATCTTGAAGGGTGTCAACTATTTGTTGTGGTCAAGAATGATAAGAACAGCTCTATGTGGTCGTGGGCTTTAGAGCCATGTTTTTAAAGGACAAGATCCAAAAGATGGAGAAGAAGTCATCGGTAATTATGAAGATAATGTTGAATAATGAGAGAATACATTAGCTTAAGACCCAATGAAGAGAAGAGGCCTTATTCAACATATGCAAGTCCATTAATAAGTCTTCTAGAAGGGTGAAGACTTTGGGTGCACAAGTGGGTGTCTCGAGAAGTGTGAAAAGGAAGGAGATGTGTTTGAATTTCAAGTAAGAGATTGGAGGAAAATTTGAATGTTGTGAAACCCTTCTACACCTTCTAATTTCGTGGCTCTCCTCTATATATACATGTTGTACACCCTTTGTAACACTTAATCAATTCTAATGGAAACTTCTCTTTATCTCTCATTCTATTGTTTCTCTTTCAAGCACTCTCAAACTCTCTAATCTTCTATTCCGCAAATTCAACATGGTATCAGAGCAAGGTTCTTAACTAAATCAAGCTCTTGTTATCCCATTTTCAAATCTCTTCTTTTAAAATTCTGGGAATACTCTTTATCAATCCTTTTTCACTCTGAGATTTAGTCCTCAAAGTCATTGACTCTTGAGTTGTGAAAAGGCTGAAAAAGTGTATTTCTTGAAGCTTCTCTAAAATTTTATTTTCACTCTAAAATTCTGGGAATACTCTTTGTCAATCCTTTTTCACTCTGAGATTTAGTCCTCAAAGTCATTGACTCTTTAGTTGTGAAAAGGCTGAAAAAGTGTATTTCTTGAAGTTTCTCTAATATTTTCTTGAGAATATCTCTTAATCCTCTGGTTAATAGAATTATCCGGTGAATAAATCTTGAAACACCATGAAAAATTCTAAACCAATTGTTATTCCAGTCATCTTGAAGGGTGTCAACTATTTGTTGTGGTCAAGAATGATAAGAACAACTCTATGTGGTCGTGGGCTTTGGAGCCATGTCTTGAAAGGACAAGATCCAAAAGATGGAGAAGAAGCCATCGGTAATTATGAAGATAAGTGGTTCCAAGAGGACCAAATGGTGCTCGGAATCATCCAGAACTCTCTTGAATTATCCATCCTTGAAGCCTACTCCTACTGTGAAAATGCAAAGGAATTGTGGGATACTCTTCAAACCGTGTATGGGAATACTTCAAAGTTGAGCAGAATCTATGAAGTTAAGAAGGCTATCAATGATCTAAGCCAAGAAGATTTGGAGTTTACAAAGGACTTTGGCAAATTCAGATCATTGTGGGCTAAACTAGAAATGTTAAGGCCAAGCACGATTGATCCTTTGGTGTTAAATGAGAGGCGCGAACAAGACAAGGTCTTTGGTCTGCTATTGACCTTAAATCCAACTTACAAGGATCTCATTAATCACCTCCTTAGGGCAGACAATCTCCCCAGCCTAGATGAAGTGTGCTCCAAGATACAAAAAGAGCAAGGATCTCATGGTCTATTTGGGGGAAATGGCGAGCTGGCTATGGCTAACAAAGAAGAGCTGGGTGATGCCAACAAAGGATTTTACAAACCGTTGGGATCAAACCAGAACAAGAAAGTGGGATCAAATGCAATCTGTGAGCATTGCAAGAAAGAGGGGCACACAAAGGAAAAATGTTGGAAGCTCCATCCTCATCTAAAACCAAGCTGGTGGAAGGAACCAAGAGCTAATGTCTCCCAAGTAGTAGCTGGGAATCAGGCTGGGACATCCAAGAGGGCTGAAGAAGGAGAAATGAGAGCTTTGGTGCCATATCAACAAGAATCTGAATTTGTGAGGAAATCAGATTTGGAAGCTCTCATCAAAGCCTTGAAAGAGGCTGGTAGGTCTGGTATGGTTTCTGGAAACTCTCTTCATGCTCAAAACATTTCAAAGCCTTTGATTGTAGATTCTGGTGCATCACATCATATGATAAGTGATGCACATCTAATGAATAGCATAAAACCGGCTGTAGGTAATGTCATTATAGCAAATGGAGATAGTATTCCAATTGATGGAGTAGGAAATCTTAGGTTATTTGGAAAAGATTCAAACGCTTTCTACATGCCTAAGTTTACTTCAAATTTGTTATCCGTAAAGAAAGTTACATCTGATTGGAATTGTTATGCTATATTTGGTCCTAATGATGTACACTTTCAGGATATTGAGACCATGAAACTACTCGGAAAAGGAGTAGCAAAGGAGGAGCTGTATGTTCTTGAAAATAACAAGCCGGACTCCAAGTTATTTTGTAGTTTTAGTCTGAATGTTTCTAATGTTAGTAGTTCTATTTGGCATGCAAGGCTAGGTCATCCACACTCTAGAGCATTAGAACTATTGTTGCCTAGGATTTCTTTCAAAAATGATGAATGTGAAGCTTGTATACTTGGCAAACATTGTAAATCTGTGTTTTCCAAGTCTTCAACTATCTATGAAAAGTGTTTTGATTTAATTTATTCTGATGTTTGGACCTCACCATGTGAATCTAGAGAACATCATAAATACTTTGTCACCTTCATAGATGAAAAATCAAAATATACATGGCTAACACTTCTTCCATCCAAAGATAGAGTTCTAGAAGCATTTAGAAATTTTCAAGCATATGTGACTAACCATTTTAATGCCAAGATTAAAATTTTTAGATCAGATAATGGTGGAGAGTACACAAGCCATGCCTTCAAACAACACTTAGCAAACCATGGGATAGTCCATCAAACCAGCTGCCCATACACTCCTCAGCAAAATGGAGTTGCTGAAAGAAAGAATAGGCACTTAATGGAAGTGGCCCGGTCTATGATGTTCCACACAAGTGTTCCCAAGAGATTTTGGGGAGATGCTGTGGTTTCAGCATGCTATTTGATCAACCGAATGCCAACAAAATTTTTAGATGATCACTCTCCATTTGAGGTATTAAACAACTCTAAACCCGCCATTAACCACTTATGTATTGATCAAGAAGACCAGCCAGGCCTTGCAAGACCAAACCATCCCGACCGTACGGATTTTGTACGGACTTGTACGGACTGTACGAATTGTACGGACCGTGCAAAATCCGGGATTCCCCAAAATGTCTCCAAACATCCTAAAATGAAGAAACAAGAATGTGCAAAACTTGGGATAAAGTATTTTCGGGATTTGGGGATCGTGCAAAACTCGGGTGCAAAAGGACATGGATAGCTGGCAATGAATCTAGCCAAAGGAGTGTCCCAATGCAACCTTATCCAACCGGTCAAAGCAAGGAGGACTGGAGCAAGGCTGGCAATCTTATCCACATGGTCAAAAGGAGCCTCCAAGACTAAGCCCTTATTGGCTAGTTTGAATTAAAGCATTTCTATTGGTTGTTGCATTTTGAATTTACTTAGAGAAAACCCTAGATTTTTCTCTATAAATGTAATGCCTCATTATCAATGAAATGCTAGACCCTTTGGGGTCCCATTCTCTCATTCTCCACGAAATCTCTCTCATTTTATTCTCCTTAGTCTCATTTACATGCTTATTCTCTTAGTTCATACTTGCATATTCTCCATGTCATTTACATTATTCTCTCATGTTTAATCTCTTATATTCCGCATAATCTCTCTAATTCTTACATGGTATCAGAGCATTAAGGTCCTTAAATGCGTCCTTAATCTCTTTCTTCTTATTCTTTTATTTTCATACACTTTGTTAGCCTCTTTCACTCTGAGAGTTATTCCTCAAAACCATTGGTTCTTGAGTTGTGAAAGTTGCTAACTTAGTGTTTCTAGTGACAATGAAGAGAAATAAATGGGGGCTGTAGTGAAAAACTACATAAAAAGGGAGATTAAAGGCTGCCTTAATTGCTTATTCATGGATTCGTCTAGTGCTTCCATTTTTTGGAAATGAATACACTTAGAACCATGATTTGCTGGTGCCTCATTCTATAATCTATTCCTTTTTAAGCCCCATTTTCATCTCCAAGTCATTTCTTGATTTTAAAGCTCAAACCACAATTTTTACAAAGTTAAAACCTTGGATTGTATTTTGCTTTCTTATGGAATGAAGAAATACGTAACTCCATCGTATTTTATGTTTTTGAGTTTTTTTTAGTGGTTTGAAGCAATTTCAATTAGTGAACCATGATTAAAATTACTTGATTCTTATGGATTTAAGCATATTTAATCATGTTGTATCCGTGTTTTAAAGGTAGAGAACCTTGGTAAAACTTTGCTCTTATGAGTTTAAGTATAAAACTTTGATGAATCATAATCCTTGTTTTGTGGGAAGAGAACTTTGGTAAAGCTATGTTTCCATAAGCATAAGCATAAAGCCATGTTGAATCCAATTCCCATTGTTTTATGGGAAGAGAACTTTGGTAAAGCTATGTTTCCATAAGCATAAGCATAAAGCCATGTTGAATCCAAGTCCCATTTTTAAGGGAAGAGAACTTTGGTAAAGCTATGCCCCCATGAGCATAAGCATAAAGCCATGTTGAATCCAAGTCCCGTCTTGAAAAGAGAAGAGAACCTTGGTAAAGCTATGTTATTATGAGCATAAGCACAAAGCCTTGATGAATCCAAATCTCTTTGTTTTCAAATTACCAAAGGAAGAGAACCTCGTTGAATCCAAAAGCTAGAGAACCTTGATGAATCCAAATCCTTTGGTAGAAAATCTTGGACTACTTCCAAACATGTTTGAGTCCTAGGTTATTTTTTTTCAATTTTTCTTAAAAATTCTTATTGGATTCCAATCTCTTCTGTACTTGTTTGTTTGGGAAGAGTGTTTTAAGGAATCCTTGGTTGTTCTATTTAAGAAAAAGAAAAAAAAAAGGGTAGTGAACCTTGTTGAATCCGAAGCTAGGGAACCGAGATGGATCCAAATCCAAAGTTGGATGAGAGCCTCGTTGAAACTCGAATGCTAGAGAACCTTGAGTGAATCCAAACCCTTAGAAACCAAAAGAAGTGAACCATGACCTATTTTGGCTCGTTGGAGTTAAAATTGAGAAGGCATGATGGATCCAAATTCTTTTGTGTTAAAAGAGGTGAACCATGACCTGATTTACTCATTGGAGTTAAAGTCAAGAAGGCATGATGAATCCAAACTCTTTTGGGATTAAAGAAGTGAACCATGGCCTGATTTACTCATAGAAGTTAAATCAAGAAGGCATGATGAATCCAAGTTCTTTAAATCCAAGTTTTCAAAAACATTGGATCTCTAGTATTTACTAAGTCCTTAGTAAAAATTTTCAGAAAAAAAAAAAAGGGATGAATCTTAGTCAGTTTTCTTTCTTATGAATGAAAAACAATTAATGACATTGATTCATCCGGTTTTATTTTCTCAAAAGGATAGGCTTTGGTTTAAAGTTTTCCATTCTTGTTAAAACAAGTGGATAATTCCAAAGACCATCGCTAGAATCCAATCTCTCAAATGAGAGTAAAGTCCTTTGTGGTGAAGAGCCATGAAGAGAAAAATCCCAACCACTAACCTTTGTTTTTCTTAGGAATGGAAGAATGTGAGTGGTGGAAGAAGAGGTCAAATCTCAAGAAGATCGACCAATCAAAACAATGGTTCAACAACAAGTCACTATCCTAACCAGTTTAGCATAAAGGGCTACTCTCTAAACACTAATATTTTCCAATATACTTAGTGTACCAATTATTTTTTAATCTTGTTTCTTTAGTTTCTCTTATTTGCAATCTATCTTTCATCTAAACTTCCTTATCCCTCACGTTGAGTACTTTAAAATTTTAAATCTCATGATGAAGGTTTAGAGGAGGAAAGCGTGAATATTCTAACGGGGAAGTATTAGATAATGAAGAGGCCAAATGAAGATTAAATGAAGTAAAGAAGTATGATTGGTGACACAAGGAAGCTGTGGGAGTTAGTGTTCGTTTGGTACCGGTTTGAAGTGTTCATCTTTTACGTTTTTCAAGCTTGCCTTTCGGAGTCCCTCCAACCAAGCTTGAGGGGGAGAAAGAACCGAAAAGAAGGCAAGAATCTTTAAGCAAACCAAGCCGAGTTGAGACTAGACCGCACCGCACTAAAAGATGTTGAAGGTTCGTGCTCACTCATGGACAAGTTGATAGAGGGGCCACACCGTTGGAAACAAGTTGTAGGTTCGTGCTCACTTGTGGACGAGTTGATAGAGGGACCGCATCATAGGAGACAAATTGTCCCACTAGAAGACGGGCCACTTTACTAAAGATCAAAACCGGGTCACTTGCAAAGACAAGCTTGCAAAGACAAGCTCGCAAAGACAAGGGCAATGGTTGAGACAAAGCAAAGAGGCATGTGAGTTGGAAACGAAGCTAAGGCATCTCCATCACCATGAAGAAAACCAAGTTGTATGGATCATACTCACCTTAAGGTTGGTTTATCTTTCGGAAGTGAGGAAAATAAGGAGATAAAATCAGAGCATACACAAGTGGTGCTCCCCAACCCAATAAATCAACAAAGAGGAAGAAACCAATATCCAAAGGAATTAGGTTGTTTCTATCCTCTCTCTCCATTTAAATTCTCTATGCAAAGTGTGATCATTTCTACCATTAAAATTGGAGTAAATTGATACATTTTGTCAATTTTTCTTGCAAGGAGCAATGTGCATAAAGGACTTCAAACCCAAAAGATCGTCTTTCCTTATTCTCAAGCCGATCGTGAGGGGGAGCATTCAAAGCATTGATCAAGATTTGGAATCCACAAATGGTGAACCCAAGAAGGATGACCCGAGAGCTAAGACTCAAGCGTGGTGAACCCAAGAGGAAGACCAAAGTGATTACCAAAGAATGAAATCAACAAATCCTTGCAAGACTACAACAAGTGAAGATTAAGTTGCGACATTCTTCACAAAGGTTACAAGACCTTTTCATGTCCTTGGTCAAAGGTCCCCTAGATCCGTGAAGGCCATACTCTTTTTCCCTTATAAGGTTTTGTCCCAAAAGGGTTTTCCTTATAAGGTTTTTAATGAGGTGGCACTCGGGTGCAAAAGGACATGGATAGCTGGCAATGAATCTAGCCAAAGGAGTGTCCCAATGCAACCTTATCCAACCGGTCAAAGCAAGGAGGGCTGGAGCAAGGCTGGCAATCTTATCCACATGGCCAAAAGGAGCCTCCAAGACTAAGCCCTTATTGGCTAGTTTGAATTAAAGCATTTCTATTGGTTGTTGCATTTTGAATTTACTTAGAGAAAACCCTAGATTTTTCTCTATAAATGTAATGCCTCATTATCAATGAAATGCTAGACCCTTTGGGGTCCCATTCTCTCATTCTCCACGAAATCTCTCTCATTTTATTCTCCTTAGTCTCATTTACATGCTTATTCTCTTAGTTCATACTTGCATATTCTCCATGTCATTTACATTATTCTCTCATGTTTAATCTCTTATATTCCGCATAATCTCTCTAATTCTTACATTATATGTGTTTGGTTTGTATTAATCCCAGGAGAACAAAGAAACAAGTTGGAAGCTAAAAGTATGAAGAGCATGTTCATTGGATACTCCACAACACATAAAGGTTACAAATGCTTTGTTCTGGAAACAAGGAAGATTCTACTCTCAAGGGACGTGAAGTTTGTTGAAACAAAAAGGTTCTATGATGAGATGAACTGGAAAGAAATGGAGAATCTATCATCCTCATCATCAGACCGAGCTAGCAATTTGAGAAAAATCTTGGAGAACCTTGGATTACATCAGCCAGAAGCTAGTACAAGCACATCTCAATCAAATGAAGAAACTATACCCTTTGATCCTGAGGGAGGCAATAAACAAGAGAATCCAGTAGTGGCTCAACAAGACTCAACAAGACTCAAAAATTCATGATCAAAATGAATCAGAAGTTCGCAATGAAGCGGTTCATGATCAAAGTGAAGAGAGTCCGGAAAGTCAAGAAGAAGCTCAAACCTCAGATTCTGACTTTGAAGGGCCAGAACCTCAAGTTCAAGATCAAGAAGAGGGTTTAAGGAGAAGTACAAGACAAAGGTTTGGACAAGAACATTGGTAGCAAACCCGAGTGTACTACAACAACAAGGCAGTTGCTTATCCCATTCAAGCTTTTTGCACTCTAGCTCATTTCCCATTGGAACATCAAGCCTACATGGGCAAGTTGGATGAAGCTGAGATTCTAACAACCTATGAAGAAGCCAAGGAGCTTAAAGTATGGAGAGATGTTGTTGGTGAAGAAAAGAAAGCTATGGAAAACTGTTGAGAATATGGATATGAAGGTGTGTGAACATGAAATAAAGTGCCAATGAGTAGTTAAGATCAACTAAAACAAAACCAAACAAGAAGTAGAGAAGGAACTAGACTGGAAAGAAACAGACCAGTTTTTTCTCTCTCAGCACAAGTGGAGCAAGTTGCAAAGAGGAGTAGGTAGGAGCAGTTGGGAGAAGCATGGCTCGCCTATACTTGTTTAGAGGTGTTGGTGAGATATTTTTCTCTCTTAAATTCATGTAAAGCGTCCATATATGTTGGTTGTATTGTAAGAAGAAAAACACACACGAAATTATAAAGTTCTTCTCTAAAAAACTTCTATTCATCATCTTCATCACTCTTATCTTCTAATCTTCCTCCCTTAAAATTACCTTCATATCCTCTAAAATCTACATGGTATCAGAGCACTTAAGGTCCTAAACAAGATCTTAAACTCGTTCATATCTCTCAAACATTTCAAATCACACTGTTTTTTTTTTCTGTTTCGTGTGTACTATTCACCAAAAATTTCAAATCATGGAAAGCTCCAAGAATATGGTTTTACCAGTTATTCTCAAGGGGAATAACTATATTTTGTGGTCAAGGACCACAAAACCAGTCCTAAGAGGAAGAGGGTTGTGGGAGTATGTTGATAGCTGTTAGATTTTAGAGATTATAAATGAGAGCTTTTGAGATAAACTAGAAGAAACACCATAGTAGAATATTAGAGAAGAATTTCTTATTGATCTTTGTGAAATACATAGCATATTTATAGGAGAATTACAAGGGAACCTAGGTTTAACTTTAATTTGAACCAGCCAATAGGAGTGTAGTCTTTGGGCGTCCTTGACCATGCCAGCCTGTTTCCAGCCCCTTCCTTGACCAAATGGATAAGAAGGAAGACCAAGGACGAGGTGCCAATGCACCTGGACACTCAAGTGGCTTGGTGCATGGTCCAAACGTTTCCAAGCTTCTAGAAGACTCTCGAAGGCTTCCTCAAATGTTCCGGAGGTTCGTTAAGGTTGTACGGTCTTGTACGGCCTTGTACGGATCCGTACGGACTTGTACGGACTTGAACGGATCCGTACAGACTTGTACGGACACCCAAATCCAACCATCTTCCCTAAGCTCCCTTGATGATAAGCTTGATTAATACTCCCCCTCAAACTTAGCCGGAGTGTTGGAATGAAGGCTAAGTTTGGGAACCGGGACTACCACCTCATTAAAAACCTTACCAAGGAAAACCCAGTAGGACAAAACCTTGGTAAGGGAAAAAGAGTGTGGTCTTCCTGGAACAGGCAAGTATTATCAAGGATGAGTAAGGTCTACTAACCCAAGTTTGCTGTGGATGTGGTTGCAAACTTTGAGGCTAGCAGCCTTGGTGAAGATGTCAGCCAACTGGTCTTCACTCTTGGTGTAACATGGAAGTATCACTCCTTCTATAATCTTCTCTCTAACTTTGTGGAAGTCAATCTCAATGTGCTTGGTCCTCTAGTGAAATACTGGATTGGTTGCTATATGAATGGCTGTCTGATTGTCACAATGCATTGTGATGGGACTTGAAGTTTCTATGCCAAGATCCTTGAGAAGAACCTTCAACCAAACTAATTCATTTGTCAGCTTCCTCATTGCTCTATATTCTGACTCCGCACTTGAGCATGACACAACCTTCTGCTTCTTAGACTTCCAAGTTACTAGATTGCCTCCAATGAAAGTACAGTAGCCAGTTGTAGACTTCCTATCCATAGTGTCTCCCGCATAGTCCGCATCGCAGTATCCAACTATCTCAGTGTTGCCATTCTTCCCCATGCAAATTCCTTGGCCAGGTGAACCTTTGATGTATCTCAATATTCTTTCCACCATGTTCCAATGATGCACGGTTGGTTCCTTCATATGTTGGCTAACCTGATTCACAGCAAAACATAAGTCAGGCCGTGTAATAGTCAAATAGATGAGCTTACCAACTAGACGCCGATATTGTGCTGGGTCTTCAAATGGCTTGTCAAGCGGATCATCTTCTTTCTCCCCCTTTCTCTTGACCTTGTAGCCATCTTCAAGTGGGGTCTTAGCTGGTTTGGATCCTAACTTTCTTGTCTCCTGCAATAAATCAAGAGAATATTTCCTTTGTGATAGAAATAGGCCTTCCGAGGATCGGCATATCTCTATCCCTAGGAAATACTTAAGCTCTCCCAAGTCCTTGATATCAAAAACAGACTTAAGGAAGGATTTGGTTTCTTGAATCCCAACTTGATCACTACCTGAGATGATCAAGTCATCCACATAAACCAATACCACAATAAGCCCACGGGAGCTCTGGTGAGTGAACAAGGTATGGTCGGCTTCTGACCGGCTAAATCCTCGAGCAACAAGAGTGAAGCTCAGTTTATGATACCAGACCCTTGGTGATTGCTTTAGACCATAAATTGCCTTTCTTAACCTTAGGACTTTTCCGGGGCTGATTGAGTGTTCTAATCCAGGTGGTGGAGTCATGTACACTTCTTCTTCCAATTCTCCTTGAAGAAAGGCGTTCTTCACGTCCATTTGCCATAGATCCCATGATAGATTTGTGGCTAAGGACAAGATGACCCTAACTGTGTGAAGCTTTGCCACTGGCGCAAAAGTATCGGTATAATCAGCTCCATATGTCTGGGTGAAACCTCTGGCTACCAATCTGGCTTTGTACCGCTCAATCTCCCCATTAGATTGATATTTGATTGTAAATACCCACTTGGAACTTACTGCCTTCTTTCCCTTTGGAAGCTCAGTTTCATCCCAAGTATGATTCTTATCCATTGCCCCTATCTCAGCATCCACAGCAGCTAACCATTCTTTGTGTTCTTTTGCTTCTTCATAGGAGCTCGGAATTTGGTGTTGATCAATCTTTCCAAGGAATGCTTTGTGTTCTGATGGCAAGAGGGCAAGAGAACAAACTGCTTGGAGAGGATGAGCCACGGCTTGGCTGTTGTAATAGACCCTTGTTTGTTTCCAATGATCTGGTCCATACTTCAGCCTTGTACTTCTTCTAAGCTGAGGAGCACTAATTTCTTCACTCTCATGGTCTTGACTAACCATTGGCTCCATTCCTCCAGTGGATTCTTCTTCATGATGAGCTTGGTCTTGATTACCATTATCCAAGTTGTTTGCTTCTTCTTCACTGTTATTTTCAGAATTTGGTCTTTTTTGTGGCTGATGATCTGGTTGCTCTTGATGAGAGTCTCTTAGAGCCGGATTTCCCAAATGATTGAGTAAGAACTCTAAGCTGGCGGTTCTATCTGAAGGAGAACGGGCTAGGTCTTTAACGCTATCCCAATTTTGTTTCTTGTCAAAGTACCCTTGGTTTTCTATGAACTTCACGTCTCTTGAAACCAAGGTACACTTCCGGATGGGGTCATAGCACTTATACCCCTTTTGAGTGGTAGAATAGCCTATGAATACACATCTTGTGCTTTTGGCTTCTAGTTTGTCCCTCTGAGTACCTGGGACAAATACAAAACACAAACACCCAAGAACTCGTAAGTGATTGATATAGGGTTTATTGTGATTTAAAACTTCAAAGGGAGAGACGTCCTTTAGGACTCTTGTTGGAATTCGGTTGATAAGATAGCAAGCCGTCATGACTGCATCTCCCCAGAAGTTTCTTGGCAAGTTGGAATGGAACATCATAGCTCTAGCTACTTCCATGAGATGTCTATTCTTTCTTTCAGCTACACCATTTTGTTGAGGTGTGTATGGGCAGCTCGTTTGGTGGATTATTCCATGCTTAGCTAGGTGTTCTTTGAATTTGTGGCTTGTATATTCCCCTCCATTATCCGTTCGAAGTACCTTAACATTTGTTTTGAATTGATTAGTAATGTAGTTCTGAAAATTAATGAAAGCGTCAAATACTCTATCTTTAGATGGCATTAAGGTGATCCAAGTGTATTTCGACTTTTCATCAATGAATGTCACAAAGTACTTATTATTATCTCTTGATAAACATGGGGAAGTCCATACATCCGAGTGGACCAAATCAAAACATTTTTCATATATGGTAGAGGACTTAGGAAATACACTTTTACAATGTTTTCCTAAAATACAAGACTCACAAACCGAGTTATTAAACGAAATATTAGGCAATATTATTTCCAAGGCACGCGAGTGAGGATGTCCCAATCTAGCGTGCCATATTGCATTAGAACTACTAGCTATGCATGAATTAAAACTTGATAAAGTAGGATTGCTTGAAGAATCTTCTAAGATGTATAAGTCTCCTTTTGTGTTTCCTTCTCCAAGAACCCTTCCGGTTTTAATATCCTGAAAATGGAAACTATTAGGCCCAAAGATAGCATAGGCATCAAGATCAGTAGTAGCTCTCTTAACCGATACAAGATTCAAAGTGAAAGATGGCATGTAGAAAGCTTGAGATTCTTTGTCAAATAGTTTTAAACTTCCTATTCCTTTAACCGGTATCCTATCACCATTAGCAATCACTACATTTCCACTAGCAGTTTTAATGTTACTAATCAAATTTGGATTACTAATCATGTGATGAGAAGCTCCAGAATCAATAACAAGAGAAGTGCTAGTCTTATTAGGTTTAGTAGCAAAGTATGTGATACCGGACTCCTTTAGTGCGGTGATGGATCGAATGAGTGCTTCTAAGTCTGACTTGCGCACCACGTCATTTGAATATGCTACCATGGCCATCTCATCTCCTTGCTTCAAGCTTTCGGTTTGAGGTTGTTTTGTTGAGTTTGATGAGCTTGGCGTTTCTTGTGCTTGATGAGCTTGGAACTTTCTTGGCTTGAATTCCCTTGGATGCCAATCTTTGGGCTTGAGATGTGGATGAAGGATCCAGCAATCCTCCTTTGTATGACCATCTTTCTTGCAATGATCGCATGTTTTTCTATTCTTGCCTTTGTAGCCTTGATTTGGTTGGTAATTGCCCTTATTGGCCATTGGGAGTTCTTGTTTACCACTAAAGAGACCAAAGGACCCTTGTTCCTTTTGAATTTGTGCACAAACTTCATCAAGTCTAGGGAGCTTCTCCGATCTTAAGATATGCTTTATGAGGTCGTTAAACGCCGGATTGAGTGTGAGAAGCAAACCGAAGACCTTATCTTGTTCTCTTCTTTCTTCAATGATTGAAAAATCCTTTGTGCTTGGACGTAACATCTCTAATTCAGCCCAAAGAGATCTAAATTTCCCAAAGTGTTGAGTAAATTCTAGATCCTCTTGATTGAGATTGTTGATTGCCCTTTTTACTTCGAAGACCCGGGTCAAGTTGGAGATGTTCCCGTAGACATTCTTTAGTGTATCCCAAAGCTCTTTTGCAGTGTCACAATAGGAGTATGCCTCTAGGATTGATGGGTCTAGTGAGTTTTGAAGGAGACCCAAAACCGTTTGGTCTTCTTGAAACCATTTGATTTCCTCCTCGGTCTTGGTCTCATTTTCTTCATCTTGTGTGTCTTCTTTAGGGTTTTGTGTGATCTCAATGTGTCTCCACAAACCTCTTCCACACAAAGCAGTCTTAGTTGTTCTTGCCCACAGCAAGTAATTATTCCCTTTGAGGATAACCGGAATGATCATGGTTTTTAGATTTTCCATGATTTTCTTGGTGTTTAATCACAAAGCTAGCAACTTTCTCAATTCAGCACCAATGGATTTGAGGAATTTCTCTCAGAGAGAAATGAGGCTAGCAACGTGAAAGGAAGAAAATGAAGTGAAAATCACAAAGCTAGCAACTTTCTCAACTCAGCACCAATGGATTTGAGGAATTTCTCTCAGAGAGAAATGAAGCTAGCAGCGTGAGAAAGGAGAAAATAAAGAAGAAAAACGTGGAGAATAAGTAGAAATGACAAGAACTGATGGAGAAATGATGGAGAAATGATGGAGAAATGATGGAGAATGATGGAGAATGATGGAGAATAACCAAGAATAAAGCAGAATAGATAGGAGCAAGATCAATGCTCTGATACCATGTTAGATTTTAGAGATTATAAATGAGAGCTTTTGAGATAAACTAGAAGAAACACCATAGTAGAATATTAGAGAAGAATTTCTTATTGATCTTTGTGAAATACATAGCATATTTATAGGAGAATTACCAGGGAACCTAGGTTTAACTTTAATTTGAACCAGCCAATAGGAGTGTAGTCTTTGGGCGTCCTTGACCATGCCAGCCTGTTTCCAGCCCCTTCCTTGACCAAATGGATAAGAAGGAAGACCAAGGACAAGGTGCCAATGCACCTGGACACTCAAGTGGCTTGGTGCATGGTCCAAACGTTTCCAAGCTTCTAGAAGACTCTCGAAGGCTTCCTCAAATGTTCTGGAGGCTCGCTAAGGTTGTACGGTCTTGTACGGCCTTGTACGGATCCGTACGGACTTGTACGGACTTGTACGGATCCGTACAGACTTGTACGGACACCCAAATCCAACCATCTTCCCTAAGCTCCCTTGATGATAAGCTTGATTAATAATAGCTTGGATTGAAATGCTGAAGAAGGAAGGGCTGAAGATGGCAGTATGATGGAGAGGAAGCGGGAGCAAGAAGATGCTCAAGTCTTGGTTGCACTTCAAAGCTCCCTTGAGCCATCTATTCTGGCTGCCTATTCATACTGTGAGAACTCCAAGGAGCTGTGGGAGACGCTCAAGGGAGTTTATGGAGGCATCTCAAACATTTCAAGGATCTTTGAGGTGAAGAAGGCATTGAATGACCTTCAGCAGAATGGGAAGGCGTTCAAGGACTTGTTTGGGGAGTTTAAAGGGTTATGGGCAGAGCTGGAAATGCTTAGACCTACAACAAACGACCCAAAGGAGTTGAATGAGAGGAGAGAGCAAGATCAAGTGTTTGGTCTCTTACTCACACTTGATGACTCTTACAAGGGACTCATTCAGCACATCCTTCGATTTGACAAGCTTCCAACATTAAATGAAGTGTGTCAACAAGTTCAGAAGGAGGAAGGTGCTAGAGTGTTGTTTAAACACGCTAGTGAGATGGCGCATGTGGCGCAAAGAAGTTTTGGGCATGGAGAAAGGAGAGCGGTTGAGTGTAGCCATTGTAGAATGAGAGGGCACACTAAGGAGAAGTGCTGGACACTTTACCCGCACTTGAAAGGAGGAAATGGCTACAGGGAAGCATTCAAGGCGTTGGGAACTTTGCGGGTGTAACTAGCATGGAAGGAGACCAATTGGTGAGGAAGAGCGATTTGGAGGGCCTCATCAAGAGTATCTCAAAGCTAGCAGAATCTGGTAAGGGTTTCTTTACCTCTAAGGCTAAGAGAAACGTGATAATAGATTCGGGAGCAAGTCATAATATGATTTGTGATGCTAAGTTGCTGGAGAATGTAGAACCGCATAAGGGTAAGGTTAGGATAGCAAACGGGAAAGAAGTTCCAATAGAGGGTGTTGGGGACTTAGAGATGTTTGGGAAGATAACTAAAGCCTTATATATCCCAGAATTTACTTCGAATTTACTATCAGTTCATAAGGCAACTAAGGATTTGAATTGTAAAGTTGTTTTTGGAGTTAATGGTGTTGAGTTTCAGGATAATGAAACCAAAGATGCGATCGGATCAGGGGGTGTGAAAGATGGTCTGTACATATTGAATAAAAAAGATAAAGAGTTTAAAGCGCTTGCGGTCAGTTCGGTTGGATCAAGCCCTTTATGGCATTCTCGCCTTGGTCACCCAAGTCACAAGGTGCTCAGCATGGTCTTGCCCAACCATTCAGTACCCAAGGAGGCGTGTGAAGCATGTATTTTGGGGAAGCATTGTAGGAAAGTGTTTCCAGAATCTACTACTATGTATAAGAAGTCTTTTGAGTTAATACACTCTGATGTATGGTCTGCTCCGTGTACTTCAAGAGATCAATATAAGTACTTTGTTTCCTTCATCGATCAAAAATCAAAGTATACATGGGTAACATTGATGCGCTCTAAGGATCAAGTGCTTGAATCATTTCAGAACTTCTATAACTATGTGCTCAATCAGTATGATACCAAGATTAAGATACTAAGAAGTGATAATGGCGGAGAATACATGAGCATACGGTTTAGGGAGTTTGTGAATGAGAAAGGGATAGCAGAGAGGAAGAACAGACATTTGTTAGAAGTGGCTAGGAGCATGATGTTTGATAGGGGAGTTCCTAAGAATCTGTGGGGAGATGCAGTGATGGTGGCAGCTTACTTAATCAACCGCGTACCCACTGAAAGCTTGAGTTACAAGTCACCATTTGAAGTTTTGAATGGTGTGAAGCCGAGTATCAGTCACTTGAGAGTCTTTGGGTGTAGATGCTATGTCCTTGTTCCAGAGGCACAAAGAAATAAGTTAGAGCCAAAGAGTATTAAGTGTGTGTTTGTGGGATACTCAAGTACTCAAAAAGGATACAAATTTCTTAACCCGGAGACTAATAGAATGTATGTGTCAAGGGAGGTGCAATTTGAGGAAGAGTATGGTTACTTCGAAAAAAAGAAATGGAAGACTTAGATGAGATTATGGACTCAAATGCAGATAGAGATCAAGTTCTAAGAAGCATTTGGGAAAGCATAGATGGCCGGGAGAGTGATGATAATAAGCAGAGGGGTGAAGAAGAAGTAGAAGAAAGTGAGCAGCTTCCGATAGTTTCAGATACTTTACCATTAGACTCAGAACTGGTAGAAGAAGAGGAGATTACAAGAGGTGAGGGGGAGATAGAATCTGAAGAAGTGGAAGAAGTGCAAGCTCCTCAGTTAAGAAGAAGCCAAAGGATAAGACACAGACCTGAAAATTGGAAAAATACTAGAGTGTATTACAATGGGATGGCTATGGCTTATCAAGATCACATGGGAACTGATGTTGTGCTTGGGACAAGAGAGGGATGTACTGGGCGTACGGCAGGCTTAGATCCTGATCCTATAGGCGACAACGTCTCCTTCTTGTCCCTTAAGCATAACACCGCACAAGAAGAGAAAATAGCCATAAGATATCCTATTGAAGAATACTACTCGGTTTCTAATACTCCAGCTGATCATCAGGCATTTCTGAGCACTATTGATAGAGAAGTACCTAATTCTTATGAGGAAGCAAGCATGGACAAGTTATGGGTTGATGCCATGAGGGAAAAGATTGCATCTATGTTGAGAAATAATACTTGGGACTTGACAAAATTGCCCAGCGGGAAGAAACTTGTGGGATGTAGATGGGTGTATACTATCAAATATAAGAGCAATGGTGAAATTGAGAGGTATAAAGCTAGACTAGTGGCAAAAGGATATACACAAGTATATGGAGAAGATTATACTGAAACTTTTGCTCCAGTAGCGAAGTTGCACTCGGTGAGGGTTTCACTATCCATTGCCATTAATCTGTCATGGAATTTGTGGCAAATGGATGTGAGAAACACTTTCTTACAAGGGGATTTAGAAGAAGAAGTGTTTATGGAACTTCCACAAGGTTATGGAGCAAGTTTAGATCAAGTGTGTAGATTAAAGAAGGCTATATACGGCTTGAAACAATCTCCTAGAGCTTGGTACCAACGGTTAAGCCGGTGCCTATTGGAGAAAGGGTTTGTAAAATCTGAAGCGGATCACTCTCTCTTTACCAAAAAGAGCAAAAAAGGGATAGTTGTGGTGCTTATCTACGTGGATGACATTATTGTTACGGGAAGTGATTGTGAGGAGATGAAACGGACTAAGGAGGATCTAAACTCTACGTTTGATATAAAAGACCTAGGAGAGCTCAAATACTTCCTAGGAATTGAGATGAGCAGAGAGGCAAAGGGAATGTTTATATCGCAAAGGAAGTATGTGATCGACTTACTAAAAGAAACTGGGAAGCTTGGGTATAAACCGGCTAAGACTCCTATTGAAGAAGGTTACCAGCCCCTTCCTTGACCAAATGGATAAGAAGGAAGACCAAGGACAAGGTGCCAATGCACCTGGACACTCAAGTGGCTTGGTGCATGGTCCAAACGTTTCCAAGCTTCTAGAAGACTCTCGAAGGCTTCCTCAAATGTTCCGGAGGCTCGCTAAGGTTGTACGTGTTGAATAATGAGAGAATACATTAGCTTAAGACCCAAAGAAGAGAAGAGGCCTTATTCAACATATGCAAGCCCATTAAGAAGTCTTCTAGAAGGGTGAAGACTTTGGGTGCACAAGTGGATGTCTCGGGAAGTGTGAAAAGGAAGGAGATGTGTTTGAATTTCAAATAAGAGATTGGAGGGAAATTGAATGTTGTGAAACCCTTCTTCACCTCCTAATTTCGTGGCTATCCTCTATATATACATGTTGTACACCCTTTGTAACATCCACTCAATTCTAATGGAAACTTCTCTTTATCTCTCATTCTATTGTTTCTCTTTCAAGCACTCTCAAACTCTCTAATCTTCTATTCCGCAAATTCAACATGGTATCAGAGCAAGGTTCTTAACTAAATCAAGCTCTTGTTATCCCATTTTCAAATCTCTTCCTTTAAAATTCTGGGAATACTCTTTGTCAATCCTTTTTCACTCTGAGACTTAGTCCTCAAAGTCATTGACTCTTGAGTTGTGATAAGGCTGAAAAAGTGTATTTCTTGAAGGTTCTCTAAAATTTTCTTTTTCACTCTAAAATTCTGGGAATACTCTTTGTCAATCCTTTTTCACTCTGAGACTTAGTCCTCAAAGTCATTGACTCTTGGGTTGTGAAAAGGCTGAAAAAGTGTATTTCTTGAAGCTTCTCTAATATTTTCTTGAGAAAATCTCTTAATCCTCTGGTTAATAGAATTATCCGGTGAATAAATCTTGAAACACCATGGAAAATTCTAAACCAATTGTTATTCCAGTCATCTTGAAGGGTGTCAACTATTTGCTGTGGTCAAGAATGATAAGAACAGCCCTATGTGGTCGTGGGCTTTGGAGTCATGTCTTGAAAGGCCAAGATCCAAAAGATGGAGAAGAAGCCATCGGTAATTATGAAGATAAGTGGTTCCAAGAGGACCAAATGGTGCTCGGAATCATCCAGAACTCTCTTGAAGCATCCATCCTTGAAGCCTACTCCTACTGTGAAAATGCAAAGGAATTGTGGGATACTCTTCAAACCGTGTATGGGAATACTTCAAACTTGAGCAGAATCTATGAAGTCAAGAAGGCTATCAATGATCTAAGCCAAGAAGATTTGGAGTTTACAAAGCACTTTGGCAAATTCAGATCATTGTGGGCTGAACTAGAAATGTTAAGGCCAAGCACGATTGATCCTTTGGTGTTAAATGAAAGGCGCGAACAAGACAAGGTCTTTGGTCTGTTATTGACCTTAAATCCAACTTACAAGGATCTCATTAAGCACCTCCTTAGGGCAGACAATCTCCCCAGCCTAGATGAAGTGTGCTCCAAGATACAAAAGGAGCAAGGATCTCATGGTCTATTTGGGGGAAAGGGCGAGCTGGTTATGGCTAACAAAGTAGAGCTGGGAGACGCCAACAAAGGATTTTACAAACCGTTGGGATCAAACCAGAACAAGAAAGTGGGATCAAATGCAATTTGTGAGCATTGCAAGAAAGAGGGGCACACAAAGGAAAAATGCTGGAAGCTCCATCCTCATCTAAAACCAAGCTGGTGGAAGGAACCAAGAGCTAATGTCTCCCAAGAAGTGGCTGGGAATCAGGCTGGGACATCCAAGAGGGCTGAAGAAGGAGAAATGAGAGCTTTGGTGCCATATCAACAAGAATCTGAATTTGTGAGGAAATCAGATTTGGAAGCTCTCATCAAAGCCTTGAAAGAGGCTGGTAGGTCTGGTATGGTTTCTGGAAACTTTCTTCATGCTCAAAACATTTCAAAGCCTTTGATTGTAGATTCTGGTGCATCACATCATATGATAAGTGATGCACATCTAATGAATAACATAAAACCGGCTGTAGGTAATGTCATTATAGCAAATGGAGATAGTATTCCAATTGATGGAGTAGGAAATCTTAGGTTATTTGGAAAAGATTCAAATGCTTTCTACATGCCTAAGTTTACTTCAAATTTGTTATCTGTAAAGAAAGTTACATCTGATTTGAATTGTTATGCTATATTTGGTCCTAATGATGTACACTTTCAGGATATTGAGACCATGAAACTACTCGGAAAAGGAGTAGCAAAGGAGGAGCTGTATGTTCTTGAAAATAACAAGCCGGACTCCAATTTATTTTGTAGTTTTAGTCTGAATGTTTCTAATGTTAGTAGTTCAATTTGGCATGCAAGGCTAGGTCATCCGCACTCTAGAGCATTAGAACTATTGTTGCCTAGGATTTCTTTCAAAAATGATGAATGTGAAGCTTGTATACTTGGCAAACATTGTAAATCTGTGTTTTCCAAGTCTCCAACTATCTATGAAAAGTGTTTTGATTTAATTTATTCTGATGTTTGGACCTCACCATGTGAATCTAGAGAACATCATAAATACTTTGTCACCTTTATAGATGAAAAATCAAAATATACATGGCTAACACTTCTTCCATCCAAAGATAGAGTTCTAGAAGCATTTAGAAATTTTCAAGCATATGTGACTAACCATTATAATGCCAAGATTAAAATTTTTAAATCAGATAATGGTGGAGAGTACACAAGCCATGCCTTCAAACAACACTTAGCAAACCATGGGATAGTCCATCAAACCAGCTGCCCATACACTCCTCAGCAAAATGGAGTTGCTGAAAGAAAGAATAGGCACTTAATGGAAGTGGCCCGGTCTATGATGTTCCACACAAGTGTTCCCAAGAGATTTTGGGGAGATGCTGTGGTTTCAGCATGCTATTTGATCAACCGAATGCCAACAAAAATTTTGGATGATCACTCTCCATTTGAGGTATTAAACAACTCTAAACCAAGAAGAGGCCTTATTCAACATATGCAAGTCCATTAAGAAGTTTTCTAGAAGGGTGAAGACTTTGGGTGCACAAGTGGGTGTCTCGGGAAGTGTGAAAAGGAAGGAGATGTGTTTGAATTTCAAATAAGAGATTGGAGGGAAATTGAATGTTGTGAAACCCTTCTTCACCTCCTAATTTTGTGGCTCTCCTCTATATATACATGTTATACACCCTTTGTAACATTTAATCAATTCTAATGGAAACTTCTCTTTATCTCTCATTCTATTGTTTCTCTTTCAAGCACTCTCAAACTCTCTAATCTTCTATTCCGCAAATTCAACATTCAGCAGGATGGAAAGGCATTCAAGGATCTATTTGGGGTATTTAGAGGATTATGGGCTGAGCTTGAGATGCTCAGGCCAGCAACAAATGACCCCAAGGAATTGAATGAGAGGAGGGAACAAGACCAGGTGTTTGGGCTACTACTCACGTTAAATGAGTCCTACAAGAGCCTCATTCAACATATCCTTCGCTTTGACAAGCTTCCAATGCTGATTGAAGTCTGTCAACAGATCCAAAAGGAGGAAGGGTCTAGGGGCTTGTTCAAAGCATCAAGCGAAATGGCACATGCTGCACATAGGAGCCAACTCTATGGAGAAAGAAGGAGTCTAGAATGTGAGCATTGCAAGATGAAAGGACATACTAAGGAAAAATGCTGGACCTTGCACCCACATTTAAAGCCGGCTATATTGATCAAGAAGACCAGCCAGGCCTTGCAAGACCAAACCATCCCGACCGTACGGATTTTGTACGGACTTGTACGGACTGTACGAATTGTACGGACCGTGCAAAATCCGGGATTCCCCAAAATGTCTCCAAACATCCTAAAATGAAGAAACAAGAATGTGCAAAACTCGGGATAAAGTATTTTCAGGATTTGGGGATCGTGCAAAACTCGGGTGCAAAAGGACATGGATAGCTGGCAATGAATCTAGCCAAAGGAGTGTCCCAATGCAACCTTATCCAACCGGTCAAAGCAAGGAGGGCTGGAGCAAGGCTGGCAATCTTATCCACATGGTCAAAAGGAGCCTCCAAGACTAAGCCCTTATTGGCTAGTTTGAATTAAAGCATTTCTATTGGTTGTTGCATTTTGAATTTACTTAGAGAAAACCCTAGATTTTTCTCTATAAATGTAATGCCTCATTATCAATGAAATGTTAGACCCTTTGGGGTCCCATTCTCTCATTCTCCACGAAATCTCTCTCATTTTATTCTCCTTAGTCTCATTTACATGCTTATTCTCTTAGTTCATATTAATCAAGCTTATCATCAAGGGAGCTTAGGGAAGATGGTTGGATTTGGGTGTCCGTACAAGTCCGTACGGATCCGTACAAGTCCGTACGGATCCGTACAAGGCCGTACAAGATCGTACAACCTTAGCGAGCCTCCGGAACATTTGAGGAAGCCTTCGAGAGTCTTCTAGAAGCGTGGAAACGTTTGGACCATGCACCAAGCCACTTGAGTGTCCAGGTGCATTGGCACCTTGTCCTTGGTCTTCCTTCTTATCCATTTGGTCAAAGAAGGGGCTGGAAACAGGCTGGCATGGTCAAGGACGCCCAAAGACTACACTCCTATTGGCTGGTTCAAATTAAAGTTAAACCTAGGTTCCCTTGTAATTCTCCTATAAATATGCTATGTATTTCACAAAGATCAATAAGAAATTCTTCTCTAATATTCTACTATGGTGTTTCTTCTAGTTTATCTCAAAAGCTCTCATTTATAATCTCTAAAATCTAACATGGTATCAGAGCATTGATCTTGCTCCTATCTATTCTGCTTTATTCTTGGTTATTCTCCATCATTCTCCATCATTCTCCATCATTTCTCCATCAGTTCTTGTCATTTCTACTCATTCTCCACGTTTTTCTTCTTTATTTTCTCCTTTCTCACGCT
This sequence comes from Cardamine chenopodiifolia, assembly GCA_963922655.1. Lineage (NCBI taxonomy): Eukaryota > Viridiplantae > Streptophyta > Magnoliopsida > Brassicales > Brassicaceae > Cardamine > Cardamine chenopodiifolia. The sequence continues at coordinate 13,364,501 of OZ000481.1, read as the reverse complement.
GCTAGCTTCATTTCTCTCTGAGAGAAATTCCTCAAATCCATTGGTGCTGAGTTGAGAAAGTTGCTAGCTTTGTGATTTTCACTTCATTTTCTTCCTTTCACGTTGCTAGCCTCATTTCTCTCTGAGAGAAATTCCTCAAATCCATTGGTGCTGAGTTGAGAAAGTTGCTAGCTTTGTGATTAAACACCAAGAAAATCATGGAAAATCTAAAAACCATGATCATTCCGGTTACCCTCAAAGGGAATAATTACTTTCTGTGGGCAAGAACAACTAAGACTGCTTTGTGTGGAAGAGGTTTGTGGAGACACATTGAGATCACACAAAACCCTAAAGAAGACACACAAGATGAAGAAAATGAGACCAAGACCGAGGAGGAAATCAAATGGTTTCAAGAAGACCAAATGGTTTTGGGTCTCCTTCAAAACTCACTAGACCCATCAATCCTAGAGGCATACTCCTATTGTGACACTGCAAAGGAGCTTTGGGATACACTAAAGAATGTCTACGGGAACATCTCCAACTTGACCCGGGTCTTCGAAGTAAAAAAGGCAATCAACAATCTCAATCAAGAGGATCTAGAATTTACTCAACACTTTGGGAAATTTAGATCTCTTTGGGCTGAATTAGAGATGTTACGTCCAAGCACAAAGGATTTTTCAATCATTGAAGAAAGAAGAGAACAAGATAAGGTCTTCGGTTTGCTTCTCACACTCAATCCGGCGTTTAACAACCTCATAAAGCATATCTTAAGATCGGAGAAGCTCCCTAGACTTGATGAAGTTTGTGCACAAATTCAAAAGGAACAAGGGTCCTTTGGTCTCTTTAGTGGTAAACAAGAACTCCCAATGGCCAATAAGGGCAATTACTAACCAAATCAAGGCTACAAAGGCAAGAATAGAAAAACATGCGATCATTGCAAGAAAGATGGTCATACAAAGGAGGATTGCTGGATCCTTCATCCACATCTCAAGCCCAAAGATTGGCATCCAAGGGAATTCAAGCCAAGAAAGTTCCAAGCTCATCAAGCACAAGAAACGCCAAGCTCATCAAACTCAACAAAACAACCTCAAACCGAAAGCTTGAAGCAAGGAGATGAGATGGCCATGGTAGCATATTCAAATGACGTGGTGCGCAAGTCAGACTTAGAAGCACTCATTCGATCCATCGCCGCACTAAAGGAGTCCGGTATCACATACTTTGCTACTAAACCTAATAAGACTAGCACTTCTCTTGTTATTGATTCTGGAGCTTCTCATCACATGATTAGTAATCCAAATTTGATTAGTAACATTAAAACTGCTAGTGGAAATGTAGTGATTGCTAATGGTGATAGGATACCGGTTAAAGGAATAGGAAGTTTAAAACTATTTGACAAAGAATCTCAAGCTTTCTACATGCCATCTTTCACTTTGAATCTTGTATCGGTTAAGAGAGCTACTACTGATCTTGATGCTTATGCTATCTTTGGGCCTAATAGTTTCCATTTTCAGGATATTAAAACCGGAAGGGTTCTTGGAGAAGGAAACACAAAAGGAGACTTATACATCTTAGAAGATTCTTCAAGCAATCCTACTTTAGCAAGTTTTAATTCATGCATAGCTAGTAGTTCTAATGCAATATGGCACGCTAGATTGGGACATCCTCACTCGCGTGCCTTGGAAATAATATTACCTAATATTTCGTTTAATAACTCGGTTTGTGAGTCTTGTATTTTAGGAAAACATTGTAAAAGTGTATTTCCTAAGTCCTCTACCATATATGAAAAATGTTTTGATTTGGTCCACTCGGATGTATGGACTTCCCCATGTTTATCAAGAGATAATAATAAGTACTTTGTGACATTCATTGATGAAAAGTCGAAATACACTTGGATCACCGTAATGCCATCTAAAGATAGAGTATTTGACGCTTTCATTAATTTTCAGAACTACATTACTAATCAATTCAAAACAAATGTTAAGGTACTTCGAACGGATAATGGAGGGGAATATACAAGCCACAAATTCAAAGAACACCTAGCTAAGCATGGAATAATCCACCAAACGAGCTGCCCATACACACCTCAACAAAATGGTGTAGCTGAAAGAAAGAATAGACATCTCATGGAAGTAGCTAGAGCTATGATGTTCCATTCCAACTTGCCAAAAAACTTCTGGGGAGATGCAGTCATGACGGCTTGCTATCTTATCAACCGAATTCCAACAAGAGTCCTAAAGGACTTCTCTCCCTTTGAAGTTTTAAATCACAATAAACCCTATATCAATCACTTACGAGTTCTTGGGTGTTTGTGTTTTGTATTTGTCCCAGGTACTCAGAGGGACAAACTAGAAGCCAAAAGCACAAGATGTGTATTCATAGGCTATTCTACCACTCAAAAGGGGTATAAGTGCTATGACCCCATCCGGAAGTGTACCCTGGTTTCAAGAGACGTGAAGTTCATAGAAACCAGATCTCAGGTAGTGATCAAGTTGGGGTTCAAGAAACCAAATCCTTCTTTAAGTCTGTTTTTGATATCAAGGACTTGGGAGAACTCAAGTATTTCCTAGGGATAGAGATATGCCGATCCACGGAAGGCCTATTTCTATCACAAAGGAAATATTCTCTTGATTTATTGCAGGAGACAGGAAAGCTAGGATCCAAACCAGCTAAGACTCCACTTGAAGATGGCTACAAGGTCAAGAGAAAGGGGGAGAAAGAAGATGATCCGCTTGACAAGCCATTTGAAGACCCAGCACAATATCGGCGCCTAGTTGGTAAGCTCATCTACTTGACTATTACACGGCCTGACTTATGTTTTGCTGTGAATCAGGTTAGCCAACATATGAAGGAACCAACCGTGCATCATTGGAACATGGTGGAAAGAATATTGAGATACATCAAAGGTAGTCTTGGAGAGTCTTGGAGAGTCTTCTAGAGTCTTTTAGAAGCTGGGCAATGTTCGGATCATGCACCAAGTCACTAGAGCGTCCATGTGCATTGGGGCTTGTCCTTGGTCTTCCTTCTTATCCATTTGGTCAAGGAAGGGGCTGGAACCAGGCTGGAACAGGCTGGCATGGTCAAGGGTGCTCCCAAGACTACTCTCCTATTGGCTGGTTCAAATTAAAGTTAAACCTAGGTTCCCTTGTAATTCTCCTATAAATATGCTATGTAATTCACAAAGATCAATAAGAAATTCTTCTCTAATGTTCTACTATGGTTTTCCTTCTAATTTATCTCAAAATCTCTCATTTATAATCTCTAAAATCTAACACTATGACCCCATCCGGAAGTGTACCCTGGTTTCAAGAGACGTGAAGTTCATAGAAAACCAAGGGTACTTTGACAAGAAACAAAATTGGGATAGCGTTAAAGACCTAGGCCGTTCTCCTTCAGATAGAACCGCCAGCTTAGAGTTCTTACTCAATCATTTGGGAAATTCGGCTCCAAGAGACTCTCATCAAGAGCAACCAGATCATCAGCCACAAGAAGGACCAAATTCTGAAAATAACAGTGAAGAAGAAGCAAACAACTTGGATAATGGTAATCAAGACCAAGCTCATCATGAAGAAGAATCCACTGGAGGAATGGAGCCAATGGTTAGTCAAGACCATGAGAGTGAAGAAATTAGTGCTCCTCAGCTTAGAAGAAGTACAAGGCTGAAGTATGGACCAGATCATTGGAAACAAACAAGGGTCTATTACAACAGCCAAGCCGTGGCTCATCCTCTCCGAGCGGTTTGTTCTCTTGCCCTCTTGCCATCAGAACACAAAGCATTCCTTGGAAAGATTGATCAACACCAAATTCCGAGCTCCTATGAAGAAGCAAAAGAACACAAAGAATGGTTAGCTGCTGTGGATGCTGAGATAGGGGCAATGGATAAGAATCATACTTGGGATGAAACTGAGCTTCCAAAGGAAAAGAAGGCAGTAAGTTCCAAGTGGGTATTTACAATCAAATATCAATCTAATGGGGAGATTGAGCGGTACAAAGCCAGATTGGTAGCCAGAGGTTTCACCCAGACATATGGAGCTGATTATACCGATACTTTTGCGCCAGTGGCAAAGCTTCACACAGTTAGGGTCATTTTGTCCTTAGCCACAAATCTATCATGGGATCTATGGCAAATGGACGTGAAGAACGCCTTTCTTCAAGGAGAATTGGAAGAAGAAGTGTACATGACTCCACCACCTGGATTAGAACACTCAATCAGCCCCGGAAAAGTCCTAAGGTTAAGAAAGGCAATTTATGTTCTAAAGCAATCAACAAGGGCCTGGTATCATAAACTGAGCTTCACTCTTGTTGCTCGAGGATTTAGCCGGTCAGAAGCCGACCATACCTTGTTCACTCACCAGAGCTCCCGTGGGCTTATTGTGGTATTGGTTTATGTGGATGACTTGATCATCTCAGGTAGTGATCAAGTTGGGATTCAAGAAACCAAATCCTTCCTTAAGTCTGTTTTTGATATCAAGGACTTGGGAGAGCTTAAGTATTTCCTAGGGATAGAGATATGCCGATCCTCGGAAGGCCTATTTCTATCACAAAGGAAATATTCTCTTGATTTATTGCAGGAGACAAGAAAGCTAGGATCCAAACCAGCTAAGACCCCACTTGAAGATGGCTACAAGGTCAAGAGAAAGGGGGAGAAAGAAGATGATCCGCTTGACAAGCCATTTGAAGACCCAGCACAATATCGGCGCCTAGTTGGTAAGCTCATCTATTTGACTATTACACGGCCTGACTTATGTTTTGCTGTGAATCAGGTTAGCCAACATATGAAGGAACCAACCGTGCATCATTGGAACATGGTGGAAAGAATATTGAGATACATCAAAGGTTCACCTGGCCAAGGAATTTGGATGGGGAAGAATGGCAACACTGAGATAGTTGGATACTGCGATGCGGACTATGCGGGAGACACTATGGATAGGAAATCTACAACTGGCTACTGTACTTTCATTGGAGGCAATCTAGTAACTTGGAAGTCTAAGAAGCAGAAGGTTGTGTCATGCTCAAGTGCGGAGTCAGAATATAGAGCAATGAGGAAGCTGACAAATGAATTAGTTTGGTTGAAGGCTCTTCTCAAGGATCTTGGCATAGAAACATCAAGTCCCATCACAATGCATTACTCATCCTTGATAATACTTGCCTGTTCCGGGAAGACCACACTCTTTTTCCCTTACCAAGGTTTTGTCCCACTGGGTTTTCCTTGGTAAGGTTTTTAATGAGGTGGTAGTCCCGGTTCCCAAACTTAGCCTTCATTCCAACACTCCGGCTAAGTTTGAGGGGGAGTATTAATCAAGCTTATCATCAAGGGAGCTTAGGGAAGATGGTTGGATTTGGGTGTCCGTACAAGTCCGTACGGATCCGTACAAGTCCGTACAAGTCCGTACGGATCCGTACAAGGCCGTACAACCTTAGCGAGCCTCCGGAACATTTGAGGAAGCCTTCGAGAGTCTTCTAGAAGCTTGAAAATGTTTGGACCATGCACCAAGCCACTTGAGTGTCCAGGTGCATTGGCACCTTGTCCTTGGTCTTCCTTCTTATCCATTTGGTCAAGGAAGGGGCTGGAAACAGGCTGGCATGGTCAAGGACGCCCAAAGACTACACTCCTATTGGCTGGTTCAAATTAAAGTTAAACCTAGGTTCCCTTGTAATTCTCCTATAAATATGCTATGTATTTCACAAAGATCAATAAGAAATTCTTCTCTAATATTCTACTATGGTGTTTCTTCTAGTTTATCTCAAAAGCTCTCATTTATAATCTCTAAAATCTAACAGTTCATACTTGCATATTCTCCATGTCATTTACATTATTCTCTCATGTTTAATCTCTTATATTCCGCATAATCTCTCTAATTCTTACAGGCTAGACTACTAAGGGGAAATGGCCAAGGAAGTAGTCTAGGATCACGGAACTTTGCTGGAGTAGCAAACGTGGAAAATAACATCTTGGTGAGGAAAAGCGATTTGAAATCTCTCATCAAGAGTATTGCTAAGCTAGCTGAGTCTGGTAAGGTTTTCTTTACCTCTAAAGCTAGGGAGAAGGTGATAATAGATTCTGGAGCAAGTCAATATATGATTTGCAATGCCAAGTTGTTAACAAATATTAAGCCTTGTGAAGGAAATGTTAAAGTTGCAAATGGAAAAGAGGTTCAAATAGAAGGAATTGGAGACCTAAAAGTCTTTAGGAAAAATACTAAGGCCTTGTACATACCAGAATTCACATCTAATTTACTCTCGATTTATAAAGCAACTAAGGATCTAGATTGCAAAGTTATTTTTGGAACTAATGATGTTGAGTTTCAGGATAATGAGACTAAGGAAGTAATCGGAGTAGGGAATGTGGAAGGTGGTTTGTATTTGCTGAATAAAGAAGATGGAGTGATCGAGTCGTTTGCGGTTAGTCTGGTTGGTTCAAGCCCTTTATGGTGCTCAACATGGTCCTGCCCAACCTCACCTTACCTAATAAGGAGTGTGAAGCGTGTGTCTTAGGGAAACATTGTAGGAAAGTGTTTCCGGAATCTACTACTGTGTATGAGAAGTGTTTTGAGTTGATACATTTTGATGTGTGGTCAGCCCCCTGTACTTCAAAAGATCAATATAAGTATTTCGTGTCTTTCATTGATCAAAGGTCAAAGTACACTTGGGTAACTCTAATGAGTTCTAAGGATCATGTATTTGAATCATTTCAAAAATTCTACAATTATGCACTTAATCAGTTTGGTACGAAGATCAAGATCATTAGGAGTGATAATGGTGGAGAGTATATGAGTAATAGATTCAAGAAGTTGTTGGATGACAATAGGATAATTCACCAAACTTCTTGTGACACACCTCAGCAGAATGGAGTTTCCGAGAGAAAGAATAGACATTTGCTGGAGGTAGCTCTAGAAGTATGATGTTTGATAGAGGCGTGCCTAAGAGATTTTGGGGAGATGCTGTGATGGCGGCATGCTATGTGATTAATCGTTTACCCACAAAAAGTCTGAGCCACAAGTCTCCATTTGAAATTTTGAATGGAGTAAAGCCAAGCATTGATCACCTAAGAGTTTTCGGGTGTAAATGCTATGTCTTTACCCCTGATGCACTAAGGAGTAAACTTGAGCCAAAAAGCATCAAATGTATTTTCGTGGGATACTCAAGCACTCTGAAGGGATACAAGTGTTTCCATCCAGAGACTAATAGGATATATGTGTCAAGAGAGGTGCGTTTTGATGAGAATTGTGGGTATTTTGAAGAAAAAAAATGGGAGGATTTAGATGACATTGTGAGCTCGGGCATAGACAGAGAGCAAGTGCTAAGAAGCATCTTGGCAGATGTCAATGGTTCGAATGGAGGTAATGATGAGCAAGGGATATCTTAGAATGAGCAAGGAGGTGAAGAGGAAGAAGAAGACAATGAGCAACTCTCATCGGATACAAGCTCACTACCAAGGGATTCCGAACTGGTTGAAGAATCAGAACTTGCAAGTGGTGAGGGGGAGTCTGAACATGAAGAAGTTGAGGTAACTCAAGAACCCCCTCTAAGAAGAAGCCAACGGATAAGGCATGGCTCGGAAAATTGGAAAATCACTAGGGTGTATTACAATGGATTAGCTAAGGTTCAACAACAGCATATAGGATCTGAGGTGAAGTCTACCGTAGGTGAGGGATGTTCTGGACGTACAGCAGACTTTGATTCTGAACCTATAGGCGACAGCATCCCTCCCTTACCAAGTAGATCATGTACTTCAAAGAGAAGAGAATTAACCGTAAGTGACATAAAATATCCTGTTGAAGCATATAGTTCAGTGTCCTATTTAGGTGATAAGCAGCAAGATTACCTCACCAAGATTGATGAACATCAAGTCCCAGCATCATATGAGGAAGCATGTAGAGATGAGAGATGGGTTGAAGCCATGGAAGAAGAGATCAGTTCTATGGTGAGAAACAATACATTGAATTTGACTGAGCTGCCAAGAGGAAAGAAGCTAGTGGGATGTATATGAGTTTATACTATCAAGTATAAAAACAATGGTGAAGTCGAGAGATACAAAGCTAGACTAGTGGCAAAGGGGTACACATAAGTCTATGGAGAAGATTATACAGAAAAATTTGCTCCCGTGGCAAAATTGCATTCGGTAAGGGTTCTCCTATCCATTGCGGTTAACTTGTCATGGGAGTTATGGAAAATGGATGTAAAAAATACCTTTTTACAATGAGACCTAGAAGAGGAAGTCTTTATGGCTCTTCCACAAGGATATGGGACAGGTACAAATCAGGTCTGTGAATTGAAGAAAGCTATTTATGGTTTGAAACAATCTCCGAGGGCCTGGTACCAAAGATTGAGCAGATGCTTGCTGAAGAAGGAATTTGTGAAGTCGGAAGCTGATCATACTCTATTCACCAAGAGGAGTAAAGAGGGGCTAGTGGTGGTTCTTATCTATGTAGATGATATCATCATCACCGGAAATGATGTTGAAGGAGTTAAAAGGACCAAGGAAATTCTGAGCTCCACGTTTGATATAAAAGATTTGGAAGAGCTGAGGTATTTCTTGGGCATTGAGATGATCAGAGAGCCAAATGGGATGTTTATATCACAAAGGAAGTATGTGATTGACTTACTAAAGGAAACCGGCAAGTTAGGGTCGAAGCGAGCAAAAACACCCATTGAAGAAGGCTATCAAGATGTGAGTAAGGAGGAAATGTGGCCTGATGTCAAGCAATATCAAAGGTTAGTTGGAAAACTAATCTACTTAACTATAACTCGGCCAGATATGTGCTTTGCCGTGAATAGGGTGAGCCAGCACATGCAAGCTCCGAAAGCACACCATTGGGGCATGGTGGAGAGAATACTTAGGTATCTCAAGGGGAACCCTGGAAAGGGAATATGGTTGAGTCGCAATGAAAATACCGAAGTGGAAGCCTATTGTGATTCAGACTATGCTGGAGACAAACAAGATAAAAAATCTACAACTGGGTATTGCACATTTGTAAGAGGAAATCTTGTCACTTGGAGGAGTAAAAAACAGAAGGTAATTGCATTGTCAAGTGTTGAGGCTGAGTATAGAGCAATGAAGGAAGTCACAAAGGAGATGATATGGCTGAAGGCTCTTCTCAAGGATTTGGGTATTCAAGAAACCAAACCAATGAGCCTTTATTGCGATAACCAAGCCGCAATACACATAGCTTCAAATCCAATGTTTTATGAGAGAGCGAAACACATTGAAGTGGATTGTCACTTCATCCGGGGCAAGATTCAAGATGGGCTAATAATCCCTAAGTTTGTGAAGAGTGGAGACCAGATGGCAGACATCTTTACAAAGGCTACTTCCCTAAGTATATGTGAGTACATCCATGACAAGATAGGCTTAAAGGATCCCTACCAGCCTATCTTGAGGGGGAGTGTTGAGAATATGGATGAGAAGGCATACATGGGAAGTAGCAATGCGAGTTCACATAATAACAAAGGGAAGGAGCTGGAGTGCATAGCAAGTATCTGGGAACTTGGCGAATGCTCTAAGACTAAGGGAGAAGTGCCGTGTGCAACAAGTAAGGAGAAGAGTGGAGTTGATGATTTAATGGGTGGCAAAACTAGACATTGGGATGTAACTAGAAGGAAGGATTCTCAGTTGAATCCTAAGCAGGTCAGAGGGTTGAAAACCCAAGAAGAAGCAAATGAGGAGCCATTGGGTAAAGGCGAGCTCCATACTCCTCACCCAAAGAAGAAAGATGCTCAGGCCTTGATTCTAGCATGTTTAACCATTTTAGGAAGTTAAAGGTGTTAGTCTTTTATCCATTGTAAATTAATGTGTCTTGTTTTTAAATCCTTTCTCTTACATGTATACATATGAAAACCGAGCACTAAAGTGATAATAACAAGAAATAATTTTCCAGAAATCTCTTTCAACCTTCTTCAATCTCATCAGCTCTTGATAATCTCTGATTCTTGTTTATTCTCCTTAAAATCAACATGGTATCAGAGCATGTTTAGAGATCCTTGAAAATCTTCTAAATTGTTTCTTTCTCATCTAAAAATCTCTCTCTCTCAGATTTTTTCCTTTTTTCTCTTCATATTCTAAAGCTGCTTGTTGCAAAAAGCCTATGGAGATGCAGAAACAAGTGGTACTGCCAGTTGTCTTCAAAGGGAGCAACTACTTGCTGTGGTCAAGGACTACAAGAACTGCTCTAAGAAGCAGAGGTCTATGGAGTTATGTGTAAACTCCAGAGGAGGCTGCTGGGGAAGAGGTAGCTGGAGAAGGAGCAGTGGGTGATGGCATGTGAAGGGGCAGAAGTGGGAGCAAGAAGACCAACAAGTTCTTGCGGTGCTCCAGAGCTCTCTAGAGCCATCAATACTCGCTGCTTACTCCTACTGTGGGACACACTCAAAGGAGTGTATGGAGACATCTCAAACATTTCTAGGATTTTTGAGGTAAAGAAAGCGTTGAATGACCTTCAGCAGGATGGAAAGGCATTCAAGGATCTATTTGGGGTATTTAGAGGATTATGGGCTGAGCTTGAGATGCTCAGGCCAGCAAACAAATGACCCCAAGGAATTGAATGAGAAGAGGGAACAAGACCAGGTGTTTGGGCTACTACTCACGTTAAATGAGTCCTACAAGAGCCTCATTCAACACATCCTTCGCTTTGACAAGCTTCCAACGCTGATTGAAGTCTGTCAACAGATCCAAAAGGAGGAAGGGTCTAGGGGCTTGTTCAAAGCATCAAGCGAAATGGCACATGCTGCACATAGGAGCCAACTCTATGGAGAAAGAAGGAGTCTGGAATGTGAGCATTGCAAGATGAAAGGACATACTAAGGAAAAATGCTGGACCTTGCACCCACATTTAAAGCCAGCTATGTTGAATAATGAGAGAATATATTAGCTTAAGACCCAAAGAAGAGAAGAGGCTTTATTCAACATATGCAAGCCCATTAAGAAGTCTTCTAGAAGGGTGAAGACTTTGGGTGCACAAGTGGGTGTCTCGGGAAGTGTGAAAATGAAGGAGATATGTTTGAATTTCAAATAAGAGATTGGAGGGAAATTTGAATGTTGTGAAACCCTTCTTCACCTCTTAATTTCGTGGCTCTCCTCTATATATACATGTTATACACCCTTTGTAACACTTAATCAATTCTAATGGAAACTTCTCTTTATCTCTCATTCTATCGTTTCTCTTTCAAGCACTATCAAACTCTCTAATCTTCTATTCTGCAAATTCAACATGGTATCAGAGCAAGGTTCTTAACTAAATCAAGCTCTTGTTATCCCATTTTCAAATCTCTTCTTTTAAAATTCTGGGAATACTCTTTTTCAATCCCTTTTCACTCTGAGACTTAGTCCTCAAAGTCATTGACTCTTGAGTTGTGAAAAGGCTGAAAAAGTGTATTTCTTGAAGCTTCTCTAAAATTTTCTTTTTTCACTCTAAAATTCTGGGAATACTCTTTGTCAATCCTTTTTCACTCTGAGACTTAGTCCTCAAAGTCATTGACTCTTGAGTTGTGAAAAGGCTGAAAAAGTGTATTTCTTGAAGCTTCTCTAATATTTTCTTAAGAAAATCTCTTAATCCTTTGGTTATTAGAATTATCCGGTGAATAAATCTTGAAACACCATGGAAAACTCTAAACCAATTGTTATTTCAGTCATCTTGAAGGGTGTCAACTATTTGATGTGGTCAAGAATCATAAGAACAACTCTATGTGGTCGTGGGCTTTGGAGCCATGTCTTGAAAGGACAAGATCCAAAATATGGAGAAGAAGCCATCGGTAATTATGAAGATAAGTGGTTCCAAGAGGACCAAATGGTGCTCGGAATCATCCAGAACTCTCTTGAAGCATCCATCCTTGAAGCCTACTCCTACTGTGAAAATGCAAAGGAATTGTGGGATACTCTTCAAACCGTGTATGGGAATACTTCAAAGTTGAGCAGAATCTATGAAGTCAAGAAGGCTATCAATGATCTAAGCCAAGAAGATTTGGAGTTTACAAAGCACTTTGGCAAATTCAGATCATTGTGGGCTGAACTAAAAATGTTAAGGCCAAGCACGATTGATCCTTTAGTGTTAAATGAGAGGCGTGAACAAGACAAGGTCTTTGGTCTGCTATTGACCTTAAATCCAACTTACAAGGATCTCATTAAGCACCTCCTTAGGGCAGACAATCTCCCCAGCCTAGATGAAGTGTGCTCCAAGATACAAAAGGAGCAAGGATCTCATGGTCTATTTGGGGGAAATGGCGAGCTGGTTATGGTAAACAAAGTAGAGTTGGGTGAAGCAAACAAAGGATTTTACAAACCTTTGGGATCAAACCAGAACAACAAAGTGGGATCAAATGCAATTTGTGAGCATTGCAAGAAAGAGGGGCACACAAAGGAAAAATGCTGGAAGCTCCATCCTCATCTAAAACCAAGCTGGTGGAAGGAACCAAGAGCTAATGTCTCCCAAGAAGTGGATGGGAATCAGGCTGTGACATCCAAGAGGGCTGAAGAAGGAGAAATGAGAGCTTTGGTGCCATATCAACAAGAATCTGAATTTGTGAGGAAATCAGATTTGGAAGCTCTCATCAAAGCCTTGAAAGAGGCTGGTAGGTCTGGTATGGTTTCTGGAAACTCTCTTCATGCTCAAAACATTTCAAATCCTTTGATTGTAGATTCTGGTGCATCACATCATATGATAAGTGGTGCACATCTAATGAATAACATAAAACCGGCTGTAGGTAATGTCATTATAGCAAATGGAGATAGTATTCCAATTGATGGAGTAGGAAATCTTAGGTTATTTGGAAAAGATTCAAACGCTTTCTACATGCCTAAATTTACTTCAAATTTGTTATCCGTAAAAAAAGTTACATCTGATTTGAATTGTTATGCTATATTTGGTCCTAATGATGTACACTTTCAGGATATTGAGACCATGAAACTACTCGGAAAAGGAGTAGCAAAGGAGGAGCTGTATGTTCTTGAAAATAACAAGCCGAACTCCAATTTATTTTTTAGTTTTAGTCTGAATGTTTCTAATGTTAGTAGTTCAATTTGGCATGCAAGGCTAGGTCATCCGCACTCTAGAGCATTAGAACTATTGTTGCCTAGGATTTCTTTCAAAAATGATGAATGTGAAGCTTGTATACTTGGTAAACATTGCAAATCTGTGTTTTCCAAGTCTCCAACTATCTATGAAAAGTGTTTTGATTTAATTCATTATGATGTTTGGACCTCACCATGTGAATCTAGAGAACATCATAAATACTTTGTCACCTTCATAGATAAAAAATCAAAATATACATGGCTAACACTTATTCCATCCAAAGATAGAGTTCTAGAAGCATTTAGAAAATTTCAAGCATATGTGACTAACCATTATAATGCCAAGATTAAAATTTTTAGATCAGATAATGGTGGAGAGTACACAAGCCATGCCTTCAAACAACACTTAGCAAACCATGGGATAGTCCATCAAACCAGCTACCCATACACTCCTCAGCAAAATGGAGTTGCTGAAAGAAAGAATAGGCACTTAATGGAAGTGGCCCGGTCTATGATGTTCCACACAAGTGTTCCCAAGAGATTTTGGGGAGATGCTGTGGTTTCAGCATTCTATTTGATCAACCGAATGCCAACAAAAATTTTGGATGATCACTCTCCATTTGAGGTATTAAACAACTCTAAACCCGCCATTAACCACTTACGTGTGTTTGGGTGTGTTTGTTTTGTATTAATCCCAGGAGAACAAAGAAACAAGTTGGAAGCTAAAAGTGTGAAGAGCATGTTCATTGGATACTCCACAACACAAAAAGGTTACAAATGCTTTGTTCCGGAAACAAGGAAGATTCTAGTCTCAAAGGACGTGAAGTTTGTTGAAACGAAAGGGTTCTATGATGAGAAAAACTGGAAAGAATTGGAGAATCTATCATCCTCATCATCAGACCGAGCTAGCAATTTGAGAAAAATCTTGGAGAACCTTAGATTACATCAGCCAGAAGCTAGTACAAGCACATCTCAATCAAATGAAGAAACTATACCCTTTGATCCTGAGGGAGGCAATAAACAAGAGGATCTAGTAGTGGCTCAGCAAGACTCAACAATTCATGATCAAAATGAATCAGAAGTTCGCAATGAAGCGGTTCATGATCAAAGTGAAGAGAGTCCGGAAAGTCAAGAAGAAGCTCAAACCTCAAATTCTGACTTTGAAGGGCCAGAACCTCAAGTTCAAGCTCAAGAAAGGGGTTTAAGGAGAAGTACAAGACAAAAGTTTGGACCAGAACATTGGAAGCAAACCCGAGTATACTACAACAACAAGGCAGTTGCTCATCCCATTCAAGCTGTTTGCAGTCTAGCTCATTTCCCATTGGAACATCAAGCCTACATGGGCAAGTTGGATGAAGCTGAGATTCCAACAACCTATGAAGAAGCCAAGGAGCTTAAAGTATGAAGAGATGCTGTTGGTGAAGAAAAGAAAGCTATGGAAATCAACCACACTTGGGATGAAGCTGAACTGCCAAAAGGGAAGAAGGCCGTAAGCTCTAGATGGATCTTCACTATCAAGTATAGAAGTGATGGAGAAATAGAGCATTACAAGGCTAGGCTGGTGGCTAGAGGATTCACTCAAACCTATGGAGAGGACTACCTTGACACATTTGCACCTGTGGCAAAACTTCATACGGTAAGAGTCATTTATCCTTAGCTACTAACTTGGAATGGGATCTTTGGCAGATGGATGTCAAGAATGCATTCTTGCAAGGGGAACTAGAGGATGAAGTCTACATGACTCTACCACCAGGCTTGGAAGACTCAATTGCACCAGGAAAGGTGTTGAGACTCAAGAAAGCAATCTATGGACTGAAGCAATCTCCTCGAGCATGGTACCACAAGTTGAGTACAACACTCAAGAGTAAAGGCTTCAAGAAGTCCGAGGCAGATCATACACTTTTCACCTTGCAAAGCCAAGAAGGTATTGTAGTCATTCTCATTTATGTGTGTTGAATTTGCGGAATAGAAGATTAGAGAGTTTGAGAGTGCTTGAAAGAGAAACAATAGAATGAGAGATAAAGAGAAGTTTCCATTAGAATTGAGTAAGTGTTACAAAGGGTGTACAACATGTATATATAGAGGATAGCCACGAAATTAGGAGGTGAAGAAGGGTTTCACAACATTCAATTTCTCTCCAATCTCTTATTTGAAATTCAAACACATCTCCTTCCTTTTCACACTTCCCGAGACACCCACTTGTGCACCCAAAGTCTTCACCCTTCTAGAAGACTTCTTAATGGGCTTGCATATGTTGAATAAGGCCTCTTCTCTTCTTTGGGTCTTAAGCTAATGTATTCTCTCATTATTCAACACTCCCCCTCAAGCTTAACCGTAGAGAAACCAAAGGTTAAGCTTGGAACCATGATGACCCACCTCATTAAAAACCTTAGTATGGAAAACCTCATGGGACAAAACCATACTAAGGGAAAAAGAGTGTGGACTCCATGGCTAAGGAAATCACGGCCGAGACATATCTATGAGTCCAAGCTTTGAATGGATGAACTCACACACTTTTAAACTCGCTGCCTTGGTAAAAATGTCTGCCAATTGTTCTGAACTCCTTGTAAAGCATGGAAGAATGACCCTTTTCTCCACCATCTCTCGCACCTTGTGACAATCCACTTCAATATGCTTTGTCCTCTCATGGAACACTGAGTTGGACGCAATGTGAATAGCAGCTTGGTTGTCACAATGCATTGTGATTGGATCTGCCGATTCAATGCCCAAATCCTTGAGAAGAGCTTTCAGCCATGTTAGCTCATTTGTGAGCTTCCTCATTGCTCTATACTCAGCTTCAGCACTTGAACATGACACAACCTTTTGTTTCTTGCTCTTCAAAGTGACCAGGTTACCTCCAATGAATGTGCAATACCCAGTGGTGGATCTTCTATCCGTTTTGTCTCCAGCCCAGTCAGCATCACAATAACCCACAATTTCTGTGCTTTTGTTGCAACCCATCCAAATGCCTTGACCTGGAGCTCCTTTGAGATATTTGAGGATCCGATCCACCATGTTCCAATGATGCACTTTTGGAGCTTGCATATGTTGGCTCACCTGGTTCACAGCAAAACACAAATCAGGACGAGTTATGGTAAGATAAATCAACTTACCAACCATTCTCCGATATTGCTTGACATCTTCAAAAGGTTTATCTTCAAGCTCCCCCTCTCGTATGACTTTGTATCCTTCTTCTAAGGGAGTCTTTGCTGGTTTGGCTCCTAGCTTTCCTGCCCCAGCCAATAGATCAAGAGTGTACTTCCTTTGGGATAAGAAGAGTCCTTCATTGGACCTATAGACTTCAATCCCTAGAAAATATTTCAACTCTCCAAGATCTTTAATATCAAATACAGATTTTAAATATGCTTTTGTATCTTTAATACCTACCTTGTCATTCCCAGAGATGATAATATCATCCACATAAATGAGAATGACTACAATACCTTCTTGGCTTTGCAAGGTGAAAAGTGTATGATCTGCCTCGGACTTCTTGAAGCCTTTACTCTTGAGTGTTGTACTCAACTTGTGGTACCATGCTCGAGGAGATTGCTTCAGTCCATAGATTGCTTTCTTGAGTCTCAACACCTTTCCTGGTGCAATTGAGTCCTCCAAGCCTGGTGGTGGAGTCATGTAGACTTCATCCTCTAGTTCCCCTTGCAAGAATGCATTCTTGACGTCCATCTGCCAAAGATCCCATTTCAAGTTAGTAGCTAAGGATAAAATAACTCTTACCGTATGAAGTTTTGCCACAGGTGCAAATGTGTCAAGGTAGTCCTCTCCATAGGTTTGAGTGAATCCTCTAGCCACCAGCCTAGCCTTGTAACGCTCTATTTCTCCATCACTTCTATACTTGATAGTGAAGATCCATCTAGAGCTTACGGCCTTCTTCCCTTTTGGCAGTTCAGCTTCATCCCAAGTGTGGTTAATTTCCATAGCTTTCTTTTCTTCACCAACAGCATCTCTCCATACTTTAAGCTCCTTGGCTTCTTCATAGGTTGTTGGAATCTCAGCTTCATCCAACTTGCCCATGTAGGCTTGATGTTCCAATGGGAAATGAGCTAGAGTGCAAACAGCTTGAATGGGATGAGCAACTGCCTTGTTGTTGTAGTACACTCGGGTTTGCTTCCAATGTTCTGGTCCAAACCTTTGTCTTGTACTTCTCCTTAAACCCCCTTCTTGATATTGAACTTGAGGTTCTGGCCCTTCAAAGTCAGAATCTGAGGTTTGAGCTTCTTCTTGACTTTCCGGACTCTCTTCACTTTGATCATGAACCGCTTCATTGCGAACTTCTGATTCATTTTGATCATGAATTGTTGAGTCTTGTTGAGCCACTACTGGATCCTCTTGTTTATTGCCTCCCTCAGGATCAAAGGGTATAGTTTCTTCATTTGATTGAGATGTGCTTGTACTAGCTTCTGGCTTATGTAATCCAAGGTTCTCCAAGATTTTTCTCAAATTGCTAGCTCGGTCTGATGATGAGGATGATAGATTCTCCAATTCTTTCCAGTTTTTCTCATCATAGAACCCTTTCGTTTCAACAAACTTCACGTCCTTTGAGACTAGAATCTTCCTTGTTTCCGGAACAAAGCATTTGTAACCTTTTTGTGTTGTGGAGTATCCAATGAACATGCTCTTCACACTTTTAGCTTCCAACTTGTTTCTTTGTTCTCCTGGGATTAATACAAAACAAACACACCCAAACACACGTAAGTGGTTAATGGCGGGTTTAGAGTTGTTTAATACCTCAAATGGAGAGTGATCATCCAAAATTTTTGTTGGCATTCGGTTGATCAAATAGAATGCTGAAACCACAGCATCTCCCCATAATCTCTTGGGAACACTTGTGTGGAACATCATAGACCGGGCCACTTCCATTAAGTGCCTATTCTTTCTTTCAGCAACTCCATTTTGCTGAGGAGTGTATGGGCAGCTGGTTTGATGGACTATCCCATGGTTTGCTAAGTGTTGTTTGAAGGCATGGCTTGTGTACTCTCCACCATTATCTGATCTAAAAATTTTAATCTTGGCATTATAATGGTTAGTCACATATGCTTGAAATTTTCTAAATGCTTCTAGAACTCTATCTTTGGATAGAAGAAGTGTTAGCCATGTATATTTTGATTTTTCATCTATAAAGGTGACAAAGTATTGATGATGTTCTCTAGATTCACATGGTGAGGTCCAAACATCAGAATGAATTAAATCAAAACACTTTTCATAGATAGTTGGAGACTTGGAAAACACAGATTTGCAATGTTTACCAAGTATACAAGCTTCACATTCCTCAGTTTTGAAAGAAATCCTAGGCAACAATAGTTCTAATGCTCTAGAGTGCGAATGACCTAGCCTTGCATGCCAAATTGAACTACTAACATTAGAAACATTCAGACTAAAACTACAAAATAAATTGGAGTCCGGCTTGTTATTTTCAAGAACATACAGCTCCTCCTTTGCTACTCCTTTTCCGAGTAGATTCATGGTCTCAATATCCTGAAAGTGTACATCATTAGGACCAAGTATAGCATAACAATTCAAATCAGATGTAACTTTCTTTACGGATAACAAATTTGAAGTAAACTTAGGCATGTAGAAAGCATTTGAATCTTTTCCAAATAACCTAAGATTTCCTACTCCATCAATTGGAATACTATCTCCATTTGCTATAATGACATTACCTACAGCCGGTTTTATGTTATTCATTAGATGTGCATCACTTATCATATGATGTGATGCACCAGAATCTACAATCAAAGGCTTTGAAATGTTTTGAGCATGAAGAGAGTTTCCAGAAACCATACCAGACCTACCAGTCTCTTTCAAGGCTTTGATGAGAGCTTCCAAATCTGATTTCCTCACAAATTCAGATTCTTGTTGATATGGCACCAAAGCTCTCATTTCTCCTTCTTCAGCCCTCTTAGATGTCCCAGCCTGATTCCCAGCCACTTCTTGGGAGACATTAGCTCTTGGTTCCTTCCACCAGCTTGGTTTTAGATGAGGATGGAGCTTCCAGCATTTTTCCTTTGTGTGCCCCTCTTTCTTGCAATGCTCACAAATTGCATTTGATCCCACTTTCTTGTTCTGGTTTGATCCCAACGGTTTGTAAAATCCTTTGTTGGCGTCTCCCAGCTCTACTTTGTTAGCCATAACCAGCTCGCCCTTTCCCCTAAATAGACCATGAGATCCTTGCTCCTTTTGTATCTTGGAGCACACTTCATCTAAGCTGGAGAGATTGTCTGCCCTAAGGAGGTGCTTAATGAGATCCTTGTAAGTTGGATTTAAAGTCAATAGCAGACCAAAGACCTTGTCTTGTTCGCGCCTCTCATTTAACACCAAAGGATCAATCGTGCTTGGCCTTAACATTTCTAGTTCAGCCCACAATGATCTGAATTTGCCAAAGTGCTTTGTAAACTCCAAATCTTCTTGGCTTAGATCATTGATAGCCTTCTTGACTTCATAGATTCTGCTCAAGTTTGAAGTATTCCCATACACGGTTTGAAGAGTATCCCACAATTCCTTTGCATTTTCACAGTAGGAGTAGGCTTCAAGGATGGATGCTTCAAGAGAGTTCTGGATGATTCCGAGCACCATTTGGTCCTCTTGGAACCACTTATCTTCATAATTACCGATGGCTTCTTCTCCATCTTTTGGATCTTGGCCTTTCAAGACATGGCTCCAAAGCCCACGACCACATAGGGCTGTTCTTATCATTCTTGACCACAGCAAATAGTTGACACCCTTCAAGATGACTGGAATAACAATTGGTTTAGAATTTTCCATGGTGTTTCAAGATTTATTCACCGGATAATTCTATTAACCAGAGGATTTAAGAGATTTTCTCAAGAAAATATTAGAGAAGCTTCAAGAAATACACTTTTCCAGCCTTTTCACAACTCAAGAGTCAATGACTTTGAGGACTAAGTCTCAGAGTGAAAAAGGATTGACAAAGAGTATTCCCAGAATTTTAGAGTGAAAAAGAAAATTTTAGAGAACCTTCAAGAAATACACTTTTTCAGCCTTATCACAACTCAAGAGTCAATGACTTTGAGGACTAAGTCTCAGAGTGAAAAAGGATTGACAAAGAGTATTCCCAGAATTTTAAAGGAAGAGATTTGAAAATGGGATAACAGGAGCTTGATTTAGTTAAGAACCTTGCTCTGATACCATGTTGAATTTGCGAAATAGAAGAATATAGAGTTTGAGAGTGCTTGAAAGAGAAACAATAGAATGAGAGATAAAGAGAAGTTTCCATTAGAATTGAGTGAGTGTTACAAAGGGTGTACAACATGTATATATAGAGGATAGCCACGAAATTAGGAGGTGAAGAAGGGTTTCACAACATTCAATTTCCCTCCAATCTCTTATTAGAAATTCAAACACATCTCCTTCCTTTTCACACTTCCCGAGACACCCACTTATGCACCCAAAGTCTTCACCCTTCTAGAAGACTTCTTAATGGGCTTGCATATGTTGAATAAGGCCTCTTCTCTTCTTTGGGTCTTAAGCTAATGTATTCTCTCATTATTCAACAATGTGGATGACATTATCATCTCGGGGAATGACAAGGTAGGTATTAAAGATACAAAAGCATATTTAAAATCTGTATTTGATATTAAAGATCTTGGAGAGTTGAAATATTTTCTAGGGATTGAAGTCTATAGGTCCAATGAAGGACTCTTCTTATCCCAAAGGAAGTACACTCTTGATCTATTGGCTGGGGCAGGAAAGCTAGGAGCCAAACCAGCAAATACTCCCTTAGAAGAAGGATACAAAGTCATACGAGAGGGGGAGCTTGAAGATAAACCTTTTGAAGATGTCAAGCAATATCGGAGAATGGTTGGTAAGTTGATTTATCTTACCATAACTCGTCCTGATTTGTGTTTTGCTGTGAACCAGGTGAGTCAACATATGCAAGCTCCAAAAGTGCACCATTGGAGCATGGTGGATCGGATTCTCAAATATCTCAAAGGAGCTCCGGGTCAAGGCATTTGGATGGGTTGTAACAAAAGTACAGAAATTATGGGTAATTGTGATGCTGACTGGGCTGGAGACAAAACGGATAGAAGATCCACCACTGGGTATTGCACATTCATTGGAGGTAACCTGGCCACTTGGAAGAGCAAGAAACAAAAAGTTGTGTCATGTTCAAGTGCTGAAGCTGAGTATAGAGCAATGAGGAAGCTCACAAACGAGTTAACATGGCTGAAAGCTCTTCTCAAGGATTTGGGCATTGAATCGCCAGATCCAATCACAATGCATTGTGACAACCAAGCTGCTATTCACATTGCGTCCAACTCAGTGTTCCATGAGAGGACAAAACATATTGAAGTGGATTGTCACAAGGTGCGAGAGATGGTGGAGAAAAGGGTCATTCTTCCATGTTTTACAAGAAGTTCAGAACAACTGGCAGACATTTTTACCAAGGCAGCGAGTTTAAAAGTGTGTGAGTTCATCCATTCAAAGCTTGGACTCATAGATATGTCTCGGCCATGATTTCCTTAGCCATGGAGTCCACACTCTTTTTCCCTTAGTATGGTTTTGTCCCATGAGGTTTTCCATACTAAGGTTTTTAATGAGGTGGGTCATCATGGTTCCAAGCTTAACCTTTGGTTTCTCTATGGTTAAACTTGAGGGGGAGTGTTGAATAATGAGAGAATACATTAGCTTAAGACCCAAAGAAGAGAAGAGGCTTTATTCAACATATGCAAGCCCATTAAGAAGTCTTCTAGAAGGGTGAAGACTTTGGGTGCACAAGTGGGTGTCTCGGGAAGTGTGAAAAGGAAGGAGATGTGTTTGAATTTCAAATAAGAGATTGGAGGGAAATTTGAATGTTGTGAAACCCTTCTTCACCTCTTAATTTCGTGGCTCTCCTCTATATATACATGTTGTACACCCTTTGTAACACTTAATCAATTCTAATGGAAACTTCTCTTTATCTCTCATTCTATCGTTTCTCTTTCAAGCACTATCAAACTCTCTAATCTTCTATTCCGCAAATTCAACAAGCTAGACTACTAAGGGGAAATGGCCAAGGAAGTAGTCTAGGACCAAGGAACTTTGCTGGAGTAGCAAACGTGGAAAATGACAACTTGGTGAGGAAAAGCGATTTAGAAGCTCTCATCAAGAGTATTGCTAAGCTAGCTGAGTCTGGTAAGGTTTTCTTTACTTCTAAAGCTAGGGAGAAGGTGATAATAGATTCTGGAGCAAGTCATAATATGATTTGCAATGCCAAGCTGTTAACAAATATTAAGCCTTGTGAAGGAAATGTTAAAGTTGCAAATGGAAAAGAGGTTCAAATAGAAGGAATTTGAGACCTAAAAGTGTTTAGGAAAAACACTAAGGCCTTGTACATTCCAGAATTCACATCTAATTTACTCTCGGTTTATAAAGCAACTAAGGATCTAGATTGCAAAGTTATTTTTGGATCTAATGATGTTGAGTTTCAGGATAATGAGACTAAGGAAGTAATCGGAGTAGGGAATGTGGAAGGTGGTTTGTATTTGCTGAATAAAGAAGATGGAGTGATCGATGTTGAATAAAGAAGAAAATGATCATATGAAGGTTAACTTGAAGTGCAAAGAAGCAAGAAAAGAGTTGTTGGAGAGCTTCCTTGGGCTCCGTGAAAAGGAAGGAGATGATTTTGAATTTCAAACTCAATCAGACCGTTGGAGGCTACTTCTCCTTCATACAAGTCGAGTTTCACTTCTATATAATGTATCTCTTGCTGTAACCTAAAATTCATTATAATGGAAACTTCTCTTTATCTCTCATTCTCTTGTTTCTCTTGAAAACACTCTCCAATCTTCTATTCCGCAAATTCAATATGGTATCAGAGCAAGGTTCTTAACTAAATCAAGCTCTTGTTATCTCATTTTTTTACAAAATCATCTTATTTTTCAAATCTCTTCCTTTAAAATTTTGGGAATACTCTTTGTCAATCCTTTTTCACTCTGAGACTTAGTCCTCAAAGTCATTGACTCTTGAGTTGTGAAAAGGCTGAGAAAGTGTATTTCTTGAAGCTTCTCTAAACTTTTCTTGAGAAAATCTCCTAATCCTCTGGTTAATAGAAAATTCCGGTGAATAAATCTTGAAACACCATGGAAAACTCTAAACCAATTGTTATTCCAGTCATCTTGAAGGGTGTCAACTATTTGCTGTGGTCAAGAATGATAAGAACAGCTCTATGTGGTCGTGGGCTTTGGAGCCATGTCTTGAAAGGACAAGATCCAAAAGAGCCTAAGAAGACAACAGAGGAAGAAACCACCAAAGATGGAGAAGAAGCCATCAATGAGTATGAAGATAAGTGGTTTCAAGAGGACCAAATGGTGCTCGGAATCATCTAGAACTCACTTGAAGCACCCATCCTTGAAGCATACTCTTATTGTGAAAACTCCAAGGAACTGTGGGATACACTTCAAAATGTGTATGGGAACACTTCAAATTTGAGCAGAGTATACGAAGTAAAGAAAGCTATCAATGACCTAAGCCAAGAAGACTTGGAGTTTACAAAACACTTTGGTAAGTTCAGGTCTTTATGGGCTGAACTTGAGATGTTGAGACCAAACTCGGTAGATCCAATGGTGCTAAATGAGAGGCGTGAACAAGACAAGGTCTTTGGACTTCTTCTTACCTTGAATCCAACTGACAAAGACCTCATCAAGCATCTTTTGAGGGCTGACAAGCTTCCAAGATTAGATGAAGTGTGCTCAATGATCCAAAAGGAGCAAGGATCACACGGACTCTTTGGGGGAAAAGAAGAGCTAATCACAGCCAACAAGGATGCATACAAGCCTCCAAACCATAACAAAAAGCTGGTAACAGACCCACATGTAATATGTGGACATTGCAAGAAAGAAGGGCATACAAAAGAAAAATGCTGGATCCTCAACCCCCATCTCAAACCAAGTTGGTGGAAAGAACCAAGAGCAAACCTCACCAAAGAAATTGTTGAGAATCATGCTGGTCCATCCACACAATCTATGGAAGGAGAAATGAGGGCTCTAGTGTCATCTCAACATGAGCTAGTAAGGAAATCAGATCTTGAGGCCCTCATCAAAGCCTTGAAAGAGGCTGGTAATTCTGGTACAATTTCTGGTATCTCTCTCCATGCTCAAAACATCACAAAGCCATTAATTGTAGATTCAGGTGCATCACATCATATGATAAGTGATTCTCATCTAATGAACAACTTAGTGATGGTTGGATTTGGGTGTCCGTACAAGTCCGTACGGATCCGTACAAGTCCGTACAAGTCCGTATGGATCCGTACAAGGCCGTACAAGACCGTACAACCTTAGCGAGCCTCCGGAACATTTGAGGAAGCCTTCGAGAGTCTTCTAGAAGTTTGGAAACGTTTGGACCATGCACCAAGCCACTTGAGTGTCCAGGTGCATTGGCACCTTGTCCTTGGTCTTCCTTCTTATCCAAGGTGCTGGAAACAGGCTGGCATGGTCAAGGACGCCCAAAGACTACACTCCTATTGGCTGGTTCAAATTAAAGTTAAACCTAGGTTCCCTTGTAATTCTCCTATAAATATGCTATGTATTTCACAAAGATTAATAAGAAATTCTTCTCTAATATTCTACTATGGTGTTTCTTCTACTTTATCTCAAAAACTCTCATTTATAATCTCTAAAATCTAACATGGTATCAGAGCATTGATCTTGCTCCTATCTATTCTGCTTTATTCTTGGTTATTCTCCATCATTCTCCATCATTCTCCATCATTTCTCCATCATTTCTCCATCATTTCTCCATCAGTTCTTGTCATTTCTACTCATTCTCCACGTTTTTCTTCTTTATTTTCTCCTTTCTCACGCTGCTAGCTTCATTTCTCTCTGAGAGAAATTCCTCAAATCCATTGGTGCTGAGTTGAGAAAGTTGCTAGCTTTGTGATTTTCACTTCATTTTCTTCCTTTCACGTTGCTAGCCTCATTTCTCTCTGAGAGAAATTCCTCAAATCCATTGGTGCTGAGTTGAGAAAGTTGCTAGCTTTGTGATTAAACACCAAGAAAATCATGGAAAATCTAAAAACCATGATCATTCCGGTTACCCTCAAAGGGAATAATTACTTGCTGTGGGCAAGAACAACTAAGACTGCTTTGTGTGGAAGAGGTTTGTGGAGACACATTGAGATCACACAAAACCCTAAAGAAGACACACAAGATGAAGAAAATGAGACCAAGACCGAGGAGGAAATCAAATGGTTTCAAGAAGACCAAATGGTTTTGGGTCTCCTTCAAAACTCACTAGACCCATCAATCCTAGAGGCATACTCCTATTGTGACACTACAAAGGAGCTTTGGGATACACTAAAGAATGTCTACGGGAACATCTCCAACTTGACCCGGGTCTTCGAAGTGAAAAGGGCAATCAACAATCTCAATCAAGAGGATCTAGAATTTACTCAACACTTTGGGAAATTTAGATCTCTTTGGGCTGAATTAGAGATGTTACGTCCAAGCACAAAGGATTTTTCAATCATTGAAGAAAGAAGAGAACAAGATAAGGTCTTCGGTTTGCTTCTCACACTCAATCCGGCGTTTAACGACCTCATAAAGCATATCTTAAGATCGGAGAAGCTCCCTAGACTTGATGAAGTTTGTTCACAAATTCAAAAGGAACAAGGGTCCTTTGGTCTCTTTAGTGGTAAACAAGAACTCCCAATGGCCAATAAGGGCAATTACCAACCAAATCAAGGCTACAAAGGCAAGAATAGGAAAACATGCGATCATTGCAAGAAGGATGGTCATACAAAGGAGGATTGCTGGATCCTTCATCCACATCTCAAGCCCAAAGATTGGCATCCAAGGGAATTCAAGCCAAGAAAGTTCCAAGCTCATCAAGCACAAGAAACGCCAAGCTCATCAAACTCAACAAAACAACCTCAAACCGAAAACTCAAAGCAAAGAGATGAGATGGCCATGGTAGCATACTCGAATGACGTGGTGCGCAAGTCAGACCTAGAGGCACTCATTCGATCCATTGCTGCACTAAAGGAGTCCGGTATCACCTACTTTGCTACTAAACCTACTAAAACTAGCACTTCTCTTGTTATTGATTCCGGAGCTTCTCATCACATGATTAGTAATCCAAATTTGATTAGTAACATTAAAACTGCTAGTGGAAATGTAGTGATTGCTAATGGTGATAAAATACCGGTTAAAGGGATAGGAAGTTTAAGACTATTTGACAAAGAATCTCAAGCTTTCTACATGCCATCTTTCACTTCAAATCTTGTATCGGTTAAGAGAGCTACTACTGATCTTGATGCTTATGCTATCTTTGGGCCTAATAGTTTCCATTTTCAGGATATTAAGACCGGAAGGGTTCTTGGAGAAGGAAACACAAAAGGAGACTTATACATCTTAGAAGATTCTTCAAGCAATCCTACTTTATCAAGTTTTAATTCATGCATAGCTAGTAGTTCTAATGCAATATGGCATGCTAGATTGGGACATCCTCACTCGCGTGCCTTGGAAATAATATTGCCTAATATTTCGTTTAATAACTCGGTTTGTGAGTCTTGTATTTTAGGAAAACATTGTAAAAGTGTATTTCCTAAGTCCTCTACCATATATGAAAAATGTTTTGATTTGGTCCACTCGGATGTATGGACTTCCCCATGTTTATCAAGAGATAATAATAAGTACTTTGTGACATTTATTGATGAAAAGTCGAAATACACTTGGATCACCTTAATGCCATCTAAAGATAGAGTATTTGACGCTTTCATTAATTTTCAGAACTACATTACTAATCAATTCAAAACAAATGTTAAGGTACTTCGAACGGATAATGGAGGGGAATATACAAGCCACAAATTCAAAGAACACTTAGCTAAGCATGGAATAATCCACCAAACAAGCTGCCCATACACACCTCAACAAAATGGTGTAGCTGAAAGAAAGAATAGGCATCTCATAGAAGTAGCTAGAGCCATGATGTTCCATTCCAACCTGCCAAGAAACTTCTGGGGAGATGCAGTCATGACGGCCTGCTATCTTATCAACCAAATTCCAACAAGAGTCCTAAAGGACGTCTCTCCCTTTGAAGTTTTAAATCACAATAAACCCTTTATCAATCACTTACGGGTTCTTGGATGTTTGTGTTTTGTATTTATCCCAGGTACTCAGAGGGACAAACTAGAAGCCAAAAGCACAAGATGTGTATTCATAGGCTATTCTACTACTCAAAAGGGGTATAAATGTTATGACCCCATCCGGAAGTGTACCCTGGTTTCAAGAGACGTGAAGTTCATAGAAAACCAAGGGTACTTTGACAAGAAACAAAATTGGGATAGCGTTAAAGACCTAGCCCGTTCTCCTTCAGATAGAACCGCCAGCTTAGAGTTCTTACTCAATCATTTGGGAAATCCGGCTACAAGAGACTCTCATCAAGAGCAACCAGATCATCAGCCACAAGAAGGACCAAATTCTGAAAATAACAGTGAAGAAGAAGCAAACAACTTGGATAATGGTAATCAAGACCAAGCTCATCATGAAGAAGAATCCACTGGAGGAATGGAGCCAATGGTTAGTCAAGACCATGAGAGTGAAGATATTAGTGCTCCTCAGCTTAGAAGAAGTACAAGGCTGAAGTATGGACCAGATCATTGGAAACAAACAAGGGTCTATTACAACAGCCAAGCCGTGGCTCATCCTCTCCAAGCGGTCTGTTCTCTTGCCCTCTTGCCATCAGAACACCAAGCATTCCTTGGGAAGATTGATCAACACCAAATTCCGAGCTCCTATGAAGAAGCAAAAGAACACAAAGAATGGTTATCTGCGGTGGATGCTGAGATAGGAGCAATGGATAAGAATCATACTTGGGATGAAACGGAGCTTCCAAAGGGAAAGAAGGCAGTAAGTTCCAAGTGGGTATTTACAATAAAATATCAATCTAATGGGGAGATTGAGCGGTACAAAGCCAGATTGGTAGCCAGAGGTTTCACCCAGACATATGGAGCTGATTATACCGATACCTTTGCGCCCGTGGCAAAGCTTCACACAGTTAGGGTTATCTTGTCCTTAGCCAAAAATCTATCATGGGATCTATGGCAAATGGACGTGAAGAACGCCTTTCTTCAAGGAGAATTGGAAGAAGAAGTGTACATGACTCCACCACCCGGATTAGAGCACACAATCAGCCCCGGAAAAGTCTTAAGGTTAAGAAAGGCAATTTATGGATTAAAGCAATCACCAAGGGCCTGGTATCATAAACTGAGCTTCACTCTTGTTGCTCGAGGATTTAGCCGGTCAGAAGCCGACCATACCTTGTTCACTCACCAGAACTCCCGTGGGCTTATTGTGGTATTGGTTTATGTGGATGACTTGATCATCTCAGGTAGTGATCAAGTTGGGGTTCAAGAAACCAAATCCTTCTTTAAGTCTGTTTTTGATATCAAGGACTTGGGAGAACTCAAGTATTTCCTAGGGATAGAGATATGCCGATCCACGGAAGGCCTATTTCTATCACAAAGGAAATATTCTCTTGATTTATTGCAGGAGACAGGAAAGCTAGGATCCAAACCAGCTAAGACTCCACTTGAAGATGGCTACAAGGTCAAGAGAAAGGGGGAGAAAGAAGATGATCCGCTTGACAAGCCATTTGAAGACCCAGCACAATATCGGCGCCTAGTTGGTAAGCTCATCTACTTGACTATTACACGGCCTGACTTATGTTTTGCTGTGAATCAGGGTAGCCAACATATGAAAGAACCAACCGTGCATCATTGGAACATGGTGGAAAGAATTTTGAGATACATCAAAGGATCACCAGGCCAAGGAATCTGGATGGGGAAGAATGGCAACACTGAGATAGTTGGATATTGCGATGCAGACTATGCTGGAGACACTATGGATAGAAAGTCCACAACTGGCTACTGTACTTTCATTGGAGGCAATCTAGTGACTTGGAAGTCTAAGAAGCAGAAGGTTGTGTCATGCTCGAGTGCAGAGTCAGAATATAGAGCAATGAGGAAGCTGACAAATGAATTAGTTTGGTTGAAAGCACTTCTCAAAGATCTCGGCATAGAAACTTCAAGTCCTATCACGATGCATTGTGACAATCAGGCAGCCATTCATATAGCAACGAATCCAGTATTTCACGAGAGGACCAAGCACATTGAGATCGACTGCCACAAGGTTAGAGAGAAGATCATAGAAGGAGTGATACTTCCATGCTACACCAAGAGTGAAGACCAGCTGGCTGACATCTTCACCAAGGCTGCTAGCCTCAAAGTTTGCAACCACATCCATAGCAAACTTGGGTTAGTAGACCTTACTCATCCTTGATAATACTTGCCTGTTCCGGGAAGACCACACTCTTTTTCCCTTCCCAAGGTTTTGTCCCACTGGGTTTTCCTTGGTAAGGTTTTTAATGAGGTGGTAGTCCCGGTTCCCAAACTTAGCCTTCATTCCGACACTCCGGCTAAGTTTGAGGGGGAGTATTAATCAAGCATATCATCAAGGGAGCTTAGGGAAGATGGTTGGATTTGGGTGTCTGTACAAGTCCGTACGGATCCGTACAAGTCCGTACGAATCCGTACAAGTCCGTACGAATCCGTACAAGTCCGTACAAGTCCGTACGGATCCGTACAAGGCCGTACAAAACCGTACAAGACCGTACGACCTAAGAGAGCCTCCGGAACGTTTAAGGAAGTCTTGGAGAGTCTTAGAGAGTCTTCTAGAGTCTTCTAGAAGCTGGGCAATGTTCGGATCATGCACCAAGTCACTAGAGCGTCCAGGTGCATTGGGGCTTGTCCTTGGTCTTCCTTCTTATCCATTTGGTCAAGGAAGGGGCTGGAACCAGGCTGGAACAGGCTGGCATGGTCAAGGGCGCTCCCAAGACTACTCTCCTATTGGCTAGTTCAAATTAAAGTTAAACCTAGGTTCCCTTGTAATTCTCCTATAAATATGCTATGTAATTCACAAAGATCAATAAGAAATTCTTCTCTAATGTTCTACTATGGTTTTCCTTCTAATTTATCTCAAAATCTCTCATTTATAATCTCTAAAATCTAACACTATGACCCCATCCGGAAGTGTACCCTGGTTTCAAGAGACGTGAAGTTCATAGAAAACCAAGGGTACTTTGACAAGAAACAAAATTGGGATAGCGTTAAAGACCTAGGCCGTTCTCCTTCAGATAGAACCGCCAGCTTAGAGTTCTTACTCAATCATTTGGGAAATCCGGCTCCAAGAGACTCTCATCAAGAGCAACCAGATCATCAGCCACAAGAAGGACCAAATTCTGAAAATAACAGTGAAGAAGAAGCAAACAACTTGGATAATGGTAATCAAGACCAAGCTCATCATGAAGAAGAATCCACTGGAGGAATGGAGCCAATGGTTAGTCAAGACCATGAGAGTGAAGAAATTAGTGCTCCTCAGCTTAGAAGAAGTACAAGGCTGAAGTATGGACCAGATCATTGGAAACAAACAAGGGTCTATTACAACAGCCAAGCCATGGCTCATCCTCTCCAAGCGGTTTGTTCTCTTGCCCTCTTGCCATCAGAACACAAAGCATTCCTTGGAAAGATTGATCAACACCAAATTCCGAGCTCCTATGAAGAAGCAAAAGAACACAAAGAATGGTTAGCTGCTGTGGATGCTGAGATAGGGGCAATGGATAAGAATCATACTTGGGATGAAACTGAGCTTCCAAAGGGAAAGAAGGCAGTAAGTTCCAAGTGGGTATTTACAATCAAATATCAATCTAATGGGGAGATTGAGCGGTACAAAACCAGATTGGTAGCCAGAGGTTTCACCCAGACATATAGAGCTGATTATACCGATACTTTTGCGCCAGTGGCAAAGCTTCACACAGTTAGGGTCATCTTGTCCTTAGCCACAAATCTATCATGGGATCTATGGCAAATGGACGTGAAGAACGCCTTTCTTCAAGGAGAATTGGAAGAAGAAGTGTACATGACTCCACCACCTGGATTAGAACACTCAATCAGCCCCGGAAAAGTCCTAAGGTTAAGAAAGGCAATTTATGGTCTAAAGCAATCACCAAGGGCCTGGTATCATAAACTGAGCTTCACTCTTGTTGCTCGAGGATTTAGCCGGTCAGAAGCCGACCATACCTTGTTCACTCACCAGAGCTCCCGTGGGCTTATTGTGGTATTGGTTTATGTGGATGACTTGATCATCTCAGGTAGTGATCAAGTTGGGATTCAAGAAACCAAATCCTTCCTAAAGTCTGTTTTTGATATCAAGGACTTGGGAGAGCTTAAGTATTTCCTAGGGATAGAGATATGCCGATCCTCGGAAGGCCTATTTCTATAACAAAGGAAATATTCTCTTGATTTATTGCAGGAGACAAGAAAGCTAGGATCCAAACCAGCTAAGACCCCACTTGAAGATGGCTACAAGGTCAAGAGAAAGGGGGAGAAAGAAGATGATCCGCTTGACAAGCCATTTGAAGATGATCCGATATTGTGCTGGGTCTTCAAATGGCTTGTCAAGCGGATCATCTTCTTTCTCCCCCTTTCTCTTGACCTTGTAGCCATCTTCAAGTGGGGTCTTAGCTGGTTTGGATCCTAGCTTTCTTGTCTCCTGCAATAAATCAAGAGAATATTTCCTGCAATAGAAGCTCAGTTTATGATACCAGGCCCTTGGTGATTGCTTTAGACCATAAATTGCCTTTCTTAACCTTAGGACTTTTTCGGGGCTGATTGAGTGTTCTAATCCAGGTGGTGGAGTCATGTACACTTCTTCTTCCAATTCTCCTTGAAGAAAGGCGTTCTTCACGTCCATTTGCCATAGATCCCATGATAGATTTGTGGCTAAGGACAAGATGACCCTAACTGTGTGAAGCTTTGCCACTGGCGTAAAAGTATCGGTATAATCAGCTCCATATGTCTGGGTGAAACCTCTGGCTACCAATCTGGCTTTGTACCGCTCAATCTCCCCATTAGATTGATATTTGATTGTAAATACCCACTTGGAACTTACTGCCTTCTTTCCCTTTGAAAGCTCAGTTTCATCCCAAGTATGATTCTTATCCATTGCCCCTATCTCAGCATCCACAGCAGCTAACCATTCTTTGTGTTCTTTTGCTTCTTCATAGGAGCTCGGAATTTGGTGTTGATCATGTTGAATTTGCGGAATAGAAGATTAGAGAGTTTGAGAGTGCTTGAAAGAGAAACAATAGAATGAGAGATAAAGAGAAGTTTCCATTAGAATTGAGTGAGTGTTACAAAGGGTGTACAACATGTATATATAGAGGAGAGCCACGAAATTAGGAGGTGAAGAAGGGTTTCACAACATTCAATTTCCCTCCAATCCCTTATTTGAAATTCAAACACATCTCCTTCCTTTTCACACTTCCCGAGACACCCACTTGTGCACCCAAAGTCTTCACCCTTCTAGAAGACTTCTTAATGGGCTTGCATATGTTGAATAAGGCCTCTTCTCTTCTTTGGGTCTTAAGCTAATGTATTCTCTCATTATTCAACACTCCCCCTCAAGCTTAACCGTAGAGAAACCAAAGGTTAAGCTTGGAACCATGATGACCCACCTCATTAAAAAACCTTAGTATGGAAAACCTCATGGGATAAAACCATACTAAGGGAAAAAGAGTGTGGACTCCATGGCTAAGGAAATCACGGCCGAGACATATCTATGAGTCCAAGCTTTGAATGGATGAACTCACACACTTTTAAACTCGCTGCCTTGGTAAAAATGTCTGCCAATTGTTCTGAACTCCTTGTAAAGCATGGAAGAATGACCCTTTTCTCCACCATCTCTCGCACCTTGTGACAATCCACTTCAATATGTTTTGTCCTCTCATGGAACACTGAGTTTGACGCAATGTGAATAGCAGCTTGGTTGTCACAATGCATTGTGATTGGATCTGCCGATTCAATGCCCAAATCCTTGAGAAGAGCTTTCAGCCATGTTAGCTCATTTGTGAGCTTCCTCATTGCTCTATACTCAGCTTCAGCACTTGAACATGACACAACCTTTTGTTTCTTGCTCTTCCAAGTGACTAGGTTACCTCCAATGAATGTGCAATACCCAGTGGTGGATCTTCTATCTGTTTTGTCTCCAGCCCAGTCAGCATCACAATAACCCACAATTTCTGTGCTTTTGTTGCAACCCATCCAAATACCCTGGAGCTCCTTTGAGATATTTGAGGATCCGATCCACCATGTTCCAATGATGCACTTTTGGAGCTTGCATATGTTGGCTCACCTGGTTCACAGCAAAACACAAATCAGGACGAGTTATGGTAAAATAAATCAACTTACCAACCATTCTCCGATATTGCTTGACATCTTCAAAAGGTTTATCTTCAAGCTCCCCCTCTCGTATGACTTTGTATCCTTCTTCTAAGGGAGTCTTTGCTGGTTTGGCTCCTAGCTTTCCTGCCCCAGCCAATAGATCAAGAGTGTACTTCCTTTGGGATAAGAAGAGTCCTTCATTGGACCTATAGACTTCAATCCCTAGAAAATATTTCAACTCTCCAAGATCTTTAATATCAAATACAGATTTTAAATATGCTTTTGTATCTTTAATACCTACCTTGTCATTCCCAGAGATGATAATATCATCCACATAAATGAGAATGACTACAATACCTTCTTGGCTTTGCAAGGTGAAAAGTGTATGATCTGCCTCGGACTTCTTGAAGCCTTTACTCTTGAGTGTTGTACTCAACTTGTGGTACTATGCTCGAGGAGATTGCTTCAGTCCATAGATTGCTTTCTTGAGTCTCAACACCTTTCCTGGTGCAATTGAGTCCTCCAAGCCTGGTGGTGGAGTCATGTAGACTTCATCCTCTAGTTCCCCTTGCAAGAATGCATTCTTGACGTCCATCTGCCAAAGATCCCATTTCAAGTTAGTAGCTAAGGATAAAATAACTCTTACCGTATGAAGTTTTGCCACAAGTGCAAATGTGTCAAGGTAGTCCTCTCCATAGGTTTGAGTGAATCCTCTAGCCACCAGCCTAGCCTTGTAACGC
Source organism: Cardamine chenopodiifolia (assembly GCA_963922655.1). Lineage (NCBI taxonomy): Eukaryota > Viridiplantae > Streptophyta > Magnoliopsida > Brassicales > Brassicaceae > Cardamine > Cardamine chenopodiifolia. Next base: position 13,330,553 of record OZ000481.1, on the reverse strand, counting down.
TCTATTTCTCCATCACTTCTATACTTGATAGTGAAGATCCATCTAGAGCTTACGGCCTTCTTCCCTTTTGGCAGTTCAGCTTCATCCCAAGTGTGGTTGATTTCCATAGCTTTCTTTTCTTCACCAACAGCATCTCTCCATACTTTAAGCTCCTTGGCTTCTTCATAGGTTGTTGGAATCTCAGCTTCATCCAACTTGCCCATGTAGGCTTGATGTTCCAATGGGAAATGAGCTAGAGTGCAAACAGCTTGAATGGGATGAGCAACTGCCTTGTTGTTGTAGTACACTCGGGTTTGCTTCCAATGTTCTGGTCCAAACCTTTGTCTTGTACTTCTCCTTAAACCCCTTTCTTGATATTGAACTTGAGGTTCTGGCCCTTCAAAGTCAGAATCTGAGGTTTGAGCTTCTTCTTGACTTTCCGGACTCTCTTCACTTTGATCATGAACCGCTTCATTGCGAACTTCTGATTCATTTTGATCATGAATTGTTGAGTCTTGTTGAGCCACTACTGGATCCTCTTGTTTATTGCCTCCCTCAGGATCAAAGGGTATAGTTTCTTCATTTGATTGAGATGTGCTTGTACTAGCTTCTGGCTGATGTAATCCAAGGTTCTCCAAGATTTTTCTCAAATTGCTAGCTCGGTCTGATGATGAGGATGATAGATTCTCCAATTCTTTCCAGTTCTTCCCATCATAGAACCCTTTCGTTTCAACAAACTTCACGTCCCTTGAGACTAGAATCTTCCTTGTTTCCGGAACAAAGCATTTGTAACCTTTTTGTGTTGTGGAGTATCCAATGAACATGCTCTTCACACTTTTAGCTTCCAACTTGTTTCTTTGTTCTCCTGGGATTAATACAAAACAAACACACGTAAGTGGTTAATGGCGGGTTTAGAGTTGTTTAATACCTCAAATGGAGAGTGATCATCCAAAATTTTTGTTGGCATTCGGTTGATCAAATAGAATGCTGAAACCACAGCATCTCCCCAAAATCTCTTGGGAACACTTGTGTGGAACATCATAGACCGGGCCACTTCCATTAAGTGCCTATTCTTTCTTTTAGCAACTCCATTTTGCTGAGGAGTGTATGGGCAGCTGGTTTGATGGACTATCCCATGGTTTGCTAAGTGTTGTTTGAAGGCATGGCTTGTGTACTCTCCACCATTATCTGATCTAAAAATTTTAATCTTGGCATTATAATGGTTAGTCACATATGCTTGAAATTTTCTAAATGCTTCTAGAACTCTATCTTTGGATGGAAGAAGTGTTAGCCATGTATATTTTGATTTTTCATCTATAAAGGTGACAAAGTATTTATGATGTTCTCTAGATTCACATGGTGAGGTCCAAACATCAGAATGAATTAAATCAAAACACTTTTCATAGATAGTTGGAGACTTGGAAAACACAGATTTACAATGTTTGCCAAGTATACAAGCTTCACATTCATCATTTTTGAAAGAAATCCTAGGCAACAATAGTTCTAATGCTCTAGAGTGCGGATGACCTAGCCTTGCATGCCAAATTGAACTACTAACATTAGAAACATTCAGACTAAAACTACCAAAATAAATTGGAGTCCGGCTTGTTATTTTCAAGAACATACAGCTCCTCCTTTGCTACTCCTTTTTCGAGTAGATTCATGGTCTCAATATCCTGAAAGTGTACATCATTAGGACCAAATATAGCATAACAATTCAAATCAGATGTAACTTTCTTTACGGATAACAAATTTGAAGTAAACTTAGGCATGTAGAAAGCGTTTGAGTCTTTTCCAAATAACCTAAGATTTCCTACTCCATCAATTGGAATACTATCTCCATTTGCTATAATGACATTACCTACAGCCGGTTTTATGTTATTCATTAGATGTGCATCACTTATCATATGATGTGATGCACCAGAATCTACAATCAAAGGCTTTGAAATGTTTTGAGCATGGAGAGAGTTTCCAGAAACCATACCAGACCTACCAGCCTCTTTCAAGGCTTTGATGAGAGCTTCCAAATCTGATTTCCTCACAAATTCAGATTCTTGTTGATATGGCACCAAAGCTCTCATTTCTCCTTCTTCAGCCCTCTTGGATGTCCCAGCCTGATTCCCAGCCACTTCTTGGGAGACATTAGCTCTTGGTTCCTTCCACCAGCTTGGTTTTAGATGAGGATGGAGCTTCCAGCATTTTTCCTTTGTGTGCCCCTCTTTCTTGCAATGCTCACAAATTGCATTTGATCCCACTTTCTTGTTCTGGTTTGATCCCAACGGTTTGTAAAATCCTTTGTTGGCGTCTCCCAGCTCTACTTTGTTAGCCATAACCAGCTCGCCCTTTCCCCCAAATAGACCATGAGATCCTTGCTCCTTTTGTATCTTGGAGCACACTTCATCTAGGCTGGGGAGATTGTCTGCCCTAAGGAGGTGCTTAATGAGATCCTTGTAAGTTGGATTTAACGTCAATAGCAGACCAAAGACCTTGTCTTGTTCGCGCCTCTCATTTAACACCAAAGGATCAATCGTGCTTGGCCTTAACATTTCTAGTTCAGCCCACAATGATCTGAATTTGCCAAAGTGCTTTGTAAACTCCAAATCTTCTTGGCTTAGATCATTGATAGCCTTCTTGACTTAATAGATTCTGCTCAAGTTTGAAGTATTCCCATACACGGTTTGAAGAATATCCCACAATTCCTTTGCATTTTCACAGTAGGAGTAGGCTTCAAGGATGGATGCTTCAAGAGAGTTTTGGATGATTCCGAGCACCATTTGGTCCTCTTGGAACCACTTATCTTCATAATTACCGATGGCTTCTTCTCCATCTTTTGGATCTTGGCCTTTCAAGACATGGCTCCAAAGCCCACGACCACATAGGGCTGTTCTTATCATTCTTGACCACAGCAAATAGTTGACACCCTTCAAGATGACTGGAATAACAATTGGTTTAGAATTTTCCATGGTGTTTCAAGATTTATTCACCGGATAATTCTATTAACCAGAGGATTAAGAGATTTTCTCAAGAAAATATTAGAGAAGCTTCAAGAAATACACTTTTCCAGCCTTTTCACAACTCAGGAGTCAATGACTTTGAGGACTAAGTCTCAGAGTGAAAAAAGATTGACAAAGAGTATTCCCAGAATTTTAGAGTGAAAAAGAAAATTTTAGAGAACCTTCAAGAAATACACTTTTTCAGCCTTTTCACAACTCAAGAGTCAATGACTTTGAGGACTAAGTCTTAGAGTGAAAAAGGATTGACAAAGAGTATTCCTAGAATTTTAAAGGAAGAGATTTGAAAATGGGATAACAAGAGCTTGATTTAGTTAAGAACCTTGCTCTGATACCATGTTGAATTTGCGGAATAGAAGATTAGAGAGTTTGAGAGTGCTTGAAAGAGAAACAATAGAATGAGAGATAAAGAGAAGTTTCCATTAGAATTGAGTGAGTGTTACAAAGGGTGTACAACATGTATATATAGAGGAGAGCCACGAAATTAGGAGGTGAAGAAGGGTTTCACAACATTCAATTTCCCTCCAATCCCTTATTTGAAATTCAAACACATCTCCTTCCTTTTCACACTTCCCGAGACACCCACTTGTGCACCCAAAGTCTTCACCCTTCTAGAAGACTTCTTAATGGGCTTGCATATGTTGAATAAGGCCTCTTCTCTTCTTTGGGTCTTAAGCTAATGTATTCTCTCATTATTCAACAGATCAATCTTTCCAAGGAATGCTTGGTGTTCTGATGGCAAGAGGGCAAGAGAACAAACCGCTTGGAGAGGATGAGCCACGGCTTGGCTGTTGTAATAGACCCTTGTTTGTTTCCAATGATCTGGTCCATACTTCAGCCTTGTACTTCTTCTAAGCTGAGGAGCACTAATTTCTTCACTCTCATGGTCTTGACTAACCATTGGCTCCATTCCTCCAGTGAATTCTTCGTCATGATGAGCTTGGTCTTGATTACCATTATCCAAGTTGTTTGCTTCTTCTTCACTGTTATTTTCAGAATTTGGTCCTTCTTGTGGCTGATGATCTGGTTGCTCTTGATGAGAGTCTCTTGGAGCCGGATTTCCCAAATGATTGAGTAAGAACTCTAAGCTAGCGGTTCTATCTGAAGGAGAACGGGCTAGGTCTTTAACGCTATCCCAATTTTGTTTCTTGTCAAAGTACCCTTGGTTTTCTATGAACTTCACGTCTCTTGAAACCAGGGTACACTTCCGGATGGGGTCATAGCACTTATACCCTTTTTGAGTGGTAGAATAGCCTATGAATACACATCTTGTGCTTTTGGCTTCTAGTTTGTCCCTCTGAGTACCTGGGACAAATACAAAACACAAACACCCAAGAACTCGTAAGTGATTGATATAGGGTTTATTGTGATTTAAAACTTCAAAGGGAGAGACGTCCTTTAGGACTCTTGTTGGAATTCGGTTGATAAGATAGCAAGCCGTCATGACTGCATCTCCCCAGAAGTTTCTTGGCAAGTTGGAATGGAACATCATAGCTCTAGCTACTTCCATGAGATGTCTATTCTTTCTTTCAGCTACACCATTTTGTTGAGGTGTGTATGGGCAGCTCGTTTGGTGGATTATTCCATGCTTAGCTAGGTGTTCTTTGAATTTGTGGCTTGTATATTCCCCTCCATTATCCGTTCGAAGTACCTTAACATTTGTTTTGAATTGATTAGTAATGTAGTTCTGAAAATTAATGAAAGCGTCAAATACTCTATCTTTAGATGGCATTAAGGTGATCCAAGTGTATTTCGACTTTTCATCAATGAATGTCACAAAGTACTTATTATTATCTCTTGATAAACATGGGGAAGTCCATACATCCGAGTGGACCAAATCAAAACATTTTTCATATATGGTAGAGGACTTAGGAAATACATTTTTACAATGTTTTCCTAAAATACAAGACTCACAAACCGAGTTATTAAACGAAATATTAGGCAATATTATTTCCAAGGCACGCGAGTGAGGATGTCCCAATCTAGCGTGCCATATTGCATTAGAACTACTAGCTATGCATGAATTAAAACTTGATAAAGTAGGATTGCTTGAAGAATCTTCTAAGATGTATAAGTCTCCTTTTGTGTTTCCTTCTCCAAGAACCCTTCCGGTTTTAATATCCTGAAAATGGAAACTATTAGGCCCAAAGATAGCATAAGCATCAAGATCAGTAGTAGCTCTCTTAACCGATACAAGATTCAAAGTGAAAGATGGCATGTAGAAAGCTTGAGATTCTTTGTCAAATAGTTTTAAACTTCCTATTCCTTTAACCGGTATCCTATCACCATTAGCAATCACTACATTTCCACTAGCAGTTTTAATGTTACTAATCAAATTTGGATTACTAATCATGTGATGAGAAGCTCTAGAATCAATAACAAGAGAAGTGCTAGTCTTATTAGGTTTAGTAGCAAAGTATGTGATACCGGACTCCTTTAGTGCGGCGATGGATCGAATGAGTGCTTCTAAGTCTGACTTGCGCACCACGTCATTTGAATATGCTACCATGGCCATCTCATCTCCTTGCTTCAAGCTTTCGGTTTGAGGTTGTTTTGTTGAGTTTGATGAGCTTGGCGTTTCTTGTGCTTGATGAGCTTGGAACTTTCTTGGCTTGAATTCCCTTGGATGCCAATCTTTGGGCTTGAGATGTGGATGAAGGATCCAGCAATCCTCCTTTGTATGACCATCCTTCTTGCAATGATCGCATGTTTTTCTATTCTTGCCTTTGTAGCCTTGATTTGGTTGGTAATTGCCCTTATTGGCCATTGGGAGTTCTTGTTTACCACTAAAGAGACCAAAGGACCCTTGTTCCTTTTGAATTTGTGCACAAACTTCATCAAGTCTAGGGAGCTTCTCCGATCTTAAGATATGCTTTATGAGGTCGTTAAACGCCGGATTAAGTGTGAGAAGCAAACCGAAGACCTTATCTTGTTCTCTTCTTTCTTCAATTATTGAAAAATCCTTTGTGCTTGGACGTAACATCTCTAATTCAGCCCAAAGAGATCTAAATTTTCCAAAGTGTTGAGTAAATTCTAGATCCTCTTGATTGAGATTGTTGATTGCCCTTTTTACTTCGAAGACCCGGGTCAAGTTGGAGATGTTCCCGTAGACATTCTTTAGTGTATCCCAAAGCTCCTTTGCAGTGTCACAATAGGAGTATGCCTCTAGGATTGATGGGTCTAGTGAGTTTTGAAGGAGACCCAAAACCGTTTGGTCTTCTTGAAACCATTTGATTTCCTCCTCGGTCTTGGTCTCATTTTCTTCATCTTGTGTGTCTTCTTTAGGGTTTTGTGTGATCTCAATGTGTCTCCACAAACCTCTTCCACACAAAGCAGTCTTAGTTGTTCTTGCCCACAGCAAGTAATTATTCCCTTTGAGGGTAACCGGAATGATTATGGTTTTTAGATTTTCCATGATTTTCTTGGTGTTTAATCACAAAGCTAGCAACTTTCTCAACTCAGCACCAATGGATTTGAGGAATTTCTCTCAGAGAGAAATGAGGCTAGCAACGTGAAAGGAAGAAAATGAAGTGAAAATCACAAAGCTAGCAACTTTCTCAACTCAGCACCAATGGATTTGAGGAATTTCTCTCAGAGAGAAATGAAGCTAGCAGCGTGAGAAAGGAGAAAATAAAGAAGAAAAACGTGGAGAATGAGTAGAAATGACAAGAACTGATGGAGAAATGATGGAGAATGATGGAGAATGATGGAGAATAACCAAGAATAAAGCAGAATAGATAGGAGCAAGATCAATGCTCTGATACCATGTTAGATTTTAGAGATTATAAATGAGAGCTTTTGAGATAAACTAGAAGAAACACCATAGTAGAATATTAGAGAAGAATTTCTTATTGATCTTTGTGAAATACATAGCATATTTATAGGAGAATTACAAGGGAACCTAGGTTTAACTTTAATTTGAACCAGCCAATAGGAGTGTAGTCTTTGGGCATCCTTGACCATGCCAGCCTGTTTCCAGCCCCTTCCTTGACCAAATGAATAAGAAGGAAGACCAAGGACAAGGTGCCAATGCACCTGGACACTCAAGTGGCTTGGTGCATGGTCCAAACGTTTCCAAGCTTCTAGAAGACTCTCGAAGGCTTCCTCAAATGTTCCGGAGGCTCGCTAAGGTTGTACGGTCTTGTACGGCCTTGTACGGATCCGTACGGACTTGTACGGACTTGTACGGATCCGTACGGACTTGTACGGACTTGTATGGATCCGTACGGACTTGTACGGACACCCAAATCCAACCATCTTCCCTAAGCTCCCTTGATGATAAGCTTGATTAATAATCTTGTTCTCTCCTTTCTTCAATGATTGAAAAATCCTTAGTGCTTGGACATATCTCTAATTCAGCCCAAAGAGATCTAAATTTCCCAAAGTGTTGAGTAAATTCTAGATCCTCTTGATTGAGATTGTTGATTGCCCTTTTTACTTCAAAGACCCGGGTCAAGTTGGAGACGTTCCCGTAAACATTCTTTAATGTATCCCAAAGCTCCTTTGTCGTGTCACAATAGGATTGATGGGTCTAGTGAGTTTTGAAGGAGACCCAACACCGTTTGGTCTTCTTGAAACCATTTGATTTCTTCCTCGGTCTTGGTCTCATTTTCTTCATCTTGTGTGTTTTCTTTTGGGGTTTGTGTGATCTCAATGTGTCTCCACAAACCTATTCTACACACAAAGCAGTCTTTGTTGTTCTTGCCTACAACAAGTAATTGATCCCTTTGAGTGTAACCAGAATGATCATGGTTTTTAGATTTTCCATGATCTTCTTGGTGTTTAATCACAAAGCTAGCAACTTTCTCAACTCAGCACCAATGGATTTGAGGAATTTCTCGCAGAGAGAAATGAAGCTAGCAACGTGAAAGGAAGAAAATGAAGTGAAAATCACAAAGCTAGCAACTTTCTCAATTCAGCACCAATGGATTTGAGGAATTTCTCTGAGAGAAATAAAGCTAGCAACGTGAAAGGAAGAAAATGAAGTGAAAATCACAAAGCTAGCAACTTTCTCAACTCAGCACCAATGGATTTGAGGAATTTCTCTCAGAGAGAAATGAAGCTAGCAACGTGAGAAAGGAGAAAATAAAGAAGAACAGCTTGAAGAATGACTAGAAATGACAAGAACTGATGGAGAAATGATGGAGAAATTATGGAGAAATGATAGAGAATGATGGAGAATAACTAAGAATAAAGCGGAATAGATAGGAGCAAGATCAATGCTCTGATACCATGTTAGTTTTTAGAGATTATAAATGAGAGATTTTGAGATAAATTAGAAGGAAAACCATAGTAGAATATTAGAGAAGAATTTCTTATTGATCTTTGTGAATTACATAGCATATTTATAGGAGAATTACAAGGGAACCTAGGTTTAACTTTAATTTGGACCAGCCAATAGGAGTGTAGTCTTTGGAGCGCCCTTGACCATGCCAGCATGGTCAAGCCTGGTTCTAGCCATTCCTTGATCGAATGGATAAGAAGGAAGACCAAGGACAAGGCGCCAATGCACCTGGACGCTCTAGTGACTTGGTGCATGATCCGAACGTGGCCAAGCTTCTCGAAGACTCTCAAAGACTCTCGAAGACTTCCTTAAACATTCCGGAGACTCCCTTAGGTCGTACGGTCTTGTACGGCCTTATACGGATCCGTACGGACTTGTATGAATACGTACAGACTTGTACGGACACCCAAATCCAATCATCTTCCCTAAGCTCCCTTGATGATAAGCTTGATTAATAAGTTGTTGTGGATGCTGAGATAAGAGCAATGGATAAGAATCATACTTGGGATGAAACTGAGCTTCCAAAAGAAAAGAAGGCAGTAAGTTCCAAGTGGGTATTTACATTCAAATATCAATCTAATGGGGAAATTGAGCGGTACAAAGCCAGATTGGTAGCCAGAGGTTTCACCCAGACATATGGAGATGATTATACCGATACTTTTGCGCTAGTGGAAAAGCTTCACACAGTTAGGGTCATCTTGTCCTTAGCCACAAATCTATCATGGGATCTAGGGCAAATGGACGTGAAAAACACCTTTCTTCAAGGAGAATTGGAAGAAGAAGTGTACATGACTCCATCACCCGGATTAGAGCACTTAATCAGCCCTAGAAAAGTCCTAAGGTTAAAGAAGGCAATTTATGGTCTAAAGCAATCACCGAGGGCCTAGTATCACAAACTGAGCTTCACTCTTATTGCTCGAGGATTTAGCCGGTCAGAAGCCAACCAAACCTTGTTCACTTATTGTGGTATTGGTTTATGTGGATGACTTGATCATCTCAGGTAGTGATAAAGTTGGGTTTCAAAAAACCAAATCCTTCCTTAAGTCTTTTTTTTATATCAAAGACCTGGGAGAACTCAAGTATTTCCTAGGGATAGAGATATGCCGATCCTCGGAAGGCCTATTTCTATCACAAAGGAAATATCCTCTTGATTTATTGCAGGAGACAGGAAAGCTAGGATCCAAACCAGCTAAAACTCCACTTGAAGATGGCTACAAGGTCAAGAGAAAGGGGGAGAAAGAATATGATCCGCTTGACAAGCCATTTGAAGACCCAACACAATATCGGCGCCTAGTTGCTAAGCTCATCTACTTGACTATTACACGGCCTGACTTTTTTTTTGCTGTAAATCAGGTTAGCCAACATATGAAGGAACCAACCGTGCATCATTAGAACATGGTGGAAAGAATATTGAGATACATCAAAGGATCACCAGGCCAAGGAATCTGGATGGGGAATTGGCAACACTGAGATAGTTGGATATTGCGATGCGGACTATGCTGGAGACACTATGGATAGGAAGTCGACAACTGGCTACTATACTTTCATTGGAGGCAATCTAGTGACCTGGGAATCTAAGAAGCAGAAGGTTGTGTCATGCTCGAGTGCGGAGTTAGAGTATTGAGTAATGAGGAAGATGACAAATGAATTAGTTTGGTTGAAAGCACTTCTCAAAGATCTCGGCATAAAAACTTCATGTCCTATCACGATGCACTGTGACAATCAGGCAGCCATTCATATAGCAACCAATCCAGTATTTCACGAGAGGACCAAGTATATTGAGATTGACTGTCATAAGGTTAGAGTGAAGATCATAGAAGGAGTGATACTTCTATGCTACACCAGGAGTGAAGACCAGTTGGCTGACATCTTCACCAAGGCTGCTAGCCTCAAAGTTTGCAACCACATCCACAACAAACTTGGGTTAGTAGACCTTACTCATCCTTGATAATACTTGGCTGGTCTGGGAAGACCACACTCTTTTTCCCTTACCAAGGTTTTGTCCCACTGGGATTTCCTTGGTAAGGTTTTTAATAAAGTGGTAGTCTCGGTTCCCAAACTTAGTCTTCATTCTGACACTCCGGCTAAGTTTGAGGGGGAATATTAATCAAGCTTATCATCAAGGGAGCTTAGGGAAGATGGTTGGATTTGGGTATCCGTACCAGGCGGTACAAGATCGTATGACCTAAGGGAGCCTCCGGAATGTTTGAGGAAGTCTTCGAGAGTCTTCGAGATGTTTGGCAATGTTCGGATCATGCACCAAGTCACTAGAGCGTCCAGGTGCATTAGCACCTTATCCTTGGTCTTTCTTCTTATCCATTCGGTCAAGGAAGGCTAGAACCAGGCTGGCATGGTCAAGGGCGCTCCAAAGGCTACACTCCTATTGGCTGGTTCAAATTAAAGTTAAACCTAGGTTCCCTTGTAATTCTCCTATAAATATGCTATGTAATTCTCAAAGATCAATAAGAAATTCTTCTTTAATATTCTACCATGGTTTTCCTTCTAGTTTATCTCTCAATTTCTCATCTATAATCTCTAAAATTTTACATGCACCAAGTGATATTGCCTCATTAAAAACCTCTTCGGTAAGCTTTATGGGATAAATCCGAGGTGGAGAAAAAGAGTACAATACCTTGATGTCTTAAGGGTGTCTTAACTCCAATGATATAGTGCAAACACTAAGCTCATTACTTCCAAATTAAGTCATCATGCTAAGAGTTCTCGGTGATCCTCGGGTGTCACTTGGGTGTTCTCGGGTTCCCTTCTCGTGTTGTAGGGTTTCTAGCACGTACATTGATTTTTTCCACAATCTTGAATGGGTCATCTCCTCTTTTGTGCGAGCTTGTTTTTCCTTAGCCGTGGAAAGCTCTCAGCTCTAAAGTTTAGCTAAACCCATTCCCCTGGTTGGAATGTCACATGTTGGCGCCCCTTGTTGGCGTTCTTCGCGTATCGCTCGGTCTTTTGCTCGATGTTCACTAAGACCTTCTTGTGTAACCTCTTCACGTACTCGGCTCTAGAAATCTCTTCTTGGTTGTCAAGTTGATTAGGGGTTAGTGGAAAAAGATCCAATAGAGTCAAAGACTTGAACCCGTAAGCAACTTTGAATGGTGAGAGCTTTGTAGCCGAATGAAAGGCTTGTTTGTATGTGAATTCTACAAAAGAGGCATTCCACCCAAGTCTTCATGTTTTTACCGATGGTGGCTTTAAGCAAAGAGGCAAGAGTTCTATTGATGACTTTGGTTTGGAGATGGCATGTTGTAGAAAAGACGAGCTTAGTCCCCAATCTTCCCCAAAGTGTCCTCCAAAAGCGATAACTTCCTTGAAGAACAAGTTGGCGATTTGTGTTGCATCGTTGTTCTTAGAGCAAGGTATGAAGTGTGCCATCTTGGAGAAGTGGTCGACCACCACAAAGATTGAATCCTTTTGTTGAACACTCGGCAACCCCAAGACAAAGTCCATTGATAGATCAACCCACAATGAAGTAGGGATTAGCAATGGAAGATATAGACCATGCAGATGGCTTCTTGACTTTGCTCTCTTATACACTAGATATCTCACAAAACTTCTCAACCTCATGTCGCATCTTTCGCCAATAGAAGTGTTCCCAAAGCATGGCCAAAGTCTTCTTGTTTCAAAAGTGACCCGTTAATCTGCAGACAGGAACCCGCATACCGGACAGCCCGGAGACTAGTCCGTAGACAAGTCTGTCCCGGTCAATACCCATCCCGCAGACGAATCTGGCCCGATCCCTACCTGCTCTGCAGACAAATCCTTCCCAATCGTTACCCGTCTCCCGATCGAGTGTTACCCATCCGAGATTGATCCGCATACACGTAACGCTGAGTATTCTGACTCGGCGTCACCCGAGCAAGTCATAGTTGTAGAGGTTCTTGTCCTTCCACCTGGACCCATTAAGCGAAGCAAGGCCAAGCGTTATCGAGACCAATTTGTACGAGTTGTCTAACTGATCATGGAACAAGACGCTTTTAAGACCGGACCGAACCTTGACACCTCCGACACTCAAGTACTTAGCGTCTTCACCATCACCTGGTGAAGACGCGTCCAAGCCATCAAGCAAGTTGTACTCTTTTTCCCTATCCGGATTTATCCCTAAGTGGTTTGCCGGATAGGTGTTTAACGAGGCAACGACCTTGGCGCATCGCGCTTCCTCAAAGGTCAACCCTCTTGCGTTTGGACCAAGGAAGGTTGACGAATCGTGATCCTATCCGTGTGAAGCCCACCCGCGTTATGGGTTTCACTTTTTGTTTAAGTCTTTCTTTGTTTTGTCTTACGTGGCCCAAAACGAGCATGTTCGTTAAGGCCTTTAGCCGCGCATCTAGATCCTTCCGTGTACGCCTATAAAAGGCACCTTAGTCCATTAATGAAAGGTTACACGTTTTATGCTTAAAAATCACTTATACTTTTCTTTTTCTTTTCATTTCAATCGAGTTCATTCTCTTGAAACCACTTTTCCGATCACGTCTTCTTGAGCCGGGCTCGAAGCCGTTGTCGGTTTGCCGTATCAAGGGACGAACCATACCCCTTGTGTCGCAACCTCATTTCATCCTTTTTTCGCATGGATTGGGTCGAGTCATCCTTGGTCCTTGCTCCATTTCTATCACTCGCTTCTTCCTCTTCGGCAACCGGCTTCTTAGCCGAGTAGTAGTTCTTACCGACGAGTAATTTTTTCTCGGAAGACGTAGGACTAAGCCTTGACCAAATGTTGAGCTTTTGTTTCCTCGTCGTCGAACCTTTCCGGAGAAGATAAGTTGAGATCTGACCAGGTGTTGGGTTCTCGGATTGCTTTCTCTGACATTTTTCTTTTGCTTTTTTTACATAAGAAGAACACGCCCTTGTCACTTGTCTCCGACTAGGTCGGGTCAGGTGAGAGCCTTGCGAACTCTGTGAGGTCCTAAGTTAGACCGCGTCTTTACTCGTTAGCCAGAAGAAGGTTTGGGGCGTGGAACCAGTTTTCAAACTCGAAACCCTCCATTTTTCTCGAGCTAACCAGTTCTTTGGGGACGAAACGTCCTTTCCTCGACTAAGTTACGTGTTGGCCCGAGGAATCGCCATGTCCTCGACTAGTGTCATCTCAACATGAGCTAGTAAGGAAATCAGATCTTGAGGCCCTCATCAAAGCCTTGAAAGAGGCTGGTAATTCTGGTACAATTTCTGGTATCTCTCTCCATGCTCAAAACATCACAAAGCCATTAATTGTTGATTCAGGTGCATCACATCATATGATAAGTGATTCTTATTTAATGAACAACTTAGAGCCGGCTTTAGGTGATGTGGTTATAGCAAATGGAGATAAAGTTCCAGTTAAAGGAATTGGTAATCTTAGATTGTTTGGTAAAGATTCTAAAGCTTTTTACATGCCTGAGTTTACTTCTAATTTGTTATCCGTGAAAAAGGTTACATCTGATCTTAATTGTGTACATTTTCAGGATATTGAGACTATGAAACTACTCGGAAAAGGAGTAGCCAAGGAGGAACTTTATGTTCTTGAAGACACTAACCCAGCCTCTCATATATCTTGTAACTTTAGTTTAAATCCCTCTGATGTTAGTAACTCTATTTGGCATGCTAGATTAGGCAATCCTCACCCTAGAGCATTAGGACTGTTGTTACCTAGTATTTCGTTTAAAAATGATGTATGTGAAGCTTGTATACTTGGCAAACATTGCAAGTCTTTGTTTTCCAAGTCTCCAACTATCTATGAAAAATGTTTTGATTTAATTCATTCTGATGTTTGGACCTCACCATGTGAATCTAGAGAACATCATAAATATTTTGTCACTTTCATAGATGAAAAATCAAAATATACTTGGCTAACACTTCTTCTATCTAAGGACCGAGTACTAGAAGCATTTAGGAATTTTCAAGCATATGTGACTAACCATTATAATGCAAAGATTAAAATTTTTAGATCAGATAATGGTGGAGAGTACACAAGCCATGCTTTCAAACAACACTTAGCAAAACATGGGATAATCCATCAAACAAGCTGTCCATACACTCCTCAACAAAATGGAGTTGCTGAAAGAAAGAATAGGCATTTGATGGAGGTGTCCCGGTCTATGATGTTCCACACCAATGTTCCAAAGAAGTTTTGGGGGGGATGCTGTGGTTTTAGCATGTTACTTAATCAACCGAACACCTACAAAAATCCTACAAGATCATTCTCCGTTTGAGGTATTAAACAACACTAAACCCTCCATTAACCACTTACGTGTGTTTGGTTGTGTGTGCTTTGTTTTAATCCCAGGAGAACAACGCAACAAGCTGGATGCTAAGAGTGTGAAGAGCATGTTCATTGGGTACTCCACAACACAAAAGGGTTACAAATGCTATGTTCCAGACTCAAGAAAGGTTCTAGTCTCAAGGGATGTGAAGTTTGTGGAAACCAAGGGATTCTATGGTAAGAAGAACTGGGAAGAATTGAAGAATCTATCATCCTCACCATCAGACCGAGCAACAAACTTAAGGAGGATCTTGGAAAGTATTGGACTGCATCAACAAGAAAATAGCATAAGCACATCACATCCAGTTGAAGAAGCTATTCCCCTTGATCATGACGGAGGCAATGAAGAAGAGGAGCCAATCTTGGCACCACAAGAAGACTCGGCAATTCATGATCAAAGTGAATCAGCAGTTCAAAATGAAGCGATTTATGATCAAAATGAAGCAGGTCTGGAAATTCAAGAAGAAGAGCAAGCTCAAGAAGCACCCTTAAGGAGAAGTACAAGACAAAGGTTTGGCCCAGAACATTGGAAGCAAACCCGGGTGTACTACAACAACAAGGCAGTTGCGCATCCAATTCAAGCTGTTTGCACTCTAGCTCACTTCCCATTAGAACATCAAGTATACATTGGCAAGCTGGATAAAGCTGAGATTCCAACAAACTATGAAGAAGCCACGAAACACAAAGTATGGAGAGATGTAGTTGGAGAAGAAAAAAGGGCTATGGAAATCAACAACACTTGGTATGAAGCAGAACTGCCAAAAGGAAAGAAGGCAGTAAGCTCTAGATGGATCTTCACTATCAAGTATAGAAGTGATGGAGAAATAGAGCGTTACAAGGCTAGGCTGGTGGCTAGAGGATTCACTCAAACCTATGGAGAGGACTACCTTGACACATTTGCTCCGGTGGCCAAACTTCATATGGTAAGAGTAATTTTATCCTTAACTACTAACTTAGAATGGGATCTATGGCAGATGGATGTCAAGAATGCATTCTTACAAGGAGAACTAGAGGATGAAGCATATATGACTCCACCACCAGGCTTGGAGGACTCAATTGCACCAGGAAAGGTGATAAGACTAAAGAAAGCCATTTATGGACTGAAGCAATCTCCTCGAGCATGGTACCACAAGCTGAGTACAACACTCAAGAGTAGAGGCTTCAAGAAGTCAGAAGCAGATCACACACTTTTCACATTGCAAAGCCAAGAAGGTATTGTAGTCATTCTCATTTACGTGGATGATATAATCATCTCTAGGAATGACAAGGTAAGTGTTCAAGATACTAAAACATTCTTGAAATCTGTATTTGATATTAAGGATCTTGGAGAGCTAAAATACTTTCTAGGGATTGAGGTTTGTAGGTCTAAAGAAGAACTCTTCTTATCCCAAAGAAAATACACTCTTGATCTATTGACTGAGGCAGGAAAGCTAGGAGCTAAACCAGCTAAAACTCCTCTAGAAAAAGGATACAAAGTCATACGAGAGGGGGAGCCTGAAGACAAACCATTAGATAATGTGAAACAATATAGGAGAATGGTTGGTAAGTTGATTTACCTTACTATTACTCGTCCTGATTTGTGCTTTGTTTTGAACCAGGTGAGCCAACATATGCAAGCTCCAAAAGTGCATCATTGGAACATGGTGGATCGGATCCTCAAATATCTCAAAGGAGCTCCAGGTCAAGGCATCTGGATGGGTTGCAACAAAAGCACAGAAATTGTGGGTTATTGTGATGCTCACTGGGCTGGAGACAAAATGGATAGAAAATCCACCACTGGGTATTGCACATTCATTGGAGGCAACCTGGTCACTTGGAAAAGCAAGAAGCAAAAGGTGGTGTCATGTTCATGTTGAATAATGAGAGAATACATTAGGTTAAGACCCAAAGAAGAGAAGAGGCCTTATTCAACATATGCAAGCCCATTAAGAAGTCTTCTAGAAGGGTGAAGACTTTGGGTGCACAAGTGGGTGTCTCGGGAAGTGTGAAAAGGAAGGAGATGTGTTTGAATTTCAAATAAGAGATTGGAGGGAAATTGAATGTTGTGAAACCCTTCTTCACCTCCTAATTTCGTGGCTATCCTCTATATATACATGTTGTACACCCTTTGTAACACTCACTCAATTCTAATGGAAACTTCTCTTTATCTCTCATTCTATTGTTTCTCTTTCAAGCACTCTCAAACTCTCTAATCTTCTATTCCGCAAATTCAACATGGTATCAGAGCAAGGTTCTTAACTAAATCAAGCTCTTGTTATCCCATTTTCAAATCTCTTCCTTTAAAATTCTGGGAATACTCTTTGTCAATCCTTTTTCACTCTGAGACTTAGTCCTCAAAGTCATTGACTCTTGAGTTGTGATAAGGCTGAAAAAGTGTATTTCTTGAAGGTTCTCTAAAATTTTCTTTTTCACTCTAAAATTCTGGGAATACTCTTTGTCAATCCTTTTTCACTCTGAGACTTAGTCCTCAAAGTCATTGACTCTTGAGTTGTGAAAAGGCTGGAAAAGTGTATTTCTTGAAGCTTCTCTAATATTTTCTTGAGAAAATCTCTTAATCCTCTGGTTAATAGAATTATCCGGTGAATAAATCTTGAAACACCATGGAAAATTCTAAACCAATTGTTATTCCAGTCATCTTGAAGGGTGTCAACTATTTGCTGTGGTCAAGAATGATAAGAACAGCCCTATGTGGTTGTGGGCTTTGGAGCCATGTCTTGAAAGGCCAAGATCCAAAAGATGGAGAAGAAGCCATCGGTAATTATGAAGATAAGTGGTTCCAAGAGGACCAAATGGTGCTCGGAATCATCCAGAACTCTCTTGAAGCATTCATCCTTGAAGCCTACTCCTACTGTGAAAATGCAAAGGAATTGTGGGATACTCTTCAAACCGTGTATGGGAATACTTCAAACTTGAGCAGAATCTATGAAGTCAAGAAGGCTATCAATGATCTAAGCCAAGAAGATTTGGAGTTTACAAAGCACTTTGGCAAATTCAGATCATTGTGGGCTGAACTAGAAATGTTAAGGCCAAGCACTATTGATCCTTTGGTGTTAAATGAGAGGCGCGAACAAGACAAGGTCTTTGGTCTGCTATTGACCTTAAATCCAACTTACAAGGATCTCATTAAGCACCTCCTTAGGGCAGACAATCTCCCTAGCCTAGATGAAGTGTGCTCCAAGGTACAAAAGGAGCAAGGATCTCATGGTCTATTTGGGGGAAAGGGCGAGCTGGTTATGGCTAACAAAGTAGAGCTGGGAGACGCCAACAAAGGATTTTACAAACCGTTGGGATCAAACCAGAACAAGAAAGTGGGATCAAATGCAATTTGTGAGCATTGCAAGAAAGAGGGGCACACAAAGGAAAAATGCTGGAAGCTCCATCCTCATCTAAAACCAAGCTGGTGGAAGGAACCAAGAGCTAATGTCTCCCAAGAAGTGGCTGGGAATCAGGCTGGGACATCCAAGAGGGCTGAAGAAGGAGAAATGAGAGCTTTGGTGCCATATCAACAAGAATCTGAATTTGTGAGGAAATCAGATTTGGAAGCTCTCATCAAAGCCTTGAAAGAGGCTGGTAGGTCTGGTATGGTTTCTGGAAACTCTCTTCATGCTCAAAACATTTCAAAGCCTTTGATTGTAGATTCTGGTGCATCACATCATATGATAAGTGATGCACATCTAATGAATAACATAAAACCGGCTGTAGGTAATGTCATTATAGCAAATGGAGATAGTATTCCAATTGATGGAGTAGGAAATCTTAGGTTATTTGGAAAAGATTCAAACGCTTTCTACATGCCTAAGTTTACTTCAAATTTGTTATCCGTAAAGAAAGTTACATCTGATTTGAATTGTTATGCTATATTTGGTCCTAATGATGTACACTTTCAGGATATTGAGACCATGAATCTACTCGGAAAAGGAGTAGCAAAGGAGGAGCTGTATGTTCTTGAAAATAACAAGCCGGACTCCAATTTATTTTGTAGTTTTAGTCTGAATGTTTCTAATGTTAGTAGTTCAATTTGGCATGCAAGGCTAGGTCATCCGCACTCTAGAGCATTAGAACTATTGTTGCCTAGGATTTCTTTCAAAAATGATGAATGTGAAGCTTGTATACTTGGCAAACATTGTAAATCTGTGTTTTCCAAGTCTCCAACTATCTATGAAAAGTGTTTTGATTTAATTCATTCTGATGTTTGGACCTCACCATGTGAATCTAGAGAACATCATAAATACTTTGTCACCTTTATAGATGAAAAATCAAAATATACATGGCTAACACTTCTTCCATCCAAAGATAGAGTTCTAGAAGCATTTAGAAAATTTCAAGCATATGTGACTAACCATTATAATGCTAAGATTAAAATTTTTAGATCAGATAATGGTGGAGAGTACACAAGCCATGCCTTCAAACAACACTTAGCAAACCATGGGATAGTCCATCAAACCAGCTGCCCATACACTCCTCAGCAAAATGGAGTTGCTGAAAGAAAGAATAGGCACTTAATGGAAGTGGCCCGGTCTATGATGTTCCACACAAGTGTTCCCAAGAGATTTTGGGGAGATGATGTGGTTTCAGCATGCTATTTGATCAACCGAATGCCAACAAAAATTTTGGATGATCACTCTCCATTTGAGGTATTAAACAACTCTAAACCCGCCATTAACCACTTACGTGTGTTTGGGTGTGTTTGTTTTGTATTAATCCCAGGAGAACAAAGAAACAAGTTGGAAGCTAAAAGTGTGAAGAGCATGTTCATTGGATACTCCACAACACAAAAAGGTTACAAATGCTTTGTTCCGGAAACAAGGAAGATTCTAGTCTCAAGGGATGTGAAATTTGTTGAAACGAAAGGGTTTCTATGATGAGAAGAACTGGAAAGAATTGGAGAATCTATCATCCTCATCATCAGACCGAGCTAGCAATTTGAGAAAAATCTTGGAGAACCTTGGATTACATCAGCCAGAAGCTAGTACAAGCACATCTCAATCAAATGAAGAAACTATACCCTTTGATCCTGAGGGAGGCAATAAACAAGAGGATCCAGTAGTGGCTCAACAAGACTCAACAATTCATGATCAAAATGAATCAAAAGTTCGCAATGAAGCGGTTCATGATCAAAGTGAAGAGAGTCCGGAAAGTCAAGAAGAAGCTCAAACCTCAGATTCTGACTTTGAAGGGCCAGAACCTCAAGTTCAATATCAAGAAGGGGGTTTAAGGAGAAGTACAAGACAAAGGTTTGGACCAGAACATTGGAAGCAAACCCGAGTGTACTACAACAACAAGGCAGTTGCTCATCCCATTCAAGCTGTTTGCACTCTAGCTCATTTCCCATTGGAACATCAAGCCTACATGGGCAAGTTGGATGAAGCTGAGATTCCAACAACCTATGAAGAAGCCAAGGAGCTTAAAGTATGGAGAGATGCTGTTCGTGAAGAAAAGAAAGCTATGGAAATTAACCACACTTGGGATGAAGCTGAACTGCCAAAAGGGAAGAAGGCCGTAAGCTCTAAATGGATCTTCACTATCAAGTATAGAAGTGATGGAGAAATAGAGCGTTACAAGGCTAGGCTGGTGGCTAGAGGATTCACTCAAACCTATGGAGAGGACTACCTTGACACATTTGCACCTGTGGCAAAACTTCATACGGTAAGAGTTATTTTATCCTTAGCTACTAACTTGAAATGGGATCTTTGGCAGATGGACGTCAAGAATGCATTCTTGCAAGGGGAACTAGAGGATGAAGTCTACATGACTCCACCACCAGGCTTGGAGGACTCAATTGCACCAGGAAAGGTGTTGAGACTCAAGAAAGCAATCTATGGACTGAAGCAATCTCCTCGAGCATGGTACCACAAGTTGAGTACAACACTCAAGAGTAAAGGCTTCAAGAAGTCCGAGGCAGATCATACACTTTTCACCTTGCAAAGCCAAGAAGGTATTGTAGTCATTCTCATTTATGTGGATGATATTATCATCTCTGGGAATGACAAGGTAGGTATTAAAGATACAAAAGCATATTTAAAATCCGTATTTGATATTAAAGATCTTGGAGAGTTGAAATATTTTCTAGGGATTGAAGTCTATAGGTCCAATGAAGGACTCTTCTTATCCCAAAGGAAGTACACTCTTGATCTATTAGCTGGGGCAGGAAAGCTAGGAGCCAAACCAGCAAAGACTCCCTTAGAAGAAGGATACAAAGTCATACGAGAGGGGGAGCTTGAAGATAAACCTTTTGAAGATGTCAAGCAATATCGGAGAATGGTTGGTAAGTTGATTTATCTTACCATAACTCGTCCTGATTTGTGTTTTGCTGTGAACCAGGTGAGCCAACATATGCAAGCTCCAAAAGTGCATCATTGGAACATGGTGGATCGGATCCTCAAATATCTCAAAGGAGCTCCAGGTCAAGGCATTTGGATGGGTTACAACAAAAGCACAGAAATTGTGGGTTATTGTGATGCTGACTGGGCTGGAGACAAAACGGATAGAAGATCCACCACTGGGTATTGCACATTCATTGGAGGTAACCTGGTCACTTGGAAGAGCAAGAAACAAAAGGTTGTGTCATGTTCAAGTGTTGAAGCTGAGTATAGAGCAATGAGGAAGCTCACAAATGAGCTAACATGGCTGAAAGCTCTTCTCAAGGATTTGGGCATTGAATCGGCAGATCCAATCACAATGCATTGTGACAACCAAGCTGCTATTCACATTGCGTCCAACTCAGTGTTCCATGAGAGGACAAAGCATATTGAAGTGGATTGTCACAAGGTGCGAGAGATGATGGAGAAAAGGGTCATTCTTCCATGCTTTACAAGGAGTTCAGAACAATTGGCAGACATTTTTACCAAGGCAACGAGTTTAAAAGTGTGTGAGTTCATCCATTCAAAGCTTGGACTCATAGATATGTCTCGGCCGTGATTTCCTTAGCCATGGAGTCCACACTCTTTTTCCCTTAGTATGGTTTTGTCCCATGAGGTTTTCCATACTAAGGTTTTTAATGAGGTGGGTCATCATGGTTCCAAGCTTAACTTTTGGTTTCTCTACGGTTAAGCTTGAGGGGGAGTGTTGAATAATGAGAGAATACATTAGGTTAAGACCCAAAGAAGAGAAGAGGCCTTATTCAACATATGCAAGCCCATTAAGAAGTCTTCTAGAAGGGTGAAGACTTTGGGTGCACAAGTGGGTGTCTCGGGAAGTGTGAAAAGGAAGGAGATGTGTTTGAATTTCAAATAAGAGATTGGAGGGAAATTGAATGTTGTGAAACCCTTCTTCACCTCCTAATTTCGTGGCTATCCTCTATATATACATGTTGTACACCCTTTGTAACACTCACTCAATTCTAATGGAAACTTCTCTTTATCTCTCATTCTATTGTTTCTCTTTCAAGCACTCTCAAACTCTCTAATCTTCTATTCCGCAAATTCAACAGTTCAAGCGCTGAAGCTGAATATAGAGCTATGAGGAAGCTCACAAATGAATTGACTTGGCTGAAGTCTCTGCTCAAAGATTTAGGCATTGAATCACCAGATCCTATCACAATGCATTGTGACAACCAAGCTGCAATCCATATTGCATCCAACTCAGTGTTTCATGATAGGACGAAGCATATTGAGAGGATGAGTTCTTGTCATTTCTACTCATTCTCCACGTTTTTCTTCTTTATTTTCTCCTTTCTCACGCTGCTAGCTTCATTTCTCTCTGAGAGAAATTCCTCAAATCCATTGGTGCTGAGTTGAGAAAGTTGCTAGCTTTGTGATTTTCACTTCATTTTGTTCCTTTCACGTTGCTAGCCTCATTTCTCTCTGAGAGAAATTCCTCAAATCCATTGGTGCTGAGTTGAGAAAGTTGCTAGCTTTGTGATTAAACACCAAGAAAATCATGGAAAATCTAAAAACCATGATCATTCCGGTTACCCTCAAAGGGAATAATTACTTGCTGTGGGCAAGAACAACTAAGACTGCTTTGTGTGGAAGAGGTTTGTGGAGACACATTGAGATCACACAAAACCCTAAAGAAGACACACAAGATGAAGAAAATGAGACCAAGACCGAGGAGGAAATCAAATGGTTTCAAGAAGACCAAACGGTTTTGGGTCTCCTTCAAAACTCACTAGACCCATCAATCCTAGAGGCATACTCCTATTGTGACACTGCAAAGGAGCTTTGGGATACACTAAAGAATGTCTACGGGAACATCTCCAACTTGACCCGGGTCTTCGAAGTAAAAAAGGCAATCAACAATCTCAATCAAGAGGATCTAGAATTTACTCAACACTTTGGGAAATTTAGATCTCTTTGGGCTGAATTAGAGATGTTACGTCCAAGCACAAAGGATTTTTCAATCATTGAAGAAAGAAGAGAACAAGATAAGGTCTTCGGTTTGCTTCTCACACTCAATCCGGCATTTAACGACCTCATAAAGCATATCTTAAGATCGGAGAAGCTCCCTAGACTTGATGAAGTTTGTGCACAAATTCAAAAGGAACAAGGGTCCTTTGGTCTCTTTAGTGGTAAACAAGAACTCCCAATGGCCAATAAGGGCAATTACCAACCAAATCAAGGCTACAAAGGCAAGAATAGGAAAACATGCGATCATTGCAAGAAGGATGGTCATACAAAGGAGGATTGCTGGATCCTTCATCCATATCTCAAGCCCAAAGATTGGCATCCAAGGGAATTCAAGCCAAGAAAGTTCCAAGCTCATCAAGCACAAGAAACGCCAAGCTCATCAAACTCAACAAAACAACCTCAAACCGAAAGCTTGAAGCAAGGAGATGAGATGGCCATGGTAGCATATTCAAATGACGTGGTGCGCAAGTCAGACTTAGAAGCACTCATTCGATCCATCGCCGTACTAAAGGAGTCCGGTATCACATACTTTGCTACTAAACCTAATAAGACTAGCACTTCTCTTGTTATTGATTCTGGAGCTTCTCATCACATGATTAGTAATCCAAATTTGATTAGTAACATTAAAACTGCTAGTGGAAATGTAGTGATTGCTAATGGTGATAGGATACCGGTTAAAGGAATAGGAAGTTTAAAACTATTTGACAAAGAATCTCAAGCTTTCTACATGCCATCTTTCACTTTGAATCTTGTATCGGTTAAGAGAGCTACTACTGATCTTGATGCTTATGCGATCTTTGGGCCTAATAGTTTCCATTTTCAGGATATTAAAACCGGAAGGGTTCTTGGAGAAGGAAACACAAAAGGAGACTTATACATCTTAGAAGATTCTTCAAGCAATCCTACTTTATCAAGTTTTAATTCATGCATAGCTAGTAGTTCTAATGCAATATGACACGCTAGATTGGGACATCCTCACTCGCGTGCCCTGGAAATATTATTGCCTAATATTTCGTTTAATAACTCGGTTTGTGAGTCTTGTATTTTAGGAAAACATTGTAAAAGTGTATTTCCTAAGTCCTCTACCATATATGAAAAATGTTTTGATTTGGTCCACTCGGATGTATGGACTTCCCCATGTTTATCAAGAGATAATAATAAGTACTTTGTGACATTCATTGATGAAAAGTCGAAATACACTTGGATCACCTTAATGCCATCTAAAGATAGAGTATTTGACGCTTTCATTAATTTTCAGAACTACATTACTAATCAATTCAAAACAAATGTTGAGGTACTTCGAACGGATAATGGAGGGGAATATACAAGCCACAAATTCAAAGAACACCTAGCTAAGCATGGAATAATCCACCAAACGAGCTGCCCATACACACCTCAACAAAATGGTGTAGCTGAAAGAAAGAATAGACATCTCATGGAAGTAGCTAGAGCTATGATGTTCCATTCCAACTTGCCAAGAAACTTCTGGGGAGATGCAGTCATGACGGCTTGCTATCTTATCAACCGAATTCCAACAAGAGTCCTAAAGGACGTCTCTCCCTTTGAAGTTTTAAATCACAATAAACCCTATATCAATCACTTACGAGTTCTTGGGTGTTTGTGTTTTGTATTTGTCCCAGGTACTCAGAGGGACAAACTAGAAGCCAAAAGCACAAGATGTGTATTCATAGGCTATTCTACCACTCAAAAGGGGTATAAGTGCTATGACCCCATCCGGAAGTGTACCCTGGTTTCAAGAGACGTGAAGTTCATAAAAAACCAAGGGTACTTTGACAAGAAACAAAATTGGGATAGCGTTAAAGACCTAGCCCGTTCTCCTTCCTATAGAACCGCCAGCTTAGAGTTCTTACTCAATCATTTGGGAAATCCGGCTCCAAGAGACTCTCATCAAGAGCAACCAGATCATCAGCCACAAGAAGGACCAAATTCTGAAAATAACAGTGAAGAAGAAGCAAACAACTTGGATAATGGTAATCAAGACCAAGCTCATCATGAAGAAGAATCCACTGGAGGAATGGAGCCAATGGTTAGTCAAGACCATGAGAGTGAAGAAATTAGTGCTCCTCAGCTTAGAAGAAGTACAAGGCTAAAGTATGGACCAGATCATTGGAAACAAACAAGGGTCTATTACAACAGCCAAGCCGTGGCTCATCCTCTCCAAGCGGTTTGTTCTCTTGCCCTCTTGCCATCAGAACACAAAGCATTCCTTGGAAAGATTGATCAACACCGAATTCTGAGCTCCTATGAAGAAGCAAAAGAACACAAAGAATGGTTAGCTACTGTGGATGCTGAGATAGGGGCAATGGATAAGAATCATACTTGGGATGAAACTGAGCTTCCAAAGGGAAAGAAGGCAGTAAGTTCCAAGTGGGTATTTACAATCAAATATCAATCTAATGGGGAGATTGAGCGGTACAAAGCCAGATTGGTAGCCAGAGGTTTCACCCAGACATATGGAGCTGATTATACCGATACTTTTGCGCCAGTGGCAAAGCTTCACACAGTTAGGGTCATCTTGTCCTTAGCCACAAATCTATCATGGGATCTATGGCAAATGGACGTGAAGAACGCCTTTCTTCAAGGAGAATTGGAAGAAGAAGTGTACATGACTCCACCACCTGGATTAGAACACTCAATCAGCCCCGGAAAAGTCCTAAGGTTAAGAAAGGCAATTTATGGTCTAAAACAATCACCAAGGGCCTGGTATCATAAACTGAGCTTCACTCTTGTTGCTCAAGGATTTAGCCGGTCAGACGCCGACCATACCTTGTTCACTCACCAGAGCTCCCGTGGGCTTATTGTGGTATTGGTTTATGTGGATGACTTGATCATCTCAGGTAGTGATCAAGTTGGGATTCAAGAAACCAAATCCTTCCTTAAGTCTGTTTTTGATATCAAGGACTTGGGAGAGCTTAAATATTTCCTAGGGATAGAGATATGCCGATCCTCGGAAGGCCTATTTCTATCACAAAGGAAATATTCTCTTGATTTATTGCAGGAGACAAGAAAGCTAGGATCCAAACCAGCTAAGACCCCACTTGAAGATGGCTACAAGGTCAAGAGAAAGGGGGAGAAAGAAGATGATCCGCTTGACAAGCCATTTGAAGACCCAGCACAATATCGTCGCCTAGTTGGTAAGCTCATCTATTTGACTATTACACGGCCTGACTTATGTTTTGCTGTGAATCAGGTTAGCCAACATATAAAGGAACCAACCGTGCATCATTGGAACATGGTGGAAAGAATATTGAGATACATCAAAGGTTCACCTGGCCAAGGAATTTGGATGGGGAAGAATGGCAACACTGAGATAGTTGGATACTGCGATGCGGACTATGCGGGAGACACTATGGATAGGAAGTCTACAACTGGCTACTGTACTTTCATTGGAGGCAATCTAGTAACTTGGAAGTCTAAGAAGCAAAAGGTTGTGTCATGCTCAAGTGCGGAGTCAGAATATAGAGCAATGAGGAAGCTGACAAATGAATTAGTTTGGTTGAAGGCTCTTCTCAAGGATCTTGGCATAGAAACTTCAAGTCCCATCACAATGCATTGTGACAATCAGGCAGCCATTCATATAGCAACCAATCCAGTATTTCACGAGAGGACCAAGCACATTGAGATTGACTGCCACAAAGTTAGAGAGAAGATCATAGAAGGAGTGATACTTCCATGTTACACCAAGAGTGAAGACTAGTTGGCTGACATCTTCACCAAGGCTGCTAGCCTCAAAGTTTGCAACCACATCCACAGCAAACTTGGGTTAGTAGACCTTACTCATCCTTGATAATACTTGCCTGTTCCGGGAAGACCACACTCTTTTTCCCTTACCACGGTTTTGTCCCACTGGGTTTTCCTTGGTAAGGTTTTTAATGAGGTGGTAGTCCCGGTTCCCAAACTTAGCCTTCATTCCAACACTCCGGCTAAGTTTGAGGGGGAGTATTAATCAAGCTTATCATCAAGGGAGCTTAGGGAAGATGGTTGGATTTGGGTGTCTGTACAAGACCGTACGGATCCGTACAAGTCCGTACGGATCCGTACAAGGCCGTACAAGACCGTACAACCTTAGCGAGCCTCCGGAACATTTGAGGAAGCCTTCGAGAGTCTTCTAGAAGCTTGGAAACGATTGGACCATGCACCAAGCCACTTGAGTGTCCAGGTGCATTGGCACCTTGTCCTTCGTCTTCCTTCTTATCCATTTGGTCAAGGAAGGGGCTGGAAACAGGCTGGCATGGTTAAGGACGCCCAAAGACTACACTCCTATTGGCTGGTTCAAATTAAAGTTAAACCTAGGTTCCCTTGTAATTCTCCTATAAATATGCTATGTATTTCACAAAGATCAATAAGAAATTCTTCTCTAATATTCTACTATGGTGTTTCTTCTAGTTTATCTCAAAAGCTCTTATTTATAATCTCTAAAATCTAACAATGAAACACTGGATTTGAAGCTATGTGTATTGCGGCTTGGTTATCGCAATAAAGGCTCATTGGTTTGGTTTCTTGAATACCCAAATCCTTGAGAAGAGCCTTCAGCCATATCATCTCCTTTGTGACTTCCTTCATTGCTCTATACTCAGCCTCAGCACTTGACAATGCAATTACCTTCTGTTTTTACTCCTCCAAGTGACAAGATTTCCTCCTACAAATGTGCAATACCCAGTTGTAGATTTTCTATCTTGTTTGTCTCCAGCGTAGTCTGAATCACAATAGGTTTCCACTTTGGTATTTTCATTGCGACTCAACCATATTCCCTTTCTAGGGTTCCCTTTGAGATACCTAAGTATTCTCTCCACCATGCCCCAATGGTGTGCTTTCGGAGCTTGCATATATTCACGGCAAAGCCGAGTTATAGTGAAGTAGATTAGTTTTCCAACTAACTTTTGATATTGCTTGACATCAGGCCACATTTCCTCCTTACTCACATCTTGATAGCATTCTTCAATGGGTGTTTTTGCTGGCTTCGACCCTAACTTGCCGGTTTCCTTTAGTAAGTCAATCACATACTTCCTTTGTGATATAAACATCCCATTTGGCTCTCTGATCCTCTCAATGCCCAAGAAATACCTGAGCTCTCCCAAATCTTTTATATCAAACGTGGAGCTCAGAATTTCCTTGGTCCTTTTAACTCCTTCAACATCATTTCTGGTGATGATGATATCATCTACATAGATAAGAACCGCCACTAGCCCTTCTTTACTCCTCTTGGTGAATAGAGTATGATCAGCTTCCGACTTCACAAATTCCTTCTCCAGCAAGCCTCTGCTCAGTCTTTGGTACCAGGCCCTCGAAGATTGTTTCAAACCATAAATAGCTTTCTTCAATTCACAGACCTGATTTGTACCTGTACCATATCCTTGTGGAAGAGCCATAAAGACTTCCTCTTCTAGGTCTCCTTGTAAAAAGTCATTTTTTACATCCATTTGCCATAACTCCCATGACAAGTTAACCGCAATGGATAGGAGAACCCTTACCGAATGCAATTTTGCCACCGAAGCAAATGTTTATGTATAATCTTCTCCATAGACTTGTGTGTACCCCTTTACCACTAGTCTCGCTTTGTATCTCTCGACTTCACCATTGCTTTTATACTTGATAGTATAAACCCATCTACATCCCACTAGCTTCTTCCCTCTTGGCAGCTCAGTCAAATTCCATGTATTGTTTCTCACCATATAACTGATCTCTTCTTCCATGGCTATAACCCATCTCACATCTCTACATGCTTCCTCATATGATGCTGGGACTTGATGTTCATCAATCTTGGTGAGGTAAGCTTGTTGCTCAGCACCTAAATAGGACACTGAACTATATGCTTCAATAGGATATTTTATGTCACTTACGGTTAATTCTCTTCTCTTTGAAGTACATGATCTACTTGGTAAGGAAGGGATGCTGTCGCCTATAGGTTTAGAATCAATGTCTGTCGTACGCCCAGAACATCCCTCACCTACGGTAGACTTCACCTCATATCCTATATGCTCTTGTTGAACCGTAGCTAATCCATTGTAATACACCCTAGTGTTTTTCCAATTTTCCGGGCCATGCCTTATCCGTTGGCTTCTTCTAAGAGGGGGTTCTTGAGTTACCTCAACTTCTTCATGTTCAGACTCCCCCTCACCACTTGCAAGTTCTGATTCTTCAACCGGTTCGGAATCCCTTGGTAGTGAGCTTGTATCCGATGAGAGTTGCTCAATGTCTTCTTCTTCACCTCCTTGCTCATTCTGAGATACCCCTTGCACATCATTACCTCCATTCGAACCATTGACATCTGCCAAGATGCTTCTTAGCATTCGCTCTCTATCTATGCCCGAGCTCACAATGTCATCTAAATCCTCCCATTTATTTTCTTCAAAATACCCATAATTCTCATCAAAATGCACCTCTCTTGAAACATATATCCTATTGGTTTCTAGATGGAAACACTTGTATTCCTTTTGAGTGCTTGAGTATCCCACGAAAATACATTCGATGCTTTTTGGCTCAAGTTTACTCTGTAAGAATTAGAGAGATTATGCGGAATATAAGAGATTAAACATGAGAGAATAATGTAAATGACATGGAGAATATGCAAGTATGAACTAAGAGAATAAGCATGTAAATGAGACTAAGGAGAATAAAATGAGAGAGATTTCGTGGAGAATGAGAGAATGGGACCCTAAAGGGTCTAACATTTCATTGATAATGAGGCATTACATTTATAGAGAAAAATCTAGGGTTTTCTAAAAATGCAACAACCAATGGGAATGCTTTAATTCAAACTAGCCAATGAGAGCTTAGTCTTGGAGGCTCTTTTTGACCATGTGGATAAGATTGCCAGCCTTGCTCCAGCCCTCTTTGCTTTGACCAGTTGGATAAGGTTGCATTGGGACACTCCTTTGGCTAGATTCATTGCCAGCTATATCCATGTCCTTTTGCACCCGAGTTTTGCACGATCCTCAAATCCTGAAAATACTTTATCCCGAGTTTTGCACATTCTTGTTTCTTCTTTTTAGGATGTTTGGAGACATTTTGAGGAATCCCGGATTTTGCACGGTCCGTACAATCCGTACAAGTCCGTATATTTTAGGGAATCCCGGATTTTGCACGGTCGGGTTAGTTTGGTCTTGCAAGGCCTGGCTAGTCTTCTTGATCAATACTCCCCCTCAAACTTAGCCATAGTGAACTCGAGAATGGAGGCTAAGTTTGGAGTGACCGTGAGTGCCACCTCATTAAAAACCTTATAAGGAAAACCCCTTGGGACAAAACATTATAAGGGAAAAAGAGTATGGCCTTCACGGATCTAGGGGACCTTTGACCAAGGGCATGAAAAGGTCTTGTAACCTTTGTGAAGAATGTCGCCATTTAATCTTGACTTGTTGTAGTCTTGCAAGGATTTGTTGATTTCATTCTTTGGTAATCACTTCGGTCTTCCTCTTGGGTTCACCACGCTTGAATCTTAGTTCTCGGGTCATCCTTCTCGGGTTCACCATTTGTTGATTCCAAAACTTGATCAATGCTTCAAATGCTCCCCCTCACGATCGGCTTGAGAATAAGGAAAGACGATCTTTTGGGTTTGAAGTCCTTTATGCACATTATTCCTTGCAAGAAAAATTGACAAACAAAGTGTATCAATTTACTCCAATTTTAATGGTAGAAATGATCACACTTTGCATAGAGAATTTAAATGGAGAGAGAGGATAGAAACAACTTAATTCCTTTGGATGTCGGTTTCTTCCTCTTTGTTGATTTATTGGGTTGGGGAGCACCACTTGTGTATGCTCTGATTTTATCTCCTTATTTTCCTCACTTCCGAAAGATAAACCAACCTTAAGGTGAGTATGATCCATACAACTTGGTTTTCTTCATGGTGATGGAGATGCGTTAGCTTCGTTTCCAACTCACATGCCTCTTTGCTTTGTCTCAACCATTGCCCTTGTCTTTGCGAGCTTGTCTTTGCAAGCTTGTCTTTGCAAGTGACCCGGTTTTGATCTTTAGTAAAGTGGCCCGTCTTCTAGTGGGACAATTTGTCTCCTATGATGCGGTCCCTCTATCAACTCGTCCACAAGTGAGCACGAACCTACAACTTGTTTCCAACGGTGTGGCCCCTCTATCAACTTGTCCACGAGTGAGCACGAACCTTCAACATCTTTTAGTGCGGTGCGGTCTAGTCTCAACTCGGCTTGGTTTGCTTAAAGATTCTTGCCTTCTTTTCGGTTCTTTCTCCCCCTCAAGCTTGGTTGGAGGGACTCCGAAAGGCAAGCTTGAAAAACATAAAAGATGAACACTTCAAACCGGTACCAAATGAACACTAACTCCCACAGCTTCCTTGTGTCACCAATCATACTTCTTTACTTCATTTAATCTTCATTTGGCCTCTTCATTATCTAATACTTCCCCGTTAGAATATTCACGCTTTCCTCCTCTAAACCTTCATCATGAGATTTAAAATTTTAAAGTACTCAACGTGAGGGATAAGGAAGTTTAGATAAAAGATAGATTGCAAATAAGAGAAACTAAAGAAACAAGATTAAAAAATAATTGGTACACTAAGTATATTGGAAAATATTAGTGTTTAGAGAGTAGCCCTTTATGCTAAACCGGTTAGGATAGTGACTTGTTGTTGAACCATTGTTTTGATTGGTCGATCTTCTTGAGATTTGACCTCTTCTTCCACCACTCACATTCTTCCATTCCTAAGAAAAACAAAGGTTAGTGGTTGGGATTTTTCTCTTCATGGCTCTTCACCACAAAGGACTTTACTCTCATTTGAGAGATTGGATTCTAGCGATGGTCTTTGGAATTATCCACTTGTTTTAACAAGAATGGAAAACTTTAAACCAAAGCCTATCCTTTTGAGAAAATAAAACCGGATGAATCAATGTCATTAATTGTTTTTCATTCATAAGAAAGAAAACTGACTAAGATTCATCCCTTTTTTTTTTTTTGAAAATTTTTACCAAGGACTTAGTAAATACTAGAGGTCCAATGTTTTTGAAAACTTGGATTTAAAGAACTTGGATTCATCATGCCTTCTTGATTTAACTTCTATGAGTAAATCAGGCCATGGTTCACTTCTTTAATCCAAAAGAATTTGGATCCATCATGCCTTCTCAATTTTAACTCCAACGAGCCAAAATAGGTCATGGTTCACTTCTTTTGGTTTCTAAGGGTTTGGATTCACTCAAGGTTCTCTAGCATTCGAGTTTCAACGAGGCTCTCATCCAACTTTGGATTTGGATCCATCTCGGTTCCCTAGCTTCGGATTCAACAAGGTTCACTACCCCTTTTTTTTTCTTTTCTTAAATAGAACAACCAAGGATTCCTTAAAACACTCTTCCCAAACAAACAAGTACAGAAGAGATTGGAATCCAATAAGAATTTTTAAGAAAAATTGAAAAAAATAACCTAGGACTCAAACATGTTTGGAAGTAGTCCAAGATTTTCTACCAAAGGATTTGGATTCATCAAGGTTCTCTAGCTTTTGGATTCAACGAGGTTCTCTTCCTTTGGTAATTTGAAAACAAAGAGATTTGGATTCATCAAGGCTTTGTGCTTATGCTCATAATAACATAGCTTTACCAAGGTTCTCTTCTCTTTTCAAGACGGGACTTGGATTCAACATGGCTTTATGCTTATGCTCATGGGGGCATAGCTTTACCAAAGTTCTCTTCCCTTAAAAATGGGACTTGGATTCAACATGGCTTTATGCTTATGCTTATGGAAACATAGCTTTACCAAAGTTCTCTTCCCATAAAACAATGGGAATTGGATTCAACATGGCTTTATGCTTATGCTTATGGAAACATAGCTTTACCAAAGTTCTCTTCCCACAAAACAAGGATTATGATTCATCAAAGTTTTATACTTAAACTCATAAGAGCAAAGTTTTACCAAGGTTCTCTACCTTTAAAACACGGATACAACATGATTAAATATGCTTAAATCCATAAGAATCAAGTAATTTTAATCATGGTTCACTAATTGAAATTGCTTCAAACCACTAAAAAAACTCAAAAACATAAAATACGATGGAGTTACGTATTTCTTCATTCCATAAGAAAGAAAAATACAATCCAAGGTTTTAACTTTGTAAAAATTGTGGTTTGAGCTTTAAAATCAAGAAATGACTTGGAGATGAAAATGGGGCTTAAAAAGAAATAGATTATAGAATGAGGCACCAGCAAATCATGGTTCTAAGTGTATTCATTTCCAAAAAATGGAAGCACTAGACGAATCCATGAATAAGCAATTAAAGCAGCCTTTAATCTCCATTTTTATGTAATTTTTCACTACAGCCCCCATTTATTTCTCTTCATTGTCACTAGAAACACTAAGTTAGCAACTTTCACAACTCAAGAACCAATGGTTTTGAGGAATAACTCTCAGAGTGAAAAAGGCTAACAAAATGTATGAAAATAAAAGAATAAGAAGAAAGAGATTAAGGACGCATTTAAGGACCTTAATGCTCTGATACCATGTAAGAATTGGAGAGATTATGCGGAATATAAGAGATTAAACATGAGAGAATAATGTAAATGACATGGAGAATATGCAAGTATGAACTAAGAGAATAAGCATGTAAATGAGACTAAGGAGAATAAAATGAGAGAGATTTCGTGGAGAATGAGAGAATGGGACCCCAAAGGGTCTAACATTTCATTGATAATGAGGCATTACATTTATAGAGAAAAATCTAGGGTTTTCTAAAAATGCAACAACCAATGGGAATGCTTTAATTCAAACTAGCCAATGAGAGCTTAGTCTTGGAGGCTCTTTTTGACCATGTGGATAAGATTGCCAGCCTTGCTCCAGCCCTCCTTGCTTTGACCAGTTGGATAAGGTTGCATTGGGACACTCCTTTAGCTAGATTCATTGCCAGCTATATCCATGTCCTTTTGCACCCGAGTTTTGCACGATCCCCAAATCCTGAAAATACTTTATCCTGAGTTTTGCACATTCTTGTTTCTTCTTTTTAGGATGTTTGGAGACATTTTGAGGAATCCCGGATTTTGCACGGTCCGTACAATCCGTACAAGTCCGTATATTTTAGGGAATCCCGGATTTTGCACGGTCGGGTTAGTTTGGTCTTGCAAGGCCTGGCTGGTCTTCTTAATCAATATACTCCTTAGTGCATTAGGGATAAAAACATAGTATTTACACCCGAAAACTCTTAGGTGATCAATGCTTGGCTTTACTCCATTCAAAATTTCAAATTGAGACTTGTGGCTCAGACTTTCAGTGGGTAAACGATTAATCACGTAGCATGCCGCCATCACAGCATCTCCCCAAAATCTATTAGGCATGCCTCTATCAAACATCATACTTCTAGCCACCTCCAGCAAATGTTTATTCTTTCTCTCGGAAATTCCATTCTGCTGAGGTGTGTATGCACAAGAAGTTTGGTGAATTATCCCATTGTCATCCAGCAACTTCTTGAATCTATTACTCATATATGTAGATTTTAGGGAGTAGAATCAAGAATTAAGAGAAATTAGAGAAGGATTTTTAATCTCTTGATTTTATTTCTTCTAAGCCATTTACAAGATATAGGCGAGCTAGATGAGAGAGAGTTACAACCAATGCAATGAAATATCCATAAGGTAAATTACTAATCTCTACTTAGCCTAAAATGGCAAAACATGCTTGGGAGGGACTTCCAAGTTTGCTCCTTTAGGCTGAGTGTTAGGGGCTGGCAACTGTCCACTGGTTCTTAGCATGGTTCATCTCAAGTCTTTGACTTTCAGACCTGGTCTTGTTTCAACCGAAATCCTTTGCCTCCAATTCCTTTCCAACAGTTAGTTTCATTTTCTCTTTTGCATTTGTCTAGCCTTCCCACACACACTATCTTTTCGTTTTCTTCAACACTCCCCCTCAAGACTGGCTGGCTGGTATGGATCTATTAAGCCAACTTTGGACTGTATATAGTTGCTGACTAGAGATGTGGTTGCCTTGGTGTAGATATCTGCCACTTGTTCTTCACTCTTGATGAACCTTGGAATCACAACTCCTTGAATTTTTTTTCGAACAAAATGACAGTCTATCTCAATGTGTTTTGTTCGCTCATGAAAAACTGGATTGGAGGCAATATGTATGGCTGCTTGGTTATCACAATAGAGAGTGGTTGGTTTATCCTCATGTATTCCCAGAACTCTAAGCAAAGCTTTCAACCAGATAAACTCTTTTGTTACTTCTTTCATTGCCCGGTACTCTGCCTCAGCACTTGATAAGGCTGTTACCTTTTGTTTCTTACTTCTCCAAGTCACTAGATTACCTCCAACGAATGTGCAATATCCAGTAGTGGACTTTCTATCCATTTTATCACCTCCCCAATCTGCATCACAGTAGCCTACCAGCTCTGTGTTTCCACAACACTTAAGCCACACTCCCTTCCCGGGACTCCCTTTGAGATACCTTAGTATTCTTTCTACCATATTCCAATGATGCACTCTTGGGGCTTGCATATGTTGACTCACACGATTCACTGCAAAACTAATATCAGGACGTGTGATAGTCAAGTAGATTAATTTTCCCACTAGCCTTTGGTATTGTTTCACATCAGCCCATAGCTCTCCCTCAGGTACATCTTGGTACCCATCTTCAATAGGAGTCTTTGCAGGCCTTCCTCCAAGCTTTCCAGTCTCGGTTAAGAGATCCAGAGCATACTTCCTTTGAGAGATAAACATCCTTTCCTCCGACCTCATCATTTCAATTCCAAGGAAATATTTTAGCTCCCCTAAATCCTTTATGTCAAATGATTTTTTCAAGATTTCCTTGGTCCTAAGAATGCCCTCTTCATCATTACCAGTGATTATGATGTCATCAACATAAATCAAAATCACTATGATCCCCTTTTCTCCTTGTTTGGTGAATAGAGAGTGATCAGCTTCTGATTTTGTAAAATTCTCCTCTTCAAGGCAGCCACTTAATCTTTGGTACCAAGCTCTCGGGGACTGCTTGAGACCATAAATTGCCTTTCTTAGTTTACATACATTGCCTTGCTTCTGGTCATATCCTTGAGGAGCCACCATGTAAACTTCTTCTTCTAAGTCTCCTTGCAAGAATGCATTTCTTACGTCCATTTGCCACAGCCCCCATGAGAGATTTATGGCAATCGACAAAAGAACTCGGACTAAGTGAAGTTTGGCAACCGGTGCAAATATCTCGGTGTAGTCTTCCCCGTAGACTTGTGTATACCCCTTAGCCACCAGCCGAGCTTTGTACCTCTCTATCTCTCCTGTGCTCTTGTACTTAATCGTATAGACCCATCTACAACCCACGGTTTTCTTTCCCTTAGGCAACTCCATCATGCTCCAAGTATTATTTCTAATCATTGAGGCAATTTCTTCTTCCATTGCCTCAACCCAAACTTTGCTTTTACAAGCTTCTTCATAGGTTGTTGGTACATGCTCATCAATTGCACTAAAAAATGCTTGATCCTTATCCGATAAATGAATTGTAGAATAATATGCTTCAATAGGATACCTTATGGTTGTAACGGCTAGATTTTCTTCTTGTGAGTTGTGTTGCTTAGTAGATGAGAGAGGGATGTTGTCGCCTATAGGATCAGGGTCAAAGCCTGCCGTACGCCCAGAACATCCCCTACTCACACTAAACAACGCCTCAGTCCTTGTATTGTCTTGTTGAACCATAGATAGACCATTCAAGTAAACCCTTGTATTTTTCTAATTTTCTGGATCAAATTTTCTCCTCTGTCTCCTTCTTAAGATAGGTTCTGGGGCTTGGGTTTCTTCACCCTCCTCATGCATCAGACCTTCCTCAGGGTCTATGGTCACTTCTTCTCCTTCTAGTTGATTTTTAGTATCACTTGATTCTCCAAGAGCTGAATCACTTTCCTCGGAGATTTGAGACTCGTTTCTGTCTTCTTTTACTTCATCTTCACTCCTATTAGAAGAAGTCTCCAAGTCATCCGTGCCTCTTCTCTATCCGTCTTCACTCACTAAAATGCTCCCTAGTACTTGTGCCCTATCCAGACTTGAACTAACAATCTCTTCAAGGTCTTTCCACCTCTCACTTTGAAAATATCCATTCTCCTCTTCAAATTGGACTTCTCTTGACACATGAATCCTGTTAGTTTCTGGATTATAACACTTATACCCCTTTTGGGTACTTGAGTATCCAACAAAGACACATCTCATACTTTTAGGCTCCAGCTTGCTTCTTTGTGACTCGGGGATAAGCACATAACACTTACTTCCAAATACTCGGAGATGATTGATGTTAGGCTTTACTCCATTAAGCACCTCATATGGAGACTTGTTGTTTAGGTTTGGTGTTGGTAACCGATTTATGACATAACAAGCTGTCATTATGGCATCTCCCCAAAAGCTTTTTGGAACTTTCCGATCAAACACCATGCTTCTAGCTACCTCCAACAAATGCCTATTCTTCCTTTCCGATACTCCGTTTTTCTGAGGAGTATAAGCACATGAGGTTTGGTGCACTATTCCCTTTTCTTCCACAAAATTCTTGAACGGATTACTTAGGTATTCTCCCCCATTATCACTTCTGAGAATTTTGATCTTGGTTCCAAATTGTATTTTGATATACTTGTAGAATTTCGCAAAGGATTCAAATACTTGGCTCTTGGAACTCATGAGTGTCACCCACATATACTTGGACTTTTCATCAATAAAAGAGACAAAATACTTATATTGATCTTTGGAGATACATGGAGCTGTCCATACATCAGAGTGAATCAGCTCAAAATACTTAGCATACTTAGTTGTGGAATCCGGAAAACTACTTCTACATTGCTTGCCTAACACACAAGCTTCACATCCTTTATTGCCTTCGGTGATATTGGGCAAGATCATGCTGAGCACCTTGTTGCTTGGGTGACCTAGCTGTGAGTGCCATAAAGATCTTGAACCAACTTCACTTAGACCACAAGACTTCACTGTTAGATTTTAGAGATTATAAATGAGAGATTTTGAGATAAATTAGAAGGAAAACCATAGTAGAACATTAGAGAAGAATTTCTTATTGATCTTTGTGAATTACATAGCATATTTATAGGAGAATTACAAGGGAACCTAGGTTTAACTTTAATTTGAACTAGCCAATAGGAGAGTAGTCTTGGGAGCGCCCTTGACAATGCCAGCCTGTTCCAGCCTGGTTCCAGCCCCTTCCTTGACCAAATGGATAAGAAGGAAGACCAAGGACAACCCCCAATGCACCTGGACGCTCTAGTGACTTGGTGCATGATCCGAACATTGCCAAGCTTCTAGAAGACTCTAGAAGACTCTCCAAGACTCTCCAAGACTTCCTTAAACGTTCCGGAGGCTCCCTTAGGTCGTACGGTCTTGTACGGTCTTGTACGGCCTTGTACGGATCCGTACGGACTTGTACGGACTTGTACGGATCCGTACGGACTTGTACGGACACCCAAATCCAACCATCTTCCCTAAGCTCCCTTGTGTTGAATAATGAGAGAATACATTAGCTTAAGACCCAAAGAAGAGAAGAGGTCTTATTCAACATATGCAAGCCCATTAAGAAGTCTTCTAGAAGGGTGAAGACTTTGGGTGCACAAGTGGGTGTCTCGGGAAGTGTGAAAAGGAAGGAGATGTGTTTGAATTTCAAATAAGAGATTGGAGGGAAATTGAATGTTGTGAAACCCTTCTTCACCTCCTAATTTCGTGGCTCTCCTCTATATATACATGTTTTACACCCTTTGTAACACTCACTCAATTCTAATGGAAACTTCTCTTTATCTCTCATTCTATTGTTTCTCTTTCAAGCACTCTTAAACTCTCTAATCTTCTATTCTGCAAATTCAACATGGTATCAGAGCAAGGTTCTTAACTAAATCAAGCTCTTGTTATCCCATTTTCAAATCTCTTCCTTTAAAATTCTGGGAATACTCTTTGTCAATCCTTTTTCACTCTGAGACTTAGACCTCAAAGTCATTGACTCTTGAGTTGTGAAAAGGCTGAAAAAGTGTATTTCTTGAAGCTTCTCTAAACTTTTCTTGAGAAAATCTCTTAATCCTCTGGTTAATAGAAAATTCTAGTGAATAAATCTTAAAACACCATGGAAAACTCTAAACCAATTATTATTCCAGTCATCTTGAAGGGTGTCAACTATTTGATGTGGTCAAGAATGATAAGAACAGCTCTATGTGGTCGTGGGCTTTGGAGCCATGTCTTGAAAAGACAAGATCCAAAAGAGCCTAAGAAGACGACAGAGGAAGAAACCACCAAAGATGGAGAAGAAGCCATCAGTGATTATGAAGATAAGTGGTTTCAAGAGGACCAAATGGTGCTCGGAATCATCCAGAACTCACTTGAAGCACCCATCCTTGAAGCATACTCTTATTGTGAAAACTCCAAGGAACTGTGGGATACACTTCAAAATATGTATGGGAACACTTCAAATTTGAGCAGGGTCTACGAAGTAAAGAAAGCTATCAATGACCTAAGCCAAGAAGACTTGGAGTTTACAAAACACTTTGGCAAGTTTAGGTCTCTATGGGCTGAACTTGAGATGTTGAGACCAAACTCGATAGATCCAATGGTGCTAAATGAGAGGCGTGAACAAGACAAGGTCTTTGGACTTCTTCTTACCTTGAATCCAACTTACAAAGACCTCATCAAGCATCTTTTGAGGGCTGACAAGCTTCCAAGATTAGATGAAGTGTGCTCAATGATCCAAAAGGAGCAAGGATCACACGGACTCTTTGGGGGAAAAGAAGAGCTAATCACAGCCAACAAAGGTGCATACAAGCCCCCAAACCATAACAAAAAGCTGGTAACAAACCCACATGTAATATGTGGACATTGCAGGAAAGAAGGGCATACAAAAGAAAAATGCTGGATCCTCAACCCCCATCTCAAACCAAGCTGGTGGAAAGAACCAAGAGCAAACCTCACCAAAGAAATTGTTGAGAATCACGCTGGTCCATCCACACAATCTATGGAAGGAGAAATGAGGGCTCTAGTGTCATCTCAAAATGAGCTAGTAAGGAAATCAGATCTTGAGGCCCTCATCAAAGCCTTGAAAGAGGCTGGTAATTCTGGTACAATTTCTGGTATCTCT
This sequence comes from Cardamine chenopodiifolia, assembly GCA_963922655.1. NCBI lineage: Eukaryota > Viridiplantae > Streptophyta > Magnoliopsida > Brassicales > Brassicaceae > Cardamine > Cardamine chenopodiifolia. The sequence continues at coordinate 13,290,629 of OZ000481.1, read as the reverse complement.
CTCCATGCTCAAAACATCACAAAGCCATTATTTGTAGATTCAGGTGCATCACATCATATGATAAGTGATTCTCATTTAATGAACAACTTAGAACCGGCTTTAGGTGATGTGGTTATAGCAAATGGAGATAAAGTTCCAGTTAAAGGAATTGGTAATCTTAGGTTATTTGGTAAAGATTCTAAAGCTTTTTACATGCCTGAGTTTACTTCTAATTTGTTATCAGTGAAAAAGTTTACATCTGATCTTAATTGTTATGCAATCTTTGGGCCTAATGATGTACATTTTCAGGATATTGAGACTATGAAACTACTCGGAAAAGGAGTAGCCAAGGAGGAACTTTATGTTCTTGAAGACACTAATATTAATCAAGCATATCATCAAGGGAGCTTAGGGAAGATGGTTGGATTTGGGTGTCCGTACAAGTCCGCACGGATCCGTACAAGTCCATACAAGTCCGTACGGATCCGTACAAGGCCGTACAAGACCGTACGACCTAAGGGAGCCTCCGGAACGTTTAAGGAAGTCTTGGAGAGTCTTCAAGAGTCTTCTAGAGTCTTCTAGAAGCTGGGCAATGTTCGGATCATGCACCAAGTCACTAGAGCGTCCAGGTGCATTGGGGCTTGTCCTTGGTCTTCCTTCTTATCCATTTGGTCAAGGAAAGGCTGGAACCAGGCTGGAACAGGCTGGCATGGTCAAGGGCGCTCCCAAGACTACTCTCCTATTGGCTGGTTCAAATTAAAGTTAAACCTAGGTTCCCTTGTAATTCTCCTATAAATATGCTATGTAATTCACAAAGATCAATAAGAAATTCTTCTCTAATGTTCTACTATGGTTTTTCTTCTAGTTTATCTCAAAATCTCTCATTTATAATCTCTAAAATCTTACATGGTATCAGAGCATTGAACTTGCTCCTATCTATTCCGCTTTATTCTTAGTTATTCTCCATTATTCTCCATCATTTCTCCATCATTCTCCATCATTTCTCCATCATTTCTCCATCAGTTCTCCATCAGTTCTTGTCATTTCTAGTCATTCTCCAAGCTTTTATTCTTTATTTTCTCCTTTCTCACGCTGCTAGCTTCATTTCTCTCTGAGAGAAATTCCTCAAATCCATTGGTGCTGAGTTGAGAAAGTTGCTAGCTTTGTGATTTTCACTTCTTTTTCTTCCTTTCACGTTGCTAGCTTCATTTCTCTCTGAGAGAAATTTCTCAAATCCATTGGTGCTGAGTTGAGAAAGTTGCTAGCTTTGTGATTAAACACCAAGAAGATCATGGAAAATCTAAAAACCATGATCATTCCGGTTACACTCAAAGGGATCAATTACTTGCTGTGGGCAAGAACAACAAAGACTGCTTTGTGTGGAAGAGGTTTGTGGAGACACATTGAGATCACACAAAACCCAAAAGAAGACACACAAGATGAAGAAAATGAGACCAAGACCGAGGAGGAAATCAAATGGTTTCAAGAAGACCAAACGGTGTTGGGTCTCCTTCAAAACTCACTAGACACATCAATCCTAGAGGCATACTCCTATTGTGACACGGCAAAGGAGCTTTGGGATACATTAAAGAATGTTTATGGGAACGTCTCCAACTTAACCCGGGTCTTTGAAGTGAAAAGGGCAATCAACAATCTCAACCAAGAGGATCTAGAATTTACTCAACACTTTGGGAAATTTAGATCTCTTTGGGCTGAATTAGAGATGTTACGTCCAAGCACTAAGGATTTTTCAATCATTGAAGAAAGGAGAGAACAAGATAAGGTCTTTGGTTTACTTCTCACACTCAATCCGGCATTTAATGACCTCATAAAACACATCTTGAGATCGGAGAAGCTCCCTAGGCTCGATGAAGTTTGTGCACAAATTCAAAAGGAACAAGGGTCCTTTGGTCTCTTTAGTAGAAAACAAGAACTCCCAACGGCTAATAAAGGCAATTACCAACCAAGTCATGGCTACAAAGGCGAGAATAGGAAAACATGCGATCATTGCAAGAAGGATGGTCATACAAGGGAGGATTGCTGGATCCTTCATCCACATCTCAAGCCCAAAGATTGGCAACCAAGGGAGTTCAAACCAAGGAAGTTTCAAGCTCATCAAGCACAAGAAGCGCCAAGCTCCTCAACCGCAACCAAACAACCTCAGACCGAAAACTCAAAGCAAGGAGATGAGATGGCCATGGTAGCATACTCGAATGATGTGGTGCGCAAGTCAGACCTAGAGGCACTCATTCGATCCATTGTTGCACTAAAGGAGTCCGGTATCACCTACTTTGCTACTAAACCTACTAAAACTAGCACTTCTCTTGTTATTGATTCCGGAGCTTCTCATCACATGATTAGTAATCCAAATTTGATTAGTAACATTAAAACTGCTAGTGGAAATGTAGTGATTGCTAATGGTGATAAAATACCGGTTAAAGGGATAGGAAGTTTAAGACTATTTGACAAAGAATCTCAAGCTTTCTACATGCCATCTTTTACTTCGAATCTTGTATCGGTTAAGAGAGCTACTACAGATGTTGATGCTTATGCTATCTTTGGGCCTATAAGTTTCTATTTTCAGGATATTAAGACCGGAAGGGTTCTTGGAGAAGGAAACACAAAAGGAGACTTATACATCTTAGAAGATTCTTCAAGCAATCCTACTTTATCAAGTTTTAATTCATGCTTAGCTAGTAGTTCTAATGCAATATGGCACGCTAGATTGGGACATCCTCACTCGCGTGCCTTGGAAATAATATTGCCTAATATTTCATTTAATAACTCGGTTTGTGAGTCTTGTATTTTAGGAAAACATTGTAAAAGTGTATTTCCTAAGTCCTCTACCATATATGAAAAATGTTTTGATTTGGTCCACTCGGATGTATGGACTTCCCCATGTTTATCAAGAGATAATAATAAGTACTTTGTGACATTTATTGATGAAAAGTCGAAATACACTTGGATCACCTTAATGCCATCTAAAGATAGAGTATTTGATGCTTTCATTAATTTTCATAACTACATTACTAATCAATTCAAAACAAATGTTAAGGTACTTCGAACGGATAATGGAGGGGAATATACAAGCCACAAATTCAAAGAACACTTAGCTAAGCATGGAATAATCCACCAAACAAGCTGCCCATACACACCTCAACAAAATGGTGTAGCTGAAAGAAAGAATAGGCATCTCATGGAAGTAGCTAGAGCCATGATGTTCCATTCCAACCTGCCAAGAAACTTCTGGGGAGATGCAGTCATGACGGCCTGCTATCTTATTAACCGAATTCCAACAAGAGTCCTAAAGGACGTCTCTCCCTTTGAAGTTTTAAATCATAATAAACCCTTTATCAATCACTTACGGGTTCTTGGATGTTTGTGTTTTGTATTTGTCCCAGGTACTCAGAGGGACAAACTAGAAGCCAAAAGCACAAGATGTGTATTCATAGGCTATTCTACTACTCAAAAGGGGTATAAGTGTTATGACCCCATCCGGAAGTGTACCCTGGTTTCAAGAGACGTGAAGTTCATAGAAAACCAAGGATACTTTGACAAGAAGCAGAATTGGGATAGTGTTAAAGATCTAGCCCGCTCTCCTTCAGATAGAGCCGCCAGCTTAGAGTTCTTACTCAATCATCTGGGAAATCCTGCTCCAAGGGACTCTCATCAAGAGCAACCGGAGCAGCAACCGCAAGGAGAACCAAATTCTGAAAATAACAATGAAGAGGAAGTAAACAACTTAGATAATGATAATCAAGACCAAGCTCATCATGAAGAAGAAGTCACTGGAGGAATGGAGCCAATGGTTAGTCAAGACCATGAGAGTGAAGAAATTAGTGCTCCTCAGCTTAGAAGAAGCACAAGGCTGAAGTATGGACCAGATCATTGGAAACAAACAAGGGTCTATTACAACAGCCAAGCCGTGGCTCATCCTCTCCAAGCGGTCTGTTCTCTTGCCCTCTTGCCATCAGAACACCAAGCATTCCTTGGGAAGATTGATCAACACCAAATTCCGAGCTCTTATGAAGAAGCAAAAGAACACAAAGAATGGTTAGCTGCTGTGGATGCTGAGATAGGAGCAATGGATAAGAATCATACTTGGGATGAAACGGAGCTTCCAAAGGGAAAGAAGGCAGTAAGTTCCAAGTGGGTATTTACAATAAAATATCAATCTAATGGGGAGATTGAGCAGTACAAAGCCAGATTGGTAGCTAGAGGTTTCACCCAGACATATGGAGCTGATTATACCGATACTTTTGCGCCAGTGGCAAAGCTTCACACAGTTAGGGTTATCTTGTCCTTAGCCACAAATCTATCATGGGATCTATGGCAAATGGACGTGAAGAACGCCTTTCTTCAAGGAGAATTGGAAGAAGAAGTGTACATGACTCCACCACCCGGATTAGAGCACACAATCAGCCCCGGAAAAGTCTTAAGGTTAAGAAAGGCAATTTATGGACTTATGCAATGACCGAGGGCCTGGTATCATAAACTGAGCTTCACTCTTGTTGCTCGAGGATTTAGCCGGTCAGAAGCCGACCATACCTTGTTCACTCACCAGAGCTCCCGTGGGCTTATTGTGGTATTGGTTTATGTGGATGACTTGATCATCTCAGGTAGTGATCAAGTTGGGGTTCAAGAAACCAAATCCTTCCTTAAGTCTGTTTTTGATATCAAGGACTTGGGAGAACTCAAGTATTTCCTAGGGATAGAGATATGCCGATCCACGGAAGGCCTATTTCTATCACAAAGGAAATATTCTCTTGATTTATTGCAGGAGACAGGAAAGCTAGGATCCAAACCAGCTAAGACTCCACTTGAAGATGGCTACAAGGTCAAGAGAAAGGGGGAGAAAGAAGATGATCCGCTTGACAAGCCATTTGAAGACCCAGCACAATATCGGCGCCTAGTTGGTAAGCTCATCTACTTGACTATTACACGGCCTGACTTATGTTTTGCTGTGAATCAGGTTAGCCAACATATGAAAGAACCAACCGTGCATCATTGGAACATGGTGGAAAGAATTTTGAGATACATCAAAGGATCACCAGGCCAAGGAATCTGGATGAGGAAGAATGGCAACACTGAGATAGTTGGATATTGCGATGCAGACTATGCTGGAGACACTATGGATAGAAAGTCCACAACTGGCTACTGTACTTTCATTGGAGGCAATCTAGTGACCTGGAAGTCTAAGAAGCAGAAGGTTGTGTCATGCTCGAGTGCAGAGTCAGAATATAGAGCAATGAGGAAGCTGACAAATGAATTAGTTTGGTTGAAAGCACTTCTCAAAGATCTCGGCATAGAAACTTCAAGTCCTATCACGATGCATTGTGACAATCAGGCAGCCATTCATATAGCAACGAATCCGGTATTTCACGAGAGGACCAAGCACATTGAGATCGACTGCCACAAGGTTAGAGAGAAGATCATAGAAGGAGTGATACTTCCATGCTACACCAAGAGTGAAAACCAGCTGGCTAACATCTTCACCAAGGCTGCTAGCCTCAAAGTTTGCAACCACATCCATAGCAAACTTGGGTTAGTAGACCTTACTCATCCTTGATAATACTTGCCTGTTCCGGGAAGACCACACTTTTTTTCCCTTACCAAGGTTTTGTCCCACTGGGTTCTCCTTGGTAAGGTTTTTAATGAGGTGGTAGTCCCGGTTCCCAAACTTAGCCTTCATTCCGACACTCCGGCTAAGTTTGAGGGGGAGTATTAATCAAGCATATCATCAAGGGAGCTTAGGGAAGATGGTTGGATTTGGGTGTCCGTACAAGTCCGTACGGATCCGTACAAGTCCATACAAGTCCGTACGGATCCGTACAAGGCCGTACAAGACCGTACGACCTAAGGGAGCCTCCGGAATGTTTAAGGAAGTCTTGGAGAGTCTTCAAGAGTCTTCTAGAGTCTTCTAGAAGCTGGGCAATGTTCGGATCATGCACCAAGTCACTAGAGCGTCCAGGTGCATTGGGGCTTGTCCTTGGTCTTCCTTCTTATCCATTTGGTCAAGGAAGGGCTGGAACCAGGCTGGAACAGGCTGGCATGGTCAAGGGCGCTCCCAAGACTACTCTCCTATTTGGCTGGTTCAAATTAAAGTTAAACCTAGGTTCCCTTGTAATTCTCCTATAAATATGCTATGTAATTCACAAAGATCAATAAGAAATTCTTCTCTAATGTTCTACTATGGTTTTCCTTCTAGTTTATCTCAAAATCTCTCATTTATAATCTCTAAAATCTTACAACTAAGCCAGCCTCTCATATATCTTGTAACTTTAGTTTAAATCCCTCTGATGTTAGTAACTCTATTTGGCATGCTAGATTAGGTCTTCCTCACCCTAGAGCATTAGGACTGTTGATACCTAGTATTTCGTTTAAAAATGATGTATGTGAAGCTTGTATACTTGGCAAACATTTCAAGTCTGTGTTTTCCAAGTCTCCAACTATCTATGAAAAGTGTTTTGATTTAATTCATTCTGATGTTTGGACCTCACCGTGTGAATCTAGAGAACATCATAAATATTTTGTCACTTTCATAGATGAAAAATCAAAATATACTTGGCTAACACTTCTTCCATCTAAGGACCGAGTACTAGAAGCATTTAGGAATTTTCAATCATATGTGACTAACCATTATAATGCAAAGATTAAAATTTTTAGATCAGATAATGGTGGAGAGTACACAAGCCATGCTTTCAAACAACACTTAGCAAAACATGGGATAATCCATCAAACAAGCTGCCCATACACTCCTCAACAATATGGAGCTGCTGAAAGAAAGAATAGGCATTTGATGGAGGTGTCCCAGTCTATGATGTTCCACACCAATGTTCCAAAGAAGTTTTGGGGGGGATGCTGTGGTTTTAGCATGTTACTTAATCAACAGAACGCTTACAAAAATCCTACAAGATCATTCTCCGTTTGAGGTATTAAACAACACTAAACCCTCCATTAAGCACTTACGTGTGTTTGGTTGTGTGTGCTTTGTTTTAATCCCAGGAGAAGAACGCAACAAGCTGGATGCTAAGAGTGTGAAGAGCATGTTCATTGGGTACTCCACAACACAAAAGGGTTACAAATGCTATGTTCCAGACTCAAGGAAGGTTCTAGTCTCAAGGGATGTGAAGTTTGTGGAAACCAAGGGATTCTATGGTGAGAAGAACTGGGAAGAATTGAAGAATCTATCATCCCCAACATCAGACCGAGCAACAAACTTAAGGAGGATCTTGGAAAGTATTGGACATCACATCAAGTTGAAGAAGCTATTCCCCTTGATCATGACGGAGGCAATGAAGAAGAGGAGCCAATCTTGGCACCACAAGAAGACTCAACAATTCATGATCAAAGTGAATCAGCAGTTCAAAATGAAGTGGTTTATGATCAAAATGAAGTGGGTCCGGAAATTCAAGAAGAAGAGCAAGCTCAAGAAGTACCCTTAAGGAGAAGTACAAGACAAAGGTTTGGCCCAGAACATTGGAAGCAAACCCGGGTGTATTACAACAACAAGGTAGTTGCGCATCCAATTCAAGCTGTTTGCACTCTAGCTCACTACCCACTAGAACATCAAGTATACATTGGCAAGCTGGATAAAGCTGAGATTCCAACAAACTATGAAGAAGCCAAGAAACACAAAGTATGGAGAGATGCTGTTGGAGAAGAAAAAAGGGCTATGGAAATCAACTACACTTGGTATGAAGCAGAACTGCCCAAAGGAAAGAAGGCTATAAGCTCTAGATGGATCTTCACTATCAAGTATAGAAGTGATGGAGAAATAGAGCGTTACAAGGCTAGGCTGGTGGCTAGAGGATTCACTCAAACCTATGGAGAGGACTACCATGACACATTTGCTCCGGTGGCCAAACTTCATACGGTAAGAGTAATTTTATCCTTAGCTACTAACTTAGAATGGGATCTATGGCAGATGGATGTCAAGAATGCATTCTTACAAGGAGAACTAGAGGATGAAGTATATATGACTCCACCACCTGGCTTGGAGGACTCAATTGCACCAGGAAAGGTGCTAAGACTCAAGAAAGCCATTTATGGACTGAAGCATTCTCCTCGAGCATGGTACCACAAGCTGAGTACAACACTCAAGAGTAGTCATTCTCATTTACGTGGATGATATAATCATCTCTGGGAATGACAAGGTAAGTGTTCAAGATACTAAAACATTCTTGAAATATGTATTTGATATTAAGGATCTTGGAGAGCTAAAATACTTTCTAGGGATTGAGGTTTGTAGGTCTAAAGAAGGACTCTTCTTATCCTAAAGAAAATACACTCTTGATCTATTGACTGAGGCAGGAAAGCTAGGAGCTAAACCAGCCAAAACTCCCCTAGAAGAAGGATACAAAGTCATACGAGAGGGGGAGCCTGAAGACAAACCATTAGATAATGTAAAACAATACAGGAGAATGGTTGGTAAGTTGATTTACCTTACTATTACTCGTCCTGATTTGTGTTTTGCTGTGAACCAGGTGAGCCAACATATGCAAGCTCCAAAAGTGCATCATTGGAACATGGTGGATCGGATCCTCAAATATCTCAAAGGAGCTCCAGGTCAAGGCATTTGGATGGGTTGCAACAAAAGCACATAAATTGTGGGTTATTGTGATGCTGACTGGGCTGGAGACAAAATGGATAGAAAATCCACCACTGGGTTTTGCACATTCATTGGAGGCAACCTGGTCACTTGGAAAAGCAAGAAGCAAAAGGTGGTGTCATGTTCAAGCGCTGAAGCTGAATATAGAGCTATGAGGAAGCTCACAAATGAATTGACTTGGCTGAAGTCTCTGCTCAAAGATCTAGGCATTGAATCACCAGATCCTATCACAATGCATTGTGACAACCAAGCTGCAATCCATATTGCATCCAACTCAGTGTTTCATGAGAGGACGAAGCATATTGAAGTGGATTGTCACAAGGTGCGTGAGATGGTGGAGAAAGGAGTAATCCTTCCATGTTTTACAAGAAGTTTAGATTAGTTAGCTGACATTTTTACTAAGGCAGCGAGTTTAAAGGTTTGTGAGTTCATCCATTCAAAGCTTGGACTCATAGACATGTCTCAGCCATGATCCCCTTAGCTATTAAGTCCGCACTCTTTTTCCCTTAGTATGGTTTTGTCCGATGAGGTTTTCTATAATAAGGTTTTTAATGAGGTGGGTTTTCATGGTTCCAAGCTCAACCTAGTTATCTCTACGGTTAAGCTTGAGGGGGAGTGTTGAATAAAGAAGAAAATGATCATAAGAAGGTTAACTTGAAGTGCAAAGAAGCAAGAAAATAGTTGTTGGAGAGCTTCCTTGGGCTCCGTGAAAAGGAAGGAGATGATTTTGAATTTCAAACTCAATCAGACCGTTGGAGGCTACTTCTCCTTCATACAAGTCGAGTTTCACTTCTATATAATGTATCTCTTGCTGTAACCTCAAATTCATTCTAATGGAAACTTCTCTTTATCTCTCATTCTCTTGTTTCTCTTGCAAATACTCTCCAATCTTCTATTTTGCAAATTCAATATTCACTTCCTTCAACAGCTCCTTCAGAGATTTCCACATATCCCCACAGCCCTCTACTTCTCAAGGCTGTCTTCGTGGTCCTTGACCACAAGAGGTAGTTGTTTCCCTTGAAAACAACTGGTAGTATCATCTGTTTTTGCATCTCCATAGTTTTTAGTAAAGAAATGTCTGGTTAGTAATACTGAAAGAGAGAAGAGATTTATAAACGAAAACAGGGGATTTCAAAGAGATTAGAAGAAATTAGATGATAAAACCTAGTTTAAAAACTTGTTATAGATCTTAATTGCTCTGATACCATGTAGATTTTAGAGAGTAGAATCAAGAATTAAGAGAAATAAGAGAAGAATTTTTAATCTCTTGATTTTATTTCTTCTAAGCCATTTACAAGATATAGGTATTAATCAAGCATATCATCAAGGGAGCTTAGAGAAGATGGTTGGATTTGGGTGTCCGTACAAGTCCGTACGGATCCGTACAAGTCCGTACAAGTCCGTACGGATCCGTACAAGACCGTACGACCTAAGGGAGCCTCCGGAACGTTTAAGGAAGTCTTGGAGAGTCTTGGAGAGTCTTCTAGAGTCTTCTAGAAGCTGGGCAATGTTCGGATCATGCACCAAGTCACTAGAGCGTCCAGGTGCATTGGGGCTTGTCCTTGGTCTTCCTTCTTATCCATTTGGTCAAGGAAGGGGCTGGAACCAGGCTGGAACAGGCTGGCATGGTCAAGGGCGCTCCCAAGACTACTCTCCTATTGGCTGGTTCAAATTAAAGTTAAACCTAGGTTCCCTTGTAATTCTCCTATAAATATGCTATGTAATTCACAAAGATCAATAAGAAATTCTTCTCTAATGTTCTACTATGGTTTTCCTTCTAATTTATCTCAAAATCTCTCATTTATAATCTCTAAAATCTAACATGGTATCAGAGCATTGATCTTGCTCCTATCTATTCCGCTTTATTCTTAATTATTCTCCATTATTCTCCATCATTTCTCCATCATTCTCCATCATTTCTCCATCATTTCTCCATCAGTTCTCCATCAGTTCTTGTCCTTTCTAGTCATTCTCCAAGCTTTTATTCTTTATTTTCTCCTTTCTCACGCTGCTAGCTTCATTTCTCTCTGAGAGAAATTCCTCAAATCCATTGGTGTTGAGTTGAGAAAGTTGCTAGCTTTGTGATTTTCACTTCTTTTTCTTCCTTTCACGTTGCTAGCTTCATTTCTCTCTGAGAGAAATTTCTCAAATCCATTGGTGCTGAGTTGAGAAAGTTGCTAGCTTTGTGATTAAACACCAAGAAGATCATGGAAAATCTAAAAACCATGATCATTCCGGTTACACTCAAAGGGATCAATTACTTGCTGTGGGCAAGAACAACAAAGACTGCTTTGTGTGGAAGAGGTTTGTGGAGACACATTGAGATCACACAAAACCCAAAAGAAGACACACAAGATGAAGAAAATGAGACCAAGACCGAGGAGGAAATCAAATGGTTTCAAGAAGACCAAACGGTGTTGGGTCTCCTTCAAAACTCACTAGACACATCAATCCTAGAGGCATACTCCTATTGTGACACGACAAAGGAGCTTTGGGATACATTAAAGAATGTTTACGGGAACGTCTCCAACTTGACCCGGGTCTTTGAAGTGAAAAAGGCAATCAACAATCTCAACCAAGAGGATCTAGAATTTACTCAACACTTTGGGAAATTTAGATCTCTTTGGGCTGAATTAGAGATGTTACGTCCAAGCACTAAGGATTTTTCAATCATTGAAGAAAGGAGAGAACAAGATAAGGTCTTTGGTTTACTTCTCACACTCAATCCGGCATTTAATGACCTCATAAAACACATCTTGAGATCGGAGAAGCTCCCTAGCCTCGATGTAGTTTGTGCACAAATTCAAAAGGAACAAGGGTCCTTTGGTCTCTTTAGTAGAAAACAAGAACTCCCAACGGCTAATAAAGGCAATTACCAACCAAGTCATGGCTACAAAGGCAAGAATAGGAAAACATGCGATCATTGCAAGAAAGATGGTCATACAAGGGAGGATTGCTGGATCCTTCATCCACATCTCAAGCCCAAAGATTGGCAACCAAGGGAGTTCAAACCAAGGAAGTTTCAAGCTCATCAAGCACAAGAAGCGCCAAGCTCCTCAACCGCAACCAAACAACCTCAAACCGAAAACTCAAAGCAAGGAGATGAGATGGCCATGGTAGCATACTCGAATGACGTGGTGCGCAAGTCAGACCTAGAGGCACTCATTCGATCCATTGCTGCACTAAAGGAGTCCGGTATCACCTACTTTGCTACTAAACCTACTAAAACTAGCACTTCTCTTGTTATTGATTCCGGAGCTTCTCATCACATGATTAGTAATCCAAATTTGATTAGTAACATTAAAACTGCTAGTGGAAATGTAGTGATTGCTAATGGTGATAAAATACCGGTTAAAGGGATAGGAAGTTTAACACTATTTGACAAAGAATCTCAAGCTTTCTACATGCCATCTTTCACTTCGAATCTTGTATCGGTTATGCTTATGCTATCTTTGGGCCTAATAGTTTCCATTTTCAGGATATTAAGACCGGAAGGGTTCTTGGAGAAGGAAACACAAAAGGAGACTTATACATCTTAGAAGATTCTTCAAACAATCCTACTTTATCAAGTTTTAATTCATGCTTAGGTAGTAGTTCTTGTTAGATTTTAGAGATTATAAATGAGAGCTTTTGAGATACACAAGAAGAAACACCATAGTAGAATATTAGAGAAGAATTTCTTATTGATCTTTGTGAAATACATAGCATATTTATAGGAGAATTACAAGGGAACCTAGGTTTAACTTTAATTTGAACCAGCCAATAAGAGTGTAGTCTTTGGGCGTCCTTGACCATGCCAGCCTGTTTCCAGCCCCTTCCTTGACCAAATGGATAAGAAGGAAGACCAAGGACAAGGTGCCAATGCACCTGGACACTCAAGTGGCTTGGTGCATGGTCCAAACGTTTCCAAGCTTCTAGAAGACTCTCGAAGGCTTCCTCAAATGTTCCGGAGGCTCGCTAAGGTTGTACGGTCTTGTACGGCCTTGTACGGATCCGTACGGACTTGTACGGACTTGTATGGATCCGTACGGACTTGTACGGACGCCCAAATCCAACCATCTTCCCTAAGCTCCCTTGATGATAAGCTTGATTAATACTCTCCCTCAAACTTAGCCGGAGTGTTGGAATGAAGGCTAAGTTTGGGAACCGGGACTACCACCTCATTAAAAACCTTACCAAGGAAAATCCAGTGGGACAAAACCTTGGTAAGGGAAAAAGAGTGTGGTCTTCTCGGAACAGGCAAGTATTATCAAGGATGAGTAAGGTCTACTAACCCAAGTTTGCTGTGGATGTGGTTGCAAACTTTGAGGCTAGCAGCCTTGGTGAAGATGTCAGCCAACTGGTCTTCACTCTTGGTGTAACATGGAAGTATCACTCCTTCTATGATCTTCTCTCTAACTTTGTGGCAGTCAATCTCAATGTGCTTGGTCCTCTCGTGAAATACTGGATTGGTTGCTATATGAATGGCTGCCTGATTGTCACAATGCATTGTGATGGGACTTGAAGTTTCTATGCCAAGATCCTTGAGAAGAGCCTTCAACCAAACTAATTCATTTGTCAGCTTCCTCATTGCTCTATATTCTTGACTCCGCACTTGAGCATGACACAACCTTCTGCTTCTTAGACTTCCAAGTTACTAGATTGCCTCCAATGAAAGTACAGTAGCCAGTTGTAGACTTTCTATCCATAGTGTCTCCCGCATAGTCCGCATCGCAGTATCCAACTATCTCAGTGTTGCCATTCTTCCCCATCCAAATTCCTTGGCCAGGTGAACCTTTGATGTATCTCAATATTCTTTCCACCATGTTCCAATGATGCACGGTTGGTTCCTTCATATGTTGGCTAACCTGATTCACAGCAAAACATAAGTCAGGCCGTGTAATAGTCAAATAGATGACCTTACCAACTAGGCGCCGATATTGTGCTGGGTCTTCAAATGGCTTGTCAAGCGGATCATCTTCTTTCTCCCCCTTTTTCTTGACCTTGTAGCCATCTTTAAGTGGGGTCTTAGCTGGTTTGGATCCTAGATTTCTTGTCTCCTGCAATAAATCAAGAGAATATTTCCTTTGTGATAGAAATAGGCCTTCCGAGGATCGGCATATCTCTATCCCTAGGAAATACTTAAGCTCTCCCAAGTCCTTGATATCAAAAACAGACTTAAGGAAGGATTTGGTTTCTTGAATCCCAACTTGATCACTACCTGAGATGATCAAGTCATCCACATAAACCAATACCACAATAAGCCCACAGGAGCTCTGGTGAGTGAACAAGGTATGGTCGGCTTCTGACCGGCTAAATCCTCGAGCAACAAGAGTGAAGCTCAGTTTATGATACCAGGCCCTTGGTGATTGCTTTAGACCATAAATTGCCTTTCTTAACCTTAGGACTTTTCCGGGGCTGATTGAGTGTTCTAATCCAGGTGGTGGAGTCATGTACACTTCTTCTTCCAATTCTCCTTGAAGAAAGGCGTTCTTCACGTCCATTTGCCATAGATCCCATGATAGATTTGTGGCTAAGGACAAGATGACCCTAACTGTGTGAAGCTTTGCCACTGGCACAAAAGTATCGGTATAATCAGCTCCATATGTCTGGGTGAAACCTCTGGCTACCAATCTGGCTTTGTACCGCTCAATCTCCCCATTAGATTGATATTTGATTGTAAATACCCACTTGGAACTTACTGCCTTCTTTCCCTTTGGAAGCTCAGTTTCATCCCAAGTATGATTCTTATCCATTGCCCCTATCTCAGCATCCACAGCAGCTAACCATTCTTTGTGTTCTTTTGCTTCTTCATAGGAGCTCAGAATTCGGTGTTGATCAATCTTTCCAAGGAATGCTTTGTGTTCTGATGGCAAGAGGGCAAGAGAACAAACCGCTTGGAGAGGATGAGCCACGGCTTGGCTGTTGTAATAGACCCTTGTTTGTTTCCAATGATCTGGTCCATACTTCAGCCTTGTACTTCTTCTAAGCTGAGGAGCACTAATTTCTTCACTCTCATGGTCTTGACTAACCATTGACTCCATTCCTCCAGTGGATTCTTCTTCATGATGAGCTTGGTCTTGATTACCATTATCCAAGTTGTTTGCTTCTTCTTCACTGTTATTTTCAGAATTTGGTCCTTCTTGTGGCTGATGATCTGGTTGCTCTTGATGAGAGTCTCTTGGAGCCGGATTTCCCAAATGATTGAGTAAGAACTCTAAGCTGGCGGTTCTATCTGAAGAAGAACGGGCTAGGTCTTTAACGCTATCCCAATTTTGTTTCTTGTCAAAGTACCCTTGGTTTTCTATGAACTTCACGTCTCTTGAAACCAGGGTACACTTCCGGATGGGGTCATAGCACTTATACCTCTTTTGAGTGGTAGAATAGCCTATGAATACACATCTTGTGCTTTTGGCTTCTAGTTTGTCCCTCTGAGTACCTGGGACAAATACAAAACACAAACACCCAAGAACTCGTAAGTGATTGATATAGGGTTTATTGTGATTTAAAACTTCAAAGGGAAAGACGTCCTTTAGGACTCTTGTTGGAATTCGGTTGATAAGATAGCAAGCCGTCATGACTGCATCTCCTCAGAAGTTTCTTGGCAAGTTGGAATGGAACATCATAGCTCTAGCTACTTCCATGAGATGTCTATTCTTTCTTTCAGCTACACCATTTTGTTGAGGTGTGTATGGGCAGCTCGTTTGGTGGATTATTCCATGCTTAGCTAGGTGTTCTTTGAATTTGTGGCTTGGCTGTTGTAATAGACCCTTGTTTGTTTCCAATGATCTGGTCCATATTTCAGCCTTGTACTTCTTCTAAGCTGACGAGCACTAATTTCTTCACTCTCATGGTCTTGACTAACCATTGGCTCCATTCCTCCAGTGGATTCTTCTTCATGATGAGCTTGGTCTTGATTACCATTATCCAAGTTGTTTGCTTCTTCTTCACTGTTATTTTCAGAATTTGGTCCTTCTTGTGGCTGATGATCTGGTTGCTCTTGATGAGAGTCTCTTGGAGCCGGATTTCCCAAATGATTGAGTAAGAACTCTAAGCTGGCGGTTCTATCTGAAGGAGAACGGGCTAGGTCTTTAACGCTATCCCAATTTTGTTTCTTGTCAAAGTACCCTTGGTTTTCTATGAACTTCACGTCTCTTGAAACCAGGGTACACTTCCGGATGGGGTCATAGCACTTATACCTCTTTTGAGTGGTAGAATAGCCTATGAATACACATCTTGTGCTTTTGGCTTCTAGTTTGTCCCTCTGAGTACCTGGGACAAATACAAAACACAAACACCCAAGAACTCGTAAGTGATTGATATAGGGTTTATTGTGATTTAAAACTTCAAAGGGAGAGACGTCCTTTAGGACTCTTGTTGGAATTCGGTTGATAAGATAGCAAGCCGTCATGACTGCATCTCCCCAGAAGTTTCTTGGCAAGTTGGAATGGAACATCATAGCTCTAGCTACTTCCATGAGATGTCTATTCTTTCTTTCAGCTACACCATTTTGTTGAGGTGTGTATGGGCAGCTCGTTTGGTGGATTATTCCATGCTTAGCTAGGTGTTCTTTGAATTTGTGGCTTGTATATTCCCCTCCATTATCCGTTCGAAGTACCTTAACATTTGTTTTGAATTGATTAGTAATGTAGTTCTGAAAATTAATGAAAGCGTCAAATACTCTATCTTTAGATGGCATTAAGATGATCCAAGTGTATTTCGACTTTTCATCAATGAATGTCACAAAGTACTTATTATTATCTCTTGATAAACATGGGGAAGTCCATACATCCGAGTGGACCAAATCAAAACATTTTTCATATATGGTAGAGGACTTAGGAAATACACTTTTACAATGTTTTCCTAAAATACAAGACTCACAAACCGAGTTATTAAACGAAATATTAGGCAATATTATTTCCAAGGCACGCGAGTGAGGATGTCCCAATCTAGCGTGCCATATTGCATTAGAACTACTAGCTATGCATGAATTAAAACTTGATAAAGTAGGATTGCTTGAAGAATCTTCTAAGATGTATAAGTCTCCTTTTGTGTTTCCTTCTCCAAGAACCCTTCTGGTTTTAATATCCTGAAAATGGAAACTATTAGGCCCAAAGATAGCATAAGCATCAAGATCAGTAGTAGCTCTCTTAACCGATACAAGATTCGAAGTGAAAGATGGCATGTAGAAAGCTTGAGATTCTTTGTCAAATAGTTTTAAACTTCCTATTCCTTTAACCGGTATCCTATCACCATTAGCAATCTCTACATTTCCACTAGCAGTTTTAATGTTACTAATCAAATTTGGATTACTAATCATGTGATGAGAAGCTCCAGAATCAATAACAAGAGAAGTGCTAGTCTTATTAGGTTTAGTAGCAAAGTATGTGATACCGGACTACTTTAGTGCGGCGATGGATCGAATGAGTGCTTCTAAGTCTGACTTGCGCACCACGTCATTTGAATATGCTACCATGGCCATCTCATCTCCTTGCTTCAAGCTTTCGGTTTGAGGTTGTTTTGTTGAGTTTGATGAGCTTGGCATTTCTTGTGCTTGATGAGCTTGGAACTTTCTTGGCTTGAATTCCCTTGGATGCCAATCTTTGGGCTTGAGATGTGGATGAAGGATCCAGCAATCCTCCTTTGTATGACCATCCTTCTTGCAATGATCGCATGTTTTCCTATTCTTGCTTTTGTAGCCTTGATTTGGTTGGTAATTGCCCTTATTGGCCATTGGGAGTTCTTGTTTACCACTAAAGAGACCAAAGGACCCTTGTTCCTTTTGAATTTGTGCACAAACTCCATCAAGTCTAGGGAGCTTCTCCGATCTTAAGATATGCTTTATGAGGTCGTTAAATGTCGGATTGAGTGTGAGAAGCAAACCGAAGACCTTATCTTGTTCTCTTCTTTCTTCAATGATTGAAAAATCCTTTGTGCTTGGACGTAACATCTCTAATTCAGCCCAAAGAGATCTAAATTTCCCAAAGTGTTGAGTAAATTCTAGATCCTCTTGATTGAGATTGTTGATTGCCCTTTTTACTTCGAAGACCCGGGTCAAGTTGGAGATGTTCCCGTAGACATTCTTTAGTGTATCCCAAAGCTCCTTTGCAGTGTCACAATAGGAGTATGCCTCTAGGATTGATGGATCTAGTGAGTTTTGAAGGAGACCCAAAACCGTTTGGTCTTCTTGAAACCATTTGATTTCCTCCTCGGTCTTGGTCTCATTTTCTTCATCTTGTGTGTCTTCTTTAGAGTTTTGTGTGATCTCAATGTGTCTCCACAAACCTCTTCCACACAAAGCAGTCTTAGTTGTTCTTGCCCACAACAAGTAATTATTCCCTTTGAGGGTAACCGGAATGATCATGGTTTTAAGATTTTCCATGATTTTCTTGGTGTTTAATCACAAAGCTAGCAACTTTCTCAACTCAGCACCAATGGATTTGAGGAATTTCTCTCAGAGAGAAATGAAGCTAGCAGCGTGAGAAAGGAGAAAATAAAGAAGAAAAACGTGGAGAATGAGTAGAAATGACAAGAACTGATGGAGAAATGATGGAGAAATGATGGAGAAATGATGGAGAAATGATGGAGAATGATGGAGAATAACCAAGAATAAAGCAGAATAGATAGGAGCAAGATCAATGCTCTGATACCATGTTAGATTTTAGAGATTATAAATGAGAGATTTTGAGATACACTAGAAAAAACACCATAGTAGAATATTAGAGAAGAATTTCTTATTGATCTTTGTGAAATACATAGCATATTTATAGGAGAATTACAAGGGAACCTAGGTTTAACTTTAATTTGAACCAGCCAATAGGAGTGTAGTCTTTGGGCGTCCTTGACCATGCCAGCCTGTTTCCAGCCCCTTCCTTGACCAAATGGATAAGAAGGAAGACCAAGGACAAGGTGCCAATGCACCTAGACACTCAAGTGGCTTGGTGCATGGTCCAAACGTTTCCAAGCTTCTAGAAGACTCTCGAAGGCTTCCTCAAATGTTCCGGAGGCTCGCTCAGGTTCTACGGTCTTGTACGGCCTTGTACGGATCCGTACGGACTTGTACGGACTTGTACGGATCAGTACGGACTTGTACGAACACACAAATCCAACCATCTTCCCTAAGCTCCCTTGATGATAAGCTTGATTAATAGTTTTAATGCAATATGGCACGCTAGATTGGGACATCCTCACTCGCGTGCCTTGGAAATAATATTGCCTAATATTTCGTTTAATAACTCGGTTTGTGAGTCTTGTATTTTAGGAAAACATTGTAAAAGTGTATTTCCTAAGTCCTCTACCATATATGAAAAATGTTTTGATTTGGTCCACTCGGATGTATGGACTTCCCCATGTTTATCAAGAGATAATAATAAGTACTTTGTGACATTTATTGATGAAAAGTCGAAATACACTTGGATCACCTTAATGCCATCTAAAGATAGAGTATTTGACGCTTTCATTAATTTTAAGAACTACATTACTAATCAATTCAAAACAAATGTTAAGGTACTTCGAACGGATAATGGAGGGGAATATACAAGCCACAAATTCAAAGAACACTTAGCTAAGCATGGAATAATCCACCAAACAAGCTGCCCATACACACCTCAACAAAATGGTGTAGCTGAAAGAAAGAATAGGCATCTCATGGAAGTAGCTAGAGCCATGATGTTCCATTCCAACCTGCCAAGAAACTTCTGGGGAGATGCAGTCATGACGGCCTGCTATCTTATCAACCAAATTCCAACAAGAGTCCTAAAGGACGTCTCTCCCTTTGAAGTTTTAAATCATAATAAACCCTTTATCAATCACTTACGGGTTCTTGGATGTTTGTGTTTTGTATTTGTCCCAGGTACTCAGAGGGACAAACTAGAAGCCAAAAGCACAAGATGTGTATTCATAGGCTATTCTACTACTCAAAAGGGGTATAAGTGTTATGACCCCATTCGGAAGTGTACCCTGGTTTCAAAAGACGTGAAGTTCATAGAAAACCAAGGATACTTTGACAAGAAGCAGAATTGGGATAATGTTAAAGACCTAGCCCGCTCTCCTTCAGATAGAGCCGGCAGCTTAGAGTTCATACTCAATCATCTGGGAAATCGGAGCAGGAACCGCAAGGAGGACCAAATTCCGAAAATAACAATTAAGTCTGTTTTTGATATCAAGGACTTGGGAGAACTCAAGTATTTCCTAGGGATAGAGATATGCCGATCCACGGAAGGCCTATTTCTATCACAAAGGAAATATTCTCTTGATTTATTGCAGGAGACAGGAAAGCTAGGATCCAAACCAGCTAAGACTCCACTTGAAGATGGCTACAAGGTCAAGAGAAAGGGGGAGAAAGAAGATGATCCGCTTGACAAGCCATTTGAAGACCCAGCACAATATCGGCGCCTAGTTGGTAAGCTCATCTACTTGACTATTACACGGCCTGACTTATGTTTTGCTGTGAATCAGGTTAGCCAACATATGAAAGAACCAACCGTGCATCATTGGAACATGGTGGAAAGAATTTTGAGATACATCAAAGGATCACCAGGCCAAGGAATCTGGATGAGGAAGAATGGCAACACTGAGATAGTTGGATATTGCGATGCAGACTATGCTGGAGACACTATGGATAGAAAGTCCACAACTGGCTACTGTACTTTCATTGGAGGCAATCTAGTGACCTGGAAGTCTAAGAAGCAGAAGGTTGTGTCATGCTCGAGTGCAGAGTCAGAATATAGAGCAATGAGGAAGCTGACAAATGAATTAGTTTGGTTGAAAGCACTTCTCAAAGATCTCGGCATAGAAACTTCAAGTCCTATCACGATGCATTGTGACAATCAGGCAGCCATTCATATAGCAACGAATCCGGTATTTCACGAGAGGACCAAGCACATTGAGATCGACTGCCACAAGGTTAGAGAGAAGATCATAGAAGGAGTGATACTTCCATGCTACACCAAGAGTGAAAACCAGCTGGCTGACATCTTCACCAAGGCTGCTAGCCTCAAAGTTTGCAACCACATCCATAGCAAACTTGGGTTAGTAGACCTTACTCATCCTTGATAATACTTGCCTGTTCCGGGAAGACCACACTTTTTTTCCCTTACCAAGGTTTTGTCCCACTGGGTTCTCCTTGGTAAGGTTTTTAATGAGGTGGTAGTCCCGGTTCCCAAACTTAGCCTTCATTCCGACACTCCGGCTAAGTTTGAGGGGGAGTATTAATCAAGCATATCATCAAGGGAGCTTAGGGAAGATGGTTGGATTTGGGTGTCCGTACAAGTCCGTACGGATCCGTACAAGTCCGTACAAGTCCGTACGGATCCGTACAAGGCCGTACAAGACCGTACAAGACCGTAACGACCTAAGGGAGCCTCCGGAACGTTTAAGGAAGTCTTGGAGAGTCTTGGAGAGTCTTCTAGAGTCTTCTAGAAGCTGGGCAATGTTCAGATCATGCACCAAGTCACTAGAGCGTCCAGGTGCATTGGGGCTTGTCCTTGGTCTTCCTTCTTATCCATTTGGTCAAGGAAGGGGCTGGAACCAGGCTGGAACAGGCTGGCATGGTCAAGGGCGCTCCCAAGACTACTCTCCTATTGGCTGGTTCAAATTAAAGTTAAACCTAGGTTCCCTTGTAATTCTCCTATAAATATGCTATGTAATTCACAAAGATCAATAAGAAATTCTTCTCTAATGTTCTACTATGGTTTTCCTTCTAATTTATCTCAAAATCTCTCATTTATAATATCTAAAATCTAACAATAGGCAAGCTAGATGAGAGAGAGTTACAGCCAATGCAATGAAATATCCACAAGGTAAATTACTAATCTCTACTTAGCCTAAAATGGCAAAACATGCTTGGGAGGGACTTCCAAGTTTGCTCCTTTAGGCTGAGTGTTAGGGGCTGGCAACTGTCCACTGGTTCTTAGCATGGTTCATCTCAAGTCTTTGATTTTCAGACCTGGTCTTGTTTCAACCGAAATCCTTTGCCTCCAATTCCTTTCCAACAGCTACTTTCCTCTTCGCTTTTGCATTTGTCTAGCCTTCCCACACACACTATCTTTTCGTTTTCTTCAACACTCCCCCTCAAGACTGGCTGGCTGGTATGGATCTATTAAGCCAACTTTGGACTGTATATAGTTGCTGACTAGAGATGTGGTTGCCTTGGTGAAGATATCTGCCACTTGTTCTTCAGTCTTGATGAACCTTGGAATCACAACTCCTCCTTGATTTTTTTCTCGAACAAAATGACAGTCTATCTCAATGTGTTTTGTTCGCTCATGAAAAACTTGATTGGAGGCAATGTGTATGGCTGCTTGGTTATCACAATAGAGAGTGGTTGGTTTATCCTCATGTATTCCCAGATCTCTAAGCAAAGCTTTCAACCAGATCAACTCTTTTGTTACTTCTTTCATTGCCCGATACTCTGCCTCAGCACTTGATAAGGCTATTACCTTTTGTTTCTTACTTCTCCAAGTCACTAGATTACCTCCAACGAATGTGCAATATCCAGTAGTGGACTTCCTATCCATTTTATCACCTCCCCAATCTGCATCACAGTAGCCTACTAGCTCTGTGTTTCCACAACACTTAAGCCACACTCCCTTCCCAGGACTCCCTTTGAGATACCTTAGTATTCTTTCTACCATATTCCAATGATGCACTCTTGGGGCTTGCATATGTTGACTCACACAATTCACTGCAAAACTAATATCAGGACGTGTGATAGTCAAGTAGATTAATTTTCCCACTAGCCTTTGGTATTGTTTCACATCAGCCCATAGCTCCCCCTCAAGTACATCTTGGTACCCATCTTCAATAGGAGTCTTTGCAGGCCTTCCTCCAAGCTTTCCAGTCTCGGTTAAGAGATCCAGAGCATACTTCCTTTGAGAGATAAACATCCCTTCCTCCGACCTCATCATTTCAATTCCAAGGAAATATTTTAGCTCCCCTAAATCCTTTATGTCAAATGATTTTTTCAAGATTTCCTTGGTCCTAAGAATGCCCTCTTCATCATTACCAGTGATTATGATGTCATCAACATAAATCAAAATCACTATGATCCCCTTTTCTCCTCGTTTGGTGAATAGAGAGTGATCAGCTTCTGATTTTGTAAAATTCTCCTCTTCAAGGCAGCCACTTAATCTTTGGTACCAACTTCTCGGGGACTGCTTGAGACCATAAATTGCCTTTCTTAGTTTACATACTTGGCCTTGCTTCTGTTCATATCCTTGAGGAGCCACCATGTAAACTTCTTCTTCTAAGTCTCCTTGCAAGAATGCATTTCTTACGTCCATTTGCCACAGCCCCCATGAGAGATTTATGGCAATCGACAAAAGAACTCGGACTGAGTGAAATTTGGCAACCGGTGCAAATATCTCGATGTAGTCTTCCCCGTAGACTTGTGTATACCCCTTAGCCACCAGCCGAGCTTTGTACCTCTCTATCTCTCCTGTGCTCTTGTGCTTTATCGTATAGACCCATCTACAGCCCACGGTTTTCTTTCCCTTAGGCAACTCTATCATGCTCCAAGTATTATTTCTGATCATTGAGGCAATTTCTTCTTCCATTGCGTCAACCCAAACTTTGCTTTTACAAGCTTCTTCATAGGTTGTTGGTACTTGCTCATCAATTGCACTAAAAAATGCTTGATCCTTATCCGGTAAATGAATTGTAGAATAATATGCTTCAATAAGATACCTTATGGTTGTAACGGCTAGATTTTCTTCTTGTGAGTTGTGTTGCTTAGTAGATGAGAGAGGGATTCTGTCGCCTATAGGATCAGGGTCAAAGCCTGCCGTATGCCCAGAACATCCCCTACTCACACTAAACAACGCCTCAGTCCTTGTGTTGTCTTGTTGAACCATAGATAGACCATTCAAGTAAACCCTTGTATTTTTCTAATTTTCTGGATCAAATTTTCTCCTCTGTCTCCTTCTTAAGATAGGTTCTGGGGCTTGGGTTTCTTCACCCTCCTCATGCATCAGACCTTCCTCAGGGTCTATGGTCACTTCTTCTCCTTCTAGTTGATTTTTAGTATCACTTGATTCTCCAAGAGCTGAATCACGTTCCTCGGAGATTTGAGACTCGTTTCTGTCTTCTTTTACTTCATCTTCACTCCTATTAGAAGAAGTTTCCAAGTCATCCGTGCCTCTTCTCTGTCCATCTTCACTCACTAAAATGCTCCTTAGTACTTGTGCCCTATCCAGACTTGAACTAACAATCTCTTCAAGGTCTTTCCAACTCTCACTTTGAAAATATCCATTCTCCTCTTCAAATTGGACTTCTCTTGACACATGAATCCTGTTAGTTTCTGGATTATAACACTTATACCCCTTTTGGGTACTTGAGTATCCAACAAAGACACATCTCATACTTTTAGGCTCCAGCTTGCTTCTTTGTGACTCGGAGATAAGCACATAACACTTACTTCCAAATACTCGGAGATGATTGATGTTAGGCTTTACTCCATTAAGCACCTCATATGGAGACTTGTTGTTTAGGTTTGGTGTTGGTAACCGCTTTATGACATAACAAGCTGTCATTATGGCATCTCCCCAAAAGCTTTTTGGAACTTTCCGATCAAACACCATGCTTCTAGCTACCTCCAACAAATGCCTATTCTTCCTTTCCGATACTCCGTTTTGCTGAGGAGTATAAGCACATGAGGTTTGGTGCACTATTCCCTTTTCTTCCACAAAATTCTTGAACTGATTACTTAGGTATTCTCCCCCATTATCACTTCTTAGAATTTTGATCTTGGTTTCAAATTTTATTTCGACATACTTGTAGAATTTGGCAAAGGATTCAAATACTTGGCTCTTGGAACTTAGGAGTGTCACCCACGTATATTTGGACTTTTCATCAATAAAGAGACAAAATACTTATATTGATCTTTGGAGATACATGGAGCTGTCCATACTTCAGAGTGAATTAGCTCAAAACACTTAACATACTTAGTTGTGGAATCCGGACAACTACTTCTACATTGCTTGCCTAACACACAAGCTTCACATCCTTTATTGTCTTCGGTGATATTGGGCAAGATCATGATGAGCACCTTGTTGCTTGGGTGACCTAGTCGTGAGTGCCATAAAGATCTTGAACCAACTTCACTCAGACCACAAGACTTCACTACATCTTGCTCCCCTTTATTCAAAACATACAGCCCACCTTTAACTCCTCCTTCTCCAATCACTTCCATAGTATTATTGTCCTGAAACTGAACTTCATTAGATCCAAAAATAACTTTACAATTCAGGTCTTGAGTAGCCTTGTGAACCGACAACAGATTGGTGGTGAATTCGGGAACAAACAAAGCCTTAATGTTTTTTGTAAATAATTCCAAATCACCAATTCCTTCTATGGGGACTTCTTTACCATTAGCTATCCTAACTGGTCCACCATGAGGTTTTATATCCGCTAACAAACCTCCATCTCTAATCATGTGGTGACTTGCACCTGAGTCTACAATAACCTTTCTATCAAGTTTAGAAGCTATGTAGCTCTTACCAGAATCAGCTAGCTTGGAGATGCTTTTGATGAGGGCTTCCAGGTCCGATTTCCTCACTAAGCCATCATCTCCTACACTTGTACTTCCAGCAAAAATCCTTGTTCCCTGACCAATTCCTTGGTTATTTCCTCTCAGCCTTGTTGGCTTCAAATGTGGGTGAAGGGTCCAGCACTTTTCCTTTGTGTGCCCTCTCATCTTGCAATGCTCACATTCCAAGTTCCTCTGCTTTGGTTTCTTTGCGCCACATGCGCTATCTCACTTGTTGGCTTGAATAAGCCTCTAGCTCCCTCTTCTTTTTGAATCTGTTGACATACTTCATTTAGAGTTAGAAGTTTGTCAAACCTCAAAATATGCTGAATGAGGCTCTTGTACGAATCATTGAGTGTGAGCAATAATCCAAATACTTGGTCTTGCTCTCTCCTCTCATTCAGCTCTTTGGGATCGTTTGTTGCCGGCCTAAGCATCTCCATCTCTGCCCACAGCCCTCTAAACGTTCCAAACAGATCCTTGAATGCCTTCCCCTCTTGCTGAAGATCATTCAGGGCTTTCTTGACTTCAAAAATCCTTGAGATATTTGACATATCTCCATACACTCTTTTGAGTGTTTCCCACAGCTCCTTGGCTGTCTCACAATAGGAGTAACCAGCCAAGATTGATGGCTCAAGAGAGCTCTGAAGTGCTGCAAGGACCTGTTGGTCCTCTTGCTCCCATTTCTTCTCCTTTGTACTGCCATCACTGGCTTCACTTCCTTCAACAGCTCCTTCCGAGATTTCCACATATCCCCACAGCCCTCTACTTCTCAAGGCTGTCTTCGTGGTCCTTGACCACAAGAGGTAGTTGTTTCCCTTGAAAACAACTGGTAGTATCATCTGCTTTTGCATCTCCATAGTTTTTAGTAAAGAAATGTCTAGTTAGTAGTACTGAAAGAGAGAAGAGATTTATAAACGAAAACAGGGGATTTCAAAGAGATTAGAAGAAATTAGATGATAAAACCGAGTTTAAAAACTTGTTATAGATCTTAATTGCTCTGATACCATGTAGATTTTAGAGAGTAGAATCAAGAATTAAGAGAAATTAGAGAATGATTTTTAATCTCTTAATTTTATTTCTTCTAAGCCATTTACAAGATATGGGCGAGCTAGATGAGAGAGAGTTACAACCAATGCAATGAAATATCCACAAGGTAAATTACTAATCTCTACTTAGCCTAAAATGGCAAAACATGCTTGGGGGGGGACTTCCAAGTTTGCTCCTTTAGGCTGAGTGTTAGGTTAGGGGCTGGCAACTGTCCACTGGTTCTTGGCATGGTTCATCTCAAGTCTTTGACTTTCAGACCTGGTCTTGTTTTAACCGAAATCCTTTGCCGCCAATTCCTTTCCAACAGCTAGTTTCCTCTTCTCTTTTGCATTTGTCTAGCCTTCCCACACACACTATCTTTTCGTTTTCTTCAACACTCCCCCTCAAGGCTGGCTGGTAGGGATCTATTAAGCCAACCTTGGACTGTATATAGTTGCTGACTAGAGATGTGGTTGCCTTGGTGAAGATATCTGCCACTTGTTCTTCACTCTAGATGAACCTTGGAATCACAACTCCTCCTTGAATTTTTTCTCGAACAAAATGACAGTCTATGGAAAATTGGATTGGAGGCAATGTGTATGGCTGCTTGGTTATTGTTGAGAATATGGATGTGAAGGTCTGTGCACGTGAAAGGAGAGGGGACAATATCAAAGGGAAAGAGTTAGCATGTATAGCAAGTGTGTTGGAATATGGTGAAAGCTCAGGAGTAAAAAGAGAAGGTATACCATGCATTGCACATGAAATAAAGCACCAATGAGTAGCTAAGATCAACTAAAATGAGACCAAACAAGAAGTGGAGAAGGAACTGAATTGGTTAGAAGCAGACCAGTTTTTTCTCACTCAGCACAAGTGGAGCAAGTTGCAAAGAGGAGCAGTTGGGAGCAGTTGGGAGAAGCATGGCTCGCCTATACTTGTGTAGAGGTGTTGGTGAGATATTTTTCACTCAATAATTCATGTAAATCGTGCATATATGTGTATGGGATTGTAAGGAAACATTACACACGAAATTATAAACTTCTATTCATCATCTTCATCACTCCTATCTTCTAATCTTCCTCCCTTAAAATCATCTTCATATCCTCTAAAATCTACAGTTATCACAGTAGAGAGTGGTTGGTTTATCCTCATGTATTCCCAGATCTCTAAGCAAAGCTTTCAACCAGATCAACTCTTTTGTTACTTCTTTCATTGCCCGGTACTCTGCCTCAGCACTTGATAAGGCTGTTACCTTTTGTTTCTTACTTCTCCAAGTCACTAGATTACCTCCAACGAATGTGCAATATCAAGTAGTGGACTTCCTATCCATTTTATCACCTCCCCAATCTACATCACAGTAGCCTACCAGCTCTGTGTTTCCACAACACTTAAGCCACACTCCCTTCCCGGGACTCCCTTTGAGATACCTTAGTATTCTTTCTACCATATTCCAATGATGCACTCTTGGGGCTTGCATATGTTGACTCACACGATTCACTGCAAAACTAATATCAGGACGTGTGTGTTGAATAATGAGAGAATACATTAGCTTAAGACCCAAAGAAGAGAAGAGGTCTTATTCAACATATGCAAGCCCATTAAGAAGTCTTCTAGAAGGGTGAAGACTTTGGGTGCACAAGTGGGTGTCTCGGAAAGTGTGAAAAGGAAGGAGATGTGTTTGAATTTCAAATAAGAGATTGGAGGGAAATTGAATGTTGTGAAACCCTTCTTCACCTCCTAATTTCGTGGCTCTCCTCTATATATACATGTTGTACACCCTTTGTAACACTCACTCAATTCTAATGGAAACTTCTCTTTATCTCTCATTCTATTGTTTCTTTTTCAAGCACTCTCAAACTCTCTAATCTTCTATTCCGCAAATTCAATATGGTATCAGAGCAAGGTTCTTAACTAAATCAAGCTCTTGTTATCCTATTTTCAAATCTCTTCCTTTAAAATTCTGGGAATACTCTTTGTCAATCCTTTTTCACTCTGAGACTTAGTCCTCAAAGTCATTGACTCTTGAGTTGTGAAAAGGCTGAAAAAGTGTATTTCTTGAAGGTTCTCTAAAATTTTCTTTTTCACTCTAAAATTCTGGGAATACTCTTTGTCAATCCTTTTTCACTCTGAGACTTAGTCCTCAAAGTCATTGACTCTTGAGTTGTGAAAAGGCTGAAAAAGTGTATTTCTTGAAGCTTCTCTAATATTTTCTTGAGAAAATCTCTTAATCCTCTGGTTAATAGAATTATCCGGTGTATAAATCTTGAAACACCATGGAAAATTCTAAACCAATTGTTATTCCAGTCATCTTGAAGGGTGTCAACTATTTGCTGTGGTCAAGAATGATAAAAACAGCTCTATGTGGTCGTGGGCTTTGGAGCCATGTCTTGAAAGGCCAAGATCCAAAAGATGGAGAAGAAGCCATCGGTAATTATGAAGATAAGTGGTTCCAAGAGGACCAAATGGTGCTCGGAATCATCCAGAACTCTCTTGAAGCATCCATCCTTGAAGCCTACTCCTACTGTGAAAATGCAAAGGAATTGTGGGATACTCTTCAAACCGTGTATGAGAATACTTCAAACTTGAGCAGAATCTATGAAGTCAAGAAGGCTATCAATGATCTAAGCCAAGAAGATTTGGAGTTTACAAAGCACTTTGGCAAATTCAGATCATTGTGGGCTGAACTAGAAATGTTAAGGCCAAGCACGATTGATCCTTTGGTGTTAAATGAGAGGCGCAAACAAGACAAGGTCTTTGGTCTGCTATTGACCTTAAATCCAACGTACAAGGATCTCATTAAGCACCTCCTTAGGGCAGACAATCTCCCCAGCCTAGATGAAGTGTGCTCCAAGATACAAAAGGAGCAAGGATCTCATGGTCTATTTGGGGGAAAGGGCGAGCTGGTTATGGCTAACAAAGTAGAGCTGGGAGATGCCAACAAAGGATTTTACAAACCGTTGGGATCAAACCAGAACAAGAAAGTGGGATCAAATGCAATTTGTGAGCATTGCAAGAAAGAGGGGCACACAAAGGAAAAATGCTGGAAGCTCCATCCTCATCTAAAACCAAGCTGGTGGAAGGAACCAAGAGCTAATGTCTCCCAAGAAGTGGCTAGGAATCAGGCTGGGACATCCAAGAGGGCTGAAGAAGGAGAAATGAGAGCTTTGGTGCCATATCAACAAGAATCTGAATTTGTGAGGAAATCAGATTTGGAAGCTCTCATCAAAGCCTTGAAAGAGGCTGGTGTTGAATTTGCGGAATAGAAGATTAGAGAGTTTGAGAGTGCTTGAAAGAGAAACAATAGAATGAGAGATAAAGAGAAGTTTCCATTAGAATTGAGTAAGTGTTACAAAGGGTGTACAACATGTATATATAGAGGATAGCCACGAAATTAGGAGGTGAAGAAGGGTTTCACAACATTCAATTTCCCTCCAATCTCTTATTTGAAATTCAAACACATCTCCTTCCTTTTCACACTTCCCGAGACACCCACTTGTGCACCCAAAGTCTTCACCCTTCTAGAAGACTTCTTAATGGGCTTGCATATGTTGAATAAGGCCTCTTCTCTTCTTTGGGTCTTAAGCTAATGTATTCTCTCATTATTCAACACTCTCCCTCAAGCTTAACCGTAGAGAAACCAAAGGTTAAGCTTGGAACCATGATGACCCACCTCATTAAAAACCTTAGTATGGAAAACCTCATGGGACAAAACCATACTAAGGGAAAAAGAGTGTGGACTCCATGGCTAAGGAAATCACAGCCGAGACATATCTATGAGTCCAAGCTTTGAATAGATGAACTCACACACTTTTAAACTCGCTGCCTTGGTAAAAATGTCTGCCAATTGTTCTGAACTCCTTGTAAAGCATGGAAGAATGACACTTTTCTCCACCATCTCTCGCACCTTGTGACAATCCACTTCAATATGCTTTGTCCTCTCATGGAACACTGAGTTGGACGCAATGTGAATAGCAGCTTGGTTGTCACAATGCATTGTGATTGGATCTGCCGATTCAATGCCCAAATCCTTGAGAAGAGCTTTCAGCCATGTTAGCTCATTTGTGAGCTTCCTCATTGATCTATACTCAGCTTCAGCACTTGAACATGACACAACCTTTTGTTTCTTGCTCTTCCAAGTGACCAGGTTACCTCCAATGAATGTGCAATACCTAGTGGTGGATCTTCTATCCGTTTTGTCTCCAGCCCAGTCAGCATCACAATAACCCACAATTTATGTGCTTTTGTTGCAACCCATCCAAATGCCTTGACCTGGAGCTCCTTTGAGATATTTGAGGATCCGATCCACCATGTTCCAATGATGCACTTTTGGAGCTTGCATATGTTGGCTCACCTGGTTCACAGCAAAACACAAATCAGGACGAGTTATGGTAAGATAAATCAACTTACCAACCATTCTCCGATATTGCTTGACATCTTCAAAAGGTTTATCTTCAAGCTCCCCCTCTCGTATGACTTTGTATCCATCTTCTAAGGGAGTCTTTGCTGGTTTGGCTCCTAGCTTTCCTGCCCCAGCCAATAGATCAAGAGTGTACTTCCTTTGGGATAAGAAGAGTCCTTCATTGGACCTATAGACTTCAATCCCTAGAAAATATTTCAACTCTCCAAGATCTTTAATATCAAATACAGATTTTAAATATGCTTTTGTATCTTTAATACCTACCTTGTCATTCCCAGAGATGATAATATCATCCACATAAATGAGAATGACTACAATACCTTCTTGGCTTTGCAAGGTGAAAAGTGTATGATCTGCCTCGGACTTCTTGAAGCCTTTACTCTTGAGTGTTGTACTCAACTTGTGGTACCATGCTCGAGGAGATTGCTTCAGTCTATAGATTGCTTTCTTGAGTCTCAACACCTTTCCTGGTGCAATTGAGTCCTCCAAGCCTGGTGGTGGAGTCATGTAGACTTCATCCTCTAGTTCCCCTTGCAAGAATGCATTCTTGACGTCCATCTGCCAAAGATCCCATTTCAAGTTAGTAGCTAAGGATAAAATAACTCTTACCGTATGAAGTTTTGCCACAGGTGCAAATGTGTCAAGGTAGTCCTCTCCATAGGTTTGAGTGAATCCTCTAGCCACCAGCCTAGCCTTGTAACGCTCTATTTCTCCATCACTTCTATACTTGATAGTGAAGATCCATCTAGAGCTTACGGCCTTCTTCCCTTTTGGCAGTTCAGCTTCATCCCAAGTGTGGTTAATTTCCATAGCTTTCTTTTCTTCACCAACAGCATCTCTCCATACTTTAAGCTCCTTGGCTTCTTCATAGGTTGTTGGAATCTCAGCTTCATCCAACTTGCCCATGTAGGCTTGATGTTCCAATGGGAAATGAGCTAGAGTGCAAACAGCTTGATTGGGATGAGCAACTGCCTTGTTGTTGTAGTACACTCGGGTTTGCTTCCAATGTTCTGGTCCAAACCTTTGTCTTGTACTTCTCCTTAAACCCCCTTCTTGATATTGAACTTGAGGTTCTGGCCCTTCAAAGTCAGAATCTGAGGTTTGAGCTTCTTCTTGACTTTTCGGACTCTCTTCACTTTGATCATGAACCGCTTCATTGCGAACTTCTGATTCATTTTGATCATGAATTGTTGAGTCTTGTTGAGCCACTACTGGATCCTCTTGTTTATTGCCTCCCTCAGGATCAAAGGGTATAGTTTCTTCATTTGATTGAGATGTGCTTGTACTAGCTTCTGGCTGATGTAATCCAAGGTTCTCCAAGATTTTTCTCAAATTGCTAGCTCGGTCTGATGATGAGGATGATAGATTCTCCAATTCTTTCCAGTTCTTCTCATCATAGAACCCTTTCGTTTCAACAAACTTCACGTCCCTTGAGACTAGAATCTTCTTTGTTTCCGGAACAAAGCATTTGTAACCTTTTTGTGTTGTGGAGTATCCAATGAACATGCTCTTCACACTTTTAGCTTCCAACTTGTTTCTTTGTTCTCCTGGGATTAATACAAAACAAACACACCCAAACACACGTAAGTGGTTAATGGCGGGTTTAGAGTTGTTTAATACCTCAAATGGAGAGTGATCATCCAAAATTTTTGTTGGCATTCGGTTGATCAAATAGCATTCTGAAACCACAACATCTCCCCAAAATCTCTTGGGAACACTTGTGTGGAACATCATAGACCGGGCCACTTCCATTAAGTGCCTATTCTTTCTTTCAGCAACTCTATTTTGCTGAGGAGTGTATGGGCAGCTGGTTTGATGGACTATCCCATGGTTTGCTAAGTGTTGTTTGAAGGCATGGCTTGTGTACTCTCCACCATTATCTGATCTAAAAATTTTAATCTTGGCATTATAATGGTTAGTCACATATGCTTGAAATTTTCTAAATGCTTCTAGAACTCTATCTTTGGATGGAAGAAGTGTTAGCCATGTATATTTTGATTTTTCATCTATAAAGGTGACAAAGTATTTATGATGTTCTCTAGATTCACATGGTGAGGTCCAAACATCAGAATGAATTAAATCAAAACACTTTTCATAGATAGTTGGAGACTTGGAAAACACAGATTTGCAATGTTTACCAAGTATACAAGCTTCACATTCATCATTTTTGAAAGAAATCCTAGGCAACAATAGTTCTAATGCTCTAGAGTGCGGATGACCTAGCCTTGCATGCCAAATTGAACTACTAACATTAGAAACATTCAGACAAAAACTACAAAATAAATTGGAGTCCGGCTTGTTATTTTCAAGAACATACAGCTCCTCCTTTGCTACTCCTTTTCCGAGTAGATTCATGGTCTCAATATCCTGAAAGTGTACATCATTAGGACCAAATATAGCATAACAATTCAAATCAGATGTAACTTTATTTACGGATAACAAATTTGAAGTAAACTTAGGCATGTAGAAAGCGTTTGAATCTTTTCCAAATAATCTAAGATTTCCTACTCCATCAATTGGAATACTATCTCCATTTGCTATAATGACATTACCTACAGCCGGTTTTATGTTATTCATTAGATGTGCATCACTTATCATATGATGTGATGCACCAGAATCTACAATCAAAGGCTTTGAAATGTTTTGAGCATGAAGAGAGTTTCTAGAAACCATACCAGACCTACCAGCCTCTTTCAAGGCTTTGATGAGAGCTTCCAAATCTGATTTCCTCACAAATTCAGATTCTTGTTGATATGGCACCAAAGCTCTCATTTCTCCTTCTTCAGCCCTCTTGGATTTCCCAGCCTGATTCCCAGCCACTTCTTGGGAGATATTAGCTCTTGGTTCCTTCCACCAGCTTGGTTTTAGATGAGGATGGAGCTTCCAGCATTTTTCCTTTGTGTGCCCCTCTTTCTTGCAATGCTCACAAATTGCATTTGATCCCACTTTCTTGTTCTGGTTTGATCCCAACGGTTTGTAAAATCCTTTGTTGGCGTCTCCCAGCTCTACTTTGTTAGCCATAACCAGCTCGCCCTTTCCCCCAAATAGACCATGAGATCCTTGCTCCTTTTGTATCTTGGAGCACACTTCATCTAGGCTGGGGAGATTGTCTGCCCTAAGGAGGTGCTTAATGAGATCCTTGTAAGTTGGATTTAAGGTCAATAGCAGACCAAAGACCTTGTCTTGTTCGCGCCTCTCATTTAACACCAAAGGATCAATCGTGCTTGGCCTTAACATTTCTAGTTCAGCCCACAATGATCTGAATTTGCCAAAGTACTTTGTAAACTCCAAATCTTCTTGGCTTAGATCATTGATAGCCTTCTTGACTTCATAGATTCTGCTCAAGTTTGAAGTATTCCCATACACGGTTTGAAGAGTATCCCACAATTCCTTTGCATTTTCACAGTAGGAGTAGGCTTCAAGGATGGATGCTTCAAGAGAGTTCTGGATGATTCTGAGCACCATTTGGTCCTCTTGGAACCACTTATCTTCATAATTACCGATGGCTTCTTCTCCATATTTTGGATCTTGTCCTTTCAAGACATGGCTCCAAAGCCCACGACCACATAGAGCTGTTCTTATCATTCTTGACCACAGCAAATAGTTCACACCCTTCAAGATGACTAGAATAACAATTGGTTTAGAGTTTTCCATGGTGTTTCAAGATTTATTCACCGGATAATTCTATTAACCAGAGGATTAAGAGATTTTCTCAAGAAAATATTAGAGAAGCTTCAAGAAATACACTTTTCCAGCCTTTTCACAACTCAAGAGTCAATGACTTTGAGGACTAAGTCTCAGAGTGAAAAAGGATTGACAAAGAGTATTCCCAGAATTTTAGAGTGAAAAAGAAAATTTTAGAGAACCTTCAAGAAATACACTTTTTCAGCCTTATCACAACTCAAGAGTCAATGACTTTGAGGACTAAGTCTCAGAGTGAAAAAGGATTGACAAAGAGTATTCCCAGAATTTTAAAGGAAGATATTTGAAAATGGGATAACAAGAGCTTGATTTAGTTAAGAACCTTGCTCTGATATCATGTTGAATTTGCGGAATAGAAGATTAGAGAGTTTGAGAGTGCTTGAAAGAGAAACAATAGAATGAGAGATAAAGAGAAGTTTCCATTAGAATTGAGTGAGTGTTACAAAGGGTGTACAACATGTATATATAGAGGATAGCCACGAAATTAGGAGGTGAAGAAGGGTTTCACAACATTCAATTTCCCTCCAATCTCTTATTTGAAATTCAAACACATCTCCTTCCTTTTCACACTTCCCGAGACACCCACTTGTGCACCCAAAGTCTTCACCCTTCTAGAAGACTTCTTAATGGGCTTGCATATGTTGAATAAGGCCTCTTCTCTTCTTTGGGTCTTAAGCTAATGTATTCTCTCATTATTCAACAGCTGGTAGGTCTGGTATGGTTTCTGGAAACTCTCTTCATGCTCAAAACATTTTAAAGCCTTTGATTGTAGATTCTGGTGCATCACATCATATGATAAGTGATGCACATCTAATGAATAACATAAAACCGGCTGTAGGTAATGTCATTATAGCAAATGGAGATAGTATTCCAATTGATGGAGTAGGAAATCTTAGGTTATTTGGAAAAGATTCAAACGCTTTCTACATGCCTAAGTTTACTTCAAATTTGTTATCCGTAAAGAAAGTTACATCTGATTTGAATTGTTATGCTATACTTGGTCCTAATGATGTACACTTTCAGGATATTGAGACCATGAATCTACTCAGAAAAGGAGTAGCAAAGGAGGAGCTGTATGTTCTTGAAAATAACAAGCCGGACTCCAATTTATTTTGTAGTTTTAGTCTGAATGTTTCTAATGTTAGTAGTTCAATTTGGCATGCAAGGCTAGGTCATCCGCACTCTAGAGCATTAGAACTATTGTTGCCTAGGATTTCTTTCAAAAATGATGAATGTGAAGCTTGTATACTTGGCAAACATTGTAAATCTGTGTTTTCCAAGTCTCCAACTATCTATGAAAAGTGTTTTGATTTAATTCATTCTGATGTTTGGACCTCACCATGTGAATCTAGAGAACATCATAAATACTTTGTCACCTTTATAGATGAAAAATCAAAATATACATGGCTAACACTTCTTCCATCCAAAGATAGAGTTCTAGAAGCATTTAGAAAATTTCAAGCATATGTGACTAACCATTATAATGCTAAGATTAAAATTTTTAGATCAGATAATGGTGGAGAGTACACAAGCCATGCCTTCAAACAACACTTAGCAAACCGTGGGATAGTCCATCAAACCAGCTGCCCATACACTCCTCAGCAAAATGGAGTTGCTAAAAGAAAGAATAGGCACTTAATGGAAGTGGCCCGGTCTATGATGTTCCACACAAGTGTTCCCAAGAGATTTTGGGGAGATGTTGTGGTTTCAGCATGCTATTTGATCAACCGAATGCCAACAAAAATTTTGGATGATCACTCTCCATTTGAGGTATTAAACAACTCTAAACCCGCCATTAACCACTTACGTGTGTTTGGGTGTGTTTGTTTTGTATTAATCCCAGGAGAACAAAGAAACAAGTTGGAAGCTAAAAGTGTGAAGAGCATGTTCATTGGATACTCCACAACACAAAAAGGTTACAAATGCTTTGTTCCGGAAACAAGGAAGATTCTAGTCTCAAGGGACGTGAAGTTTGTTGAAACAAAAGGGTTCTATGATGAGAAGAACTGGAAAGAATTGGAGAATCTATCATCCTCATCATCAGACCGAGCTAGCAATTTGAGAAAAATCTTGGAGAACCTTGGATTACATCAGCCAGAAGCTAGTACAAGCACATCTCAATCAAATGAAGAAACTATACCCTTTGATCCTGAGGGAGGCAATAAACAAGAGGATCCAGTAGTGGCTCAACAAGACTCAACAATTCATGATCAAAATGAATCAAAAGTTCGCAATGAAGCAAACCCGAGTGTACTACAACAACAAGGCAGTTGCTCATCCCATTCAAGTTGTTTGCACTCTAGCTCATTTCCCATTGGAACATCAAGCCTACATGGGCAAGTTGGATGAAGCTGAGATTCCAACAACCTATGAAGAAGCCAAGGAGCTTAAAGTATGGAGAGATGCTGTTGGTGAAGAAAAGAAAGCTATGGAAATTAACCACACTTGGGATGAAGCTGAACTGCCAAAAGGGAAGAAGGCCGTAAGCTCTAGATGGATCTTCACTATCAAGAGTTATCTGTGGCAAAACTTCATACGGTAAGAGTTATTTTATCCTTAGCTACTAACTTGAAATGGGATCTTTGGCAGATGGACGTCAAGAATGCATTCTTGCAAGGGGAACTAGAGGATGAAGTCTACATGACTCCACCACCAGGCTTGGAGGACTCAATTGCACCAGGAAAGGTGTTGAGACTCAAGAAAGCAATCTATGGACTGAAGCAATCTCCTCGAGCATGGTACCACAAGTTGAGTACAACACTCAAGAGTAAAGGCTTCAAGAAGTCCGAGGCAGATCATACACTTTTCACCTTGCAAAGCCAAGAAGGTATTGTAGTCATTCTCATTTATGTGGATGATATTATCATCTCTGGGAATGACAAGGTAGGTATTAAAGATACAAAAGCATATTTAAAATCTGTATTTGATATTAAAGATCTTGGAGAGTTGAAATATTTTCTAGGGATTGAAGTCTATAGGTCCAATGAAGGACTCTTCTTATCCCAAAGGAAGTACACTCTTGATCTATTGGCTGGGTATTGCACATTCATTGGAGGTAACCTGGTCACTTGGAAGAGCAAGAAACAAAAGGTTGTGTCATGTTCAAGTGCTGAAGCTGAGTATAGAGCAATGAGGAAGCTCACAAATGAGCTAACATGGCTGAAAGCTCTTCTCAAGGATTTGGGCATTGAATCGGCAGATCCAATCACAATGCATTGTTGTTAGATTTTAGAGATTATAAATGAGAGATTTTGAGATAAATTAGAAGGAAAACCATAGTAGAACATTAGAGAAGAATTTCTTATTGATCTTTGTGAATTACATAGCATATTTATAGGAGAATTACAAGGGAACCTAGGTTTAACTTTAATTTGAACCAGCCAATAGGAGAGTAGTCTTGGGAGCGCCCTTGACCATGCCAGCCTATTCCAGCCTGGTTCCAGCCCCTTCCTTGACCAAATGGATAAGAAGGAAGACCAAGGACAAGCCCCAATGCACCTGGACGCTCTAGTGACTTGGTGCATGATCCGAACATTGCCCAGCTTCTAGAAGACTCTAGAAGACTCTCCAAGACTCTCCAAGACTTCCTTAAACGTTCTGGAGGCTCCCTTAGGTCGTACGGTCTTGTACGGTCTTGTACGGCCTTGTACGGATCTGTACGGCCTTGTACGGATCCGTTCGGACTTGTACGGACTTGTACGGATCCGTACGGACTTGTACGGACACCCAAATCCATTCATCTTCCCTAAGCTCCCTTGATGATAAGCTTGATTAATACTCCCCCTCAAACTTAGCCGGAGTGTTGGAATGAAGGCTAAGTTTGGGAACCGAGACTACCACCTCATTAAAAACCTTACCAAGGAAAACCCAGTGGGACAAAACCTTGGTAAGGGAAAAAGAGTGTGGTCTTCCCGGAACAGGCAAGTATTATCAAGGATGAGTAAGGTCTACTAACCCAACATATGCAAGCCCATTAAGAAGTCTTCTAGAAGGGTGAAGACTTTGGGTGCACAAGTAGGTGTCTCGGGAAGTGTGAAAAGGAAGGAGATGTGTTTGAATTTCAATTAAGAGATTGGAGGAAAATTGAATGTTGTGAAACCCTTCTTCACCTCCTAATTTCGTGGCTCTCCTCTATATATACATGTTGTACACCCTTTGTAACACTCACTCAATTCTAATGGAAACTTCTCTTTATCTCTCATTCTATTGTTTCTCTTTCAAGCACTCTCAAACTCTCTAATCTTCTATTCCGCAAATTCAACACTACTAACCCAAGTTTGCTATGGATGTGGTTGCAAACTTTGAGGCTAGCAGCCTTGGTGAAGATGTCAGCTAGCTAGTCTTCACTCTTGGTGTAGCATGGAAGTATCACTCCTTCTATGATCTTCTCTCTAACCTTGTGGCAGTCGATCTCAATGTGCTTGGTCCTCTCGTGAAATACTGGATTCGTTGCTATATGAATGGCTGCCTGATTGTCACAATGCATCGTGATAGGACTTGAAGTTTCTATGCCGAGATCTTTGAGAAGTGCTTTCAACCAAACTAATTCATTTGTCAGCTTCCTCATTGCTCTATATTCTGACTCTGCACTCGAGCATGACACAACCTTCTGCTTCTTAGACTTCCAAGTCACTAGATTGCCTCCAATGAAAGTACAGTAGCCAGTTGTGGACTTTCTATCCATAGTGTCTCCAGCATAGTCTGCATCGCAATATCCAACTATCTCAGTGTTGCCATTCTTCCCCATCCAGATTCCTTGGCCTGGTGATCCTTTGATGTATCTCAAAATTCTTTCCACCATGTTCCAATGATGCACGGTTGGTTCTTTCATATGTTGGCTAACCTGATTCACAGCAAAACATAAGTCAGGCCGTGTAATAGTCAAGTAGATGAGCTTACCAACTAGGCGCCGATATTGTGCTGGGTCTTCAAATGGCTTGTCAAGCGGATCATCTTCTTTTTCCCCCTTTCTCTTGACCTTGTAGCCATCTTCAAGTGGAGTCTTAGCTGGTTTGGATCCTAGCTTTCCTGTCTCCTGCAATAAATCAAGAGAATATTTCCTTTGTGATAGAAATAGGCCTTCCGTGGATCAGCATATCTCTATCCCTAGGAAATACTTGAGTTCTCCCAAGTCCTTGATATCAAAAACAGACTTAAGAAAGGATTTGGTTTCTTGAACCCCAACTTGATCACTACCTGAGATGATCAAGTCATCCACATAAACCAATACCAAAATAAGCCCACGGGAGTTCTGGTGAGTGAACAAGGTATGGTCGGCTTCTGACCAGCTAAATCCTCGAGCAACAAGAGTGAAGCTCAATTTATGATACCAGGCCCTCGGTGATTGCTTTAATCCATAAATTGCCTTTCTTAACCTTAAGACTTTTCCGGGGCTGATTGTGTGCTCTAATCCGGGTGGTGGAGTCATGTACACTTCTTCTTCCAATTCTCCTTGAAGAAAGGCGTTCTTCACGTCCATTTGCCATAGATCCCATGATAGATTTGTGGCTAAGGACAAGATAACCCTAACTGTGTGAAGCTTTGCCACGGGCGCAAAGGTATCGGTATAATCAGCTCCATATGTCTGGGTGAAACCTCTGGCTACCAATCTGGCTTTGTACCGCTCAATCTCCCCATTAGATTGATATTTTATTGTAAATACCCACTTGGAACTTACTGCCTTCTTTCCCTTTGGAAGCTCCGTTTCATCCCAAGTATGATTCTTATCCATTGCTCCTATCTCAGCATCCACCGCAGCTAACCATTCTTTGTGTTCTTTTGCTTCTTCATAGGAGCTCGGAATTTGGTGTTGATCAATCTTCCCAAGGAATGCTTGGTGTTCTGATGGCAAGAGGGCAAGAGAACAGACCGCTTGGAGAGGATGAGCCACGGCTTGGCTGTTGTAATAGACCCTTGTTTGTTTCCAATGATCTGGTCCATACTTCAGCCTTGTGCTTCTTCTAAGCTGAGGAGCACTAATTTCTTCACTCTCATGGTCTTGACTAACCATTGGCTCCATTCCTCCAGTGACTTCTTCTTCATGATGAGCTTGTTCTTGATTACCATTATCTAAGTTGTTTGCTTCCTCTTCATTGTTATTTTCGGAATTTGGTCCTCCTTGCGGTTCCTGCTCCGGTTGCTCTTGATGAGAGTCCCTTGGAGCAGGATTTCCCAGATGATTGAGTATGAACTCTAAGCTGCCGGCTCTATCTGAAGAAGAGCGGGCTAGGTCTTTAACATTATCCCAATTCTGCTTCTTGTCAAAGTATCCTTGGTTTTCTATGAACTTCACGTCTCTTGAAACCAGGGTACACTTCCAGATGGGGTCATAACACTTACACATCTTGTGCTTTTGGCTTCTAGTTTGTCCCTCTGAGTACCTGGGACAAATACAAAACACAAACATCCAAGAACCCGTAAGTGATTGATAAAGGGTTTATTGTGATTTAAAACTTCAAAGGGAGAGACGTCCTTTAGGACTCTTGTTGGAATTCGGTTGATAAGATAGCAGGCCGTCATGACTGCATCTCCCCAGAAGTTTCTTGGCAGGTTGGAATGGAACATCATGGCTCTAGCTACTTCCATGAGATGCCTATTCTTTCTTTCAGCTACACCATTTTGTTGAGGTGTGTATGGGCAGCTTGTTTGGTGGATTATTCCATGCTTAGCTAAGTGTTCTTTGAATTTATGGCTTGTATATTCCCCTCCATTATCCGTTCGAAGTACCTTAACATTTGTTTTGAATTGATTAGTAATGTAGTTCTGAAAATTAATGAAAACGTCAAATACTCTATCTTTAGATGGCATTAAGGTGATCCAAGTGTATTTCGACTTTTCATCAATAAATGTCACAAAGTACTTATTATTATCTCTTGATAAACATGGGGAAGTCCATATATCCGAGTGGACCAAATCAAAACATTTTTCATATATGGTAGAGGACTTAGGAAATACACTTTTACAATGTTTTCCTAAAATACAAGACTCACAAACCGAGTTATTAAACGAAATATTAGGCAATATTATTTCCAAGGCACGCGAGTGAGGATGTCCCAATCTAGCGTGCCATATTGCATTAGAACTACTAGCTAAGCATGAATTAAAACTTGATAAAGTAGGATTGTTTGAAGAATCTTCTAAGATGTATAAGTCTTCTTTTGTGTTTCCTTCTCCAAGAACCCTTCCGGTCTTAATATCCTGAAAATGGAAACTATTAGGCCAAAGATAGCATAAGCATCAAGATCAGTAGTAGCTCTCTTAACCGATACAAGATTCGAAGTGAAAGATGGCATGTAGAAAGCTTGAGATTCTTTGTCAAATAGTCTTAAATTTCCTATCCCTTTAACCGGTATTTTATCACCATTAGCAATCACTACATTTCCACTAGCAGTTTTAATGTTACTAATCAAATTTGGATTACTAATCATGTGATGAGAAGCTCCGGAATCAATAACAAGAGAAGTGCTAGTTTTAGTAGGTTTAGTAGCAAAGTAGGTGATACCGGACTCCTTTAGTGCAGCAATGGATCGAATGAGTGCCTCTAGGTCTGACTTGCGCACCACGTCATTCGAGTATGCTACCATGGCCATCTCATCTCCTTGCTTTGAGTTTTCGGTTTGAGGTTGTTTGGTTGCGGTTGAGGAGCTTGGCGCTTCTTGTGCTTGATGAGCTTGAAACTTCCTTGGTTTAAACTCCCTTGGTTGCCAATCTTTGGGCTTGAGATGTGGATGAAGGATCCAACAATCCTCCCTTGTATGACCATCTTTCTTGCAATGATCGCATGTTTTCCTATTCTTGCCTTTGTAGCCATGATTTGGTTGGTAATTGCCTTTATTAGCCGTTGGGAGTTCTTGTTTTCTACTAAAGAGACCAAAGGACCCTTGTTCCTTTTGAATTTGTGCACAAACTACATCGAGGCTAGGGAGCTTCTCCGATCTCAAGATGTGTTTTATGAGGTCATTAAATGCCGGATTGAGTGTGAGAAGTAAACCAAAGACCTTATCTTGTTCTCTCCTTTCTTCAATGATTGAAAAATCCTTAGTGCTTGGACGTAACATCTCTAATTCAGCCCAAAGAGATCTAAATTTCCCAAAGTGTTGAGTAAATTCTAGATCCTCTTGGTTGAGATTGTTGATTGCCCTTTTCACTTCAAAGACCCGGGTCAAGTTGGAGACGTTCCCGTAAACATTCTTTAATGTATCCCAAAGCTCCTTTGCCGTGTCACAATAGGAGTATGCCTCTAGGATTGATGTGTCTAGTGAGTTTTGAAGGAGACCCAACACCGTTTGGTCCTCTTGAAACCATTTGATTTCCTCCTCGGTCTTGGTCTCATTTTCTTCATCTTGTGTGTCTTCTTTTGGGTTTTGTGTGATCTCAATGTGTCTCCACAAACCTCTTCCACACAAAGCAGTCTTTATTGTTCTTGCCCACAGCAAGTAATTGATCCCTTTGAGTGTAACCGGAATAATCATGGTTTTTAGATTTTCCATGATCTTCTTGGTGTTTAATCACAAAGCTAGCAACTTTCTCAACTCAGCACCAATGGATTTGAGGAATTTCTCTCAGAGAGAAATGAAGCTAGCAACGTGAAAAGAAGAAAAAGAAGTGAAAATCACAAAGCTAGCAATTTTCTCAACTCAGCACCAATGGATTTGAGGAATTTCTCTCAGAGAGAAATGAAGCTAGCAGCGTGAGAAAGGAGAAAATAAAGAATAAAAGCTTGGAGAATGACTAGAAATGACAAGAACTGATGGAGAACTGATGGAGAAATGATGGAGAAATGATGGAGAATGATGGAGAAATGATGGAGAATAATGGAGAATAATTAAGAATAAAGCGGAATAGATAGGAGCAAGATCAATGCTCTGATACCATGTTAGATTTTAGAGATTATAAATGAGAGATTTTGAGATAAATTAGAAGGAAAACCATAGTAGAACATTAGAGAAGAATTTCTTATTGATCTTTGTGAATTACATAGCATATTTATAGGAGAATTACAAGGGAACCTAGGTTTAACTTTAATTTGAACCAGCCAATAGGAGAGTAGTCTTGGGAGCGCCCTTGACCATGCCAGCCTGTTCCAGCCTGGTTCCAGCCCCTTCCTTGACCAAATGGATAAAAAGGAAGACCAAGGACAAGCCCCAATGCACCTGGACGCTCTAGTGACTTGGTGCATGATCCGAACATTGCCCAGCTTCTAGAAGACTCTAGAAGACTCTCCAAGACTCTCCAAGACTTCCTTAAACGTTCCGGAGGCTCCCTTAGGTCGTACGGTCTTGTACGGTCTTGTACGGCCTTGTACGGATCTGTACGGACTTGTACGGACTTGTACGGATCCGTAAGGACTTGTACGGATCCGTACGGACTTGTACGGACACCTAAATCCAACCATCTTCCCTAAGCTCCCTTGATGATATGCTTGATTAATAATTGTGACAACCAAGCTGCTATTCACATTGCGTCCAACTCAGTGTTCCATGAGAGGACAAAGCATATTGAAGTGGATTGTCACAAGGTGCGAGAGATGGTGGAGAAAAGGGTCATTCTTCCATGCTTTACAAGGAGTTCAGAACAATTGGCAGACATTTTTACCAAGGCAGCGAGTTTAAAAGTGTGTGAGTTCATCCATTCAAAGCTTGGACTCATAGATATGTCTCGGCCGTGATTTCTTTAGCCATGGAGTCCACACTCTTTTTCCCTTAGTATGGTTTTGTCCCATGAGGTTTTCCATACTAAGGTTTTTAATGAGGTGGGTCATCATGGTTCCAAGCTTAACCTTTGGTTTCTCTACGGTTAAGCTTGAGGGGGAGTGTTGAATAATGAGAGAATACATTAGCTTAAGACCCAAAAAAGAGAAGAGGTCTTATTCAACATATGCAAGCCAATTAAGAAGTCTTCTAGAAGGGTGAAGACTTTGGGTGCACAAGTGGGTGTCTCGGGAAGTGTGAAAAGGAAGGAGATGTGTTTGAATTTCAAATAAGAGATTGGAGGGAAATTGAATGTTGTGAAACCCTTCTTCACCTCCTAATTTCGTGGCTCTCCTCTATATATACATGTTGTACACCCTTTGTAACACTCACTCAATTCTAATGGAAACTTCTCTTTATCTCTCATTCTATTGTTTCTTTTTCAAGCACTCTCAAACTCTCTAATCTTCTATTCCGCAAATTCAACAGGGATGAAGCTGAACTGCCAAAAGGGAAGAAGGCCGTAAGCTCTAGATGGATCTTCACTATCAAGTATAGAAGTGATGGAGAAATAGAGCGTTACAAGGCTACGCTGGTGGCTAGAGGATTCACTCAAACCTATGGAGAGGACTACCTTGACACATTTGCACCTGTGGCAAAACTTCATACGGTAAGAGTCATGTTATCCTTAGCTACTAACTTGGAATGGAATCTTTAGCAGATGGACGTCAAGAATGCATTCTTGCAAGGGGAACTAGAGGATGAAGTCTACATGACTCCACCACCAGGCTTAGAAGACTCAATTGCACCAAGAAAGGTGTTGAGACTCAAGAAAGCAATCTATGGACTGAAGCAATCTCCTCGAGCATGGTTGATGTGATCATGGATAGCTCACGGAGGTCGCTTTAAGCCGAGGACGCCTTGACCATGCCAAG
Source organism: Cardamine chenopodiifolia (assembly GCA_963922655.1). NCBI lineage: Eukaryota > Viridiplantae > Streptophyta > Magnoliopsida > Brassicales > Brassicaceae > Cardamine > Cardamine chenopodiifolia. The sequence continues at coordinate 13,245,766 of OZ000481.1, read as the reverse complement.
TGGACCAATGACAAGATCACGTGCCAAAGAGTTCCAGAAAGCAATCAGTGGATTACTCACTCAAGCTCATTCGCCAAAGGACCAGCTCGAAGACATGGATAAGAAAATCGTCTTGGTTGCTCGAGTGGACTGAAACGGGTGATCCATTTGTACTCTTTTCCCTAGCCTTTGGTTTTATCCCAATGGGTTTTCCAAAGGAAGGTTTTAATGAGGCAAATGGGTCATTCCAATCTATCTAAGTCCATAAGAGAGTCCAAGGGAGTTTCAGTCCTAGATCACCTAAATAGTTTCAAGTCCAAAGACCAATAAATTGGGATTTTGTCTTCAGTTCTTTCAAGCCCAAAGGAGGATCAATTTGGCCCAAATAATTGTCTCCTAAGAAGAATAAAGTCGTCCATAATGAGAAGAACTAGGCGCTTGGAGAGCTGAAGAGTTTCCCGGGTTTTAGTTAATGTCATTTTAATTTTCTCGTCTTTAATTCTCGACTTTTTCTTTACTCCAGCTTTTCCTTTAAAACTCTTGTTCTTTGTTCAGAATAAGGATCCACCTTTTTTTTATAAAATATTGAGAGTGATTTCTCTTGTGTTCGTTGAAGAACATTTTTCGATTGTTTGGTGTGTAATATCCTTCAATCAAACCGATTCAACGGTGTGTCATATCCGTGAATCAAACCTTGGCGTTCTTGAGTGTGTCATATCTCGAGAAATTCATTGAGGAAATATCAGAGGTCTTCCGCAACCTTTGTGTGATCCATTCCTTCCATCCTTTCATGATTACCCCTCGAAAGTGCGAATTCTCGGGAAGATTCATATCATTTGGTATCAGAGCAAATTTTCGGGATCAGTATTCGTTTCTATCATCTTTTCATCACAGAATTTTCAGTTTTCTCTTGTCTTTCTGTTCTGTTCTGTTCTTGATCAGATCAATCTTGTTAGGAATCAGAATTAAGCTTAGTCGCTAGAACAATTTTAGGCGATTAGGATTGATTATCGTTTAGGCGATTTTGATTTTGATTTTTTTCTGTTTGATCTCTATTTTTAGTTCTAGTATTTGATCAGTTTGATATAAAAAAAAAAAAAAGAAGCAATCAAAAAAAAAAAAAAGAAACTGATCGGACAAAAAAAAAAAAAAAAGAAAAAAAAAAAAAAAGGAAGTTAAGTCCGAATTTAATTAAGGGGGGGTTGTTAAATTTTTGTTCTAAATTTTCCTCTTCAAATTTTATTTTTTTCTGATCAATTTGATCTGTTCTTATTTAAAAAAAAAAAAAAAAACACTAAAAGTCTTTTCTTTCTATCTTGATTCAATCGTTTCGTTTTGAGTTGTTGGAATTAGTCATCGGATTTGATCGGTTTTGTTCAATACGAACCGTTGAGAAATCACTGAGAGAGGACATCTTGAGTGTTGAGTGTGGAGTGAATAAAAAGGAGAGAAACACTTGTGAGGATCGACTTTTATTACTAACGGTTTGTTAAGTGTGCAGGGAAAAATTATTATGTCTAATCTCGAAAGCGATGCTGAGAACACTAACCGAGCACGAGGAGCAAGAAACAATAACAATCTGGACGTGCAAGCCCTTATGGGAGAGATGAGGCGATTGTTGAGGCGCGAGATGGAAGCAGTCAATGAAAGGATCGATACGATTCAAGAATCCGTTAATCAAGGATTGCCTCAAAATACTGCTGGTAGAAGAAGAAGACAACAACCTCAAGAAGAAGATGAAGAGGACGAGTTGAATTACTACAGCAGAGGTAGTCAAGCTTCTAATCGGAGTCGAAGAAGGCCGAGACGTGTAAGAGAAGCTGGGGTTCGAAATGAGGACAATCTTAGTGGACTGAAGTTGAAGATACCGCCATTTCATGGAAAGAATGATCCAGACGCCTACTTGGAGTGGGAGAAGAAAATTGAGCTCGTGTTTGATTGTCAAAATTATTCGGAGCAAAAGAAAGTTCAAGTAGCGGCGACGGAATTTTATGACTATGCTATTAATTGGTGGGATCAAATCGTGACAAGTAGAAGACGCAACCGTGAACCGCCCGTAGTCACTTGGGAAGAGATGAAAAATCTGATGAGGAAGAGATTTGTTCCTAGCCACTACCATCGGGAGTTACATCAAAAGCTTAGGCGATTAACTCAGGGCAGTAAGAGTGTGGAGGATTATTTTCAAGAGATGGAGTCCCTAATGATCAAAGCTGATATAGATGAAGATGCTGAGGCAACAATGGCAAGGTTCTTGAGTGGGTTGGCTCGAGATATACAAGATAGAATGGAGCTTCAAACATATGCTGATTTGGAGGAAATGCTCCATAAGGCTGTTTTGGTTGAACAACAAATTAAGAGGAGGGGTACTTCTAGGCTTTCCTATGGAGCTGGAGCAGCCAATGCTAGGACGAGTTACAGCCGAGAAGATAAGTCTGTTGTTAAGCCAAAACCCGACCCTAAGCCTTACGCCAATACTCAAGATGCCAAAGGAAAAGCTATGGCGACTTCGTCTAGAAACCGGGACGTTAAATGTTTCAAGTGTCAAGGGAGAGGACATTACGCCAATGAGTGCACCAATAGAAGGACTATGATCCTATTGGATAATGGCGAGATTGAAACTGAGGAGGAAGAGCTTGAAAGTGATAGTGAGACCGAGGAAGCGGACATAGAGTTACCAGCCACCGGAGAATTATTGGTAACAAGACGTTCCTTGAGTATTCAAGTTAAGGATACTGTCCAAGAGCAGCGGGAGAACTTATTTCACACGAGATGCTTGGTACAAGGTAAAGTTTGCAGCCTTATTATTGATGGTGGGAGCTGTACTAATGTGGCTAGTGAAACAATGGTGAAGAAGTTAGGGTTGGAAGTTAAGATGCATCCAAAACCTTATCAGCTTCAATGGCTAAATGATGCTGGCGAGATGACGGTGAGCAGCCAAGTATTGGTTCCTATAACCATAGGCAAGTATGAGGACGAAATTCTTTGTGATATTTTACCTATGGAGGCGGGCCACATCTTGCTTGGAAGACCTTGGCAGTTCGATAGAAGGGTCTTACATGACGGTTTTACTAATCGATACTCATTTGAGTACAATGGCCGAAAGACGATACTTGCTCCATTAACACCACAAGAAGTTCATCAAGATCAACTTCAGCTGAAACAACAAGGAAAAACCATTGTGAGTGAACCCCTAAACACACCACCTCAAAATAAAAACGAGAGTTTGAGAAAAACTAAGAAAAAGGCCTGTGAGAGTAAACCCGTGAGGCATTCAAACTTCTTTGTGAGGTCTAATGTGGTTAAGAGAGCTCTGTTCTCTAAACAACCCGTTCTCTTATTTATTTACAAAGAAGCTTTGCTGAACCTTACTAACCCCGTACCGGATTTGCCGAGTAAAATTACTTCTATTTTGCAGGATTTTGAAGACGTCTTTCCGGAAGAAAACCCCAAGGGATTGCCGCCTATTCGTGGGATTGAGCACCAGATCGATTTTGTGCCGGGAGCTTCACTTCCTAACAGGCCAGCGTATAGAACCAACCCAGTTGAGACTAAGGAGCTTCAAAAGCAAGTGAGTGAGCTGATGGACAAAGGATACATCCGAGAGAGCATGAGCCCTTGTGCTGTGCCGGTGCTGCTCGTTCCAAAGAAGGACGGAACTTGGAGGATGTGCATTGATTGCCGAGCCATCAACAATATCACTGTAAAGTATCGCCATCCTATCCCTCATTTAGATGATATGTTAGATGAGCTTCATGGTTCTAGCATATTTTCGAAAATAGATCTTAAAAGTGGATACCATCAAATTAGGATGAAAGAGGGTGATGAATGGAAAACTGCGTTTAAAACTAAACATGGCTTGTATGAATGGTTAGTTATGCCATTTGGATTAACAAATGCACCTAGTACTTTCATGAGGTTGATGAATCATGTTTTGAGGAGCTTCATTGGAATTTTTGTTGTTGTTTACTTTGATGATATCTTAGTCTACAGCAAAAATTTAGAAGAACATGTTAAGCATCTAGAAGCGGTTTTGATGGTACTTAGGAAAGAAAAACTGTATGCTAATCTGAAGAAATGCACTTTTTGTACGGATAACGTTGTGTTTCTAGGCTTTGTTATAAGTGCAGATGGCATCAAAGTGGACGAAGAGAAGGTTAGAGCTGTCCGCGAATGGCCCAGTCCAAAAACCATAGGAGACGTGAGGAGTTTCCATGGGCTTGCGGGATTCTATCGAAGATTTGTGAAAGATTTCAGTACCATAGTTGCTCCTCTCACTGAAGTGATCAAGAAAAGTGTAGGATTTAAATGGGAGAATGCACAAGAAGAAGCGTTTCAAGCGTTAAAGGATAAACTCACCAATGCACCACTTTTATCTTTACCGAATTTTCTTAAAACTTTTGAAATTGAGTGTGATGCATCTGGTGTAGGTATTGGAGCTGTCTTGATGCAAGAGAAGAAGCCCATAGCCTTTTTTAGTGAGAAGCTTGGAGGAGCTACGCTGAACTATCCAACCTACGACAAGGAGTTGTATGCGCTAGTCCGAGCCTTGCAAACGTGGAAACACTACCTCTGGCCAAAGGAGTTTGTCATTCATACTGACCACGAGTCTTTGAAGCATTTAAAGGGTCAGCATAAGCTCAACAAGAGGCATGCTAGGTGGGTAGAGTTTATCGAAACATTTCCCTATGTGATAAAGTACAAACAAGGTAACAAAAACGTAGTTGCTGATGCCTTATCTCGAAGGTATGCCTTGATTTCTACTTTGGATGCTAAATTATTGGGATTTGAACACCTTAAAGATCTTTATCAAGGTGATTCTGATTTTCAAGATAATTACAAGTCTTGTGAGAAGTTTGCTTTTGGGAAATATTTTAGGCATGATGGCTTTCTTTTCTTTGAAAATCGTTTGTGTGTGCCTAATTGTTCTTTGAGAGACTTGCTAGTTAGGGAGGCACATGGAGGAGGCTTGATGGGGCATTTTGGGATCGCCAAAACTTTAAAAGTGATGCAAGAACACTTCTACTGGCCGCAAATGAAGAGAGACGTGGAAAGAATCTGCGGGAGATGTGTTACGTGCAAACAAGCCAAATCGAAGGTACAGTCCCAAGGTATGTACATGCCCTTGCCTATTCCTGATCAGCCTTGGACTGACATTTCTATGGATTTTGTGCTTGGATTACCTAGAACTAGGACTGGAAAGGATTCAATTTTTGTGGTTGTCGATAGGTTCTCTAAAATGGCATATTTTCTTGCTTGTCATAAAACTGATGATGCTTCTCATATAGCTGACTTGTTCTTTAAAGAAATAGTTCGACTGCATGGAATGCCTAGGACTATAGTCAGTGATAGAGACACGAAGTTCTTGAGTTATTTTTGGAAAACGCTTTGGTCTAAGCTAGGAACTAAGTTGCTGTTTTCAACTACTTGCCATCCTCAATCCGATGGTCAAACTGAAGTAGTTAATAGAACTTTGTCTACCTTGTTGCGTGCCTTGATTAAAAAGAACTTGAAAACTTGGGAAGAATGCTTGCCACATGTTGAATTTTCTTATAATCGATCAGTGCATTCCGCCACAAAGTTTTCTCCTTTTGAAATCGTTTATGGCTTTAATCCTTTGTCTCCTTTGGATCTAACCCCATTGCCTTTGAGTGAAAGAGCAAACTTGGATGGGAAAAAGAAAGCTGAACTTGTTAAACAGATCCATGAGAAAGCGAAGCACAACATCGAAGAGAAGACAAAGTTGTACGCCAAACAAGCTAACAAGAGCAGGCGCAAGATGATTTTTGAGGAAGGAGACGACGTTTGGATACATCTAAGGAAGGAAAGATTTCCGGCTGAGAGGAAGTCCAAGCTTATGCCAAGAATTGACGGTCCATTTAGAATTACAAAGAAGATCAACGATAATGCTTATCAACTCGATCTCCAAGGTAAGTACAATGTAAGTTCAAGCTTCAATGTTTCTGACTTAATCCCTTTTATTGCAGATGAACCAGATTTGAGGACAAATCCTTTTCAAGAGGGAGGGGATGATGTGATCATGGATAGCTCACGGAGGTCGCTTGAAGCCGAGGACGCCTTGACCATGCCAAGTGGACCAATGACAAGATCACGTGCCAAAGAGTTCCAGAAAGCAATCAGTGGATTACTCACTCAAGCTCATTCGCCAAAGGACCAGCTCGAAGACATGGATAAGAAAATCGTCTTGGTTGCTCGAGTGGACTGAAACGGGTGATCCATTTGTACTCTTTTCCCTAGCCTTTGGTTTTATCCCAATGGGTTTTCCAAAGGAAGGTTTTAATGAGGCAAATGGGTCATTCCAATCTATCTAAGTCCATAAGAGAGTCCAAGGGAGTTTCAGTCCTAGATCACCTAAATAGTTTCAAGTCCAAAGACCAATAAATTGGGATTTTGTCTTCAGTTCTTTCAAGCCCAAAGGAGGATCAATTTGGCCCAAATAATTGTCTCCTAAGAAGAATAAAGTCGTCCATAATGAGAAGAACTAGGCGCTTGGAGAGCTGAAGAGTTTCCCGGGTTTTAGTTAATGTCATTTTAATTTTCTCGTCTTTAATTCTCGACTTTTTCTTTACTCCAGCTTTTCCTTTAAAACTCTTGTTCTTTGTTCAGAATAAGGATCCACCTTTTTTTTATAAAATATTGAGAGTGATTTCTCTTGTGTTCGTTGAAGAACATTTTTCGATTGTTTGGTGTGTAATATCCTTCAATCAAACCGATTCAACGGTGTGTCATATCCGTGAATCAAACCTTGGCGTTCTTGAGTGTGTCATATCTCGAGAAATTCATTGAGGAAATATCAGAGGTCTTCCGCAACCTTTGTGTGATCCATTCCTTCCATCCTTTCACGATTACCCCTCGAAAGTGCGAATTCTCGGGAAGATTCATATCAATGGTACCACAAGTTGAGTACAACACTCAAGAGTAAAGGCTTCAAGAATTCCGAGGCAGATCATACACTTTTCACCTTGCAAAGCCAAGAAGGTATTGTAGTCATTCTCATTTATGTGGATGACATTATCATCTCGGGGAATGACAAGGTAGGTATTAAAGATACAAAAGCATATTTAAAATCTGTATTTGAAATTAAAGATCTTGGAGAGTTGAAATATTTTCTAGGGATTAAAGTCTATGGGTCCAATGAAGGACTCTTCTTATCCCAAAGGAAGTACACTGTTGATCTATTGGCTGAGGCAGGAAAGCTAGGAGCCAAACCAGCAAAGACTCCCTTAGAAGAAGGATACAAAGTCATACGAGAGGGGGAGCTTGAAGATAAACCTTTTGAAGATGTCAAGCAATATTGGAGAATGGTTGGTAAGTTGATTTATCTTACCATAACTCGTCCTGATTTGTGTTTTGCTGTGAACCAGGTGAGTCAACATATGCAAGCTCCAAAAGTGCACCATTGGAGCATGGTGGATCAGATTCTCAAATATCTCAAAGGAGCTCCAGGTCAAGGCATTTGGATGGGTTGTAACAAAAGCACAGAAATTGTGGGTTATTGTGATGCTGACTGGGCTGGAGACAAAACGGATAGAAGATCCACCACTGGGTATTGCACATTCATTGGAGGTAACCTGGTCACTTGGAAGAGCAAGAAACAAAAGGTTGTGTCATGTTCAAGTGCTGAAGCTGAGTATAGAGCAATGAGGAAGCTTACAAACGGGCTAACATGGTTGAAAGCTCTTCTCAAGGATTTGGGCATTGAATCACCAGATCCAATCACAATGCATTGTGACAACCAAGCTGCTATTCACATTGCGTCCAACTCAGTGTTCCATGAGAGGACAAAGCATATTGAAGTGGATTGTCACAAGGTGCGAGAGATGGTGGAGAAAAGGGTAATTCTTCCATGCTTTACAAGAAGTTCAGAACAATTGGCAGACATTTTTACCAAGGCACCGAGTTTAAAAGTGTGTGAGTTCATCCATTTAAAGCTTGGACTCATAGATATGTCTTGGCCATGATTTCCTTAGCTATGGAGTCCACACTCTTTTTCCCTTAGTATGGTTTTGTCCCATGAGGTTTTCCATACTAAGGTTTTTAATGAGGTGGGTCATCATGGTTCCAAGTTTAACCTTTGGTTTCTCTATGGTTAAGCTTGAGGGGGAGTGTTGAATAATGAGAGAATACATTAGCTTAAGATCCAAAGAAGAGAAGAGGCCTTATTCAACATATGCAAGCCCATTAAGAAGTCTTCTAGAAGGGTGAAGACTTTGGGTGCACAAGTGGGTGTCTCGGGAAGTGTGAAAAGGAAGGAGATGTGTTTGAATTTCAAATAAGAGATTGGAGGGAAATTTGAATGTTGTGAAACCCTTCTTCACCTCTTAATTTCGTGGCTCTCCTCTATATATACATGTTGTACACCCTTTGTAACACTTAATCAATTCTAATGGAAACTTCTCTTTATCTCTTATTCTATTGTTTCTCTTTCAAGCACTCTTAAACTCTCTAGTCTTCTATTCCGCAAATTCAACAGTGTGATAGTCAAGTAGATTAATTTTTCCACTAGCCTTTGGTATTGTTTCACATCAACCCATAGCTCCCCCTCAGGTACATCTTGGTACCCTTCTTCAATAGTGTAAGATTTTAGAGATTATAAATGAGAGATTTTGAGATAAATTAGAAGGAAAACCATAGTAGAACATTAGAGAAGAATTTCTTATTGATCTTTGTGAATTACATAGCATATTTATAGGAGAATTACAAGGGAACCTAGGTTTAACTTTAATTTGAACCAGCCAATAAGAGAGTAGTCTTGGGAGCGCCCTTGACCATGCCAGCCTGTTCCAGCTTGGTTGCAGCCCTTCCTTGACCAAATGGATAAGAAGGAAGACCAAGGACAAGCCCCAATGCACCTGGACGCTCTAGTGACTTGGTGCATGATCTGAACATTGCCAAGCTTCTAGAAGACTCTAGAAGACTCTCCAAGACTCTCCAAGACTTCCTTAAACGTTCCAGAGGCTCCCTTAGGTCGTACGGTCTTGTACGGCCTTGTACGGATCCGTACGGACTTGTACGGATCCGTACAGACTTGTACGGATCCGTACAGACTTGTACGGACACCCAAATCCAACCATCTTCCCTAAGCTCCCTTGATGATATGCTTGATTAATACTCCCCCTCAAACTTAGCTGGAGTGTCGGAATGAAGGCTAAGTTTGGGAACCGGGACTACCACCTCATTAAAAACCTTCCAAGGAAAACCCAGTGGGACAAAACCTTGGTAAGGGAAAAAGAATGTGGTCTTCCCGGAACAGGCAAGTATTATCAAGGATGAGTAAGGTCTACTAACCCAAGTTTGCTATGGATGTGGTTGCAAACTTTTAGGCTAGCAGCCTTGGTGAAGATGTCAGCCAGCTGGTCTTCACTCTTGGTGTAGCATGGAACTATCACTCCTTCTATGATCTTCTCTCTAACCTTGTGGCAGTCGATCTCAATGTGCTTGGTCCTCTCGTGAAATACTGGATTCATTGCTATATGAATGGCTGCCTGATTGTCACAATGCATCGTGATAGGACTTGAAGTTTCTATGCCGAGATCTTTGAGAAGTGCTTTCAACCAAACTAATTCATTTGTCAGCTTCCTCATTGCTCTATATTCTGACTCTGCACTCGAGCATGACACAACCTTCTGCTTCTTAGACCTCCAGGTCACTAGATTGCCTCCAATGAAAGTACAATAGCCAGTTGTGGACTTTCTATCCATAGTGTCTCCAGCATAGTCTGCATCGCAATATCCAATTATCTCAGTGTTGCCATTCTTCCCCATCCAGATTCCTTGGCCTGGTGATCCTTTGATGTATCTCAAAATTCTTTCCACCATGTTCCAATGATGCACGGTTGGTTCTTTCATATGTTGGCTAACCTGATTCACAGCAAAACATAAGTCAGGCCGTGTAATAGTCAAGTAGATGAGCTTACCAACTAGGTGCCGATATTGTGCTAGGTCTTCAAATGGCTTGTCAAGCAGATCATCTTCTTTCTCCCCCTTTCTCTTGACCTTGTAGCCATCTTCAAGTGGAGTCTTAGCTGGTTTGGATCTTAGCTTTCCTGTCTCCTGCAATAAATCAAGAGAATATTTCCTTGGTGATAGAAATAGGCCTTCCGTGGATCGGCATATCTCTATCGCTAGGAAATACTTGAGTTCTCCCAAGTCTTTGATATCAAAAATAGACTTAGGAAGGATTTGGTTTCTTGAACCCCAACTTGATCACTACCTGAGATGATCAAGTCATCCACATAAACCAATACCACAATAAGCCCACGGGAGCTCTGGTGAGTGAACAAGGTATGGTCGGCTTCTGACCGGCTAAATCCTCGAGCAACAAGAGTGAAGCTCAGTTTATGATACCAGGCCCTCGGTGATTGCTTTAATCCATAAATTGCCTTTGTTAACCTTAAGACTTTTCCGGGGCTGATTGTGTGCTCTAATCCGGGTGGTGGAGTCATGTACACTTCTTCTTCCAATTCTCCTTGAAGAAAGGCGTTCTTCACGTCCATTTGCCATAGATCCCATGATAGATTTGTGGCTAAGGACAAGATAACTCTAACTGCTTGGTGTTCTGATGGCAAGAGGGCAAGAGAACAGACCGCTTGGAGAGGATGAGCCACGGCTTGGCTGTTGTAATAGACCCTTGTTTGTTTCCAATGATCTGGTCCATACTTCAGCCTTGTGCTTCTTCTAAGCTGAGGAGCACTAATTTCTTCACTCTCATGGTCTTGACTAACCATTGGCTCCATTCCTCCAGTGACTTCTTCTTCATGATGAGCTTGGTCTTGATTACCATTATCTAAGTTGTTTGCTTCCTCTTCATTGTTATTTTCGGAATTTGGTCCTCCTTGCGGTTGCTGCTCCGGTTGGTCTTGATGAGAGTCCCTTGGAGCAGGATTTCCCAGATGATTAAGTATGAACTCTAAGCTGGCGGCTTTATCTGAAGGAGAGCGGGCTAGGTCTTTAACACTATCCCAATTCTGCTTCTTGTCAAAGTATCCTTGGTTTTCTATGAACTTCACGTCTCTTGAAACCAGGGTACACTTACGGATGGGGTCATAACACTTATACCCCTTTTGAGTAGTAGAATAGCCTATAAATACACATCTTGTGCTTTTGGCTTCTAGTTTGTCCCTCTGAGTACCTGGGACAAATACAAAACACAAACATCCAAGAACCCGTAAGTGATTGATAAAGGGTTTATTGTGATTTAAAACTTCAAAGGGAGAGACTTCCTTTAGGACTCTTGTTGGAATTCGGTTGATAAGATAGCAGGCCGTCATGACTGCATCTCCCCAGAAGTTTCTTGGCAGGTTGGAATGGAACATCATGGCTCTAGCTACTTCCATGAGATGCCTATTCTTTCTTTCAGCTACACCATTTTGTTGAGGTGTGTATGGGCAGCTTGTTTGGTGGATTATTCCATGCTTAGCTAAATGTTCTTTGAATTTGTGGCTTGTATATTTCCCTCCATTATCCGTTCGAAGTACCTTAACATTTGTTTTGAATTGATTAGTAATGTAGTTCTGAAAATTAATGAAAGCGTCAAATACTCTATCTTTAGATGGCATTAAGGTGATCCAAGTGTATTTCGACTTTTCATCAATAAATGTCACAAAGTACTTATTATTATCTCTTGATAAACATGGAGAAGTCCATACTATTGATCAAGAAGACCAGCCAGGCCTTGCAAGACCAAACCATCCCGACCGTACGGATTTTGTACGGACTGTACAGATTGTACGGACCGTGCAAATTCCGGGATTCCCCAAAATGTCTCCAAACATCCTAAAATGAAGAAACAAGAATGTGCAAAACTCGGGATAAAGTATTTTCAGGATTTGGGGATCGTGCAAAACTCGGGTGCAAAAGGACATGGATAGCTGGCAATGAATCTAGCCAAAGGAGTGTCCCAATGCAACCTTATCCAACCGGTCAAAGCAAGGAGGGCTGGAGCAAGGCTGGCAATCTTATCCACATGGTCAAAAGGAGCCTCCAAGACTAAGCCCTTATTGGCTAGTTTGAATTAAAGCATTTATATTGGTTGTTGCATTTTGAATTTACTTAGAGAAAACCCTAGATTTTTCTCTATAAATGTAATGCCTCATTATCAATGAAATGTTAGACCCTTTGGGGTCCCATTCTCTCATTCTCCATGAAATCTCTCTCATTTTATTCTCCTTAGTCTCATTTACATGCTTATTCTCTTAGTTCATACTTGCATATTCTCCATGTCATTTACATTATTCTCTCATGCTTAATCTCTCTAATTCTAACATGGTATCAGAGCATTAAGGTCCTTAAATGTCTCTCTAATCTCATTCTTCTTATTCTTTCATTTTCATACACTTTGTTAGCCTCTTTTACTCTTAGAGTTATTCCTCAAAACCATTGGTTCTTGAGTTGTGAAAGTTGCTAACTTATGTTTTTAGTGACAATGAAGAGTAATAAATGGGGCTGTAGTGAAAAGCTACATAATAAGGGAGATTAAAGGCTGCCTTACTTGCTTATTCATGGATTCTTCTAGTGCTTCCATTTTTGGAAATGAATACACTTAGAACCATGATTTGTTGGTGCCTCATTCTATAATCTATTCTTTTTAAGCCCCATTTTCATCTCCAAGTCATTTGTTGATTTTAAAGCTCAAACCACAATTTTTACAAAACTAAAACCTTGGATTGTATTTTTCTTTCTTATGGAATGAAGAGATACGTAAGTCCATTGTATTTTATGTTTTTGAGTTGTTTTTAGTGGTTTGAAGCAATTCAATTAGTGAACCATGATTAAAATTGCTTGATTCTTATGGATTGAAACATATTTAATCATGTTGTATCCGGGTTTTAAAGGTAGAGAACCTTGGTAAAACTTTGCTCTTATGAGTTTAAGTATCAAACCTTGATGAATCTTAATCCTTATTTTATGGGAAGAGAAATTTGGTAAAGCTATGTTTCCATAATCATAAGCATAAAGCCATGTTGAATCCAAGTCCCATTTTTCTTTAAAAGAGAAGAGAACCTTGGTAAAGCTATGTTATTATGAGCATAAGCACAAAGCCTTGATGAATCCAAATCTCTTTGTTTTCAAATTACCAAAGAAAGAGAACCTTGTTGAATCTAAAAGCTAGAGAACCTTGATGAATCCAAATCCTTTGGTAGAAAATCTTGGATTACTTTCAAACATTTTTGAGTCCTAGGTTATTTTTTCAATTTTTTCTTAAATATTCTTATTGGAATCCAATCTCTTCTGTACTTGTTTGTTTGGGAAGAGTGTTTTAAGGAATCCTTGTTTGTTCAATTTAAGAAAAAAAAAAAGAAAGGGAGAGACAAAGCTAGGGAACCGAGATGGATCCAAATCCAAAGTTGGATGAGAGCCTCGTTGAAACTCGAATGCTGGAGAACCTTGAGTGAATCCAAACCCTTAGAAACCAAAAGAAGTGAACCATGGCCTATTTTGCTCATTGGAGTTAAAATTGAGAAGGCATGATGAATCCAAATTCTTTTGGGTTAAAAGAGGTGAACCATGACCTGATTTACTCCTTGGAGTTAAAATCAAGAAGGCATGATGAATCCTAACTCTTTTGGAAATAAAGAAGTGAACCATGGCCTGATTTACTCACTGGATTTAAATCAAGAAGGCATGATGAATCCAAGTTCTTTAAATCCAAGTTTTCAAAAACCTTGGACCTCTAGTAATTCTCAAGTCCTTGGAAAATTTTCAAAAAAAATAAAATAAAATAAAAAATAAAAAGGATGAATCTTAGTCAGTTTTCTTTCTTATGAATGAAAAACAATTAATGACATTGATTCATCCGGTTTGGTTTTCTCAAAAGGATAGGCTCTGCTTTGAAGTTTTCCATTCTTGTTAAACAAGTGGATAATTCCAAAGACCATTGCTAGAATCCGATCTCTCAAATGAGAGGAAAAGTCCTTTGTGGTGAAGAGCCATGAAGAGAAAAAAAAAATCCCAACCACTAACCTTTTTTTTCTTCTTCTTAGGAATGGAAGAATGTGAGTGGTGGAAGAAGAGGTCGAATCTCAAGAAGATCGACCAATCAAAAAAAAAAAAAAATGATTCAACAAGTCACTATCTTAACCGGTTTAGCATAAAGGGCTGCTCTCTAAACACTCATCTTTTTCAATATTCTTAGTGTACCAATTATTGTTTAATCTTGTTTCTTTAGTTTCTCTTATTTGCAATCTATCTTTCATCTAAACTTCCTTATCCCTCACGTTGAGTACTTTAAAATTTTAAATCTCATGATGAAGGTTTAGAGGAGGAAAGCGTGAATATTCTAACGGGGAAGTATTAGATGATGAAGAGGTCAAATGAAGATTAAATGAAGTAAAGAAGTATGATTGGTGACACAAGGAAGTTGTGGAAGTTAGTGTTCATTTGGCACCGGTTTGAAGTGTTCCTCTTTTACGTTTTTCAAGCTTGCCTTTCGGAGTCCCTCCAACCAAGCTTGAGGGGGAGAAAGAACCGAAAAGAAGGGAAGAATCTTTAAGCAAACCAAGCCGAGTTGAGACTAGACCGCACCGCACTAAAAGATGTTGAAGGTTCGTGCTCACTCGTGGACAAGTTGATAGAGGGGCCACACCGTTGGAAACAAGTTGTAGGTTCGTGCTCACTTGTGGACGAGTTGATAGAGGGACCGCATCATAGGAGACAAAATGTCCCACTAGAAGACGGGCCACTTTACTAAAGATCAAAACCGGGTCACTTGCAAAGACAAGCTTGCAAAGACAAGCTCGCAAAGACAAGGGTAATGGTTGAGACAAAGCAAAGAGGCATGTGAGTTGGAAACGAAGCTAAGGCATCTCCATCACCATGAAGAAAACCAAGTTGTATGGATCATACTCACCTTAAGGTTGGTTTATCTTTCGGAAGTGAGGAAAATAAGGAGATAAAATCAGAGCATACACAAGTGGTGCTCCCCAACCCAATAAATCAACAAAGAGGAAGAAACCAACATCCAAAGGAATTAGGTTGTTTCTATCCTCTCTCTCCATTTAAATTCTCTATGCAAAGTGTGATCATTTCTACCATTAAAATTGGAGTAAATTGATACATTTTGTCAATTTTTCTTGCAAGGAGCAATGTGCATAAAGGACTTCAAACCCAAAAGATCGTCTTTCCTTATTCTCAAGCCGATCGTGAGGGGGAGCATTCAAAGCATTGATCAAGATTTGGAATCCACAAATGGTGAACCCAAGAAGGATGACCCGAGAGCTAAGACTCAAGCGTGGTGAACCCAAGAGGAAGACCGAAGTGATTACCAAAGAATGAAATCAACAAATCCTTGCAAGACTACAACAAGTGAAGATTAAGTTGCGACATTCTTCACAAAGGTTACAAGACCTTTTCATGTCCTTGGTCAAAGGTCCCCTAGATCCGTGAAGGCCATACTCTTTTTCCCTTATAAGGTTTTGTCCCAAAGGGTTTTCCTTATAAGGTTTTTAATGAGGTGGCACTCACGGGTCACTCCAAACTTAGCCTCCATTCTCAAGTTCACTATGGCTAAGTTTGAGGGGGAGTATTGATCAAGAAGACCAGCCAGGCCTTGCAAGACCAAACCATCCCGACCGTACGGATTTTGTACGGACTGTACGGATTGTACGGACCGTGCAAATTCCGGGATTCCCCAAAATGTCTCCAAACATCCTAAAATGAAGAAACAAGAATGTGCAAAACTCGGGATAAAGTATTTTCAGGATTTGGGGATCGTGCAAAATTCGGGTGCAAAAGGACATGGATAGCTAGCAATGAATCTAGCCAAAGGAGTGTCCCAATGCAACCTTATCCAACCGGTCAAAGCAAGGAGGGCTGGAGCAAGGCTGGCAATCTTATCCACATGGTCAAAAGGAGCCTCCAAGACTAAGCCCTTATTGGCTAGTTTGAATTAAAGCATTTCTATTGGTTGTTGCATTTTGAATTTACTTAGAGAAAACCCTAGATTTTTCTCTATAAATGTAATGCCTCATTATCAATGAAATGTTAGACCCTTTGGGGTCCCATTCTCTCATTCTCCATGAAATCTCTCTCATTTTATTCTCCTTAGTCTCATTTACATGCTTATTCTCTTAGTTCATACTTGCATATTCTCCATGTCATTTACATTATTCTCTCATGCTTAATCTCTCTAATTCTAACATACATCCGAGTGGACCAAATCAAAACATTTTTCATATATGGTAGAGGACTTAGGAAATACACTTTTACAATGTTTTCCTAAAATACAAGACTCACAAACTGAGTTATTAAACGAAATATTAGGCAATATTATTTCCAAGGCACGCGAGTGAGGATGTCCCAATCTAGCGTGCCATATTGCATTAGAACTACTAGCTAAGCATGAATTAAAACTTGATAAAGTAGGATTGCTTGAAGAATCTTCTAAGATGTATGTTAGATTTTTAGAGATTATAAATGAGAGCTTTTGAGATAAACTAGAAGAAACACCATAGTAGAATATTAGAGAAGAATTTCTTATTGATCTTTGTGAAATACATAGCATATTTATAGGAGAATTACAAGGGAACCTAGGTTTAGCTTTAATTTGAACCAGCCAATAGGAGTGTAGTCTTTGGGCGTCCTTGACCATGCCAGCCTGTTTCCAGCCCCTTCCTTGACTAAATGGATAAGAAGGAAGACCAAGGACAAGGTGCCAATGCATCTGGACACTCAAGTGGCTTGGTGCATGGTCCAAACGTTTCCAAGCTTCTAGAAGACTCTCAAAGGCTTCCTCAAATGTTCCGGAGGCTCACTAAGGTTGTACGGTCTTGTACGGCCTTGTACGGATCCGTACGGACTTGTACGGACTTGTACGGATCCGTACGGACTTGTACGGACACCCAAATCCATTCATCTTCCCTAAGCTCCCTTGATGATAAGCTTGATTAATACTCCCCCTCAAACTTAGCCGGAGTGTTGGAGTGAAGGCTAAGTTTGGGAACCGAGACTACCACCTCATTAAAAACCTTACCAAGGAAAACCCAGTGGGACAAAACCTTGGTAAGGGAAAAAGAGTGTGGTCTTCCCGGAACAGGCAAGTATTATCAAGGATGAGTAAGGTCTACTAACCCAAGTTTGCTGTGGATGTGGTTGCAAACTTTGAGGCTAGCAGCCTTGGTGAAGATGTCAGCCAACTGGTCTTCACTCTTGGTGTAACATGGAAGTATCACTCCTTCTATGATCTTCTCTCTAACTATGTGGCAGTCAATCTCAATGTGCTTGGTCCTCTCGTGAAATACTGGATTGGTTGCTATATGAATGGCTGCCTGATTGTCACAATGCATTGTGATGGGACTTGAAGTTTCTATGCCAAGATCCTTGAGAAGAGCCTTCAACAAAACTAATTCATTTGTCAGCTTCCTCATTGCTCTATATTCTGACTCCGCACTTGAGCATGACACAACCTTCTGCTTCTTAGACTTCCAAATTACTAGATTGCCTCCAATGAAAGTACAGTAGCCAGTTGTAGACTTCCTATCCATAGTGTCTCCCGCATAGTCCGCATCGCAGTATCCAACTATCTCAGTGTTACCATTCTTCCCCATCCAAATTCCTTGGCCAGGTGAACCTTTGATGTATCTCAATATTCTTTCCACCATGTTCCAATGATGCACGGTTGGTTCCTTCATATGTTGGCTAACCTGATTCACAGCAAAACATAAGTCAGGCCGTGTAATAGTCAAATAGATGAGCTTACCAACTAGGCGCCGATATTGTGCTGGGTCTTCAAATGGCTTGTCAAGCGGATCATCTTCTTTCTCCCCCTTTCTCTTGACCTTGTAGCCATCTTCAAGTGGGGTCTTAGCTGGTTTGGATCCTAGCTTTCTTGTCTCCTGCAATAAATCAAGAGAATATTTCCTTTGTGATAGAAATAGGCCTTTCGAGGATCGGCATATCTCTATCCCTAGGAAATACTTAAGCTCTCCCAAGTCCTTGATATCAAAAACAGACTTAAGGAAGGATTTGGTTTCTTGAATCCCAACTTGATCACTACCTGAGATGATCAAGTCATCCACATAAACCAATACCACAATAAGCCCACGGGAGCTCTGGTGAGTGAACAAGGTATGGTCGGCTTCTGACCGGCTAAATCCTCGAGCAACAAGAGTGAAGCTCAGTTTATGATACCAAGCCCTTGGTGATTGCTTTAGACCATAAATTGCCTTTCTTAACTTTAGGACTTTTCCGGGGCTGATTGAGTGTTCTAATCTAGGTGGTGGAGTCATGTACACTTCTTCTTCCAATTCTCCTTGAAGAAAGGCGTTCTTCACGTCCATTTGCCATAGATCCCATGATAGATTTGTGGCTAAGGACAAGATGACCCTAACTGTGTGAAGCTTTGCCACTGGCGCAAAAGTATCGGTATAATCAGCTCCATATGTCTGGGTGAAACCTCTGGCTACCAATCTGGCTTTGTACCGCTCAATCTCCCCATTAGATTGATATTTGATTGTAAATACCCACTTGGAACTTACTGCCTTCTTTCCCTTTGGAAGCTCAGTTTCATCCCAAGTATGATTCTTATCCATTGCCCCTATCTCAGCATCCACAGCAGCTAACCATTCTTTGTGTTCTTTTGCTTCTTCATAGGAGCTCGGAATTTGGTGTTGATCAATCTTTCCAAGGAATGCTTTGTGTTCTGATGGCAAGAGGGCAAGAGAACAAACCGCTTGGAGAGGATAAGCCACGGCTTGGCTGTTGTAATAGACCCTTGTTTGTTTCCAATGATCTGGTCCATACTTCAGCCTTGTGCTTCTTCTAAGCTGAGGAGCACTAATTTCTTCACTCTCATGGTCTTGACTTACCATTGGCTCCATTCCTCCAGTGGATTCTTCTTCATGATGAGCTTGGTCTTGATTACCATTATCCAAGTTGTTTGCTTCTTCTTCACTGTTATTTTCAGAATTTGGTCCTTCTTGTGGCTGATGATCTGGTTGCTATTGATGAGAGTCTCTTGGAGCCGGATTTCCCAAATGATTGAGTAAGAACTCTAAGCTGGCGGTTCTATCTGAAGGAGAACGGGCTAGGTCTTTAACGCTATCCCAATTTTGTTTCTTGTCAAAGTACCCTTGGTTTTCTATGAACTTCACGTCTCTTGAAACCAGGGTACACTTCCGGATGGGGTCATAGCACTTATACCCCTTTTGAGTGGTAGAATAGCCTATGAATACACATCTTGTGCTTTTGGCTTCTAGTTTGTCCCTCTGAGTACCTGGGACAAATACAAAACACAAACACCCAAGAACTCGTAAGTGATTGATATAGGGTTTATTGTGATTTAAAATTTCAAAGGGAGAGACGTCCTTTAGGACTCTTGTTGGAATTCGGTTGATAAGATAGCAAGCCGTCATGACTGCATCTCCCCAGAAGTTTCTTGGCAAGTTGGAATGGAACATCATAGCTCTAGCTACTTCCATGAGATGTCTATTCTTTCTTTCAGCTACACCATTTTGTTGAGGTGTGTATGGGCAGCTCGTTTGGTGGATTATTCCATGCTTAGCTAGGTGTTCTTTGAATTTGTGGCTTGTATATTCCCCTCCATTATCCGTTCGAAGTACCTTAACATTTGTTTTGAATTGATTAGTAATGTAGTTCTGAAAATTAATGAAAGCGTCAAATACTCTATCTTTAGATGGCATTAAGGTGATCCAAGTGTATTTCGACTTTTCATCAATGAATGTCACAAAGTACTTATTATTATCTCTTGATAAACATGGGGAAGTCCATACATCCGAGTGGACCAAATCAAAACATTTTTCATATATGGTAGAGGACTTAGGAAATACACTTTTACAATGTTTTCCTAAAATACAAGACTCACAAACCGAGTTATTAAACGAAATATTAGGCAATATTATTTCCAAGGCACGCGAGTGAGAATGTCCCAATCTAGCGTGCCATATTGCATTAGAACTACTAGCTATGCATGAATTAAAACTTGATAAAGTAGGATTGCTTGAAGAATCTTCTAAGATGTATAAGTCTCCTTTTGTGTTTCCTTCTCCAAGAACCCTTCCGGTCTTAATATTCTGAAAATGGAAACTATTAGGCCCAAAGATAGCATAAGCATCAAGATCAGTAGTAGCTCTCTTAACCGATACAAGATTCGAAGTGAAAGATGGCATGTAGAAAGCTTGAGATTCTTTGTCAAATAGTTTTAAACTTCCTATTCCTTTAACCGGTATCCTATCACCATTAGCAATCACTACATTTCCACTAGCAGTTTTAATGTTACTAATCAAATTTGGATTACTAATCATGTGATGAGAAGCTCCAGAATCAATAACAAGAGAAGTGCTAGTCTTATTAGGTTTAGTAGCAAAGTATGTGATACCGGACTTCTTTAGTGCGGCGATGGATCGAATGAGTGCTTCTAAGTCTGACTTGTGCACCACGTCATTTGAATATGCTACCATGGCCATCTCATCTCCTTGCTTCAAGCTTTCGGTTTGAGGTTGTTTTGTTGAGTTTGATGAGCTTGGCGTTTCTTGTGCTTGATGAGCTTGGAACTTTCTTGGCTTGAATTCCCTTGGATGCCAATCTTTGGGCTTGAGATGTGGATGAAGGATCCAGCAATCCTCCTTTGTATGACCATCCTTCTTGCAATGATCGCATGTTTTCCTATTCTTGCCTTTGTAGCCTTGATTTGGTTGGTAATTGCCCTTATTGGCCATTGGGAGTTCTTGTTTACCACTAAAGAGACCAAAGGACCCTTGTTCCTTTTGAATTTGTGCACAAACTTCATCAAGTCTAGGGAGCTTCTCCGATCTTAATATATGCTTTATGAGGTCGTTAAACGCCGGATTGAGTGTGAGAAGCAAACCAAAGACCCTATCTTGTTCTCTTCTTTCTTCAATGATTGAAAAGTCCTTTGTGCTTGGACGTAACATCTCTAATTCAGCCCAAAGAGATCTAAATTTCCCAAAGTGTTGAGTAAATTCTAGATCCTCTTGATTGAGATTGTTGATTGCCCTTTTTACTTCGAAGACCCGGGTCAAGTTGGAGATGTTCCCATAGACATTCTTTAGTGTATCCCAAAGCTCCTTTGTAGTGTCACAATAGGAGTATGCCTCTAGGATTGATGGGTCTAGTGAGTTTTGAAGGAGACCCAAAACCGTTTGGTCTTCTTGAAACCATTTGATTTCCTCCTCGGTCTTGGTCTCATTTTCTTCATCTTGTGTGTCTTCTTTAGGGTTTTGTGTGATCTCAATGTGTCTCCACAAACCTCTTCCACACAAAGCAGTCTTAGTTGTTCTTGCCCACAACAAGTAATTATTCCCTTTGAGGGTAACCGGAATGATCATGGTTTTTTAGGTTTTCCATGATTTTCTTGGTGTTTAATCACAAAGCTAGCAACTTTCTCAACTCAGCACCAATGGATTTGAGGAATTTCTCTCAGAGAGAAATGAGGCTAGCAACGTGAAAGGAAGAAAATGAAGTGAAAATCACAAAGCTAGCAACTTTCTCAACTCAGCACCAATGGATTTGAGGAATTTCTCTCAGAGAGAAATGAAGCTAGCAGCGTGAGAAAGGAGAAAATAAAGAAGAAAAACGTGGAGAATGAGTAGAAATGACAAGAACTGATGGAGAAATGATGGAGAAATGATGGAGAATGATGGAGAATGATGGAGAATAAAGCAGAATAGATAGGAGCAAGATCAATGCTCTGATACCATGTTAGATTTTTAGAGATTATAAATGAGAGCTTTTGAGATAAACTAGAAGAAACACCATAGTAGAATATTAGAGAAGAATTTCTTATTGATCTTTGTGAAATACATAGCATATTTATAGGAAAATTACAAGGGAACCTAGGTTTAACTTTAATTTGAACCAGCCAATAGGAGTGTAGTCTTTGGGCGTCCTTGACCATGCCAGCCTGTTTCCAGCCCCTTCCTTGACCAAATGGATAAGAAGGAAGACCAAGGACAAGGTGCCAATGCATCTGGACACTCAAGTGGCTTGGTGCATGGTCCAAACGTTTCCAAGCTTCTAGAAGACTCTCGAAGGCTTCCTCAAATGTTCCGGAGGCTCGCTAAGGTTGTACGGTCTTGTACGGCCTTGTACGGATCCGTACGAACTTGTACGGACTTGTACGGATCCGTACGGACTTGTACGGACACCCAAATCCATTCATCTTCCCTAAGCTCCCTTGATGATAAGCTTGATTAATAAGTCTCCTTTTGTGTTTCCTTCTCCAAGAACCCTTCCGGTCTTAATATCCTGAAAATGGAAACTATTAGGCCCAAAGATAGCATAAGCATCAAGATCAGTAGTAGCTCTCTTAACCGATTCAAGATTCGAAGTGAAAGATGGCATGTAGAAAGCTTGAGATTCTTTGTCAAATAGTTTTAAACTTCCTATTCCTTTAACCGGTATCCTATCACCATTAGCAATCACTACATTTCCACTAGCAGTTTTAATGTTACTAATCAAATTTGGATTACTAATCATGTGATGAGAAGCTCCAGAATCAATAACAAGAGAAGTGCTAGTCTTATTAGGTTTAGTAGCAAAGTATGTGATACCGGACTCTTTTAGTGCGGCGATGGATCGAATGAGTGCTTCTAAGTCTGACTTGTGCACCACGTCATTTGAATATGCTACCATGGCCATCTCATCTCCTTGCTTCAAGCTTTCGGTTTGAGGTTGTTTTGTTGAGTTTGATGAGATTGGTGTTTCTTGTGCTTGATGAGCTTGGAACTTTCTTGGCTTGAATTCCCTTGGATGCCAATCTTTGGGCTTGAGATGTGGATGAAGGATCCAGCAATCCTCCTTTGTATGACCATCCTTCTTGTAATGATCGCATGTTTTCCTATTCTTGCCTTTGTAGCCTTGATTTGGTTGGTAATTGCCCTTATTGGCCATTGGGAGTTCTTGTTTACCACTAAAGAGACCAAAGGACCCTTGTTCCTTTTGAATTTGTGCACAAACTTCATCAAGTCTAGGGAGCTTCTCCGATCTTAAGATATGCTTTATGAGGTCGTTAAACGCCGGATTGAGTGTGAGAAGCAAACCGAAGACCTTATCTTGTTCTCTTCTTTCTTCAATGATTGAAAAGTCCTTTGTGCTTGGACGTAACATCTATAATTCAGCCCAAAGAGATCTAAATTTCCCAAAGTGTTGAGTAAATTCTAGATCCTCTTGATTGTGTTGAATAATGAGAGAATACATTAGCTTAAGACCCAAAGAAGAGAAGAGGCCTTATTCAACATATGCAAGCCCATTAAGAAGTCTTCTAGAAGGGTGAAGACTTTGGGTGCACAAGTGGGTGTCTCGGGAAGTGTGAAAAGGAAGGAGATGTGTTTGAATTTCAAATAAGAGATTGGAGGGAAATTGAATGTTGTGAAACCCTTCTTCACCTCCTAATTTCGTGGCTATCCTCTATATATACATGTTGTACACCCTTTGTAACACTCACTCAATTCTAATGGAAACTTCTCTTTATCTCTCATTCTATTGTTTCTCTTTCAAGCACTCTCAAACTCTCTAATCTTCTATTCCGCAAATTCAACATGGTATCAGAGCAAGGTTCTTAACTAAATCAAGCTCTTGTTATCCCATTTTCAAATCTCTTCCTTTAAAATTCTGGGAATACTCTTTGTCAATCCTTTTTCACTCTGAGACTTAGTCCTCAAAGTCATTGACTCTTGAGTTGTGATAAGGCTGAAAAAGTGTATTTCTTGAAGGTTCTCTAAAATTTTCTTATTCACTCTAAAATTCTGGGAATACTCTTTGTCAATCCTTTTTCACTCTGAGACTTAGTCCTCAAAGTCATTGACTCTTGAGTTGTGAAAAAGCTGGAAAAGTGTATTTCTTGAAGCTTCTCTAATATTTTCTTGAGAAAATCTCTTAATCCTCTGGTTAATAGAATTATCCGGTGAATAAATCTTGAAACACCATGGAAAATTCTAAACCAATTGTTATTCCAGTCATCTTGAAGGGTGTCAACTATTTGCTGTGGTCAAGAATGATAAGAACAGCCCTATGTGGTCGTGGGCTTTGGAGCCATGTCTTGAAAGGCCAAGATCCAAAAGATGGAGAAGAAGCCATCGGTAATTATGAAGATAAGTGGTTCCAAGAGGACCAAATGGTGCTCGGAATCATCCAGAACTCTCTTGAAGCATCCATCCTTGAAGCCTACTCCTACTGTGAAAATGCAAAAGAATTGTGGGATACTCTTCAAACCGTGTATGGGAATACTTCAAACTTGAGCAGAATCTATGAAGTCAAGAAGGCTATCAATGATCTAAGCCAAGAAGATTTGGAGTTTACAAAGCACTTTGGCAAATTCAGATCATTGTGGGCTGAACTAGAAATGTTAAGGCCAAGCACGATTGATCCTTTGGTGTTAAATGAGAGGCGCGAACAAGACAAGGTCTTTGGTCTGCTATTGACTTTAAATCCAACTTACAAGGATCTCATTAAGCACCTCTTTAGGGCAGACAATCTCCCCAGCCTAGATGAAGTGTGCTCCAAG
Organism: Cardamine chenopodiifolia; assembly: GCA_963922655.1. Lineage (NCBI taxonomy): Eukaryota > Viridiplantae > Streptophyta > Magnoliopsida > Brassicales > Brassicaceae > Cardamine > Cardamine chenopodiifolia. The sequence goes on along the minus strand of OZ000481.1, from coordinate 13,221,292 downwards.
ATACAAAAGGAGCAAGGATCTCATGGTCTATTTGGGGGAAAGGGCGAGCTGGTTATGGCTAACAAAGTAGAGCTGGGAGACGCCAACAAAGGATTTTACAAACCGTTGGGATCAAACCAGAACAAGAAAGTGGGATCAAATGCAATTTGTGAGCATTGCAAGAAAGAGGGGCACACAAAGGAAAAATGCTGGAAGCTCCATCCTCATCTAAAACCAAGCTGGTGGAAGGAACCAAGAGCTAATGTCTCCCAAGAAGTGGCTGGGAATCAGGCTGTGACATCCAAGAGGGCTGAAGAAGGAGAAATGAGAGCTTTGGTGCCATATCAACAAGAATCTGAATTTGTGAGGAAATCAGATTTGGAAGCTCTCATCAAAGCCTTGAAAGAGGCTGGTAGGTTTGGTATGGTTTCTGGAAACTCTCTTCATGCTCAAAATATTTCAAAGCCTTTGATTGTAGATTCTGGTGCATCACATCATATGATAAGTGATGCACATCTAATGAATAACATAAAACCGGCTGTAGGTAATGTCATTATAGCAAATGGAGATAATATTCCAATTGATGGAGTAGGAAATCTTAGGTTATTTGGAAAAGATTCAAACGCTTTCTACATGCCTAAGTTTACTTCAAATTTGTTATCCGTAAAGAAAGTTACATCTGATTTGAATTGTTATGCTATATTTGGTCCTAATGATGTACACTTTCAGGATATTGAGACCATGAATCTACTCGGAAAAGGAGTAGCAAAGGAGGAGCTGTATGTTCTTGAAAATAACAAGCCGGACTCCAATTTATTTTGTAGTTTTAGTCTGAATGTTTCTAATGTTAGTAGTTCAATTTGGCATGCAAGGCTAGGTCATCCGCACTCTAGAGCATTAGAACTATTGTTGCCTAGGATTTCTTTCAAAAATGAGGAATGTGAAGCTTGTATACTTGGTAAACATTGCAAATCTGTGTTTTCCAATTCTCCAACTATCTATGAAAAGTGTTTTGATTTAATTCATTCTGATGTTTGGACCTCACCATGTGAATCTAGAAAACATCATAAATACTTTGTCACCTTTATAGATGAAAAATCAAAATATACATGGCTAACACTTCTTCCATCCAAAGATAGAGTTCTAGAAGCATTTAGAAAATTTCAAGCATATGTGACTAACCATTATAATGCCAAGATTAAAATTTTTAGATCAGATAATGGTGGAGAGTACACAAGCCATGCCTTCAAACAACACTTAGCAAACCATGGGATAGTCCATCAAACCAGCTGCCCATACACTCCTCAGCAAAATGGAGTTGCTGAAAGAAAGAATAGGCACTTAATGGAAGTGGCCCGGTCTATGATGTTCCACACAAGTGTTCCCAAGAGATTTTGGGGAGATGTTGTGGTTTCAGCATGTTATTTGATCAACCGAATGCCAACAAAAATTTTGGATGATCACTCTCCATTTGAGGTATTAAACAACTCTAAACCCGCCATTAACCACTTACGTGTGTTTGGGTGTGTTTGTTTTGTATTAATCCCAGGAGAACAAAGAAACAAGTTGGAAGCTAAAAGTGTGAAGAGCATGTTCATTGGATACTCCACAACACAAAAAGGTTACAAATGCTTTGTTCCGGAAACAAGGAAGATTCTAGTCTCAAGGGACGTGAAGTTTGTTGAAACGAAAGGGTTCTATGATGAGAAGAACTGGAAAGAATTGGAGAATCTATCATCCTCATCATCAGACCGAGCTAGCAATTTGAGAAAAATCTTGGAGAACCTTGGATTACATCAGCCAGAAGCTAGTACAAGCACATCTCAATCAAATGAAGAAACTATACCCTTTGATCCTGAGGGAGGCAATAAACAAGAGGATCCAGTAGTGGCTCAACAAGACTCAACAATTCATGATCAAAATGAATCAGAAATTCGCAATGAAGCGGTTCATGATCAAAGTGAAGAGAGTCCGGAAAGTCAAGAAGAAGCTCAAACCTCAGATTCTGACTTTGAAGGGCCAAAACCTCAAGTTCAATATCAAGAAGGGGGTTTAAGGAGAAGTACAAGACAAAGGTTTTGGACCAGAACATTGGAAGCAAACCCGAGTGTACTACAACAACAAGGCAGTTGCTCATCCTATGCAAGCTGTTTGCACTCTAGCTCATTTCCCATTGGAACATCAAGCCTACATGGGCAAGTTAGATGAAGCTGAGATTCCAACAACCTTTGAAGAAGCCAAGGAGCTTAAAGTATGGAGAGATGCTGTTGGTGAAGAAAAGAAAGCTATGGAAATTAACCACACTTGGGATGAAGCTGAACTGCCAAAAGGGAAGAAGGCCGTAAGCTCTAGATGGATCTTCACTATCAAGTATAGAAGTGATGGAGAAATAGAGCGTTACAAGGCTAGGCTGGTGGCTAGAGGATTCACTCAAACCTATGGAGAGGACTACCTTGACACATTTGCACCTGTGGCAAAACTTCATACGGTAAGAGTTATTTTATCCTTAGCTACTAACTTGAAATGGGATCTTTGGCAGATGGACGTCAAGAATGCATTCTTACAAGGGGAACTAGAGAATGAAGTCTACATGACTCCACCACCAGGCTTGGAGGACTCAATTGCACCAGGAAAGGTGTTGAGACTCAAGAAAGCAATCTATGGACTGAAGCAATCTCCTCGAGCATGGTACCACAAGTTGAGTACAACACTCAAGAGTAAAGGCTTCAAGAAGTCCGAGGCAGATCATACACTTTTCACCTTGCAAAGCCAAGAAGGTATTGTAGTCATTCTCATTTATGTGGATGATATTATCATCTCTGGGAATGACAAGGTAGGTATTAAAGATACAAAAGCATATTTAAAATCTGTATTTGATATTAAAGATCTTGGAGAGTTGAAATATTTTCTAGGGATTGAAGTCTATAGGTCCAATGAAGGACTCTTCTTATCCCAAAGGAAGTACACTCTTGATCTATTGGCTGGGGCAGGAAAGCTAGGAGCCAAACCAGCAAAGACTCCCTTAGAAGAAGGATACAAAGTCATACGAGAGGGGGAGCTTGAAGATAAACCTTTTGAAGATGTCAAGCAATATCGGAGAATGGTTGGTAAGTTGATTTATCTTACCATAACTCGTCCTGATTTGTGTTTTGCTGTGAACCAGGTGAGCCAACATATGCAAGCTCCAAAAGTGCATCATTGGAACATGGTGAATCGGATCCTCAAATATCTCAAAGGAGCTCCAGGTCAAGGCATTTGGATGGGTTGCAACAAAAGCACAGAAATTGTGGGTTATTGTGATGCTGACTGGGCTGGAGACAAAACGGATAGAAGATCCACCACTGGGTATTGCACATTCATTGGAGGTAACCTGGTCACTTGGAAGAGCAAGAAACAAAAGGTTGTGTCATGTTCAAGTGCTGAAGCTGAGTATAGAGCAATGAGGAAGCTCACAAATGAGCTAACATGGCTGAAAGCTCTTCTCAAGGATTTGGGCATTGAATCGGCAGATCCAATCATAATGCATTGTGACAACCAAGCTGCTATTCACATTGCGTCCAACTCAGTGTTCCATGAGAGGACAAAGCATATTGAAGTGGATTGTCACAAGGTGCGAGAGATGGTGGAGAAAAGGGTCATTCTTCCATGCTTAATAAGGAGTTCAGAACAATTGGCAGACATTTTTACCAAGGCAGCGAGTTTAAAAGTGTGTGAGTTCATCCATTTAAAGCTTGGACTCATAGATATGTCTCGGCCGTGATTTTCTTAGCCATGGAGTCCACACTCTTTTTCCCTTAGTATGGTTTTGTCCCATGAGGTTTTCCATACTAAGGTTTTTAATGAGGTGGGTCATCATGGTTCCAACCTTAACCTTTGGTTTCTCTACGGTTAAGCTTGAGGGGGAGTGTTGAATAATGAGAGAATACATTAGCTTAAGACCCAAAGAAGAGAAGAGGCCTTATTCAACATATGCAAGCCCATTAAGAAGTCTTCTAGAAGGGTGAAGACTTTGGGTGCACAAGTGGGTGTCTCGGGAAGTGTGAAAAGGAAGAAGATGTGTTTGAATTTCAAATAAGAGATTGGAGGGAAATTGAATGTTGTGAAACCCTTCTTCACCTCCTAATTTCGTGGCTATCCTCTATATATACATGTTGTACACCCTTTGTAACACTCACTCAATTCTAATGGAAACTTCTCTTTATCTCTCATTCTATTGTTTCTCTTTCAAGCACTCTCAAACTCTCTAATCTTCTATTCCGCAAATTCAACAGATTGAGATTGTTGATTGCCCTTTTTACTTCGAAGACCCGGGTCAAGTTGGAGATGTTCCCATAGACATTCTTTAGTGTATCCTAAAGCTCCTTTGCAGTGTCACAATAGGAGTATGCCTCTAGGATTGATGGGTCTAGTGAGTTTTGAAGGAGACCCAAAACCGTTTGGTCTTCTTGAAACCATTTGATTTCCTCCTCGGTCTTGGTCTCATTTTCTTCATCTTGTGTGTCTTCTTTAGGGTTTTGTGTGATCTCAATGTGTCTCCACAAACCTCTTCCACACAAAGCAGTCTTAGTTGTTCTTGCCCACAGCAAGTAATTATTCCCTTTGAGGGTAACCGGAATGATCATGGTTTTTTAGATTTTCCATGATTTTCTTGGTGTTTAATCACAAAGCTAGCAATTTTCTCAGCTCAGCACCAATGGATTTGAGGAATTTCTCTCAGAGAGAAATGAGGCTAGCAACGTGAAAGGAAGAAAATGAAGTGAAAATCACAAAGCTAGCAACTTTCTCAACTCCGCACCAATGGATTTGAGGAATTTCTCTCAGAGAGAAATGAAGCTAGCAGCGTGAGAAAGGAGAAAATAAAGAAGAAAAACGTGGAGAATGAGTAGAAATGACAAGAACTGATGGAGAAATGATGGAGAAATGATGGAGAATGATGGAGAATGATGGAGAATAAAGCAGAATAGATAGGAGCAAGATCAATGCTCTGATACCATGTTAGATTTTTAGAGATTATAAATGAGAGCTTTTGAGATAAACTAGAAGAAACACCATAGTAGAATATTAGAGAAGAATTTCTTATTGATCTTTGTGAAATACATAGCATATTTATAGGAGAATTACAAGGAAACCTAGGTTTAACTTTAATTTGAACTAGCCAATAGGAGTGTAGTCTTTGGGCGTCCTTGACCATGCCAGCCTGTTTCCAGCCCCTTCCTTGACCAAATGGATAAGAAGGAAGACCAAGGACAAGGTGCCAATGCATCTGGACACTCAAGTGGCTTGGTGCATGGTCCAAACGTTTCCAAGCTTCTAGAATACTCTCGAAGGCTTCCTCAAATGTTCCGGAGGCTCGCTAAGGTTGTACGGTCTTGTACGGCCTTGTACGGATCCGTACGGACTTGTACGGATCCGTACGGACTTGTACGGACACCCAAATCCATTCATCTTCCCTAATCTCCCTTGATGATAAGCTTGATTAATAAGTCTCCTTTTGTGTTTCCTTCTCCAAGAACCCTTCCGGTCTTAATATCCTGAAAATGGAAACTATTAGGCCCAAAGATAGCATAAGCATCAAGATCAGTAGTAGCTCTCTTAACCGATTCAAGATTCGAAGTGAAAGATGGCATGTAGAAAGCTTGAGATTCTTTGTCAAATAGTCTTAAACTTCCTATCCCTTTAACCGGTATTTTATCACCATTAGCAATCACTACATTTCCACTAGCAGTTTTAATGTTACTAATCAAATTTGGATTACTAATCATGTGATGAGAAGCTCCAGAATCAATAACAAGAGAACTGCTAGTTTTAGTAGGTTTAGTAGCAAAGTAGGTGATACCGGACTCCTTTAGTGCAGCAATGGATCGAATGAGTGCCTTTAGGTCTGACTTGCGCACCACGTCATTCGAGTATGCTACCATGGCCATCTTATCTCCTTGCTTTGATTTTTCGGTTTGAGGTTGTTTGGTTGCGGTTGAGGAGCTTGGCGCTTCTTGTGCTTGATGAGCTTGAAACTTCCTTGGTTTGAACTCCCTTGGTTGCCAATCTTTGGGCTTGAGATGTGGATGAAGGATCCAGCAATCCTCCCTTGTATGACCATCTTTCTTGCAATGATCGCATGTTTTCCTATTCTTGCCTTTGTAGCCATGTCTTGGTTGGTAATTACCTTTATTAGCCGTTGGGAGTTCTTGTTCTCTACTAAAGAGACCAAAGGACCCTTGTTCCTTTTGAATTTGTGCACAAACTTCATCGAGGCTAGGGAGCTTCTCCGATCTCAAGATGTGTTTTATGAGGTCATTAAATGCCGGATTGAGTGTGAGAAGTAAACCAAAGACTTTATCTTGTTCTCTCCTTTCTTCAATGATTGAAAAATCCTTAGTGCTTGGACGTAACATCTCTAATTCAGCCCAAAGAGATCTAAATTTCCCAAAGTGTTGAGTAAATTCTAGATCCTCTTGGTTGAGATTGTTGATTGCTCTTTTCACTTCAAAGACCCGGGTCAAGTTGGAGACGTTCCCGTAAACATTCTTTAATGTATCCCACAGCTCCTTTGCCATGTCACAATAGGAGTATGCCTCTAGGATTGATGTGTCTAGTGAGTTTTGAAGGAGACCCAACACCGTTTGGTCCTCTTGAAACCATTTGATATCCTCCTCGGTCTTGGTCTCATTTTCTTCATCTTGTGTGTCTTCTTTTGGGTTTTGTGTGATCTCAATGTGTCTCCATAAACCTCTTCCACACAAAGCAGTCTTTGTTGTTCTTGCCCACAGCAAGTAATTGATCCCTTTGAGTGTAACCGGAATGATCATGGTTTTTAGATTTTCCATGATCTTCTTGGTGTTTAATCACAAAGCTAGTAACTTTCTCAACTTAGCACCAATGGATTTGAGGAATTTCTCTCAGAGAGAAATGAAGCTGGCAACGTGAAAGGAAGAAAAAGAAGTGAAAATCACAAAGCTAGCAACTTTCTCAACTCAGCACCAATGGATTTGAGGAATTTCTCTCAGAGAGAAATGAAGCTAGCAGTGTGAGAAAGGAGAAAATAAAGAATAAAAGGTTGGAGAATGACTAGAAATGACAAGAACTGATGAAGAACTGATGGAGAAATGATGGAGAAATGATGGAGAATGATGGAGAAATGATGGAGAATAATGGAGAATAACTAAGAATAAAGCGGAATAGATAGGAGCAAGATCAAAGCTCTGATACCATGTAAGATTTTAGAGATTATAAATGAGAGATTTTGAGATAAATTAGAAGGAAAACCATAGTAGAACATTAGAGAAGAATTTCTTATTGATCTTTGTGAATTACATAGCATATTTATAGGAGAATTACAAGGGAACCTAGGTTTAACTTTAATTTGAACCAGCCAATAGGAGAGTAGTCTTGGGAACGCCCTTGACCATGCCAGCCTGGTTGCACCCCTTCCTTGACCAAATGGATAAGAAGGAAGACCAAGGACAAGCCTCAATGCACCTGGACGCTCTAGTGACTTGGTGCATGATCTGAACATTGCCAAGCTTCTAGAAGACTCTAGAAGACTCTCCAAGACTTCCTTAAACGTTCCGGAGGCTCCCTTAGGTCGTACGGTCTTGTACGGCCTTGTACGGATCCGTACGGACACCCAAATCCAATCATCTTCCCTAAGCTCCCTTGATGATATGCTTGATTAATAAATAGGAGTCTTTGTAGGCCATCCTCCAAGCTTTCCAGTCTCGGTTAAGAGATCCAGAGCATACTTCCTTTGAGAGATAAACATCCCTTCCTCCGACCTCATCATTTCAATTCCAAGGAAATATTTTAGCTCCTCTAAATCATTTGACATAAAGGATTTAGGGGAGCTAAAATATTTCCTTGGTCCTAAGAATGCCCTCTTCATCATTACCAGTGATTATGATGTCATCAACATAAATTAAAATCACTATGATCCCCTTTTCTCCTCGTTTGGTGAATAGAGAGTGATCAGCTTCTGATTTTGTAAAATTCTCCTCTTCAAGGCAGCCACTTAATCTTTGGTACCAAGCTCTCGGGGACTGCTTGAGACCATAAATTGCCTTTCTTAGTTTACATATTTGGCCTTGCTTCTGGTCATATCCTTGAGGAGCCACCATGTAAACTTCTTCTTCTAAGTCTCCTTGCAATAATGCATTTCTTACGTCCATTTGCCACAGCCCCCATGAGAGATTTATGGCAATCGACAAAAGAACTCGGACTGAGTGAAGTTTGGCAACCGGTGCAAATATCTCGGTGTAGTCTTCCCCGTAGACTTGTGTATACCCCTTAGCCACCAGCCGAGCTTTGTACCTCTCTATCTCTCCTGTGCTCTTGTACTTAATCGTATAGACCCATCTACAGCCCACGGTTTTCTTTCCCTTAGGCAACTCCATCATGCTCCAAGTATTATTTCTAATCATTGAGGCAATTTCTTCTTCCATTGCCTCAACCCAAACTTTGCTTTTACAAGTTTCTTCATAGGTTGTTGGTACATGCTCATCAATTGCACTAAAAAATGCTTGATCCTTATCCGGTAAATGAATTGTAGAATAATATGCTTCAATAGGATACCTTATGGTTGTAACGACTAGATTTTCTTCTTGTGAGTTGTGTTGCTTAGTAGATGAGGGAGGGATGCTGTCGCCTATAGGATCAGGGTCAAAGCCTGCTGTACGCCCAGAACATCCCCTACTCACACTAAACAACGCCTCAGTCCTTGTGTTGTCTTGTTGAACCATAGATAGACCATTCAAGTAAACCCTTGTATTTTTCTAATTTTCCGGATCAAATTTTCTCCTCTGACTCCTTCTTAAGATAGGTTTTGGGGCTTGGGTTTCTTCACCCTCCTCATGCATCAGACCTTCCTCAGGTTCTATAGTCACTTCTTCTCCTTCTTGTTGATTTTTAGTATCACTTTATTCTCCAAGAGCTGAATCACTTTCCTCGGAGATTTGAGACTCGTTTCTGTCTTCTTTTACTTCATCTTCACTCCTATTAAAAGAAGTTTCCAAGTCGTTTGTGCCTCTTCTCTGTCCATCTTCACTCACTAAAATGCTCCTTAGTACTTGTGCCTTATCCAGACTTGAACTAACAATCTCTTCAAGGTCTTCCCAACTCTCACTTTGAAAATATCCCTTCTCCTCTTCAAATTGGACTTCTCTTGACACATGAATCTTTTTAGTTTCTGGATTATAACACTTATACCCCTTTTGGGTACTTGAGTATCCAACAAAGACACATCTCATACTTTTAGGCTCCAGCTTGCTTCTTTGTGACTCGGGGATAAGCACATAACACTTACTTCCAAATACTCGGAGATGATTGATGTTAGGCTTTACTCCATTAAGCACCTCATATGGAGACTTGTTGTTGTAGATTTTAGAGAGTAGAATCAAGAATTAAGAGAAATTAGAGAATGATTTTTAATCTCTTAATTTTATTTCTTCTAAGCCATTTACAAGATATAGGCGAGCTAAATGAGAGAGAGTTACAGCCAATGCAATGAAATATCCACAAGGTAAATTACTAATCTCTACTTAGCCTAAAATGGCAAAACATGCTTGGGGGGGACTTCCAAGTTTGCTCCTTTAGGCTGAGCGTTAGGGGCTGGCAACTGTCCACTGGTTCTTAGCATGGTTCATCTCAAGTCTTTGACTTTCAGACCTGGTCTTGTTTCAACCGAAATCCTTTGCCTCCAATTCCTTTCCAACAGCTAGTTTCCTCTTCTCTTTTGCATTTGTCTAGCCTTCCCACACACACTATCTTTTCGTTTTCTTCAACACTCCCCCTCAAGGCTGGCTGGTAGGGATCTATTAAGCCAACCTTGGACTGTATATAGTTGCTGACTAGAGATGTGGTTGCCTTGGTGAAGATATCTGCCACTTGTTCTTCATTCTTGATGAACCTTGGAATCACAACTCCTCCTTGAATTTTTTCTCGAACAAAATGACAGTCTATCTCAATGTGTTTTGTTCGCTCACGAAAAACTGGATTGGAGGCAATGTGTATGGCTGCTTGGTTATCACAATAAAGAGTGGTTGGTTTATCCTCATGTATTCCCAGATCTCTAAGCAAAGCTTTCAACCAGATCAACTCTTTTGTTACTTCTTTCATTGCCCGGTACTCTGCCTCAGCACTTGATAAGGCTGTTACCTTTTGTTTCTTACTTCTCCAAGTCACTAGATTACCTCCAACGAATGTGCAATATCCAGTAGTGGACTTCCTATCCATTTTATCACCCCCCCAATCTGCATCACAGTAGCCTACCAGCTCTGTGTTTCTACAACACTTAAGCCACACTCCCTTCCCGGGACTCCCTTTGAGATACCTTAGTATTCTTTCTACCATATTCCAATGATGCACTCTTGGGGCTTGCATATGTTGACTCACACGATTCACTGCAAATATAATATCAGGACGTGTGATAGTCAAGTAGATTAATTTTCCCACTAGCCTTTGGTATTGTTTCACATCAGCCCATAGCTCCCCCTCAGGTACATCTTGGTACCCATCTTTAATAGGAGTCTTTGCAGGCCTTCCTCCAAGCTTTCCAGTCTCGGTTAAGAGATCCAGAGCATACTTCCTTTGAGAGATAAACATCCCTTCCTCCGACCTCATCATTTCAATTCCAAGAAAATATTTTAGCTCCCCTAAATCCTTAATGTCAAATGATTTTTTCAAGATTTCCTTGGTCCTAAGAATGCCCTCTTCATCATTACCAGTGATTATGATGTCATCAACATAAATCAAAATCACTATGATCCCCTTTACTCCTCGTTTGGTGAATAGAGAGTGATCAGCTTCTGATTTTGTAAAATTCTCCTCTTCAAGTCAGCCACTTAATCTTTGGTACCAAGCTCTCGGGGACTGCTTGAGACCATAAATTGCCTTTCTTAGTTTACATACTTGGCCTTGCTTCTGGTCTTATCCTTGAGGAGCCACCATGTAAACTTCTTCTTCTAAGTCTCCTTGCAAAAATGCATTTCTTACGTCCATTTACCACAGCCCCCATGAGAGATTTATGGCAATCGACAAAAGAACTCGGACTGAGTGAATTTGGCAACCGGTGCAAATGTCTCGGTGTAGTCTTCCCCGTGGACTTGTGTATACCCCTTAGCCACCAGCCAAGCTTTGTACCTCTCTATCTCTCCTGTGCTCTTGTACTTAATCGTATAGACCCATCTACAGCCCACGGTTTTCTTTCCCTTAGGCAACTCCATCATGCTCCAAGTATTATTTCTGATCATGGAGGCAATTTCTTCTTCCATTGCCTCAACTGAAACTTTGCTTTTACAAGCTTCTTCATTGGTTGTTGGTACTTGCTCATCAATTGCACTAAAAAATGCTTGATCCTTATCCGGTAAATGAATTGTAGAATAATATGCTTCAATAGGATACCTTATGGTTGTAACGGCTAGATTTTCTTCTTGTGAGTTGTGTTGCTTAGTAGATGAGGGAGGGATGCTATCGCCTATAGGATCAGGGTCAAAGCCTGCCGTACGCCCAGAACATCCCCTACTCACACTAAACAACGCCTCAGTCCTTGTGTTGTCTTGTTGAACCATAGATAGACCATTCAAGTAAACCCTTGTATTTTTCAGATTTTCTGGATCAAATTTTCTCCTCTGACTCCTTCTTAAGATAGGTTATGGGGCTTGGGTTTCTTCACCCTCCTCATGCATCAGACCTTCCTCAGGGTCTATGGTCACTTCTTCTCCTTCTGGTTGATTTTTAATATCACTTGATTCTCCAAGAGCTGAATCACTTTCCTCGGAGATTTGAGACTCGTTTCTGTCTTCTTTTACTTCATCTTCACTCCTATTAAAAGAAGTTTCCAAGTCATTCGTGCCTCTTCTCTGTCCATCTTCACTCACTAAAATGCTCCTTAGTACTTGTGCCCTATCCAGACTTGAACTAATAATCTCTTCAAGGTCTTTCCAACTCTCACTTTGAAAATATCCATTCTCCTCTTCAAATTGGACTTCTCTTGACACATGAATCCTTTTAGTTTCTGGATTATAACACTTATACCCCTTTTGGGTACTTGAGTATCCAACAAAAACACATCTCATACTTTTAGGCTCCAACTTGCTTCTTTGTGACTCGGGGATAAGCACATAACACTTACTTCCAAATACTCGGAGATAATTGATGTTAGGCTTTACTCCATTAAGCACCTCATATGGAGACTTGTTGTTTAGGTTTGGTGTTGGTAACCGATTTATGACATAACAAGCTGTCATTATGGCATAACAAGCTGTCATTATGGCATCTCCCCAAAAGCTTTTTGGAACTTTCCGATCAAACAGCATGCTTCTAGCTACCTCCAACAAATGCCTATTCTTCCTTTCCGATACTCCGTTTTGCTGAGGAGTATAAGCACATGAGGTTTGGTGCACTATTCCCTTTTCTTCCATAAAATTCTTGAACTGATTACTTAGGTATTCTCCCCCATTATCACTTCTGAGAATTTTGATCTTGGTTCCAAATTGTATTTTGACATACTTGTAGAATTTCGCAAAGGATTCAAATACTTGGCTCTTGGAACTCATGAGTGTCACCCACGTATACTTGGACTTTTCATCAATAAAAGAGACCAAATACTTATATTGATCTTTGGAGATACATGGAGCTATCCATACATCAGAGTGGATAAAACACTTAGCATACTTAGTTGTGGAATCCGGAAAACTACTTCTACATTGCTTGCCTAACACACAAGCTTCACATCCTTTATTCTCTTTGGTGATATTGGGCAAGATCATGCTGAGCACCTTGTTGCTTGGGTGACCTAGCCGTGAGTGCCATAAAGATCTTGAACCAACTTCACTCAGACCACAAGACTTCACTACATCTTGCTCCTCTTTATTTAAAACATACAGCCCACCTTTAACTCTCCTTCTCCAATCACTTCCATAGTATTATTGTCCTGAAACTGAACTTCATTAGATCTAAAAATAACTTTACAATTCAGGTCTTGAGTAGCCTTGTGAACCGACAACAGATTGGTGGTTAATTCGGAAACAAACAAAGCCTTAGTGTTTTTTGTAAATAATTCCAAATCACCAATTCCTTCTATGGGGACTTCTTTACCATTAGCTATCCTAACTGTTCCACCATGAGGTTTTATATCCGCTAACAAACCTCCATCTCTAATCATATGGTGACTTGTACCTGAGTCTACAATAACCTTTCTATCAAGTTTAGAAGCTATGTAACTCTTACCAGAATCAGCTAGCTTGGAGATGCTTTTGATGAGGGCTTCCAGGTCCGATTTCCTCACTAAGCCATCATCTCCTACACTTGTACTTCCAGCAAAAATCCTTGTTCCCTGACCAATTCCTTGGTTATTTCCTCTCAGCCTTGTTGGCTTCAAATGTGGGTGAAGGGTCCAGCACTTTTCCTTTGTGTGCCCTCTCATCTTGCAATGCTCACATTCCAAGTTCCTCCTTTCACCATAGCTTTGGTTTCTTTGCGCCACATGCGCTATCTCACTTGTTGGCTTGAATAAGCCTCTAGCTCCCTCTTCTTTTTGAATCAGTTGACATACTTCATTTAGAGTTGGAAGTTTGTTAAACCTCAAAATATGCTGAATGAGGCTCTTGTACGAATTATTGAGTGTGAGCAATAATCCAAATATTTGGTCTTGCTCTTATTGAATTTGCGGAATAGAAGATTGGAGAGTGTTTGCAAGAGAAACAAGAGAATGAGAGATAAAGAGAAGTTTCCATTAGAATGAATTTGAGGTTACAGCAAGAGATACATTATATAGAAGTGAAACTCGACTTGTATGAAGGAGAAGTAGTCTCCAACGGTCTAATTGAGTTTGAAATTCAAAATCATCTCCTTCCTTTTCACGGAGCCCAAGGAAGCTCTCCAACAACTCTTTTCTTGCTTCTTTGCACTTTAAGTTAACCTTCTTATGATCATTTTCTTCTTTATTCAACACTCCCCCTCAAGCTTAACCGTAGAGATAACTAAGTTGAGGTTGGAACCATGAAAACCCACCTCATTAAAAACCTTATAATGGAAAACCTCATGGGACAAAACCATACTAAGGGAAAAAGAGTGCGGACTTCATAGCTAAGGGGATCATTGCTGAGACATGTCTATGAGTCCAAGCTTTGAATAGATGAACTCACAAACCTTTAAACTCGCTGCCTTAGTAAAAATGTCAGCTAACTTATCTGAACTTCTTGTAAAACATGGAAGGATTACTCCTTTCTCCACCATCTCACTCACCTTGTGACAATCCACTTCAATATGTTTCGTCCTCTCATGAAACACTGAGTTGGATGCAATATGGATTGCAGCTTGGTTGTCATAATGCATTGTAAATGATCTGGTGATTCAATGCCTAGATCTTTGAGCAGAGACTTCAGCCAAGTCAATTCATTTGTGAGCTTCCTCATAGCTCTATATTCAGCTTCAGCGCTTGAACATGACACCACCTTTTGCTTCTTGCTTTTCCAAGTGACCAGGTTGCCTCCAATGAATGTGCAATACCTAGTGGTGGATTTTCTATCCATTTTGTCTCCAGCCCAGTCAGCATCACAATAACCCACAATTTCTGTGCTTTTGTTGCAACCCATCCAAATGCCTTGACCTGGAGCTCCTTTGAGATATTTGAGGATCCGATCCACCATGTTCAAATGATGCACTTTTGGAGCTTGCATATGTTGGCTCACTTGGTTCACAGCAAAGCACAAATCAGGATGAGTAATACTAAGGTAAATCAACTTACCAACCATTCTCCTGTATTGTTTGACATTATCTAATGGTTTGTCTTCAGGCTCCCCCTCTCGTATGACTTTGTATCATTCAATAGTTCAAGAGTGTATTTTCTTTGGGATAAGAAGAGTCCTTCTTTAGACTTACAAACCTCAACCCCTAGAAAGTATTTTAGCTCTCCAAGATCCTTAATATCAAATACAGATTTCAAGAATGTTTTAGTATCTTGAACACTTACCTTGTCATTCCCAGAGATGATTATATCATCCACGTAAATGAGAATGACTACAATACCTTCTTGGCTTTGCAATGTGAAAAGTGTGTGATCTGCTTCTGACTTCTTGAAGCCTCTACTCTTGAGTGTTGTACTCAGCTTGTGGTACCATGCTCGAGGAGATTGCTTCAGTCCATAAATGGCATTCTTGAGTCTTAGCACCTTTCCTGGTGCAATTGAGTCCTCCAAGCCAGGTGGTGGAGTCATTTATACTTCATCCTCTTGTTCTCCTTGTAAGAATGCATTCTTGACATCTATCAGCAATAGATCCCATTCTAAGTTAGTAGCTAACGATAAAATTACTCTTACCGTATGAAGTTTGGCCACCGGAGCAAATGTGTCAAGGTAGTCCTCTCCATAGGTTTAAGTGAATCCTCTAGCCACCAGCCTAGCCTTGTAACGCTCTATTTCTCCATCACTTCTAAACTTGATAGTGAAGATCCATCTAGAGCTTACAACCTTCTTTCCTTTTGGAAGTTCTGCTTCATACCAAGTGTTGTTGATTTCCATAGCCCTTTTTTCTTCTCCACTGCATCTCTCCATACTTTGTGTTTCTTGGCTTCTTCATAGTTTGTTGGAATCTCAGCTTTATCCATCTTGCCAATGTATACTTGATGTTCTAGTGGGAAGTGAGCTAGAGTGCAAACAGCTTGAATTGGATGCGCAACTGCCTTGTTGTTGTAATACACCCGGGTTTGCTTCCAATGTTCTGGGCCAAACCTTTGTCTTGTACTTCTCCTTAAGGGTACTTCTTGAGCTTGCTCTTCTTCTTGAATTTCTGGACCCGCTTCATTTTGATCATAAACCGCTTCATTTTGAACTGCTGATTCACTTTGATCATGAATTGCTGAGTCTTCTTGTGGTGCCAAGATTGGCTCCTCTTCTTCATTGCATTCGTCATGATCAAGGGGAATAGCTTCTTCAACTTGATGTAATGTGCTTATGCTATTTTTGTGTTGATGCAGTCCAATACTTTTCAAGATCCTCATTAAGTTTGTTGCTCGGTCTGATGGTGAGGATGATAGATTCTTCAATTCTTCCCAGTTCTTCTCACCATAGAATCCCTTGGTTTCCACAGACTTCACATCCCTTGAGACTAGAACCTTTCTTGAGTCTGGAACATAGCATTTGTAACCCTTTTGTGTTGTGAAGTACCCAATGAACATACTCTTCACACTCTTAGCATCCAGCTTGTTGCGTTGTTCTCCTGGGATTAAAACAAAGCACACACAACCAAACACACGTAAGTGGTTAATGGAGGGTTTAGTGTTGTTTAATACCTCAAACGGAGAATAATCTTGTAGGATTTTTGTAGGCGTTCTGTTGATTAAGTAACATGCTAAAACCACAGCATCCCCCCAAAACTTCTTTGGAACATTGGTGTGGAACATCATAGACCGGGACACCTCCATCAAATGCCTATTCTTTCTTTCAGCTACTCCATTTTGTTGAGGAGTGTATGAGCAGCTTGTTTGATGGATTATCCCATGTTTTGCTAAGTGTTGTTTGAAAGCATGGCTTGTGTATTCTCCACCATTATTGTAAGATTTTAGAGATTATAAATGAGAGATTTTGAGATAAACTAGAAGGAAAACCATAGTAGAACATTAGAGAAGAATTTCTTATTGATCTTTGTGAATTACATAGCATATTTATAGGAGAATTACAAGGGAACCTAGGTTTAACTTTAATTTGAACCAGCCAATAAGAGAGTAGTCTTGGGAGCGCCCTTGACCATGCCAGCCTGTTCCAGCCTGGTTCCAGCCCTTCCTTGACCAAATGGATAAGAAGGAAGACCAAGGACAAGCCCCAATGCACATGGACGCTCTAGTGACTTGGTGCATGATCCGAACATTGCCCAGCTTCTAGAAGACTCTAGAAGACTCTTGAAGACTCTCCAAGACTTTCTTAAACGTTCCGGAGGCTCCCTTAGGTCGTACGGTCTTGTACGGCCTTGTACGGATCCGTACGGACTTGTACGGACTTGTACGGATCCGTACGGACTTGTACGGACTTGTACGGACACCGAAATCCAACCATCTTCCCTAAGCTCCCTTGATGATATGCTTGATTAATACTCCCCCTCAAACTTAGCCGGAGTGTCGGAATGAAGGCTAAGTTTGGGAACCGGGACTACCACCTCATTAAAAACCTTACCAAGGAAAACCCAGTGGGACAAAACCTCGGTAAGGGAAAAAGAGTGTGGTCTTCCCGAAACAGGCAAGTATTATCAAGGATGAGTAAGGTCTACTAACCCAAGTTTGCTATGGATGTGGTTGCAAACTTTGAGGCTAGCAGCCTTGGTGAAGATGTCAGCCAGCTGGTTTTCACTCTTGGTGTAGCATGGAAGTATCACTCCTTCTATGATCTTCTCTCTAACCTTGTGGCAGTCGATCTCAATGTGCTTGGTCCTCTCGTGAAATACCGGATTCGTTGCTATATGAATGACTGCCTGATTGTCACAATGCATCGTGATAGGACTTGAAGTTTCTATGCCGAGATCTTTGAGAAGTGCTTTCAACCAAACTAATTCATTTGTCAGCTTCCTCATTGCTCTATATTCTGACTCTGCACTCGAGCATGATACAACCTTCTGCTTCTTAGACTTCCAGGTCACTAGATTGCCTCCAATGAAAGTACAGTAGCCAGTTGTGGACTTTCTATCCATAGTGTCTCCAGCATAGTCTGCATCACAATATCCAACTATCTCAGTGTTGCCATTCTTCCCCATCTAGATTCCTTGGCCTGGTGATCCTTTGATGTATCTCAATATTCTTTCCACCATGTTCCAATGATGCACGGTTGGTTCCTTCATATGTTGGCTAACCTGATTCACAGCAAAACATAAGTCAGGTCGTGTAATAGTCAAGTAGATGAGCTTACCAACTAGGCGCCGATATTGTGCTGGGTCTTCAAATGGCTTGTCAAGCAGATCATCTTCTTTCTCCCCCTTTCTCTTGACCTTGTAGCCATCTTCAAGTGGAGTCTTAGCTGGTTTGGATCCTACCTTTCCTGTCTCCTGCAATAAATCAAAAGAATATTTCCTTTGTGATAGAAATAGGCCTTCCGTGGATCGGCATATCTCTATCCCTAGGAAATACTTGAGTTCTCCCAAGTCCTTGATATCAAAAACAGACTTAAGGAAGGATTTGGTTTCTTGAACCCCAACTTGATCACTACCTGAGATGATCAAGTCATCCACATAAACCAATACCACAATAAGCCCACGGGAGTTCTGGTGAGTGAACAAGGTTTGGTCGGCTTCTGACCGGCTAAATCCTCGAGCAACAAGAGTGAAGCTCAGTTTATGATACCAGGCCCTCGGTGATTGCTTTAGTCCATAAATTGCCTTTCTTAACCTTAAGACTTTTCCGGGGCTGATTGTGTGCTCTAATCCGGGTGGTGGAGTCATGTACACTTCTTCTTCCAATTCTCCTTGAAGAAAGGCGTTCTTCACGTCCATTTGCCATAGATCCCATGATAGATTTGTGGCTAAGGACAAGATAACCCTAACTGTGTGAAGCTTTGCCACTGGCGCAAAAGTTATTAATCAAGCTTATCATCAAGGGAGCTTAGGGAAGATGGTTGGATTTGGGTGTCCGTACAAGTCCGTACGGATCCGTACAAGTCCGTACAAGTCCGTACGGATCCGTACAAGGCCGTACAAGACCGTACAACCTTAGCGAGCCTCCGGAACATTTGAGGGAGCCTTCGAGAGTCTTCTAGAAGCTTGGAAACGTTTGGACCATGCACCAAGCCACTTGAGTGTCCAGGTGCATTGGCACCTTGTCCTTGGTCTTCCTTCTTATCCATTTGGTCAAGGAAGGGGCTGGAAACAGGCTGGCATGGTCAAGGACGCCCAAAGACTACACTCCTATTGGCTGGTTCAAATTAAAGTTAAACCTAGGTTCCCTTGTAATTCTCCTATAAATATGCTATGTATTTCACAAAGATCAATAAGAAATTCTTCTCTAATATTCTACTATGGTGTTTCTTCTAGTTTATCTCAAAAGCTTTCATTTATAATCTCTAAAATCTAACATGGTATCAGAGCATTGATCTTGCTCCTATCTATTCTGCTTTATTCTTGGTTATTCTCCATCATTCTCCATCATTCTCCATCATTTCTCCATCATTTCTCCATCAGTTCTTGTCATTTCTACTCATTCTCCACGTTT
The DNA here is from genome assembly GCA_963922655.1 of Cardamine chenopodiifolia. Taxonomy (NCBI): domain Eukaryota; kingdom Viridiplantae; phylum Streptophyta; class Magnoliopsida; order Brassicales; family Brassicaceae; genus Cardamine; species Cardamine chenopodiifolia. The sequence goes on along the minus strand of OZ000481.1, from coordinate 13,202,137 downwards.
TTCTTCTTTATTTTCTCATTTCTCACGCTGCTAGCTTCATTTCTCTCTGAGAGAAATTCCTCAAATCCATTGGTGCTGAGTTGAGAAAGTTGCTAGCTTTGTGATTTTCACTTCATTTTCTTCCTTTCACGTTGCTAGCCTCATTTCTCTCTGAGAGAAATTCCTCAAATCCATTGGTGCTGAGTTGAGAAAGTTGCTAGCTTTGTGATTAAACACCAAGAAAATCATGGAAAATCTAAAAACCATGATCATTCCGGTTACCCTCAAAGGGAATAATTACTTGCTGTGGGCAAGAACAACTAAGACTGCTTTGTGTGGAAGAGGTTTGTGGAGACACATTGAGATCACACAAAACCCTAAAGAAGACACACAAGATGAAGAAAATGAGACCAAGACCGAGGAGGAAATCAAATGGTTTCAAGAAGACCAAACGGTTTTGGGTCTCCTTCAAAACTCACTAGACCCATCAATCCTAGAGTCATACTCCTATTGTGACACTACAAAGGAGCTTTGGGATACACTAAAGAATGTCTACGGGAACATCTCCAACTTGACCCGGGTCTTCGAAGTAAAAAGGGCAATCAACAATCTCAATCAAGAGGATCTAGAATTTACTCAACACTTTGGGAAATTTAGATCTCTTTGGGCTGAATTAGAGATGTTACGTCCAAGCACAAAGGATTTTTCAATCATTGAAGAAAGAAGAGAACAAGATAAGGTCTTCGGTTTGCTTCTCACACTCAATCCGGCGTTTAACGACCTCATAAAGCATATCTTAAGATCGGAGAAGCTCCCTAGACTTGATGAAGTTTGTGCACAAATTCAAAAGGAACAAGGGTCCTTTGGTCTCTTTAGTGGTAAACAAGAACTCCCAATGGCCAATAAGGGCAATTACCAACCAAATCAAGGCTACAAAGGCAAGAATAGGAAAACATGCGATCATTGCAAGAAGGATGGTCATACAAAGGAGGATTGCTGGATCCTTCATCCACATCTCAAGCCCAAAGATTGGCATCCAAGGGAATTCAAGCCAAGAAAGTTCCAAGCTCATCAAGCACAAGAAACGCCAAGCTCATCAAACTCAACAAAACAACCTCAAACCGAAAGTTTGAAGCAAGGAGATGAGATGGCCATGGTAGCATATTCAAATGACGTGGTGCGCAAGTCAGACTTAGAAGCACTCATTTGATCCATCGCCGCACTAAAGGAGTCCGGTATCACATACTTTGCTACTAAACCTAATAAGACTAGCAATTCTCTTGTTATTGATTCTGGAGCTTCTCATCACATGATTAGTAATCCAAATTTGATTAGTAACATTAAAACTGCTAGTGGAAATGTAGTGATTGCTAATGGTGATAGGATACCGGTTAAAGGAATAGGAAGTTTAAAACTATTTGACAAAGAATCTCAAGCTTTCTACATGCCATCTTTCACTTCGAATCTTGTATCGGTTAAGAGAGCTACTACTGATCTTGATGCTTATGCTATCTTTGGGCCTAATAGTTTCCATTTTCAGGATATTAAAACCGGAAGGGTTCTTGGAGAAGGAAACATAAAAAGAGACTTATACATCTTAGAAGATTCTTCAAGCAATCCTACTTTATCAAGTTTTAATTCATGCATAGCTAGTAGTTCTAATGCAATATGGCACGCTAGATTGGGACATCCTCACTCGCGTGCCTTGGAAATAATATTGCCTAATATTTCGTTTAATAACTCGGTTTGTGAGTCTTGTATTTTAGGAAAACATTGTAAAAGTGTATTTCCTAAGTCCTCTACCATATATGAAAAATGTTTTGATTTGGTCCACTCGGATGTATGGACTTCCCCATGTTTATCAAGAGATAATAATAAGTACTTTGTGACATTCATTGATGAAAAGTCGAAATACACTTGGATCACCTTAATGCCATCTAAAGATAGAGTATTTGACGCTTTCATTAATTTTCAGAACTACATTACTAATCAATTCAAAACAAATGTTAAGGTACTTCGAACGGATAATGGAGGGGAATATACAAGCCACAAATTCAAAGAACACCTAGCTAAGCATGGAATAATCCACCAAACGAGCTGCCCATACACACCTCAACAAAATGGTGTAGCTGAAAGAAAGAATAGACATCTCATGGAAGTAGCTAGAGCTATGATGTTCCATTCCAACTTGCCAAGAAACTTCTGGGGAGATGCAGTCATGACGGCTTGCTATCTTATCAACCGAATTCCAACAAGAGTCCTAAAGGACGTCTCTCCCTTTGAAGTTTTAAATCACAATAAACCCTATATCAATCACTTACGAGTTCTTGGGTGTTTGTGTTTTGTATTTGTCCCAGGTACTCAGAGGGACAAACTAGAAGCCAAAAGCACAAGATGTGTATTCATAGGCTATCTACCACTCAAAAGGGGTATAAGTGCTATGACCCCATCCGGAAGTGTACCCTGGTTTCAAGAGACGTGAAGTTCATAGAAAACCAAGGGTACTTTGACAAGAAACAAAATTGGGATAGCGTTAAAGACCTAGCCCGTTCTCCTTCAGATAGAACCGCCAGCTTAGAGTTCTTACTCAATCATTTGGGAAATCCGGCTCCAAGAGACTCTCATCAAGAGCAACCAGATCATCAGCCACAAGAAGGACCAAATTCTGAAAATAACAGTGAAGAAGAAGCAAACAACTTGGATAATGGTAATCAAGACCAAGCTTATCATGAAGAAGAATCCACTGGAGGAATGGAGCCAATGGTTAGTCAAGACCATGAGAGTGAAGAAATTAGTGCTCCTCAGCTTAGAAGAAGTACAAGGCTGAAGTATGGACCAGATCATTGGAAACAAACAAGGGTCTATTACAACAGCCAAGCCGTGGCTCATCCTCTCCAAGCGGTTTGTTCTCTTGCCCTCTTGCCATCAGAACACAAAGCATTCCTTGGAAAGATTGATCAACACCAAATTCCGAGCTCCTATGAAGAAGCAAAAGAACACAAAGAATGGTTAGCTACTGTGGATGTTGAGATAGGGGCAATGGATAAGAATCATACTTGGGATGAAACTGAGCTTCCAAAGGGAAAGAAGGCAGTAAGTTCCAAGTGGGTATTTACAATCAAATATCAATCTAATGGGGAGATTGAGCGGTACAAAGCCAGATTGGTAGCCAGAGGTTTCACCCAGACATATGGAGCTGATTATACCGATACTTTTGCGCCAGTGGCAAAGCTTCACACAGTTAGGGTCATCTTATCCTTAGCCACAAATCTATCATGGGATCTATGGCAAATGGACGTGAAGAACGCCTTTCTTCAAGGAGAATTGGAAGAAGAAGTGTACATGACTCCACCACCTGGATTAGAACACTCAATCAGCCCCGGAAAAGTCCTAAGGTTAAGAAAGGCAATTTATGGTCTAAAGCAATCACCAAGGGCCTGGTATCATAAACTGAGCTTCACTCTTGTTGCTCGAGGATTTAGCCGGTCAGAAGCCGACCATACCTTGTTCACTCACCAGAGCTCCCGTGGGCTTATTGTGGTATTAGTTTATGTGGATGACTTGATCATCTCAGGTAGTGATCAAGTTGGGATTCAAGAAACCAAATCCTTCCTTAAGTCTGTTTTTTGATATCAAGGACTTGGGAGAGCTTAAGTATTTCCTAGGGATAGAATATACCGATACTCGGAAGGCCTATTTCTATCACAAAGGAAATATTCTCTTGATTTATTGCAGGAGACAAGAAAGCTAGGATCCAAACCAGCTAAGACCCCACTTGAAGATGGCTACAAGGTCAAGAGAAAGGGGGAGAAAGAAGATGATCCGCTTGACAAGCCATTTGAAGACCCAGCACAATATCGACGCCTAGTTGGTAAGCTCATCTATTTGACTATTACACGGCCTGACTTATGTTTTGCTATGAATTAGGTTAGCCAACATATGAAGGAACCAACCGTGCATCATTGGAACATGGTGGAAAGAATATTGAGATACATCAAAGGTTCACCTGGCCAAGGAATTTGGATGGGGAAGAATGGCAACACTGAGATAGTTGGATACTGCGATGCGGACTATGCGGGAGACACTATGGATAGGAAGTCTACAACTGGCTACTATACTTTCATTGGAGGCAATCTAGTAACTTGGAAGTCTAAGAAGCAGAAGGTTGTGTCATGCTCAAGTGCGGAGTCAGAATATAGAGCAATGAGGAAGCTGACAAATGAATTAGTTTGGTTGAAGGCTCTTCTCAAGGATCTTTGCATAGAAACTTCAAGTCCCATCACAATGCATTGTGACAATCAGGCAGCCATTCATATAGAACCCAATCCAGTATTTCACGAGAGGACCAAGCACATTGAGATTGACTGCCACAAAGTTAGAGAGAAGATCATAGAAGGAGTGATACTTCCATGTTACACCAAGAGTGAAGACCAGTTGGCTGACATCTTCACCAAGGCTGCTAGCCTCAAAGTTTGCAACCACATCCACAGCAAACTTGGGTTAGTATACCTTACTCATCCTTGATAATACTTGCCTGTTCCGGGAAGACCACACTCTTTTTCCCTTACCAAGGTTTTGTCCCACTGGGTTTTCCTTGGTAAGGTTTTTAATGAGGTGGTAGTCCCGGTTCCCAAACTTAGCCTTCATTCCAACACTCTGGCTAAGTTTGAGGGGGAGTATTAATCAAGCTTATCATCAAGGGAGCTTAGGGAAGATGGTTGGATTTGGGTGTCCGTACAAGTCTGTACGGATCCGTACAAGTCCGTACGGATCCATACAAGTCCGTACAAGTCCGTACGGATCCGTACAAGTCCGTACGGATCCGTACAAGGCCGTACAAGACCGTACAACCTTAGCGAGCCTCCGGAACATTTGAGGAAGCCTTCGAGAGTCTTCTAGAAGCTTGGAAACGTTTGGACCATGCACCAAGCCACTTGAGTGTCCAGGTGCATTGGCACCTTGTTCTTGGTCTTCCTTCTTATCCATTTGGTCAAGGAAGGGGCTGGAAACAGGCTGGCATGGTCAAGGACGCCCAAAGACTACACTCCTATTGGGTGGTTCAAATTAAAGTTAAACCTAGGTTCCCTTGTAATTCTCCTATAAATATGCTATGTATTTCACAAAGATCAATAAGAAATTCTTCTCTAATATTCTACTATGGTGTTTCTTCTAGTTTATCTCAAAAGCTCTCATTTATAATCTCTAAAATCTAACAAAAGTATCGGTATAATCAGCTCCATATGTCTGGGTGAAACCTCTAGCTACCAATCTGGCTTTGTACCGCTCAATCTCCCCATTAGATTGATATTTTATTGTAAATACCCACTTGGAACTTACTGCCTTCTTTCCCTTTGGAAGCTCCATTTCATCCCAAGTATGATTCTTATCCATTTCTCCTATCTCAGCATCCACAGCAGCTAACCATTCTTTGTGTTCTTTTGCTTCTTCATAGGAGCTCGGAATTTGGTGTTGATCAATCTTCCCAAGGAATGCTTGGTGTTCTGATGGCAAGAGGGCAAGAGAACAGACCGCTTGGAGAGGATGAGCCACGGCTTGGCTGTTGTAATAGACCCTTGTTTGTTTCCAATGATCTGGTCCATACTTCAGCCTTGTGCTTCTTCTAAGCTGAGGAGCACTAATTTCTTCACTCTCATGGTCTTGACTAACCATTGGCTCCATTCCTCCAGTGACTTCTTCTTCATGATGAGCTTGGTCTTGATTATCATTATCTAAGTTGTTTACTTCCTCTTCATTGTTATTTTCAGAATTTGGTTCTCCTTGCGGTTGCTGCTCCGGTTGCTCTTGATGAAAGTCCCTTGGAGCAGGATTTCCCAGATGATTGAGTAAGAACTCTAAGCTGGCAGCTCTATCTAAAGGAGAGCGGGCTAGATCTTTAACACTATCCCAATTCTGCTTCTTGTCAAAGTATCCTTGGTTTTCTATGAACTTCACGTCTCTTGAACCAGGGTACACTTCCGGATGGGGTCATAACACTTATACCCCTTTTGAGTTGTAGAATAGCCTATGAATACACATCTTGTGCTTTTGGCTTTTAGTTTGTCCCTCTGAGTACCTGGGACAAATACAAAACACAAACATCCAAGAACCCGTAAGTGATTGATAAAGGGTTTATTGTGATTTAAAACTTCAAAGGGAGAGACGTCCTTTAGGACTCTTGTTGGAATTCGGTTGATAAGATAGCAGGCCGTCATGACTGCATCTCCCCAGAAGTTTCTTGGCAGGTTGGAATGGAACATCATGGCTCTAGCTACTTCCATGAGATGCCTATTCTTTCTTTCAGCTACACCATTTTGTTGAGGTGTGTATGGGCAGCTTGTTTGGTGGATTATTCCATGCTTAGCTAAGTGTTCTTTGAATTTGTGGCTTGTATATTCCCCTCCATTATCCGTTCGAAGTACCTTAACATTTGTTTTGAATTGATTAGTAATGTAGTTATGAAAATTAATGAAAGTGTCAAATACTCTATCTTTAGATGGCATTAAGGTGATCCAAGTGTATTTCGACTTTTCATCAATAAATGTCACAAAGTACTTATTATTATCTCTTGATAAACATGGGGAAGTCCATACATCCGAGTGGACCAAATCAAAACATTTTTCATATATGGTAGAGGACTTAGGAAATACACTTTTACAATGTTTTCCTAAAATACAAGACTCACAAACCGAGTTATTAAATGAAATATTAGGCAATATTATTTCCAAGGCACGCGAGTGAGGATGTCCCAATCTAGCGTGCCATATTGCATTAGAACTACTAGTTAAGCATGAATTAAAACTTGATAAAGTAGGATTGCTTGAAGAATCTTCTAAGATGTATAAGTCTCCTTTTGTGTTTCCTTCTCCAAGAACCCTTCCGGTCTTAATATCCAGAAAATGGAAACTATTAGGCCCAAAGATAGCATAAGCATCAAGATCTGTAGTAGCTCTCTTAACCGATATAAGATTCGAAGTAAAAGATGGCATGTAGAAAGCTTGAGATTCTTTGTCAAATAGTCTTAAACTTCCTATCCCTTTAACCGGTATTTTATCACCATTAGCAATCACTACATTTCCACTAGCAGTTTTAATGTTACTAATCAAATTTGGATTACTAATCATGTGATGAGAAGCTCCGGAATCAATAACAAGAGAAGTGCTAGTTTTAGTAGGTTTGGTAGCAAAGTAGGTGATACCGGACTCCTTTAGTGCAGCAATGGATCGAATGAGTGCCTCTAGGTCTGACTTGCGCACCACATCATTCGAGTATGCTACCATGGCCATCTCATCTCCTTGCTTTGAGTTTTCGGTCTGAGGTTGTTTGGTTGCGGTTGAGGAGCTTGGCGCTTCTTGTGCTTAATGAGCTTGAAACTTCCTTGGTTTGAACTCCCTTGGTTGCCAATCTTTGGGCTTGAGATGTGGATGAAGGATCCAGCAATCCTCCCTTGTATGACCATCTTTCTTGCAATGATCGCATGTTTTCCTATTCTTGCCTTTGTAGCCATGACTTGGTTGGTAATTGCCTTTATTAGCCGTTGGGAGTTCTTGTTTTCTACTAAAGAGACCAAAGGACCCTTGTTCCTTTTGAATTTGTGCACAAACTTCATCGAGCCTAGGGAGCTTCTCCGATCTCAAGATGTGTTTTATGAGGTCATTAAATGCCGAATTGAGTGTGAGAAGTAAACCAAAGACCTTATCTTGTTCTCTCCTTTCTTCAATGATTGAAAAATCCTTAGTGCTTGGACGTAACATCTCTAATTCAGCCCAAAGAGATCTAAATTTCCCAAAGTGTTGAGTAAATTCTAGATCCTCTTGGTTGAGATTGTTGATTGCCCTTTTCACTTCAAAGACCCGGGTTAAGTTGGAGACGTTCCCATAAACATTCTTTAATGTATCCCAAAGCTCCTTTGCCGTGTCACAATAGGAGTATGCCTCTAGGATTGATGTGTTTAGTGAGTTTTGAAGGAGACCCAACACCGTTTGGTCTTCTTGAAACCATTTGATTTCCTCCTCGGTCTTGGTCTCATTTTCTTCATCTTGTGTGTCTTTTTTTGGGTTTTGTGTGATCTCAATGTGTCTCCACAAACCTCTTCCACACAAAGCAGTCTTTGTTGTTCTTGCCCACAGCAAGTAATTGATCCCTTTGAGTGTAACCGGAATGATCATGGTTTTTAGATTTTCCATGATCTTCTTGGTGTTTAATCACAAAGCTAGCAACTTTCTCAACTCAGCACCAATGGATTTGAGGAATTTCTCTCAGAGAGAAATGAAGCTAGCAACGTGAAAGGAAGAAAAAGAAGTGAAAATCACAAAGCTAGCAACTTTCTCAACTCAGCACCAATGGATTTGAGGAATTTCTCTCAGAGAGAAATGAAGCTAGCAGCGTGAGAAAGAAGAAAATAAAGAATAAAAGCTTGGAGAATGACTAGAAATGACAAGAACTGATGGAGAACTGATGGAGAACTGATGGAGAAATGATGGAGAAATGATGGAGAATGATGGAGAAATGATGGAGAATAATGGAGAATAACTTAGAATAAAGCGGAATAGATAGGAGCAAGATCAATGCTCTGATACCATGTAAGATTTTAGAGATTATAAATGAGAGATTTTGAGATAAACTAGAAGGAAAACCATAGTAGAATATTAGAGAAGAATTTCTTATTGATCTTTGTGAATTACATAGCATATTTATAGGAGAATTACAAGGGAACCTAGGTTTAACTTTAATTTGAACCAGCCAATAGGAGAGTAGTATTGGGAGCGCCCTTGACCATGCCAGCCTGTTCCAGCCTGGTTCCAGCCCTTCTTTGACCAAATGGATAAGAAGGAAGACCAAGGACAAGCCCCAATGCACCTGGATGCTCTAGTGACTTGGTGCATGATCCGAACATTGCCCAGCTTCTAGAAGACTCTAGAAGACTCTTGAAGACTCTCCAAGACTTCCTTAAACGTTTCGGAGGCTCCCTTAGGTCGTACGGTCTTGTACGGCCTTGTACGGATCCGTACGGACTTGTACGGACTTGTACGGATCCGTACGGACTTGTACGGACTTGTACGGACACCCAAATCCAACCATCTTCCCTAAGCTCCCTTGATGATATGCTTGATTAATAATTATCTGATCTAAAAATTTTAATCTTTGCAATATAATGGTTAGTCACATATGCTTGAAAATTCCTAAATGTTTCTAGTACTCGGTCCTTAGATGGAAGAAGTGTTAGCCAAGTATATTTTGATTTTTCATCTATGAAAGTGACAAAATATTTATGATGTTCTCTAGATTCACACGGTGAGGTCCAAACATCAGAATGAATTAAATCAAAACACTTTTCATAGATAGTTGGAGACTTTGAAAACACAGACTTGCAATGTTTGCCAAGTATACAAGCTTCACATACATCATTTTTAAACGAAATACTAGGTAACAACAGTCCTAATGCTCTAGGGTGAGGATGGCCTAATCTAGCATGCCAAATAGAGTTACTAACATCAGAGGGATTTAAACTAAAGTTACAAGATATATGAGAGGTTGGCCTAGTGTCTTCAAGAACATAAAGATCCTCTTTGGCTACTCTTTTTTCGAGTAGTTTCATAGTCTCAATATCCTGAAAATGTACATCATTAGGCCCAAAGATTGCATAACAATTAAGATCAGATGTAACATTTTTCACTGATAACAAATTAGAAGTAAACTCAGGCATGTAAAAAGCTTTAGAATCTTTACCAAATAACCTAAGATTACCAATTCCTTTAACTGGAACTTTATCTCCATTTGCTATAACCACATCACCTAAAGCCGGTTCTAAGTTGTTCTAAATGAGAATCACTTATCATATGATGTGATGCACCTGAATCTATAATTAATGGCTTTTTGATGTTTTGAGCATGGAGAGAGATACCAGAAATTGTACCAGAATTACCAGCCTCTTTCAAGGCTTTGATGAGGGCCTCAAGATCCGATTTCCTTACTAGCTCATGTTGAGATGACACTAGAGCCCTCATTTCTCCTTCCATAGATTGTGTGGATGGACCAGCGTGATTTCAACAATTTCTTTGGTGAGGTTTACTCTTGGTTCTTTCCACCAGCTTGGTTTGAGATGGGGGTTGAGGATCCAGCATTTTTCTTTTGTATGCCCGTCTTTCTTGCAATGTCCACATATTACATGTGGGTTTGTTACCAGCTTTTTGTTATTGATCAAGAAGACCAGCCAGGCCTTGCAAGACCAAACTAACTCGACCGTGCAAAATCCGGGATTCCCTAAAATATACGGACTTGTACGGATTGTACGGACCGTGCAAAATCCGGGATTCCTCAAAATGTCTCCAAACATCCTAAAAAGAAGAAACAAGAATGTGCAAAACTCGGGATAAAGTATTTTCAGGATTTGGGGATCGTGCAAAACTCGGGTGCAAAAGGACATGGGTATAGCTGGCAATGAATCTAGCCAAAGGAGTGTCCCAATGCAACCTTATCCAACTGGTCAAAGCAAGGAGGGCTGGAGCAAGGCTGGCAATCTTATCCACATGGTCAAAAAGAGCCTCCAAGACTAAACTCTCATTGGCTAGTTTGAATTAAAGCATTCCCATTGGTTGTTGCATTTTTAGAAAACCCTAGATTTTTCTCTATAAATCTAATGCCTCATTATCAATGAAATGTTAAACCCTTTGGGGTCCCATTCTCTCATTCTCCATGAAATCTCTCTCATTTTATTCTCCTTAGTCTTATTTACATGCTTATTCTCTTAGTTCATACTTGCATATTCTCCATGTCATTTACATTATTCTCTCATGCTTAATCTCTCTAATTCTAACATGGTATCAGAGCATTAAGGTCCTTAAATGTCTTCTTAATCTCATTCTTCTTATTCTTTCATTTTCATACACTTTGTTAGCCTCTTTCACTCTGAGAGTTATTCCTCAAAACCATTGGTTCTTGAGTTGTGAAAGTTGCTAACTTATGTTTTTAGTGACAATGAAGAGTAATAAATGGGGCTGTAGTTAAAAGCTACATAATAAGGGAGATTAAAGGCTGCCTTACTTGCTTATTCATGGATTCTTCTAGTGCTTCCATTTTTGGAAATGAATACACTTAGAACCATGATTTGTTGGTGCCTCATTCTATAATCTATTCTTTTTAAGCTCCATTTTCATCTCCAAGTCATTTGTTGATTTTAAAGCTCAAACCACAATTTTTACAAAACTAAAACCTTGGATTGTATTTTTCTTTCTTATGGAATGAAGAGATACGAAAGTCCATTGTATTTTATGTTTTTGAGTTGTTTTTAGTGGTTTGAAGCAATTCAATTAGTGAACCATGATTAAAATTGCTTGATTCTTATGGATTGAAACATATTTAATCATGTTGTATCCGGGTTTTAAAGGTAGAGAACCTTGGTAAAACTTTGCTCTTATGAGTTTAAGTATCAAACCTTGATGAATCTTAATCCTTATTTTATGGGAAGAGAAATTTGGTAAAGCTATGTTTCCATAATCATAAGCATAAAGCCATGTTGAATCCAAGTCCCATTTTTCTTTAAAAGAGAAGAGAACCTTGGTAAAGCTATGTTATTATGAGCATAAGCACAAAGCCTTGATGAATCCAAATCTCTTTGTTTTCAAATTACCAAAGAAAGAGAACCTCGTTGAATCTAAAAGCTAGAGAACCTTGATGAATCCAAATCCTTTGGTAGAAAATCTTGGACTACTTTCAAACATTTTTGAGTCCTAGGTTATTTTTTCAATTTTTCTTAAATATTCTTATTGGATTCAAATCTCTTCTGTACTTGTTTGTTTGGGAAGAGTGTTTTAAGGAATCCTTGTTTGTTATATTTAAGGAAAAAAAAAAAAGGGAGGGTAGTGAACCTTGTTGAATCCGAAGCTAGGGAACCGAGATGGATCCAAATCCTGTTGAATAATGAGAGAATACATTAGCTTAAGACCCAAAGAAGAGAAGAGGTCTTATTCAACATATGCAAGCCCATTAAGAAGTCTTCTAGAAGGGTGAAGACTTTGGGTGCACAAGTGGGTGTCTCGGGAAGTGTGAAAAGGAAGGAGATGTGTTTGAATTTCAAATAAGAGATTGGAGGGAAATTGAATGTTGTGAAACCCTTCTTCACCTCCTAATTTCGTGGCTCTCCTCTATATATACATGTTGTACACCCTTTGTAACACTCACTCAATTCTAATGGAAACTTCTCTTTATCTCTCATTCTATTGTTTCTCTTTCAAGCACTCTCAAACTCTCTAATCTTCTATTCCGCAAATTCAACATGGTATCAGAGCAAGGTTCTTAACTAAATCAAGCTCTTGTTATCCCATTTTCAAATCTCTTCCTTTAAAATTCTGGGAATACTCTTTGTCAATCCTTTTTCACTCTGAGACTTAGTCCTCAAAGTCATTGACTCTTGAGTTGTGAAAAGGCTGAAAAAGTGTATTTCTTGAAGGTTCTCTAAAATTTTCTTTTTCACTCTAAAATTCTGGGAATACTCTTTGTCAATCCTTTTTCACTCTGTGACTTAGTCTTCAAAGTCATTGACTCTTGAGTTGTGAAAAGGCTGGAAAAGTGTATTTCTTGAAGCTTCTCTAATATTTTCTTGAGAAAATCTCTTAATCCTCTGGTTAATAGAATTATCCGGTGAATAAATCTTGAAACACCATGGAAAATTCTAAACCAATTGTTATTCCAGTCATCTTGAAGGGTGTCAACTATTTGTTGTGGTCAAGAATGATAAGAACAACTCTATGTGGTCGTGGGCTTTGGAGCTATGTCTTGAAAGGCCAAGATCCAAAAGATGGAGAAGAAGCCATCGGTAATTATGAAGATAAGTGGTTCCAAGAGGACCAAATGGTGCTCGGAATCATCCAGAACTCTCTTGAAGCATCCATCCTTGAAGCCTACTCCTACTGTGAAAATGCAAAGGAATTGTGGGATACTCTTCAAACCGTGTATGGGAATACTTCAAACTTGAGCAGAATCTATGAAGTCAAGAAGGCTATCAATGATCTAAGCCAAGAAGATTTGGAGTTTACAAAGCACTTTGGCAAATTCAGATCATTGTGGGCTGAACTAGAAATGTTAAGGCCAAGCACGATTGATCCTTTGGTGTTAAATGAGAGGCGCGAACAAGACAAGGTCTTTGGTCTGCTATTGACCTTAAATCCAACTTAAAAGGATCTCATTAAGCACCTCCTTAGGGCAGACAATCTCCCCAGCCTAGATGAAGTGTGCTCCAAGATACAAAAGGAGCAAGGATCTCATGGTCTATTTGGGGGAAAGGGCGAGCTGGTTATGGCTAACAAAGTAGAGCTGGGAGACGCCAACAAAGGATTTTACAAACCGTTGGGATCAAACCAGAACAAGAAAGTGGGATCAAATGCAATTTGTGAGCATTGCAAGAAAGAGGGGCACACAAAAGAAAAATGCTGGAAGCTCCATCCTCATCTAAAACCAAGCTGGTGGAAGGAACCAAGAGCTAATGTCTCCCAAGAAGTGGCTGGGAATCAGGCTGGGACATCCAAGAGGGCTGAAGAAGGAGAAATGAGAGCTTTGGGGCCATATCAACAAGAATCTGAATTTGTGAGGAAATCAGATTTGGAAGCTCTCATCAAAGCCTTGAAAGAGGCTGGTAGGTCTGGTATGGTTTCTGGAAACTCTCTTCATGCTCAAAACATTTCAAAGCCTTTGATTGTAGATTCTGGTGCATCACATCATATGATAAGTGATGCACATCTAATGAATAACATAAAACCGGCTGTAGGTAATGTCATTATAGCAAATGGAGATAGTATTCCAATTGATGGAGTAGGAAATCTTAGGTTATTTGGAAAAGATTCAAACGCTTTCTACATGCCTAAGTTTACTTCAAATTTGTTATCCGTAAAGAAAGTTACATCTGATTTGAATTGTTATGCTATATTTGGTCCTAATGATGTACACTTTCAAGATATTGAGACCATGAATCTACTCGGAAAAGGAGTAGCAAAGGAGGAGCTGTATGTTCTTGAAAATAACAAGCCGGACTCCAATTTATTTTGTAGTTTTAGTCTGAATGTTTCTAATGTTAGTAGTTCAATTTGGCATGCAAGGCTAGGTCATCCGCACTCTAGAGCATTAGAACTATTGTTGCCTAGGATTTCTTTCAAAAATGATGAATGTGAAGCTTGTATACTTGGCAAACATTGTAAATCTGTGTTTTCCAAGTCTCCAACTATCTATGAAAAGTGTTTTGATTTAATTCATTCTGATGTTTGGACCTCACCATGTGAATCTAGAGAACATCATAAATACTTTGTCACCTTTATAGATGAAAAATCAAAATATACATGGCTAACACTTCTTCCATCCAAAGATAGAGTTCTAGAAGCATTTAGAAAATTTCAAGCATATGTGACTAACCATTATAATGCCAAGATTAAAATTTTTAGATCAGATAATGGTGGAGAGTACACAAGCCATGCCTTCAAACAACACTTAGCAAACCATGGATAGTCCATCAAACCAGCTGCCCATACACTCCTCAGCAAAATGGAGTTGCTGAAAGAAAGAATAGGCACTTAATGGAAGTGGCCCGGTCTATGATGTTCCACACAAGTGTTCCCAAGAGATTTTGGGGAGATGCTGTGGTTTCAGCATGCTATTTGATCAACCGAATGCCAACAAAAATTTTGGATGATCACTCTCCATTTGAGGTATTAAACAACTCTAAACCCACCATTAACCACTTACGTGTGTTTGGGTGTGTTTGTTTTGTATTAATCCCAGGAGAACAAAGAAACAAGTTGGAAGCTAAAAGTGTGAAGAGCATGTTCATTGGATACTCCACAACACAAAAAGGTTACAAATGCTTTGTTCCGGAAACAAGGAAGATTCTAGTCTCAAGGGACGTGAAGTTTGTTGAAACGAAAGGGTTCTATGATGAGAAGAACTGGAAAGAATTGGAGAATCTATCATCCTCATCATCAGACCGAGCTAGCAATTTGAGAAAAATCTTGGAGAACCTTGGATTAAAGTGAAGAGAGTCCGGAAAGTCAAGAAGAAGCTCAAACCTCAGATTCTGACTTTGAAGGGCCAGAACCTCAAGTTCAATATCAAGAAGGGGGTTTAAGGAGAAGTACAAGACAAAGGTTTGGACCAGAACATTGGAAGCAAACCCGAGTGTACTACAACAACAAGGCAGTTGCTCATCCCATTCAAGCTGTTTGCACTCTAGCTCATTTCCCATTGGAACATCAAGCCTACATGGGCAAGTTGGATGAAGCTGAGATTCCAACAACCTATGAAGAAGCCAAGGAGCTTAAAGTATGGAGAGATGCTGTTGGTGAAGAAAAGAAAGCTATGGAAATTAACCACACTTGGGATGAAGCTGAACTGCCAAAAGGGAAGAAGGCCGTAAGCTCTAGATGGATCTTCACTATCAAGTATAGAAGTGATGGAGAAATAGAGCGTTACAAGGCTAGGCTGGTGGCTAGAGGATTCACTCAAACCTATGGAGAGGACTACCTTGACACATTTGCACCTGTGGCAAAACTTCATACGGTAAGAGTTATTTTATCCTTAGCTACTAACTTGAAATGGGATCTTTGGCAGATGGACGTCAAGAATGCATTCTTGCAAGGGGAACTAGAGGATGAAGTCTACATGACTCCACCACCAGGCTTGGAGGACTCAATTGCACCAGGAAAGGTGTTGAGACTCAAGAAAGCAATCTATGGACTGAAGCAATCTCCTCGAGCATGGTACCACAAGTTGAGTACAACACTCAAGAGTAAAGGCTTCAAGAAGTCCGAGGCAGATCATACACTTTTCACCTTGCAAAGCCAAGAAGGTATTGTAGTCATTCTCATTTATGTGGATGATATTATCATCTCTGGGAATGACAAGGTAGGTATTAAAGATACAAAAGCATATTTAAAATCTGTATTTGATATTAAAGATCTTGGAGAGTTGAAATATTTTCTAGGGATTGAAGTCTATAGGTCCAATGAAGGACTCTTCTTATCCCAAAGGAAGTACACTCTTGATCTATTGGCTGGGGCAGGAAAGCTAGGAGCCAAACCAGCAAAGACTCCCTTAGAAGAAGGATACAAAGTCATACGAGAGGGGGAGCTTGAAGATAAACCTTTTGAAGATGTCAAGCAATATCGGAGAATGGTTGGTAAGTTGATTTATCTTACCATAACTCGTCCTAATTTGTGTTTTGCTGTGAACCAGGTGAGCCAACATATGCAAGCTCCAAAAGTGCATCATTGGAACATGGTGGATCGGATCCTCAAATATCTCAAAGGAGCTCCAGGTCAAGGCATTTGGATGGGTTGCAACAAAAGCACAGAAATTGTGGGTTATTGTGATGCTGACTGGGCTGGAGACAAAACGGATAGAAGATCCACCACTAGGTATTGCACATTCATTGGAGGTAACCTGGTCACTTGGAAGAGCAAGAAACAAAAGGTTGTGTCATGTTCAAGTGCTGAAGCTGAGTATAGAGCAATGAGGAAGCTCACAAATGAGCTAACATGGCTGAAAGCTCTTCTCAAGGATTTGGGCATTGAATCGGCAGATCCAATCACAATGCATTGTGACAACCAAGCTGCTATTCACATTGCGTCCAACTCAGTGTTCCATGAGAGGACAAAGCATATTGAAGTGGATTGTCACAAGGTGCGAGAGATGGTGGAGAAAAGGGTCATTCTTCCATGCTTTACAAGGAGTTCAGAACAATTGGCAGACATTTTTACCAAGGCAGCGAGTTTAAAAGTGTGTGAGTTCATCCATTCAAAGCTTGGACTCATAGATATGTCTCGGCCGTGATTTCCTTAGCCATGGAGTCCACACTCTTTTTCCCTTAGTATGGTTTTGTCCCATGAGGTTTTCCATACTAAGGTTTTTAATGAGGTGGGTCATCATGGTTCCAAGCTTAACCTTTGGTTTCTCTACGGTTAAGCTTGAGGGGGAGTGTTGAATAATGAGAGAATACATTAGCTTAAGACCCAAAGAAGAGAAGAGGTCTTATTCAACATATGCAAGCCCATTAAGAAGTCTTCTAGAAGGGTGAAGACTTTGGGTGCACAAGTGGGTGTCTCGGGAAGTGTGAAAAGGAAGGAGATGTGTTTGAATTTCAAATAAGAGATTGGAGGAAAATTGAATGTTGTGAAACCCTTCTTCACCTCCTAATTTCGTGGCTCTCCTCTATATATATATGTTGTACACCCTTTGTAACACTCACTCAATTCTAATGGAAACTTCTCTTTATCTCTCATTCTATTGTTTCTCTTTCAAGCACTCTCAAACTCTCTAATCTTCTATTCCGCAAATTCAACAAATCCAAAGTTGGATGAGAGCCTCGTTGAAACTTGAATGCTAGAGAACCTTGAGTGAATCCAAACCCTTAGAAACCAAAAGAAGTGAACCATGACCTATTTTGGCTCGTTGGGGTTAAAATTGAGAAGGCATGATGGATCCAAATTCTTTTGTGTTAAAAGAGGTGAACCATGACCTGATTTACTCATTGGCGTTAAAGTCAAGAAGGCATGATGAATCCAAACTCTTTTGGGATTAAAGAAGTGAACCATGGCCTGATTTACTCATAGAAGTTAAATCAAGAAGGCATGATGAATCCAAAAGTTCTTTAAATCCAAGTTTTCAAAAACATTGGACCTCTAGTATTTACTAAGTCCTTGGTAAAAATTTTCAAAAAAAAAAAAAAAAGGGGGATGAATCTTAGTCAGTTTTCTTTCTTATGAATGAAAAACAATTAATGACATTGATTCATCCGGTTTTATTTTCTCAAAAGGATAGGATTTGGTTTAAAGTTTTCCATTCTTGTTAAAACAAGTGGATAATTCCAAAGACCATCGCTAGAATCCAATCTCTCAAATGAGAATAAAGTCCTTTGTGGTGAAGAGCCATGAAGAGAAAAATCCCGACCACTAACCTTTGTTTTTCTTAGGAATGGAAGAATGTGAGTGGTGGAAGAAGAGGTCAAATCTCAAGAAGATCGACCAATCAAAACAATGGTTCAACAACAAGTCACTATCCTAACCGGTTTAGCATAAAGGGCTACTCTCTAAACACTAATATTTTCCAATATACTTAGTGTACCAATTATTTTTTAATCTTGTTTCTTTAGTTTCTCTTATTTGCAATCTATCTTTCATCTAAACTTCCTTATCCCTCACGTTGAGTACTTTAAAATTTTAAATCTCATGATGAAGCTTTAGAGGAGGAAAGCGTGAATATTCTAACGGGGAAGTATTAGATGATGAAGAGGTCAAATGAAGATTAAATGAAGTAAAGAATTATGATTGGTGACACAAGGAAGTTGTGGAAGTTAGTGTTCATTTGGCACCGGTTCGAAGTGTTCCTCTTTTATGTTTTTCAAGCTTGCCTTTCGGAGTCCCTCCAACCAAGCTTTAGGGGGAGAAAGAACCGAAAAGAAGGTGAAGGATGCCAAAGAAAAAGGAAAAGAAAAAATGATGTCAAAGAAGACAAGATTCTTCAAGCAAATGAAGCCGAGTTGAGACTAGACCGCACCGCACTAAAAGATGTTGAAGGTTCGTGCTCACTCGTGGACAAGTTGATAGAAGGGCCACACCATTGGGAACAAGTTGTAGGTTCGTGCTCACTTGTGGACAAGTTGATAGAGGGACCGCATCATAGAAGACAAATTGTCCCACTAGAAGACGGGCAACTTGACTAGAGATCAAAACCGGGTCACTTGCAAAGACAAGCTTGCAAAGATAAGCTCGCAAAGACAAGGGCAACGGTTGAGACAAAGCAAGGAGGCATGCGAGTTGGAAACGAAGCTAAGGCATCTCCATCACCATGAAGAGAACCAAGATGTATGGATCATACTAACCTTAAGGCTGGTTTATCTTTCGGAAGTGAGGGGAATAAGAAGATAAAATCAGAGCATACAAAAGTGGTGCTCCTCAACCCAATAAATCAACAAAGAGGAAGAAACCACCATCCAAAGGAATCAGGTTGTTTCTATCCTCTCTCTCCATTAAAATTCTCTATGCAAAGTGTGATCATTTCTACCATTAAAATTGGAGTAAATTGATACACTTTGTTTGTCAATTTTTCTTGCAAGGAACAATGTGCATAAAGGACTTCAAACCCAAAAGATCGTCTTTCCTTATTCTCAAGCCGATCGTGAGGGGGAGCATTCAAAGCATTGATCAAGATTTGGAATCAACAAATGGTGAACCCAAGAAGGATGACTCGAGAACTAAGATTCAAGTGTGGTGAACCCAAGAGGAAGACCGAAGTGATTACCAAAGAATGAAATCAACAAATCCTTGCAAGACTACAACAAGTCAAGATTAAATGGCGACATTCTTCACAAAGGTTACAAGACGTTTTCATGCCCTTGGTCAAAGGTCCCCTAGATCCGTGAAGGCCATACTCTTTTTCCCTTATAATGTTTTGTCCCAAGGGGTTTTCCTTATAAGGTTTTTAATGAGGTGGCACTCACGGTCACTCCAAACTTAGCCTCCATTCTCGAGTTCACTATGGCTAAGTTTGAGGGGGAGTATTGATCAAGAAGACCAGCCAGGCCTTGCAAGACCAAACTAACCCGACCGTGCAAAATCCGGGATTCCCTAAAATATACGGACTTGTACAGATTGTACGGACCGTGCAAAATCCGGGATTCCTCAAAATGTCTCCAAACATCCTAAAAAGAAGAAACAAGAATGTGCAAAACTCGGGATAAAGTATTTTCAGGATTTGGGGATCGTGCAAAACTCGGGTGCAAAAGGACATGAATATAGCTGGCAATGAATCTAGCCAAAGGAGTGTCCCAATGCAACCTTATCCAACTGGTCAAAGCAAGGAGGGCTGGAGCAAGGCTGGCAATCTTATCCACATGGTCAAAAAGAGCCTCCAAGACTAAACTCTCATTGGCTAGTTTGAATTAAAGCATTCCCATTGGTTGTTGCATTTTTAGAAAACCCTAGATTTTTCTCTATAAATCTAATGCCTCATTATCAATGAAATGTTAGACCCTTTGGGGTCCCATTCTCTCATTCTCCATGAAATCTCTCTCATTTTATTCTCCTTAGTCTTATTTACATGCTTATTCTCTTAGTTCATACTTGCATATTCTCCATGTCATTTACATTATTCTCTCATGCTTAATCTCTCTAATTCTAACATTTGTTATGGTTTGGAGGCTTGTATGCACCCTTGTTGGTTGTCTTTAGCTCTTCTTTTCCCCCAAAGAGTCTGTGTGATCCTTGCTCCTTTTGGATCATTGAGCACACTTCATCTAATCTTGGAAGCTTGTCAGCCCTCAAAAGATGCTTGATGAGGTCTTTGTAAGTTGGATTCAAGGTAAAAAGAAATCCAAAGACCTTGTCTTGTTCACGCCTCACATTTAACACCATTGGATCTACCGAGTTTGGTCTCAACATCTCAAGTTCAGCCCATAGAGACCTGAACTTGCCAAAGTGTTTTGTAAACTCCAAGTCTTCTTGGCTTAGGTCATTGATGTAGATTTTAGAGGATATCAAGATAATTTTAGGGGAAGAATATTAGAAGAGATGAGTAATGAAGATGATGAATAGAAGTTTTTATTAGAGATGAACTTGAATATTTTCGTGTGTAATTTTGTTCTTACAATCCCATACACATATATGCACGCTTTACATGAATTATTGAGTGAAAAATATCTCAGCAACACCTCTACACAAGTATAGGCGAGCCATGCTTCTCCCAACTGCTCCTACCTACTCCTCTTTGCAACTTGCTCCACTTGTGCTGAGTGAGAAAAAACTGGTCTGCTTCTAACCAATCTAGTTTCTTCTCCACTTCTTGTTTGGTCTCGTTTTAGATGATCTTAGCTACTTATTGGTGCTTTATTTCATGTGCAAGCAAGACTTTATTCTTCTTCTCTTCTTTACTTGTTTTGCACGGTATACCTTCTCTTTTTACCCCTGAGCTTTCACCATATTCCAACACACTTGCTATACATGCTAACTCTTTCCCTTTGATATTGTCTCCTCTCCTTTCACGTGCACAGACCTTCACATCCATATTCTCAACACTCCCCTTCAAGATAGGCTGGTAGGGGTCCTTTAAGCCGATCTTGCCATGGATGTATTCACAGATGCGTGAAGAAGTAGCTTTGGTAAATATATTCGCCATTTGTTCCCCACTCTTCACAAACTTGGGAACCACAACTCCCTCCTGAATCTTGTCTCGGATAAAATGACAATCCACCTCAATGTGTTTTGTCCTTTCATGAAACATCGGGTTTGAAGCTATGTGTATTGCCGTTTGGTTATCACAATACAATGTCATTGGTTTGTCTTCTTGAACTCCCAAGTCATGTAGAAGCGCCTTCAGCCATATCATTTCTTTTGTGGCTTCTCTCGTTGCTCTATACTCAGCTTCAGCACTAGATAGAGAGATTACCTTTTGTTTTTTGCTTCTCCAGGTGACAAGATACCTGCCTACGAATGTACAATAACCGGTCGTAGACTTTCTATCTTGTCCTAAGAATGCCCTCTTCATCATTACCAGTGATGATGATGTCATCAACATAAATCAAAATCACTATGATCCTCTTTTCTCCTCGTTTGGTGAATAGAGAGTGATCAGCTTCTGATTTTGTAAAATTCTCCTCTTCAAGGCAGCCACTTAATCTTTGGTACCAAGCTCTCGGGGACTGCTTGAGACCATAAATTGCCTTTCTTAGTTTACATACTTGGCCTTGCTTCTGGTTATATCCTTGAGGAGCCACCATGTAAACTTCTTCTTCTAAGTCTCCTTGCAAGAATGCATTTCTTACGTTCATTTGCCATAGCCCCATGAGAGATTTATGGCAATCGACAAAAGAACTCGGACTGAGTGAAGTTTGGCAACCGGTGCAAATGTCTCGGTGTAGTCTTTATTGAATTTGCGGAATATAAGATTGGAGAGTGTTTGCAAGAGAAACAAGAGAATGAGAGATAAAGAGAAGTTTCCATTAGAATGAATTTGAGGTTACAGCAAGAGATACATTATATAGAAGTGAAACTCGACTTGTATGAAGGAGAAGTAGCCTCCAACGGTCTGATTGAGTTTGAAATTCAAAATCATCTCCTTCCTTTTCACGGAGCCCAAGGAAGCTCTCCAACAACTCTTTTCTTGCTTCTTTGCACTTCAAGTTAACCTTCTTATGATCATTTTCTTCTTTATTCAACACTCCCCCTCAAGCTTAACCGTAGAGATAACTAGGTTGAGCTTGGAACCATGAAAACCCACCTCATTAAAAACCTTATTATGGAAAACCTCATGGGACAAAACCATACTAAGGGAAAAAGAGTGCGGACTTCATAGCTAAGGGGATCATGGCTGAGACATGTCTATGAGTCCAAGCTTTGAATGGATGAACTCACAAACCTTTAAGCTTGCTGCCTTAGTAAAAATGTCAGCTAACTGATCTGAACTTCTTGTAAAACATGGAAGGATTACTCCTTTCTCCACCATCTCACGCACCTTGTGACAATCCACTTCAATATGCTTCGTCCTCTCATGAAACACTGAGTTGGATGCAATATGGATTGCAGCTTGGTTGTCACAATGCATTGTGATAGGATCTGGTGATTCAATGCCTAGATCTTTGAGCAGAGACTTCAGCCAAGTCAATTCATTTATGAGCTTCCTCATAGCTCTATATTCAGCTTCAGCACTTGAACATGACACCACCTTTTGCTTCTTGCTTTTCCAAGTGACCAGTTTGCCTCCAATGAATGTGCAATACCTAGTGGTGGATTTTCTATCCATTTTGTCTCCAGCCCAGTCAGCATCACAATAACCCACAATTTCTGTGCTTTTGTTGCAACCCATCCAAATGCCTTGACCTGGAGCTCTTTTGAGATATTTGAGGATCCGATCCACCATGTTCCAATGATGCACTTTTGGAGCTTGCATATGTTGGCTCACCTGGTTCACAGCTAAGCACAAATCAGGACGAGTAATAGTAAGGTAAATCAACTTACCAACCATTCTCCTGTATTGTTTGACATTATCTAATGGTTTGTCTTCAGGCTCACCCTCTCGTATGACTTTGTATCCTTCTTCTAGGAGAGTTTTGGCTGGTTTAGCTCCTAGCTTTCCTGCCTCAGTCAATAGATCAAGAGTGTATTTTCTTTGGGATAAGAAGAGTCCTTCTTTAGACCTACAAACTTCAATCCCTAGAAAGTATTTTAGCTCTCCAAGATCCTTATTATCAAATACAGATTTCAAGAATGTTTTAGTATCTTGAACACTTACCTTGTCATTCCCAGAGATGATTATATCATCCACGTAAATGAGAATGACTACATATACCTTCTTGGCTTTGCAATGTGAAAAATGTGTGATCCGCTTTTGACTTCTTGAAGCCTCTACTCTTGAGTGTTGTACTCAGCTTGTGGTACCATGCTCGAGGAGATTGCTTCAGTCTATAGATTGCTTTCTTGAGTCTCAACACCTTTCTTGGTGCAATTGAGTCCTCCAAGCCTGGTGGTGGAGTCATGTAGACTTCATCCTCTAGTTCCCCTTGCAAGAATGCATTCTTGACGTCCATCTGCCAAAGATCCCATTCCAAGTTAGTAGCTAAGGATAAAATAACTCTTATCGTATGAAGTTTTGCCACAGGTGCAAATGTGTCAAGGTAGTCCTCTCCATAGGTTTGAGTGAATCCTCTAGCCACCAGCCTAGCCTTGTAACGCTCTATTTCTCCATCACTTCTATACTTGATAGTGAAGATCCATCTAGAGCTTACTGCCTTCTTCCCTTTTGGCAGTTCAGCTTCATCCCAAGTGTGGTTGATTTCCATAGCTTTCTTTTCTTCACCAATAGCATCTCTCCATACTTTAAGCTCCTTGGCTTCTTCATAGTTTGTTGGAATCTCAGCTTTATCCATCTTGCCAATGTATACTTGATGTTCTAGTGGGAAGTGAGCTAGAGTGCAAACAGCTTGAATTGGATACGCAACTGCCTTGTTGTTGTAATACACCCGGGTTTGCTTCCAATGTTCTGGGCCAAACCTTTGTCTTGTACTTCTCCTTAAGGGTACTTCTTGAGCTTGCTCTTCTTCTTGAATTTATGGACCCGCTTCATTTTGATCATAAACCGCTTCATTTTGAACTGCTGATTCACTTTGATCATGAATTGCTGAGTCTTCTTGTGGTGCCAAGATTGGCTCCTCTTCTTCATTGCCTTCGTCATGATCAAGGGGAATAGCTTCTTCAACTTGATGTGATGTGCTTATGCTATTTTCGTGTTGATGCAGTCCAATACTTTCCAAGATCCTCCTTAAGTTTGTTGCTCGGTCTGATGGTGAGGATGATAGATTCTTCAATTCTTCCCAGTTCTTGTCACCATAGAATCCCTTGGTTTCCACAGACTTCACATCCCTTGAGACTAGAACCTTTCTTGAGTCTGGAACATAGCATTTGTAACCCTTTTGTGTTGTGAAGTACCCAATGAACATGTTCTTCACACTCTTAGCATCCAGCTTGTTGCGTTGTTCTCCTGGAATTAAAACAAAGCACACACAACCAAACACACGTAAGTGGTTAATGGAGGGTTTAGTGTTGTTTAATACCTCAAACGGAGAATAATCTTGTAGGATTTTTGTAGGTGTTCTGTTGATTAAGTAACATGCTAAAACCACAACATCCCCCCAAAACTTCTTTGGAACATTGGTGTGGAACATCATAGACCGGGACACCTCCATCAAATGCCTATTCTTTCTTTCAGCAACTCCATTTTGTTGAGGAGTGTATGGACAACTTGTTTGATGGATTATCCCATGTTTTGCTAAGTGTTGTTTGAAAGCATGGCTTGTGTACTTTCCACCATTATCTGATCTAAAAATTTTAATCTTTGCATTATAATGGTTAGTCACATATGCTTGAAAATTCCTAAATGCTTCTAGTACTCGGTCCGTAGATGGAAGAAGTGTTAGCCAAGTATATTTTGATTTTTCATCTATGAAAGTGACAAAATATTTATGATGTTCTCTAGATTGACACGGTGAGGTCCAAACATCAGAATGAATTAAATCAAAACACTTTTCATAGATAGTTGGAGACTTGGAAAACACAGACTTGAAATGTTTGCCAAGTATACAAGCTTCACATACATCATTTTTAAACGAAATACTAGGTAACAACAGTCCTAATGCTCTAGGGTAAGGATGGCCTAATCTAGCATGCCAAATAGAGTTACTAACATCAGAGGGATTTAAACTAAAGTTACAAGATATATGAGAGGCTGGCTTAGTGTCTTCAAGAACATAAAGTTCCTCCTTGGCTACTCTTTTTCCTAGTAGTTTCATAGTCTCAATATCCTGTAAATATACATCATTAGACCCAAAGATTGCATAACAATTAAGATCAGATGTAACCTTTTTCACTGATAACAAATTAGAAGTAAACTCAGGTATGTAAAAAGCTTTAGAATCTTTACCAAATAACCTAAGATTACCAATTCCTTTAACTGGAACTTTATCTCCATTTGCTATAACCACATCACCTAAAGCCGGTTCTAAGTTGTTCATTAAATGAGAATCACTTATCATATGATGTGATGCACCTGAATCTACAATTAATGACTTTGTGATGTTTTGAGCATGGAGAGAGATACTAGAAATTGTACCAGAATTACCAGCCTCTTTCAAGGCTTTGATGAGGGCCTCAAGATCCAATTTCCTTACTAGCTCATGTTGAGATGACACTAGAGCCCTCATTTCTCCTTCCATAGATTGTGTGGATGGACCAGCGTGATTCTCAACAATATCTTTGGTGAGGTTTGCTCTTGGTTCTTTCCACCAGCTTGGTTTGAGATGGGGGTTTAGGATCCAGCATTTTTCTTTTGTAAGCCCTTCTTTCTTGCAATGTCCTTATATTACATGTGGGTTTGTTACCAGCTTTTTGTTATGGTTTGGGGGCTTGTATGCACCCTTGTTGGCTGTGATTAGCTCTTCTTTTCCCCCAAAGAGTCCGTGTGATCCTTGCTCCTTTTGGATCATTGAGCACACTTCATCTAATCTTGGAAGCTTGTCAGCCCTCAAAAGATGCTTGATGAGGTCTTTGTAAGTTGGATTCAAGGTAAGAAGAAGTCCAAAGACCTTGTCTTGTTCACGCCTCTCATTTAGCACCATTGGATCTATCGAGTTTGGTCTCAACATCTCAAGTTCAGCCCATAGAGACCTGAACTTGCCAGAGTGTTTTGTAAACTCCAAGTCTTCTTGGCTTAGGTCATTGATAGCTTTCCTTACTTCGTAGACCCTGCTCAAATTTGAAGTGTTCCCATACACATTTTGAAGTGTATCCCACAGTTCCTTGGAGTTTTCACAATAAGAGTATGCTTCAAGGATGGGTGCTTCAAGTGAGTTCTGGATGATTCCGAGCACCATTTGGCTTCTTCTCTATCTTTGGTGGTCTCTTCCTCTGCCGTCTTCTTAGGCTCTTTTGGATCTTATACTTTCAAGACATGACTCCAAAGCCCACGACTATTAATCAAGCATATCATCAAGGGAGCTTAGGGAAGATGGTTGGATTTGGGTGTCCGTACAAGTCCGTACGGATCCGTGCAAGTCCGTACGGATCCGTACAAGTCTGTACAAGTCCGTACGGATCCGTACAAGGCCGTACAAGACCGTACAAGACCGTACGACCTAAGGGAGCCTCCGGAACGTTTAAGGAAGTCTTGGAGAGTCTTAGAGAGTCTTCTAGAAGCTGGGCAATGTTCGGATCATGCACCAAGTCACTAGAGCGTCCAGGTGCATTGGGGCTTGTCCTTGGTCTTCCTTCTTATCCATTTGGTCAAGGAAGGGGCTGGAACCAGGCTGGAACAGGCTGGCATGGTCAAGGGCGCTCCCAAGACTACTCTCCTATTGGCTGGTTCAAATTAAAGTTAAACCTAGGTTCCCTTGTAATTCTCCTATAAATATGCTATGTAATTCACAAAGATCAATAAGAAATTCTTCTCTAATGTTCTACTATGGTTTTCCTTCTAATTTATCTCCAAATCTCTCATTTATAATCTCTAAAATCTAACATGGTATCAGAGCATTGATCTTGCTCCTATCTATTCCGCTTTATTCTTAATTATTCTCCATTATTCTCCATCATTTCTCCATCATTCTCCATCATTTCTCCATCATTTCTCCATCAGTTCTCCATCAGTTCTTGTCATTTCTAGTCATTCTCCAAGCTTTTATTCTTTATTTTCTCCTTTCTCACGCTGCTAGCTTCATTTCTCTCTGAGAGAAATTCCTCAAATCCATTGGTGCTGAGTTGAGAAAGTTGCTAGCTTTGTGATTTTCACTTCTTTTTCTTCTTTTCACGTTGCTAGCTTCATTTTTCTCTGAGAGAAATTCCTCAAATCCATTGGTGCTGAGTTGAGAAAGTTGCTAGCTTTGTGATTAAACACCAAGAAGATCATGGAAAATCTAAAAACCATGATCATTCCGGTTACACTCAAACGGATCAATTACTTGCTGTGGGCAAGAACAACAAAGACTGCTTTGTGTGGAAGAGGTTTGTGGAGACACATTGAGATCACACAAAACCCAAAAGAAGACACACAAGATGAAGAAAATGAGACCAAGACCGAGGAGGAAATCAAATGGTTTCAAGAGGACCAAACGGTGTTGGGTCTCCTTCAAAACTCACTAGACACATCAATCCTAGAGGCATACTCCTACTGTGACACGGCAAAGGAGCTTTGGGATACATTAAAGAATGTTTACGGGAACGTCTCCAACTTGACCCGGGTCTTTGAAGTGAAAAGGGCAATCAACAATCTCAACCAAGAGGATCTAGAATTTACTCAACACTTTGGGAAATTTAGATCTCTTTGGGCTGAATTAGAGATGTTACGTCCAAGCACTAAGGATTTTTCAATCATTGAAGAAAGGAGAGAACAAGATAAGGTCTTTGGTTTACTTCTCACACTCAATCCAGCATTTAATGACCTCATAAAACACATCTTGAGATCGGAGAAGCTCCCTAGCCTCGATGTAGTTTGTGCACAAATTCAAAAGGAACAAGGGTCCTTTGGTCTCTTTAGTAGAAAACAAGAACTCCCAACGGCTAATAAAGGCAATTACCAACCAAGTCATGGCTACAAAGGCAAGAATAGGAAAACATGCGATCATTGCAAGAAAGATGGTCATACAAGGGAGGATTGCTGGATCCTTCATCCACATCTCAAGCCCAAAGATTGGCAACCAAGGGAGTTCAAACCAAGGAAGTTTCAAGCTCATCAAGCACAAGAAGCGCCAAGCTCCTCAACCGCAACCAAACAACCTCAAACCGAAAACTCAAAGCAAGGAGATGAGATGGCCATGGTAGCATACTCGAATGACGTGGTGCGCAAGTCAGACCTAGAGGCACTCATTCAATCCATTGCTGCACTAAAGGAGTCCGGTATCACCTACTTTGCTACTAAACCTACTAAAACTAGCACTTCTCTTGTTATTGATTCCGGAGCTTCTCATCACATGATTAGTAATCCAAATTTGATTAGTAACATTAAAACTGCTAGTGGAAATGTAGTGATTGCTAATGGTGATAAAATACCGGTTAAAGGGATAGGAAGTTTAAGACTATTTGACAAAGAATCTCAAGCTTTCTACATGCCATCTTTCACTTCGAATCTTGTATCGGTTAAGAGAGCTACTACTGATCTTGATGCTTATGCTATCTTTGGGCCTAATAGTTTCCATTTTCAGGATATTAAGACCGGAAGGGTTCTTGGAGAAGGAAACACAAAAGGAGACTTATACATCTTAGAAGATTCTTCAAACAATCCTACTTTATCAAGTTTTAATTCATGCTTAGTTAGTAGTTCTAATGCAATATGGTACGCTAGATTGGGACATCCTCACTCGCGTGCCTTGGAAATAATATTGCCTAATATTTTGTTTAATAACTCGGTTTGTGAGTCTTGTATTTTAGGAAAACATTGTAAAAGTGTATTTCCTAAGTCCTCTACCATATATGAAAAATGTTTTGATTTGGTCCACTCGAATGTATGGACTTCCCCATGTTTATCAAGAGATAATAATAAGTACTTTGTGACATTTATTGATGAAAAGTCGAAATACACTTGGATCACCTTAATGCCATCTTAAGATAGAGTATTTGACGCTTTCATTAATTTTCAGAACTACATTACTAATCAATTCAAAACAAATGTTAAGGTACTTCGAACGGATAATGGAGGGGAATATACAAGCCACAAATTCAAAGAACACTTAGCTAAGCATGGAATAATCCACCAAACAAGCTGCCCATACACACCTCAACAAAATGGTGTAGCTGAAAGAAAGAATAGGCATCTCATGGAAGTAGCTAGAGCCATGATGTTCCATTCCAACTTGCCAAGAAACTTCTGGGGAGATGCAGTCATGACGGCCTGCTATCTTATCAACCGAATTCCAACAAGAGTCCTAAAGGACGTCTCTCCCTTTCAAGTTTTAAATCACAATAAACCCTTTATCAATCACTTACGGGTTCTTGGATGTTTGTGTTTTGTATTTGTCCCAGGTACTCAGAGGGACAAACTAGAAGCCAAAAGCACAAGATGTGTATTCATAGGCTATTCTACTACTCAAAAGGGGTATAAGTGTTATGACCCCATCCGGAAGTGTACCCTGGTTTCAAGAGACGTGAAGTTCATAGAAAACCAAGGATACTTTGACAAGAAGCAGAATTGGGATAATGTTAAAGACCTAGCCCGCTCTCCTTCAGATAGAGCCGGCAGCTTAGAGTTCATACTCAATCATCTGGGAAATCCTGCTCCAAGGGACTCTCATCAAGAGCAACCGGAGCAGGAACCGCAAGGAGGACCAAATTCCGAAAATAACAATGAAGAGGAAGCAAACAACTTAGATAATGGTAATCAAGAACAAGCTCATCATGAAGAAGAAGTCACTGGAGGAATGGAGCCAATGGTTAGTCAAGACCATGAGAGTGAAGAAATTAGTGCTCCTCAGCTTAGAAGAAGCACAAGGCTGAAGTATGGACCAGATCATTGGAAACAAACAAGGGTCTATTACAACAGCCAAGCCGTGGCTCATCCTCTCCAAGCGGTCTGTTCTCTTGCCCTCTTGCCATCAGAACACCAAGCATTCCTTGGGAAGATTGATCAACACCGAATTCCGAGCTCCTATGAAGAAGCAAAAGAACACAAAGAATGGTTAGCTGCGGTGGATGCTGAGATAGGAGCAATGGATAAGAATCATACTTGGGATGAAACGGAGCTTCCAAAGGGAAAGAAGGCAGTAAGTTCCAAGTGGGTATTTACAATAAAATATCAATCTAATGGGGAGATTGAGCGGTACAAAGCCAGATTGGTAGCCAGAGGTTTCACCCAGACATATGGAGCTGATTATACCGATACCTTTGCGCCCGTGGCAAAGCTTCACACAGTTAGGGTTATCTTGTCCTTAGCCACAAATCTATCATGGGATCTATGGCAAATGGACGTGAAGAACGCCTTTCTTCAAGGGGAATTGGAAGAAGAAGTGTACATGACTCCACCACCCGGATTAGAGCACACAATCAGCCCCGGAAAAGTCTTAAGGTTAAGAAAGGCAATTTATGGATTAAAGCAATCACCGAGGGCCTGGTATCATAAACTGAGCTTCACTCTTATTGCTCGAGGATTTAGCCGGTCAGAAGCTGACCATACCTTGTTCACTCACCAGAACTCCCGTGGGCTTATTGTGGTATTGGTTTATGTGGATGACTTGATCATCTCAGGTAGTGATCAAGTTGGGGTTCAAGAAACCAAATCCTTCCTTAAGTCTGTTTTTGATATCAAGGACTTGGGAGAACTCAAGTATTTCCTAGGGATAGAGATATGCTGATCCACGGAAGGCCTATTTCTATCACAAAGGAAATATTCTCTTGATTTATTGCAGGAGACAGGAAAGCTAGGATCCAAACCAGCTAAGACTCCACTTGAAGATGGGTACAAGGTCAAGAGAAAGGGGGAGAAAGAAGATGATCCGCTTAACAAGCCATTTGAAGACCCAGCACAATATCGGCGCCTAGTTGGTAAGCTCATCTACTTGACTATTACACGGCCTGACTTATGTTTTGCTGTGAATCAGGTTAGCCAACATATGAAAGAACCAACCGTGCATCATTGGAACATGGTGGAAAGAATTTTGAGATACATCAAAGGATCACCAGGCCAAGGAATCTGTATGGGGAAGAATGGCAACACTGAGATAGTTGGATATTGCGATGCAGACTATGCTGGAGACACTATGGATAGAAAGTCCACAACTGGCTACTGTACTTTCATTGGAGGCAATCTAGTGACTTGGAAGTCTAAGAAGCAGAAGGTTGTGTCATGCTCGAGTGCAGAGTCAGAATATAGAGCAATGAGGAAGCTGACAAATGAATTAGTTTGGTTGAAAGCACTTCTCAAAGATCTCGGCATAAAAACTTCAAGTCCTATCACGATGCATTGTGACAATCAGGCAGCCATTCATATAGCAACGAATCAAGTATTTCACGAGAGGACCAAGCACATTGAGATCGACTGCCACAAGGTTAGAGAGAAGATCATAGAAGGAGTGATACTTCCATGCTACACCAAGAGTGAAGACCAGCTGGCTGACATCTTCACCAAGGCTGCTAGCCTCAAAGTTTGCAACCACATCCATAGCAAACTTGGGTTAGTAGACCTTACTCATCCTTGATAATACTTGCCTGTTCCGGGAAGACCACACTCTTTTTCCCTTCCCAAGGTTTTGTCCCACTGGGTTTTCCTTGGTAAGGTTTTTAATGAGGTGGTAGCCTTCATTCCGACACTCCGGCTAAGTTTGAGGGGAAGTATTAATCAAGCATATCATCAAGGGAGCTTAGGGACGATGGTTGGATTTGGGTGTCCGTACAAGTCCGTACGGATCCGTACAAGTCCGTACAAGTCCGTACGGATCCGTACAAGGCCGTACAAGACCGTACAAGACCGTACGACCTAAGGGAGCCTCCAGAACGTTTAAGGAAGTCTTGGAGAGTCTTAGAGAGTCTTCTAGAGTCTTCTAGAAGCTGGGCAATGTTCGGATCATGCACCAAGTCACTAGAGCGTCCAGGTGCATTGGGGCTTGTCCTTGGTCTTCCTTCTTATCCATTTGGTCAAGGAAGGGGCTGGAACCAGGCTGGAACAGGCTGGCATGGTCAAGGGCGCTCCCAAGACTACTCTCCTATTGGCTGGTTCAAATTAAAGTTAAACCTAGGTTCCCTTGTAATTCTCCTATAAATATGCTATGTAATTCACAAAGATCAGTAAGAAATTCTTCTCTAATGTTCTACTATGGTTTTCCTTCTAATTTATCTCCAAACCTCTCATTTATAATCTCTAAAATCTAACAACGACCACATAGAGCTGTTCTTATCATTCTTGACCACAGCAAATAGTTGACACCCTTCAAGATGACTGGAATAACAATTGGTTTAGAGTTTCCCATGGTGTTTCAAGATTTATTCACCATAATTTTCTATTAACCAGAGGATTAAGAGATTTTCTCAAGAAAAGTTTAGGGAAGCTTCAAAAAATACACTTTTTCAGCCTTTTCACAACTCAAGAGTCAATGACTTTGAGAACTAAGTCTTAGAGTGAAAAAGGATTGACAAAGAGTATTCCCAGAATTTTAAAGGAAGAGATTTGAAAAAAATAAGATGATTTTGTAAAAAATGAAATAACAAGAGCTTGATTTAGTTAAGAACCTTACTCTGATACCATATTGAATTTGCGGAATAGAAGATTGGAGAGTGTTTGCAAGAGAAAAAAGAGAATGAGAGATAAAGAGAAGTTTCCATTATAATGAATTTGAGGTTACAGCAAGAGATACATTATATAGAAGTGAAACTCGATTTGTATGAAGGAGAAGTAGCTCCAACGGTCTGATTGAGTTTGAAATTCAAAATCATCTCCTTCCTTTTCACGGAGCCCAAAGAAGCTCTCCAACAACTCTTTTCTTGCTTCTTTGCACTTCAAGTTAACCTTCTTATGATCATTTTCTTCTTTATTCAACAGTCTTCCCCGTAGACTTGTGTATACCCCTTAGCCACCAACCGAGCTTTGTACCTCTCTATCTCTCCTGTGCTCTTGTACTTAATCGTATAGACCCATCTACAGCCCACGGTTTTCTTTCCCTTAGGCAACTCCATCATGCTCCAAGTATTATTTCTGATCATTGAGGCAATTTCTTCTTCCATTGCCTCAACCCAAACTTTGCTTTTACAAGCTTCTTCATAGGTTGTTGGTACTTGCTCATCAATTGCACTAAAAAATGCTTGATCCTTATCCGGTAAATGAATTGTAGAATAATATGCTTCAATAGGATACCTTATGGTTGTAACGACTAGATTTTCTTCTTGTGAGTTGTGTTGCTTAGTAGATGAGGGAGGGATGCTGTCGCCTACAGGATAAGAGTCAAAGCCTGCCGTACGCCTAGAACATCCCCTACTCACACTAAACAACGCCTCAGTCCTTGTGTTGTCTTGTTAAACCATAGATAGACCATTCAAGTAAACCCTTGTATTTTTTCTAATTTTCTGGATCAAATTTTCTCCTCTGACTCCTTCTTAAGATAGGTTATGGGGCTTGGGTTTCTTCACCCTCCTCATGCATCAGACCTTCCTCAGGGTCTATGGTCACTTCTTCTCCTTCTGGTTGATTTTTAGTATCACTTGATTCTCTAAGAGCTGAATCACTTTCCTCGGAGATTTGAGACTCGTTTCTGTCTTCTTTTACTTCATCTTCACTCCTATTAGAAGAAGTTTCCAGGTCATCCGTGCCTCTTCTCTGTCCATCTTCACTCACTAAAATGCTCCTTAGTACTTGTGCCCTATCCAGACTTGAACTAACAATCTCTTCAAGGTCTTTCCAACTCTCACTTTGAAAATATCCATTCTCCTCTTCAAATTGGACTTCTCTTGACACATGAATCCTGTTAGTTTCTGGATTATAACACTTATACCCCTTTTGGGTACTTGAGTATCCAACAAAGACACATCTCATACTTTTAGGCTCCAGCTTGCTTCTTTGTGACTCGGGGATAAGCACATAACACTTACTTCCAAATACTCGGAGATGATTGATGTTAGGCTTTACTCCATTAAGCACCTCATATGGAGACTTGTTGTTTAGGTTTGGTGTTGGTAACCGATTTATGACATAACAAGCTGTCATTATGGCATCTCCCCAAAAGCTTTTTGGAACTTTCCGATCAAACAACATGCTTCTAGCTACCTCCAACAAATGCCTATTCTTCCTTTCCGATACTCCGTTTTGCTGAGGAGTATAAGCACATGAGGTTTGGTGCACTATTCCCTTTTCTTCCACAAAATTCTTGAACTGATTACTTAGGTATTCTCCCCCATTATCACTTCTGAGAATTTTGATCTTGGTTCCAAATTGTATTTTGACATACTTGTAGAATTTCGCAAAGGATTCAAATACTTGGCTCTTGGAACTCATGAGTGTCACCCACGTATACTTGGACTTTTCATCAATAAAAGAGACAAAATACTTATATTAATCTTTGGAGATACATGGAGCTGTCCATACATCAGAGTAAATCAGCTCAAAACACTTAGTACACTTAGCATAATATGAGGTGCTTAATGTGTTGAATTTGCGGAATACAAGATTAGAGAGTTTGAGAGTGCTTGAAAGAGAAACAATAGAATGAGAGATAAAGAGAAGTTTCCATTAGAATTGATTAAGTATTACAAAGGGTGTACAACATGTATATATAGAGGAGAGCCACGAAATTAGGAGGTGAAGAAGGGTTTCACAACATTAAATTTCCCTCCAGTCTCTTATTTGAAATTCAAACACATCTCCTTCTTTTTCACACTTCCCGAGACACCCACTTGTGCACCCAAAGTCTTCACCTTCTAGAAGACTTCTTAATGGGTTTGCATATGTTGAATAAGGCCTCTTCTCTTCTTTTGGTCTTAAGCTAATGTATTCTCTCATTATTCAACACTCCCCCTCAAGCTTAACCGTAAAGAAACCAAAGGTTAAGCTTGGAACCATGATGACCCACCTCATTAAAAACCTTAGTATGGAAAACCTCATGGGACAAAACCATACTAAGGGAAAAAGAGTGTGGACTCCATGGCTAAGGAAATCATGGCCGAGACATATCTAAGAGTCCAAACTTTGAATGGATGAACTCACACACTTTTAAACTCGCTGCCTTGGTAAAAATGTCTGCCAATTGTTCTGAACTCCTTGTAAAGCATGGAAGAATGACCCTTTTTTCCACCATCTCTCACACCTTGTGACAATCCACTTCAATATGTTTTGTCCTCTCATGGAACACGGAGTTGGACGCAATGTGAATATCAGCTTGGTTGTCACAATGAATTGTGATTGGATCTTGCGATTCAATGCCCAAATCCTTGAGAAGAGCTTTCAGCCATGTTAGCTCATTTGTGAGCTTCCTCATTGCTCTATACTCAGCTTCAGCACTTGAACATGACACAACCTTTTGTTTCTTGCTCTTCCAAGTGACCAGGTTACCTCCAATGAATGTGCAATACCCAGTGGTGGATCTTCTATCCGTTTTGTCTCCAGCCCAATCAGCATCACAATAACCCACAATTTCTGTGCTTTTGTTACAACCCATCCAAATGCCTTGACTTAGAGCTCCTTTGAGATATTTGAGAATCCGAGCCACCATGCTCCAATGGTGCACTTTTGGAGGTTGCATATGTTGACTCACCTCGTTCAGAACAAAACACAAATCAGGACGAGTTATGGTAAGATAAATCAACTTACCAACCATTCTCCGATATTGCTTGACATCTTCAAAAGGTTTATCTTCAAGCTCCCCCTCTCGTATGACTTTGTATCCTTCTTCTAAGGGAGTCTTTGCTGGTTTGGCTCCTAGCTTTCCTGACCCAGCCAATAGATCAAGAGTCCTTCATTGGACCTATAGACTTCAATCCCTAGAAAATATTTCAACTCTCCAAGATCTTAAATATCAAATACAGATTTTAAATATGCTTTTGTATCTTTAATACCTACCTTGTCATTCCCAGAGATGATAATATCATCCACATAAATGAGAATGACTACAATACCTTCTTGGCTTTGCAAGGTGAAAAGTGTATGATCTGCCTCGGACTTCTTGAAGCCTTTACTCTTGAGTGTTGTACTCAACTTGTGGTACCATGCTCGAGGAGATTGCTTCAGTTCATAGATTGCTTTCTTGAGTCTCAACACTTTTCCTGGTGCAATTGAGTCCTCCAAGCCTGGTGGTGGAGTCATGTAGACTTCATCCTCTAGTTCCCCTTGCAAGAATGCATTCTTGACGTCCATCTGCCAAAGATCACATTCCAAGTTAGTAGCTAAGGATAAAATAACTCTTATCGTATGAAGTTTTGCCACAGGTGCAAATGTGTCAAGGTAGTCCTCTCCATAGGTTTGAGTGAATCCTCTAGCCACCAGCCTAGCCTTGTAACGCTCTATTTCTCCATCACTTCTATACTTGATAGTGAAGATCCATCTAGAGCTTACTGCCTTCTTCCCTTTTGGCAGTTCAGCTTCATCCCAAGTGTGGTTGATTTTCATAGCTTTCTTTTCTTCACCAATAGCATCTCTCCATACTTTAAGCTCCTTGGCTTCTTCATAGGTTGTTGGAATCTTAGCTTCATCCAACTTGCCCATGTAGGCTTGATGTTCCAATGGGAAATGAGCTAGAGTGCAAACACTTTGAATGGGATGAGCAAATGCCTTGTTGTTGTAGTACACTCGGGTTTGCTTCCAATGTTCTGGTCCAAACCTTTGTCTTGTACTTCTCCTTAAACCCCTTTCTTGATCTTGAACTTGAGGTTCTGGCCCTTCAAAGTCAGAATCTGAGGTTTGAGCTTCTTCTTGACTTTCCGGACTCTCTTCACTTTGATCATGAACCGCTTCATTGTGAACTTCTGATTCATTTTGATCATGAATTGTTGAGTCTTGTTGAGCCACTACTGGATCCTCTTGTTTATTGCCTCCCTCAGGATCAAAGGGTATAGTTTCTTCATTTGATTGAGATGTGCTTGTACTAGCTTCTGGCTGATGTAATCCAAAGTTCTCCAAGATTTTTCTCAAATTGCTAGCTCGGTCTGATGATGAGGATGATAGATTCTCCAATTTTTTCCAGTTCTTCTCATCATAGAACCCTTTCATTTCAACAAACTTCACGTCCTTTGAGACTAGAATCTTCCTTGTTTCTGGAACAAAGCATTTGTAACCTTTTTGTGTTGTGGAGTATCCAATGAACATGCTCTTCACACTTTTAGCTTCCAACTTGTTTTTTTGTTCTCCTGGGATTAATACAAACAAACACACCCAAACACACGTAAGTGGTTAATGACGGGTTTAGAGTTGTTTAATATCTCACATGGAGAGTGATCATCCAAAATTTTTGTTGGCATTCGGTTGATCAAATAGCATGCTGAAACCACAGCATCTCCCTAAAATCTCTTGGGAACACTTGTGTGGAACATCATAGACCGAGCCACTTCCATTAAGTGCCTATTCTTTCTTTCAGCAACTCCATTTTGCTAAGGAGTGTATGGGCAGCTGGTTTGATGGACTATCCCATGGTGTGCTAAGTGTTGTTTGAAGGCATGGCTTGTGTACTCTCCACCATTATCTGATCTAAAAATTTTAATCTTGGCATTATAATGGTTAGTCACATATGCTTGAAAATTTCTAAACGCTTCTAGAACTCTATCTTTGGATGGAAGAAGTGTTAGCCATGTATATTTTGATTTTTCATCTATGAAGGTGACAAAGTATTTATGATGTTCTCTAGATTCACATGGTGAGGTCCAAACATCAGAATGAACTAAATCAAAACACTTTTCATAGATAGTTGGAGACTTGGAAAACACATATTTACAATGTTTGCCAAGTATACAAGCTTCACATTCATCATTTTTGAAAGAAATCCTAGGCAACAATAGTTCTAATGCTCTAGAGTGCGGATGACCTAGCCTTGCATGCCAAATTGAACTACTAACATTAGAAACATTCAAACTAAAACTAAAAAATAAGTTGGAGTTCGGCTTGTTATTTTCAAGAACATATAGCTCCTCCTTTGCTACTCCTTTTCCGAGTAGTTTCATGGTCTCAATATCCTGAAAGTGTACATCATTAGGACCAAATATAGCATAACAATTCAAATCAGATGTAACTTTCTTTACGGATAAAAAATTTGAAGTAAACTTAAGCATGTAGAAAGCGTTTGAATCTTTTCCAAATAACCTAAGATTTCCTACTCCATCAATTGGAATACTATCTCCATTTGCTATAATGACATTACCTACAGCCGGTGTTATGTTATTCATTAGATGTGCATCACTTATCATATGATGTGATGCACCAGAATCTACAATCAAAGGCTTTGAAATGTTTTGAGCATGAAGAGAGTTTCCAGAAACCATACCAGACCTACTAGCCTCTTTCAAGGCTTTGATGAGAGCTTTCAAATCTGATTTCCTCACAAATTCAGATTCTTGTTGATATGGCACCAAAGCTCTCATTTCTCCTTCTTCAGCCCTCTTGGATGTCCCAGCCTGATTCCCAGCCACTTCTTGGGAGACATTAGCTCTTGGTTCCTTCCACCAGCTTGGTTTTAGATGAGGATGGAGCTTCCAGCATTTTTCCTTTGTGTGCCCCTCTTTCTTGCAATGCTCACAGATTGCATTTGATCCCACTTTCTTGTTCTGGTTTGATCCCAAAGGTTTGTAAAATCTTTTGTTTGCGTCACCCAACTCTACTTTGTTAGCCATAACCAGCTCACCCTTTCCCCCAAATAGACCATGAGATCCTTGCTCTTTTTGTATCTTGGAGCACACTTCATCTAGGCTGGGGAGATTGTCCGCCCTAAGGAGGTGCTTAATGAGATCCTTGTAAGTTGGATTTAAGGTCAATAGCAAACCAAAGACCTTGTCTTGTTCGCGCCTCTCATTTAACACCAAAGGATTAATCGTGCTTGGCCTTAACATTTCTAGTTCAGCCCACAATGATCTGAATTTGCCAAAGTGCTTTGTAAACTC
This sequence comes from Cardamine chenopodiifolia, assembly GCA_963922655.1. Classification (NCBI taxonomy): domain Eukaryota; kingdom Viridiplantae; phylum Streptophyta; class Magnoliopsida; order Brassicales; family Brassicaceae; genus Cardamine; species Cardamine chenopodiifolia. Next base: position 13,163,093 of record OZ000481.1, on the reverse strand, counting down.
CAAATCTTCTTGGCTTAGATCATTGATAGCCTTCTTGACTTCATAGATTCTGCTCAAGTTTGAAGTATTCCCATACACGGTTTGAAGAGTATCCCACAATTCCTTTGCATTTTCACAGTAGGAGTAGGCTTCAAGGATGGATGCTTCAAGAGAGTTTTGGATGATTCCGAGCACCATTTGGTCCTCTTGGAACCACTTATCTTCATAATTACCGATGGCTTCTTCTCCATCTTTTGGATCTTGTCCTTTCAAGACATGGCTCCAAAGCCCACGACCACATAGAGCTGTTCTTATCATTCTTGACCACAGCAAATAGTTGACACCCTTCAAGATGACTGGAATAACAATTGGTTTAGAGTTTTTCATGGTGTTTCAAGATTTATTCACCGGATAATTCTATTAACCAGAGGATTAAGAGATTTTCTCAAGAAAATATTAGAGAAGCTTCAAGAAATACACTTTTTCAGCCTTTTCACAACTCAAGAGTCAATGACTTTGAGGACTAAGTCTCAGAGTGAAAAAGAATTGACAAAGAGTATTCCCAGAATTTTAGAGTGAAAAAGAAAATTTTAGAGAAGTTTCAAGAAATACACTTTTTCAGCCTTTTCACAACTGAAGAGTCAATGACTTTGAGGACTAAGTCTCAGAGTGAAAAAGGATTGACAAAGAGTATTCCCAGAATTTTAAAGGAAGAGATTTGAAAATGGGATAACAAGAGCTTGATTTAGTTAAGAACCTTGCTCTGATACCATATTGAATTTGCGGAATAGAAGATTAGAGAGTTTGAGAGTGCTTGAAAGAGAAACGATAGAATGAGAGATAAAGAGAAGTTTCCATTAGAATTGATTAAGTGTTACAAAGGGTGTACAACATGTATATATAGAGGAGAGCCACGAAATTAGGAGCTGAAGAAGGGTTTCACAACATTAAATTTCCCTCCAATCTCTTATTTGAAATTCAAACACATCTCCTTCTTTTTCACTTTTCCCGAGACACCCACTTGTGCACCCAAAGTCTTCACCTTCTAGAAGACTTCTTAATGGGTTTGCATATGTTGAATAAGACCTCTTCTCTTATTTTGGTCTTAAGCTAATGTATTCTCTCATTATTCAACATTATGGAGTAAAGCCTAACATCAATCATCTCCGAGTATTTGGAAGTAAGTGTTATGTGCTTATCTATGAGTCACAAAGAAGCAAGCTGGAGCCTAAAAGTATGAGATGTGTCTTTGTTGGATACTCAAGTACCAAAAAGAGGTATGAGTGTTATAATCCAGAAACTAACATGATTCATGTGTCAAGAGAAGTCCAATTTGAAGAGAAGAATGGATATTTTCAAAGTGAGAGTTCGAAAGACCTTGAGGAGATTGTTAGTTCAAGTCTGGATAGGGCACAAGTACTAAGGAGCATTTTAGTGAGTGAAGATTGACAAAGAAGAGGCATGGATGACTTGGAAACTTCTTCTAATAGGAGGGAAGATGAAGTAAAAGAAGGCAGAAAAGAGTCTCAAATCTCCGAGGAAAGTGATTCAGCTCTCAGAGAATCAAGTGGTACTAAAAATCAACTAGAAGGAGAAGACTTGACCATAGACCCTGAGGAAGGTCTGATGCATGAGGAGGGTGAAGAAACCCAAGCCCCAGAACCTATCTTAAGAAGGAGTCAGAGGAGAAAATTTGATCCGGAAAATTGGAAAAATACAAGGGTTTACTTCAATGGTCTATCTATGGTTCAACAAGACAACACAAGGACTGAGGCGTTGTTTAGTGTGAGTAAGGGATGTTCTGAGCGTACGGCAGGCTTTGACCCTGATCCTATAGGCGACAGGTTGAATAATGAGAGAATACATTAGCTTAAGACCCAAAGAAGAGAAGATGCCTTATTCAACATATGCAACCCCATTAAGAAGTCTTCTAGAAGGGTGAAGACTTTGGGTGCACAAGTGGGTGTTCCGGGAAGTGTGAAAAGGAAGGAGATGTGTTTGAATTTCAAATAAGAGATTGGAGGGAAATTTGAATGTTGTGAAACCCTTCTTCACCTCCTAATTTTATGGCTCTCCTCTATATATACATGTTGTACACCCTTTGTAACAATCAATCAATTCTAATGGAAACTTTTCTTTATCTCTCATTCTATTGTTTCTCTTTCAAGCACTCTCAAACTCTCTAATCTTCTATTCCGCAAATTCAACATGCTATCAGAGCAAGGTTCTTAACTAAATCAAGCTCTTGTTATCCCATTTTCAAATCTCTTCCTTTTAAATTATGGGAATACTCTTTGTCAATCCTTTTTCACTCTGAGACTTAGTCCTCAAAGTCATTGACTCTTGAGTTGTGAAAAAGCTGAGAAAGAGTATTTCTTGAAGCTTCTCTAAAATTTTCTTTTTCACTCTAAAATTTTGGGAATACTCTTTGTCAATCCTTTTTCACTCTGAGACTTAGTCCTCAAAGTCATTGACTCTTGAGTTGTGAAAAGGCTGAAAAAGTGTATTTCTTGAAGCTTCTCTAATATTTTCTTGAGAAAATCTCTTAATCCTCTGGTTAATAGAATTGTCCGGTGAATAAATCTTGAAACACCATGGAAAACTCTAAACCAATTGTTATTCCAGTCATCTTGAAGGGTGTCAACTATTTGCTGTGGTCAAGAATGATAAGAACAGCTCTATGTGGTCGTGGGCTTTGGAGCCATGTCTTGAAAGGACAAGATCCAAAAGAGCCTAAGAAGACTGAAGAGAGAAAAACCACCCAAGATGGAGAAGAAGCCATCGGTAATTATGAAGATAAGTGGTTCCAAGAGGACCAAATGGTGCTCGGAATCATCCAAAACTCTCTTGAAGCATCCATCCTTGAAGCCTACTCCTACTGTGAAAATGCAAAAGAATTGTGGGATACTCTTCAAACCGTGTATGGGAATACTTCAAACTTGAGCAGAATCTATGAAGTCAAGAAGGCTATCAATGATCTAAGCCAAGAAGATTTGGAGTTTACAAAGCACTTTGGCAAGTTCAGATCATTCTGAGCTGAACTAGAAATGTTAAGGCCAAGCACGATTGATCCTTTGGTGTTATTTGGGGGAAAGGGCGAGCTGGTTATGGCTAACAAAGTAGAGTTGGGTGACGCAAACAAAGAATTTTACAAACCTTTGGGATCAAACCAGAACAAGTAAGTGGGATCAAATGCAATCTGTGAACATTGCAAGAAAGAGGGGCACACAAAGGAAAAATGCTGGAAGCTCTATCCTAATCTAAAACCAAGCTGGTAGAAAGAACCAAGAGCTAATGTCTCCCAAGAAGTGGCTGGGAATCAGGCTGGGACATCCAAGAGGGCTGAAGAAGGAGAAATGAGGGCTTTGGTGCCAGATCAACAAGAATCTAAATTTATGAGGAAATCAGATTTGTAAGCTCTCATCAAAGCCTTGAAAGAGGCTGGTAGGTCTGGTATGGTTTCTGGAAACTCTCTTCATGCTCAAAACATTTCAAAGCCTTTGATTGTAGATTCTGGTGCATCACATCATATGATAAGTGATGCACATCTAATGAATAACATAAAACCGGCTGTAGGTAATGTCATTATTGCAAATGTAGATAGTATTCTAATTGATGGAGTAGGAAATCTAAGGTTATTTGGAAAAGATTCAAACGCTTTCTACATGCCTAAGTTTACTTCAAATTTGTTATCCGTAAAGAAAGTTACATCTGATTTGAATTGGTATGCTATATTTGGTCCTAATGATGTACACTTTGAGGATATTGAGACCATGAAACTACTAGGAAAAGGAGTTGCAAAGGAGGAGTTGTATGTTCTTGATAATAACAAGCCGGACTCCAATTTATTTTGTAGTTTTAGTCTGAATGTTTCTAATGTTAGTAGTTCAATTTGGCATGCAAGGCTAGGTCATCCGCACTCTAGAGCATTAGAACTATTGTTGCCTAGGATTTCTTTCAAAAATGATGAATGTGAAGCTTGTATACTTGGCAAACATTGTAAATCTGTGTTTTCCAAGTCTCCAACTATCTATGAAATCTGTTTTGATTTAATTCATTCTGATGTTTGGACCTCACAATGTGAATCTAGAGAACATCATAAATACTTTGTCACCTTCATAGATGAAAAATCAAAATATACATGGCTAATACTTCTTCCATCCAAAGATAGAGTTCTAGAAGCATTTAGAAATTTTCAAGCATTATGTGACTAACCATTATAATGCCAAGATTAAAATTTTTAGATCAGATAATGGTGGAGAGTACACAAGCCATGCCTTCAAACAACACTTAGCAAACCATGGGATAATCCATCAAACCAGCTGCCCATACACTCCTCAGCAAAATGGAGTTGCTGAAAGAAAGAATAGGCACTTAATGGAAGTGGCCCGGTCTATGATGTTCCACACAAGTGTTCCCAAGAGATTTTGGGGAAATGTTGTGGTTTCAGCATGCTATTTGATCAACCGAATGCCAACAAAAATTTTGGATGATCACTCTCCATTTGAGTTATTAAACAACTCTAAACCCGCCATTAACCACTTACGTGTGTTTGGTTTGTAGTAATCCCAGGAGAACAAAGAAACAAGTTGGAAGCTAAAAGTGTGAAGAGCATGTTCATTGGATACTCCACAACACATAAAGGTTACAAATGCTTTGTTCCGGAAACAAGGAAGATTCTACTCTCAAGGGACGTGAAGTTTGTTGAAATGAAAGGGTTCTATGATGAGAAGAACTGGAAAAAATTGGAGAATCTATCATCCTCATCATCAGACCGAGCTAGCAATTTGAGAAAAATCTTGGAGAACCTTGGATTACATCAGCCAGAAGCTAGTACAAGCACATCTCAATCAAATGAAGAAACTATACCTTTTGATCTGAGGGACGCAATAAACAGGAGGATCCAGTAGTGGCTCAACAAGACTCAACAATTCATGATCAAAATGAATCAGAAGTTCGCAATGAAGCGGTTCATGATCAAAGTGAAGAGAGTTCGGAAAGTCAAGAAGAAGCTCAAACCTCAGATTCTGACTTTGAAGGGCCAGAACCTCAAGTTCAAGCTCAAGAAGAGAGTTTAAGGAGAAGTACAAGACAAAGGTTTGGACCAGAACATTGGAAGCAAACCCGAGTGTACTACAACAACAAGGCATTTGCTCATCCCATTCAAAGTGTTTGCACTCTAGCTCATTTCCCATTGGAACATCAAGCCTACATGGGCAAGTTGGATGAAGCTAAGATTCCAACAACCTATGAAGAAGCCAAGGAGCTTAAAGTATGGAGAGATGCTATTGGTGAAGAAAAGAAAGCTATGGAAATCAACCACACTTGGGATGAAGCTGAACTGCCAAAAGGGAAGAAGGCAGTAAGCTCTAGATGGATCTTCACTATCAAGTATAGAAGTGATGGAGAAATAGAGCGTTACAAGGCTAGGCTGGTGGCTAGAGGATTCACTCAAACCTATGGAGAGGACTACCTTGACACATTTGTACCATTGGCAAAACTTCATCCGGTAAGAGTGATTTTATCCTTAGCTACTAACTTGGAATGGGATCTTTCGCAGATGGACGTCAAGAATGCATTCTTGCAAGGGGAACTAGAGACTCCACCACCAGGCTTGGAGGACTCAATTGCACCAGGAAAGGTGTTGAGACTTAAGAAAGCAATCTATGGACTGAAGCAATCTCCTCGAGCATGGTACCACAAGTTGAGTACAACACTCAAGAGTAAAGGCTTCAAGAAGTCCGAGGCAGATCATACACTTTTCACCTTGCAAAGCCAAGAAGGTATTGTAGTCATTCTCATTTATGTGGATGACATTATCATCTCGGAGAATGACAAGGTAGGTATTAAAGATACAAAAGCATATTTAAAATCTGTATTTTATATTAAAGATCTTGGAGAGTTGAAATATTTTCTAGGGATTGAAGTCTATAAGTCCAATGAAGTGTTGATTTTAAGGAGAATAAACTAGAATTATGCACTCCAGCTCTTTGCCTTTGTTATTATGTGAACTCGCATTGCTACTTCCCATGTATACCTTCTCATCCATATTCTCAACACTCCCCCTCAAGATAGGTTGGTAGGGATCCTTTAAGCCTATCTTGTCATGGATGTACTCACATATACTTAGGGAAGTAGCCTTTGTGAAGATGTCTGCCATCTGGTCTCCACTCTTCACGAACTTAGGTATTATTAGCCCATCTTGAATCTTACCCCGGATGAAGTTACAATCCACTTCAATGTGTTTCGTTCTCTCATGAAACACTGGATTTGAAGCTATGTGTATTGAGGCTTGGTTATCGTAATAAAGGCTCATTGGTTTGGTTTCTTGAATACCCAAATCCTTGAGAAGAGCCTTCAGCAATATCATCTCCTTTGTGACCTCCTTCAATGCTCTATACTCAGCCTCAGCACTTGACAATGCAATTACCTTCTGTTTTTTACTCCTCCAAGTGACAAGATTTCCTCCTACAAATGTGCAATACCCAGTTGTAGATTTTCTATCTTGTTTGTCTCCAGCGTATTCTGAATCACAATAGGCTTCCAATTCGGTATTTTCATTGTGACTCACCCATATTCCCTTTCCAGGGTTCCCCTTGAGATACCTAAGTATTCTCTCCACCATGCCCCAATGGTGTGCTTTCGGAGCTTGCATGTGCTGGCTCACCCTATTCACGGCAAAGCATATATCCGGCCGAGTTATAGTTAAGTAGATTAGTTTTCCAACTAACCTTTGATATTGCTTGACATCAGGCCACATTTCCTCCTTACTCACATCTTGATAGCCTTCTTCAATGGGCGTTTTTGCTGGCTTCGACCATAACTTGCCGGTTTCCTTTAGTAAGTCAATCACATACTTCCTTTGTGATATAAACATCCCATTTGGCTTTCTGATCATCTTAATGCCCAAAAAATATCTTAGCTCTCCCAAATCTTTTATATCAAACGTGGAGCTCCGAATTACCTTGGTCCTTTTAACTCCTTCAACATCATTTCCGGTGATGATGATATCATCTACATAGATAAGATTAGCCACTAGCCCCTCTTTACTCTTGGTGAATAGAGTATGATCAGCTTCCGACTTCACAAATTCCTTCTCCAGCAAGCATCTGCTCAGTCTTTGGTACCATGCCCTCGGGGATTGTTTCAAACCATATAGCTTTCTTCAATTCACAGACCTGATTTGTACCTGTACCATATCCTTGTGGAAAAGCCATAAAGACTTCCTCTTCTAGGTCTCCTTGTAAAGAGGCATTTTTTTACATCCATTTGCCATACTCCCACGACAAGTTAACCGCAATGGATAGGAGAACCCTTACCGAATGCAATTTTGCCACCGGAGCAAAAGTTTCTGTATAATCTTCTCCATAGACTTGTGTGTATCCCTTTGCCACTAGTCTCGCTTTGTATCTCTCGACTTCACCATTGCTTTTATACTTGATAGTATAAACCCATCTACATCCCACTAGCTTCTTCCCTCTTGGCAACTCAGTCAAATTCCATGTATTGTTTCTCACCATAGAACTGATCTCTTCTTCCATGGCTTTAACCCATCTCTCGTCTCTACATGCTTCCTCATATGATGCTGGGACTTGATGTTCATCAATCTTGGTGAGGTAAGCTTGCTGCTCAGCACCTAAATAGGACACTGAACTATATGCTTCAATAGGATATTTTATGTCACTTACGGTTAATTTTCTTCTCTTTGAAGTACATGATCTACTTGGTAAGGGAGGGATGCTGTCGTCTATAGGTTCAGAATCAAAGTCTACCGTACGCCCAGAACATCCCTCACCTATGGTAGACTTCACCTCAGATCCTATATGCTCTTGTTGAACCATAGCTAATCCATTGTAATACACCCTAGTGTTTTTCCAATTTTCCGGGCCATGCCTTATCCGTTGGCTTCTTCTTAGAGGGGGTTCTTGAGTTACCTTAACTTCTTCATGTTCAGACTCCCCCTCACCACTTGCAAGTTCTGATTCTTCAACCAGTTCGGAATCCCTTGGTAGTGAGCTTGTATCCGATGAGAGTTGCTCATTGTCTTCTTCTTCCTCTTCGCCTCCTTGCTCATTCTGAGATATCCCTTGCTCATCATTACCTCCATTCGAACCATTGACATCTGCCAAGATGCTTCTTAGCACCCGCTCTCTGTCTATGCCCGAACTCACAATGTCATCTAAATCCTCTTATTTTTTTTCTTCAAAATACCCACAATTCTCATCAAAACGCACCTCTCTTGACACATATATCCTATTAGTTTCTGGATAGAAACACTTGTATCCTTTCTGAGTGCTTAAGTATCCCACAAAAATACATTTGATGCTTTTTGGCTCAAGTTTACTCCTTAGTGCATCAGGGGTAAAGACATAGCATTTACACCCAAAAACTCTTAGGTGATCAATGTTTGGCTTTACTCCATTCAAAATTTCAAATGGAGACTTGTGGCTCAGACTTTCTGTGGGTAAACGATTAATCACATAGCATGTCGCCATCACAGCATCTCCCCAAAAACTCTTAGGCACGCTTCTATCAAACATCATACTTCTAGCCACCTCCAGCAAATGTCTATTCTTTCTCTCGGAAACTCCATTCTGCTGAGGTGTGTATGCACAAGAAGTTTGGTGAATTATCCCATTGTCATCTAGCAACTTCTTGAATTTATTACTCAGATACTCTCCACCATTATCACTCCTAATGATCTTGATCTTTGTACCAAACTAATTCATTGCATAATTGTAGAATTTTTGAAATGATTCAAATACTTGATCCTTAGAGCTCATTAGAGTTACCCAAGTGTACTTTGACCTTTGATCAATGAAATACACGAAATACTTATATTGTACTTTTGAAGTACAAGGGGCTGACCACACCTCAGAATGTATCAACTCAAAACACTTCTCATACACAGTAGTAGATTCCGAAAACACTTTCCTACAATGCTTCCCTAAGACACACGCTTCACACTCCTTATTAGGTAAGGTGAGGTTGGGCAGGACCATGGTGAGCACCTTGTGACTTGGATGACCAAGGCATGAGTGCCATAAAGGGCTTGAACCAACCAGACTAACCGCAAACGACTCCATCACTCCATCTTCTTTATTTAGCAAATACAAACCACCTTCCACATTCCCTACTCTGATTACTTCCTTAGTCTCATTATCCTGAAACTCAACATCATTAGATCCAAAAATAACTTTGCAATCTAGATCCTTAGTTGCTTTAAGTTTAGGGTTTAGAAGTTAGGTTTATTGATTAGGGAGTATTGTCTAGGTTTTACAGTTTAGTGATTTGGTTTAATGATTTAGGATTTTAGGTTTAGGTTTTATGGTTTATGGTTTAAGGTTTTGGGTTTAGGGTTTAGAGTTTAGTTTTAGATTTTAAGTTTAGGGTTTAAGATTTAGGATTTATGGTTTATGGTTTATGGTTTTGGGTATTGGGTTTAGGGTTAAGATTTAGGATTTAGGGTGAACAGTTTGGGGAATATGGTTTTGGGTTTGGGCGTACGGTTTTTGTGTTAGGGTTTAGGGGTTATTGTTTATGGTTTATGGTTTATGTTTTTGGGTATTGGGTTTAGGGTATAGTTTTAAGTTTTAGGTTTGGGTTTTAGGTTTAATGTTTAGGATTTAGAATTAGGGTTTACAGTTTGGAGTTCAGGGTTTAGGGTTAGGGTTTAAAGTTTAAGAAATAGGTTTTAGAGTTTGTGGCTTTAAGGATATGATTTAAGTTTTGAGATTTGGGGTTTAGGGTTAAGGGTTTAGGGAGTATGGTTTCGGGTTTAGGGTTTAAAGTTTAGGTAGTAAGGTTTAGGGTTTTGGATGTAAGATATCCCTATGAGTTAGCTATCATTTAAAATTATTTTGAAGTCGATCTAACGTTGTGATTGAAAATTATGCCAAATTTTGTGAAAGCAGTCCAAAGGTATACCAATACCGTCAAAATTTTCTGACGGATATCCGACGGATAAAGGTTTTTTATAAATTTTAATTATATCTTTAATTTATATATATATATATATGTATATATATAAATTTTTGATGGATTTATGTGTGTTTGACGGAAAATCGTCGGTAATTACTCAGATATTCGTAAACCATCGGATATCCATATTCTAAGTCATAAATCCGTCGCATAACCATCAGAAATTTCTAACAGATTGTATGTCCGTTGAAAATTCTGTCGTTCAAGATTTAGAGTTTAGGGATTAGGTTTCATGATTTGTGTTTTGATGTTTAAGAGTTGATGGTTTAGGAGTCGTATTTTGGGTTTAGGGTTTAGAAGTTAGGTTTATTGATTAGGGAGTACTGTCTAGGGTTTACAGTTTAGTGTTTAGGGTTTATGATTCAGGAATTTGGGTTTAGGGTTGGTGGTTTATGGTTTTGGGTTTTGGGTTTTGGGTTTTGAGTTTTGAGTTTAGCTTTAGATTTTAAGTTTAGGGTTTAGAATTTAGGAATTAGGGTTTAGGGTTAGGAGTTTTGGGTTCAGGGTTATGATTAGGAGTTAGGGTAAACGGTTTGGGGAGTATGGTTTTGGGTTTTGGTGTACGGTTTTTGTGTTAGGGTTTAGGGGTTATGGTTTATGATTTTTGGTTTGGGTTTAGGGTTTCGTTTTAGGTTTTAGGTTTATGGTTTAGATTTAAGGTTTAGGATTTAGGAATTAGGGTTTAGGATTAGGGTTTAGGTATAAGGTTTAGGATTTAGTAATATGGGTTTAGGGTTCTGAGTTTAGGGTTTAGGGTTTAGGTATAAGGTTTAGGAATTAGGAATTATGTTTTAGAGTTTGTGGTTTCGGGTTTAGGGTTTAGGGATATGACTTAGGTTTTCTATTTTGGGTTTAGAGTTAAGGGTTTAGAGTTGAAGGTTTAGGGAGTATGGTTTTGGGTTTAGGATGTAGGGTTTAGGGTGTAGGAGTTATGGTTTAGAGTTTAGGGTTTAGGGTTTAGGGTTTAGTGTTTAGGGTTTATGATTTAGGCTATTGTGTTTAGGGGTTTTTGGTTTACGGTTTTGGTTTTTGGGGTTAGGGCTTAGAGTTTAAATTTAGATTTTAAGTTTAGGGTTTAGGTTAAGGGATTATGATTTAGTTAATAAGGAGTATTTTTCTTTGTTTAGGGTTGACATTTAATGTTTAGGGATTAGGGTTTAGAGTTTAAGGTTTTGGGTTTAGGGTTTAGTGTTTAGGGTTTATGATTTAGGTTTTTGGGTTTTTGGGTTTAGGGGTTGTGGTTTATGGTTTTGGATTTTTTGGGTTTAGGGTTTAGAGTTCTACTTTATATTTTAAGTTTCGGGTTTGCGTTTAATGTTTAGGATTTAGGAATTGGGCTTAGGGTTTGAAGTTTAGGGTTTAGTGTTAAGATTTAGGATTTAGGGTGAACAGTTTGGGAAGTATGGTTTTGGGTTTTGGCATACGGTTTTTGTGTTAGTGTTTAGGGATTATGGTTTATGGTTTTGGGTATAGGGTTTAGGGGTTTAGGTTTGGAGTCTAGGTTTAAGTTTTAAGATTTAGGAATTACGGTTTAGTTTTTGGAGATTAGTGTTTAGGGTTAGGATTTAGAATTTAGGGTGAACGGCTTGGGGAGTATTGTTTAGGATTTTGGTGTACGGTTTTTGTGTTATGGTTTAGGGGTTATGGTTTACAGTTATGGGTTATGGGTTTTGGGTTTTTTTTTTAGGTTTTACGTTTAAGGTTTAGATTTTCGGATTTAGGTTTTAGGGTTTAAAGTTTAGGGTTTTTTGTTTATGCTTTTGATTTTTGAGTTTAGATTTTGATTTTAAGTTTAGGGTTTAGAATTTAGGAATTAGGGTTTAGGGTTAGGAGTTTTGGGTTCAGGATTATGATTAGAAGTTAGGGTGAACGGTTTGGGGAGAATGGTTTTGGGTTTTGGTGTACGGTTTTTGTGTTACGGTTTAGGGGTTATGGTTTATTGTTTTGGGTTTTGGGTTTAGGGTTTCATTTTTGGTTTTAGGTTTATGGTTTAGTCTTAAGATTTAGGATTTAGGAATTAGGGTTTACGGTTTGGAGTTTAGGGTTCAGGGTTTAAGATTTAAAGGTAATGAATTAGATTTTAGAGTTTGTGGTTTAGGGATATGATTTAGGTTTTTGATTTTGGGTTTAGGGTTTTTGCTTTAGGGTTTAATTTTAGGTTTTAGGTTTAGGGTTTAGGTACAAGGTTTAGGATTTAGTAATATGGGTTTAGGGTTTAGATTTAGGATTTAGAGTGAATAGTTTTGGGAGTATGGTTTTGGGTTTTGGCATAAGGTTTTTGTGTTAGGCTTTAAGGGTTATTGTTTATGGTTTTGGGTACTGGGTTTAGGGTTTAGTTTTAGGTTTTTTGTTTGGGGTTTAGGTTTAAGGTTTAGGATTTAGGAATTAGGGTTTAGGATTTAGGAATTAGGGTTTAGGGTTTGGAGTATAGGGTTTAGGTTTTAAAGTTTAAGAAATAGGTGTTAGAGTTTGTGGGTTTAGGGAGTAGGATTTAGGGTTAGGGATTTGATTTAGGGTTTTGGGTTTAGGGAGTATGGTTTAGTGTTTATGGTGTATTTGTCTATGTTTTGTGTTTAGGTTTAATGTATAGGGATTAAGGTTTAGGGTTTTATCTTAAAGGTTTATGGTTAGGGATTCAGGATTTAGTGTTTTGTGTGAAGAGTTTAGGGTTGACGGAGTATTGTTTAGGATTTAGGGTTAGGGATCTGTCAGAATTTTCGATATAAACTCTTAACGGAAATCCGTTGGAAATTTTTTGTCTGAAGTTTTCCTTTCTTTCAAACACTTACCACTAATGGATCGAGATGAATTTTGGATACAAGATATCCCTATGATTTAGCTTTCATTGAAACTTATTTTGTAGTCGATATAACGGTGCCATAAAATATTATGCCAATTTTCGTGAAACCAATCCAAAGGTATACCAGTTCCATCAGAAATTTATGAGGGATTTCCAACTGATTTAGAGTTTAGTTTTAGTTTTTTAGTTTAGGGTTTAGGTTTAAGGTTTAAGATTTAGGAACTAGGGTTTAAGGTTTAGAGTTTAGGGTTTAGGGTTTAAAGTTAATAAATTAGGTTTTAGAGTTTGTGGTTTAGGGTTTAGGGTTTAGGGATATGATTTAGGTTTTAGATTTTGGGTTTTGGGTTTTGGGTTTAAGGTTTAGTTTTAGGTATTAGGTTCAGGGTTTAGGTACAAGGTTTAGGATTAGAAATTAGGATTTAGGGCTTGGAGTTTACGTTTTAGGGTTTAGGGAGTATGGTTTTGAGTTTAGAATATAGGGTTTAGGATTTGGAGTTTAGGGTTTGGGACTTACGGTTTAGGGTGTAGTATTTAGGGTTTACAGTTTAGTGTTTAGGGTTTATGATTTAGGCTTTTGGGTTTAGGGGTTTTGGTTTATGGTTTTGGTTTTTGGGTTTAGGGCTTAGAGCTTAAATTTAGATTTTAAGTTTAGGGTTTAGGTTTAGGGATTATGATTAGGGAGTATTTTTCTTTCTTTAGGATTGAGATTTAATGTTTAGGGATTAAGGTTTAGAGTTTAAGTTTTTTGTTTTAGGGTTTAGTGTTTAGGGTTTATAGTTTAGTGTTTAGGGATTTAGGTTTTTGGGTTTAGGGGTTGTGGTTTATGGTTTTGGGTTTTTGTTTTTAGGGTTTAGAGTTTAACTTTATATTTTAAGTTTTGGGTTTGTGTTTAACGTTTAGGATTTAGGAATTAGGGCATAGGGTTTGGAGTTTAGGGTTTAGTGTTAAGATTTAGGATTTAGGGTGAACTGTTTGAGGAGTATGGTTTTGGATTTTGGCGTACGGTTTTTGTGTTAGTGTTTAGGGATTATGGTTTATGGTTTTGGGTATTGGGTTTAGGGTTTAGGTTTGGAGGCTAGGTTTAAGTTTTAAGAATTAGAAATTAGGGTTTAGTTTTTGGAGATGAGGGTTGAGGGTTAGGATTTAGAATTTAGGGTGAACGGCTTGGGGAGTATTGTTTAGGGTTTTGGTGTACGGTTTTTGTGTTCTAGTTTAGGGGTTATAGTTTATAGTTATGGGTTATGGGTTATGGGTTTTAGGTTTAGGGTTTATTTTTAGGTTTTTAGGTTTAGGGTTTAGATTTTAAGATTTAGGTTTTACGGTTTGAAGTTTAGGGTTTTGGGTTTAGGGTTTTGAGGATTGAGTTTAGCTTTAGATTTCAAGTTTAGGGTTTAGAATTTAGGACTTAGGGTGTACGGTTAGGAGTTTTGGGTTCAGGGTTATGATTAGGAGTTTAGGTGAACGGTTTGGGGAGTATGGTTTTGGGTTTTGGTGTACGGTTTTTGTGTTAGGGTTTAGGGGTTATGGTTTATTGTTTTGGGTTTTGGGTTTAGGGTTTCATTTTAGGTTTTAGGTTTATGGTTTAGGTTTAAGCTTTAGGATTTAGGAATTAGGGTTTACGGTTTGGAGTTTAGGGTTCAGGGTTTATGATTTAAAGGTAATGAATTAGATTTTAGAGTTTGTGGTTTAGGGATATGATTTAGGTTTTTGATTTTGGGTTTTGGGTTTTTGCTTTAGGGTTTAGTTTTAGGTTTTAGGTTTAGGGTTTAGGTATAAGGTTTAGGATTTAGTAATATGGGTTTAGGGCTTGGAGTTTAGGGTTTAGGGTTTAGGGATTAAGGTTTTGGTTCACAATTTGCGTTTTGGGGTTTAAGAGTTGACGGTTTAGGAGTCGTATTTTTGGTTTAGGGTTTAGAAGTTAGGTTTATTGATTAGGGAGTACTGTCTAGGGTTTACAGTTTAGTGTTTAGGGTTTATGATTTAGGCTTTTGGATTTAGGGGGTGTGGTTTATGGTTTTGGGAATTTGGGTTTAGGGTTTAGAGTTTAACCTTAAATTTTAAGTTTCGGGTTTGGGTTTAACGTTTAGGATTTAGGAATTAGCGCATAGGGTTTGGAGTTTAGGGTTTAGTGTTAAGATTTAGGATTTAGGGTAAACAGTTTGGGGAGTATGGTTTTTGGTTTTGGCGTACGGTTTTGGTGTTAGTGCTTATGGATTTTGATTTATGGGTTTGGGTATTGGGTTTAGGGTTTAGGTTTGGAGTCTAGGCATAAGTTTTAAGATTTAGGAATTATGGTTTAGTTTCTGGAGATTAGGGTTTAGGGTTAGGGTTTCGAATTTAGGGTGGACGGCTTGGGAAGTATTGTTTAGGGTTTTGGTGTACGAATTTTGTGTTATGGTTTAGGGGTTATGGTTTATAGTTATGGGTTTTGGGTTTAGCGTTTTTTTATAGGTTTTAGGTTAAAAGTTTAGATTTTAGGATTTAGGTTTTAGGGTTTGAAGTTTAGGGTTTTGAGTTTAGGGTTTTGAGTTTTGAGTTTAGCTTTAGATTTTAAGCTTAGGGTTTAGAATTTAGGAATTAGGGTGTAGGGTTAAGAGTTTTGGGTTCAGTGTTATGATTAGGAGTTAGGGTGAACGGTTTGGGGAGTATGGTTTCGGGTTTTGGTGTACGGTTTTTGTGATAGGGTTTAGGGGTTATGGTTTATTGTTTTGGGTTTTGGGTTTAGGGTTTCATTATAGGTTTTTTGGTTTATAGTTTAGGTTTAAGCTTTAGGATTTAGGAATTAGGGTTTACGGTTTGGAGTTTAGTGTTCAGGGTTTAAGATTTAAAGGTAATGAATTAGATTTTAGAGTTTGTGGTTTAGGGATATGATTTAGGTTTTTGATTTTGGGTTTTGGGTTTTTGCTTTAGGGTTTAGTTTTAGGTTTTAGGTTTAGGGTTTAGGTATAAGGTTTAGGATTTAGTAATAAGGGTTTATAATTTAGTGTTTATGGTTTTGGGTTTAGGTTTAAGATTTAGGAATTAGGGTTTAAGGTTTAGAGTTTAGGGTTGAGGGTTTAAAGTTATTGAATTAGGTTTTATAGTTTGTGGTTTAGGGTTTAGGGTTTAAGGATATCATTTAGGTTTGAGATTTTGGGTTTTGGGTTTTGGGTTTAAGGTTTAGTTTTAGGTTTAAGGTTTAGGGTTTAGGTTTAAGGTTTAGGATTTAGGAATTAGGGTTTATGGCTTGGAGTTTACGTTTTAGGGTTAAGGGTTTAATGTTAAAGAATTAGGTTTTAGAGTTTGTGGTTTCGGGTTTAGGGTTTTGGGATATGACTTAGGGTTTAAAGTTAAGGGTTTAGGGAGTATGGTTTCGGGTTTAGAATGTAGGGTTTAGGATTTGGAGTTTAGGGTTTGGGACTTATGGTTTACGGTGTAGTGTTTAGAGTTTACTGTTTAGTGTTTAGGGTTTATGATTTAAACTTTTGGGTTTAGGGGTTTTGGTTTATGGTTTTGTTTTTTGGTTGTGGGCTTAGAGTTTAAATTTAGATTTTAAGTTTAGGGTTTAGGTTTAGGGATGATGATTTAGTGTTTAGGGAGTATTTTTCTTTGTTTATGGTTGAGATTTAATGTTTAGGGATTAGGGTTTAGAGTTTAAGGTTTTGGTTCACGATTTGCGTTTTGGGGTTTAAGACTTGATGTTTTAGGAGTCGTATTTTGGGTTTAGGGTTTAGAAGTTAGGTTTATTGATTAGGGAGTACTGTTTAGGGTTTACAGTTTAGTGTTTAGTGTTTATGATTCAGGAATTTGGGTTTAGGGTTGGTGGTTTATGGTTTTGGGTTTACGGTTTTGAGTTTTGAGTTTAGCTTTAGATTTTAAGTTTAGGGTTTAGAATTTAGGAATTAGGGTTTAGGGTTAGGAGTTTTGGGTTCAGGGTTATGATTAGGAGTTAGGGTGAACAGTTTGGGAGTATGGTTTTGGGTTTTTAGTTCAGGGTTATGATTAGGAGTTAGGGTGAACGGTTTGAGGAGTATGGTTTCGGGTTTTGGTGCACGGTTTTTGTGATAGGGTTTAGGGGTTATGGTTTATTGTTTTGGGTTTAGGGTTTCATTTTAGGATTTAGGTTTATGGTTTAGGTTTAAGGTTTAGGATTTAGGAATTAGGGTTTACGGTTTGGAGTTTAGGGTTTAGGATTAGGGTTTAGGTCTAGGGTTTAGGATTTAGTAATATGGGTTTAGGGTTTGGAGTTTAGGGTTTAGGGTTTAGGTATAAGGTTTAGGAATTACGAATTAGGTTTTAGAGTTTGTGGTTTCGGGTTTAGGGTTTAGGGATATGACTTAGGTTTTCTATTTTGGGTTTAGAGTTAAGGGTTTAGAGTTGAAGGTTTAGGGAGTATGATTTTGGGTTTAGGAGTTATGGTTTAGGGTTTAGGATTTACAGTTTAGTGTTTAGGGTTTATGATTTAGGCTATTGGGTTTAGGGGTTTTGGGTTACAGTTTTTGTTTTTGGGGTTAGGGCTTAGAGTTTAAATTTAGATTTTAAGTTTAGGGTGTAGGTTAAGGGATTATGATTTAATTAAGAGGGAGAATTTTTCTTTGTTTAGGGTTGAGATTCAATGTTTAGGGATTAGGGTTTAGAGTTTAAGGTTTTGGGTTTAGGGTTTAGTGTTTAGGGTTTATGATTTAGGTTTTTGGGTTTTTGGGTTTAGGGGTTGTGGTTTATGGTTTTGGATTTTTTGGGTTCAGGGTTTAGAGTTTTACTTTATATTTTAAGTTTCGGGTTTGCGTTTAACGTTTAGGATTTAGGAATTGGGCTTAGGGTTTGAAGTTTAGGGTTTAGTGTTAAGATTTAGGATTTAGGGTGAACAGTTTGGGAAGTATGGTTTTGGGTTTTGGCATACGGTTTTTGTGTTAGTGTTTAGGGATTATGGTTTATGGTTTTGGGTATAGGGTTTAGGGTTTAGGTTTGGAGTCTAGGTTTAAGTTTTAAGATTTAGGAATTACGGTATAGTTTTTGGAGATTATTGTTTAGGGTTAGGATTTAGAATTTAGGGTGAACGGCTTGGGGAGTATTGTTTAGGATTTTGGTGTACGGTTTTTGTGTTATGGTTTAGCGGTTATAGTTTACAGTTATGGGTTTTGGGTTTTGGGTTTCTTTTTAGGTTTTAGGTTTTAGGTTTAGATTTTACGATTTAGGTTTTAGGGTTTAAAGTTTAGGGTTTAGGGTTTTGAGTTTTGAGTTTATCTTTTGATTTTAAGTTTAGGGTTTAAAATTTAGGAATTAGGGTTTAGGGTTAGGCGTTTTGGGTTCAGGATTATGATTAGAAGTTAGGGTGAACGGTTTGGGGAGAATGGTTTTGGGTTTTGTTGTACGGTTTTTGTGCTAGGGTTTAGGGGTTATGGTTTATTGTTTTGGGTTTTGGGTTTATGGTTTCATTTTAGGTTTTAGGTTTATGGTTTAGGTTTAAGGTTTAGGATTTAGGAATTAGGGTTTACGTTTTGGAGTTTAGGGTTCAGGGTTTAAGATTTAAAGGTAATGAATTAGATTTTAGAGTTTGTGGTTTAGGGATATGATTTAGGTTTTTGATTTTGGGTTTAGGGTTTTTGCTTTAGGGTTTAGTTTTAGGTTTTAGGTTTAGGGTTTAGGTATAAGGTTTAGGATTTAGTAATATGGGTTTAGGGTTTACAGTTTAGGGTTTAGGGTTTAGGTATAAGGTTTAGTAATTAGGAATTAGGTTTTAGAGTTTGTGGTTTAGGGATATGATTTAGGTTTTTGATTTTGGGTTTTGGGTTTTTGCTTTAGGGTTTAGTTTTAGGTTTTAGGTTTAGGGTTTAGATATAAGGTTTAGGATTTTGTAATATGGGTTTCGAGTTTGGAGTTTAGGGTTTAGGGTTTAGGTATAAGGTTTAGGAATTAGGAATTAGGTTTTAGTGTTTTTGGTTTCGGGTTTAGGGTTTAGGGATATGACTTAGATTTTCTATTTTGGGTTTAGAGTTAAGGGTTTAGGGTTGAAGGTTTATGGTTGAAGGTTTAGGGAGTATGGTTTTGGGTTTAGGATGTAGAGTTTGGGGTGTAGGGGTTAGGGTTTATTGTTTAGTGTTTATGTTTTATGATTTAGGCTTTTGGGTTTTGGTGTTGTGGTTTTTGGTTTTTGGTTTAGGGTTTAGAGTTTAACTTTAGATTTTAAGTTTCGGGTTTAGGTTTAAGGTTTAGGATTTAGGAATTAATGTTTAGGGTTTGGAGTTTTGCGTTTAGGGTTTAGATTTAGGATTTATAGTGAACAGTTTGGGGAGTATGGTTTTAGGTTTTGGCTTAAGGTTTTTGTGTTAGGCTTTAGGAGTTATGGTTTATGGTTTTGGGTACTGGGTTTAGGGTTTAGTTTTAGGTTTTAGGTTTGGGGTTTAGGTTTAAGGTTTAGGATTTAGGAATTAGGGTTTAGGATTTAGGAATTAGGGTTTAGGGTTTGGAGTATAGGGTTTAGGTTTTAAAGTTTAAGAAATAGGTGTTAGAGTTTGTGGGTTTAGGGATATTATATAGGTTTTGAGATTTAGGGTTTAGGGTAATGGTTTAGGGAGTATGTGTTCGGGTTTAGGGAGTAGGGTTTAGGGTTAGGGATTTTATTTAGGTTAGTGGTTTAGGGTTTTGGGTTTGGGGAGTATGGTTTAGTGTTTAGGGAGTATTTGTCTTTGTTTAGTGTTTAGGTTTAATGTATAAGGATTAAGGTTTAGGGTTTGAGGTTTAAGATTTATGGTTAGGGTTTCAAGATTTAGTGTTTTGTGTGAAGAGTTTAGGGTTGACGGAGTATTGTTTAGGATTTAGGAATTAAGGTTTAGGGCTTGGAGTTTACGTTTTAGGGTTTAGGGTTTAAAGTTAAAGAATTAGGTTTTACAGTTTGTGGTTTCGGGTTTAGGGTTTTGGGATATGACTTTGGGTTTAGAGTTAAGGGTTTAGGGTTTAGGGTTGAAGGTTTAGGGAGTATGGTTTCGGGTTTAGGATGTAGGGTTTAGGGTTTGGAGTTTAGGGTTTGGGACTTATGCTTTAGGGTGTAGTGTTTAGGGTTTACAGTTTAGTATTTAGGGTTTATGATTTAGGCTTTTGGGTTTAGGGGTTTTGGTTTATGGTTTTGGTTTTTGGGTTTAGGGCTTAGAGTTTAAATTTAGATTTTAAGTTTAGGGTTTAGGTTTAGGGATTATGATTTAGTGTTTAGGGAGTATTCTTCTTTGTTTAGGGTTGAGATTTAATGTTTAGGGATTAGGGTTTAGAGTTTAAGGTTTTGGGTTTAGGGTTTAGTGTGTAGGGTTTACAGTTTAGTGTTTAGGGTTTATGATTTAGGCTTTTGGGTTTAGGGGTTCTGGTTTATGGTTTTGGTTATTTGGGTTTAGGGTTTAGTGTTTAACCTTGAATTTTAAGTTTCGGGTTTGGATTTAACGTTTAGGATTTAGGAATTAGGGCATAGGGTTTGGAGTTTAGGGTTTAGTGTTAAGATTTAGGATTTAGGGTGAACAGTTTGGGGAGTATGGTTTTGGGTTTTGGCTTACGGTTTATGTGTTAGTGTTTAGGGATTATGGTTTAATGTTTTGGGTTTTAGCTTACAGTTTTTATGTTAGTGTTTAGGGATTATGGTTTATGGGTTTGGGTATTGGGTTTAGGGTTTAGGTTTGGAGTCTAGGTTTAAGTTTTAAGATTTAGGAATTAGGGTTTAGTTTCTGGAGATTAGGGTTTAAGGTTAGGGTTTAAAATTTAGGGTGGACGGCTTGGGGAGTATTGTGTAGGGTTTTGGTGTACGATTTTTGTGTTATTGTTTAGGGGTTATGGTTTATAGTTATGGGTTTTGGGGTTTAGCGTTTTTTTTAGGTTTTAGGTTAAGGGTTTAGATTTTAGGATTTACGTTTTAGGGTTTGAAGGTTAGGGTTATGAGTTTAGGGTTTTGAGTTTTGAGTTTAGCTTTAGATTTTAAGCTTAGGGTTTAGAATTTAGGAATTAGGGTGTAGGGTTAAAAGTTTTGGGTTCAGGGTTATGATTAAGAGTTAGGGTGAACAGTTTGGGGAGTATGGTTTCGGGTTTTGGTGTACGGTTTTTGTGATAGGGTTTAGGGGTTATGGTTTATTGTTTTGGGTTTTGGGTTTAGGGTTTCATTTTAGGTTTTAGGTTTATGGTTTAGGTTTAAGCTTTAGGATTTAAAGTTAATGAAATAGATTTTAGAGTTTGTGGTTTAGGGATATGATTTAGGTTTTTTATTTTAGGTTTTGGGTTTTTGCTTCAGGGTTTAGTTTTAAGTTTTAGGTTTAGGATTTAGGTATAAGGTTTAGGATTTAGTAATAAGGGTTTATAGGTTAGTGTTTATGGTTTTGGGTTTAGGTGTAAGATTTAGGAATTTGGGTTGAAGGTTTAGAGTTTAGGGTTTAGGATTTTAAGTTAATGAATTAGGTTTTAGAGTTTGTAGTTTAGGGTTTAGGGTTTAGGGATATGATTTAGGTTTGAGATTTTGGGTTTTGGGTTTTGGGTTTAAGGTTTAGTTTTAGGTTTTAGGTTTAGGGTTTAGGTTTAAGGTTTAGGATTTAGGAATTAGGGTTTAGGGCTTGGAGTTTATGTTTTAGGGTTAAGGGTTTAAAGTTAAAGAATTAGATTTGAGAGTTTGTGGTGTCGGGTTTAGGGTTTTGGGATATGACTTTGGGTTTAAAGTTAAGGGTTTAGGGAGTATGGTTTCGGGTTTAGAATGTAGGGTTTAGGATTTGGAGTTTAGGGTTTGGGACTTATGGTTTACGGTGTAGTGTTTAGAGTTTACAGTTTAGTGTTTAGGGTTTATTATTTAGGCTTTTGGGTTTAGGGGTTTTGGTTTATGGTTTTTGTTTTTTTGGTTTAAGGCTTAGAGTTTAAATTTGGATTTTAAGTTTAAGGTTTATGTTTAGGGATGATGATTTAGTGTTTAGGGAGTATTTTTCTTTGTTTAGGGTTGAGATTTAATGTTTAGGGATTAGGGTTTAGAGTTGAAGAATTTGGGTTTAGGGTTTAGTGTTTAGGGTTTACAGTTTAGTGTTTAGAGTTTTGGGTTCAGGATTATGATTAGGAGTTATGGTGAACGGTTTGGGGAGTATGGTTTTGGGTTTTGGTGTACGGTTTTTGTGTTAGGGTTTAGGAGTTATGGTTTATGGTTTTGGGTATTGGGTTTAGGGTTTAGGTTTGGAGTCTAGGTTTAAGTTTTAAGATTTATGATTTAGAGTTTAGTTTATGGAGATTAGGGTTTAGGGTTAGGATTTAGAATATAGGGTGACCGGCTTGGGGAGTATTGTTTAGGGTTTTGGTGTACGGTTTTTGTGTTATGGTTTATAGTTATGGGTTTTGGGTTAAGGGTTTTTTTTTAGGTTTTAAATTTAGGGTTTAGGTTTTAGGGTTTGAAGCTTACGGTTTTAGTTTTAAGGTTTAGGAATTAGTATTTATTTTTTGGAGATTAGGGTTTAGGGTTAGGATTTAGAAATTAGGGTAAACGGCTTGGGGAGTATTGTTTAGAATTTTGGTGTACGGTTTTTGTGGTATTGTTTAGGGGTTATGGTTTATAGTTATGGGTTATGGGTTTTGGGTTTTTTTTTAATCTTTTAGGTTTAGGGTTTAGATTTTAGGATTTAGGTTTTAGGGTTTGAAGTTATGGATTTTGGGTTTAGGGTTATGAGTTTTGAGTTTAACTTTTTATTTTAAGTTTAGGGTTTAGAATTTAGGAATTAGGGTTTAGGGTTAGGAGTTTTGGGTTCAGAATTATGATTAGGAGTTATGGTTTTTTGTTTTGGTGTATGGTTTTTGGGTTAAGGTTTAGGGGTTATGGTTTATGGTTTTAGGTATTGGGTTTAGGGTTAAGGTTTGGAGTCTAGGTTTAAGTTTTAAGATTTATGATTTAGGGTTTAGTTTTTGGAGATTAGGGGTTTAGTGTTAGGATTTAGAATATAGGGTGACCGGCTTGGGGAGTATTGTTTAGGGTTTTGGTGTACGGTTTTTGTGTTATGGGTTATGGGTTTTGGGTTTTGGGTTAAGGGTTTTTTGTAGGTTTTAAATTTAGGGTTTAGGTTTTATGGTTTGAAGCTTACGGTTTTAGTTTTAAGGTTTTCAGTTTTGAGTTTAGCTTTAGATTTTAAGTTTAGGGTTTAGAATTTAGGGTTTAGAGTTTAGGGTTTGGGACTTATGGTTTAGGGTGTAGTGTTTAGGGTTTACAATTTAGTGTTTAGGGTTTATGATTTAGGCTTTTGGGTTTAGAGGTTTTGGGTTATGGTTTTTGTTTTTGGGTTTAGGGCTTAGAGTTTAAATTTAGATTTTAAGTTTATGGTTAAGGTTTAGGGATTATGATTTAGTGTTTAGGGAGTATTTTTCTTTGTTTAGGGTTGAGATTTAATGTTTAGGGATTAGGGTTTAGAGTTTAAAGTTTTGGGTTTAGGGTTTAGTGTGTAGGGTTTACAGTTTAGTGTTTAGGGTTTATGATTTAGGCTTTTGGGTTTAGGGTTTAGTGTGTAGGGTTTACAGTTTAGTGTTTAGAGTTTATGATTTAAGCTTTTGAGTTTAGGGGTTCTGGTTTATGGTTTTGAGTATTTGGGTTTAAGGTTTAGAGTTTAACCTTAAATTTTAAGTTTCAGAGTTTAACCTTAAATTTTAAGTTTCGGGTTTGGGTTTAACGTTTAGGATTTAGGAATTAAGGCATAGGGTTTGGAGTTTGGGGTTTAGTGTTAAGATTTAGGATTTAGGGTGAACAGTTTGGGGAGTATGGTTTTTGGTTTTGGCGTACGGTTTTGGTGTTAGTGTTTAGGGATTATGGTTTATGGGTTTGGGTATTGGGTTTAGGGTTTATGTTTGGAGTCTAGGTTTAAGTTTTAAGATTTATGAATTAGGGTTTAGTTTCTGGAGATTAGGGTTTAGTGTTAGGGTTTAGAATTTAGGGTGGACGGCTTGGGGAGTATTGTTTAGGGTTTTGGTGTACGGTTTTTGTGTTATGGTTTTTGTGTTATGGTTTATAGTTATGGGTTATGGGTTTAGCATTTTTTTTTAGGTTTTAGGTTTAGGGTTTAGATTTTAGGATTTAGGTTTTTGGGTTTGAAGTTTAAGGTTTTGAGTTGAGGGTTTTGAGTTTTGAGTTGAGGGTTTTGAGTTTTGAGTTTACCTTTAGATTTTAAGCTTAGGGTTTAGAATTTAGGAATTAGTGTGTAGGGTTAAGAGTTTTGGGTTCAGTGTTATGATTAGGATTTAGGGTGAACGGTTTGGGGAATATGGTTTCGGGTTTTGGTGTACGGTTTTTGTGATAGGGTTTAGGGGTTATGGTTTATTGTTTTGTGTTTTGGTTTAGGGTTTAAGATTTAGGAATTAGGGTTTAAGGTTTAGAGTTTAGGGTTTAGGTTTTAGAGTTTATGGTTTAGGGTTTAGGGTTTAGGGATATCACTTTGGTTTGAGATTTGGGGTTTTGGGTTTAAGGAATTAGGGTTTAGGGCTTGGAGTTTACGTTTTATGGTTAAGGGTTTAAAATCAAAGAATTAGGTTTTAGAGTTTATGGTTTCGGGTTTAGGGTTTTGGGATATGACTTTTGGTTTAATGTTATGGGTTTAGGGAGTATGGTTTCGGGTTTAGAATGTAGGGTTTAGGATTTGGAGTTTTGGGTTTGGGACTTATGGTTTACGGTGTAGTGTTTAGAGTTTAGAGTTTAGTGTTTAGGGTTTATTATTTAGGCTTTTGGGTTTAGGGGTTTTTGTTTATGGTTTTGGTTTTTTGGTTTAGGGCTTAGAGTTTAAATTTAGATTTTAAGTTTAAGGTTTAGGTTTAGGGATGATGATTTAGTGTTTAGGGAGTATTTTTCTTTGTTTAGGATTGAGATTTAAGGTTTAGGTATTAGGGTTTAGAGTTTAAGGTTTTGGGTTTAGGGTTTAGTGTTTAGGGTTTACAGTTTACTGTTTAGGGTTTATGATTTAGGTTTTTTGGTTTAGGGGTTTTGGTTTATGGTTTTGGGTTTTTGGATTTAGGGTTTTGGAGTTTTACTTTTTATTTTAAGTTTCGGGTTTGGGTTTAACGTTTAGGATTTATGAATTAGGACTTAGGGTTTGGAGTTTAAGGTTTAGTGTTAAGATTTAGGATTTAGGGTGAACAGTTTGGGGAGTATGGTTTTGGGTTTTGGCTTACAGTTTATGTGTTAGTGTTTAGGGATTATGGATTAATGTTTTGGGTTTTAGCTTACGGTTTTTATGTTAGTGTTTAGGGATTATGGTTTATGGTTTTGGGTATTGGGTTTAGGGTTTAGGTTTGGAGTCTAGGTTTAAGTTTTAAGATTTAGGAATTAGTATTTATTTTTTGGAGATTAGGGTTTAGGGTTAGGATTTAGAAATTAGGGTAAACGGCTTGGGGAGTATTGTTTAGAATTTTGGTGTACGGTTTTTGTGATATGGTTTAGGGGTTATGGTTTATAGTTATGGGTTATGGGTTTTGGGTTTTTTTTTAATGTTTTAGGTTTAGGGTTTAGATTTTAGGATTTAGGTTTTAGGGTTTGAAGTTATGGATTTTGGGTTTAGGGTTATGAGTTTTGAGTTTAGCTTTTTATTTTAAGTTTAGGGTTTAGAATTTAGGAATTAGGGTTTAGGGTTAGGAGTTTTGGGTTCAGAATTATGATTAGGACTTATGGTTTTTTGTTTTGGTGTATGGTTTTTGGGTTAAGGTTTAGGGGTTATGGTTTATGGTTTTAGGTATTGGGTTTAGGGTTAAGGTTTGGAGTCTAGGTTTAAGTTTTAAGATTTATGATTTAGGGTTTAGTTTTTGGAGATTAGGGTTTAGTGTTAGGATTTAGAATATAGGGTGACCGGCTTGGGGAGTATTGTTTAGGGTTTTGGTGTACGGTTTTTGTGTTATGGGTTATGGGTTTTGGGTTTTGGGTTAAGGGTTTTTTGTAGGTTTTAAATTTAGGGTTTAGGTTTTATGGTTTGAAGCTTACGGTTTTAGTTTTAAGGTTTTCAGTTTTGAGTTTAGCTTTAGATTTTAAGTTTAGGGTTTAGAATTTAGGGTTTGGAGTTTAGGGTTTGGGACTTATGGTTTAGGGTGTAGTGTTTAGGGTTTACAATTTAGTGTTTAGGGTTTATGATTTAGGCTTTTGGGTTTAGGGGTTTTGGGTTATGGTTTTGGTTTTTGGGTTTAGGGCTTAGAGTTTAAATTTAGATTTTATGTTTATGATTTAGGCTTTTGGGTTTAGGGGTTTTGGGTTATGGTTTTGGTTTTTGGGTTTAGGGCTTAGAGTTTAAATTTAGATTTTAAGTTTATGGTTTAGGTTTAGGGATTATGATTTAGTGTTTAGGGAGTATTTTTCTTTGTTTAGGGTTGAGATTTAATGTTTAGGGATTAGGGTTTAGATTTTAAGGTTTTGGGTTTAGGGTTTAGTGTGTAGGGTTTATAGTTTAGTGTTTAGGGTTTATGATTTAGGCTTTTGGGTTTAGGGTTTAGTGTGTAGGGTTTACAGTTTAGTGTTTAGGGTTTATGATTTAAGCTTTTGGGTTTAGGGGTTCTGGTTTATGGTTTTGAGTATTTGGGTTTAAGGTTTAGAGTTTAACCTTAAATTTTAAGTTTCAGAGTTTAACCTTAAATTTTAAGTTTCGGGTTTGGGTTTAACGTTTAGGATTTAGGAATTAAGGCATAGGGTTTGGAGTTTAGGGTTTAGTGTTAAGATTTAGGATTTAGGGTGAATAGTTTGGGGAGTATGGTTTTTGGTTTTGGCGTACGGTTTTGGTGTTAGTGTTTAGGGATTATGGTTTATGGGTTTGGGTATTGGGTTTAGGGTTTATGTTTGGAGTCTAGGTTTAAGTTTTAAGATTTATGAATTAGGGTTTAGTTTCTGGAGATTAGGGTTTAGCGTTAGGGTTTAGAATTTAGGGTGGACGGCTTGGGGAGTATTGTTTAGGGTTTTGGTGTACGGTTTTTGTGTTATGGTTTTTGTGTTATGGTTTATAGTTATGGGTTATGGGTTTAGCATTTTTTTTTAGGTTTTAGGTTTAGGGTTTAGATTTTAGGATTTAGGTTTTTGGGTTTGAAGTTTAAGGTTTTGAGTTGAGTGTTTTGAGTTTTGAGTTGAGGGTTTTGAGTTTTGAGTTTACCTTTAGATTTTAAGCTTAGGGTTTAGAATTTAGGAATTAGTGTGTAGGGTTAAGAGTTTTGGGTTCAGTGTTATGATTAGGATTTAGGGTGAACGATTTGGGGAATATGGTTTCGGGTTTTGGTGTACGGTTTTTGTGATAGGGTTTAGGGGTTATGGTTTATTGTTTTGTGTTTTGGTTTAGGGTTTAAGATTTAGGAATTAGGGTTTAAGGTTTAGAGTTTAGGGTTTAGGTTTTAGAGTTTATGGTTTAGGGTTTAGGGTTTAGGGATATCACTTTGGTTTGAGATTTGGGGTTTTGGGTTTAAGGAATTAGGGTTTAGGGCTTGGAGTTTACATTTTATGGTTAAGGGTTTAAAATCAAAGAATTAGGTTTTAGAGTTTATGGTTTCGGGTTTAGGGTTTTGGGATATGACTTTTGGTTTAATGTTAAGGGTTTAGGGAGTATGGTTTCGGGTTTAGAATGTAGGGTTTAGGATTTGGAGTTTTGGGTTTGGGACTTATGGTTTACGGTGTAGTGTTTAGAGTTTAGAGTTTAGTGTTTAGGGTTTATTATTTAGGCTTTTGGGTTTAGGGGTTTTTGTTTATGGTTTTGGTTTTTTGGTTTAGGGCTTAGAGTTTAAATTTAGATTTTAAGTTTAAGGTTTAGGTTTAGGGATGATGATTTAGTGTTTAGGGAGTATTTTTCTTTGTTTAGGATTGAGATTTAAGGTTTAGGTATTAGGGTTTAGAGTTTAAGGTTTTGGGTTTAGGGTTTAGTGTTTAGGGTTTACAGTTTACTGTTTAGGGTTTATGATTTAGGTTTTTTGGTTTAGGGGTTTTGGTTTATGGTTTTGGGTTTTTGGATTTAGGGTTTTGGAGTTTTACTTTTTATTTTAAGTTTCGGGTTTGGGTTTAACGTTTAGGATTTATGAATTAGGACTTAGGGTTTGGGTTTAACGTTTAGGATTTATGAATTAGGACTTAGGGTTTGGAGTTTAAGGTTTAGTGTTAAGATTTAGGATTTAGGGTGAACAGTTTGGGGAGTATGGTTTTGGGTTTTGGCTTACAGTTTATGTGTTAGTGTTTAGGGATTATGGTTTAATGTTTTGGGTTTTAGCTTACGGTTTTTATGTTAGTGTTTAGGGATTATGGTTTATGGTTTTGGGTATTGGGTTTAGGGTTTAGGTTTGGAGTCTAGGTTTAAGTTTTAAGATTTAGGAATTAGTATTTATTTTTTGGAGATTAGGGTTTAGGGTTAGGATTTAGAAATTAGGGTAAACGGCTTGGGGAGTATTGTTTAGAATTTTGGTGTACGGTTTTTGTGGTATGGTTTAGGGGTTATGGTTTATAGTTATGGGTTATTGGTTTTGGGTTTTTTTTGAATGTTTTAGGTTTAGGGTTTAGATTTTAGGATTTAGGTTTTAGGGTTTGAAGTTACGGATTTTGGGTTTAGGGTTATGAGTTTTGAGTTTAGCTTTTTATTTTAAGTTTAGGGTTTAGAATTTAGGAATTAGGGTTTAGGGTTAGGAGTTTTGGGTTCAGAATTATGATTAGGACTTATGGTTTTTTGTTTTGGTGTATGGTTTTTGGGTTAAGGTTTAGGGGTTATGGTTTATGGTTTTAGGTATTGGGTTTAGGGTTAAGGTTTGGAGTCTAGGTTTAAGTTTTAAGATTTATGATTTAGGGTTTAGTTTTTGGAGATTAGGGTTTAGTGTTAGGATTTAGAATATAGGGTGACCGGCTTGGGGAGTATTGTTTAGGGTTTTGGTGTACGGTTTTTGTGTTATGGGTTATGGGTTTTGGGTTTTGGGTTAAGGGTTTTTTGTAGGTTTTAAATTTAGGGTTTAGGTTTTATGGTTTGAAGCTTACGGTTTTAGTTTTAAGGTTTTCAGTTTTGAGTTTAGCTTTAGATTTTAAGTTTAGGGTTTAGAATTTAGGGTTTGGAGTTTAGGGTTTGGGACTTATGGTTTAGGGTGTAGTGATTAGGGTTTACAATTTAGTGTTTAGGGTTTATGATTTAGGCTTTTGGGTTTAGGGGTTTTGGGTTATGGTTTTGGTTTTTGGGTTTAGGGCTTAGAATTTAAATTTAGATTTTATGTTTATGGTTTAGGTTTAGGGATTATGATTTAGTGTTTAGGGAGTATTTTTCTTTGTTTAGGGTTGAGATTTAATGTTTAGGGATTAGGGTTTAGAGTTTAAGGTTTTGGGTTTAGGGTTTAGTGTGTAGGGTTTACAGTTTAGTGTTTAGGGTTTATGATTTAGGCTTTTGGGTTTAGGGTTTAGTGTGTAGGGTTTACAGTTTAGTGTTTAGGGTTTATGATTTAAGCTTTTGGGTTTAGGGGTTCTGGTTTATGGTTTTGAGTATTTGGGTTTAAGGTTGAGAGTTTAACCTTAAATTTTAAGTTTCAGAGTTTAACCTTAAATTTTAAGTTTCGGGTTTGGGTTTAACGTTTAGGATTTAGGAATTAAGGCATAGGGTTTGGAGTTTAGGGTTTAGTGTTAAGATTTAGGATTTAGGGTGAACAGTTTGGGGAGTATGGTTTTTGGTTTTGGCGTACGGTTTTGGTGTTAGTGTTTAGGGATTATGGTTTATGGGTTTGGGTATTGGGTTTAGGGTTTATGTTTGGAGTCTAGGTTTAAGTTTTAAGATTTATGAATTAGGGTTTAGTTTCTGGAGATTAGGGTTTAGCGTTAGGGTTTAGAATTTAGGGTGGACGGCTTGGGGAGTATTGTTTAGGGTTTTGGTGTACGGTTTTTGTGTTATGGTTTTTGTGTTATGGTTTATAGTTATGGGGTATGGGTTTAGCATTTTTTTTTAGGTTTTAGGTTTAGGGTTTAGATTTTAGGATTTAGGTTTTTGGGTTTGAAGTTTAAGGTTTTGAGTTGAGGGTTTTGAGTTTTGAGTTGAGGGTTTTGAGTTTTGAGTTTACCTTTAGATTTTAAGCTTAGGGTTTAGAATTTAGGAATTAGTGTGTAGGGTTAAGAGTTTTGGGTTCAGTGTTATGATTAGGATTTAGGGTGAACGGTTTGGGGAATATGGTTTCGGGTTTTGGTGTACGGTTTTTGTGATAGGGTTTAGGGGTTATGGTTTATTGTTTTGTGTTTTGGTTTAGGGTTTAAGATTTAGGAATTAGGGTTTAAGGTTTAGAGTTTAGGGTTTAGGGTTTAGGTTTTAGAGTTTGTGGTTTAGGGTTTAGGGTTTAGGGATATCACTTTGGTTTGAGATTTGGGGTTTTGGGTTTAAGGAATTAGGGTTTAGGGCTTGGAGTTTACGTTTTATGGTTAAGGGTTTAAAATCAAAGAATTAGGTTTTAGAGTTTATGGTTTCGGGTTTAGGGTTTTGGGATATGACTTTTGGTTTAATGTTAAGGGTTTAGGGAGTATGGTTTCGGGTTTAGAATGTAGGGTTTAGGATTTGGAGTTTTGGGTTTGGGACTTATGGTTTACGGTGTAGTGTTTAGAGTTTAGAGTTTAGTGTTTAGGGTTTATTATTTAGGCTTTTGGGTTTAGGGGTTTTTGTTTATGGTTTTGGTTTTTTGGTTTAGGGCTTAGAGTTTAAATTTAGATTTTAAGTTTAAGGTTTAGGTTTAGGGATGATGATTTAGTGTTTAGGGAGTATTTTTCTTTGTTTAGGATTGAGATTTAAGGTTTAGGTATTAGGGTTTAGAGTTTAAGGTTTTGGGTTTAGGGTTTAGTGTTTAGGGTTTACAGTTTACTGTTTAGGGTTTATGATTTAGGTTTTTTGGTTTAGGGGTTTTGGTTTATGGTTTTGGGTTTTTGGATTTAGGGTTTTGGAGTTTTACTTTTTATTTTAAGTTTCGGGTTTGGGTTTAACGTTTAGGATTTATGAATTAGGACTTAGGGTTTGGAGTTTAAGGTTTAGTGTTAAGATTTAGGATTTAGGGTGAACAGTTTGGGGAGTATGGTTTTGGGTTTTGGCTTACAGTTTATGTGTTAGTGTTTAGGGATTATGGTTTAATGTTTTGGGTTTTAGCTTACGGTTTTTATGTTAGTGTTTAGGGATTATGGTTTATGGTTTTGGGTATTGGGTTTAGGGTTTAGGTTTGGAGTCTAGGTTTAAGTTTTAAGATTTATGATTTAGGGTTTAGTTTTTGGAGATTAGGGTTTAGTGTTAGGATTTAGAATATAGGGTGACCGGCTTGGGGAGTATTGTTTAGGGTTTTGGTGTACGGTTTTTGTGTTATGGGTTATGGGTTTTGGGTTTTGGGTTAAGGGTTTTTTGTAGGTTTTAAATTTAGGGTTTAGGTTTTATGGTTTGAAGCTTACGGTTTTAGTTTTAAGGTTTTCAGTTTTGAGTTTAGCTTTAGATTTTAAGTTTAGGGTTTAGAATTTAGGGTTTGGAGTTTAGGGTTTGGGACTTATGGTTTAGGGTGTAGTGTTTAGGGTTTACAATTTAGTGTTTAGGGTTTATGATTTAGGCTTTTGGGTTTAGGGGTTTTGGGTTATGGTTTTGGTTTTTGGGTTTAGGGCTTAGAGTTTAAATTTAGATTTTATGTTTATGGTTTAGGTTTAGGGATTATGATTTAGTGTTTAGGGAGTATTTTTCTTTGTTTAGGGTTGAGATTTAATGTTTAGGGATTAGGGTTTAGAGTTTAAGGTTTTGGGTTTAGGGTTTAGTGTGTAGGGTTTACAGTTTAGTGTTTAGGGTTTATGATTTAGGCTTTTGGGTTTAGGGTTTAGTGTGTAGGGTTTACAGTTTAGTGTTTAGGGTTTATGATTTAAGCTTTTGGGTTTAGGGGTTCTGGTTTATGGTTTTGAGTATTTGGGTTTAAGGTTGAGAGTTTAACCTTAAATTTTAAGTTTCAGAGTTTAACCTTAAATTTTAAGTTTCGGGTTTGGGTTTAACGTTTAGGATTTAGGAATTAAGGCATAGGGTTTGGAGTTTAGGGTTTAGTGTTAAGATTTAGGATTTAGGGTGAACAGTTTGGGGAGTATGGTTTTTGGTTTTGGCGTACGGTTTTGGTGTTAGTGTTTAGGGATTATGGTTTATGGGTTTGGGTATTGGGTTTAGGGTTTATGTTTGGAGTCTAGGTTTAAGTTTTAAGATTTATGAATTAGGGTTTAGTTTCTGGAGATTAGGGTTTAGCGTTAGGGTTTAGAATTTAGGGTGGACGGCTTGGGGAGTATTGTTTAGGGTTTTGGTGTACGGTTTTTGTGTTATGGTTTTTGTGTTATGGTTTATAGTTATGGGGTATGGGTTTAGCATTTTTTTTTAGGTTTTAGGTTTAGGGTTTAGATTTTAGGATTTAGGTTTTTGGGTCTGAAGTTTAAGGTTTTGAGTTGAGGGTTTTGAGTTTTGAGTTGAGGGTTTTGAGTTTTGAGTTTACCTTTAGATTTTAAGCTTAGGGTTTAGAATTTAGGAATTAGTGTGTAGGGTTAAGAGTTTTGGGTTCAGTGTTATGATTAGGATTTAGGGTGAACGGTTTGGGGAATATGGTTTCGGGTTTTGGTGTACGGTTTTTGTGATAGGGTTTAGGGGTTATGGTTTATTGTTTTGTGTTTTGGTTTAGGGTTTAAGATTTAGGAATTAGGGTTTAAGGTTTAGAGTTTAGGGTTTAGGGTTTAGGTTTTAGAGTTTGTGGTTTAGGGTTTAGGGTTTAGGGATATCACTTTGGTTTGAGATTTGGGGTTTTGGGTTTAAGGAATTAGGGTTTAGGGCTTGGAGTTTACGTTTTATGGTTAAGGGTTTAAAATCAAAGAATTAGGTTTTAGAGTTTATGGTTTCGGGTTTAGGGTTTTGGGATATGACTTTTGGTTTAATGTTAAGGGTTTAGGGAGTATGGTTTCGGGTTTAGAATGTAGGGTTTAGGATTTGGAGTTTTGGGTTTGGGACTTATGGTTTACGGTGTAGTGTTTAGAGTTTAGAGTTTAGTGTTTAGGGTTTATTATTTAGGCTTTTGGGTTTAGGGGTTTTTGTTTATGGTTTTGGTTTTTTGGTTTAGGGCTTAGAGTTTAAATTTAGATTTTAAGTTTAAGGTTTAGGTTTAGGGATGATGATTTAGTGTTTAGGGAGTATTTTTCTTTGTTTAGGATTGAGATTTAAGGTTTAGGTATTAGGGTTTAGAGTTTAAGGTTTTGGGTTTAGGGTTTAGTGTTTAGGGTTTACAGTTTACTGTTTAGGGTTTATGATTTAGGTTTTTTGGTTTAGGGGTTTTGGTTTATGGTTTTGGGTTTTTGGATTTAGGGTTTTGGAGTTTTACTTTTTATTTTAAGTTTCGGGTTTGGGTTTAACGTTTAGGATTTATGAATTAGGACTTAGGGTTTGGAGTTTAAGGTTTAGTGTTAAGATTTAGGATTTAGGGTGAACAGTTTGGGGAGTATGGTTTTGGGTTTTGGCTTACAGTTTATGTGTTAGTGTTTAGGGATTATGGTTTAATGTTTTGGGTTTTAGCTTACGGTTTTTATGTTAGTGTTTAGGGATTATGGTTTATGGTTTTGGGTATTGGGTTTAGGGTTTAGGTTTGGAGTCTAGGTTTAAGTTTTAAGATTTATGATTTAGGGTTTAGTTTTTGGAGATTAGGGTTTAGTGTTAGGATTTAGAATATAGGGTGACCGGCTTGGGGAGTATTGTTTAGGGTTTTGGTGTACGGTTTTTGTGTTATGGGTTATGGGTTTTGGGTTTTGGGTTAAGGGTTTTTTGTAGGTTTTAAATTTAGGGTTTAGGTTTTATGGTTTGAAGCTTACGGTTTTAGTTTTAAGGTTTTCAGTTTTGAGTTTAGCTTTAGATTTTAAGTTTAGGGTTTAGAATTTAGGGTTTGGAGTTTAGGGTTTGGGACTTATGGTTTAGGGTGTAGTGTTTAGGGTTTACAATTTAGTGTTTAGGGTTTATGATTTAGGCTTTTGGGTTTAGGGGTTTTGGGTTATGGTTTTGGTTTTTGGGTTTAGGGCTTAGAGTTTAAATTTAGATTTTATGTTTATGGTTTAGGTTTAGGGATTATGATTTAGTGTTTAGGGAGTATTTTTCTTTGTTTAGGGTTGAGATTTAATGTTTAGGGATTAGGGTTTAGAGTTTAAGGTTTTGGGTTTAGGGTTTAGTGTGTAGGGTTTACAGTTTAGTGTTTAGGGTTTATGATTTAGGCTTTTGGGTTTAGGGTTTAGTGTGTAGGGTTTACAGTTTAGTGTTTAGGGTTTATGATTTAAGCTTTTGGGTTTAGGGGTTCTGGTTTATGGTTTTGAGTATTTGGGTTTAAGGTTGAGAGTTTAACCTTAAATTTTAAGTTTCAGAGTTTAACCTTAAATTTTAAGTTTCGGGTTTGGGTTTAACGTTTAGGATTTAGGAATTAAGGCATAGGGTTTGGAGTTTAGGGTTTAGTGTTAAGATTTAGGATTTAGGGTGAACAGTTTGGGGAGTATGGTTTTTGGTTTTGGCGTACGGTTTTGGTGTTAGTGTTTAGGGATTATGGTTTATGGGTTTGGGTATTGGGTTTAGGGTTTATGTTTGGAGTCTAGGTTTAAGTTTTAAGATTTATGAATTAGGGTTTAGTTTCTGGAGATTAGGGTTTAGCGTTAGGGTTTAGAATTTAGGGTGGACGGCTTGGGGAGTATTGTTTAGGGTTTTAGTGTACGGTTTTTGTGTTATGGTTTTTGTGTTATGGTTTATAGTTATGGGGTATGGGTTTAGCATTTTTTTTTAGGTTTTAGGTTTAGGGTTTAGATTTTAGGATTTAGGTTTTTGGGTTTGAAGTTTAAGGTTTTGAGTTGAGGGTTTTGAGTTTTGAGTTGAGGGTTTTGAGTTTTGAGTTTACCTTTAGATTTTAAGCTTAGGGTTTAGAATTTAGGAATTAGTGTGTAGGGTTAAGAGTTTTGGGTTCAGTGTTATGATTAGGATTTAGGGTGAACGGTTTGGGGAATATGGTTTCGGGTTTTGGTGTACGGTTTTTGTGATAGGGTTTAGGGGTTATGGTTTATTGTTTTGTGTTTTGGTTTAGGGTTTAAGATTTAGGAATTAGGGTTTAAGGTTTAGAGTTTAGGGTTTAGGGTTTAGGTTTTAGAGTTTGTGGTTTAGGGTTTAGGGTTTAGGGATATCACTTTGGTTTGAGATTTGGGGTTTTGGGTTTAAGGAATTAGGGTTTAGGGCTTGGAGTTTACGTTTTATGGTTAAGGGTTTAAAATCAAAGAATTAGGTTTTAGAGTTTATGGTTTCGGGTTTAGGGTTTTGGGATATGACTTTTGGTTTAATGTTAAGGGTTTAGGGAGTATGGTTTCGGGTTTAGAATGTAGGGTTTAGGATTTGGAGTTTTGGGTTTGGGACTTATGGTTTACGGTGTAGTGTTTAGAGTTTAGAGTTTAGTGTTTAGGGTTTATTATTTAGGCTTTTGGGTTTAGGGGTTTTTGTTTATGGTTTTGGTTTTTTGGTTTAGGGCTTAGAGTTTAAATTTAGATTTTAAGTTTAAGGTTTAGGTTTAGGGATGATGATTTAGTGTTTAGGGAGTATTTTTCTTTGTTTAGGATTGAGATTTAAGGTTTAGGTATTAGGGTTTAGAGTTTAAGGTTTTGGGTTTAGGGTTTAGTGTTTAGGGTTTACAGTTTACTGTTTAGGGTTTATGATTTAGGTTTTTTGGTTTAGGGGTTTTGGTTTATGGTTTTGGGTTTTTGGATTTAGGGTTTTGGAGTTTTACTTTTTATTTTAAGTTTCGGGTTTGGGTTTAACGTTTAGGATTTATGAATTAGGACTTAGGGTTTGGAGTTTAAGGTTTAGTGTTAAGATTTAGGATTTAGGGTGAACAGTTTGGGGAGTATGGTTTTGGGTTTTGGCTTACAGTTTATGTGTTAGTGTTTAGGGATTATGGTTTAATGTTTTGGGTTTTAGCTTACGGTTTTTATGTTAGTGTTTAGGGATTATGGTTTATGGTTTTGGGTATTGGGTTTAGGGTTTAGGTTTGGAGTCTAGGTTTAAGTTTTAAGATTTAGGAATTAGTATTTATTTTTTGGAGATTAGGGTTTAGGGTTAGGATTTAGAAATTAGGGTAAACGGCTTGGGGAGTATTGTTTAGAATTTTGGTGTACGGTTTTTGTGGTATGGTTTAGGGGTTATGGTTTATAGTTATGGGTTATGGGTTTTGGGTTTTTTTTTAATGTTTTAGGTTTAGGGTTTAGATTTTAGGATTTATGTTTTAGGGTTTGAAGTTACGGATTTTGGGTTTAGGGTTATGAGTTTTGAGTTTAGCTTTTTATTTTAAGTTTAGGGTTTAGAATTTAGGAATTAGGGTTTAGGGTTAGGAGTTTTGGGTTCAGAATTATGATTAGGAGTTATGGTTTTTTGTTTTGGTGTATGGTTTTTGGGTTAAGGTTTAGGGGTTATGGTTTATGGTTTTAGGTATTGGGTTTAGGGTTAAGGTTTGGAGTCTAGGTTTAAGTTTTAAGATTTATGATTTAGGGTTTAGTTTTTGGAGATTAGGGTTTAGTGTTAGGATTTAGAATATAGGGTGACCGGCTTGGGGAGTATTGTTTAGGGTTTTGGTGTACGGTTTTTGTGTTATGGGTTATGGGTTTTGGGTTTTGGGTTAAGGGTTTAGATTTTAGGATTTAGGTTTTAGGGTTTGAAGCTTAGGGTTTTGGGTTTAAGGTTTTGAGTTTTGAGTTCAGCTTTAGATTTTAAGTTTAGGGTTTAGAATTTAGGAATTAGGTTGTACGGTTAGGAGTTTTGGGTTCAGGGTTATGATTAGGGGTTAGGGTGAACGGTTTGGGGAGTATAGTTTTGGGTTTTGGTGTACGGTTTTTGTGTTAGGGTTTAGGGGTTATGGTTTATGGTTTTGGGTTTTGAGTTTAGGGTTTAGGTTTGGAGTCTAGGTTTAAGTTTTAAGATTTATGATTTAGGGTTTTGTTTTTTGGAGATTAGGGTTTAGGGTTAGCATTTAGAATTTAGGGTAAACGACTTGGGGAGTATTGTTTAGGGTTTTGGTGTACGGTTTTTGTGTTATGGTTTATAGTTATCGGTTATGGGTTTTGGGTTTTGGGTTAAGGGTGTTTTTTTAGATTTTAGGTTTAGGGTTTAGATTTTAGGATTTAGATTTTAGGGTTTAGATTTTAGGGTTTGAAGCTTAGGGTTTTGGGTTTAAGGTTTTGAGTTTTGAGTTCAGCTTTAGATTTTAAGTTTAGGGTTTAGAATTTATGAATTAGGTTATGCGGTTAGGAGTTTTGGGTTCAGGGTTATGATTAGGAGTTAGGGTGAACGGTTTGGGGAGTATGGTTTTGGGTTTTGGTGGACGGTTTTTGTGTTAGGATTTAGGGGTTATGGTTTATGGTTTTGGGTATTGGGTTTAGGGTTTAGGTTTGGAGTCTAGCTTTAAGTTTTAAGATTTATGATTTAGGGTTTTGTTTTTGGAGATTAGGGTTTAGGAATATCTTTTAGATTTGAGATTTAGGGTTTAGGGTTTAAGGTTTAGGGTTTAGGTTTAAGGTTTAGGAATTAGGGTTTAGGGCTTGGAGTTTACGTTTTAGGGTTAAGGGTTTAAAATTAAAGAATTAGGTTTTAGAGTTTGTGGTTTCGGGATTAGGGTTTTGGGATATGACTTTGGGTTTAATGTTAAGGGTTTAGGGAGTATGGTTTCGGGTTTAGAATGTAGGGTTTAGGATTTGGAGTTTAGGGTTTGGGACTTATGGTTTACGGTGTAGTATTTAGAGTTTACAGTTTAGTGTTTAGAGTTTATTATTTAGGCTTTTGGGTTTAGGGGTTTTGGTTTATGGTTTTGGTTTTTTGGTTTAGGGCTTAGAGTTTAAATTTAGATTTTAAGTTTAAGGTTTAGGTTTAGGGATGATGATTTAGTGTTTAGGGAGTATTTTTCTTTGTTTAGGGTTGAGATTTAATGTTTAGGGATTAGGGTTTAGAGTTTAAGGTTTTGGGTTTAGGGTTTTGTGTTTAGGGTTTATGATTTAGGTTTTTTGGTTTAGGGGTTGTGGTTCATGGTTTTGGGTTTTTGGATTTAGAGTTTAGAGTTTTACTTTTTATTTTAAGTTTCGGGTTTGGGTTTAAAGTTTTGGATTTATGAATTAGTACTTAGGGTTTGGAGTTTAAGGTTTAGTGTTAAGATTTAGGATTTAGGGTGAACAGTTTGGGGAGTATAGTTTTGGGTTTTGGCTTACGGTTTTTGTGTTAGTGTTTTGGGATTATGGTTTATGGTTTTGGGTTTTGGCTTACGGTTTTTGTGTTAGTGTTTAGGGATTATGGTTTATGGTTTAGGGTATTGGGTTTAGGGTTTTGGTTTGGAGTCTAGGTTTAAGTTTTAATATTTAGGAATTAGTATTTATTTTTTGGAGATTAGGGTTTAGGGTTAGGATTTAGAATTTAGGGTGAACGGCTTGGGGAGTATTCTTTAGAATTTTGGTGTACGGTTTTTGTGGTATGGTGTACGGTTTTTGGGTTTAAGGTTTTGAGTTTTGAGTTCAGCTTTAGATTTTAATTTTAGGGTTTAGAATTTAAGAATTAGGTTGTACGGTTAGGAGTTTTGGGTTCTGGGTGATGATTATGAGTTAGGGTGAACGGTTTGAGGAGTATGGTTTTGGGTTTTGGTGTACGGTTTTTGTGTTAGGGTTTAGGGGTTATAGTTTATTGTTTTGGGTTTTGGGTTTAGGGTTTCATTTTAGGGTTATAGGTTTATGGTTTAGGTTTAAGGTTTAGGATTTAAAGTTAATGAATTAGATTTTAGAGTTTGTGGTTTAGGGATATGATTTAGGTTTTTTAGTTTGGGTTTTGGGTTTTTGCTTTAGGGTTTAGTTTTAGGTTTTAGGTTTAGGGTTTAGGTATAAGGTTTAGGATTTAGTAATAAGGGTTTATAGTTTAGTGTTTATGATTTTGGGGTTTATGTTTAAGATTTGGGAATTTGGGTTGAAGGTTTAGTGTTTAGGGTTTAGGGTTTAAAGTTAATTAATTAGGTTTTAGAGTTTGTAGTTTAGGGTTTAGGGTTTAGGGATATGATTTAGGTTTGAGATTTTGGGTTTTGGGTTTAAGGTTTAGTTTTAGGTTTTAGGTTTAGGTTTTAGGTTTAGGGTTTAGGTTTAAGGTTTAGGATTTAGGAATTAGGGTTTAGGGCTTCGAGTTTACGTTTTAGGGTTAAGGGTTTAAAGTTAAAGAATTAGGTTTTATAGTTTGTTGTTTCGAGTTTAGAATGTAAGGTTTAGGATTTGGAGTTTAGGGTTTGGGACTTATGGTTTACAGTGTAGTGTTTAGAGTATACAGTTTAGTGTTTAGGGTTTATGATTTAGGCTTTTGGGTTTAGGGGTTTTGGTTTATGGTTTTGGTTTTTTGGTTTAAGGCTTAGAGTTTAAATTTTGATTTTAAGTTTAGGGTTTAGGTTTAGGGATGATGATTTAGTGTTTAGGTAATATTTTTCTTTGTTTAGGGTTGAGATTTAATGTTTAGGTTTTTTGGTTTAGGGGTTGTGGTTTATGGTTTTGGGTTTTTGGGTTTAGAGTTTAGAGTTTTACTTTTTTAAGTTTCGGGTTTGGGTTTATCGTTTAGGATTTAGGAATTAGGGCTTCGGGTTTGGAGTTTAGGGTTTAGTGTTAAGATTTATGATTTAGGGTGAACAGTTTGGGGAGTATGGTTTTGGATTTTGGCGTACGGTTTTTGTGTTAATGTTTAAGGATTATGGTTTATGGTTTTGGGTATTGGGTTTAGGGTTTAGGTTTGGAGGCTAAAGTTTAAGTTTTAAGATTTAGGAATTAGGGTTTAGTTTTTGGAGAGTAGGGTTTAGGGTTAGGATTTAGAATTTAGGGTGAACGGTTTGGGGAGTATTGTTTAGGGTTTTGGTGTACGGTTTTTGTGTTATGGTTTATAGTTATGGGTTATGGGCTTTTTTTTAGGTTTTAGGTTTAGGGTTTAGATTTTAGGATTTAGGTTTTAGGGTTTGAAGTTTAGGGTTTTGGGTTGAGGGTTTTGAGTTTTGAGTTTAGCTTTTTATTTTAAGTTTAGGGTTTAGAATTTAGGAATTAGGGTTTAGGGTTAGGAGTTTTGGGTTCAGGATTATGATTAGGAGTTATGGTGAATGGTTTGGGGAGTATGGTTTTGGGTTATGGTGTATGGTTTTTGTGTTAGGGTTTAGGGGTTATGGTTTATGGTTTTTTGTATTGGGTTTAGGGTTTAGGTTTGGAGTCTAGGTTTAAGTTTTATGATTTATGATTTAGGGTTTTCTTTTTGGAGATTAGGGTTTAGGGTTAGGATTTAGAATTTAGGGTGAACGGCTTGGGGAGTATTGTTTAGGGTTTTGGTGTACGGTTTTTGTGTTATGGTTTATAGTTATGGGTTATTGGTTTTGGGTTTTGGGTTAAGGGTTTTATTTTTAGGTTTTAGTTTTAGCGTTTAGAATTTAGGATTTAGGTTTTAGGGATATGATTTAGGTTTTTGATTTTGGGTTTTGGGTTTTTGCTTTTGCGTGTAGTTTTAGGTTTTAGGTTTAGGGTTTAGGTATAAGGTTTAGGATTTAGTAATATGGATTTAGGGTTTGGAGTTTAGGGTTTAGGTATAAGGTTTAGGAATTAGGAATTAAGTTTTAGAGTTTGTGGTTTTGGGTTTAAGGTTTAGGGATATGACATAGATTTTCTATTTTGGGTTTAGAGTTAAGGGTTTAGGGTTGAAGGTTTAGGGTTGAAGGTCTAGGGAGTATGGTTTTGGGTTTAGGATGTAGGGTTTAGGGTGTAGGGGTTATGGTTTAGGGATTAGGGTTTATAGTTTCGTGTTTATGTTTTATGATTTAGGCTTTTGGGTTTTGGTGTTGAGGTTTTTGGTTTTGGTTTCGGGTTTAGGGTTTAAAGTTTAACTTTAGATTTTAAGTTTCGGGGTTAGGTTTAAGGTTTAGGATTTAGGAATTAATGTTTAGGGTTTGGAATTTTGCGTTTAGGGTTTAGATTAAGGATTTAGAGTGAACAGTTTGGGGAGTATGGTTTTGGGTTTTGGCATAAGGTTTTTGTGTTAGGCTTTAGGGGTTATGGTTTATGGTTTCAGGTACTGGGTTTAGGGTTTAGTTTTAGGTTTTAGGTTTGGGGTTTAGGTTTAAGGTTTAGGATTTAGGAATTAGGGTTTAGGATTTAGGAATTAGGGTTTAGGGTTTGGAGTATAGGGTTTAGGTTTTAAAGTTTAAGAAATAGGTGTTAGAGTTTGTGGGTTTAGGGATATTATATAGGTTTTGAGATTTAGGGTTTAGGGTAATGGTTTAGGGAGTATGTGTTCAGGTTTAGGGAGTAGGGTTTAGGGTTAGGGATTTTATTTAGGTTAGTGGTTTAGGGTTTTGGGTTTGGGGAGTATGGTTTAGTGTTTATGGAGTATTTTTCTATGTTTTGTGTTTAGGTTTAATGTATATGGATTAAGGTTTAGGGTTTTATGTTTAAGAGTTATGGTTAGGGATTCAAGAATTAGTGTTTTGTGTGAAGATTTTAGGGTTGACGGAGTATTGTTTAGGATTTAGGGTTAGGGATTTGTCAGAATTTTTTAGGATTTAGGGTTTAGGGTATAAAGTTAAAGAATTAGGTTTAAGAGTTTGTGGATTAGGGTTTAGGGTTTAGGGATATGATTTAGGTTTTAAATTTTGGGTTTTGGGTTTTGGGTATAAGGTTTAGTTGTAGGTTTTAGGTTTAGTGTTTATGTTTAAGGTTTAGGACTTAGGAATTAGGGTTTAGGGCTTGGAGTTTACGGTTTAGGTTTTAGGGTTTAAAGTTAAAGAATTAGGTTTTAGAGTTTGTGGGATATGACTTTGGGTTTAAAGTTAAGGGTTTAGGGTTTAGGGTTGAAGGTGTAGGGAGTATGGTTTCAGGTTTAGAATGTAGGGTTTAGAATTTGGATTTTAAGGTTTGGGACTTATGGTTTAGGGTGTAGTGTTTAGGGTTTACAGTTTAGTGTTTAGGGTTTATGATTTAGGCTTTTGGGTTTAGGGGTTTTGGTTATGGTTTTGGTTTTTGGGTTTAGGTCTTAGAGTTTAAATTTAGATTTTAAGTTTAGGGTTTAGGATTAGGGATTATGATTTAGTGTTTAGGGAGTATTTTTCTTTGTTTAGGGTTGAGAAATAATGGTTAGGGATTAGGATTTTAGAGGTTAAGGTTTTGGGTTTAGGGTTTAGTGTTTAGGGTTTATAGGTTAGTGTTTAGGGTTTATGATTTAGGTTTTTGGGTTTAGGGGTTGTGGTTTATGGTTTTGGGTTTTTGGGTTTAGGGTTTAGAGTTTAACTTTATATTTTAAGTTTCAGGTTAGGGTTTAATGTTTAGGATTTAGGAATTAGGGCTTAGGGTTTGGAGTTTAGGGTTTAGTGTTAAGATTTAGGATTTAGGGTGAACAGTTTGGGGAGTATGGTTTTGGGTTTTGGCGTATGGTTTTTGTGTTAGTGTTTAAGGATTATGGTTTATGGTTTTGGGTATTGGGTTTAGGGTTTAGGTTTGGAGGCTAAAGTTTAAGTTTTAAGATATAGGAATTAGGGTTTAGTTTTTGGAGATTAGGTTTTAGGGTTAGGATTTAGAAGTTAGGGTGAACGACTTGGGGAGTATTGTTTAGGGTTTTTTTGTTATGGTTTAGGGGTTATGGTTTATAGTTATGGGTTATTGGTTTTGGGTTTTGGGTTTAGGGTTTTTTTTTTAGGTTTTAGGTTTAGGGTTTAGATTTTAGGATTTAGGTTTTAGTGTTTGAAGTTTAAGGTTTTGGGTTTAGGGTTTTGAGTTTTGAGTTTAGCTTTAGATTTTAAGTTTAGGGTTTATAATGTAGGAATTAGGGTGTATGGTTAGGAGTTTTGGGTTCAGGGTTATGATTATGAGTTGGGGTGTACGGTTTGGGGAGTATGGTTTTGGGTTTTGGTGTACGGTTTTTGTGTTAGGGTTTTGGGGTTATGGTTTTTTTTTTTGGGTTTTGGGTTTAGGGTTTCATTTTAGGTTTTAGGTTTATGGTTTAGGTTTAAGGTTTAGGATTTAGAAATTAGGGTTTACGGTTTGGAGTTTAAAGTTTAGGGATTAGGATTTAAAGTTAATGAATAAGATTTTAGAGTTTTGGGTTTTTGCTTTAGGGTTTAGTTTTAGGTTTTAGGTTTAGGATTTAGGTATAAGGTTTAGGATTTACTAATATGGGTTTAGGGTTTACGTATAAGGTTTAGGAATTACGAAATTAGGTTTTAGAGTTTGTGGTTTCGGGGTTAGGGTTTAGGGATATGACTTAGGTTTTCTATTTTGGGTTTAGAGTTAAGGCTTTAGGGTTGAAGGTTTAGGGAGTATGGTTTTGGGTTTAGGATGTAGGGTTTAGGGTGTACGAGTTATGGTTTAGGGTTTAGGGTTTATGTTTCGTGTTTAGGGTTTACGATTTAGGCTTTTGGGTTTAGGTGTTGTGGTTTATGGTTTTTGGTTTTGGGTTTAAGGTTTAGAGTTTAACTTTAGATTTTAAGTTTCGGGGTTAGGTTTAAGGTTTAGGATTTAGGAATTAAGGTTTAGGGTTTGGAGTTTTGCATTTAGGGTTTAGATTTACGATTTAGAGTGAACAGTTTGGGGAGTATGGTTTTGGGTTTTGGCATAAGGTTTTTGTGTTAGGCATTAGGGGTTATGGTTTATGGTTTTGGGTACTGGGTTTAGGGTTTAGTTTTAGGTTTTAGGTTTGGGGTTTAGGTTTAAGGTTTAGGATTTAAGAATTAGGGTTTAGGATTTAGGAATTAGGGTTTAGGATTTAGGAATTAGGGTTTAGGATTTAGGAATTAGGGTTTAGGGTTTGGAGTATAGGGTTTAGGTTTTAAAGTTTAAGAAATAGGTGTTAGAGTTTGTGGGTTTATGGATATTATATAGGTTTTGAGATTTAGGGTTTAGGGTAATGGTTTAGGGAGTATGTGTTCGGGTTTAGGGAGTAGGGTTTAGGGTTAGGGATTTTATTTAGGTTAGTGGTTTAGGGTTTTGGGTTTGGGGAGTATGGTTTAGTGTTTATGGAGTATTTTTCTATGTTTTGTGTTTAGGTTTAATGTATATGGATTAAGGTTTAGGGTTTTATGTTTAAGAGTTATGGTTAGGGATTCAAGAATTAGTGTTTTGTGTGAAGATTTTAGGGTTGACGGAGTATTGTTTAGGATTTAGGGTTAGGGATTTGTCAGAATTGTTTAGGATTTAGGGTTTAGGGTATAAAGTTAAAGAATTAGGTTTAAGATTTTGTGGATTAGGGTTTAGGGTTTAGGGATATGATTTAGGTTTTAAATTTTGGGTTTTGGGTTTTGGGTTTAAGGTTTAGTTGTAGGTTTTAGGTTTAGTGTTTATGTTTAAGGTTTAGGATTTAGGAATTAGGGTTTAGGGCTTGGAGTTTACGGTTTAGGTTTTAGGGTTTAAAGTTAAAGAATTAGGTTTTAGAGTTTGTGGGATATGACTTTGGGTTTAAAGTTAAGGGTTTAGGGTTTAGGGTTGAAGGTGTAGGGAGTATGGTTTCAGGTTTAGAATGTAGGGTTTAGGATTTGGAGTTTAAGGTTTGGGACTTATGGTTTAGGGTGTAGTGTTTAGGGTTTACAGTTTAGTGTTTAGGGTTTATGATTTAGGCTTTTGGGTTTAGGGGTTTTGGTTATGGTTTTGGTTTTTGGGTTTAGGTCTTAGAGTTTAAATTTAGATTTTAAGTTTAGGGTTTAGGATTAGGGATTATGATTTAGTGTTTAGGGAGTATTTTTCTTTGTTTAGGGTTCAGAAATAATGGTTAGGGATTAGGATTTTAGAGTTTAAGGTTTTGGGTTTAGGGTTTAGTGTTTAGGGTTTATAGGTTAGTGTTTAGGGTTTATGATTTAGGTTTTTGGGTTTAGAGGTTGTGGTTTATGGTTTTGGGTTTTTGGGTTTAGGGTTTAGAGTTTAACTTTATATTTTAAGTTTCAGGTTAGGGTTTAATGTTTAGGATTTAGGAATTAGGGCTT
This sequence comes from Cardamine chenopodiifolia, assembly GCA_963922655.1. Classification (NCBI taxonomy): domain Eukaryota; kingdom Viridiplantae; phylum Streptophyta; class Magnoliopsida; order Brassicales; family Brassicaceae; genus Cardamine; species Cardamine chenopodiifolia. The sequence goes on along the minus strand of OZ000481.1, from coordinate 13,118,422 downwards.
AGGGTTTGGAGTTTAGGGTTTAGTGTTAAGATTTAGGATTTAGGGTGAACAGTTTGGGGAGTATGGTTTTGGGTTTTGGCGTATGGTTTTTGTGTTAGTGTTTAAGGATTATGGTTTATGGTTTTGGGTATTGGGTTTAGGGTTTAGGTTTGGAGGCTAAAGTTTAAGTTTTAAGATATAGGAATTAGGGTTTAGTTTTTGGAGATTAGGTTTTAGGGTTAGGATTTAGAAGTTAGGGTGAACGACTTGGGGAGTATTGTTTAGGGTTTTTTTGTTATGGTTTAGGGGTTATGGTTTATAGTTATGGGTTATTGGTTTTGGGTTTTGGGTTTAGGGTTTTTTTTTTAGGTTTTAGGTTTAGGGTTTAGATTTTAGGATTTAGGTTTTAGTGTTTGAAGTTTAAGGTTTTGGGTTTAGGGTTTTGAGTTTTGAGTTTAGCTTTAGATTTTAAGTTTAGGGTTTATAATTTAGGAATTAGGGTGTATGGTTAGGAATTTTGGGTTCAGGGTTATGATTATGAGTTGGGGTGTACGGTTTGGGGAGTATGGTTTTGGGTTTTGGTGTACGGTTTTTGTGTTAGGGTTTTGGGGTTATGGTTTTTTTTTTTGGGTTTTGGGTTTAGGGTTTCATTTTAGGTTTTAGGTTTATGGTTTAGGTTTAAGGTTTAGGATTTAGAAATTAGGGTTTACGGTTTGGAGTTTAGAGTTTAGGGATTAGGATTTAAAGTTAATGAATAAGATTTTAGAGTTTTGGGTTTTTGCTTTAGGGTTTAGTTTTAGGTTTTAGGTTTAGGATTTAGGTATAAGGTTTAGGATTTACTAATATGGGTTTAGGGTTTACGTATAAGGTTTAGGAATTACGAAATTAGGTTTTAGAGTTTGTGGTTTCGGGGTTAGGGTTTAGGGATATGACTTAGGTTTTCTATTTTGGGTTTAGAGTTAAGGCTTTAGGGTTGAAGGTTTAGGGAGTATGGTTTTGGGTTTAGGATGTAGGGTTTAGGGTGTACGAGTTATGGTTTAGGGTTTAGGGTTTATGTTTAGTGTTTAGGGTTTACGATTTAGGCTTTTGGGTTTAGGTGTTGTGGTTTATGGTTTTTGGTTTTGGGTTTAAGGTTTAGAGTTTAACTTTAGATTTTAAGTTTCGGGGTTAGGTTTAAGGTTTAGGATTTAGGAATTAAGGTTTAGGGTTTGGAGTTTTGCATTTAGGGTTTAGATTTACGATTTAGAGTGAACAGTTTGGGGAGTATGGTTTTGGGTTTTGGCATAAGGTTTTTGTGTTAGGCATTAGGGATTATGGTTTATGGTTTTGGGTACTGGGTTTAGGGTTTAGTTTTAGGTTTTAGGTTTGGGGTTTAGGTTTAAGGTTTAGGATTTAGGAATTAGGGTTTAGGATTTAGGAATTAGGGTTTAGGGTTTGGAGTATAGGGTTTAGGTTTTAAAGTTTAAGAAATAGGTGTTAGAGTTTGTGGGTTTATGGATATTATATAGGTTTTGAGATTTAGGGTTTAGGGTAATGGTTTAGGGAGTATGTGTTCGGGTTTAGGGAGTAGGGTTTAGGGTTAGGGATTTTATTTAGGTTAGTGGTGTAGGGTTTTGGGTTTGGGGAGTATGGTTTAGTGTTTATGGAGTATTTTTCTATGTTTTGTGTTTAGGTTTAATGTATATGGATTAAGGTTTAGGGTTTTATGTTTAAGAGTTATGGTTAGGGATTCAAGAATTAGTGTTTTGTGTGAAGATTTTAGGGTTGACGGAGTATTGTTTAGGATTTAGGGTTAGGGATTTGTCAGAATTGTTTAGGATTTAGGGTTTAGGGTTTAAAGTTAAAGAATTAGGTTTAAGAGTTTGTGGATTAGGGTTTAGGGTTTAGGGATATGATTTAGGTTTTAAATTTTGGGTTTTGGGTTTTGGGTTTAAGGTTTAGTTGTAGGTTTTAGGTTTAGTGTTTATGTTTAAGGTTTAGGATTTAGGAATTAGGGTTTAGGGCTTGGAGTTTACGGTTTAGGTTTTAGGGTTTAAAGTTAAAGAATTAGGTTTTAGAGTTTGTGGGATATGACTTTGGGTTTAAAGTTAAGGGTTTAGGGTTTAGGGTTGAAGGTGTAGGGAGTATGGTTTCAGGTTTAGAATGTAGGGTTTAGGATTTGGAGTTTAAGGTTTGGGACTTATGGTTTAGGGTGTAGTGTTTAGGGTTTACAGTTTAGTGTTTAGGGTTTATGATTTAGGCTTTTGGGTTTAGGGGTTTTGGTTATGGTTTTGGTTTTTGGGTTTAGGTCTTAGAGTTTAAATTTAGATTTTAAGTTTAGGGTTTAGGATTAGGGATTATGATTTAGTGTTTAGGGAGTATTTTTCTTTGTTTAGGGTTCAGAAATAATGGTTAGGGATTAGGATTTTAGAGTTTAAGGTTTTGGGTTTAGGGTTTAGTGTTTAGGGTTTATAGGTTAGTGTTTAGGGTTTATGATTTAGGTTTTTGGGTTTAGGGGTTGTGGTTTATGGTTTTGGGTTTTTGGGTTTAGGGTTTAGAGTTTAACTTTATATTTTAAGTTTCAGGTTAGGGTTTAATGTTTAGGATTTAGGAATTAGGGCTTAGGGTTTGGAGTTTAGGGTTTAGTGTTAAGATTTAGGATTTAGGGTGAACAGTTTGGGGAGTATGGTTTTGGGTTTTGGCGTATGGTTTTTGTGTTAGTGTTTAAGGATTATGGTTTATGGTTTTGGGTATTGGGTTTAGGGTTTAGGTTTGGAGGCTAAAGTTTAAGTTTTAAGATATAGGAATTAGGGTTTAGTTTTTGGAGATTAGGTTTTAGGGTTAGGATTTAGAAGTTAGGGTGAACGACTTGGGGAGTATTGTTTAGGGTTTTTTTGTTATGGTTTAGGGGTTATGGTTTATAGTTATGGGTTATTGGTTTTGGGTTTTGGGTTTAGGGTTTTTTTTTTAGGTTTTAGGTTTAGGGTTTAGATTTTAGGATTTAGGTTTTAGTGTTTGAAGTTTAAGGTTTTGGGTTTAGTGTTTTGAGTTTTGAGTTTAGCTTTAGATTTTAAGTTTAGGGTTTATAATTTAGGAATTAGGGTGTATGGTTAGGAATTTTGGGTTCAGGGTTATGATTATGAGTTGGGGTGTACGGTTTGGGGAGTATGGTTTTGGGTTTTGGTGTACGGTTTTTGTGTTAGGGTTTTGGGGTTATGGTTTTTTTTTTTGGGTTTTGGGTTTAGGGTTTCATTTTAGGTTTTAGGTTTATGGTTTAGGTTTAAGGTTTAGGATTTAGAAATTAGGGTTTACGGTTTGGAGTTTAGAGTTTAGGGATTAGGATTTAAAGTTAATGAATAAGATTTTAGAGTTTTGGGTTTTTGCTTTAGGGTTTAGTTTTAGGTTTTAGGTTTAGGATTTAGGTATAAGGTTTAGGATTTACTAATATGGGTTTAGGGTTTACGTATAAGGTTTAGGAATTATGAAATTAGGTTTTAGAGTTTGTGGTTTCGGGGTTAGGGTTTAGGGATATGACTTAGGTTTTCTATTTTGGGTTTAGAGTTAAGGCTTTAGGGTTGAAGGTTTAGGGAGTATGGTTTTGGGTTTAGGATGTAGGGTTTAGGGTGTACGAGTTATGGTTTAGGGTTTAGGGTTTATGTTTAGTGTTTAGGGTTTACGATTTAGGCTTTTGGGTTTAGGTGTTGTGGTTTATGGTTTTTTGTTTTGGGTTTAAGGTTTAGAGTTTAACTTTAGATTTTAAGTTTCGGGGTTAGGTTTAAGGTTTAGGATTTAGGAATTAAGGTTTAGGGTTTGGAGTTTTGCATTTAGGGTTTAGATTTACGATTTAGAGTGAACAGTTTGGGGAGTATGGTTTTGGGTTTTGGCATAAGGTTTTTGTGTTAGGCATTAGGGGTTATGGTTTATGGTTTTGGGTACTGGGTTTAGGGTTTAGTTTTAGGTTTTAGGTTTGGGGTTTAGGTTTAAGGTTTAGGATTTAGGAATTAGGGTTTAGGATTTAGGAATTAGGGTTTAGGGTTTGGAGTATAGGGTTTAGGTTTTAAAGTTTAAGAAATAGGTGTTAGAGTTTGTGGGTTTAGGGATATTATATAGGTTTTGAGATTTAGGGTTTAGGGTAATGGTTTAGGGAGTATGTGTTCGGGTTTAGGGAGTAGGGTTTAGGGTTAGGGATTTTATTTAGGTTAGTGGTTTAGGGTTTTGGGTTTGGGAGTATGGTTTAGTGTTTATGGAGTATTTTTCTATGTTTTGTGTTTAGGTTTAATGTATATGGATTAAGGTTTAGGGTTTTATGTTTAAGAGTTATGGTTAGGGATTCAAGAATTAGTGTTTTGTGTGAAGATTTTAGGGTTGACGGAGTATTGTTTAGGATTTAGGGTTAGGGATTTGTCAGAATTGTTTAGGATTTAGGGTTTAGGGTTTAAAGTTAAAGCATTAGGTTTAAGAGTTTGTGGATTAGGGTTTAGGGTTTAGGGATATGATTTAGGTTTTAAATTTTGGGTTTTGGGTTTTGGGTTTAAGGTTTAGTTGTAGGTTTTAGGTTTAGTGTTTATGTTTAAGGTTTAGGATTTAGGAATTAGGGTTTAGGGCTTGGAGTTTACGGTTTAGGTTTTAGGGTTTAAAGTTAAAGAATTAGGTTTTAGAGTTTGTGGGATATGACTTTGGGTTTAAAGTTAAGGGTTTAGGGTTTAGGGTTGAAGGTGTAGGGAGTATGGTTTCAGGTTTAGAATGTAGGGTTTAGGATTTGGAGTTTAAGGTTTGGGACTTATGGTTTAGGGTGTAGTGTTTAGGGTTTACAGTTTAGTGTTTAGGGTTTATGATTTAGGCTTTTGGGTTTAGGGGTTTTGGTTATGGTTTTGGTTTTTGGGTTTAGGTCTTAGAGTTTAAATTTAGATTTTAAGTTTAGGGTTTAGGATTAGGGATTATGATTTAGTGTTTAGGGAGTATTTTTCTTTGTTTAGGGTTCAGAAATAATGGTTAGGGATTAGGATTTTAGAGTTTAAGGTTTTGGGTTTAGGGTTTAGTGTTTAGGGTTTATAGGTTAGTGTTTAGGGTTTATGATTTAGGTTTTTGGGTTTAGGGGTTGTGGTTTATGGTTTTGGGTTTTTGGGTTTAGGGTTTAGAGTTTAACTTTATATTTTAAGTTTCAGGTTAGGGTTTAATGTTTAGGATTTAGGAATTAGGGCTTAGGGTTTGGAGTTTAGGGTTTAGTGTTAAGATTTAGGATTTAGGGTGAACAGTTTGGGGAGTATGGTTTTGGGTTTTGGCGTATGGTTTTTGTGTTAGTGTTTAAGGATTATGGTTTATGGTTTTGGGTATTGGGTTTAGGGTTTAGGTTTGGAGGCTAAAGTTTAAGTTTTAAGATATAGGAATTAGGGTTTAGTTTTTGGAGATTAGGTTTTAGGGTTAGGATTTAGAAGTTAGGGTGAACGACTTGGGGAGTATTGTTTAGGGTTTTTTTGTTATGGTTTAGGGGTTATGGTTTATAGTTATGGGTTATTGGTTTTGGGTTTTGGGTTTAGGGTTTTTTTTTTAGGTTTTAGGTTTAGGGTTTAGATTTTAGGATTTAGGTTTTAGTGTTTGAAGTTTAAGGTTTTGGGTTTAGGGTTTTGAGTTTTGAGTTTAGCTTTAGATTTTAAGTTTAGGGTTTATAATTTAGGAATTAGGGTGTATGGTTAGGAGTTTTGGGTTCAGGGTTATGATTATGAGTTGGGGTGTACGGTTTGGGGAGTATGGTTTTGGGTTTTGGTGTACGGTTTTTGTGTTAGGGTTTTGGGGTTATGGTTTTTTTTTTTGGGTTTTGGGTTTAGGGTTTCATTTTAGGTTTTAGGTTTATGGTTTAGGTTTAAGGTTTAGGATTTAGAAATTAGGGTTTACGGTTTGGAGTTTAGAGTTTAGGGATTAGGATTTAAAGTTAATGAATAAGATTTTAGAGTTTTGGGTTTTTGCTTTAGGGTTTAGTTTTAGGTTTTAGGTTTAGGATTTAGGTATAAGGTTTAGGATTTACTAATATGGGTTTAGGGTTTACGTATAAGGTTTAGGAATTACGAAATTAGGTTTTAGAGTTTGTGGTTTCGGGGTTAGGGTTTAGGGATATGACTTAGGTTTTCTATTTTGGGTTTAGAGTTAAGGCTTTAGGGTTGAAGGTTTAGGGAGTATGGTTTTGGGTTTAGGATGTAGGGTTTAGGGTGTACGAGTTATGGTTTAGGGTTTAGGGTTTATGTTTAGTGTTTAGGGTTTACGATTTAGGCTTTTGGGTTTAGGTGTTGTGGTTTATGGTTTTTGGTTTTGGGTTTAAGGTTTAGAGTTTAACTTTAGATTTTAAGTTTCGGGGTTAGGTTTAAGGTTTAGGATTTAGGAATTAAGGTTTAGGGTTTGGAGTTTTGCATTTAGGGTTTAGATTTACGATTTAGAGTGAACAGTTTGGGGAGTATGGTTTTGGGTTTTGGCATAAGGTTTTTGTGTTAGGCATTAGGGGTTATGGTTTATGGTTTTGGGTACTGGGTTTAGGGTTTAGTTTTAGGTTTTATGTTTGGAGTTTAGGTTTAAGGTTTAGGATTTAGGAATTAGGGTTTAGGATTTAGGAATTAGGGTTTAGGGTTCGGAGTGTAAGGTTTAGGTTTTAAAGTTTAAAAATAGGTGTTAGAGTTTGTGGGTTTAGGGATATTATATAGGATTTGAGATTTGGGGTTTAGGGTAATGCTTTAGGGAGTAGGGTTTAGGGCTAGGGATTTGATTTTGGGTTAGCAGTTTAGGGTTTTGGGTTTAGGTTGTATGGTTTAGTGTTTAGGGAGTATTTGTCTTTGTTTTGTGTTTAGGTTTAATGTATAGGGATTAAGGTTTAGGGTTTGATGTTTAAGATTAATGGTTAGGGATTCAGGATTAAGTGTTTTGTGTGAAGAGTTTAGGGTTGACGGAGTATTGTTTAGGATTTAAGGTTAGGGATCCGTCAGAATTTTCGATATAAACTCTTAACGGAAATCCGTTGGAGATTTTTTGTATGAAGCTTTCCATTCTTTCAAACACTTACCACTAATGGATCGAGATGAATTTTGGATACAAGATATCCCTTTTATTTAGCTTTCATTTAAACTTATTTTGTAGTCGATATAACGGTGCCATAAAAAATTATGCCAATTTTCGTGAAAACAATCCAAAGGTATTTCTGACGAATTTCTAACGGATTTAGAGTTTAGTTTTAGGTTTTTAGTTTAGGGTTTAGGTTTAAGGTTTAAGAATTAGGAATTAGGGTTTAAGGTTTAGAGTTTACGGTTTTTGTGTTATGCTTTACGGGTTATGGTTTATAGATATGGGTTATGGTTTTGGGTTATGGTTTTAGGTTTTGGGTTTAGGGTTTTTTTTTAGGTTTTAGGTTTAGGGTTTAGGGTTTAAAGTTAAAGAATTAGGTTTTAGAGTTTGTGGTTTCGGGTTTAGGGTTTGGGGATATGACTTTGGATTTAAAGTTAAGGGTTTAGGGAGTATGGTTTCGGGTTTTGGGTATTGAGTTAAGGGTTTAGGTTTGGAGTCTAGGTTTAAGTTTGAAGATTTAGGAATTAGGGTTTAGTTTTTGGAATTTAGGGTTTAGGGTTAGGATTTAGAATTTAGGGTGAACAGCTTAGGGAGTATTGTTTAGGGTTTTGGTGTACAGTTTTAGTGTTATGGTTTAGGGGTTAGGGTTTATAGATATGGGTTATGGTTTTGGGTTTTGGGTTTTGCTTTAGGGTTTAGTTTTAGGTTTTAGGTTTAGTGTTTAGGTATAAGGTTTAGGATTTAGTATTAAGGGTTTATAGTTTAGTGTTTATGGTTTTGGGTTTAGGTTTAAGATTTAGGAATTTGGGTTGAAGGTTTAGAGTTTAGGGTTTAGGGTTTAAGTTAATGAATTAGGTTTTAGAGTTTGTAGTTATGGTTTAAGGTTTAGGGATATGATTTAGGTTTGAGATTTTGGGTTTTGGGTTTTGGGTTTAAGGTTTAGTTTTAGGTTTTTGGTTTAGGGTTTAGGTTTAAGGTTTAGGATTTAGGAATTAGGGTTTAGGGCTTGGAGTTTACGTTTTAGGGTTAAGGTTTTAAAGTTAAAGAATTAGGTTTTATTGTTTGTGGTTTCGGGTTTAGGGTTTTCGGATATGACTTTGGGTTTAAAGTTAAGGGTTTAGGGAGTATGGTTTCGGGTTTAGAATGTAGGGTTTAGGATTTGGAGTTTAGGGTTTGGGACTTATGGTTTACGGTGTAGTGTTTAGAGTATACAGTTTAGTGTTTATGGTTTATGATTTAGGCTTTTGGGTTTAGGGGTTTTGGTTTATGGTTTTGGTTTTTTGGTTTAGGGCTTAGAGTTTAAATTTAGATTTTAAGTTTAGGGTTTAGGTTTAGGGATGATGATTTAGTGTTTAGGGAATATTTTCTTTATTTAGGGTTGAGATTTAATGTTTAGGTTTTTTGGTTTAGGGGTTGTGGTTTATGGTTTTGGGTTTAGGGTTTAGAGTTTAACTTTAGATTTTAAGTTTAGGGTTTAGGTTTAAGGTTTAGGATTTAGGAATTGATGTTTAGGGTTCGGAGTTTTGCGTTTAGGGTTTAGATTTAGGATTTAGAGTGAACAGTTTGGGGATTATGGTTTTCGGTTTTGGCATACGGTTTTTGTGTTAGGCATTAGGGGTTATGGTTTATGGTTTTGGGTACTGGGTTTAGGGTTTAGTTTCAGGTTTTAGGTTTGGGGTTTAGGTTTAAGGTTTAGGATTTAGGAATTAGGGTTTAGGATTTAGGAATTAAGGTTTAGGGTTCGGAGTATAGGGTTTAGGTTTTAAAGTTTAAAAAATAGGTGTTAGAGTTTGTGGGTTTATGGATATTATATAGGATTTGAGATTTGGGGTTTAGGGTAATGGTTTAGGGAGTATGGTTTCGGGTTTAGGGAGTAGGGTTTAGGGTTAGGGATTTGATTTTTGGTTAGCGGTTTAGGGTTTTGGGTTTAGGGAGTATGGCTTAGTGTTTAGGGAGTATTTGTCTTTGTTTTGTGTTGAGGTTTAATGTATAGGGATTAAGGTTTAGGGTTTGATGTTTAATATATATGGTTAGGGATTCAGGATTGAGTGTTTTGTGTGAAGAGTTTAGGGTTGACGGAGTATTGTTTAGGATTTAGGGTTAGGGATCCGTCAGAATTTTCGATATAAACTCTTAACGGAAATCTGTTGGAAATTTTTTGTCTGAAGCTTTCCATTCTTTCAAACACTTACCACTAATGGATCGAGATGAATTTTGGATATAACGGTGCCATAAAAAATTTTATTTAGCTTTTATTTAGCTTTCATTTAAACTTATTTTGTAGTCAATATAACGGTGCCATAAAAAATTATGCCAATTTTTGTGAAAACAATCCAAAGGTATACTAGTTCTGTCAGAAATATCTTACGGAATTCCAACGGATTTAGAGTTTAGTTTTAGGTTTTTAGTTTAGGGTTTAGGTTTAAGGTTTAAGAGTTAGGAATTAGGGTTTAAGGTTTAGAGTTTACGGTTTAGGGTTTAAAGTTAATGAATTAGGTTTTAGAGTTTGTGGTTTAGGGTTTAGAGTTTAGGGATATGATTTATGTTTTAGATTTTGGGTTTTGGGTTTTGGGTTTAAGGTTTAGTTTTAGGTTTTAGGTTTAGGGTTTAGGTTTAAGGTTTAGGATTTAGGAATTAGGGTTTAGGGCTTGGAGTTTACGTTTTAGGGTTTAGGGTTTAGGGTTTAAAGTTAAAGAATTAGGTTTTAGAGTTTGTGGTTTCGGGTTTTGGGTTTTGGGATATAACTTTGGGTTTAAAGTTAAGGGTTTAGTGTTGAAGGTTTGGGGAGTATGGTTTTTTGTTTAGAATGTAGGGTTTAGGATTTGGAGTTTAGGGTTTGGGACTTATGGTTTAGGGTGTAGTGTTTAGGGTTTACAGTTTAGTGTTTAGGGTTTATGATTTAGGCTTTTGGGTTTAGGGGTTTTGGTTTATGGTTTTGGTTTTTGGGTTTAGGGCTTAGAGTTTAAATTTAGATTTGAAGTTTAGGGTTTAGGTTTAGGGATTATTATTTAGTGTTTAGGGAGTATTTTTCTTTGTTTAGGGTTAAGATTTAATGTGTAGGGATTAGGTTTTAGAGTTTAAGGTTTTGGGTTTAGGGTTTAGTGTTTAGGATTTACAGTTTTGTGTTTAGGGTTTATGATTTAGGTTTTTGGGTTTAGGGGTTGTGGTTTATGGTTTTGGGTTTTAGGGTTTACGGTTTAGAGTTTTACTTTATATTTTAAGTTCGGGTTTGAGTTTAATGTTTAGGATTTAGGAATTAGGGCTTAGGTTTTGGAGTTTAGGGTTTAGTGTTAAGATTTAGGATTTAGGGTGAACAGTTTGGGGAGTATGGTTTTAGATTTTGGCGTACTGTTTTGTGTTAGTGCTTAAGGATTATGGTTTATGGTTTAGGGTATTGGGTTTAGGGTTTAGGTTTAGAGGCTAGGTTTAAGTTTTAAGATTTAGGAATTAGGGTTTAGTTTTTGGAGATTAGGGTTTAGGGTTAGGATTTAGAATTTAGGGTGAACGGCTTGGGGAGTATTGTTTAGGGTTTTTGTGTACGGTTTTTGTGTTATAGTTTAGGGGTTATGGTTTATAGTTATGAGTTATGGGTTTTGGGTTTTGGATTTAGGATTTAGGGTTTTTTTTTGGGTTTTAGGTTTAGGGTTTAGATTTTAGGATTTAGGTTTTACGGTTTGAAGTTTAGAGTTTTGGGTTTAGGGTTTTGAGTTTTGAGTTTAGCTTTAGATTTTAAGTTTAGCGTTTAGAATTTAGGAATTAGGGTTTAGGGTTAGGAGTTTTGGTTTCAGGGTTATGATTAGGTGTTACGTGTTAGGGTTTAGGTGTTAGGAGTTTTGGGATATGACTTTGGGTTTAAAGTTAAGGGTTTAGGTTTTAGGGTTGAAGATTTAGGGAGTATGGTTTCGGGTTTAAGATGTAGGTTTAGGGTTTGGAGTTTAGGGTTTACATTTTAGTGTTTAGGGTTTATGATTTAGGCTTTTGGGTTTAGGGGTTTTGGTTTATGGTTATGGTTTTTGGGTTTAGGGCTTAGAGTTTAAATTTAGATTTTAAATTTAGGGTTTAGGTTTAGGGATTATGATTTAGTGTTTAGGGAGTATTTTTCTTTTTTAGGGTTTGAGATTTAATGTTTAGGGATTAGGGTTTAGAGTTTAAGGTTTTGGGTTTAGGGTTTAGTGTTTAGGGTTTACAGTTTAGTGTTTAGGGTTGATGATTTAGGCTTTTGGGTTTAGGGGTTGTGGTTTATGGTTTAGGGTTTTTGGGTTTAGGGTTTAGAATTTAACTTTATATTTTAAGTTTCGGGTTTGGGTTTATCTTTTAGGATTTAGGAATTAGGACTTCGGGTTTGGAGTTTAGGGTTTAGTGTTAAGATTTATGATTTAGGGTGAACAGTTTGGGGAGTATGGTTTTGGGTTTTGGCATACGGTTTTAGTGTTAGTGTTTAGGGATTATGGTTTATGGTTTTGGGTATTGGGTTAAGGGTTTAGGTTTGGAGTCTAGGTTTAAGTTTGAAGATTTAGGAATTAGGGTTTAGTTTTTGGAATTTAGGGTTTAGGGTTAGGATTTAGAATTTAGGGTGAACGGCTTGGGGAGTATTGTTTAGGGTTTTGGTGTTTGGTTTTTGTGTTATGGTTTAGGGGTTATGGTTTATAGATATGGGTTATGGGTTTTGGGTTTAGGGTTTTTTTTTAGGTTTTAGGTTTTGGGTTTAGGGTTTTTTTTTAGGTTTTAGGTTTAGGGTCTAGGTTTTAGGATTTAGGTTTTAGGGTTTGAAGTTTAGTATGGAGTTTAGGGTTTGTAGTTTAGGGTTTAGGATTTTGGTTGAACGTTTTGGGGAGTATAGTTTAGGGTTTTGGTGTATGGTTTTTTTGTTAAGGTTTAGGGGTTATGGTTTTTGGTTTTTGATTTTGGGTTTTTTTTTAGGTTTTAGGTTTAGGGTTTAGGTTTAAGGTTTAGGATTTTGGAATTAGGGTTTAGGGTTTAGAGTTGAGGGTTTAGGGTTTGAAGTTAGAGAATTAGTTATTAGAGTTTTTGGTTTCGGGTTTAGGGTTTTGGGTTTTGACTTAAGTTTTCTATTTCTTGTTTAGAGTTAAGGGTTTAGGGATGAAGGTTTAGGGAGTATGGTTTCGGGTTTAGGATGTAGGGGTGAGGGTGTAGGAGTTTTGGCTTAGGGTGTAGGGTTTAGGTTTAAGGTTTAAGATTTAGGATTTAGGGTTTATGGTTTGGAATTTAGGGTTTTGGGTTTAGAATTAGAGTTTAGGGTGAACGGCTTGGGGAGTATTGTTTAAGGTTTTGGTGTACTGTTTTTGTTTTAGGGTTTAGGGGTTATGGTTTATGGTTATGGGTTTTGGGTTTAGGGTTTAATTTTAGGTTTTAGGTTTAGGGTTTATGGTTTAGGTTATGGAGTTTAGGGTTTAGGGTTTAGGGTTTGAATTTAAATAATTCGGGTTTAGGTTGTAGTGTTTAGGGTTTGAAGTTTAGGGTTTATGAATGATGGATTAGGGTCTACGGTTTAGGGTTTATAGTTAAGTGTTTATGGTTTATGATTTAGGCTTTTGGGTTTAGGGGTTGTGGTTTACGGTTTTGGGTTTTGGGTTTAGGGCTTAGAGTTTAACTTTAGATTTTAAGTTTAGGGTTTAGGTTTATGGTTTGGAGTTTAGGGTTTGGAGTTTAGGGTTTAGAGTTTAGGATTTAGGATTTAGGTTGAACGGTTTAGGGAGTATGGATTAGGATTTTGGTGTAAGGATTTTGTGTTAGGGTTTAGGGGTTATGGTTTATGGTTATGGGTTTTTGGTTTAGGGTTTAATTTTAGGTTTTAGGTTTTAGGTTTAGGGTTTATGGTTTAGGTTATGGAGTTTAGGGTTTAGGGTTTAGGGTTTGAATTTAAAAAATTCGGGTTCAGGTTGTAGTGTTTAGGGTTTGAAGTTTAAGGTTTATGAATTATGGATTAGGGTCTAGGGTTTAGGGTTTATAGTTAAGTGTTTATGGTTTATGATTTAGGCTTTTGGGTTTAGGGGTTGTGGTTTATGGTTTTGGGTTTTGGGTTTAGGGTTTAGAGTTTAACTTTATATTTTAAGTTTCGGGTTAGGGTTTAACGTTTAGGATTTAGGAATTAAGGCTTAGCGTTTGGAGTTTAGGGTTTAGTGTTAAGATTTAGGATTTAGGGTGAACAGTTTGGGGAGTATGGTTTTGGGTTTAGGGTTTAAAGTTTAGGTAGTATGGTTTAGGGTTTTGTGTGTATGGTTTTTGGGTTTTGGTTTTAGGATTTAGGGTTTAGGATTTAGGGTTTAGGGTTTGATGTTTAATTTTAGGTTTTAGGCTTCAGTTTAAAGTTTAGGATTTAAGATTTAAGATTTCGGGTTTGAGGTTTACAGTTTAGGAATAATGGTTTAGGAATTAGAATTTGGGGTTTATGGTTTAAAGTTTAGGATTTGGAGAATTTGTGGTTCAAAGTTTAGGGTTTAGGGATATGATTTAGGGTTAGCGGTTTAGGGTTTCGGGTTTAGGGAGTAATTTTCTTTGTTTAGGGTTTAGGTTTAATGTTTAGGGATTATTGTTTAGGGTTTAGGGTTTGGTGTTTAAAATTTAGGGTTAGGAATTTAGGATTTAGTGTTTCGTGTTAGGATTTTAGGATTTAGGGGTAAATATCCGTCGGAATTTCCGATATATATTCTTAACGGAAATCCGTTGGAAATTTGTCGTCTAAAGTTTTCAATTCTTCCAAACACTTACCACACATAGACACATGATATCCCTATAAGTTATGCCAATTTTTGTAAAAACAGTCCACAAGTATACCAATACCGTCAGGCGTATATACTATGGATAAAGGTTTTTTTATAAATTTTACTTTAACTTATAAATTTTTTTGTATCTTTAATTTATATATATATATATATATATTTTAGATGGATTTATGTGTGTCCGTCGGAAAACGATCGGTAATATCTTATGTATTCGTAAACCATTAGAAATCTATATACATTGTTAATTATAAACGGATATCTGACGGATTGTTATATTCATAAATATGTTGCATAATCGTCGAAAATTTCCGACATATTGTGTTTGTCGGAAATTCTGTCGGTTTTGATGTAGTTTTCTTGTAATGTTTGGGGTACATGGTTTTTTTTTTAGGTTTTATTGTTCAGGATTTTAGAGTTTAGGATTTAGGTTTCACGATTTGGGGTTTGGGGTTTAAGAGTTTATGGTTTTAGGAGTCGTGTTTTGGGTTTAGGGTTTAGAAGTTAGGTTTATTGATTAGGGAGTACTGTCTAGGGTTTACATTTTAGTATTTAGGGTTTATGATTTAGGGTTTTGGGTTTTGGGTTTGTGGTTTATTGTTTTGGGTTTTAGGTTTAAGGTTTAGAGTTTAGCTTTAGATTTTAAGTTTTAGGATTTAGGATTTAGGAATTAGGGTTAGGGTTTGGAGTTGTGGGTTTAAGGTTAAGATGTAGGATTTAGGGTGAACGGTTTGGGTAGTATGGTTTTGGGTTTTGGTGTACGGTTTTTGTGTTAGGTTTAGGGGTTATGGTTTATGGTTTTGGGTATTGGGTTTAGGGTTTAGTTATAGGTTTTAAGTTTGGGGTTCAGGTTTAAGGTTTAGGATTTAGGAATAAGGGTTTAGGGTTTGGAGTTTAGCGTTTAGGGTTTGGAGTTAAGGGTTTAGGGCTAAGATTTATGATTTAGGGTGAGCAGTTTAGGGAGTATGGTGTTTGGTTTTGGCGTACGGGTTCTTGTGTTAGGGTTTAGGGGTTATGGTTTATGGTTTTGGGTTTTGGGTTTAGTTTTAGGTTTTAGGTTTGGGGTTTCGGTTTAACATTTAGTATTTAGGAATTAGGGTTTATGGTTTGGAGTTTAGGGTTTAGGGTTTAAAGTTTAAGAAATAGATTTTAGGGTTTGTGGGTTTAGGGATATGATTTAGGTTTTGAGATTTGGGGTTTCAGGTTAAGGGTTTAGGGAGTATGGTTTCAGGTTTAGGGTTTAAAGTTTAGGCTGTATGGTTTAGTGTTTTGGGTGTAAGGTTTTGGGTTTTGCTTTTACTATTTAAGGTTTTTGGTTTAGGGTTTAAGGTTTAGGATTTCGGGTTTAGGATTTAGGGTTTAGGGTTTAGGGTTTAATGTTTAATGATAGGTTTTACGTTTAGGTTTAAGGTTTACGGTTTAGGTTTAGGATTTAGGGTTTGAGATTTACGGTTTAGGGTTTAAGATTAATTGTTTAGGAATTAGAATTTAGGGTTTAGGATTTAGGGTTTCGGATTTTGAGAGTTTGTGGTTCAAATATAGGGTTTGGGGATATGATTTAGGGTTAGGGTTTTAGGTTTAGGTTTGATTTTGTGTTTAGGTAGTATTTTTCTTTGTTTAGTGGTTAGGTTTAATGTATAGGGATTAGGGTTTACGATTTAGGGTTTGATGTTTAAGATTTAGGGATATGGATTCAGGATTTGGTGTTTTGTCCGAAGAGTTTAGGGTTGAGGGAGTATTGTTTAGGATTTAGGGTTTGGGATCCTTTGGAATTTTTGATATAAACTCTGAACAAAAAACTGTCGGTTCTTACGGATATCTAACTGATAAAGGTTTTTTTATTAATTTTAATTTTATTTGTAAATTTTATTTTGTATCTTTAATTTATATATATATATATGTATATATAAATTCCTAATTGATTTATGAATGTTTGTCGGAAAACCTTCGGTAATTACTCAAGTATTCGTAAACCATCAAAAATCCATATTCATATTTAATATCTGACGGATTGTAATAGTCATAAATCCGTCGCATAACCGTCAGAAATTTTTGACAGATTGTGTGTCCGTCGGAAATTCCGTCGGTTTTACGGTAGTTTTCTTGTAGTGTTTGGGGTATAGGGTTTTAGATTTTGGGTTTTATCGTTCAGTATTTAAAGTTTAGGGTTTAGGTTTCACGATTTGGGTTTTGGGATTTAAGAGTTTATGGTTTAGGAGTCGTATTTTGGGTTTAGGGTTTAGAAGTTAGGTTTATTGATTAGGGAGTACTGTCTCGGGTATATAGTTTAGGGTTTATGATTCAGGATTTTAGGGTTTAGGGTTAGGGTTTAGGGTTTAGGTATAAGGTTTAGGATTTAGGAATTAGGTTTTAGAGTTTGTGGTTTCGGGTTTAGGATTTAGGGATATGACTTTAGGGAGTTAAGGATTTAGGGTTGAAGGTTTAGGGAGTATGGTGTCAGGATTAGGATGTAGGGTTTAGGGTTTGGAATTTAGGGTTTAAGAGTTATGCTTTAGGGTGTAGGGTGTAGGGTGTAGGGTTTAGGGTTTATATTTTAGTGTTTATGGTTCAAGATTTAGGCTTTTGGGTTTAGAGGTTGTGGTTTTTTGTTTTTCGTTTTGGGTTTAGGGTTTAGATTTTAACTTTAGATTTTAAGTTTCGGGTTTTGGTCTAAGGTTTAGGATTAGGAAATAGGGTTTAGGGTTTGGAGATTAGGGTTTTGGGTTAAGATTTAGGATTTATGGTGAACAGTTTGGGGAGTATGGTTTTGGGTTTTGACGTACGGTTTTTGTGTTAGGGTTTAGAGATTATGGTTTTTGGTTTTGGGTATTGGGTTTAGGGTTTAGTTTTAGGTTTTAGGTTTGGTGTTTAGGTTTAAGGTTTAGGATTTAGGAATTAGGGTTTAGGATTTAGGAATTAGGGTTTAGGGTTTGGAGTTTAGGGTTGAGGGAGTATTGTTTAGGATTTAGGTTAGGGTCCTTCGGAATTTC
Source organism: Cardamine chenopodiifolia (assembly GCA_963922655.1). Lineage (NCBI taxonomy): Eukaryota > Viridiplantae > Streptophyta > Magnoliopsida > Brassicales > Brassicaceae > Cardamine > Cardamine chenopodiifolia. The sequence continues at coordinate 13,101,690 of OZ000481.1, read as the reverse complement.
CGATATAAACTCTTAACAGAAATCCATAGGAAATTTGTTGTCTGAAGTTTTCCATTCGTTAAAACACTTACCACCGATGGATTTAGATGAGTTTTGAACACAAGATATCCCTGTGAGTTAGCTTTCATTTCAAAGTGCTTTGTAGTCGATCTAACAGTGCGAACAAAAATTATACAAATTTTTGTGCAAACAGTCCAAAGGTATACCAAATCCGTTAGAAATTTATGACAGATTTCCAACGGATTTAGGTTTAGGTTTTAGGTTTAGGGTTTAGCTTTAAGGTTTAGGATTTAGGATTTAGAATTAGGGTTTGTAGTTTAGGGTTTAGGGTTTAAAGTTTAAGAAATAGATTTTAGAATTTGCGGGTTTAGGGATATGATTTAGGTTTTGAGATTTGGGGTTTAAGGTTAAGGGTTTAGGGAGTATGGTTTCGGGTTTAGGGTTTAAAGTTTAGCTAGTATGGTTTAGTGTTTTGGGTGTAAGGTTTTGGGTTTTGGTTTTACAATTTAAAGTTTTTGGTATAGGGTTTAGGATTTAGGGTTTAATGTTTAATGATAGGTTTAAGGTTTAGGATTTAGGATTTAGGATTTGGGGTTTGAGATTTACGGTTTAGGGTTTAGGATTAATTGTTTAGTAAGTAGAATTTAGGGTTTAGGGTTTAAGGTTTAGGATTAAGAGAGTTTGTGATTCAAATTTAGGGTTTAGGGATATTATTTAGGGTTAGTGGTTTTGGGTTTTGGGATTAGGTATGATTTAGTGTGTAAGTAGTATTTTTCTTTGTCTAGTGTTTAGGTTTAATGTATAGGGATTAGGGTTTAGGGTTTAGGGTTCGATGTTTAAGATTTAGGGTAGTGTTTTGTATGAAGAGATTAGGGTTGAGGGCTTATTGTTTAGGATTTAGGGTTTCAGATCCTTCGGAATTTCCGATATAAACTCTTAACAGAAATTCGTAAGAAATTTGATGTTTAAGATTTAGGGTTAGGGATTCAGAATTTAGTGTTTTATTTTATGAGTTTAGGGTTGAGCGAGTATTGTTTAGGATTTAGAGTTAGAGATCCGTCGAAATTTTTGATATAAACTCTAAAGGGAAATCTGTTGGAAATTTGTCGTCTAAAGTTTTCCATTCTTTCAAACACTTACCAGTGATGGATTGAGATGAATTTTGGACACAAGATAACCCTATGAGTTAGCTTTCATTTAAAATTATTTTGAAGTCGATCTAACACGGCGATTGAAAATTATGCCAATTTTCGTGAGAACAGTCCAAAGATATACCAATACCGTCATAAATTTCTGACGGATTTCCTACAGATACCCTATGGATAAAGGGTTTTTTATAAATTTTAATTTGATTTGTAAATTTTCTTTTGTATCTTTAAGTCATATATATATATCTATATATAAATTTCCGATTGATTTATCTGTGTTATTCGAAAAACCGTCGGTAATTAATCAGGTATTTGTAAACCATCGGAAATTCATATTCATCTTTAATTTCCAACGGAAATTCATTAGGGTTTATTTTTCACGATTTGCGCTTTGGGGTTTAAGAGTTTATGGTTTAAGAGTTGTATTTTAGGTTTAGGGTTTAGAAGTTAGGTTTATTGATAAGGGAGTATTGTCTTGGGTTTACAGTTTAGTGTTTAGGGTTTATGATTCAGGATTTTGGGTTTAGGTTTGGTGGTTTATGTTTTTGGGTTTTGGGTTTAGGGTTTTGAGTTTAGCTTTAGATTTTAAGTTTAGGGTTTAGAATTTAGGAATTAGGGTTTAGGGTTAGGAGTGTTGGGTTCAGGGTTATGGTTTAGTATTTAGGGTGAACAGTTTGGGCAGTATGGTTTTGGGTTTTGGTGTACGGTTTTTGTGTTAAGGTTTAGGGGTTATGGTTTATGGTTTTGGATTTTGGGTTTATGGTTTAGTTTTAGGTCTTAGGTTTAGGGTTTAGGGTTTAGGGTTTAGGGTTTAGGTTTACGGCTTAAGATTTAGGAATGAGGGTTTAGGGTTTGGAATTTAGGGTTGAGGGTTTACGATTTAAAGTTAATGAATTAGGTTTTAGATTTTGTGGTTTAGGATTTAGGGTTTAGGGTGAACGGTTTGGGGAGTATGGTTTTGGGTTTTGGTGTACGGTTTTTGTGTTTGGATTTAGGGGCTATGGTTTATGGTTTTGAGTTTCGGGTTTGGGGTTTAATTTTAGGTTTTAGGTTTAGGGCTTAGGGTTAAAGTTTAGGATTTTGGAATTAGTGTTTAGGGTTTGGAGTTTAGGGATTAGGGTTTAGGATTTAAAGTTAATGAATTAGGATTTAGAGTTTGTGGTTTAGGGTTTAGGGTTTAGAGATATGATTTAGGTTTTTTTATTTTGGGTTTTGGGTTTTGGGTTTAAGGTTTAGTTTTAGGTTTTTGGTTTAGGGTTTAGGTATAAGGTTTAGGATTTAGGAATTAGGGTTTAGGGTTTGGGGTTTAGGGTTTGGAGTTTAGGGTTTAGGGTTTGGAGTTTAGGGTTTAGGATTTAGGTATAATGCTTAGGATTTAGGAATTAGGTTTTAGAGTTTGCGGTTTCGGGTTTAGAATTTAGAGATATGACTTAGGTTTTCTATTTTGGGTTTAGTGTTAAGGATTTAGGGTTGATGGTTTAGGGAGTATGGTTTCAGGTTTAGGATGTAGAGTTTAGGGTTTGGAGTATAGGGTTTAGGAGTTATGCTTTAGGGTGAAGGTTTAGGGTTTATAGTTTAGTGTTTATGGTTTATGATTTAGGCATTCGGGTTTGTGGTTTGTGGTTTGTGGTTTTTGGTTTGGGGTTTAGATTTTAAGTTCAGATTTTAAGTTTCAGGTTTAGGTCTAAGGTTTAGGATTTAGGAATTAGGGTTTAGTGTTTGGAGATTACTGTTTCGGGTTAAGATTGAGGATTTAGGGTGAACAGTTTGGGGAGTATGGTTTTGGTTTTGGCGTACAGTTTTTGTGTTAGGGTTTAGGGGTTATGGTTTATGGTTTTGGGTATTGGGTTTAGGGTTTAGTTTTAGGTTTTAGGTTTGGGGTTTAGGTTTAAGGTTTAGGATTTAGGAATTAGGGTTTAGGATTTAGGAATTAGGGTTTAGGGTTTGGATTTTAGGGTTAAGGGAGTATTATTTAGGATTTAGGGTTAGGGATCCTTCGGAATTTCTGATATAAACTCTTAACGGAAATCCATACGAAATATGTCGTCTGAAGTTTTCTATTCTTTCAAAAACTTACCACCGATGGATTTAGATGAGTTTTGAACACAAGATATCCCTATTAGTTAGCTTTCATTTAAAACTTTTTTGTAGTCGATCTAACGGTGCGAACAAAAATCATACGAATTTTAATGAAAACAGTCTAAAGGTATATCAAATCCGTCAGAAATTTATGACAGATTTCCAATAGATATAGGGTTTAGTTTTAGGTTTTAGGTTTAGGGTTTAGGTTAAAGGTTTAGGATTTAGGAATTAGGGTTTAGGGTTTGGAGTTTAGGGTTTAGGGTTTAGGGTTTAAAGTTAATGAATTAGGTTTTGGAGTTTGTGGTTTAGGGTTTAGGGATATGATTAAGGTTTTTGGTTTCGGGTTTTGGGTTTAGGGATTAGTTTTAGGTTTTAGGTTTAGGGTTTAGGTTTAAGGTTTAGGATTTAAGAATTAGGGTTTAGGGTTTGGAGTTTAGGGTTTAGGGTTTAGGGGTTAAAATTAAAGAATTACGTTTTAGAGTTTTTGGTTTCGGGTTTAGGGATATGATTTAGGTTTTTTCTTTTGGCTTTAAAGTTAAATGTTTTGGGTTGAAGGTTTAGGGATTATCGTTTTGGGTTTCGGATGTAGGGTTTAAAATTTGGAGTTTAGGGTTTAGGAGTTATGGTTTAGGGCGTAAGGTTTAGGGTTTACAGTTTAGTGTTTATGTTTTATGATATAGGATTTTGGATTTAGGGTTTAGAATTTGACTTTAGATTTTATGTTTCAGGTTTAGGTTTAAGGTTTTGGGTTTAGGAATCAGGTTTTAGAGTTTGTGGTTTAGGGTTTAGGGTTTAGGGATATGATTTAGGTTTTTGGTTTTGGATTTTGGGTTTAGGGTTTTGTTTTAGGTTTTAGGTTTTGGGTTTAGGTTTAAGGTTTAGGATTTTGGAATACGGGTTTAGGGTTTGGAGTTTAGGGTTTAGGGTATAGGGTTTAAAGTTAAAGAATTAGGTTTTAGAGTTTTTGGTTTCGGGTTTAGGGTTTAGGGATATGGTTTAGGGCATAGGGTTTACGGTTTATAGTTTAGTGTTTATTTCTATGATTTACGCTTTAGGCTTTAGGGTTTAGGGTTTAACTTTTGATTTTAAGTTTCAGGTTTAGGTTTAATGTTTTGGGTTTAAGAATTAGGGTTTAGGGTTTGGAGTTTAGCATTTGGAATTTAGGGTTTAGGGTTAGGATTTAGGATTGAGGGTGAACAGCTTGGGGAGTATTGTTTAGGGTTTTTGTGTACGGTTTTGGTGTTTGGGTTTAGGGGTTATGGTTTATGGTTTTTTGTTTTGGGTTTAGTTATAGGTTTTAGGTTTTTGATTTGGGTTTAAGGTTTAGGATTTTGGAATTAGGGTTTAGGATTTGGAGTTTAGGATTTAGGGTTTAGGGTTTAGGGTTTAGGGTTTAAATTTTATGTTTTAGGTTCTATGGTTTAGGGTTTACAGTTAAGTGTTTATGGTTTATGATTTATGCTTTTGGGTTTAGTGGTTGTGGTTTATGGTTTTGGGTTTTTTGTTTTGGGCCTATAGTTTAACTTTAGATTTTAAGTTTAGGGTTTAGGTTTATTGTTTAGGATTTAGGAATTAGATTTTAGGGTTTGGAGTTTAGTGTTTAGAGTTTAGGGTTTTGGATTTAGGGTTTAATTTTAGGTTTTAGCTTTAGGTTTAAAGTTTAGGATTTAGGATTTAGGATTTCGGGTTTGAGTTTTATGGTTTAGGAATAATGGTTTAGGAATTAGAATTTGGGGTTTATGGTTTAAGGTTTAGGATTTGGAGATATTGTGGTTCAAAGTATAGGGTTTAGGGAAATGATATGGGGAGTTAGGGTTTCGGGTTTAGTTAGTATGATTTAGTGTTTAGGGAGTATTTTTCTTTGTTTAGGGTTGGGTTGAATGTTTAGGGACTATGGTTTAGGGTTTAGAGTTTGGTGTTTAGAATTTAGGGTTAGAGATTTAGGATTTAGTGTTTCGTGTTAGGATTTTAGGATTTAGGGTTAGGGGTCTGTTGGAATTTCCGATATAAACTCTTAACGGAAATCCGTTGGAAATTTGTTGTCTAGAGTCTTCGATTCTTTCAAACACTTACCACACATAGACACAAGATATCCCTATGAGTTAGCTTTCATTTTAAATTATTTTGAAGCCGATCTAACGGTACGATTGAAAGTTATGCCAATTTTTGTGAAAACAGTCCAAAAGTATACCAATACAGTCAGAAATTTCTGACGGATTTCCAACGTATATACTATAGATAAATGTTTTTGTATAAATTTTAATTTAACATATAAATTTATTTGTATCTTTAATTTATATATATATATATATGTATATATAAATTTTCGATGGATTTATGTGTGTTCGTCGGAAAACCGTTGGTAATTTCCTAGGTATTCGTAAACAATCAGAAATCTATATTCATCATTAATTTCAAACAGATATCCGACGTATTGTTATAGTCATAAATTTGTTGCATAATTGTCGAAAATTTTCGACAGATTATGTGTCCGTCGGAAATTCCGTCGGGTTTGCTGTAGTTTTCTTATGGTGTTTGAGGTATGGGGTTTTTGATTTTGGGTTTTATTGTTCAGGATTTAGAGTTTAGGATTTAGGTTTAATAATTTGGGGTTTGGAGTTTATGAGTTTATGGTTTTTGGAGTCGTGTTTTGGGTTTAGGGTTTAAAAGTTAGGTTTATTGATTAGGGAGTACTGTCTAAGGTTTACAGTTTACTATTTAGTGTTTATGATTTAGGGTTTTGGGTTTAGGGTTTATGGGTTATGTTTTAGGGTTTTGGGTTTAGGGTTTAGAGTTGAGCTTTAGATTTTAAGTTTAGGATTTAGGATTTAGGAATTAGGGTTTAGGGTTGTGACTTTTGGGTTTAGGGTTAAGATGTAGGATTTAGGGTGAACGGTTGGGGAGTATGTTTTTGGGTTTTCGTGTAAAGTTTTTGTCTTAGGGTTTAGGGGTTATGGTTTATGGTTTTGGGTATTGGGTTTAGCGTTTAGTTTTAGGTTTTAGGTTTGGGGTTTTGGTTTAAGGTTTAGGATTTAGGAATTAGGGTTTAAGGTTTGGAATTTAGGGTTTAGGGTTAGGATTTAGGATTTAGGGTGAACAGTTTGGGGAGTATGGTTTTGGGTTTTGGGGTACGGTTTTTGTGTTATAGTTTAGGGGTTATGGTTTATGGTTTTGGGTTTACGGTTTAGTTTTAGGTTTTAGGTTTGGAGTTCAGGTTTGACATTTAGTATACAAGAATTAGGGTTTCCGATATAAACTCTTATTAGAAATCCGTAAGAAATTTGAAGTTTAAGATTTAGGTTTAGGGATTCAGGATTTAGTGTTTTATTTTAAGAGTTTAGGGTTGAGGGAGTATTGTTTAGGATTTAGAGTTAAAGATCCGTCAGAATTTTCGATATAAACTCTTAACAGAAATCCGTTGGAAATTTGTCGTCTAAATTTTTCCATTCTTTCAAACATTTACCACTGATGGATTGAAATGAATTTTGGACACAAGATATCCCTATGAGTTAGCTTTCATTTAAAATTATTTTGAAGTCGATCTAACGTTGCGATTGAAATTATGCCAATTTAGGATTAGAGTTTAGGGTTTAGGATTTAGGGTTTTTGTGGTTCAAATTTTTGGGTTTAGGGATATGATTTAGGGTTAGCAGTTTTGGGTTTTGGGTTTAGGTAGTACGATTTAGTGTTTAGGTAGGATTTTTCTTTGTTTAGTATTTAGCTTTAATGTATAGGGTTTGATGTTTAAGATTTAGGGTTATGGTTCACGATTTAGTGTTTTTGTGTGAAGAGTTTAGGGTTGAGGGAGTATTGTTTAGGATTTAGCGTTAGAGATCTGTTGGAATTTTCGATATAAACTCTTAACGGAAATCCATTGGAAATTTATCGTCAAAAGTTTTCCATTCTTTTAAACCCTTACCACAGATGGATTGAGATGAATTTTGGATACAAGATATCCATATGAGTTAGCTTTCATTTGGAATTTAGGGTTTAGGGTGAACGGCTTGGGGAGTATTGTTTAAGGTTTTGGTGTACGGTTTTTGTGTTAGGGTTTAGGGGTTATGGTTTATGGTTATGGATTTTGGGTTTAGGGTTTAGTTTTAGGTTTTAGGTTTAGGGTTTAGTGTTTGTGGTTTAGGGTATGGAGTTTAGGGTTAGGGTTTAGGGTTTGAATTTAAAGAATTCGGGTTTAGGTTGTAGGGTTTAGGGTTTGAAGTTTAGGGTTCAGGAGTTATGGATTACGGTCTAGGGTTTAGGGTTTATAGTTAAGTGTTTATGGTTTATGATTTAGGCTTTTGGGTTTAGGGGTTGTGGTTTATGGTTTTGGGTTTTGGGTTTAGGGCTTAGAGTTTAACTTTAGATTTTAAGTTTAGGGTTTAGGTTTATCGTTTAGGATTTCAGAATTAGGGTTTAGGGTTTGGAGTTAAGGGTTTGGAGTTTAGGGTTTAGGATTTAGGATTTAGGATTTAGGTTGAACGGTTTAGGGTTTTTTTTATGGTTTTTGTGTTAGGGTTTAGGGGTTATGGTTTATGGTTTTGGGTATTGGGTTTACGGTTTTAGGTTTTAGGTTTGGGGTTTAGGTTTAAAGTTTTGGATTTAGAAATTAGGGTTTAGTGTTTGGACTTTAGGGTTTAGGGTTGAAAGTTTATGAAATAGGTTTTAGAGTTTGTGAGTTTAGGGATATGATTTAGGTTTTGAGAATTGGGGTTTAGGGTTAAGGGTTTAGGAAGTATGGTTTCGGGTTTAAGGTGTAGGGTTTAGGGTTTAAATTTTAGGTAGTATGGTTTAGGGTATTGGGTGTAAGGTTTTGGGTTTTGGTTTTACAATTTAGGGTTTTGGGTGTAGGGTTTAGGATTTAGGGTTTAGAGTTTAGGGTTTAGGGTTTAATGTTTAATTATAGTTTTAAGTTTAGGTTTAAGGTTAAGGATTTAGGAATTAGGGTATGAGATTTATGGTTTATGGTTTAGGATTAATGGTTTAGGAATTTGAATTGGGGGTTTAGGGTAAAAGGTTTAAGATTTAGAGAGTTTGTGGTTCAAATTTTAGGGTTTAGGGATATGATTTAGGGTTAGCGGTTTATGGTTTTGGGTTTAGGTAGTATAATTTAGTGTTTACGGACTATTTTTCTTTGTTTAGTGTTTAGGTTTAATGTATAGGGATTAAGGTTTAGGGTTTGATGTTTAAGATTTATGGTTAGGGATTCAGGATTTACTGTTTTGTGTGAAGAGTTTAGGGTTGAGGGAGTATTGTTTAGGATTTAGGGTTTGGGATCCGTTGGAAACACTTACCACCGATGGTTCAAGATGAATTTTCGACACAAGATATCCGTATGAGTTAGCTTTCATTTAAAATTGTTTTGTAGTCGATATAACGATACGATCAAATATTATGTCAATTTTCGTGAAAATAGTCCAAAGGTATTCTAGTTCCGTCAAAAATATCCGACGGATTTTCAACGGATTTAAGGTTTAGTTTTACATTTTAAGGTTTAGGATTTAGCAACTAGGGTTTAAGATTTAGAGTTTAGGGTTTAGGGTTTAAAGTTAACGAATTAGGTTTTAGAGTTTGTGGTTTAGGGTTTCAGGTTAAGGGATATGATTTAGGTTTTAGATTTTGGGTTTTGGATTTTGGGTTTTGGGTTTAAGGTTAATTTTTAGGTTTTAGGTTTCGAATTTAGGTATAAGGTTTAGGATTTAGGAATTAGGGTTTAGGGTTTGGAGTTTACGGTTTAAGGTTTAAAGTTAAAGAATTAGGTTTTAGAGTGTGTCGTTGGGGTTTAGGGTTTTGGGATATGACTTAGGTTTTTTATTTTAGGGTTAGAGTTAAGGGTTTAAGGTTGAAGGTTTAGGGAGTATGGTTTCTGGTTTAGGATATAGGGTTTAGGGTGTAGTGTTTAGGGTTTACAGTTTAGTGTTTATGGTTTATGATTTAGGCTTTTGGGTTTAGGGGTTGTGGTTTATGGTTATGGGTTTTTGGGTTTAGGGTTTAGAGTTTAACTATAGATTTTAAGTTTCGGGTTTGGGTTTAAGGTTTAGGATTTTGGAATTAGGGTGAACACTTTGGGGAGTATAGTTTTGGGTTTTGGCGTACGGTTTTAGTGCTAGTGTTTAGGGGTTATGGTTTATGGTTTTGGGTATTGGGTATAGGGTTTAGGTTTGGTATTAAGGGTTAAGGTTTAAGATTTAGGAATTAGGGTTTAGTTTTTGGAGAATATGGTTTAGGGTTAGGATTTAGGATTTAGGGTGTACGGCTTGGGGAGTATTGTTTAGGGTTTTGGTGTATGTTTTTTGTGTTATGGTTTAGGGGTTATGGTTTATAATTTTAGGTTTTGGGTTTTTGGTTTTGTTTTTTTTAGGTTAGAGGTTTAGGGTTTAGGTTTTAGGAATTAGGTTTTAGGAATTAGGTTTTAGGGTTTGAAGTTTAGGGTTTGGAGTTTACGGTTTAGAGTTTAGGGTTTAGTATTTAGGATTTAGGGTGAACGTTTTGGGGAGTATGGTTTAGGGTTTTTGTGTACGGTTTTTGTGATAAGGTTTAGGGGTTATGGTTTATGGTTTGTTGTTTTGGGTTTAGGTTTTTTTTAGGTTTTAGGTTTAGGGTTTAGGTTTAAGGTTTAGTAATTTGGAATTAGGGTTTACGGTTTGGAGTTGAGGGTTTAGGGTTTGAAGTTAATGAATTAGGTTTTAGAGTTTGTTGTTTTGGGTTTAGGGTTTTGGGATATGACTTAGGTTTTCTATTTTGGGTTTAGAGTTAAGGGTTTAGGGTTGAAGGTTTAGGGAATATGGTTTCGGGTTTAGAATGTAGGGTTTAGGGTTTGGAGTTTAGAGTTTAGGAGTTATGATTTAGGGTGTAGTGTTTAGGGTTTACAGTTTAGTGTTTATGGTTTATGATTTAGGCTTTTGGGTTTAGGGGTTGTGATTTATGGTTATGGATTTTTGGGTTTAGGGTTTAGAGTTTAACTTTAGATTTTAAGTTTTGGGTTTGGGTTTAAGGTTTAGGATTTAGGAATTAGAATTTAGGGTTTGGAGTTTCGGGTTTAGGATTAAGATTTAGGATTTAGGGTTTGGAGTTTATGGTTTAGGGTTTAGGGTTTAAAGTTAAAGAAATAGATTTTAGAGTTTGTGGTTTTGGGTTTATGGTTTTGGCATATGACTTAGGTTTTCTATTTTGGGTTTAAAGTTAAGGGTTTAGGGTTGAAGGTTTAGGGAGTATGGTTTCGGTTTTAGAATGTAGGGTTTAGGGTTTGGAGTTTAGGGTTTAGGAGTTATGGTTTAGGGTGTAGGGTTTAGGGTGTACAGTTTAGTGTTTATGGTTTATGATTTAGGCTTTTGGGTTTAGTGGTTGTGGTTTATGGTTTTGGGTTTTTGGGTTTAGGGTTTAGAGTTTAACTTTGTATTTTAAGTTTCAGGTTTGGGTTTAGTGGTCATGGTTTAGGGTATTGGGTTTAGGGTTTAGGTTTGGGGTTTAGGTTTAAGGTTAAAGATTTAGGAATTAAGGTTTAGGGTTTGGATTTTAGTGTTTAGTGTTAGGATTTAGGATTTATGGTGAACGGGTTGGGGAGTATTTTTTTGGGTTTTTGGTGTACGTTTTTTGTGTTAGGGTTTACGGGTTATGATTTATGGTTATGGGGTTTGGGTTTTGGGTTTAGGGTTTAGTTTTAGGTTTTAGGTTTAGGGTTTAGGTTTAAGGTTTAGGATTTAGGAATTAGCGTTTAGGGTTTAGAGTTTACGGTTTAGGGTTTAGGGTTTGAAGTTAAAGAATTAGGTTTTAGAGTTTGTGGTTTAGGATTTAGAGTTTTGGGTCGAAGGTTTGGGGAGTACGGTTTCGGGCATTGGGTGTAGGGTTTAGGGTTTGAAGTTTAGGGTTTATCTGTTATAGATTACGGTCTAGGGTATAGGGTTTATTGTTAAGTGTTTATAGTTTATGATTTAGGCTTTTGGGTTTAGGGGTTGTGGTTTATGGTTTTGGGATTTGGGTTTAGGGCCTAGAGTTTAACTTTAGATTTTAAGTTTAGTGTTTAGGTTTAAGCTTTAGGATTTAGGAATTAGGGTTTAGGGTTTGGAGTTTAGGGTTTAGGATTTAGGATTTAGAATTTAGGCTGAACAGTTTAGGGAGAATGGTTTAGGATTTTGGTGTACTGTTTTTGTGTTAGGGTTAAGGGGTTATGGTTTATGGTTTTGGGTATTGGGTTTACGGTTTCGTTTTAGGTTTTAGGTTTGGGGTGTAGATTTAAGGTTTTGGATTTAGGAATTAGGGTTTAGGGTTTGGAGTTTAGGGTTTAGCGTTTAGGGTTTAAAGTTTAAGAAATAGGTTTTAGAGTTTGTGGGTTTAGGGATATGATTTAGGTTTTGAGATTTGGGGTTTAGGATTAAGGGTTTAGGGAGTATCGGGTTTAGGGTGTAGGGTTTAGGGTTTGAAGTTTAGGTAGTATGGTTTAGGGTTTTGGGTGTAAGGTTTTGGGGTTTTGTGTTACAATTTAGGGTTTTGGGTTTAGGGTTTAGGATTTAGTTTTTAATGTTTAATTATAGGTTTTAAGTTTAGGTTTAACATTAAGGATTTTGGATTTAGGGTTTGAGATTTACGGTTTATGGTTTAGGATTAATGGTTTAGGAATTTGAATTTGGGGTTTAGGATTAAGAGAGTTTGTGGTTCAAATTTTAGGGTCTAGGGATATGATTTAGGGTTAGCGGTTTATGGTTTCGTGTTTAGGGAGTATGATTTAGTGTTTAGATTTAATGTATAGGGATTAAGGTTTAGGGTTTGATGTTTAAGATTTATTGTTAGGGAATCAGGAGTTAGTGTTTTGTATGAAGAGTTTAGGGTTAAGGGAGTATTGTTTTGGATTTAGGGTTAGGGATCCGTCGGAATTTCCGATATAAACTGTTAAAGGAAATCCGTTGGAAATTTTTTGTTGAAGTTTTCCATTCTTTCAAACATTTACCACCGATGGATCGAGATGAATTTTGGACACAATATATCTCTATGAGTTAGCTTTCATTTAAAATTGTTTTGTAGTCGATATAAAGGTGCTATCAAAAATTATGCCAATTTTTGTGACAACAGTCCAAGGTATACTAGTTCCGTCATAAATTTCTGACGGATTTCCAACGAATTTAGGATTTAGTTTTAGGTTTTAGGTTTAAATTTTAGGTTTAAGGTTTATGATTTAGGAATTAAGGTTTAAGGTTTAGAGTTCAGGGTTTAGGGTGTAGGGTTTAAAGTTAATGAATTAGGTTTTAGAGTTTGTGGTTTAACGTTTAGGGTTTAGGGATATGATTTAGGTTTTTGATTTTGAGTTTTGGGTTTTGAGTTTAAGGTTTAGTTTTAGGTTTTAGGTTTAGGATTTTGGAATAAGGTTTAGGATTTAGGAATTAGGGTTTAGAGTTTGGAGTTTAGGGTTTAGGGTTTAGGATTTAGGTTTAAGGTTTAGGTTTTATGTTTAGGGTATAGGTTTTAGTGTTTGAATTTTAGGGTTTGGAGTTTAGGGTTTATGATTTAGTATTTAGGATTTTGGGTGGACGTTTTGGGGCGTATGGTTTAGGGTTTTGGTGTACAGTTTTTGTGTTAAGGTTTAGGGGTTATTGTTTATGGTCTTGGGTTTTGGGTTTAGGGTTTATTTTTAGGTTTTAGGTTTAGGGTTTAGGTTTACGGTATAGGATTTAGAAATTAGAGTTTAGGGTTTGGAGTTTAGCTTTTAGGGTTTAGGGTTTAAAGTTTAAGAAATAGGTTTTAGAGTTTGTGGGTTTAGGGATATGATTTAGGTTTTGAGATTTGGGGTTTAGGGTTAAGGGTTTTGGGAGTATGGTTCCGGATTTAGGGTGTAGGGTTTAGGGTTTTAAGTTTAGGTAGTATGGTTTAGGGTTTTGGGTTTTAGGATTGAGAGAGTTTATGGTTTGAATTTTAGGGTTTAGGGATATGATTTAGGGTTAGCGGTTTTTGGTTTTTGGTTTTTGGTTTTTGGTTTAGGGAGTATGATTTAGTGTTTAGGGAGTCTTTTTCTTTGTTTAGTGTTTAGGTTTAATGTATAGGGATAACGGTTTAGGGTTTGATGTTTAATATTTATGGTTAGGGAATCAGGATTTAGTGTTTTGTTTGAAGAGTTTAGGGTTGAGGGAGTATTGTTTAGGATTTAGGGTTAGGGATCCATCGGAATTTTCGATATAAACTCTTAACAGAAATCCGTTGGATCGAGATCAATTTTGAACACTTACCACCGATGGATCGAGATGAATTTTGAATACAAAATATCCCTATGAGTTAGCTTTCATTTAAAATTTTTTTGTAGTTGATATAACGGTGCGATCAAAAATTATGCCAATGTTTGTGAAAACAGTCCAAAGGTATACCAGTTCTGTCATAAATTTCTGACGGATTTCCAACGGATTAGGGTTTAGTTTTAGGTTTTAGGTTTAAGGTTTAGGTTTAAGGTTTAGGTTTAAGGTTTAGGATTTAGGAATTAGGGTTTAGGGTTTAGAGTTTATGGTTTATAGGAACGACAAGACAGAGGAATAAAAACAAATAATATTGTCACATTTGTCATTTGGCTAAACAGAAGAAACTATCTTTCTCTTCTCCAAATAACAACATTTGTAATTCAACCTTTGAATTGTTACACATTGACATATGGGGACCTTTTTCAGTTGAGACGGTTGAAGGATATCGTTATTTCTTGACTGTTGGTGATGATCACTATAGAGCGAATTGGATTTATCTACTCAGAACTAAAAATGAGGTTCTCGATATATTTCCCAAGTTTATTACCAAAATGGAGAATCAATACAATGTCAAGGTTAAGAGTGTGCGTTCAGATAATGCCCCAGAGTTAAGATTCAATGCTCTATATCAAGAAAAAGGAATCATAGCCTATCATTCTTGTCCAGAAACTCCTGAACAGAATTCTGTGGTTGAAAGGAAACATCAGCATATGCTCAATATTGCTCGTGCACTAATGTTTTAGTCACAAGTATCTTTGTCTTATTGGGGAGACTGCATCTTAACAGTAGTGTTTTTGATAAACTGAACCCCCTCGCAACTCCTCTCCAATAAAACGCCATATGAAAGACTTACAGGAAAATCTCCAGATTACTTTATGCTGAAAACGTTCCAATGTCTCTGTTACAGCTCTACTTCATCATCACACAAGCATAAATTTCAGCCTAGATCACGAGCATGTATATTTTTCGGATATCCAGCCGGTTTCAAAGGATATAAGCTCCTGGATTTGGAAAGTAATTCAGTTTACATTTCCAGAAATGTTGTATTTCATGATTCCATTGGCTAAGGACACAGCTTCAAATACATCTTTGGAATTCTTAACACCAATGCATTCCGAGTCTTCAGATTCTTCTACTCCACATCTATTTACCATAAATTTCTTCTCGAGTCAAAAGAACTCATGTTCATCTTCAGGACTATCATTGTTACTCCTTACAAACTAATACTCATCATCCGATTTCATCATACCTCTCGTATTCTAAACTTTCTTCATCTCACTTGGCTTATGTTCAATATCACAAAAATCTTTATTCCACATACTTTTGCTGAGGCTCAGAATTCAAAAGAATGGTGTGTTTCTGTTGATAAGGAGATTGAGGCAATGGAAACTACAAAAACCTGGGAGATTACATCTCTACCTCTAGGAAAGAGAGGTGTTGGATGTAAATGGGTGTTTACACTTAAATTCCATGCTGATGGGAGTCGTGAACGATATAAGGCTAGGATCGTTGCCAAAAGGTATACGCAGAAAGAAGGAATTGATTATAACGAAACTTTTTCTCTAGTTGCAAAGATGGCTATAGTGAAATTATTGCTAAAAGTTTCTGCTTCAAAATAGTGGTTTCTTACTCAGGTTGATATTTTCAAACACTTTTCTTAATGGCGAACTAGAGGAAGAGATTTATATGAGGTTACCTGATGGATATGCACTAAGAAAGGGAGACTTCCTTCCTCCTAATACAATTTGTAGATTGAAGAAATCAATCTATGGCTTAAAGACAATGGTTCAAGAAATTTTTTGAGAGTTTATCTGTTTTAGGATTTCAGAAAAGTCATGGTGATCACACTCTGTTCACCAAGAACATTGATAATAACTTCATGGTAGTTTTGGTATACGTGGATGACATTATCATAGCCAGTACTAGTAATCAAGTTGCATTAAACTTGACAACTGATTTGAAGAGAAGTTTCAGATTGCGTGAACTTGGACCTTTAAAATACTTTTTAGGTCTTGAGGTGGCTCGTAACAATGCTGGCATCTCTTTGTGCCAAAGAAAATATGCCTTAGAGCTTCTATCTTCAACTGGTATGCTTGGTTGTAAACCTTCATTTGTTTCTATGATTCCTAACTCGAAGTTGTCAAAAGAGGATGGTGACATTTTGACTGATCAAGAAATGTATAGAAGACTCGTTGGCAAGTTAATGTACTTGAGTATTACTCAGCCAGATATCACGTTTGCAGTGAATAAATTGTGCCAATTCTCATCAAATCCTCGCACAACTCATCTTGCTGCTTTATATCGAGTTCTTCAATACGTTAAAGGAACAGTGGGACAAGGACGGTTTTACTCTGCTTGAGCTGATCTTACTCTCACAGGCTTTGCTGATGTGGATTGGGGATCTTGTCCGGATAGTCATCATTCAACAACAGGTTTCAGCATGTTTCTTAGTCTTATGCAGAATCTGAATACAGGGCTTTAGTTCTTGTTACTTGTGAAATGGTATGGTTAAAAACATTGCTCATTGCTTTGTATATTGTCTATGCATCTATTTCGGTTCTCTTCTTAGATAATACTGCTGCCATTTATATTGCAAACAATCATGTGTCTCATGAGCGAACTAAACACATAGAGGTAGACTGTCATACAATCCGAGAAAAATTGGATCAAGGCATTATTAAGTTGCTTCATGTAAGGACTGAGGATTAAGTGGCGGATATTTTCACTAAACTTTTATTTCCACATCAGTATGAACATCTCAAATCCAAGATGAGCTTACAAAATATTTTCTGCTCATCTTGAGGGGGACTATTGGAGTGATGCAGAGTGATGCAGAGTAAAGGGATGCAGAGGAATTCATGGTTAACTTTGGTTATTTCGGTTAATGGATTTAATCGTTTGGTTAGATGTTAGTTTGTACAGTTAGTCGCTGACATTAACTTCTATATAAAACTCTGTAAATCATTCATTTAACTTTAATGAGAATAGAAAATCGTTTCCAAAAAACTCTCAAACAAACTCTCATGATCTCTCATTCGTAATACTTGGAATAAGATTTAGTTTCTATTACCGAGTTAAAAAGACGCACCTGACGAGCAACACCAAGTGACCGGAGGCCACGCTCAGCAAACTTGTCAATAACCTCATGTGCTCGTCTCTTAGTCTCTCCTTTCAGTTCAGATAGGTCAAGTATTTGTTCAGGAGCACCCTTACTACATCTATGCCAATCCCCATTGCTATCTATGTATGTAATTGCAGTACACTTTTCAACAGGATTGAATGGTAAGAAATGTACTTCTGTTATTCCACCTCTAGCCTCTTAAGATAGCTTATAAGTTATATGCACATACGATGATCCCTGTCGGAAACAAGTATTGCAATAAATTTGTTTCTTTTTTTGTTAAAGTGAACCTCTTTTGGGTCAGCCAACATGTTAACAATACAAGCATCGATCGCATCCTGATTTTCAGTTCTTGAACCCCTAGCTGAAAGAAGTATTACAATTTCTTTATCTGCGTTTTTTGGAAACACCTACACCAATAGGAGCGTTATAGTTCAGAATTCTACAAGATTTTTCTATATAGATATTAACTTTAAACCAATGGCGAACCCACAAACTTCTTTTGCCGGTATCTATCAAAACACAATAGAGTGAAGCTATCAATGTGCAAACTTTAAAATTTAACGGCATCATACTCAACTAAAATGCTAAAACTCTATTTTTACAGTGAAAAAATGAATTATGTATATTTAGGAGTTTCATGCCTTAAAACAATACCTCAATCAGGTTCTTGCCACCGGTAAGTTTGTTCAGAGTGAGAGTCCCAGTTTTGTTGCTATCACAACAGCCTCAAGTTCACCTTGTTTACAAGTAGAGCCACAAAAGACCTCCTCTCCTGGATGTTTAGTAGTGGGTAGAGATTCTCCGGTAAGTGCAAATTGGTCAATCTTAAGAGGATCACCTTCTAAAACACGAGCATCGGCCAGAACAATATCACCCAACTTAATATTGATTAAGTCTCCTGGCACCAATATTGCGGCTTCTTGCTCTCCCCATTTCCCATCTCTCAAGACCTTTGTTTTTGGTGCAAGATTGGCCATAAGAGCTGCGGCTGCATTACCAGCATTGTTCTCCTCCCAAAAACTAATGGTGGAGTTGATTAAAAGAAGACACATTATACCTACAAAGTCTTGCCAATCTGGAGGCCTTCCATCGCCATTCGCCAAAACAATGGCCATTAGCGCTGCTGCTTCCATCACCCATGACAGAGGGTTCCACATGAACCCAAGAAACTTGAGAATTTTGTTCTCTTCTTTCTCTTCTAACTTATTTGGTCCAAAAATTTGAAGTCTGTTTCTTCCTTCTTCAAATGACAGACCATCTCGAGAACATTTCAGTTGTTGGAATACTTCTTCCACCGTTATCTTCTCCTATATACACAAATATATTTACTCGCCTGTAAGTTAATTTTAAGATGAAAACCACTTCTGGTAATGTTTTAAGATGGAATTGTTATAAACATAGTTTAGGCGTTTAAATTTAAGTTTATACAGAAAATCTGAATAATGGTGGAATGAAAATTTCTAGTGCAATTCTACAAATATTTTACGAATCAAAAAAGTTGTATTTTATGCCATTCCGCAGTTTTGCAATGTTAGCAAGCGAAACTATTGTTGACATATTTTAATCTTGCTTTTCTATAACAAAAAAATTAGTCAAATGTTTAAAGTTGTGGATTTGTTTGGGAAAAAATATATTGAATAAAAATGTAAAGTCAAACGTAAACAAACAATAAAAACTTAATCTGTTAAGCATAATTATTAGGTGTTTTTTTGTATGAATGTAAAATTTATTCATCAAAAAACTCATTATTAGGTGTTTTCTTGAGGTAGAAATCTTATATTTAGCTAAGGAAACATATATACCAAACATTGGCTCTTCGTAACAATACTAACAATTAAAAAAGCTAACATATAACTATATCAATAAATATATAACTTACAAGATCAACATTTTCTTTTTTTGATTTCTTCCCACGAGATATCAGCAGCCATGGTAAATGGCAACAAAAGAAAATATTGGGGCAAACGCTGGTTGTGTTCTTTGCCACGGGACATTGGAAACACGAGACCATCTCTTCTTTGAATGCAGGTTCTCATCGCTTGTTTGGACTGACCTTACCTCTGCTCATCTTCAGACGAGGTATGTTAATCGGTTTGCTGAGATTATTACTATGCTTTCTGCCTCGGTATTTGCTGGTAATCGCATGTTTGTTATAAGATACGCTTTCCAAGCAACGGTCTATACCTTAAGCGTAATCAGCACAGACACGGGGATTTGTCTCGGGGACACGCTGCTATTATCAAAGACAGCAATCGCATGGTCCGCAATCATCTTTTCACAGTGGAAAAGAAGGGCCGGTTCAATGGCATTCTGCAGGATTGGTTTGGAGGTAGAGATGTCTAATCTCAGTTCCTATGGCATGCCGTCTCTGTGTCTTATCAATTGTTGTATTCTGTGTTATTTCACTTTTCAGCTCTATCATTAATGGTGTCTAATCTTTTTCCCAAATTTCGGTTTTGTCCCAGCTGGGTTTTCCGGGATTGAGTTTTAACGAGACCACCATTTTTTATTTCTTTTGAAATTTTTCTGCCTTCATGTTCATAAAACGCGGTAAACACTTGTTGTAAAAAGGATTTTTTTTCTTTGAATATAATTTTACATATTATTCAAAAAAAAAATATTGGTACGCCTTTCTTATTGTTTGAAACAAAAGTTTTACAAAACAATTAAGAAACCTGTGGTTTAATTTCTTCAAGAATGAGGAAATGTGGTAGGGGGAAAAAAATTCTTGATTGTGTTTGAAGTGGTGTGTAGAGTCAGAGAAGTGCTCATCATGTTATATACGCAAGTGTTGTACATAGAATTTTTTTTGTTTGTGGCATTCCTTATTTTGCGGCAATTTTGACAGTGTCTTTGAGTCTGTAGTGTTTGTTTGAACTCTTTTCCGGCCTTTAATTTTTCTTTTGTCTTTTATTTTTATTTTTTATAAAAAAATATAAAGTTATATTTAAAATTTTTTTTTACCAATTGTGTTACCGTTTTTGATATTTTAAAAGACATAAAATAGTTCGAAAAAACAATGTCGAAAGAGGAATGCCTCGTTAAAATCCCAATCCGAAAAATCCAATTAGAACAAAATCGAGTTGTGAGAAAAAATACATCCTCCTTTCGAGCGAGCTGAAAAATTAAAAAGAAAATAAAAATAATTATACATGAGAACCAATGAAAGATAAGATGGAGAACTCAAGCAAAGGAGAAACAAAACAAATCCTTCCGCATCATACCCTAGTTAAGAACCAAACTTGCAATCCATCCTTATGAAGATCTTTTAACTGAAGAGTTATGAGCTTATTTCGAATGGTTTTATCCATTTCATGGACCAAGCTGTCCGAATGAGTGGGAATTTTGCCATGATGCCTCTTGTTTCGTTCCTGCCATAAGGTATAAATGGCTACCTGAAAAACATACTTAGCAATAAAAGAGAGAGTACCCGTGAAACCCGTAATCAAAACAGAGGAGATGATGTCTGAGAACTTTGTAGTAAACTGTTGGAGAAGCAGGTTGTATGACAAACAATACCAGATTTGAGCAGTGATCTGGAAGGAGAAGAAAAGATGATCTCGAGTCTCCACTGAAGCCAAGAAAAAAACACACCTTGACGCCGCATTAGGATTCCAATGGCGAAAGTCTATCTCTTGTTGCTAACCGATCCTGAGCTGTTAGCCACACTATAAATGAGTATTTCAGGATAACAAAAAAAAACCAGACCCCCTTAGACCATGGTGCGAGTGGATAGACTTCCCAAACTTGGTTCCAAATAACCTGAGATGAGAAACTCGGCTTAAAGTTGTTAGCTTTACAACGCCAAAGTCCAAGTATGTTGAATCCTGAACCCGCTTAATCTTAGCGTCGATCGTAGAAAGAATTTGCGCTCGTCTGCATTGAGGTCTATGATGCGCTAGAACCTTCGCCATATTAGCTGAAGATTTAATTCCCATATCAATCCAGCCTCTCTCACTCAGCACATCAATCAATCTTCCCAAAGAATTCCAATTGCCATACCAAAACAAAGTATTAGAACCATTCCGCATTTCCACTCGATGAAACACCTTTGCCGCTTCTCTATATTTTAGAAGTTTCCTCCAAATCTACGACTCAGAACTTGTATTCATCTTTATTGATGAAAAGTAGCTCTTGCGAATTAGAGTTTTTGTAACCCAGTTTACCCATAATGAATGCCTAGCCAACACTAGTCTCCAAACCAACTTATAGTAGCTCACTTTATTTGCCTCGGTGAGGGATTTCAGCCCAAGTCGGGTTCAGTCTTTGGTTTGCAAATATCTTTCCAAGCCATTTTTGATTTTTAGTGCTCAAAACGGGTCCCGACCATAAGAAACCAGAATTGATCCTTTCTATCTCCTTAATACAGGCGCTCGAGAGTCGAAAAGCTGAAATCCAGAAGTTTGTCAAACTTGCTATTACCGACGAAAACAACTGAAGCCTTCCTGCAAAAGATAAGAAGAGATTTTTCTAATAGCCTATGCGAGCTCAGATATTCTCTATTAAAAGCTGAAAATCAGAATTAGTCATTCGTTTAGTCATCAGAGGTAAACCAAGATATTTGACAGGCAAAGAACCAATAGCAAAGGGAAAGGTGTCACGAGAACACCGAGTCACTGGAGAGATCCCAACAATAAACAACGAGGTCTTAGGCAAACTTATGTACAGGCCCAAGAATGCTGCAAAACCATTAAACACATCAAGAATACCTTGAATAGATTGAATTCTCTTGTTAGCAAATACCATAATATCATCCGCAAACATAAATGTGTAAGGTAAAGGCTCTTACACCCCGGGTGGAAACCAAAGCTACCTGCCAACACTGATGTATCCAACATACGAGATAAGATATTCATGCACATAACAAAAAAATGGAAGAAAGAGAACAACCTTGACGAAGCCCCTTCTGACTTTGAAAAAAACTCGTAAGCTCACCATTAACTTGGACCAAAAAAAAGGTAGTAACACAGAGTCCTATCCAACGAATGAACTTAGGCAGTAACTTCAAACCTGTCAAGAGGTTAATAAGAAATCGCCAATGGACGGAGTCAAATGCTTTTGAAATATTCGGCTTATGATAGTCTTATACAAGCTACGAAGCCAAGAGAAGGTTCTCCATCATATATCGATCTTTTATAAACGCGGATTGGTTGGGAGTGATAAAACTAGGCAGAATAATCTTAAGACGGTTAGCTAAGAGCTTCAAGATAACTTTATCGATGACATTACAGCAGGAGATGGCCTATAGTCCTTCATGCTAATAGTACATGTCTGCTTAGGGTTTAAAGTCAGAATTGTTGTATTAATACCTTCTGGAAGAAAACCATAGGAGAAAAACGACTTCACCGCCTCTGTAAAATCCTTTCCAACAATAGACCACGCCTCCTTAAAAAATTCCACTATAAAACCATTCTAACCTTGACTCAGCAACAACACTCACCTGGTCAATCTCGGAACAACTATAGTTAAGAATACACTCCATCTCGGTAACCGAAAAACCAATGAATCCTTGAGGCTGCAACGTGAAAATATCTGAATAATACTGGACCACCTCTGCTTGAATATTTTCTTGAATTGTAAGCAAAACCCCATCAAGAGCCTTAACCGCATTGATCGAATTATGGATTTGTGTCTCTTTGATGACATTATAGAAGAATCTATTATTCTTGTCACCCACGTCAAGCCAACGAAGCTTCGACTTTTGTCTCAAATAATTTTCCTCTAAAATAGACACTTTCTGCCAAGCTGAAACGCCTCTAATTCCTCATGCATAGCCATTGCATCCGGGCTAGCTAGATTTTTTTTATTGCTTATCACATAAAACCGCCAGCGCCTCCTCTGTTCATCTCGTTAGGTGATGCATCCTTTTTCGACTGAGATCCCGAATTAACGGATTCAGAGCCTTGAGCTTCTTAAAAAACCTATGGAGAGCCGAAGTAGACTGAAAAAGAGGCACTTTTTGTCTCCAAAAATCATCCATTACGGCCTTGAACTCGCCTATTTGAACTATGGCATTGACAATCTTAAACAGATTTCGTGGTTTATGCAGAACTTTGGCAAGAGACACAATCCCGCAAAGATAATCCGAACAGCCTTTATCCTCAAAGCGACAATAAGAAGTATAAGGACGCTGCAGCCAATGAGAATTAACCATAACCCTGTCAAGCATCTTATACACCAGCCTGTCTTCACGCTTATTGCACCAAGTAAACAAAGGATCGTGAAAAACCATATCCACAAAGCAACAATAATGAATGACATTCTGAAAGAATTGCATACCCTGTAAAGAGATCGACAAAAGAGAAGAGAGCGAATGCTCCGCCAAATCCAGAATTTCATTAAAATCTCAAATACAAATCCATGGCTTCCCTCGAAAATGCAGTAAGTCTTGGATAGATCTTAGGTCAGACCAGAGCTCACGATGCTCCTCTAACACATTCGAAGCATAAACGAATGAGCAAAAAAGTCCTCCAGAGAATTCTTGATCTTAACTAGACAAGTAATATGTTGCCCTGTCTTAAAAATCACCTTGAGCTCAACCATGTTACTCCAAACCACCCAAATACGACCTAAAGGATTATTTTCGAAATTAGAAACCATTGACCAATCCCCAAAACAAGAGAGAACAATGAGCTGAGTCTTGCTTTCAACTACACGAGTTTCAAACAGACCCCCTAAGACCATAGAATCAGATTAAATTATACTCTTGACTACCGAGTGCTTCCTTGATTTGTTGAAACCGCAAATATTTCAAGAAAAACACAACATTAATAATTTTTTTTTGTGAAGTCCTCTTACTGATATCGGCAGGATTTGAATCACCTGCTTTGTCTGAATTTTTAACAAAATATTTTGATGCCACTTTCGATGATCTTGGAAGGGGAACCCGTGCCTTAATCTCATCATGACCTTTTTCAGTGAAGTGCCATCACCTTGGTCATAGACTTGAGCAACAGAAGCAGACTCCACCACATTCATGTCACCATTAGAAACTTTCAAATAGTCCCCCCCCCCCCCCCCCCCCCCGCGGATCAGTGGTACCATCCTCCACCACTTAAACACCTTCCGCCATCCCTAAGTCATCATCTATAAACCCATATTTTATTTTATCTTGACAGGCATTTGTTGTATTACCACTAACTATCTCATTCTCTTCCTGGTGATCCCGTAATATTTCGAACTATGTTGGAGAAGCAGTTAATACCTGACCATAGACTAGAGAAGCTGAATTGTTTTTTGATTTTCCCCCCGAATGGGAGACCTTACACCAGTTTTCATCAGTTTTTTTTAGCACCAACGAAAGAAGACTTATCTCTCCCTCCTCTACTCGGAATCCTCCAAACTCAAAGGCGCCAGCCCTAAACTTTTGACCAATACCGATAGAATGGTTCGTTACATTCTCCGGAGAGTTGTTATGGAGAACATACATTGTAGTCCTAGCCTTGAAAGCAGTCTCCAAAGTCTGACTCCTCTCTTTTGAATTAACAAAAGAGAGAATCCTCCAAGTTTTTTGATTTTCCCCCCGAATGGGAGACCTTACACCAGTTTTCATCAGTTTTTTTTAGCACCAACGAAAGAAGACTTATCTCTCCCTCCTCTACTCGGAATCCTCCAAACTCAAAGGCGCCAGCCCTAAACTTTTGACCAATACTGATAGAATGGTTCGTTACATTCTCCGGAGAGTTGTTATGGAGAACATACATCGTAGTCCTAGCCTTGAAAGCAGTCTCCAAAGTCTGACTCCTCTCTTTTGAATTAACAGGCGGAACCCCACTGAGTTTACTTCCAGCCTTCAACCCAGCATCCGACGTCATAGAATCCCTCTGAACTTGCGTGAGACAGGTATCCTGCAAGTGCCCCCACTTCCAACCGGATTACCCAATGGACTCGCCAAGAAGTTTAGACATTTCCAAGAGAACAATGGAGCTGGAATATTTTTCATTATAACCTACATTGGCATAGATTTGATCGCAGATTGTGCATCTGTTGCATGTGGAGACCATTTTGAGACTATCATAGGGCCATCGCAAATATTCCACATCCCACGTTTTAACACTCATGTCGTGCTTATGAATTACGTAGTCTAAATTTTATTGTTGTTTCATTAACTTCATAAACATTAACTTTTGATAGACTTATCTCCCAAATTCCAAATCTTATTCACGATCACGTGCATTTTCGCTATGTGAGGGGCCTGAGATACAAACCGATCCACCAGAAAATCCTCTCATAGCGGGGGTGCTACTTCAAACACACCCGCCAGAACCTCAACCACCTCCCTACCTTCCATCTCGACAACAACATATTGGAAACGAGATAAGGTTTGCTTACTCGCTTCTTGGACCCAAGTCCTCGGCCCCGACTGCTTTGAAACCTGTTTTGAAACCGTCGCAACTGCGATATTCCCCAAAACCATTGCATCCACTGCAGTCCCAGAAGTCCCCACCTCTGTTGCAGGCGACGAAACATTCTCTAACAACAGACCCGATTGAATCGCGACATCTCTGTCAACGGCTAAAACATCAACATCCATTGATAAATCCTTCGCTGAACCATCTACAACTAAACCTTCCCTCGAAACTGACGCTGACACTGTCACACCTTTCCCCATTGATATTAGTGGAACGGAAACATTCATCAAAGAAGTTAATCCCGTTAACAAACAAGGACCTTTAATTGACTGCTGCTATATTTTATTCTCTTAAATAGAGCTTCCCATCTGCAAAACCTTCGACCCTGAGATAACTGCACCGGAAACCCTCTCGAAAGCCTGACCTGCAAAAGAACAAACATCACCAAATCCACCAATATTATTAGGTACATGCAACATAACAACACTATCCTCCGAGAGCCGAACAGGGCCAAAACAACCATAACAGCACTATCCTCCTATCGCGAAACAACCACCACCAAGATCTTTCCAAGTGGCGGCACAACCATCCCAAAAGTGAAAAAACTCCTAGACCTAATCGCTGTCTCGATCTTTCTCAACTTGCTTTAAACGGCACCAACAAAATAAAATTTCAACAAAATAAAATATTGCTTTTGCCTTTCATACTTTTTTTTTCTTTCTTTTTTGGCCTTAGATTTTTCTCTTTGTTAGCTTGTTTCCTTTATCCTTGTTTTTTAATTAAATTATAGGGTACTTATTTACTTGATTTTTGTTCGGCTGTTTTTCTTTCTCGGTTTATGGCAAGAAAAAAATAGTTTACTTTCTACATTTAGCAAATTATAGAAAAAATAGTATTAGCTGTCGACATATTCGAAGCGACCGTTTCAGTCATGAAACATGATTTTGTACTCCCTATATCCTGATAATAAATTATAGTTAAAACACTAAATTTTTAGTTACAAGCTACAACAATAAACTTGAATAAATGTTTCGTTTTTTATTGCGCAATTTTTGAATAGACAATTTCAAAAAAAAAAATTGTTAAACAGAGACGCAAAGGATTTAAAACTAAAACATGATTCTTGTTTGACAATAAAATTTCGAAAGAATCTCTTTTTTGAAATTTTCCCTTTTTTATTTGTTTAATAATCATTTTAAGTTCTTCCTTAGTTTTTATCTATCTATTTATTTAATATTATTAGAAATATTAGAATATATTTAAAGGCCATACTAATTCTTAAAATCTCTCGACAATAACCAGAATTCTTATGCAACTACAAATTAATACTAATAGACGAGAAAAAAAGTTGTGAAAGAAATAGCATGAAATTTGCAATGGGTTTTACATGGTGTAGATACTTTAATTGTTCATGAAGTAATCGATTTAATACGTAAACAAGAAACTAATACAAAACAAAATCTAAATATATATTTCAACTAACAATATTTAATAGGGTAAAAACTAAAATAATCTTCGAAATTGATTTAATTGCTAGATTGTCTTAGGTACAATTTAGGCTTTTCGGTTTAGGGGTGGTGGTTTATGGTTTTTTGTTTTGGGATTATTTTTTAGAATTTAACTTTAGATTTTAAGTTTTGGGTTTAGGTTTAAGGTTGAAAATTTAGTAATTAGGGTTTAGGGTTTGGAGTTTTAGGTTCTGGGTTAAGATTTCGGATTTAGGGTGAACAGTTTGGGGAGTATGGTTTTTGGTTTTGGCATACGGTTTTTGTGTTGGGGTTTAGGGGTTATGGTTTATGGTTTTGGGTATTGGGGTTTAGGATTTAGGAATTAGGGTTTATGATTTAGGAATTTGGGTTTAGGATTTGGAGTTTAGGGTTTAGGGTTTAGGGTTTAATGTTTAAGAAATAAGTTTTAGAGTTTGTGGGTTTAGGGATATGATTTAGGTTTTCAGATTTAGTGTTTAGGGTTAATGGTTTAGGGAGAATGGTTTTGGGTTTAGGGTGTAGGGTTTAGGTTTTAAAGTTTAGGTAGTATGGTTTAGTGTTTTGGGTGTAAGGTTTTGGGTTTTGGTTTTACAATTTAGGGTTTTGGGTTTAGGGTTTAGGATTAACGGTTTAGGGTTTATAGTTTAATGATAGGTTTTAGGTTTAGGTTTAAGGATTAGGATTAAGGATTTAGAATTTAGGGTTTGAGATTTACGGTTTAGGGTTTATGATTAATGGTTTAGGATCAATAATTATTCTATATTTCGTGAAAACAGTCCAAAGGTATACTAGTTTTAGGTTTTAGGTTTAGGGTTTAGGTTTAAGGTTTACGGTTTAGGATTAAGGTTTAGGGTTTAGGATTAAGGAATTAGGGTTTAGGATTTGTAGTTCAGGGTTTAGGATTTAGGGTTGAAAGTTTAGGTAGTATGGTTTAGGGTTTCGGGTGTATGGTTTTTTTGTTTTGGTTTTAGGATTCAGGGTTTTGGGTTTACGGTTTAGATTTAGGGTTTAGGGTTTAGGATTTAATGTTTAATTTTAGGTTTTAGGTTTAGGTTTAACGTTTTAGGATTTAGGGTTTGAGGTTTACGGTTTGGGATTAATGGTTTAGAAATTAAAATTTCTGGTTTAGGGTTTAGGGTTTAGGATTTAGAGGGTTTGTGGTTGAAAGTTTGGGTTTACGGATATGATTTAGAGTTAGTGGTTTAGGGTTTCTGGTTTAGGGAGTATTATTTAGTGTTTAGGGAGTATTTTTCTTTGTTTAGAGTTTCGGTTTAATGTTTAGAAATTAGGGTTTAGGTTTTTGTGTTTAGGATTTAAGGTTAGGGTTTCAGGACTTAGAGTTTTTGTTAAGATTTTAGGGTTAAGGGAGTATTGTTTATGATTTAGGGTTAGGGATCCGTCGAACTTTCCGATATAAACTCTTAACAGAAATCCATTGGAAATTTGTCGTCTAAAGTTTTTCATTCTTTCATACACTTACCACTGATGGATTGAGATGAATTTGGACACAAGATATCCCTATGAGTTAGCTTTCAATTAAAATTATTTTCAAGTTGATCTAACAGTGCGATCGAAAGTTATGCCAATTTCCGTGAAAACAGTCCAAAGGTATAACAATACCGTCAGGAATTTTGACGGATTTCCAACGGATATAAGACGGATAATGGTTTATTTATAAGTTTTAATTTATTTTATAAATTTATTTGTATCTTTAATTTACATATATATATATATATATTTCCGATGGATTTATGTGTGTCCGTAAAAAAATCGTTGGTAATTTCTCAGGTATTCGTAAACCATCGGAAATCCAGATTGATCATTAATTTCCAATGGATATTCGACAGATTGTAATAGTCATAAATCCGTTGCATAATCGTCGGAAATTTTCGACAGATCTTGAGTGTGTCAGAAATTCTGTTGGTTTTGCGATAATTTTCTTGTAGTGTTTGAGGTATAGGGTTTTTGAATTTGTGTTTTTATGTTCATGATTTAGTGTTTAATGTTTAGGTTTCAAAATTTGGGGTTTGGGGTTTAAGAGTTTATTGGTTAGGAGTCATGTTTTTGGTTTAGGGTTTAGAAGTTAGGTTTATTGATTAGGGATTTCTGTCTAGGGTTTACAGTTTAGTGTTTTGGTTTTTTGGTTTATGGTTTAGGGTTTTGGGTTTACGGTTCAGAGTTTAACTTTAAATTTAGGGTTTTTGGTTTTTAAGTTTAGGGTTTAGGATTTAGGATTTATGGTTTATGGTTTTGGGTTTTGGGTTTAGGGTTTAGTTTTAGGTTTTAGGTTTGGGGTTTAGGTTTATAGTTTAGGATTTAGGAATTAGGGTTTAGGGTAAAGATTTAGGATTTAGAATTTAGGGTGAACAGTTTGGAGAGTATGGTTTTGGGTTAGGGCGTACGATTATTGGGTTAGGGTTTAGGGGTTATGGTTTATGTTTTTGGATAATGGGTTTAGGGGTTATGGTTTATGTTTTTGGATATTGGGTTTAGGGTATAGTTTTAGGTTTTAGGATTGGGGTTTAGGTTTAATGTTCAGGATTTAGAATTAGGGTTTACGGTTTGGAGTTTAGGGTTTAGGGTATAGTTTTAGCTTTTAGGATTGGGGTTTAGGTTTAATGTTCAGGATTTAGAATTAGAGTTTACGGTTTAGAGTTTAGGGTTTAAAGTGTCAGAAATAGGTTTTAGAGTTTGTGGCTTTAGGGATATGATTTGGGTTTTGAGATTTGGGGTTTAATGTTAAGGGTTTAGGAAGTATGGTCTAATGTTTGATGCTAGGTTTTAGGTTTAGGTTTATGGTTTAGGATTTAGGATTTAGGATTTTGGGTTTGAGATTTACGGTTTAGGGTTTAGGATTAATGGTTTAGGAATTAGAATTTTGGGTTTAAGGTTTAGGGTTTAGGATTTAAAGAGTTTGTGGTTCAAATTTTTGGGTTTAGGAATATGATTTAGGGTTAGCGGTTTTGGGTTTGATGTTTAGGTAGTACGATTTAGTGTTTAGGTAGGATTTTTCTTTGTTTAGCGTTTAGGTTTAATGTGTACGGTTTGATGTTTAAGATTTAGGGTTATGGTTCACGATTTAGTGTTTTGTGTGAAGAGTTTAGGGTTAGGGATCCGTCGAAATTTCAGATATAAACTCTTAACAGAAATCCATTGAAAATTTGTCGTCTAAAATTTTTCATTCTTTCATACATTTACCACTGATGGTTTGAGATGAATTTGGACACAAGATGACCCTATGAGTTAGCTTTCAATTAAAATTATTTTCAAGTTGATCTAACAGTGCGATCGAAAGTTATGCCAATTTCCGTGAAAACAGTCCAAAGGTATAACAATACCGTCATAAATTCTGACGGATTTGCAATGGATATACGACGGATAATGGTTTTTTTATAAATTTTAATTTATTTTATAAATTTATTTGTATCTTTAATTTATATATATTTTTATATATAAATTTTCGATGGTTTTATGTGTGTCCGTCGAAAAATCGTTGGTAATTTCTCAGGTATTTGTAAACCATCGGAAATCCATATTGATCATTAATTTCCAATGGATATTCGACAGATTTTAATAGTCATAAATCCGTTGCATAATTGTCGAAAATTTTCGACATATCGCGAGTCTGTCAGAAATTCTGTTGGTTTTGCGATAGTTTTGTTGTAGTGTTTGAGGTATAGGGTTGTTGAATTTGTGTTATTTTGTTCACGATTTAGTGTTTAATGTTTAGGTTTCACAATTTGGGGTTTGGGGTATAAGAGTTTATTGGTTAGGAGTCATGTTTTTGGTTTAGGGTTTAGAAGTTAGGTTTATTGATTAGGGATTTCTGTCTAGGGTTTACAGTTTAGTGTTTTTGGTTTATGGTTTAGGGTTTTGGATTTAGGGTTCAGAGTTTAACTTTAAATTTAGGGTTTTTTGTTTTTAAGTTTAGGGTTTAGGATTTAGGATTTATGGTTTATGGTTTTGGGTATTGGGTTTGGGGTTTAGTTTTAGGTTTTAGGTTTGGGGTTTAGGTTTATAGTTTAGGATTTAGGAATTAGGGTTTAGGGTAAAGATTTAGGATTTAGAATTTAGGGTGAACAGTTTGGGGAGTATGGTTTTGGGTTAGGGCGTACGATTATTGGGTTAGGGTTTAGGGGTTATGGTTTATGGTTTTGGATAATGGGTTTAGGGGTTATGGTTTATGTTTTTGGATATTGGGTTTAGGGTATAGTTTTAGGTTTTAGGATTGGGGTTTAGGTTTAATGTTCAGGATTTAGAATTAGGGTTTACGTTTTGGAGTTTAGGGTTTAGGGTATAGTTTTAGCTTTTAGGATTGGGGTTTAGGTTTAATGTTCAGGATTTAGAATTAGAGTTTACGGTTTAGAGTTTAGGGTTTAAAGTGTCAGAAATAGGTTTTAGAGTTTGTGGCTTTAGGGATATGATTTGGGTTTTGAGATTTGGGGTTTAATGTTAAGGGTTTAGGGAGTATTGTCTAATGTTTGATGCTAGGTTTTAGGTTTAGGTTTATGGTTTAGGATTTAGGATTTAGGATTTAGGGTTTGAGATTTACGGTTTAGGGTTTAGGATTAATGGTTTAGGCATTAGAATTTTAGGTTTAGGGTTTAGAGTTTAGGATTTAAAGAGTTTGTGGTTCAAATTTTTGGGTTTAGGAATATGATTTAGGGTTAGCGGTTTTGGGTTTGATGTTTAGGTAGTACAATTTAGTGTTTAGGTAGAATTTTTCTTTGTTTAGTGTTTAGGTTTAATATATATAGGGTTTGATGTTTAAGATTTAGGGTTATGGTTCACGATTTAGTGTTTTGTGTGAAGAGTTTAGGGTTAGGGATCCGTCGAAATTTCCGATATAAACTCTTAACAGAAATCCATTGAAAATTTGTCTTCTAATGTTTTTCATTCTTTCATACACTTACCACTGATGGTTTGAGATGAATTTGGACACAAGATGACCCTATGAGTTAGCTTTCAATTAAAATTATTTTCAAGTTGATCTAATAGTGCAATCGAAAGTTATGCCAATTTCCGTGAAAACAGTCCAAAGGTATAACAATACCATCATAAATTTTGACGGATTTGCAATGGATATACGACGGATAATGTTTTTTTATAAATTTTAATTTATTTTATAAATTTATTTGTATCTTTAATTTATATATATTTATATAATAATTTTCGATGGTTTTATGTGTGTCCATCAAAAAATCGTTGGTAATTTCTCAGGTATTCGTAAACCATCGGAAATCCATATTGATCATTAATTTCCAATGGATATTCGACAGATTTTAATAGTCATAAATCCGTTGCATAATTGTCGAAAATTTCTGACATATCGCGAATCTGTCAGAAATTCTGTTGGTTTTGCGATAATTTTGTTGTAGTGTTTGAGGTATAGGGTTGTTGAATTTGTGTTATTTTGTTCACGATTTAGTGTTTAATGTTTAGGTTTCACAATTTGGGGTTTGGGGTTTAAGAGTTTATTGGTTAGGAGTCATGTTTTTGGTTTAGGGTTTAGAAGTTAGGTTTATTGATTAGGGATTTCTGTCTAGGGTTTACAGTTTAGTGTTTTTGGTTTATGGTTTAGGGTTTTGGATTTAGGGTTCAGAGTTTAACTTTAAATTTAGGGTTTTTTGTTTTTAAGTTTAGGGTTTAGGATTTAGGATTTATGGTTTATGGTTTTGGGTATTGGGTTTGGGG
Organism: Cardamine chenopodiifolia; assembly: GCA_963922655.1. NCBI lineage: Eukaryota > Viridiplantae > Streptophyta > Magnoliopsida > Brassicales > Brassicaceae > Cardamine > Cardamine chenopodiifolia. Next base: position 13,069,593 of record OZ000481.1, on the reverse strand, counting down.
TTTAGTTTTAGATTTTAGGTTTGGGGTTTAGGTTTATAGTTTAGGATTTAGGAATTAGGGTTTAGGGTAAAGATTTAGGATTTAGAATTTAGGGTGAACAGTTTGGGGAGTATGGTTTTGGGTTAGGGCGTACGATTTTTGGGTTAGGGTTTAGGGGTTATGGTTTATGTTTTTGGATAATGGGTTTAGGGGTTATGGTTTATGTTTTTGGATATTGGGTTTAGGGTATAGTTTTAGGTTTTAGGATTGGGGTTTAGGTTTAATGTTCAGGATTTAGAATTAGGGTTTACGGTTTGGAGTTTAGGGTTTAGGGTATAGTTTTAGCTTTTAGGATTGGGGTTTAGGTTCAATGTTCAGAATTTAGAATTAGAGTTTACGGTTTAGAGTTTAGGGTTTAGAGTTTAGGGTTTAAAGTTTAAGAAATAGGTTTTAGAGTTTGTGGCTTTAGGGATATGATTTGGGTTTTGAGATTTGGGGTTTAAGGTTAAGGGTTTAGGGAGTATGGTCTAATGTTTAACGATAGGTTTTAGGTTTAGGTTTATGGTTTAGGATTTAGGATTTAGGGTTTGAGATTTACGGTTTAGGGTTTAGGATTAATGGTTTAGGAATTAGAATTTTGGGTTTAAGGTTTAGGGTTTAGGATTAACTTTTGGGTTTAGGTATATAATTTAGGGTTAGCGATTTTGGGTTTTGGGTTTAGGTAGTACGATTTAGTGTATAGGTAGGATATAGGATTTAGGGTGAACAGTTTTGGGAGTATGGTTTTGGGTTAGGGCGTACGATTTTTGTGTTAGGGTTTAGGGGTTATGGTTTATGTTTTTGGATAATGGGTTTAGGGGTTATGGTTTATGTTTTTTGATATTGGGTTTAGGGTATAGTTTTAGGTTTTAGGATTGGGGTTTAGGTTTAATGTTCAAGATTTAGAATTAGGGTTTACGGTTTGGAGTTTAGGGTTTCGGGTTTAAAGTTTAAGAAATAGGTTTTAGAGTTTGTGGCTTTAGGGATATGATTTGGATTTTGAGATTTGGGGTTTAAGGTTAAGAGTTTAGGGAGTATGGTCTAATGTTTAATGATAGGTATTAGGTTTAGGTTTATGGTTTAAGATTTAGGATTTAGGATTTAGGGTTTGAGATTTACGGTTTAGGATTAATGATTTAGTAATTAGAATGTTGGGCTTAGGGTTTAAGGTTAAGGATTTAAAGAGTTTGTGGTTCAAATTTTTGGGTTTAGGAATATGATTTAGGGTTAGCGGTTTTGGGTTTTGGGTTTTGGGTTTAGGTAGTAAGATTTAGTGGTTAGGTAGGATTTTTCTTTGTTTAGTGTTTAGGTTTAATGTATAGGGTTTGATGTTTAAGATTTAGGGTTATGGTTCAGATTTAGTGTTTTGTGTGAAGAGTTTAGGGTTAGGGATCTGTCGAAATTTCCGATATAAACTCTTAACAGAAATCTATTGGAAATTTGTCGTCTAAAGTTTTTCATTCTTTCATACACTTACCACTGATTAATTGAGATGAATTTGGACACAAGATATCCCTATGAGTTAGCTTTCAATTAAAATTATTTTCAAGTTGATATAACAGTGCGATCGAAAGTTATGCCAATTTCCGTGAAAACAGTCCAAACGTATAACAATAACGTCAGAAATTTTGACGGATTTCCAATGGATATACGATGGGTAATGGTTTTTTTTATAAATTTTAATTTATTTTATAAATTTATTTGTATCTTTAATTTATATATATATTTATATATAAATTTCCGATGGATTTATTATTTGTGTCCGTCTAAAAATCGTTGGTAATTTCTCAGGTATTCGTAAACCATTGAAAATCCATATTGATCATTAATTTCCAATGGATATTCGACAGATTGTAATAGTCATAAATTCGTTGCATAATCATCGAAAATTTCCGACAGATCGCAAGTTTGTCAAAAATTCTGTTGGTTTTGCGATAATTTTCTTGTAGTGTTTGAGGTATAAGGTTTTAGAATTTGTGTTTTTTTGTTCAGGATTCAGTGTTTAATGATTAGGTTTCACAATTTGGGGTTTGGGGTTTAAGAGTTTATTGGTTAGGAGTCATGTTTTTGGTTTAGGGTTTAGAAGTTAGGTTTATTGATTAGGGATTTCTGTCTAGGGTTTACAGTTTAGTGTTTTTGGTTTTTTGGTTTATGTTTTATGGTTTTGTGTTTAGGGTTCCGAGTTTAACTATAAATTTAAGGTTTTTGGATTTTAAGTTTAGGGTTTAGGATTCAGGATTTATGGTTTATGGTTTTGGGTATTGGGTTTAGGGTTTGGTTTTAGATTTTAGGTTTGGGGTTTAGGTTTAAGGTTTAGGATTTAGGAATTAGGGTTTAGGGTAAAGATTTAGGATTAAGCATTTAGGGTGAACATTTTGGGGAGTATGGTTTTAGGTTAGGGTGTACGATTTTTGTGTTAGGGTTTAGGGGTTTTGGTTTATGTTTTTGGATAATGGGTTTAGGGGTTATGGTTTATGTTTTAGGATTGGGGTTTAGGGTATAGTTTTAGGTTTTAGGATTGGGGTTTACGTTTAATGTTCAGGATTTAGAATTAGGGTTTACGGTTTGGAGTTTAGGGTTGGGGTTTTGGTTTAAAGTTTAAGAAATAGGTTTTAGAGTTTGTGGCTTTAGGGATATGATTTAGGTTTTGAGATTTGGGGTTTAAGGTTTAGGGTTTAGGGAGTATGGTCTAATGTTTAATGATAGGTTTTAGGTTTAGGTTTATGGTTTAGGATTTAGGATTTAGGGTTTGAGATTTACGGTTTAGGGTTTAGGATTAATAGTTTAAGAATTAGAATTTTGGGATTTAAAGAGTTTGTGGTTCAAACTTTTGGGTTTAGGTATATGATTTAGGGTTAGCGATTTTGGGTTTTGGGTTTAGGTAGTACGATTTAGTGTATAGGTAGGATATAGGATTTAGGGTGAACAGTTTGGGGAGTATGGTTTTGGGTTAGTGCGTACGATTTTTGTGTTAGGGTTTAGGGGTTATGGTTTATGTTTTTGGATAATGGGTTTAGGGGTTATGGTTTATGTTTTTTGATATTGGGTTTAGGGTATAGTTTTAGGTTTTAGTATTGGGGTTTAGGTTTAATGTTCAGGATTTAGAATTAGGGTTTACCGTTTGGAGTTTAGGGTTTTGGGTTTAAAGTTTAAGAAATAGGTTTTAGAGTTTGTGGCTTTAGGGATATGATTTGGGTTTTGAGATTTGGGGTTTAAGGTTAAGAGTTTAGGGAGTATGGTCTAATGTTTAATGATAGGTATTAGGTTTAGGTTTATGGTTTAGGATTTAGGATTTAGGATTTAGGGTTTGAGATTTACGGTTTAGGATTAATGGTTTAGTAATTAGAATGTTGGGTTTAGGGTTTAAGGTTAAGGATTTAAAGAGTTTGTGGTTCAAATTTTTGGGTTTAGGAATATGATTTAGGGTTAGCGGTTTTGGGTTTTGGGTTTTGGGTTTAGGTAGTAAGATTTAGTGTTTAGGTAGGATTTTTCTTTGTTTAGTGTTTAGGTTTAATGTATAGGGTTTGATGTTTAAGATTTAGGGTTATGGTTCAGATTTAGTGTTTTGTGTGAAGAGTTTAGGGTTAGGAATCTGTCGAAATTTCCGATATAAACTCTTAACAGAAATCTATTGGAAATTTGTCGTCTAAAGTTTTTCATTCTTTCATACACTTACCAATGATTAATTGAGATGAATTTGGACACAAGATATCCCTATGAGTTAGCTTTCAATTAAAATTATTTTCAAGTTGATTTAACAGTGCGATCGAAAGTTATGCCAATTTCCGTGAAAACAGTCCAAACGTATAACAATACCATCAGAAATTTTGACGGATTTTCAACGGATATACGATGGGTAATGGTTTTTTTTATAAATTTTAATTTATTTTATAAATTTATTTGTATCTTTAATTTATATATATATTTATATATAAATTTCCGATGGATTTATGTGTGTCCGTCGAAAAATCGTTGGTAATTTCTGAGGTATTCGTAAACCATCGGAAATCCATATTGATCATTAATTTCCAATGGATATTCGACAGATTTTAATAGTCGTAAATCCGTTGCATAATCGTCGGAAATTTCTGACAGATCGCGAGTCTGTCAGAAATTCTGTTGGTTTTGCGATAATTTGGTTGTAGTGTTTGAGGTATAGGGTTGTTGAATTTGTGTTATTTTGTTCAGGATTTAGTGTTTAGTGTTTAGGTTTCACAATTTGGGGTTTGGGGTTTAAGAGTTTATTGGTTAGGAGTCATGTTTTTTGTTTAGGGTTTAGAAGTTAGGTTTATTGATTAGGGATTTCTGTCTAGGGTTTACAGTTTAGTGTTTTTGGTTTTTTGGTTTTTTGGTTTATGGTTTAGGGTTTTGGATTTGGGTTCAGAGTTTAACTTTAAATTTAGGGTTTTTTGTTTTTAAGTTTAGGGTTTAGGATTTAGGATTTATGGTTTATGGTTTTGGGTAATGGGTTTGGGGTTTAGTTTTAGGTTTAAGGATTGGGGTTTAGGTTTATTGTTTAGGATTTAGGAATTAGGGTTTAGGGTAAAGATTTAGGATTAAGAATTTAGGGTGAACAGTTTGGGGAATATGGTTTTGGGTTAGGGCGTACGATTGTTGTGTTAAGGTTTAGGGGTTATGGTTTATGTTTTTGGATAATGGGTTTAGGGGTTATGGTTTATGTTTTTGGATATTGGGTTTAGGGTATAGTTTTAGGTTTTAGGATTGGGGTTTAGGTTTAATGTTCAGGATTTAGAATTAAGGTTTACGGTTTGGAGTTTAGGGTTTAGGGTATAGTTTTAGCTTTTAGGATTGGGGTTTAGGTTCAATGTTCAGAATTTAGAATTAGAGTTTACGGTTTAGAGTTTAGGGTTTAGAGTTTAGGATTTAAAGTTTAAGAAATAGGTTTTAGAGTTTGTGGCTTTAGGGATATGATTTAGGTTTTGAGATTTGGGGTTTAAGGTTAAGGGTTTAGAGAGTATGGTCTAATGTTTAATGATAGGTTTTAGGTTTAGGTTTATGGTTTAGGATTTAGGATTTAGGGTTTGAGATTTACGGTTTAGGGTTTAGGATTAATAGTTTAGGAATTAGAATTTTGGGATTTAAAGAGTTTGTGGTTCAAATTTTTGGGTTTAGGAATATGATTTCGGGTTAGCGATTTTGGGTTTTGGGTTTAGGTAGCACGATTTAGTGTATAGGTAGGATATAGGATTTAGGGTGAACAGTTTGGGGAGTATGGTTTTGGGTTAGGGCGTACGATTTTTGTGTTAGGGTTTAGGGGTTATGGTTTATGTTTTTGGATAATGGGTTTAGGGGTTATGGTTTATGTTTTTTGATATTGGGTTTAGGGTATAGTTTTAGGTTTTAGGATTGGGGTTTAGGTTTAATGTTCAAGATTTAGAATTAGGGTTTACGGTTTGGAGTTTAGGGTTTAGGGTTTAAAGTTTAAGAAATAGGTTTTAGAGTTTGTGGCTTTAGGGATATGGTTTAGGTTTTGAGATTTGGGGTTTAAGGTTAAGGGTTTAGGGAGTATGGTCTAATGTTTAATGATAGGTTTTAGGTTTAGGTTTATGGTTTAGGATTTAGGATTTAGGGTTTGAGATTTACGGTTTAGGGTTTAGGATTAATAGTTTAAGAATTAGAATTTTGGGATTTAAAGAGTTTGTGGTTCAAACTTTTGGGTTTAGGTATATGATTTAGGGTTAGCGATTTTGGGTTTTGGGTTTAGGTAGTACGATTTAGTGTATAGGTAGGATATAGGATTTAGGGTGAACAGTTTGGGGAGTATGGTTTTGGGTTAGGGCGTACGATTTTTGTGTTAGGGTTTAGGGGTTATGGTTTATGTTTTTGGATAATGGGTTTAGGGGTTATGGTTTATGTTTTTTGATATTGGGTTTAGGGTATAGTTTTAGGTTTTAGTATTGGGGTTTAGGTTTAATGTTCAGGATTTAGAATTAGGGTTTACCGTTTGGAGTTTAGGGTTTCTGGTTTAAAGTTTAAGAAATAGGTTTTAGAGTTTGTGGCTTTAGGGATATGATTTGGGTTTTGAGATTTGGGGTTTAAGGTTAAGAGTTTAGGGAGTATGGTCTAATGTTTAATGATAGGTATTAGGTTTAGGTTTATGGTTTAGGATTTAGGATTTAGGATTTAGGGTTTGAGATTTACGGTTTAGGATTAATGGTTTAGTAATTAGAATGTTGGGTTTAGGGTTTAAGGTTAAGGATTTAAAGAGTTTGTGGTTCAAATTTTTGGGTTTAGGAATATGATTTAGGTTAGCGGTTTTGGGTTTTGGGTTTTGGGTTTAGGTAGTAAGATTTAGTGTTTAGGTAGGATTTTTCTTTGTTTAGTGTTTAGGTTTAATGTATAGGGTTTGATGTTTAAGATTTAGGGTTATGGTTCAGATTTAGTGTTTTGTGTGAAGAGTTTAGGGTTAGGGATCTGTCGAAATTTCTGATATAAACTCTTAACAGAAATCTATTGGAAATTTGTCGTCTAAAGTTTTTCATTCTTTCATACACTTACCAATGATTAATTGAGATGAATTTGGACACAAGATATCCCTATGAGTTAGCTTTCAATTAAAATTATTTTCAAGTTGATCTAACAGTGCGATCGAAAGTTATGCCAATTTCCGTGAAAACAGTCCAAACGTATAACAATACCATCAGAAATTTTGACGGATTTCCAACGGATATACGATGGGTAATGGTTTTTTTTATAAATTTTAATTTATTTTATAAATTTATTTGTATCTTTAATTTATATATATATATTTATATATAAATTTCCGATGGATTTATGTGTGTCCGTCGAAAAATCGTTGGTAATTTCTGAGGTATTCGTAAACCATCGGAAATCCATATTGATCATTAATTTCCAATGGATATTCGACAGATTTTAATAGTCGTAAATCCGTTGCATAATCGTCGGAAATTTCTGACAGATCGCGAGTCTGTCAGAAATTCTGTTGGTTTTGCGATAATTTGGTTGTAGTGTTTGAGGTATAGGGTTGTTAAATTTGTGTTATTTTGTTCAGGATTTAGTGTTTAGTGTTTAGGTTTCACAATTTGGGGTTTGGGGTTTAAGAGTTTATTGGTTAGGAGTCATGTTTTTTGTTTAGGGTTTAGAATTTAGGTTTATTGATTAGGGATTTCTGTCTAGGGTTTACAGTTTAGTGTTTTTGGTTTTTTGGTTTTTTGGTTTATGGTTTAGGGTTTTGGATTTAGGGTTCAGAGTTTAACTTTAAATTTAGGGTTTTTTGTTTTTAAGTTTAGGGTTTAGGATTTAGGATTTATGGTTTATGGTTTTGGGTAATGGGTTTGGGGTTTAGTTTTAGGTTTTAGGATTGGGGTTTAGGTTTATTGTTTAGGATTTAGGAATTAGGGTTTAGGGTAAAGATTTAGGATTAAGAATTTAGGGTGAACAGTTTGGGGAATATGGTTTTGGGTTAGGGCGTACGATTTTTGTGTTAAGGTTTAGGGGTTATGGTTTATGTTTTTGGATAATGGGTTTAGGGGTTATGGTTTATGTTTTTGGATATTGGGTTTAGGGTATAGTTTTAGGTTTTAGGATTGGGGTTTAGGTTTAATGTTCAGGATTTAGAATTAGGGTTTACGGTTTGGAGTTTAGGGTTTAGGGTATAGTTTTAGCTTTTAGGATTGGGGTTTAGGTTTAATGTTCAGGATTTATAATTAGATTTTACGGTTTGGAGTTTAGGGTTTAGAGTTTAGGGTTTAAAGTTTAAGAAATAGGTTTTAGAGTTTGTGGCTTTAGGGATATGATTTAGGTTTTGAGATTTGGGGTTTAAGGTTAAGGGTTTAGAGAGTATGGTCTAATGCTTAATGATAGGTTTTAGGTTTAGGTTTATGGTTTAGGATTTAGGATTTAGGGTTTGAGATTTACGGTTTAGGGTTTAGGATTAATAGTTTAGGAATTAGAATTTTGGGATTTAAAGAGTTTGTGGTTCAAATTTTTGGGTTTAGGAATATGATTTAGGGTTAGCGATTTTGGGTTTTGGGTTTAGGTAGTACGATTTAGTGTATAGGTAGGATATAGGATTTAGGGTGAACAGTTTGGGGAGTATGGTTTTGGGTTAGGGCGTACGATTTTTGTGTTAGGGTTTAGGGGTTATGGTTTATGTTTTTGGATAATGGGTTTAGGGGTTATGGTTTATGTTTTTTGATATTGGGTTTAGGGTATAGTTTTAGGTTTTAGGATTGGGGTTTAGGTTTAATGTTCAGGATTTAGAATTAGGGTTTACGGTTTGGAGTTTAGGGTTTCGGGTTTAAAATTTAAGAATTAGGTTTTAGAGTTTGTGGCTTTAGGGATATGATTTCAGTTTTGAGATTTGGGGTTTAAGGTTAAGAGTTTAGGGAGTATGGTCTAATGTTTAATGATAGGTATTAGGTTTAGGTTTATGGTTTAGAATTTAGGATTTAGGATTTAGGGTTTGAGATTTATGGTTTAGGATTAATGGTTTAGTAATTAGAATGTTGGGTTTAGGGTTTAAGGTTAAGGATGTAAAGAGTTTGTGGTTCAAATTTTTGGGTTTAGGAATATGATTTAGGGTTAACGGTTTTGGGTTTTGGGTTATGGGTTTAGGTAGTAAGATTTAGTGTTTAGATAGGATTTTTCTTTGTTTAGTGTTTAGGTTTAATGTATAGGGTTTGATGTTTAAGATTTAGGGTTATGGTTCGGATTTAGTGTTTTGTGTGAAGAGTTTAGGGTTAGGGATCTGTCGAAATTTCCGATATAAACTCTTAACAGAAATCTATTGGAAATTTGTCGTCTAAAGTTTTTCATTCTTTCGTACAATTACCACTGATTAATTGAGATGAATTTGGACACAAGATATCCCTATGAGTTAGCTTTCAATTAAAATTATTTTTAAGTTGATCTAACAGTGCGATCGAAAGTTATGCCAATTTCCGTGAAAACAGTCCAAAGGTATAACAATACCGTCAGAAATTTTGACGTATTTCCAACGGATATACGATGGGTAATGGTTTTTTTTATAAATTTTAATTTATTTTATAAATTTATTTGTATCTTTAATTTATATATATATTTATATATAAATTTCCGATGGATTTATTATTTGTGTCCGTCTAAAAATCGTTGGTAATTTCTCAGGTATTCGTAAACCATTGAAAATCCATATTGATCATTAATTTCCAATGGATATTCGACAGATTGTAATAGTCATAAATTCGTTGCATAATCATCGAAAATTTCCGACAGATCGCAAGTTTGTCAAAAATTCTGTTGGTTTTGCGATAATTTTCTTGTAGTGTTTGAGGTATAAGGTTTTAGAATTTGTGTTTTTTTGTTCAGGATTCAGTGTTTAATGATTAGGTTTCACAATTTGGGGTTTGGGGTTTAAGAGTTTATTGGTTAGGAGTCATGTTTTTGGTTTAGGGTTTAGAAGTTAGGTTTATTGATTAGGGATTTCTGTCTAGGGTTTACAGTTTAGTGTTTTTGGTTTTTTGGTTTATGTTTTATGGTTTTGTGTTTAGGGTTCCGAGTTTAACTATAAATTTAAGGTTTTTGGATTTTAAGTTTAGGGTTTAGGATTCAGGATTTATGGTTTATGGTTTTGGGTATTGGGTTTAGGGTTTGGTTTTAGATTTTAGGTTTGGGGTTTAGGTTTAAGGTTTAGGATTTAGGAATTAGGGTTTAGGGTAAAGATTTAGGATTAAGCATTTAGGGTGAACATTTTGGGGAGTATGGTTTTAGGTTAGGGTGTACGATTTTTGTGTTAGGGTTTAGGGGTTTTGGTTTATGTTTTTGGATAATGGGTTTAGGGGTTATGGTTTATGTTTTAGGATTGGGGTTTAGGGTATAGTTTTAGGTTTTAGGATTGGGGTTTACGTTTAATGTTCAGGATTTAGAATTAGGGTTTACGGTTTGGAGTTTAGGGTTTAAGGTATAGTTTTAGGTTTTAGGATTGGGGTTTTGGTTTAATGTTCAGGATTTAGAATTAGGGTTTACGGTTTGGAGTTTAGGGTTTAGGGTTTAAAGTTTAAGAAATAGGTTTTAGAGTTTGTGGCTTTAGGGATATGATTTAGGTTTTGAGATTTGGGGTTTAAGGTTAAGGGTTTAGGGAGTATGGTCTAATGTTTAATGATAGGTTTTAGGTTTAGGTTTATGGTTTAGGATTTAGGATTTAGGGTTTGAGATTTACGGTTTAGGGTTTAGGAATAATAGTTTAGGAATTAGAATTTTGGGATTTAAAGAGTTTGTGGTTCAAATTTTTGGGTTTAGGAATATGATTTAGGGTTAGCGATTTTGGGTTTTGGGTTTAGGTAGTACGATTTAGTGTATAGGTAGGATATAGGATTTAGGGTGAACAGTTTGGGGAGTATGGTTTTGGGTTAGGGCGTACGATTTTTGTGTTAGGGTTTAGGGGTTATGGTTTATGTTTTTGGATAATTGGTTTAGGGGTTATGGTTTATGTTTTTTGATATTGGGTTTAGGGTATAGTTTTAGGTTTTAGGATTGGGGTTTAGGTTTAATGTTCAGGATTTAGAATTAGGGTTTACGGTTTGGAGTTTAGGGTTTCGGGTTTAAAATTTAAGAAATAGGTTTTTGAGTTTGTGGCTTTAGGAATATGATTTGGGTTTTGAGATTTGGGGTTTAAGGTTAAGAGTTTAGGGAGTATGGTCTAATGTTTAATGATAGGTATTAGGTTTAGGTTTATGGTTTAGGATTTAGGATTTAGGATTTAGGGTTTGAGATTTACGGTTTAGGATTAATGGTTTAGTAATTAGAATGTTGGGTTTAGGGTTTAAGGTTCAGGATTTAAAGAGTTTGTGGTTCAAATTTTTGGATTTAGGAATATGATTTAGGGTTAGCGGTTTTGGGTTTTGGGTTTTGGGTTTAGGTAGTAAGATTTAGTGTTTAGGTAGGATTTTTCTTTGTTTAGTGTTTAGGTTTAATGTATAGGGTTTGATGTTTAAGATTTAGGGTTATGGTTCGGATTTAGTGTTTTGTGTGAAGAGTTTAGGGTTAGGGATCTGTCGAAATTTCCGATATAAACTCTTAACAGAAATCTATTGGAAATTTGTCGTCTAAAGTTTTTCATTCTTTCATACACTTACCACTGATTAATTGAGATGAATTTGGACACAAGATATCCCTATGAGTTAGCTTTCAATTAAAATTATTTTCAAGTTGATCTAACAGTGCGATCGAAAGTTATGCCAATTTCCGTGAAAACAGTCCAAACGTATAACAATACCGTCAGAAATTTTGACGGATTTCCAACGGATATACGATGGGTAATGGTTTTTTTTATAAATTTTAATTTATTTTATAAATTTATTTGTATCTTTAATTTATATATATATTTATATATAAATTTCCGATGGATTTATTATTTGTGTCCATCTAAAAATCGTTGGTAATTTCTCAGGTATTCGTAAACCATTGAAAATCCATATTGATCATTAATTTCAATGGATATTCGACAGATTGTAATAGTCATAAATTCGTTGCATAATCATCGGAAATTTCCGACAGATCGCGAGTCTGTTAAAAATTCTGTTGGTTTTGCGATAATTTTCTTGTAGTGTTTGAGGTATAGGGTTTTAGAATTTGTGTTTTTTTGTTCAGGATTCAGTGTTTAATGATTAGGTTTCACAATTTGGGGTTTGGGGTTTAAGAGTTTATTGGTTAGGAGTCATGTTTTTGGTTTAGGGTTTAGAAGTTAGGTTTATTGATTAGGGATTTCTGTCTAGGGTTTACAGTTTAGTGTTTTTGGTTTTTTGGTTTATGTTTTATGGTTTTGTGTTTAGGGTTCCGAGTTTAACTATAAATTTAAGGTTTTTGGATTTTAAGTTTAGGGTTTAGGATTTAGGATTTATGGTTTATGGTTTTGGGTATTGGGTTTAGGGTTTGGTTTTAGATTTTAGGTTTGGGGTTTAGGTTTAAGGTTTAAGATTTAGGAATTAGGGTTTAGGGTAAAGATTTAGGATTAAGGATTTAGGGTGAACATTTTGGGGAGTATGGTTTTAGGTTAGGGTGAACGATTTTTGTGTTAGGGTTTAGGGGTTTTGGTTTATGTTTTTGGATAATGGGTTTAGGGGTTATGGTTTATGTTTTAGGATTGGGGTTTAGGGTATAGTTTTAGGTTTAAGGATTGGGGTTTACGTTTAATGTTCAGGATTTAGAATTAGGGTTTACGGTTTGGAGTTTAGGGTTTAAGGTATAGTTTTAGGTTTTAGGATTGGGGTTTTGGTTTAATGTTTAGGATTTAGAATTAGGGTTTACGGTTTGGAGTTTAGGGTTTAGGGTTTAAAGTTTAAGAAATAGGTTTTAGAGTTTGTGGCTTTAGGGATATGATTTAGGTTTTGAGATTTGGGGTTTAAGGTTAAGGGTTTAGGGAGTATGGTCTAATGTTTAATGTTAGGTTTTAGGTTTAGGTTTATGGTTTAGGATTTAGGATTTAGGGTTTGAGATTTACGGCTTAGGGTTTAGGATTAATAGTTTAGGAATTAGAATTTTGGGATTTAAAGAGTTTGTGGTTCAAATTTTTGGGTTTAGGAATATGATTTAGGGTTAGCGATTTTGGGTTTTGGGTTTAGGTAGTACGATTTAGTGTATAGGTAGGATATAGGATTTAGGGTGAACAGTTTGGGGAGTATGGTTTTGGGTTAGGGCGTACGATTTTTGTGTTAGGGTTTAGGGGTTATGGTTTATGTTTTGGATAATGGGTTTAGGGGTTATGGTTTATGTTTTTTGATATTGGGTTTAGGGTATAGTTTTAGGTTTTAGGATTGGGGTTTAGGTTTAATGTTCAGGATTTAGAATTAGGGTTTACGGTTTGGAGTTTAGGGTTATGGGTTTAAAGTTTAAGAAATAAGTTTTAGAGTTTGTGGCTTTAGGGATATGATTTGGGTTTTGAGATTTCGGGTTTAAGGTTAAGAGTTTAGGGAGTATGGTCTAATGTTTAATGATAGGTATTAGGTTTAGGTTTATGGTTTAGGATTTAGGATTTAGGATTTAGGGTTTGAGATTTACGGTTTAGGATTAATGGTTTAGTAATTAGAATGTTGGGTTTAGGGTTTAAGGTTAAGGATTTAAAGAGTTTGTGGTTCAAATTTTTGGGTGTAGGAATATGATTTAGGGTTAGCGGTTTTGGGTTTTGGGTTTTGGGTTTAGGTAGTAAGATTTAGTGTTGAGGTAGGATTTTTCTTTGTTTAGTGTTTAGGTTTAATGTATAGGGTTTGATGTTTAAGATTTAGGGTTATGGTTCAGATTTAGTGTTTTGTGTGAAGAGTTTAGGGTTAGGGATCTGTCGAAATTTCCGATATAAACTCTTAACAGAAATCTATTGGAAATTTGTCGTCTAAAGTTTTTCATTCTTTCATACACTTACCACTGATTAATTGAGATGAATTTGGACACAAGATATCCCTATGAGTTAGCTTTCAATTAAAATTATTTTCAAGTTGATCTAACAGTGCGATCGAAAGTTATGCCAATTTCCGTGAAAACAGTCTAAAGGTATAACAATACCGTCAGAAATTTTGACTGATTTCCAACGGATATACGATGGATAATGGTTTTGTTTTATAAATTTTAATTTATTTTATAAATTTATTTGTATCTTTAATTTATATATTATTTATATATAAATTTCCGATGGATTTATTATTTGTGTCCGTCTAAAAATCGTTGGTAATTTCTCAGGTATTCGTAAACCATCGAAAATCCATATTGATCATTAATTTCCAATGGATATTCGACAGATTGTAATAGTCATAAATCCGTTGCATAATCATCGGAAATTTCCGACAGATCGCGAGTCTGTCAGAAATTCTGTTGGTTTTGCGATAATTTTCTTGTAGTGTTTGAGGTATAGGGTTTTTGAATTTGTGTTTTTTTGTTCAGGATTCAGTGTTTAATGATTAGGTTTCACAATTTGGGGTTTGGGGTTTAAGAGTTTATTGGTTAGGAGTCATGTTTTTGGTTTAGGGTTTAGAAGTTAGGTTTATTGATTAGGGATTTCTATCTAGGGTTTACTGTTTAGTGTTTTTGGTTTTTTGGTTTATGTTTTATGGTTTTGTGTTTAGGGTTCCGAGTTTAACTTTAAATTTAAGGTTTTTGGATTTTAAGTTTAGGGTTTAGGATTTAGGATTTATGGTTTATGGTTTTGGGTATTGGGTTTAGGGTTTAGTTTTAGGTTTTAGGTTTGGGGTTTAGGTTTAAGGTTTAGCATTTAGGAATTAGGGTTTAGGGTAAAGATTTAGGATTAACGATTTAGGGTGAACATTTTGGGGAGTATGGTTTTAGGTTAGGGCGTACGATTTTTGTGTTAGGGTTTAGGGGTTTTGGTTTATGTTTTTGGATAATGGGTTTAGGGGTTATGGTTTATGTTTTAGGATTGGGGTTTAGGGTATAGTTTTAGGTTTTAGGATTGGGGTTTTGGTTTAATGTTCAGGATTTAGAATTAGGGTTTACGGTTTGGAGTTTAGGGTTTAGGGTTTAAAGTTTAAGAAATAGGTTTTAGAGTTTGTGGCTTTAGGGATATGATTTAGGTTTTGAGATTTGGGGTTTAAGGTTAAAAGTTTAGGGAGTATGGTCTAATGTTTAATGATAGGTTTTAGGTTTAGGTTTATGGTTTAGGATTTAGGATTTAGGGTTTGAGATTTACGGTTTAGGGTTTAGGATTTATAGTTTAGGAATTAGAATTTTGGGATTTAAAGAGTTTGTGGTTCAAATTTTTGGGTTTAGGAATATGATTTAGGGTTAGCGATTATGGGTTTTAGGTTTAGGTAGTACGATTTAGTGTATAGGTAGGATATAGGATTTAGGGTGAACATTTTGGGGAGTATGGTTTTGGGTTAGGGCGTACGATTTTTGTGTTAGGGTTTAGGGGTTATGGTTTATGTTTTTGGATAATGGGTTTAGGGCGTACGATTTTTGTGTTAGGGTTTAGGGGTTTTGGTTTATGTTTTATGATAATGGGTTTAGGGGTTATGGTTTATGTTTTAGGATTGGGGTTTAGGGTATAGTTTTAGGTTTTAGGATTGGGGTTTACGTTTAATGTTCAGGATTTACAATTAGGGTTTACGGTTTGGAGTTTAGGGTTTAAGGTATAGTTTTAGGTTTTAGGATTGGGGTTTTGGTTTAATGTTCAGGATTTAGAATTAGGGTTTACGGTTTGGAGTTTAGGGTTTAGGGTTTAAAGTTTAAGAAATAGGTTTTAGAGTTTGTGGCTTTAGGGATATGATTTAGGTTTTGAGATTTGGGGTTTAAGGTTAAGGGTTTAGGGAGTATGGTCTAATGTTTAATGATAGGTTTTAGGTTTAGGTTTATGGTTTAGGATTTAGGATTTAGGGTTTGAGATTTACGGTTTAGGGTTTAGGATTAATAGTTTAGGAATTAGAATTTTGGGATTTAAAGAGTTTGTGGTTCAAATTTTTGGGTTTAGGAATATGATTTAGGGTTAGCGATTTTGGGTTTTATGTTTAGGTAGTACGATTTAGTGTATAGGTAGGATATAGGATTTAGGGTGAACAGTTTGGGTTAGGGCGTACGATTTTTGTGTTAGGGTTTAGGGGTTATGGTTTATGTTTTTGGATAATGGGTTTAGGGGTTATGGTTTATGTTTTTTGATATTGGGTTTAGGGTATAGTTTTAGGTTTTAGAATTGGGGATTAGGTTTAATGTTCAGGATTTAGAATTAGGGTTTACGGTTTGGAGTTTAGGGTTTCGGGTTTAAAGTTTAAGAAATAGGTTTTAGAGTTTGTGGCTTTAGGGATATGATTTGGGTTTTGAGATTTGGGGTTTAAGGTTAAGAGTTTAGGGAGTATAGTCTAATGTTTAATGATAGGTATTAGGTTTAGGTTTATGGTTTAGGATTTAGGATTTAGGATTTAGGGTTTGAGATTTACGGTTTACGATTAATAGTTTAGTAATCAGAATGTTGGGTTTAGGGTTTAAGGTTAAGGATTTAAAGAGTTTGTGGTTCAAATTTTTGGGTTTAGGAATATGATTTAGGGTTAGCGGTTTTGGGTTTAGGTAGTAAGATTTAGTGTTTAGGTAGGATTTTTCTTTGTTTAGTGTTTAGGTTTAATGTATAGGGTTTGATGTTTAAGATTTAGGGTTATGGTTCATATTTAGTGTTTTGTGTGAAGAGTTTAGGGTTAGGGATCTGTCGAAATTTCCGATATAAACTCTTAACAGAAATCTATTGGAAATTTGTCGTCCAAAGTTATTCTTTCTTTCATACACTTACCACTGATTAATTGAGATGAATTTGGACACAAGATATCCCTATAAGTTAGCTTTCAATTAAAATTATTTTCAAGTTGATCTAACAGTGCGATCGAAAGTTATGCCAATTTCCGTGAAAACAGTCCAAAGGTATAACAATACCGTCAGAAATTTTGACGGATTTCCAACGGATATACGATGGGTAATGGTTTTTTTTATAAATTTTAATTTATTTTATAAATTTATTTGTATCTTTAATTTATATATATATTTATATATAAATTTCTGATGGATTTATTATTTGTGTCCGTCTAAAAATCGTTGTTAATTTCTCAGGTATTCGTAAACCATTGAAAATCCATATTGATCATTAATTTCCAATGGATATTCGACAGATTGTAATAGTCATAAATCCGTTGCATAATCATCGGAAATTTCTGACAGATCGCGAGTCTGTCAGAAATTCTGTTGGTTTTGCGATAATTTTCTTGTAGTGTTTGAGGTATAGGGTTTTAGAATTTGTGTTTATTTGTTCAGGATTCAGTGTTTAATGATTAGGTTTCACAATTTGGGGTTTGGGGTTTAAGAGTTTATTGGTTAGGAGTCATGTTTTTGGTTTAGGGTTTAGAAGTTAGGTTTATTGATTAGGGATTTCTGTCTAGGGTTTACAGTTTAGTGTTTTTGGTTTTTTGGTTTATGTTTTATGGTTTTGTGTTTAGGGTTCCGAGTTTAACTATAAATTTAAGGTTTTTGGATTTTAAGTTTAGGGTTTAGGATTTAGGATTTATGGTTTATGGTTTTGGGTATTGGGTATAGGGTTTGGTTTTAGGTTTTAGGTTTGTGGTTTAGGTTTAAGTAGGATTTAGGAATTAGGGTTTAGGGTAAAGATTTAGGATTAAGGATTTTGGGTGAACATTTTGGGGAGTATGGTTTTTGGTTAGGGTGTACGATTTTTGTGTTTGGGTTTAGGGATTTTGGTTTATGTTTTTGGATAATGGGTTTAAGGGTTATGGTTTATGTTTTAGGATTGGGGTTTAGGGTATAGTTTTAGGTTTTAGGATTGGGGTTTACGTTTAATGTTCAGGATTTAGAATTAGGGTTTACGGTTTGGAGTTTAGGGTTTAAGGTATAGTTTTAGGTTTTAGGATTGGTGTTTTGGTTTAATGTTCAGGATTTAGAATTAGGGTTTACGGTTTGAAGTTTAGGGTTTAGGGTTTAAAGTTTAAGAAATAGGTTTTAGAGTTTGTGGCTTTAGGGATATGATTTAGGTTTTGAGATTTGGGGTTTAAGGTTAAGGGTTTAGGGAGTATGGTCTAATGTTTAATGATAGGTTTTAGGTTTAGGTTTATGGTTTAGGATTTAGGATTTAGGGTTTGAGATTTACGGTATAGGGTTTAGGATTAATAGTTTAGGAATTAGAATTTTGGGATTTAAAGAGTTTGTGGTTCAAATTTTTGGGTTTAGGAATATGATTTAGGGTTAGCGATTTTGGGTTTTGGGTTTAGGTAGTACGATTTAGTGTATAGGTAGGATATAGGATTTAGGGTGAACAGTTTGGGGAGTATGGTTTTGGGTTAGGGCGTACGATTTTTGTGTTAGGGTTTAGGGGTTATGGTTTATGTTTTTTGATATTGGGTTTAGGGTATAGTTTTAGGTTTTAGGATTGGGGTGTAGGTTTAATGTTCAGGATTTAGAATTAGGGTTTACGGTTTGGAGTTTAGGGTTTCGGGTTTAAAGTTTAAGAAATAGGTTTTAGAGTTTGTGGCTTTAGGGATATGATTTGGGTTTTGAGATTTGGGGTTTAAGGTTAAGAGTTTAGGGAGTATGGTCTAATGTTTAATGATAGGTATTAGTGTTTAGGTTTAACGTATAGGGTTTGATGTTTAAGATTTAGGGTTATGGTTCAGATATAGTGTTTTGTGTGAAGATTTTCGGGTTAGGGATTTGTCGAAATTTCCGATATAAACTCTTAACAGAAATCTATTGGAAATTTGTCGTCTAAAGTTTTTCATTCTTTCATACACTTACCACTGATTAATTGAGATGAATTTGGACACAAGATATCCCTATGAGTTAGCTTTCAATTAAAATTATTTTCAAGTTGATCTAACAGTGCGATCGAAAGTTATGCCAATTTCCGTGAAAACAGTCTAAAGGTATAACAATACCGTCAGAAATTTTGACTGATTTCCAACGGATATACGATGGATAATGGTTTTGTTTTATAAATTTTAATTTATTTTATAAATTTATTTGTATCTTTAATTTATATATTATTTATATATAAATTTCCGATGGATTTATTATTTGTGTCCGTCTAAAAATCGTTGGTAATTTCTCAGGTATTCGTAAACCATCGAAAATCCATATTGATCATTAATTTCCAATGGATATTCGACAGATTGTAATAGTCATAAATCCGTTGCATAATCATCGGAAATTTCCGACAGATCGCGAGTCTGTCAGAAATTCTGTTGGTTTTGCGATAATTTTCTTGTAGTGTTTGAGGTATAGGGTTTTTGAATTTGTGTTTTTTTGTTCAGGATTCAGTGTTTAATGATTAGGTTTCACAATTTGGGGTTTGGGGTTTAAGAGTTTATTGGTTAGGAGTCATGTTTTTGGTTTAGGGTTTAGAAGTTAGGTTTATTGATTAGGGATTTCTATCTAGGGTTTACTGTTTAGTGTTTTTGGTTTTTTGGTTTATGTTTTATGGTTTTGTGTTTAGGGTTCCGAGTTTAACTTTAAATTTAAGGTTTTTGGATTTTAAGTTTAGGGTTTAGGATTTAGGATTTATGGTTTATGGTTTTGGGTATTGGGTTTAGGGTTTAGTTTTAGGTTTTAGGTTTGGGGTTTAGGTTTAAGGTTTAGCATTTAGGAATTAGGGTTTAGGGTAAAGATTTAGGATTAACGATTTAGGGTGAACATTTTGGGGAGTATGGTTTTAGGTTAGGGCGTACGATTTTTGTGTTAGGGTTTAGGGGTTTTGG
The DNA here is from genome assembly GCA_963922655.1 of Cardamine chenopodiifolia. Taxonomy (NCBI): domain Eukaryota; kingdom Viridiplantae; phylum Streptophyta; class Magnoliopsida; order Brassicales; family Brassicaceae; genus Cardamine; species Cardamine chenopodiifolia. Next base: position 13,050,370 of record OZ000481.1, on the reverse strand, counting down.
TTTATGTTTTTGGATAATGGGTTTAGGGGTTATGGTTTATGTTTTAGGATTGGGGTTTAGGGTATAGTTTTAGGTTTTAGGATTGGGGTTTTGGTTTAATGTTCAGGATTTAGAATTAGGGTTTACGGTTTGGAGTTTAGGGTTTAGGGTTTAAAGTTTAAGAAATAGGTTTTAGAGTTTGTGGCTTTAGGGATATGATTTAGGTTTTGAGATTTGGGGTTTAAGGTTAAAAGTTTAGGGAGTATGGTCTAATGTTTAATGATAGGTTTTAGGTTTAGGTTTATGGTTTAGGATTTAGGATTTAGGGTTTGAGATTTACGGTTTAGGGTTTAGGATTTATAGTTTAGGAATTAGAATTTTGGGATTTAAAGAGTTTGTGGTTCAAATTTTTGGGTTTAGGAATATGATTTAGGGTTAGCGATTATGGGTTTTAGGTTTAGGTAGTACGATTTAGTGTATAGGTAGGATATAGGATTTAGGGTGAACATTTTGGGGAGTATGGTTTTGGGTTAGGGCGTACGATTTTTGTGTTAGGGTTTAGGGGTTATGGTTTATGTTTTTGGATAATGGGTTTAGGGCGTACGATTTTTGTGTTAGGGTTTAGGGGTTTTGGTTTATGTTTTATGATAATGGGTTTAGGGGTTATGGTTTATGTTTTAGGATTGGGGTTTAGGGTATAGTTTTAGGTTTTAGGATTGGGGTTTACGTTTAATGTTCAGGATTTACAATTAGGGTTTACGGTTTGGAGTTTAGGGTTTAAGGTATAGTTTTAGGTTTTAGGATTGGGGTTTTGGTTTAATGTTCAGGATTTAGAATTAGGGTTTACGGTTTGGAGTTTAGGGTTTAGGGTTTAAAGTTTAAGAAATAGGTTTTAGAGTTTGTGGCTTTAGGGATATGATTTAGGTTTTGAGATTTGGGGTTTAAGGTTAAGGGTTTAGGGAGTATGGTCTAATGTTTAATGATAGGTTTTAGGTTTAGGTTTATGGTTTAGGATTTAGGATTTAGGGTTTGAGATTTACGGTTTAGGGTTTAGGATTAATAGTTTAGGAATTAGAATTTTGGGATTTAAAGAGTTTGTGGTTCAAATTTTTGGGTTTAGGAATATGATTTAGGGTTAGCGATTTTGGGTTTTATGTTTAGGTAGTACGATTTAGTGTATAGGTAGGATATAGGATTTAGGGTGAACAGTTTGGGTTAGGGCGTACGATTTTTGTGTTAGGGTTTAGGGGTTATGGTTTATGTTTTTGGATAATGGGTTTAGGGGTTATGGTTTATGTTTTTTGATATTGGGTTTAGGGTATAGTTTTAGGTTTTAGAATTGGGGATTAGGTTTAATGTTCAGGATTTAGAATTAGGGTTTACGGTTTGGAGTTTAGGGTTTCGGGTTTAAAGTTTAAGAAATAGGTTTTAGAGTTTGTGGCTTTAGGGATATGATTTGGGTTTTGAGATTTGGGGTTTAAGGTTAAGAGTTTAGGGAGTATAGTCTAATGTTTAATGATAGGTATTAGGTTTAGGTTTATGGTTTAGGATTTAGGATTTAGGATTTAGGGTTTGAGATTTACGGTTTACGATTAATAGTTTAGTAATCAGAATGTTGGGTTTAGGGTTTAAGGTTAAGGATTTAAAGAGTTTGTGGTTCAAATTTTTGGGTTTAGGAATATGATTTAGGGTTAGCGGTTTTGGGTTTAGGTAGTAAGATTTAGTGTTTAGGTAGGATTTTTCTTTGTTTAGTGTTTAGGTTTAATGTATAGGGTTTGATGTTTAAGATTTAGGGTTATGGTTCATATTTAGTGTTTTGTGTGAAGAGTTTAGGGTTAGGGATCTGTCGAAATTTCCGATATAAACTCTTAACAGAAATCTATTGGAAATTTGTCGTCCAAAGTTATTCTTTCTTTCATACACTTACCACTGATTAATTGAGATGAATTTGGACACAAGATATCCCTATAAGTTAGCTTTCAATTAAAATTATTTTCAAGTTGATCTAACAGTGCGATCGAAAGTTATGCCAATTTCCGTGAAAACAGTCCAAAGGTATAACAATACCGTCAGAAATTTTGACGGATTTCCAACGGATATACGATGGGTAATGGTTTTTTTTATAAATTTTAATTTATTTTATAAATTTATTTGTATCTTTAATTTATATATATATTTATATATAAATTTCTGATGGATTTATTATTTGTGTCCGTCTAAAAATCGTTGTTAATTTCTCAGGTATTCGTAAACCATTGAAAATCCATATTGATCATTAATTTCCAATGGATATTCGACAGATTGTAATAGTCATAAATCCGTTGCATAATCATCGGAAATTTCTGACAGATCGCGAGTCTGTCAGAAATTCTGTTGGTTTTGCGATAATTTTCTTGTAGTGTTTGAGGTATAGGGTTTTAGAATTTGTGTTTTTTTGTTCAGGATTCAGTGTTTAATGATTAGGTTTCACAATTTGGGGTTTGGGGTTTAAGAGTTTATTGGTTAGGAGTCATGTTTTTGGTTTAGGGTTTAGAAGTTAGGTTTATTGATTAGGGATTTCTGTCTAGGGTTTACAGTTTAGTGTTTTTGGTTTTTTGGTTTATGTTTTATGGTTTTGTGTTTAGGGTTCCGAGTTTAACTATAAATTTAAGGTTTTTGGATTTTAAGTTTAGGGTTTAGGATTTAGGATTTATGGTTTATGGTTTTGGGTATTGGGTATAGGGTTTGGTTTTAGGTTTTAGGTTTGTGGTTTAGGTTTAAGTAGGATTTAGGAATTAGGGTTTAGGGTAAAGATTTAGGATTAAGGATTTTGGGTGAACATTTTGGGGAGTATGGTTTTTGGTTAGGGTGTACGATTTTTGTGTTTGGGTTTAGGGATTTTGGTTTATGTTTTTGGATAATGGGTTTAAGGGTTATGGTTTATGTTTTAGGATTGGGGTTTAGGGTATAGTTTTAGGTTTTAGGATTGGGGTTTACGTTTAATGTTCAGGATTTAGAATTAGGGTTTACGGTTTGGAGTTTAGGGTTTAAGGTATAGTTTTAGGTTTTAGGATTGGTGTTTTGGTTTAATGTTCAGGATTTAGAATTAGGGTTTACGGTTTGAAGTTTAGGGTTTAGGGTTTAAAGTTTAAGAAATAGGTTTTAGAGTTTGTGGCTTTAGGGATATGATTTAGGTTTTGAGATTTGGGGTTTAAGGTTAAGGGTTTAGGGAGTATGGTCTAATGTTTAATGATAGGTTTTAGGTTTAGGTTTATGGTTTAGGATTTAGGATTTAGGGTTTGAGATTTACGGTTTAGGGTTTAGGATTAATAGTTTAGGAATTAGAATTTTGGGATTTAAAGAGTTTGTGGTTCAAATTTTTGGGTTTAGGAATATGATTTAGGGTTAGCGATTTTGGGTTTTGGGTTTAGGTAGTACGATTTAGTGTATAGGTAGGATATAGGATTTAGGGTGAACAGTTTGGGGAGTATGGTTTTGGGTTAGGGCGTACGATTTTTGTGTTAGGGTTTAGGGGTTATGGTTTATGTTTTTTGATATTGGGTTTAGGGTATAGTTTTAGGTTTTAGGATTGGGGTGTAGGTTTAATGTTCAGGATTTAGAATTAGGGTTTACGGTTTGGAGTTTAGGGTTTCGGGTTTAAAGTTTAAGAAATAGGTTTTAGAGTTTGTGGCTTTAGGGATATGATTCGGGTTTTGAGATTTGGGGTTTAAGGTTAAGAGTTTAGGGAGTATGGTCTAATGTTTAATGATAGGTATTAGTGTTTAGGTTTAACGTATAGGGTTTGATGTTTAAGATTTAGGGTTATGGTTCAGATATAGTGTTTTGTGTGAAGAGTTTCGGGTTAGGGATTTGTCGAAATTTCCGATATAAACTCTTAACAGAAATCTATTGGAAATTTGTCGTCTAAAGTTTTTTCATTCTTTCATACACTTACCACTGATTAATTGAGATGAATTTGGACACAAGATATTCCTATGAGTTAGCTTTCAATTAAAATTATTTTCAAGTTGATCTAACAGTGTGATCGAAAGTTATGCCAATTTCCGTGAAAATAGTCCAAACGTATAACAATACCGTCAGAAATTTTGACGGATTTCCAACGGATATACGATGGGTAATGTTTTTTTTTATAAATTTTAATTTATTTTATAAATTTATTTGTATCTTTAATTTATATATATATTTATATATAAATTTCCGATGGATTTATTATTTGTGTCCGTCTAAAAATCGTTGGTAATTTCTCAGGTATTCGTAAACCATTGAAAATCCATATTGATCATTAATTTCCAATGGATATTCGACAGATTGTAATAGTCATAAATCCGTTGCATAATCATCAGAAATTTCCGACAGATCGCGAGTCTGTCAAAAATTCTGTTGGTTTTGCGATAATTTTCTTGTAGTGTTTGAGGTATAGGGTTTTAGAATTTGTGTTTTTTTGTTCAGGATTCAGTGTTTAATGATTAGGTTTCACAATTTGGGGTTTGGGGTTTAAGAGTTTATTGGTTAGGAGTCATGTTTTTGGTTTAGGGTTTAGAAGTTAGGTTTATTGATTAGGGATTTATGTCTAGGGTTTACAGTTTAGTGTTTTTGGTTTTTTGGTTTATGTTTTATGGTTTTGTGTTTAGGGTTCCGAGTTTAACTATAAATTTAAGGTTTTTGGATTTTAAGTTTAGGGTTTAGGATTTAGGATTTATGGTTTATGGTTTTGGGTATTGGGTTTAGGGTTTGGTTTTAGGTTTTAGGTTTGGGGTTTAGGTTTAAGGTTTAGGATTTAGGAATTAGGGTTTAGGGTAAAGATTTAGGATTAAGGATTTTGGGTGAACATTTTGGGGAGTATGGTTTTAGGTTAGGGTGTACGATTTTTGTGTTAGGGTTTAGGGATTTTGGTTTATGTTTTTGGATAATGGGTTTAGGGGTTATGGTTTATGTTTTAGGATTGGGGTTTAGGGTATAGTTTTAGGTTTTTGGATTGGGGTTTACGTTTAATGTTCAGGATTTAGAATTAGGGTTTACGGTTTGGAGTTTAGGGTTTAAGGTATAGTTTTAGGTTTTAGGATTGGGGTTTTGGTTTAATGTTCAGGATTTAGAATTAGGGTTTACGGTTTGGAGTTTAGGGTTTAGGGTTTAAAGTTTAAGAAATAGGTTTTAGAGTTTGTGGCTTTAGGGATATGATTTAGGTTTTGAGATTTGGGGTTTAAGGTTAAGGGTTTAGGGAGTATGGTCTAATGTTTAATGATAGGTTTTAGGTTTAGGTTTATGGTTTAGGATTTAGGATTTAGGGTTTGACATTTACGGTTTAGGGTTTAGGATTAATAGTTTAGGAATTAGAATTTTGGGATTTAAAGAGTTTGTGGTTCAAATTTTTGGGTTTAGGAATATGATTTAGGGTTTGCGATTTTAGGTTTTGGGTTTAGGTAGTACGATTTAGTGTATAGGTAGGATATAGGATTTAGGGTGAACAGTTTGGGGAGTATGGTTTTGGGTTAGGGCGTACGATTTTTGTGTTAGAGTTTAGGGGTTATGGTTTATGTTTTTTGATATTGGGTTTAGGGTATAGTTTTAGGTTTTAGGATTGGGGTGTAGGTTTAATGTTCAGGATTTAGAATTAGGGTTTACGGTTTGGAGTTTAGGGTTTCGGGTTTAAAGTTTAAGAAATAGGTTTTAGAGTTTGTGGCTTTAGGGATATGATTTGGGTTTTGAGATTTGGGGTTTAAGGTTAAGAGTTTAGGGAGTATGGTCTAATGTTTAATGATAGGTATTAGGTTTAGGTTTATGGTTTAGGATTTAGGATTTAAGATTTAGGGTTTGAGATTTACGCTTTAGGATTAATGGTTTAGTAATTAGAATGTTGGGTTTAGGGTTTAAGGTTAAGGATTTAAAGAGTTTGTGGTTCAAATTTTTGGGTTTAGGAATATGATTTATGGTTAGCGGTTTTGGGTTTTGGGTTTTGGGTTTAGGTAGTAAGATTTAGTGTTTAGGTAGGATTTTTCTTTGTTTAGTGTTTAGGTTTAATGTATAGGGTTTGATGTTTAAGATTGAGGGTTATGGTTCAGATTTAGTGTTTTGTGTGAAGAGTTTAGGGTTAGGGATCTGTCGAAATTTCTGATATAAACTCTTAACAGAAATCTATTGGAAATTTGTCGTCTAAAGTTTTTCATTCTTTCGTACACTTACCACTGATTAATTGAGATGAATTTGGACACAAGATACTCCTATGAGTTAGCTTTCAATTAAAATTATTTTCAAGTTGATCTAACAGTGTGATCGAAAGTTATGCCAATTTCCGTGAAAACAGTCCAAAGGTATAACAATACCGTCGGAAATTTTGACGGATTTCCAACGGATATACGATGGATAATGGTTTTTTTTATAAATTTTAATTTATTTTATAAATTTATTTGTATCTTTAATTTATATATATATTTATATATAAATTTCCGATGGATTTATTATTTGTGTCCGTCTAAAAATCGTTGGTAATTTCTCAGGTATTCGTAAACCATCGAAAATCCATATTGATCATTAATTTCCAATGGATATTCGACAGATTGTAATAGTCATAAATCCGTTGCATAATCATTTGAAATTTCTGACAGATCGCGAGTCTGTCAGAAATTCTGTTGGTTTTGCGATAATTTTCTTGTAGTGTTTGAGGTATAGGGTTTTAGAATTTGTGTTTTTTTGTTCAGGATTCAGTGTTTAATGATTAGGTTTCACAATTTGGGGTTTGGGGTTTAAGAGTTTATTGGTTAGGAGTCATGTTTTTGGTTTAGGGTTTAGAAGTTAGGTTTATTGATTAGGGATTTCAATCTGGGGTTTACAGTTTAGTGTTTTTGGTTTTTTGGTTTATGTTTTATGGTTTTGTGTTTAGGGTTCCGAGTTTAACTATAAATTTAAGGTTTTTGGATTTTAAGTTTAGGGTTTAGGATTTAGGATTTATGGTTTATGGTTTTGGGTATTGGGTTTAGGGTTTAGTTTTAGGTTTTAGGTTTGGGGTTTAGGTTCAAAGTTTAGGATTTAGGAATTAGGGTTTAGGGTAAAGATTTAGGATTAAGGATTTTGGGTGAACATTTTGGGGAGTATGGTTTTAGGTTAGGGTGTACGATTTTTGTGTTAGGGTTTAGGGGTTTTGGTTTATGTTTTTGGATAATGGGTTTAGGGGTTATGGTTTATGTTTTAGGATTGGGGTTTAGGGTATAGTTTTAGGTTTTAGGATTGGGGTTTACGTTTAATGTTCAGGATTTACAATTAGGGTTTACGGTTTGGAGTTTAGGGTTTAAGGTGTAGTTTTAGGTTTTAGGATTGGGGTTTTGGTTTAATGTTCAGGATTTAGAATTAGGGTTTACGGTTTGGAGTTTAGGGTTTAGGGTTTAAAGTTTAAGAAATAGGTTTTAGAGTTTGTGGCTTTAGGGATATGATTTGGGTTTTGAGATTTGGGGTTTAAGGTTAAGAGTTTAGGGAGTATGGTCTAATGTTTAATGATAGGTATTAGTGTTTAGGTTTAACGTATAGGGTTTGATGTTTAAGATTTAGGGTTATGGTTCAGATATAGTGTTTTGTGTGAAGAGTTTCGGGTTAGGGATTTGTCGAAATTTCCGATATAAACTCTTAACAGAAATCTATTGGAAATTTGTCGTCTAAAGTTTTTCATTCTTTCATACACTTACCACTGATTAATTGAGATGAATTTGGACACAAGATATTCCTATGAGTTAGCTTTCAATTAAAATTATTTTCAAGTTGATCTAACAGTGTGATCGAAAGTTATGCCAATTTCCGTGAAAATAGTCCAAACGTATAACAATACCGTCAGAAATTTTGACGGATTTCCAACGGATATACGATGGGTAATGTTTTTTTTTATAAATTTTAATTTATTTTATAAATTTATTTGTATCTTTAATTTATATATATATTTATATATAAATTTCCGATGGATTTATTATTTGTGTCCGTCTAAAAATCGTTGGTAATTTCTCAGGTATTCGTAAACCATTGAAAATCCATATTGATCATTAATTTCCAATGGATATTCGACAGATTGTAATAGTCATAAATCCGTTGCATAATCATCGGAAATTTCCGACAGATCGCGAGTCTGTCAGAAATTCTGTTGGTTTTGCGATAATTTTCTTGTAGTGTTTGAGGTATAGGGTTTTTGAATTTGTGTTTTTTTGTTCAGGATTCAGTGTTTAATGATTAGGTTTCACAATTTGGGGTTTGGGGTTTAAGAGTTTATTGGTTAGGAGTCATGTTTTTGGTTTAGGGTTTAGAAGTTAGGTTTATTGATTAGGGATTTCTATCTAGGGTTTACTGTTTAGTGTTTTTGGTTTTTTGGTTTATGTTTTATGGTTTTGTGTTTAGGGTTCCGAGTTTAACTTTAAATTTAAGGTTTTTGGATTTTAAGTTTAGGGTTTAGGATTTAGGATTTATGGTTTATGGTTTTGGGTATTGGGTTTAGGGTTTAGTTTTAGGTTTTAGGTTTGGGGTTTAGGTTTAAGGTTTAGGATTTAGGAATTAGGGTTTAGGGTAAAGATTTAGGATTAACGATTTAGGGTGAACATTTTGGGGAGTATGGTTTTAGGTTAGGGCGTACGATTTTTGTGTTAGGGTTTAGGGGTTTTGGTTTATGTTTTTGGATAATGGGTTTAGGGGTTATGGTTTATGTTTTAGGATTGGGGTTTAGGGTATAGTTTTAGGTTTTAGGATTGGGGTTTTGGTTTAATGTTCAGGATTTAGAATTAGGGTTTACGGTTTGGAGTTTAGGGTTTAGGGTTTAAAGTTTAAGAAATAGGTTTTAGAGTTTGTGGCTTTAGGGATATGATTTAGGTTTTGAGATTTGGGGTTTAAGGTTAAAAGTTTAGGGAGTATGGTCTAATGTTTAATGATAGGTTTTAGGTTTAGGTTTATGGTTTAGGATTTAGGATTTAGGGTTTGAGATTTACGGTTTAGGGTTTAGGGTTTATAGTTTAGGAATTAGAATTTTGGGATTTAAAGAGTTTGTGGTTCAAATTTTTGGGTTTAGGAATATGATTTAGGGTTAGCGATTATGGGTTTTAGGTTTAGGTAGTACGATTTAGTGTATAGGTAGGATATAGGATTTAGGGTGAACATTTTGGGGAGTATGGTTTTGGGTTAGGGCGTATGATTTTTGTGTTAGGGTTTAGGGGTTATGGTTTATGTTTTTGGATAATGGGTTTAGGGCGTACGATTTTTGTGTTAGGGTTTAGGGGTTTTGGTTTATGTTTTATGATAATGGGTTTAGGGGTTATGGTTTATGTTTTAGGATTGGGGTTTAGGGTATAGTTTTAGGTTTTAGGATTGGGGTTTACGTTTAATGTTCAGGATTTACAATTAGGGTTTACGGTTTGGAGTTTAGGGTTTAAGGTATAGTTTTAGGTTTTAGGATTGGGGTTTTGGTTTAATGTTCAGGATTTAGAATTAGGGTTTACGGTTTGGAGTTTAGGGTTTAGGGTTTAAAGTTTAAGAAATAGGTTTTAGAGTTTGTGGCTTTAGGGATATGATTTAGGCTTTGAGATTTGGGGTTTAAGGTTAAGGGTTTAGGGAGTATGGTCTAATGTTTAATGATAGGTTTTAGGTTTAGGTTTATGGTTTAGGATTTAGGATTTAGGGTTTGAGATTTACGGTTTAGGGTTTAGGATTAATAGTTTAGGAATTAGAATTTTGGGATTTAAAGAGTTTGTGGTTCAAATTTTTGGGTTTAGGAATATGATTTAGGGTTAGCGATTTTGGGTTTTATGTTTAGGTAGTACGATTTAGTGTATAGGTAGGATATAGGATTTAGGGTGAACAGTTTGGGTTAGGGCGTACGATTTTTGTGTTAGGGTTTAGGGGTTATGGTTTATGTTTTTGGATAATGGGTTTAGGGGTTATGGTTTATGTTTTTTGATATTGGGTTTAGGGTATAGTTTTAGGTTTTAGAATTGGGGATTAGGTTTAATGTTCAGGATTTAGAATTAGGGTTTACGGTTTGGAGTTTAGGGTTTCGGGTTTAAAGTTTAAGAAATAGGTTTTAGAGTTTGTGGCTTTAGGGATATGATTTGGGTTTTGAGATTTGGGGTTTAAGGTTAAGAGTTTAGGGAGTATAGTCTAATGTTTAATGATAGGTATTAGGTTTAGGTTTATGGTTTAGGATTTAGGATTTAGGATTTAGGGTTTGAGATTTACGGTTTACGATTAATAGTTTAGTAATCAGAATGTTGGGTTTAGGGTTTAAGGTTAAGGATTTAAAGAGTTTGTGGTTCAAATTTTTGGGTTTAGGAATATGATTTAGGGTTAGCGGTTTTGGGTTTAGGTAGTAAGATTTAGTGTTTAGGTAGGATTTTTCTTTGTTTAGTGTTTAGGTTTAATGTATAGGGTTTGATGTTTAAGATTTAGGGTTATGGTTCATATTTAGTGTTTTGTGTGAAGAGTTTAGGGTTAGGGATCTGTCGAAATTTCCGATATAAACTCTTAACAGAAATCTATTGGAAATTTGTCGTCCAAAGTTATTCTTTCTTTCATACACTTACCACTGATTAATTGAGATGAATTTGGACACAAGATATCCCTATAAGTTAGCTTTCAATTAAAATTATTTTCAAGTTGATCTAACAGTGCGATCGAAAGTTATGCCAATTTCCGTGAAAACAGTCAAAGGTATAACAATACCGTCAGAAATTTTGACGGATTTCCAACGGATATACGATGGGTAATGGTTTTTTTTATAAATTTTAATTTATTTTATAAATTTATTTGTATCTTTAATTTATATATATATTTATATATAAATTTCTGATGGATTTATTATTTGTGTCCGTCTAAAAATCGTTGGTAATTTCTCAGGTATTCGTAAACCATTGAAAATCCATATTGATCATTAATTTCCAATTGATATTCGACAGATTGTAATAGTCATAAATCCGTTGCATAATCATCGGAAATTTCTGACAGATCGCGAGTCTATCAGAAATTCTGTTGGTTTTGCGATAATTTTTTTGTAGTGTTTGAGGTATAGGGTTTTAGAATTTGTGTTTTTTTGTTCAGGATTCAGTGTTTAATGATTAGGTTTCACAATTTGGGGTTTGGGGTTTAAGAGTTTATTGGTTAGGAGTCATGTTTTTGGTTTAGGGTTTAGAAGTTAGGTTTATTGATTAGGGATTTCTGTCTAGGGTTTACAGTTTAGTGTTTTTGGTTTTTTGGTTTATGTTTTATGGTTTTGTGTTTAGGGTTCCGAGTTTAACTATAAATTTAAGGTTTTTGGATTTTAAGTTTAGGGTTTAGGATTTAGGATTTATGGTTTATGGTTTTGGGTATTGGGTATAGGGTTTGGTTTTAGGTTTTAGGTTTGTGGTTTAGGTTTAAGTAGGATTTAGGAATTAGGGTTTAGGGTAAAGATTTAGGATTAAGGATTTTGGGTGAACATTTTGGGGAGTATGGTTTTTGGTTAGGGTGTACGATTTTTGTGTTTGGGTTTAGGGATTTTGGTTTATGTTTTTGGATAATGGGTTTAAGGGTTATGGTTTATGTTTTAGGATTGGGGTTTAGGGTATAGTTTTAGGTTTTAGGATTGGGGTTTACGTTTAATGTTCAGGATTTAGAATTAGGGTTTACGGTTTGGAGTTTAGGGTTTAAGGTATAGTTTTAGGTTTTAGGATTGGTGTTTTGGTTTAATGTTCAGGATTTAGAATTAGGGTTTACGGTTTGAAGTTTAGGGTTTAGGGTTTAAAGTTTAAGAAATAGGTTTTAGAGTTTGTGGCTTTAGGGATATGATTTAGGTTTTGAGATTTGGGGTTTAAGGTTAAGGGTTTAGGGAGTATGGTCTAATGTTTAATGATAGGTTTTAGGTTTAGGTTTATGGTTTAGGATTTAGGATTTAGGGTTTGAGATTTACGGTTTAGGGTTTAGGATTAATAGTTTAGGAATTAGAATTTTGGGATTTAAAGAGTTTGTGGTTCAAATTTTTGGGTTTAGGAATATGATTTAGGGTTAGCGATTTTGGGTTTTGGGTTTAGGTAGTACGATTTAGTGTATAGGTAGGATATAGGATTTAGGGTGAACAGTTTGGGGAGTATGGTTTTGGGTTAGGGCGTACGATTTTTGTGTTAGGGTTTAGGGGTTATGGTTTATGTTTTTTGATATTGGGTTTAGGGTATAGTTTTAGGTTTTAGGATTGGGGTGTAGGTTTAATGTTCAGGATTTAGAATTAGGGTTTACGGTTTGGAGTTTAGGGTTTCGGGTTTAAAGTTTAAGAAATAGGTTTTAGAGTTTGTGGCTTTAGGGATATGATTTGGGTTTTGAGATTTGGGGTTTAAGGTTAAGAGTTTAGGGAGTATGGTCTAATGTTTAATGATAGGTATTAGTGTTTAGGTTTAACGTATAGGGTTTGATGTTTAAGATTTAGGGTTATGGTTCAGATATAGTGTTTTGTGTGAAGAGTTTCGGGTTAGGGATTTGTCGAAATTTCCGATATAAACTCTTAACAGAAATCTATTGGAAATTTGTCGTCTAAAGTTTTTCATTCTTTCATACACTTACCACTGATTAATTGAGATGAATTTGGACACAAGATATTCCTATGAGTTAGCTTTCAATTAAAATTATTTTCAAGTTGATCTAACAGTGTGATCGAAAGTTATGCCAATTTCCGTGAAAATTGTCCAAACGTATAACAATACCGTCAGAAATTTTGACGGATTTCCAACGGATATACGATGGGTAATGTTTTTTTTTATAAATTTTAATTTATTTTATAAATTTATTTGTATCTTTAATTTATATATATATTTATATATAAATTTCCGATGGATTTATTATTTGTGTCCGTCTAAAAATCGTTGGTAATTTCTCAGGTATTCGTAAACCATTGAAAATCCATATTGATCATTAATTTCCAATGGATATTCGACAGATTGTAATAGTCATAAATCCGTTGCATAATCATCAGAAATTTCCGACAGATCGCGAGTCTGTCAAAAATTCTGTTGGTTTTGCGATAATTTTCTTGTAGTGTTTGAGGTATAGGGTTTTAGAATTTGTGTTTTTTTGTTCAGGATTCAGTGTTTAATGATTAGGTTTCACAATTTGGGGTTTGGGGTTTAAGAGTTTATTGGTTAGGAGTCATGTTTTTGGTTTAGGGTTTAGAAGTTAGGTTTATTGATTAGGGATTTATGTCTAGGGTTTACAGTTTAGTGTTTTTGGTTTTTTGGTTTATGTTTTATGGTTTTGTGTTTAGGGTTCCGAGTTTAACTATAAATTTAAGGTTTTTGGATTTTAAGTTTAGGGTTTAGGATTTAGGATTTATGGTTTATGGTTTTGGGTATTGGGTTTAGGGTTTAGTTTTAGGTTTTAGGTTTGGGGTTTAGGTTTAAGGTTTAGGATTTAGGAATTAGGGTTTAGGGTAAAGATTTAGGATTAAGGATTTTGGGTGAACATTTTGGGGAGTATGGTTTTAGGTTAGGGTGTACGATTTTTGTGTTAGGGTTTAGGGATTTTGGTTTATGTTTTTGGATAATGGGTTTAGGGGTTATGGTTTATGTTTTAGGATTGGGGTTTAGGGTATAGTTTTAGGTTTTTGGATTGGGGTTTACGTTTAATGTTCAGGATTTAGAATTAGGGTTTACGGTTCGGAGTTTAGGGTTTAAGGTATAGTTTTAGGTTTTAGGATTGGGGTTTTGGTTTAATGTTCAGGATTTAGAATTAGGGTTTACGGTTTGGAGTTTAGGGTTTAGGGTTTAAAGTTTAAGAAATAGGTTTTAGAGTTTGTGGCTTTAGGGATATGATTTAGGTTTTGAGATTTGGGGTTTAAGGTTAAGGGTTTAGGGAGTATGGTCTAATGTTTAATGATAGGTTTTAGGTTTAGGTTTATGGTTTAGGATTTAGGATTTAGGGTTTGACATTTACGGTTTAGGGTTTAGGATTAATAGTTTAGGAATTAGAATTTTGGGATTTAAAGAGTTTGTGGTTCAAATTTTTGGGTTTAGGAATATGATTTAGGGTTTGCGATTTTAGGTTTTGGGTTTAGGTAGTACGATTTAGTGTATAGGTAGGATATAGGATTTAGGGTGAACAGTTTGGGGAGTATGGTTTTGGGTTAGGGCGTACGATTTTTGTGTTAGAGTTTAGGGGTTATGGTTTATGTTTTTTGATATTGGGTTTAGGGTATAGTTTTAGGTTTTAGGATTGGGGTGTAGGTTTAATGTTCAGGATTTAGAATTAGGGTTTACGGTTTGGAGTTTAGGGTTTCGGGTTTAAAGTTTAAGAAATAGGTTTTAGAGTTTGTGGCTTTAGGGATATGATTTGGGTTTTGAGATTTGGGGTTTAAGGTTAAGAGTTTAGGGAGTATGGTCTAATGTTTAATGATAGGTATTAGGTTTAGGTTTATGGTTTAGGATTTAGGATTTAAGATTTAGGGTTTGAGATTTACGCTTTAGGATTAATGGTTTAGTAATTAGAATGTTGGGTTTAGGGTTTAAGGTTAAGGATTTAAAGAGTTTGTGGTTCAAATTTTTGGGTTTAGGAATATGATTTATGGTTAGCGGTTTTGGGTTTTGGGTTTTGGGTTTAGGTAGTAAGATTTAGTGTTTAGGTAGGATTTTTCTTTGTTTAGTGTTTAGGTTTAATGTATAGGGTTTGATGTTTAAGATTGAGGGTTATGGTTCAGATTTAGTGTTTTGTGTGAAGAGTTTAGGGTTAGGGATCTGTCGAAATTTCTGATATAAACTCTTAACAGAAATCTATTGGAAATTTGTCGTCTAAAGTTTTTCATTCTTTCGTACACTTACCACTGATTAATTGAGATGAATTTGGACACAAGATACTCCTATGAGTTAGCTTTCAATTAAAATTATTTTCAAGTTGATCTAACAGTGTGATCGAAAGTTATGCCAATTTCCGTGAAAACAGTCCAAAGGTATAACAATACCGTCGGAAATTTTGACGGATTTCCAACGGATATACGATGGATAATGGTTTTTTTTATAAATTTTAATTTATTTTATAAATTTATTTGTATCTTTAATTTATATATATATTTATATATAAATTTCCGATGGATTTATTATTTGTGTCCGTCTAAAAATCGTTGGTAATTTCTCAGGTATTCGTAAACCATCGAAAATCCATATTGATCATTAATTTCCAATGGATATTCGACAGATTGTAATAGTCATAAATCCGTTGCATAATCATTTGAAATTTCTGACAGATCGCGAGTCTGTCAGAAATTCTGTTGGTTTTGCGATAATTTTCTTGTAGTGTTTGAGGTATAGGGTTTTAGAATTTGTGTTTTTTTGTTCAGGATTCAGTGTTTAATGATTAGGTTTCACAATTTGGGGTTTGGGGTTTAAGAGTTTATTGGTTAGGAGTCATGTTTTTGGTTTAGGGTTTAGAAGTTAGGTTTATTGATTAGGGATTTCAATCTAGGGTTTACAGTTTAGTGTTTTTGGTTTTTTGGTTTATGTTTTATGGTTTTGTGTTTAGGGTTCCGAGTTTAACTATAAATTTAAGGTTTTTGGATTTTAAGTTTAGGGTTTAGGATTTAGGATTTATGGTTTATGGTTTTGGGTATTGGGTTTAGGGTTTAGTTTTAGGTTTTAGGTTTGGGGTTTAGGTTTAAAGTTTAGGATTTAGGAATTAGGGTTTAGGGTAAAGATTTAGGATTAAGGATTTTGGGTGAACATTTTGGGGAGTATGGTTTTAGGTTAGGGTGTACGATTTTTGTGTTAGGGTTTAGGGGTTTTGGTTTATGTTTTTGGATAATGGGTTTAGGGGTTATGGTTTATGTTTTAGGATTGGGGTTTAGGGCATAGTTTTAGGTTTTAGGATTGGGGTTTACGTTTAATGTTCAGGATTTAGAATTAGGGTTTACGGTTTGGAGTTTAGGGTTTAAGGTGTAGTTTTAGGTTTTAGGATTGGGGTTTTGGTTTAATGTTCAGGATTTAGAATTAGGGTTTACGGTTTGGAGTTTAGGGTTTAGGGTTTAAAGTTTAAGAAATAGGTTTTAGAGTTTGTGGCTTTAGGGATATGATTTAGGTTTTGAGATTTGGGGTTTAAGGTTAAGGGTTTAGGGAGTATGGTCTAATGTTTAATGATAGGTTTTAGGTTTAGGTTTATGGTTTGGGATTTAGGATTTAGGGTTTGACATTTACGGTTTAGGGTTTAGGATTAATAGTTTAGGAATTAGAATTTTGGGATTTAAAGAGTTTGTGGTTCAAATTTTTGGGTTTAGGAATATGATTTAGGGTTTGCGATTTTAGGTTTTGGGTTTAGGTAGTACGATTTAGTGTATAGGTAGGATATAGGATTTAGGGTGAACAGTTTGGGGAGTATGGTTTTGGGTTAGGGCGTACGATTTTTGTGTTAGAGTTTAGGGGTTATGGTTTATGTTTTTTGATATTGGGTTTAGGGTATAGTTTTAGGTTTTAGGATTGGGGTGTAGGTTTAATGTTCAGGATTTAGAATTAGGGTTTACGGTTTGGAGTTTAGGGTTTCGGGTTTAAAGTTTAAGAAATAGGTTTTAGAGTTTGTGGCTTTAGGGATATGATTTGGGTTTTGAGATTTGGGGTTTAAGGTTAAGAGTTTAGGGAGTATGGTCTAATGTTTAATGATAGGTATTAGGTTTAGGTTTATGGTTTAGGATTTAGGATTTAAGATTTAGGGTTTGAGATTTACGCTTTAGGATTAATGGTTTAGTAATTAGAATGTTGGGTTTAGGGTTTAAGGTTAAGGATTTAAAGAGTTTGTGGTTCAAATTTTTGGGTTTAGGAATATGATTTATGGTTAGCGGTTTTGGGTTTTGGGTTTTGGGTTTAGGTAGTAAGATTTAGTGTTTAGGTAGGATTTTTCTTTGTTTAGTGTTTAGGTTTAATGTATAGGGTTTGATGTTTAAGATTGAGGGTTATGGTTCAGATTTAGTGTTTTGTGTGAAGAGTTTAGGGTTAGGGATCTGTCGAAATTTCTGATATAAACTCTTAACAGAAATCTATTGGAAATTTGTCGTCTAAAGTTTTTCATTCTTTCGTACACTTACCACTGATTAATTGAGATGAATTTGGACACAAGATACTCCTGTGAGTTAGCTTTCAATTAAAATTATTTTCAAGTTGATCTAACAGTGTGTTCGAAAGTTATGCCAATTTCCGTGAAAACAGTCCAAAGGTATAACAATACCGTCGGAAATTTTGACGGATTTCCAACGGATATACGATGGATAATGGTTTTTTTTATAAATTTTAATTTATTTTATAAATTTATTTGTATCTTTAATTTATATATATATTTATATATAAATTTCCGATGGATTTATTATTTGTGTCCGTCTAAAAATCGTTGGTAATTTCTCAGGTATTCGTAAACCATCGAAAATCCATATTGATCATTAATTTCCAATGGATATTCGACAGATTGTAATAGTCATAAATCCGTTGCATAATCATTTGAAATTTCTGACAGATCGCGAGTCTGTCAGAAATTCTGTTGGTTTTGCGATAATTTTCTTGTAGTGTTTGAGGTATAGGGTTTTAGAATTTGTGTTTTTTTGTTCAGGATTCAGTGTTTAATGATTAGGTTTCACAATTTGGGGTTTGGGGTTTAAGAGTTTATTGGTTAGGAGTCATGTTTTTGGTTTAGGGTTTAGAAGTTAGGTTTATTGATTAGGGATTTCAATCTAGGGTTTACAGTTTAGTGTTTTTGGTTTTTTGGTTTATGTTTTATGGTTTTGTGTTTAGGGTTCCGAGTTTAACTATAAATTTAAGGTTTTTGGATTTTAAGTTTAGGGTTTAGGATTTAGGATTTATGGTTTATGGTTTTGGGTATTGGGTTTAGGGTTTAGTTTTAGGTTTTAGGTTTGGGGTTTAGGTTTAAAGTTTAGGATTTAGGAATTAGGGTTTAGGGTAAAGATTTAGGATTAAGGATTTTGGGTGAACATTTTGGGGAGTATGGTTTTAGGTTAGGGTGTACGATTTTTGTGTTAGGGTTTAGGGGTTTTGGTTTATGTTTTTGGATAATGGGTTTAGGGGTTATGGTTTATGTTTTAGGATTGGGGTTTAGGGTATAGTTTTAGGTTTTAGGATTGGGGTTTACGTTTAATGTTCAGGATTTAGAATTAGGGTTTACGGTTTGGAGTTTAGGGTTTAAGGTGTAGTTTTAGGTTTTAGGATTCGGGTTTTGGTTTAATGTTCAGGATTTAGAATTAGGGTTTACGGTTTGGAGTTTAGGGTTTAGGGTTTAAAGTTTAAGAAATAGGTTTTAGAGTTTGTGGCTTTAGGGATATGATTTGGGTTTTGAGATTTGGGGTTTAAGGTTAAGAGTTTAGGGAGTATGGTCTAATGTTTAATGATAGGTATTAGTGTTTAGGTTTAACGTATAGGGTTTGATGTTTAAGATTTAGGGTTATGGTTCAGATATAGTGTTTTGTGTGAAGAGTTTCGGGTTAGGGATTTGTCGAAATTTCCGATATAAACTCTTAACAGAAATCTATTGGAAATTTGTCGTCTAAAGTTTTTCATTCTTTCATACACTTACCACTGATTAATTGAGATGAATTTGGACACAAGATATTCCTATGAGTTAGCTTTCAATTAAAATTATTTTCAAGTTGATCTAACAGTGTGATCGAAAGTTATGCCAATTTCCGTGAAAATAGTCCAAACGTATAACAATACCGTCAGAAATTTTGACGGATTTCCAACGGATATACGATGGGTAATGTTTTTTTTTATAAATTTTAATTTATTTTATAAATTTATTTGTATCTTTAATTTATATATATATTTATATATAAATTTCCGATGGATTTATTATTTGTGTCCGTCTAAAAATCGTTGGTAATTTCTCAGGTATTCGTAAACCATTGAAAATCCATATTGATCATTAATTTCCAATGGATATTCGACAGATTGTAATAGTCATAAATCCGTTGCATAATCATCAGAAATTTCCGACAGATCGCGAGTCTGTCAAAAATTCTGTTGGTTTTGCGATAATTTTCTTGTAGTGTTTGAGGTATAGGGTTTTAGAATTTGTGTTTTTTTGTTCAGGATTCAGTGTTTAATGATTAGGTTTCACAATTTGTGGTTTGGGGTTTAAGAGTTTATTGGTTAGGAGTCATGTTTTTGGTTTAGGGTTTAGAAGTTAGGTTTATTGATTAGGGATTTATGTCTAGGGTTTACAGTTTAGTGTTTTTGGTTTTTTGGTTTATGTTTTATGGTTTTGTGTTTAGGGTTCCGAGTTTAACTATAAATTTAAGGTTTTTGGATTTTAAGTTTAGGGTTTAGGATTTGGGATTTATGGTTTATGGTTTTGGGTATTGGGTTTAGGGTTTGGTTTTAGGTTTTAGGTTTGGGGTTTAGGTTTAAGGTTTAGGATTTAGGAATTAGGGTTTAGGGTAAAGATTTAGGATTAAGGATTTTGGGTGAACATTTTGGGGAGTATGGTTTTAGGTTAGGGTGTACGATTTTTGTGTTAGGGTTTAGGGATTTTGGTTTATGTTTTTGGATAATGGGTTTAGGGGTTATGGTTTATGTTTTAGGATTGGGGTTTAGGGTATAGTTTTAGGTTTTTGGATTGGGGTTTACGTTTAATGTTCAGGATTTAGAATTAGGGTTTACGGTTTGGAGTTTAGGGTTTAAGGTATAGTTTTAGGTTTTAGGATTGGGGTTTTGGTTTAATGTTCAGGATTTAGAATTAGGGTTTACGGTTTGGAGTTTAGGGTTTAGGGTTTAAAGTTTAAGAAATAGGTTTTAGAGTTTGTGGCTTTAGGGATATGATTTAGGTTTTGAGATTTGGGGTTTAAGGTTAAGGGTTTAGGGAGTATGGTCTAATGTTTAATGATAGGTTTTAGGTTTAGGTTTATGGTTTAGGATTTAGGATTTAGGGTTTGACATTTACGGTTTAGGGTTTAGGATTAATAGTTTAGGAATTAGAATTTTGGGATTTAAAGAGTTTGTGGTTCAAATTTTTGGGTTTAGGAATATGATTTAGGGTTTGCGATTTTAGGTTTTGGGTTTAGGTAGTACGATTTAGTGTATAGGTAGGATATAGGATTTAGGGTGAACAGTTTGGGGAGTATGGTTTTGGGTTAGGGCGTACGATTTTTGTGTTAGAGTTTAGGGGTTATGGTTTATGTTTTTTGATATTGGGTTTAGGGTATAGTTTTAGGTTTTAGGATTGGGGTGTAGGTTTAATGTTCAGGATTTAGAATTAGGGTTTACGGTTTGGAGTTTAGGGTTTCGGGTTTAAAGTTTAAGAAATAGGTTTTAGAGTTTGTGGCTTTAGGGATATGATTTGGGTTTTGAGATTTGGGGTTTAAGGTTAAGAGTTTAGGGAGTATGGTCTAATGTTTAATGATAGGTATTAGGTTTAGGTTTATGGTTTAGGATTTAGGATTTAAGATTTAGGGTTTGAGATTTACGCTTTAGGATTAATGGTTTAGTAATTAGAATGTTGGGTTTAGGGTTTAAGGTTAAGGATTTAAAGAGTTTGTGGTTCAAATTTTTGGGTTTAGGAATATGATTTATGGTTAGCGGTTTTGGGTTTTGGGTTTTGGGTTTAGGTAGTAAGATTTAGTGTTTAGGTAGGATTTTTCTTTGTTTAGTGTTTAGGTTTAATGTATAGGGTTTGATGTTTAAGATTGAGGGTTATGGTTCAGATTTAGTGTTTTGTGTGAAGAGTTTAGGGTTAGGGATCTGTCGAAATTTCTGATATAAACTCTTAACAGAAATCTATTGGAAATTTGTCGTCTAAAGTTTTTCATTCTTTCGTACACTTACCACTGATTAATTGAGATGAATTTGGACACAAGATACTCCTATGAGTTAGCTTTCAATTAAAATTATTTTCAAGTTGATCTAACAGTGTGATCGAAAGTTATGCCAATTTCCGTGAAAACAGTCCAAAGGTATAACAATACCGTCGGAAATTTTGATGGATTTCCAACGGATATACGATGGATAATGGTTTTTTTTATAAATTTTAATTTATTTTATAAATTTATTTGTATCTTTAATTTATATATATATTTATATATAAATTTCCGATGGATTTATTATTTGTGTCCGTCTAAAAATCGTTGGTAATTTCTCAGGTATTCGTAAACCATCGAAAATCCATATTGATCATTAATTTCCAATGGATATTCGACAGATTGTAATAGTCATAAATCCGTTGCATAATCATTTGAAATTTCTGACAGATCGCGAGTCTGTCAGAAATTCTGTTGGTTTTGCGATAATTTTCTTGTAGTGTTTGAGGTATAGGGTTTTAGAATTTGTGTTTTTTTGTTCAGGATTCAGTGTTTAATGATTAGGTTTCACAATTTGGGGTTTGGGGTTTAAGAGTTTATTGGTTAGGAGTCATGTTTTTGGTTTAGGGTTTAGAAGTTAGGTTTATTGATTAGGGATTTCAATCTAGGGTTTACAGTTTAGTGTTTTTGGTTTTTTGGTTTATGTTTTATGGTTTTGTGTTTAGGGTTCCGAGTTTAACTATAAATTTAAGGTTTTTGGATTTTAAGTTTAGGGTTTAGGATTTAGGATTTATGGTTTATGGTTTTGGGTATTGGGTTTAGGGTTTAGTTTTAGGTTTTAGGTTTGGGGTTTAGGTTTAAAGTTTAGGATTTAGGAATTAGGGTTTAGGGTAAAGATTTAGGATTAAGGATTTTGGGTGAACATTTTGGGGAGTATGGTTTTAGGTTAGGGTGTACGATTTTTGTGTTAGGGTTTAGGGGTTTTGGTTTATGTTTTTGGATAATGGGTTTAGGGGTTATGGTTTATGTTTTAGGATTGGGGTTTAGGGTATAGTTTTAGGTTTTAGGATTGGGGTTTACGTTTAATGTTCAGGATTTAGAATTAGGGTTTACAGTTTGGAGTTTAGGGTTTAAGGTGTAGTTTTAGGTTTTAGGATTGGGGTTTTGGTTTAATGTTCAGGATTTAGAATTAGGGTTTACGGTTTGGAGTTTAGGGTTTAGGGTTTAAAGTTTAAGAAATAGGTTTTAGAGTTTGTGGCTTTAGGGATATGATTTAGGTTTTGAGATTTGGGGTTTAAGGTTAAGGGTTTAGGGAGTATGGTCTAATGTTTAATGATAGGTTTTAGGTTTAGGTTTATGGTTTGGGATTTAGGATTTAGGGTTTGACATTTACGGTTTAGGGTTTAGGATTAATAGTTTAGGAATTAGAATTTTGGGATTTAAAGAGTTTGTGGTTCAAATTTTTGGGTTTAGGAATATGATTTAGGGTTTGCGATTTTAGGTTTTGGGTTTAGGTAGTACGATTTAGTGTATAGGTAGGATATAGGATTTAGGGTGAACAGTTTGGGGAGTATGGTTTTGGGTTAGGGCGTACGATTTTTGTGTTAGGGTTTAGGGGTTATGGTTTATGTTTTTTGATATTGGGTTTAGGGTATAGTTTTAGGTTTTAGGATTGGGGTGTAGGTTTAATTTTCAGGATTTAGAATTAGGGTTTACGGTTTGGAGTTTAGGGTTTCGGGTTTAAAGTTTAAGAAATAGGTTTTAGAGTTTGTGGCTTTAGGGATATGATTTGGGTTTTGAGATTTGGGGTTTAAGGTTAAGAGTTTAGGGAGTATGGTCTAATGTTTAATGATAGGTATTAGGTTTAGGTTTATGGTTTAGGATTTAGGATTTAGGATTTAGGGTTTGAGATTTAAGATTTAGGGTTTGAGATTTAGAATGTTGGGTTTAGGGTTTAAGGTTAAGGATTTATAGAGTTTGTGGAATATGATTTAGGAATATGATTTAGGGTTAGGAATATGATTTAGGGTTAGCGGTTTTGGGATTAGGTAGTAAGATTTAGTGTTTAGGTAGGATTTTTCTTTGTTTAGTGTTTAGGTTTAATGTATAGGGTTTGATGTTTAAGATTTAGGGTTATGGTTCAGATTTAGTGTTTTGTGTGAAGAGTTTCGGGTTAGGGATTTGTCGAAATTTCTGATATAAACTGTTAACAGAAATCTATTGGAAATTTGTCGTCTAAAGTTTTTCATTCTTTCATACACTTACCACTGATTAATTGAGATGAATTTGGACACAAGATATTCCTATGAGTTAGCTTTCAATTAAAATTATTTTCAAGTTGATCTAACAGTGTGATCGAAAGTTATGCCAATTTCCGTGAAAACAGTCCAAACGTATAACAATACCGTCAGAAATTTTGACGGATTTCCTACGGATATACGATGGGTAATGTTTTTTTTTATAAATTTTAATTTATTTTATAAATTTATTTGTATCTTTAATTTATATATATATTTATATATAAATTTCCGATGGATTTATTATTTGTGTCTGTCTAAAAATCGTTGGTAATTTCTCAGGTATTCGTAAACCATTGAAAATCCATATTGATCATTAATTTTCAATGGATATTCGACAGATTGTAATAGTCATAAATCCGTTGCATAATCATCAAAAATTTCCGACAGATCGCGAGTCTGTCAGAAATTCTGTTGGTTTTGCGATAATTTTCTTGTAGTGTTTTAGGTATAGGGTTTTAGAATTTGTGTTTTTTTGTTCAGGATTCAGTGTTTAATGATTAGGTTTCACAATTTGGGGTTTGGGGTTTAAGAGTTTATTGGTTAGGAGTCATGTTTTTGGTTTAGGGTTTAGAAGTTAGGTTTATTGATTAGGGATTTCTGTCTAGGGTTTACAGTTTAGTGTTTTTGGTTTTTTGGTTTATGTTTTATGGTTTTGTGTTTAGGGTTCCGAGTTTAACTATAAATTTAAGGTTTTTGGATTTTAAGTTTAGGGTTTAGGATTTAGGATTTATGGTTTATGGTTTTGGGTATTGGGTTTAGGGTTTGGTTTTAGGTTTTAGGTTTGGGGTTTAGGTTTAAGGTTTAGGATTTAGGAATTAGGGTTTAGGGTAAAGATTTAGGATTAAGGATTTTGGGTGAACATTTTGGGGAGTATGGTTTTAGGTTAGGGTGTACGATTTTTGTGTTAGGGTTTAGGGATTTTGGTTTATGTTTTTGGATAATGGGTTTAGGGGTTATGGTTTATGTTTTAGGATTGGGGTTTAGGGTATAGTTTTAGGTTTTAGGATTGGGGTTTACGTTTAATGTTCAGGATTTAGAATTAGGGTTTACGGTTTGGAGTTTAGGGTTTAAGGTATAGTTTTAGGTTTTAGGATTGGGGTTTTGGTTTAATGTTCAGGATTTAGAATTAGGGTTTACGGTTTGGAGTTTAGGGTTTAGGGTTTAAAGTTTAAGAAATAGGTTTTAGAGTTTGTGGCTTTAGGGATATGATTTAGGTTTTGAGATTTGGGGTTTAAGGTTAAGGTTTTAGGGAGTATGGTCTAATGTTTAATGATAGGTTATAGGTTTAGGTTTATGGTTTAGGATTTAGGATTTAGGATTTGAGATTTACGGTTTAGGGTTTAGGATTAATAGTTTAGGAATTAGAATTTTGGGATTTAAAGAGTTTGTGGTTCAAATTTTTGGGTTTAGGAATATGATTTAGGGTTAGCGATTTTGGGTTTTAGGTTTAGGTAGTACGATTTAGTGTATAGGTAGGATATAGGATTTAGGGTGAACAGTTTGGAGAGTATGGTTTTGGGTTAGGGCGTACGATTTTTGTGTTAGGGTTTTCGGGTTATGGTTTATGTTTTTGGATAATGGGTTTAGGGGTTATGGTTTATGTTTTTTATATTGGGTTTAGGGTATAGTTTTAGGTTTTAGGATTGGGGTTTAGGTTTGATGTTCAGGATTTAGAATTAGGGTTTCCGGTTTGGAGTTTAGGGTTTCGGGTTTAAAGTTTAAGAAATAGGTTTTAGAGTTTGTGGCTTTAAGGATATGATTTGGGTTTTGAGATTTGGGGTTTAAGGTTAAGAGTTTAGGGAGTATGGTCTAATGTTTAATGATAGGTATTAGGTTTAGGTTTATGGTTTAGGATTTAGGATTTAAGATTTAGGGTTTGAGATTTACGCTTTAGGATTAATGGTTTAGTAATTAGAATGTTGGGTTTAGGGTTTAAGGTTAAGGATTTAAAGAGTTTGTGGTTCAAATTTTTGGGTTTAGGAATATGATTTATGGTTAGCGGTTTTGGGTTTTGGGTTTTGGGTTTAGGTAGTAAGATTTAGTGTTTAGGTAGGATTTTTCTTTGTTTAGTGTTTAGGTTTAATGTATAGGGTTTGATGTTTAAGATTTAGGGTTATGGTTCAGATTTAGTGTTTTGTGTGAAGAGTTTAGGGTTAGGGATCTGTCCAAATTTCCGATATAAACTCTTAACAGAAATCTATTGGAAATTTGTTGTCTAAAGTTTTTCATTCTTTCATACACTTACCATTGATTAATTGAGAATAATTTGGACAAGAGATATCCCTATGAGTTAGCTTTCAATTAAAATTATATTCAAGTTGCTCTAACAGTGCGATCGAAAGTTTTGCCAATTTCCGTGAAAGCAGTCCAAAGGTATAACAATACCGTCAGAAATTTTGACGGATTTCCAACGGATATACAATGGACAATGGTTTTTTTATAAATTTTAATTTATTTTATAAATTTATTTGTATCTTTAATTTATATATATATTTATATATAATTTTCCGATGGATTTATTATTTGTGTCCGTCTAAAAATCGTTGGTAATTTCTCAGGTATTCGTAAACCATCAAAAATCCATATTGATCATTAATTTCCAATGGATATTCGACAGATTGTAATAGTCATAAATCCGTTGCATAATCATCGGAAATTTCTGACAGATCGCGGGTCTGTCAGAAATTCTGTTTGTTTTGCGATAATTTTCTTGTAGTGTTTGAGGTATAGGGTTTTAGAATTTGTGTTTTTTTGTTCAGGATTCAGTGTTTAATGATTAGGTTTCACAATTTGGGGTTTGGGGTTTAAGAGTTTATTGGTTAGGAGTCATGTTTTTGGTTTAGGGTTTAGAAGTTAGGTTTATTGATTAGGGATTTCTGTCTAGGGTTTACAGTTTAGTGTTTTTGGTTTTCTGGTTTATGTTTGATGGTTTTGTGTTTAGGGTTCCGAGTTTAACTTTAAATTTAAGGTTTTTGGATTTTAAGTTTAGGGTTTAGGGTTTAGGATTTAAGATTTATGGTTTATGGTTTTGGGTATTGGGTTTAGGGTTTAGTTTTAGGTTTTAGGTTTGGGGTTTAGGTTTAAGGTTTAGGATTTAGGAATTAGGGTTTAGGGTAAAGATTTAGGATTAAGGATTTAGGGTGAACATTTTGGGGAGTAGGGTTTTAGGTTAGGGCGTACGATTTTTGTGTTAGGGTTTAGGGGTTTTGGTTTATGTTTTTGGATAATGGGTTTAGGGATTATGGTTTATGTTTTAGGATTGGGGTTTAGGGTATAGTTTTAGGTTTTAGGATTGGGGTTTAGGTTTAATGTTCAGGATTTAGAATAAGGGTTTACGGTTTGGAGTTTAGGGTCTAGGGTATAGTTTTAGGGTTTAGGATTGGGGTTTTGGTTTAATGTTCAGGATTTAGAATTATGGTTTACGGTTTGGAGTTTAGGGTTTAGGGTTTAAAGTTTAAGAAATAGGTTTTAGAGTTTGTGGCTTTAGGGATATGATTTAGGTTTTGAGATTTGGGGTTTAAGGTTAAGGGTTTAGGGAGTATGGTCTAATGTTTAATGATAGTTTTTAGGTTTAGGTTTATGGTTTAGGATTTAGGATTTAGGGTTTGAGATTTATGGTTTAGGGTTTAGGATTAATAGTTTAGGAATTGGAATTTTGGGATTTAAAGAGTTTGTGGTTCAAATTTTTGGGTTTAGGGTTAGCGATTTAGGGTTAGCGATTTTGGGTTTTGGGTTTAGGTAGTACGATTTAGTATATAGGTAGGATATAGGATTTAGGGTGAACAGTTTGGGGAGTATGGTTTTGGGTTAGGGCGTACGATTTTTGTGTTAGGGTTTAGGGGTTATGGTTTATGTTTTTGGATAATGGGTTTAGGGGTTATGGTTTATCTTTTTTGATATTGGGTTTAGGGTATAGTTTTAGGTTTTAGGATTGGGGTTTAGGTTTAATGTTTAGGATTTAGAATTAGGGTTTACTGTTTGGAGTTTAGGGTTTCGGGTTTAAAGTTTAAGAAATAGGTTTTAGAGTTTGTGGCTTTAGGGATATGATTTGGGTTTTGAGATTTGGGGTTTAAGGTTAAGAGTTTAGGGAGTATGGTCTAATGTTTAATGATAGGAATTAGGCTTAGGTTTATGGTTTAGGATTTAGGATTTAGGATTTAGTGTTTTGAGATTTACGGTTTAAGGTTTAGGATTAATGGTTTGGGAATTAGAATTTAGGGTTTAGGGTTTAAGGTTTAGGATTGAAAGAGTTTGTGGTTCAAATTGTTGGGTTTAGGAATATGATTTAGGGTTAGCGGTTTTGGGTTTTGGGATTAGGTAGTACGATTTAGTGTTTATGTAGGATTTTTCTTTTTTTAGTGTTTAGGTTTAATGTTTAGGGTTTGATGTTTAAGATTTAGGGTTATGGTTCACGATTTAGTGTTTTGTGTGAAGATTTTAGGGTTAGGGATCCGTCGAAATTTCCGATATAAACTCTTAACAGAAATCCGTTGAATTTTGTCGTCTAAAGTTTTTCATTCTTTCATACACTTACCACTGATGGATTGAGATGAATTTGGACACAAGATATCCCTATGAGTTAGCTTTCAATTAAAATTATTTTCAAGTTGATCTAACAGTGCGATCGAAAGTTATGCCAATTTCTGTGAAAACAGTCCAAAGGTATAACAATACCGTCAGAAATTTTGACGGATTACCAACGGATATACGACAAAAATTAGTTTTTTTATAAATTGTAATTTATTTTATTAATTTATTTGTATTTTTAATTTATATATAAAATTTCCGATGGATTTATGTTGGTCCATCGAAAAATCGTTGGTAATTTCTCAGGTATTCGTAAACCATCAGAAATCCATATTGATCATTAATTTCCTATGGATATTCGACAGATTGTAATAGTCATAAATCCGTTGCATAATCGTCGGAAATTTCCGACAGATCGCGGGTCTGTCAGAAATTCTGTTGGTTTTGCGATAATTTTCTTGTAGTGTTTGAGGTATAGGGTTTTAGAATTTGTGTTTTTTTGTTCAGGATTCAGTGTTTAATGATTAGGTTTCACAATTTGGGGTTTGGGGTTTAAGAGTTTATTGGTTAGGAGTCATGTTTTTGGTTTAGGGTTTAGAAATTAGGTTTATTGATTAGGGATTTCTGTCTAGGGTTTACAGTTTAGTGTTTTTGGTTTTTTGGTTTATGTTTTATGGTTTTGGGTTTAGGGTTCCGAGTTTAACTTTAAATTTAGGGTTTTTGGATTTTAAGTTTAGGGTTTGGGATTTAGGATTTATGGTTTATGGTTTTGGGTATTGGGTTTAGGGTTTAGTTTTAGGTTTTAGGTTTGGGGGTTAGGTTTAAGGTTTAGGATTTAGGAATTAGGGTTTAGGGTAAAGATTTAGGATTAAGGATTTAGGGTGAACATTTTGGGGAGTATGGTTTTAGGTTAGGGCGTACGATTTTTGTGTTAGGGTTTAGGGGTTTTGGTTTATGGTTTTGGATAATGGGTTTAGGGATTATGGTTTATGTTTTAGGATTGGGGTTTAGGGTATAGTTTTAGGTTTTAGGATTGGGGTTTAGGTTTAATGTTCAGGATTTAGAATAAGGGTTTACGGTTTGGAGTTTAGGGTTTAGGGTATAGTTTTAGGGTTTAGGATTGGGGTTTTGGTTTAATGTTCAGGATTTAGAATTAGGGTTTATGGTTTGGAGTTTAGGGTTTACGGTTTGGAGTTTAGGGTTTAGGGTTTAAAGTTTAAGAAATAGGTTTTAGAGTTTGTGGCTTTAGGGATATGATTTAGGTTTTGAGATTTGGGGTTTAAGGTTAAGGGTTTAGGGAGTATGGTCTAATGTTTAATGATAGGTTTTAGGTTTAGGTTTATGGTTTAGGATTTAGGATTTAGGGTTTGACATTTACGGTTTAGGGTTTAGGATTAATAGTTTAGGAATTAGAATTTTGGGATTTAAAGAGTTTGTTGTTCAAATTTTTGGGTTTAGGGTTAGCGATTTAGGGTTAGCGATTTTGGATTTTGGGTTTAGGTAATACGATTTAGTGTATAGGTAGGATATAGGATTTAGGGTGAACAGTTTGGGGAGTATGGTTTTGGGTTAGGGCGTACGATTTTTGTGTTAGGGTTTACGGGTTATGGTTTATGTTTTTGGATAATCGATTTAGGGGTTATTGTTTATGTTTTTTGATATTAAGTTTAGGGTATAGTTTTAGGTTTTAGGATTGGGGTTTAGGTTTAATGTTCAGGATTTACAATTAGGGTTTACGGTTTGGAGTTTAGGGTTTTGGGTTTAAAGTTTAAGAAATAGGTTTTAGAGTTTGTGGCTATAGGGATATGATTTGGGTTTTGAGATTTGGGGTTTAAGGTTAAGAGTTTAGGGAGTATTGTCTAATGTTTAATGATAGGTATTAGGTTTAGGTTTATGGTTTAGGATTTAGGATTTAGGATTTAGTGTTTTAAGATTTACGGTTTAAGGTTTAGGATTAATTGTTTGGGAATTAGAATTTAGGGTTTAGGGTTTAAGGTTTAGGATTGAAAGAGTTTGTGGTTCAAATTTTTGGGTTTAGGAATATGATTTAGGGTTAGCGGTTTTGGGTTTTGGGATTAGGTAGTACGATTTAGTGTTTATGTAGGATTTTTCTTTTTTTAGTGTTTAGGTTTAATGTTTAGGGTTTGATGTTTAAGATTTAGGGTTATGGTTCACGATTTAGTGTTTTATGTGAGAAGTTTAGGGTTAGGGATCCGTCAAAATTTCCGATATAAACTCTTAACAGAAATCCGTTGAATTTTGTCGTCTAAAGCTTTTCATTCTTTCATACACTTACCACTGATGGATTGAGATGAATTTGGACACAAGATATCCCTATGAGTTAGCTTTCAATTAAAATTATTTTCAAGTTGATCTAACAGTGCGATCGAAAGTTATGCCAATTTCTGTGTAAACAGTCCAAAGGTATAACAATACCGTCAGAAATTTTGATGGATTACCAACGGATATACGACAAAAATTAGTTTTTTTATAAATTTTAATTTATTTTATTAATTTATTTGTATCTTTAATTTATATATAAAATTTCCGATGGATTTATTTTGGTCCGTCGAAAAATCGTTGGTAATTTCTCAGGTATTCGTAAACCATCAGAAATCCATATTGATCATTAATTTCCTATGGATATTCGACAGATTGTAATAGTCATAAATCCATTGCATAATCGTCGGAAATTTCCGACAGATCGCGGGTCTGTCAGAAATTCTGTTGGTTTTGCGATAATTTTCTTGTAGTGTTTGAGGTATAGGGTTTTAGAATTTGTGTTTTTTTGTTCAGGATTCAGTGTTTAATGATTAGGTTTCACAATTTGGGGTTTGGGGTTTAAGAGTTTATTGGTTAGGAGTCATGTTTTTGGTTTAGGGTTTAGAAATTAGGTTTATTGATTAGGGATTACTGTCTAGGGTTTACAGTTTAGTGTTTTTGGTTTTTTGGTTTATGTTTTATTGTTTTGGGTTTAGGGTTCCGAGTTTAACTATAAATTTAGGGTTTTTGGATTTTAAGTTTAGGGTTTGGGATTTAGGATTTATGGTTTATGGTTTTGGGTATTGGGTTTACGGTTTAGTTTTAGGTTTTAGGTTTGGGGTTTAGGTTTAAGGTTTAGGATTTAGGAATTAGGGTTTAGGGTAAAGATTTAGGATTAAGGATTTAGAGTGAATATTTTGGGGAGTATGGTTTTAGGTTAGGGCGTACGATTTTTGTGTTAGGGTTTAGGGGTTTTGGTTTATGTTTTTGGATAATGGGTTTAGGGATTATGGTTTATGTTTTAGGATTGGGGTTTAGGGTATAGTTTTAGGTTTTAGGATTGGGGTTTCGGTTTAATGTTCAGGATTTAGAATAAGGGTTTACGGTTTGGAGTTTAGGGTCTAGGGTATAGTTTTAGGGTTTAGGATTGGGGTTTTGGTTTAATGTTCAGGATTTAGAATTAGGGTTTACGGTTTGGAGTTTAGGGTTTAGGGTTTAAAGTTTAAGAAATAGGTTTTAGAGTTTGTGGCTTTAGGGATATGATTTAGGTTTTGAGATTTGGGGTTTAAGGTTAAGGGTTTAGGGAGTATGGTCTAATGTTTAATGATAGTTTTTAGGTTTAGGTTTATGGTTTAGGATTTAGGATTTAGGGTTTGAGATTTATGGTTTAGGGTTTAGGATTAATAGTTTAGGAATTAGAATTTTGGGATTTAAAGAGTTTGTGGTTCAAATTTTTGGGTTTAGGGTTAGCGATTTAGGGTTAGCGATTTTGGGTTTTGGGTTTAGGTAGTACGATTTAGTATATAGGTAGGATATAGGATTTAGGGTGAACAGTTTGGGGAGTATAGTTTTGGGTTAGGGCGTACGATTTTTGTGTTAGGGTTTAGGGGTTATGGTTTATGTTTTTGGATAATGGGTTTAGGGGTTATGGTTTATCTTTTTTGATATTGGGTTTAGGGTATAGTTTTAGGTTTTAGGATTAGGGTTTAGGTTTAATGTTTAGGATTTAGAATTAGGGTTTACTGTTTGGAGTTTAGGGTTTCGGGTTTAAAGTTTAAGAAATAGGTTTTAGAGTTTGTGGCTTTAGGGATATGATTTGGGTTTTGAGATTTGGGGTTTAAGGTTAAGAGTTTAGGGAGTATGGTCTAATGTTTAATGATAGGTATTAGGCTTAGGTTTATGGTTTAGGATTTAGGATTTAGGATTTAGTGTTTTGAGATTTACGGTCTAAGGTTTAGGATTAATGGTTTGGGAATTAGAATTTAGGGTTTAGGGTTTAAGGTTTAGGATTGAAAGAGTTTTTGGTTCAAATTGTTGGGTTTAGGAATATGATTTAGGGTTAGCGGTTTTGGGTTTTGGGATTAGGTAGTACGATTTAGTGGTTATGTAGGATTTTTCTTTTTTTAGTGTTTAGTTTTAATGTTTAGGGTTTGATGTTTAAGATTTAGGGTTATGGTTCACGATTTAGTGTTTTGTGTGAAGATTTTAGGGTTAGGGATCCGTCGAAATTTCCGATATAAACTCTTAACAAAAATCCGTTGAATTTTGTCGTCTAAAGTTTTTCATTCTTTCATACACTTACCACTGATGGATTGAGATGAATTTGGGCACAAGATATCCCTATGAGTTAGCTTTCAATTAAAATTATTTTCAAGTTGATCTAACAGTGCGATCGAAAGTTATGCCAATTTCTGTGAAAACAGTCCAAAGGTCTAACAATACCGTCAGAAATTTTGACGGATTACCAACGGATATACAACAAAAATTAGTTTTTTTATAAATTTTAATTTATTTTATTAATTTATTTGTATCTTTAATTTATATATAAAATTTCCGATGGATTTATGTTGGTCCGTCGAAAAATCGTTGGTAATTTCTCAGGTATTCGTAAACCATCAGAAATCCATATTGATCATTAATTTCCTATGGATATTCGACAGATTGTAATAGTCATAAATCCGTTGCATAATCGTCGGAAATTTCCGACAGATCGCGGGTCTGTCAGAAATTCTGTTGGTTTTGCGATAATTTTCTTGTAGTGTTTGAGGTATAGGGTTTTAGAATTTGTGTTTTTTTGTTCAGGATTCAGTTTTTAATGATTAGGTTTCACAATTTGGGGTTTGGGGTTTAAGAGTTTATTGGTTAGGAGTCATGTTTTTGGTTTAGGGTTTAGAAATTAGGTTTATTGATTAGGGATTTCTGTCTAGGGTTTACAGTTTTGTGTTTTTGGTTTTTTGGTTTATGTTTTATGGTTTTGGGTTTAGGGTTCCGAGTTTAACTTTAAATTTAGGGTTTTTGGATTTTAAGTTTAGGGTTTGGGATTTAGGATTTATGGTTTATGGTTTTGGGTATTGGGTTTAGGGTTTAGTTTTAGGTTTTAGGTTTAGGGTTTAGGTTTAAGGTTTAGGATTTAGGAATTAGGGTTTAGGGTAAAGATTTAGGATTAAGGATTTAGAGTGAACATTTTGGGGAGTATGGTTTTAGGTTAGGGCGTACGATTTTTGTGTTAGGGTTTAGGGGTTTTTGTTTATGTTTTTGGATAATGGGTTTAGGGATTATGGTTTATGTTTTAGGATTGGGGTTTAGGGTATAGTTTTAGGTTTTAGGATTGGGGTTTCGGTTTAATGTTCAGGATTTAGAATAAGGGTTTACGGTTTGGAGTTTAGGGTCTAGGGTATAGTTTTAGGGTTTAGGATTGGGGTTTTGGTTTAATGTTCAGGATTTAGAATTAGGGTTTACGGTTTGGAGTTTAGGGTTTAGGGTTTAAAGTTTAAGAAATAGGTTTTAGAGTTTGTGGCTTTAGGGATATGATTTAGGTTTTGAGATTTGGGGTTTAAGGTTAAGGGTTTAGGGAGTATGGTCTAATGTTTAATGATAGTTTTTAGGTTTAGGTTTATGGTTTAGGATTTAGGATTTAGGGTTTGAGATTTATGGTTTAGGGTTTAGGATTAATAGTTTAGGAATTAGAATTTTGGGATTTAAAGAGTTTGTGGTTCAAATTTTTGGG
The DNA here is from genome assembly GCA_963922655.1 of Cardamine chenopodiifolia. NCBI lineage: Eukaryota > Viridiplantae > Streptophyta > Magnoliopsida > Brassicales > Brassicaceae > Cardamine > Cardamine chenopodiifolia. The sequence goes on along the minus strand of OZ000481.1, from coordinate 13,016,829 downwards.
TTTAGGGTTAGCGATTTAGGGTTAGCGATTTTGGGTTTTGGGTTTAGGTAGTACGATTTAGTATATAGGTAGGATATAGGATTTAGGGTGAACAGTTTGGGGAGTATGGTTTTGGGTTAGGGCGTACGATTTTTGTGTTAGGGTTTAGGGGTTATGGTTTATGTTTTTGGATAATGGGTTTAGGGGTTATGGTTTATCTTTTTTGATATTGGGTTTAGGGTATAGTTTTAGGTTTTAGGATTAGGGTTTAGGTTTAATGTTTAGGATTTAGAATTAGGGTTTACTGTTTGGAGTTTAGGGTTTCGGGTTTAAAGTTTAAGAAATAGGTTTTAGAGTTTGTGGCTTTAGGGATATGATTTGGGTTTTGAGATTTGGGGTTTAAGGTTAAGAGTTTAGGGAGTATGGTCTAATGTTTAATGATAGGTATTAGGCTTAGGTTTATGGTTTAGGATTTAGGATTTAGGATTTAGTGTTTTGAGATTTACGGTTTAAGGTTTAGGATTAATGGTTTGGGAATTAGAATTTAGGGTTTAGGGTTTAAGGTTTAGGATTGAAAGAGTTTTTGGTTCAAATTGTTGGGTTTAGGAATATGATTTAGGGTTAGCGGTTTTGGGTTTTGGGATTAGGTAGTACGATTTAGTGGTTATGTAGGATTTTTCTTTTTTTAGTGTTTAGGTTTAAGGTTTAGGATTTAGGAATTAGGGTTTAGGGTAAAGATATAGGATTAAGGATTTAGAGTGAACATTTTGGGGAGTATGGTTTTAGGTTAGGGCGTACGATTTTTGTGTTAGGGTTTAGGGGTTTTGGTTTATGTTTTTGGATAATGGGTTTAGGGATTATGGTTTATGTTTTAGGATTGGGGTTTAGGGTATAGTTTTAGGTTTTAGGATTGGGGTTTCGGTTTAATGTTCAGGATTTAGAATAAGGGTTTACGGTTTGGAGTTTAGGGTCTAGGGTATAGTTTTAGGGTTTAGGATTGGGGTTTTGGTTTAATGTTCAGGATTTAGAATTAGGGTTTACGGTTTGGAGTTTAGGGTTTAGGGTTTAAAGTTTAAGAAATAGGTTTTAGAGTTTGTGGCTTTAGGGATATGATTTAGGTTTTGAGATTTGGGGTTTAAGGTTAAGGGTTTAGGGAGTATGGTCTAATGTTTAATGATAGTTTTTAGGTTTAGGTTTATGGTTTAGGATTTAGGATTTAGGGTTTGAGATTTATGGTTTAGGGTTTAGGATTAATAGTTTAGGAATTAGAATTTTGGGATTTAAAGAGTTTGTGGTTCAAATTTTTGGGTTTAGGGTTAGCGATTTAGGGTTAGCGATTTTGGGTTTTGGGTTTAGGTAGTACGATTTAGTATATAGGTAGGATATAGGATTTAGGGTGAACAGTTTGGGGAGTATGGTTTTGGGTTAGGGCGTACGATTTTTGTGTTAGGGTTTAGGGGTTATGGTTTATGTTTTTGGATAATGGGTTTAGGGGTTATGGTTTATCTTTTTTGATATTGGGTTTAGGGTATAGTTTTAGGTTTTAGGATTAGGGTTTAGGTTTAATGTTTAGGATTTAGAATTAGGGTTTACTGTTTGGAGTTTAGGGTTTCGGGTTTAAAGTTTAAGAAATAGGTTTTAGAGTTTGTGGCTTTAGGGATATGATTTGGGTTTTGAGATTTGGGGTTTAAGGTTAAGAGTTTAGGGAGTATGGTCTAATGTTTAATGATAGGTATTAGGCTTAGGTTTATGGTTTAGGATTTAGGATTTAGGATTTAGTGTTTTGAGATTTACGGTTTAAGGTTTAGGATTAATGGTTTGGGAATTAGAATTTAGGGTTTAGGGTTTAAGGTTTAGGATTGAAAGAGTTTTTGGTTCAAATTGTTGGGTTTAGGAATATGATTTAGGGTTAGCGGTTTTGGGTTTTGGGATTAGGTAGTACGATTTAGTGGTTATGTAGGATTTTTCTTTTTTTAGTGTTTAGGTTTAAAGTTTAGGATTTAGGAATTAGGGTTTAGGGTAAAGATATAGGATTAAGGATTTAGAGTGAACATTTTGGGGAGTATGGTTTTAGGTTAGGGCGTACGATTTTTGTGTTAGGGTTTAGGGGTTTTGGTTTATGTTTTTGGATAATGGGTTTAGGGATTATGGTTTATGTTTTAGGATTGGGGTTTAGGGTATAGTTTTAGGTTTTAGGATTGGGGTTTCGGTTTAATGTTCAGGATTTAGAATAAGGGTTTACGGTTTGGAGTTTAGGGTCTAGGGTATAGTTTTAGGGTTTAGGATTGGGGTTTTGGTTTAATGTTCAGGATTTAGAATTAGGGTTTACGGTTTGGAGTTTAGGGTTTAGGGTTTAAAGTTTAAGAAATAGGTTTTAGAGTTTGTGGCTTTAGGGATATGATTTAGGTTTTGAGATTTGGGGTTTAAGGTTAAGGGTTTAGGGAGTATGGTCTAATGTTTAATGATAGTTTTTAGGTTTAGGTTTATGGTTTAGGATTTAGGATTTAGGGTTTGAGATTTATGGTTTAGGGTTTAGGATTAATAGTTTAGGAATTAGAATTTTGGGATTTAAAGAGTTTGTGGTTCAAATTTTTGGGTTTAGGGTTAGCGATTTAGGGTTAGCGATTTTGGGTTTTGGGTTTAGGTAGTACGATTTAGTATATAGGTAGGATATAGGATTTAGGGTGAACAGTTTGGGGAGTATGGTTTTGGGTTAGGGCGTACGATTTTTGTGTTAGGGTTTAGGGGTTATGGTTTATGTTTTTGGATAATGGGTTTAGGGGTTATGGTTTATCTTTTTTGATATTGGGTTTAGGGTATAGTTTTAGGTTTTAGGATTAGGGTTTAGGTTTAATGTTTAGGATTTAGAATTAGGGTTTACTGTTTGGAGTTTAGGGTTTCGGGTTTAAAGTTTAAGAAATAGGTTTTAGAGTTTGTGGCTTTAGGGATATGATTTGGGTTTTGAGATTTGGGGTTTAAGGTTAAGAGTTTAGGGAGTATGGTCTAATGTTTAATGATAGGTATTAGGCTTAGGTTTATGGTTTAGGATTTAGGATTTAGGATTTAGTGTTTTGAGATTTACGGTTTAAGGTTTAGGATTAATGGTTTGGGAATTAGAATTTAGGGTTTAGGGTTTAAGGTTTAGGATTGAAAGAGTTTTTGGTTCAAATTGTTGGGTTTAGGAATATGATTTAGGGTTAGCGGTTTTGGGTTTTGGGATTAGGTAGTACGATTTAGTGGTTATGTAGGATTTTTCTTTTTTTAGTGTTTAGGTTTAAAGTTTAGGATTTAGGAATTAGGGTTTAGGGTAAAGATATAGGATTAAGGATTTAGAGTGAACATTTTGGGGAGTATGGTTTTAGGTTAGGGCGTACGATTTTTGTGTTAGGGTTTAGGGGTTTTGGTTTATGTTTTTGGATAATGGGTTTAGGGATTATGGTTTATGTTTTAGGATTGGGGTTTAGGGTATAGTTTTAGGTTTTAGGATTGGGGTTTCGGTTTAATGTTCAGGATTTAGAATAAGGGTTTACGGTTTGGAGTTTAGGGTCTAGGGTATAGTTTTAGGGTTTAGGATTGGGGTTTTGGTTTAATGTTCAGGATTTAGAATTAGGGTTTACGGTTTGGAGTTTAGGGTTTAGGGTTTAAAGTTGAAGAAATAGGTTTTAGAGTTTGTGGCTTTAGGGATATGATTTAGGTTTTGAGATTTGGGGTTTAAGGTTAAGGGTTTAGGGAGTATGGTCTAATGTTTAATGATAGTTTTTAGGTTTAGGTTTATGGTTTAGGATTTAGGATTTAGGGTTTGAGATTTATGGTTTAGGGTTTAGGATTAATAGTTTAGGAATTAGAATTTTGGGATTTAAAGAGTTTGTGGTTCAAATTTTTGGGTTTAGGGTTAGCGATTTAGGGTTAGCGATTTTGGGTTTTGGGTTTAGGTAGTACGATTTAGTATATAGGTAGGATATAGGATTTAGGGTGAACAGTTTGGGGAGTATGGTTTTGGGTTAGGGCGTACGATTTTTGTGTTAGGGTTTAGGGGTTATGGTTTATGTTTTTGGATAATGGGTTTAGGGGTTATGGTTTATCTTTTTTGATATTGGGTTTAGGGTATAGTTTTAGGTTTTAGGATTAGGGTTTAGGTTTAATGTTTAGGATTTAGAATTAGGGTTTACTGTTTGGAGTTTAGGGTTTCGGGTTTAAAGTTTAAGAAATAGGTTTTAGAGTTTGTGGCTTTAGGGATATGATTTGGGTTTTGAGATTTGGGGTTTAAGGTTAAGAGTTTAGGGAGTATGGTCTAATGTTTAATGATAGGTATTAGGCTTAGGTTTATGGTTTAGGATTTAGGATTTAGGATTTAGTGTTTTGAGATTTACGGTTTAAGGTTTAGGATTAATGGTTTGGGAATTAGAATTTAGGGTTTAGGGTTTAAGGTTTAGGATTGAAAGAGTTTTTGGTTCAAATTGTTGGGTTTAGGAATATGATTTAGGGTTAGCGGTTTTGGGTTTTGGGATTAGGTAGTACGATTTAGTGGTTATGTAGGATTTTTCTTTTTTTAGTGTTTAGGTTTAAGGTTTAGGATTTATGAATTAGGGTTTAGGGTAAAGATATAGGATTAAGGATTTAGAGTGAACATTTTGGGGAGTATGGTTTTAGGTTAGGGCGTACGATTTTTGTGTTAGGGTTTAGGGGTTTTGGTTTATGTTTTTGGATAATGGGTTTAGGGATTATGGTTTATGTTTTAGGATTGGGGTTTAGGGTATAGTTTTAGGTTTTAGGATTGGGGTTTCGGTTTAATGTTCAGGATTTAGAATAAGGGTTTACGGTTTGGAGTTTAGGGTCTAGGGTATAGTTTTAGGGTTTAGGATTGGGGTTTTGGTTTAATGTTCAGGATTTAGAATTAGGGTTTACGGTTTGGAGTTTAGGGTTTAGGGTTTAAAGTTTAAGAAATAGGTTTTAGAGTTTGTGGCTTTAGGGATATGATTTAGGTTTTGAGATTTGGGGTTTAAGGTTAAGGGTTTAGGGAGTATGGTCTAATGTTTAATGATAGTTTTTAGGTTTAGGTTTATGGTTTAGGATTTAGGATTTAGGGTTTGAGATTTATGGTTTAGGGTTTAGGATTAATAGTTTAGGAATTAGAATTTTGGGATTTAAAGAGTTTGTGGTTCAAATTTTTGGGTTTAGGGTTAGCGATTTAGGGTTAGCGATTTTGGGTTTTGGGTTTAGGTAGTACGATTTAGTATATAGGTAGGATATAGGATTTAGGGTGAACAGTTTGGGGAGTATGGTTTTGGGTTAGGGCGTACGATTTTTGTGTTAGGGTTTAGGGGTTATGGTTTATGTTTTTGGATAATGGGTTTAGGGGTTATGGTTTATCTTTTTTGATATTGGGTTTAGGGTATAGTTTTAGGTTTTAGGATTAGGGTTTAGGTTTAATGTTTAGGATTTAGAATTAGGGTTTACTGTTTGGAGTTTAGGGTTTCGGGTTTAAAGTTTAAGAAATAGGTTTTAGAGTTTGTGGCTTTAGGGATATGATTTGGGTTTTGAGATTTGGGGTTTAAGGTTAAGAGTTTAGGGAGTATGGTCTAATGTTTAATGATAGGTATTAGGCTTAGGTTTATGGTTTAGGATTTAGGATTTAGGATTTAGTGTTTTGAGATTTACGGTTTAAGGTTTAGGATTAATGGTTTGGGAATTAGAATTTAGGGTTTAGGGTTTAAGGTTTAGGATTGAAAGAGTTTTTGGTTCAAATTGTTGGGTTTAGGAATATGATTTAGGGTTAGCGGTTTTGGGTTTTGGGATTAGGTAGTACGATTTAGTGGTTATGTAGGATTTTTCTTTTTTTAGTGTTTAGGTTTAAGGTTTAGGATTTAGGAATTAGGGTTTAGGGTAAAGATATAGGATTAAGGATTTAGAGTGAACATTTTGGGGAGTATGGTTTTAGGTTAGGGCGTACGATTTTTGTGTTAGGGTTTAGGGGTTTTGGTTTATGTTTTTGGATAATGGGTTTAGGGATTATGGTTTATGTTTTAGGATTGGGGTTTAGGGTATAGTTTTAGGTTTTAGGATTGGGGTTTCGGTTTAATGTTCAGGATTTAGAATAAGGGTTTACGGTTTGGAGTTTAGGGTCTAGGGTATAGTTTTAGGGTTTAGGATTGGGGTTTTGGTTTAATGTTCAGGATTTAGAATTAGGGTTTACGGTTTGGAGTTTAGGGTTTAGGGTTTAAAGTTTAAGAAATAGGTTTTAGAGTTTGTGGCTTTAGGGATATGATTTAGGTTTTGAGATTTGGGGTTTAAGGTTAAGGGTTTAGGGAGTATGGTCTAATGTTTAATGATAGTTTTTAGGTTTAGGTTTATGGTTTAGGATTTAGGATTTAGGGTTTGAGATTTATGGTTTAGGGTTTAGGATTAATAGTTTAGGAATTAGAATTTTGGGATTTAAAGAGTTTGTGGTTCAAATTTTTGGGTTTAGGGTTAGCGATTTAGGGTTAGCGATTTTGGGTTTTGGGTTTAGGTAGTACGATTTAGTATATAGGTAGGATATAGGATTTAGGGTGAACAGTTTGGGGAGTATGGTTTTGGGTTAGGGCGTAAGATTTTTGTGTTAGGGTTTAGGGGTTATGGTTTATGTTTTTGGATAATGGGTTTAGGGGTTATGGTTTATCTTTTTGATATTGGGTTTAGGGTATAGTTTTAGGTTTTAGGATTGGGGTTTAGGTTTAATGTTTAGGATTTAGAATTAGGGTTTACTGTTTGGAGTTTAGGGTTTCGGGTTTAAAGTTTAAGAAATAGGTTTTAGAGTTTGTGGCTTTAGGGATATGATTTGGGTTTTGAGATTTGGGGTTTAAGGTTAAGAGTTTAGGGAGTATGGTCTAATGTTTAATGATAGGTATTAGGCTTAGGTTTATGGTTTAGGATTTAGGATTTAGGATTTAGTGTTTTGAGATTTACGGTTTAAGGTTTAGGATTAATGGTTTGGGAATTAGAATTTAGGGTTTAGGGTTTAAGGTTTAGGATTGAAAGAGTTTTTGGTTCAAATTGTTGGGTTTAGGAATATGATTTAGGGTTAGCGGTTTTGGGTTTTGGGATTAGGTAGTACGATTTAGTGGTTATGTAGGATTTTTCTTTTTTTAGTGTTTAGTTTTAATGTTTAGGGTTTGATGTTTAAGATTTAGGGTTAAGGTTCACGATTTAGTGTTTTGTGTGAAGATTTTAGGGTTAGGGATCCGTCGAAATTTCCGATATAAACTCTTAACAAAAATCCGTTTAATTTTGTCGTCTAAAGTTTTTCATTCTTTCATACACTTACCACTGATGGATTGAGATGAATTTGGGCACAAGATATCCCTATGAGTTAGCTTTCAATTAAAATTATTTTCAAGTTGATCTAACAGTGCGATCGAAAGTTATGCCAATTTCTGTGAAAACAGTCCAAAGGTATAACAATACCGTCAGAAATTTTGACGGATTACCAACGGATATACAACAAAAATTAGTTTTTTTATAAATTTTAATTTATTTTATTAATTTATTTGTATCTTTAATTTATATATAAAATTTCCGATGGATTTATGTTGGTCCATGGAAAAATCGTTGGTACTTTCTCAGGTATTCGTAAACCATCAGAAATCCAAATTGGTCATTAATTTCCTATGGATATTCGACAGATTGTAATAGTCATAAATCCGTTGCATAATCGTCGGAAATTTCCGACAGATCGCGGGTCTGTCAGAAATTCTGTTGGTTTTGCGATAATTTTCTTGTAGTGTTTGAGGTATAGGGTTTTAGAATTTGTGTTTTTTTGTTCAGGATTCAGTTTTTAATGATTAGGTTTCACAATTTGGGGTTTGGGGTTTAAGAGTTTATTGGTTAGGAGTCATGTTTTTGGTTTAGGGTTTAGAAATTAGGTTTATTGATTAGGGATTTCTGTCTAGGGTTTACAGTTTTGTGTTTTTGGTTTTTTGGTTTATGTTTTATGGTTTTGGGTTTAGGGTTCCGAGTTTAACTTTAAATTTAGGGTTTTTGGATTTTAAGTTTTTAGGGTTTGGGATTTAGGATTTATGGTTTATGGTTTTGGGTATTGGGTTTAGGGTTTAGTTTTAGGTTTTAGGTTTGGGGTTTAGGTTTAAGGTTTAGGATTTAGGAATTAGGGTTTAGGGTAAAGATTTAGGATTAAGGATTTAGGGTGAACATTTTGGGGAGTATGGTTTTAGGTTAGGGCGTACGATTTTTGTGTTAGGGTTTAGGGGTTTTGGTTTATGTTTTTGGATAATGGGTTTAGGGATTATGGTTTATGTTTTAGGATTGGGGTTTAGGGTATAGTTTTAGGTTTTAGGATTGGGGTTTAGGTTTAATGTTCAGGATTTAGAATAAGGGTTTACGGTTTGGAGTTTAGGGTTTAGGGTATAGTTTTAGGGTTTAGGATTGGGGTTTTGGTTTAATGTTCAGGATTTAGAATTAGGGTTTACGGTTTGGAGTTTAGGGTTTAGGGTTTAAAGTTTAAGAAATAGGTTTTAGAGTTTGTGGGTTTAGGGATATGATTTAGGTTTTGAGATTTGGGGTTTAAGGTTAAGGGTTTAGGGAGTATGGTCTAATGTTTAATGATAGGTTTTAGGTTTAGGTTTATGGTTTAGGATTTAGGATTTAGGGTTTGATATTTACGGTTTAGGGTTTAGGATTAATAGTTTAGGAATTAGAATTTTGGGATTTAAAGAGTTTGTGGTTCAAATTTTTGGGTTTAGGAATATGATTTAGGGTTTGCGATTTTAGGTTTTGGGTTTAGGTAGTACGATTTAGTGTATAGGTAGGATATAGGATTTAGGGTGAACAGTTTGGGGAGTATGGTTTTGGGTTAGGGCGTACGATTTTTGTGTTAGAGTTTAGGGGTTATGGTTTATGTTTTTTGATATTGGGTTTAGGGTATAGTTTTAGGTTTTAGGATTGGGGTGTAGGTTTAATGTTCAGGATTTAGAATTAGGGTTTACGGTTTGGAGTTTAGGGTTTAGGGTTTAAAGTTTAAGAAATAGGTTTTAGAGTTTGTGGCTTTAGGGATATGATTTAGGTTTTGAGATTTGGGGTTTAAGGTTAAGGGTTTAGGGAGTATGGTCTAATGTTTAATGATAGGTTTTAGGTTTAGGTTTATGGTTTAGGATTTAGGATTTAGGGTTTGACATTTACGGTTTAGGGTTTAGGATTAATAGTTTAGGAATTAGAATTTTGGGATTTAAAGAGTTTGTGGTTCAAATTTTTGGGTTTAGGGTTAGCGATTTAGGGTTAGCGATTTTGGATTTTGGGTTTAGGTAATACGATTTAGTGTATAGGTAGGATATAGGATTTAGGGTGAACAGTTTGGGGAGTATGGTTTTGGGTTAGGGCGTACGATTTTTGTGTTAGGGTTTAGGGGTTATGGTTTATGTTTTTGGATAATGGGTTTAGGGGTTATGGTTTATGTTTTTTGATATTAGGATTAGGGTATAGTTTTAGGTTTTAGGATTGGGGTTTAGGTTTAATGTTCAGGATTTACAATTAGGGTTTACGGTTTGGAGTTTAGGGTTTTGGGTTTAAAGTTTAAGAAATAGGTTTTAGAGTTTGTGGCTTTAGGGATATGATTTGGGTTTTGAGATTTGGGGTTTAAGGTTAAGAGTTTAGGTAGTATGGTCTAATGTTTAATGATAGGTATTAGGTTTAGGTTTATGGTTTAGGATTTAGGATTTAGGATTTAGTGTTTTAAGATTTACGGTTTAAGGTTTAGGATTGAAAGAGTTTGTGGTTCAAATTTTTGGGTTTAGGAATATGATTTAGGGTTAGCGGTTTTGGGTTTTGGGATTAGGTAGTACGATTTAGTGTTTATGTAGGATTTTTCTTTTTTTAGCGTTTAGGTTTAATGTTTAGGGTTTGATGTTTAAGATTTAGGGTTATGGTTCACGATTTAGTGTTTTGTGTGAAGATTTTAGGGTTAGGGATCCGTCGAAATTTCCGATATAAACTCTTAACAGAAATCCGTTGAATTTTGTCGTCTAAAGCTTTTCATTCTTTCATACACTTACCACTGATGGATTGAGATGAATTTGGACACAAGATATCCCTATGAGTTAGCTTTCAATTAAAATTATTTTCAAGTTGATCTAACAGTGCGATCGAAAGTTATGCCAATTTCTGTGTAAACAGTCCAAAGGTATAACAATACCGTCAGAAATTTTGACGGATTACCAACGGATATACGACGAAAATTGGCTTTTTAATAAATTTTAATTTATTTTATTAATTTATTTGTATCTTTAATTTATATATAAAATTTCCGATGGATTTATGTTGGTCCGTCGAAAAATCGTTGGTAATTTCTCAGGTATTCGTAAACCATCAGAAATCCATATTGATCATTAATTTCCTATGGATATTCGACAGATTGTAATAGTCATAAATCCGTTGCATAATCGTCGGAAATTTCCGACAGATCGCGGGTCTGTCAGAAATTCTGTTGGTTTTGCGATAATTTTCTTGTAGTGTTTGAGGTATAGGGTTTTAGAATTTGTGTTTTTTTGTTAAGGATTCAGTGTTTAATGATTAGGTTTCACAATTTGGGGTTTGGGGTTTAAGAGTTTATTGGTTAGGAGTCATGTTTTTGGTTTAGGGTTTAGAAATTAGGTTTATTGATTAGGGATTTCTGTCTAGGGTTTACAGTTTAGTGTTTTTGGTTTTTTGGTTTATGTCTTATGGTTTTGGGTTTAGGGTTCCGAGTTTAACAATAAATTTAGGGTTTTTGGATTTTAAGTTTAGGGTTTAGGATTTACGATTTATGGTTTATGGTTTTGGGTATTGGGTTTAGGGTTTAGTTTTAGGTTTTAGGTTTGGGGTTTAGGTTTAAGGTTTAGGATTTAGGAATTAGGGTTTAGGGTTAAGATTTAGGATTAAGGATTTAGGGTGAACATTTTGGGGAGTATGGTTTTAGGTTAGGGCGTACGATTTTTGTGTTAGGGTTTAGGGGTTTTGGTTTATATTTTTGGATAATGGGTTTAGGGGTTATGGTTTATGTTTTAGGATTGGGGTTTAGGGTATAGTTTTAGGTTTTAGGATTCGGGTTTAGGTTTAATGTTCAGGATTGAATAAGGATTTACGGTTTGGAGTTTAGGGTTTAGGGTATAGTTTTAGGTTTTAGGATTGGGGTTTTGGTTTAATGTTCAGGATTTAGAATTAGGGTTTACGGTTTGGAGTTTAGGGTTTAGGGTTTAAAGTTTAAGAAATAGGTTTTAGAGTTTGTGGCTTCAGGGATATGATTTAGGTTTTGAGATTTGGGGTTTAAGGTTAAGGGTTTAGGGAGTATGGTCTAATGTTTAATGATAGGTTTTAGGTTTAGGTTTATGGTTTAGGATTTAGTATTTAGGGTTTGAGATTTACGGTTTAGGGTTTTGGATTAATAGTTTAGGAATTAGAATTTTGGGATTTAAAGAGTTTAGGAATTAGTATTTAGGGTTTGAGATTTACGGTTTAGGGTTTAGGATTAATGTTCAGGATTTAAAATTAGGGTTTACTGTTTGGAGTTTAGGGTTTTGAGTTTAAAGTTTAAGAAATAGGTTTTAGAGTTTGTGGCTTTAGGGATATGTTATGGGTTTTGAGATTTGGGGTTTAAGGTTAAGAGTTTAGGGAGTATGGTCTAATGTTTAATGATAGGTATTAGGCTTAGGTTTATGGTTTAGGATTTAGGATTTAGGATTTAGTGTTTTGAGATTTACGGTTTAAGGTTTAGGATTAATGGTTTGGGAATTAGAATTTAGGGTTTAGGGTTTAAGGTTTAGGATTGAAAGAGTTTGTGGTTCAAATTTTTGGGTGTAGGAATATGATTTAGGGTTAGCGGTTTTGGGTTTTGGGATTAGGTAGTACGATTTAGTGTTTATGTAGGATTTTTCTTTTTTTAGGAGTCATGTTTTTGGTTTAGGGTTTAGAAATTAGGTTTATTGATTAGGGATTTCTGTCTAGGGTTTACAGTTTAGTGTTTTTGGTTTTTTGGTTTATGCTTTATGGTTTTAGGGTTTAGGGTAAAGATTTAGGATTAAGGATTTAGGGTGAACATTTTGGGGAGTATGGTTTTAGGTTAGGGCGTACGATTTTTGTGTTAGGGTTTAGGGGTTTTGGTTTATATTTTTGGATAATAGGTTTAGGGGTTATGGTTTTTGTTTTAGGATTGGGGTTTAGGGTATAGTTTTAGGTTTTAGGATTGGGGTTTAGGTTTAATGTTCAGGATTTAGAATAAGGGTTTACGGTTTGGAGTTTAGGGTTTAGGGTATAGTTTTGGGTTTTAGGATTGGGGTTTTGGTTTAATGTTCAGGATTTAGAATTAGGGTTTACGGTTTGGAGTTTAGGGTTTAGGGTTTAAAGTTTAAGAAATAGGTTTTAGAGTTTGTGGCTTTAGGGATATGATTTAGGTTTTGAGATTTGGGGATTAAGGTTTAGGGTTTAGGGAGTATGGTCTAATGTTTAATGAAAGGTTTTAGGTTTAGGTTTAGGTTTATGGTTTAGGAATTAGAATTTAGGGTTTAAGATTTACGGTTTAGGGTTTAGGATTAATAGTTTAGGAATTAGAATTTTGGGATTTAAAGAGTTTGTGGTTCAAATTTTTGGGTTTAGGAATATGATTTAGGGTTAGCGATTTTGGGTTTTGGGTTTAGGTAGTACGATTTAGTGTATAGGTAGGATATAGGATTTAGGGTGAACAGTTTGGGGAGTATGGTTTTGGGTTAGGGCGTACGATTTTTGTGTTAGGGTTTTGGGGTTATGGTTTATGTTTTTGGATAATGGGTTTAGGGGTTATGGTTTATGTTTTTTGATATTTGGTTTAAGGTATAGTTTTAGCTTTTAGGATTGGGGTTTAGGTTTAATGTTCAAGATTTAGAATTAGGGTTTACGGTTTGGAATTTAGGGTTTCAGGTTTAAAGTTTAAGAAATAGGTTTTAGAGTTTGTGGCTTTAGGGATATGATTTGGGTTTTGAGATTTGGGTTTTAAGGTTAAGAGTTTAGGGAGTATGCTCTAATGTTTTATGATAGGTATTAGGTTTAGGTTTATGGTTTAGGATTTAGGATTTAGGATTTAGGGTTTGAGATTTACGGTTTAAGGTTTAGGATTAATGGTTTGGGAATTAAAATTTTGGGTTTATGGTTTAAGGTTTAGGATTTAAAGCGTTTGTGGTTCAAATTTTTGGGTTTAGGAATATGATTTAGGGTTAGCGGTTTTGGGTTTTGGGTTTAGGTAGTACGATTTAGTGGATAGGTAGGATATAGGATTTAGGGTGAACAGTTTGGGGGGTATGGTTTTGGGTTAGGGCGTACGATTTTTGTGTTAGGGTTTAGGGGTTATGGTTTATGTTTTTGGATAATGGGTTTAGGGGTTATGGTTTATGTTTTTTGATATTTGGTTTAAGGTATAGTTTTAGCTTTTAGGATTGGGGTTTAGGTTTAATGTTCAGGATTTAGAATTAGGGTTTACGGTTTGGAATTTAGGGTTTCAGGTTTAAAGTTTAAGAAATAGGTTTTAGAGTTTGTGGCTTTAGGGATATGATTTGGGTTTTGAGATTTGGGGTTTAAGGTTAAGAGTTTAGGGAGTATGCTCTAATGTTTTATGATAGGTATTAGGTTTAGGTTTATGGTATAGGATTTAGGATTTAGGGTTAGAGATTTACGGTTTAAGGTTTAGGATTAATGGTTTGGAAATTAGAATTTTGGGTCTAGGGCTGAAGGTTTAGGATTTAAAGAGTTTGTGGTTCAAATTTTTGGGTTTAGGAATATGATTTAGGGTTAGCGGTTTTGGGTTTTGGGATTAGGTAGTACGATTTAGTGTTTATGTAGGATTTTTCTTTATTTTGTGTTTAGGTTTAATGTTTAGGGTTTGATGTTTAAGTTTTAGGGTTATGGTTCACGATTTAGTGTTTTGTGTGAAGAGTTTAGGGTTAGGGATCTGTCAAAATTTCCGATATAAACTCTTAACAGAAATCCATTGGAATTTTGTCGTCTAAAGTTTTTCATTCTTTCATACACTTACCACTGATGGATTGAGATGAATTTGGACACAAGATATCCCTATGAGTTAGATTTCAATTAAAATTATTTTCAAGTTGATCTAACAGTGTGATCGAACGTTATGCCAATTTCTGTGAAAACAGTACAAAGGTATAACAATACCATCAGAAATTTTGACGGATTACCAACGGATATACGACAAAAATTGGTTTTTTTATAAATTTTAATTTATTTTATTAATATATTTGTATCTTTAATTTATATATATATATATATATATATATATATATAAAAAAATTTCCGATGGATTTATGATGGTCCGTCGAAAAATAGTTGGTAATTTCTCAGGTATTCGTAAACCATCGGAAATCCATATTGATCATTAATTTCCAATGGATAATCGACAGATTGTAATAGTCATAAATCCTTTGCATAATCGTCGGAAATTTCCGACAGATCGCGAGTCTATCAGAAATTCTGTTGGTTTTTGCGATAATTTTCTTGTAGTGTTTGAGGTATAGGGTTTTAGAATTTGTGTTTTTTTGTTCAGGATTCAGTATTTAATGATTAGGTTTCACAATTTGGGGTTTGGGGTTTAAGAGTTTATTGGTTAGGAATCATGTTTTTGGTTTAGGGTTTAGAAGTTAGGTTTATTGATTAGGGATTTCTGTCTAGGGTTTACAGTTTAGTGTTTTTGGTTTTTTGGTTTATGTTTTATGGTTTTGGGTTTAGGGTTCCGAGTTTAACATTAAATTTAGGTTTTTTGGATTTTAAGTTTAGGGTTTAGGATTTAGGATTTATGGTTTATGGTATTGGGTATTGGGTTTAGGGTTTAGTTTTAGGTTTTAGGTTTGGGGTTTAGGTTTAAGGTTTAGGATTTAGGAATTAGGGTTTAGGGTAAAGATTTAGGATTAAGGATTTAGGGTGAACAGTTTGGGGAGTATGGTTTTAGGTTAGGGTGTATGATTTTTGTGTTAGGGTTTAAGGGTTTTGGTTTATGTATTTGGATAATGGGTTTAGGGGTTATGGTTTATGTTTTAGGATTGGGGCTTAGGGTATAGTTTTAGGTTTTAGGATTGGGGTTTAGGTTTAATGTTCAGGATTTAGAATAAGGGTTTACGGTTTGGAGTTTAGGGTTTAGGGTATAGTTTTAGGTTTTAGGATTGGGGTTTTGGTTTAATGTCCAGGATTTAGAATTAGGGTTTACGGTTTGTAGCTTAGGGTTTAGGGTTTAAAGGTTAAGAAATAGGTTTTAGAGTTTGTGACTTTAGGGATATCATTTGGGTTTTGAGATTTCGGGTTTAACGTTAAGGGTTTAGGGACTATGGTCTAATGTTTAATGATAGGTTTTTGGTTTAGGTTTATGGTTTAGGATTTAGGATTTATGGTTTAGGGTTTAGGATTTAGGATTTAGGGTTTATGGTTTAGGGTTTAGGATTAATGGTTTAGGAATTAGAATTTTGGGTTTAGGGTTTAAGGTTTAGGATTTAAAGAGTTTGTGGTTCAAATTTTTGGGTTTAGGAATATGATTTAGGGTTAGCGGTTTTGGGTTTAGGTAGTACGATTTAGAGTTTAGGTAGGATTTTTCTTTGTTTAGTGGTTAGGTTTAATGTATAGCGTTTGATGTTTAAGATTTAGGGTTATGGTTCACGATTTAGTGTTTTGTGTGAGAAGTTTAGGGTTAGGGATCCGTCGAAATTTCCGATATAAACTCTTAACAGAAATCCATTGGAATTTTGTCGTCTAAAGTTTTTCATTTTTTCATACACTTACCACTGATGGATTGAGATGAATTTGGACACAAGATATCCCTATGAGTTAGCTTTCAATTAAAATTATTTTCAAGTTGATCTAACAATGCGATCGAAAGTAATGCCAATTTATGTGAAAACAGTCCAAAGGTATAACAATACCGTCAAAAATTTTGACGGATTACCAACGGATATACGACAAAAATTGGTTTTTTTATAAATTTTAATTTATTTTATTAATTTATTTGTATCTTTAATTTATATATATATTTATATATAAATTTCCGATGGATTTATGTTGGTCCGTCGAAAAATCGTTGGTAATTTCTCAGGTATTCGTAAACCATCGGAAATCCATATTGATCATTAATTTCCTATGGATATTCGACAGATTGTAATAGTCATAAATCGGTAGCATAATCGTCGAAAATTTCCGACAGATCGCGGGTCTGTCAGAAATTCTGTTGGTTTTGAGATAATTTTCTTGTAGTGTTTGAGGTATAGGGTTTTAGAATTTGTGTTTTTTTGTTCAGGATTCAGTGTTTAATGATTAGGTTTCACAATTTGGGGTTTGGGGTTTAAGAGTTTATTGGTTAGGAGTCATGTTTTTGGTTTAGGGTTTAGAAATTAGGTTTATTGATTAGGGATTTCTGTCTAGGGTTTACAGTTTAGTGTTTTTGGTTTTTTGGTTTATGTTTTATGGTTTTGGGTTTAGGGTTCCAAGTTTAACTATAAATTTAGGGTTTTTGGATTTTAAGTTTAGGGTTTAGGATTTAGGATTTATGGTTTATGGTTTTGGGTATTGGGTTTAGGGTTTAGTTTTAGGTTTTAGGTTTGGGGTTTAGGTTTAAGGTTTAGGATTTAGGAATTAGGGTTTAGGGCAAAAATTTAGGATTATGGATTTAGGGTGAACATTTTGGAGAGTATGGTTTTAGGTTAGGGCGTACGATTTTTGTGTTAGGGTTTAGGGATTTTGGTTTATGTTTTTGGATAATGGGTTTAGAGGTTATGGTTTATGTTTTAGGATTGGGGTTTAGGGTATAGTTTTAGGTTTTAGGATTGGGGTTTAGGTTTAATGTTCAGGATTTAGAATAAGGGTTTACGGTTTGGAGTTTAGGGTTTAGGGTATAGTTTTGGGTTTTAGGATTGGGGTTTTGGTTTAATGTTCAGGATTTAGAATTAGGGTTTACGGTTTGGAGTTTAGGGTTTAGGGTTTAAAGTTTAAGAAATAGGTTTTAGAGTTTGTGGCTTTAGGGATATGATTTAGGTTTTGAGATTTGGGGTTTAAGGTTATGGGTTTAGGGAGTATGGTCTAATGTTTAATGAAAGGTTTTAGGTTTAGGTTTAAGTTTATGGTTTAGGATTTAGGATTTAGGGTTTGAGATTTACTGTTTAGGGTTTAGGATTAATAGTTTAGGAATTAGAATTTTGGGATTTAAAGAGTTTGTGGTTCAAATTTTTGGGTTTAGGAATATGATTTAGGGTTAGCGATTTTGGGTTTTGGGTTTAGGTAGTACGATTTAGTGTATAGGTAGGATATAGGATTTAGGGTGAACAGTTTGGGGAGTATGGTTTTGGGTTAGGGCGTACGATTTTTGTGTTAGGGTTTAGGGGTTATGGTTTATGTTTTTGCATAATGGGTTTAGGGGTTATGGTTTATGTTTTTTGATATTGGGTTTAGGGTAT
This sequence comes from Cardamine chenopodiifolia, assembly GCA_963922655.1. NCBI lineage: Eukaryota > Viridiplantae > Streptophyta > Magnoliopsida > Brassicales > Brassicaceae > Cardamine > Cardamine chenopodiifolia. The sequence continues at coordinate 12,999,412 of OZ000481.1, read as the reverse complement.
AGTTTTAGGTTTTAGGATTGGGGTTTAGGTTTAATGTTCAGGATTTAGAATTAGGGTTTATGGTTTGGAGTTTAGAGTTTTGGGTTTAAAGTTTAAGAAATAGGTTTTAGAGTTTGTGGCTTTAGGGATATGATTTGGGTTTTAAGATTTGGGGTTTAAGGTTAAGAGTTTAGGGAGTATGCTCTAATGTTTTATGATAGGTATTAGGTTTAGGTTTATGGTTTAGGATTTAGGATTTAGGATTTAAGGTTTGAGATTTACGGTTTAAGGTTTAGGATTAATGGTTTGGGAATTAAAATTTTGGGTTTAGGGTTTAAGGTTTAGGATTTAAAGCGTTTGTGGTTCAAATTTTTGGGTTTAGGAATATGATTTAGGGTTAGCGGTTTTGGGTTTTGGGTTTAGGTAGTACGATTTAGTGGATAGGTAGGATATAGGATTTAGGGTGAACAGTTTGGGGGGTATGGTTTTGGGTTATGGCGTACGTTTTTTGTGTTAGGGTTTAGGGGTTATGGTTTATGTTTTTGGATAATGGGTTTAGGGGTTATGGTTTATGTTTTTTGATATTTGGTTTAAGGTATAGTTTTAGCTTTTAGGATTAGGGTTTAGGTTTAATGTTCAGGATTTAGAATTAGGGTTTACGGTTTGGAATTTAGGGTTTCAGGTTTAAAGTTTAAGAAATAGGTTTTAGAGTTTGTGGCTTTAGGGATATGATTTGGGTTTTGAGATTTGGGGTTTAAGGTTAAGAGTTTAGGGAGTATGCTCTAATGTTTTATGATAGGTATTAGGTTTAGGTTTATGGTTTAGGATTTAGGATTTAGGGTTAGAGATTTACGGTTTAAGGTTTAGGATTAATGGTTTGGAAATTAGAATTTTGGGTCTAGGGCTGAAGGTTTAGGATTTAAAGAGTTTGTGGTTCAAATTTTTGGGTTTAGGAATATGATTTAGGGTTAGCGGTTTTGGGTTTTGGGATTAGGTAGTACGATTTAGTGTTTATGTAGGATTTTTCTTTATTTTGTGTTTAGGTTTAATGTTTAGGGTTTGATGTTTAAGATTTAGGGTTATGGTTCACGATTTAGTGTTTTGTGTGAAGAGTTTAGGGTTAGGGATCTGTCAAAATTTCCGATATAAACTCTTAACAGAAATCCATTGGAATTTTGTCGTCTAAAGTTTTTCATTCTTTCATACACTTACCACTGATGGATTGAGATGAATTTGGACACAAGATATCCCTATGAGTTAGATTTCAATTAAAATTATTTTCAAGTTGATCTAACAGTGTGATCGAAAGTTATGCCAATTTCTGTGAAAACAGTACAAAGGTATAACAATACCATCAGAAATTTTGACGGATTACCAACGGATATACGACAAAAATTGGTTTTTTTATAAATTTTAATTTATTTTATTAATTTATTTGTATCTTTAGTTTATATATATATATATATATATATAAAAATTTCCGATGGATTTATGATGGTCCGTCGAAAAATTGTTGGTAATTTCTCAGGTATTCGTAAACCATCGGAAATCCATATTGATCATTAATTTCCAATGGATAATCGACAGATTGTAATAGTCATAAATCCTTTGCATAATCGTCGGAAATTTCCGACAGATCGCGAGTCTATCAGAAATTCTGTTGGTTTTGCGATAATTTTCTTGTAGTGTTTGAGGTATAGGGTTTTAGAATTTGTGTTTTTTTGTTCAGGATTCAGTATTTAATGATTAGGTTTCACAATTTGGGGTTTAGGGTTTAAGAGTTTATTGGTTAGGAATCATGTTTTTGGTTTAGGGTTTAGAAGTTAGGTTTATTGATTAGGGATTTCTGTCTAGGGTTTACAGTTTAGTGTTTTTGGTTTTTTGGTTTATGTTTTATGGTTTTGGGTTTAGGGTTCCGAGTTTAATATTAAATTTAGGGTTTTTGGATTTTAAGTTTAGGGTTTAGGATTTAGGATTTATGGTTTATGGTATTGGGTATTGGGTTTAGGGTTTAGTTTTAGGTTTTAGGTTTGGGGTTTAGGTTTAAGGTTTAGGATTTAGGAATTAGGGTTTAGGGTAAAGATTTAAGATTAAGGATTTAGGGTGAACAGTTTGGGGAGTATGGTTTTAGGTTAGGGTGTATGATTTTTGTGTTAGGGTTTAAGGGTTTTGGTTTATGTATTTGGATAATGGGTTTAGGGGTTATGGTTTATGTTTTAGGATTGGGGCTTAGGGTATAGTTTTAGGTTTTAGGATTGGGGTTTAGGTTTAATGTTCAGGATTTAGAATAAGGGTTTACGGTTTGGAGTTTAGGGTTTAGGGTATAGTTTTAGGTTTTAGGATTGGGGTTTTGGTTTAATGTCCAGGATTTAGAATTAGGGTTTACGGTTTGTAGCTTAGGGTTTAGGGTTTAAAGGTTAAGAAATAGGTTTTAGAGTTTGTGACTTTAGGGATATCATTTGGGTTTTGAGATTTGGGGTTTAACGTTAAGGGTTTAGGGACTATGGTCTAATGTTTAATGATAGGTTTTTGGTTTAGGTTTATGGTTTAGGATTTAGGATTTATGGTTTAGGGTTTAGGATTTAGGATTTAGGGTTTATGGTTTAGGGTTTAGGATTAATGGTTTAGGAATTAGAATTTTGGGTTTAGGGTTTAAGGTTTATGATTTAAAGAGTTTGTGGTTCAAATTTTTGGGTTTAGGAATATGATTTAGGGTGAGCGGTTTTGGGTTTTGGGTTTAGGTAGTACGATTTAGAGTTTAGGTAGGATTTTTCTTTGTTTAGTGGTTAGGTTTAATGTATAGCGTTTGATGTTTAAGATTTAGGGTTATGGTTCACGATTTAGTGTTTTGTGTGAGAAGTTTAGGGTTAGGGATCCGTCGAAATTTCCGATATAAACTCTTAACAGAAATCCATTGGAATTTTGTCGTCTAAAGTTTTTCATTTTTTCATACACTTACCACTGATGGATTGAGATGAATATGGACACAAGATATCCCTATGAGTTAGCTTTCAATTAAAATTATTTTCAAGTTGATCTAACAATGCGATCGAAAGTAATGCCAATTTATGTGAAAACAGTCCAAAGGTATAACAATACCGTCATAAATTTTGACGGATTACCAACGGATATACGACAAAAATTGGTTTTTTTATAAATTTTAATTTATTTTATTAATTTATTTGTATCTTTAATTTATATATATATTTATATATAAATTTCCGATGGATTTATGTTGGTCCGTCGAAAAATCGTTGGTAATTTCTCAGGTATTCGTAAACCATCGGAAATCCATATTGATCATTAATTTCCTATGGATATTCGACAGATTGTAATAGTCATAAATCGGTTGCATAATCGTCGAAAATTTCCGACAGATCGCGGGTCTGTCAGAAATTCTGTTGGTTTTGCGATAATTTTCTTGTAGTGTTTGAGGTATAGGGTTTTAGAATTTGTGTTTTTTTGTTCAGGATTCAGTGTTTAATGATTAGGTTTCACAATTTGGGGTTTGGGGTTTAAGAGTTTATTGGTTAGGAGTCATGTTTTTGGTTTAGGGTTTAGAAAATAGGTTTATTGATTAGGGATTTCTGTCTAGGGTTTACAGTTTAGTGTTTTTGGTTTTTTGGTTTATGTTTTATGGTTTTGGGTTTAGGGTTCCGAGTTAAACTATAAATTTAGGGTTTTTGGATTTTAAGTTTAGGGTTTGGGATTTAGGATTTATGGTTTATGGTTTTGGGTATTGGGTTTAGGGTTTAGTTTTAGGTTTTAGGTTTGGGGTTTAGGTTTAAGGTTTAGGATTTAGGAATTAGGGTTTAGGGTAAAGATTTAGGATTAAGGATTTAGGGTGAACAGTTTGGGGAGTATGGTTTTAGGTTAGGGCGTACGATTTTTGTGTTAGGGTTTAGGGATTTTGGTTTATGTTTTTGGATAATGGGTTTAGGGGTTATGGTTTATGTTTTCGGATTGGGGTTTAGGGTATAGTTTTAGGTTTTAGGATTGGGGTTTAGGTTTAATGTTCAGGATTTAGAATAAGGGTTTATGGTTTGGAGTTTAGGGTTTAGGGTATAGTTTTAGGGTTTAGTATTGGGGTTTTGGTTTAATGTTCAGGATTTAGAATTAGGGTTTACGGTTTGGAGTTTAGGGTTTAGGGTTTAAAGTTTAAGAAATAGGTTTTAGAGTTTGTGGGTTTAGGGATATGATTTAGGTTTTGAGATTTGGGGTTTAAGGTTATGGGTTTAGGGAGTATGGTCTAATGTTTAATGATAGGTTTTAGGTTTTGGTTTATGGTTTAGGATTTAGGATTTAGGGTTTGAGATTTACGGTTTAGGGTTTAGGATTAATAGTTTAGGAATTAGAATTTTGGGATTTAAAGAGTTTGTGGTTCAAATTTTTGGGTTTAGGGTTAGCGATTTAGGGTTAGCGATATTGGGTTTTGGGTTTGGGTAGTACGATTTAGTGTATAGGTAGGATATAGGATTTAGGGCGAACAGTTTGGGGAGTATGGTTTTGGGTTAGGGCGTACGATTTTTGTGTTAGGGTTTAGGGGTTATGGTTTATGTTTTTGGATAATGGGTTTAGGGGTTATGGTTTATGTTTTTTGATATTGGGTTTAGGGTATAGTTTTAGGTTTTAGGATTGGGGTTTAGGTTTAATGTTCAGGATTTAGAATTAGGGTTTACGGTTTGGTGTTTAGGGTTTCGGGTATAAAGTTTAAGAAATAGGTTTTAGAGTTTGTGGCTTTAGGGATATGTTTTGGGTTTTGAGATTTGGGGTTTAAGGTTAAGAGTTTAGGGAGTATGGTCTAATGTTCAATGATAGGTATTAGGCTTAGGTTTATGGTTTAGGATTTAGGATTTAGGATTTAGTGTTTTGAGATTTACGGTTTAAGGTTTAGGATTAATGGTTTGGGAATTAGAATTTAGGGTTTAGGGTTTAAGGTTTAGGATTGAAAGAGTTTGTGGTTCAAATTTTTGGGTTTAGGAATATGATTTAGGGTTAGCGGTTTTGGGTTTTGGGATTAGGTAGTACGATTTAGTGTTTATGTAGGATTTTTCTTTTTTTAGTGTTTAGGTTTAATGTTTAGGGTTTGATGTTTAAGATTTAGGTTTATGGTTCACGATTTAGTGTTTTGTGTGAAGATTTTAGGGTTAGGGATCCGTCTAAATTTACGATATAAACTCTTAATAGAAATCCGTTGAATTTTGTCGTCTAAAGTTTTTCATTCTTTCATACACTTACCACTGATGGATTGAGATGAATTTTGACACAAGATATCCCTATGAGTTAGCTTTCAATTAAAATTATTTTCAAGTTGATCTAACAGTGCGATCGAAAGTTATGCCAATTTATGTGAAAACAGTCCAAAGGTATAACAATACCGTCAGAAATTTTGACGGATTACCAACGGATATACGACAAAAATTGGTTTTTTTATAAATTTTAATTTATTTTATTAATTTATTTGTATCTTTAATTTATATATATATTTATATATAAAATTTCCGATGGATTTTTGTTGGTCTGTCGAAAAATCGTTGGTAATTTCTCAGGTATTCGTAAACCATCAGAAATCCATATTGATCATTAATTTCCTATGGATATTCGACATATTGTAATAGTCATAAATCCGTTGCATAATCGTCGGAAAATTCCGACAGATCTCGGGTCTGTCAGAAATTCTGTTGGTTTTGCGATAATTTTCTTGTAGTGTTGGAGGTATAGGGTTTTAGAATTTGTGTTTTTTTGTTCAGGATTCAGTGTTTAATGATTAGGTTTCACAATTTGGGGTTTGGGGTTTAAGAGTTTATTGGTTAGGAGTCATGTTTTTGGTTTAGGGTTTAGAAATTAGGTTTATTGATTAGGGATTTCTGTCTAGGGTTTACAGTTTAGTGTTTTTGGTTTTTTGGTTTATGTTTTATGGTTTTGGGTTTAGGGTTCCGAGTTTAACTATAAATTTAGGGTTTTTGGATTTTAAGTTTAGGGTTTAGGATTTAGGATTTATGGTTTATGGTTTTGGGTATTGGGTGTAGGGTTTAGTTTTAGGTTTTAGGTTTGGGGTTTAGGTTTAAGGTTTAGGATTTAGGAATTAGGGTTTAGGGCAAAAATTTAGGATTAAGGATTTAGGGTGAACATTTTGGGGAGTATGGTTTTAGGTTAGGGCGTACGATTTTTGTGTTAGGGTTTAGGGGTTTTGGTTTATATTTTTGGATAATGGGTTTAGGGGTTATGGTTTATGTTTTAGGATTGGGGTTTAGGGTATAGTTTTAGGTTTTAGGATTGGGGTTTAGGTTTAATGTTCAGGATTTAGAATAAGGGTTTACGATTTGGAGTTTAGGGTTTAGGGTATAGTTTTAGGTTTTAGGATTGGGGTTTTGGTTTAATGTTCAGGATTTAGAATTAGGGTTTACGGTTTGGAGTTTAGGGTTTAGGGTTTAAAGTTTAAGAAATAGGCTTTAGAGTTTGTGGCTTTAGGGATATGATTTAGGTTTTGAGATTTGGGGTTTAAGGTTAAGGGTTTAGGGAGTATGGTCTAATGTTTAATGATAGGTTTTAGGTTTAGGTTTATGGTTTAGGATTTAGGATTTAAGGTTTGAGATTTACGGTTTAGGGTTTAGGATTAATAGTTTAGGAATTAGAATTTTGGGATTTAAAGAGTCTGTGGTTCAAATTTTTGGGTTTAGGAATATGATTTAGGGTTAGCGATTTTGGGTTTTGGGTTTAGGTAGTACGATTTAGTGTATAGGTAGGATATTGTATTTAGGGTGAACAGTTTAGGGAGTATGGTTTTGGGTTAGGGCGTACGATTTTTGTGTTAGGGTTTAAGAGTTATGGTTTATGTTTTTGGATAACGGGTTTAGGGGTTATGGTTTTTGTTTTTTGATATTGGGTTTAGGTATAGTTTTAGCTTTTAGGATTGGGGTTTAGGTTTAATGTTCAGGATTTAGAATTAGGGTTTACGGTTTGGATTTTAGGGTTTCGGGTTTAAAGTTTAAGAAATAGGTTTTAGAGTTTGTGGCTTTAGGGATATGATTTAGGTTTTGAGATTTGGGGTTTAAGGTTAAGAGTTTAGGGAGTATGCTCTAATGTTTTATGATAGGTATTAGGTTTAGCTTTATGGTTTAGGATTTAGGATTTAGGATTTAGGGTTTGAGATTAATGTTTAAGGTTTAGGATTAATGGTTTGGGAATTAGAATTTTGGGTTTAGGGTTTAAGGTTTAGGATTTAAAAAGTTTGTGGTTCAAATTTTTGGGTTTAGGAATATGATTTAGGGTTAGCGGTTTTGGGTTTTGGGATTAGGTAGTACGATTTAGTGTTTATGTAGGATTTTTCTTTGTTTAGTGTTTAGGTTTATTGTTTAGGGTTTGATGTTTAAGATTTAGGGTTATGGTTCACGATTTAGTGTTTTGTGTGAAGAGTTTAGGGTTAGGGATCCGTCAAAATTTCCGATATAAACTCTTAACAGAAATCCATTGGAATTTTGTCGTCTAAAGTTTTTCATTCTTTAATACACTTACCACTGATGGATTGAGATGAATTTGGACACAAGATATCCCTATTAGTTAGCTTTCAATTAAAATTAATTTCAAGTTGATCTAACAGTGCGATCGAAAGTTATGCCAATTTCTGTGAAAACAATCCAAAGGTATAACAATACCGTCAGAAATTTTGACGGATTACCAACGGATATACGTCAAAAATTGGTTTTTTTATAAATTTTAATTTATTTTATTAATTTATTTGTATCTTTAATTTATATATATATATATATATAAATTTCCTATGGATTTATGTTGGTCCGTCGAAAAATCGTTGGTAATTTCTCAGGTATTCGTAAACCATCGGAAATCCATATTGATCATTAATTTCCAATGGATATTCGACAGATTGTAATAGTCATAAATCCGTTGCATAATCGTTGGAAATTTCCGACAGATCGCGAGTCTGTCAGAAATTCTGTTGGTTTTGCAATAATTTTCTTGTAGTGTTTGAGGTATAGGGTTTTAGAATTTGTGTTTTTTTGTTCAGGATTCAGTATTTAATGATTAGGTTTCACAATTTGGGGTTTGGGGTTTAAGAGTTTATTGGTTAGGAGTCATGTTTTTGGTTTAGGGTTTAGAAGTTAGGTTTATTGATTAGGGATTTCTGTCTAGGGTTTACAGTTTAGTGTTTTTTGTTTTTCGGTTTAAGTTTTATGATTTTGGGTTTAGGGTTCCGAGTTTAACTTTAAATTTAGGGTTTTTGGATTTTAAGTTTATGGTTTAGGATTTAGGATTTATGGTTTATGGTTTTGGGTATTGGGTTTAGGGTTTAGTTTTAGGTTTTAGGTTTGGGGTTTAGGTTTAAGGTTTATGATTTAGGAATTAGTGTTTAGGGTAAAGATTTAGGATTAAGGATTTAGGGTGAAGATTTTAGGGAGTATGGTTTTAGGTTAGGGCGTACGATTTTTGTGTTAGGGTTTAGGGGTTTTGGTTTATGTTTTTGGATAATGGGTTTAGGGGTTATTGGTTATGTTTTAGGATTGGGGTTTAGGGTATAGTTTTAGGTTTTAGGATCAGGGTTTAGGTTTAATGTTCAGGATTTAGAATTAAGGTTTACGGTTTGGAGTTTAGGGTTTAGGGTATAGTTTTAGGTTTCAGGATTGGGGTTTTGGTTTAATGTTCAGGATTTAGAATTAGGGTTTACGGTTTGGATTTTAGGGTTTAGGGTATAAAGTTTAAGAAATAGGTTTTAGAGTTTCTGGCTTTAGGGATATGATTTAGGTTTTGAGATTTGGGGTTAAGGTTAAGGGTTTAAGGAGTATGGTCTAATGTTTAATGATAGGTTTTAGGTTTAGGTTTATGGTTTAGGATTTAGGATTTAGGGTTTGAGATTTACGGTTTAGGGTTTAGGATTAATAGTTTAGGAATTAGAATTTTGGGATTTAAAGAGTTTGTTGTTCAAATTTTTGGGTTTAGGAATATGATTTAGGGTTAGCGATTTTGGGTTTTGGGTTTAGGTAGTACGATTTAGTGTATAGGTAGCATATAGGATTTAGTGTGAACAGTTTGGGGAGTATGGTTTTGGGTTAGGGCGTACGACTTTTGTGTTAGGGTTTAGGGGTTATGGTTTATGTTTTTGGATAATGGGTTTCGGGGTTATGCTTTATGTTTTTTGATATTGGGTTTAGGGTATAGTTTTAGGTTTTAGGATTGGGGTTTAGGTTTAATGTTCAGGATTTAGAATTAGGGTTTACGGTTTGGAATTTAGGGTTTCGGGTTTAAAGTTTAAGAAATAGGTTTTAGAGTTTGTGGCTTTAGGGATATGATTTGGGTTTTGAGATTTGGCGTTTAAGGTTAAGAGTTTAGGGAGTATGCTCTAATGTTTTATGATAGGTATTAGGTTTAGGTTTATGGTTTAGGATTTAGGATTTAGGATTTAGGGTTTGAGATTTACGGTTTAAGGTTTAGGATTAATGGTTTGGGAATTAGAATTTTGGGTTTAGGGTTTAAGGTTTAGGATTTAAAGAGTTTGTGGTTCAAATTTTTGGGTTTAGGAATATGATTTAGGGTTAGCGGTTTTGGGTTTTGGGATTAGGTAGTACGATTTAGTGTTTATGTAGGATTTTTCTTTGCTTAGTGTTTAGGTTTAATGTTTAGTGTTTGATGTTTAAGTTTTAGGGTTATGGTTCACGATTTAGTGTTTTGTGTGAAGAGTTTAGGGTTAGGGATCCGTCAAAATTTCCGATATAAACTCTTAACAGAAATCCATTGGAATTTTGTCGTCTAAAGTTTTTCATTCTTTCATACACTTACCACTGATGGATTGAGATGAATTTGGACACAAGATATCCCTATTAGTTAGCTTTCAATTAATATTATTTTCAAGTTGATCTAACAGTGCGATCGAAAGTTATGCCAATTTCTGTGAAAACAGTCCAAAGGTATAACAATACCGTCAGAAATTTTGACGGTTTACCAACGGATATACATCAAAAATTGGTTTTTTTATAAATTTTAATTTATTTTATTAATTTATTTGTATCTTTAATTTATATATATATTTATATATAAATTTCCTATGGATTTATGTTGGTCCGTCGAAAAATAGTTGGTAATTTCTCAGGTATTCGTAAACCATCGAAAATCCATATTGATCATTAATTTCCAATGGATATTCGACAGATTGTAATAGTCATAAATCCGTTGCATAATCGTCGGAAATTTCCGACAGATCGCGAGTCTGCTAGAAATTCTGTTGGTTTTGCGATAATTTTCTTGTAGTGTTTGAGGTATAGGGTTTTAGAATTTGTTTTTTTTTTGTTCAGGATTCAGTGTTTAATGATTAGGTTTCACAATTTGGGGTTTGGGGTTTAAGAGTTTATTGGTTAGGAATCATGTTTTTGGTTTAGTGTTTAGAAGTTAGGTTTATGGATTAGGGATTTCTGTCTAGGGTTTACAGTTTAGTGTTTTTGGTTTTTTGGTTTATGTTTTATGGTTTTGGGTTAAGGGTTCCGAGTTTAACTTTAAATTTAGGGTTTTTGGATTTTAAGTTTAGGGTTTAGGATTTAGGATTTATGGTTTATGGTTTTGGGTATTGGGTTTAGGGTTTAGTTTTAGGTTTTAGGTTTGGGGTTTAGGTTTAAGGTTTAGGATTTAGGAATTAGGGTTGAGGGTAAAGATTTAGGATTAAGGATTTAGGGTGAACATTTTGGGGAGTATGGTTTTAGGTTAGGGCGTACGATTTTTGTGTTAGGGATTAGGGGTTTTAGTTTATGTTTTTGGATAATGGGTTTAGGGGTTATTTTTTATGTTTTAGGATTGGGGTTTAGGGTATAATTTTAGGTTTTAGGATTCGGGTTTAGGTTTAATCTTCAGGATTTATAATTAGGGTTTACGGTTTGGAGTTTAGGGTTTAGAGTATAGTTTTAGTTTTTAGGATTGGGGTTTTGGTTTAATGTTCAGGATTTAGAATTAGGGTTTACGGTTTGGAGTTTAGGGTTTAGGGTTTAAAGTTTAAGAAATAGGTTTTAGAGTTTGTGGGTTTAGGGATATGATTTAGGTTTTGAGATTTGGGGTTTAAGATTTGGGTTTAGGAATATGATTTAGGGTTAGCGGTTTTGGGTTTTGGGATTAGGTAGTACGATTTAGTGTTTATGTAGGATTTTTCTTTGTTTAGTGTTTAGGTTTAATGTTTAGTGTTTGATGTTTAAGATTTAGGGTTATGGTTCACGATTTAGTGTTTTGTGTGAAGAGTTTAGGGTTAGGGATCCGTCAAAATTTCCGATATAAACTCTTAACAGAAATCCATTGGAAGTTTGTCGTCTAAAGTTTTTCATTCTTTCATACACTTACCACTGATGGATTGAGATGAATTTGGACACAAGATATCCCTATTAGTTAGCTTTCAATTAAAATTAATTTCAAGTTGATCTAACAGTGCGATCGAAAGTTATGCCAATTTCTGTGAAAACAATCCAAAGGTATAACAATACCGTCAGAAATTTTGACGGATTACCAACGGATATACGTCAAAAATTGGTTTTTTTATAAATTTTAATTTATTTTATTAATTTATTTGTATCTTTAATTTATATATATATATTTATATATAAATTTCCTATGGATTTATGTTGGTCCGTCGAAAAATCGTTGGTAATTTCTCAGGTATTCGTAAACCATCGGAAATCCATATTGATCATTAATTTCCAATGGATAATCGACAGATTGTAATAGTCATAAATCCTTTGCATAATCGTCGGAAATTTCCGACAGATCGCGAGTCTATCAGAAATTCTGTTGGTTTTGCGATAATTTTCTTGTAGTGTTTGAGGTATAGGGTTTTAGAATTTGTGTTTTTTTGTTCAGGATTCAGTATTTAATGATTAGGTTTCACAATTTGGGGTTTGGGGTTTAAGAGTTTATTGGTTAGGAATCATGTTTTTGGTTTAGGGTTTAGAAGTTAGGTTTATTGATTAGGGATTTCTGTCTAGGGTTTACAGTTTAGGGTTTTTGGTTTTTTGGTTTATGGTTTATGGTTTTGGGTTTAGGGTTCCGAGTTTAACATTAAATTTAGGGTTTTTGGATTTTAAGTTTAGGGTTTAGGATTTAGGATTTATGGTTTATGGTATTCGGTATTGGGTTTAGGGTTTAGTTTTAGGTTTTAGGTTTGGAGTTTAGGTTTAAGGTTTAGGATTTAGGAATTAGGGTTTAGGGTAAAGATTTAGGATTAAGGATTTAGGGTGAACAGTTTGGGGAGTATGGTTTTAGGTTAGGGCGTATGATTTTTGTGTTAGGGTTTAAGGGTTTTGGTTTATGTATTTGGATAATGGGTTTAGGGGTTATGGTTTATGTTTTAGGATTGGGGCTTAGGGTATAGTTTTAGGTTTTAGGATTGGGGTTTAGGTTTAATGTTCAGGATTTAGAATAAGGGTTTACGGTTTGGAGTTTAGGGTTTAGGGTATAGTTTTAGGTTTTAGGATTGGGGTTTTGGTTTAATGTCCATGATTTAGAATTAGGGTTTACGGTTTGTAGCTTAGGGTTTAGGGTTTAAAGTTTAAGAAATAGGTTTTAGAGTTTGTGACTTTAGGGATATCATTTGGGTTTTGAGATTTGGGGTTTAAGGTTAAGGGTTTAGGGACTATGGTCTAATGTTTAATGATAGGTTTTTGGTTTAGGTTTATGGTTTAGGATTTAGGATTTAGGATTTAGGGTTTGAGATGTACGGTTTAGGGTTTAGGATTAATGGTTTAGGATTAATGGTTTAGGAATTAGAATTTTGGGTTTAGGGTTTAGGGTTTAGGATTTAAAGAGTTTGTGGTTCAAATTTTTGGGTTTAGGAATATGATTTTGGGTTAGCGGTTTTGGGTTTTGGGTTTAGGTAGTACGATTTAGAGTTTAGGTAGGATTTTTCTTTGTTTAGTTGTTAGGTTTAATGTATAGCATTTGATGTTTAAGATTTAGGGTTATGGTTCACGATTTAGTGTTTTGTGTGAAGAGTTTAGGTTTAGGGATCCGTCGAAATTTCCGATATAAACTCTTAACAGAAATCCATTGGAAATTTGTCGTCTAAAGTTTTTCATTCTTTAATACACTTACCACTGATGGATTGAGATGAATTTGGTCACAAGATATCCCTATGAGTTAGCTTTCAATTAAAATTATTTTCAATTTATCTAACAGTGCGATCGAAAGTTATGCCAATTTCCGTAAAAACAGTGCAAAGGTATCACAATACCGTCAGAAATTTTGACGGATTTGCAACGGATATACGAAGGATAATAGTTTTTTTTATAAATTTTAATTTATTTTATAAATTTATTTGTATCTTTAATTTATATATATATATATCTATAAATTTTTGATGAATTTATGTGTGTCCGTCGAAAAATCGTTGGTAATTTCTCAGGTATTTGTAAACCCTCGGAAATCCAAATTGATCATTAATTTCCAATGGATATTCGACAGATTGTAATAGTCATAAGTCCGTTGCATAATCATCGAAAATTTCAGACAGATCGCGAGTCTGTCAGAAATTCTGTTGGTTTTGCGATAATTTTCTTGTAGTGTTTGAGGTATAGGGTTTTTGAATTTGTGTTTTTTGTTAAGGATTTAGTGTTTAATGTTTAGGTTTCACAATTTGGGGTTTGGGGTTTAAGAGTTTATTGGTCAGGAGTCATGTTTTTGGTTTAGGGTTTAGAAGTTAGATTTATTGATTAGGGATTTCTTTCTAGGGTTTACAGTTTAGTGTTTTTGGTTTTTTGGTTTATGGTTTAGGGTTTTGGGTTTAGGGTTCAGAGTTTAACTTTAAATTTAGGGTTTTTGGATTTTAAGTTTAAGGTTTAGGATTTAGGATTTATGGTTTATGGTTTTGTGTATTGGGTTTAGGGTTTAGTTTTAGGTTTTAGGTTTGGGGTTTAGGTTTAAGGTTTAGGATTTAGGAATTAGTGTTTAGGGTAAAGATTTAGGATAAAGGATTTAGGGTGAACAAATTGGGGAGTATAGTTTAAGGTTAGGGCGGACGATTTTTGTGTTAGGGTTTAGGGGTTATGGTTTATGTTTTTGGATAATGGGTTTAGGGGTTATGGTTTATGTTTTTGGATATTGGGTTTAGGGTATAGTTTTAGCTTTTAGGATTGGGGTTTAGGTTTAATGTTCAGGATTTAGAATTAGGGTTTACGGTTTGGAGTTTAGGGTTTAGGGTATAGTTTTAGGTTTTAGGATTGGGGGTTAGGTTTAATGTTCAGGATTTAGGATTAGGGTTTACGGTTTGGAGTTTAGGGTTTAGGGTTTAGGATTTAGGGTTTAAAGTTTAAGAAATAGGTATTAGGGTTTGTGGCTTTAGGGATATGATTTGGGTTTTGATATTTGGGGTTTAAGGTTAAGGGTTTAGGGAGTATGGTCTAACGTTTAATGATAGGTTTTAGGTTTAGGTTTATGGTTTAGGATTTAGGATTTAGGATTTAGGGTTTGAGATTTACGGTTTAAGGTTTATGATTAATGGTTTAAGAATTAGAATTTTGGGTTTAGGGTTTAAGGTTAAAGATTTAAAGAGTTTGTGGTTCAAATTTTTGGGTTTAGGAATATGATTTAGGGTTAGCGGTTTTGGGTTTTGGGTTTTGGGTTAGGTAGTACGATCTAGTGTTTAGGTAGGATTTTTCTTTTTTTAGTGATTAGGTTTAATGTATAGGGTTTGATGTTTAAGATTTAGGGTTATGGTTCACGATTTAGTGTTTTGTGTGAAGAGTTTAGGGTTAGGGATCCGTCGAAATTTCCGATATAAACGCTTAACCGAAATCCATTGGAGTTTTGTCGTCTAAAGTTTTTCATTCTTTCATACACTTACCACTGATGGATTGAGATGAATTTGGACACAAGATATCCCTATGAGTTAGCTTTCAATTAAAACTATTTTCAAGTTGATCTAACAGTGCGATCGAAAGTTATGCCAATCTCCGTGAAAACAGTCCAAAGGTATAACAATACCGTCGTAAATTTTGACGGATTTCCAACGGATATACGACAAAAATGGGTGTTTTATAAATTTTAATTTATTTTATAAATTTATTTGTATGTTTAATTTATATATATATTTATCTATAAATTTCCGATGAATTTATGTTGGTCCGTCGAAAAATCGTTGGTAATTTCTCATGTATTCGTAAAGAATCGGAAATCCATATTGATCATTAATTTCCAATGGATATTCGACAGATTGTAATAGTCATAAATCCGTTGCATAATCGTCGGATATTTCCGACAGATCGCGGGTCTGTCAGAAATTCTGTTGGTTTTGCGATAATTTTCTTGTAGTGTTTGAGGTATAGGGTTTTAAAATTTGTGTTTTTTTGTTCAGGATTTAGTGTTTAATGATTAGGTTTCACAATTTGGGGTTTAGGGTTTAAGAGTTTATTGGTTAGGAGTTATGTTTTTGGTTTAGGGTTTAGAAGTTAGGTTTATTGATTAGGGATTTCTGTCTAGGGTTTACAGTTTAGTGTTTTGGGATTTTTGGTTTATGGTTTATGGCTTTGGGTTTAGGGTTCAGAGTGTAACTTTAAATTTAGGGTTTTTGGATTTTAAGTGTAGGGTTTAGGATTTAGGATTTATGGTTTTGGGTTTTGGGTTTTGGGTTTTGGGTTTAGGGTTTAGTTTTAGGTTTTAGGTTTGGGGTTTAGGTTTAAGGTTTAGGATTTAGGAATTAGGGTTTAGTATAAAGATTTAGGATTTAGGATTTCGGGTGAACAGTTTGGGGAGTATGGTTTTGGGTTAGGGCGTACAATTTTTATGTTAGGGTTTAGGGGTTATGGTTTATGTTTTTGGATAATGGGTTTAGGGGTTATGGTTTATGTTTTTGGATATTGGGTTTAGGATATAGTTTTAGGTTTTAGGATTGGGGTTTAGGTTTAATTTTCAGGATTTAGAATTAGGGTTTACGGTTTGGAGTTTAAGGTTTAGGGTATAGTTTTAGGTTTTATGATTGGGGTTTAAGGTTTAATGTTCAGGATTTAGAATTAGGGTTTACGGTTTGGAGTTTAGGGTTTAGGGTTTAGGGTTTAAAGTTTAAGAAATAGGCTTTAGAGTTTGTGGCTTTAGGGATATGATTTTTGTTTTGATATTTGGGGTTTAAGGTTAAGGGTTTAGGGAGTATGGTCTAATGTTTAATGATAGGTTTTAGGTTTAGGTTTATGGTTTAGGATTTAGGATTTAGGATTTAGGGTTTGAGATTTACGGTTTAGGGTTTAGGATTAATGGTTTAGGAATTAGAATTTTGGGTTTAGGGTTTAAGGTTAAGGATTTAAAGAGTTTGTGGTTCAAATTTTTGGGTTCAGGAATATGATTTAGGGTTAGCGGTTTTGGGTTTTGGGATTAGGTAGTACGATTTAGAGTTTATGTAGGATTTTTCTTTGTTTAGTGTTTAGGTTTATTGTTTAGGGTTTGATGTTTAAGATTTAGGGTTATGGTTCACGATTTAGTGTTTTGTGTGAAGAGTTTAGGGTTAAGGATCCGTCGAAATTTCCGATATAAACTCTTAACAGAAATGCATTGGAATTTTGTCGTCTAAAGTTTTTCATTCTTTCATACACTTACCACTGATGGATTGAGATGAATTTGGACACAAGATATCCCTATTCGTAAACCATCGGAAATCCATATTGATCATTAATATCCAATGGATATTCGACAGATTGTAATAGTCATAAATCCGTTGCATAATCGTTGGAAATTTCAGGCAGATAGCGAGTCTGTCAGAAATTCTGTCGGTTTTGCTATAATTTTCTTGTAGTGTTTGAGGTATAGGGTTTTTGAATTTGTGTTTTTTTGTTTAGGATTTACTGTTTAATGTTTAGGTTTCACAATTTGGTGTTTGAGGTTTAAGAGTTTATTGGTTAGGAGTCTTGTTTTTGGTTTAGGGTTTAGAAATTAGGTTTTATTGAATATGGATTTCTGTCTAGGGTTTACAGTTTAGGTTTTTTGGTTTTTTGGTTTATGGTTTAGGGTTTTGGATTTAGGGTTCAAAGTTTAACTTTAAATTTAGGGTTTTTGGTTTTTAAGTTTAGGGTTTAGAATTTAGGATTTATGGTTTATTGTTTTGGGTATTGGGTTTAGGGTTTAGTTTTAGGTTTTAGGTTTGGGGTTTAGGTTTAAGGTTTAGGATTTAGGAATTAGGGTTTAGGGTAAAGATTTAGGATTTAGGATTTAGGGTGAACATTTTGGGGAGTATGGTTTTAGGTTAGGGCGTAGGATTTTTGTGTTAGGGTTTAGGGGTTTCGGTTTATGTTTTTGGATAATGGGTTTAGGGGTTATTGTTTATGTTTTAGGATTGGGGTTTAGGGTATAGTTTTAGGTTTTAGGATTGGGGTTTAGGTTTAATGTTCAGGATTTAGAATTAGGGTTTACGGTTTGGAGTTTAGTGTTTCGGGTTTAGGGTTTAAAGTTTAAGAAATAGGTTTTAGAGTTTGTGGCTTTAGGGATATGATTTGGGTTTTGAGATTTGTGGTTTAAGGTTAAGGGTTTAGGGAGTATGGTCTAATGTTTAATGATAGGTTTTACGTTTAGGTTTATGGTTTAGGATTTAGGATTTAGGATTTAGGGTTTGAGATTTACGGTTTAGGGTTTAGGATTAATGGTTTAGGAATTAGAATTTAGGGTTTAGGGTTTAGGGTTTAGAATTTAAAGAGTTTGTGGTTCATATTTTTGGGTTTAGGAATATGATTTAGGGTTGGCGGTTTTGGGTTTTGGATTTAGGTAGTACGAGTTAGGGTTTAGGTAGGATTTTTCTTTGTTTAGTGAGTAGGTTTAATGTATAGGGTTTGATGTTTAAGATTTAGGGTTATGGTTCACAATATAGTTTTTTGTCTGAAAAGTTTAGGGTTAGGGATCCGTCGAAATTTCCAGTATAAACTCTTAACAGAAATCCATTGGAAATTTGTCATCTAAAGTTTTTTATTCTTTCATACACTTACCAATGATGGATTGAGATGAATTTGGACACAAGATATCCCTATGAGTTAGCTTTCAATTAAAATTATTTTCAAGTTGATCTAACAATGCGATCGAAAGTTATGCCAATTTCCGTGAAAACAGTCCAAAGGTATAACAATACCGTCAGAAATTTTGACGGATTTCCAACGGATATACGACAAAATTAATTTTTTTATAAATTTTAATTTATTTTATAAATTTATTTGTATCTTTAATTTATATATATATTTATATATAAATTTCCGATGGATTTATGTGTGTCCGTCGAAAAATCGTTGGTAATTTCTCATGTATTCGTAAACCATCGGAAATCCATATTGATCATTAATATCCAATGGATATTCGACCGATTGTAATAGTCATAAATCCTTTCCATAATGGTCGGAAATTTAAGACAGATCGCGAGTCTGTCAGAAATTCTGTCGGTTTTGCTATAATTTTCGTGTAGTGTTTGAGGTATAGGGTTTTTGAATTTGTGTTTTTTTGTTTAGGATTTACTGTTTAATGTTTAGGTTTCACAATTTGGTGTTTGAGATTTAAGAGTTTATTGGTTAGGAGTCTTGTTTTTTGTTTAGGGTTTAGAAATTAGGTTTTATTGAATATGGATTTCTGTCTAGGGTTTACAGTTTAGGTTTTTTGGTTTTTTGGTTTATGGTTTAGGGTTTTGGATTTAGGGTTCAGAGTTTAACTTTAAATTTAGGGTTTTTGGTTTTTAAGTTTAGGGTTTAGGATTTAGGATTTATGGTTTATGGTTTTGGGTATTGGGTTTAGGGTTTAGTTTTAGGTTTTAGGTTTGGGGTTTAGGTTTAAGGTTTAGGATTTAGGAATTAGGGTTTAGGGTAAAGATTTAGGATTTAGGATTTAGGGTGAACATTTTGGGGAGTATGGTTTTAGGTTAGGGCATAGGATTTTTGTGTTAGGGTTTAGTGGTTTCGGTTTATGTTTTTGAATATTGGGTTTAGGGGTTATTGTTTATGTTTTAGGATTGGGGTTTAGGGTATAGTTTTAGGTTTTAGGATTGGGGTTTAGGTTTAATGTTCAGGATTTAGAATTAGGGTTTACGGTTTGGAGTTTAGTGTTTCGGGTTTAGGGTTTAAAGTTTAAGAAAGAGGTTTTAGAGTTTGTGGCTTTAGGGATATGATTTGGGTTTTGAGATTTGGGGTTTAAGGTTAAGGGTTTAGGGAGTATGGTCTAATGTTTAATGATAGGTTTTAGGTTTAGGTTTATGGTTTAGGATTTAGGATTTAGGATTTAGGGTTTGAGATTTACGGTTTTGGGTTTAGGATTAATGGTTTAGGAATTAGAATTTTGGGTTTAGGGTTTATGGTTTAGAATTTAAAGAGTTTGTGGTTCATATTTTTGGGTTTAGGAATATGATTTAGGGTTGGCGGTTTTGGGTTTTGGGTTTAGGTAGTACGAGTTAGTGTTTAGGTAGGATTTTTCTTTGTTTAGTGATTACGTTTAATGTATAGGGTTTGATGTTTAAGATTTAGGGTTATGGTTCACGGTTTAGGGTTTTGTGTGAAGAGTTTAGGGTTAGGGATCCGTCGAAATTTCCGATATAAACTCTTAACAGAAATCCATTGGAAATTTGTCGTCTAAAGTTTTTCATTCTTTCATACACTTACCTCTGATGGATTGAGATGAATTTGGACACAAGATATCCCTATGAGTTAGCTTTCAATTAAAATTATTTTCAAGTTGATCTAACAGTGCGATCGAAAGTTATGCCAATATCCGTGAAAACTGTCCAAAGGTATAACAATACCGTCAGAAATTTTGACGGATTTCCAACGGATATACGACAAAAATTGATTTTTTATAAATTTTAATTTATTTTATAAATTTATTTGTATCTTTAATTTTTATATATATTTATATATAAATTTCCGATGGATTTATGTGTGTCCGTCGAAAAATCGTTTGTAATTTCTTATGTATTCGTAAACCATCGGAAATCCATATTGATCATTAATATCCAATGGATATTCGACAGATTGTAATAGTCATAAATCCGTTGCATAATCGTTGGAAATTTCAGGCAGATAGCGAGTCTGTCAGAAATTCTGTCGGTTTTGCTATAATTTTCTTGTAGTGTTTGAGGTATAGGGTTTTTGAATTTGTGTTTTTTTGTTTAGGATTTACTGTTTAATGTTTAGGTTTCACAATTTGGTGTTTGAGGTTTAAGAGTTTATTGGTTAGGAGTCTTGTTTTTGGTTTAGGGTTTAGAAATTAGGTTTTATTGAATATGGATTTCTGTCTAGGGTTTACAGTTTAGGTTTTTTGGTTTTTTGGTTTATGGTTTAGGGTTTTGGATTTAGGGTTCAAAGTTTAACTTTAAATTTAGGGTTTTTGGTTTTTAAGTTTAGGGTTTAGGATTTAGGATTTTTGGTTTATTGTTTTGGGTATTGGGTTTAGGGTTTAGTTTTAGGTTTTAGGTTTGGGGTTTAGGTTTAAGGTTTAGGATTTAGGAATTAGGGTTTAGGGTAAAGATTTAGGATTTAGGATTTAGGGTGAACATTTTGGGGAGTATGGTTTTAGGTTAGGGCATAGGATTTTTGTGTTAGGGTTTAGTGGTTTCGGTTTATGTTTTTGAATATTGGGTTTAGGGGTTATTGTTTATGTTTTAGGATTGGGGTTTAGGGTATAGTTTTAGGTTTTAGGATTGGGGTTTAGGTTTAATGTTCAGGATTTAGAATTAGGGTTTACGGTTTGGAGTTTAGTGTTTCGGGTTTAGGGTTTAAAGTTTAAGAAAGAGGTTTTAGAGTTTGTGGCTTTAGGGATATGATTTGGGTTTTGAGATTTGGGGTTTAAGGTTAAGGGTTTAGGGAGTATGGTCTAATGTTTAATGATAGGTTTTAGGTTTAGGTTTATGGTTTAGGATTTAGGATTTAGGATTTAGGGTTTGAGATTTACGGTTTTGGGTTTAGGATTAATGGTTTAGGAATTAGAATTTTGGGTTTAGGGTTTATGGTTTAGAATTTAAAGAGTTTGTGGTTCATATTTTTGGGTTTAGGAATATGATTTAGGGTTGGCGGTTTTGGGTTTTGGGTTTAGGTAGTACGAGTTAGTGTTTAGGTAGGATTTTTCTTTGTTTAGTGATTACGTTTAATGTATAGGGTTTGATGTTTAAGATTTAGGGTTATGGTTCACAATATAGTTTTTTGTCTGAAAAGTTTAGGGTTAGGGATCCGTCGAAATTTCCAGTATAAACTCTTAACAGAAATCCATTGGAAATTTGTCATCTAAAGTTTTTTATTCTTTCATACACTTACCAATGATGGATTGAGATGAATTTGGACACAAGATATCCCTATGAGTTAGCTTTCAATTAAAATTATTTTCAAGTTGATCTAACAATGCGATCGAAAGTTATGCCAATTTCCGTGAAAACAGTCCAAAGGTATAACAATACCGTCAGAAATTTTGACGGATTTCCAACGGATATACGACAAAATTAATTTTTTTATAAATTTTAATTTATTTTATAAATTTATTTGTATCTTTAATTTATATATATATTTATATATAAATTTCCGATGGATTTATGTGTGTCCGTCGAAAAATCGTTGGTAATTTCTCATGTATTCGTAAACCATCGGAAATCCATATTGATCATTAATATCCAATGGATATTCGACCGATTGTAATAGTCATAAATCCTTTCCATAATGGTCGGAAATTTAAGACAGATCGCGAGTCTGTCAGAAATTCTGTCGGTTTTGCTATAATTTTCGTGTAGTGTTTGAGGTATAGGGTTTTTGAATTTGTGTTTTTTTGTTTAGGATTTACTGTTTAATGTTTAGGTTTCACAATTTGGTGTTTGAGATTTAAGAGTTTATTGGTTAGGAGTCTTGTTTTTTGTTTAGGGTTTAGAAATTAGGTTTTATTGAATATGGATTTCTGTCTAGGGTTTACAGTTTAGGTTTTTTGGTTTTTTGGTTTATGGTTTAGGGTTTTGGATTTAGGGTTCAGAGTTTAACTTTAAATTTAGGGTTTTTGGTTTTTAAGTTTAGGGTTTAGGATTTAGGATTTATGGTTTATGGTTTTGGGTATTGGGTTTAGGGTTTAGTTTTAGGTTTTAGGTTTGGGGTTTAGGTTTAAGGTTTAGGATTTAGGAATTAGGGTTTAGGGTAAAGATTTAGGATTTAGGATTTAGGGTGAACATTTTGGGGAGTATGGTTTTAGGTTAGGGCATAGGATTTTTGTGTTAGGGTTTAGTGGTTTCGGTTTATGTTTTTGAATATTGGGTTTAGGGGTTATTGTTTATGTTTTAGGATTGGGGTTTAGGGTATAGTTTTAGGTTTTAGGATTGGGGTTTAGGTTTAATGTTCAGGATTTAGAATTAGGGTTTACGGTTTGGAGTTTAGTGTTTCGGGTTTAGGGTTTAAAGTTTAAGAAAGAGGTTTTAGAGTTTGTGGCTTTAGGGATATGATTTGGGTTTTGAGATTTGGGGTTTAAGGTTAAGGGTTTAGGGAGTATGGTCTAATGTTTAATGATAGGTTTTAGGTTTAGGTTTATGGTTTAGGATTTAGGATTTAGGATTTAGGGTTTGAGATTTACGGTTTTGGGTTTAGGATTAATGGTTTAGGAATTAGAATTTTGGGTTTAGGGTTTATGGTTTAGAATTTAAAGAGTTTGTGGTTCATATTTTTGGGTTTAGGAATATGATTTAGGGTTGGCGGTTTTGGGTTTTGGGTTTAGGTAGTACGAGTTAGTGTTTAGGTAGGATTTTTCTTTGTTTAGTGATTACGTTTAATGTATAGGGTTTGATGTTTAAGATTTAGGGTTATGGTTCACGGTTTAGGGTTTTGTGTGAAGAGTTTAGGGTTAGGGATCCGTCGAAATTTCCGATATAAACTCTTAACAGAAATCCATTGGAAATTTGTCGTCTAAAGTTTTTCATTCTTTCATACACTTACCATTGATGGATTGAGATGAATTTGGACACAAGATATCCCTATGAGTTCGCTTTCAATTAAAATTATTTTCAAGTTGATCTAATAGTGCGATCGAAAGTTATGCCAATTTCCGTGAAAACAGTCCAAAGGTATAACAATACCATCAAAAATTTTGACGGATTTCCAACGGATATACGACAAAAATTAATTTTTTTATCAATTTTAATTTATTTTATTTATTTATTGGTATCTTTAATTTATATATATATTTATATATAAATTTCCGATGGATTTATGTGTGTCAGTCGAAAAATCGTTGGTAATTTCTCAGGTATTCGTAAACCATCGGAAATCCATATTGATCATTAATATCCAAAGGATATTCGACAAATTGTAATAGTCATAAATCTGTTGCATAATCGTCGGAAATTTCAGACAGATCGCGAGTCTGTCAGAAATTCTGTTGGTTTTGCTATAATTTTCTTGTAGTGTTTGAGGTATAGGGTTTTTGAATTTGTGTTTTTTTGTTCAGGATTTACTGTTTAATGTTTAGGTTTCACAATTTGGGGTTTGGGGTTTAAGAGTTTATTGGTTAGAAGTCATGTTTTGGGTTTAGGGTTTAGAAGCTAGGTTTATTGATTAGGGATTTCTGTCTAGGGTTTACAGTTTAGTGTTTTTGGTTTTTTGGTTCATGGTTTAGGGTTTTGGATTTAGTGTTCAGAGTTTAACTTTAAATTTAGGGTTTTTTGTATTTAAGTTTAGGGTTTCGGATTTAGGATTTATGGTTTATGGTTTTGGGTATTGGGTTTAGGGTTTAGTTTTAGGTTTGGGGTTTAGGTTTAAGGTTTAGGATTTAGGAATTAGGGTTTAGGGTAAAGATTTAGGATTTAGGATTTAAGGTGAACAGTTTGGGGAGTATGGTTATGGGTTAGGGTGTACGATTTTTGTGTTAGGGTATAGGAGTTATGATTTATGTTTTTGGATATTGGGTTTACGGTATTGTGTTAGGTTTTAGGATTGGGGTTTAGGTTTAATTTTCATGATTTAGAATTAGGGTTTACAGTTTGGAGTTTAGGGTTTAGGGTATAGTTTTAGGTTTTAGGATTAGGGTTTAGGTTTAATGTTCAAGATTTAGAATTAGGGTTTACGGTTTGGAGTTTAGGGTTTAGGGTTTAAAGTTTAAGAAATAGGTTTTAGAGTTTGTGGCTTTAGGGATATGATTTGGGTTTTGAGATTTGGGGTTTAAGGTTAAGGGTTTAGGGAGTATGGTCTAATGTTTAATGATAGGTATTGTGTTTAGGTTTATGGTTTAGGATTTACGATTTAGGATTTAGGGTTTGAGATTTACAGTTTAGGGTTTAGGATTAATGGTTTAGGAATTAGAATTTTGGCTTTAGGGTTTAGGGTTTAGGATTTAAAGAGTTTGTGGTTCATATTTTTGGGTTTAGGAATATGATTTAGGGTTGGCGGTTTTAGGTTTTGGGTTTAGGTAGTACGAGTTAGTGTTTAGGTAGGATTTTTCTTTCTTTATTGATTACGTTTAATGTATAGGTTTGATGTTTAAGATTTAGGGTTATGGTTCACGATTTAGGGTTTTGTGTGAAGAGTTTAGGGTTAGGGATCTGCGAAATTTGCGATATAAACTCTTAACAGAAATCCATTGGAAATTTGTCGTCTAAAGTTTTTCATTCTTTCATACACTTACCACTGATGGATTGAGATGAATTTGGACACAAGATATCCCTATGAGTTAGCTTTCAATTAAAATTATTTTCAAGTTGATCTAACAATGCGTTCGAAAGTTATGCCAATTCGACAGATTGTAATAGTAATAAATTTGTTGCATAATCGTCAGAAATTTTCGACAGATCACGAGTCTGTCAGAAATTATGTTGGTTTTGCTATAATTTTCATGTAGTGTTTGAGGTATAGGGTTTTTGAATTTGTGTTTTTTTGTTCAGGATTTACTGTTTAATGTTTAGGTTTCACAATTAGGGGTTTGGAGTTTAAGAGTTTATTGGTTAGGAGTCATGTTTTTGGTTTAGGGTTTAGAAGTTAGGTTTATTGATTAGGGATTTCGGTCTAGGGTTTACAGTTTAGTGTTTTTCGTTTTTTGGTTTATGGTTTAGGTTTTGGATTTAGGTTTCAGGTTTGGATTATGGTTTTTAAGTTTAGGGTTTAGGATTTAGGATTTATGGTTTATGGTTTTGGGTATTGGGTTCAGGGTTTAGGTTTAAGGTTTAGGATTGAGGATTAGGGTTTAGGGTATAAATTTAGGATTTAGGATTTAGGGCGAACAGTTTGGGGAGTATGGTTTTGGGTTAGGGTGTACGATTTTTGTGTTAGGGTTTAGGGGTTATGGTTTATGTTTTTGGATATTGGGTTTAGGGTATTGTGTTAGGTTTTAGGATTGGGGTTTGGGTTTAATTTCCAAGATTTAGAATTAAGGTTTACGGTTTGTAGTTTAGGGTTTAGGGTATAGTTTTATATTTTAGGATTGTGTTTTAGGTTTTATGTTCAGGATTTAGAATTAAGGTTTACGGTTTGGAGTTTAGGGTTTAGGGTTTAAAGTATAAGAAATTGGTTTTAGAGTTTGTGGCTTTAGGGATATGATTTGAGTTTTAATATTTGGGGTTTAAGGTTAAGGGTTTAGGGAGTATGGTCTAATGTTTAATGATAGGTTTTAGGTTTAGGTTTATGGTTTAGGATTTAGGATTTAGGATTTAGGGTCTGAGATTTACGGTTTAGGGTTTAGGATTAATGGTTTAGGAATTAGAATTTTGGGTTTAGGGTTTAGGGTTTAGGTTTTAAAGAGTTTGTGGTTCATATTTTTGGGTTTAGGAATATGATTTAGGGTTGGCGGTTTTGGGTTTTGTGTTTAGGTAGTACGAGTTAGTGTTTAGGTAGGATTTTTCTTTGTTTAGTGATTAGGTTTAATGTATAGGGTTTGATGTTTAAGATTTAGGGTTATGGTTCACAATATAGTTTTGTGTGTGAAAAGTTTAGGGTTAGGGATCCTTCGAAATTTCCAATATAAACTCTTCACAGAAATCCATTGGAAATTTGTCGTCTAAAGTTTTTTATTCTTTCATACACTTACCAATGATGGATTGAGATGAATTTGGACACAAGATATCCCTATGAGTTAGCTTTCAATTAAAATTATTTTCAAGTTGATCTAATAGTGCGATCGAAAGTTATGCCAATTTCCGTGAAAACAGTCCAAAGGTATACCAATACCATCAAAAATTTTGACGGATTTCCAACGGATATACGGCAAAAATTGATTTTTTTATCAATTTTAATTTATTTTATTAATTTATTGGTATCTTTAATTTATATATATATTTATATATAAATTTCCGATGGATTTATGTGTGTCCGTCGAAAAATCGTTGGTAATTTCTCAGGTATTCGTAAACCATTGGAAATCCATATTGATCATTAATATCCAAAGGATATTCGACAAATTGTAATAGTCATAAATCTGTTGCATAATCGTCGGAAATTTCAGACAGATCGCGAGTCTGTCAGAAATTCTGTTGGTTTTGCTATAATTTTCTTGTAGTGTTTGAGGTATAGGGTTATTGAATTTGTGTTTTTTTGTTCAGGATTTACTGTTTAATGTTTAGGTTTCACAATTTGGGGTTTGGGGTTTAAGAGTTTGTTGGTTAGAAGTCATGTTTTGGGTTTAGGGTTTAGAAGTTAGGTTTATTGATTAGGGATTTCTGTCTAGGGTTTACAGTTTAGCGTTTTTGGTTTTTTGGTTTATGGTTTAGGGTTTTGGATTTAGGGTTCAGAGTTAAACTTTAAATTTAGGGTTTTTGGTATTTAAGTTTAGGGTTTTGGATTTAGGATTTATGGTTTATGGTTTTGGGTATTGGGTTTAGGGTTTAGTTTTAGGTTTGGGGTTTAGGTTTAAGGTTTAGGATTTAGGAATTAGGGTTTAGGGTAAAGACTTAGGATTTAGGATTTGGGGTGAACAGTTTGGGGAGAATGGTTTTGGGTTAGGGTGTACGATTTTTGTGTTAGGGTTTAGGGGTTATGGTTTATGTTTTTGGAAATTGGGTTTAGGGTATTGTGTTAGGTTTTAGGATTGGGGTTTAGGTTTAATTTTCATGATTTAGAATTAGGGTTTACGGTTTGGAGTTTGGGGTTTAGGGTATAGTTTTAGGTTTTAGGATTGGGGTTTAGGTTTAATGTTCAAGATTTAGAATTAAGGTTTACGGTTTGGAGTTTAGGGTTTAGGGTTACAATTTTAAGAAATAGGTTTTCTAGTTTGTGGCTTTAGGGATATGATTTGGGTTTTGAGATTTGGGGTTTAAGGTTAAAGGTTTAGGGAGTATGGTCTAATGTTTAATGATAGGTATTAGGTTTAGGTTTCTGGTTTAGGATTTAGGATTTAGGATTTAGGGTTTGAGATTTACGGTTTAGGGTTTAGGATTAATGGTTTAGTAATTAGAATTTTGGCTTTAGGGTTTATGGTTTAGAATTTAAAGAGTTTGTGGTTCATATTTTTGGGTTTAGGAATATGATTTAGGGTTGGCGGTTTTAGGTTTTGGGTTTAGGTAGTACGAGTTAGTGTTTAGGTAGGATTTTTCATTCTTTAGTGATTACGTTTAATGTATAGGTTTGATGTTTAAGATTTAGGGTTATGGTTCACGATTTAGGGTTTTGTGTGAAGAGTTTAGGGTTAGGGATCTGCGAAATTTGCGATATAAACTCTTAACAGAAATCCATTGGAAATTTGTCGTCTAAAGTTTTTCATTCTTTCATACACTTACCACTGATGGATTGAGATGAATTTGGACACAAGATATCCCTATGAGTTAGCATTCAATTAAAACTATTTTCAAGTTGATCTAACAATGCGATCGAAAGTTATGCCAATTTCCGTGAAAACTGTCCAAAGGTATAACAATACCGTCAGAAATTTTCACGGATTTTCAACGGATATACGAAGGATAATAGTTTTTTTTATAAATTTAAATCTATTTTATAAATTTATTTGTATCTTTAATTTATATATATATTTATAAATAAATTTCTGATTGATTTATGTGTGTACGTCGAAAAATAGCTGGTAATTTCTCAGGTATTCGTAAACCCTCGGAAATCCAAATTGATCATTAATTTCCAATGGATATTCGACAGATTGTAATAGTGATAAATCCGTTGCATAATCGTCGGAAATTTTCGACATATCGCGAATCTGTCAGAAATTATGTTGGTTTTGCTACAATTTTCATGTAGTGTTTGAGGTATAGGGTTTTTGAATTTGTGTTTTTTTGTTCAGGATTTACAGTTTAATATTTAGGTTTCACAATTTGGGGTTTGGGGTTTAAAAGTTTATTGGTTAGGAGTCATATTTTTGATTTAGGGTTTAGAAGTTAGGTTTATTGATTAGGGAGTTCTGTCTAGGGTTTACAGTTCAGTGTTTTTGGTTTTTTGGTTTATGGTTTAGGGTTTTGGATTTAGGGTTCAGAGTTTAACCTTAAATTTAGGGTTTTTGGTTTTTAAGTTTAGGGTTTAGGTTTTAGGATTTATGGTTTATGGTTTTGGGTATTGGGTTTAGGGTTTAGTTTTATGTTTTAGGTTTGGGGTTTAGGTTTAAGGTTTAGGATTTAGGAATTAGGGTTTAGGGTAAAGATTTAGGATTTAGGATTTAGGGTGAACAGTTTGGGGAGTATGGTTTTGGGTTAGGGTGTACGATTTTTGTGTTAGGGTTTAGGGGTTATGGTTTATGTTTTTGGAAATTGGGTTTAGGGTATTGTGTTGGGTTTTAGGATTGGGGTTTAGGTTTAATTTTCATGATTTAGAATTAGGGTTGACGGTTTGGAGTTTGGGGTTTAGGGTATAGTTTTAGGTTTTAGGATTGGGGTTTAGGTTTAATGTTCAGGATTTAGAATTAGGGTTTACGGTTTGGAGTTTAGGGTTTAGGGTTTATGGTTTAAAGTTTAAGAAATAGGTTTCAGAGTTTGTGGCTTTAGGGATATGATTTGGGTTTTGAGATTTGGGGTTTAAGGTTAAGGGTTTAGGGAGTATGGTCTAATGGTTAATGATAGGTTTTAGGTTTAGGTTTATGGTTTAGGATTTAGGATTTAGGATTTAGTGTTTGAGATTTACAGTTTAGGGTTTAGGATTAATGGTTTAGGAATTAGAATTTTGGGTTTAGGTTTTTGGGATTAGGATTTAAAGAGTTTGTGGTTCATATTTTTGGGTTTAGGAATATGATTTAGGGTTGGCGGTTTTGGGTTTTGGGTTTAGGTAGTACGAGTTAGTGTTTAGGTAGGATTTTTCTTTGTTTAGTGATTAGGTTTAATGTATAGGGTTTGATGTTTAAGATTTAGGGTTATGGTTCACGATTTAGTGTTTTGTGTGAAGAGTTTAGGGTTAGGGATCCGTCGAAATTTCCAATATAAACGCTTAATAGAAATCCATTGGACATTTGTTGTCTAAAGTTTTTCATTCTTTCATACACTTACCACTAATGGATTGAGATGAATTTGGACAAAAGATATCCTTATGAGTTAGCTTTCAATTAAAACTATTTTCAAGTTGATCTAACAATGCGATCGAAAGTTATGCCAATGTCCGTGAAAACTGTCCAAAGGTATAACAATACCGTCAGAAATTTTCACGGCTTTTCAACGGATATACAAAGGATAATAGTTTTTTTTATAAATTTAAATCTATTTTATAAATTTATTTGTATCTTTAATTTATATATATATTTATATATAAATTTCCGATTGATTTATGTGTGTACGTCGAAAAATCGCTGGTAATTTCTCAGGTATTCGTAAACCCTCGGAAATCCAAATTGATCATTAATTTCCAATGGATATTCGACAGATTGTAATAGTGATAAATCCGTTGCATAATCGTCGGAAATTTTCGACATATCGCGAGTCTGTCAGAAATTATGTTGGTTTTGCTACAATTTTCATGTAGTGTTTGAGGTATAGGGTTTTTGAATTTGTGTTTTTTTTGTTCAGGATTTACTGTTTAATGTTTAGGTTTCACAATTTGGGGTTTGGGGTTTAAAATTTTATTGGTTAGGAGTCATATTTTTGATTTAGGGTTTAGAAGTTAGGTTTATTGATTAGGGATTTCTGTCTAGGGTTTACAGTTCAGTGTTTTTGGTTTTTTGGTTTATGGTTTAGGGTTTTGGATTTAGGGTTCAGAGTTTAACCTTAAATTTAGGGTTTTTGGTTTTTAAGTTTAGGGTTTAGGTTTTAGGATTTATGGTTTATGGTTTTGGGTATTGGGTTTAGGGTTTAGTTTTAGGTTTTAGGTTTGGGGTTTAGGTTTAAGGTTTAGGATTTAGGAATTAGGGTTTAAGGTAAAGATTTAGGATTTAGGATTTAGGGTGAACAGTTTGGGGAGTATTGTTTTGGGTTAGGGTGTACGATTTTTGTGTTAGGGTTTAGGGGTTATGGTTTATGTTTTTGGAAATTGGGTTTAGGGTATTGTGTTGGGTTTTAGGATTGGGGTTTAGGTTTAATTTTCATGATTTAGAATTAGGGTTTACGGTTTGGAGTTTGGGGTTTAGGGTATAGTTTTAGGTTTTAGGATTGGGGTTTAGGTTTAATGTTCAGGATTTAGAATTAGGGTTTACGGTTTGGAGTTTAGGGTTTAGGGTTTATGGTTTAAAGTTTAAGAAATAGGTTTTAGAGTTTTTGGCTTTAGGGATATGATTTGGGTTTTGAGATTTGGGGTTTAAGGTTAAGGGTTTAGGGAGTATGGTCTAATGGTTAATGATAGGTTTTAGGTTTAGGTTTATGGTTTAGGATTAAGGATTTAGGATTTAGTGTTTGAGATTTACAGTTTAGGGTTTAGGATTAATTGTTTAGGCATTAGAATTTTGGGTTTAGGGTTTTGGGATTAGGATTTAAAGAGTTTGTGGTTCATATTTTTGGGTTTAGGAATATGATTTAGGGTTGGCGGTTTTAGGTTTTGTGTTTAGGTAGTACGAGTTAGTGTTTAGGTAGGATTTTTCATTCTTTAGTGATTACGTTTAATGTATAGGTTTGATGTTTAAGATTTAGGGTTATGGTTCACGATTTAGGGTTTTGTGTGAAGAGTTTAGGGTTAGGGATCTGCGAAATTTGCGATATAAACTCTTAACAGAAATCCATTGGAAATTTGTCGTCTAAAGTTTTTCATTCTTTCATACACTTACCACTGATGGATTGAGATGAATTTGGACACAAGATATCCCTATGAGTTAGCATTCAATTAAAATTATTTTCAAGTTGATCTAACAATGCGTTCGAAAGTTATGCCAATTTCCGTGAAAACTGTCCAAAGGTATAACAATACCGTCAGAAATTTTCACGGATTTTCAACGGATATACGAAGGATAATAGTTTTTTTTATAAATTTAAATCTATTTTATAAATTTATTTGTATCTTTAATTTATATATATATTGATATATAAATTTCCGATTGATTTATGTGTGTACGTCGAAAAATCGCTGGTAATTTCTCAGGTATTCGTAAACCCTCGGAAATCCAAATTGATCATTAATTTCCAATGGATATTCGACAGATTGTAATAGTGATAAATCCGTTGCATAATCGTCGGAAATTTTCGACATATCGCGAGTCTGTCAGAAATTATGTTGGTTTTGCTACAATTTTCATGTAGTGTTTGAGGTATAGGGTTTTTGAATTTGTGTTTTTTTGTTCAGGATTTACTGTTTAATGTTTAGGTTTCACAATTTGGGGTTTGGGGTTTAGAAGTTTATTGGTTAGGAGTCATATTTTTGATTTAGGGTTTAGAAGTTAGGTTTATTGATTAGGGATTTCTGTCTAGGGTTTACAGTTCAGTGTTTTTGGTTTTTTGGTTTATGGTTTAGGGTTTTGGATTTAGGGTTCAGAGTTTAACCTTAAATTTAGGGTTTTTGGTTTTTAAGTTTAGGGTTTAGGTTTTAGGATTTATGGTTTATGGTTTTGGGTATTGGGTTTAGGGTTTAGTTTTAGGTTTTAGGTTTGGGGTTTAGGTTTAAGGTTTAGGATTTAGGAATTAGGGTTTAGGGTAAAGATTTAGGATTTAGGATTTAGGGTGAACAGTTTGGGGAGTATTGTTTTGGGTTAGGGTGTACGATTTTTGTGTTAGGGTTTAGGGGTTATGGTTTATGTTTTTGGAAATTGGGTTTAGGGTATTGTGTTGGGTTTTAGGATTGGGGTTTAGGTTTAATTTTCATGATTTAGAATTAGGGTTTACGGTTTGGAGTTTGGGGTTTAGGGTATAGTTTTAGGTTTTAGGATTGGGGTTTAGGTTTAATGTTTAGGATTTAGAATTAGGGTTTACGGTTTGGAGTTTAGGGTTTAGGGTTTATGGTTTAAAGTTTAAGAAATAGGTTTTAATGTTTTTGGCTTTAGGGATATGATTTGGGTTTTGAGATTTGGGGTTTAAGGTTAAGGGTTTAGGGAGTATGGTCTAATGGTTAATGATAGGTTTTAGGTTTAGGTTTATGGTTTAGGATTTAGGATTTAGGATTTAGTGTTTGAGATTTACAGTTTAGGGTTTAGGATTAATTGTTTAGGAATTAGAATTTTGGGTTTAGGGTTTTGGGATTAGGATTTAAAGAGTTTGTGGTTCATATTTTTGGGTTTAGGAATATGATTTAGGGTTGGCGGTTTTAGGTTTTGGGTTTAGGTAGTACGAGTTAGTGTTTAGGTAGGATTTTTCTTTCTTTATTGATTACGTTTAATGTATAGGTTTGATGTTTAAGATTTAGGGTTATGGTTCACGATTTAGGGTTTTGTGTGAAGAGTTTAGGGTTAGGGATCTGCGAAATTTGCGATATAAACTCTTAACAGAAATCCATTGGAAATTTGTCGTCTAAAGTTTTTCATTCTTTCATACACTTACCACTGATGGATTGAGATGAATTTGGACACAAGATATCCCTATGAGTTAGCTTTCAATTAAAATTATTTTCAAGTTGATCTAACAATGCGTTCGAAAGTTATGCCAATTCGACAGATTGTAATAGTAATAAATTTGTTGCATAATCGTCAAAAATTTCCGACAGATCACGAGTCTGTCAGAAATTATGTTGGTTTTGCTATAATTTTCATGTAGTGTTTGAGGTATAGGGTTTTTGAATTTGTGTTTTTTTGTTCAGGATTTACTGTTTAATGTTTAGGTTTCACAATTAGGGGTTTGGGGTTTAAGAGTTTATTGGTTAGGAGTCATGTTTTTGGATTAGGGTTTAGAAGTTAGGTTTATTGATTAGGGATTTCTGTCTAGGGTTTACAGTTTAGTGTTTTTCGTTTTTTGGTTTATGGTTTAGGTTTTGGATTTAGGTTTCAGGTTTGGATTATGGTTTTTAGGTTTAGGGTTTAGGATTTAGGATTTATGGTTTATGGTTTTGGGTATTGGGTTCAGGGTTTAGGTTTAAGGTTTAGGATTGAGGATTAGGGTTTAGGGTATAGATTTAGGATTTAGGATTTAGGGTGAACAGTTTGGGGAGTATGGTTTTGGGTTAGGGTGT
This sequence comes from Cardamine chenopodiifolia, assembly GCA_963922655.1. NCBI lineage: Eukaryota > Viridiplantae > Streptophyta > Magnoliopsida > Brassicales > Brassicaceae > Cardamine > Cardamine chenopodiifolia. The sequence goes on along the minus strand of OZ000481.1, from coordinate 12,966,065 downwards.
ACGATTTTTGTGTTAGGATTTAGGGGTTATGGTTTATGTTTTTGGATATTGGGTTTAGGGTATTGTGTTAGGTTTTAGGATTGGGGTTTGGGTTTAATTTCCAAGATTTAGAATTAAGGTTTACGGTTTGCAGTTTAGGGTTTAGGGTATAGTTTTATATTTTAGGATTGTGTTTTAGGTTTTATGTTCAAGATTTAGAATTAGGGTTTACGGTTTGGAGTTTAGGGTTTAGGGTTTAAAGTTTAAAAAATTGGTTTTAGAGTTTGTGGCTTTAGGGATATGATTTGAGTTTTAAGATTTGGGGTTTAAGGTTAAGGGTTTAGGGAGTATGGTCTAATGTTTAATGATAGGTTTTAGGTTTAGGTTTATGGTTTAGGATTTAGGATTTAGGATTTAGGGTCTGAGATTTACGGTTTAGGGTTTAGGATTAATGGTTTAGGAATTAGAATTTTGGGTTTAGGGTTTAGGGTTTAGGTTTTAAAGAGTTTGTGGTTCATATTTTTGGGTTTAGGAATATGATTTAGGGTTGGCGGTTTTGGGTTTTTTGTTTAGGTAGTACGAGTTAGTGTTTTGGTAGGATTTTTCTTTGTTTAGTGATTAGGTTTAATGTATAGGGTTTGATGTTTAAGATTTAGGGTTATGGTTCACAATATAGTTTTGTGTGTGAAAAGTTTAGGGTTAGGGATCCTTCGAAATTTCCAATATAAACTCTTCACAGAAATCCATTGGAAATTTGTCGTCTAAAGTTTTTTATTCTTTCATACACTTACCAATGATGGATTGAGATGAATTTGGACACAAGATATCCCTATGAGTTAGCTTTCAATTAAAATTATTTTCAAGTTGATCTAATAGTGCGATCGAAAGTTATGCCAATTTCCGTGAAAACAATCCAAAGGTATAACAATACCATCAAAAATTTTGACGGATTTCCAACGGATATACGAAGGATAATAGTTTTTTTATAAATTTAAATCTATTTTATAAATTTATTTGTATCTTTAATTTATATATATATTTATATATAAATTTCCGATGGATTTATGTGTGTCCGTCGAAAAATCGTTGGTCGTTTCTCAGGTATTCGTAAACCATCAGAAATCCAAATTGATCATTAATATCCAAAGGATATTCGACAAATTATAATAGTGATAAATCCGTTGCATAATCGTCGGAAATTTTCGACATATCGCGAGTCTGTCAGAAATTATGTTGGTTTTGCTACAATTTTCATGTAGTCTTTGAGGTATAGGGTTTTTGAATTTGTGTCTAGGTATTAGGGATTTCTGTCTAGGGTTTACAGTTTAGCGTTTTTGGTTTTTTGGTTTATGGTTTAGGGTTTTGGATTTAGGGTTCAGAGTTTAACCTTAAATTTAGGGTTTTTGGTTTTTAAGTTTAGGGTTTAGGTTTTAGGATTTATGGTTTATGGTTTTGGGTATTGGGTTGGAGTTTAGTTTTAGGTTTTAGGTATGGGGTTTAGGTTTAAGGTTTAGGATTTAGGAATTAGGGTTTAGGGTAAAGATTTAGGATTTAGGATTTAGGGTGAACAGTTTGGGGAGTATTGTTTTGGGTTAGGGTGTACGATTTTTGTGTTAGGGTTTAGGGGTTATGGTTTATGTTTTTGGAAATTGGGTTTAGGGTATTGTGTTGGGTTTTAGGATTGGGGTTTAGGTTTAATTTTCATGATTTAGAATTAGGGTTTACGGTTTGGAGTTTGGGGTTTAGGGTTTAGTTTTAGGTTTTAGGATTGGGGTTTAGGTTTAATGTTCAGGATTTAGAATTAGGGTTTACGGTTTGGAGTTTAGGGTTTAGGGCTTATGGTTTAAAGTTTAAGAAATAGGTTTTAGAGTTTTTGGCTTTAGGGATATGATTTGGGTTTTGATATTTTGGGTTTAAGGTTAAGGGTTTAGGGAGTATGGTCTAATGGTTAATGATAGGTTTTAGGTTTAGGTTTATGGTTTAGGATTTAGGATTTAGGATTTAGTGTTTGAGATTTACAGTTTAGGGTTTAGGATTAATGGTTTAGGAATTAGAATTTTGGGTTTAGGTTTTTGGGATTAGGATTTAAAGAGTTTGTGGTTCATATTTTTGGGTTTAGGAATATGATTTAGGGTTGGCGGTTTTGGGTTTTGGGTTTAGGTAGTACGAGTTAGTGTTTAGGTAGGATTTTTCTTTGTTTAGTGATTAGGTTTAATGTATAGGGTTTGATGTTTAAGATTTAGGGTTATGGTTCACGATTTAGTGTTTTGTGTGAAGAGTTTAGGGTTAGGGATCCGTCGAAATTTCCAATATAAACGCTTAACAGAAATCCATTGGACATTTGTTGTCTAAAGTTTTTCATTCTTTCATACACTTAACACTAATGGATTGAGATGAATTTGGACAAAAGATATCCTTATGAGTTAGCTTTCAATTAAAACTATTTTCAAGTTGATCTAACAATGCGATCGAAAGTTATGCCAATGTCCGTGAAAACTGTCCAAAGGTATAACAATACCGTCAGAAATTTTCACGGATTTTCAACGGATATACGAAGGATAATAGTTTTTTTATAAATTTAAATCTATTTTATAAATTTATTTGTATCTTTAATTTATATATATATTTATATATAAATTTCCGATTGATTTATGTGTGTACGTCGAAAAATCGCTGGTAATTTCTCAGGTATTCGTAAACCCTCGGAAATCCAAATTGATCATTAATTTCCAATGGATATTCGACAGATTGTAATAGTGATAAATCCGTTGCATAATCGTCGGAAATTTTCGACATATCGCGAGTCTGTCAGAAATTATGTTGGTTTTGCTACAATTTTCATGTAGTGTTTGAGGTATAGGGTTTTTGAATTTGTGTTTTTTTGTTCAGGATTTACTGTTTAATGTTTAGGTTTCACAATTTGGGGTTTGGGGTTTAAAAGTTTATTGGTTAGGAGTCATATTTTTGATTTAGGGTTTAGAAGTTAGGTTTATTGATTAGGGATTTCTGTCTAGGGTTTACAGTTCAGTGTTTTTGGTTTTTTGGTTTATGGTTTAGGGTTTTGGATTTAGGGTTCAGAGTTTAACCTTAAATTTAGGGTTTTTGGTTTTTAAGTTTAGGGTTTAGGTTTTAGGATTTATGGTTTATGGTTTTGGGTATTGGGTTTAGGGTTTAGGTTTAGGTTTTAGGTTTGGGGTTTAGGTTTAAGGTTTAGGATTTAGGAATTAGGGTTTAGGGTAAAGATTTAGGATTTAGGATTTAGGGTGAACAGTTTGGGGAGTATTGTTTTGGGTTAGGGTGTACGATTTTTGTGTTAGGGTTTAGGGGTTATGGTTTATGTTTTTGGAAATTGGGTTTAGGGTATTGTGTTGGGTTTTAGGATTGGGGTTTAGGTTTAATTTTCATGATTCAGAATTAGGGTTTACGGTTTGGAGTTTGGGGTTTAGGGTATAGTTTTAGGTTTTAGGATTGGGGTTTAGGTTTAATGTTCAGGATTTAGAATTAGGGTTTACGGTTTGGAGTTTAGGGTTTAGGGTTTATGGTTTAAAGTTTAAGAAATAGGTTTTAGAGTTTTTGGCTTTAGGGATATGATTTGGGTTTTGAGATTTGGGGTTTAAGGTTAAGGGTTTAGGGAGTATGGTCTAATGGTTAATGATAGGTTTTAGGTTTAGGTTTATGGTTTAGGATTTAGGATTTAGGATTTAGTGTTTGAGATTTACAGTTTAGGGTTTAGGATTAATTGTTTAGGAATTAGAATTTTGGGTTTAGGGTTTTGGGATTAGGATTTAAAGAGTTTGTGGTTCATATTTTTGGGTTTAGGAATATGATTTAGGGTTGGCGGTTTTAGGTTTTGGGTTTAGGTAGTACGAGTTAGTGTTTAGGTAGGATTTTTCATTCTTTAGTGATTACGTTTAATGTATAGGTTTGATGTTTAAGATTTAGGGTTATGGTTCACGATTTAGGGTTTTGTGTGAAGAGTTTAGGGTTAGGGATCTGCGAAATTTGCGATATAAACTCTTAACAGAAATCCATTGGAAATTTGTCGTCTAAAGTTTTTCATTCTTTCATACACTTACCACTGATGGATTGAGATGAATTTGGACACAAGATATCCCTATGAGTTAGCTTTCAATTAAAATTATTTTCAAGTTGATCTAACAATGCGTTCGAAAGTTATGCCAATTCGACAGATTGTAATAGTATTAAATTTGTTGCATAATCGTCAGAAATTTCCGACAGATCACGAGTCTGTCAGAAATTATGTTGGTTTTGCTATAATTTTCATGTAGTGTTTGAGGTATAGGGTTTTTGAATTTGTGTTTTTTTGTTCAGGATTTACTGTTTAATGTTTAGGTTTCACAATTAGGGGTTTGGGGTTTAAGAGTTTATTGGTTAGGAGTCATGTTTTTGGTTTAGGGTTTAGAAGTTAGGTTTATTGATTAGGGATTTCTGTCTAGGGTTTACAGTTTAGTGTTTTTCGTTTTTTGGTTTATGGTTTAGGTTTTGGATTTAGGTTTCAGGTTTGGATTATGGTTTTTAAGTTTAGGGTTTAGGATTTAGGATTTATGGTTTATGGTTTTGGGTATTGGGTTCAGGGTTTAGGTTTAAGGTTTAGGATTGAGGATTAGGGTTTAGGGTATAGATTTAGGATTTAGGATTTAGGGTGAACAGTTTGGGGAGTATGGTTTTGGGTTAGGGTGTACGATTTTTGTGTTAGGATTTAGGGGTTATGGTTTATGTTTTTGGATATTGGGTTTAGGGTATTGTGTTAGGTTTTAGGATTGGGGTTTGGGTTTAATTTCCAAGATTTAGAATTAAGGTTTACGGTTTGCAGTTTAGGGTTTAGGGTATAGTTTTATATTTTAGGATTGTGTTTTAGGTTTTATGTTCAAGATTTAGAATTAGGGTTTACGGTTTGGAGTTTAGGGTTTAGGGTTTAAAGTTTAAGAAATTGGTTTTAGAGTTTGTGGCTTTAGGGATATGATTTGAGTTTTAAGATTTGGGGTTTAAGGTTAAGGGTTTAGGGAGTATGGTCTAATGTTTAATGATAGGTTTTAGGTTTAGGTTTATGGTTTAGGATTTAGGATTTAGGATTTAGGGTCTGAGATTTACGGTTTAGGGTTTAGGATTAATGGTTTAGGAATTAGAATTTTGGGTTTAGGGTTTAGGGTTTAGGTTTTAAAGAGTTTGTGGTTCATATTTTTGGGTTTAGGAATATGATTTAGGGTTGGCGGTTTTGGGTTTTTTGTTTAGGTAGTACGAGTTAGTGTTTTGGTAGGATTTTTCTTTGTTTAGTGATTAGGTTTAATGTATAGGGTTTGATGTTTAAGATTTAGGGTTATGGTTCACAATATAGTTTTGTGTGTGAAAAGTTTAGGGTTAGGGATCCTTCGAAATTTCCAATATAAACTCTTCACAGAAATCCATTGGAAATTTGTCGTCTAAAGTTTTTTATTCTTTCATACACTTACCAATGATGGATTGAGATGAATTTGGACACAAGATATCCCTATGAGTTAGCTTTCAATTAAAATTATTTTCAAGTTGATCTAATAGTGCGATCGAAAGTTATGCCAATTTCCGTGAAAACAATCCAAAGGTATAACAATACCATCAAAAATTTTGACGGATTTCCAACGGATATACGACAAAAATTGATTTTTTTATCAATTTTAATTTATTTTATAAATTTATTGGTATCTTTAATTTATATATATATTTATATATAAATTTCCGATGGATTTATGTGTGTCCGTCGAAAAATCGTTGGTCATTTCTCAGGTATTCGTAAACCATCAGAAATCCAAATTGATCATTAATATCCAAAGGATATTCGACAAATTGTAATAGTGATAAATCCGTTGCATAATCGTCGAAAATTTTCGACATATCGCGAGTCTGTCAGAAATTATGTTGGTTTTGCTACAATTTTCATGTAGTCTTTGAGGTATAGGGCTTTTGAATTTGTGTCTAGGTATTAGGGATTTCTGTCTAGGGTTTACAGTTTAGCGTTTTTGGTTTTTTGGTTTATGGTTTAGGGTTTTGGATTTAGGGTTCAGAGTTTAACCTTAAATTTAGGGTTTTTGGTTTTTAAGTTTAGGGTTTAGGTTTTAGGATTTATGGTTTATGGTTTTGGGTATTGGGTTGGAGTTTAGTTTTAGGTTTTAGGTTTGGGGTTTAGGTTTAAGGTTTAGGATTTAGGAATTAGGGTTTAGGGTAAAGATTTAGGATTTAGGATTTAGGGTGAACAGTTTGGGGAGTATTGTTTTGGGTTAGGGTGTACGATTTTTGTGTTAGGGTTTAGGGGTTATGGTTTATGTTTTTGGAAATTGGGTTTAGGGTATTGTGTTGGGTTTTAGGATTGGGGTTTAGGTTTAATTTTCATGATTTAGAATTAGGGTTTACGGTTTGGAGTTTGGGGTTTAGGGTTTAGTTTTAGGTTTTAGGATTGGGGTTTAGGTTTAATGTTCAGGATTTAGAATTAGGGTTTACGGTTTGGAGTTTAGGGTTTAGGGTTTATGGTTTAAAGTTTAAGAAATAGGTTTTAGAGTTTTTGGCTTTAGGGATATGATTTGGGTTTTGATATTTTGGGTTTAAGGTTAAGGGTTTAGGGAGTATGGTCTAATGTTTAATGATAGGTATTAGGTTTAGGTTTCTGGTTTAGGATTTAGGATTTAGGATTTAGGGTTTGAGATTTACGGTTTAGGGTTTAGGATTAATGGTTTAGTAATTAGAATTTTGGCTTTAGGGTTTAGGGTTTAGGATTTAAAGAGTTTGTGGTTCATATTTTTGGGTTTAGGAATATGATTTAGGGTTGGCGGTTTTAGGTTTTGGGTTTAGGTAGTACAAGTTAGTGTTTAGGTAGGATTTTTCATTCTTTAGTGATTACGTTTAATGTATAGGTTTGATGTTTAAGATTTAGGGTTATGGTTCACGATTTAGGGTTTTGTGTGAAGAGTTTAGGGTTAGGGATCTGCGAAATTTGCGATATAAACTCTTAACAGAAATCCATTGGAAATTTGTCGTCTAAAGTTTTTCATTCTTTCATACACTTACCACTGATGGATTGAGATGAATTTGGACACAAGATATCCCTATGAGTTAGCATTCAATTAAAACTATTTTCAAGTTGATCTAACAATGCGATCGAAAGTTATGCCAATGTCCGTGAAAACTGTCCAAAGGTATAACAATACCGTCAGAAATTTTCACGGATTTTCAACGGATATACGAAGGATAATAGTTTTTTTTATAAATTTAAATCTATTTTATAAATTTATTTGTATCTTTAATTTATATATATATTTATATATAAATTTCCGATTGATTTATGTGTGTACGTCGAAAAATCGCTGGTAATTTCTCAGGTATTCGTAAACCCTCGGAAATCCAAATTGATCATTAATTTCCAATGGATATTCGACAGATTGTAATAGTGATAAATCCGTTGCATAATCGTCGGAAATTTTCGACATATCGCGAGTCTGTCAGAAATTATGTTGGTTTTGCTACAATTTTCATGTAGTGTTTGAGGTATAGGGTTTTTGAATTTGTGTTTTTTTGTTCAGGATTTACTGTTTAATGTTTAGGTTTCACAATTTGGGGTTTGGGGTTTAAAAGTTTATTGGTTAGGAGTCATATTTTTGATTTAGGGTTTAGAAGTTAGGTTTATTGATTAGGGATTTCTGTCTAGGGTTTACAGTTCAGTGTTTTTGGTTTTTTGGTTTATGGTTTAGGGTTTTGGATTTAGGGTTCAGAGTTTAACCTTAAATTTAGGGTTTTTGGTTTTTAAGTTTAGGGTTTAGGTCTTAGGATTTATGGTTTATGGTTTTGGGTATTGGGTTTAGGGTTTAGGTTTAGGTTTTAGGTTTGGGGTTTAGGTTTAAGGTTTAGGATTTAGGAATTAGGGTTTAGGGTAAAGATTTAGGATTTAGGATTTAGGGTGAACAGTTTGGGGAGTATGGTTTTGGGTTAGGGTGTACGATTTTTGTGTTAGGGTTTAGGGGTTATGGTTTATGTTTTTGGAAATTGGGTTTAGGGTATTGTGTTGGGTTTTAGGATTGGGGTTTAGGTTTAATTTTCATGATTCAGAATTAGGGTTTACGGTTTGGAGTTTGGGGTTTAGGGTATAGTTTTAGGTTTTAGGATTGGGGTTTAGGTTTAATGTTCAGAATTTAGAATTAGGGTTTACGATTTGGAGTTTAGGGTTTAGGGTTTATGGTTTAAAGTTTAAGAAATAGGTTTTAGAGTTTTTGGCTTTAGGGATATGATTTGGGTTTTGAGATTTGGGGTTTAAGGTTAAGGGTTTAGGGAGTATGGTCTAATGGTTAATGATAGGTTTTAGGTTTAGGTTTATGGTTTAGGATTTAGGATTTAGGATTTAGTGTTTGAGATTTACAGTTTAGGGTTTAGGATTAATTGTTTAGGAATTAGAATTTTGGGTTTAGGGTTTTGGGATTAGGATTTAAAGAGTTTGTGGTTCATATTTTTGGGTTTAGGAATATGATTTAGGGTTGGCGGTTTTAGGTTTTGGGTTTAGGTAGTACGAGTTAGTGTTTAGGTAGGATTTTTCATTCTTTAGTGATTACGTTTAATGTATAGGTTTGATGTTTAAGATTTAGGGTTATGGTTCACGATTTAGGGTTTTGTGTGAAGAGTTTAGGGTTAGGGATCTGCGAAATTTGCGATATAAACTCTTAACAGAAATCCATTGGAAAATTTGTCGTCTAAAGTTTTTCATTCTTTCATACACTTACCACTGATGGATTGAGATGAATTTGGACACAAGATATCCCTATGAGTTAGCTTTCAATTAAAATTATTTTCAAGTTGATCTAACAATGCGTTCGAAAGTTATGCCAATTCGACAGATTGTAATAGTATTAAATTTGTTGCATAATCGTCAGAAATTTCCGACAGATCACGAGTCTGTCAGAAATTATGTTGGTTTTGCTATAATTTTCATGTAGTGTTTGAGGTATAGGGTTTTTGAATTTGTGTTTTTTTGTTCAGGATTTACTGTTTAATGTTTAGGTTTCACAATTAGGGGTTTGGGGTTTAAGAGTTTATTGGTTAGGAGTCATGTTTTTGGTTTAGGGTTTAGAAGTTAGGTTTATTGATTAGGGATTTCTGTCTAGGGTTTACAGTTTAGTGTTTTTCGTTTTTTGGTTTATGGTTTAGGTTTTGGATTTAGGTTTCAGGTTTGGATTATGGTTTTTAAGTTTAGGGTTTAGGATTTAGGATTTATGGTTTATGGTTTTGGGTATTGGGTTCAGGGTTTAGGTTTAAGGTTTAGGATTGAGGATTAGGGTTTAGGGTATAGATTTAGGATTTAGGATTTAGGGTGAACAGTTTGGGGAGTATGGTTTTGGGTTAGGGTGTACGATTTTTGTGTTAGGATTTAGGGGTTATGGTTTATGTTTTTGGATATTGGGTTTAGGGTATTGTGTTAGGTTTTAGGATTGGGGTTTGGGTTTAATTTCCAAGATTTAGAATTAAGGTTTACAGTTTGCAGTTTAGGGTTTAGGGTATAGTTTTATATTTTAGGATTTTGTTTTAGGTTTTATGTTCAAGATTTAGAATTAGGGTTTACGGTTTGGAGTTTAGGGTTTAGGGTTTAAAGTTTAAGAAATTGGTTTTAGAGTTTGTGGCTTTAGGGATATGATTTGAGTTTTAAGATTTGGGGTTTAAGGTTAAGGGTTTAGGGAGTATGGTCTAATGTTTAATGATAGGTTTTAGGTTTAGGTTTATGGTTTAGGATTTAGGATTTAGGATTTAGGGTCTGAGATTTACGGTTTAGGGTTTAGGATTAATGGTTTAGGAATTAGAATTTTGGGTTTAGGGTTTAGGGTTTAGGTTTTAAAGAGTTTGTGGTTCATATTTTTGGGTTTAGGAATATGATTTAGGGTTGGCGGTTTTAGGATTTAGGAATTAGGGTTTAGGGTAAAGACTTAGGATTTAGGATTTAGGGTGAACAGTTTGGGGAGTATTGTTTTGGGTTAGGGTGTACGATTTTTGTGTTAGGGTTTAGGGGTTATGGTTTATGTTTTTGGAAATTGGGTTTAGGGTATTGTGTTAGGTTTTAGGATTGGGGTTTAGGTTTAATTTTCATGATTTAGAATTAGGGTTTACGGTTTGGAGTTTGGGGTTTAGGGTATAGTTTTAGGTTTTAGGATTGGGGTTTAGGTTTAATGTTCAAGATTTAGAATTAAGGTTTACGGTTTGGAGTTTAGGGTTTAGGGTTACAATTTTAAGAAATAGGTTTTATAGTTTGTGGCTTTAGGGATATGATTTGGGTTTTGAGATTTGGGGTTTAAGGTTAAGGGTTTAGGGAGTATGGTCTAATGTTTAATGATAGGTATTAGGTTTAGGTTTCTGGTTTAGGATTTAGGATTTAGGATTTAGGGTTTGAGATTTACGGTTTAGGGTTTAGGATTAATGGTTTAGTAATTAGAATTTTGGCTTTAGGGTTTAGGGTTTAGGATTTAAAGAGTTTGTGGTTCATATTTTTGGGTTTAGGAATATGATTTAGGGTTGGCGGTTTTAGGTTTTGGGTTTAGGTAGTACAAGTTAGTGTTTAGGTAGGATTTTTCATTCTTTAGTGATTACGTTTAATGTATAGGTTTGATGTTTAAGATTTAGGGTTATGGTTCACGATTTAGGGTTTTGTGTGAAGAGTTTAGGGTTAGGGATCTGCGAAATTTGCGATATAAACTCTTAACAGAAATCCATTGGAAATTTGTCGTCTAAAGTTTTTCATTCTTTCATACACTTACCACTGATGGATTGAGATGAATTTGGACACAAGATATCCCTATGAGTTAGCATTCAATTAAAATTATTTTCAAGTTGATCTAACAATGCGTTCGAAAGTTATGCCAATTTCCGTGAAAACTGTCCAAAGGTATAACAATACCGTCAGAAATTTTCACGGATTTTCAACGGATATACGAAAGATAATAGTTTTTTTTATAAATTTAAATCTATTTTATAAATTTATTTGTATCTTTAATTTATATATATATTTATATATAAATTTCCGATTGATTTATGTGTGTACGTCGAAAAATCGCTGGTAATTTCTCAGGTATTCGTAAACCCTCGAAAATCCAAATTGATCATTAATTTCCAATGGATATTCGACAGATTGTAATAGTGATAAATCCGTTGCATAATCGTCGGAAATTTTCGACATATCGCGAGTCTGTCAGAAATTATGTTGGTTTTGCTACAATTTTCATGTAGTGTTTGAGGTATAGGGTTTTTGAATTTGTGTTTTTTTGTTCAGGATTTACTGTTTAATGTTTAGGTTTCACAATTTGGGGTTTGGGGTTTAAAATTTTATTGGTTAGGAGTCATATTTTTGATTTAGGGTTTAGAAGTTAGGTTTATTGATTAGGGATTTCTGTCTAGGGTTTACAGTTCAGTGTTTTTGGTTTTTTGGTTTATGGTTTAGGGTTTTGGATTTAGGGTTCAGAGTTTAACCTTAAATTTAGGGTTTTTGGTTTTTAAGTTTAGGGTTTAGGTTTTAGGATTTATGGTTTATGGTTTTGGGTATTGGGTTTAGGGTTTAGTTTTAGGTTTTAGGTTTGGGGTTTAGGTTTAAGGTTTAGGATTTAGGAATTAGGGTTTAGGGTAAAGATTTAGGATTTAGGATTTAGGGTGAACAGTTTGGGGAGTATTGTTTTGGGTTAGGGTGTACGATTTTTGTGTTAGGGTTTAGGGGTTATGGTTTATGTTTTTGGAAATTGGGTTTAGGGTATTGTGTTGGGTTTTAGGATTGGGGTTTAGGTTTAATTTTCATGATTTAGAATTAGGGTTTACGGTTTGGAGTTTGGGGTTTAGGGTATAGTTTTAGGTTTTAGGATTGGGGTTTAGGTTTAATGTTCAGGATTTAGAATTAGGGTTTACGGTTTGGAGTTTAGGGTTTAGGGTTTATGGTTTAAAGTTTAAGAAATAGGTTTTAGAGTTTTTGGCTTTAGGGATATGATTTGGGTTTTGAGATTTGGGGTTTAAGGTTAAGGGTTTAGGGAGTCTGGTCTAATGGTTAATGATAGGTTTTAGGTTTAGGTTTATGGTTTAGGATTTAGGATTTAGGATTTAGTGTTTGAGATTTACAGTTTAGGGTTTAGGATTAATGGTTTAGGAATTAGAATTTTGGGTTTAGGTTTTTGGGATTAGGATTTAAAGAGTTTGTGGTTCATATTTTTGGGTTTAGGAATATGATTTAGGGTTGGCGGTTTTGGGTTTTGGGTTTAGGTAGTACGAGTTAGTGTTTAGGTAGGATTTTTCTTTGTTTAGTGATTAGGTTTAATGTATAGGGTTTGATGTTTAAGATTTAGGGTTATGGTTCACGATTTAGTGTTTTGTGTGAAGAGTTTAGGGTTAGGGATCCGTCGAAATTTCCAATATAAACGCTTAACAGAAATCCATTGGACATTTGTTGTCTAAAGTTTTTCATTCTTTCATACACTTAACACTAATGGATTGAGATGAATTTGGACAAAAGATATCCTTATGAGTTAGCTTTCAATTAAAACTATTTTCAAGTTGATCTAACAATGCGATCGAAAGTTATGCCAATGTCCGTGAAAACTGTCCAAAGGTATAACAATACCGTCAGAAATTTTCACGGATTTTCAACGGATATACGAAGGATAATAGTTTTTTTTATAAATTTAAATCTATTTTATAAATTTATTTGTATCTTTAATTTATATATATATTTATATATAAATTTCCGATTGATTTATGTGTGTACGTCGAAAAATCGCTGGTAATTTCTCAGGTATTCGTAAACCCTCGGAAATCCAAATTGATCATTAATTTCCAATGGATATTCGACAGATTGTAATAGTGATAAATCCGTTGCATAATCGTCGGAAATTTTCGACATATCGCGAGTCTGTCAGAAATTATGTTGGTTTTGCTACAATTTTCATGTAGTGTTTGAGGTATAGGGTTTTTGAATTTGTGTTTTTTTGTTCAGGATTTACTGTTTAATGTTTAGGTTTCACAATTTGGGGTTTGGGGTTTAAAAGTTTATTGGTTAGGAGTCATATTTTTGATTTAGGGTTTAGAAGTTAGGTTTATTGATTAGGGATTTCTGTCTAGGGTTTACAGTTCAGTGTTTTTGGTTTTTTGGTTTATGGTTTAGGGTTTTGGATTTAGGGTTCAGAGTTTAACCTTAAATTTAGGGTTTTTGGTTTTTAAGTTTAGGGTTTAGGTTTTAGGATTTATGGTTTATGGTCTTGGGTATTGGGTTTAGGGTTTAGTTTTATGTTTTAGGTTTGGGGTTTAGGTTTAAGGTTTAGGATTTAGGAATTAGGGTTTAGGGTAAAGATTTAGGATTTAGGATTTAGGGTGAACAGTTTGGGGAGTATTGTTTTGGGTTAGGGTGTACGATTTTTGTGTTAGGGTTTAGGGATTATGGTTTATGTTTTTGGAAATTGGGTTTAGGGTATTGTGTTGGGTTTTAGGATTGGGGTTTAGGTTTAATTTTCATGATTTAGAATTAGGGTTTACGGTTTGGAGTTTGGGGTTTAGGGTATAGTTTTAGGTTTTAGGATTGGGGTTTAGGTTTAATGTTCAGGATTTAGAATTAGGGTTTACGGTTTGGAGTTTAGGGTTTAGGGTTTATGGTTTAAAGTTTAAGAAATAGGTTTTAGAGTTTGTGGCTTTAGGGATATGATTTGGGTTTTGAGATTTGGGGTTTAAGGTTAAGGGTTTAGGGAGTATGGTCTAATGGTTAATGATAGGTTTTAGGTTTAGGTTTATGGTTTAGGATTTAGGATTTAGGATTTAGTGTTTGAGATTTACAGTTTAGGGTTTAGGATTAATGGTTTAGGAATTAGAATTTTGGGTTTAGGGTTTTGGGATTAGGATTTAAAGAGTTTGTGGTTCATATTTTTGGGTTTAGGAATATGATTTAGGGTTGGCGGTTTTGGGTTTTGGGTTTAGGTAGTACGAGTTAGTGTTTAGGTAGGATTTTTCTTTGTTTAGTGATTACGTTTAATGTATAGGGTTTGATGTTTAAGATTTAGGGTTATGGTTCACGATTTAGTGTTTTGTGTGAAGAGTTTAGGGTTAGGGATGCGTCGAAATTTCGGATATAAACGCTTAACAGAAATCCATTGGACATTTGTTGTCTAAAGTTTTTCATTCTTTCATACACTTACCACTGATGGATTGAGATGAATTTGGACAAAAGATATCCTTATGAGTTAGCTTTCAATTAAAACTATTTTCAAGTTGATCTAACAATGCGATCGAAAGTTATGCCAATTTCCGTGAAAACTGTCCAAAGGTATAACAATACCGTCAGAAATTTTTACGGATTTTCAACGGATATACGAAGGATAATAGTTTTTTTATAAATTTAAATCTATTTTATAAATTTATTTGTATCTTTAATTTATATATATATTTATATATAAATTTCCGATTGATTTATGTGTGTACGTCGAAAAATCGCTGGTAATTTCTCAGGTATTCGTAAACCCTCGGAAATCCAAATTGATCATTAATTTCCAATGGATATTCGACAGATTGTAATAGTGATAAATCCGTTGCATAATCGTCGGAAATTTTCGACAGATCGCGAGTCTGTCAGAAATTATGTTGGTTTTGCTACAATTTTCATGTAGTGTTTGAGGTATAGGGTTTTTGAATTTGTGTTTTTTTGTTCAGGATTTCTTGTTTAATGTTTAGGTTTCACAATTTGGGGTTTGGGGTCTAAAAGTTTATTGGTTAGGAGTTATATTTTTGGTTTAGGGTTTTGAAGTTAGGTTTATTGATTAGGGATTTCTGTCTAGGGTTTACAGTTTAGTGTTATTGGTTTTTTGGTTTATGGTTTAGGGTTTTGGATTTAGGGTTAAGAGTTTAACTTTTGGGATTATGATTTAAAGAGTTTGTGGTTCATATTTTTGGGTTTAGGAATATGATTTAGGGTTGGCGGTTTTGGGTTTTGGGTTTAGGTAGTACGAGTTAGTGTTTAGGTAGGATTTTTCTTTGTTTAGTGATTAGGTTTAATGTATAGGGTTTGATGTTTAAGATTTAGGGTTATGGTTCACGATTTAGTGTTTTGTGTGAAGAGTTTAGGGTTAGGGATCCGTCAAAATTTCTGATATAAACTCTTAACAGAAATCCATTGGAAATTTGTCGTCCAAAGTTTTTCATTCTTTTATACACTTACCACTGATGGATTGAGATGAATTTGGACACAAGATATCCCTATGAGTTAGCTTTCAATTAAAATTATTTTCAAGTTGATCTAACAATGCGATCGAAAGTTATGCCAATTGCCGTGAAAACTGTCCAAAGGTATAACAATACCGTCAGAAATTTTGACGGATTTCCAACGGATATACGACGGATAATGGTTTTTTCATAAATTTTAATTTATTTTATAAATTTATTTGTATCTTTAATTTATATATATATATTTATATATAAATTTCAGATGGATTTATGTGTGTCCGTCAAAAAATCGTTTGTAATTTCTCAGGTATTCGTAAACCATCAGAAATCCATATTGATAATTAATTTCCAATGGATATTCGACAGATTGTAATAGTGATAAATCCGTTGCATAATCGTCGGAAATTTCCGACAGATCGCGAGTCTGTCAGAAATTATGTTGGTTTTGCTATAATTTTCATGTAGTGTTTGAGGTATAGGGTTTTTGAATTTGTGTTTTTTTGTTCAGGATTTACTGTTTAATGTTTCGGTTTCACAATTTGGGGTTTGGGGCTTATGAGTTTATTGGTTAGGAGTCATGTTTTTGGTTTAGGGTTTAGAAGTTAGGTTTATTGATTAGGGATTTCTGTCTAGGGTTTACAGTTTAGTGTTTTTGGTTTTTTGGTTTATGGTTTTGGGTTTTGGATTTAGGGTTCAGATTTTAACTTTAAATTTAGGGTTTTTGGTTTTTAAGTTTAGGGTTTAGGATTTAGGATTTATAGTTTATGGTTTTGGGTATTGGTTTTAGGGTTTAGTTTTAGGTTTTAGGTTTGGGGTTTAGGTTTAAGGTTTAGGATTTAGGAATTAGGGTTTAGGGTAAAGATTTAGGATTTAGGATTTAGGATGAACAGTTCAGGGAATATGGTTTTGGGTTAGGGTGTACGATTTTTGTGTTAGGGTTTAGGGGTTATGGTTTATGTTTTTGGATATTGGGTTTAGGGTATTGTGTTAGGTTTTAGGATTGGGGTTTACGTTTAATTTTCATGATTTAGAATTAGGGTTTACGGTTTGGAGTTTAGGGTTTAGGGTATAGACTTAGGTTTTAGGATTGGGGTTTAGGTTTAATGTTCAGGATTTACAATTAGGGTTTACGGTTTGGAGTTCAGGGTTTAGGTTCTAGGGTTTAAAGTTAAAGAAATAGATTTTAGAGTTTGTGGCTTTAGGGATATGATTTGGGTTTTCAGATTTGGGGTTTAAGGTTAAGGGTTTAGGGAGTATGGTCTAATGTTTAATGATAGGTTTCAGGTTTAGGTCTATGGGTTAGGATTTAGGATTTAGGATTTAGGGTTTGAGATTTACGGTTTAGGGTTTAGGTTTAATGGTGTAGGAATTAGAGTTTTGGGTTTAGGATTTAGGGATTAGGATTTAAAGAGTTTGTGGTTCATATTTTTGGGTTTAGGAATATGATTTAGGGTTGGCGGTTTTGGGTTTTGGGTTTAGGTAGTACGAGTTAGTGTTTAGGTAGGATTTTTCTTTTTTTAGTGATTAGGTTTAATGTATAGGGTTTGATGTTTAAGATTTAGGGTTATGGTTCACGATTTAGTGTTTTGTGTGAAGAGTTTAGGGTTAGGGATCCGTCGAAATTTCCGATATAAACTCTTAACAGAAATCCATTGGAAATTTGTCGTCTAAAGTTTTTCATTCTTTCATACACTTACCACTGATGGATTGAGATGAATTTCGACACAAGATATCCCTATGAGTTAGCTTTCAATTAAAATTATTTTCAACTTGATCTAACAATGCGATCGAAAGTTATGCCAATTTCCGTGAAAACTGTCCAAAGGTATTACAATACCGTCAGAAATTTTGACGGATTTCCAACGGATATACGACAAAAATTGATTTTTTTTAGATTTAGGGTGAACAGTTTGGGGAGTATGGTTTTGGGTTAGGGTGTACGATTTTTGTGTTAGCGTTGAGGGGTTATGGTTTATGTTTTTGGATATTGGGTTTAGGGTATTGTGTTAGGTTTTCGGATTGTGCTTTAGGTTTAATTTTCATGATTTAGAATTAGGGTTTACGGTTTGGAGTTTTGGGTTTAGGGTATAGTTTTAGGTTTTAGGATTGGTGTTTAGGTTTACTGTTCAGGATTTAGAATTAGGGTTTACGGTTTGGAGTTTAGAGTTTAGGGTTTATGGTTTAAAGTTTAAGAAATAGGTTTTAGAGTTTGTGGCTTTAGGGATATGATTTAGGTTTTGAGATTTGGGGTTTAAGGTTAAGGGTTTAGGGAGTATGGTCTAATGTTTAATGATAGGTTTTAGGTTTAGGTTTATAGTTTAGGATTTAGGATTTAGGGTTTGAGATTTACAGTTTAGGGTTTAGGATTAATGGTTTAGGAATTAGAATTTTGGGTTTAAGGTTTAGGGATTAGGATTTAAAGAGTTTATGGTTCATTTTTTTGGGTTTAGGAATATGATTTTGGGTTGGCGGTTTTGGGTTTTGGGTTTAGGTAGTACGAGTTAGTGTTTAGGTAGGATTTTTCTTTGTTTAGTGATTAGGTTTAATGTATAGGGTTTGATGTTTAAGATTTAGGGTTATGGTTCACGATTTAGTGTTTTGTGTGAAGAGTTTAGGGTTAGGGATCCGTCGAAATTTCCGATATAAATTCTTAACAGAAATCCATTGGAAATTTGTCGTCCAAAGTTTTTCATTCTTTCATACACTTACCACTGATGGATTGAGATGAATTTGGACACAAGATATCCCTATGAGTTAGCTTTCAATTAAAATTATTTTCAAGTTGATCTAACAATGCGATCGAAAGTTATGCCAATTTCCGTGAAAACTGTCCAAAGGTATAACAATACCGTCAGAAATTTTGACGGATTTCCAACGGATATACGACAAAAAATTATTTTTTTATAAATTTTAATTAATTTTATAAATTTATTTGTATCTTTAATCTATATACATATTTATATATAAATTTCCGATGGATTTATGTGTGTCCGTCAAAAAATCGTTTGTAATTTCTCAGGTATTAGTAAACCATCGGAAATCCATATTGATCATTAATTTCCAATGGATATTCGACAGATTGTAATAGTGGTAAATCCGTTGCATAATCGTCGGAAATTTCCGACAGATCGCGAGTCTGTCAGAAATTATGTTGGTTTTGCTATAATTTTCATGTAGTGTTTAAGGTATAGGGTTTTTGAATTTGTGTTTTTTTGTTCAGGATTTACTGTTTAATGTTTAGGTTTCACAATTTGGGGTTTGGGGTTTAAGAGTTTATTGGTTAGGAGTCATGTATTTGGTTAAGGGTTTAGAAGCTAGGTTTATTGATTAGGAATTTCTGTCTAGGGTTTACAGTTTAGTGTTTTTGGTTTTTTGGTTTATGGTTTAGGGTTTTGGATTTAGGGTCAGAGTTTAAGTTTAAATTTAGGGTTTTTGGTTTTTAAGTTTAGGGTTTAGGATTTAGGATTTATGGTTTATGGTTTTGGGTATTGGGTTTAGGTTTTTTGTTTTAGGTTTTAGGTTTGGGGTTTACGTTTAAGGTTTAGGATTTAGGAATTAGGGTTTAGGGTAAAGATTTAGGATTTAGGATTTAGGGTGAATAGTTTGGGGAGTATTGTTTTGGGTTAGGGTGTACGATTTTTGTGTTAGGGTTTAGGGGTTATGGTTTATGTTTTTGGATATTGGGTTTAGGGTATTGTGTTAGGTTTTAGGATTGGGGTTTAGGTTTAATTTTCATGATTTAGAATTAGGATTTACGGTTTGGAGTTTAGGGTTTAGGGTATAGTTTTAGGTTTTAGGATTGGGGTTTAGGTTTAATGTTCAGGATTTTGAATTAGGGTTTACGGTTTGGAGTTCAGGGTTTAGGGTTTAGTGTTTATGGTTTAGGGTTTAGGGTTTAGGGATTAGTGTTTATGGTTTCGTGTTTTGTGTGAAGAGTTTAGGGTTAGGGATCCGTCGAAATTTCCAATATAAATTCTTAACAGAAATCCATTGGAAATTTGTCGTCCAAAGTTTTTCATTCTTTCATACACTTACCACTGATGGATTGAGATGAATTTGGACACAAGATATCCCTATGAGTTAGCTTTCAATTAAAATTATTTTCAAGTTGATCTAACAATGCGATCGAAAGTTATGCCAATTTCCGTGAAAACTGTCCAAAGGTATAACAATACCGTCAGAAATTTTGACGGATTTCCAACGGATATACGACGGATAATGGTTTTTTCATAAATTTTAATTTATTTTATAAATTTATTTGTATCTTTAATTTATATATATATATTTATATATAACTTTCAGATGGATTTATGTGTGTCCGTCGAAAAATCGTTTGTAATTTCTCAGGTATTCGTAAACCATCGGAAATCCATATTGATCATTATTTTCCAATGGATATTCGACAGATTGTAATAGTCATAAATCCGTTGCATAATCGTCGGAAATTTTTGACAGATCGCGAGTCTGTAAAAAATTCTTTTGGTTTTGCGATAATTTTCTTGTAGTGTTTGAGGTATAGGGTTTTTGAATTTGTGTTTTTTTGTTCAGGATTTAGTGATTAATGTTTAGGTTTCACAATTTAGGGTTTGGGGTTTAAGAGTTTATTGGTTAGGAGTCATGTATTTGCTTAAGGGTTTAGAAGCTAGGTTTATTGATTAGGGATTTCTGTCTAGGGGTTACAGTTTAGTGTTTTTGGTTTTTTGGTTTATGGTTTAGGGTTTTGGATTTAGGGTTCAGAGTTTAACTTTTGGGATTATGATTTAAAGAGTTTGTGGTTCATATTTTTGGGTTTAGGAATATGATTTAGGGTTGGCGGTTTTGGGTTTTGGGTTTAGGTACTACGAGTTAGTGTTTAGGTAGGATTTTTCTTTGTTTAGTGATTAGGTTTAATGTATAGGGTTTGATGTTTAAGATTTAGGGTTATGGTTCACGATTTAGTGTTTTGTGTGAAGAGTTTAGGGTTTGGGATCCGTCGAAATTTCTGATATAAACTCTTAATAGAAATCCATTGGAAATTTGTCGTCTAAAGTTTTTCATTCTTTCATACACTTACCAATAATGGATTGAGATGAATTTGGACACAAGATATCCCTATGAGTTAGCTTTCAATTAAAATTATTTTCAAGTTGATCTAACAATGTGATTGAAAGTTATGCCAATTTCCGTGAAAACTGTCCAAAGGTATAACAATACCGTCAGAAATTTTGACGGATTTCCAACGGATATACGACAAAAATTTATTTTTTTTATAAATTTTAATTTATTCTATAAATTTATTTGTATCTTTAATTTATATATATATTTATATATAAATTTCGGATGGATTTATGTGTGTCCGTCGAAAAATCGTTGGTAATTTCTCAGGTATTCGTAAACCATCAGAAATCCATATTGATAATTAATTTCCAATGGATATTCGACAGATTGTAATAGTGATAAATCCGTTGCATAATCGTCGGATATTTCCGACAGATCGCGAGTCTGTCAGAAATTATGTTGGTTTTGCTATAATTTTCATGTAGTGTTTGAGGTATAGGGTTTTTGAATTTGTGTTTTTTTGTTCAGGATTTACTGTTTAATGTTTCGGTTTCACAATTTGGGGTTTGGGGCTTATGAGTTTATTGGTTAGGAGTCATGTTTTTGGTTTAGGGTTTAGAAGTTAGGTTTATTGATTAGGGATTTCTGTCTAGGGTTTACAGTTTAGTGTTTTTGGTTTTTTGGTTTATGGTTTTGGGTTTTGGATTTAGGGTTCAGATTTTAACTTTAAATTTAGGGTTTTTGGTTTTTAAGTTTAGGGTTTAGGATTTAGGATTTATAGTTTATGGTTTTGGGTATTGGTTTTAGGGTTTAGTTTTAGGTTTTAGGTTTGGGGTTTAGGTTTAAGGTTTAGGATTTAGGAATTAGGGTTTAGGGTAAAGATTTAGGATTTAGGATTTAGGATGAACAGTTCAGGGAATATGGTTTTGGGTTAGGGTGTACGATTTTTGTGTTAGGGTTTAGGGGTTATGGTTTATGTTTTTGGATATTGGGTTTAGGGTATTGTGTTAGGTTTTAGGATTGGGGTTTACGTTTAATTTTCATGATTTAGAATTAGGGTTTACGGTTTGGAGTTTAGGGTTTAGGGTATAGACTTAGGTTTTAGGATTGGGGTTTAGGTTTAATGTTCAGGATTTACAATTAGGGTTTACGGTTTGGAGTTCAGGGTTTAGGTTTTAGGGTTTAAAGTTTAAGAAATAGATTTTAGAGTTTGTGGCTTTAGGGATATGATTTGGGTTTTCAGATTTGGGGTTTAAGGTTAAGGGTTTAGGGAGTATGGTCTAATGTTTAATGATAGGTTTCAGGTTTAGGTTTATGGGTTAGGATTTAGGATTTAGGATTTAGGGTTTGAGATTTACGGTTTAGGGTTTAGGTTTAATGGTGTAGGAATTAGAGTTTTGGGTTTAGGATTTAGGGATTAGGATTTAAAGAGTTTGTGGTTCATATTTTTGGGTTTAGGAATATGATTTAGGGTTGGCGGTTTTGGGTTTTGGGTTTAGGTAGTACGAGTTAGTGTTTAGGTAGGATTTTTCTTTTTTTAGTGATTAGGTTTAATGTATAGGGTTTGATGTTTAAGATTTAGGGTTATGGTTCACGATTTAGTGTTTTGTGTGAAGAGTTTAGGGTTAGGGATCCGTCGAAATTTCCGATATAAACTCTTAACAGAAATCCATTGGAAATTTGTCGTCTAAAGTTTTTCATTCTTTCATACACTTACCACTGATGGATTGAGATGAATTTCGACACAAGATATCCCTATGAGTTAGCTTTCAATTAAAATTATTTTCAACTTGATCTAACAATGTGATCGAAAGTTATGCCAATTTCCGTGAAAACTGTCCAAAGGTATTACAATACCGTCAGAAATTTTGACGGATTTCCAACGGATGTACGACAAAAATTGATTTTTTTTAGATTTAGGGTGAACAGTTTGGGGAGTATGGTTTTGGGTTAGGGTGTACGATTTTTGTGTTAGCGTTGAGGGGTTATGGTTTATGTTTTTGGATATTGGGTTTAGGGTATTGTGTTAGGTTTTCGGATTGTGCTTTAGGTTTAATTTTCATGATTTAGAATTAGGGTTTACGGTTTGGAGTTTTGGGTTTAGGGTATAGTTTTAGGTTTTAGGATTGGTGTTTAGGTTTACTGTTCAGGATTTAGAATTAGGGTTTACGGTTTGGAGTTTAGAGTTTAGGGTTTATGGTTTAAAGTTTAAGAAATAGGTTTTAGAGTTTGTGGCTTTAGGGATATGATTTGGGTTTTGAGATTTGGGGTTTAAGGTTAAGGGTTTAGGGAGTATGGTCTAATGTTTAATGATAGGTTTTAGGTTTAGGTTTATAGTTTAGGATTTAGGATTTAGGGTTTGAGATTTACAGTTTAGGGTTTAGGATTAATGGTTTAGGAATTAGAATTTTGGGTTTAAGGTTTAGGGATTAGGATTTAAAGAGTTTGTGGTTCATTTTTTTGGGTTTAGGAATATGATTTTGGGTTGGCGGTTTTGGGTTTTGGGTTTAGGTAGTACGAGTTAGTGTTTAGGTAGGATTTTTCTTTGTTTAGTGATTAGGTTTAATGTATAGGGTTTGATGTTTAAGATTTAGGGTTATGGTTCACGATTTAGTGTTTTGTGTGAAGAGTTTAGGGTTAGGGATCCGTCGAAATTTCCGATATAAATTCTTAACAGAAATCCATTGGAAATTTGTCGTCCAAAGTTTTTCATTCTTTCATACACTTACCACTGATGGATTGAGATGAATTTGGACACAAGATATCCCTATGAGTTAGCTTTCAATTAAAATTATTTTCAAGTTGATCTAACAATGCGATCGAAAGTTATGCCAATTTCCGTGAAAACTGTCCAAAGGTATAACAATACCGTCAGAAATTTTGACGGATTTCCAACGGATATACGACAAAAAATTATTTTTTTATAAATTTTAATTAATTTTATAAATTTATTTGTATCTTTAATCTATATACATATTTATATATAAATTTCCGATGGATTTATGTGTGTCCATCAAAAAATCGTTTGTAATTTCTCAGGTATTAGTAAACCATCGGAAATCCATATTGATCATTAATTTCCAATGGATATTCGACAGATTGTAATAGTGGTAAATCCGTTGCATAATCGTCGAAAATTTCCGACAGATCGCGAGTCTGTCAGAAATTATGTTGGTTTTGCTATAATTTTCATGTAGTGTTTAAGGTATAGGGTTTTTGAATTTGTGTTTTTTTGTTCAGGATTTACTGTTTAATGTTTAGGTTTCACAATTTGGGGTTTGGGGTTTAAGAGTTTATTGGTTAGGAGTCATGTATTTGGTTAAGGGTTTAGAAGCTAGGTTTATTGATTAGGGATTTCTGTCTAGGGTTTACAGTTTAGTGTTTTTGGTTTTTTGGTTTATGGTTTAGGGTTTTGGATTTAGGGTTCAGAGTTTAAGTTTAAATTTAGGGTTTTTGGTTTTTAAGTTTAGGGTTTAGGATTTAGGATTTATGGTTTATGGTTTTGGGTATTGGGTTTAGGTTTTTTGTTTTAGGTTTTAGGTTTGGGGTTTACGTTTAAGGTTTAGGATTTAGGAATTAGGGTTTAGGGTAAAGATTTAGGATTTAGGATTTAGGGTGAATAGTTTGGGGAGTATTGTTTTGGGTTAGGGTGTACGATTTTTGTGTTAGGGTTTAGGGGTTATGGTTTATGTTTTTGGATATTGGGTTTAGGGTATTGTGTTAGGTTTTAGGATTGGGGTTTAGGTTTAATTTTCATGATTTAGAATTAGGATTTACGGTTTGGAGTTTATGGTTTAGGGTATAGTTTTAGGTTTTAGGATTGGGGTTTAGGTTTAATGTTCAGGATTTTGAATTAGGGTTTACGGTTTGGAGTTCAGGGTTTAGGGTTTAGTGTTTATGGTTTAGGGTTTAGGGTTTAGGGATTAGGGTTTAGGGATTAGTGTTTATGGTTTAGTGTTTTGTGTGAAGAGTTTAGGGTTAGGGATCCGTCGAAATTTCCAATATAAATTCTTAACAGAAATCCATTGGAAATTTGTCGTCCAAAGTTTTTCATTCTTTCATACACTTACCACTGATGGATTGAGATGAATTTGGACACAAGATATCCCTATGAGTTAGCTTTCAATTAAAATTATTTTCAAGGTTATCTAACAATGCGATCGAAAGTTATGCCAATTTCCGTGAAAACTGTCCAAAGGTATAACAATACCGTCAGAAATTTTGACGGATTTCCAACGGATATACGACAAAAAATTATTTTTTTATAAATTTTAATTAATTTTATAAATTTATTTGTATCTTTAATCTATATACATATTTATATATAAATTTCCGATGGATTTATGTGTGTCCATCAAAAAATCGTTTGTAATTTCTCAGGTATTAGTAAACCATCGGAAATCCATATTGATCATTAATTTCCAATGGATATTCGACAGATTGTAATAGTGGTAAATCCGTTGCATAATCGTCGAAAATTTCCGACAGATCGCGAGTCTGTCAGAAATTATGTTGGTTTTGCTATAATTTTCATGTAGTGTTTAAGGTATAGGGTTTTTGAATTTGTGTTTTTTTGTTCAGGATTTACTGTTTAATGTTTAGGTTTCACAATTTGGGGTTTGGGGTTTAAGAGTTTATTGGTTAGGAGTCATGTATTTGGTTAAGGGTTTAGAAGCTAGGTTTATTGATTAGGGATTTCTGTCTAGGGTTTACAGTTTAGTGTTTTTGGTTTTTTGGTTTATGGTTTAGGGTTTTGGATTTAGGGTTCAGAGTTTAAGTTTAAATTTAGGGTTTTTGGTTTTTAAGTTTAGGGTTTAGGATTTAGGATTTATGGTTTATGGTTTTGGGTATTGGGTTTAGGTTTTTTGTTTTAGGTTTTAGGTTTGGGGTTTACGTTTAAGGTTTAGGATTTAGGAATTAGGGTTTAGGGTAAAGATTTAGGATTTAGGATTTAGGGTGAATAGTTTGGGGAGTATTGTTTTGGGTTAGGGTGTACGATTTTTGTGTTAGGGTTTAGGGGTTATGGTTTATGTTTTTGGATATTGGGTTTAGGGTATTGTGTTAGGTTTTAGGATTGGGGTTTAGGTTTAATTTTCATGATTTAGAATTAGGATTTACGGTTTGGAGTTTAGGGTTTAGGGTATAGTTTTAGGTTTTAGGATTGGGGTTTAGGTTTAATGTTCAGGATTTTGAATTAGGGTTTACGGTTTGGAGTTCAGGGTTTAGGGTTTAGTGTTTATGGTTTAGGGTTTAGGGTTTAGGGATTAGGGTTTAGGGATTAGTGTTTATGGTTTAGTGTTTTGTGTGAAGAGTTTAGGGTTAGGGATCCGTCGAAATTTCCAATATAAATTCTTAACAGAAATCCATTGGAAATTTGTCGTCCAAAGTTTTTCATTCTTTCATACACTTACCACTGATGGATTGAGATGAATTTGGACACAAGATATCCCTATGAGTTAGCTTTCAATTAAAATTATTTTCAAGTTGATCTAACAATGCGATCGAAAGTTATGCCAATTTCCGTGAAAACTGTCCAAAGGTATAACAATACCGTCAGAAATTTTGACGGATTTCCAACGGATATACGACGGATAATGGTTTTTTCATAAATTTTAATTTATTTTATAAATTTATTTGTATCTTTAATTTATATATATATATTTATATATAAATTTCAGATGGATTTATGTGTGTCCGTCGAAAAATCGTTTGTAATTTCTCAGGTATTCGTAAACCATCGGAAATCCATATTGATCATTATTTTCCAATGGATATTCGACAGATTGTAATAGTCATAAATCCGTTGCATAATCGTCGGAAATTTTCGACAGATCGCGAGTCTGTAAAAAATTCTTTTGGTTTTGCGATAATTTTCTTGTAGTGTTTGAGGTATAGGGTTTTTGAATTTGTGTTTTTTTGTTCAGGATTTAGTGATTAATGTTTAGGTTTCACAATTTAGGGTTTGGGGTTTAATAGTTTATTGGTTAGGAGTCATGTTTTTGGTTTAGGGTTTAGAAGTTAGGTTTATTGATTAGGGATTTCTGTCTTGGGTTTACTGTTTAGGGTTTAGGATTTAAAGAGTTTGTGGTTCAAATTTTTGGGTTAATGAATATGATTTAGGGTTAGCGGTTTTGGGTTTTGTGTTTAGGTAGGATTTTTCTTTGTTTAGTGTTTAGGTTTAATGTATAGTGTTTGATGTTTAAGATTTAGGGTTATGGTTCACGATTTAGGGTTTGTGTCAAGAGTTTAGGGTTAGGGATCCTTCGAAATTTCCGATATAAACTCTTAACAGAAATCCATTGGAAATTTGTCGTCTAAAGTTTTTCATTCTTTCATACACTTACCACTGATGGATTAAGATGAATTTGGACACAAGATATCCCTATGAGTTAGCTTTCAATTAAAATTATTTTCATGTTGATCTAACAGTGCGATCGAAAGTTATGCCAATTTCCGTGAAAACAGTCATAAGGTATAACAATCTGATGGATTTCCTACGGATCTCCGATGGATAAAGTTTTTCTATTAATTTAAATTTAGTTTTTAAATTTTATTTGTATGTTTAAGATATATATATATAGATATGTATACATAAATATTCGATGGATTTACATTTGTCTGTCAGAAAACCATCCGTAATTACTCAGGTATTCGTAAACCATCAGAAATCCATATTCATCTTTAATTTCCAACGGATATCCGATGATTTATCTTTCATTTAAATGTATATTGTAATCGATCTAATGGTGCGATAAAAAATTATGCCAATTTTCGTGAAAATAGTCCACATGTATACTAGTTCCGTCAAAAATTTCCAATGGATTTCAATGGATTTAGGATTTAGATTTAGGTTTTAGGTTTAGGGTTTAGGTTTAAGATTTAGGATTTTGGAATTAGGGTTTAAGGTTTGGACTTTAGGGTATAGGGTTTTGGGTTGAAGGTTTAGGGAGTATGTTTTCGGGTTTAGGGTGTAGGGTTTAGGGTTTAAAATTTAGGTAGTATGGTTTAGGGTTTCGGGTGTATGGTTTTTTTTTTTGGTTTTAGGATATAGGGTTTTGGTTTTAGGGTTTAGGATATAGGGTTTAGGATTTTAATGTTTTATTTTAGGTTTTAGGTTTATGTTTAACGTTTACGAATTACGATTTAGGATTTAGGGTTTGAGGTTTACGGTTTAGGATTAATGGTTTAGGAATTAAAATTTATGGTTTAGGGTTTAGGATTTAGAGCGTATGTGGTTGAAAGTTTAGGGTTAGGGATACGATTTAAGGTTAGCGGTTTAGGGTTTCAGGTTTAGGGAGTATGATTTAGTGTTTAGGGAGTGTTTTTCTTTGTTTAGGGTTTCGATTTAATGTTTAAGGATTAGGTTTTAGGGTTTAGGGTTTACGGTTATGTGTTTAAGATTTAAGGATAGGGATTCAGGATTTAGAGTTTTGTGTTAAGTTTTATGGTTGAGAGAGTATTATTTATGATTTAGGGTTAGGAATCTGTCGAAATTTTCGATATAAACTCTTAACAAAAATCCATTGCAAATTCATTCTTTGAAACACTTACACTGATGGATTGAGATTAATTTGGACACAAGATATCCCTATGAGTTAGCTTTCATTTAATTTAATTTTCAAGTCGTTCTAACGGTGCGATCAAAAGTTATGCCAATTTCTATGAAAACAATCCAAAGGTATACCAATACCATCAGAAATTTTGGCCGATGTCCAATGGATATACGATTTATTTTATAAATTTATTTGTATCTTTAATTTATATATATATATATATATATATTATATATATATTTCTGATGGATTTATGTGTGTCCGTCGGAAAATCGTTGGTAATTTCTCAGGTATTCATCGTTAATTTATAACGGATATCCGACATATTGTAATAGTCATAACTCCATCGTATAATCGTCGAATTCGTCGACAGCTTGTGTGTCTGTCGGAAATTTCGTCGGTTTTGCGGTAGTTTTCCTGTAGTGTTTCGGGTTTAGGGTTTTATCGTTCAGGATTTAGAGTGTAGGGTTTAGATTTGGGGTTTGGGGTTTAAGAGTTTATGGTTTTAGGATTCATGTTTTGGGTTTAGGGTTTAGAAGTTAGGTTTATTGATTAGGGAGTATTGTCTAGGTTTTACAGTTTAGTGATTTGGTTTAATGATTTAGGATTTTAGGTTTAGTTTTTGTGGTTTATGGTTTAGGGTTTTGGGTTTAGGGTTTAGAGTTTAGTTTTAGATTTTAAGTTTATGGTTTATGGTTTTGGGTATTGGGTTTAGGGTTAAGATTTAGGGTGAACAGTTTGGGGAGTATGGTTTTGGGTTTGGGCGTATGGTTTTTGTGTTAGGGTTTAGGGGTTATGGTTTATGTTTTTGGGTATTGGCTTTAGGGTATAGTTTTAAGTTTTAGGTTTGGGTTTAAGGTTTAATGTTTAAGATTAGAATTAGGGTTTACAATTTGGAGTTCAGGGTTTAGGGTTTAGGGTTTAAAGTTTAAGAAACAGGTTTTAGAGTTTGTGGCTTTAAGGATATGATTTAGGTTTTGAGATTTGGGGTTTAGGGTTAAGGGTTTAGGGAGTATGGTTTCGGGTTTAGGGTTTAGGTTTTTGGGTATCGGGTTTAGGGGTTATGGTTTATGGTTTATGGTTTATGTTTTTGGGTATTGGGTTTAGTGTATAGTTTTAAGTTTTAGGTTTGGGTTTTAGGTTTAATGTTTAGGATTAGAATTAGGGTTTACAATTTGGAGTTCAGGGTTTAGGGTTTAGGGTTTAAAGTTTAAGAAATAGGTTTTAGAGTTTGTGGCTTTAAGGATATGATTTAGGTTTTGAGATTTGGGGTTTAGGGTTAAGGGTTTAGGGAGTATGGTTTCGGGTTTAGGGTTTAAAGTTTAGGTAGTAAGATGTCGGGTTTTGGGTGTAAGATATCCCTATGAGTTAGCTATCATTTAAAAATTATTTTGAAGTCGATCTAACGTTGTGATTGAAAATTATGCCAAATTCTGGGAAAGCAGTCCAAATGTGTACCAATACCGTCAGAATTTTCAGACAGATATCCGACGGATAAAGGTTTTTTATAAATTTTAATTTATTTTATAAATTTTAATTATATCTTTAATTTATATATATATATATATGTATATATAAATTTCAGATGGATTTATGTGTCTCTGTCGGAAAACCGTCGGTAATTACTCAGGTATTCGTAAACCATCGGATATCCATATTCTAAGTCATAAATCCTTCGCATAACCATCAGAAATTTCTAATAGATTGTATATCCGTCGGAAATTCCGTCGTTCAAGATTTAGAGTTTAGGGTTTAGGTTTCACGATTTGCGTTTTGGGGTTTAAGAATTGATGGTTTAGGAGTCGTATTTTTGGTTTAGGGTTTAGAAGTTAGGTTTATTGATTAGGGAGTACTGTCTAGGGTTTACAGTTTAGTGTTTAGGGTTTATGATTTAGGAATTTGGGTTTAGGGTTGGTGGTTTATGGTTTTGGGTTTTGGGTTTAGGGTTTTGAGTTTTGCGTTTAGCTTTAGATTTTAAGTTTAGGGTTTAGAATTTAGGAATTAGGGTTTAGGATTAGGAGTTTTTGGTTCAGGGTTATGATTAGGAGTTAGGGTGAACGGTTTGGGGAGAATGGTTTTGGGTTTTGGTGTACGGTTTTTGTGTTAGGGTTTAGGGGTTATGGTTTATGGTTTTTGGTTTTGGGTTTATGGTTTCGTTTTAGGTTTTAGGTTTATGGTTTAGATTTAAGGTTTAGGATTTAGGAATTAGGGATTAGGATTAGGGTTTAGGTATAAGGTTTAGGATTTAGTAATATGGGTTTAGGGTTCTGAGTTTAGGGTTTAGGGTTTAGGTATAAGGTTTAGGAATTAGGAATTAGGTTTTAGAGTTTGTGGTTTTGGGTTTAGGGTTTAGGGATATGACTTAGGTTTTCTATTTTGGGTTTAGAGTTAAGGGTTTAGAGTTGAAGGTTTAGGGAGTGTGGTTTTGGGTTTAGGATGTAGGGTTTAGGGTGTAGGAGTTATGGTGTAGGGTTTGGGGTTTAGGGTTTTACAGTTTAGTGTTTAGGGTTTATGATTTAGGCTATTGGGTTTAGGGGTTTTGGTTTACGGTTTTTGTTTTTGGGGTTAGGGCTTAGAGTTTAAATTTAGATTTTAAGTTTAGGGTTTAGGTTAAGGGATTATGATTTAGTTAATAGGGAGTATATTTCTTTGTTTAGGGTTGACATTTAATGTTTAGGGGTTAGGGTTTAGAGTTTAAGGTTTTGGGTTTAGGGTTTAGTGTTTAGGGTTTATGATTTAGGTTTTTGGGTTTTTGGATTTAGGGGTTGTGGTTTATGGTTTTGGATTTTTTGGGTTTAGGGTTTAGAGTTTTACTTTATATTTTAAGTTTCGGGTTTGCGTTTAACGTTTAGGATTTAGGAATTGGGCTTAGGGTTTGAAGTTTAGGGTTTAATGTTAAGATTTAGGATTTAGGGTGAACAGTTTGGGAAGTATGGTTTTGGGTTTTGGCATACGGTTTTTGTGTTAGTGTTTAGGGATTATGGTTTATGGTTTTGGGTATAGGGTTTAGGGTTTAGGATTATGATTAGAAGTTAGGGTGAACGGTTTGGGGAGAATGGTTTTGGGTTTTGGTGTACGGTTTTTGTGTTAGGGTTTTGGGGTTATGGTTTATTGTTTTGGGTTTTGGGTTTAGGGTTTCATTTTAGGATTTAGGTTTATGGTTTAGGTTTAAGGTTTAGGATTTAGGAATTAGGGTTAACGGTTGGGAGTTTAGGGTTCAGGGTTTAAGATTTAAAGGTAATGAATTAGATTTTAGAGTTTGTGGTTTAGGGATATGATTTAGGTTTTTGATTTTGGGTTTTGGGTTTTTGCTTTAGGGTTTAGTTTTAGGTTTTAGGTTTAGGGTTTAGGTATAAGGTTTAGGATTTTAGTAATATGGGTTTAGGGTATAAATTTAGAATTTAGAGTGAACAGTTTGGGGAGTATTGTTTTGGGTTTTTGCATAAGGTTTTTGTGTTAGGCTTTAGGGGTTATGGTTTATGGTTTTGGGTACTGGGTTTAGGGTTTAGTTTTAGGTTTTTGGTTTGGGGTTTAGGTTTAAGGTTTAGGATTTAGGAAGTAGGGTTTAGGATTTAGGAATTAGGGTTTAGGGTTTGGAGTATAGGGTTTTGTTTTTAAAGTTTAAGAAATATCTGTTAGAGTTTGTGGGTTTAGGGATATTATATAGGTTTTGAGATTTAGGGTTTAGGGTAATGGTTTGGGGAGTATGATTTTGGGTTTAGGGAGTAGGATTTAGGGTTAGGGATTTGATTTAGGGTTAGCGGTTTAGGGTTTTGGGTTTAGGGAATATGGTTTAGTGTTTATGGAGTATTTGTCTATGTTTTGTGTTTAGGTTTAATGTATAGGGATTAAGGTTTAGGGTTTTATGTTTAAGGTTTATGGTTAGGGATTCAGGATTTAGTGTTTTGTGTGAAGAGTTTAGTGTTGACGGAGTATTGTTTAGGATTTAGGGTTAGGGATCTGTCAGAATTTTCGATATAAACTCTTAACGGAAATCCGTTGGAAATTTTTTGTCTGAAGTTTTCCTTTCTTTCAAACACCTACCACTAATGGATCAAGATGAATTTTGGATACAAGATATCCCTATGATTTAGTTTTCATTGAAACTTATTTTGTAGTCGATATAACAGTGCCATAAAATATTATGCTAATTTTCGTGTTCAAGGATTTAGGAATTAGGGTTTACGGTTTGGAGTTTAGTGTTCAGGGTTTAAGATTTAAAGGTAATGAATTAGATTTTAGAGTTTGTGGTTTAGGGTTATGATTTAGGTTTTTGATTTTGGGTTTTGGGTTTTTGCTTTAGGGTTTAGTTTTAGGTTTTAGGTTTAGGGTTTAGGTATAAGGTTTAGGATTTAGTAATATGGGTTTAGGGTTTGGAGTTTAGGGTTTAGGGTTTAGGTATAAGGTTTAGGAATTAGGAATTAGGTTTTAGAGTTTGTGGTTTCGGGTTTAGGGTTTAGGGATATGACTTAGATTTTCTATTTTGGGTTTAGAGTTAAGGGTTTAGGGTTGAAGGTTTAGGGTTGAAGGTTTAGGGAGTAGGTATAAAGTTTAGAAATTACAAATTAGGTTTTAGAGTTTGTGGTTTCGGGTTAATGGTTTAGGGATATGACTTAGGTTTTCTATTTTGGGTTAAGAGTTGAAGGTTTAGGGAGTATGGTTTTGGGTTTAGGATGTAGGGTTTAGGATGTAGGGTTTAGGATGTAGGAGTTATGCTTTAGGGTTTAGGGTTTAGGGTTTACAGTTTAGTGTTTAGGGTTTATGATTTAGGCTATTGGGTTTAGGGGTTTTGGTTTACGGTTTTGGTTTTTGGGGTTAAGGCTTAGAGTTTAAATTTAGATTTCAAGTTTAAGGTTTAGGTTTAGGGATTATGATTTAGTTAATAGGGAGTATTTTTCTCTGTTTAGGGTTTAGTGTTTAGGGTTTATGATTTAGGTTTTTGGGTTTTTGGGATTAGGGGTTGTGGTTTATGGTTTTGGATTTTTTGGGTTTAGGGTTTAGAGTTTTACTTTATATTTTAAGTTTCGGGTTTGCGGTTAACGTTTAGGATTTAGGAATTGGGCTTAGGGTTTGAAGTTTAGGGTTTAGTGTTAAGATTTAGGATTTAGGGTGAACAGTTTGGGAAGTATGGTTTTAGGTTTTGGCATACGGTTTTTGTGTTAGTGTTTAGGGATTATGGTTTATGGTTTTGGGTATAGGGTTTAGGGTTTAGGGTTTCGGTTTGGAGTCTAGGTTTAAGTTTTAAGATTTAGGAATTACGGTTTAGTTTTTGGAGATTAGTGTTTAGGGTTAGGATTTAAAATTTAGGGTGAATGGCTTGGGGAGTATTGTTTAGGATTTGGGTGTACGGTTTTTGTGTTATGGTTTAGGGGTTATGGTTAACAGTTATGGGTTATGGGTTTTGGGTTTTTTCTTTAGGTTTTAGGTTTAGGGTTTAGATTTTAGGATTTAGGTTTTAGGGTTTAAAGTTTAGGGTTTTGGGTTTTGGGGTTTGAGTTTTGAGTTTAGCTTTTGATTTTAAGATTAGGGTTTAGAATTTAGGAATTAGGGTTTACGGTTAGGAGTTATGGGTTCAAGATCATGATTAGAAGTTAGGGTGAACGGTTTGGGGAGAATGGTTTTGGGTTTTGTTGTACGGTTTTTGTGCTAGGGTTTAGGGGTTATGGTTTATTGTTTTGGGTTTTGGGTTTAGGGTTCAATTTTAGGTTTTAGGGTTATGGTTTAGGTTTGAGGTTTAGGATTTAGGTTTTAGGTTTAGGGTTTAGGTATAAGGTTTAGGATTTAGTAATATAGGTTTAGGGTTTAGATTTAGGATTTAGAGTGAACAGTTTAGGGATTATGGTTTTGGGTTTTGGCATAATGTTTTTGTGTTAGGCTTTAGGGGTTATGGTTTATGGTTTATGGTTTTGGGTACTGGGTTTAGGGTTTTGTTTTAGGTTTTAGGTTTAGGGTTTAGGTATAAGGTTTAGGATTTAGTAATATGGGTTTAGGGTTTAGAGTTTAGGATTTAGTGTTTAGGCATAAGGTTTAGGAATTAGGAATTAGTTTTGGGTTTGGAGTTTAAGGTTTAGGATTAGGTTTAAGGTTTAGGATTTAGGAATTAAGGTTTAGGGTTTGGAGTTTTGTATTTAGGGTTTAGATTTAGGATTTAGTGTGAACAGTTTGGGGAGTATGGTTTTGGATTTTGGCATAAGGTTTTTGTGCTAGGCTTTAGGGGTTAGGGTTTATGGTTTTGCGTACTGGGTTTAGGGTTTAGTTTTATTTTTTAGGTTTGTGGTTTAGGTTTAAGGTTTAGGATTTAGGAATTAGGGTTTAGGATTTAGGAATTAGGGTTTAGGGTTGGGAGTATAGGGTTTAGGTTTTAAAGTTTAAGAAATAGGTGTTAGAGTTTGTGGGTTTAGAGATATTATATAGGTTTTGAGATTTAGGGTTTAGGGTAATGGTTTAGGGTGTATGATTTCGGGTTTAGGGAGTAGGGTTTAGCGTTAGGGATTTGATTTAGGTTAGCAGTTTTGGGTTTTGGGTTTAGGGATTAGGGTTTAGAGTTTAAGGTTTTGGGTTTAGGGTTTAGTGTTTAGGGTTTAGAGTTTAAGGTTTTGGGTTTATGATTTAGGTTTTTTGGTTTATGATTTAGGATTTTGGGTTTAGGGGTTGTGGTTTATGGTTTTGGGTTTTTGGATTTAGGGTTTAGAGTTTAACTTTATATTTTAAGTTTCGAGTTTGGGTTTAACGTTTAGGATTTAGAAATTATGGCTTAGGGTTTGGAGTTTAGGGTTAAGTGTTAAGATGTAGGATTTAGGGTGAACAGTTTTGGGAGTATGGTTTTGGATTTTGGCGTACAGTTTTTTTGTTAGTGTTTAGGGATTATGGTTTATGGTTTTGGGTATTGGGTTTAGGATTTTGGTTTGGAGGCTAGGTTTAAGTTTTAAGATTTAGGAATTAGGGTTTAGTTTTAGGGTTAGGATTTAGAATTTAGGGTGAACGGCATGGGGAGTATTGTTTCAGGTTTTGGTGTACGGTTTTTGTATTATAGTTTAGGGGTTATAGTTTATAGTTATGGGTTATGGGTTTTGGGTTTTTGGTTTAGGGTTTATTTTTAGGTTTTAGGTTTAGAGTTTAGATTTTACGGTTTGAAGTTTAGGGTTTTGGGTGTAGGGTTTTGAGTTTTGAGTTTAGCTTTAGATTTCAAGTTTAGGGTTTAGAATTTAGGAATTAAGGTGTACAGTTAGGAGTTTTGGGTTCAGGGTTATGATTAGGAGTTAGGGTGAACTGTTTGAGGAGTATGGTTTTGGGTTTTGGTGTACGGTTTTTGTGTTGGGTTTAGGGGTTATGGTTTATTGTTTTGGGTTTTGGGTTTAGGGTTTCATTTTAGGTTTTAGGTTTATGGTTTATGTGTGAGGTTTAGGATATAGGAATTAGGGTTTACGGTTTGGAGTTTAGGGTTAGGGTTGAAGATTTAAAGGTAATGAATTAGATTTTAGAGTTTGTGGTTTAGGGATATTATTTAGGTTTTTGATTTTGGGTTTTGGTTTTTTGCTTTAGGGTTTAGTTTTAGGTTTTACGTTTAGGGTTTAGGTATAAGGTTTAGGATTTAGTAATATGGTTTTAGGGTTTAGGTTTAGGAATTAAGAATTAGGTTTTAGTGTTTGTGGTTTCAGGTTTAGGGTTTAGGGATATGACTTAGATTTTCTATTTTGGGTTTAGAGTTAAGGGTTTAGGGTTGAAGGTTTATGGTTGAAGGTTTAGGGAGTATGGTTTTGGGTTTAGGATGTAGGTTTTAGGGTGTAGGAGTTATGGTTCAGGGGTTAGGGTTTCTAGTTTAGTGTTTATGTTTTATGATTTAGGCTTTTGGGTTTTCGGTGTTGTGGTTTTTGGTTTTGGTTTTGGTTTTAGGATTTAGAGTTTAACTTTAGATTTTAAGTGTCGGGTTTAGGTTTAAGGTTTAGGATTTAGGAATTAAGGTTTAGGGTTTGGAGTTTTGCGTTTAGGGTTTAGATTTAGGATTTAGAGTGAACAGTTTGGGGAGAATGGTTTTGGGTTTTGGCATAAGGTTTTTGTGTTAGGCTTTAGGGGTTATGGTTTATCGTTTTGGGTACTGGGTTTAGAGTTTAGTTTTAGGTTTTAGGTTTGGGGTTTAGGTTTAAGGTTTAGGATTTAGGAATTAGGGTTTAGGATTTAGGAATTAGGGTTTAGGGTTTGGAGTATAGGGTTTAGGTTTTAAAGTTTAAGAAATAGGTGTTAGAGTTTGTGGGTTTATGGATATTATATAGGTTTTTAGATTTAGGGTTTAGCGTAATGGTTTAGGGAGTATGATTTCGGGTTTAGGGAGTAGGGTTTAGGGTTAGGGATTTGATTTAGGTTAGCGGTTTAGGGTTTAGAGAGTAGGGTTTAGGGTTAGGGATTTGATTTAGGTTAGCGTTTTAGGGTTTTGGGTTTAGGGATTAGGGTATAGAGTTTATGGTTTTGGGTTTAGGGTTTAGTATTTAGGGTTTATAGTTTAGTGTTTAGGGTGTAGTCTTTAGGGTTTACAGTTTAGTGTTTAGGATTTATGATTTAGGCTTTTGGGTTTAGGGCTTAGAGTTTAAATTTAGATTTTAAGTTTAGGGTTTAGTGTTAGGATTATGATTTAGTGTTTAGGGAGTTTTTTTCTTTGTTTAGGATTGAGATTTAAAGTTTACCGATTAGGGTTTAGAGTTTAAGGTTTTGGGTTTGGGGTTTAGAGTTTTGGGTTTAGGGTTTATGATTTAGGTTTTTGGGTTTAGGGGCTGTGGTTTATGGTTTTCGGTTTTTGGGTTTAGGGTTTAGAGTTTAACTTTATATTTTAAGTTTCGGGTTTGGGTTTAACGTTTAGGATTTAGGAACTATGGCTTAGAGTTTTGAGTTTAGGGTTTAGTGTTAGGATTTAGGATTTAGGGTGAACAGTTTGGGGAGTACGGTTATGGATTTTGGCGTACCGTTTTTGTGTTAGTTTTTAGGGATTATGGTTTATGGTTTTGGGTATTGGGTTTAGGGTTTAGGTTTGGAGGCTAGGTTTAAGTTTTAAGATTTAGGAATTAGGGTTTAGTTTTTGGAGATTAGGGTTTATGGTTAGGATTTAGAATTTAGGGAGAACGGCTTAGGGTTTTTGTGTTATAGTTTAGGGGTTATAGTTTATAATTATAGGTTATGGGTTATGGGTTTTTGGTTTAGGGTTTATTTTTAGGATTTAGGTTTAGGGTTTATATTTTAGGATTTAGATTTTACGGTTTGAAGTTTAGGATTTTGGGTTTAGGGTTTTGAGTTTTGAGTTTAGCTTTAGATTTCAAGTTTAGGGTTTAGAATTTAGGAATTAGGGTGTACGGTTAGGAGTTTTGGGTTCAGGGTTATGATTAGGAGTTAGGGTGAACGGTTTGGGGAGTATGGTTTTGGGTTTTGGTGTACGGTTTATTGTTTTGGGTTTTGTGTTTAGGTTTTCATTTTAGGTTTTAGGTTTATGGTTTAGGTTTAAGGTTTAGGATTTAGTAATATGGGTTTAGGGTTTGGGGTTTAGGATTTAGTGTTTAGGCATATGGTTTAGGAATTAGAAATTAGGTTTTAGTGTTTCTGGTTTCAGGTTTATGGTTTAGGGATATGACTTAGATTTTCTATTTTGGGTTTAGAGTTAAGGGTTTAGGGTTGAAGGTTTATGGTTGAAGGTTTAGGGAGTATGGTTTTGGGTTTAGGATGTAGGGTTTAGGTTGTAGGAGTTATGGTTTAGGGGTTAGGGTTTATAGTTTAGTGTTTATATTTTATGATTTAGGCTTTTGGGTTTTTGTGTTAAGGTTTTTTGTTTTTGGTTTTGGGTGTAGGGTTTAGAGTTTAACTTTAGATTTTAAGTTCCGGGATTAGGTTTAAGGTTTAGGATTTAGGAATTAAGGTTTAGGGTTTGGAGTTTTGCATTCAGGGTTTAGATTTAGGATTTAGTGTGAACAGTTTGGGGAGTATGGTTTTGGGTTTTGGCATAAGGTTTTTGTGTTAGGCTTTAGGGATTAGGGTTTACGGTTTTGGGTACTGGGTTTAGGGTTTAGTTTTATTTTTTAGGTTTGGGGTTTAGGTTTAAGGTTTAGGATTTAGGAATTAGGGTTTAGGATTTAGGAATTAGGGTGTAGGGATGGGAGTATAGGGTTTAGGTTTTAAAGTTTAAGAAATAGGTGTCAGAGTTTGTGGGTTTAGAGATATTATATAGGTTTTGAGATTTAGGGTTTAGGGTAATGGTTTAGGGAGTATGATTTTGGGTTTAGGGAGTAGGGTTTAGCGTTAGGGATGTGATTTAGATTAGCAGTTTTGGGTTTTGGGTTTAGGGATTAGGGTTTAGAGTTTAAGGTTTTGGGTTTAGGGTTTAGTGTTTAGGGTTTAGAGTTTAAGGTTTTGGGTTTATGATTTAGATTTTTTGGTTTATGATTTAGGTTTTTGGGTTTAGGGGTTGTGGTTTATGGTTTTGGGTTTTTGGATTTAGGGTTTAGAGTTTAACTTTATATTTTAAGTTTCAAGTTTGGGTTTAACGTTTAGGATTTAGGAATTAGGGCTTAGGGTTTGAAGTTTAGGGTTTAGTGTTAAGATGTAGGATTTAGGGTGAACAGTTTGGGGAGTATGGTTTTGGATTTTGGCGTACGGTTTTTGTGTTAGGAGTTTTGGGTTCAGGGTTATGATTAGGAGTTAGGGTGAATGGTTTGAGGAGTATGGTTTTGGGTTTTGGTGTACGGTTTTTGTGTTAGGGTTTAGGGGTTATGGTTTATTGTTTTGGGTTTTGGGTTTAGGGTTTCATTTTAGGTTTTAGGTTTATGGTTTAGGTGTGAGGTTTAGGATATAGGAATTAGGGTTTACGGTTTGGAGTTTAGGGTTCAAGGTTGAAGATTTAAAGGTAATGAATTAGATTTTAGAGTTTGTGGTTTAGAGATATGATTTAGGTTTTTGATTTTGTGTTTTGGGTTTTTGCTTTAGGGTTTAGTTTTAGGTTTTAGGTTTAGGGTTTAGGTATAAGGTTTCGGATTTAGTAATATGGGTTTAGGGTTTGGAGTATAGTGTTTAGGTTTTAAAGTTTAAGAAATAGGTGTTAGAGTTTGTGGGTTTAGGGATATTATATAGGTTTTGAGATATAGTGTTTAGGGTAATGGTTTAGGGAGTATGATTTCGGGTTTAGGGAGTAGGGTTTAGGGTTAGGGATTTGATTTAGGTTAGTGTTTTAGGGTTTTGGGTTTAGGGATTAGGGTATAGAGTTTAAGGTTTTGGGTTTAGGGTTTAGTGTTTAGGGTTTATAGTTTAGTGTTTCGGGTTTATGATTTAGGTTTTTTGGTTTAGGGGTTATGGTTTATGGTTTTGGGTTTTTGGAATTAGGGTTTAGAATTTAACTTTATATTTTAAGTTCCGGGTTTGGGTTTAACGTTTAGGATTTAGGAATTAGGGCTTAGGGTTTGGAGTTTAGGGTTTAATGTTAAGATATAGGATTTAGGGTGAACAGTTTGGGGAGTATGGTTTTGGATTTTGGCGTACGGTTTTTGTGTTAGTGCTTAGGGATTATTGTTCATGGTTTTTGGTATTGGGTTTAGGGTTTTGGTTTGGAGGCTAGGTTTAAGTTTTAAGATTTAGGAATTAGGGTTTAGTTTTAGGGTTAGGATTTAGAATTTAGGGTGAACGGCTTGGGGAGTATTGTTTAAGGTTTTGGTGTATGTTTTTTCTGTTATAGTTTAGGGGTTATAGTTTATAGTTATGGGTTATGGGTTTTGGGTTTTGGGTTTAGGGTTTATTTTTAGGTTTTAGGTTTAGGGTTTAGATTTTAGGATTTAGGTTTTACGGTTTGAAGTTTAGTGTTTTGGGTTTAGGGTTTTTAGTTTTGAGTTTAGCTTTAGATTTCAAGTTTAGGGTTTAGAATTTAGGAATTAGGGTGTACAGTTAGGAGTTTTGGGTTCAGGGTTATGATTAGGAGTTAGGGTGAACGGTTTGAGGAGTATGGTTTTGGGTTTTGGTGTACGGTTTTTGTGTTGGGGTTTAGGGGTTATGGTTTATTGTTTTGGGTTTTGGGTTTAGGGTTTCATTTTAGGTTTTAGGTTTATGGTTTAGGTGTAAGGTTTAGGATATAGGAATTAGGGTTTATGGTTTGGAGTTTAGGGTTCAGGGTTGAAGATTTAAAGGTAATGAATTAGATTTTAGAGTTTGTGGTTTAGGGATATGATTAAGGTTTTTGATTTTGGGTTTTGGGTTTTTGCTTTAGGGTTTAGTTTTAGGTTTTAGGTTTAGGGTTTAGGTATAAGGTTTAGGATTT
Source organism: Cardamine chenopodiifolia (assembly GCA_963922655.1). NCBI lineage: Eukaryota > Viridiplantae > Streptophyta > Magnoliopsida > Brassicales > Brassicaceae > Cardamine > Cardamine chenopodiifolia. The sequence continues at coordinate 12,926,021 of OZ000481.1, read as the reverse complement.
AGTAATATGGTTTGAGGGTTTGGAGTTTAGGGTTTAGTGTTTAGGTTTAGGAATTAAGAATTAGGTTTTAGTGTTTGTGGTTTCAGGTTTAGGGTTTAGGGATATGACTTAGATTTTCTATTTTGGATTTAGAGTTAAGGGTTTAGGGTTGAAGGTTTATGGTTGAAGGTTTAGGGAGTATGGTTTTGGGTTTAGGATGTAGGTTTTTGGGTGTAGGAGTTATGGTTTAGGGGTTAAGGTTTATAGTTTAGTGTTTATGTTTTATGATTTAGGCTTTTGGGTTTTGGTGTTGTGGTTTTTGGTTTTTGGTTTTGGGTTTAGAGTTTAGAGTTTAACTTTAGATTTTAAGTGTCGGGTTTAGGTTTAAGGTTTAGGATTTAGGAATTAAGGTTTAGGGTTTGGAGTTTTGCGTTTAGGGTTTAGATTTAGGATTTAGAGTGAACAGTTTGGGGAGAATGGTTTTTGGTTTTGGCATAAGGTTTTTGTGTTAGGCTTTAGGGGTTATGGTTTATCGTTTTGGGTACTGGGTTTAGAGTTTAGTTTTAGGTTTTAGGTTGGGGGTTTAGGTTTAAGGTTTAGGATTTAGGAATTAGGGTTTAGGATTTAGGAATTAGGGTTTAGGGTTTGGAGTATAGGGTTTAGGTTTTAAAGTTTAAGAAATAGGTGTTAGAGTTTGTGGGTTTATGGATATTATATAGGTTTTTAGATTTAGGGTTTAGCGTAATGGTTTAGGGAGTATGATTTTGGGTTAGGGAGTAGGGTTTAGGGTTAGGGATTTGGTTTAGGTTAGCGGTTTAGGGTTTTGGGTTTAGGGAGTATGGTTTAGTGTTTAGGGAGTATTTGTCTTTGTTTAGGGTTTAGGTTTAATGTATAGGGATTAAGGTTTAGGGATTGATGTTTAAGATTTATGGTTAGGGTTTCATTTTAGGTTTTAGGTTTATGGTTTAGGTTTAGGGTTTAGGATTAAGGAATTAGGGTTTAGGATTAAGGAATTAGGGTTTACGGTTTGGAGTTTAGGGTTCAGGGTTTAAGATTTAAAGGTAATGAATTAGATTTTAGAGTTTGTGGTTTAGGGATATGATTTAGGTTTTTGATTTTGGGTTTTGGGTTTTTCTCTAGGGTTTAGTTTTAGGTTTTGGGTTTTGGGTTTAGGTATATTAGGATTTAGTAATATGGGTTTAGGGTTTAGAGTTTACGGTTTAGGGTTTGGAGTATAGTGTTTAGGTTTGAAAGTTTAAGAAATAGTTGTTAGAGTTTGTGGGTTTAGGGATATTATATAGGTTTTGAGATTTAGGGTTTAGGTAATGGTTTAGGGAGTAGGGTTTAGGGTTAGGGATTTGATTTAGGTTAGCGTTTTAGGGTTTTGGGTTTAGGGATTAGGGTATAGAGTTTAAGGGTTTGGGTTTAGGGTTTAGTGTTTAGGGTTTATAGTTTAGTGTTTAGGGTTTATAGTTTAGTGTTTACGGTTTAGTGTTAGGATTATGATTTAGTGTTTAGGGAGTTTTTTTCTTTGTTTAGGATTGAGATTTAAAGTTTACGGATTAGGGTTTACAGTTTAAGGTTTTGGGTTTAGGGTTTAGTGTTTAGGGTTTAGAGTTTAGTGTTTAGAGTTTAGTGTTTAGGGTTTATGATTTAGGTTTTAGGGTTTAGGGGTTGTGGTTTATGGTTTTCGGTTTTTGGGTTTAGGGTTTAGAGTTTAACTTTATGTTTTAAGTTTCGGGTTTGGGTTTAATGTTTAGGATTTAGGAATTAGGGCTTAGAGTTTTGAGTTTAGGGTTTAGTGTCAGGATTTAGGATTTAGGGTGAACAGTTTGGGGAGTACGGTTTTGGATTTTGGCGTACTGTTTTTGTGCTAGTTTTTAGGGATTATGGTTTATGGTTTTGGGTATTGGGTTTAGGGTTTAGGGTTTAGGGTTTAGGGTTTAAAGTTTAAGAAATAGATTTTAGAGTTTGTGGCTTTAGGGATATGATTTGGGTTTTCAGATTTGGGGTTTAAAGTTAAGGGTTTAGGGAGTATGGTCTAATGTTTAATGATAGGTTTTAGGTTTAGGTTTATGGTTTAGGATTTAGGATTTAGGATTTAGGGTTTGAGATTTACGGTTTAGGGTTTAGGATTAATGGTTTAGGAATTAGAATTTTGGGTTTAGGGTTTAGGGATTAGGATTTAAAGAGTTTGTGGTTCATATTTTTGGGTTTAGGAATATGATTTAGGGTTGGCAGTTTTGGGTTTTGGGTTTAGGTAGTACGAGTTAGTGTTTAGGTAGGATTTTTCTTTGTTTAGTGATTAGGTTTAATGTATAGGGTTTGATGTTTAAGATTTAGGGTTATGGTTCACGATTTAGTGTTTTGTGTGAAGAGTTTAGGGTTAGGGATCCGTCGAAATTTCCGATATAAACTCTTAACAGAAATCCATTGGAAATTTGTCGTCTAAAGTTTTTCATTCTTTCATACACTTACCCCTGATGGATTGAGATGAATTTGAACACAAGATATACCTATGAGTTAGCTTTCAATTAAAATTATTTTCAAGTTTATCTAATAGTGCGATCGAAAGTTATGCCAATTTCCGTGAAAACTGTCCAAAGGTATAACAATACCGTCAGAAATTTTGACGGATTTGCAACGGATATACGAAGGATAATAGTTTTTTTTATAAATTTTAATCTATTTTATAAATTTATTTGTATCTTTAATTTATATATATATTTATAGATAAATTTGTCATGGATTTATGTGTGTCCGTCGAAAAATCGTTGGTAATTTCTCAGGTATTCGTAAACCCTCGGTAATCCAAATTGATCATTAATTTCCAATGGATATTCGACAGATTGTAATAGTGATAAATCCGTTGCATAATCGTCAGAAATTTCCAACAGATCGCGAGTCTGTCAGAAATTATGTTGGTTTTGCTATAATTTTCATGTAGTGTTTGAGGTATAGGGTTTTTGAATTTGTGATTTTTTGTTCAGGATTTACTGTTTAATGTTTCGGTTTCACAATTTGGGGTTTGGGGCTTAAGAGTTTATTGGTTAGGAGTCATGTTTTTGGTTTAGGGTCTAGAAGTTAGGTTTATTGATTAGGGATTTCTGTCTAGGGTTTACAGTTTAGTGTTTTTGGTTTATTGGTTTATGGTTTAGGGTTTTGGATTTAGGGTTCAGAGTTTAACTTTAAATTTAGGGTTTTTGGTTTTTAAGTTTAGGGTTTAGGATTTAGGATTTATGGTTTATGGTTTTGGGTATTGGTTTTAGGGTTTAGTTTTAGGTTTTAGGTTTGGGGTTTAGGTTTAAGGTTTAGGATTTAGGAATTAGGGTTTAGGGTAAAGATTTAGGATTTAGGATTTAGGGTGAACAGTTCAGGGAGTATGGTTTTGGGTTAGGGTGTACGATTTTTGTGTTAGGGTTTAGGGGTTATGGTTTATGTTTTTGGATATTGGGTTTAGGGTATTCTGTTAGGTTTTAGGATTGAGGTTTAGGTTTAATTTTCATGATTTAGAATTAGGGTTTACGGTTTGGAGTTTAGGGTTTAGGGTATAGTTTTAGGTTTTAGGATTGGGTTTAGGTTTAATGTTCAGGATTTACAATTAGGGTTTACGGTTTGTAGCTCAGGGTTTAGGGTTTAGGGTTTAGGGTTTAAAGTTTAAGAAATAGATTTTAGAGTTTGTGGCTTTAGGGAGATGATTTGGGTTTTCAGATTTGGGGTTTAAGGTTAAGGGTTTAGGGAGTATGGTCTAATGTTTAATGATAGGTTTTAGGTTTAGGTTTATGGTTTAGGATTTAGGATTTAGGTTTTAGGGTTTGAGATTTACGGTTTAGGGTTTAGGTTTAATGGTTTAGGAATTAGAATTTTGGGTTTAGGGTTTAGGGATTAGGATTTAAAGAGTTTTTGGTTCTTTTTTTTGGGTTTAGGAATATGATTTAGGGTTGGCGGTTTTGGATTTCGGGTTTAGGTAGTACGAGTTAGTGTTTAGGTAGGATTTTTCTTTGTTTAGTGATTAGGTTTAATGTATAGGGTTTGATGTTTAAGATTTAGGGTTATGCTTCACGATTTAGTGTTTTTTGTGAAGAGTTTAGGGTTAGGGATCCGTCGAAATTTCCGATATAAACTCTTAACAGAAATCCATTGGAAATTTGTCGTCTAAAGTTTTTCATTCTTTCATACACTTACCACTGATGGATTGAGATGAATTTGGACACAAGATATCCCTATGAGTTAGCTTTCAATTAAAATTATTTTCAAGTTGATCTAACAATGCGATTGAAAGTTATGCCAATTTCTGTGAAAACTGTCCAAAGGTATAACAATACCGTCAGAAATTTTGACGGATTTCCAACGGATATACGACAAAAATTGATTTTTTTATAAATTTTAATCTATTTTATAAAATTATTGGTATCTTTCATTTATATATATATATTTATATATAAATTTCCGATGGATTTATGTGTGTCCGTCGAAAAATCGTTGGTAATTTCTCAGGTATTCGTAAACCATCGGAAATCCATATTGATCATTAATTTCCAATGGATATTCGACAGATTGTAATAGTGATAAATCCGTTGCATAATCATCGGAAATTTCCGACAGATCGCGAGTCTGTCAGAAATTATGTTGGTTTTGCTATAATTTTCTTGTAGTTTTTGAGGTATAAGGTTTTTGAATTTGTGTTTTTTTTGTTCAGGATTTACTGTTTAATGTTTAGGTTTCACAATTTGGGGTTTGGGGCTTAAGAGTTTATTGGTTAGGAGTCATGTTTTTGGTTTAGGGTTTAGAAGTTAGGTTTATTGATTAGGGATTTTTGTCTAGGGTTTACAGTTTAGTGTTTTTGGTTTTTTGGTTTATGGTTTTGGGATTTAGGGTTTAGAGTTTAACTTTAAATTTAGGGTTTTTGGTTTTTAAGTTTAGGGTTTAGGATTTAGGATTTATGGTTTATGGTTTTGGGTATTGGGTTTAGGGTTTAGTTTTAGGTTTTAGGTTTGGGGTTTAGGTTTAAGGTTTAGGATTTAGGAATGAGGGTTTAGGGTAAAGATTTAGGATTTAGGATTTAGGGTGAACAGTTTGGGGAGTATGGTTTTGGGTTAGGGTGTACGATTTTTGTGTTAGGGTTTAGGGGTTATGGTTTATGTTTTTGGATATTGGGTTTAGGGTATTCTGTTAGGTTTTAGGATTGAGGTTTAGGTTTAATTTTCATGATTTAGAATTAGGGTTTACGGTTTGGAGTTTTGGGTTTAGGGTATAGTTTTAGGTTTTAGGATTGGGGTTTAGGTTTAATGTTCAGGATTTAGAATTAGGGTTTACGGTTTGGAGTTTAGGGTTTAGGGTTTATGGTTTAAAGTTTAAGAAATAGGTTTTAGAGTTTGTGGCTTTAGGGATATGATTTGGGTTTTGAGATTTGGGGTTTAAGGTTAAGGGTTTAGGGAGTATGGTCTAATGTTTAATGATAGGTTTTAGGTTTAGGTTTATGGTTTAGGATTTAGGATTTAGGATTTAGGGTTTGAGATTTTCGGTTTAAGGTTTAGGATTAATGGTTTAGGAATTAGAATTTTGGGTTTAGGGTTTAGGGTTTAGGATTTAAAGAGTTTGTGGTTCAAATTTTTTGGTTTTGGACTATGATTTAGGGTTAGCGGTTTTGGGTTTTGGGTTTAGGTAGTACGAGTTTGTGTTTAGGTAGGATTTTTCTTTGTTTAGTGATTAGGTTTAATGTATAGGGTTTGATGTTTAGGATTTAGGGTTATGCTTCACGATTTAGTGTTTTGTGTGAAGAGTTTAGGGTCAGGGATCCGTCGAAATTTCCGATATAAACTCTTAACAGAAATCCATTGGAAATTTTTCGTTTAAAGTTTTTCATTCTTTCATACACTTACCACTGATGGATTGAGATGAATTTGGACACAAGATATCCCTATGAGTTAGCTTTCAACTAAAATTATTTTCAAATTGATCTAACAATGCGATCGAAAGTTATGCCAATTTCCGTGAAAACTGTCCAAAGGTATAACAATACCGTAAGAAATTTTGACAGATTTCCAACGGATTTCCAACGGATATACGACAAAAATTGATTTTTTTATAAATTTTAATTTATTTTATAAATTTATTTGTATCATTAATTTATATATATATTTATATATAAATTTCCGATGGATTTATGTTTGTCTGTAAAAAAATCATTGGTAATTTCTTAGGTATTCGTAAACCATCGGAAATCCATATTGATCATTAATTTCCAATGGATATTCAACAGCTTGTAATAGTCATAAATCCGTTGTATAATAGTCGGAAATTTCCAACAGATCGCAAGTCTGTCAGAAATTCTGTTGGTTTTGCTATAATTTTCTTGTAGTGTTTGAGGTATAGGGTTTTTGAATTTGTGTTTTTTTGTTCAGGATTTACTGTTTAATGTTTAGGTTTCACAATTTGGGGTTTGGGGTTTAAGAGTTTATTGGTTAGGAGTCATGTTTTTGGTTTAGGGTTTAGAAGTTAGGTTTATTGATTAGGGATTTCTGTCTAGGGTTTACAGTTTAGTGTTTTTGGTTTTTTGGTTTATGGTTTAGGGTTTGGATTTAGGGTTTTTGGTTTTTAAGTTTAGGGTTTAGGATTTAGGATTTTTGGTTTATGGTTTTGGGTATTGGGTTCGGGGTTTAGGTTTATGGTTTAGGATTTAGGAATTAGGGTTTAAGGTATAGATTTAGGATTTAGGATTTAGGGTGAACAGTTTGGGGAGTATGGTTTTGGGTTAGGGTGTACGATTTTTGTGTTAGCGTTAAGGGGTTATGGTTTATGTTTTTGGATATTGGGTTTAGGGTATTGTGTTAGGTTTTCGGATTGGGGTTTAGGTTTAATTTTCATGATTTAGAATTAGGGTTTACGGTTTGGAGTTTTGGGTTTAGGGTATAGTTTTAGGTTTTAGGATTGGGTTTTAGGTTTAATGTTCAGGATTTAGAATTAGGGTTTACGGTTTGGAGTTTAGGGTTTAGGGTTTAGGGTTTAAAGTTTAAGAAATAGGTTTTAGAGTTTGTGGCTTTAGGGATATGATTTGGGTTTTGAGATTTGGGGTTTAAGGTTAAGGGTTTAGGGAGTATGGTCTAATGTTTAATGATAGGTTTTAGGTTTAGGTTTATGGTTTAGGATTTAGGATTTAGGATTTATGGTTTCAGATTTACGGTTTAGGGTTTAGGATTAATGGTTTAGGAATTAGAATTTAGGGTTTAGGGTTTAGGGTTTAGGATTTAAAGAGTTTGTGGTTCATATTTTTGGGTTTAGGAATTTGATTTAGGGTTGGTGGTTTTGGGTTTTGGGTTTAGGTAGTACGAGTTAGTGTTTAGGTAGGATTTTTCTTTGTTTAGTGATTAGGTTTAATGTATAGGGTTTGATGTTTAAGATTTAGGGTTATGGTTCACGATTTAGTGTTTTGTGTGAAGAGTTTAGGGTTAGGGATCCGTCGAAATTTCTGATATAAACTCTTAACAGAAATCCATTGGAAATTTGTCGTCTAAAGTTTTTCATTCTTTCATACACTTACCACTGATGGATTGAGATGAATTTGGACACAAGATATCCCTATGAGTTAGCTTTCAATTAAAATTATTTTCAAGTTGATCTAATAGTGCGATTGAAAGTTATGCCAATTTTCTTGAAAACTGTCCAAAGGTATAACAATACCGTCAGAAATTTTGACAGATTTCAAACGGATATACGACGGATAATGGTTATTTTTATAAATTTAAATTTATTTTATAAATTTATTTTTATCTTTAATTTATATATATATATATATAAATATCCGATGGATTTTCGAAAAATCGTTTGTAATTTCTCAGGTATTCGTAAACCATCGGAAATCCATATTGATCATTATTTTCCAATGGATATTCGACAGATTGTAATAGTCATAAATCTGTTGCATAATTGTCGGAAATTTCCGACAGATCGCGAGTCTGTAAAAAATTCTTTTGGTTTTGCGATAATTTTCTTGTAGTGTTTGAGGTATAGGGTTTTTGAATTTGTGTTTTTTTGTTCAGGATTTAGTGTTTAATGTTTAGGTTTCACAATTTATGGTTTGGGGTTTAATAGTTTATTGGTTAGGAGTCATGTTTTTGGTTTAGGGTTTAGAAGTTAGGTTTATTGATTAGGGATTTCTGTCTTGGGTTTACAGTTTAGGGTTTAGGATTTAAAGAGTTTGTTGGTCAAATTTTTGGGTTAATGAATATGATTTAGGGTTAGCAGTTTTGGGTTTTGTGTTTAGGTAGTACGATTTAGTGTTTAGGTAGGATTTTTCTTTGTTTAGTGTTTAGGTTTAATGTATAGTGTTTGATGTTTAAGATTTAGGGTTATGGTTCACGATTTAGGGTTTGTGTGAAGAGTTTAGGGTTAGGGATCCTTCGAAATTTCCGATATAAACTCTTAACAGAAATCCATTGGAAATTTGTCGTCTAAAGTTTTTCATTCTTTCATACACTTACCACTGATGGATTGAGATGAATTTGGACACAAGATATCCCTATGAGTTAGCTTTCAATTAAAATTATTTTCATGTTGATCAGTGCGATCGAAAGTTATGCCAATTTCCGTGAAAACAGTCATAAGGTATAACAATCTGATGGATTTCCTACGGATCTCCGACGGATAAAGTTTTTTTATTAATTTAAATTTAGTTTTTAAATTTTATTTGTATCTTTAAGATATATATATATGTATATATAAATATTCGATGGATTTACGTTTGTCTGTCAGAAAACCATCCGTAATTGCTCAGGTATTCGTAAACCATCAGAAATCCATATTCATCTTTAATTTCCAACGGATATCCGATGATTTATCTTTCATTTAAATGTATATTGTAATCGATCTAATGGTGCGATAAAAAATTATGCCAATTTTCGTGAAAACAGTCCACACGTATACTAGTTCCGTCAAAAATTTCCAATGGATTTCAACGGATTTAGGATTTAGTTTTAGGTTTTAGGTTTAGGGTTTAGGTTTAAGATTTAGGATTTTGGAATTAGGGTTTAAGGTTTGGACTTTAGGGTATAGGGTTTTGGGTTGAAGGTTTAGGGAGTATGTTTTCGAGTTTAGGGTGTAGGGTTTAGGGTTTAAAATTTAGGTAGTATGGTTTAGGGTTTCGGGTGTATGGTTTTTTTTTTGGTTTTAGGATATAGGGTTTTGGTTTTAGGGTTTAGGATATAGGGTTTAGGATTTTATTGTTTTATTTTAGGTTTTAGGTTTATGTTTAACGTTTACGATTTACGATTTAGGATTTAGGGTTTGAGGTTTACGGTTTAGGATTAATGGTTTAGGAATTAAAATTTATGGTTTAGGGTTTAGGATTTAGAGCGTATGTGGTTGAAAGTTTAGGGTTAGGGATACGATTTAAGGTTAGCGGTTTAGGGTTTCAGGTTTAGGGAGTATGATTTAGTGTTTAGGGAGTGTTTTTCTTTGTTTAGGGTTTCGATTTAATGTTTAAGGTTTAGGGTTTAGGGTTTAGGGTTTAGGGTTATGTGTTTAGGATTTAAGGATAGGGATTCAGGATTTAGAGTTTTGTGTTAAGATTTATGGTTGAGAGAGTATTATTTATGATTTAGGGTTAGGAATCTGTCGAAATTTTCGATATAAACTCTTAACAAAAATCCATTGCAAATTTATCGTCTAAAATTTTTCATTCTTTGAAACACTTACACTGATGGATTGAGATTAATTTGGACACAAGATATCCCTATGAGTTAGCTTTCATTTAATTATATTTTCAAGTCGTTCTAACGGTGCGATCAAAAGTTATGCCAATTTCTATGAAAACAATCCAAAGGTATACCAATACCGTCAGAAATTTTGGCCGATGTCCAACGGATATACGATTTATTTTATAAATTTATTTGTATCTTTAATTTATATATATATATATATTATATATATTTCTGATGGATTTATGTGTGTCCGTCGGAAAATCGTTGGTAATTTCTCAGGTATTCATCGTTAATTTATAACGGATATCCGACAGATTGTAATAGTCATAACTCTATCGTATAATCGTCGAATTCGTTGACAACTTGTGTGTCTGTCGGAAATTCCGTCGGTTTTGCTGTAGTTTTCTTGTAGTGTTTCGGGTTTAGGGTTTTATCGTTCAGGATTTAGAGTGTAGGGTTTAGGTTTCACGATTTGGGGTTTGGGGTTTAAGAGTTTATGGTTTTAGGATTCATGTTTTGGGTTTAGGGTTTAGAAGTTAGGTTTATTGATTAGGGAGTATTGTCTAGGTTTTACAGTTTAGTGATTTGGTTTAATGATTTAGGATTTTAGGTTTAGTTTTTGTGGTTTATGGTTTAGGGTTTTGGGTTTAGGGTTTAGAGTTTAGTTTTAGATTTTAAGTTTATGGTTTATGGTTTTCGGTATTGGGTTTAGGGTTAAGATTTAGGGTGAACAGTTTGGGGAGTATGGTTTTGGGTTTGGGCGTACGGTTTTTGTGTTAGGGTTTAGGGGTTATGGTTTATGGTTTATGGTTTATGTTTTTGGGTATTGGGTTTAGGGTATAGTTTTAAGTTTTAGGTTTGGGTTTTAGGTTTAATGTTTAGGATTAGAATTAGGGTTTACAATTTGGAGTTCAGGGTTTAGGGTTTAGGGTTTAAAGTTTAAGAAATAGGTTTTAGAGTTTGTGGCTTTAAGGATATGATTTAGGTTTTGAGATTTGGGGTTTAGGGTTAAGGGTTTAGGGAGTTTGGTTTCGGGTTTAGGGTTTAGGTTTTTGGGTATTGGGTTTAGGGGTTATGGTTTATGGTTTATGGTTTATGTTTTTGGGTATTGGGTTTAGGGTATAGTTTTAAGTTTTAGGTTTGGGTTTTAGGTTTAATGTTTAGGATTAGAATTAGGGTTTACAATTTGGAGTTCAGGGTTTAGGGTTTAGGGTTTAAAGTTTAAGAAATAGGTTTTAGAGTTTGTGGCTTTAAGGATATGATTTAGGTTTTGAGATTTGGGGTTTAGGGTTAAGGGTTTAGGGAGTATGGTTTCGGGTTTAGGGTTTAAAGTTTAGGTAGTAAGGTGTAGGGTTTTGGGTGTAAGATATCCCTATGAGTTAGCTATCATTTAAAAATTATTTTGAAGTCGATCTAACGTTGTGATTGAAAATTATGCCAAATTCTGTGAAAGCAGTCCAAATGTGTACCAATACCGTCAGAATTTTCCGACGGATATCCGACGGATAAAGGTTTTTTATAAATTTTAATTATATCTTTAATTTATATATATATATATATGTATATATAAATTTCAGATGGATTTATGTGTCTCTGTCGGAAAACCGTCGGTAATTACTCAGGTATTCGTAAACCATCGGATATCCATATTCTAAGTCATAAATCCTTCGCATAACCATCAGAAATTTTTAATAGATTGTATGTCCGTCGGAAATTCCGTCGTTCAAGATTTAGAGTTTAGGGTTTAGGTTTCACGATTTGCGTTTTGGGGTTTAAGAGTTGATGGTTTAGGAGTCGTATTTTGGGTTTAGGGTTTAGAAGTTAGGTTTATTGATTAAGGAGTACTGTCTAGGGTTTACAGTTTAGTGTTTAGGGTTTATGATTTAGGAATTTGGGTTTAGGGTTGGTGGTTTATGGTTTTGGGTTTAGGTTTTGGAGTTTTGCGTTTAGCTTTAGATTTTAAGTTTAGGGTTTAGAATTTAGGAATTAGGGTTTAGGATTAGGAGTTTTTGGTTCAGGGTTATGATTAGGAGTTAGGGTGAACGGTTTGGGGAGAATGGTTTTGGGTTTTGGTGTACGGTTTTTGTGTTAGGGTTTAGGGGTTATGGTTTATGGTTTTGGGTTTATGGTTTCGTTTTATGTTTTAGGTTTATGGTTTATGGTTTTGGGTTTATGGTTTCGTTTTATGTTTTAGGTTTATGGTTTAGATTTAAGGTTGAGGATTTAGGAATTAGGGATTAGGATTAGGGTTTAGGTATAAGGTTTAGGATTTAGTAATATGGGTTTAGGGTTCTGAGTTTAGGGTTTAGGGTTTAGGTATAAGGTTTAGGGTTTAGGTATAAGGTTTAGGAATTAGGAATTAGTGTTTTAGAGTTTGTGGTTTTGGGTTTAGGGTTTAGGGATATGACTTAGGTTTTCTATTTTGGGTTTAGAGTTAAGGGTTTAGAGTTGAAGGTTTAAGGAGTGTGGTTTTGGGTTTAGGATGTAGGGTTTAGGGTGTAGGAGTTATGGTGTAGGGTTTGGGGTTTAGGGTTTTACAGTTTAGTGTTTAGGGTTTATGATTTAGGCTATTGGGTTTAGGGGTTTTGGTTTACGGTTTTGGTTTTTGGGGTTAGGGCTTAGAGTTTAAATTTAGATTTTAAGTTTAGGGTTTAGGTTAAGGGATTATGATTTAGTTAATAGGGAGTATTTTTCTTTGTTTAGGGTTGACATTTAATGTTTAGGGGTTAGGGTTTAGAGTTTAAGGTTTTGGGTTTAGGGTTTAGTGTTTAGGGTTTAGTGTTTAGGGTTTATGATTTAGGTTTTTGGGTTTTTAGATTTAGGGGTTGTGGTTTATGGTTTTGGATTTTTTGGGTTTAGGGTTTAGAGTTTTACTTTATATTTTAAGTTTCGGGTTTGCGTTTAACGTTTAGGATTTAGGAATTGGGCTTAGGGTTTGAAGTTTAGGGTTTAGTGTTAAGATTTAGGATTTAGGGTGAACAGTTTGGGAAGTATGGTTTTGGGTTTTGGCATACGGTTTTTGTGTTAGTGTTTAGGGATTATGGTTTATGGTTTTGGGTATAGGGTTTAGGGTTTAGGGTTTAGGGTTTAGGGTTTAGGATTATGATTAGAAGTTAGGGTGAACGGTTTGGGGAGAATGGTTTTGGGTTTTGGTGTACGGTTTTTGTGTTAGGGTTTTGGGGTTATGGTTTATTGTTTTGGGTTTTGGGTTTAGGGTTTCATTTTAGGATTTAGGTTTATGGTTTAGGTTTAAGGTTTAGGATTTAGGAATTAGGGTTAACGGTTGGGAGTTTAGGGTTCAGGGTTTAAGATTTAAAGGTAATGAATTAGATTTTAGAGTTTGTGGTTTAGGGATATGATTTAGGTTTTTGATTTTGGGTTTTGGGTTTTTGCTTTAGGGTTTAGTTTTAGGTTTTAGGTTTAAGGTTTAGGTATAAGGTTTAGGATTTTAGTAATATGGGTTTAGTGTTTAAATTTAGGATTTAGAGTGAATAGTTTGGGGAGTATTGTTTTGGGTTTTTGCATAAGGTTTTTGTGTTAGGCTTTAGGGGTTATGGTTTATGGTTTTGGGTACTGGGTTTAGGGTTTAGTTTTAGGTTTTTGGTTTAGGGTTTAGGTTTAAGGTTTAGGATTTAGGAAGTAGGGTTTAGGATTTAGGAATTAGGGTTTAGGGTTTGGAGTATAGGGTTTAGTTTTTAAAGTTTAAGAAATATCTGTTAGAGTTTGTGGGTTTAGGGATATTATATAGGTTTTGAGATTTAGGGTTTAGGGTAATGGTTTAGGGAGTATGATTTTGGGTTTAGAGAGTAGGATTTAGGGTTAGGGATTTGATTTAGGGTTAGCGGTTTAGGGTTTTGGGTTTAGGGAATATGGTTTAGTGTTTATGGAGTATTTGTCTTTTTTTAGGGTTTAGGTTTAATGTATAGGGATTAGGAATTAGGGTTTACGGTTTGGAGTTTAGTGTTCAGGGTTGAAGATTTAAAGGTAATGAATTAGATTTTAGAGTTTGTGGTTTAGGGTTATGATTTAGGTTTTTGATTTTGGGTTTTGGGTTTTTGCTTTAGGGTTTAGTTTTAGGTTTTAGGTTTAGGGTTTAGGTATAAGGTTTAGGATTTAGTAATATGGGTTTAGGGTTTGGAGTTTAGGGTTTAGGGTTTAGGTATAAGGTTTAGGAATTAGGAATTAGGTTTTAGAGTTTGTGGTTTTGGGTTTAGGGTTTAGGGATATGACTTAGATTTTCTATTTTGGGTTTAGAGTTAAGGGTTTAGGGTTGAAGGTTTAGGGTTGAAGGTTTAGGGAGTAGGTATAAAGTTTAGAAATTACGAATTAGGTTTTAGAGTTTGTGGTTTCGGGTTAATGGTTTAGGGATATGACTTAGGTTTTCTATTTTGGGTTTAGAGTTGAAGGTTTAGGGAGTATGGTTTTGGGTTTAGGATGTAGGGTTTAGGGTGTAGGAGTTATGGTTTAGGGGTTAAGGTTTATAGTTTAGTGTTTATGTTTTATGATTTAGGCTTTTGGGTTTTGGTGGTGTGGTTTTTGGTTTTTGGTTTTGGGTTTAGAGTTTAGAGTTTAACTTTAGATTTTAAGTGTCGGGTTTAGGTTTAAGGTTTAGGATTTAGGAATTAAGGTTTAGGGTTTGGAGTTTTGAGTTTAGGGTTTAGATTTAGGATTTAGAGTGAACAGTTTGGGGAGAATGGTTTTGGGTTTTGTTGTACGGTTTTTGTGCTAGGGTTTAGGGGTTATGGTTTATTGTTTTGGGTTTTGGGTTTAGGGTTCAATTTTAGGTTTTAGGGTTATGGTTTAGGTTTGAGGTTTAGGATTTAGGTTTTAGGTTTAGGGTTTAGGTATAAGGTTTAGGATTTAGTAATATAGATTTAGGGTTTAGATTTAGGATTTAGAGTGAACAGTTTGGGGAGTATGGTTTTGGGTTTTGGCATAAGGTTTTTGTGTTAGGCTTTAGGGGTTATGGTTTACGGTTTATGGTTTTGGGTACTGGGTTTAGGGTTTAGTTTTAGGTTTTAGGTTTGGGGTTTAGGTTTAAGGTTTAGGATTTAGGAATTAGGGTTTAAGATTTAGGAATTAGGGTTAAGGGTTTGGAGTATAGGGTTTAGGTTTTAAAGTTTAAGAAATAGGTGTTAGAGTTTGTGGGTTTAGGGATATTATATAGGTTTTGAGATTTTGGGTTTAGGGAGTAGGGTTTAGGGTTAGGGATATGATTTAGGGTTAGCGGTTTAGGGTTTTGGGTTTAGGGAGTATGGTTTAGTGTTTATGGAGTATTTGTCTATGTTTTGTGTTTGGGTTTAATGTATATGGATTAAGGTTTAGGGTTTTATGTTTAAGATTTATGGTTAGGGATTCAGGATTTAGTGTTTTGTGTGAAGAGTTTAGGGTTGACGGAGTATTGTTTAGGATTTAGGGTTAGGGATTTGTCAGAATTTTCGATATAAACTCTTAATGGAAATTCGTTGGATATTTTTTGTCTGAAGTTTTCCTTTCTTTCAAACACTTCCCACTAATGGATCGAGATGAATTTTGGATACAAGATATCCCTATGATTTAGCTTTCATTGAAACTTATTTTGTAGTCGATATAGCGGTGCCATAAAATATTATGCCAATTTTCGTGAAACCAATCCAAAGGTATACCAGTTCCGTCAGAAATTTCTGAGGGATTTCCAACTGATTTAGAGTTTAGTTTTAGTTTTTTAGTTTAGGGTTTAGGTTTAAAGTTTAAGATTTAGGAATTAGGGTATAAGGTTTAGAGTTTAGGGTTTAGGGTTTAAAGTTAATGAATTAGGTTTTAGAGTTTGTGGTTTAGGGTTTAAGGTTTAGGGATATGATTTAGGTTTTAGATTTTGGGTTTTGGGTTTTGGGTTTAAGGTTTAGTTTTAGGTATTAGGTTTAGGGTTTAGGTATGAGGTTTAGGATTTAGAAATTAGAATTTAGGGCTTGGAGTTTACGTTTTAGGGTTTAGGGTTTAAAGTTAAAGAATTAGGTTTTAGAGTTTGTGGTTTCGGGTTTAGGGTTTCGGGTTTAGGGTTTCGGGATATGACTTTGGGTTTAAAGTAAAGGGTTTAGGTTTTAGGGTTGAAGGTTTAGGGAGTATGGTTTCGGGTTTAGAATGTAGGGTTTAGGATTTGGAGTTTATGGTTTAAGTCTTATGGTTTAGGGTGTAGTCTTTAGGGTTTACAGTTTAGTGTTTAGGGTTTATGATTTAGGCTTTTGGGTTTAGGGGTTTTGGTTTATGGTTTTGGTTTTTGGGTTTAGGGCTTAGAGTTTAAATTTAGATTTTAAGTTTAGGGTTTAGTGTTAGGATTATGATTTAGTGTTTAGGGAGTTTAGGATTGAGATTTAAAGTTTAGTGATTAGGGTTTAGAGTTTAAGGTTTTGAGTTTAGAGTTTAGTGTTTATGGTTTAGAGTTTAGTGTTTAGGGTTTATGATTTAGGTTTTTGGGTTTAGGGGTTGTGGTTTATGGTATTCGGTTTTTGGGTTTAGGGTTTAGAGTTTAACTTTATGTTTTAAGTTTCGGGTTTGGGTTTAACGTTTAGGATTTAGGAATTAGGGCTTAGAGTTTTGAGTTTAGGGTTTAGTGTTAGGATTTAGGATTTAGGGTGAACAGTTTGGGGAGAACGGTTTTGGATTTTGGCGTACCGTTTTTGTTTTAGTTTTTAGGGATTATGGTTTATGGTTTTGGGTATTGGGTTTAGGGTTTAGGTTTGGAGGCTAGGTTTAAGTTTTAAGATTTAGGAATTAGGGTTTAGTTTTTGGAAATTAGGGTTTAGGGTTAGGATTTAGAATTTAGGGAGAACGGCTTGGGGAGTATTGTTTAGGGTTTTTGTGTTATAGTTTAGGGGTTATAGTTTATAATTATGGGTTATGGGTTAGGGGTTTTTGGTTTAGGGTTTATTTTTAGGTTTTAGGTTTAGGGTTTAGATTTTAGGATTTAGACTTTACGGTTTGAAGTTTAGGGTTTTGGGTTTAGGGTTTTGAGTTTTGAGTTTAGCTTTAGATTTCAAGTTTAGGGTTTAGAATTTAGGAATTAGGGTGTACGGTTAGGAGTTTTGGGTTCAGGGTTATGATTAGGATTTAGGGTGAACGGGTTGGGGAGTATGGTTTTGGGTTTTGGTGTACGGTTTTTGTGTTGGGGTTTAGGGGTTATGGTTTATTGTTTTGGGTTTTGGGTTTAGGGTTTCATTTTAGGTTTTAGGTTTATGGTTTAGGTTTAAGGTTTAGGATTTAGGAATTAGGGTTTACGGTTTGGAGTTTAGTGTTCAGGGTTTAAGATTTAAAGGTTAAGAATTAGATTTTAGAGTTTGTGGTTTAAGGATATGATTTAGGTTTTTGATTTTGGGTTTTGGGTTTTTGCATTAGGGTTTAGTTTTAGGTTTTAGGTTTAGGGTTTAGGTATAAGATTTAGGATTTAGTAATATGGGTTTAGGGTTTGGAGTTTAGGATTTAGTGTTTAGGCATAAGGTTTAGGAATTAGGAATTAGGTTTTAGCTTTTCTGGTTTCAGGTTTATGGTTTAGGGATATGACTTAGATTTTCTATTTTGGGTTTAGAGTTAAGGGTTTAGGGTTGAAGGTTTATGGTTGAAGGTTTAGGGAGTATGGTTTTGGGTTTAGGATGTAGGGTTTAGGGTGTAGGAGTTATGGTTTAGGGGTTAGGGTTTATAGTTTAGTGTTTATGTTTTATGATTTAGGCTTTTGGGTTTTTGTGTTGAGGTTTTTGGTTTTTGGTTTTGGGTGTAGGGTTTAGAGTTTAACTTTAGATTTTAAGTTTCGGGTTTAGGTTTAAGGTTTAGGATTTAGGAATTAAGGTTTAGGGTTCGGAGTTTTGCATTTAGGGTTTAGATTTAGGATTTAGTCTGAACAGTTTGGGGAGTATGGTTTTGGGTTTTGGCATAAGGTTTTTGTGTTAGGCTTTAGGGGTTAGGGTTTATGGTTTTGGGTACTGGGTTTAGGGTTTAGTTTTATTTTTTAGGTTTGGGGTTTAGGTTTAAGGTTTAGGATTTAGGAATTAGGGTTTATGATTTAGGAATTAGGGTTTAGGGTTGGGAGTATAGGGTTTAGGTTTTAAAGTTTAAGAAATAGGTGTTAGAGTTTGTGAGTTTAGAGATATTATATAGGTTTTGAGATTTAGGGTTTAGGGTAATGGTTTAGGGTGTATGATTTCGGGTTTAGGGAGTAGGGTTTAGGGAGTAGGGTTTAGCGTTAGGGATTTGATTTAGGTTAGCAGTTTTGGGTTTTGGGTTTAGGGATTAGGGTTTAGAGTTTAAGGTTTTGGGTTTAGGGTTTAGTGTTTAGGGTTTAGAGTTTAAGGTTTTGGGTTTATGATTTAGGTTTTTTGGTTTATGATTTAGGTTATTGGGTTTAGGGGTTGTGGTTTATGGTTTTGGGTTTTTTGATTTAGGGTTTAGAGTTTAACTTTATATTTTAAGTTTCGAGTTTGGGTTTAACGTTTATGATTTAGGAATTATGGCTTAGGGTTTGGAGTTTAGGGTTTAGTGTTAAGATGTAGGATTTAGGGTGAACAGTTTTGGGAGTATAGTTTTGGATTTTGGCGTACAGTTTTTTTGTTAGTGTTTAGGGATTATGGTTTATGGTTTTGGGTATTGGGTTTAGGGTTTAGGTTTGGAGGCTAGGTTTAAGTTTTAAGATTTAGGAATTAGGGTTTAGTTTTAGGGTTAGGATTTAGAATTTAGGGTGAACGGCATGGGGAGTATTGTTTAAGGTTTTGGTGTACGGTTTTTGTGTTATAGTTTAGGGGTTATAGTTTATAGTTATGGGTTATGGGTTTTGGGTTTTGGGTTTAGGGTTTATTTTTGGTTTTAGGTTTAGAGTTTAGATTTTACGGTTTGAAGTTTAGGGTTTTGGGTGTAGGGTTTTGAGTTTTGAGTTTAGCTTTAGATTTCAAGTTTAGGGTTTAGAATTTAGGAATTAAGGTGTACGGTTAGGAGTTTTGGGTTCACGGTTATGATTAGGAGTTAGGGTGAACTGTTTGAGGAGTATGGTTTTGGGTTTTGGTGTACCATTTTTGTGTTGGGGTTTAGGGGTTATGGTTTATTGTTTTGGGTTTTGGGTTTAGGGTTTCATTTTAGGTTTTAGGTTTATGGTTTATGTGTGAGGTTTAGGATATAGGAATTAGGGTTTACGGTTTGGAGTTTAGGGTTCAGGGTTGAAGATTTAAAGGTAATGAATTAGATTTTAGAGTTTGTGGTTTAGGGATATGATTTAGGTTTTTGATTTTGGGTTTTGGTTTTTTGCTTTAGGGTTTAGTTTTAGGTTTTACGTTTAGGGTTTAGGTATAAGATTTAGGATTTAGTAATATGGTTTTAGGGTTTAGGTTTAGGAATTAAGAATTAGGTTTTAGTGTTTGTGGTTTCAAGTTTAGGGTTTAGGGATATGACTTAGATTTTCTATTTTGGGTTTAGAGTTAAGGGTTTAGGGTTGAAGGTTTATGGTTGAAGGTTTAGGGAGTATGGTTTTGGGTTTAGGATGTAGGTTTTAGGGTGTAGGAGTTATGGTTTAGGGGTTAGGGTTTATAGTTTAGTGTTTATGTTTTATGATTTAGGCTTTTGGGTTTTGGTGTTGTGGTTTTTGGTTTTTGGTTTTGGGTTTAAGGTTTAGAGTTTAACTTTAGATTTTAAGTGTCGGGTTTAGGTTTAAGGTTTAGGATTTAGGAACTAAGGTTTAGGGTTTGGAGTTTTGCGTTTAGGGTTTAGATTTAGGATTTAGAGTGAACAGTTTGGGGAGAATGGTTTTTGGTTTTGGCATAAGGTTTTTGTGTTAGGCTTTAAGGGTTATGGTTTATCGTTTTGGGTACTGGGTTTAGAGTTTAGTTTTAGGTTTTAGGTTTGGGGTTTAGGTTTAAGGTTTAGGATTTAGGAATTAGGGTTTAGGATTTAGGAATTAGGGTTTAGGGTTTGGAGTATAGAGTTTAGGTTTTAAAGTTTAAGAAATAGGTGTTAGAGTTTGTGGGTTTATGGATATTATATAGGTTTTTAGATTTAGGGTTTAGGGTAATGGTTTAGGGAGTATGATTTCGGGTTTAGGGAGTAGGGTTTAGGGTGAGGGATTTGATTTAGGTTAGCGGTTTAGGGAGTAGGGTTTAGTGTTTAGGGAGTATTTGCCTTTGTTTAGGGTTTAGGTTTAATGTATAGGGATTAAGGTTTAGGGTTTGATGTTTAATATTTATGATTAGGGTTTCATTTTAGGTTTTAGGTTTATGGTTTAGGTTTAGGGTTTAGGATTAAGGAATTAGGGTTTACGGTTTGGAGTTTAGGGTTCAGGGTTTAAGATTTAAAGGTAATGAATTAGATTTTAGAGTTTGTGGTTTAGGGATATGATTTAGGTTTTTGATTTTGGGTTTTGGGTTTTTCTCTAGGGTTTAGTTTTAGCTTTTGGGTTTTGGGTTTAGGTATAAGGTTTAGGATTTAGTAATATGGGTTTAGGGTTTGGAGTTTACGGTTTAGGGTTTGGAGTATAGTGTTTAGGTTTTAAAGTTTAAGAAATAGGTGTTAGAGTTTGTGGGTTTAGGGATATTATATAGGTCTTGAGATTTAGGGTTTAGGGTAATGGTTTAGAAAATATGATTTCGGGTTTAGGGAGTAGGGTTTAGGGTTAGGGATTTGATTTAGGTTAGCGTTTTAGGGTTTTGGGTTTAGTGATTAGGGTTTATAGTTTAGTGTTTCGGGTTTATGATTTAGGTTTTTTTGTTTAGGGGTTGTGGTTTACGGTTTTTGGTTTTTGGAATTAGGGTTTAGAGTTTAACTTTATATTTTAAGTTCCGGGTTTGGGTTTAACGTTTAGGATTTAGGAATTAGGGCTTAGGGTTTGGAGTTTAGGGTTTAATGTTAAGATATAGGATTTAGGGTGAACAGTTTGGGGAGTATGGTTTTGGATTTTGGCGTACGGTTTTTGTGTTAGTGCTTAGGGATTATTGTTTATGGTTTTTGGTATTGGGTTTAGGGTTTTGGTTTGGAGGCTAGGTTTAAGTTTTAAGATTTAGGAATTAGGGTTTGGGTTTAGGGTTTATTTTTAGGTTTTAGGTTTAGGGTTTAGATTTTAGGATTTAGGTTTTACGGTTTGAAGTTTAGTGTTTTGGGTTTAGGGTTTTGAGTTTTGAGTTTAGCTTTAGATTTGAAGTTTAGGATTTAGAGTTTAGGGTTTAGGTTTCACGATTTGCGTTTTGGGGTTTAAGAGTTGATGGTTTAGGAGTCATATTTTGGGTTTAGGGTTTAGAAGTTAGGTTTATTGATTAAGGAGTACTGTCTAGGGTTTACAGTTTAGTGTTTAGGGTTTATGATTTAGGAATTTGGGTTTAGGGTTGGTGGTTTATGGTTTTGGGTTTAGGTTTTGGAGTTTTGCGTTTAGCTTTAGATTTTAAGTTTAGGGTTTAGAATTTAGGAATTAGGGTTTAGGATTAGGAGTTTTTGGTTCAGGGTTATGATTAGGAGTTAGGGTGAACGGTTTGGGGAGAATGGTTTTGGGTTTTGGTGTACGGTTTTTGTGTTAGGGTTTAGGGGTTATGGTTTATGGTTTTGGGTTTATGGTTTCGTTTTATGTTTTAGGTTTATGGTTTATGGTTTTGGGTTTATGGTTTCGTTTTATGTTTTAGGTTTATGGTTTAGATTTAAGGTTGAGGATTTAGGAATTAGGGATTAGGATTAGGGTTTAGGTATAAGGTTTAGGATTTAGTAATATGGGTTTAGGGTTCTGAGTTTAGGGTTTAGGGTTTAGGTATAAGGTTTAGGGTTTAGGTATAAGGTTTAGGAATTAGGAATTAGTGTTTTAGAGTTTGTGGTTTTGGGTTTAGGGTTTAGGGATATGACTTAGGTTTTCTATTTTGGGTTTAGAGTTAAGGGTTTAGAGTTGAAGGTTTAAGGAGTGTGGTTTTGGGTTTAGGATGTAGGGTTTAGGGTGTAGGAGTTATGGTGTAGGGTTTGGGGTTTAGGGTTTTACAGTTTAGTGTTTAGGGTTTATGATTTAGGCTATTGGGTTTAGGGGTTTTGGTTTACGGTTTTGGTTTTTGGGGTTAGGGCTTAGAGTTTAAATTTAGATTTTAAGTTTAGGGTTTAGGTTAAGGGATTATGATTTAGTTAATAGGGAGTATTTTTCTTTGTTTAGGGTTGACATTTAATGTTTAGGGGTTAGGGTTTAGAGTTTAAGGTTTTGGGTTTAGGGTTTAGTGTTTAGGGTTTAGTGTTTAGGGTTTATGATTTAGGTTTTTGGGTTTTTAGATTTAGGGGTTGTGGTTTATGGTTTTGGATTTTTTGGGTTTAGGGTTTAGAGTTTTACTTTATATTTTAAGTTTCGGGTTTGCGTTTAACGTTTAGGATTTAGGAATTGGGCTTAGGGTTTGAAGTTTAGGGTTTAGTGTTAAGATTTAGGATTTAGGGTGAACAGTTTGGGAAGTATGGTTTTGGGTTTTGGCATACGGTTTTTGTGTTAGTGTTTAGGGATTATGGTTTATGGTTTTGGGTATAGGGTTTAGGGTTTAGGGTTTAGGGTTTAGGATTATGATTAGAAGTTAGGGTGAACGGTTTGGGGAGTATGGTTTTGGGTTTTGGTGTACGGTTTTTGTGTTAGGGTTTTGGGGTTATGGTTTATTGTTTTGGGTTTTGGGTTTAGGGTTTCATTTTAGGATTTAGGTTTATGGTTTAGGTTTAAGGTTTAGGATTTAGGAATTAGGGTTAACGGTTGGGAGTTTAGGGTTCAGGGTTTAAGATTTAAAGGTAATGAATTAGATTTTAGAGTTTGTGGTTTAGGGATATGATTTAGGTTTTTGATTTTGGGTTTTGGGTTTTTGCTTTAGGGTTTAGTTTTAGGTTTTAGGTTTAAGGTTTAGGTATAAGGTTTAGGATTTTAGTAATATGGGTTTAGTGTTTAAATTTAGGATTTAGAGTGAACAGTTTGGGGAGTATTGTTTTGGGTTTTTGCATAAGGTTTTTGTGTTAGGCTTTAGGGGTTATGGTTTATGGTTTTGGGTACTGGGTTTAGGGTTTAGTTTTAGGTTTTTGGTTTAGGGTTTAGGTTTAAGGTTTAGGATTTAGGAAGTAGGGTTTAGGATTTAGGAATTAGGGTTTAGGGTTTGGAGTATAGGGTTTAGTTTTTAAAGTTTAAGAAATATCTGTTAGAGTTTGTGGGTTTAGGGATATTATATAGGTTTTGAGATTTAGGGTTTAGGGTAATGGTTTAGGGAGTATGATTTTGGGTTTAGAGAGTAGGATTTAGGGTTAGGGATTTGATTTAGGGTTAGCGGTTTAGGGTTTTGGGTTTAGGGAATATGGTTTAGTGTTTATGGAGTATTTGTCTTTTTTTAGGGTTTAGGTTTAATGTATAGGGATTAGGAATTAGGGTTTACGGTTTGGAGTTTAGTGTTCAGGGTTGAAGATTTAAAGGTAATGAATTAGATTTTAGAGTTTGTGGTTTAGGGTTATGATTTAGGTTTTTGATTTTGGGTTTTGGGTTTTTGCTTTAGGGTTTAGTTTTAGGTTTTAGGTTTAGGGTTTAGGTATAAGGTTTAGGATTTAGTAATATGGGTTTAGGGTTTGGAGTTTAGGGTTTAGGGTTTAGGTATAAGGTTTAGGAATTAGGAATTAGGTTTTAGAGTTTGTGGTTTTGGGTTTAGGGTTTAGGGATATGACTTAGATTTTCTATTTTGGGTTTAGAGTTAAGGGTTTAGGGTTGAAGGTTTAGGGTTGAAGGTTTAGGGAGTAGGTATAAAGTTTAGAAATTACGAATTAGGTTTTAGAGTTTGTGGTTTCGGGTTAATGGTTTAGGGATATGACTTAGGTTTTCTATTTTGGGTTTAGAGTTGAAGGTTTAGGGAGTATGGTTTTGGGTTTAGGATGTAGGGTTTAGGGTGTAGGAGTTATGGTTTAGGGGTTAAGGTTTATAGTTTAGTGTTTATGTTTTATGATTTAGGCTTTTGGGTTTTGGTGGTGTGGTTTTTGGTTTTTGGTTTTGGGTTTAGAGTTTAGAGTTTAACTTTAGATTTTAAGTGTCGGGTTTAGGTTTAAGGTTTAGGATTTAGGAATTAAGGTTTAGGGTTTGGAGTTTTGAGTTTAGGGTTTAGATTTAGGATTTAGAGTGAACAGTTTGGGGAGAATGGTTTTGGGTTTTGTTGTACGGTTTTTGTGCTAGGGTTTAGGGGTTATGGTTTATTGTTTTGGGTTTTGGGTTTAGGGTTCAATTTTAGGTTTTAGGGTTATGGTTTAGGTTTGAGGTTTAGGATTTAGGTTTTAGGTTTAGGGTTTAGGTATAAGGTTTAGGATTTAGTAATATAGATTTAGGGTTTAGATTTAGGATTTAGAGTGAACAGTTTGGGGAGTATGGTTTTGGGTTTTGGCATAAGGTTTTTGTGTTAGGCTTTAGGGGTTATGGTTTACGGTTTATGGTTTTGGGTACTGGGTTTAGGGTTTAGTTTTAGGTTTTAGGTTTGGGGTTTAGGTTTAAGGTTTAGGATTTAGGAATTAGGGTTTAAGATTTAGGAATTAGGGTTAAGGGTTTGGAGTATAGGGTTTAGGTTTTAAAGTTTAAGAAATAGGTGTTAGAGTTTGTGGGTTTAGGGATATTATATAGGTTTTGAGATTTTGGGTTTAGGGAGTAGGGTTTAGGGTTAGGGATATGATTTAGGGTTAGCGGTTTAGGGTTTTGGGTTTAGGGAGTATGGTTTAGTGTTTATGGAGTATTTGTCTATGTTTTGTGTTTGGGTTTAATGTATATGGATTAAGGTTTAGGGTTTTATGTTTAAGATTTATGGTTAGGGATTCAGGATTTAGTGTTTTGTGTGAAGAGTTTAGGGTTGACGGAGTATTGTTTAGGATTTAGGGTTAGGGATTTGTCAGAATTTTCGATATAAACTCTTAATGGAAATTCGTTGGATATTTTTTGTCTGAAGTTTTCCTTTCTTTCAAACACTTCCCACTAATGGATCGAGATGAATTTTGGATATAAGATATCCCTATGATTTAGCTTTCATTGAAACTTATTTTGTAGTCGATATAGCGGTGCCATAAAATATTATGCCAATTTTCGTGAAACCAATCCAAAGGTATACCAGTTCCGTCAGAAATTTCTGAGGGATTTCCAACTGATTTAGAGTTTAGTTTTAGTTTTTTAGTTTAGGGTTTAGGTTTAAAGTTTAAGATTTAGGAATTAGGGTATAAGGTTTAGAGTTTAGGGTTTAGGGTTTAAAGTTAATGAATTAGGTTTTAGAGTTTGTGGTTTAGGGTTTAAGGTTTAGGGATATGATTTAGGTTTTAGATTTTGGGTTTTGGGTTTTGGGTTTAAGGTTTAGTTTTAGGTATTAGGTTTAGGGTTTAGGTATGAGGTTTAGGATTTAGAAATTAGAATTTAGGGCTTGGAGTTTACGTTTTAGGGTTTAGGGTTTAAAGTTAAAGAATTAGGTTTTAGAGTTTGTGGTTTCGGGTTTAGGGTTTCGGGTTTAGGGTTTCGGGATATGACTTTGGGTTTAAAGTAAAGGGTTTAGGTTTTAGGGTTGAAGGTTTAGGGAGTATGGTTTCGGGTTTAGAATGTAGGGTTTAGGATTTGGAGTTTATGGTTTAAGTCTTATGGTTTAGGGTGTAGTCTTTAGGGTTTACAGTTTAGTGTTTAGGGTTTATGATTTAGGCTTTTGGGTTTAGGGGTTTTGGTTTATGGTTTTGGTTTTTGGGTTTAGGGCTTAGAGTTTAAATTTAGATTTTAAGTTTAGGGTTTAGTGTTAGGATTATGATTTAGTGTTTAGGGAGTTTTTTTCTTTGTTTAGGATTGAGATTTAAAGTTTAGTGATTAGGGTTTAGAGTTTAAGGTTTTGAGTTTAGAGTTTAGTGTTTATGGTTTAGAGTTTAGTGTTTAGGGTTTATGATTTAGGTTTTTGGGTTTAGGGGTTGTGGTTTATGGTATTCGGTTTTTGGGTTTAGGGTTTAGAGTTTAACTTTATGTTTTAAGTTTCGGGTTTGGGTTTAACGTTTAGGATTTAGGAATTAGGGCTTAGAGTTTTGAGTTTAGGGTTTAGTGTTAGGATTTAGGATTTAGGGTGAACAGTTTGGGGAGAACGGTTTTGGATTTTGGCGTACCGTTTTTGTTTTAGTTTTTAGGGATTATGGTTTATGGTTTTGGGTATTGGGTTTAGGGTTTAGGTTTGGAGGCTAGGTTTAAGTTTTAAGATTTAGGAATTAGGGTTTAGTTTTTGGAAATTAGGGTTTAGGGTTAGGATTTAGAATTTAGGGAGAACGGCTTGGGGAGTATTGTTTAGGGTTTTTGTGTTATAGTTTAGGGGTTATAGTTTATAATTATGGGTTATGGGTTAGGGGTTTTTGGTTTAGGGTTTAGATTTTAGGATTTAGACTTTACGGTTTGAAGTTTAGGGTTTTGGGTTTAGGGTTTTGAGTTTTGAGTTTAGCTTTAGATTTCAAGTTTAGGGTTTAGAATTTAGGAATTAGGGTGTACGGTTAGGAGTTTTGGGTTCAGGGTTATGATTAGGATTTAGGGTGAACGGGTTGGGGAGTATGGTTTTGGGTTTTGGTGTACGGTTTTTGTGTTGGGGTTTAGGGGTTATGGTTTATTGTTTTGGGTTTTGGGTTTAGGGTTTCATTTTAGGTTTTAGGTTTATGGTTTAGGTTTAAGGTTTAGGATTTAGGAATTAGGGTTTACGGTTTGGAGTTTAGTGTTCAGGGTTTAAGATTTAAAGGTTAAGAATTAGATTTTAGAGTTTGTGGTTTAAGGATATGATTTAGGTTTTTGATTTTGGGTTTTGGGTTTTTGCATTAGGGTTTAGTTTTAGGTTTTAGGTTTAGGGTTTAGGTATAAGATTTAGGATTTAGTAATATGGGTTTAGGGTTTGGAGTTTAGGATTTAGTGTTTAGGCATAAGGTTTAGGAATTAGGAATTAGGTTTTAGCTTTTCTGGTTTCAGGTTTATGGTTTAGGGATATGACTTAGATTTTCTATTTTGGGTTTAGAGTTAAGGGTTTAGGGTTGAAGGTTTATGGTTGAAGGTTTAGGGAGTATGGTTTTGGGTTTAGGATGTAGGGTTTAGGGTGTAGGAGTTATGGTTTAGGGGTTAGGGTTTATAGTTTAGTGTTTATGTTTTATGATTTAGGCTTTTGGGTTTTTGTGTTGAGGTTTTTGGTTTTTGGTTTTGGGTGTAGGGTTTAGAGTTTAACTTTAGATTTTAAGTTTCGGGTTTAGGTTTAAGGTTTAGGATTTAGGAATTAAGGTTTAGGGTTCGGAGTTTTGCATTTAGGGTTTAGATTTAGGATTTAGTCTGAACAGTTTGGGGAGTATGGTTTTGGGTTTTGGCATAAGGTTTTTGTGTTAGGCTTTAGGGGTTAGGGTTTATGGTTTTGGGTACTGGGTTTAGGGTTTAGTTTTATTTTTTAGGTTTGGGGTTTAGGTTTAAGGTTTAGGATTTAGGAATTAGGGTTTATGATTTAGGAATTAGGGTTTAGGGTTGGGAGTATAGGGTTTAGGTTTTAAAGTTTAAGAAATAGGTGTTAGAGTTTGTGAGTTTAGAGATATTATATAGGTTTTGAGATTTAGGGTTTAGGGTAATGGTTTAGGGTGTATGATTTCGGGTTTAGGGAGTAGGGTTTAGGGAGTAGGGTTTAGCGTTAGGGATTTGATTTAGGTTAGCAGTTTTGGGTTTTGGGTTTAGGGATTAGGGTTTAGAGTTTAAGGTTTTGGGTTTAGGGTTTAGTGTTTAGGGTTTAGAGTTTAAGGTTTTGGGTTTATGATTTAGGTTTTTTGGTTTATGATTTAGGTTATTGGGTTTAGGGGTTGTGGTTTATGGTTTTGGGTTTTTTGATTTAGGGTTTAGAGTTTAACTTTATATTTTAAGTTTCGAGTTTGGGTTTAACGTTTATGATTTAGGAATTATGGCTTAGGGTTTGGAGTTTAGGGTTTAGTGTTAAGATGTAGGATTTAGGGTGAACAGTTTTGGGAGTATAGTTTTGGATTTTGGCGTACAGTTTTTTTGTTAGTGTTTAGGGATTATGGTTTATGGTTTTGGGTATTGGGTTTAGGGTTTAGGTTTGGAGGCTAGGTTTAAGTTTTAAGATTTAGGAATTAGGGTTTAGTTTTAGGGTTAGGATTTAGAATTTAGGGTGAACGGCATGGGGAGTATTGTTTAAGGTTTTGGTGTACGGTTTTTGTGTTATAGTTTAGGGGTTATAGTTTATAGTTATGGGTTATGGGTTTTGGGTTTTGGGTTTAGGGTTTATTTTTGGTTTTAGGTTTAGAGTTTAGATTTTACGGTTTGAAGTTTAGGGTTTTGGGTGTAGGGTTTTGAGTTTTGAGTTTAGCTTTAGATTTCAAGTTTAGGGTTTAGAATTTAGGAATTAAGGTGTACGGTTAGGAGTTTTGGGTTCACGGTTATGATTAGGAGTTAGGGTGAACTGTTTGAGGAGTATGGTTTTGGGTTTTGGTGTACCATTTTTGTGTTGGGGTTTAGGGGTTATGGTTTATTGTTTTGGGTTTTGGGTTTAGGGTTTCATTTTAGGTTTTAGGTTTATGGTTTATGTGTGAGGTTTAGGATATAGGAATTAGGGTTTACGGTTTGGAGTTTAGGGTTCAGGGTTGAAGATTTAAAGGTAATGAATTAGATTTTAGAGTTTGTGGTTTAGGGATATGATTTAGGTTTTTGATTTTGGGTTTTGGTTTTTTGCTTTAGGGTTTAGTTTTAGGTTTTACGTTTAGGGTTTAGGTATAAGATTTAGGATTTAGTAATATGGTTTTAGGGTTTAGGTTTAGGAATTAAGAATTAGGTTTTAGTGTTTGTGGTTTCAAGTTTAGGGTTTAGGGATATGACTTAGATTTTCTATTTTGGGTTTAGAGTTAAGGGTTTAGGGTTGAAGGTTTATGGTTGAAGGTTTAGGGAGTATGGTTTTGGGTTTAGGATGTAGGTTTTAGGGTGTAGGAGTTATGGTTTAGGGGTTAGGGTTTATAGTTTAGTGTTTATGTTTTATGATTTAGGCTTTTGGGTTTTGGTGTTGTGGTTTTTGGTTTTTGGTTTTGGGTTTAAGGTTTAGAGTTTAACTTTAGATTTTAAGTGTCGGGTTTAGGTTTAAGGTTTAGGATTTAGGAACTAAGGTTTAGGGTTTGGAGTTTTGCGTTTAGGGTTTAGATTTAGGATTTAGAGTGAACAGTTTGGGGAGAATGGTTTTTGGTTTTGGCATAAGGTTTTTGTGTTAGGCTTTAAGGGTTATGGTTTATCGTTTTGGGTACTGGGTTTAGAGTTTAGTTTTAGGTTTTAGGTTTGGGGTTTAGGTTTAAGGTTTAGGATTTAGGAATTAGGGTTTAGGATTTAGGAATTAGGGTTTAGGGTTTGGAGTATAGAGTTTAGGTTTTAAAGTTTAAGAAATAGGTGTTAGAGTTTGTGGGTTTATGGATATTATATAGGTTTTTAGATTTAGGGTTTAGGGTAATGGTTTAGGGAGTATGATTTCGGGTTTAGGGAGTAGGGTTTAGGGTGAGGGATTTGATTTAGGTTAGCGGTTTAGGGAGTAGGGTTTAGTGTTTAGGGAGTATTTGCCTTTGTTTAGGGTTTAGGTTTAATGTATAGGGATTAAGGTTTAGGGTTTGATGTTTAATATTTATGATTAGGGTTTCATTTTAGGTTTTAGGTTTATGGTTTAGGTTTAGGGTTTAGGATTAAGGAATTAGGGTTTACGGTTTGGAGTTTAGGGTTCAGGGTTTAAGATTTAAAGGTAATGAATTAGATTTTAGAGTTTGTGGTTTAGGGATATGATTTAGGTTTTTGATTTTGGGTTTTGGGTTTTTCTCTAGGGTTTAGTTTTAGCTTTTGGGTTTTGGGTTTAGGTATAAGGTTTAGGATTTAGTAATATGGGTTTAGGGTTTGGAGTTTACGGTTTAGGGTTTGGAGTATAGTGTTTAGGTTTTAAAGTTTAAGAAATAGGTGTTAGAGTTTGTGGGTTTAGGGATATTATATAGGTCTTGAGATTTAGGGTTTAGGGTAATGGTTTAGAAAATATGATTTCGGGTTTAGGGAGTAGGGTTTAGGGTTAGGGATTTGATTTAGGTTAGCGTTTTAGGGTTTTGGGTTTAGTGATTAGGGTTTATAGTTTAGTGTTTCGGGTTTATGATTTAGGTTTTTTTGTTTAGGGGTTGTGGTTTACGGTTTTTGGTTTTTGGAATTAGGGTTTAGAGTTTAACTTTATATTTTAAGTTCCGGGTTTGGGTTTAACGTTTAGGATTTAGGAATTAGGGCTTAGGGTTTGGAGTTTAGGGTTTAATGTTAAGATATAGGATTTAGGGTGAACAGTTTGGGGAGTATGGTTTTGGATTTTGGCGTACGGTTTTTGTGTTAGTGCTTAGGGATTATTGTTTATGGTTTTTGGTATTGGGTTTAGGGTTTTGGTTTGGAGGCTAGGTTTAAGTTTTAAGATTTAGGAATTAGGGTTTGGGTTTAGGGTTTATTTTTAGGTTTTAGGTTTAGGGTTTAGATTTTAGGATTTAGGTTTTACGGTTTGAAGTTTAGTGTTTTGGGTTTAGGGTTTTGAGTTTTGAGTTTAGCTTTAGATTTGAAGTTTAGGATTTAGAGTTTAGGGTTTAGGTTTCACGATTTGCGTTTTGGGGTTTAAGAGTTGATGGTTTAGGAGTCATATTTTGGGTTTAGGGTTTAGAAGTTAGGTTTATTGATTAAGGAGTACTGTCTAGGGTTTACAGTTTAGTGTTTAGGGTTTATGATTTAGGAATTTGGGTTTAGGGTTGGTGGTTTATGGTTTTGGGTTTAGGTTTTGGAGTTTTGCGTTTAGCTTTAGATTTTAAGTTTAGGGTTTAGAATTTAGGAATTAGGGTTTAGGATTAGGAGTTTTTGGTTCAGGGTTATGATTAGGAGTTAGGGTGAACGGTTTGGGGAGAATGGTTTTGGGTTTTGGTGTACGGTTTTTGTGTTAGGGTTTAGGGGTTATGGTTTATGGTTTTGGGTTTATGGTTTCGTTTTATGTTTTAGGTTTATGGTTTATGGTTTTGGGTTTATGGTTTCGTTTTATGTTTTAGGTTTATGGTTTAGATTTAAGGTTGAGGATTTAGGAATTAGGGATTAGGATTAGGGTTTAGGTATAAGGTTTAGGATTTAGTAATATGGGTTTAGGGTTCTGAGTTTAGGGTTTAGGGTTTAGGTATAAGGTTTAGGGTTTAGGTATAAGGTTTAGGAATTAGGAATTAGTGTTTTAGAGTTTGTGGTTTTGGGTTTAGGGTTTAGGGATATGACTTAGGTTTTCTATTTTGGGTTTAGAGTTAAGGGTTTAGAGTTGAAGGTTTAAGGAGTGTGGTTTTGGGTTTAGGATGTAGGGTTTAGGGTGTAGGAGTTATGGTGTAGGGTTTGGGGTTTAGGGTTTTACAGTTTAGTGTTTAGGGTTTATGATTTAGGCTATTGGGTTTAGGGGTTTTGGTTTACGGTTTTGGTTTTTGGGGTTAGGGCTTAGAGTTTAAATTTAGATTTTAAGTTTAGGGTTTAGGTTAAGGGATTATGATTTAGTTAATAGGGAGTATTTTTCTTTGTTTAGGGTTGACATTTAATGTTTAGGGGTTAGGGTTTAGAGTTTAAGGTTTTGGGTTTAGGGTTTAGTGTTTAGGGTTTAGTGTTTAGGGTTTATGATTTAGGTTTTTGGGTTTTTAGATTTAGGGGTTGTGGTTTATGGTTTTGGATTTTTTGGGTTTAGGGTTTAGAGTTTTACTTTATATTTTAAGTTTCGGGTTTGCGTTTAACGTTTAGGATTTAGGAATTGGGCTTAGGGTTTGAAGTTTAGGGTTTAGTGTTAAGATTTAGGATTTAGGGTGAACAGTTTGGGAAGTATGGTTTTGGGTTTTGGCATACGGTTTTTGTGTTAGTGTTTAGGGATTATGGTTTATGGTTTTGGGTATAGGGTTTAGGGTTTAGGGTTTAGGGTTTAGGATTATGATTAGAAGTTAGGGTGAACGGTTTGGGGAGTATGGTTTTGGGTTTTGGTGTACGGTTTTTGTGTTAGGGTTTTGGGGTTATGGTTTATTGTTTTGGGTTTTGGGTTTAGGGTTTCATTTTAGGATTTAGGTTTATGGTTTAGGTTTAAGGTTTAGGATTTAGGAATTAGGGTTAACGGTTGGGAGTTTAGGGTTCAGGGTTTAAGATTTAAAGGTAATGAATTAGATTTTAGAGTTTGTGGTTTAGGGATATGATTTAGGTTTTTGATTTTGGGTTTTGGGTTTTTGCTTTAGGGTTTAGTTTTAGGTTTTAGGTTTAAGGTTTAGGTATAAGGTTTAGGATTTTAGTAATATGGGTTTAGTGTTTAAATTTAGGATTTAGAGTGAACAGTTTGGGGAGTATTGTTTTGGGTTTTTGCATAAGGTTTTTGTGTTAGGCTTTAGGGGTTATGGTTTATGGTTTTGGGTACTGGGTTTAGGGTTTAGTTTTAGGTTTTTGGTTTAGGGTTTAGGTTTAAGGTTTAGGATTTAGGAAGTAGGGTTTAGGATTTAGGAATTAGGGTTTAGGGTTTGGAGTATAGGGTTTAGTTTTTAAAGTTTAAGAAATATCTGTTAGAGTTTGTGGGTTTAGGGATATTATATAGGTTTTGAGATTTAGGGTTTAGGGTAATGGTTTAGGGAGTATGATTTTGGGTTTAGAGAGTAGGATTTAGGGTTAGGGATTTGATTTAGGGTTAGCGGTTTAGGGTTTTGGGTTTAGGGAATATGGTTTAGTGTTTATGGAGTATTTGTCTTTTTTTAGGGTTTAGGTTTAATGTATAGGGATTAGGAATTAGGGTTTACGGTTTGGAGTTTAGTGTTCAGGGTTGAAGATTTAAAGGTAATGAATTAGATTTTAGAGTTTGTGGTTTAGGGTTATGATTTAGGTTTTTGATTTTGGGTTTTGGGTTTTTGCTTTAGGGTTTAGTTTTAGGTTTTAGGTTTAGGGTTTAGGTATAAGGTTTAGGATTTAGTAATATGGGTTTAGGGTTTGGAGTTTAGGGTTTAGGGTTTAGGTATAAGGTTTAGGAATTAGGAATTAGGTTTTAGAGTTTGTGGTTTTGGGTTTAGGGTTTAGGGATATGACTTAGATTTTCTATTTTGGGTTTAGAGTTAAGGGTTTAGGGTTGAAGGTTTAGGGTTGAAGGTTTAGGGAGTAGGTATAAAGTTTAGAAATTACGAATTAGGTTTTAGAGTTTGTGGTTTCGGGTTAATGGTTTAGGGATATGACTTAGGTTTTCTATTTTGGGTTTAGAGTTGAAGGTTTAGGGAGTATGGTTTTGGGTTTAGGATGTAGGGTTTAGGGTGTAGGAGTTATGGTTTAGGGGTTAAGGTTTATAGTTTAGTGTTTATGTTTTATGATTTAGGCTTTTGGGTTTTGGTGGTGTGGTTTTTGGTTTTTGGTTTTGGGTTTAGAGTTTAGAGTTTAACTTTAGATTTTAAGTGTCGGGTTTAGGTTTAAGGTTTAGGATTTAGGAATTAAGGTTTAGGGTTTGGAGTTTTGAGTTTAGGGTTTAGATTTAGGATTTAGAGTGAACAGTTTGGGGAGAATGGTTTTGGGTTTTGTTGTACGGTTTTTGTGCTAGGGTTTAGGGGTTATGGTTTATTGTTTTGGGTTTTGGGTTTAGGGTTCAATTTTAGGTTTTAGGGTTATGGTTTAGGTTTGAGGTTTAGGATTTAGGTTTTAGGTTTAGGGTTTAGGTATAAGGTTTAGGATTTAGTAATATAGATTTAGGGTTTAGATTTAGGATTTAGAGTGAACAGTTTGGGGAGTATGGTTTTGGGTTTTGGCATAAGGTTTTTGTGTTAGGCTTTAGGGGTTATGGTTTACGGTTTATGGTTTTGGGTACTGGGTTTAGGGTTTAGTTTTAGGTTTTAGGTTTGGGGTTTAGGTTTAAGGTTTAGGATTTAGGAATTAGGGTTTAAGATTTAGGAATTAGGGTTAAGGGTTTGGAGTATAGGGTTTAGGTTTTAAAGTTTAAGAAATAGGTGTTAGAGTTTGTGGGTTTAGGGATATTATATAGGTTTTGAGATTTTGGGTTTAGGGAGTAGGGTTTAGGGTTAGGGATATGATTTAGGGTTAGCGGTTTAGGGTTTTGGGTTTAGGGAGTATGGTTTAGTGTTTATGGAGTATTTGTCTATGTTTTGTGTTTGGGTTTAATGTATATGGATTAAGGTTTAGGGTTTTATGTTTAAGATTTATGGTTAGGGATTCAGGATTTAGTGTTTTGTGTGAAGAGTTTAGGGTTGACGGAGTATTGTTTAGGATTTAGGGTTAGGGATTTGTCAGAATTTTCGATATAAACTCTTAATGGAAATTCGTTGGATATTTTTTGTCTGAAGTTTTCCTTTCTTTCAAACACTTCCCACTAATGGATCGAGATGAATTTTGGATATAAGATATCCCTATGATTTAGCTTTCATTGAAACTTATTTTGTAGTCGATATAGCGGTGCCATAAAATATTATGCCAATTTTCGTGAAACCAATCCAAAGGTATACCAGTTCCGTCAGAAATTTCTGAGGGATTTCCAACTGATTTAGAGTTTAGTTTTAGTTTTTTAGTTTAGGGTTTAGGTTTAAAGTTTAAGATTTAGGAATTAGGGTATAAGGTTTAGAGTTTAGGGTTTAGGGTTTAAAGTTAATGAATTAGGTTTTAGAGTTTGTGGTTTAGGGTTTAAGGTTTAGGGATATGATTTAGGTTTTAGATTTTGGGTTTTGGGTTTTGGGTTTAAGGTTTAGTTTTAGGTATTAGGTTTAGGGTTTAGGTATGAGGTTTAGGATTTAGAAATTAGAATTTAGGGCTTGGAGTTTACGTTTTAGGGTTTAGGGTTTAAAGTTAAAGAATTAGGTTTTAGAGTTTGTGGTTTCGGGTTTAGGGTTTCGGGTTTAGGGTTTCGGGATATGACTTTGGGTTTAAAGTAAAGGGTTTAGGTTTTAGGGTTGAAGGTTTAGGGAGTATGGTTTCGGGTTTAGAATGTAGGGTTTAGGATTTGGAGTTTATGGTTTAAGTCTTATGGTTTAGGGTGTAGTCTTTAGGGTTTACAGTTTAGTGTTTAGGGTTTATGATTTAGGCTTTTGGGTTTAGGGGTTTTGGTTTATGGTTTTGGTTTTTGGGTTTAGGGCTTAGAGTTTAAATTTAGATTTTAAGTTTAGGGTTTAGTGTTAGGATTATGATTTAGTGTTTAGGGAGTTTTTTTCTTTGTTTAGGATTGAGATTTAAAGTTTAGTGATTAGGGTTTAGAGTTTAAGGTTTTGAGTTTAGAGTTTAGTGTTTATGGTTTAGAGTTTAGTGTTTAGGGTTTATGATTTAGGTTTTTGGGTTTAGGGGTTGTGGTTTATGGTATTCGGTTTTTGGGTTTAGGGTTTAGAGTTTAACTTTATGTTTTAAGTTTCGGGTTTGGGTTTAACGTTTAGGATTTAGGAATTAGGGCTTAGAGTTTTGAGTTTAGGGTTTAGTGTTAGGATTTAGGATTTAGGGTGAACAGTTTGGGGAGAACGGTTTTGGATTTTGGCGTACCGTTTTTGTTTTAGTTTTTAGGGATTATGGTTTATGGTTTTGGGTATTGGGTTTAGGGTTTAGGTTTGGAGGCTAGGTTTAAGTTTTAAGATTTAGGAATTAGGGTTTAGTTTTTGGAAATTAGGGTTTAGGGTTAGGATTTAGAATTTAGGGAGAACGGCTTGGGGAGTATTGTTTAGGGTTTTTGTGTTATAGTTTAGGGGTTATAGTTTATAATTATGGGTTATGGGTTAGGGGTTTTTGGTTTAGGGTTTAGATTTTAGGATTTAGACTTTACGGTTTGAAGTTTAGGGTTTTGGGTTTAGGGTTTTGAGTTTTGAGTTTAGCTTTAGATTTCAAGTTTAGGGTTTAGAATTTAGGAATTAGGGTGTACGGTTAGGAGTTTTGGGTTCAGGGTTATGATTAGGATTTAGGGTGAACGGGTTGGGGAGTATGGTTTTGGGTTTTGGTGTACGGTTTTTGTGTTGGGGTTTAGGGGTTATGGTTTATTGTTTTGGGTTTTGGGTTTAGGGTTTCATTTTAGGTTTTAGGTTTATGGTTTAGGTTTAAGGTTTAGGATTTAGGAATTAGGGTTTACGGTTTGGAGTTTAGTGTTCAGGGTTTAAGATTTAAAGGTTAAGAATTAGATTTTAGAGTTTGTGGTTTAAGGATATGATTTAGGTTTTTGATTTTGGGTTTTGGGTTTTTGCATTAGGGTTTAGTTTTAGGTTTTAGGTTTAGGGTTTAGGTATAAGATTTAGGATTTAGTAATATGGGTTTAGGGTTTGGAGTTTAGGATTTAGTGTTTAGGCATAAGGTTTAGGAATTAGGAATTAGGTTTTAGCTTTTCTGGTTTCAGGTTTATGGTTTAGGGATATGACTTAGATTTTCTATTTTGGGTTTAGAGTTAAGGGTTTAGGGTTGAAGGTTTATGGTTGAAGGTTTAGGGAGTATGGTTTTGGGTTTAGGATGTAGGGTTTAGGGTGTAGGAGTTATGGTTTAGGGGTTAGGGTTTATAGTTTAGTGTTTATGTTTTATGATTTAGGCTTTTGGGTTTTTGTGTTGAGGTTTTTGGTTTTTGGTTTTGGGTGTAGGGTTTAGAGTTTAACTTTAGATTTTAAGTTTCGGGTTTAGGTTTAAGGTTTAGGATTTAGGAATTAAGGTTTAGGGTTCGGAGTTTTGCATTTAGGGTTTAGATTTAGGATTTAGTCTGAACAGTTTGGGGAGTATGGTTTTGGGTTTTGGCATAAGGTTTTTGTGTTAGGCTTTAGGGGTTAGGGTTTATGGTTTTGGGTACTGGGTTTAGGGTTTAGTTTTATTTTTTAGGTTTGGGGTTTAGGTTTAAGGTTTAGGATTTAGGAATTAGGGTTTATGATTTAGGAATTAGGGTTTAGGGTTGGGAGTATAGGGTTTAGGTTTTAAAGTTTAAGAAATAGGTGTTAGAGTTTGTGAGTTTAGAGATATTATATAGGTTTTGAGATTTAGGGTTTAGGGTAATGGTTTAGGGTGTATGATTTCGGGTTTAGGGAGTAGGGTTTAGGGAGTAGGGTTTAGCGTTAGGGATTTGATTTAGGTTAGCAGTTTTGGGTTTTGGGTTTAGGGATTAGGGTTTAGAGTTTAAGGTTTTGGGTTTAGGGTTTAGTGTTTAGGGTTTAGAGTTTAAGGTTTTGGGTTTATGATTTAGGTTTTTTGGTTTATGATTTAGGTTATTGGGTTTAGGGGTTGTGGTTTATGGTTTTGGGTTTTTTGATTTAGGGTTTAGAGTTTAACTTTATATTTTAAGTTTCGAGTTTGGGTTTAACGTTTATGATTTAGGAATTATGGCTTAGGGTTTGGAGTTTAGGGTTTAGTGTTAAGATGTAGGATTTAGGGTGAACAGTTTTGGGAGTATAGTTTTGGATTTTGGCGTACAGTTTTTTTGTTAGTGTTTAGGGATTATGGTTTATGGTTTTGGGTATTGGGTTTAGGGTTTAGGTTTGGAGGCTAGGTTTAAGTTTTAAGATTTAGGAATTAGGGTTTAGTTTTAGGGTTAGGATTTAGAATTTAGGGTGAACGGCATGGGGAGTATTGTTTAAGGTTTTGGTGTACGGTTTTTGTGTTATAGTTTAGGGGTTATAGTTTATAGTTATGGGTTATGGGTTTTGGGTTTTGGGTTTAGGGTTTATTTTTGGTTTTAGGTTTAGAGTTTAGATTTTACGGTTTGAAGTTTAGGGTTTTGGGTGTAGGGTTTTGAGTTTTGAGTTTAGCTTTAGATTTCAAGTTTAGGGTTTAGAATTTAGGAATTAAGGTGTACGGTTAGGAGTTTTGGGTTCACGGTTATGATTAGGAGTTAGGGTGAACTGTTTGAGGAGTATGGTTTTGGGTTTTGGTGTACCATTTTTGTGTTGGGGTTTAGGGGTTATGGTTTATTGTTTTGGGTTTTGGGTTTAGGGTTTCATTTTAGGTTTTAGGTTTATGGTTTATGTGTGAGGTTTAGGATATAGGAATTAGGGTTTACGGTTTGGAGTTTAGGGTTCAGGGTTGAAGATTTAAAGGTAATGAATTAGATTTTAGAGTTTGTGGTTTAGGGATATGATTTAGGTTTTTGATTTTGGGTTTTGGTTTTTTGCTTTAGGGTTTAGTTTTAGGTTTTACGTTTAGGGTTTAGGTATAAGATTTAGGATTTAGTAATATGGTTTTAGGGTTTAGGTTTAGGAATTAAGAATTAGGTTTTAGTGTTTGTGGTTTCAAGTTTAGGGTTTAGGGATATGACTTAGATTTTCTATTTTGGGTTTAGAGTTAAGGGTTTAGGGTTGAAGGTTTATGGTTGAAGGTTTAGGGAGTATGGTTTTGGGTTTAGGATGTAGGTTTTAGGGTGTAGGAGTTATGGTTTAGGGGTTAGGGTTTATAGTTTAGTGTTTATGTTTTATGATTTAGGCTTTTGGGTTTTGGTGTTGTGGTTTTTGGTTTTTGGTTTTGGGTTTAAGGTTTAGAGTTTAACTTTAGATTTTAAGTGTCGGGTTTAGGTTTAAGGTTTAGGATTTAGGAACTAAGGTTTAGGGTTTGGAGTTTTGCGTTTAGGGTTTAGATTTAGGATTTAGAGTGAACAGTTTGGGGAGAATGGTTTTTGGTTTTGGCATAAGGTTTTTGTGTTAGGCTTTAAGGGTTATGGTTTATCGTTTTGGGTACTGGGTTTAGAGTTTAGTTTTAGGTTTTAGGTTTGGGGTTTAGGTTTAAGGTTTAGGATTTAGGAATTAGGGTTTAGGATTTAGGAATTAGGGTTTAGGGTTTGGAGTATAGAGTTTAGGTTTTAAAGTTTAAGAAATAGGTGTTAGAGTTTGTGGGTTTATGGATATTATATAGGTTTTTAGATTTAGGGTTTAGGGTAATGGTTTAGGGAGTATGATTTCGGGTTTAGGGAGTAGGGTTTAGGGTGAGGGATTTGATTTAGGTTAGCGGTTTAGGGAGTAGGGTTTAGTGTTTAGGGAGTATTTGCCTTTGTTTAGGGTTTAGGTTTAATGTATAGGGATTAAGGTTTAGGGTTTGATGTTTAATATTTATGATTAGGGTTTCATTTTAGGTTTTAGGTTTATGGTTTAGGTTTAGGGTTTAGGATTAAGGAATTAGGGTTTACGGTTTGGAGTTTAGGGTTCAGGGTTTAAGATTTAAAGGTAATGAATTAGATTTTAGAGTTTGTGGTTTAGGGATATGATTTAGGTTTTTGATTTTGGGTTTTGGGTTTTTCTCTAGGGTTTAGTTTTAGCTTTTGGGTTTTGGGTTTAGGTATAAGGTTTAGGATTTAGTAATATGGGTTTAGGGTTTGGAGTTTACGGTTTAGGGTTTGGAGTATAGTGTTTAGGTTTTAAAGTTTAAGAAATAGGTGTTAGAGTTTGTGGGTTTAGGGATATTATATAGGTCTTGAGATTTAGGGTTTAGGGTAATGGTTTAGAAAATATGATTTCGGGTTTAGGGAGTAGGGTTTAGGGTTAGGGATTTGATTTAGGTTAGCGTTTTAGGGTTTTGGGTTTAGTGATTAGGGTTTATAGTTTAGTGTTTCGGGTTTATGATTTAGGTTTTTTTGTTTAGGGGTTGTGGTTTACGTTTTTTGGTTTTTGGAATTAGGGTTTAGAGTTTAACTTTATATTTTAAGTTTCGGGTTTGGGTTTAACGTTTAGGATTTAGGAATTAGGGCTTAGGGTTTGGAGTTTAGGGTTTAATGTTAAGATATAGGATTTAGGGTGAACAGTTTGGGGAGTATGGTTTTGGATTTTGGCGTACGGTTTTTGTGTTAGTGCTTAGGGATTATTGTTTATGGTTTTTGGTATTGGGTTTAGGGTTTTGGTTTGGAGGCTAGGTTTAAGTTTTAAGATTTAGGAATTAGGGTTTGGGTTTAGGGTTTATTTTTAGGTTTTAGGTTTAGGGTTTAGATTTTAGGATTTAGGTTTTACGGTTTGAAGTTTAGTGTTTTGGGTTTAGGGTTTTGAGTTTTGAGTTTAGCTTTAGATTTGAAGTTTAGGGTTTAGAATTTAGGAATTAGGGTGTACGGTTAGGAGTTTTGGGTTCAGGGTTATGATTAGGAGTTAGGGTGAACGGTTTGAGGAGTATGGTTTTGGGTTTTGGTGTACGGTTTTTGTGTTGGGGTTTAGAGGTTAAGGTTTATTGTTTTGGGTTTTGGGTTTAGGTTTTCATTTTAGGTTTTAGGTTTATGGTTTAGGTGTGAGGTTTAGGATATAGGAATTAGGGTTTACGGTTTGGAGTTTAGGGTCCAGGGTTGAAGATTTAAAGGTAATGAATTAGATTTTAGAGTTTGTGGTTTAGGGATATGATTTAGGTTTTTGATTTTGGGTTTTAGGTTTTTGCTTTAGGGTTTAATTTTAGGTTTTAGGTTTAGGGTTTAGGTATAAGGTTTCCAATTTAGTAATATGGTTTTAGGGTTTGGAGTTTAGGGTTTAGGGTTGAGGTTTAGGAAATAAGAATTAGGTTTTAGTGTTTGTGGTTTCAAGTTTAGGGTTTAGGGATATGACTTAGATTTTCTATTTTGGGTTTAGAGTTAAGGGTTTAGGGTTGAAGGTTTATGGTTGAAGGTTTAGGGAGTATGGTTTTGGGTTTAGGATGTAGGTTGTAGGGTGTAGGAGTTATGATTTAGGGGTTAGGGTTTATAGTTTAGTGTTTATGTTTTATGATTTAGGCTTTTGGGTTTTGGTGTTGTGGTTTTTGGTTTTTGGTTTTGGGTTTAGAGTTTAGAGTTTAACTTTAGTTTTTAAGTGTCGGGTTTAGGTTTAAGGTTTAGGATTTAGGAATTAAGGTTTAGGGTTTGGAGTTTTGCGTTTAGGGTTTAGATTTAGGATTTAGAGTGAACCGTTTGGGGAGAATGGTTTTGGGTTTGGTATAAGGTTTTTGTGTTAGGCTTTAGGGGTTATGGTTTATCGTTTTGGGTACTGGGTTTAGAGTTTAGTTTTAGGTTTTAGGTTTGGGGTTTAGGTTTAAGGTTTAGGATTTAGGAATTAGGGTTTAGGATTTAGGAATTAGGGTTTAGGGTTTGGAGTATAGGGTTTAGGTTTTAAAGTTTAAGAAATAGGTGTTAGAGTTTGTGGGTTTATGGATATTATATAGGTTTTTAGATTTAGGGTTTAGCGTAATGGTTTAGGGAGTATTATTTCGGGTTAGGGTGTAGGGTTTAGGGTTAGGGATTTGATTTAGGTTAGCGGTTTAGGGTTTTGGGTTTAGGGAGTATGGTTTAGTGTTTAGGGAGTATTTGTCTTTGTTTAGGGTTTAGGTTTAATATATAGGGATTAAGGTTTAGGGATTGATGTTTAAGATTTATGGTTAGGGTTTCATTTTAGGTTTTAGGATTTACGATTTAGGGTTTGATGTTTAAGATTTAGGGTTAGGAATTCAGGATTTGGTGTTTTGTCTGAAGAGTTTAGGGTTGAGGGAGTATTGTTTGGGATTTAGGGTTTGGGATCCTTTGGAATTTTTGATATAAACTCTGAACAAAAAACCGTCGGTTCTTACGGATATCCGACTGATAAAGGTTTTTTTATTAATTTTAATTTTATTTGTAAATTTTATTTTGTATCATTAATTTATATATATATATATATATAAATTACCAATTGATTTATGAATGTTTGTCAGAAAACCTTCGGTAATTACTCATGTATTCCGTCTTCATCTTTAATATCTAACGGATTGTAATAGTCATAAATCCGTCGTATAACTGTCAGAAAAGTCCTACAGATTGTGTGTCCGTCGAAAATTCCGTCTGTTTTACGGTAGTTTTCTTGTAGTGTTTGGGGTATAGGGTTTTAGATTTTGGGTTTTATCGTTCAGTATTTAAAGTTTAGGGTTTAGATTTCACGATTTGGGTTTTGGGATTTAAGAGTTTATGGTTTAGGAGTCGTATTTTGGGTTTAGGGTTTAGAAGTTAGCTTTATTGATTAGGGAGTACTGTCTCGGGTATATAGTTTAGTTTTTAGGGTTTATGATTCAGGATTTGGGTTTAGGTTTGGTGGTTTATGGTTTTGGGTTTTGGGTTTTGGGTTTAGAGTTTAGCTTTAGTTTTTAAGTTTAGGGTTTAGAATTTAGGAATTAGGGTTTAGGGTTAGGAGTTTTTGGTTAAAGGTTATGGTTTAGGGTTTAGGGTTTAGGTATAAGGTTTAGGATTTAGGAATTAGGTTTTAGAGTTTGTGGTTTCGGGTTTAGGATTTAGGGATATGACTTTAGGGAGTTAAGGATTTAGGGTTGAAGGTTTAGGGAGTATGGTGTCAGGGTTAGGATGTAGGATTTAGGGTTTGGAATTTAGGATTTAGGAGTTATGCTTTAGGGTGTAGGGTGTAGGGTATAGGGTTTATATTTTAGTGGTTATGGTTCAAGATTTAGGCTTTTGGGTTTAGAGGTTGTGGTTTTTTGTTTTTCGTTTTGGGTTTAGGGTTTAGATTTTAACTTTAGATTTTAAGTTTTGGGTTTTGGTCTAAGATTTAGGATTAGGAAATAGGGTTTAGGGTTTGGAGATTAGGGTTTTGGGTTAAGATTTAGGATTTAGGGTGAACAGTTTGGGGAGTACTGTTTTGGGTTTTGACGTACGGTTTTTGTGTTAGGGTTTAGGGGTTATTGTTTTTGGTTTCGGCATTGGGTTTAGGGTTTAGTTTTAGGTTTTAGGTTTGGTGTTTAGGTTTAAGGTTTAGGATTTAGGAATTAGGGTTTAGGGTTTGGAGTTTAGAGTTTTGGGTTTGGAGTTTAGGGTTTAGGGCTAAGATTTATGATTTAGGGTGAGCAGTTTGGGGAGTATGGTGTTTGGTTTTAGCATATGGGTTTTTGTGTTAGGGTTTAGGGGTTATGGTTTATAGTTTTGGGTTTTGGGTTTAGTTTTAGGTTTTAGGTTTGGGGTTTCGGTTTAACATTTAGTATTTAGGAATTAGGGTTTACGGTTTGGAGTTTAGGGTTTAGGGTTTAAAGTTTAAGAAATAGATTTTAGGGTTTGTGGGTTTAGGGATATGATTTAGGTTTTGAGATTTGGGGTTTAAGGTTAAGGGTTTAGGGAGTATGGTTTCGGGTTTAGGGAGTATGGTTTCGGGTTTAGGGTTTAAAGTTTAGGTTGTATGGTTTAGTGTTTTG
Organism: Cardamine chenopodiifolia; assembly: GCA_963922655.1. NCBI lineage: Eukaryota > Viridiplantae > Streptophyta > Magnoliopsida > Brassicales > Brassicaceae > Cardamine > Cardamine chenopodiifolia. Next base: position 12,883,286 of record OZ000481.1, on the reverse strand, counting down.
GGTGTAAGGTTTTGGGTTTTGCTTTTACAATTTAAGGTTTTTGGTTTAGGGTTTAAGGTTTTGGATTTCGGGTTTAGGATTTAGGGTTTAGGGTTTAATGTTTAATGATAGGTTTTATGTTTAGGATTTAGGTTTAGGATTTAGGGTTTGAGATTTACGGTTTAGGGTTTAGGATTAATTGTTTAGGAATTAGAATTTAGGGTTTAGGATTTAGGGTTTCGGATTTTGAGAGTTTGTGGTTCAAATATAGGGTTTGGGGATATGATTTAGGGTTAGGGGTTTTGGGTTTTGGGTTTAGGTTTGATTTTGTGTTTAGGTAGTATTTTTCTTTGTTTAGTGTTTAGGTTTAATGTATAGGGATTAGGGTTTAAGATTTAGGGTTTGAAGTTTAAGATTTAGGGTTAGGGATTCAGGATTTGGTGTTTTGTCTGAAGAGTTTAGGGTTGAGGGAGTATTGTTTAGGATTTAGGGTTTGGGATCCTTGGGAATTTTTGATATAAACTCTGAACAAAAAACCGTCGGTTCTTACGGATATCCGACTGATAAAGGTTTTTTTATTAATTTTAATTTTATTTGTAAATTTTATTTTGTATCTTTAATATATATATATATATATGTATATATAAATTACCAATTGATTTATGAATGTTTGTCGGAAAACCTTCGGTAATTACTCAGGTACTCGTAAACCATCGGAAATCCATATTCATCTTTAATATCTGACGGATTGTAATAGTCATAAATCCGTCGTATAACTGTCAGAAAAGTCCTACAGATTGTGTGTCCGTCGAAAATTCCGTCTGTTTTACGGTAGTTTTCTTGTAGTGTTTGGGGTATAGGGTTTTAGATTTTGGGTTTTATCGTTCAGTATTTAAAGTTTAGGGTTTAGATTTCACGATTTGGGTTTTGGGATTTAAGAGTTTATGGTTTAGGAGTCGTATTTTGGGTTTAGGGTTTAGAAGTTAGCTTTATTGATTAGGGAGTACTGTCTCGGGTATATAGTTTAGTTTTTAGGGTTTATGATTCAGGATTTTGGGTTTAGGTTTGGTGGTTTATGGTTTTGGGTTTTGGGTTTTGGGTTTAGAGTTTAGCTTTAGTTTTTAAGTTTAGGGTTTAGAATTTAGGAATTAGGGTTTAGGGTTAGGAGTTTTTGGTTAAAGGTTATGGTTTAGGGTTTAGGGTTTAGGTATAAGGTTTAGGATTTAGGAATTAGGTTTTAGAGTTTGTGGTTTCGGGTTTAGGATTTAGGGATATGACTTTAGGGAGTTAAGGATTTAGGGTTGAAGGTTTAGGGAGTATGGTGTCAGGGTTAGGATGTAGGATTTAGGGTTTGGAATTTAGGATTTAGGAGTTATGCTTTAGGGTGTAGGGTGTAGGGTATAGGGTTTATATTTTAGTGGTTATGGTTCAAGATTTAGGCTTTTGGGTTTAGAGGTTGTGGTTTTTTGTTTTTCGTTTTGGGTTTAGGGTTTAGATTTTAACTTTAGATTTTAAGTTTTGGGTTTTGGTCTAAGATTTAGGATTAGGAAATAGGGTTTAGGGTTTGGAGATTAGGGTTTTGGGTTAAGATTTAGGATTTAGGGTGAACAGTTTGGGGAGTACTGTTTTGGGTTTTGACGTACGGTTTTTGTGTTAGGGTTTAGGGGTTATTGTTTTTGGTTTCGGCATTGGGTTTAGGGTTTAGTTTTAGGTTTTAGGTTTGGTGTTTAGGTTTAAGGTTTAGGATTTAGGAATTAGGGTTTAGGGTTTGGAGTTTAGAGTTTTGGGTTTGGAGTTTAGGGTTTAGGGCTAAGATTTATGATTTAGGGTGAGCAGTTTGGGGAGTATGGTGTTTGGTTTTAGCATATGGGTTTTTGTGTTAGGGTTTAGGGGTTATGGTTTATAGTTTTGGGTTTTGGGTTTAGTTTTAGGTTTTAGGTTTGGGGTTTCGGTTTAACATTTAGTATTTAGGAATTAGGGTTTACGGTTTGGAGTTTAGGGTTTAGGGTTTAAAGTTTAAGAAATAGATTTTAGGGTTTGTGGGTTTAGGGATATGATTTAGGTTTTGAGATTTGGGGTTTAAGGTTAAGGGTTTAGGGAGTATGGTTTCGGGTTTAGGGAGTATGGTTTCGGGTTTAGGGTTTAAAGTTTAGGTTGTATGGTTTAGTGTTTTGGGTGTAAGGTTTTGGGTTTTGCTTTTACAATTTAAGGTTTTTGGTTTAGGGTTTAAGGTTTTGGATTTCGGGTTTAGGATTTAGGGTTTAGGGTTTAATGTTTAATGATAGGTTTTATGTTTAGGATTTAGGTTTAGGATTTAGGGTTTGAGATTTACGGTTTAGGGTTTAGGATTAATTGTTTAGGAATTAGAATTTAGGGTTTAGGATTTAGGGTTTCGGATTTTGAGAGTTTGTGGTTCAAATATAGGGTTTGGGGATATGATTTAGGGTTAGGGGTTTTGGGTTTTGGGTTTAGGTTTGATTTTGTGTTTAGGTAGTATTTTTCTTTGTTTAGTGTTTAGGTTTAATGTATAGGGATTAGGGTTTACGATTTAGGGTTTGATGTTTAGGATTTAGGGTTAGGGATTCAGGATTTGGTGTTTTGTCTGAAGAGTTTAGGGTTGAGGGAGTATTGTTTAGGATTTAGGGTTTGGGATCCTTTGGAATTTTTGATATAAACTCTGAACAAAAAACCGTCGGTTCTTACAGATATCCGACTGATAAAGGTTTTTTTATTAATTATAATTTTATTTGTAAATTTTATTTTGTATTTTTAATTTTTATATATATATATATATGTATATATAAATTACCAATTGATTTATGAATGTTTGTCAGAAAACCTTCGGTAATTACTCAGGTATTCGTACACCATCGGAAATCCATATTCATCTTTAATATCTGACGGATTGTAATAGTCATAAATCCGTCGTATAACTGTCAGAAAATTCCTACAGATTGTGTGTCCGGGAAATTCCGTCTGTCTTACAGTAGTTTTCTTGTAGTGTTTAGGTTTGGGTTTTGGGTTTTGGGTTTAGAGTTTAGCTTTAGTTTTTAAGTTTAGGGTTTAGAATTTAGGAATTAGGGTTTAGGGTTAGGAGTTTTTGGTTAAAGGTTATGGTTTAGGGTTTAGGGTTTAGGTATAAGGTTTAGGATTTAGGAATTAGGTTTTAGAGTTTGTGGTTTCGGGTTTAGGATTTAGGGATATGACTTTAGGGAGTTAAGGATTTAGGGTTGAAGGTTTAGGGAGTATGGTGTCAGGGTTAGGATGTAGGATTTAGGGTTTGGAATTTAGGATTTAGGAGTTATGCTTTAGGGTGTAGGGTGTAGGGTATAGGGTTTATATTTTAGTGGTTATGGTTCAAGATTTAGGCTTTTGGGTTTAGAGGTTGTGGTTTTTTGTTTTTCGTTTTGGGTTTAGGGTTTAGATTTTCACTTTAGATTTTAAGTTTCGGGTTTTGGTCTAAAATTTAGGATTAGGAAATAGGGTTTAGGGTTTGGAGATTAGGGTTTTGGGTTAAGATTTAGGATTTAGGGTGAACAGTTTGGGGAGTATGGTTTTGGGTTTTGACGTACGGTTTTTGTGTTAGGGTTTAGGGGTTATTGTTTTTGGTTTTGGCATTGGGTTTAGGGTTTAGTTTTAGGTTTTAGGTTTGGTGTTTAGGTTTAAGGTTTAGGATTTAGGAATTAGGGTTTAGGGTTTGGAGTTTAGAGTTTAGGGTTTGGAGTTTAGGGTTTAGGACTAAGATTTATGATTTAGGGTGAGCAGTTTGGGGAGTATGGTGTTTGGTTTTGGCGTACGGGTTTTTGTGTTAGTGTTTAGGGGTTATGGTTTATGGTTTTGGGTTTTGGGTTTAGTTTTAGGTTTTAGGTTTGGGGTTTCGGTTTAACATTTAGTATTTAGGAATTAGGGTTTACGGTTTGGAGTTTAGGGTTTTGGGTTTAAAGTTTAAGAAATAGATTTTTGGGTTTTTGGGGTTAGGGATATGATTTAGGTTTTGAGATTTGGGGTTTAAGGTTAAGGGTTTAGGGAGTATGGTTTCAGGTTTAGGGTTTAAAGTTTAGGTTGTATGGTTTAGTGTTTTGGGTGTAAGGTTTTGGGTTTTGCTTTTACAATTTAAGGTTTTTGGTTTAGGGTTTAAGGTTTAGTATTTCGGATTTAGGATTTAGGGTTTAGGGTTTAATGTTTAATGATAAGTTCTTCGTTTAGGTTTAAGGTTTAGGATTTAGGTTTAGGATTTAGGGTTTGAGATTTACGGTTTAGGGTTTAGGATTAATTGTTTAGGAATTAGAATTTAGGGTTTCGAATTTTGAGAGTTTATGGTTCAAATATAGGGTTTGGGGATATGATTTAGGGTTAGGGTTTTGGGTTTTGGGTTTAGGTTTGATTTTGTGTTTAGGTAGTATTTTTCTTTGTTTAGTGTTTAGGTTTATTTTATAGGGATTAGGGTTTACGATTTAGGGTTTGATGTTTAAGATTGAGGGTTAGGGATTCAGTATTTGGTGTTTTGTCTGAAGAGTTTAGGGTTGAGGGAGTATTGTTTAGGATTTAGGGTTTCGGATCCTTTGGAATTTTTGATATAAACTCTGAACAAAAAACCGTCGGTTCTTACGGATATCCGACTAATAAAGGTTTTTTTATTAATTATAATTTTATTTGTAAATTTTATTTTGTATCTTTAATTTATATATATATATATGTATATATAAATTACCAATTGATTTATGAATGTTTGTCGGAAAACCTTCGGTAATTACTCAGGTACTCGTAAACCATCGGAAATCCATATTCATCTTTAATATCTGACGGATTGTAATAGTCATAAATCCGTCGTATAACTGTCAGAAAATTCTGATAGATTGTGTGTCCGTCGAAAATTCCGTCTGTTTTACGGTAGTTTTCTTGTAGTGTTTGGGGTATAGGGTTTTAGATTTTGGGTTTTATCGTTCAGTATTTAAAGTTTAGGGTTTAGATTTCACGATTTGGGTTTTGGGATTTAAGAGTTTATGGTTTAGGAGTCGTATTTTGGGTTTAGGGTTTAGAAGTTAGCTTTATTGATTAGGGAGTACTGTCTCGGGTATATAGTTTAGTTTTTAGGGTTTATGATTCAGGATTTTGGGTTTAGGTTTGGTGGTTTATGGTTTTGGGTTTTGGGTTTTGGGTTTAGAGTTTAGCTTTAGTTTTTAAGTTTAGGGTTTAGAATTTAGGAATTAGGGTTTAGGGTTAGGAGTTTTTGGTTAAAGGTTATGGTTTAGGGTTTAGGGTTTAGGTATAAGGTTTAGGATTTAGGAATTAGGTTTTAGAGTTTTTGGTTTCGGGTTTAGGATTTGGGGATATGACTTTAGGGAGTTAAGGATTTAGGGTTGAAGGTTTAGGGAGTATGGTGTCAGGATTAGGATGTAGGGTTTAGGGTTTGGCATTTAGGATTTAGGAGTTATGCTTTAGGGTGTAGGGTGTAGGGTTTAGGGTTTATATTTTAGTGGTTATGGTTCAAGATTTAGGCTTTTGGGTTTAGAGGTTGTGGTTTTTTGTTTTTCGTTTTGGGTTTAGGGTTTAGATTTTCACTTTAGATTTTAAGTTTCGGGTTTTGGTCTAAAATTTAGGATTAGGAAATAGGGTTTAGGGTTTGGAGATTAGGGTTTTGGGTTAAGATTTAGGATTTAGGGTGAACAGTTTGGGGAGTATGGTTTTGGGTTTTGACGTACGGTTTTTGTGTTAGGGTTTAGGGGTTATTGTTTTTGGTTTTGGCATTGGGTTTAGGGTTTAGTTTTAGGTTTTAGGTTTGGTGTTTAGGTTTAAGGTTTAGGATTTAGGAATTAGGGTTTAGGGTTTGGAGTTTAGAGTTTAGGGTTTGGAGTTTAGGGTTTAGGACTAAGATTTATGATTTAGGGTGAGCAGTTTGGGGAGTATGGTGTTTGGTTTTGGCGTACGGGTTTTTGTGTTTGTGTTTAGGGGTTATGGTTTATGGTTTTGGTTTTGGGTTTAGTTTTAGGTTTTAGGTTTGGGGTTTCGGTTTAACATTTAGTATTTAGGAATTAGGGTTTATGGTTTGGAGTTTAGGGTTTAGGGTTTATAGTTTAAGAAATAGATTTTAGGGTTTGTGGGTTTAGGGATATGATTTAGGTTTTGAGATTTGGGGTTTAAGGTTAAGGGTTTAGGGAGTATGGTTTCGGGTTTAGGGTTTAAAGTTTAGGTTGTATGGTTTAGTGTTTTGGGTGTAAGGTTTTGTGTTTTGCTTTTACAATTTAAGGTTTTTGGTTTAGGGTTTAAGGTTTAGGATTTCGGGTTTAGGATTTAGGGTTTAGGGTTTAATGTTTAATGATAGGTTTTACGTTTAGGTTTAAGGTTTAGGATTTAGGTTTAGGATTTAGGATTTGAGATTTACGGTTTAGGGTTTAGGATTAATTGTTTAGGAATTAGAATTTAGGGTGTAGAATTTAGGGTTTCGGATTTTGAGAGTTTGTGGTTCAAATATAGGGTTTGGGGATATGATTTAGGGTTAGGAGTTTTGGGTTTTGGGTTTAGATTTGATTTTTTGTTTAGGTAGTATTTTTCTTTGTTTAGTGTTTAGGTTTAATGTATAGGGATTAAGGTTTACGATTTAGGGTTTGATGTTTAAGATTTAGGGTTAGGGATTCAGGATTTGGTGTTTTGTCTGAAGAGTTTAGGGTTGAGGGAGTATTGTTTAGGATTTAGGGTTTGGGATCCTTTGGAATTTTTGATATAAACTCTGAACAAAAAATCGTCGGTTCTTACGGATATCCGACTGATAAAGGTTTTTTTATTAATTTTAATTTTATTTGTAAATTTTATTTTGTGTCTTTAATTTATATATATATATATATATTACCAACTGATAAAGGTTTTTTGTTTTTCGTTTTGGGTTTAGGGTTTAGATTTTAACTTTAGATTTTAAGTTTCGGGTTTTGGTCTAAGGTTTAGGATTAGGAAATAAGGTTTAGGGTTTGGAGATTAGGGTTTTGGTTTAAGATTTAGGATTTAGGGTGAACAGTTTGGGGAGTATGGTTTTGGGTTTTGACGTACGGTTTTTGTGTTAGGTTTTAGGGGTTATGGTTTTTGGTTTTGGGTATTGGGTTTAGGGTTTAGTTTTAGGTTTTAGGTTTGGTGTTTAGGTTTAAGGTTTAGGATTTAGGAATTAGGGTTTAGGATTTAGGAATTAGGGTTTAGGATTTAGGAATTAGGGTTTAGGGTTTAGAGTTTAGGGTTGAGAGAGTATTGTTTAGGATTTAGGTTAGGGTCCTTCGGAATTTCCGATATAAACTCTTAACAGAAATCCATAGGAAATTTGTTGTCTGAAGTTTTGCATTCTTTAAAACACTTACCACTTATGGATTTAGATGAGTTTTGAACACAATATATCCCTGTGAGTTAGCTTTCATTTCAAAGTGCTTTGTAGTCGATATAACAGTGCGAACAAAAATTATGCAAATTTTTGTGCAAACAGTCCAAGGGTATACCAAATCCATTAGAAATTATGACAGATTTCCAACGGATTTAGGTTTAGGTTTTAGGTTTAGGGTTTAGGGTTTAGCTTTAAGGTTTAGGATTTAGGATTTAGAATTAGGGTTTGTAGTTTAGGGTTTAGGGTTAAAGTTTAAGAAATAGATTTCAGAATTTGCGGGTTTAGGGATATGATTTAGGTTTTGAGATTTGGGGTTTAAGGTTAAGGGTTTAGGTAGTATGGTTTCGGGTTTAGGGTTTAAAGTTTAGCTAGTATGGTTTAGTGTTTTGGGTGTAAGGTTTTGGGTTTTGGTTTTACAATTTAAAGTTTTTGGTATAGGGTTTAGGATTTAGGGTTTAATGTTTAATGATAGGTTTAAGGTTTAGGATTTAGGATTTAGGATTTGGGGTTTGAGATTTACGGTTTAGGGTTTAGGATTAATTGTTTAGTAAGTAGAATTTAGGGTTTAGGGTTTAGGGTTTAGGATTAAGAGATTTTGTGATTCAAATTTAGGGTTTAGGGATATGATTTAGGGTTAGTGGTTTTGGGTTTTGGGATTAGGTATGATTTAGTGTGTAAGTAGTATTTTTCTTTGTTTAGTGTTTAGGTTTAATGTATAGGGATTAGGGTTTAGGGTTTAGGATTCGATGTTTAAGATTTAGGATAGTGTTTTGTATGAAGAGATTAAGGTTGAGGGCTTATTGTTTAGGATTTAGGGTTTCGGATCCTTCGGAATTTCCGATATAAACTCTTAACAGAAATTTGATGTTTAAGATTGAGGGTTAGGGATTCAGGATTTAGTGTTTTATTTTATGAGTTTAGGGTTGGGCGAGTATTGTTTAGGATTTAGAGTTAGAGATCCGTCGGAATTTTTGATATAAACTCTAAAGGGAAATCTGTTGGAAATTTGTCGTCTAAAGTTTTCCATTCTTTCAAACACTTACCAGTGATGGATTGAGATGATTTTGGGACACAAGATAACCCTATGAGTTAGCTTTCATTTAAAATTATTTTCAAGTCGATCTAACACGGCGATTGAAAATTATGCCAATTTTCGTGAGAACAGTCCAAAGATATACCAATACCGTCATAAATTTCTGACGGATTTCCTACAGATACCCTACGGATAAAGGGTTTTTTATAAATTTTAATTTGATTTGTAAATTTTATTTTGTATCTTTAAGTCATATATATATATCTATATATAAATTTCCGATTGATTTATCTGTGTTATTCAAAAAACCGTCGGTAATTACTCAGGTATTTGTAAACCATCGGAAATTCATATTCATCTTTAATTTCCAATGGATATCCTATGGATTGTAATAGTCATAAATCCATCGCATAACCATCGAAAATTTCTAACAGATTGTGTGTCCGTCGAAAATTCTGTCAGTTTTTCGGTAGTTTTCTTGCAGTGTTTGGGGTATAGGGTTTTTGGTTTTGGGTTTTATCGTTCAGAATTTAGAGTTTAGGGTTTATGTTTCACGATTTGCGCTTTGGGGTTTAAGAGTTTATGGTTTAAGAGTCGTATTTTAGGTTTAGGGTTTAGAAGTTAGGTTTATTGATAAGGGAGTATTGTCTTTGGTTTACAGTTTAGTGTTTAGGGTTTATGATTCAGGATTTTGGGTTTAGGTTTGGTGGTTTATGGTTTTGGGTTTTGTGTTTAGGGTTTTGAGTTTAGCTTTAGATTTTAAGTTTAGGGTTTAGAATTTAGGAATTAGGGTTTAGGGTTAGGAGTGTTGGGTTCAGGGTTATGGTTTAGTATTTAGGGTGAACGGTTTGGGCAGTATGGTTTTGGGTTTTGGTGTACGGTCTTTGTGTTAAGGTTTAGGGGTTATGGTTTATGGTTTTGGATTTTGGGTTTAGGGTTTACAATTTAAAGTTAATGAATTAGGTTTTAGATTTTGTGGTTTAGGATTTAGGGTTTAGGGTGAACGGTTTGGGGAGTATGGTTTTGGGTTTTGGTGTACGGTTTTTGTGTTTGGGTTTAGGGGCTATGGTTTATGGTTTTGTGTTTCGGGTTTGGGGTTTAATTTTAGGTTTTAGGTTTAGGGTTTAGGGTTTAGGGTTAAAGTTTAGGATTTAGGAATTAGTGTTTAGGGTTTGGAGTTTAGGGTTTAGGGTTTAGGATTTAAAGTTAATGAATTAGGATTTAGAGTTTGTGGTTTAGGGTTTAGGGTTTAGAGATATGATTTAGGTTTTTTATTTTGGGTTTTGGGTTTTGGGTTTAAGGTTTAGTTTTAGGTTTTTGGTTTAGGGTTTAGGTATAAGGTTTAGGATTTAGGAATTAGGGTTTAGGGTTTGGAGTTTAGGGTTTAGGATTTAGGTATAATGCTTGGGATTTAGGAATTAGGTTTTAGAGTTTGTGGTTTCGGGTTTAGAATTTAGAGATATGACTTAGGTTTTCTATTTTGGGTTTAGTGTTAAGGATTTAGGGTTGATGGTTTAGGGAGTATGGTTTCAGGTTTAGGATGTAGGGTTTAGGGTGTAGGAGTTATGGTGTGGAGTATAAGGTTTAGGAGTTATGCTTTAGGGTGTATGGTTTATGGTTTATAGTTTAGTGTTTATGGTTTATGATTTAGGCTTTTGGGTTTAGGGGTTGTGGTTTGTGGTTTTTGGTTTGGGGTTTAGATTTTAAGTTTTAGGTTTAGGGTTTAGGAATTAGGGTTTAGTGTTTGGAGATTAGGGTTTCGTGTTAAGATTGAGGATTTAGGGTGAACATTTTGGGGAGTATGGTTTTGGTTTTGGCGTACAGTTTTTGTGTTAGGGTTTAGGAGTTATGATTTATGGTTTTGGGTATTGGGTTTAGGGTTTAGTTTTAGGTTTTAGGTTTGGGGTTTAGGTTTAAGTTTTAGGATTTAGGAATTAGGGTTTAGGATTTAGGAATTAGGGTTTAGGGTTTGGAGTTTAGGGTTAAGGGAGTATTGTTTAGGATTTAGGGTTAGGGATTCTTCGGAATTTCGATATAAACTCTTAACAGAAATCCATACGAAATATGTCGTCTGGAATTTTCTATTCTTTCAAAAACTTACCACCGATGGATTTAGATGAGTTTTGAACACAAGATATCCCTATGAGTTAGCTTTCATTTAAAACTTTTTTGTAGTCGATCTAACGGTGCGAACAAAAATTATGCAAATTTTCATGAAAACAGTCTAAAGGTATATCAAATCCGTCAGAAATTTATGACAGATTTCCAATCGATTTAGGGTTTAGTTTTAGGTTTTAGGTTTAGGGTTTAGGTTAAAGGTTTAGGATTTAGGAATTAGGGTCTAGGGTTTGGAGTTTAGGGTTTAGGGTTTAAAGGTAATGAATTAGGTTTTAGAGTTTGTGGTTTAGGGTTTAGGGATATGATTAAGGTTTTTGGTTTTGGGTTTTGGGTTTAGGGTTTAGTTTTAGGTTTAAGGTTTAGGGTTTAGGTTTAAGGTTTAGGATTTAAGAATTAGGGTTTAGGGTTTGGAGTTTAGGGTTTAGGGTTTAGGGGTTAAAGTTAAAGAATTACGTTTTAGAGTTTGTGGTTTCGGGTTTAGGGTTTAGGGATATGATTTAAGTTTTCTCTTTTGGGTTTAAAGTTAAAGGTTTTGGGTTGAAGGTTTAGGGATTATGGTTTTGGGTTTCAGATGTAGGGTTTAAAATTTGGAGTTTAGGGTTTAGGAGTTATGGTTTAGGACGTAGGGTTTAGGGTTTACAGTTTAGTGTTTATGTTTTATGATATAGGCTTTTGGATTTAGGGTTTAGAATTTGACTTTAGATTTTATGTTTCAGGTTTAGGTTTAAGGTTTTGGGTTTAGGAATTAGGTTTTAGAGTTTGTGGTTTAGGGTTTAGGGTTTAGGGTTTAGGGATATGATTTAGGTTTTTGGTTTTGGATTTTGGGTTTAGGGTTTTGTTTTAGGTTTTAGGTTTAGGGTTTACGTTTAAGGTTTAGGATTTTGGAATAAGGGTTTAAGGTTTGAAGTTTAGGGTTTAGGGTATAGGGTTTAAAGTTAAAGAATTAGGTTTTAGAGTTTTTGGTTTCGGGTTTAGGGTTTAGGGATATGGTTTAGGGCATAGGGTTTACGGTTTATAGTTTAGTGTTTATGTTTTATGATTTAGGGTTTTGGGTTTAGGGTTTAGAGTTTAACTTTAGATTTTAAGTTTCAGGTTTAGGTCTAATGTTTTGGGTTTAGGAATTAGGGTTTAGGGTTTGGAGTTTAGCATTTGGAATTTAGGGTTAGGATTTAGGATTTAGGGTGAACAGCTTGGGGAGTATTGTTTTGGGTTTTTGTGTACGGTTTTGGTGTTTGGGTTTAGGGGTTATGGTTTATGGTTTTTTGTTTTGGGTTTAGTTATAGGTTTTAGGTTTTTGATTTGGGGTTAAGGTTTAGGATTTTGAAATTAGGGTTTAGGATTTGGAGGTTAGGATTTAGGGTTTAGGGTTTAGGGTTTAAATTTTATGTTTTAGGTTCTATGGTTTAGGGTTTACAGTTAAGTGTTTATGGTTTATGATTTATGCTTTTGGGTTTAGTGGTTGTGGTTTATGGTTTTGGGTTTTTTGTTTTGGGCCTATAGTTTAACTTTAGATTTTAAGTTTAGTGTTTAGGTTTAATGTTTAGGATTTAGGAATTAGATTTTAGGGTTTGGAGTTTAGTGTTTGGAGTTTAGGGTTTTGGATTTAGGGTTTAATTTTAGGTTTTAGCTTTAGGTTTAAAGTTTAGGATTTAGGATTTAGGATTTTGGGTTTGAGTTTTATGGTTTAGGAATTAGAATTTGGGGTTTATGGTTTAAGGTTTAGGATTTAGAGAGATTATGGTTCAAAGTGTAGGGTTTAGGGAAATGATATGGGGTTAGCGGTTTAGGGTTTCGGGTTTAGTTAGTATGATTTAGTGTTTAAGGACTATTTTTCTTTGTTTAGGGTTTAGGTTGAAAGTTTAGGGACTATGGTTTAGGGTTTAGAGTTTGGTGTTTAGAATTTAGGGTTTAGGGTTAGGGATCTGTCGTAATTTATGATATAAACTCTTAACGGAAATCCGTTGGAAATTTGTTGTCTAGAGTTTTCGATTCTTTCAAACACTTACCACACATAGACACAAGATATCCCTATGAGTTAGCTTTCATTTTAAATTATTTTGAAGTCGATCTAACGGTGCGATCGAAAGTTATGCCAATTTTTGTGAAAACAGTCCAAAAGTATACCAATACAGTCAGAAATTTCTGACGGATTTCCAACGTATATACTATAGATAAAGGTTTTTTTATAAATTTTAATTTAACGTATAAATTTATTTGTATCTTTAATATATATATAGATATATATAAATATAGATGTATATATAAATTTTCGATGGATTTATGTGTGTTCGTCGGAAAACCGTCGGTAATTTCCTAGGTATTCGTAAACAATCAGAAATCTATATTCATCATTAATTTCAAACAGATATCTGACGTATTGTTATAGTCATAAATTTGTTGCATAATTGTCGGAAATTTTTGACAGATTATGTGTCCGTCGGAAATTCCGTCGGGTTTGCTGTAGTTTTCTTGTAGTGTTTGAGGTATGGGGTTTTTGATTTTGGGTTTTATTGTTCAGGATTTAGGTTTAATAATTTTGGGTTTCGGGTTTATGAGTTTATGGTTTTTGGAGTCGTGTTTTGGGTTTAGGGTTTAGAAGTTAGGTTTATTGATTAGGGAGTATTGTCTAAGGTTTATAGTTTACTATTTAGTGTTTATGATTTAGGGTTTTGGGTTTAGGGTTTATGGGTTATGTTTTTGGGTTTTGGGTTTAGGGTTTAGAGTTTAGCTTTAGATTTTAAGTTTAGGATTTAGGATTTAGGAATTAGGGTTTAGGGTTGTGACTTTTGGGTTTAGGGTTAAGATGTAGGATCTAGGGTGAACGGTTGGGGAGTATGGTTTTGGGTTTTCGTGTAAGGTTTTTGTCTTAGGGTTTAGGGGTTATGGTTTATGGTTTTGGGTATTGGGTTTAGCATTTAGTTTTAGGTTTTAGGTTTGGGGTTTTGGTTTAAGGTTTAGGTATTAGGAATTAGGGTTTAAGGTTTGGAATTTAGGGTTTAGGGTTAGGATTTAAGATTTAGGGAGAACAGTTTGGGGAGTATGGTTTTGGGTTTTGGCGTACGGTTTTTGTGTTATAGTTTAGGGGTTATGGTTTATGGTTCTGGGTTTACGGTTTAGTTTTAGGTTTTAGGTTTGGAGTTCAGGTTTGACATTTAGTATATAGGAATTAGGTTTTCCGATATAAACTCTTAACAGAAATCCGTAAGAAATTTTATGTTTAAGATTTAGGTTTAGGGATTCAGGATTTAGTGTTTTATTTTAAGAGTTTAGGGTTTAGGGAGTATTGTTTAGGATTTAGAGTTAAAGATCCGTCAGAATTTTCGATATAAACTCTTAACAGAAATCCGTTGGAAATTTGTCGTCTAAATTTTTCCATTCTTTCAAACATTTAACACTTATGGATTAAAATGAATTTTGGACACAAGATATCCCTATGAAATAGCTTTCATTTAAAATTATTTTGAAGTCGATCTAACGCTGCGATTGAAATTATGCCAATTTTGGGATTAGAGTTTAGGGTTTAGGATTTAGGGTTTAGGATTTAGGGTTTTTGTGGTTCAAATTTTGGGTTTATGGATATGATTTAGGGTTAGCAGTTTTGGGTTTTGGGTTTAGGTAGTACGATTTTGGGTGGACGTTTTGGGGCGTATGGTTTAGGGTTTAGGGTTTAGGGTTTAGGGTTTAGGGTTTTGGGTTTTGGTGTACAGTTTTTGTGTTAAGGTTTAGGGGTTATTGTTTATGGTCTTGGGTTTTGGGTTTAGGGTTTATTTTTAGGTTTTAGGTTTAGGGTTTAGGTTTACGGTATAGGATTTAGAAATTAGAGTTTAGGGTTTGGAGTTTAGCGTTTAGGGTTTAGGGTTTAAAGTTTAAGAAATAGGTTTTAGAGTTTGTGGGTTTAGGGATATGATTTAGGTTTTGAGATTTGGGGTTTAGGATGTAGGGTTTAGGGTTTTAAGTTTAGGTAGTATGGTTTAGGGTTTTGGGTGTAAGGTTTTGGGTTTTCGTTTTACAATTTAAGTTTTTGGGTTTAGGGTTTAGGGTTTAATGTTTAATTATAGGTTTTAGGTCTAGGTTTAAGGTTAAGGATTTAGGATTTAGGGTTTGAGATTTACGTTATATGGTTTAGGAATCAGAATTTGGGGTTTAGGGTTTAGGGGTTAGGATTGAGAGAGTTTATGGTTTGAATTTTAGGGTTTAGGGATATGATTTAGGGTTAGCGGTTTTTGGTTTTTGGTTTAGGGAGTATGATTTAGTGTTTAGGGAGTCTTTTTCTTTGTTTAGTGTTTAGGTTTAATGTATAGAGATAACGGTTTAGGGTTTGATGTTTAATATTTATGGTTAGGGAATCAGGATTTAGTGTTTTGTTTGAAGAGTTTAGGGTTGAGGGAGTATTGTTTAGGATTTAGGGTTAGGGATCCGTCGGAATTTTCGATATAAACTCTTAACAGAAATCCATTGGATCGAGATCAATTTTGAACACTTACCACCGATGGATCGAGATGAATTTTGAATACAAAATATCCCTATGAGTTAGCTTTCATTTAAAATTTTTCTGTAGTTGATATAACGGTGCGATCAAAAATTATGCCAATGTTTGTGAAAACAGTCCAAAGGTATACCAGTTCTGTCATAAATTTCTGACGGATTTCCAACGGATTAAGGTTTAGTTTTAGGTTTTAGGTTTAAGGTTTAGGTTTAAGGTTTAGGATTTAGGAATTAGGGTTTATGGTTTAGAGTTTATGGTTTATAGGAACGACAAGACAGAGGAATAAAAACAAATAATATTGTCACATTTGTCATTTGGCTAAACAGAAGAAACTATCTTTCTCTTCTCCAAATAACAATATTTGTAATTCAACCTTTGAATTGTTACACATTGACATATGGGGACCTTTTTCAGTTGAGACGGTTGAAGGATATCGTTATTTCTTGACTGTTGGTGATGATCACTATAGAGCGACTTGGATTTATCTACTCAGAACTAAAAATGAGGTTCTCGATATATTTCCCAAGTTTATTACCAAAATGGAGAATCAATACAATGTCAAGGTTAAGAGTGTGCGTAAAGATAATGCCCCAGAGTTAAGATTCAATGCTCTATATCAAGAAAAGGAATCATAGCCTATCATTCTTGTCCAGAAACTCCTGAACAGAATTCTGTGGTTGAAAGGAAACATCAGCATATGCTCAATATTGCTCGTGCACTAATGTTTTAGTCACAAGTATCTTTGTCTTATTGGGGAGACTGCATCTTAACAGTAGTGTTTTTGATAAACTGAACCCCCTCGCAACTCCTCTCCAATAAAACGCCATATGAAAGACTTACAGGAAAAACTCCAGATTACTTTATGCTGAAAATGTTCCAATGTCTCTGTTACAGCTCTACTTCATCATCACACAAGCATAAATTTCAGCCCAGATCACGAGCACGTATATTTTTCGGATATCCAGCCGGTTTCAAAGGATATAAGCTCCTGGATTTGGAAAGTAATTCAGTTTACATTTCCAGAAATGTTGTATTTCATGATTCCATTGGCTAAGGACACAGCTTCAGATACATCTTTGGAATTCTTAACACCAATGCATTCCGAGTCTTCAGATTCTTCTACTCCACATCTATTTACCAGAAATTTCTTCTCGAGTCAAAAGAACTCATGTTCATCTTCAGGACTATCATTGTTACTCCTTACAAACTAATACTCATCATCCGATTTCATCATACCTCTCGTATTCTAAACTTTCTTCATCTCACTTGGCTTATGTTCAATATCACAAAAATCTTTATTCCACATACTTTTGCTGAGGCTCAGAATTCAAAAGAATGGTGTGTTTCTGTTGATAAGGAGATTGAGGCAATGGAAACTACAAAAACCTGGGAGATTACATCTCTACCTCTAGGAAAGAGAGGTGTTGGATGTAAATGGGTGTTTACACTTAAATTCCATGCTGATGGGAGTCGTGAACGATATAAGGATAGGATCGTTGCCAAAAGGTATACGCAGAAAGAAGGAATTGATTATAACGAAACTTTTTCTCTAGTTGCAAAGATGGCTATAGTGAAATTATTGCTAAAAGTTTCTGCTTCATAATAGTGGTTTCTTACTCAGGTTGATATTTTCAAACACTTTTCTTAATGGCGAACTAGAGGAAGAGATTTATATGAGGTTACCTGATGGATATGCACTAAGAAAGGGAGACTTCCTTCCTCCTAATACAATTTGTAGATTGAAGAAATCAATCTATGGCTTAAAGACAATGGTTCAAGAAATTTTCTGAGAGTTTATCAGTTTTGGGATTTCAGAAAAGTCATGGTGATCACACTCTGTTCACCAAGAACATTGATAATAACTTCATGGTAGTTTTGGTATACGTGGATGACATTATCATAGCCAGTACTAGTAATCAAGTTGCATTAAACTTGACAACTGATTTGAAGAGAAGTTTCAGATTGCGTGAACTTGGACCTTTAAAATACTTTTTAGGTCTTGAGGTGGCTCGTAACAATGCTGGCATCTCTTTGTGCCAAAGAAAATATGTCTTAGAGCTTCTATCTTCAACTGGTATGCTTGGTTGTAAACCTTCATTTGTTTCTATGATTCCTAACTCGAAGTTGTCAAAAGAGGATGGTGACATTTTGACTGATCAAGAAATGTATAGAAGACTCGTTGGCAAGTTAATGTACTTGAGTATTACTCAGCCAGATATCACGTTTGCAGTGAATAAATTGTGCCAATTCTCATCAAATCCTCGCACAACTCATCTTGCTGCTTTATATCGAGTTCTTCAATACGTTAAAGGAACAGTGGGACAAGGACGGTTTTACTCTGCTTGAGCTGATCTTACTCTCACAGGCTTTGCTGATGTGGATTGGGGATCTTGTTCGGATAGTCATCATTCAACAACAGGTTTCAGCATGTTTCTTAGTCTTATGCAGAATCTCTGAATACAGGGCTTTAGTTCTTGTTACTTGTGAAATGGTATGGTTAAAAACATTGCTCATTGCTTTGCATATTGTCTATGCATCTATTTCGGTTCTCTTCTCAGATAGTACTGCTGCCATTTATATTGCAAACAATCATGTGTCTCATGAGCGAACTAAACACATAGAGGTAGACTGTCATACAATCCGAGAAAAATTGGATCAAGGCATTATTAAGTTGCTTCATGTAAGGACTGAGGATTAAGTGGCGGATATTTTCACTAAACTTTTATTTCCACATCAGTATGAACATCTCAAATTCAAGATGAGCTTACAAAATATTTTCTGCTCATCTTGAGGGGAACTATTGGAGTGATGCAGAGTGATGCAGAGTAAAGGGATGCAGAGGAATTCATAGTTAACTTTGGTTATTTCGGTTAATGGATTTAATCGTTTGGTTAGATGTTAGTTTGTACAGTTAGTCGCTGACATTAACTTCTATATAAAACTCTGTAAATCATTCATTTAACTTTAATGAGAATAGAAAATCGTTTCCAAAAAACTCTCAAACAAACTCTCATGATCTCTCATTCTTAATACTTGGAATAAGATTTAGTTTCTATTAGCGAGTTAAAAAGACGCACCTGACGAGCAACACCAAGTGACCGGAGGCCACGCTCAGCAAACTTGTCAATAACCTCATGTGCTCGTCTCTTAGTCTCTCCTTTCAGTTCAGATAGGTCAAGTATTTGTTCAGGAGCACCCTTACTACATCTATGCCAATCCCCATTGCTATCTATGTATGTAATTGCAGTACGCTTTTCAACAGGATTGAATGGTAAGAAATGTACTTCTGTTATTCCACCTCTAGCCTCTTAAGATAGCTTATAAGTTATATGCACATACGATGATCCCTGTCGGAAATAAGTATTGCAATAAATTTGTTTCTTTTTTTGTTAAAGTGAACCTCTTTTGGGTCAGCCAACATGTTAACAATACAAGCATCGATCGCATCCTGATTTTCAGTTCTTGAACCCCTAGCTGAAAGAAGTATTACAATTTCTTTATCTGCGTTTTTTGGAAACACCTACACCAATAGGAGCGTTATAGTTCAGAATTCTACAAGATTTTTCTATATAGATATTAACTTTAAACCAATGGCGAACCCACAAACTTCTTTTGCCGGTATCTATCAAAACACAATAGAGTGAAGCTATCAATGTGCAAACTTTAAAATTTAACGGCATCATACTCAACTAAAATGCTAAAACTCTATTTTTACAGTGAAAAAATGAATTATGTATATTTAGGAGTTTCATGCCTTAAAACAATACCTCAATCAGGTTCTTGCCACCGGTAAGTTTGTTCAGAGTGAGAGTCCCAGTTTTGTTGCTATCACAACAGCCTCAAGTTCACCTTGTTTACAAGTAGAGCCACAAAAGACCTCCTCTCCTGGAGTTTAGTAGTGGGTAGAGATTCTCCGGTAAGTGCAAATTGGTCAATCTTAAGAGGATCACCTTCTAAAACACGAGCATCGGCCAGAACAATATCACCCAACTTAATATTGATTAAGTCTCCTGGCACCAATATTGCGGCTTCTTGCTCTCCCCATTTCCCATCTCTCAAGACCTTTGTTTTTGGTGCAAGATTGGCCATAAGAGCTGCGGCTGCATTACCAGCATTGTTCTCCTCCCAAAAACTAATGGTGGAGTTGATTAAAAGAAGACACATTATACCTACAAAGTCTTGCCAATCTGGAGGCCTTCCATCGCCATTCGCCAAAACAATGGCCATTAGCGCTGCTGCTTCCATCACCCATGACAGAGGGTTCCACATGAACCCAAGAAACTTGAGAATTTTGTTCTCTTCTTTCTCTTCTAACTTATTTGGTCCAAAAATTTGAAGTCTGTTTCTTCCTTCTTCAAATGACAGACCATCTCGAGAACATTTCAGTTGTTGGAATACTTCTTCCACCGTTATCTTCTCCTATATACACAAATATATTTACTCGCCTGTAAGTTAATTTTAAGATGAAAACCACTTCTGGTAATGTTTTAAGATGGAATTGTTATAAACATAGTTTAGGCGTTTAAATTTAAGTTTATACAGAAAATCTGAATAATGGTGGAATGAAAATTTCTAGTGCAATTCTACAAATATTTTACGAATCAAAAAAGTTGTATTTTATGCCATTCCGCAGTTTTGCAATGTTAGCAAGCGAAACTATTGTTGACATATTTTAATCTTGCTTTTCTATAACAAAAAAATTAGTCAAATGTTTAAAGTTGTCGATTTGTTTGGGAAAAAATATATTGAATAAAAATGTAAAGTCAAACGTAAACAAACAATAAAAACTTAATCTGTTAAGCATAATTATTAGGTGTTTTTTTGTATGAATGTAAAATTTATTCATCAAAAAACTCATTATTAGGTGTTTTCTTGAGGTAGAAATCTTATATTTAGCTAAGGAAACATATATACCAAACATTGGCTCTTCGTAACAATACTAACAATTAAAAAAGCTAACATATAACTATATCAATAAATATATAACTTACAAGATCAACATTTTCTTTTTTTGATTTCTTCCCACGAGATATCAGCAGCCATGGTAAATGGCAACAAAAGAAAATATTGGGGCAAACGCTGGTTGTGTTCTTTGCCACGGGACATTGGAAACACGAGACCATCTCTTCTTTGAATGCAGGTTCTCATCGCTTGTTTGGACTGATCTTACCTCTGCTCATCTTCAGACGAGGTATGTTAATCGGTTTGCTGAGATTATTACTATGCTTTCTGCCTCGGTGTTTGCTGGTAATCGCATGTTTGTTATAAGATACGCTTTCCAAGCAACGGTCTATACCTTAAGCGTAATCAGCACAGACACGGAGATTTGTCTCGGGGACACGCTGCTATTATCAAAGACAGCAATCGCATGGTCCGCAATCATCTTTTCACAGTGGAAAAGAAGGGCCGGTTCAATGGCATTCTGCAGGATTGGTTTGGAGGTAGAGATGTCTAATCTCAGTTCCTATGGCATGCCGTCTCTGTGTCTTATCAATTGTTGTATTCTGTGTTATTTCACTTTTCAGCTCTATCATTAATGGTGTCTAATCTTTTTCCCAAATTTCGGTTTTGTCCCAGCTGGGTTTTCCGGGATTGAGTTTTAACGAGACCACCATTTTTTATTTCTTTTGAAATTTTTCTGCCTTCATGTTCATAAAACGCGGTAAACACTTGTTGTAAAAAGGATTTTTTTTCTTTGAATATAATTTTACATATTATTCAAAAAAAAAATATTGGTATGCCTTTCTTATTGTTTGAAACAAAAGTTTTACAAAACAATTAAGAAACCTGTGGTTTAATTTCTTCAAGAATGAGGAAATGTGGTAGGGGGAAAAAATTCTTGATTGTGTTTGAAGTGGTGTGTAGAGTCAGAGAAGTGCTCATCATGTTATATACGCAAGTGTTGTACATAGAATTTTTTTTGTTTGTGGCGTTCCTTATTTTGCGGCAATTTTGACAGTGTCTTTGAGTCTGTAGTGTTTGTTTGAACTCTTTTCCGGCCTTTAATTTTTCTTTTGTCTTTTATTTTTATTTTTTATAAAAAAATATAAAGTTATATTTAAAATTTTTTTTTACCAATTGTGTTACCGTTTTTGATATTTTAAAAGACATAAAATAGTTCGAAAAAACAATGTCGAAAGAGGAATGCCTCGTTAAAATCCCAATCCGAAAAATCCAATTAGAACAAAATCGAGTTGTGAGAAAAAATACATCCTCCTTTCGAGCGAGCTGAAAAATTAAAAAGAAAATAAAAATAATTATACATGAGAACCAATGAAAGATAAGATGGAGAACTCAAGCAAAGGAGAAACAAAACAAATCCTTCCGCATCATACCCTAGTTAAGAACCAAACTTGCAATCCATCCTTATGAAGACCTTTTAACTGAAGAGTTATGAGCTTATTTCGAATGGTTTTATCCATTTCATGGACCAAGCTGTCCGAATGAGTGGGAATTTTGCCATGATGCCTCTTGTTTCGTTCCTGCCATAAGGTATAAATGGCTACCTGAAAAACATACTTAGCAATAAAAGAGAGAGTACCCGTGAAACCCGTAATCAAAACAGAGGAGATGATGTCTGAGAACTTTGTAGTAAACTGTTGGAGAAGCAGGTTGTATGACAAACAATACCAGATTTGAGCAGTGATCTGGAAGGAGAAGAAAAGATGATCTCGAGTCTCCACTGAAGCCAAGAAAAAAACACACCTTGACGCCGCATTAGGATTCCAATGGCGAAAGTCTATCTCTTGTTGCTAACCGATCTTGAGCTGTTAGCCACACTATAAATGAGTATTTCAGGATAACAAAAAAAAACCAGACCCCCTTAGACCATGGTGCGAGTGGATAGACTTCCCAAACTTGGTTCCAAATAACCTGAGATGAGAAACTCGGCTTAAAGTTGTTAGCTTTACAACGCCAAAGTCCAAGTATGTTGAATCCTGAACCCGCTTAATCTTAGCGTCGATCGTAGAAAGAATTTGCGCTCGTCTGCATTGAGGTCTATGATGCGCTAGAACCTTCGCCATATTAGCTGAAGATTTAATTCCCATATCAATCCAGCCTCTCTCACTCAGCACATCAATCAATCTTCCCAAAGAATTCCAATTGCCATACCAAAACAAAGTATTAGAACCATTCCGCATTTCCACTCGATGAAACACCTTTGCCGCTTCTCTATATTTTAGAAGTTTCCTCCAAATCTACGACTCAGAACTTGTATTCATCTTTATTGATGAAAAGTAGCTCTTGCGAATTAGAGTTTTTGTAACCCAGTTTACCCATAATGAATGCCTAGCCAACACTAGTCTCCAAACCAACTTATAGTAGCTCACTTTATTTGCCTCGGTGAGGGATTTCAGCCCAAGTCGGGTTCAGTCTTTGGTTTGCAAATATCTTTCCAAGCCATTTTTGATTTTTAGTGCTCAAAACGGGTCCCGACCATAAGAAACCAGAATTGATCCTTTCTATCTCCTTAATACAGGCGTTCGGGAGTCGAAAAGCTGAAATCCAGAAGTTTGTCAAACTTGCTATTACCGACGAAAACAACTGAAGCCTTCCTGCAGAAGATAAGAAGAGATTTTTCCAATAGCCTATGCGAGCTCAGATATTCTCTATTAAAGGCTGAAAATCAGAATTAGTCATTCGTTTAGTCATCAGAGGTAAACCAAGATATTTGACAGGCAAAGAACCAATAGCAAAGGGGAAGGTGTCACGAGAACACCGAGACACTGGAGAGATCCCAACAATAAACAACGAGGTCTTAGGCAAACTTATGTACATGCCCAAGAATGCTGCAAAACCATTAAACACATCAAGAATACCTTGAATAGATTGAATTCTCCCGTTAGCAAATACCATAATATCATCCGCAAACATAAATGTGTAAGGTAAAGGCTCTTACACCCCGGGTGGAAACCAAAGCTACCTGCCAACACTGATGTATCCAACATACGAGATAAGATATTCATGCACATAACAAAAAAATGGAAGAAAGAGAACAACCTTGACGAAGCTCCTTCTGACTTTGAAAAAAACTCGTAAGCTCACCATTAACTTGGACCAAAAAAGAGGTAGTAACACAGAGTCCTATCCAACGAATGAACTTAGGTGGTAACTTCAAAGCTGTCAAGATGTTAATAAGAAATCGCCAATGGACGGAGTCAAATGCTTTTGAAATATTCGGCTTATGATAGTCTTATACAAGCTACGAAGCCAAGAGAAGGTTCTCCATCATATATCGATCTTTTATAAACGCTGATTAGTTGGGAGTGATTAAACTAGGCAGAATAATCTTAAGACGGTTAGCTAAGAGCTTCAAGATAACTTTATCGATGACATTACAGCAGGAGATGGCCTATAGTCCTTCATGCTAATAGTACATGTGGTCTTAGGGTTTAAAGTTGGAATTGTTGTATTAATACCTTCTGGAAGAAAACCATAGGAGAAAAACGACTTCACCGCCTCTGTAAAATCCTTTCCAACAATAGACCACGCCTCCTTAAAACATTCCACTATAAAACCATTCTAACCTGGACTCAGCAACAACACTCACCTGCTCAATCTCGGAACAACTATAGTTAAGAATACACTCCATCTCGGTAACCAAAAAACCAATGAATCCTTGAGGCTGCAACGTGAAAATATCTGAATAATACTGGACCACCTCTGCTTGAATATTTTCTTGACTTGTAAGCAAAACCCCGTCAAGAGCCTTAACCGCATTGATTGAATTACGGATTTGTCTCTCTTTGATGACATTATAGAAGAATCTATTATTCTTGTCACCCACGTCAAGCCAACGAAGCTTCGACTTTTGTCTCAAATAATTTTCCTCTAAAATAGACACTTTCTCCCAAGCTGAAACACCTCTAATTCCTCATGCATAGCCATTGCATCCGGGCTAGCTAGATTTTTTTATTGCTTATCACATAAAACCGCCAGCGCCTCCTCTGTTCATCTCGTTAGGTGATGCATCCTTTTTCGACTGAGATCCCGAATTAACGGATTCAGAGCCTTGAGCTTCTTAAAAAACCTGTGGAGAGCCAAAGTAGACTGAAAAAGAGGCACTTTTTGTCTCCAAAAATCATCCATTACGGCCATGAACTCGCCTATTTGAACTATGGCATTGACAATCTTAAACGGATTTCGTGGTTTATGCGGAACTTTGGTAAGAGACACAATCCCGCAAAGATGATCCGAGCAGCCTTTAGCCTCAAAGCGACAATAAGAAGTATAAGGATGCTGCATCTAATGAGAATTAACCATAACCTTGTCAAGCATCTTACACACCAGCCCGTCTTCACGCTTATTGCACCAAGTAAACAAAGGACCATGAAAAACCATATCCACAAAGCAACAATAACGAACGACATCCTGAAAGAATTGCATACCCTGTAAAGAGATCGACAAAAGAGAAGAGAGCGGATGCTCCGCCAAATCCAGAATTTCATTAAAATCTCAAATACAAATCCATGGTTTCCCTCGAAAATGCAGTAAGTCTTGGATAGATCTCAGGTCAGACCAGAGCTCACGATGCTCCTCTAACACATTCGAAGCATAAATGAATGAGCAAAAAAATCCTCCAGAGAATTCTTGATCTTAACTAGACAAGTAATATGTTTCCCTGTCTTAAAAATCACCTTGAGCTCAACCATGTTACTCCAAACCACCCAAATACGACCTAAAGGATTATGCTTGAAATTAGAAAGCATTGACCAATCCCCAAAACAAGAGAGAACAATGAGATGAGTCTTGCTTTCAACTACACGAGTTTCAAACAGACCCCCTAAGACCATAGAAACAGACTAAATTATACTCTTGACTACCGAGTGCTTCCTTGATTTGTTGAAACCGCAAATATTCCAAGAAAAACACAACATTAATAATTTTTTTTTGTGAAGTCCTCTTACCGATACCGGCAGGATTTGAATCCCCTGTTTTGTCTGAATTTTTAACAAAATATTTTGATGCCACTTTCGATGATCTTGGAAGGAGAACCCGTGCCTTAATCTCATCATGACCTTTTTCAGTGAAGTGCCATCACCTTGGTCATGGACTTGGGCAACAGAAGCAGACTCCACCATGTTCATGTCACCATCAGAAACTTTCAAATAGTCCCCCCCCCCCCCCGCGGATCAGTGGTACCATCCTCCACCACTTAAACACCTTCCGCCATCCCCAAGTCACTATCTATAAACCCATATTTTTGTTTATCTTGAAAGGCATTTGTTGTATTACCACTAACTATCTCATTCTCTTCCTGGTGATCCCGTAATATTTCGAACTATGTTGGAGAAGCAGTTGTTACCTGACCATAGACTAGAGAAGCTGAATTGTTTTTTGATTTTCCCCCCGAATGGGAGACCTTAGACCAGTTTTCATCAGTTTTTTTTAGCACCAGCGAAAGAAGACTTATCTCTCCCTCCTCTACTTCGGAATCCTCCAAACTCAAAGGCGCCAGCCCTAAAATTTTTACCAATACCGATAGAATGGTTCATTACATTCTCCGGAGAGTTGTTATGGAGAACATACATCGTAGTCCTAGCCTTGAAATCAGTCTCCAAAGTCTGACTCCTCTCTTCTGAATTAACAGGCGGAACCCCGCTGAGTTTACTTCCAGCCTTCAACCCAACATCCGACGTCATAGAATCCCTCTGAACTTGCGTGAGACAGGTATCCTGCAAGTGCCCCCACTTCCAACATACCCCACAGCAAGGTTGGAGCCAAGGATACTAGCACATACTTCTTCTACTTTCACTTGGAAAAAGTAATGATCATGAAGCTTTTTAGTTAGATCAACATCGACTAACATTTTTGCCTCCTCAAAGCTCGTAACTAGCTCTAGGTTAGGATGAAGCCGAACCGGATTACCCAATGGACTCGCCAAGAAGTTTAGACATTTCCAAGAGAACAATGGAGCTGGAATATTTTTCATTATAACCTACATTGGCATAGATTTGATCGCAGATTGTGCATCTGTTGCATGTGGAGACCATTTTGAGACTATCATAGGGACATCGCAAATATTCCACATCCCACGTCTTAATACTCATGTCGTGCTTCTGAATTACGTAGTCTAAATTTTATTGTTGTTTCATTAACTTCATAAACATCAACTTTTGATAGACTTATCTCCCAAATTCCAAATCTTATTGACGACCACGTGCATTTTCGCTATGTGAGGGGCCTGAGATACAAACCGATCCACCAGAAAATCCTCCCATAGTGGGGGTGCTTCTTCAAACACACCCGCCAGAACCTCAACCACCTCCCTACCTTCCATCTCGACAACAACACATTGAAAATGAGATAAGGTTTACTTACTCGCTTCTTGGACCCAAGTCCTCGGCCCTGACTGCTTTGAAACCTGTTTTGAAACCGTCGCAACTGCGATATTCCCCAAAACCATTGCATCCGCTGCAGTCCCAGAAGTCCCCACCTCTGCTGCAGGCGACAAAACATTCTCTAACAATAGACCCGATTGAATCGCGACATCTCTGTCAACGGCTAAAACATCAACATCCATTGATAAATCCTTCGCTGAACCATCTGCAACTAAACCTTTTGAAACTGACGCTGACACTGGCACACCTTTCCCCATTGATATTAGTGGAACGGAAACATTCATCAAAGAAGTTAATCTCGTTAACAAACAAGGACCTTTAATTGACTGCTGCTCTATTTTATTCTCTGAAATAGAGCTTCCCATCTGCAAAACCTTCGACCCTGAGATAACCGAACCGGAAACCCTCTCGAAAGCCTGACCTGCAAAAGAACAAACATCACCAAATCCACCAATATTATTAGGTACATGCAACATAACAACACTATCCTCCGAGAGCCGAACAGGGCCAAAACAACCATAACAGCACTATCCTCCCATCGCGAAACAACCACCACCAAGATCTTTCCAAGTGGCGGCACAACCATCCCAAAAGTAAAAAAACTCCTAGACCTAATCGTTTTCTCGATCTTTCTCAACTTGCTTTAAACGGCACCAACAAAATAAAATTTCAACAAAATAAAATATTGCTTTTGACTTTCATACTTTTTTTTTCTTTCTTTTTTGGCCTTAGATTTTTCTCTTTGTTAGCCTGTTTCCTTTATCCTTGTTTTTTAATTAAATTATAGGGTACTTATTTATTTGATTTTTGTTCGGCTGTTTTTCTTTCTCGGTTTATGGCAAGAAAAAAATAGTTTACTTTCTACATTTAGCAAATTATAGAAAAAATAGTATTAGCTGTCGACATATTCGAAGCGACCGTTTCAGTCATGAAACATGATTTTGTACTCCCTATATCCTGATAATAAATTATAGTTAAAACACTAAATTTTTAGTTACAAGCTACAACAATAAACTTGAATAAATGTTTCGTTTTTTATTGCGCAATTTTTGAATAGACAATTTCAAAAAAAAAAATTGTTAAACAGAGACGCAAAGGATTTAAAACTAAAACATGATTCTTGTTTGACAATAAAATTTCGAAAGAATCTCTTTTTTGAAATTTTCCCTTTTTTATTTGTTTAATAATCATTTTAAGTTCTTCCTTAGTTTTTATCTATCTATTTATTTAATATTATTAGAAATATTAGAATATATTTAAAGGCCATACTAATTCTTAAAATCTCTCGACAATAACCAGAATTCTTATGCAACTACAAATTAATACTAATAGACGAGAAAAAAAGTTGTGAAAGAAATAGCATGAAATTTGCAATGGGTTTTACATGGTGTAGATACTTTAATTGTTCATGAAGTAATCGATTTAATACGTAAACAAGAAACTAATACAAAACAAAATCTAAATATATATTTCAACTAACAATATTTAATAGGGTAAAAACTAAAATAATCTTCGAAATTGATTTAATTGCTAGATTGTCTTAGGTACAATCTGGGTTAACTGAGTTATTTTACTCACAAAACTACCCCTTAATCCTTTTCTAAGAAAATGAATAATTACAAAAATGTCATTAAATATTAATGGCACATTAGCAAATTTTTGTTTTTAGAAAAAAATGCCAAATATTTATGATTTTTCCACCATTAAAAAAAGAAAATCTGCGAAAGAAATTTGTAACGTAGATTTATAAGTCTTACTTGTAGTAGATTTTCTAATTTATCGTAAATTTTTTTAACTTTGTAGATTTATTTTTCGAAGATCGTGGTTGTCAAATGGATATTCGCAAATATATTTGTTGGTGATAGTAAAAGTGGTTATCAAATTCTATAAACAAATAAAAAAATTAAATATGAGAGACAATCGTAGGTGAAGATTTAAAAATTAAATATATATTTTCCTAATTTTAAATCAGACAGGTATTACTGGGAATATTAAGATTCACTTTGATTAATTTATATTTTAGCCAAAAAAATAGTCATTATGTTAAGATCCTTTGTAAAGAATTAAATCTAACAATAAAAATGTGAAGATTATTCTAGTATAAATTCACTATTTAATATAAGTTTAATGAGTGTGATTTTCAGCTAAACGCGAGACAGGTGGATTCCTTGTTAGTATGACCACACGTAAAGATTGTAACAAGACACTAACCCTCCCAGAGTATTCTAGAAATGGTAAGCCCCAGTGCATTGACAGGAGAGACTGTAATATCCGGTACCAAAAACAATAGCAAATTTTATTTTGACTGTAAAAGAAACTCATAATAGATAATTTAGATTGACATACTAATAAATCATACTAATTAAATAAACTTAAAGGTTTTAAAACACCAAATCAAATTCACCAATGAGAAAAGTCTGAATAAGCAATAATAAAACACCGAGTAAACCATTGATCTTTGCCATTTCGAGACTCCATTAACTCATTCAACATCACGACTTTCCTCAACATTCTTGATAGCATTTGAGTTTTCAACTTCACCAGTCTGATCATGGTCAAAATGTATAAACTTGATTTACACCACCTGGAGGCCTAGCTGGTCTTTGAAGTCAAGGAGCTTGTACAATGGTATCGGGGAACATGGCAAGAAATTTTTTAATTAGATGTCATGACTGTCCACAACAATAACAAGTTCTTGCCAACTGGCTGAAATTATCACTCGAGTGGTTGTTTAGACCACAATGAGTACAACTTAGATGATACTTTTGAACCTACATTTTTTGAATTGGTGGCCTATTATCGGGAGTTCCACGAGCCTCTACATGCTTGTGTCTATCCACATGATTTCTGATTTCTGATGAGGTACTCCCAATATATGGTTGTACCTTTTTCTTATTTTCTTCCACAATGAGAGCACACTCCAAAATTCCTGCATATGTCGATAGTCTTTGTGGCTGCACCATAACTCTAAGAGACTCTCGAAGTCCATGCTCAAACCGCCTTGCTCTTGAGCGATCATCTGGAATGATATAAGCACCATAACGCAATAGGCGATCGAACTCAGTTTGATATTTTCTTACTATATTGTCTTTTTGCTTAAACTCCTTAAACCTCAAATTTCACCTAATAGACTCTAAAAAGAAAAAAATCTGTAAATGCACCCTGAAAATCATTCCAAGTCAAGTCAACACCAGGACGAGCAATAACGAAGCTTTTCCACCAGTGTTGAGCATCTCCTGCAAGTTGATGAACAACCATCCACAACCTAAAAGCTTCTGTGACTTCCAAATCCATTAGCGCCTCTTTCACGAGATCAAGCCATTTCTCTGCTTCCAAAAGATCAAAATTGCTTTCAAATTTTTAAAAGCCTACTTCTTTCTTGTAATACCCAATAGTCAGCATGAGGATTTGCCTATTGAACAAACGGTGGAAAAGCTGCTTGCGGTATTTGTTGCAATAAAGGACATAAGGATGAGTTCATGGAGCAGGTTGAATACCACGAGAACCAGCACGACCAAGCACGACCAAAACCGACCATCTGGACATGAATAACCAAGACAAACAATTAAAACTCATGCAGCTATCTAACACCCAATTAACTCACAATAGAACCTCATACTCATAATCCTATAGCGAGACAAGGTAAACTTTTATCTTAAAATCATCATAAACTCGATTTTAAAAAAAAATCTTTTTCGATCCAAAACTTTTTGAATTAAAACGATAGATTTTTTTGTCCAATACCAGGGTTTCGTAAAACTTGGATCTGATACTAACTGTAACGCCCAAAAATTCGAACAAAAATTCCAAAACAACACTAAAAACAAACAAGTAAAAAAAATCATAAAACAATAAAAATAAAATAATAATTTGTAAGACCTTGATGTCTCCCTCTAAACTCAAATCCCAAGAACCACGAGCAAGCTTGATGATCTAACTTTACTTCATAACCTGTGAAAATTGAATGACGTGAGCGATTGACTATTGTCCACTGAACAAAACAAACAATCAAACTAATGTAATGGCTCCATTCCACAGCAAACAATGTTCATGTGCTACTATACCTAAAAATATTCTGATTTCACAAGCACACAAATTGTCAAAATTGACTAATATAAGACACATATAAAGTTATAAACCACTCTCTTAAATCAGTTCATAAAAATCCTTTCTCATCTTCATAAGCCTAATTGCTCGTACCGATGTATAAATCGTATTGTTCAATATATATAGGCCTATTTGATCAGAATATTTCCGTAAGCCTAATTGCTTAGAATATATATAAGCCTATTTGCTCGGAATATTTACTTAAGCCTAATTGCTTAGAATATATATGTAAGCTGATTTACTCGGACATATTAATAAGCCTATTTTCTCAATATATAATATCAACCCAATTTATTTTACCCAAATAGATTCGAAGATTTTCACCTCACAAATTATATCCTATACTAGACGAACTTAAGTCAAGTTTACGAGATTTATCAATAGACAAAACGATCATCACAATCATTGAATAATTAAAAATAACACTCTCGTAACCAGATTATAAACAATTAATTACTAATAATCAAACATGAACAAAAGCTCAGACTAATCACAACTAAACTAGAACAGAAATTACAAACAAAAATACCAAATCTAAAATATACAAGGGACACGAAAAATCACAATACGACAGCGATTAATTCAGAAACATAAAGCTGAACGTGGATGATAAAAATATAATCAGTTCCATTGATTAACAATTACTAAGCCTAGAATATGACGTTAATTACTCACCAAAAACGACACTGTAGAAAAAACCCAAAAGCTAAGAGTCGACTTTGGTTCAATTGTAAAGGAGGCGCGGCTGATTTTCGGAAGAAAATAAGTTTACCTTAAATAGTTAGAAGCAATTAATAGGATTTTTTTCCATTAGATCTGTCAAATGGTATCGTCCGCTTACATGTCCATATCCATCCTACAAGCAATAGCAGATATGCGGGTAGGCTCGCATGCGTCTTACCACTGCGATCTTTTTTTTCATCTTCCATGTTCCTCACTGCTGTCGGAAAAGGATCTGTAGCATCTGCGATCCTCGGTAGGATCGTTGGAGGGATTTGGTCCGAGAAAACGGGAAGAAATAAATAGGACTAAGTACATGAGTATTGTGTCAGACAGACTCAATACTGGAATCATGATGGAAAGTTGGAGTTGAGCTTGAATCACTGGAATCAGCTGAAGTCAGCTGTCGGTAGCTCGACCAAGCTGAAAGGAGTAAAGGTCAGCTGGACCAGCTAAGTCCTTTCCGGCCAGCTGGGATTACTGAGGCGCTTACTCGATCAATGCCCAAACGGGTGTGAGCAAGAAACGGTTGGATAACCGCTAGGCGATTACAAAAATTCATTGAATCTAGAATTCGCGTAAGAAAACTGTCATTTTCTTAAGAAAAACTATAAATGAAGGCCGTCTGGGATCGTTCAAAAGACAAAGAAAAATACAGGAACTCCAGACGGGAGTCGGAGGATTTACTAGGGTATTACAGAGCGATACAAGGTATCGGAAAGGAATTTCTACTCAAGGAAAGGGTTCGACGGTTTTCTAAGGAATAAGAGAGAAACGTCGAAGCATTCAAGGGGAAATTCGAGGTAAGATGAGGCTGTGGCTTCGTGCTCGGATTTGTACTTTGGTATTATGACAATAAAGTCAAAAGGGGTTAATGGGGGATAGATTGGACGAATTATACAATCATAATTGGTATTTTCATGCATCCGATACTTGTTAAAGTAATACGAAATACTGATAAAATATGTGACTTTCAGAAAAAGAAAGCGATGATGGAAAGGATCGGGCTTAAGCGCAAGACTCAAGGTCGGAAGAAAATATGGGTGGTGAAGAACCGAGTAGTTAGGATCGTTTATACTGGTAATAGTTTATATGCAAACTGAAAGTGTAACGAATCCTTTTTTTATAAGTATATGTTCTTCTTATTATATTCTAAGAATTACGCGTCCAAAATCTCTAAGTATTGAATCTCAGAATAAAACCTCAAAAACGAGTATTGACTAAGGAATTGGCTTAAAAATTAGGTAAGGATTCCTCTCGGATTTCTGGATTTGGGATGGGTCCTTACAAGTTGGTATCAGAGCATGCTTGTTCCTAGGATTGCTAGTTGGGTTAAGGAATTACCACTCATCGGCTACTGACACGCGGTAGTAAATTTTTAGTCATTATGTGATGACAGAACTAACTTGCGAGTTTTTACAGATGGGTAAGAGCAGCAAGTCGGGGAAAAGCAAAAAGGGCAAGGGAAAAGAAAGGGATATAGCCGAGGAAACCAGAGTTACAGTAACGCATGAAGAACAAACAGAGCAAAACCCAGCCGGACCTGTGGCTGAGCAAACTGAGAATCCACCGGATATTCAGACTCTAGAGGAACACCAGTTTGTTCAAGATGATGCGGCCGAAACCTCAAATGGGGCACGTCAATCAGTACCGGTAACAACGGGGAATGGTGCAACCGTTGAAAACCCGAGTACAATACCATCAGCCTAAGAGCAATGGGATACGATGAAGGCCATGATGGCTCAGTTGGCTATTTTAACTCAAGCCTTACTACCGGCTCCTGTGATACGAACAAATGAAAGGCAAACGAGTAATGAAGAGCATGTAATCGAGATAAGTCTGACAACGCACTTGGCAAGGAAAATGAGCGATTACCTGAGTTTGTTGAAACACGTTTCCAGGCTGGGGACGATTCATTTCATCAGTAGTTCCGACCCGATCATAGCGGCGAATGGAGGAGCCAGCTGTTAAGGAATTTTAATTCTACTTGGTGTTTGAAGGATTATCAGAGGGATATTGCTATCCATTTCCTCGAAGGGAATGCTCATAACTGGTGGCTGACCGTTAAGAAATGGAAGAGGATTAGATTCGGTCATTTGCCGACTTTGAACGGGAATTTAACAAAAAATTATTTCCACCAGAGGCGTGGGATAGGCTGTAGTGCGGCTACTTGGAATTGGTTCAAGGAACCAAAACTGTGCAGGAATATGATGAGGAATTCAACCGTTTGAGGTGGTACATGGGTAGGGAACTCGAGGAAGAGCAAGCCCAAGTACGCCGATTTATTTGGGGATTAAGGATCGAGATTCGTAACCATTTTTTGGTGCGTACGTTCAACTCGATATCTGAGTTAGTGGAACAGGCGGCAATGATCGAAGTCAGGATAGAAGAGGAGAAACAGATGAACCGGACCAAGTTTTCATCCCGTACCAACCAACCTGTCAGGGTTCCGAAAAGGAAAAGAAAATGGGACAAAGTTAAGGATGACAAGTCGGACGGTACACGGACCCATTGTAAGGCTTATGGTAGGAGACATAGCGGGGAATGTTGGAAGGCATCTGTCGCATGCACTCGGCGCGTAAGTAGAGATCATGGAATCCAAGCTGTCTATGAAAGGATTACGGAACCCAGAAAGGGTCTGGGGATGAATCAAGGGCTTGTTATTACTGTGGGAAAGTGGTGCACTTAAGAGGAAGTGTCCAAAACTTGAAGATAAAAGACAATTGGGACAGAAGAGTAACCATGGGGGGAAAACTTACCACCGTCTCCAAAGAGGCCGACAAGGGCTCCGCGGATTTACGAACTATTGGAAGTGGAGAATAGTGTCAGCAACTTCAGAGCAATCATTGGAAAGTTGGAGTTCCAAGGAATTCAATCCTCTTCAGGAAATCTTGTTATCTCGGCAATCCAGGCAGAAAAGATGCTCGAAAAGGGATGTGAGGCTTACATAGCCACGATTACTTCTACAAAAATGGGGGCGGATGCAGAGTTGAAAGATATTCCAATCCCCAATGAGTTCACAGATGTGTTCGAGGCCGTGAGTGGGTTACCACCGGACCTGTCCGACTTATTCACTATAGAGCTAGAGCCAGGCACGAAACCTGTCTCCAAGGCTCCTTACCGAATGGCACCAAAAAAATGGCCGAGTTAAATAAATAGTTGGAGGAACTGTTAGAAAAGGGATTCATACGGCCAAGTATTTTACCTTGGAGTGCGCCAGTCCTGTTTGTAAAGAAGAAAGATGGGAGTTTTCGGTTGTGTAACGACTACCGGGGGTTAAATCGGGTGACGATAAGAACAAGTACCCATTACCAAGGATCAATGAATTGTTGGATTAGTTGGGAGGCGCAACATGGTTCTCAAAGATTGACTTGGCTTCAGGGTACCATAAAATTCCTATAGAACAATCAGTTGTAAGGAAGACCACTTTCCGGACAAGGTACGGTCATTATGAATTTATGGTAATGCCTTTCCGGCTAACCAATAAGCCGACGGCATTCATGAAGATGATGAATGGGATTTTCTGAGAATTCTTGAACGACTTTGTGATCATCTTAATCGATGACATACTTGTATATTCCAAGGATTGGGAAACTCACCAAGATCATCTAAGAACAGTTTTGGAAATATTAAGTGAGTAGAGATTTTTTGCAAAACTAAGTAAGTGGAATTTCTAGCAAAGGAGTATCGGGTTCCTCGGCCATGTGGTATCAGGACAAGAAGTATCCGTGGATCCATAGAAATTATGTCCATCAAGGAATGGTCAAGACCAAGGAATGCCACCGAGATAAGGAGTTTTCTCAGCTTTGCAGGGTATTACCGGAGATTCGTAAAGGGATTTGCGAGTATGGCCCAGCCATTGACTCGTTTAACTAGTAAGGATACCAAGTTTGAATGGTCGGAGGATACCGGAAAGGATACCATGAAGGGTATCTATGTTCCTTCTTTATCTTCTTTCCCTTCTCGTCTTTTCTTTCTTTTCTCTTTTTCTTTTTCTATTCTTTTTTTCATTTTTCTTTTCTTTTCTCTCTTTTATTTTATTTTTGGAAAGGGAAGTCAGAACCAGTCCTAATCATACATTACATGCACCAAAGACAACTCAACCAATATTATTCTAAGTAAAAGAGCATAAGACTTACAAGAGATCCTTGGAATGAAGAGGTGTGTCGGTCCGCATACTCCGTAGTTTTTGCACTTGATTGCACATGATAGTGATGAAATAGAAGGCATGTGGTTTGAATAAAAGGATAAGGATAAGGTGTGGTACTAAACTAAAGGTGAGCTTGGCCATTCGAAGTTCTGAAGAGAGTGGTAGAAATGGTGGAATAGAACTCGAATGTTATGATCCTTGTGCAATATCAAGCCCCTAAGTGAGAAGATTATGTCAAGTTAAAGGTCTTATAAGATAGAGTCAATGTTAGATCATTTAGATTTCCAAAGGATAGGGAACTTCAGGTAAGTTGATCCACCGATGGTGTTTCCAATCTTCCTATGCTGAGAACAATCACTGCTAGAATTTTGCGAAAAGTTAGTCAACACCAGATGAAAATGTTGTGATCTTTGTGCGATATCAAGCCCCTAAGTGAGAAGATTATGTCAATTTAAAGGTCTTGTAAGATAAAGTCAACGTTAGATCATTCAGACTTCCAAAGGATAGGGAACTTCAGGTAAGTCAATCCATCGATGGTGTTTCCAATCTTCCTATGCTGAGAACAATCGCTGCTAGAATTCTGCGGAAAGTTAGTCAACACCAGATGAAAACCAAGAACAGCATAATAATATTCTCATATTTGACTCAATAAAACGACACAAAAACTTAAAATAAAACCAAAACAAAAAACCCTCCCCCAGACTTACTTCACACCGTCTCGGTGTGAAAATAGGCCTTAAGAAGGGCTTGAGAAAGGAAAAAAATAGCATAATGATAAAAACTAAGTAAAATAATCATAAAAGTAAATACGTACCAGTGGGTTACCTCCCATTAAGCGGTTGTTTAACATCATTAGCTCGACTGCAGTAACGCCTAGGCGTTAGGAGAATCCTTAGAAGGATCTGGGTGTGGTGGCGGTGGGTCAAGACGTGGTCCATGTGATGGTGCCAAAGTTATTCTAGAACTTACTCTTACTCCCCCAGACTTAGGCTTGTCACACTTATCAATCCTCTGCTATATTCCAACATAGGAAACATAATCCTTGTTGGGTTTTGCGGAGACTGCATTGTAGAAGACCGTTTTGTCTATGTTTGAGAGACAAATCCTCTTGTTAGGTAGGTCAACTACAGCTCTTGTGGTGGCAAGGAAAGGTCTTCCTAGAACCAAGGGTATAGAGGCATCCTTGCTCATCTTGACAACCTGAAAGTCAATAGGTATCAAGCAGTCTCCAATTCTTACCTGAAGATCAGTGATGCAGCCTTAGGAACTTGATGATGTGACATCCATGAAATAGAAAGTCCTGTCCGATGGCTTTATAGAAGCAATACCCAAAGATTCAGCAAGGTCGATTGACATGACATTCACATAGGCCCCGGTATCGCAGAGGGAGTCTTCAAAATCAATGCCGGAGATAAAGCATGGCACATTGAACTCTCCTGGATTCGGTAATTTGGGTAATACCTTAATGTGGGGGTTGGAGCGGGTTGTGGATGTTTTGGATATGAAATTTTGGGAACATAGACACGTCTTGTGGATGAATGGATCTATGTCTTGTTATCGGATTGATCGGTCTCAGAGTGGATCAATCGATCTGGATTTTATGGGTATCCTTAGATTGACTGGATCGATCGATTTAGGGTTGGATCGATCGATCTTAAATGTTACGGCAGGAATGCTCATGGTTGGATCGATCGATCGTTTGTGGGATCGATCAATCTGGAAACTTACGGCTAGAATGCTCATAATTGGATCGATCGATTGTTGATGTGATTGATCAATCTGGCTTCTTATGGTCTATAGTGACGTCAGGGACCGATCGATCGATGAGTGGATCGATCGGTCCAACTCATGGATCGATCGATCCAGTGAGTCGATCGACCTAGTTATGGGATCGATCGATCCGGTGAGTGGATCGATCGATCTGAGGCTGCTGCAGAGATTTAATACCCAAGCTTCCACTCTAGATTATCCATTCTATCATTCACCTCTTGTGCACTCTTTTTCTGACCATCCAAGATCTTCTTCAGCATGTTTTCAAATATAAGCTCTTGAGAAGATTATGCTTGTTCTTTAACCGTATACACATTTGCCTTTGAACCACTAGAGTTTTCTTTATTCCTTGGGTTTTGTTCCCCCTTCGCTGGAAAGACTCCTCGCTAGCAGCATTCAAAGTATTCTTGTAGTCTCAATCAACTTCATCATAAAAGATACTAAGCATTTGTTCATCTGAAAACCCATGATGAGGACATTCTCGACGGTATTCCTTGAATCTTTCCCAAGCCTCACGGAAAGACTCTTTAGAAAGTTATCCAAAGTTTGTGATCTTATTCCGCAAAGTAGGTGTCTTTAAATTGGTGTAGAAATGGTCAAGGAAAGCTGCTTTGCATTCATCTCAAGACCTCAAAGAATCAAGAGGTAAAGACTTAAGCCACCTCAAAGCCTTGTCCACTAAAGAGAATGAGAACAACTTACACCGGAGGTAATCAGCGGGTACCCTATTAAACTTTGTTGTGCTGCAAATTTCCCTCTAAGTTCTTGATGTGATCCATTGGGTTCTCCGCCGGTAACCCATGGAACAGATGCTGCTTCACCAATGCAATCAGTTGAGACTTAATCTCATAGTCCAATCGTGCAATCTCCTGTGGATAAATTGCAGCCCTGTTCTGATAGAACGTGTGAGGGTTATCCATGTCCCTAATAGTATGCTGCTGAGCCTGCTGTTGTTGTTGTTGTTAACGTAACTGCTGTAGCTACTATTGCAAGTCCTGGAGATGAGCAGCTGTAGCAGCTTGAGCTTCTACAACCGCGTTGTTGTCGACGTTATCGCAAATGATGGTTGAGTTCGACTGTTCCTTTCTTGCTCTGTTATTAGTCCGCTCTATTCTAGTGAGTTCTTGATTGGTGAAGTGTAGGAGACCTTCAGAGCCGTCACTTCTCCTTTGCATACACCTCAAAGACAAAAACAAGCAAAACTAGAACGTAATTAGTAAATCCTAGACTGAGTATCAGTTGTAGATTCGAAGCCAACGTTTGGTCCCCGGCAATGGCGCCAAAAACTTGATACACGAGTTTTAAACCAAAGTATAGCACTGCAAGTGTACAAACACGCAGTAGTATAGAAGGGATCGAATCCTCAGAGACCAAGTTGCACTATGATTATATCAAAAGAATGCTAAGCTAAGACGAAAAGAAATATTGTTTGTTTGAGAATTAAACTAAATAAAGCAATTGAAAGTAAATAATAAAGTAAACTTATGGATTAATATGGTTAGGCTTTAGGGAGATCTCCGAAAATCAGAAATCACGAACCAGACAACTATTCAGGGCATTCTTTAAGAACTATCTCGAACTCGAACATAAACGTCTAATCATCCAATTTCGTGGCGTCAATTACTATGATTAATCACCTAAGTATCTAAACTTTCGCTTAAACTTAGAGTCCTAAACAAGCATTAACTAATGGATTTGATATGTTCATGTATCGCCTTAACATCAGCTTTCGTTGGCTAAGTTGGCTAAGGACGATCCGCTCATCTATGTTCTATCTGGTAACCTATAAGCTTTTGGATAATATATTCAATCTAGCATCATAGACTAAGTAGTTAATCTAGTCTAAGTGTTAATAATAACAATATATGAAGATGACATACGATTAAAGCCCTCTTTGTGTCTGATTCAGTGGTTATTCATTCCTTCGAAACCCTAAATCCTAACTAGAGAACTACTCAGCCATGGAAGCTGAGAAACAACAAAGGTTTGATGAAGAACTCATGAAGAAATCCAATAAAATCCAAAAGATATTTCTTAAAAATATGTCTCAAAGAGAAAGCTTAGAATAAAGTAAGCATAAAATAAGCATATCCTAAACAATGGCTTAAAAACAAGTATTATAGGTTCAAAAAGTTCTAGGTCAAAATCCTAAACAAATTAGGAAAAGAGCAAATTTTCCATTTTT
Source organism: Cardamine chenopodiifolia (assembly GCA_963922655.1). Taxonomy (NCBI): domain Eukaryota; kingdom Viridiplantae; phylum Streptophyta; class Magnoliopsida; order Brassicales; family Brassicaceae; genus Cardamine; species Cardamine chenopodiifolia. The sequence goes on along the minus strand of OZ000481.1, from coordinate 12,844,036 downwards.
CCCGGGCAGATTTTGAGGCTCAGAATGATCGATCCAAGACTGGATCGATCGATCTGGTCGGCAGACAGATTCTGGATCGGTCGATCTGGTCAGCAGACAGGTTCTGGATCGGTCGATCTGGTCGGCAGACAGGTATGGATCGATCGATTTGGAAACTTACGGCATTTTGGGATCGATCGATCTGGAGTCAGACCGATCGATCTGGTTCTTCCCGGCGTCTTCCCTCTCTGCATGATTCATCTGCTCGCCAGACTGAACTGTCTTCACGAAAATCTTCATAACGTTTGATCGCACCATTCGATGGATTACAAACCACTTTCAAATGAAAGCTAACTCAAATATCTATCTTGCATCCAAAATTGAGATTAATCCATCGGTGGGAAGTTCCTCAAATAAAGGCAAACTTCAGACGTATCTGCATGATCCTGCATCTTTTGCTTGAAATCTTACTCCCAAAGGCATTATAACTCTTCCTACCATGATTTGACCTGATAAAACTCTAAAAACACATAGATTGACTCTAAAACATATATTAAAATGCGATAAAAATCAAACATATCATTTGAGGGTGAAATCTAGGCGAAATGCAGTGTGGATAGTCGTGGATAGACTAACCAAATCGGCTCATTTCCTAGCTATAATGGATACGGGCAGTGCTAAGGAAATTTCTTCCTGGTACATAGATGAAATTGTCCAACTTCATGGAATCCAGGTAAGTATTATCTCCGATCGTGATACTTGGTTTACTTCTCATTTTTTAAGGCTTTCCAAAAACCCTTAGGAACGAGAGTGAACATGAGTACGGCTTACCACGCGTAAATGGATGGACAATCGAAAACAACGATCCAAACGCTCGAGGATATGCTAAGGGCTTGTATGTTGGATTAGGATGGTAATTGGGAGAAATACTTAAGGCTGGCCGAATTTGCCTACAACAATAGCTATCATCAAAGCATTAGGATGTCACCATATGAAGCATTGTACGGCAGGCCGTGCCGAACACACTTGTTTGGACACCGGTGGGGGAGCAGAGAATGCTTGGTCTTGAAATAGTGGACGAAACCACCGAGAATATCTTATTCCTTAAAAAAAAGTTGGGGGAAGCACAAGATCGACAGAAAAGTTATGCCGACAAGAGAAGAAAGGAATTTAAGTTCGATGTAGGGGACTTGGTGTATCTTAAGGTGGTCATTTATAATGGAAAGGGGAGATTCACCAAGAGGAAAAAGCTAAAACCAAGGTATATCGGGCCTTATGAAGTAATCGAACGAATCGGGGAAATCGCATACAAGTTGCTTCTACCGCTGGAACTTTGCTTCTACTGTCGGGACTTGAAGCATTCCATAGAGTATTCAATGTATTACAACTCAATAAATGCTTAACCATCAAAGCAAATCCAGTTCGGGTATCAGATGGAGAAAGAAACAAGAAGGGAAAAGATCCAAATGATCAAAGTCCTTTAGGATTGTAACGGGAGAAAAGAAGCAACTTAGGAAACTGAGAACAAGATGAAGGCAGACTATCCTGATGGTTTAAGGAATTGGGTAAGAATCCACCTTACCAGGATTCGGGGACGAATCTTATTCAGGGAGGGGGAGACTTGTACCATCTGCGATCCTTAGTAGGATAGTTTGAAGGACTTGATCCGAGAAAAGGGGAAGGAATAACTCAGACTAAGTACATGAGTATTGGGTTAGAGAGACTCAATACTGGAATCATGATGGAAAGCTGGAGTTAAGCTAGAATCAGCTGGAATCAGCTGGAACTGAGCTGGAATCAGCTGGAACTGAGATGGAATTAGCTGGAGTCCGTTGTCTGTAGATCGAGCAGCAGGAAAGGAAAGACTGATACTCGAGCTGGGTCAGCTGCTCGGTAAGTCGACCAAGCTAGAAGGAGTCAAAGTCAACTGGACCAGCTAAGATCTTTCCGACCAGCTGTGATGACTGAGACGATTACTCCATCAATGACCGAACGGGTGCGAGCAAGGAACAATTGGATAACCGCTAGGCGGTTACCAAAATTTATTGAATCTGGAATTCGCATCCAAAAACCATCATCTTCTCGAGAAAAACTATAAATGGAGGTCGCCTGGGATTTTTCAAAAGACAAGGAAAAATACAGGAATTCCATACGAGAGTCGGATTTACCAGGATATTACAGAACGATACCAGGTATCGGAAAGGAATTTTTTGCCGAGGAAAGAGTTCGACAGTTTTCTAAGGAATAAGGAGAGAAACGTCAAAGCATTCAAGGGGAAATTCGAGGTAAGACGAGCATGTGGCTTCGTGCTTGGATTCGTACTTTGGTATTATGACAATAAAGTCAAAAGGGGTTAATGAGGGATAAATCGGACGAATTATACAATCATACTTGGCATTTGCATGTACCCGAAACTTGTTTAAGTAATAATGAATACTTATGAAATATGTGACTTTCAGGAAAGGAAAGCGATCATGGAAATGATTGGGCTTAGGCGCGAGACTCAAAATCTGGGTGGTGAAGAACCGCGTAGTTAGGATCAGTTATGCTTGTAATAGTTTATATGCAAATTGAAAGTGTAACGAATCCTTTTTTATAAATAAAATATATGTTCTTCTTATTATACTCTAAGTATTACGCTTCCAAAATCTCTAAGTATTGAATCTCAGAATAAAACCTCAAAAACGAGTATTGAGTAAGGAATATGCTTATAAATTAGGTAAGGATTCCTCTCAAATTTCTGGATTTGGGATGGGTCCTCACATGATCCCTCTGTCTGCCTGCTTTCTCCTCGACTACTAGTTATCAAAGTTTCAAAGGTGTGGCTTTAGATCGGGTCTTAGTCGTGCGTGTTGCTACTTGGAGGTTATCCGATCGAGTTCTCCGGCGATTGTGTTCGAGGTATTTTTCTCGCTTCTCTCGTTCTTAGATACTCGAGGTTGGTGTCTTGGTCTTAGGTTAGGCTTGACATTCGATTTGCACTTCAAGTTCTCAGTGAATCCTCAGTTCACCACTCTTCGGTGACTCATTGGCGATGAGTTCCTGGTCGAGTTACTCAAGGGTCTCGGACTCCTTCGCCGACCGCGGACCACCCACAACACCGCAGCGGACCAACCCACATAGTCTGCCGTCCGCCTGACCATTGCCTGCAATGCCCGCTCCTAGGTGTACACTCCGTTTTCTGTCCAAACCTGCCCCGCCGAGGTCCTATATGGGCGAGGCTCGTGGACATAATGTCCGCTTGACACCCCTATTTCCCACCAACCTCTTTTTTCTTTATCCTTTATCTAGCAACTAATTACATAATGTTTAATTAAAGTTATAACAACAATAATGACTAAAAATTATTTTATTTTTGAATCATTATCTAATTCCCATTTATAATTAATTTATGAGAAAATAAATAAATTAACGTAATTTAGTATAAAACATCACTATACAAGAAATCAAATTTTGGGTCATTAATATAGTTTCGTCAAAATATGCTGTAAATATTGATATTTCAAAGGTTTTTTATTCAGTCCAATAGTCATTTTAGCGAAATACATTAACATCTCTGAATTTTTCACCGAACTTTATACATCGGATTATGCTCTGTATTACTACGGCTTCCTTCTCAGTTCAGGTAAATGGAGATTTAGCGGGTTATTTTCAGAGTGCAAGAGGTTTACGTCAAGGTTGGGTCTGGGCAAAAAAAGCTGGATCCAAAGAACCAAACTCTACCAAACCCGACTCAAAAAAAAGGTACAGAACCCGAACCTGAACCCGAATCGACAAATACCCGAATTGGTCATAAAATCTTATATCCAAAAAATCAAAATACAATTATATATCAAACAAATATTAATTATATTTAAAATTGATATAATCTAGTTATTCTGATTTATAATTATAAACCCAAATTATCAATTATTTTAAGGCCAAAATATCCAGCGAACATTTGTGACAATTAGACTTCCCATTGTTGATAAGGAGGATGAGAGTGGAGGATTATAGTCCAATTTTAGAGAAGATCTGAAGAAAAATATAATGCTAGACGGTTAGGTACTTACCATTTGCTGGACGGTTATAGCTGATTAGTTCAGTGATATATAGTTTGACAAAATTTTGGATGATGGCTTTTCGATTATCTAAGGCTTGTATTACAGAAATAGACAAGGTATGTTCTGCTTTTCTATGGTTTGGTATGGCGCTTAATGACAAGAAGGCAAAAATATCATGGACAAAAGTGTGCAAACTCAAGGAGAAAGGTGGATTAGGGTTAAGGCCATTAGGCAAAACTAATAAATTTTGCTGTTTAAAATTGTTTTGGAGAATTTTTTCAGCACATTCATCACTTTTGTGTAAATTTGATACAAATGCATTTTATTCGAAAGGGCTCTTTCAGGATTGTGAGTGAAACTACTTCTTTGGGTTCATGGATGTGGCAAAAACTTTTATAGTATAGAGAGCTGGCTAAATTGTTTCTTAAAATGGAGGTTTGTAATGGAGAATAAACTCTCTTTTGGTAGGATTATTAGTCTTCTATGGATCGGCTTACTGATATAATAGGTGCAAGAGGGTTTACTGACTTTGGTATATCCAAATTGTCTATGGTGGAGCTTGTAATTCACACCCATTAAAGGAAAATACATAGAGTAAAAATGTTGAATAGAGTTGAGGAACTCATTGAGACTCAAGGAAGTCGGCACATGAATGGTAAGAATAAGGTATTGTGGCGAATCAAAGATGAAAAATACTCTACAACATTTATCTCTAAAAACTACATTGAGTTTAGTGCGCCAAGTCTACCCGGTCAAAAATGGTGAAAGGGTATATGGATTTCTTTAGTCACACCTAAATTTGTATTTCATTCATTGTTGGCTGTTCTCAATCTATTATCTATATGATATCGAATGCAAAAGTAGAGTGTTGGGTTGGGGCGAGCGTTTCATGTGTTAAGTGCCAACATTACATGGAATTTTGAAATTATTTTTTCTTGCAGTTTTTTCGCTGAGATATGGACAAACTAATTATGTATTTGCTAGAAGCAAACTACAAGAGATTGAGATTAAATCATGACCTTTTTAGTGGACACATAGCTGGATAAAATTCATCTTTTTTTGTTGCATGAACGAATTAATCAAAGACATGGTGAAGCGTCAAAGCTGGCGCCATATATAATCTAATTTATTGACAAACAAGTGGGAAACATGTTTATATTCAGTCAGATTGACGGAAGACAAACAATTCGAAAAGGCAATGAATGCATTTTTTGCCAAGATAAAAAAATCGAACAACATTTTATCTTTGCTTTTATATTCTATTAAACTCTTTTTAACCTCAAAAAACATGTAGCACACAGTTGTAAATGTTTTTAAAGTTGAATAAAAATTCAATGAAAAAAAATGACATGTTCAAAATTTTTAATTATAAAATAATATTTAATAAATCTTTGATTATTTGTCATTTATCTAACCCCAATTTGCTCCCTAAAAACAGTTTCTTCTAACAAAACTTATGTTCTAAAACGCAGGCGCTTAGGCCATTAGGCGGCCGCATAGGCGTTCCATGGTAAGTTACCGTAGCATTTTTGTCTAATTTGCTTGCATTAGCCGGTCAACGAGTTGGAGCCTATTAATCTCCGAGTGCCGAGTTTTTCGCGAATTTTTCCCGCCTAATTGCTTTTTTAAAAAATTAAAAGAAAATTTATTTTATATATATATAAAATATACAATAACTTCAATATATGTATATATACAACATAATATAATTAATTTTAATATTAAATTAAATAAAATAATACATAAAAGTAATATATATATACATATTTAACATAATATATTTAGATTTTAACAATAAATTAAATAGATTAATAGAAAAAACAAGTTCCTGATTAATTTCCGATTTATTGGTTAGGCGTTAGCCACACCTTTACCGTCAGCCACACCTTTACCGTCCAACTCACGCTTAACGTAATCCCGAACATTGGACAAAAGAAAAAAAAAAAATTTGGGGCAAAGGATAAAACTAAGTATATAACTCTAAAACATGTTGTTGGATCCATTTAGATGTGACTAGAAGACTTGTTCTCAAGGGTTTTATTGGTTTCCTGAGAAATCAAAAGGATACAAAAGGAAAGAAAGAAAGAAAAGGAAAAGGTTTGAGATCTGAAGGAAGAAGAAGGGGGAAGCAGATAACATGTCTGCGATAGTTTGCGGTGGGAAGAGATCTCTGTTCGAGGACTTGGCCACCGCTTCTCCCCCCGTTTCGAAGAAACTCCGTTGCTTTTCTTCTTCTCCGGCTCTTTTTTCTCCTCCGATTCCTCCGTCTTCTTCGATTCTTCTCGATCACCTCGCCGCGATTTTCCCCTATATGGATAAGCAGGTCGTTTTCCGATTTCAACTTTTTCATCGGATTGTGCAAGATTATGATTTAGATTAATGGGACTTGATTCGGATGATTTTGTAGATTTATTGTTTATTTTCGAACATTTAAAGGACCTATTTTGTGATTAGGTTTTTCATAATTATTGAAATTGAAATGAGGCAAACGTGATTACTCTATGGATGGATATGTAGATTCAGGTTTTGCAAGATTTTTGATTTTTTTTTGTTTTTTATAGGACTTGATTAGATGATTTTATGAATTTATTGTTCATTTCATACAATTGAAAGAACCTCATTTTTTATTAGGTTTCTCTCAAATATTGAAATTGAAGTAATGCATATATGATTGAATCTATGGATGTCTGTGATGGTTTGTTGATAGTAGAATTATTGACATTTGTGTTTGCAATGTTGTGATTTAGTTATGGGACTTGATCGAATGATTTTGTGGATTTATTATTCATTTTGACCAATTAAAGGAACCTAGTTATTGTCATTAGGTTTCTCTCAAGTACTGAAATTGAAATGATGCAAACGTGATTACTCTGTGGATTTATAAATTAGGGTTTGGAAGTTTTTTTTTTTAGTTTATCATAGGACTTATTGGAAGATTTTGTGGATTTATTGTTCATTTCGGTCATTTAAGCACCAATTTTGTTACAATCCTGAAACTGCAATAGAGACCACTAGTGTCACTTCAGATCATCCCTACCAATCATACATTAGCGAGAGGTAGTCCAAGTCCCTTGTGGCTGAGAGATCTTCTATTGTCAACTCTCGATATTTCGTGGCAAGCTTTTTGGGCTCTTTCAACTTCATCTCTCGGCTGATCTGTATTTCTCCACATGAGTGTCGTTACTTTCTACGGCTGATGGGCCTGTTTTTCTACACTCTGCTTGATCACCTACTGGTGAAGCATGTGCTTTCTTTTTTCCTTTTGCAAACTCTTGTTTTGTAATCCTTTTGACATTTTTGTCTCTTTAATGAAATTTTCTTCAGCAGGAAAAAAGGAGAACCTATTTTGTGATTACGTTTCGGTCAAGTATTGAAATTGAAATAATTATAACAGAGATTAGGAAAGTCGGAAAGAGAATCACTAGTAATCACATAGGGAGAAATTTCGGGGTTTGATATTGAGGGATTGACATTTTGAATTTGTTTTACATTTTCTCCTTTTTAAATAAGAGTCTTGTGAGAGACACTAGCAAGCAAGTTGTAGCTTCATTGTTTCGGTTCTAACCGAGGGCAATAGATTCTCTCTTGTGGGAAATTCTGTTATTTAGAATATCTGAATACAACATTTGTTTTCTTTTTATCTGGTTCTTTACCGTCTCAAATTACTCTATGGATAAAATTATTGACATTTTTGTGTATTAGATTCTTGAACGGGCAATCAAAGAATGTGGAGATGATTTGGATTCAGCCATTAGATGTTTGAATCAGCTTCGTTTAGAATCGGCCAATAAGATTTCAGACTCTGCTACCAATCAAGCTCCTATTGTAATTCAGGAATCAAATGTCGAAGCTCAGCAGCAAGGTACTTTTGGAGTTCTGTGTCCTACTACTAGTAAATAATTATTTCAAGTCTTAAACTGTTTTTCTTACCCCTGAGCTTTAAGGTGCTTGTGATCAACTTTACTAGTTTCAGTGTAATCTGCATAAGTCTTGGACCGTTTTTACTAATTCTGATTTATGAAACTGGTCTTTGTCTTCATAGGATCAGCCAAGGAGGAAGTTTTAGCTAATGGAGAACAAAATATCTTGAACTTGGATGGCACTGAGTGGGTTGAGCTTTTTGTTACGGAAATGATGAATGCTTCTGACATGAAGGATGCCAAAGACCGTGCTGCAAGAGCATTGGAAGTTTTGGAGAAGTCAATCAATGCACGTGGTGGACCTGCTGGTGCTGAAACAATGCAAAGTCTTCAACAGGTGTTTCATCGATCTTTATTCATATCTTTGTTTGTTTCATCGATCTTTCATTAATAACCTATGAACATTGATTTGCTTTGTATTGCAGGAAAACATGATGCTGAAGCAGCAATTAGAAGCCATTGTACAAGAAAATAGTTTACTCAAACGGGCTGTTGTCACACAACAGAAGCGGCAGAGAGAAACTGAAGATCAAAGCCAGGAGTTACAGCATTTGAGACAACTTGTTACTCAATACCAGGAACAGTTGAGAACTCTAGAGGTCTGTATTACTACTGTTTTAACCGTAGCTTATACAATTTTTTTCTCTTTATGATTAAATCTAAGTATTGTATTGATTGCTCTTTACAGGTGAACAACTATGCTTTGACGCTCCATCTGAAACAAGCTCAGCAGAACAGTTCCATCCCGGGGCGATACCATCCCGATGTCTTCTAATACTTTGTTAAAAGAACGCAGAGGCCCACAACTATCTCTCTCCGTTTTCAGTGTATGTTTCTGTGTTGATTTGTGACTATATATATGAAGTCTGGAGTCATTGATGAATGGCGATAGTTCGGTAACAACAGTGTCTCCAATGTCAAAACTGTATTTTTTTGTGTATATATTGTCTTTTGAGTCCGACAACGGATTCGACTGATAGAAGGTTTTATTGCAATTAGTTAACAACTAGCGAATAACGTTTGTATGTGCTTTAAAACTCATTCGTTGGTCAGCTATATTTTGCTTTGCTAAAAATGACTACAAATCTCACCGACTGCAACAGAACAAAACAAGTTTAATGATGGTGGCTGTGGAGGCAAATTTGTGTAAGCACATGAAAAATGTTGCCGAGATTTTCAGTGAGCATGAGCGGATTGGCATAGTTATTTTAGTCCATTGTAGTTGCAATCGTAGTACTTACAGACGAACAAGCATAGATATTCCGTATTAGTACGAGAGAATCGACCAAAACCAGCCGTTATTATCCAAACATCGAAAATGAAGCTTTTTTCACCATCGTTGTTCCGATTTTTCGTGGTCTCCCACAATCTCATTAGAATCCATATTGATTTACTAGTTGGATTTTAGGGATTCTCTCGTACTTCAAGCACCAAATATTATCGAAACTTATGTTTTGTTTTTTTGGAAAAATGTCGTTTGAGACATGAAATTAAAAAAAGTGTACGTATAAATCACGAATTTTCGAAATGTCATTTAAATACTAAAGTTTTGTTGATATTCAAATTAAATAGTGAAGTTTCGTTGACTTAGAAAAAAAGGCATGCCGTTACTAAACACGATGACGGAGTTAACTTGCTGTTAACGGTAAGTTAACGTCATGCTTTTTTTGACCTAGTCAACGAAAGTTTGCTATTTAATTTGAAAGTCAACAAAAGTTTGCTATTTAAATTGAAAGTCAACAAAAAATTTGTATTTAAATGGTTTTCGAAAGTTCGTGATTAAAACGTCTACTTTTTAAAAGTTCATATTTTTTGACATTTTCCCTTCTGTTTTTATCATAAGTTAAGTGTTAGTGAAAACATATTGAATTTACAACATTTCTAACAAATAAAAAAAAAGTTTAAGAACATATTATTGAGTGTTGTTTATTTTCACTATTTTAATTGCTCTTCAATATAGTTAATTTAATATGTTATCGAGATTCTAATTAAATCATATAAATACAAAATATTTTTCTAGTTTTCATTACCATTTTCTTTTTTTTAGTAAAAACAATATTACAAATTCTATTTAAATTTTACTAAAAAAAGTTTTTAAAATAAAATAAAAGATGGAAACAATTGTAAACTTTAAATTTGAACTGATTTAATAAGTGAGAAGGAAATATCAAATTTTTAGTTTTGATCTTAGCATGTCTAAGCGAAAAAACTGATCATAAATTATGAAATTATTGTTTCAAACCACACAGATGTATAAAAATTTAGATTTCACCAATTAATTTTCAAAAACATTTTAACATAAAGGAACAAAAGATGAATCTTGATCGATGTAGAGATTGAGCTGGAACTTTCTGAATCTGCAGACACCTTACCCGATGAGTGCTAAGAACGAATCAAATGGAAACAATTGTAAACTTTGTAAATAATTGTAAAATTTTTTTAAAATAAAATAAAAGATAGAAACAATTGTAAATTTCAAAATATGAAATGCATTATTTAGAAAAAAGAAATTTTAACTCGAAAAAGGGAAATTAAATTGATATTTTTACCAAATGTTAGTGACACCTATAAAATTTTAAATTTTATTTAACATGTATTGCATTATGAAAAAATATGTTTTATTGACCGAATTAAAAAGTTATTTGAAATTAAAATTTTATTATTAACCTAGAAAAAATTATTTGACACGGATTTATCACATATTGGTTTGTGTTAAAGATAATTAATATCTACTATTGGACTAAAAATATAAATATTTTCATTTATATTATCTCAAAAAGATAGAAAATAATTTTGATAAATATGAAAAAATGATTTATACAAAATGTCATTTTAATAGCAAATTTTTGTTGACTTTCAAATTAAATAGTAAACTTTCGTTGACTTTCAAATTAAATAGCAAATTTTCGTTAATTCTGCCAAAAAGCTATGACGTTAACTTACCGTTAACAACAAATTAATCCTATCATCGTGTTCTGTAACGATATACTTTTTTTAGCCGAGTCAACGAAACTTTGCTATTTAATTTGAATATCAACAAACACTTTAACATTTAAATAATATTTCAAAAATTCATTATTTAAACATCCAATTTTTTTTAGTTCATCCGATATTTTTCGCTTTGTTTTCATGTGTGTACCCGTAATTTCCGTTTAAAGCACTGGTGGGTTTGTACTTTATTGACCAAAAACAATTGTAATTTGGGAAATTTAAGATGCAGGTTACTTTTAGTAATTATAGACTAAAGAAAGGGGTAAAACAGGAAACATATACTTAAAAAGAAAATTACATATTTTATTAGCCAGAGATATAATATAAGCTTAGCTGGACAAAAGTGACGTCTGGGCTGTTCAAATCTTTCTTCTCTCTTTGACAAAAAAATATTCTCTCTGTATACAGCAGCAGCCAAGAGCTTCGACAACAATGCAGGTGATGATGATACTTTGCTTTTACATAAACGAAACAATTCAAATTTATAATTCTTTAATCTGAAAAGTTTATGCTAACTGTTTTTTTTTTCTTCGAATTCGATGCAGACGAGAAGTGTTCAAGTACATAATGTCTCAGATCTAGCGACGGAGAGAGAGATTCACGAGTTTTTCTCCTTTTCAGGCGATATAGAACACATTGAGATTCAAAAGTAACTTTTTCCTTCGATTCTTGTGTTGTGTTCTTTCCCTATTTCGATTAATTGTTCTTTTGTTGAAATTTATTTTTTCTGGTAAGTTACTTACGAATTTAGAACTAATCCAAAGCTTTAATATTCTTTGGAATTTTAGGTACAGAGAAACTGGACATTCTCGAATCGCATTTGTTACGTTTACTGATCCAAAAGCCCTTGAAATTGCGTTGTTATTATCGGTATGTAATTTTGAAATTTTATTTTCATTATAATTATATCTGTTTTCGCCGACACTTTTGATGCATCATACTATTCATAAAGAGTAATCAATTATGCCTTGTGCTACTATTAACATGTAATTGAGTTATAGAGCTGGTTTAAGTCTCGGTTAAGTCATGTTCAGTGAAATTTAATTTTCGTTGAGCTTATAATTATGTCTTTTTACACACTTTTGCTGCATCATGCTATTCATAAAGAGTAATTAGCTATTCATAAAGTGTAAATAATTATGCTTTGTGATACTATTAACAAGATGTACTTGAGTTATAGAGCTCGTTTAAGTCTTGGTTAAGTCATGATCAATGTATGTATTTAGGCATTTCTGTTTAGTCTTGGTTTTAGTGAGTTTGTATTTAATCTTTGTAACAAACTCTTAATCCATTCGTGAGACATAACCGAAACTTTATGCAATTTCTCTATCGATTCGTTTGATACTTATTTAGTTTTGGCTTTAGTGAGTTTGTATTCAGTCTTTGTAACAAACTCTTTATCCATTCATGAGACATAACACTATTGATTCCGTTAAAGCTTATAGATACAATACTTAATTCGTTACGCAGTACTCTATGTGTATAGTTGGTAACAGTTACACGGATGGAAATGTTTTATACATTTAAGTGCTAACAGAAGCTACATGTTGTCTAGCAGGGTGCGACAATTGTAGACCAGATCGTTACAATAACTCGAGCTGATAACTATGTTCCTAGACGCGAGATGCAGGTTCTGTGTTATTTCGAATCAACTTTTCCTCAAGTGTGTTCTGTATAAAGTCTTAGTTTCTGTTCGTGCAGGAAGTAAGAGTAGTGGACAACGTGATGCCCCTGAATCTTTCAGATAGTACTACACCAATACGTCAGGTTAGGAGAATATTTGGGTGATGTTTCATTCAGATTTCACTATCAAAAACTGATTTTCAAACACTCTATCAATTTTAATAATGGTTTAGTAAGTTTAATATGTTTTTTTTACCCTTTCGTAAGGAAGAACAACAAGTCTTTTATTTTGAAACACGTTTTAAACTTGACAAATTATCAAGTCCATTTAGTTTTTTCAAGTGATAGCTCATTCATTTCTAGTGAATATCTAGCAGGAAGTAAAAAAATTGTACAACAATAATGTAAAAGTAGCTCAATTTGCAGACCAAAACTACCGCGGATGGAAATGGTAGAGCTTATGTTAGCAAAGCGCAAGATGTGGTGGCAACTGTTTTGGCAAAAGGTTCTGCTCTTGGACAAGATGCAGTGAATAAAGCCAAGGCTTTCGACGAAAAGCACCAATTAAGAGCCAATGCTTCTGCCAAAGTTTCATCTTTTGACAAGAGAGTTCGGCTGACTGAGAAGTTAACTGTAGGTATTTCTGCCGTTAATGAGAAAGTAAAATATGTTGATCAAAAGCTTCAGGTCTCCGATAAAACCATGGCAGCAATATTTGCAGCAGAGAAGAAGTTAAATGACACGGGTTCAGCTGTTAAATCAAGCAGGTATAAAATTTCACACCTTCGGATTCGTTTTTTGGAACAGAAATCCCTACCATCCCTCTTGTTTTGTACTTCAATTTGTGTGGACTCAACAGTCCCATATTTTCCATCTCAAACTATTTCAAAGTACTTCACCAATCTGATGAACTTCATGAAATTGTCATTGTCATCACTAATCTGATGAACCCACTCACTGTTTTGGATTTTGCTTCCAAATAGGTACGTGACTGCTGGAGCGGCTTGGTTTAGTGGTGCTTTCAGCAAAGTTGCAAGAGTAGGTCAGGTTGCTGGCTCGAAAACCAAGGAGAAGTTCAATCTAGCCGTTTCAAATATGAGTTCCAAGGTGAGTCATCAACCTAATTCGCATTTTACGATGACATGACACACCATTTGTTTTTCTTAGGCGACCAAAACTCTGTTAGTTGTTTAACCAAAACTGACTTTAGTACTAGAACAGTAGTTTTGAGTTTTATTGACTGAGATTTAATAATAATTTGATGTAGTTACCTGTTCCTTTAATGTAAAACAAGAAAAAACTGTAACTTGCTTCCGCAGGATACACCGATTGCTGTATAATAAAAAGCTTGGCATCAAGTAAGTGTTGAAGTCAAGTTCAATGAGAGCTTGGAATCAAGTAAACGTTGAAGTCAAGATCAATGAGAGCTGCTACAGACTATGGTGGCCTTTTGTAAGCAATTTTTTTTGTGATATAGCATATTCCCATTCTTTAGTGTTCTTCATATTCTGCGTGTGCTAAATTGTCCTGAATTTTACTTCATTTGCTTTGTTTCGCATATGATGTTTTGAATTTAATAACTGAACTTTTTATAAACATATTTTTTTGTTAATAACGTTTTATGGTTTAAGTAATATTTGCAATTAAGTAATGATAAATTTTTATTTTAAAATATTAATTTCTAATTTTTACATGTTAAATTTTAAATAATTTTCAAGTTTTCCATTTATTTGTATTCACGTAATCGTGATTTTTTCACCAAATTTGTTCTTCCCTCTAAAACTGTAAAATGGCGGAACTGAATTTTTTCCCTATACAACAAAATCATGAAATTGATGATTAGCATTTTTCCGCCTAAAACTTTATTTCACAATTTTGGACAATATCTCATGTTTTTTGTGCTAAATTATGATTTCATAGATTTAGTGGGAAATGTATATCTATGATTATGCAGTTTTGGCAGAAAAGATATTCACGATTTTTTATTTTGTCAGGAAAAACATATTATTTGTGGTTTTTGGTGGAAGAAGGATGGTTATGAAATTCTAGTGAAAAATTGTTAATGTATTATTATGAAATTTTGTTCAAGGTGACTTAAAATCTAATGCACTACTTATAAGACAATCAAATGAACATAAAAATAACACGAGTTGAAGGGGTTAAGAATACTCTAATACTTTAATCTAATTAAATTTGGTTGATGACGTTTGAAAGTTTTATAATATTAGGTGGGCATAATGTTTTGTTAGGAATTGCTTATAAGTTATCGATCTAAAACCTATTACAAATATTATGCAATTCTATAGAGTTACCACAATAATATGGGTTGAGATATACAGTAATTAAGTTTAGTTTAGTTTCTATCTAAAACACAAATAGAAATAAGAGTTTATTACGGAAACTACCATACTTGGCAAATGACTTGAAAAAGCCATTTTGAACCCTATCATCCAATAGTACAGCTACAGTGACATAATTTTGACGAATTTATCTTTATTAGGTGCAGAATAATATTTTGTACACAAATACATAATTTGGTACATGAAAAAATCATTTGGTACACGGAAACATAATACCTACATAGACAAAACATAACATAAAGAGTAAAACTCATGATGTATTATAAACAAAAATAATAAAAAATAAAATTTATACTGTTTTCATAAGAAAAATAACCGAAAATAACAAAAGATGATGTTAGGTTTGAATCAATTACAAAATTATACTATAAGTTTGGTCTTAGGAATCCAAACCACCTTCATAAATACCAAAACAACCGAATAAAATGTGTTGTATATATGAAAATCGAAATCTTCGAGTAAGAGCGGAAAGTTTGATCTCATTATGGTTGAATAAATGACAAAAAAACTAAACCCAAATTTTGAATATATGATTTAAAGTATTTATTCCATAATAAAGTTATAAAAGAAGGATACTATATCCTACAACCACATGGAATGGAGAACCCAAACATATGATTTTATAGTATTTATTCTTTAATAAGGTTATAACCAAATGAATCTATAACCCTAAACACATATTAGAGAACCTTACATATATGATTTTATATTTATTTCGTAACAAGGTTACAAAAGAAGGATACTATACCCTACACCCACATAGAATGGAAAACCTAAACATATGATTTAATAGTATTTATTTCGTAACAAGGTTACAAAAGAAGGATACTATACCCTACACCCACATAGAATGAAGAATCTATACATACGATTTTATAGTATTTATTTCGTAACAAACTTACAAAAGAACGATATTATACCATACACGCACATAAAATGGAAAACCCAAACATATGATTTTACAGTATTTATCCCGTACCAAGATTATAAAAAGATATTATACCATATACTCACATGGAATGGATAACCAAACATATGATTTTACAATATTTATTCCATAAGAAAATTATAAGTGAATGAATATATACCCTAAACATATAGTAGCAGACAAAATCCATTGCATATATTTGTCTACGAAAACACATGGAGAAACTAAATAGTTAAAACAAAATTGTTTCAAGGGAGAAGACACATGACAAGAGAAGGCCCAAACCAGAGAGTGATGATGCTCACCAAAGCTGGGGAGTATGAATCACAAAATGAAGATGAGGCTTGTATAAGTGATGGTGACACCAAGATGGAATATCGAGACGTTGGAGACCCTCTCATTACTCTTAGAGTACTTATTGTGATGGTTAATCTAGAGGAGACATTTCAACGTGAAAACATATTCCACACCCGTTGCACTATCCAAGAAAATATATGTACTCTAATCATTGATGGGGGATCTTGCAATAATATGGCAAGTTCTCATCTGGTTGATAAGCTAAACTTTGAGAGGACTAAACATTCGAGGCCTTATAGGCTGAGGTGGCTCAGTGACAAGGTAGATCTTAAGATCGTTGATCAAGTAACTTTACCTTTTAGTGTGGGATGTTACCAAGATCAAGTTTTGTTCGATGTTGTCCCAGTGCAAGCTGGACATCCACTCTTGGGTAGGCCATGTCAGTTTGATAAGGAAACAACACACAATGGTTGCACTAACCTTTATTCTTTTACCTATGACAAGAGGAAGTTTAACTTGGCACCACTCTCACCTTCACAAGTACAGGAGCTGTAGGTTAAAATGAGAAAGGAAAATGTTAATGGTGTTAATTCTAACTTTTGATCACTCCTCGTGAGGTCAAGAAAGATATCACAACTAAAAACCTAGTGATACTAATTGTTCTTAAGGAAGTTTTGAGTGCATCACATGTAGATACGAAGCTCCCAACGGAGATAATAACACTATTTGACTAGTTTAGTGATATCTTTCCATAGGAGATACCAGATGGCTTACCACCACTATGTTGCATAGAGCACCTAATGGATATCATCCTTGGAGCTGCATTTCCCAACCTTCCAGCCTACCGTATGAATCCACAAGAGGCTCAAGAGTTGTAAAAATAATACAATAGCTTCTACCAAAGGGGTATGTTTGGGAAAGTTTAAGTCCATGTGATGTACTAGTTCTCCTTATGCCTAAGAAGGATGAGGCATGGATTGCAGAGCTATCAACAACATCACAGTCAAGTATAGACATTGAATCCCACAGGTAGATGACATGCTAGATCAGTTGAATGGAGCAACAATATTTTCAAAGATAGACCTCAAAAGTGATTACCATCAAGTGAGGATGAAGAAGAGGTGAATTAAATACTGTTTTCAAGACCAAGCAAGGTCTATATGAGTGGCTGGTTATGCCTTTTGGTCTCACCAATGCCCCAAATACATTTATGCGTCTAATGAACCATGTTCTTAGGGTATACATCTGTAAGTTTGTTGTTGTTTATTTTGATAAAATCATAATTTACAACACTTGTTTATCTGATCATGTGACACATCTTGAGAGTGTACTTAAAGGCTCTTAGAAGTGCTAACCTCAAGAAGTGCACATTCTGCACTGATAAGCTTGTTTTCCTAGGTTTTGTGCTAAATTTCACCACTTGCCACCCCCAAACAGATGGGAAAAAAGGTAGTGAACATAACTCTCTCCACATTGTTGAGGGCGACTATTGGGAGAAACTTGAAGAAGTGGTTGGAATGCCTACCGGACACCACATTAAGCTACTAAGCTATCACCGTTTTGTGGTTGTGTATGGATTCAACCCCACTCTACCGCTGGAACTTTCACAATTACCACCAATATAAACTAAGTCAAGATGGGGGTCACAAAGCTGAGTTTATGAAGAAATGCACAAGAAGATTAAAGAAAACATAGAGAAGAGAACTAAAGAAAATGCACCAGAAGGTTAAAGAAAAATATAGAGAAGAGAAAATATGCTAAGGTTGCAAATTGTGGAAGGAAAAAACTTTTGTTTGAAGCAAGAGAGTGGGTATGGTTGCACATGAGGAAAGAAAGATTCCCGAATGAGAGAAGTTCCAACCTAGCACCAAGAGGAGATGGGCCGTACAAGATTATGGAGAAAATCAACAACAACGCCTACCGACTTGAAATTCCAGGTGATTTTACTGTGTCTAATACCTTCCTTGTTAGTGACTTGGCTCTTTTCAATCTATGTGAATCTATTTTGAGGACAAAACCTCTTGAAGAGGGAGAGAATGATACGTACATCGAACCAGATCTAGACGTGAAGAGCTTGGAGGCAAACCAAGAGCTGAAGATTGAAGTACCATTTGTACCAGAAGGTCCCATGACACGATTAAGAGAAACATGATTGCATAACTCTCACATCAATTGGAGAATCTATCAAGGATCAAGAGGAGAAACTCCAGAGCGTCTATGAAGCTGAGAAACACCCAAACAACGTGAAGAAATGATTAAAACTCAAAGAATCCACATCAGCTCCAACATGTACAATGTTGCACTCAAATAAAGTAAGTTCTATTTTAATTCTTAATGTGTTTGCATGTGGGAACGACTTTTCATGATCCTCTACTTGATTTAGAGTTTTTTATTTGTTATATTTTTGGAACCAAAGACTCTAAGTTGTGGATTAGGTTTGAAGTTGCAACAAATGGTTTATATCCTTCTATGTTTTTCTTTTTTATTTTTGTGAGTTTTTCATATTTCTTTGAGATGTAATCTCAACCCTATAAGGTCGCAGCTAAAGAACTATTTAATAAAGTCACATATGCAGCTTTGTAGTCACGTTTTAACTTATCAATAAAATATCATAGTTTTCTTCAAAGAGAGCAACCACCTCCTTTGTTATTCCTTTGCTCTGTTGAGACCAGAACCTCCATGGCTAAGGTTTTATGAGCTGTACCACGAGCTTCCATCCTTCGTGTGATGATCATCACTTCCTCTTCTTCTTGTGTTCATCGATTTCAAGAGTAGACGAGTATATGTTTCCTTTGTGCCATAAATTCATGGTTTCTGATATGTTTCTTCTTACCAAACGTGTATCAGGATGTTTGTTGTTATATGCTTCATCTTCGGAGTTGATTTTGAAGACTCTCTATGTGATTCTAGATTAGTTGTTGACCTCATGTCAAAGATATTGCAGAAGGTTTGGGAATTGTTGATATAAAGACCTCTCAAATGTCCATTAAGTTTGCGGAAACTTCAACAACTCCACAATGATACATTGAAGATTTACATATTCAGGTTTGAAATTTCTTGATTCCCACTGATATTCGAGTTGTGGAGATGAGCAATGGTTCATATATGCCCTTGATTCTTAGGAGACCTTTCCTTGCAATAGCTGGTGTGGTTGTTGATTTACCTAACAAAAGATCATTTTCTCTAACATTGATAAAGAGATCTTCTACAATTCCATCTCAGATAATGATGGCGTCCAACATGGATTTTGCGGTACCATAGACATTATTAAGAAGATGAATGTCCTACCAACAACAACACTTGGTAATAAGGATGAGGTTAATGAGATCCCGATAAAGACATTCACTCTTATGAAAAGAAGTCCAATAAGAAAAATAAGAGGGAAAAACCAAAGAGCGAGAAAGTGATGGGAGATTCCCATAAGATCTTGATACCGTAGAGATGTGTTGGAGACACAATATAGTATAAGCTTAAATGCATAGGAACATCAAGGTCTTTATCTAAGATCAAAGCCACATCACTCGAAAGATTAAAGAGAAATGCCTAGAAGTTGGGGATGGTATGTTGAGTAGAGTTTTGCAGCTGAATAGTTGATTGGAGAGCTTGTTCTGCATCAAGTTATCATCCTTTCTTTGAAACTCAGAAGAAATCAGTCCTTGAGGTACAGAGATCGATCGATTGATCTCTAATGTGAAACCACGATTCTGGAATCCAAATCATCCTCATAGATCAGTTGATCCACCACCAGTTTGATCGATCTCAGTGCCCTAAATCCAATTCTGGATAAAATAATTCCCAAGGTGTATCGAGATGATCCTTTGGGTTCTGATACGAGGGAGCTGAAAGCTCTAAAGTACACTATTCCAGGACGAAGAGTGGGCAGTGACCATAAGAAGTTCAACATTACAACACCAAATTATCACTTTCTCAGAAGATTCCACGCTTAAAGTTCAAAAGAAGCGGACATCGTCTCAACCCTCCTTCATCACTCTTTAATCCAGATGAGTAAGTCTTCAATCCTCCTAACGATTCTCATCACGCTTAGGCGTAATTATAGTCAGGTTTATGATGTTAAACAAGCGCTTATGGGAGCCAACCCACATGTTTTCTTTTCCCTTCTTTTCATTTATTTATGTTTGTCGGGTTTACACCTTTCTTTGGATTTTATGTCACGGGATGACACTGTGAAGTAAGTATGGGAGAAGGTTGATTCTTTGTAACTAACATTGTGTTTTCTTTTGTCATTTATCGAGTCAAAACTCGCTGGAATTTTATGATGTTCTTGGATTATATATGGTGTTGACTAACTTCCTGAAAAGACTTATATGAGTGATTGTTCTCAGTTTAGGAAGATTTGAAACCCCATCAGTGGATTGACTTTACAAGAAGTTATCTATCCTTTGAAAATCTGAATGATCTGACGTTGATGCTATCTTACAACCACTGACTTAACTTCTCACTTAGGGGTTTGATATCGCACAATGGATGGCAAAATTCTAAGTTCAAATCCGATTTTCTACCACCTTTTTCTAGAACTCTGAATGGCCAAGATCATCTTTAGATTGGTACCACACCTTTACCCTATCCATTTATTCAGACCATTTGCCTCTGTTACATAATTATCATGTGCAATCAAGTGCAAAAACTATGGAGTATGCAGACTGACACAACTTTCTGCTTTAAGGATCTCCAGTAATATTAATGCTCTCTTTTACTTAGATAATACATGTTTGAGTTGTCTATGGTGCAGAAAATGTATTGACTATAACCGGTTCAAGCTTCTCCTTCTTGGGAAGAGACAAAAATTAAAAAACAGAAAAAAATAAGTAGAGGTCGATCAAATTCAAGGTGGGATCGACCAATCCTCTGAACAAAAAAATAAATTAAAAAGAAAAATAAAGGTAAGAAGGGAAAGAAAACAAAGAAGAAACTAAAATAAAGTCTTTATTGGGTCTAATGGGTTATCTTAGGCATCAATTCAACTCAGTTAGGACATATATAGACCTTGATAGAGATTCCGAAGTTCCTGAGGTTGTGTAACAACATTTGGTCCTTGTTTCACTGTGATTTTGTGCAATGATTAGCATCGGTTTTCAACATCACAGCCAAAACACTTCAGCTACCACATAGCCTTCCATTCCATGCCTACTATCACGATTGCTATTCCTTTTGTGAGACTGCAATTAGAAATAATCAATGAATGTTAAAGGGTCGACAATGGAGATTTCAAAAATTCCTTAGGATCTCGGGAGCGAGAGTACGGTAATAATCGATATGCTTATGATAAAGTACATATAGTACTAACTTGCTCTTTGATCTGTTTTAAGTTCTTAGGGATTGGAATTTTAGCGCGGTTGATTCTAAAGGTGTGTGTAAGTTCCATTTTTCAAACTTTTCTTCTATATTTGATATTTTTAGTTTTTTATTTTTGCTTGAGGACAATCAAAGGTTCAAGTCTGGGGGAATTGATGTGTCATAGTTTTAATGGTTTTAATCGACTCTAGGTTAGGTTTTATGTCTTTTTGGTCTTGTATATAGCATTTACATGTTTTACAAGTCGATGAAGCTAAATGATAATTTAGATAAGCTGGACGTTTCAAGAATTCAAGGATCAAAAGTAGATGCATCAGGATTGACTGATCTACAGGCAGATCGACCACATTGAATTTTTAGTGAGATGTTACAATTTTACGTAGGGATCGATCGGGTAAGGATCAATCGATCCTCAGTGAGCTAGCTTTAGATAGTTAGTATCGCGGGAGTAAGCTAGCTTTACCATATTTTTTGGAGTTCGAGAACAGTTCATAAAAAAATCATGTCTAGTTTGATAGTCTATCCATCATTGATATCTACGATATTTTCCATGTCCAACGCTCGTCGTTATATAGTTTATACCGATTTGTTTACTGCGTTTATTTACCTACCGCAATTGATACTATACAACCATATATTTTGTCTTAGCTCTATTTGGTCCAACATAATTTGTAGCGTGGTTGTGGTCTCTGTGGATTTGATACCTTATCTATACTAATGCGAACTATGTGCACTTGCAGTGATAGTGAAGATTTAAAACCTGAGACATCATCCCCCTCAAGATCAAGGCGGTTATGGAGAGATTGGAATCAACGGTCTGAGTGGTGTAATGTGGAGTCATGGAAGATGAAGAAGTGAGGAGGCGGTGGTGAGAGGAACCAGTGAGCCTGTGGATTTCTTATCTTCTTTGGTGGTAGCACATATCAAAGCGGTAATGATGGCAAAGATCTGGTGTCAGGGGTAGCTGAGATGGAGACATATATATTTTTGAAAGGTAATCATAGGGAAAAATGAGGTTGAAGAAGCACAAAAGGCTTTTTTAACATAAGCATTAAGAAATGAGAACAATAAGAAATTTTTTTTTTTGCATGAAAATCAAAGGAAACACTTAGGCATGATTCAAAGGTCCATTATAGCCTTGGATTGTAGAAGTCGATGGTTTAGATTCAGAGGTTCATGATGAAATTGAATTTTAGAAGCACGTGGATTTAAATTTAGAGGCTCATGATGAGCTTGATTAGAAGAACCAATTTTGGCTTAAACCACATAAAAATCAAAGAGGAAGCATTTAGTTTATAAAAATAGAACCAAGATCCGAGCCGATCGTTAGATCATTGTGGCTCTATACCATGTTAGAGTGATGAGAGATGGAGAATATGAAGAATATTATTGACTCTCATATAAAAGATATACAATGAAGATACATTTATATAGGGATTGAATTAACATAACTACTCTAATAGAATCATATTAAAATAAATACAAATCTCTAAAATATATATTCACAATATATTATCATTAATGATATGGATCTTCTACACCCTTCTATATACATAGGCAATTTCTTAATCTAATCTGAACATCATCAATTGTAATTCGATTTTACAATTTTTAAATTTCCTTTTCAAATAGTTAGAAACCACATAATTGTATATTTTTGCCAAACCAAAAAATTCCATTTGTTACCTAAACTGCAAAATTGAAGAATTATGCGTGTTTATGAAAAAAATACTTGAAATATCATTTTTCTATCAAAACTTTAAAATTGTGGAATTTTGTTTTTCCACCAAAACTATGAAATCAGATTTTCTGCCAAGATTAAAATCGAGAAGTAGCATTTTCTGGCAAAAAATCAAGATATCACGTTTTTTAGAGAAATTTGAAAATGTGATTTTGGCAAAAAAGTGATTCTAAGATTTTTGTGCCAAAATCGTTTTCCACTTTTTCGTAAGAAATACAATTCCACGATTTTACAATTTTACAATTTGTGTAAAACTAGTTTTTCTGTTATTTTCTTGCAAAATTTCCAATTTCCTAGTTTTGGCAGTAAAAGTAATCCGTGGTTTTGGCACAAACAATGATTATTGGTTAAAATTTTTACTGTTGGATTTATTTTAAACTAATGAATTTTAAAATTATGGCTTTTAAAAGTAGGTTGTGGCTTTTAAAAAATATAAGTCTCATTTTATTGGTTTTATAAAGTTTACTCATTTTAGAAACAAAATAAAGCAGTTTTACTACAAAATGAATGATATCATTGAGAAAAACTCAAATGACTGTTTGGGTAAACACGTATGAAGTGGTATGAGAAGAGTGGTAAAGGCAAAATAATAAAAGTGTAAACCAATCATGCTATAGCCGGATTGTGTTATTAAATTGGGATAATTTACTATATGAGACAAATTTCTTAGAGTAGTGGGCCATATGAGCCATTTACTATTCACAATTAGTAAAACAAGTCAACAATTTACTGAGATAAAAAAGCTGTGAAATAGAGAATCTGAAATGACCATTTTACCCTTTGCGTCAAGTGAAAGAAAGATAAGTTTGTAGACTGCCACATCTTGTACACCACTATATCTTGTACACCCCTATATCTTGTACACTTTTATGTCCTGTATACCACTATTTTTCGTACATTACTATGTCACGTACGCTATTATGTTCCATACATCATTATGTCCCTTATAATACTATGTTCCGTACAACATTATGTCACACACACTATTATGTCACGTTCACTATTATGTCTCGTACATCATTATGTCATGTACACCATTATGTCTCGTATACTGTCATTTCATGTACATCACATGTTTTGTACACCATTTTGGATACACTTTTATACACTATCATGTTTTGTATTGTAGGAAAGTGTATAACCGTAGTTATGTGATTATGATAATGGAATGAAATCAATGTTGAAGGTGTACAAGTAAAACAATGTAGACTATGGTGTACAAGATGATTTTTATAATGGTGTACAAAATATGATAATGTACATAACATGACAGTGTACGAGACAATGATGTACGAGATTGCCTCAAATGGTGATTATGCCGTTGAACGAGAAATATTTTTGGATGCACACCCTTACAAAGCGGTCTTGTTAGATTCAAAAATGATTTTAAAAGATAAAAACTTGTTTTTAGTTTTTTTTATAGTTTGTTTGTATTATAATAAAAATAAGAATTATAAGAAAATAAAAGAAGAAAGGGAGAGAGAAAATAAACGAAAAAGGAAAAAATAGAAAAGAAAAATCTCGTAATTAATAGTAATGGCATACATAATTAAGGTGTTTTCCAGGTGCAGAAAATGAAGTCAAATAGTTCCAAATAGTGATTATATCTCTATTTACTATTTGTAAATAGTAAATGGTTCTTTCTAACAATTATGTTCAAAAATGTCCCACTCAACTAATTCACTCCAAATGACCTTCTATCAGAATTTTAATATTTTTGTTCGTTTAAAAGCCTTAACGGATCCATGTATTAGTCTACTATTTTTGTTATTGTGTTGCATAGTTTATAGTATCCAATATGGTTA
The DNA here is from genome assembly GCA_963922655.1 of Cardamine chenopodiifolia. Lineage (NCBI taxonomy): Eukaryota > Viridiplantae > Streptophyta > Magnoliopsida > Brassicales > Brassicaceae > Cardamine > Cardamine chenopodiifolia. The sequence goes on along the minus strand of OZ000481.1, from coordinate 12,819,036 downwards.
AGTAATTATGATATTTTCTTGCCAAATCTTTATGAGAATTTCTTATGGCTTATTTGAAACTCTCTCTCTCTCTCATATGATCAGCAGTACCATCCACGAAAGAAGCTGTCCATTCAAGAAAACAATCGAATGATAAAAGTCAAAACTGAACAACAAGGAGGATCTTTACCCATATCAAGTTCTAGTCGGCCAAATGAATAAGGCATAAAGATTCATTAGAAAGTATCCTATTTTGATGCGGTTAATCCATGTATTAGTCTACTATTTTTGTTATTGTGTTGCATAGTTTATAGTATCCAATATGGTTAAGTAATTATGATATTTTCTTGCCAAATCTTTATGAGAATTTCTTATGGCTTATTTGAAACTCTCTCTCTCTCTCTCTCTCATGTGATCAGCAGTACCATCCACGAAAGAAGCTGTCCATTCAAGAAAACAATCGATCAATGAAAGTCAAAACTGAACAACAAGGAGGATCTTTACCCATATCAAGTGCTAGTCGGCCAAATGACGAAGGCATAAAGATTCATTAGAAAGTATCCTATTTTGATGTGATTGATCGAGCCAACTACCGTAGTCCAATCCAATTCGAGAGACAGTCAATGTAGTCTACACGCGTTGCACCAAACTCGAGCCAACCTATCCCTAGCTAAAATTGTTGTTTGGAGCAAAATTATTTTAACCAAATAAATAATCAGTTAAAATGAGTTTTAAATAATATTTTTTCTTTTTTTTTGCTTTAAGAATTACTATATAAAATATATCATTATATTATAGGGAAATTTTCATAAAAATACACTAAATATTTATCTATTTCCACTCAAATACATTAAATTTTAGAGTTTCCACAAAAATACATAGATTATTTTTTCTTCCATTATAATACACAACTTCTTAAATTGTATCCATTAAATACCAACCACTTAATGGAAAAATGTCCCTTTGGGTAAATTGGATACAGATTTACTTAATCCGGAAAGACTCATTCTAGACTGTGAAAGAATCTACATTAATGGGATCATAGATGTGGAGGATCCTGCTCAAATACAGAGAACTCGCAAATTTTTTTGTCAAAATTGATGTGGGAAATGGTGAAACTACTTCATTTTGGTATGATCATTGGTCTAATATGGGAATGATAACTGACGTGGCAGGGAAAAAAGGTTTCATAGATTTTGGTATTCAAATATTTTCTACAGTGGAACAACTTGTCCTAACACATCGCAAAAAGCGCCACAGGTCCAAGACTTTCAACAAAATCGAAGACATTATAGAATCTCAACGAAGCAAGCAGAGTTGGGTGTGTGAAGATATGGTTTTGTGGAAAAACAATGGTGATAAATTTTCTTCAAAATTTGTTTCCAAGTAAGCCCAACAAAAGAGTGGTGAAAGGAATATGGTTTGCCCACTCAATACCAAAGTTTTTGTTCCATACGTAACTATCAATAAAAATCGTCTTTCAACTGGAGATTGAATGGTATAATGGAGTACAAGTGCAAATGGTTCATACATAATGTGCCAAAATATCTTGGAAACTCTAAATCACCTCTTTTTCTCGTGTATCTTCTCGAAGGAGATATAGACTACTACACTGGTTAAAAAGTTGCTCCAAGCGAGATATACAAAAGAATGAGACCAAATCATGAAGTTGTTGGTGGATACTTCTTGGGATAAGGTTCATCTCTTTCTTATGTGTTATGCATTTCAAGTAATTTTACACACTATGGAGAGAAAGAAACAATAGGAGAAATGGGAAGGTTCCACAATCACCAATACAAATCACCTAAACAATAGACAAGCAAGTTCGCAACAGATTATCCTTGATTCATGATGTAGGTTATCAGCAATATTAATTATTATTTTTTGAAATACAAAAAAACATATAAATTCTTAAAAAAATCAAAGAATTGTAGAAAAATCTAAAATAATTCTAAAAAACATAGAAAACATAAAATTATACTTGTTATTATAAAAATAATTTTTTTTAGATTCATCATAAAACTCCAAAAATATAGTTACCATTGTTTTACAAAATTTATTTGTAAAATAACATCTTAAATAATATTATTTTTAACTATATAATAGTTATAAATTGTTTTTCATGTTACTTAGATGAGAGTGTTGTGTGTAAATATAATAACATTAATATTTTTATATAATTCTGTTATGTGTAATTTTGATGTGAAAGATATAATATTATATACATATTTTATTTGAAGTTTTATAATTTTAAGATTTTTAAAAGAAATATTAGGAACTTTATCCCTTTTTTAATGTTTTATTTATAAATCCAAAATTGTACAACTTTAATATTTTCATATTTTTAATCATTGATGAGTAGACTGTTAGATTTTTAAAAAAATTTCTATAGAATTTTATATATATTTTCGAGTTTTTACAAATTTTTAAATAAAAAAATTAACAGATATTATTTTTCACCAATTCATGGATGTTTAGTGGATAAAATTTAAGAATTTGTGTGTTATAAAGGAATAAAAAAAATTCATGTATTTTTGTGGGTAATTTAAAAGTTCATGTATTTTAGTGGAAATAGATAAATAGTTGGATAGTAATAGCGGTCTGGAGCGATTTTTTCAGAGGAGTCTGGTAGGGCGATTCTAGGGCAATTTTGGAGTAGGTTTTTGTGGGTTTGGCTTCATGGCGACGGCGCTGCCGTCAGTGGTGGCTCCTGCAGCCGCTAGAGTTTCATCTTAGGAGGATATTTTGTGTGGATGCTGAGGTGTCGGGTTTGGTTTATGAGGTTTATGTGGGAGCGAAGATTTTTGTGGTTGATCTGTCTGCACGGGGTTGATGATGTGATGCCTCTGCCGGAGTTACAGGGTTCTGTTCAAGGTTCTAGGTTGGTTTCTAACTCTGTTTCTGCTAAGGAAAACAGAACTCATGGTTTGTCGGTTGGATCGGAGTTGCAGTTGGAGCGGGTTGTTGAAGAAGGGTTTCAGAATAAGCTTTCGGTGACAAATCAGGCTTCTGGAGTTTCTGCGGCAGCAAAGGTTTATGTGGTTGATTTGATTGTTTCCGGGCACGGGAATGATGGTGTGTTGCCTCTGTGGGCCGTTCATGGTTCTGTTCAAGGTCCAGGGTTGGTTTCTAACTATATATATGCTAAGGAAAACAAAGTTCAGGTTTTGCCTGTTGGACCGGTGATGTTGCAGCTGGTGAGGGTTGTTGAAGAAGGGTGTCACAATAAGCTTTTGGTGTCAAATCAGGCTTCCGGGGTTTTTGCGGCAGCAAAGGTTTCCGTGGTTTCTAACTCTGTCTCTGGTTCTGGTAAGAAAACAGGGATTCGAGTATCAGTGTTTTGGATTCTGTAGTGGGTTTGGAGTTTTCGTCGTTATGGAGAGAGAACATGATATAAAAATATTAATGGAGGAGGGTGATCCTATCATCATGATACCAGTTGAAATCATCAATGATTCAGTCCCTTTGTGGGAAGATTTAATTGTGGGAAGGTTTCATGAAACTGCTCCACACATAGCAAAAATTCATGTCATCGTGAAAAAGATATGGTGTTGTGGAAACAAGTCCATCAAGATTGACACTTTTTCGTCAATGCTACGATGATAAAATTTTCTATTTGAGATTGGGTGATTAGAGATAAAGTTCTAAGGCGATGTATGTGGAATATAGCAGATAAGCCTATGATTGTCTCCAATTATGGTCATGTTCTGGAAGAGTCTCAGCCAGCTTTACGAAGTATGCCACTTTGGATTCTAATAAAACACATACCAACTTCTCTGTTTTCATGGAAGGGTATCAGTTTTTTGGCAAGCGCAGTAAGAGAACCAAAAAGTCTCCATCCAGATATAGAGCTGTGTAAGAAATTTGACGATGCTAAGGTTTTTGTGGAAGTTGATATAACGAAGCAGATTCTAGAGTCTTTTTGGTTTAGAACAGGACAAAAGGATGTTTGCCAGGTATCATATACTTATCCTTGGCTTCCTCTTAAGTGTGTTACTTGCCAAAAATGGGGTCACATGAAGGAGGTTTGTTGTTAGAAACTATCTGAAAGTCAACTGGGTAGGCAGGATGAGGCTACAAACAGGGCTGTTAAAGAAACACAATTGGCTTCTATAGCAAAGTCTTGTGCAACGATAATTCAATCGACGACATCAGCTGCTGAAAAAAAATTTATCGAACGATTCTTCTCAATTTTTGGAGACAAACTCGGCTACAATAATTGTTTCACAACCAGTTCAACCGACTCACCCTTCACATAGGGGAGACAAGAATGTTACAGCTCTCAAAGTTACAGTACATCCTGCATGTGAGTATGCAAATGTGGGTGATGTAGGAGAGGCAACTATTTCAAAAATGGAAAATTTTCAACAGAAATAGAGTCGAATTAATTTTTCTTCTTCAGAAGAAGTTAAAGCTAAAACTCTCGAAGCTACATCACATCCTACATGTAAAGATGCAGATGTGGGTGATGTAGGAGAAGAGAATGTTGATAGGTTTTATGTGTGTTTAGAGTCAATTTAGGTGTTTTTAGAGTTTTATCAGGTCAAACATGCTAGGAAGAGTTCTAATGCCTTCAGAAGCAAGATTTTGCAGGTCAAATTATGCATAGATGTCTGAATTTTGTCGTTATTTGAGTCATTTCCCACTGATGGATTGAGATTGGACACGAGATAGATATTTAAGTTATCTTTCATTTTCAAGTGGTTTGAAGTCGAACCAACGGTGTAATAAAAAGGTATGACGATTTTCGTGAAGATGGTCCAGTGTGCCGAGTAGATGAAGCATGCGCGGAGGCAAACTAGCGTGAAGAACCAGATCGATCGATCCATAAATGCCGTAAGTTTTCAAATCGACCGATCCAGACCAGATCAACCGATCCAGACCACATCGACCGATCCAGACCACATCGACCGATCTAGACCACATCGACCGATCCAGACCACATCGACCGATCCAGACCACATCGACCGATCTAGCCCCAATCGACCGACCAGATCGACCTGTCCAGACCCAATCGACCGACCATATTGACCTGTCAAGACCAGATTGATCCATCCAAGGCTTAAAACCTACATGAAAAAATGGAAAATTGCTCTTTTTTGAATTTGTTTAGGATTTTGACCTAGAAGTTTTGTACCTATAAATACTTGTTTTAAGCCATTGTTTAGGTTATGCTTATTTTATGCTTATTTTTATTCTAAGAGTTTTTGAAGACTTCTTGTGAAGAGATATAGTTTGTCTTTCTATTGGATTTATTTTATGAGTTCTTCATCTATCATGTCTTGTTTAACCACAACCATGAGTGAGTAGTTCTCTAGTTAGGTTTAGGATGTTTCAAAGGAGTCATAAATCAATGAATTAGACACAAATAAGGAATAATCTTAGAAAATCTTCATCTATAATTGTTCGGAATTCTTAGACTAGATTAGCTACCTAGTTTATGATCTTAGGTTGAACCTATTCTCCAAAAACTTATAGGTTGCTGGATAGAACATAAATGAGCATATTGTCCTTAGCCAACGAAAGCTAATACTATTGCGATACGTGAACATATTGAACATAATCGATAATGCTTGTTTAGTATTCGAAGTTCAACGACAGTTAGATACTTAGATTTCTAGATAAAGTAATTGGTGACACGACAGTGGATTAGTTATACATTTATGTTTGAGTTCAAGATATGTGCTTAAGCATTCCTTGAATAGTTTTCTAGTTTATGATCTCTGATTCCTGAGAAATTCTAGAGATCTAGCGCTTTTATCCATAGATTTACTTTATTTTTACTTTCAATTGCCTTCTTTTAGTTATTTGCATTACAATACAATCTCGAGCCAACCTGTCTTACCTTAGTTCTAGTTGCCAAGATTCGTAGTGCAGATTGGTCCCTGAGGATTCTATCCCTAATATACTACTGTGTGTTTGTACACTTGCAGTGCTATACTTGGGTTTAAAACTCGTGTATCAAGTTTTTGGCGCCGTTGACGGGGAGCAAATATTGCCTTCGACTCTAAGACTGGGACTTAGTCTAAGACTGTGACTTAGTCTAAGACTTACAAATTTCTCTTTTAGTTTTGCTTGTTTTTGTCTCTCAGGTGTATGCAAAGGAGAAGTGATGGTTTTGAAGGTCTCCTACAACTCACCAATCAAGAACTAGCTAGAACAAAGAGAACTAACAACAAAGCAAGAAAGAAACGGTCAAACCTAGCCATCATGGGCGATAACATCGAGAACAACGCGCTTGCTAAAACTCAAGCCGGTACAATTGCTCAACTCCAGGACTTGCAATAGGAACTGCAGCAGTTACGTCAACAGCAACTGAAACAGTTACGTCAACAACAACAACAACAACAACATACTATTGGGGACGTGGACACTCTGCACACGTTCTATCAGAACCGAGCTGCTATATGTCCACCAGAGATTTCAATACAAGATTTTTAGATCAAGACACAACTAATCGCACTGGTGAAGCAACACCTCTTCCATGGGTTACCGGCTAAGAACCCAATGGATCACATCGAGAACTTAGAGAAAATTTGCAGCACAACAAAATCTAATGGGGTACCCGCTGATTACCTCCACTGTAAGTTGTTCTCATTGTCTATAGCGGATAAAGCTTAGAGGTGGCTTAAATCTCTTCCTCCAGGTTATTTGAGGTCTTGGACTGAATGCAGGGCAGCTTTTCTTGACCATTTCTATACCAAGTCAAGGACAGCCGCTTTGCGGAATAAGATGACGAACTCTGGACAGCTTTTAGGAGAGTCCTTCTGTGAAGCTTGGGAAAGATTCAAGGAATACCATCGAGAGTTTCCTCATCATGGGTTTTCAGATGAGCAAATGTTTAGCATCTTTTATGATGGAGTTAACTGAGACTACAAGAATGCTTTGAATGCTGCTAGCAATGGGGACTTCATGACTCAGAGTATCACAGGTGCGTACACGCTAATGGAGAACTTGGCTACAAGTTCCAATAATTGATGTCCTAAATATGATCGCTCTCGTAAGGTAAACAGTGTGGAGTCTCAAAAGATTGACGAGCTGACCGCTAAGGTAAATTTGTTGCTCAAGGCTAATCAGAGAGGAGTGAATCAATGTGAAGACAGTTCAAATGCGGTTTGTTTTCAGGGTATTGCAGATGGGCAAAATGAAGAAATAAACTATTTGCAAGGCTAGGGGTATGTGCAGAATGGAGGGTTCAATCAGAACTATAGCAACAATGTTGAGAATCCTCAACATCAAGTCTATCCGCCTCAAGGACAACAATTCCAACAGTCTTCTACTCCTACAAATGATTCTCACAGTGAACTCAAGGGTATGATGCAACAACTCCTTGTTTCTCATCAGAAATCCTCCAATGAGATCAATGCCAAAGTGGATTCCATGTATACAGAGTTGAATAGTAAGTTTGAAGGGGTCTACACTCATCTTAAGTTGCTTGATACTCAAGTTGCACAAACCGCATAAACAGTTATGCGTCAACAAGGAATCCTTCCGGCGAAGGGGAAACAAAACCCAAGGAATGGACAAGGCTCTAGTGGTTTAAAGGAAAATGTGTATATGGTTAAGGAACAAGCACAACCTTCTAAAGAGCTTATATTTGAAAACATGTTAAAGAAGATGTTGGATGGTAAGAAAAAGAGTGCACAATAGGTGAATTATAGAATGGATGATCTAGAGTGGAAGCTTGTGTATTCAATCTCTACAGCAGCCTTATATCAATCAATCCACTCACCGGATCGATCGTTCCCATCCCCAAGTAGGTCGATACACTCACCGGATCGATCGATCCCATCTCCAAGTTGGTCGATCGACTCACCGGATCGATCGATCCATTAGCCAGACCAATTGATCCTCTCATCGATCGATCGATCCCCAGAAGCCACTATAGATCGTAAGAAACTAGATCGATCGATCCTGTCAACGATCAATCGATCCAACCATGGGGATTCTAGCCATAAGTTTCCAGATCGATCGATCCAACCATGAGCATTCCAACCATATGTTTCCAGATTGAGCAATCCCACCAACAATTGATTGATCCAACCATGAGCATTCCAACCATAATATTTCATATCGACCAATCCAACCCCAGATCGATTGATCTAGTCAAGCTAAGGATCCCCATAAGAATCCAGATCAATCGATCTCTGAGATCGATCGATCCACTCTGAGATCGATTGATTCAATAACCAGACTGGAATCCATTCATCCATAACACATTCCTATGTTCCTAAGATTCCATATCTGAAGCATCAACAACTCGCTCCAGCCCCCACATTTAAGTTCTTGCCCAAATTACCGGATCCAAGAGAGTTCAATGTGCCATGCTCCATCTCTGGTATTGATTTTAAAGACTCTCTCTATGATACCGGGGCCTATGTGAACGTCATGTTATCCAAACTCGCTGAGTCTTTGGGTATTGCTTCTATAAAGCCTTCAGACATGACTTTTTGTTTTGTGGATGCCACATCATCAATTTCCAAAGGCTTTATCACCGACCTTCAAGTACGAATTGGAGACTGCATAATATCTACTGATTTTCAGGTTGTCAAGATGAGCAAGGATGCTTCTATGCCCTTGGTTCTAGGAAGGCCTTTCCTTGCCACCACAGGAGTTGTAGTTGGCCTACCTAAAAAATGGATTTGTCTCTCAAACATAGATAAAATGGTCTTCTACAATGCTATCTCTACAAAACCCAACAAGGATTGATAAGTGTGACAAACCTAAATCTAGGGAAGTACGAATAAGTTCTAGAATGACTTTGGCACCATCACACGGACAACGTCTCAACCCACCGCATCAGTCTACGGATTCTCATAATGCCTAGGCATTACGTCAATCGATCTAATGATGTTTAACAAGTGCTTGGTGGGAGGCAACCCACTGATACGTATTTATTTTATTATTATCTGACTTTATCTTTATCATTATGCTATTTTTTTGCGTTTCTCATACCCTTCTTAAGGCCTATTTTCACACCGAGACTGTGTGAATAAGTCTGGGGGAGAGTTTTTTCAACTAACGTCATTTTTTGTTTTGGTTTTATTTTGAGTCTTTGTGTCGTTTTATTGAGTTAAATATGGGAATATTATTATGTTGTTCTTTGGTTTTTTATCTGGTGTTGACTAACTTTCTGGAGACTTCTAGTAGTGATTGTTCTCAGCAAAAGAAGATTGGAAACACCATCGGTGGATTAACCTACCTAAAGTTCCCTATCCTTTGGAAGACTGATTGATCTAACGTTAACTCTATCTTAAAGGACCTTTAACTTGACATAATCTTCTCACTTAGGGGCTTGATATTGCACAAGGATCACAACATTCAAGTTCTATTCCACCATTTCTACCACTCCCTTCAGATCGTCGAATGGCCAAGCTCATCTTCAGTTTGGTACCACACCTTAACCTTATCCTTTCATTCAAACCACATGCCTTATATTTCATCACTATCATGTGCAATCAAGTGCAATAACTACACAGTATGCGGACCAACACACCTCTTCGTTCCAAGGATCTCTTGTAAGTCTTATGTTTTCTTTCACTTAGAATTATATTGGTTGAGTTTTCTTTGGTGCATGTAATGTATGACTAGGACTGGTTCCGGCTTTCCCTTCTCGAAAAAAGAGAAAAGAAAAAAAAAATATATATATATATATAAAGAAATAGAAAAGAAAGAAAAGACGAGAAGGGAAAGAAGACAAAGAAGGAACTACGATAAAGTCTTTTTGAGTTTAATGTTTTATCTTAAGCACCATTGCAAATCGTTTAGGACATTTACAGAGCTTTTACAGAGATTCCAAGTTTCAGGGAGTTGTGTATCAACATTTGATGTTCGTCTCACTGTGATTTTGTGCCCTGATTTGCATCCATCTTCATCATCAGAGAGGCTAAACACTTCGACCACCATCAAACTAGCCTTCCTTCCCAAACCCTTGTTGTGCTTGATAATCCCTTTGTAAGGCTGCACGTTACGAAGAATTCAATGAATATTAAAGGGCCGACAATGGAGATTTCAAAGATTTCTTAGAATTCTGGGGACTAGAGTAAGGTTTGTTTGATATGCTTAAGGTAAAGTATATATAGTACTAACTAGTTCTTTGATCTGTTCTAAGTTCTTGTGGATTGGAAGTTCAGCACGGTGGAGTCTAAAAGAGTGCATAAGTTCCCGTATTCAAACCTTTCTTCTAACTTGTGTTTATTTGTTTCGACTTACTTGAGGACAAGAAAGGATTCAAGTCTGTTGAGGCAGCCTCGAAAGGAGCAGAAAGGGAGATTTGGGAACAGGTTTCACCGAGGAAAGTGCTTAACGGAGGGTCGGTAAAATAAAAAAAAAAGTATCTTGATTTAACCGTCGCGTTACTCAGCCTTGTCTATCGATGAGAATGATGTTTCTAAGGGAGAAGAAGAGAAAAAGCGAAGGCTTGAAATTTAATGAGGTTGCAATATAGACAAATTATTTCTCGGCTCTTAAAGGGAAAGGAGATGGCTAAGAGGTTGTTGGTAACATGCAGACGCTGGCTGTTTTAGATAGAGTAAAGGAAAATTTGGGACATATGTCTAAAACAAGAGGGTCAAAACTGGACTTGCCACAACGTCAATTTCTCCCTCGCACCTCAAAAAAAATCAATTACAATACCTTCGACTCAATCCTCTAGGGACCTCCCTACAGAACAGAGTGATAGGTCCACCTCCAACTGATTTTTATGTCGAGTTTCTTTTGCAATGTTAGCGGTTTAAACAAAATGTCTAAACATTCATTGGTTCGAGATTGGATTTTAAAGGATAAGTTTCAGTTTGGTTGTTTGCTTAAGACAAGGGTGAAGGAATGCAGAGCCGAGAATATTGTTAAGGCTGTATTTCGAGGTTGGTCTTTCCTTTCAAATTATAGCTCCCATCGATTAGGGAGGATCTGAGTAGTATGGGGCCCGAATATTCGTGTGACTCCTTGTTTTATGAGTAGGCAGATGATTACTTGTTCAGTTCTGATGGAGGGGATGGAGACAGAATTTTTGTGTTTGTTTATCTATGCAGAAAATTCGGTGGAAGAAAGTAAAACGGGAGGATTTAAGAAACCATAATGATTTGCCTTTGTTTAAAAATAAATCATGGATGATTTATGGTGATTTTAATGAAATTTTACGATGAGAGGAGCATTTGGTTCATGATTTATCACCTATAGTGCCAGTGGGAATGAGATATTTTTAAGAGGTGGTACGTTATTATTCTTTGATGGATATGCAGTCTCATGGACCACTCACTATTTACGTGGTGTAATAAAAGAGAAGTCGAGCAGCTTATTTGCAAAAAGTTAGACAGGGTCTTGGTGAATGATAAATAGATAGTTGAGTATCAAAAATCATATGGAGTATTTGAAGCCGGAGGGTGTTCTAATCACTTAAGATGCAAAATTAAGATACAAGCAGATAAGCCTTATATTTGAAAGCCCTTCAAGTTCTTTAATGCGTTGGCGATGGATCAGAGATTTTTAAGAAGGACGAGGGAGTTTTAGGATGCTATACAACCACTACATCATTCGACTTCAGAAATTTATAGGTTCTCCAAAAAATTAAAGGCGCTGAAACCGAAAATCAAAGATATGAGTAAGGATCGTTTTGGGGATATAACAAAAAAGACCAAGAAAGCATTTGAGAAGCTTTTTCAATGTCAGCTAGTTACTTCGAATAATCCAACAGGAGTGGCAATGAGAAGTGAAGTTGCACCTTAAAATCGTTGGCTACATGTTTCGGCATTGGAAGAAAACTTTTTGAAGAAAAAATCAAAACTCTATTGGTTGAACGTTGGAGATGGAAACAATAAATTTTTCTATAAAGTTGTTAAAGCAAGGGAGATGAGGAATGCGATAAAAGAAATTATATGTGTCGATGGTACGATAGTGGACGCACAAGAGGAGATAAAGAAGGTAGCCGAGACTTATTTTCATGAATTCTTGGCTTTTAAACCACCTAACTATGTGGGTATATCAGAGGCGGAACTACAAAATTTATTACCATCTTGATGTCCTGAATTTGAGAGAGAAAAACTAGTAAGATCAGTTATGGAAGATGAGATTAAAGGGGTCTTATTTCTTATGCCTAATGATAAGGCGTCTGAGCCAGATGGATATACAATGGAGTTCTTAAGATTTGCTAGGTCAATAGTCAGAAAGCATTTTGTCATAGCAGTTCAATCCTTTTTCTAGTTCGGGTTTATTCCAAAAGGAGTAAATACCACCATAATTTTGTTAATACTTAAGAAGAAAGAAGCAAAGGAGTTGAAGGATTACCGGCCTATCTCTTGCTACAACGTCATATATAAGGTAATATCAAAAATCTTAACTAATAGACTCAAAGTCATTCTCCCGGATTTTATCTCACCGAATCAGTCCGCTTTTGTGAAGAATCGATTGTTGATGGAAAATGTTCTTTTGGGTTCTGAAGTTGTAATGGATTATCATAAGGAAAATATATCACCTCGCAGTTCAATAAAGATTGACATCTCGAGAACTTTTGATTCGATTCAATGGCATTTCCTTATAGTTATTCTCTCGTCCTTGAATCTCCCATATAAATTCATTAAATGGCTTGAGCTTTGTGTTGCTACAGCCTTGTTTCCAAGTAAATGGAGAGTTGGGTGGGTTATTTCAAAGTGAAAGGGGTCTCCGGCAAGATTGTGCTTTATCTTTTTATTTGTTTGTTATTTGCATGCACATGCTTTCAACCATGATTAACAAGGCTACGCTGGAAAAGAAGATTGCTTACCACCCTCGGTGTAAGAATCTTAAGCTAACTCACTTATGTTTTGCAGATGATTTGTTGGTGTTCACCAATGGGACGAAAAGATCAATAGAGGGTATTCTAAACATCTTTGAGAAATTTGCAGATTTTTCTGGGTTGAAGATAAGCCTTGAGAAAATCGACGATATACATGGCAGGGGTTAGAGAAATGAATAAGGAACTGATTCTACATGCATTCCCATTTGAATCTGGTGCTTTACTGGTAAAATATATGGGATTATCGCTTTTATCTCGAAATGATAACAAGTAAGTAGACTCCGCTTCTAGAAAGGATTCACGAGAGAATAGGTAGCTGGAAAATAAGACATTTATCTTTTGTTGTTGGACGTTTACAACTCATAAACTCAGTAATTTATAGTCTTACAAACTTTTGGATGTCAGTCTTTCGATTACCAAGGGCTTGTATTAGGGAGATCAATAGCTTATGATCGGCTTTTCTATGGTCTGATCCCGATTTGAATTCAAAAAAGTCTAAAGTAGCATGGACAGATGTATGTGTGCCTAAAGAAGAGGGAGATCTTGGTTTAAGATCTTTGAAAGAAACGAATATGGTTAGTTGACGAAAACTGATCTGGCAAATTTTATCATCAAATTCGTTGTGGGTTCAATGGTTTCGGTTATATTTGTTAAGGAAAGGCTCCTTTTGGTTGATTAGTGAGACATCATTGCTAGGATCTTGTTAGGGTGGAGGTTCTTAATGGGCAAAGAGTCTCTTTTTGGTATGACAATTGGTCACCTCTTGGAAAATTAATATCAATATCAGGGCAGAGAGGGTGTATTGATATGGGAATTAGTATACATGCCATAGTGGCTGAAGCAGTAATCTCTCATAGGGGAAGGCAACACAGGTTAAACCATTTTAATCTTAATCTAATAGAAAACGCTCTGGAAGGTATTTGCATGAACGGTTTGATAGTGGAGGAGGACAGAATTCTTTGGAGAGGTAAAGAGGACAGGGTTAAAGCAACATTTAGCACAAGGGATACATGGGAAGCCACGCGAAACAACAAGATAAAGTTGTACTGATATAAAGGTATTTGGTTTTCTCAAGCAACTCCAAAATAATCACTCTTATGCGATAAGAAACAGATTGACAACAAGAGATAAGATGCTAAGATGGAATGTGGGAGTCAACTCTTCTTGTGTATTTTTGTCAAGGAACCATTGGAAACTCGAAACCATTTATTCTTCACCTGCCCGTTCTTAAGAGAAATATGGTTTAATCTTATGAATATGCTGCTCGCAAGAAGGTTTTCCATGGTTTGGGAAATGGTCTTAAAGCTCCTCACGGATACGGGACTGAAAAAGGAACAACAATTTTTGTTAAGATATGTTTTTCTGCTTGTAATCCATTCAATATGGAAGGAAAAAAACAGAAGACGACATGGCGAAGTCCCACAATTTTTTCCCCAATTCATAAGGTTGTTAGATAAATAAGTTCGAAACTGGCTATCATCCATACTACAACAAGGGGATACAAGGCAAGATAGATGTATGGAGATTTGGTTCGCATCAAAATAAGAAAAGATGTCTCTCTTCTCAGCCTATTTAAGAAACTACTCTCAAATGTTTAAAAATTATTTCTCAGATCATTCGAAAAATGGCTTGTACTCTTTTTACCAAAAACTTGTTTTGTCCCAATTGGATTTTATAGTTTTGGGTTTTAATGAGGCAGCTATATTTCGATATTCAAATTTTGATCTCGTTTTTTTCTAAAATCTATTTCAACAAACAGATGCATTAGTTGTAAAAAATTTTCTTTGAATATATTTTACATAATATTCAAAAAAATATATTTGGTGCATTCTTCCTATATTATATGATATAATTGAATCTCTACTAGTGTACAACTAGCAATTCTATTTGCATTTGCCACATAAAAGTACAAAATTTTCCGGAATACCTTGCTTTTGAAAAAGTTGTACTCATATATTTTCTTGCTCGAGCATCATGAGTTTTTTCAAATCTCATGTATCTTTTTGGTTAAATTTTTAATGTATTATAATGAAACTTTGTCCAAGGTGACTTAAAATCTAAATGTACTACCTATAAGGCAACCAAATGAAGAGAAAAATAACACGAGTTGGAGGGGTTAAGAATATTCTAAGATAATCTTTACTTTTTTTTGAATAATATGTAAAATTATATTCAAAAAAAAAACTTTTTTACAACAAATGTTTATTCATGTTTATGAACATGAAGATATAGAAAAAACTCTAAAAAATCAATAATAGTTGGGACAAAATCGGGTATTGGAGAAAAAGAGTACACTCCATTAATAATTGAGCTGAAAAGAGAAAACAAAATACACAAGTAGAATCCATCAGAAAACTGGCGATCCAAAGGACCGGGATTATGGACCCTGTCTTCCAAACCAATCCTGCAAAATGCCTCCGAACCGACCCTTCCTTTCAACCGTAGAAAGGCGATTGCGAATTATAAGGTCTATGTCTTTGATAATAGCCGTATGTCCCCGAGGTTGATCCCCATGTCTACGCCGATTACCCTCTTGCCACAAGGTATAGACCGTTGCTTGGAAAGCATATCTTACAATAAACCTGCAATTACCAACAAACACCGAGGCAGAAAGCATAGCAATAATATCTGAGAATCGATTAACATACCTCGACTGAAGGTGGGCAGAGATGAGATCAGTCCAAATGACGGAAGAGAACCTGCATTCAAAAAACAGATGGTCTCGAGTTTTCAGTGCTCCATGGCAAAGAACACAACCAGAATTAGCCCCATTGGCCTAAGATAACATCCTATCTCCCGTCGCAAGCCTATTCAGAACCGCAAGCCAAACCATGAAAGAATATTTTGGAGTAACTTGGGAGAACAACACACCTTTATACCGGGTGGTGATCTCATGGGCTATCCGCAATTGATTCCAGGTATTCTTTGAGGAAAAGACAGTTTTGAACACCCCAGGGGCGTGACTCCAAGTAGGTCGATCCAGCTCCAAACTACCAAGGTGACGCCGTTTCTCTATTTCTTCCTCAATCGTGTTCAAGAGAACATCCCGCCTACGTCTTACTCGATGAGTAGCAAAAACCTATGCCAAGGTGGACAAAAAAGGAATCCCGATGTCGATGCATCCCCTATCACCAAGAAGATCATGAAGGCGACCAAGATGAGTCCTAGCATCAAACCATTAATTAAATTTGGTTGATGAAGATTGAAAATTGTATAATATTATGTGCGCGTAATGTTTTGTTAGGAGTTGCTTATAAGTTATGGATCTAAAACCTATTACAAATATTTTGCAATTTTATAGAGTTACACACCTCAACAATATAGGGTAAGATAGACTTGAGTTTAGTTTAATTTATATCTATAACACAATTAGAAATAAAGTCGCTAGTTAAAATATGCATTTTTCCTCATACTTACCAAATCTCATAAGAAATTTACGGTTTGGATATTAACTGTTAACTGTATTTATTTTATAATCAAAAATAATATAACTTGGGAAAACATTAAACTAAGAAAACATTTGACGCAAAAACTCACATCTTCTATCTTATTTATTGGTAAAGCTTTAAGGGTTTTTGTTATGAAAAGATAGAGTAAAAATCAACAATCGTAGAAATATTTACATGTACGCTCTGAGGTGAACCTAGAAGTTTATTTACAACATCAGTACTTCTGTACGTCCTATAGGACAATTTTTCGCGTCATATTCCTATTTTTCATGTCGTTATAGCATGTCAATATTCCAGTTTTTCCACACTTTCCAGGAAAAACTTTCTTAACTTCGCACATCTGTTGTTTCATGGACTCCACCTCTGTTGTGTTGCATCAACCACAAAATATTGTTAAGCTGTAAAAATATTTAGATAAACAATTTATAACACAAAAACTAAAATCACCTCTAAAATGGCTTAGAACGAGGAGAGTGAAAACAAAAGCCACCATAACCAAAACACCAAATTTCATGACTCAAAAAATGATAACAAATCGTCTCTCTTTGTTGGAAAAGTTTAGACCTTGTCTTATTGTCTTGTAAAATATAATTGTTTCTGTGTCAACAACATCCATAACAAATATATGTTGCTATAAATTAGGAAATGTAAAAAACAGAAAAAAGGGGAAGGTGGAGCCAAGTCTACGAGATCGGTGGGTTCGGCCTTTATTTTCAGAAAAATTTGTTCTACATAAAATCAATTTTTGTTTATTTGACTAAGTTTCCATATGAAAGTTAATTATACATGTCATTATGAAAACAGAAACATAAATATAATGGTGCAGTTTCAATAAATCCAAGCAAAAAATTTGTTCGTTGGGAGATTGGTAATGGTGAGACTACAAGTTTTTGGTGGGAATCAAGCCCGGCCCAAAGTGATGATGAAGCTAAAGGCAAAATGAGATTTTTTTATCTAATTTATAGTGGTGTGTAAAAAAACCTGCAGGTATGGTATCTCGAACTTGATACCTCTACTCACTTACAGACTCACTTAACCACTACTCAAAGACATATTTATGAAGAGTAATGCACTTAATAAATTGATATATATATATATATATATATATTTAGTGCCTAAAACAGCAGCTTGCTCTGTTTTATGTCAAACTTGGGCCTGGTGGGATTCATGGTTGAGCATAGGGGAGTTACGTGATATCGCAGGAGGTACATGTCCCCGCAGTCTTGGTATCCATGATTTCAGCACATTTTCAGAGCCCATAGTCTTATACGGAGATGTCGTGATCCCCGTTTCAGTGAAGTAGTGGTGCTCTTACAAGCTACAGCCACTCCACAAACCTCATTTGGTGCAAATGTTCCCCTTTGGCATCATGCAACTGGTGAGTTTAGACCCTCCTTCTCGTCTCGTCACACTTGGACCAAATTCGTCTACAAAAAGATAAGGTTATTTAGCACAACACAGTCTTGTTCCCGCAAGCTATCCCCTGATATGCTTTAATCACATGGCTTTCTGTGAAGGACCGCCTTGCTATGGGATCATGTACAAGTCGTTGGGGACAGCCACAACCATGTGTACTCTAGGGTGAGCTCGATGAATCACGCGATTACCTCTTTTTAGCTTGCCCATACTCTTTTTGGAACCTCACTCGCTCCATATTGGGCCGTCAATCATCATCATACTGAACAAGGACTCTACGAATATTGCGCTCCTCGCAACTCAGCCTCAATGATCAGACACTGCTTCGTCTAGCATTTTAATCCATCATATAATTTGTATGGAAAGAAAAAAATAGTCGACGTTACAGCAACGGCCATCAGCCGTACACCTCCATGGTCACCTCCATGTCAAAAGTAATCCAAGATGGAGTAACAGGTTTACGTTATCAACCGGACAGCAAATATGGTGGTTGTTTGGAGCGCTACCTCGTTGTACGTCCATATCGCTCACCATAACTCAGTCTATGATTATACTATTTGATCAAATCTATCTTGATGTAATTTTTTAAATGATGTACATAAGTTGCTTTTAATAAATTTATTTTTTTGAATATTATGTAAAATTGTATTCAAAAAAGCCATTTTTACAACATATGTGATCCGAACGCTAAAAGTAAATTAAAGAAAAAAGGTAGATAAAGGCAGATAAAGGCGTTCAAACGAATTGGGAATGATGGTTTCGTTAAAACCCAATCCCGAAAAATCCAATTGGGACAAAAATGGTATTGGAAAAAAGAATACCATCATTTCCCAAAGAGCTGAAAAGATAAAGAAATAAAACTTAAAACAAAACTAGAATGTCCGAAAAAGATAACTAACGTCCCATGAAGGTAAACCAATCTCTCAGTCCCTCCAAATACTTCCCTTGCAACTGGAGAGTAGAAAGCCGATTTCGCATAATTCTATAAATGTCTTTGATGAGGATACCCTGATCTTTAGGTAGCTCACTGTGACATCTCCTATTTTGCTCCTGCCAAATGACATAAATCGTCGCTTGAAAGACGTACCTCAAAAGAAACCGGTGTGTACCACCTAAAGTCGAGCCAGAGACAAGATTAACGATGTGTCGAAAGTGAAGTATAGAACTCTGTTGTAAAATCCCCATCCCAGATCGAAGAAGTAAAGCTGCAAACAAAGAAAAGATGATCACGAGATTCCAAAACCTGGATAAAAAAACCAGAGCATTCGATGTAGTATTCGATCACCCGTTGAAAGCCGGTTCTGAATTGCAAGCCAAACTATAAAGGAGTATTTTGGAGTTGCCGAAGGGAACCACACCGTTTGATACCAGCTCTTAGGATTTGCCACCGTCCGGAGCTGGTTCCAAGTGTTTTTAGAAAAGAAACCATGCTTAAAAACGTGAGGCTTATGACGCCAAAGGTGAAGGTCTGGGTCTGTGCTCCGATTGGACATAAGTTTCTCAATCTCCTCCTCGATGCTATTAAGAACAGAGCTACGCCTTCTCCGCCTCTGATGAGTAACCAAGACCTCAGCCAACATAGCTGAAAGCTTGATCCCCATATCAATGCACCCCTATCTCCCAAAAGCTCATGGCCGACCCAAAGAAGACCAATCATCAAACCAAAAAGAACAATCAGTACCGCTTTTCACCATCATCTTATCGAAAATATTTGCTTGATCTCTATATTTGATAAGCTTCCGCCAAAAGGAACCAGCTCAGATCAAATTCTTCTTACTTACTGACCAAAAGGAACCAGCTCAGATCAAATTCTTCTTTACTCAATTTACCCATAGAGAAGACTTTGCTGAAACTATCCGCCAAATGTGCTTATAGCAACTAACTTTGTTGGCCTCTGCGAGAGACTTTATTCCCAAACCACCTTCTTTCTTTGGCCAAAAGATATTCGTCCAAGCCATTTTAGACTTGCGAGGGTTTAAATCAGATCCCGACCAGAAGAAAGCCAAGCTAATCCTCTCAATTTTCCTAATACAAGTGCTAGGCAAGAGGAAAACAACAATCCAGAGAAAACGAAGAAGCGATAGTAGAACACAGTTGAGGAGGGGCTGTAAGTCCGACTTGGACATTCGTTTGGTCATTAGAGGGAGCCCCAAGTATTTCACCGAGAGAGTCCCAAATCCAGAGAAAACCAAGAAGCGATAGTAGAACGTCGTTGTTGTGAAACACCTGCAAGAAATAAAGTAGACTTCTTGGGGCTTATCTACAAGCCAGAAACCTGCCAAAGTCCTGAAACACGTCTAAGATACCCACAACCGATCGTGGCTTTCCGTCCGAGAAAATCATTATATCATCTGCAAAATGTAGGTGAGTAACATCCAAAGAACCATATCCTGGGTGATAGCCAAACTTTTCTGCATTCGCTGCTTTGTTTAACATCATAGAGAGGTCATTCATGCAAATGAAAAAAAAATAAAGAGAAAGAGAGCACCCTTGTCGTAAACCTTTTGTGCTCTGGAAGAACCCAGCTAGCTACCCATTTAATTTGACAGAGAAAGATGGAGTAGTAACACAAAGCTTGAGCCAATGAATAAAGACGGATGGGAGACAGAGGACAGTGATAACTTCCAACAGAAAAGGCCATTGGACCGAGTCGAAAGCCTTGGAAATGTCGATCTTTAGAGCACAACAAGAAGCTATGTCATCTTTATGATAGTCCCGTAAAAGTTCCAAAACTAAGAGGATGTTTTCCACAGGATATCGGTCATTAATAAAAGCAGATTGATTCAGAGCAATAAACCCATCCAGAATCCGCTTTAAGCGATTAGCAAGAATCGTTGATATAACCTTATAGAGAACATTGCAGCACGAGATGGAACGATAATTCTTCATTGTCGTAGAGTCTGTCTTTTTAGGGAGAAGCGCTAGAATGGTGGTATTGAGACCTTTTGGAAGAAAACCATGCATAAAAAGACTTTACAGCAACGATGAAATCATTTCCGACAATAGGCCATGTCGCTTTAGAAAACTCCATTGTATAGCCATCTGGGCATTGAGAATGAAACTCCAGTGATCTCTTCGTCCGAAATCTCAGAAACCAGCATCTCTTGCTCCTCGTCAGAGCAGCGAAAAGTTAGGAGGTTTTCAAGCTCTGCTACCGTAGCCCCTATAAAATCCGTAGGGAGGTGAGTAAAAATGTTAGTGAAATACTTGACGGCCTCTGATTTTATGTCCTCTGTAGTAGTAAGAGTAACCATATCTTGGTTGAAAATTTCCCTTATCATGTTCCATGCTTGCTGTTCTTTAACCGCATTATGAAAAATGATTATTTTTTGTCTTCCACGTCCAACCAGTGTAACTTGGCCTTTTGTCTAAGGAAATTCTCCTCCAAGTTCGTCACATGGTCCCATCTAGTAAAAGTTGAAGCTTTGGCGGTGCTAGTATTAGGAGACGGATGAGAAAGGGTTGCATTTTGACAAGCACAAAGATCCACATAACCTTCATCTACCCATCTGGACAGATGATGGAGCTTACCCCACTAAGATTCTTAATTAACGGCTTGAGTAACTTTAGCTTTTTCGAAAACCTATACAATTATGAAGTAGAAAGAAAAAGAGGAACTGTGCACCTTAGTAATAGCGTTAGGAAACTTCAAGAGGTTCTTGGTTCTAAGGAATGTACCAAACATGAGAACATGGCCACGGAGATGGTCGGAACAGCCTCTGGCCTCAAATTTAGTATTCATATTCGGATAAAAATGAAACCATGATTCATGTATCGACACTCGATCAAGCTTTTTACAAATCAGCTCAGATTCTCGCTTGTTACACCAGGTGAACAGTGTTCTAGTAAATGCCATATCCATAAGAGAACAATCTCATACAGTCTCCTGAAAAGCCAGCATATTGTTAATAGTTGGAACCAAAACATTACCTAAGTGCTCAACGGAAGGCAAGATGTCATTAAAATTGTCGAGACAAAGCCACATCATTCTCGTAGCTGCGGATTAATTTGAAGATGCTTGAGTTGACTCCACAATTGTTGCCTCTCCTCAGCCAAGTTAGACGCGTATATAAAGGTGCATAGAAAGGTTGAAGCTAGGTCGACTTGAACGGAGCATGAAATCATCTGATCAATTTTGGCGACTATCCGAAGGTTCACTCTCTTGTCCTAAACAACCCAGATTCTACCAAGATGATTATGATCATAGTTCGAGGCCATTGACCAGCCAGAGAACGCCTACAAAGAAACGGTTGAGCTTTGTTCTTAGTAACCCTTGTCTCCATCAACCTTCTAAACAATATGTTCTTCGACTTGATCCAATTACGGATCACAAATTGTTTCTTTTTCTTATTTAACCCTCGGATATTCCAAAAGAAAGCAGACATTATTGTTTTTCGTTGCGCTTCTGTCTTCCGATGCCGCCTTAATCAGTTTCCATCAACCATTTTGAGTTGTCATTATTCCCTGTTTTTAGCGTCTTAGACGTCTGAGGTAAACTGGCTACGGAGTCATCGCGATGAAATTCCTGCTGCGAGGTCTAGACCACCTCAGTGATATTGGAGATAGATAACTGGCATGTGTCGTCGACCTGTTGGGATCCTGAAACAGAGGAAGCCCGCGCAACGTGGACCTTTGCACCTGTATTCGCCGGAGTGGTGACATAGCCGGAATTGGGAGCCAAAATCGCAGCAAATACCACAGATTCAGATAGATCGGGTTCCAGCTCCGGAACTAATTTCTTCTTACTAGAGCTTCTGCCGTTTGATGGAAAGATCCTTTGCCACTCATTTTCAGCCTGTGAATTTACTATTTCCCCTTCTCGGTCCTGAATCTGATCCGGAGCACACCTATCTTTAGGCCGTAAAAAAATTATTTGAGCATCCACTGATTTGTTTTTTCGCAGACCTTTGCAGAGCTGTTCTCAGAGGGAGCTGTCGAGACTTAAGTAGTATAGAATTTAAGAAGACACCCGTCTTCTGTGTGCCCCCATTTCCCACATTGAGCACACCGCAAAAGCAACCACGGGTATTCGAAAGAAACTGTAACCTCCTCATCTCGAATCTAGAAACAGTAGCTTGTTGGCAACTCCTTGGTGAGAGAAACATCGATAAACACTTTGGCTTCATCAAAAGCCGTTACAAGCGCTGTATTGGAGTGCAGTCAGATGGAGGTCCCCACATTACTAGCAATAAAGTTGAGCCCTTTTCACGAAAAGAGAGCCGGCGGAACATTCACCATCTTAACCCACATTGGCATCGAGGTTAGTTTGGGCTGTGTTTCTTCAAGTATTGGTGTCTATTTCGAGACGATCATCAGAATCTCACATATATTCCACATGCTCTGACACAGAACTCGAGTTCTTGCATTAGAGTTATGAATTCTGAATTTAATCGTAGTCTCATTGACAACAAATGCGTCGATCCTTGTCGTTGTATCTCCTAGGTTCCAAATTTTATTTACTATAACGTGGACCTTAGCAATGTGAGGTGCAGTCGTAACAAATCGTCCAACAAGAAAATCATCCCAGAGCGGTGGATAAGCCTCAAGAACCTCCACCAAGACCGTAACAAACTGTTTCCCCTCAATGACGTGAGCTTCTACATCAAACTTGGACAGACGACCCGCAACCTGTGCCCAAGACTTTTTCCGAGGAGAGCCTGAAGGTTCAGGGATCTTCGTTTTAACAGCAGCTTCTATCAACATCGTCTCCGAGGTAGAGCAGGGAACAAATCTTTCAACTAAAACAGAGTTTTGATTATGCAGAACCAATCCATCGTTCGGAGAGACCTGCGTCCCCTCCAAGCCTGGTGCTAATACTGTAATCAGAACATTTGGCTGAACCTGCTCTAGAACTTCTTCCGAAACAGAGTGAACTCCAACAGAAGACTGCAAAACAGAGTGAACTCCGACTAAAGACTGCAAAACAGAGTGAACTTTCTGTGAAACCGAAGACAGCGTTGCCACCGCACCCTCATCATCTTTCCGACCTGCAAAAGAAACAACTACATCATCCCACAACACACAATGTCGACATGCCCCTCTGTACCAGCACCCTCGGCAGTTAGGATTTACTCAACATAGTCGCCGCCCACATCCCGCCGTCTGACCACCACCAGATGCCCTTCCAGGCAGCGCCGCAACCCTCCTGGCAAACTCCAAGATGAAAACCCTAGTCACCCTTACAATCACCCTAAACTTGCCTTAAACGGCACAAGAAAGAGAAGATCGTGCCAAGAAAAAATTCATCTTTTAACAAAAAAACATAAAGATAAGTTTTTAAAGTTAAAACAAAATTCTATTCACATGTACTAACTGGAATATATAGGTTTTGGAATATGTCATTTAAAATTTTAAAAACCATGGCAACAATATTTGCAGCTGAGAAGTAAATGAGACGGGTTAACTGTAAATTGAAGCACGTATAAAATTTTGCGTCTTCTGATCCCTTTTTGGAACAAAAATTTTAAAAATAAAATTTATGCATTTTGTGTAAAAAAAGTGCATTGAATCCATTAGCTATCGTTAAAATTTTAAAATTATGAAACAATCAGATTATGTACAGTACACCGCAAAATTGTGTGAGCATACTACACATAAACAAACAGAAAATGATAAGAAGAAATTTGTAATTATTCACAACTTATAAAGAAGAAAACGAAAGGATATGCAGATTTTAAAACATTAAGAATCTGATGATACCTTAAAATGCGTTGTTCTCGTGCTTCATCCTCATTGTCGGCAATCACCTTGTTCTCGTTCTCGTCTGCAACCATAATAGATCTCAAATGGAAGAAGAAACTGTATAATTAAATGGAAGGGAGAGTGATTCGAGAATGGAAAATGGAAATAAAAATGGAAGAAGAAACTGTAAAATTAAAAAATCAGAAAGAAGATGAAATTGTATAAATGGTAATCAATTGTAAGAAGAAACGGTTTCTTATAGAGATCGAGAAGATCGGGGGGGGGGGGAAGTGGAAGAGATTTTAGGAGCTGTAGTTATTTTTTGTAAAAAAGATAATTAGTTGTGTAATTGCTAGCCAAAACTAAAAAAATTGTGTGTTGCCACGTATTATTTTTCTTTTAATTATTGTTTTATTTTACTATTTACTTAATTTTTTCGTTACCATTGCACTCAAATCCCTCCAACCATATATTCATCCGATTCTTCTCCTATTTTTAATAAACTAGTTTTACTAACATCACTCTCTGTAGGATCAATCCTAAAATACTACATACGATTGGTTGTGCATTTGCAACTTTTATATTGGTTTTATAGCTATAAGTTTGGAGTACAAAACCACACACATCAATTTGATTTCTTTACTTTATTCTTGGTTGAGGACAAACAAAAGTTCAAGTTTAGGAAAATTAATGTGTCATAGCTTTAGTGGTTTTCGTCCATTAATTCCAAATGATTTTAGTGTCTTTTACTGAATCTAGGATAGGTTTTATATTCTTTTGGTTTTGTTATTAGTTTTTATAGGTTTTACAATTGTATGGAGTTAACGGAAGATCTAGAACTACTTTAGACGTTTTAAAGATTCAAAGATCAAAGGAGATGCATCAGAGATCGACCAAATCAAGGATGGATCGAGTAGAACAAAAGGAAGGATCGACAAGACTAATATGAAATCGAACAGATTGATATTTAAATGAAACTACATGTTTTGAAGAAAGGATCAACCGATCCTCAGAGGGATCGATCGATCTATGGCACAAATTTTCCCTAATTCCGGCCGACTTAGGAACCAACTTAGGAACCGACTTAGGGTTTTACTATTTCATATAAATAGTGCTGCACGATTTTTATGCAGTTACAAAATTTCCCACATACTAGTACTAGTAGAGAATTATGATTCTTCATGTTTAGATAGCCAGCGCTACGAGAGTAGGTTAGCTTTACACTTGTGTTTTGAGTTCTAGAACGGTTTGTTAGCAAATCCTTAGTAGTTAGATAGCATAGTCGATCATTGATACCTAGAACATTCCATGTCCCTCGCATCTTTCTCCATATAGTTTTCATCCATTTATTTTACTACATTTTACATTTTCTAATTGTTACCAAACAACCTCATATTTTTGTCCTAGCTCTATTTGTTGCATCATAGCTTGTCATGTTACATTGGTTATGTGGGATTCGACCCTAATTTTTAGTATAGTGCACAATTGTGCACTTGTAGTGATTGAGAAGGTTAAAACTAGAGACATCAATGCCTCATAGAATGATTCAGTGGCATCTTGCTGGAAGGTAGCTATCTTGTTCCGCAAGGCAACAAATCTATCGTTCGTGAAGAAGTGAGTAAAAAAGCGGCTATGCATTGTCCCAAACTAGTGATAGATCCCCATTTTAACAACTTTAGCCACTGGTGTGCCACCGGTGGTACGTCATTCGAGCTAGCCGTGCTGCAGATTTCATCGAATATGTTAATATGATCCATAGGGTTCTCGATATATAGCCTATGGAACTTGTTCTGCTTGACTAGCACGATGATTAAAGGCTTGATCTTGTAGTCTTGTCTTTGAATGGCGAATAAAGCTATTGCTCTGTGGTTCCTATAGTTTGCATGAGGTGCGTCTTTCTCACGAAGCATTACCCATCATAGAGGTGGCACAGCAGGAGGTATGTGTGCAGTATTGTCACTCAGATGCGCAGCTTCAGCTTTTGTGTGTTGCTGCTCATCTACAACTTCTTGAAGTGCTGCAGTAGGAGCTTCAAGATCTAATTCAAGATTAAAGAATCCCACTCCTAGACCCAGTTGGTCGTTCCTTCCAGCCATCGTAGATTGTATAGCTTCTTTAGCTGCTCTAGCCTCTCTGGCTGCTTTGATGTTACACCTGATCGACCTAGAAAATTCTAAGTTACTTAGATCCACAAGTTCTGAGAGCCATGACTTCGTAATTGCATTCACCTAAGAATAAAGAAAATCAAAGATACATTGAATCAACAAACCTAAAAATAAAAAGAGGATCGATCGATCTCTGATGCAAAATATGAGGGTCGAATCCAACAGAGGCCAATGTCACACTAAAAATTTGCAATGCAAAAAGTAGAGCTCAAACATAATAAAGGTGTTTGTAGTCAAAATTCCAGAAAGTGAATTGCAATAAATAAAAGCGTGTAAACGTACGAAGAAAGACGTTTGGCACATGGAATGTCAAAGGTATCAACGATCGACTAAGCTATCTAACTACTAGGTATTTGGTAACGAACCGGTCTAAAACTCAAAACATTATTGTAAAGCTAACCTACTCTCGTAGTATCTAAATATGAATAATCAGGATTCCCTAGTAGTACTAGTATGTGGATCCTAAATAAATATATCGTCAATCTAAACAAGTCTGATAAGTTCACTAAGACAACATAACTTTAACTCTTATTGGCTATGGATACCTAACTCATCAATTGTTGATTCTGATAACCTAACTATCACTATTGGTGCAAAGATTAAACCAAGTGATCAAATTCTAGATTCTTCAACCTAATTTAAGCATTGAGAACACAAATATGAAGAGCCAAATTAATAAATACTTATTGAAAGCTAAACCTATTTGATCATCAATTCCCTTTGAACAACCCCTAAATCTAACTGGTATTAGGAAAGCACTTCTTGTAGAGATGATATTTCTTCTCCCATAAGCTATGAAAATGAAAAACATAAAGTAATAAGAACAAGTTGTAATTGTAGAAAACTCGTGCATCATTATTTATTTGAAATAATAAAGCCCTAAGTTGGTTCTTAAGTCGGGTGGAATTTGGGAAAATCTTTGTCGCGGATAGATCAATCTTATTGAGGATCAGTTTATCGTTTCTTCAAAAATGCATGGCTTCATTTCCATTTGATTCTTGAAGCATTAAAACGTCCAAGGCATATCCAATATT
Organism: Cardamine chenopodiifolia; assembly: GCA_963922655.1. Taxonomy (NCBI): domain Eukaryota; kingdom Viridiplantae; phylum Streptophyta; class Magnoliopsida; order Brassicales; family Brassicaceae; genus Cardamine; species Cardamine chenopodiifolia. Next base: position 12,791,543 of record OZ000481.1, on the reverse strand, counting down.
CCTTGAACTCCATAGACTTGTAAATGGGAAATTATTCATTGTTCCTTGCTCCGGAATTAAACACAAGAAGGAACAACCTAACTTTGTGGAGTATTCGCCGAACTTAGCGGCAAATTTTTAGTGCTTTGGCATTTGTTTGGAATTGTTTAATAAATACTATGACATCCATATGAGGCATTGTTTAGTGCTTTGGCCTCCAAGAATGTACAAGTGCAAACATATTTACCCATAAGGATTTGAGCTAACAAGGATTCCGGTTGGTGTAGTAAGAGCCACCCTATCTTGGAAAGAAGAGTTTGTTGAAAATTTTGATATCTCAAAAAGCAAACCCGTCCCCATTATTAGGGAGTGTTAATTTCTCCCATGCAAGCAAACTAATCTTTCATTTGTCCAGTTTGTTATCCCAATAAAGTAGTGTAAGAGCGGATTGGATGCGTTTGTTTAGGGACCTTGGGAGCTTGAAATATGACATGGCATAAGAGGGCATGGAAGAAAGGATGGTCTTAAGAAGGACTTATGACCAAAGAAATTTGAGAGTCTACTACAACGACATTCCCAAGATCATCCTCAATGACGGTTAAATTGTTCCTTGTCTTTTGATATTTTGTGGAAGCATTGAAAAAAATTGAGTTCTTATCACCTTCCTTAAGCCAAATTATTTGCCTTTGTTGTCTCCAACACATTTCTTCCTCTTCATACTCTTTTTCTAACGTGGCCATCAAGGAACCGATGAGTTCTTAGTTTGGTGAAGCGGATGAAAACGATTGGTCCAATTGTTCTTGCGTCTCTTTAAGGTTCTGAGTCTTCTTCTCATTGTGCTCTTTGGTCCACTCTATGATTCTCAACGACACCGGCTCTTTTTTGAGGAGGAAGGCACGATTCCTTATTCCAAGATTCTTTAATGACCGGAATAAGTTTTCCCTTTTCTCTAAGTCTTCTATCAAACAAGACAATTGTTTTATTTTTCTTTTTTTTGTGGGTCAAAATAGGTGAGGAGAGGCCTGTGGTCGAAGCTCTCATACCGTAAATAGAAGCACCTACCGGAAGAAAACAACTCCGTCCATTTACAATTAACCATGGCTAGGTCAAGTCTAGATCGGATAAAGTGGGAGTTGTGCGAACCCCACCAAGATAAGCTATCCCCGGAGGATGGATGTCCCAAAGTCTATTTTGCAAGATAAAACTACGAAAAGGTATGAAAGAGCCCTCCAAACATGTAAGGCCTCCCACTTTTTCCGAGTTATCCGCTATATCATTAAAATCCCCGGTGATAAGCCAAGCTTTATCTTAATTTGATCCTATATAGGAGATATGGTCCCAAAAGGTAGTTTTATGTTCCATTTGTGGCCATCCATAGATGAAGGGATGAAAGAAGTTGTTTGTTTGAAGGTCATAGTTGTATCAATTTAGTTAGGAGGAAAAGAAAAACCGTTAATTCCACTTCTTCATACCAAAATAGAGCTAAATCACCACTGGAACCTTATGAATAGATAAGGAAATTTTTATGTCAAAGCTAAATTCTTAATTGAATGGAGTACAACATCATCTTTATTTTGTTGTCTCCATTAAAAACATAATATTAGGGGAGAATTAAGTAGATAAGCCCCTAATATGTCGAACTTTAGGGTTGTTTCTGAGCTTCCAAGCCACTACCACTAAGGAAGAGGATTTGGCGGATGTTGAAAATCCGCCTTATCCTTGTTCTTGGCCTTGGAGTACGCAGATATCAACCTAATGATCAGTTTTCAGGAGCTATCTTCTCTATTTCCCTCACTCCCTTCTCGGGGACCATCAACACAATGCTTTTTTCTCGAGGAGGCTTTTCCTCTATTCACATTTCTCTTCCTGGAACTAGCTCCTTGTAAAGGGCTCCAGTTTCCTTTACCTTTGCCTGCCTTGCTTATTTTGTCTTTGCCTGGGGGCTTTTCGACATTCACATTTTCCAAGATAATGATAGTTATGTGTTATAGTGGGGGAGCTATCCGGAGAGAAGTGTGAACTTGGGTTTTTTATAACCGGTAGGCGGGAGGGGGAGTGTTGGTGGTTCCAGGAAGCCGGATCGGACCATGTTCTTGACTAGAGGGGGTTGGGCAGAGATCGCCCCTACTAGCCTAGTAGATGTGGAGGATACTCATGCGAAATTTCCCCCATATAGATACTCATGTGGAGTTTCCCCCATACTATGCTTATATTAGGTTGACAAATCTACCAGAATCAACAATTGATGATCTTGGTATCCTTAACCAATTGGAGTTGAAGTTAAAGTCCAAGTGAATATATCGAACTTATTTAGACTACTAGCATGAATATCTAGGGCTCAACATCTGTCTTTCTCCATTTGTTTACATCATTTTATTTTAATGCTATTTACTTTCTGCAATGTTGAATACAAACAATCCCTTTGTTTTTGTCCTATCTCTACTTGTTGCATCACAATGCGTAGTGTGGCATCGGACTATGTGAAACTCAACCCTAATCTTTACTATTACGCACAACTGAGCCCTTGCAGTATTGAGAAGGTTTAAAACCTGAGACATTAGTTACTCTGAATTTACAACAAATCTTGATAAAAGAAGATCAATCAGTAGTTATGTGTTCACTAGGCCGTGGAATAAAACCCGAATCCAAAAACCGAATCATAATCAAACTGAAAAATCCGGTTCTAAAACCGAACCGAATAGTCGTAAAACCCAAATGGATTCTAAATGTTTTTACCTGAATTACCCAAACCGAACCGAAAATCGAATAATATAACTGAAAACCCGAAATAAAATTATATATCCAAAAATATTAGTTATACTTAGTTATAATTTTATACCCAAAAATATCCTAAATAGTCTAAATTTCCAAAAATATTTTGTTGTATTTGTTAAAATTATATATTTTTGCAAAATTTAACCCAATTTTTTAAAAATTAAATAAAATTTTGGATTATTTAAACCCGAAAACCTAGAGAAACCGATCTGAACCGCACCTTCCCGAATCAAAACCAAACCAAATAGTCATAAAACTTGAACCGATACTAAACTCTCCTATCCGAATTATCCGAATCCAAAAAATTTGAACAGAATCTGATCCGAAACCCAAATGTCCATGTCTAGTGTTCACTATGGAAGGTAACACCATCAGCTTGAAGTCAGGTTTGCAACTAGTCGTGGCATTGTCTACTACATAGACTGAGTACATAACATTAACGGAGGCAGGCAATCAAGGAAGTTCCATGGATTGAAGGTCTAATTAGTGACATGGGATTGAAGAAAAAAGGGTATGAATCTAGTGTCTTTTAATCCCTAACTTAATTTTAAATTGATTTTAACCACTCCTAAACCTGTAGTTTGCGGATCTCCTAAACAAACTATGTTTTATGTGAAAGAGATATTTCCAATCCAATTAGGACATCTCCAACCCACCACTATTTCTACCTCCAAATTCTATTTTGAAGTTAAATAATTTTCATTTTGAAGTTAAACTTTTTTATTTAAAAATTAATACTTTAAATTTAATAGATTTATATTTTATACTCAAATAAATAAATTTATTAGTTATTATTTTATACTTAAACAAAATTATATATACTTAGATTATTTATAAATTATAAATACATATATATGGTATAATTATACCTTTTATTTTTCATCTCTTCTTGTATACGATGGAGTATATGGTATAATATAATTGTGCGTTCTAGAAACTTGTGTGGTTTTGGTTTCATTATAAACTACGTCGTGGTTATTAGTAAATTGAGAAGCAGATAAGATTTACGTTGGTTATTTTACAAGCAATCATCAATTCTTTTTTAAATCTAGTTGACATGAATCTACCTAAGTACCTACATACTAGAAATCACATTTTTAGCACAAAAATATTGAAGTATGTTTTCGTTAAAAATTATTGAATCCGATTTATGTTTTTCAGGAAAAATTATGTAAGTTTTTATCAATTGATATTTGACTTTGAAATGCGCTAATTAATTATTTGTGGAAAAATCACTCGAGAGATTTAGAATAAATGAATATTTATTTTTTATGTTTTTATTTATTTATTAATGATATGTAATCTAATTTTATTTTATAATAATTTTTAAATTTAAATAATACTGCAATTTGTTATTTATTGCTAATTTAAATAAATGCATTAGAATTTGTAACTTTAGAAAATTAAAAGTTGTAATAAAAATTAGTAATTAAAAGTATATATACTTAAAATATTTTTTGTGAGTAACAAATATAGTAATCTGTTGGAGATAGTCTTGTAATTTTTGTTTTTTATTTAGAAGCTTTTGAAACAATAAGAGAGAAGGGAGAGAACAATAAAAACAGTATCAAAATCCAAATCTTTATGCCATTTTTCTTAGAGAAAAACATATATATGTATGTATAAGAAGAGGCTCTTCACAACTGTTGGGTCCAAGCATCAAATGACATCTCGATATCACATTTTTTTCTGTAGAAAGCCAAAACAAGAGATCATCGCAAAAGAGAACCAGAGAAGCTCATAAACATGAAAATGCTAAAACGAGACTTCCCAAAAGTAATCATCACCATTTGGTCACACTTTAGAAGCCAAAAGACTGAATTTTACGTGGCTCTTGATAAAACTGGCCACTCGGCAGTATATACACTGATCTCTTCTACCGGTTTACTCCCATCCAAGAGCAAAGGAATGAATTTCGGCCCAGCTTGAAACCGTGTAAAGTGTGCCAGAGAGTCCTTTCCATGTTGATGATGATTCTTCTAGAGTGTGTTGCTTCTGTTTCTCAACGATTCCAAAGAACAAAGGTACAAATGAGACCCCAAAATGGCTTCCGACTCTCCTGAGGCTCGAACTAGAGCTAACCACTATTCCTATGTCTGCTTCGAAGAGACACAGCAAGTCACCAACTGAATCTCCAATATAAACAGTCAGGGGATTTTTCTTCTCGTTGTTCTCCTTTCCGTTATGTAGGATGCTTTTGAACTTTTGAGCCTTGTCAATTGGGGATTCCACCTTTCTTTCGATTTCACCAGTCGAGATGGATTCGTCGAATGTGAATTCATTTGCATGTACTTCCACTGAATCTACTCCGCCTGTAAAAGAATATATTCTTTTAGCATAATATTCGTAATTCCAGCACAATTAAGGATTTTGGCACATACCTGCACAAAAGGCTGCTCTGATCAGGTCACCACACCAACAATACGAAAGCACGTGGACTTTTGCATTCAGATTTGTGGTCTTTAAAATTTTCTGCAAGACATTGATGCAGCCATCTTGAAGAATTACCCTTTCCCCAGCTCGCTTAATGTCTTCGAGATTCAGGCCCTTGAGCACACCAGACTCGATTACTCGATTGTTTGCATCTTTCTCAAAATCTGAGAGCTGCTCTAGTGCTTTACATAAACCCTCATAGTCAAACTTGTCCGCTGCATAAGAATGAAAGAACAAATTTCCCACAATAAGAGAAAAATCAAACACAAAGTCTCAACCACTTTTAGAACGGCAAAGTAGATTAGTATAGTTTGTTGAAACTGTGTCAACTAACAGTAAAGAAGCCTGACCTTTTTCCTTATTCAGAATATTCTCTATGCACTCTTCATAGTGCTCTGTATATTGTTTAGAAAGTAGATTCCAGGTGTTCTTAAGGTCAGATGACAGCATCCGATGAATTTGTTGCCCAGATCGACTCTGATCATCTTTTGGAGCAGTAACAATTGCTATTTCCGCTAAAATAGCCGAAGAATCAACAACGCTACAAGTAAGATCAAAATCAGAAAATATCACCAGGTCATCTTTTGAATGGTTCTTGAGCAGTGGAACTACGGTAGGCTGAGAAAGCAGTTGGGCATGGAAGAACTCTACTTCAAGTTTCATAGCCTGTTGATACAATTTTTCAATGATGTCCAATTCTTCGCCAGTCATAGAGACACTAAGCTTCTCAAGCAAGTCTTCAGTTTGCTTGGCTGATGCCTAGTTGAAAGAAAAATACACCAATCATTATACAAGGTGCACCATCTCAGACAACATACTAGAAACCTTTGAAAGTTAACAGGATTAGACAAATACATACAACTATGACATACCTGGAAAGCATCACTAGAATAATTATCGATCCATTTCTTGTATGGTTGGTTCACTTCGCTTAGATCTAGTAGTGCTCCAAACTCCTTACCGAGAAAGGCATACAACCTCATGCAAGGTGTCACAGCACCAAGCGTGTAGGCAGCAACTTTTGTTTTCTCAAATGGAGTATCAAGCATGCCCGGAGCTTTGAGTCCTCCTACTTTTCCAGATGCTGTAGCTAACAAGAACTCGGTGTATCTCAAAGTTGCCGAGTTAACATTTACTTCTTTGCTGATGTCTAAATCCCAGTCCTGCAAGTATCAGACAAACATACTATTGAGAATACCATTTCATTGGGAAATCATAATAATGATGTTATACAGGCCACTATATGTCAATGAAATCAATATAATAAAGCTGAGAGAAAACTTAAGGAGTATTTTTTCGGAGTTTAGATGCTAAATGGCACCAATTTACAAGAAATATTCAGTATCAAGGATGAGAAAGCCCCATGTAAGAGCCATAGAGCTTCAATATGCATCCAAGCATGACTCTTTCTCACTATACTCCCTAAGCTCTGAAGTAAAAAAAAAGTGATACTCTCACTAGTAGCGCTTGGAATTCAGAACCAAAAGGCTTTAAATTACTAATAAACTCAATTTTGCTGTCGGATAGGCCTTATCAAAACATTAAGTCTCTAAAAACCAACCATTTAGTGACTGATGGCATGTGACATGATCAGAAAATATATTTAACCATCCCCGAACAACTAGAAAAGAAACAACTAATTAGATATTGAACCATCCCCTATAGTCAGATATAACTTTAACTTCCATTTCAGGAATTCGGTTGAAAAAAATATCTATCATAGTACAAGAATTTGAGATTATCAAATGAAAATAGATTAATTGCAGTTTTTTTTGTCTACAGTGATATGAATTTTTTTTCCAATCCAAGCAACAACCAGAATTTATCTAGAGTTAGATACATGGATTTAATTCCATCTTAGGGACTCATGTGATGTGATGTTCTAATAGTTGTTACAATGAAATAAATGACCACGTAAAACAAGGAAGACCTTATGTTTTACCTGTACAAATGAGTCGTGCATTTTCAATTCTTCCATCACGCTTTTCCTCAAATTAGAAATAGCCAGCTTATCATCATCATCATCAGCACACTCTTCGGCCAATTCATACCTTAAAATGCAGGAATACAAATAATTGCAAGGAAAACAAGAAAACCTATGAATGCCCTTTGTCCAAAGGTTTGCAGAGGTTTGATATCATCAATATTAACGATATCTTCATATCTTATTGGTCATAAGCTAAACAAAGAAAGTTTCTCTCGTTCAATGTTACAAAATCAAATCATTTGATTAACTGCTACAGCTAAAAGATAACATGAGAATAATCATTATTTTCCAACGCAGCTAGAAGCATATAAATCAACATGATCCGACCAACATTGTTTGGCTAATAACAGGCACTGAGTGAGAGCAGCATCACAGACCACCAAGTCCAATGTCATGATGAAAACAACCCTATTCTATGCCAAGGGGATATAAGGTAATAAAATCATTCCCTACAAATGAACAACCACACTAAATATATGTCGAAAACAGCCTTAGGAAATCTTAAAAGCCATTCCAAAGGAACCTAGAATCTTTCAGAATTAAAAGACCAGAGGAAAAGCATTTCCACAGAAATAAACTATAGTTAATGTACTTTCTTTCATACAAACTTTGACATACATGCGTACAGGGACCAATAGAAAACTAATCTTTCGCACCACCATACTTAGGAGTTGAAGTTTACTATCTCAACATTATATTTCTAACCAACAACTTTAGAACCCCAAAAAAGTAAAAGGTAAGGATTCGATTAAATGGACATTATTCACAGATTTTGAAGTTAACAAATGATATAATGGTTGACAAAAGCATAAGTCACATATAAATTCCATGTCACAAACAGCTTTTGATTCTAAAAACCTACAGTTCATAGACTATTCAGCAAAAATGTGAAACTCCAGATCCATTCTTTCAATGAAACTTTTCTCCCTAATTTAAAAACCTTCAATATCCAACACTATCAAATCTATATTCATCTACACTTTGAAGTCTAAAGGATCAAAACATCAAAATTGTCTATATCTGAACTCTCAAGCATCATGAGAACTCACGCGTGAGAAAAGGCCTTAAGGAAATGAACATCTTGAGCAATATACTGACGAAACGACTCGATCTTGAGATTTCCGGCAGCTAAACAGACGGCGTAGGGACTATAGATTGAGAAGAGACGCTCTCTGTTAAACTTGATCCACAACTTCCCTGCTAACGCTTCTTCCGCGTTGTTAGGAGGAATCGTCATTGTAGAAGAGAAGGCGGCCGCCGCCATTGGACTAGTCGCCGATCGGAAGACCGGAGACTTGTTTGAAACCAGAGATAACGGATCGGCGTGGCGGTGGGTCGTGGAGATCGGAGAAGATGAAGTGATAAGTAGTTGATGAGGCGCGTGGAGAAGAGGAAGCACATAAAACGACAGATAAACAGAACAGCTTCTCTCGTTGTGTTTAACGCTTCGATGCAATGCGTGCTTCTGGGTAGATGCAGAGAGGAGGAGAGATCACATTTTTTTCTTTTTTTTTTATTATTATTACTTTTCAAGATTACATATTCATATAATTATACTCTAAATAAAGAAGTTAAAAAACGATACAACATAAAAAACGAAATTGACGATGCTTCAACTTTAGAAACCTTACTCGCTAACAGATTAACAAATCTGTTAAGTTTTTTCTTCGTATTCGAACTCAACCATTGCGATTTTTGACTATCACCTAACTATGATGCACTATAAGAATTTCGCAAATCTCAAAACACCACTGCATGAAAACTTCAAACTCCATAACCAATGGTTGTCTTTGCATGAGTTTTTCTTTCGCCTAGACTTTAACAAACCAAAAGAAATAACCGGCAGAAACACCACGAATGATAATTTCACCGAAATCAAACTCTACGAAAAAAACATAAAATAACTAACACAAAAAACCAGAGTGGAAAATATGACTTATTTCACCTAATATAATATATCAAGCTGTTATACATGATAAACATGGTGAGATTGTCGGCAAAACATATGAACAGACACAATATGTTGAAGAGACACGTTGAAAAACACATACCCAATCAATTGTGGTGTGATCGGTACCGGCAAGACCGTGAAGAGGAGAAAGACAATCATCCAAAATATTGTCCACAGTCGTGCATTTCTAATTTGTTGTCCCTAAATATTGAAGGTTTTTTATAAATAAATTCTATTAATATAATTAGAAAGAGTATGACTCACGCTAGAGTCGACACCGGCCGACGAATTTATAGAAAAACGAAGAAGAAAGGTTGATGTAGAAGATCATTTTTGTGAAAAAGTTTTGAGAGAAAAAAAAGTTAGAGAGAAGTTGTTTTTGAGTAAAATTTTTTGAAGAATATTATTTTATTGTTATTATTTCTTTTTTGGCTCGAAATTTGATATCTAATATTTAATTTTTTTTTGTTTGAGGTCTTAACTAGATTATTTTTATTTTATTTTTATTGCAAAGGAAAAAATACCAAAAATATATATCGTACTAACTATTAAAGCCGACACTCACAATTTTTCAAATCCGAGTTTACACTGCCACAAATGGAAAAAACGAAAAAACATGATTTCAAATACCACATTTGGATAAAATAACTATTTTACCTTTAATAAAATATGATTATTTCTCAAATCAGGTTATATAGCACTAATTGTAAGTGAACAAAAAACACAGTATTTCAGATGGGTTTTACACGCGGCGTGCATCTAAGGTTCGAATTTTGCCTAGGTTTCGAATATGATATTTTGTGGTATAACTAGTACAACTGGTACTGGCTAGTAGTACCAAATATGTGGTATAATTGGGTACAACTATGTATAATTATGAACAAGTATTTGAGAAATCTAAGTACATATACTAGTGCTTGTAAATGATGTAAAAAAATGGTACTTCCGAGGACAATGACCCTTGTGAGAGAGGTTCAGGGTTCGAGTCACATCTTTGGATTAGTACAACTCTGTATTACTTGGTACAAGTATATTCATCATTTTATTTGAAAATAAAATGAAGGTTAAAATCGTTAATACACTGTTTAGAATGGCATGTCAGATCATTTAGTGGTACGCAAGAACTCAAATTCTCAAAAAGTGGCATTTCAGACTTTGATCCCAATTTTTCTCCAAACTTTTTATTTAATTAATAAGTAACTAAACTAAATTTATTTGAATAACCAAAAACATTTAACTAAATTTATTCTATTAGCCAAACGCATTTCCATGACTGAATACCTAATTTAGTTAACCTAATTTCAATTGACAAACATTATAAAATTTCATATACAATAAAACCACTATAAATTAATAATGTAAAATTTGATTATTTTCTTAATTTAGTTAACCAACCAAATTTCATGCACTAAGCCTATAATTAATCATTGTTATCTAGAAGTTTTATCGTAAAATAATATTTTAATTGCACAATAACATTCGCATTAATATAATTGGAATCGATCCACAAGTACCAATAGAGTACACTATAAATTTATGATGGTTTAAGACTCAGTGTTAAAAGACTCTTAAACCAAGAAAAATAATGGTTAACATAATTCTCCCACACTTGAATCCTTACTTGTCCTAGAGTAAGAACAATTAAAAATTCAAATTCCAAAAAAATAGTTTGAAGAACGATAACTCACATATCCTTATGACCAAACTTATCTTGTATTTCCATTCTACATGCCACTCCAAAACCATGCCAAAGCAGACATAATACATGTACTTGACCATGAGGGTACTAATAGCCAATACTCTAAATCCCAGGATCACAGAGAACTCTCATAATCAATGAACTTAGCCTTTTGACATTCTTTAAAAAAGTGCACGCACTCTCAAAAACTGCACGCACTCTCAAAAACTGCACGCACCCTCGATTTTCCTTGGTTTTTTCAAAATACATCATAGTTTCTCCTCTCTTTCCTCTTTTTCTATTTTTTTATTGGATGAAAAATAGATAATATACACCAAAGGACAAAACCAACTTATATACCAAAGAAAAATCGGAATCTTAGGTTCATAAACATTCTAGACATTCTTAAACATTCCACACATCTAATCCTAATGAACGGTCAGCTATATCGGTCTGTATACTCCATCGTTTTTGCACATGAATGCATATGAAAATGTAAACACAACAATATATGAGGTATCAAAGATGGTTTAGGTGAGGGTATTTTACTAGACTCAGGATGAGCCTATCTATTTAGACTTAGCAAGATTAGTAAAAATGGTGAAAAAACTCTGAATGTATGATCCATGACATGATTACCAAGCCCCTAAGTGAGATAAATTAAGTCCAAATTCAATGCTCCACTTGATAAGGCTAAGTTCAATCAACCAAGTTTCAAAGTGATAGGGATTTTCCTATTTATTGAGTATGTCTGTGGTCTTTCCAATATTTAGTTCTGACACCAAACAAAGCATGAGTAAGCTGTGAGAAAGTCGTCCCAAAATATTATGTTCCTAGAAAAGCCCATAGTTCTCTCGTTTTGACTCAATAAAACTACAAAATGAATCAAAGGAAAAGAAAATTCATCAAAAATAAAAAATATGTTAGTCACACAGAGACATCCTCCCTCAAACTTAAATTGCACCATCCCGGTGTAAAAATAAATCATAAGAAAGCAGTACTCACAACAAATATCCAAATAAAGATTCTAAAAAGAAAAATAAAAATTTTCAAGAAAGAAAATACAAGGGTTTAAGAATTGCATACCGATCGATTCTGATAGAATGAGTATTGATCGATTCTGATAAAACGTAATACCGATCGGTAGTAACCCAATACCGATTAGTTGTCATGCTGACGAATCAATCATTCAAGCTCCTAAACTGCTGTCCCAGATCTCTCCTAGCTCTACAGAATTTGAAATCCTGTTGAACACCACCTGAGGGGCTTTGAGAAGTAGTGCTCGTAGCGGATGGGACCAGAAAGGTGTTGGGTCTGATCGGAGACTCGGAAAGCTCCCAGTATCACCATTTGAAACTGCCAACACGTCATCCCCAGCCCCTAATGGCTCGGTCTTATCAACAAGTGGAGGAAACACAACACAGTCTGATCTTCTTGAAGACTCACAAAAGCATCTACAATATCATGTTGTGTAATGTCATGCATGGCGTGTTCATACTCACTCGCTGGTGACTGTGAGAGTATCTTAGCAATGAAATCTGTCTCATCGAAATCGAGCAATGGTTCCTACGAAGAAGATGATGCTCGAGGATGAGGGTATGCAGGTTGTAGCTCTTTAGACTCATAAAAGCATATGCAACATCATGTTGTTCTTTAGTGCAATGTCGTGCATGGCGCATTCATACTCACTCGCTGGTGGCTGTGAGAATGTCATAGCAATGAACTTTGTCTCATCGAAATCGAGCAATGGTGCCTACAAAGAAGATGATGCTCGAGGATGAGATTCTGTAGGTGTGGTCTTTAGCTGCATGAGCCTAACGAAGGAAAACACTCTTATGTCCTATAGTTGGATAAAGTGCAGTTGTATGAAGCATGAAGTCTACAAGCGCTCTAGATGTAATGTCCGTAAGCTCTTGTTCGTGCAACTATAAAAACACATAGACCCCTTCTCGGTCCTGAAACTGGTAAACTGTGGTATTGCAAAACAGAAAGTCGACTACATATGCTTTCTATTAATGAAATTTCTTTGTTTTTCACGAACAGGAGGAATAGTATACCCCAGTGAAGTTCCGTGCGCCTAAAGTGAATGCTTACCCTAACAGCAGTGAACTCAGCAAAAAGTAATGCTCCAAAATCAACTTTATAAGGCTCTCCCAAATTCTCATCTGACGGATCATCCAAAAACTCCTTAACTGCCTCTCGGAGCTTCCACAACTCAGGGACCTGTACAGTCCCAATCTCAGTCCTGTTGTAGAGAATGTTGTTGATGAACTTGGAAACAATCCTCAACATCGGGCTGTGTATATGTTGCCTGCTTATATGCCCCAGACTGGTATATACCTGAACCAGTGGTAGCCTAGAAATCATCAGGATCAAAAACTATGCCAGCATGTGTCTCCCTATGCTGAGGGAAACATAAATTGCGGCAGAGGTGATGAATAAATAGATTGTGATGTGTATCCCTAATGAAAAAGTTAATCCATCGGTGAGATGCATCTAGAAGTGTCTTGGGGTAGTGAACCTGAACTATGGCTAAAAATTCCTTAACTGGTGATGTGAGAATGGGAAGCACAGAGAGCTTGGACCATGTAAGTGACCTTGAACCCAAGGAGCAGCTTCAACCCGAGGACAAAGGAGCAGGTTGAAGCCGAGGAAGCTCTTTTCATTCCAATCGATCCAATGACCTGCTCAAAGACCAAGAAGTTGTTCAGCCAAACCATCAAAGGAATCCTTAAAATTCTATGGAGCTAAGACAACAAGAATAAAGAAGCTTGTCAAACCTCTTTGGTTTTGATTCAAGCTAAATAATTCAACAAATAGGAAAAGTGTATCATTTGTACTCTTTTTTTCTTGTCATGTTTTATCCAAATGGGGTCTTTTTGACAAGTTTTTTATTGATGCAAGTGATCCACTTCCCCAATTGCCCATTTGTTGAAGAATAAAGCACATGCCTTATTTTATCTCTTCTTCACGTAGCCAAGAGCAAAATAGAGCCAATTTTCAAATTCAAATAATGATCAAACTTGCTTTAAATATTTTGTTATTTTCAAGGCTGTTTCGAGAATAGGTGTTGTTAATCTTGAAACTAGCCATTTCTCTTCTTTATATTTTGTGTAAGTTTAAAGAAGAAATCAATCAGTCCTTTTATCAAAAATCTCTTCTAGTTTGATTCACTTGTTGGTGTGTTCATCAAGCAAATTCGACCTCTTTGGTGCACATATCCAAAGGATCAACCTGAATTATCAAAAGATATTCCACAATCCTTTGTGGCGTCAATTACTCCACCACCTTGTCTTGAAGCTTCACGGTTTCATTGTTCAAGGATTATCCACTCCTCAACATCTAAGTGACGATTCTGTGGGAAGAATCTAATCAATTGGCTTGTCATACAGATCCCACAACTGTGTATAGAATGTACCAAACCCTACAACCTCGAGCACATGGTGGACCTCATCTCTGATACCTATCTCCTCAAAAATCTGATCCTCAAGAATTTGATCCTACAAAAAGCGTATGGGATCGAGTTCCATATCATATCTTAAAGCTATATCTTCTTTGCTCATACCATGCACATGGCTAGCCAAAGAACGTGGTCATGGAGCTCGGAAACTCGGGAACTCGGGAACTCGTTTCTTCAGTGGCCTTTTCTGAAAAACAACAAATTATTAACAGAAGTTAGTTCTTGCAAAGTTTTCTGAACTTAATCAAAATTATTTAAGAAAGTATTAAATGATTTTTGTAAGCTCATATTATCCTGAAACTAAATTTTATTGATGCATCAAAGTTATTGCCAAATTAATACAATTTCATCACGAAAATTCAAAGATTCAAATTGACAAAGTTTATGTAAATCAAGCATCAAATACTCCCTCTGTAACCTCAATAGACATGGGTTAATCATAATCAAACATCAATTAACCATTCCAAACATAAAAATCCAAAATTACTATTCACCATAACACACAATTCTCAATTTCTCATTATTGATCCATTTAAAACCAAATTCGAAGCTACCAATCAATTATTTCAACTCCTAAGCATCATTTTCCATGAAAAAATCAAATAAAATAACCAAGAGGAAAGAGTTACACTTTCTTCCATTGTTGAACACGAAAATTGTGTTGAAAAGAGGGAGTTTGAAGCTCATACCTTTGCAGATAGAAGATGGGTATAATTTAATCAAGTAGCTAAAAAGATTGAGTGAAAACAGTCAATAATCACTAAAATTTGTTGTGTATTAAGAGAGATAAGAGAGATTAAAATTTGAGTTTGAAAAGTGACAAAAATGGAGGGAGAAGGAGGAAGAAGAAGATGTAGGCATGGGTATTAGGGTTTCCGGTTTGGTCCGGTTCAATTTGAATAAATTTAACCAGATTAAACCAATTATGTTTTTGCATATTTGGGTCGATTACCAATCGGTTATGTCTTGTAACTGATTGGTATGAGAGCAGACTTTTACCAATTTGTTATACTATCATACCGATCAGTAATGATTTTTGGAGCACTTTGGAGATTCGCATCTTCTACATTTGGTACTTGTTCCTACAACATTCCAGCACTTCATACAATACAACATGTCGAAATAACCCTTAAAATTCGTAGATAACGTAAAAACAAAATCCCAAAAACAATAATACAAGAATAAGTGGATCTTCTCACTTCCGCAATGTCGTTGTAATACTGTAATCCCTTCTCGCAACATGAAATATGGTCTGGATTTCATCTATGGTCTCACCACTTTGACTGAACCACTTCCTGAAATACTCGTTCTTCCACGCATCTGCAAAAGTCACACTTTGCGGTAATCCCCTTGCTAATGTCATAAATCTTGTATAAATAAATGTGGAGATCACTCTTCTTCCATGCATCCCGATATTCTCAGCAGTCATTTCAGCCAATTGAAAGTCAGTTTGAACCTTTGTAGCTCGGATCTACGCGGTTCTCTTGATCATCATGTAAGTTTCAGTCTTCTTTTCATTCTCTTCAAGTATCGCTGACGTTTAACAAACTATCTTGGAATAACCTTGTAATATACGTCCTTATCAATCTTGTGGAATGACATCCTCTTTCTAGACATATCGGTAGAAACTCCAACCAAAAATTTAGAAAATACCTTCCTAGAATCAAAGGCATGTTTTTGCCACCATTCATCTCTAAGACAACAAAATTTGTTGGTATCAAGCAATGTCCAATCTGGATGAGCAGGTCTGGGATGAATCCTTGCATCTTGGTAGTCGAGGCGTCTGTAAATTTAAGCATGTAAGTAGGCTTCTGGACAAACTCGTTGGCCATCTCCATTGACATAACATTAACACTCGATCTGGTGTCACAAAGGGAATCTTTGTAATTGGTCCCTAAGATCGTACATGGGACAACAGATCTTCATAAAAATCTTCAAGTTTTGGGAGCCTAGTCAACGTCTTCTGATCCTTTATTGAATTTTCCTTAAGCTTGTCTAGACCGTTTTCTCCCATCATCACACATTTGAAAACCTCCTTGAAATCAGCAAGGTTCACTCTAGCTTCATCTATTTTCAACTCCTCGATGATTTCAAAAATAACCTTTTTGAATCGATTCATCTTTCCTTCTATAATAACTTTGTAACATACCTCAGATAAGGGACCTTTGGCACATAAGGTTTCTCTGGGCTGTCTGCTCTCACCTTCTTCTTGACTTCTGCATCAATCGAATTAGAACATGCTGTATTTTTCCATATTATGGCATCGCACCGATCAGTAATGAAAGTGGGTGTATACCGATTGATAGGTGTGTTGTACCCATTGGTATTCTTGACCTCCTTTTCGACTTCAATCACATTAACATGCTCCTCAATTTCAACACACATTGTTTTAGCTTCATCATTGTGTAGGAACTTAATCATTTAAAAGAGGGTATTTTTTCTACTCGTTTCTTTTTAAATAAAGAAAACACAAAGAAAGAAAATTTGTATGGTTTTTTAATAAATAAAATAGAATATAAGAAGAAGAAGAAGAAGAAGAAGAAGAAGAAGAAGAAGAAGAAGAAGAAGAAGAAGAAAGAAACAATTCTTTTGGTGGTTTAGTTTTTTTACTGAAATAAAAATAATATTGGAAAAGAAAAAATAAAATACAAAACAAAATACTTGGGATTGGAGCTTTTGCTCTGATACCAAACGATATAGGTACCAAACCTTAGAGTAAAAAAGGATAGAGGCGGAGTCAAGCAGTTGGTGGTAACATGCTCCCTACAAGACGATTGATGATGTGAAGTGGATCGAGATGGAGCTTATTCAGATGGTGGTAACACTCTCTCTGAATAAGAGACAAAATACAATGATTATAGGGCACAATGATGGATTAATAGATACCACAAAGCTTGTGAAAGAGCTTTGATAAGTCTGAGCACTCAGCTTCAAGTGAATTAAACACATGAAGAAGAGAGGTTTTCACTCTTGCTTCAACCGTTTCTCACACAAAGAAGAAAGGGGCAGCTAGGGTTTTCTTTCGAAATTTTTTGTTCTTTATTGATAATAGGTTAACATATTACAAGCTGAGAAGGAGCTTTATAAAGAGCTCGACAGCTGAGGGTTCTTTGGCCAAAATATACAAAAAAGGAAAGCAATAGAACGACATACTCTTCTAGACTATATTACAAACGGTGGGACTTCTAAACTACTTAAAAATAAAAAGGAAAACCTCTGCAAAACAACATAAGAAACTACAGAGTCTAAACATTAATTTCGCCACTCACCTTGTATAATTCTTGTATCATTTAGACACTCTTGGAGCTAACGAAAATAATTTATTCTTGGTGTCATTGAAAAACCGGCAAAAAAAGAAAGTGTGGGAGACTTGAGTTGCACGCAAGAAACTTCTCGTAAAATCCTTGTTTGGCTCAATTTCATGATATATTGTGGAGGTTGCAGAGATAGTATATCATATGGTATCAGAGCTAGAAAGTTCCAAATCAAGTTACTGAAACACTAGTTGTGCTGCATCTTGTCTTTCAATTTTTTTTGTTTGTCATTTGTTACTTGTTTCTTCTCTTTTTCGTTTGCATACATATAATAAAAACCATAAAAATTGTCAGCTCAACATCTTATTTAGTTGTTGCATTCATTTTAAAAAACAAAATTAGGGTTTCATCTTTGCTTCATCGATTTCTTGTTGTTGCTCTAAGGTTAATCTATTGTTGTTGTTTTCTTAGTTTCTCTATTTTGTTTACATCATATTTTCATATATTCGTTTCTGCATATTTTTATTTATATCATCACATCGAAAATAAAAAAATTAGGGTTTTATCTTAGTTGCTTCATCAATTACTTGTTGCTGATGTTGTGATTTGAATCTGTTTTCTTTTGTTTCGTGTTGTTGATTCAGTTTATTGTTCTGCTTTTGTTTGCATCATAAAGAAAAACCAAATAAAAATCTTTGTTTCATGCTCTGCATCATTGTTTCATTAAGTCCTAATCAAAACAACAATTAGGGTTTAAAGTGAATTGTCTCATCATTGCTTTTTTCTAATATAGCGATTCGTTTCTATCTTGCTTTGTCACTTGTTTTGTTCATCCTACATCATCTATAGATCATATTTTGAGGCTGCATCTTTGTTTAATTCATTCAATAAATGAAAAATTAAAAAAATATATTAGCTTTTAGTCTTTGTTTTTGCTTGTTAGAAGTTGATTGCTCATTCATTGTTGTTATCTTTGTGCTTCACTTATTGCATTAGTTTCGTGTTGTTACATTAATCTTGTGTTTGTATCATTGTTAGTCAGTTCATGTTAAAAGAAAATTAAAAAAAATTGTTAGGGTTGGAAGTGAATTGTCTCATTGATTGCTTGGTTGCTTTTGATATTGAGATTTGTTTCTGTCTTATTTTTTGTCACTTGTTTAGCTTGTATTGCATCATCGAGAACCCATATTTTGAGTCTACATCGTTGCATAGTTTCAATTAGCATCAAAAACAAATTAAAAATAAAAAATAAATAAATAAATTAGGGTTTGTGTTGTTTCCTCTGTCCATTTAGACAAAATGGTTCCTAATTTATCCATTTAGACAAAATGGTTCCTAATTTATCCATCACTTGTATAAATGCACTTGACTATGTCAAAGAGAGTTGAAACATGTGTTATTAAGAAGCACACATCCATAGGAGAAGAGCCACCAGCAATAAACATTATAGTGGATCAAAAGCAAGCTCCAGACACAATGCATTCCATGTTGCTTAAGGAAGCAAAACCTAAGACACACATACAACCTAATACCAGCAACATTGTACCAGGTATGTGTCTAGAACCACTTTTAATCAGTGAAAAAACGTGCCTATTCATAATGCAGGTAGAACACACATGAGCTCTATGCCTCCTGAAGATAAGAAGCAAATCCTGTATGACAAGTTTAAACAGATTCCAATCCCTAGGATAAATTATGACGATACTTATCTTGTTCATTCTAATTCCATGATAAGAATAATGCACTTGTCTTGTCTAGAATATGCCAAAACATTTTTAAGTACTAAAGAGAAAAAATAGACCTATGGAGAAACAAGAATCTTAGTTTCTAAATAGACCTATGTAGGCTCTGAACTCTTACAACTCGGATCAAAAGACCAGGAGCATGTCAAAGTAGTCAAAGCTTTTTTGATGTTCAAGGATGAACCAGCAGATCCATTGCTTATGTTCAAACAAAACTACAAGCACCAGCGAGGTAAGTTTCTATAGATAAACCACAGTCGGGTTTAATTCTTCTTATTTTGATGCGGGACATAAAAAACAAATTAGAAAATCAGCTAGGACACCACCAAAATCGAAGGAGTTCCTAAAGATCTTTATCAGAATTTGTACCGTGGATGGATACCAGCAATTATAATAAGAGTCAGAGACATTAAACACTACCAGATTTAGCATATCAGCCAAAGCCGAGCCAAAACCAAAATGGAGATGAATCAGTTTCGAGGTAAAAACTTTTTCAAGAGAGAAGGAATGATGAGGACATCTATACTAGCTCTACAACTTCAACATGATATCAAGAAGTTGAGCCAAACAAGCATTTTACAAGAAGTTTCTTGCGTGCAACTCAAGTCTCCCACACTTTCTTTTTTTTGTCACTTTTTCAGTGACACCAAGAATCAATTCTTTTCATCAGTTCCAAGAGTGTCTAAAAGATCAACGAATTATGCAAGGTGAGTGGTTGAATTACTATTTAGACTCACGAGTGTCTTATGTTGTTTTACAGGGGTTTTCTTTTTAATTTTAAGTAGTTTAGAAGTCCTAGTGTTTGTAATATAGAGTCTAGAAGAGTATGTCATTCTATTACTTTCCTTTTTTTGTATATTTTGGCCAAAGAATCCTCAGCTGTCGAGCTCTTTATAAAGCTCCTTCTCAGCTTGTAATATTTTTAACCTATTATCAATAAAGAATGAACTTATTTTGAAAGAAAACACTAGCCCCTTTCTTCTTTGGTGAGAAACGATTGAAGCAAGAGTGCAAACCTCTCTTATTCCTGTGTCTGACTCACTTAAAGTTGATTGTTCAGACTTATCAAAGCTATTTCACTAGCTTTGTGGTGTCTATCAATCCATCATGTGCCCTATCATCACTCTATTTTGTCGCTTATTTAGAGAGAGTTTTACCACCATCTGCTCATGTTTCCCTTTCAACACTTGAATAAACAAGTTGGGGCAAATGTGAAAGATATAGTGGAGTACTAGGGTTAAATCCAAAAACAATTTCAAAAGGAGAGTGTTTAGTAGCCGAATGCTTAGCATGCTTATATGAAAATTCAATGTAAGGTAAGCATGTCTACCAATTACGCAAAATCTTACCGACCTTGGCCCTCAATAATGTGGAGAGGGTACGGTTTACTACCTCTGTTTACCCATCGGTATGGAGATGATAAATCATTGAAAAAAGCAGCTTGCTCTAAAATTCTTCCATAGAGTCCTCTAGAAATAGCTTAAGAATTTTGTGTTACGATCTGAAACTATGGTCCTCTAGAAATAGCAGTAGTTTGAGCCGTGTCATTGATTTTTTTTCAAGGGATAAAATGTCACCTAGGACTACTGGAGGAGCTCAAGAAATTCCACGCCAACTACGCAAGGTAGTCCAAGAGCCGGAAATGATATTAGCCTAACCTCCAACAGACTTAGGAAGTGATCTAACGTTATCACAAACCTGGGTCGAGGTAATCATATGTGAAACTCGATCAGGGCATAATAGGAAAAACCAGAGGGAAGAAGTGGTATGGGAACTCTCCGGCACAAGGGAGGTTACATGGGAGTCAGAAACTCGCATGCGAGCTATTTACCATGGATATTTTAAAGACCAAAACCAACAGGAGCAAGGTAAGGAGCTTAAGGAATCCGGGGACGGATCCAATTCAGGTGGGGGAGAGTTGAAACACCCTGGTCCAACACAAAGGAATTGGATCGGCCCAAGAGGATAAGAAAAGGCCAAATAAGATGCAGGGAGGTTAAATAAGGAATGAAGTGGAGTGGAAAGGCATGAAAAGCATGGGAAACACATGTGTGGGCGTGCTGCTCCAAAAAAGGAAAGTAGGATCAGTCAAGGAGTGCACACCAAGCCACCAAAATTCTCAATTAATGAGAATCTCCACACAAGGAAATACTTGGGAAGGAGAAGGCGCAATAATCCATTTAAGTAAAGAAGTTATGCGGGTGGTGAGACAAGGAAGGCGTGTGGCATGAATGAGGCCACAAATTAAATACCCAATCCCTTTATAAAAGAAAGGGACTCAGATAAGATTTGAGGATTTTGGGAAGTAGAAAGCGAGAGCAGCCAAGCAAGAGAAGAAAGAAGAACATGAAGGGAGGAGCAAGGTGGAAGGATTCTCAAGTTATCAAGCACTACACAACAAGAACAAGTAAGACGCGACCCTGGATTATCCCCATTTCTCTTTTTCAACCCTCTGTGTTTAGGATAAGTCATTAAGTCAAGAATCAATGGTTCTTTGCTGATTACACCAAGAAAATATGCGAGGAGCATGATATTTTCTTAAGCAATCCATGCAGGGATCCCACACGTACTTGTGCATCTTTTATTGTTTAATTTCATAGCATATTAGTTTTAGAACATCTCAAATTGACTAGATCCATGTTTTCCTGGTGAGTTCATCGGCCAAATGATCCCATTACGTTAATATGGCCTGGCTATCAGAAACAAGGAGATATACTCGTTCTTTCTTTGATTTTCTTCATAAAAACTCTTCATATTGATAATAAACCTTAATTGATCGAACTTGCTAGAGTGAAAATGTATTAAGAACATTAATACTCATGTTTTCTCTATGCGGATCGGGTGGAGGCGAGTGCCATCGGGTATCTCCAAATCCAATTGTTCCTTTTCAAATGCTTTTCGACCATATCTCTTAAAATGATTTCAAGATAGGAGATGCATGTTTGGATCATAAGATTTTTCATAGAAATATGAGATGCTGAGTTTGTATTGGTGATTGGACCGTCATCAAAGCTCATTATTTAGTATAATAAGGTTATGTTAGAAAGATGGATAGATGTATTTTGTATTTTGACCGATGTAACTAGTTGCATATACATTAAAATCTTAGTGTCGTGAACCATAGGAAATTCTACATGTTCCAAACTAAATCTAACTTGACCAAAACTCTTTATATGCTAGATAAGGATATATCTAGTTTTAGTTCTCGAGCCACCGCATGTTTGGAGTTAGATCTTGCTAGGTATGTATTGGGTTGGGTCATAGAATCACATGTTAGGTTGCATATTGTTTGTTGTGTTGTGTTTGTTGCTTGTTATGTGTTATGGTTCAATCTACGAGTAAAATCTGGATGTCCTGGGGATGGCTAAAATGAGATAGCCTTCAGGTACACGCGGAGTTGAAAACCGGACGTTCTGGGAACGTTGGTGCATCCAGGTCACTACAAATGATCTACACGATCTGGGAATAAGGAGATGATATAACATCTCAGGGACGGGTATAAAGTGGTCAGACTTTGGGCTATAGCCGACAGGCACTTGCTGGACGTTCCATGAACGGGTAAAATGAGCGGCGTTGGGGAAACTGGTTACTAGTCTATGTGGCTTGTGTTATGGGATGTATAATGTATGGTCACCATTATGTGTGTTACTTGTGTGTGGTTACTATCGTGTATGAGGCACGACATGTAGCATAGATTACTTGCAAAGATGACTACTGAGATCGCGGATTTAAAGGATGAGATTCACAACATCAAAGAAGCTTCTCTCCAAAAAGATCAATAATATGAAGAATTGGTTGCCACAAACGCAGCGATGAAGGCCGAGATGGAAGTTACGAAGGCAGAGATGGAAGCAATGAAGGCTTTGATGGAAGCTTTCAACGTCGTCCTTGATTGTGTTGAATTTTCTGTTTTGTATTTATTTTATGAATATATATTTTTAATATTATGTTTTGGATTTAAAATAATTTTAATTTTATTTTAATTTTTATATTTATTTAAATAATTATTATTTATTACTTAATTAAATAATGATTTTAAATTTTAATAAACAATTAATATTAATTAATAAATTTATATATTATTTCCGTCGGATTACTGTCGGAATTCCATCACAAAAGCTGTCGGAAATTCATCAGTTAAAATCCGTTGGAATATCATCCGTCAGAAATCCATCATAAACTTGGATCGTCAGAAATTCGTAAAGCTCTTTCCGACGGTTTATAGCGACGAATATCCATCGAAAATTTATCAAAATAATAGCCGTCGAAAAAAACTTTTCTCAACGGCATTCCAACGAATATGCCCATCACTTATGGCATGCTTTCTTATAGTGTAATAGGTCGATCCTACACATAGTCTTTGTCCTTATCGACATCATCATCATCAGCATCGTCCTTTTTCATATCCTTCTCTTGTTTCATGGTGATAAGGGTTCTTCTGTTTCCAGGGAGAAAATACTTGAGAGACAAAGAGCTATAGTCTAGTTCAATAGTTCCGCATTTTTAGCTTAAAGTCATCAAAAGAGATTTCATGATTAATATCAATACCTTGTGCTTCTCCACCAGTATATGTCATTGTCCCATCATCATCTTTCACAAACTTGACACCAAATTGACAAATCAATAGAAGCTTACCTTTCCCCATACCCCACAAAGGCCTGAGGAACTCAAAACAGAAGAAACAAATACTACATCAGATACACAAGCGAACCGTATTGTGCATAAGTCCTATGGGCTAAATAGACCAATAAAAGAGGAACAAAAATGTTTATTGTAGTAAGTGTTAAGCGCGCAAATTCTTAAATATAAACAAAATTCACAATCAGTAACTGTTTAAAGAGCTTAGTACAGTAGCAAACCACAGTAAAGGCCAATGTGGCC
Organism: Cardamine chenopodiifolia; assembly: GCA_963922655.1. NCBI lineage: Eukaryota > Viridiplantae > Streptophyta > Magnoliopsida > Brassicales > Brassicaceae > Cardamine > Cardamine chenopodiifolia. Next base: position 12,767,403 of record OZ000481.1, on the reverse strand, counting down.
AGACTGTATAATCAATCCACACAAGTTTTGACATCAGATTAGAACATAACACACTCTGAATTAATCCAAATTAATACGGTGTTGGACCTGCGTTTTCACGCTTCTCTCAAGCTAATTGCAAGAGATGATCATCCAAACCACACAAGTGTTCATTGTAGTAAATGTTAAGAATCCCTAAGAATTCACAATCAGTTTGAGCTCAAGTGAGAATTGGTAATGTTTAAAGAGCTTATAACAATAGCAACACAGAGTAATGGCCAATGTAGCTAGACTGTAGAATCAATCCGCACATGTTTTGAGACCAGATTAGCACATAACACAGTCTGAATTAATCCAAATTAATTACGTTTTCGCATTTATTTCAAGCTAATTAACGAGAGATGATAATCCAAGAATTCATGATAATCCAAAAATTCATCTGTCTACAAAGGAGGAGAAAGTTTAGAATTTTTGACAGTTAAAAAAAAATACAGTTGAATCACAGAAAATTTCAGACTTCTAATATCCTCTAAATCCTTGTAGCAATTCATAAACACAGAAAAAAACCTAGATTCCTCTTATGCACCATTATCTTTTTGTTTTTACTGACCATTTGCATTGCTCAAACAAGGTTTTTTCACTTGGCAAAATAAAAAATCATTGCTTTATTTCGTTATACCAAACAAAATTAGTGGTGAAGGAGATAATTGTTTTACCAAAATTTTGAAGGCAGATCTTGAAGCTGAGGAATTGGAGAACCCTAGGGTTAGGAGCGAGAGAAGTTAAAATTTTGGGAAAGAAACGAGAGAGTGAAACGAATTAGGGTTGGTTCTGTATTAAAATAAAATATATGAAAAATCCAGTACATCAAAGAAAATAGTTTTTAGGGATTGCTTTGAAAATTTTGTAGATCGTTTCATGTGCAACTCTAAAATATGTATATATTACCTAGAAAAAGGAAGAAAACAAAAAACTGAATGAATATTAATTTAGAGCACACAAAATTTATAAATCTGGTAGATTATCTATTGTAAAAAATTATCAAAATATTAATTAATCGATAAGTTTATAAGAGAATTTTTTTAGTCTATAATTAACAAAAAAAATGATTCAAAGATGGTTTTTTGTCATTTAGGATATTTGTTGATAGTTTAAAGTTAGTGTTAAACAAAGCTGGCAAGAAATCAAAATTTTCATGAGGTAAAGCCGGTGACTTCGAAGAAATCAACAAAGATAAATACCATTGGTATATCGATGAGAGTTTAGGATTGGAAGGATTTAATATTTACTCATATCGTTACATATGTTTATATAAGGACTAATATGCACAATTAACCTAGTTTCCTAACATAAGATAAATACAAATATAAAGGAAATATTAACGGCTTGAGATTAACAATAGAATCAGAGTGTTCAAGGAGATCCGGTTACGACGAACATGCGATAGAAGTTAAGAAGGCTAGTTGTTACTGAGTATGAAGCGTAAACAACAGTGGTGTTGATGAAGACGTGCTAATTTGATAATGGGCCTTTGACGTGAGGAAGGTGAACCTAGATAAGGCTTCCTTGGCGGAGTTGGGTAAGAACAGCGTAGATGATGTGGATGTTTTTGTCTGTGGAGAGACGGTTTTTATTTTTTTAATAAACGAAACTATATTGTTACATATGTTTTTATAGGGAGAAGACTAATATGCATAATTAACCTAGTTTCCTAATATAAGATAAATACAAGTATAAAGGAAATATTCATATATATATTGAGAATCTTTTGGATCCTTCTATAGCTCTAACCAGAGAGACAAACCGAGGGAAACTTAAAAGAACCCCACAACCAATCTGTAGACACCTGGGGACGTTGGAACCTAGCTGAAGACAAAACAGCCACACCGAATGAAAGGGAAGCATGCCTGAACTAGAACAAAGCACAAAAGCTAACACCATCACTGGCACTCCTAAGAGATGATGAAAACGAGACAACCAAGGCACAAAACAAAAACCCAAGACATTCGACAGAGGACACACGAAGAGGGACCTCCAGTCACAAATTTCTTTCCACTTTTAAGCATAATGGCATTGATGAATTCCATGGAATTGTCTCTGACTTCTTTGGAAGGGTCCATGGAGGTGTCTTTACCAATGCAGAGGTCTGAGCAACTTGAGTTTCCAAAACTCTCATCTGAGTATTCAAAGCTTCAAATTTCCCATGAATATCATCGTACATTCCATCCACTTTGGCATTAATGTCATTCAATATCTTCTTTTGACCTTCAAGAACCTGCTAGAATATGAGTTCAACGTTGTCTTGAAAACCTGCATTTTCAAATTGTTGTTTTGGCTGAAATTATGTATTACTATAACTAGATATCTTGTTCTGAAACTCGTGTATAAATTTGTTATGCGCTTGTGCTGGAACGAGAGGCTTTGCCTAAAATTGCTGGCCTTGTTTGTTATTGTGTGGTGGATGAGTAGCAAGATTCTCAACATTGTTGCTCCTGTATGAAAATTTTGGATGGTTCATATAGTTATGACTGAATCCCCTATTTTGGAAATTACCTTGTCCTCCTACATAGATACTCTCTTCTAACCCCTCAGTTCCTCTATCAACACCACATTCTTGATAGGTCTGGTCCTCATATATGTTCATATTTCTCAGTTGAGTTTTCAATATCATTTCCTTCTTAGAATTCAACTCATCAATTGCCTTATTGCTTGCATCCCCTCTTGGTTTCCTATCATAGTTTGGGCAATGATTCACATTACTAGCTGCTAAGTTCTTAACAAACTCAGTTGCTTCTTCAAATGTATTACTCATGAAATCACCCCTACTTGTTGTAAAATGTGTGAATTGTGAATGTCGGATCTGGGATTGTATATATCGAATATTAAAAAGAGGAATTAACACGTCCATATTCGATAAAAATATCAAGAACAAAATATGAAAGAAAGATTTGCGTATAGTATTTATTGTCCGAAAAAGTTTGTCATGGAATTATAATTCCCCCTTTCCCTTTATAGGGTTTACACTCTGCAATGGATTACACTTGAATATTGAAATATGGTAATAAATGGATTTTCATACGCAATAACCACTTGAGTGATCATTGCAGCCAGGACACCTAATAAAGGATTGTTTTGTCGTGCTTCCGGATACCATTATGCAAGCTCCTCGACTTCAACCACTAGTTAGGCCTCTATATGGTGTAGGTCGATTATATGCACTTTGTGACAAGAATGTGATTCGTGAAGTTGAAAACTCAACTGTTATCAAGAACTTTGATCAAAGTCGTGATGTTGCATAAGTGATGGAGTCTAAAAGTAGGAAAGATCAATGGTCTATCTGATATTTTATTGTTGCTTATTCAGACATATTGCATTGATGAATTTGAATTATGTTTTTTTTTAAATTATCGGTTTTATTGAGTAATATGATTTTTAATACATATTGATTAATATATATTTGCAAAATTCGATGAAAAATTCGCTTTAAAGGTTGTAGAATTGTAACGATCCAAAATTTTAAAATAGTTTAAAATTGATTTTATATTTCCGCAAATAGTGTTATTGACATCATTATTAAATTCACATTTATACTTTTAGTAATAACAGAGTTAATTTTGGAAAGTTCTTGTTTATTTGACTACTCTGACTATTATCATAGAAAAGGTAAATTAGAATGTCGTATGTGTTTATTGCTTTTGTGTGTATTGAAGTTATAACTTGTAGTTTATATTATATATACTGCTTAATTGGTTTCTTTTATTGAATAGATTTATTAGTTTAGATTCTGTATCATGGGCCACATATGGGCTTATGAACTATTAGCATAACAAGTAAATAATATTATACATATAATTCTGGGGGCATCGTAGAATCAGAGGAAAAAAAAAAGGGTTTTAGTAATTGTTAAAGGAAGAGCTGCTACTTCCGATTGGCACTTTGGTGAGATCACTGTTTGATGTTTGGATCCTATCGAAAAAAGCACCTATCAAAGCTGTGTGTAATTTATGGAGCTGATTTAATTTTGATCATTCACACGTTCGGTTTTTATGTTCCATAAGTAATTGTTGTCTTATTTTGAGTTTAACTTTCATCTGATTTGAGTTATGGAACATAATTACAATTAGTGGAGTGAATAGTTTGCCTAAGATTTTATTTTTAAATTACCATTGTGTTATAACTAGGAGTGTAATTGATAACATTGTACTAATTTAGGTTGCTACGTTTTGATCCGACTCTTATGATTTGGTTGAATGTTGATCTTGAATTGATGATATAAATATACATATCTATTGAGTAAATAGGCTTTATTATATTTATTGGGCGCAAATGCAAATATGCTTAATTGTTTAAATAAATAGATTTTTATATCTAAGCAAATAGTTTTATGTGTTCGAACAAATAGATTTATATCTATATATTATGAGCAATTAGGCTAAAATATTCTATTCAAATGTATGCTATTTTAAAATCTGAGCAATTAGACTTATGTAAATGATCAGTGTGGCTTTATGAGTTGAATAAATTATATTTGATGATAATTATTTTGTTTTTGTAAAACCGGAATAGTTTTAGTTGTACTAGAACATAAACATTGTTTGCTATAGAATCAAGCCGTTCTTGTACATTAGTTTGAGTGTTTATTTTTGCTCATTGGGCGATTTGCTCATGTATTCGATTTTCATAGGTTGTGAAGTGTAGATCATCAAGTTTGTTCGTAGTTTTTGGGTTTTGGGTTTAGAGCGAGACATTCAGGTCTTGTTTATGTTTAATTATTTTGAAGTGATTTTTTTGTATTAAAGAGATGTTTTGGAAATTCTGTTAGGAATATTTGGGGTGTTACAGTTTGTTTCAGAACAAATGCATCGTCAAAAATAAATGTTCCTAACGACCTTGCTTTATTTTAATTAAAATAAAATTTTAATTAACGGAGTTAATAATTATGTTAAATTTGATGATGGTGTGAACTCTACAGCCACTTCGAAGGTTTTTGTTAGAGATGTTATTACTTTGAAAATATATTGTGGTCTTATAAAACTAGGAGGTTTAAAAAGTTGAAGTGGTCACCTCGAAGGTTTTTAATAAGATTTTATACTTTAGTCTATATGTTCAATTTTTTGGAGAAAAATATACTATGTTTAGCTTTAAATTTTTAGGATTTAAAACTTAGAAATTCAGGTTTACATTTTACTGTTTTTGCTAATCTTTTAATATATATATGAATAACACATAAACTGGAAATCCTTTTCGATTTGCAGAATCTCATTATATATTTTCTACATAAAATGAGGGGTACTCACACAACATCACATATTTATTTTTCAGATAACTTTTATCGATTTTCTAAATTTTAAATTATGGAATATTCTTAAAAGGCCTATTTATTCTAGTCGGGAACGTGAATAGATTTTTTTTTAATTAAGAAAATTCATCTTTTCTGTTCTTTCCTTATAAAGACAAGTGTAATTAATTTTCATATCCAAACATAGCAAAAAAATTAAAACACTGAAAATTGATTTTATATTGACTAATTTTTGTAAAAGAACCCCTCTTTTTCGATCCAGATAAATGGTGAATTTGCCGGTTTTTTTCCAGAATATCAGGATTTGAGACATATATGTTCTTTATTTTCCTATTTCTTTGTTATTTGTATGAATCTGTTTACGATGATGTTGGACAGGACAACGAATATAGAAAAATTTGAGTATCATCTGAGTTGTCGTGGGTTGAATATTACTCACCTTTGTTTGCAGATGATATTCTGATTTTTTGGATAGGCAACCGCCTTCCATTGAAGGCATTTTGGATATGTTCACAGAGTTCGGTCGTTTTTCGGGGCTTCAAATCAGTCCCGAGAAGTCAACTATTTTCCACATCTGTTCACTACTATCTTGAATCAAGAGATCAGAAGGCTCTCGACCCCGGTAAGGCTTTCTTGTTTGACTACGAGGCGAGATCATGTGCTGTGACTTTATAATCACTACAGTATTTTCATGTTCATCATTTGAGTTTGATATCATTAGTCAGGTTATACGGGTGAAATGGTCACTTCATGCTAGAGAGGAGATTGTGTTTTAACTTCTTCAGCAACTAAAAGGCAAAACAACAAAAGACTTGCTAGAAGGAATAAAAAATAGCACCCGCGATATGATCAATGAACAGGAAGACGTCCGTGGTCGGTTATTCACTAATCCAAGATGTCATGAAAAACACGGTTTGAGCATGGGTACAGATTAGATTTTTACATTCATAGATGATGACATAAAGTATATAACTCTCCAAGTGTTCTTAATTTCGTATTTTGGCTTGATTAGGACCGGAGCCTCACGGTTACACACAACCTAGGAATCTTTGGAGGAGTCCGTCTTTTGCTTTAAATAGTGACTAGCCTATTTGAAATCAACGTAGATGGCATACCAGGAGCTCAAGATTCTCCAGAAGCCTTTGCATTTTTCTCAGCTGTTGTCTTCTTCTCAGGTTTGGTGCTAGTGGTGGCTGCAGTGCTCTATCTTGCACTCAAGGAGCCAGTGGCAGAAGACAATGTGGAGACTAGAAAACTAGAGCTTGACGAAATGGTCAAGAGGTTTCAACGAGAAGCTGAGTCTCATGCTCAGGTCTGCAAAAAAGTAACTCAGAAGATAGAATGTCCGGCTAGCGGCAGTAGAATGATAGTCCATGATCCGAATAATTACATTCTCATCGAATGATATCAATCGGTTTATGTTTGTAAATTGTAACCTTTCAAACTTGTAGTAATCTTTAGAAAATCATTAAAAAAAACTTCTTTTTAATTTTTGATATTTTGAAAGTTTTAAATTTAGTTTTCGAATGTAGAAAAAATAACTTCCAGAAGATAGCTCAGGTGATCGATTTGATTTTATGTTAAAATCTTATGCAATATCTTTTTTAATGATTACATCATCAAAATTATAGCTAAAATAATTTTTTAGTTTTTTTTCTATCCGTGTTATTTTAGAAAAGGTTCTCTTTTCTTTATCAAAATCAAAAATTGAAGGTTCGTTTTAAGTAATTTATCATATAAGTATGGAAAGTTTACAAAATTTTCTTCTGTAGCTTTTAACTGGCCACGTGATGGGAACGTGTCAAAGAATCTAATTCAACTTATTTTAACGATTGTGAGAAAGTAAGAATCACGAAATTCCTCTGCTTCAGGATCAACACATCTAAGGGAAACCAAAAGTGCACGTTTCAAAGCACTTTTACTAGGTCTAGGTTCAAGTCTTGGATCCACAACTTCTTCAGCTCTTCTTGTTCCAACCATCATCTTTAGCCCTTCAACAAGATTCATCTGCCAATATATTTAAAGAAATGAACATATTCATCACCAAGATTTTCAAGAAAAGAACAAAATCAAAACCAATTGATTTGTACCTCATTAGCAGGACGTCCATAATTAACTGGATCTCAACCAGTTACAGCTTCAACAAGCAAGACACCAAAGCTATATATATCTTTTCGTTTAACAGACATGTATTAGCATATTCTGGTGCAACATATCTGAATCAATAACAAACAAAAAAACAAAAATGAATTCTTTGTAAGGACATCAACTGAGAAGATAATAATAAACCATGATTGCCTCAGGAGGATACAAAGTTTTGGACTTTTACCCAAAGGTACCCATGAATCTGGTTGTGATGTGACTCTCACCCGAATCCAAGAGCTTGGCTAACCCAAAGTCAGAGAGTTTTGCATTAAACTCATCATCAATCAATATATTACTTGCTTTTATATCTCTGTAGACCACTTTTGGTTCTATTGATTCATGTAAATAAGCAAGCCTATAAAGTTGTACAAACTGCAAACCAAACTAATTTAAAATTAACCCAGGTGCTATCGTTTACACGTTCACCAATTTTAAAATTCAAAATTTTCGATTACCACAATTGGGTATAAAAGTGAATCCCAACAAATTTATTAACTAACTTGAATTCACGGAAGAATTCATTGGTAAGTTGGAGTTGTCAATTTCTGGAGCCCGAATTACGTTCAACCAATGGAGTTAAGAGATCAAAAAAAAGAATGAGAAATAGCGATAGAGAATGACACAGTGACAAAATAGAGACAGAGATTGAGAAATATAGTTACTGAATCCGTAATCTTCAAACGTCAACCCAGACAATCCGAAGTTACATAGATGAAGAACCCTAACCCTAAAAAGAGTTCCAATTCGGTTTTCTCCCAATTTAAACCCTAATTTCGTGACAACATGAACGCCTCATCGTTTTGTCTTAAAAAACGACATCAAAATTCTCAAATGGTGTGTAATTTTTTATGCCCAAAACGATATCTTTTTGGGGCTACCGTTAATTTTGTAACAGATTGTAACAGAACCACATCGACGATATGTAGAAAATCTATATTACGGGTGACTTGGAATTCGTGGGTCTGCACAAGATTCGGGTGAGGGTTTTTCTTAAAAAAAAATAAAGTGACTGGTTTATTTGCAGAAAACAATTATAAAACCATGGGTTCTTGATATTGATTTTGGTTATTACTTCTTCACAAATCAGAAGCATACAAGCATTTGATGAAGGGTTAAGACAGAAAGAACATGAAGTGGCTAAAGTGTTCAATAAGTTGATCTCTACAGCAAACGCAAAGTCCATATAAACGTGGAGGAAGTGAAACCATATTATCTCTCCCTTATCAACAACAACGTATGTGTATAAAACGTATAATCAAATTTCATATTTGCAGTTTAGAAGCAAACTTACGTCTATGCCCTAACCGGCTGGTATAAGCGGTGTTTATTGTTAGCAGTATTTTCCGGCAAAGTTGAAATGATGAAACGTACAAGCAGAAAACTTTCTAATTTAAATGCATGTGATGAAATGATCTAGAGGAAGCTTTGTGTCTTTGCTAAATATCACAAGTCATGTGTACATGTGCTGTCTCTTGTGGCCGACTATTTGGATTTTGTGTACAGGTGAGTTCATATGTTTTGGTTATTAATTAGTTATTTCTCCATGTTTGATGACTCTCTGATGCTGATCCATTTTAAATTATAGGTCTCTATTACCTAATGATGATAGTTCTAAGGCATATCCAGAACTTCAAGCAAATAAGGCTGAAGATGCTTTTGACAATTTTTTTTGAAATCTGCGTCACTCAAACCAATACACCCGTCTTTTGACTCTCAAGGATTTTTTGTGCCATTTTGAAACTTTGGCTTCTAGTCTTTCCACTACAAGAAAACAGCGCGAAACCGACAAAAGAATCCATCGAAAATCCGCGAAACTGTTCTAGATAGTTGAAAACGTAACAATCATCGGAAATCCGTCTGTATTTCTGACGGATAACAGACATTGGAAATCCGTCAGTTAATCCGATGTCCGGTATTTGTTGGAAATCCGTCGGGACACTACCGTCGGATAGGCTATCCGATGGATTTCAGACGGATTTTGGATAGGAATTTTCGACAGAATTCAGACGGAAAGATTTCCGACGTATTTCGCAAAATTTTAGGATACATGGCAATCCAAAAGATATTTCCCGGTATTTATTTTGCGGCTCCGTCGGAAATCCATCGGAAATTATGACGGATCCTACGGATTAGGTAAAAACCAAGGCTTCGCGGGAAACCAAAATGACTTTCCCAGTGCAATTTTTGCGGATCCGTCAGAAATTCCGATGGATCCGCGAAATAAATATCTGGAAATGTCTTTTGGATTTCGCGTATCCTTAAATTTCGCGAAACCCGCAAAAATTACATCTCTTCTCACTGGTCAGTCAACCTTAAACCCAAACACGTGTACCCTTAATACCGTCAGAAATCCGACGGAAATTGGTTTTTGAAAATTATCGGCCCAATTATGCGTTTGTACTAATTCATATTAACCATTGAATGCATAAAATTACAATATCTAGTCGACACAAGTCATTAAATTACAAAAAAACAAAAATTTCTTTTCGTTTCGAAGATATGGTATACGATTTGTATGTATTCTTATGAACGTTTATTCAAAATCGTATTAAATTTTACAATTTAAGAAAAACATCAACTTGCATGCTATTAAATGAATATAATGATTCAATTACTGGTAGAAATTGATTTCTATACTAATATGTGCCTATCTAGTAACCAAAAATCTTCCAAAACCCCTTATCCGTCGAAAATCCGTTGGAAAATCCGTTGGAATTTTAAGAACATTCCAACGGATTTTTACTGAATATTCATTAATTATATTTAATTCACATATCCATCGGAATTTTTTAAAATTCCGACGGATAAGTGGAATTTTGGGAAAAAAATTTACGAATTCATATCTTTCAAAACTATCAAATACAAATCTTAACATAATATCAAATTCATCAAACAAAATGCAAACAAACTTTATTGGTTGTTATAAATAATATAAGTTGTGAATCTGTAATACCCGAAAAATATTCAATTTCTCAATCTGAATCAGAATCATATGACATTTTGATAACTTTGTATGAATGGTTCTTAATATATTTATAATATCATATATATAGACGAATTGGAATATAAACTATAAGTACACATATTAGGTTCCAACTAAATCAAATATTTAAAACGTGTTCAAAACGTGTTCAACTAGGTACATGTAACATTACATTATCTCCGAATTAAAACCAACCATACAAAGTTACTCGAGGGTATGGTATGTAACAAATTACAAATTCATTTCTTTCATAACTATCAAATACAAATCTTAAATAATGTCAATACATTAACAATATCAAATAAAAAATACAAAATCCATTACTCTGCATCTAATTGAGTCTGAATCGTCTTCGAATTCACAATGTGATTCATCCGAGTCTGAATAAACCATATCATCACCAATTTGTGTTAAATCAACCACGAGCTCAATGTCAAACGAATGATGAACATTATCCATATGACAAACTCTAGTTGGGTGCAGGGCATCATGTTCTGAAACTCCATCAATTCTTCCTTGTGGGTTAATTGCAATAACTGTGATCCAAAGATCTGACCGATAAGAAATTCGAGAGTACCGAATGTAGCAAACCTATATAAATGAAGATAATTTGTAAAAATCAAAAATATTATGAATATATTAGTAATAATCAAATATATTAATTTAATCATACCTGGTCTGCTTGTGGTATTAGAATAAATAGATCGTACTTAAAAAGTCTTCGTCTTGAATGTATCGTTGTCACACCGAATTGATCAATTTGAACACCACGACCAATGAATGGATCATACCAATCACACTTAAACACAATGCACCTCAAATCCAACATTCCAGGATATCGAACTTCTAAGATTTCATTCAATATGCCGTAGTAAACTACATCATCGGATCGTGCTGAAACACCAAAGTCTGAATTTGGTCTTGTTTTTCCCTCCTCATGAATCCTAAACGTATATCCCCTTGTGCAATACCTTGGATATGAAGTTGTAATGTTATTTGGACCATTAACAAAGTCCATTAACCACGACGGAAATTCTTGACCATTTTCGATGCCCTCTAAAACCTATAAAATTATAAACAAAGAATATAAATTACTGTGAGATAAATATTAAAATAGAAAAAATAAATTAGTTAAATTGTTTAAAAACTTACGTAAAATCGCAACCAAGAAGCAAATTTTTGTTCTTTTATGATATCAAGTTCGGGTTTAGTCTTATCTGGATAATAGTCTCGTACTAGTGCCATGTAAATCTTGTAATGTAACACATTACATTGTTAATAATCAAATATCAATTAATATCAAATGATTAGTAATTAACATAAACAAAGTAATTATTAATTACCTTTCCTACTCCCGAATATCCTCACAATTTGTGAGAATATACGTATGAAAGTGCGTAAACTCCAGCTCTGATAGTTTCTGTTTCTTTCCCTTTCCACTTACTCGACCAATTTGAGCAAACAACTCAGGGACATACACCGGATAAATCGCTCTCTCACCTCTATCATCATGTGGAGCGAGACATCTACTCTTAGTATGCACTTTCGATGGAAAATAATATTCAGCAAAGTGTGAGGCTTCTTCGTTGAGGCTCTGTGCGATAATAGATCCTTTAACTTTGCTTAAATTTTCAACTTTTTTCTTGAGATGGAACATGTAACGATCAAACGGATACATCCAACGGTACTGAACAGGACCTCCAACTGCACCTTCTCGTGGGAGGTGGATAGGAAGATGTTCCAAAACATCAAAGAAAAACGGTGGAAATATCTTCTCAAGGTTACAGAGGATAACCAGTATATTCTCCTGTAAATTGCGTATACTCTCTACTGTAAGTGTCCTTGTACATAAATCTTGAAAGAAACCACCAACTCCTACAAAAACACAATAAAAAATGTAGTCCATAAAAAATTATGTATGTTACAAAAACATTTATTAACAATATAAAAGTATCGATATATACCTGCAATTGCTTTGTGGGCGTTTTTCTGAAGAAGATATGCAAAGGCAAATGGAAGAAGCCGCTGCATCAAAACATGACAATCATGACTCTTCATTTCAATAAACTTTCCTTCGGAGAAATCAACACAATTCTGCAAATTAGATGCATATCCATCCAGGAATTTTACATCATCTCGAATCCAATAAAAAATGCTGCTTTCTTCGCTGCGTCTAACCGGTAGGCAGGCATAAGACATCTACCATTTGGCATAACATGAAGTAAATCCCGAGAACAAATCAGCGGCAAGTCTAATCTAGACTTCATATTGTCTTTCGTCTTCCCTTGCACGTTTAAAACAGTGTTCATGATGTTGTCAAAAAAAAATTTCTCAACGTGCATTACATCTAGATTGTGCCTCAACAAAAGATCTTTCCAATAAGGTAAATCCCAGAAAATACTCTCCTTATGCCAGTTATGATATTCACCAACACTGTCAACATGATCATGCCCATTACCCCTGAAGTAAGGAGTCCTCTCAGCGCCACAATCTCTTAATTGCTCTAATATACAACGCCCCTCAATCTCCGGAGGTGCACAGTCAAACACTTGTTTGTTCTTCGTAAACAATGTTCTAGACCGACGATAAGGATGATCACTAGGTAAAAACCTTCTGTGGCAGTCAAACCAACACGTCTTTCTTCCCTGATGTAATTGGAATGCATCAGTGTTATCTTGGTAATACGGGCAAGATAATCTTCCATGCATTGTTCCATCCAGATAACATACCATATGCTAGAAAATCGCTTATTGTCCACATAAGAATCGCACACATCTTGAAATTCTGCTGCAATGAAACATCATATACTTCTACCCCATGCTACCATAGCATTTATAACTCATAGATCAAGGGCTGGAGGAATACATCAAGTGACCTCCGTGGATGCTCTGGACCGGAAACTAGTACGGAAAGGAACAAAAACTCTCTACGCATGCACAAAGGTGGTGGTAAATTGTACGGTGTTACAATTACCGGCCACAATGATTATTGCTTTCCATGTTTCCCAAATGGGTTAAATCTGTACATAACCCAAGGTATACATTTCTACGCTCATATGCAAAATATGGATACATTGATTGGAAATGTTTTCACGCTTCTACGTCTGATGGATGCGTAATCTCTCCATCTTGAAGATATTCTCCATGCCATCTCATAGCCTCTGTTGTGCGTTGAGATTGATATAACCTCTTCAACCTCTTCGTTAATGGTAAATACCACATCCGTTTATAAGGAACTGGAACTCTCCCACTAGTTTCTTGAAACCTCGGTTTTCGACAAAATCTATATTTTTTACGGTTTTCGTCTTCTCTCCAATATATCATATAGTTGTCGATGCACACATCTATCATCTGATACGGAAAACCAAGACCAGTGACTAGTTTCTATACCTCATAATATGATGCTGGTGAAAGATTATCTTCAGAAAAAATACCTTTCACGAAATCTGCTATTTCATCAACACATTCTTCCGCCAAATTGTAGTCCGTCTTAATAGTCATCATTCTACTTGCAGATGATAACGGTGAATGATCTTCTCTACAACCACTATATAGTGGCTATTTCGCTGCATCTAACATATCAAAAAAATTTGCGCTTCTGCATTTGGTTCTTCAACCCTATCTCCATCATAACCGGCTGACGGCATGTTCTCCCTAAACAAATCATTCACCTTCTCAACCGTATCGATACTTACATCTACTTTCCTTCTATCTCCTATGCTATCTGCAACATTTGGTTCACTAGTACTACCATAATCGTAATTTGTTTCTCCATGTAAATACCAAATCTTATACCCGGGCATAAATCCATTGTTATACAAGTGATGCCAAACTAACTCAGCCTTAACATTATGAGAATTCCGGCATATACTACATGGACATTTAATCTTACCATTCTTTTTGCTCCTCGTTGATTTCCGGCCAATTCCATGAACTTGCAGATTCCTCGTGCATAACCATCTTTCAGTAGGTTTGACTCCAGACCTATCATAAGTTCGTCCATCCACGACCAAAAGTAATTACAAGAAGACATATTGTAACTATATAGAGATTGAATTGAGTAAGAGGTGTGAATGAATGAAAAAATGTGGAAACATATATATAGAAGTCACAGTCGTCAGAATTTCGTCAGAAAACCGTATGAATATAATGTTTTAAAACGGCTATACAACGGATATATTAACGTTCTTATTACTCGACAACTATCATTGGAAATCCGTCGGAAACTCGTCGGATTGTAATGTATACAATTTATGATGGATTTCCTACGGATTTGGGTTTGTCCGTCGAAAAATCGGAAAATAATCGACGACTGCAATTCCATCAGAAAATCCATCGGAAATCTGTCGAAAATCTGTCGGAAAGTACCAATCATAAAACCATTGAAAATTTCCGACGGATTTTGAATCTGTCGGAAATTCTGTCAGTTTTGCACTTGCTTTCTTGTAGTGTTCTTTTGAAAAGAAAAATAATAATAATAATAACAGTTTTTAAATAAATGTAAAATAATATGGAAGAAGGAAAAATTGATTAAAACAAAGTATAAATAGTTGAACTATATCTATAACCAAAGGGAAAAATTAAATTTGACTTATATTTACATAGGAACAATACATGGCCCAAATGTAAACCACCATAAAGTGGCCTTCAAAAAATATATGATGCCTTTTTAAAAACAAAAATAGACATAATTCAATAAATTTATAAATAATTTAAGATTGATATTTATTATAAGAACATGATCAACACACCCGCGTGAAGAGCGAATTCATTCCTACTATTTCTTAATCGAAAGAAAAGTAAAAATTGCTTTGTTGGCTCTTAAACCAATTTGTACCTGGGCTGATTTAACTTGATAAATCATCTTAAAATATCTCATTTCCTGATAAATTTTGAAGTCCGAAAGATTTGCTCAAACATATTGCTTGATGGGTAGTTTAGGTGGCTCAGAACGGGGCCGGATAAACTCTTGTGGACATCTTCTTATTTAGCATGGGTGAGACATGATATTTTCAATAAAAAATCATATTTTGGATGGTGTCTTGGTGATTCTTCAAGCTTAAATAAAATGCACGAGTAGATTCTCCTAAGGACATATCCATTTAGGTTTTCTCGTCTCCGACATTGTTTCTGGGTTGATTTGCTCGAGTATTCTTGATTCCATTCTAGTGAATAGTCTTCTTAGGATGGATTTTGAATGAACATCTAATCCTAGGCCTGTTTCTCGGTTAGATCTTGATTTTTGAAAAAATCCTTCTTTTCTTTGGGTTTGGCTTGATTGGTTCGTCTATTTTCTCCACCGGGAAGCATTTCTTCGTGTGTGGTTCTGATGACCTCTTCAGGCCGACATGCTCTTGAAATAAGAATGTGAAAATTAAAATATTGTACCATATTTATTTAACAGAAATGTATTGAACTATTGTCTAGCGGAATATTGATAAAGGAAGTTATAGAGGAAAAGGTAAAAAAGGTCATGTTCTCTATGCTGGTATCAAATCCCCTAGACTGGATGGATTTACCTCCGAAATATTTAAAGGAACTTGGGGAATTGTGGGAAAGGATGTTGTAGGTGCCATACAATCATTCTTTGTGAAGGGATTTCTCCCTAAGGGTTTGAACTCCACAATTTTGGCTCTTGTTCCGAAGAAGAAAAAAACATATAAGATGAAAGACTATCGGCTGATATCTTGTTGGAATGTCTTATACAAGGTAATTTCTAAGATCCTGGTGAATAGATTGAAGCAGTTCCTACACAAATTCATCTTCCCAAACCAATCAGCCTTTGTTATGCATCGACTACAGATGGAAAACATCTTATTGGCATCATAATTGGTAAAAAGCTATCATAAAGATACGATCTTGGCTAAATGCACGGTAAAAATAAACATCTCTAAGGCTTCCAACTTTGTTCATTGGCCTTTTATTTTGTCCACTTTAAAAGGATTGGGGCTTCTAGAAATTTTTTTATTCATTGGCTCAATTTATGCATCACAACGACTTCTTTTTCAATTAAGATGAATGGTGAATTGGCTGGGTTTTTCCGAAGTACGAGAGGTCTCCGTTAAGGATATTCCTTATCATCTTATGTATTCATAATCTGCATGCATGTTCTATCAAGACTGCTGGATAAAGCTGCAAAAGAGAGACATTTTGGATATCATCCATTTTGTCAGAACATTTCTCCCACCCACTTATGTTTTGCAGATGATTTGGATTTACGGACAAAAATAAACAGTTGATAACATGTATTCTACAAGTTTTCCAAGACATTGTGGCTGCTTCAGGTCTACGGATAAGTCTCAAAAAATCAACATTGTTTATGGTCGGAGTTTCAGAAAGCAATGCAGGAGGAAGACCTCCAGAATGCTCGTCCGCAGTGAGAGTATCATTGAAATCTCCCATGCAAATCCACGGCATACCACGGAAAGAAATCAAAGCTTTTATCTCTTGAAGCTCCGACCAAAGAAACTTCCTATCCTCCCCTGAATTAGACGCATAGATAAAGGAACAAAGAAAATCCAAACCGTCATCCAGAGTGACAAGACAAAATATCATCTGGGCACTTGTCGACACCACTCTAAGAGAAACCTTATTGCTCCAAAGAACCCAAATATGACCTAGATGACTATAATCATAGTTTCAGGCCATAGACCAATTAGGCAAGATAGACGACACAATCTGCGCCGCTCTAGGCTCTTGAACCCTTGTTTCCAACACACCACCAAACAATATGTTCTTCGACATAATCCAATTCCTAATTATTAAAGCCCCTAATATTCCAGAAAAATCCAGACATTAATGATTTTTATGGGAGTTCCTTTTACCGAAACCACTTTGTGCGAGCTGTTTTGGTTTCTTAACCCCCTCCATTTTCCCTTTGTTCTTGCACGAGTGGGGCAGATAGGCGTGAGACGTTGATCCCTCAGAAATAAAACCCGATCCAGTTTTTGCATTCAGTTTTACTGTATCAGAATGTTGACCCTACTCCACAGATTTAGAAGTGACCTCCATCACATTGCCATGTTCGAAGAGCACTCTTTGGAAAGAAACTCCCTCAGCCACCAAAATGGAGGCATGCTCTTTGCTATGTCCCGTACCTGCAACAGAACATGTTCTCTTTATTATTCGTGCCCAGCGTAGAGTGTCCCAAACTGCCATCAGAATCAGACCCAACCAACTCGTAGTCCCCTAGCGAAATATAGTTCACTAAACCTGCTTTAGTGATGGCCATGGTGTTTGGAAATCCATGTTCAGGAACCATGTTATTCTGAGTGGTACCCATCTGGTGACAGTAAACAGTGGAGTCCAACTACAGGTCCATGTCAAGGATATTTGAAGTCGTGTTCAAGAGGAGGGAGCTCTGATTCATGGCGCCTGTGGCAAGGGTCGAAGATATTATCGGGGAAGTAGGTGGAGCCGAAAAGAGACAATTCATGAAAGATACAGACTGAGACGCAGTAGGCTGGCTGATGCATTGACCGACAGTAGAGCTCTCGAGAGTAGCTTTTTGGAGCAGCATTTCAGGAATCGTGGTGTTCTGTTTAGTGTCCAATGGCAGACTAGCTGATGCAATAGTAACATGCATGACAGAGGAGAAAGCCTCAGTAACAGGTAGAGCAGAGGAGAGAGCCTTAGTAACAGGCAAGAGGCACAGTAGCAGGTGGAACAGAGGAGAGAGACACAGTAGCAGGTAGAACAGAGGAAGCAGAGACAGGAACAGAGGTGATTAATTCAGCAGAATCAGTAGTAGACTGTGAAGAAGAAGTATAACCATAACAAGGATAGAGATGATCCAGAGATAGAAGTACCCGACAATGGATTTTTTTCTGACCGTGCTGAAGTCCGATGCATTATATCTGTTGATGCAGAAGAGGCTGGCTGAGCAGAGTGGAGCACTGTTTCCTCCAGTGCCGTGAACCAGAACTAGGCCCCTGAATCTCTGTAGCTCGTGATGTTAACTCATCTTCTAATCGTAGTGTTGCAAAGCCCGACAGTGACCTTATTAATGCATTCCCATGGACCTGGTTCTTCTTTCCTGAATGTTTTTTGGAACGCGACGGCGAAACAAGAGTCCATTCTGTTTGACGAGACGTGGAGCACGCTATTTCCCCTTCCTCAAGGCCTGAGGTGAGAGGTGACAGAGGCTCCTCCATAGCTAGCGTGTGTGCAGGTAAGGATGGTAGACGTAGAGCGGTCAAACCTTCCGCAGGTGTACAAGATGTCTCAGCACAAAACCGTGTTAAGTAGCTAGGTGTCCCTATTTCCGACAAAGGCCGCATCTCATCGGAAGCCAAGGGTATTCAAATGCCACAGTGCATTCTTCCACTTAGACTGCAAACCTAAAAGTAGATGGCAGGTCCGAA
This sequence comes from Cardamine chenopodiifolia, assembly GCA_963922655.1. NCBI lineage: Eukaryota > Viridiplantae > Streptophyta > Magnoliopsida > Brassicales > Brassicaceae > Cardamine > Cardamine chenopodiifolia. Next base: position 12,748,635 of record OZ000481.1, on the reverse strand, counting down.
GATAAATCAACGTCAATGAACACTTTAGCCTCGTCAAAAGACATAACGAGCTCAGTGTCTTGATGAAGGCGAAGCGGAAGACCCACACGACTAGCTAAGAAGCTACGCCCTTGCCGAGTGAACATAGACGGTGGAACATTTCAAATTGTTACCCACATAGGCATTGAGATAAGTTGAGGCTGTGAGTCCACCAATATCGGAGTCCACTTTGACACAAGCATGGGGAGCTCACAAATATTCCACATCCCTCTACGTAAGACACTGGCCCGAGCATTTGAGTTTTTAATACGAAATTTGATTGTCATTTCATCTATGACGAAAGCATCTATCTTGATGGTCTTATCGTCCAGGTTCCAAATTTTATTTACGATTACATGTACTTTGGCAATCTGGGGCATAGAAAAAGTGAATCTTCCAACGAGGAAGTCCTCCCATAACGGTGCATCGAGGAGAATGACCTCCGGAACTGATAAAACATTTTGACCCACAACAGCATGGTCTTCTAAATCATCTTTTGACAGTTTATATCTGCTTGTTATATGAGCCAAAGATTTCTTCCATGGTGGTAGTGGCAGGTCTGCATTAGAGGAGGCATATTTGTCCTTAGACGCAGTTTCAACTTCATCCGAGGGAAGAGCAGAAGGACCGGATGAGAGAGACGTAGTAGCAACCAGTACAGAAGAAGCAGAAACAGGAGCAGAGGAGATGAAGTCAGCAGAAATAGTAGCAGACCGAGAGGGTGAAGCAGAGATCATAACAGGGGACGCAGAGGTAGCTGGTGCAGAGACAGAAGCGGCCTCCATTTTCCGTTGTGCATCCAACCGGGAGCTTAAACCAGTGATTACATGCCTCACTTCTTCAATCACAGTAGTAGAAGATTTGCGTGGAGAAGAGACCGCATAACCAATCCCACATGTAACCTAGAGAGCCGAGTTCATCGTGATGGCCACCGGAGTTTCTTGAGCCACGCCTGGAGCTTGTCCCGGCGGCACCCTAGCCATAAGAGGCGAGCACAAAGGGAAGTCCTAATCGCCTTCAGAGTCGCCAAAAACTTTCCTTAAATGACACTCTATTTTTAAGGTAAGGCCAGTTCCACAAAAAAACTGTGTGATGCTGATCTCGATCTCACGTACCTTTCAGAATCTTCGAAGCTTAATCATTTCATTTAAGAGTCATCATCTCTTAGTTTTATTAGTTATTTTTACCAACACAAAATCTTTCCAGAAACCCTAAAATACGGAGATGATAACACATCGCTGATCTTTTCGTTCTCTAATCGGAGATGTAAGTTTCAGACGTATCTTAACATGAAGTCAAACGGTTGGAAATTTGATATCTTTTAATTAAAAGGTCAAAAAAGCTACCCCATTCGATGGCTAATTCTCAGGCGGTGATGGCTTTGAACTGGTTAGCAAAAATGATCAATCGGATTCAATTTCGCTCTCACGCTCATGATCATTGGATTCTATATCGCTTGTAGAAACAGTTGAATTTCATCAACCTTCTATTGGAAGTTTTTAAAAGGTTCTTAAGATTAAAAAATATAAAATATATCGGTAAACGTGTTTAAAAAAAATTCTTCTTGATTTTTAAAACATGTTTACCGATACAATTTATAATAAAAATATTAGTAATCCCATTAAAGATTCTTACCAATGGAGATGGTATTAGGTTTGCTGGAAATTTTGAATTCGGTATCCAATATTTAAATCTATTTGTTTCGTGTCAAAAAATCTATTGAGCTGTTTAGAAAAGAAACACATGAAGACCGTGTTGCTGCTATTGGACTTGTGTTGCTCCGTCTGCTCTTGATGCTTATCCGGTAGACCGGTACTCGAATATTCCATTCCTTATTGCTACACTATTTTATGTTTAGTTAGATTCTTGCTCTGTTTTAGTTAGATTAATGCGTATAGGTAACTGATTCATCAATAATCATTATCTTCTTTGTAAGAGAAGTTTTGTTTTGTATCCTCAGTTCTCAATTTATGAAGTTCTAACCTCTGTATTATATATCTCAAGGAAGCTTATGAGGAATTCAAGCATTTCCTTCTTGCACTCATCTACGATAAAAATGACCAATCCTCTCCAGTAGCAAACGAGGTATTCCACGTTTCTGCAGTGTTCTCCCTTTTTTCTTAGGATGTTCTCTAATCTTGTGGACACAGGACGTCCTATGTTTTTTTTAACTGGTTCTATACATCATGCAGAATTTATATTTTGGATTGTAAGGAATGCACTTTTTGTTCTACAATTGGGCAGAGAAAAAAAGGTATGAAATGGCTGGAATGATGTCATCTGTTTTGAGAGCTTCTTTGCAAGCATATGATCCTGTATTTTTCAATGACACTACGATATCTGATAAGGTAAGACTATATTCGTTTCCAACTTTCAGGTGTACATACAGGCTCTTGCTCATGCGGTTGAGCTCACTAGATAGCATGAAATTTGCCAAAAGTGATATTTTCCAGGCATTCCAGGTTTCGTTCCTCCGTTCTACATTTTTTAAGCAGTTCTTAAAACTTTTTCTGCTTTATTCTAAATTCTCATCAATCCTCAACATCTCTACGCTGTTTAAATGGGATCTCTTACGAACACTTTAGTTTGTGTTTAAAAATGTATATTATTATTACGTACTTTCATTGTTGTGTAATTTGATTGTATCATTGACCGCTTTTCCAAAACAACCACGACAAAGACGCTCTCACTGTTCTTGCTTCACTTTTCTCTTTTGGTTTCGTCCTCACTGCCACCGGCAGCTTGCCTGGCACAACTTTTTCCCTTTTCTTCGGTTTTCTAGGGTTAAGGATTCTGATTTGTTCAAATTTGGAATTAGATGAAGCTGAACAAATTTTGATAGGGAGTACGAATTTGTCTATGTGAATCCAGAGAAGGGATCGAATAAAATTCTGGTTAAGTGCTTGTTGTACCAGATCCTGCCTATCTCGAGATAGAGTATGTCATGGTCTCTCTTAATCTTTGTTATGATCTCTCTTATTCCTTTATTTTCCATGACTGTTTTTTTTTTGTGCAATCTTTAAGGTACTGAAAGTTTTTGGTTTTGACACCGTAGGAGAAGCAGATGTTGCAGCACCCTAAATATTCTTGACCTATAGCAAATTGGTAATTTCATAATCTTTTCAAGCTTCAAAGAACAAACTCTTAAGGAAGTGCGTGTCCCCGAATCATTCGCATTCAGTTTCTTTTTCTTTTTTCTTTAATTGTCTTCTTGGTAAGTGATTTGTGTGCGTTGGTTATATGTTTTGATTGAAGAGCAGCCAGCATAAGAAAGCCCTGGAGTAGGACCCTTCTACTTTTGCATACGATGCAGTTTATGATGACATGAAGCAAAAGGCTGTTCCTCCATGAATGCAACATCTTTAAGAGCACAAGGTTATGTAATCACTTCTGGAAAACTTTAGAAAGCGTAGAATGGAATTTCAAGTTTCTATGCTGTACGAAAAGACTTGAAGCTTCTCCAAAAACTTGAATCAAAAATGTTGTTTCCATGTTTTTCTCTCAATCTGCTTTACGAATCTCTCTTAATTAGGGTTCCGAAAACTACATTCGTCTGCTACTTTCTTCCTTTTTGGGTTTTACCTTGCTTACTTTTTTCATACGTGGTTTATGAAAATTTCATGATCTCGTCTTAGTAAAAGTTGACTAGCTGACAATCATGGTTTCTGATACTGTTTGTTGTTTTTCTGTGCATAAAACCTTCAGACCTTATGAACTGTAGAGCAATTATTCAAAATTTTATTCTATCTTAGAGGCTATTGCCTATGGTGGTTAGGAGTAGAATCTAGAATATGTATTATAAACTTCGAGCTCATATACATCTACATAAGAGTACTTTATGTTTTACGCATTAATTATATCTGCTTGCAGGAACATCTCTAATTTTGTTTTCTCTCCGTGTCGTATTCGCAGATTGCATGAACCCTATTTAACCAAAGTTTTACTGCATTTGTCCTTGTCAATCGTTTGTGGTGAGCAGAGACCACCGGGATGCACTATGGAGACGAGACATCATACTTGATGAGAATTATGATCCAAGGACAATCTACCTTCTTCCTGATTTTTTCAAAGATTAAATGGAGGCTGGTTCATGATATTTGAGGAAGCTAATAAACTTTCACTGATTTTTTTTTTGGCGCTTTTCCACAGATGGCGCTTTTCCACAGATAATGGTGGGAGTTCAAATCAAGCATATGTACAAAAGTTATGTGCAAAGGTAATAAATACATTACCATCTTTACTGATAAACTGTCCAATATTAAATGTGCATCATTGCAATCTTATTGGCCTAAAGAATTGTCCAATTTCATAAGAGTTTTATGTTAGAAACAACATACGACTACTATTGTCATAACTTTAGAAGATGGAAGCAATTACGGTTCAACAGCCTCCATTACCATCTCTTTCATTCTCCATTTAGGAATGAATTCTTTTATTCCATTCATACGTTCTGACAATTCTACATTTCTGTATTTTTAATAGTGAAAAGTTTGAAAGACTGTCTTAGTTAACTGGATTTTTTGTCTCAACTGATTATTCGAATAAAATCTGGTTCGACAAAGTTTAGATTGTGGATTTCTAGGGTTTCATGGATATGATTATTCACCATGATTTCAATTTGAATCGATTGAAGTTTCTTATAAGCTTATACTTCCCTCATTGATAATGTTTGCGTTCTCTACTAGGTTTATGAAATCACACGGAAATAGAATCCTTTTTATTCACCCCTGAGTCCGTCAACCAGTGACAAGCTCTGTACTCAGACCTCCGACACCATCATCGATGCTTTTGCCTTCAACAGGATTAAAATGGTCATTATCTTTGGCAAAGTCACCTCCAAGAGGACCAAGACACTATGAGAAGATTGTCTGTTAACCATGTTGTCAAATCGGATTGGTCTCTCACTATGTTGGCCTTGAGAATTGTAATCTGATGAAACCCTGCCTTCCTCCTGATTTTGTGAAACATAAACAAGAAATTAGGTAAGAGCGTATGAACATCTGGTTCCACTGCATGGAATACGAACCAGCTGCTCTACTCTCTACGAATATTATGCAGGATCTTGTGAGTCGTCTTGCTTTCATCTTTCGGCGGCAATTATACACAGGTCAGGCTGCTCCAGATTCCTTACTCGAAACTTAGAACAATGTCTTCCAAAACGCTCCAAATCTGTTTAGCCAGCAAGCCTGGGAAATCAATCCCCCAGGGAACAGACAATTAATGCTAATCCATTAGTTGTAGCTCCAAGTTTTCCCTTAGTTGTCTCGAAGTTAGCTGCTGGGCATGAGTAGCTTGGGCAGTCTTAGTGAGTAGCTTGACTTGCTCATGTGGAGCTTTGGAAAGAGATTGTACATAGGATACTGTCAACAATTATAGTACGTAATAATAATATACAATTTTATCACAACCATGTTTGACATTTTCTTATTGATCACTTTGCTTCTACATTGGCTAAACTTGTTTTCAATAAATCATCAAAATTGGTTAACAATGTGATGATACAAAAAAAAATACAAGGCCCAAGAAAACAAATATATAAGGATATTAATTAAGAAAAAAATTACGATATAACAAATTTTAAAACTATAAACCAAAAGAAACTACTTTGGATTATTGATTACTTTATTAAGTAATGAAATGGTAATGATTGTGCATGCATTATAAAGACTCATTGATTGTTTATTATGGTGATGGTGAGCTGACAAGGAGTTTCCAGTTTGTCTTTGATCTGGTAGCCCTTTACTTTTCCAGTTTGCACATGTGAGAGATTTCAGGTTTGAAATAGTTATCTCATCTTACTTTATTAAATTCTTAGGCATAGTGATACACTTTCAGAAAACCTTATACGAAGCAATCAAAAGCAGAAAGATATGCTTACGTAGGATTACACCTCTATGCGATAAGGTTAGTAGTTTGATTACTCATCAAATTTTGAATGGCCGTTGAAGATTAAGGATGGTCCACAATGGTATAAAGGCTAATGACAGTTTGATGGAGAAAATACAAGAGCAAAAGCTTTGGTTCTTTAATGAAATAATATAAGTAGATTTGCCTAACGTTGTTACAAACAGATTACAAGTTTGCAAAGATACAAAAATAGACAGAGATGTCCTCAATATTCCTCAAGCAAAACAAGGTTGTCCTCTTTTTACAACGAAAGTGATGAGCTTAATTTTTTTGTTTATGTAGATGGTATATTGATGTGTATCAGAAAGATACTATTTTCTTCTTTTTTTCCACCTCCAAATGATTATAGATAATTGCACAACTAAACAAATCTAAATCCCAAAAGAGATTAGATAATAAGTTCTAATAGTGGATAGAACCAAAATTTGAAAAAAATTACAAACTAAAACCTAGTGTATATGATATAAGAACATCTACACTAATAGTCGTAAGATTCTAAAACACCAAAAGGGAGTCTAGAACATTATATTATATCTTGTGTGATGCATATGTGTTTATATGTTTAAGTAATTTTAATTTCTTTTGTACTTATTTCTTGTATGTATGTATATTCAAATTGCTTAGAATTGCGTAATAATAATTTTATGTATGTTATACTATAACCGGTTACTGTTTACCTGATTTAAACCTTTTTTAAAGCTTGAGTTTTGCATAGGTCTTTTTTTACTAGATAACTTTCCGCCCCATATGTAATGCAAATATTACAATTAATTCATATTTTAAACATTTTTTCTTTTTCGATAACAAAGAGGTTCAGAGTCTGTGGGCCCTTAATTCTTCTGGGGTAGAATCCAAACCATGTTAAATTAACTCTCTCTCGGAGAGCAGACCCCTCCCAACAGAAATCGAACTCGTGACCTCCTTAACCCACAAAGAATTACCACTAACTCAACTCCACGTTGGTATATTTTAAACATTAGTGTAAGCACAACAACCATAATACATCATCTGGTGAAAAGGGAAAGGGAGATTATGGGGAGGATCCAAGGTGAAGTCATAATCCACATCTCTGGCGGGGTGGTGGAACTGCAATTTAAGAATAATCTCATAGATATCTTTGAGAGGATTCTCCAAAAAATGAGGGGAATCCTTATATATACCTTGGATAACAAACCTGGTGATGAAATATAGGGTTATGTACGACATTTTTGTGGATTTATTCGAATGATGAAATGGATTTGAAGAGAGTGGGAAAGTAACCGATATTTTTTTAATCCTTGTCAATGTATTTGTCTTGAACGTCACAGAGATTGGATCCTTAGTATCCTCTTCTCCATGCTTCGTCCTTGGGCTTGGAGGCATATATATTTGCATGAAATCGCAGTTTCTAACAAAACTAGACAAAAATTTAGAAACGTAAGTCAGCATGAAAATAGAATCTGAGACAGATTATCAAGACGAATGAATACTGATCATGTGAAAAAGATTATAAGTATGATTGGTGATCATACAAAATGTACCTCTTAGAAGGATTTTTAGTTTTTGTTTTTGAAATTTTAAAGTTATTGCTCAACAAAAAAGAGTTATGTCTAACCAATGTCTAAGTAGACCTTCCCTTAGAATGATTACGATAAGAGAAGTCATTCATTGTGATGAAATGGACAAAAAAAAAATGGATCGGTGATTGCACAATGAGAAGAGGATTGGTTTTTGGGAGCTTTGTGAATAAACAAAGAAGAGAGAGTTTGAAGAATATGCAGATGAAATAATTTTTTGTTTAAAACAAACTGTATCAAATTAAATGGTCAGTAAGAGGTCCATCGTTTTATTAATATTGTGGGAGTAGGAGTTTGTGGAAAATATTTAGGCCTTCCAGAGGAATTCACAAAGGAAAAAATATAGACAAGAGAATTCGGGAAAAGAAAAAAAGGTGGAATAATACGTATTTATCTGAAGCTGGAAAGGAGGTCCTTCGCAAAAAGGTGGAATAATACGTATTTATCTGAAGCTGTGGAATGAGTCTACAAGCATTTCTTTCTCCGGAAGATGTGAACTTAGCAAAGAAAATGTATCTACCACAACGTCCATGTGAAGATAAGCTCATCTGGTATTACACAAAAGATGAAAATTATTCGGTCAAGTCTGGTTATTGGTTAAGTAATCACATCCCCGAAGAAGGTGCAACAATTATCAATCCACCGTCTGGTAATTCTCTTCTCAAAACAAGAATCTAGAAGACAATTACAGTGACACCAACGCTAAAACATTTATTTTGAAGAGTTCTTCTAGCAGCGCTAAGTACTGGTTCAAAACTAAATAGATGAGAAAATTCTATTGACCTTACTTGTCAGCGGTGTCATAACAGTATTGAGTCTATCAATCACATTCTTTTCAAATATCCTTACTCAGTATCTACTTGGCGACTTTCTAACCTTCTCATCCCTGGTTTCCAAAATCAAGATGCATCACTCGAAGATAATATTGAACTTTTGATAACTGCCTTCTCATCAGCTTTGACAACAGAGAAAAATATCTACCCTTTTGAATATGTTGGCACTTATGAAAATTTTGTAATGATTTCATATTCAATAAAGTCAATCGGGAGGCTGAACAAGTTATCGATAAAGCAAATAATGATGTAAGCGAGTGGATAAATGTGACTCATTGGTCAAAACCAATCCAAGAAACATCGGCATCTCCACATACTAAAGCGATACACCTCCACTTAAATGGCAAAAACCAATGGCTAATATGGTTAAGGTAAACTATGATGTTAGTTTTATTCATCATAGTGTACAAATTAGTGCAGGATGGGTAATCCGAGATGATCGAGGCTGATATTGTCTCTTGGGTAGTTCCAAACTCAGACAAGCCTTACCCATTGGAAGCTGAAGGAATGTCCCTTCTAGACTCCCTTCAAGCTGCTTGGTGTCGTGGATATCGACACAATTGAAATAGAAGTAGATTGTACAACACTTCTAAATCTTTTCTATCGACAGAAAGTCATCATAGTCATAAATAATTTGATGGATGAAATATGCGGTTAGACGGATCGATTTATTGAAATTAACTTTAAGGTGGTCAATCGAGGAAGCAATATAATTACAGATATGTTAGCTAAATTCGCACACAAACAACATGTTACTTATCAAGTATTTTATTATCTTCCCAAGATATTTAGGGAGATCTTTGTATAAGGATTATGTAAACAATTTCTAAGTAATAAAAATGATGTTAAAAAAGCTGAATTAATTAAATTAAAAATACATAAAAAAGTTGTAGGGTTAACACATGAGAAAAAATGTTTTTTCAGTATTTGTTTTGTTAAAGGGTTTTCCCTAAGAAAATACTTTTGGATTTTTTTGTTTACATTGGTCCAGACACAATAGCCGACTTAAAATAAACACAAACCAAATTAAAATCCTAAGGACTCAGTTTAGCACTAAACCAGATACATTGGGTCGGTACAAAACAGAGACTAAACCGAACCCTAGAAGCCAGAACAAGAGATCTACAGCCACAACCAAGATCAAAGCCGAACCTCCAAGCTAACAACATACTGGAAGAGTCACCACCAACCTTGATTTACCACCAGAGACACCTGAGAAATCAACCAAAGTGGGAGAAAGGCCTACCACGCCCAGATCAAAGCGACACATAGGCCGCCGTGAAGAAGCAAAAGGGACAGAGAAATGGATTAAAGAGCTATCAATCCAACCACCTCTCGGCCACTGTGAGTGGGAGGAGATCTGTACCATGCCTCACGGTGAAAAGACAGTGTCCTCCACCGGCAAACTCTCACCCAATCCGGCGCCATCCTTAAGCAACCGAGACCTTTGGGAAGACATCTGAAGGTTCAATAGCATATGCGCTCCTCCTCTATGCCTCACACCTCTTACCATTGACCTTCACTACTGCCATGTCGGTTGCTATGAAGACAATCAAGCCGAGAGCTACAACCAAGAAACCATCAACCTCACCGCATGGAGGACGCCACATCGGATCTTTTCCTCACCAGATTCGGTTTGACGGTGTAGTGACGCCATAATTTCACCGCTATTAGTGTATATCAGGCCTGATGCAGAAATGATGCAGAAATATGAAACAGAGTGATGAAGAAAACGTTACTTCTCAGAGACGCAACACACATTAATCAATTGTAACAACGTTAATCGTGACGTTAAAGAGTTTGTTTCTATAGTTAGAAGTCAGTTGTACAGTTAGAAGTTAGTTACTATAAACTTAAAGCTAATCAACAACTATATATAAACTCTTATAAGTTGACATGTGAAGTTAATGAGAAAAACAATATTTCTTCTAATTCTGTTATGGTATCAGAGCACTGAAACTTTCTCATTCATATATTTTCCCGAGAAAATTTTTCACTTGCGAGAAATCTCTTTGATCTTCTTTCACTTCAGCTTTTTGTGTTCATAATTTTCCATTTGTCAACATAATCATGGCAAAGAAGGGAACCAAGCTCAGAAATAGATCGATTTCTCGTGAACTTGATGAAGATTTTATGATCAATCATCATAATTCTGCTGCACATTCTGACAAATCACCAAACAATCATCATCATCATCCATCGATCAACCAATCATCATCACATAATTCATTTCTGCATTTCATCTCGATGAGCTCGAATCACATGCCTCCAGGTTCTGATTCAATTGATATTCATCACAATCCATTCTATTTACATTCTGGTGATCATCCTGGAATGTCGATTGTATCTGAAGTTCTTACTGGAGATAACTATAACTCATGGATCATCACTATGAGAACTAGTCTGGAAGCTAAAAACAAAATCAGCTTTGTTGATGGTTCTCTATCTAGACCTCTTAAATCTGATCCTCTTTATAAGATATGGAATCGATGCAACAACATGGTAAAAGCTTGGATTCTTAACGTTGTTTCGAAGCAAATTTATGCAAGCATATTATACTTCCAAGATGCAGTAGACATTTGGAATGATTTACAGAAGTGTTTTCATAAAAGTAACCTACCACAGATATATAATCTTGAACAGTAGATAAGTTCTTTACGCCAAGGAACGATGTCTCTCTCTGATTACTATACCAAAAAGGTTACTCTATGGGAACAACTTGCTTTTACTAAAAATTTGATGGAAAGTGGTGGTTGTCGTTGTTCTTAGGTTCTGAAACTTCTAGAAGATCATGAAACAACAAGAATCACTTTGTTTCTTATGGGACTCAACGATGAATTTGCCAACATTAAAGGTCAAATTTTGAATATGAAGCCTCGTCCTAATCTTTCTGACATGTATAACATGTTTGAGTCAGATGAATCTCAGAGACAAAGAACTATCAACAATCTAAATCCATCAGCTTTTCAGATGAAAACACAATTGAACCATTCATATCAACAACTTGGAGCACACAAATCTCGTCCCATCTATTCTCACTGTGGTTTAGCTGCCCACACAGTTGATAAATGCTATAAAGTTCATGGATACCCACCTGGATGGAAACCTAAACATCAGAGACAATCTCAGACTCAGAGATTCATACCTGCTTCAGCAAATCTTGCTCTAACTGATTATGTTTCTCAGACTGACATGGGAATTGCACACTTTCTAATGACCAGATTCAACATTTAGTATCTTATCTTAGCTTAAAATTTTAGCCTCAGACAATTCCATCAAATGCTATTATAACTGAGTCTCTTGCAGATGTTGCTGGTCCAAGTGCAAGTCCAACATTATGTCAGATCTCTGGTATCTTCTACCCTTCCATATTTTGTTCATTATCTAACGAGGATCATTCATACTACTATTCTCTTTCAGATAAAATGGTTAATATGAATACTTGGGTTATAGATACAGGCGCCACACATCATGTGACATATGACAAAACTTTGTTTAAACACATGATTCATGTTCATGATACTACGGTTAAATTATCAACAAGTTTAGATGTAACATAGATGGTTTGGGAACTATTGAACTTAATGACATGCTTACTCTTCATAATGTCCTGTATATTCTTCAATTCCAGTTCCATTTACTCAGTGTAAGTTCATTGACCAAACAAAACCGATGTGGATTCTGGTTTCATTCTTTTGGCTGTGAAATACAGGATCATACAAGGGAATCGATGATTGGGAGAGGTAAATTAATCAACAATCTATACTTTTTGGACTTACTCTTTCAACCATCTACACCTATGCCTACAGTTTCTCTCATCATCAAGAATGACATAACGATATGACATTGTCGTTTAGGCCATGCTTCAAGTCAAAAGATATGTTCACTTTCCGATGTTCTATCTTTGTCAAAGAATAAAACTCCAGACAACTTTCATTGTAAAGTCTGTCATTTCGCAAAAAAAAAAACGTTTGCCCTTTGTATCTCAAAATAACAGAACTAATAAAGCATTTGATTTGATCCACATTGACACTTGAGGTCCATTCTTTGTACCTTCTTACGATGGTTACAAATATTTCTTGACCATTATGGATGATCATTCAAGAGCAACATGGGTTTATCTACTAAGAAATAAGTCTGATGTTATTCATATTCTTCCCAGTAATGGTTGAAACACAGTTTAATGCCAAAGTTAAAGGACTTCGTTCTGATAATGCCTCTGAGTTCAACTTCACAAAATATTACAGTGGTAAAGGGATAATGGCATATTGTTCTTGCCCAGAGACCCCTCAACAAAACTCTGTCGTGGAAAAGAAACATCAACATTTTTTAAACGTAGCTTGTGCTATTATGTTTCAATCAAATATCTCACTCGAATATTGTAGTGATTGCATCATGACTGCAGCCTTTATAATAAATCGATTGCCAACTAAACAACTTAACAATCAGTCTCCATTTTAGATTTTGATGCAGAAAGCACCAGATTATCAAGCTATGAAAGTTTTTGGATGTTCAGCTTATGCTTCCACATCTACACATCAGAGACACAAGTTCGCAGCACGAACAAAAGCCTGTGTATTTTTGGGATATCCCACAGGCGTTAAAAGCTATAAACTTCTAGATCTTAAGACTAATCATGTTTTTGTTTCAAGACATGTAGTCTCCCATGAAGATTTATTTCCCTTAGCCAGTGAAGACAAGTCTATGGAAATGAAAGATCTTTTTTCTTTCGAGTCTACTGGAACTGCTGCTTCTGCTAAAAACAGATGAAGTTGATAAAGAGAATATTGTTTCAGATTTTACATAACCAGTTCTAGATAATGCAGTGGATCAAGATTCTACAACTATCACAGACTCACATAAAGAAAGTGAAGAAGATCTGCAGGAAGTTCAGAATTCATTTGAGAATTCGAGTGATACAAATTGCAAAGCAGTGATGCAGAGAATGTTAAAGATCTTGGAGATTCTAGCTAGAAGAAAGACATCACATCTATAATATCTCTATGACAAACAAGACCTCCGGCTTACTTACAAGATTATCATTGTTACCAAAAAATGCAGTTTGTAGACTCAATAAATCATTATATGGTTTAAAACAGGCTTCAAGACAATGGTACCTCAAGTTTGCAGACACATTACAACACCCTGGATTTCAGAAAAATCACTCTGATCATACACTTTTCACTAAAGTTACAGATTCGGTGTTGTTGATTGTTTTGGTTTATGTTGATGATATTGTAATCTCCAGCAATGATGATGCAACAGTAAATCAACTCAAAGCTCAATTACAGTCAACCTTCAAGCGCTTCGAAATTTAGGTCCACTTTGTTACTTTCTTGGACTTGAGATTGCACGTACTACTGTAAGTATTTCCATTTGCCAAAGAAAATATGCTCTACAATTATTAGATTCAAGAGGTTTATTAGCTTATAAACCATCTTCTATACCGATGGAACTGAATCCGAAACTATCAAAGTCTGATGAAGAGCTGATTGTTGAACCTGAAACTTACAGAAGCATCATTGGTAAACTCATATATTTGATCATAACAAGGCTTGACATCTGTTTTCCTGTTCATAAACTAGCACAATATACTGCATCTCCTCGAAAACCTCATTTTGAAGCAGTAACAAAGCTTTTGCGTTACATCAAAGGCACTGTAGGACAAGGCTTATTTTACTCATCATCTTCGGACTTCCAGTTGAAAGCTTTTGCTGATGCAGATTTTGGTGCTTGTCTGGATTCAAGAAGATCTGTCTCCGAATACTGTGTTTTTCTTGGTGATTCTCTTATATCCTAGAAATCTAAAAAACAAGATATTGTCTCTCGATCTTCAGTCGAATCTGAATATCGTAGTATGGCTCTAGGTGTACGTGAAGTGGTTTGGCTGAGAAGTTTAATGCAAGACTTACACATTCCAGTTAACTCCCCTACAACTCTCAAATGTGAAAACATGGTTGCAATACACATTGCACCAATCATATTTTCCATGAAAGGACTAAACATATTGAGAGAGATTATCATACAGTAAGAGATCGATTCACATACAACATTATCAAACCGCTTCATGTAAGATCTGATTGTCAAATTGCGGATATACTTACTAAACCTCTTACCCTGGTTAATTTCAAAATTTGGTAAGCAATCTTGGAGTTTCAAACATATTCACTCCAGCTTGAGGGGGACTATTAGTGTATATCAGGCCTGATGCAGAAATGATGCAGAACTATGAAACAGAGTGATGCAAAGATGATGCAGAGAATGTTACTTGCGGGAGATGCAACACACGTTAATCAATTGTAACAACATTAACCGTGACGTTAAAGAGTTTGTTTCTATAGTTAGAAATCAGTTGTACAGTTAGAAGTTAGTTACTATAAGCTTAAAGCTAATCAACAACTATATATAAACTCTTGTAAGTTGACATGTGAAGTTAATGAGAAAAACAACATTTCTTCTAATTCTGTTAACCGCCAAGATGCTGCATCCTCGCCGGAGTCGAGGCCCATTTCTCCCCGCATCGGGAGAAGCAAAAGAAAAGAAAGAAAAACGCAAACGAAACGGAAATCCTCTCTCGACCGACGCCAGAGAGGCAAAAGCGGTGGTGGCAATAAATCTAATGTTTGCGATAGGGAAGAGAGAGAAAAAAGGGAACGATTGGCCTTATTGTCCTCTGAAATAATCAACCTCTCGTTTATTGATTAAACAAAAAAACCGTTCGTTTATTTATTTTCAGAACCGTTAGTATTACATTTGGATTCAATTTAACAAAAACAAATACATTTCTCTAAAATATATTTTCCAAGTTTAAGTAATTTTCATATCCTCCTCTTTATAGGTCTGCCAATTTGTGAACCAATCCGCGGGTCCCACAAGTGGAAGTTTTTGACCACAGGACGGGTGCGGATTGTACGATTATGAGAAGCAGATTCGCGGATACCCGCAACTGTATGTCATTTTAGAGTTTTAGAGTAAGCATGTGTGTTGTTTTCGATTAAAAATGTGTGTTGTTTTGATTAAAAATGACCTAACCTGAGTCTATCATTTATCAATTCTCATTTCTCGAACATCAAAGAAAAACCTAATTTACTCCGCCTCTCTTCGCCTCCATCACTGTCTCACCGCCTCCAGTGTTGTCTCTTGTTCTCCGGCCTCGTCTCTCTGCCTCCAGCTCTATCTCCATTTGGTTTGTTACTATTTTCCAAATCGTGTTTCTTTGAAGCCTGAGCTTGATTTTCGTCTTTTTTGCTTGTTCTCTCTCTCTCTAGAATTTCGTATGAAAGATGCCATTAACCCATTCAACGAATAAGCTTCTCTTTACCCTTCCTACCACCATCTCAGGTTCGCTTCGATCTACACGATTCCCTTTGCTCTAGCTATTCATGAAATTTAGAAGTTTATGTAGATTGTTAGTAAATAGAAATGATAATAATTATTTAAACTCTTAATTCCATTAGTAATTTCAACTTTTAATACCGATGAAATGAAATGAAAAGGTCTCCTTTTTAATTGTTTCAGCTCGAGTCTTTGGTTTTGTGAATCTCGATTAATTGTTTGTGGGTTGTTCCATCGATATTGTTCATGCAATGTTTGGAACTGTGAACGATTCAACAATTGATTTCTATTTATTAGTTAAGTGGGAAGTTCACATATTACTATGGTTTATTGTTCCCGCTTTTTGTGCCTTGAAATCGATATGATCTCTGCTCTTCCATTTTGGTTAGCTAAATCGAATTATGAATTGTTTATCTCAAATAAGTTGTATTTGTTTGATAAAGTTGATTTCTTGATAGCTTATTGTTTGTTCTTAGCAAAAAGGGCTTTGTATGTCTTCTGAGTTTTGTCCGCTAGAAAGAAAACATCATCTTTTGTTTTTGTAGTGTTCTGTTTGGATGTCTTATGGATCATGGATTTGAATTATATCTCTGTTTATGATGACTTAATGCTCGAGTCTTGTTCTGTTGACTTAATGCTTTAATTAGATCTGGGCAAAAAAACCGTATCCGTGTACCCGACCAAAAAAGTCGTACCCGAACCCGTTTCATATCCGAGCAAATAATTCCATTGGATACTAAATCTCTAAATCCAAAAATCCGTACCCGAACCCGTTCCGAACCTGAAATCCAAAACGTAAATACCTTAATTTGAAATTTTTATGTGTAATATACACAAACCGATGCGAATCTGAACAAAAAAATCTAAAAAACCCAAAAAAAACTCAAAACCCAAAAAAAAACTCAAAACCCAAAAAAACCCAAAAAACCCAAAACCCGACCCGAACCCGACCTGACAAATCCAAAAACCCAAAAAAAACCCGAAAACCCGAATCCAAACCCAAACTAGATCAAAACCCAAAATTTCTGGGTTTCAACTCTGATACCTGAACTCGACTCAAACCCAAAATTTTTTACCCAAACCGAATCTGAACTTAGCAAATTATTCCATTGGGTATTAAATTCTTAAACTCGAAACCCGATAGGGTTTTACCCGAACCCGATCGGGTTACTCGAATGCCCACCCCTAGCTTTAATGTTGTTCTTGTTCTGTTGACTTAATGCTCTTAGTTTGTAGATCTTGTTCTGTTGAGTTTGTGAACATTGATGTAAGCATAATCTGCATATTCACTTGATTTTAGTGTTGTTCTCATTTTTGTATATCTCCTCTTTTTATATCATCAATATGCTTATATGTTTCTTTGTTTTCAAAAGATTCAGGAAATAGAATCTGAGGGGGAAGATCAAGCTGATGGTGGGTAGATGCCAAGTAATCTGAGTGCTACTAGCGAGGGATCAAGTTTACTAGCGAGCAAGAAGAAGAAAAAACTCTCATGTGTGGGATAATTTCAATGTCATCACTAAGGTCAGTGAAGGTGTCTCTGAACTGAGAGCTAAGTGCAACCACTGCATGAAAGACTATGCTTATGAGTCACATAAGCAAGGTACGTCTAACTATATCCGACATTCACAAGTGTGCAATAAGACACTTAGAGATGGTGATGTAGGTGCAATTCTGGTTAGTAGAGATGGAAAACTACAAGGTAGAAAGATAGATCATGATGTTCTATGCATTCCTATCACTACGGTAGCATCTAAATCCTCCTTTAGCATTAGATCATGGGTCTTAAATAAGTATAGAAGTTGTCTTTTCTCCCAAAATGTTCAAACCTTGATATGTGCTTGTAATTGGCTTCGAGGTTTTACACCATATGACAATGGTAAGTGCCTAAGTGGTAACATAGAATTCATGATATTTTAGTTATAATTTAATAGTTATAGTATTATTAATTTTAATGTTTTATTGGACAGAATCAGAAGTTGCTAAATCCCATAAAGAAGATGATAACTTGCCTCCTCCATTAGAGTCGTTTGCTTCAGCTTCATAGGTAATACTTACTACTTAGTTATTAAACTCAAGTTTGCTTCGTGTTTGCATTCAATTTTAGTTACTCTGATGTTTCTCGTTTATCCATGAAATAAGTCTGATTCACCGAGCTCCTTGTATGACATAGTTAACATGTTGATCTTTTCATTACCTCTTTCTAACTAATTTTATAGATGCTTACCATGATATTTTTAAAAGTGCGCGAAGCTGCAAATTACTCCAAAACAAGGGTTGACAACAGTTGATGCTGACAAACATGGATTATAAGAAGACAAGAGAATCTTTTTCACCACTTTGTATTTTTTTTTCTATTGTTAAGATCTTTATGTTTGTGTTTAACAGAAAATATCTGAAATACCATTTTTTCATTAAATGAAAAGTTTGTTCAATACTATATTTATACAAAAATATTGTAAACTATACAAACATATTGTATTCACACTAAGATATATAAATGAATGATATTAACATAATGAATACATTAATGAAATGCTATATTTGATAGCCTCCCTCAAGATGGCGTCAGGATGTTGATGAGACCCATCTTGGATATTAAACAATGGAAAAGAGTGGGATAGAGAGGTTTTGTAAAAGCATCCGCTAATTGGTTCTCTGTTCGAACATGAAGCAGAGTTAGTTCACCAGCTTCAACCTTCTCACGAATTGAATGATATTGTGACTCAATTTCTCTCGTGAAAACTGAATTTTTAGCAATGTGTAGTGCAGATGTGCTATCACAGTAAAGGACAGGACGTGAAGATGAATCAACACGAATATCCTTTAGCAATCGAGAAAGCCAAACAACTTCTTTAGTTGTGTCTGACATTGATCGATACTCGGATTTAGCAGATGATAAAGACACAACTTGTTGTTTCTTAGCTTTTCAGGAGACGAAAAATTGACCTATAAAGATGCAAGATCCTGAGACTGATCGTCTAGTATCCAAACAGTTTGACAGATCAGCATCATAGAAGGCTTTGATTTGAAAATCGTCATATGCTGGATAGAACAGTCCTTTACCAATTGAAACTTTCAAATACTGTAATACTTTGTGAGCTGCCTGTAAGTGAGAAGACTGAGGAGCTGCTGAATATTGACACAGTTTATTCACTGCGAAACAGATATCATGCCTTGTGATTATGAGATATATCAGTTTTCCCACTAGTCTTCTATATGATTCAGCATTAGGTAATAAATCACCAGTTATTGCGCTTAGTTTGATACTTGGATCCATTGGTATAGAAGATGGCTTTCATCCTAGTAATCCAGCATCAGATAACATTTCCAAAACATATTTATGTTGACACACCAAAATTCCTGAAGCATTTCTAGCAATCTCTAGGCCAAGAAAGTACTTAGGTGAACCTAGATCACGCAACTTGAAACAAGATTTTAGATTATCCACAAAGGAAAAACAGAAGCTTCATCAGTACTAGCGATAATGATATCATCCACATACACTAAAACCAGGATGAAGCGCTCAGGAGAAGAACAAATGAATAAAGTGTGACCACCGTGAATCTTCTCAAAACCAAGTTTGACAAGTGTGGTCGAGAATTTAAAAAACCATTGTCGTGAAGCTTGCTTCAATCCATAAATGGATTTCTTGAGGCGCAGAACAACATTAGATGGAAGAATAATGCTTTTTCTGTCAGCAAAACCAGGAGGTAAAGCCATGTATATTACCTCATCAAGGTTGACATTCAAGAAAACATTCGAAATATCTAATTGATGCAAAAACCACTTCTTTTTGGCAGCCACAGCAAAAACGGTTTTCACGGTGACCATCTTGGCTACAGGGGAAAAAGTATCAACAAATTCAATACCTTCTTGTTGAGTATATCCCTTAGCAGCTAATCTTGCTTTATATCTCTCCAAAGTACCATCTGGATGAAGCTTGAGTTTATAAACCCATTTACAACCAATTGTGGTTTTCCCTTCAGGTAAAGAGCAAATACTCCAAGTATCAAGCCCTTCCAAAGAACTATACTCCATATCCATAGCATCACACCATTCTTTGAACTTCTTAGCCTCAAAATAGGAATGTGGTTCAGAGATATGAAGTATTGAATTAATAAAAAAAAGATGAGATGGATTGAGTTTGTCATAAGATAGAAAATCGGTGAGAAGATAACAAGAATGAACTGAATGATATAGATAGTCCTACAAATAAGCGGGTTTTGTACAAAGACGATGAGATGTAGTAGCCAAAGGCAAACTATCATCAGACGATAAAGTAACCACATACAATGATTCATTAGAAGATGATGTCATAGAATGTGAACTATCATTAGTTATTGCAGAACTAGGAAAGAAAGCTTTTACTAAATTAGAAAGAGAAGAATTAGTAAAAGGAAAAATAGTTTCATGAAAGATGACATGCCTAGAAATGGAAATGCTATGATTTTCAAGATCAAGCAAATTATAACCTTTAAAGCCAGCAGGATAACCCAAAAATACACAAGCCTTAGCTCGTGGATCAAACTTTGTCCGAGACTGAACATAAGTGCTCTTATAGCAAAGGCAGCCAAAGGTTCTTAAAGAATGATAATCAGGTGCATTAGATGTAAGGATTTCAAATGGTGCTTATTGTTTAGAAGATGAGATGGTAAACGATTTATCAAAAAGACTGTTGTAAGAACACAGTCTCCCCAATAAGAAAGAGGTATGTTAGATTAAAAAAGCAAAGCTCTAGCCATATTAAGAATATGCTCGTGTTTTCGTTCAACAATAGAGTTTTGTTGAGGAGTTTCAGGACAAGAGTGAAAGGAAAGAATACCTTTGTTTTTGTAAAGATTTGCAAAAGATAATTCAAGAGCATTGTCATACCTAACAGACTTGATTCTTCTTTTATATTGGTTTTCTATCAATGTGATAAACTCAGGAAATATAGTAAGAACATCAGACTTTGATCTAAGCAGATAAACCCAGGTTGCACGACTATGATCATCTACTATGGTAAAAAAATATTTATAACCATCATGTGTCATAACAGAGAAAGGACCCCAAACATCAATGTGAATCAAATCAAAAGGTTCACTACTGATTTTATTATCAAAAGGAAAAGACAATCGTTTTTGTTTTGCTTGAGGACAAACATTACAATGAAATGGTTGTTTAGTTTTAAGTTTCTTAATTGACAACATGTCAGAGAGTGAAACAATCTTAGACATAGATGGATGACCTAAGCGAGCATGCCAAGTTGTAGCATCAACAACATTAGAGCAAACAATCTGATTTTCTTTAAAAGAGATAGCATGAAGTAAGGAACCTGAATCCAAGACATATAGGTTTGAGACTCGTTTAGCTTTGCCAATCAAATTCCCAAGTAAGATCTTGTATGATGTAACCAATAGATGTAAAGCTAACCATGCTATTGACATCTATAGTTAAAGAGCTCACACTTAATAAATGAAAACGAAAACAAGGAACATACAACACATTTTTCAGAATAATCTTTTCACTAAATGCAATTGGAATTACCAATTGGTAAAGTAACGAAAGTATTAAAAATGGTTTTGAGAAAAGTGAAAAGAGATCGATCATGACACACATGATGTGTAGCACCTGAATCTATCACCCATGAGTCTTTTGAAACTAAAGCATTTCCAGAGGAGAAAACAGAAGGCATACCGATGACAGAGAATGAATAAAGAGGAAGAAAAGTACCAGAAACTTTAGAAGTGGATGGTACAGCTGAAGAAGTGGCAAGAAGTCCATCTTGATGTGATGGTGTACTTTGATTATGAAGTTGAGAGCTAAAAAAGAAAGCAATCACCTGTTGCATTTGCTCCTTAGAAAGAGATTGACTTATCTGATTGTTGGATACATTTGATGAAGCACAAACATCTTGAGCATTGTGATTCATTGAAGAAGAAACCAAAGAACTCCCAGAAGTTTGTTTATGACATGTATCAGGTTGAGACAGACTCTAAATCATATTGGTAGAAGCAACAGACATTTTGGAATCATGAGTTTTATAGTGAGTTTTCCCCTTTGATGCCATTCCAGGAGGGTAACCGTGGACTTTGTAGCACTTATCAATTGTGTGTCCAATTCTACCACAGTGAGAACAGATTGGCTTGGACTTCTGAGTTCCATAATACTGTTTAGATGAAACTTGAAAAGTTGTTGGTTCGACAATTGGAGAAGTAGAAATCCTTGTTGTTCTATGTGAATCTTCCTGATCCAAAATGTTATAAACCTCAAATAATGTAGGGAGACTTTTCTTCATTAGTATCTGGCTTCGAATATGATCATAACTATCATTCAATCTCATAAGAAAGTCAATCACTATATTAGTCTCTCTCTCAGCCAATAATCCTTCAATAGTACAAGTTATGACTTGGAGACTAGAGAGCTCCTCCCAATAGGTTTGCGATTGAGTATGATAAGATGAAAAATCCATATTCCATTGGCGAAGAGTATGAAGTTGGTGTCGTAATTTATATAACCTTGGTAAGTTGGATTTATGAAACCGTGTATACAAATTATTCCATATGTCAGATGCATTCTTGAAATAAAGTACACTGCTATAAATTTTCTTTGATACAATGTTAAGTATCCAAGACTTTACCATGTTATTGCATCGACACCAAATCTTATAATAAGCATCATCTTCTGCCGGTTTCATCACAGATCCATCAATAATTCCCATTTTGTTCTTAGTTTCTAAGCTCATAGTCATAGCAATTATCCATGTACTATAATTTGTACCATCTAAATGCTCAGAAACTAAAGCTAAACTAGAATAGTCTGATCCAAGCAAATGATACGGGTTATGAAGATTATCGGGAGAATCTGATACCTCAAATGGACGATGAGTGAATTTGATCGGTTGAGCATCATGAATTTTAGAAGCAGAAGCTTTGACAAGTTTCAGAGACTCTTCAGCAGCTGATTCCAAAGATTCAGCTCTGAATTTTGAATTGCATTTACGTTTTCCCATTGATATACAATCAAAGCTCAAATTCGAAGATTGAATTGATCAAGTATGGAAGAAAATGTCAGAAATTGAAGATCGCGATGTTGAATCGAAGAAAATGGCAAAGTGGAAGGTGATTTTTGAAGAAATAAGCCGATTGCTCAGTGAAAGAAGATGGAATCAGATCAAAATCAACGAAGATTAAGAACGACGAAGGTTTAGAAGATCCAAGTGAATCGGACGAAATCGGAGAAGAACAAAAAAAAACGAAAAAGAACGAAGAAGAAACTGAGCTTAGCTCAGTAGCTCTGATACCATAACAGAAAATATCTGAAGTACCATTTTCTTCACCAAAATGAAAAGTTTGTTACAATGGTGTATTTATACTAAAATACTGCAAACTATACAAACATACTGTATTCACACTAAGCAGAATTTAATTGATTTAATTTTCTGTTAAATTTTGAACCCAGAAAATCTCTTCGAAACAACCTTTGTTATACAGATGACAAAGAGGAGAATTCACCTCTGTAATTGATTCGCCTGCGGTGGAGAGAATTCAGTTTTCCGGAGAAGCGTTCGATTGCTGAAGAAGATCGGCACGGTTGACAAAGAGGAAAATCTCTTCTAGTGACCTCTATAACTCACTCACCGGCGGTGGTGAGAGTTCAAACTCAATTCCGATGTTCTGAGAAATTCAAATTACCGGAGAACCGTTCTATAAAGATGCCGAACTCCACGACGGAGGAATCCATCGCCGTTCCACTACTTCCCTCCCTCCGCCGAGCTACAAACTCTACTTCTCAAGTCGCAATCGTCGGTTCAAACGTCTGTCCAATCGAAAGCCTCGATTACGAGTAAGATCAAACTCCTAATTGTTACTTCAATTCTCTTCTTCTTCATAGCCTAAATTTTTGTTTGTTTACTCTGATTTTAGAATCACCGAGAATGATTTCTTCAAACAAGATTGGAGAGCTCGTAGTAAGATAGAGATTTTCCAATACGTGTTCATGAAATGGCTGTTACGTTTCTTCATCGGAATTATCGTTAGTCTCATCGGTTTCGCTAATAATCTCGCCGGTGTTAAGTTCGTTGTTACTTCTAACATGATGTTAGCTGGAAGGTGACTTTTGCTCTTTCCAAACTTTCTCGCTTGTTAATGATTTGGCTTTGAATTGAGAGTTAGAAATTGTTTCATAGGTTTGGTATGGGCTTTGTTGTGTTCTCTGTAACCAATCTGGTTCTTACTCTTTTTGCGTCGGTGATTACTGCTTCTGTTGCTCCTGCTGCGGCTGGTTCCGGTATACCGGAAGTGAAGGCTTGTTTGAATGGTGTTGATGCTCCTGAGATATTCTCACTTCGCACTTTGATCGTTAAGGTAAGGATTTTATGAAAATTGCGCAAGTGTTACGTTAGAAATTTTGTTTTTGATCTCTATTTGGTTGGGATACAGATTATTGGGAACATATCTGGAGTGTCGGCGTCTCTTCTTATAGGTAAGGCAGGGCCTATGGTGCATACTGGTGCTTGTGTTGCATCTATACTTGGTCAAGGTGGCTCCTAAAGATATGGACTGAACTGGAGATGGCTTAGGTTTTTTAAAAATGATAGAGACCGAAGAGATCTTGTAACTTGTGGTTCAGCTGCTGGTATTGCTGCCTCGTTTCGTGCTCCTGTCGGTGGTGTCTTGTTCGCCCTTGAGGAGATGTCATCTTGGTATGTCAAGTTATCTTAAGCTCAATGGACTTCTTAAATTCCTCTTTGTTCGTCTTTTGGTCACTATATATGTTCTTCAAACCGTCATTTTTTGAATGATTCATCAAGTTATGATGAGGGTTATTTTGTTGTAGGTGGAGGAGTGCACTATTATGGAGAATTTTCTTTTCAACAGCTGTTGTGGCAATTGTACTCAGGGCTCTAATCGATGTGTGTTTAAGTGGAAAGTGCGGTTTATTTGGTAAAGGAGGCTTAATAATGTTTGATGTCTATTCAGAAAATGCGTCATATCATTTAGGAGATGTACTTCCTGTTCTTCTCCTTGGAGTTGTCGGCGGTATTTTGGGAAGTTTTTACAACTTTCTGCTGGATAAGGTTCTGCGAGCTTACAACTTCATATATGAGTAAGCTAAGCTATCTTTTGAATATATTTATTATAGAGACACATACCCACAAACATGTATACACATAAGTAAATACAAATCTTGATCTTCAACATTATTTTCTGTCCAGGAAAGGTGTTGCTTGGAAAATTCTTCTCGCTTGCGCAATTTCAATTTTCACGTCCTGCCTTCTTTTTGGATTACCGCTTCTTGCATCGTGCCAACCTTGTCCTGCCGGTGCCTTGGAGGAGTGCCCTACAATTGGCCGGTCTGGAAATTTTAAGAAATACCAATGCCCCACTGGTCACTACAATGATCTAGCTAGCCTCATTTTCAACACAAATGATGATGCTATCAAAAACCTTTTCAGCAAAAACACTGACTTCGAGTTTCATTATTTTTCGATTCTCGTATTTTTTGTCACCTGCTTCTTCCTCAGTATCTTTAGCTATGGCATTGTTGCTCCGGCAGGGCTCTTTGTACCTGTTATCTTAACAGGAGCATCGTATGGACCGTAGGAATGCTGCTTGGCTCGAATTCAAATCTTAATCATGGTCTATTTGCTGTGCTTGGTGCTGCGTCTTTTCTTGGCGGATCAATGAGGATGACAGTTTCCACATGTGTTATCCTCCTTGAGCTGACTAATAATCTGCTGCTGCTACCTATGATGATGCTAGTCCTTCTGATTTCAAAAACCGTTGCTGATGCTTTCAATGCGAACATCTATAACCTCATCATGAAATTAAAAGGGTTTCCTTACCTCTATAGCCATACGGAGCCTTACATGAGGCAGCTTCTAGTTGGTGATGTAGTCACAGGCCCACTTCAATTCTTCAATGGAATTGAGATAGTCGGAACTATTGTACACGTCCTCAAAACCACCAACCACAATGGCTTCCCGGTGGTTGATGGACCACCACTTGCTGCAGCTCCTATTCTATACGGTCTAATCCTCCTTGTTCATATTCTGACTTTGCTAAAGAAACGAGTGTTCTTGTCTAGTCCAGTGGCTTTTTTAACCCCAATACACTTGCTGAATTCAAAGCAGATGAGTTTGCTAAAAAGGGTTCTGGGAGAGGTGATAAAATAGAAGATGTGGAATTAAACGAGGAAGAATTGAATATGTATTTGGATTTACATCCATTCTCTAATGCCTCGCCTTATGCTGTTGTGGAGACGATGTCACTTGCAAAAGCTCTTATACTCTTCCGTGAGGTTGGCATAAGGCACTTACTGGTCATACCAAAAACCTCCAATGTAAGTGATTTTGATTTCACCTTTTCCATGGCTGTTATCATCACCTAATTAGATTCTGATAAGTACTAGAACATGAGATGATACATTATGGGAGGGAGAACAGATTAGGTCTTTTGAATTTTGATCATTGGTTTGTCTAGGGTCTTTCTACAACAAAACTTAAACCGTCTCATGGTTCTCTTGTATCGCATAGCTCTTGGTTTAGCGGGTTATTAAATTCCTAAATTTGTTGACTATATAGCAAATGCATGTATTTGCAGAGACCTCCAGTGGTAGGTATATTGACACGGCATGACTTCATGCCGGAACATATACTAATCCTGCATCCGTCCCGGTCTCGGAGCAGGTGGAAAAGGCTTCGGATTCGGCTGCCTTTCTTCTCTTGAAAACTATTCAGCTGCCTGCCAAGTTTCAGGTATGGCAGCTCTGTATTATTATTGAGTACAAAGCGAATTTTTGAACTCTATGTTGAGCTCTAATATTTGCAAATGTTTTGTTTTGTATATGAATTGACTTTTTTTTTGGCGTTGGATACAAAGTAATAGAGATTAATAAATGGTTTGTTTTCTGAAAAAGCGACACATCTTCTTAATTATCTTTTTCATCTTTTGATCCATTAATTTCAATACTCTTTCATCTTTGGATCCATTATTTGTTAAAACATAAAATAATGTTGCTAGACAAAAGCAATAGGTGTGTGCATCGTTTCTTACAAATCTTCTATCTCGACAATATAAATCCCAAAGAAGTAAACATTACTATATTAGGTCGGAGGATCTTAGATAAAATTTCTGTTACTACATTACTACATTACTATATTCATTTCTGTTAGAATATTGGTTTGGTTTAAGTTAGAAGCAGGACCCTAAGTTTTGACGATTTTATGCCCCTCGAAACTGTTTTTTTTTTCTCAATAAACATCCAATTTATCTTCTAAAAATTAAAATGGACCCGACAATACTTGTGTGTTTCATTTGACGTTTATTCTTTCTAGATCGAAAAAGATACAAAGTAGATGCACGTGAACCTCATGATGATATATCCATAATTGACTTGTTTTTTATTAGAGTCGTGCTTCAGTGCATTTGCTTTCAAAGTCAGAATAAATATATTTTTTAACCTTCTCTTTAAAAGGAGAAGTTTATGCCTTCGCGAATCTCATAAATCACATCATTGATCATTTTGAACTAAAAGAAAACTTTTTTTGGTGGCATAGTCATATTATATATAATACCTTCGTTCTCAATAGTTACAGGCAAGTCTATAAAACATAGAAAGGTAGGATACTCGTGACGTGTACGCGTATATGATCAAGTTACTCGATCTATTAACATGAAAATATACAGTAAGTACAAGGTTGAACCACTTAAGACCAAAGTAATCACAAAATAGGCTGTTTAAACGTTGAAATCAGCGTAGACAGAACTAATTTGGTTGTTATTTTCGTTTATCAATCACTAAACATAGAGATAATACTAAATAACAATAAGGTAGAGCAAACATTTCTGAAAGGAAAGATTAAACAATATGATTATTATGAAGGGTGTTAAGAAAAGTTTTCCGTGATTTAGGAACAAACAGAAATAATTAATCAAGGGCTACCGATTAAAAATGGTTCTAGACTGTGAGTCACTAGATTAGACTAATCATCCTCTCGCAAGACATTGGTTGATCAGAAGCAAAATTAGAAACATAAACGAATGTACTTAAGTGATCCTTTTCTCACACTGGAGTTAGATTGGAACTAACGTTCCAAACTACACTAGATTCTACCAAGTCAACTGAGTTCATAGTTTGTCAAAAGTTTCAAACCTTGCAAGGTTGAAGAGATTATTTGAGTTGCTTTATCTTTTTTGTACACCTGTTTCTAATAAGCATATAGAATTTATTAAACATTTTACCAACAAAAAAAACATCTAGAATTGACCAAAAATATAAGAAATCAAATCCGAACTAGGTGTGGGCATGTCCCATATCCAACAAGCTAAAAATGAAATATTGGTCGAAGAAATTTCTCTCAAAGGACGGAAAGAAAATATTGATAAAATCTCAAACACAATCCTTTCTTATATATGTAATGACGTGTTATCAATTACCAAAAGGTATATGTTTAAAGCTGAGTAGCAATTGCGAATTTCTGATAGAGTCAAAAGTCAGAACGCAGGGGCATTTATTGGATCGCATGGGATCAACTCTGTCTACCACTTACGGAAGGAAAACTTTAAAACTCTAGAAGAGTTCAGTTTGGCATTACTCGCAAAACGACTATGTCGGTTGCTACAGTTCCCCAATTCTCCCTTAGTCGTGTTCTGAAAGGGAGATACTATAGATATTGTAACCCTTTAGAAGTACAAGGATCTAATCAACCCTCGTATAGATAAAGGAGTATGCTAGCATCCAAATCTCTACTTAGGTCCGGAATCTGTAAAATTATTAGCTCGGGATTCAAAACATGCATATGTATGGAACCATGGATACCAGATGTCTTGGGTCGTCTCCCAAAGGGCTTAAATAGTGAAAGAGATCCATTAGTATATATTAATACGCTGATTGACTTTAATATAATAATATGAAAAGTGAACTGTCACCGGGAGCTCTCCCCCCTCGGAAAAATTACCCTAATAATAGGGATTATGCCAAGTTACAATTTATCGAGCGATGGGTATAATTGAACTCTAACAAAGTCTAAAATTACACCATCAGATCTGGTTATTAGGCCATGAGAGTTCTCTCTTGCCCTGCTTGCGACTATCCTATTTAGAGACCTACAGTCACGTCACAAAAGGAGTAAGCATGGAAATTTAAAAATAAACGAAAGTTAAAGTTTTTCCATGTGGCAATGCATAACATGTTGCCTAGCTTCGTGTAAGCGCATTTTTATCGACACATAGGTCAGGATAAGGGATGTCCACGTTGATGTGCAGAAGAAGAAAATATTAACCATTTGATATTCGAATGTCCCCAACCCCCTTGCTAGACAAGTATGGGCTATTTCGAACATTCTTTCATCCCTTGTTATCTTCTCTTTACCGTCTTTGTATTGCAATATGGGTTATTTTTTGGAGAGGGAAGGATCACAAAGCAAATGAAGAGAATATGCAAATTTTTCTGTGGATTATGTGGTATATATGGAAAGCAAGGAATCATAAAATCTTTGAGAATTGCACCAAACGCCCCCAAGATACCTTTGGTATCGTCATTCAAGAAGAATAAGGTTGGAGGAGAGAAACTACGAGGGAATATACATCGGAAGAGATATATAGTCAAAATACAGTGAACATTGTCCTGCAAGTTATCCAAATTTTTTATAGTGATGGATCAGGGGATGCATCATACTCTAGGAAAGGACTAGTATGGATAATTGCTATTGGAGACAAGATATTGCAGCCAGGATTAAGAGGATCGCGTCGGTGCCTATCCCCTTACACACCAAAATGGAGGCCTTAATATGGGCAGTGAAAAGCTTGATGGTTATATCTATGACTAACGTCCTTTTTGCTACAGACTGCATTGACCTTATTACTATGACGTCTAATCCCAAAGATTGGCCAACATTTGCATCGTAGCTTAGAGATTTTTCACATTATAGAAATGCATTTGGACCATTTAAGATTATATTTATTCAGCGTAGTATAATTTTTTATGCTGATCATTTTGCAAAATGTGTAAGAGCACGTGGTTTCTGTTTTTTGTGTAAGTAAATTGATTCTCTTTAGAGGAAAATCATTAACCGAAAACTTAATAAACAAGAGGATATTGTTGACAAAAAAACACCACCTTTTGTTTCCTATACTTTAGTAAAAACCTCGAACATTCCAAAAAATCTCAAGACATCAAAATGCTTATTAGAACGATAGAGGATTCATTGATTTTTCCTACCTAACACTAATATACAATGAATGATCAATTTTTCTTTAATTTTACTCGTGGGAAATAAAAGATATTCACGTGAATGGTGAATCCTTTATTGGTTCCCACCTTTTTCTTTTCTCTTTTTTTTGTCATCTGAGAATATATCACCAATGAAATGAAAGTAACTTACAATCATCATCAGTTTAACCAAAACAATACAGGGAAAAGTGAATACAAAAATCCCACCTCTCACCTGAAGACTACTTTTAGTTACAACAAACTCTAGCCATGAGCAGAGGCAAAAGAGCTCTCATCTTCAAATACTCTAGCCAACCAACAAGGAAAAGAAGAGGCCACATATGAATGAATACGAGAATCATATGTGACGCTTTGAGCAATGAGAGCTGCTCCTCTGATGGCTATAGACTTAACTAGTTCCATCCTCGAATGGGAAAATCTTCCCAACTTAATAGCGCATACAACAATATGATAACAAAAAAGATGGCCAAGCATCTAGAGTATTACCATCATTATCTAAATCAGCACAATCACACTCAAAGATAACTTTATCCAATTTGTGCTGAGACATGCTTTCCATCGCCCACAACAAGACCTTCAGATTAACCTCCTCTTTGTTATGCGAATTAAAAGAGGGAGGCTCGACTATGTAAGCTAACCAGACCTTGATGATCTCCAATAACCAAGCACCACCACCTAGGTTCTTGTCTTTGACCATGGAGAACTAATATTACATTTCACCCAGCCCAAAGGCAGCAGTTCCATATGGTGATTTTCTTTCCTAGCACAAAATCGACAATCATCTCATCTTGAAACTGCACCAACTGTGCCATGAGCCAGTTATCTTGATCCACTCTAATCTTACTATTAGAGGATAAAATATCAAATCTGATACCTTCAAAAAGAATTTGTTCCGCCCTTTCCATAATCTCCAAAGTATCCAAGGATAACTTCTGATTTCTATCAGCACAACCACATATTTGGCCAAAGAGAACAAATAATGAAAGTTCAAGAAAATTATTTGTCTAGCCAAGGAACAATTCCGGACATAACCCATATTTTGTCTAGCCAAGGAACAATTAGACAACACATGGTTAACAGATTCATTACCAATGCCACAAAGCTGACATGTAGAATCAACACCCATTCCTCTAGATTCCAGGGATTCTCCAACCGCCAGTGCACCACTCATAGCTCTCAATAAAAAGCCATTGATTTTTTAGGAAGTGAGAACCGACCAAATCTTCTATTTCATCCCATTGAGTGATTGTTGAGTTCAACCTCTTGTATCATCACTAAATTGTCTTTTCGATTAACCAATTTGTATCTAGAGCTGAGCGAGTACATTCCACTCTTTTGGGTTTTCAAATCAAATAATCATCTTTGGATACCACTGGTCTTTGTTTGACAATGCTTTGAATGTCACTGGGATAAAATAACTCTTCAGTTTATTTAAGTGTCATCCTATGTTGTTGACATTAATGAGCTTGTCCCCTGTCATCAAAATATCAAATTTCAAATTTTTCATAAAAGGACGCCTACTCCCATTATCCTTAATCCACTCATTATACCAAACTATGATTCACTTCTCATTGCCCACTCTTTTCTCCAAACCTTTGACAAGGAGTTCTCTACCAAAAATAATACTTCCCAAGAGAAAGATGGTGTCGGGCCAATTTCAGCGTTCAAAAATTCACCAACTTCAAATACCCGCTTTGAAGTAGTCTAGCTAACAAGCAACACAGTTTCTGCAATATCCTCCATGCTTGTTTTGCCAATAAGGCTTGGTTAAATACTTGTATGTCACGAAAGCCTAAGTCTCCCAAATAGTTAGACAAACATAGCTTTTCCCAGCTCACCCAATGGATCTTCCTCTTATGCTCAACCGTATTCTACCAAAAATCTGCTATTGCATTAGTGAGATTATCGCAAGAGGTTTTCGTGAGTTTAAAAAAGGACGTTGCAAGAGGCCTTGAACATAGATTATTTGCCTCCTAGAGAAAGGGATCTCGTAAACCAACCATTCATCCTAGACTTTAGTCTTTCCTTGATATAGTCCAAAAGCTGAATTTTTGAGCCACTGAAACATTCGAGGAGACCTAAATATGTACATGGTCCTCCTTCACTAGATATACCCATAAGATATTTAATCTAAGTTGATTTGTTGACTTGTAGCATCTCCGTAGATCTTTAAAATCCCTTTTAAGATATCACACTACTCAATAAAAGTCCTACATAGGAACATGCTGTCATCTGTGAACAACAGGTGGTATATCGTGGACCTGAGTTTACAAACTGAATCCCATTGATTATTCCTTGTCTCTCCGCTCTATTCATTAAGTGGATGAGACCTTCCATACATAAAACAAAGAAAAAGGAGGGGGGGGGGAGAGAGGATCTCCTTGTATCAATCCCCTGCTTAGATGGATCAAACCAAAGGGCTGGTCATTAATGAGAACTATATATGTAATTGAGGTCACACAAAACATCATCCATTTCACCCAAAAGTGATGAAACCCAATCGCCATCAATAAAGCTTCCAAAACGGTCACTCAACCCCGTCATACGCTTTGGACATATAAGATTTGATTACTATAAACTCCTTTGAAATATCTGGATGAGTTCTCAGACCATGCATCACTTCATGAGCAATTAAGATATTATCTGATGTCAACCTCTTAGCTACAAATAAAGATTGGTTACTGAAAACAATATGAGATAACAATGGCTTTAACCTTTTCACCAAAATCTTGGAAATCATTTTGTACAAGTCTATACAAAGGCTTATCGGTCTGAGGTCTGCCATTGTGTGATCTTTTTTTCTTAGGCAACAAACACAAGTGAGAGAAGTTCCATTCACGCGGGAAAAAACCGTTTGAGAAAAAGCGAAGTATTTTAGAACATACTTGATATCCCAATATATGCTAGAACTTTTGAAAAACAGTCCAGTAAACCCATACTGGAAAAGAGGAGTCTTTTGTAGTGGTTTCCACTCCATATGAGAAATCAAAAATAGGTGAAATTCTTTTACTTTCTATGGAGGCACAGTTTATTTCACAAGAGAGTGTGACATTGGTGTTCAAAGATGATATGATTCAGTCTCCAAGTTCAACACCAGCTCCAAATCCAGAGACCTGACTCAGTCTTTTCTTGGTGATATGATTGTCCAACTAAAGTATAAATAGAAATTTAAGCTTACCGTCACTTTTGGAGGAGTGTTGTTTGGTCACTGTGGTGAAGCACAATTTACAGAAAAGGACACAAGTTTTCATGGAAAAAAATTGTAAGTTGGTTTTGAGGATACAAGACATAAGTTTTACACATGAGTTACAAGTTGTTGCAGGCAGAGTTAATGATTACGTGGAGTTTTTTGCCGAGGTGAAAACACTTCAAAGTCTGCCGTTTATGAAACATGATAACTCATCTCAGTTTTTGTGGTATTTGGGAGTATTTTTGGTAATTCTTTTTCATATGAGGAGGGATTCAAGTGGCAAGATACAACTGCTTTGTGATGTTGTTAAGTTCCAAGTATGGCACAAATGGAGATCTAAGCAATCACAAACAGTTTCAGACTTGGAGTTATGTTGGGACAATATTGTTGCAATCACCATGAGTGATACAAATTGTGACAGGATATTCAAGGCGAGGGAGCATGTGTATATGATTCAATTTGCACTCAAATCCACGGGGAAACAACAACTTCATTAGTTCTTGTGTTCAAACTAAATCACGTGTGCAGGGGACCAATTTAAGCATGTGCGGTTGAGGCAAAAAACACATATGTCAAGGCTACTTTGCAAAGTGTGGATGAAACAAAATTTACAAGACTTGCAGCAGTTAACGCTTGGTGATGTGAAATTCCTAATACAACACAAGGGAGATTTCAGCTTTTACATCCAGTTTTAGAGTTAGAGTTAAGTTTGGAGAGTGTTGTAGGTGTGGCTTTTTCAACAACGAACTGGAAATTCGTTTTTGAACACATGGTTTCTGAGTCTTTTATCTTGAAACTACCCGGCGTTAAGGCTGCAAATGATAAGGCGAGTTTTGTGTAGAGTCAAAATCTAGGCAGCTATGTGTTTGGTAAGACAACCGGTAAAGGCAAGAAGAGTGAGTTCCTCAGAAACATTGATGTTTTATACATTCCTATGAACTTGTCGAATAAGCATTGGGTTGGAGTAGCGATAAATTTGTCACTCCGGCATATCGGATACTTGACCCTTATATAGAGTGCACGGAGGTCGAAGACGTTAAAGAGGTCATGGCTTCACTTGTAAAATATTTCCATGGCTTTTGAAGGCTTTCCTCCCGGCCCTAAAGGATGTTTATTTTCCCATGACCATGTACACTTGGTCTCGTACTGAAGGTATATATCAAAACTTAAGAACTAGCGACTACGGTCCTGTTGCGTTGAAGTTTCTTCAGATGCACACAACCTTTATAGGTATTGACGAGATGGTGGAGATTGATATGAAGCTGTAGACCGTTACAGAGAGAAGTATGCTATGGATTGCTATGAAGAGGTTCCAAAGACAGGTGCGAAACTGGATCTGTAGCCTCAGTTTTGCTACCTCACTGGTGTAATAGTTTGGATGTTTGAGAGGGTTGAACAAGTAATAATTTGAGAGGTTTGAAAATTTTAACGGAAAAATTACATTTTAAATTGTTATATTTTGAGAATGTTTAATCAAACTAGTAATAGTTTACAGTTTATTAAAGTTCAT
Source organism: Cardamine chenopodiifolia (assembly GCA_963922655.1). Taxonomy (NCBI): domain Eukaryota; kingdom Viridiplantae; phylum Streptophyta; class Magnoliopsida; order Brassicales; family Brassicaceae; genus Cardamine; species Cardamine chenopodiifolia. The sequence goes on along the minus strand of OZ000481.1, from coordinate 12,714,069 downwards.
TTTTATTTAATATATAGTTCACAGGTATATAACAAAGTTGTAAATTCAAAATGTACAAGTTTAATCCCGGATATACACCCACCAAAATGGGTGTACACACGATCGCAATTTACTATGAATGTTGTAAACTGGACTATGATAACCCGATTGTAAATTAACTGAAAACGTTCAAATGTTTATTATTATTTAATCAATATAATACAAGTGTACACAACTAAAAAGGGTGTACACACAACCACAATCTACTATTAATGTTGTAAACTGCCTATGATGATTTTGATAACCCAATCATAATCTGTGATTCTACAAATATCACAATTAAATTGACTATGATAACCTTATATATGAGAATATTTAACAGATTGTAAAAATTAAAAATTAAAGAAAAATGTTACACTAATTGGACGAAAGGACGTGGAAGTAAATTGTATCAGTTGCCACGACGAAAAGAAGTGGATCTTATTTCTAGGAACTGTAATCATGATTAAAATATTTTTGGATAAATTTCAGAAGAGATAATAGTTGAGAGGTTTATTTCAAATCTTATCTCGCTTTAATAAGGAGGGTGAAAATCATGTCAGTTTAAATCCGTAACTTTACTGCATGGATCAGAGTAAAAGTTGAAACATGATTTAACATTTTAATTTCTCTATAATTCTGCCTAGTTATGAAGAGACATTGAAGAGACATGACCATCATTTATGCGAAAAAACAAATTTATTTTTAATCTTTTGATTATTTACAGTAAAATTATTTTTGGTTCAATCGTATTTCTAGCTACAAATATGTATAATATTTGGTTCCAATATTTTAAGTGATGTACACAGATGTTGGTGTACACAGATAATGGTGTACACAGATAGTGGTATACACGTATGTTGGTATACATCATATCCACATATTAAACATCAAAATGAAACATTAACCTTAACAATCGTTTTTATGGTGATGTCTTTTTCTAATGTTAGTGGTGTACACTAAAAGTTTTGTACACCTACCTGAAAATTTAATTAATTTAACATTCAACAACACATTAAAATACAAAACATTAAAAGTAAATATAAATACACATTCATCAACATTACAGAAGAACAGTAGAAATTAAAAAAAAAATTGAATTCGTTTAAGTGGTGCACGCAGATGTTGGTGTACACCTATATCCACATAAAGGTGTACACTTACGTTAAAATTTAATTAATTATACATTAAAAGTACAAAACATCCAACATTACACATTAAAAGTACAAAACATCCAACATTACATATTAAAGGTACAAAGCATCTAACATTACACATGGCTTCACTGGTCGAATTTTTTCCTAACAAATTGTAAAAAATTAAAATTAAAGAAAAATAGTACAATACTAGGATAAAATGACGTGAAACTACGTTGTAGGAGTTACCATGAAGAAAAGACGTGGAACTTAATTTTACGAACCCCCCCCCCCCAAAGTATAAATTGTAATTATTAAAATCCCTTTTATTAAATTTAGGAAGGGAAGTACTTGAGAGGTTTATTTCAAATCCAATAAATGATCACGTAGAAAGGTGTAAATGAATAATCATTAGTTTAGCATTTTCAGTTAAAGAAGATATACGAAAGATCACGGATGTTCCATTTCTGTACTCGAAACTGCCCAAATCTAAACCGCCTACTTCTCTATAAATAGAAGAAGAAAAGGGCTCTCAATCATCATCGTTTCTTTCCCACACACGGTGAAAAAAACCCTCTCTTCAATCATCATCTTAAAGGTAACCTGTCAATCTCTTGATGTTTGTTGTTTTGTTTTCGCTCGTACCTTCTTCTATATATGTTGTTTCTTGTTTTTGATATCTTTCATAAATAGAAAATCATGGCAAGTTCAAGCAACAACAAACGAGATCGGTCTTTCAAGAAGAAACTGTTGAAACCTTCCAAAATGCCCTGAAATGGGCTAAACATGAAGGAAAAATGGAGTCGAAGGAATACTACGAGGCAATGCTCCATATGATGAAGGAACACATTGAGAGGAAGGAAGATTTTCACCGTATAATGGTGAGACATAAAAGAGCCAAGTCTAAACTCTCTCTGCTGAAGTTGATGGTGGGTGGAAACAAGGTGGACGTGGAGGCAAAGCGTCAAGTGTTGGAAGAGAAGCTTGTTGCGGCCGAAGTGGAGCTGAAGGAGTGTATCGTTCCTAACGACATGCATTAGGACAAGTTTGGTGTTCTAGCATTGGTGTATTATGTTCTCCACTTCTTCCATATTTTCTTAAGAACTTGTTGTTTATTATTGTTCCTTTTCTTTTATTTTAAATCTTGGTTTATTTTGGATCTATTTAATATGGGTTTAGTTTTTAATTTTCTATTGTTTTCGTATTTTGGATATCTTTATTTTCGTATATTGTTGTTTGTTATTTATTATTTTGAATCTCTTGTTGTTGAATATTGGATCTCCTGTGGTTAGAAATGAGAGAATTAGAATTTATTTTGCAGGATTTAAACTCTCGATGTTTGGTGGAAACATTGACGAGGAGGCAAAGCGTCCAGGGTTAGAAGAGAAGGTTGATGTTGCTGAGGATCGAGGCGGTGTGGCGAGGCGTGATGTGTGGAGTGTAGTTTATTATAGACCGTATAAAAATCTAGTGAGCCTTCTCGGAGATCGAGTAGTGTCATTATTGGTTATGTTGCTTGTTTAGCTAATGGTTTTTATTTATCTTGGTTATCTCACATAGAAGATGTATATAAGATACATTTGTAAATCATTTTACAATCAGTGAAGAGAAAATTTATTTTGATATTGGTTCTGAAAGTCTTGTTCCTAACAACACTGATTGGTTTAATTACCTATTTGTTTCGTAAAATCATATTAGTATTAGTATGCTATTTTGGGATCTTTTGTGGTTAAATTGCAAGCTTGTGGTTCGATTGCAACCTTGTGGTTAGAAAGGAGAGAAGTAGAATTTTTCTCAAATCTTATCTCGATTTAATAGGGTGGGTGAAAGTCACATCATTATAAATCTTTGCTGCATGAATCAGAATAAAAGTTGAAAACATATATAGCGCTATATTTTCTTTATAATGCTGCCTACGTATAAAGAGACTAGACATGACCATCATTAATTAAAAAATACTTTTATTGTTTGTTTTTTACAAGAAAATAATTACATAGAATATTGCAATCGTTTTTGTACACATATACTAGTGTACACCAATCCTAAAATCCCTCCTCATTTTGGTTCACTCCCGAGTGACTGCTACTATTTGCCCTACTTCCTCTTTCATCTACAGCTTCACTTCCCCAATCTAATTTCTGACTACTTCATTCACAGTTATTTCGCACAAATTCAGTTTACTGGTCGTAATCATAGTCTTCTTCATCATCATACTCTATCATAGCCTTCTTCATCATCCTCACCATTTCCTCTTTCTTTTTCCACAAAATCATCACCATCATCATCTGGCCACACTACTTCTTCTAGACATTCATCTTCATCATTCTCCACAGTTTCTTCCTCTTGTATACCATGACCACACTTATATGTTCCTTCTATCAGCAAACTGTCATCAACTCCACAATCATCCAAAACATCACCTGCTTCACCATCCTCAGCATTCTTCCTTAATCCACCCTCCCATACGTTCATCTTTGGTTCCATAATTTGGAGCCTCTCACCAATCCCCTCTCAAAACGTGACGAACATGTCTTCTCGACATAGCGATATGAACTGTGTATAACAATGGTCTATCACTATCTGTACCGGCGATGACCCAACTCCAATGCGTTTTGCTAGAAAGTCCTCTACTCAGCATGTCATCTCAACCGAAATCACCTTCGCATCAATTCCATATGAATACGAAATTAATAGCCTCAACTCTTCAAAACTATTAACATTTATGCAGTTGATGGACCTGCCGTTTCTTGACATGTCTATCTTGAAGTCTCATGTCCCATTCTCGTGCCTTATCCACCTTCCAGCCATTATCCTTACAGGTCCTACAAATATTTACATTAATAAATAGGATCTTTAAGGTAGGAGGGAAGAAGAGTATGTACACGTTTGAAAAGTAAATAGGGGTAGGCTTTTACTCACCATCGTCGTCACCTAGATGCATTTTGCCTTTACCCTTCTCCATTTTGCCATTACTCTTCTCCATTTATTTCACAAAAATAGGTGATTAGCAGATATTTTAGGGGATAGAAGCACAATAAACCCTTCTTGGTGTGGCAGAACTTCAATAGACATATACTCTATCGACAACCAACACATGTTACTGCCAAAACTTACTATTTCAGACACCGTTGAGAACCACACATTTAAGGGTTTATTGTTCTATTTTTTCCCAAAAATATCTTCTATCTATCTAATAAATACTCATAAACACTTTCTTAGAATAACCCAAACTAAACCGTTATCAGAGAAGGTCATGTACATTCTTTTCTCCCTTGATGGCCTTATAATCAAACCCTGGTCCACGCATCACACATGCGAGGTCCACGACATTTCACGCTTTGCAGTCCACGACACTTCACGCTTTGAAGTCCACGGCACTTCACGCCTCTCCACGCAGACGCTCCTGTGGAACTCAAGCTTTCATAAATGCGCATGTGTAGTTTAAATTTGCTAAATGTTGGTAGTTTTTTCCCTTGTTGTTTTTATGTAGTTTTTACTGTTTTTTTCTTACCATCGGGCCATAAACATTATCAATTTGCAAATAGGTTAACGTTTCTCGACGATTTTTTTCTCTCTAGATTCAAAAAATGAAAAAAAAAACAAAGAGCCCAAGGTATTTCCAGTCCAATACAAACAGGTAACCGAGAAGGCCCACTTTATTTTTAGGAGTCCATCCTATAAGAAACCACTCTCCACGCATCACAACTCACGCCTCGATGTCCATGCCGCCTAACGAATCCATATGCATGTTGATCTCCTCCCAAGCCTTAAAATTTCTGCCCTTTCTCTTACGCAGTAGCTCTAATCCCTCCAATTATCTCCCCTCAAATCTAATCTCTCCAAATCTCTCCCTCCTCCCTCCTCCTTCCTTTTAGTGCCACCTCTCTCTCTCCTCTTTTCTCCTTTTTCATCCTATATCTCTATAAGAGATGAAGATAGTGTGTAGTGTGTGTGATTTGTCAAACAACTTTATCAAAAACTACCCAGTAAATTATCTAAAAACTAATTACAAACTACAAATTATCTATTTGGCAAATAAAACACATAAACTATCCAATTTTCTAAGATACCCTTAAAGTATTTGTATAACTGGACCCAAAAGTATTTGTATAACTCTATGTTAACCAAAGTGATTTACAAATAAGAACAAGATTTTTAAGGGTCCAAATTAGAATAAACAGATGAAATGTCACAGGGTGAAAGCTTCTTTTCAAAGATTTCGAAGATTTGCTTTTTCTATTAGAATGTGTTGTGTTTTGAGACATATAAAAAAAGTCTAAGAGTTTGTAATTGAACTATCAAATTAATAAAATAAATCCTAAAGATAAAAGGTATTCATTTTAAAGAAACTCTCGTTTTTATTTTTTAAAAATTTTTTAAAAATTTTAATCATTTCGCGAATTCACGTTATTATATATTTTTAAAATGTTAACAAAATTATTTTCGGAACGCGTTATCAAACTTAGTGTTTAATGTTTAATGCTTATACACATACCAATAAAGGTATTAGCAAAATACTGTGTTAAAAGTATAAAGTTAGTACTGAAGGTCGTAGCATTCGTCAGTTTTGAATTAGAAATCGTTTATCACATGATGACGACGTCACTATTACAATCTTGTAGGCTACAACAGTCCACGTTTCAAAGTTTAAAGTTTAATGTCGAATGGTAGCTTATTTATGTATGATATTTGACGATATACATCAAAAAGATAATAAACGCTACAATAGATGAGCACAAATTAGATACTATCAAACTTCATAACATTATAATCTCTGGATCTGAGAAACAACTGCCCAATCTTCTAAAAGATTTTTATCTATAAAAAAATATAAAAAGCAATTATTTCCAAAACAAAAACCGTTAACTATAAAATTTCACTTTTGTTGAAGGATGATTTACCGCACTAACCTATTTTATTTTTGAAATAACTAAAATAATTTAATAAAAAATTTAAAATTTAAGACAACTTTTTTCAAAAATATTATTTGCAAACTTTGCGAACATTTGGCAGATTTTGCGAACATTTGACAGATCTACGAGTATTTGGCTGACTTTGCGAACATCTAGCAGACTCTGCTAACATCTGATAGACTCTGCGAACATCTGGTAGACTCTGCGAGCATCTATCAAACTTTGTAGATATTTGGCAGATTATGCGAGCATTTGCAAGACTTTGCACACAGTTGACAAACTTTACAGACATCTTGCAGATTATGTGAGAATCTAGCAGATTTTACGAATATTTGACACTCTGCAGACTAACTGGCAGACTATATAAATATTTGGCAGACTCTGGCTGAATAGCTGGCAGACTTTGCAAATGTTTGGTAGACTCTGCAGAATAGTTAGTAGATTCTACGAGCATTTGGTACTCTGTGAACATTTGACAGACTCTGCGAGCATTTGACACTATGAGCATTTGATAGACTATGCGAGCATTTTGCACTATGCGAGCATTTTGCACTATGCGAGCATTTTGCAGATTCCACGAACATTTCACATAATTTTTGAGTATTTGGCAAATTCTACGAACATCTAGCATAATTTGCGATTTTTTGACAAAATGTGCTAAGATTTGGCATATTTTATAATAATTTTTAAATTTTTTTTAAACTAAATATTTTTTGACTCTAATCAAATGATTTTGATAGAAAAATATATTAAATACAGTTATAATTATAAATATAAATTAAAAATATATAATCAAATAAAATGATATTTATTTTTTATAATTATTTATTAGTTAGAAAGAAATTTTTTGATATTATAAAAAAATATAGGGACGATGACCAGTTTGACCCAAAATTATAGTTTAATTGCTAGAATGACTTGTGTATATTTCGAGTTAAAAGTAGAGTCTAAATCCCAAACATACCCTTACCATGCTGTGTAAAAAATAAAATAATTACGATAGTGCCATTAATGATTAATTCCAGCGCGGAAAAAAATTACAAAAATATCATTCAGTTATCTTAGTTACCGCAGAGTTATTTTAGTTACCACAGAGTTATTTTAGTTACCGCAGAGTTATTTTAGTTACCGCAGAGTTATTTTAGTTACCGCAGACTTATTTAGTTACCGTACACTTATCTTAGTTACCGCAGACTTATTTCGTTACCGCAGACTTATTGTAGTTATCGCAGACTTATTGAAACGTTGTCGCAGACTTATAGAGTTATGTAGTTACGGCAGACTTATTGAATAGTTACCGCAGACTTATTAGGTTATTAGTTACGGCAGACTTATTGAGTAGTTACCGCAGACTTATTGAAATTTTTTTTTGGACGAAGGTGGTGGCGACGGTGGCAGCACCGATGGTAGCGACGACGGTGGTGGTGGGCGCCGATGGTAGCAGCGACGCGGTGGTGGCGGCGGCTCGGTGGTGGTGGCGGCGGTGGTGGTGGCGATGGTGGTGTTGGTGTTATCGCAGACTTATTGAGTAGTTACCGCAGACTTATTGTAATTATCGCAGACTTATTGAAACGTTGTCGCAGACTTATTGAGTTATGTAGTTACGGCAGACTTATTGGGTAGTTACCGCAAACTTATTGGGTAGTTACCGCAGACTTATTGTTGTTATCGCAGACTTATTGAGTTATGTAATTACAGCAGACTTATTGAGTTATGTAGTTACGGCAGAATTATTGGGTAGTTATCGCAAACTTATTGAGTAGTTATGGCAGACTTATTGAGTTATGTAGTTACGGAAGACTTATTGACAAGTTACCGCAGACTTATTGAAATGTTACCGCATACTTATTGAGTAGTTACCACAAACTTATTGAGTTATGTAGTTACGGAAGACTTATTGACAAGTTACCGCAGACTTATTGAAATGTTACCGCATACTTATTGAGTAGTTACCACAAACTTATTGCGTTATATAGTTATGACAGACTTATTGGGTAGTTACCGCAGACTTATTGGAGTTATCGCAGACTTATTGAAACGTTGTCGCAGATTTATTGAGTTATGTAGTTACCGTAGACTTATTGTTGTTATCGCAGACTTATTGAAACGTTGTCGCAGAGTTATTGAGTTATGTAGTTACGGCAGACTTATTGGGTAGTTACGGCAGACTTATTGTTGTTATCGCAGACTTATTGAAACGTTGTCGCAGACTTATTGAATAATGTAGTTACGGCAGACTTATTGGGTAGTTATCGCAGACTTAATGAGTAGTTACGACAGATTTATTGAGTTATGTAGTTACGGCAGACTTATTGAATAGTTACGGCAGACTTATTGAGTTGTATAGTTACGGCAGACTTATTGAGTAGTTACGGCAGACTTATTAAGTAGTTACGGCAGACTTATTGAGTTATGTAGTTCTGACAGACTTATTAAGTAGTTACGGCAGACTTATTGAATTTTTTATTTTTAGACGAAGGTGATGGTGGCGACGGTGGCGGCACTGGTGGGGACGACGGTGGCGGTGCCGGTGGTGGTGGCGGCACCGGTGGTGGTGGCGGCGATGGTGGTGGTGGCGGCGATGGTGGTGGTGGCGGCCGCGATGGTGGTGGTGGTGGCAGCGACGACGGCGGCGGTGGTGGCGGCGGCGCCAGTGGTGGTGGCGTCGGTGGCGGTGACGGTGGTGGCGCCGATGGCGGTGACGGTGGTGGCGCTGACGTAAATGGTAGTTTTTTTTTGACGAAATGTTTTTTTTACATACAAAAAAAAAATTACAAAACATAAAAATATAAATAACAATTTTCGTAATTACAAAAATAAAGGTTTGGTTTTATTGTCTTTTAACCATTTTTAAATTTACCAAAATTCAGACAAGTTAAACTAGCAATTAATTCTAAAATTTGAGTCAATCTATGCCATCAGCTCAAAAATATATTTCCAAAATATGTCAGTTTAGCCGTAAAAAATAAAAGAAGTTATTATAGCTGTTCATTTGAAATAGTGGGTCAGACAAATTTCTTTTTGATAAACTAGATTATGTATAAAATGACATTTTTATATAAAACTAAGCGTAATCACAGTAACTAACCAATATATACTCATTTATTTTTAAAATAACGAATAACAAAATCGTAAACAGGTTGGTTTATTTATTTATCATCCGTTATATTATTTCACCCGTTATCATATTATTTTTGGAAATTCTTTTAAAAAATAAATGCTATTTCACCCGATATCATATTATTTTATATAATATTACTTTACTTGTTAAGTCATATACAAGAGAAAAAACATACCACTTATTTTACAGTTTTGCTACCATATTTGCTTGTCAATTTTGGCTCCGCATATTGTTGTATTATTATCAAGCAAAAAAAAAAGACTTAAATTAATTTTGGTTGCGAACTTGTGAAGTCACACTGATAACAAACTAGCAGTGACTCAGCTCTATATATTTTAAAAATAAATAAAGAAATTAGTACTAAGTTTAAACGCATTAATTGTAGTATTACAAAACTTTGTGTTTAGTAATTTACTGCATCAAGTTCACTGCTAATTTAAAGAGAAAACGCCAAAGTTAACTAATTTATACGCATTAGCTGTTCATTTTCTTTGCGTGAACTTGGCGTATAAATTAGTTCAAATGAACTTGGCGTGTAAATTTTCTTAATTTAATTTACAAGTATTTTACAGTATTTAGTGGAGTCAAAGATGATAGAGGGCGCTGACAATTCACATGGATTTATCGTTTTCTAACTATTTAACATCGGTTTCATCAAAGAACCCAGCATTAAATTACGGTTACATTAAAGACAAAATACAAATTACGCAACTTATTCATACACTTTAACGGCTCCGGTGAGAATGAGATGCCTATTTCTAAGCAAGAGCTTCTACTATATTCTTTTTTGTTCTGTCAACCTAAACTAAGAGTTTTTTTTTTCCCCAAATCATATGCTTTATTAATCATCGAAAACAAAAATAGTTACAATGTAAAGCATCTGAAATAGCATAAGGAACAAGATCATAAAACATATACGATCGATCATCCGGAATTTGTAGTTTGACCATTATGTCCGCCGGTTTATTATTCTTTCGATTTGTCCAACGAAACCGAATTTCTTCGAATTTACTCTTCTATCTCTTCTATCTTTTATCCAATTGAAGACTCCAAAATTCATTGATGAACCATTAAGAAGGCTTATCATTTCTTGATTGTCTCCCTCAAAACATACCTTCTTGTATCCATGTCTCCAACAACTCTCAATAGCAATCATCAAAGCTTGAAATTCACTTTCTAAAATAGTTCCAAGGATTTTACCTTTAGCATGACCCGATCCCCTATATACTCCATCTTTATCTCTTATCACCCATCCTGCTTTTGCATTTAATTGATTGTTGATATAAGAACAATCAAAATTACATTTTAACCAATCTGTTTTTGGAGGATATCAACTGGATAAGGCTGTTACTACGGGAGGTGTTCCTGTAATGAAACTGAATCGTCTTAAGCAAGATCTAAACAGAGCTTATCTGGATGAAGAGATTTTTTGGAAGCAAAAGAGTCGGAATTCATGGTTAGCAGCTGGAGATCAAAATACACGATATTTTCACAACACTACTAAGACTAGAAGAACCAGAAACAAGATCATATCTATATTGGATTCTCAGAATGTGCCTCGTAGAGGTATTGAACAAATCGGAAAGGTTGCAACAGAGTATTTTACAGAACTGTATGCGAATAATTCAGTGAATTTAGCGTGGTTTCATGAAGTTTTTAATGGGTTTCAAGCTAAAGTTACTGATGCTACAAACGCAGACTTGATTAAGCATGTTACTATGACTGAAATCAAAGATGCTATATTCTCTATCGGACCTCTCCGAGCTCCAGGACCAGATGGCTTTACTGGGATTTTTTATCAACAGTTTTGGGAAGAAATCAAACACACAATCATCATAGAGGTTCGTAGCTTTTTTGAAAATAACGTACTTGACCAGCAACACAATCACACAAATATCTGCTTGATTCCAAAGGTTGGAGCTCCTTCCACATTTGCAGACTTTTGTCCTATTGCTCTCTGCAATGTTAGTTACAAGATCATTTCTAAGATACTTGTGAATAGGCTGAAACCTCATCTATCGAGTCTCATTTCGGAACAACAAGCCGCATTCATTCCAGGCAGAATAATCACTGATAACATTATAGTGGCCCATGAAGTTTATCATTCCCTTAAATCCATGAAACGTCAGGCAACATCTTACATGGCACTTAAGATAGGTATCACTAAGGCTTATGATAGACTAGACTGGAATTTTTTACAAGAAACAATGAGAAGGATGGGATTTGCAGAGAAATGGATACAATGGATAATGACTTGTGTTACGACCGTAAGTTTTTCGGTTCTCATTAATGGTTCTGCTACTGGACGAATAATACCAAAAAGGGGAATAAGGCAGGATGATCCTCTTTCCCTATTTTTGTTTATTTTGTGTGCTGAAGTCCTTTCGAACATGATGAACCAAGTTGTTTCGAGTCGGAAGTTACAGGGAATTAAAATCAGCAACATATGTCCGGTAATATCCCATTTACTTTTCGCTGATGATTCTCTTTTCTTCATGTTGGCGAATGAGAAATCTTGCAGAGCTATTAAAAAGATACTTTCAAGCTATGAAGAAACATCAGGTCAGGCTGTGAATTTACTAAAATCCTCAATTATGTTTGGAAGCAAAGTACGGCAGGATGTGAAACGTAGAATGCGACACATATTGGGAATATATAATGAAGGAAATAACAAGTATCTGGGGCTCTCGGAGCAATTTCACATGAAGAAGGGTGAATTATTTCAATTCATCATTGAAAAAGTTAAGACTAAAACACGGGGTTGGAACAAAAAGTTTCTTTCCAAATGCCTATATACGCGATGAATGTGTATAAACTTCCTAAGTTGATTTGTGAAGAGATCAATGTCATTCTTAATCAGTTTTGGTGGAGCAAAGGAGAAGATGAGAAAGGTTTTCATTGGTTTTCTTGGAAAAGGTTAAGTATAGCAAAGCGGGATGGAGGATTGGGTTTTCGTGATTTGGAGAAGTTTAACATGGCACTTTTGGGAAAACAGAGCTGGCGAATGATGCAGGATCCAGCGTGCTTAATGGCGAGAGTTTTAAAGGCACGATATTACATGGACACCAATATCCTCAATGCAAAACAAGGGAACAAGCCATTTTTTATATGGAAATCTATCCTTCAAGGACGGGATTTAATGAAACAAGGATTACGTTATGTAATTGGAAATGGTACAATGATAAATGCCTGGATGGATCCGTGGCTCCCAACTTATGCCCCCAGAGCACCGAAGAAGAAAAATAGTGAGGTTACTGATTGTATGGTCAATGATCTTTTAAATGATATGAAAACAAATTGGAATGTGGATAAAGTGAAGGAAATGGTACATTTTGATGATGTGCAACAAGTATTAGCATTGAAGATATGTCCGGAAGCTGAAGGAGATCTCTTGGGTTGGCACTACACAAAAGAAGGTTTATATTCAGTCAAATCAGCTTATCGTTTAGTAATTCAAACTGATGACTTGCGGACGACTCCATTACCAGGGAATTTAGCCGTCAAAAAGCAAATCTGGAGATCATCAAGTCCACCGAAGATTAAACATTTTCTCTGGAGACTTGTATCAAATGTTCTGGCTACAGACGAGAATTTAAAACGCAGACACATCAGTAATGAGTCTACATATAGAAGATGTTGTCGAGAGGATGAATCAACGAACCACCTATTCTTTAACTGTGAGTATGCACAGGCAATTTGGCGTGCTTCATGAATACTGGATCCGACTCTAATTGACATTAATTCGGCATTGGAAGACAAGCTGAAGGCAGTAATGTTAATCAATGATTCAATGAACACACATCACTTTCATGGATTGCCTATTTTGATATTTTGGAGAATTTGGAAGAGTAGAAACTCCTTATACTACCAGCAAAAAAACATTCCATGGAGAACTTGCCTTACTTTTGCAATACTCGATTCAAAGGAATTGACAAATAATAGTCATCCAATGGTTTTCAATATGAACCGATCATCTTGTTCAAGAACACAACGAGGTGATGATCATTGGAAACTAAGAGCTTATATAATCCTGAAATTGAAACTTTTAAGGTTTTAGTTGAACTAATAAGAATATCACGCATTTTTTTTAAATATAAAAAAATATGACGCATTTCTAATAATGAATGAATATTTTATAACATGATTTCTCAAGCTTTTTATGTTTTTTTGGGGCCAACAGATGCTCCTTATTCCTTAACTAGTCCAAACTTTTTGTAAGTAAACAATCGTTCGCTTTTCCTTCAAAAAAAAAAACCAATCGTTCGCTTTAGGGTAATACAACTTCACCCCTTTCTTAAAAAAGAGTCGTGAGGAAAGTGATACGTCATGCTTATGATTTTTTTCTTCATTTTAATATAACGATAATTTGGTTTTTATTTACATAATATGCAATTAGGCATAGAGAAAAGTGTCAAAAGCCTTAATTTTTAAATTGTGTACGTTTAAATTTTCACTTTTCAAAAACCGTTTAAATATTTAAGTTTTTGTTGATTTCATGATTAAATAGTTAGCTTATATTAACTATGCTATTTGATGCATGATGTTAAATCGAGAGACGGAACATGTTCATGGGATTAAAGATTCCGTTTAATCAAAAGACGTCATTCTCCTTTTACTAAAAAGATCCAATTTTCAAATTTTAGACGTTTAAATTCCCAACTTTCAAAATGTGCACTTTTAAATGCCTAAATTTTCATTGACTTCATGATTAAATGGTTAACTTATGTTGACTTTGCCATTTGAGGCACAACGTTAAATCGAGAGACAAAACACGTTTACAAAAATGTATGTTACAGCTTACGTTTAATCAAAACGACCAATGTTCCTAAACTATTTATCGTTCATCTTTTCTTTCTACTTCCGGTTGCTTCGTTGAGATTCAACCATAATCAAGAAATCAAAAATCTTCTCAAATTGAAACCCGCCTTTTGAAGAAACAGAATCCAACGACGTCTTTACCAACTGAACTCACCAATAATCTCTGAAAAATTCCCATGAAATTCCCTAAAAACCCTCAAGAAATTGAATTTCTTAAGTGTTGGCGATAACCGATAACCGATTCGATATGCATCCATCATGTTAAAAAAACACGATATATAGATAGATTAGTAGAATAAAAAAAATTAGTGTGACAATACAAAAAAACATGATATTTGAGATAAAACGGAACAAACTTTTATGAAACAAAAGAAAAGAAAAATCCGGCGAAAATAGGAATAAAAAAATCGAAATAATTTAACCGATGTCTTGTGATTAAAATATATAGATAGATTAGTGGTACAAAAAAAATTAACGTGACAATACAAAATAACACATGAATTTGAGATAAAACAGAACAAGAAGATTATAAAGTCACCTTTATGCGTTACAAACTCTTAAAAGATATTTTAAAATATATATCTTAAAAGCTATGAATTTATTTAGTAAAACGAGTTTTCTTAGGACTAGTCATCTATCTCTAAAACAATATATTATTTAATCACTTCAAGATATATAAGCTTGGACACAAAACTAAATTCAGTTAATTGCTGTAGTTCTCTTATACAGAAATTAATATAAAGTTAAACATGAACTTGGTAATTAATACTATATGGTAGCATGATTAAATGCATACACGATACGGTTGTGTAGTCGTGTGCACTACTACGTCATAGACAATTTATTTTTTCCCGTCAAAGAAAACGTCATATCAATTTGTACTTGTAAAATTAAAACATTGATATCACTCACACTCATATGAGCACATATTTCAGGAGTCACACGGAAATGATGAAACGTTTTAAGGTGTGGACATACACAGAAGGAGAGGCCCCACTGTTCCATGACGGCCCTGTGAATGAAATTTACGGCATATAAGGCCAATTCATGGACGAAATGTGCGTGGAGGGGCCTAAGAGTCGAAGCCCTTTTCGCTCGGATCACCCCGAGAATGCTCACGTTTTCTTCCTACCATTTAGTGTTGCCAAGGTCATACATTACGTCTACAAGCCCATCACTTCTGTCGAAGGATTTTCGCGGGCTCGGCTACACCGCCTTATAGAGGATTATGTTGATGTTGTTGCTACTAAGTTTCCTTATTGGAACCGAAGCAAGGGAGGTGACCATTTTATGATATCATGCCATGACTGGGTACGTATACTCCCTCTCTCTTTTTTTGAGAGTATGAATATTAGACATATGAAAAGTGGAATATTAGGCATCTTTAATTGATATCTTGAATTAATTTGGTTTGAATTTGGCTTGAATTTCAAACCAAACAAATTTTAGGCTTGAATTTACATAAGCAAAGACCTCCTTGCTAATAAAATTTACTAGAAAAAGAAAGAAATGTAGTGTGTTGATGAAGCAATCACCAATAAGCAATAATGAATCATAAGTTTCCAGTGGTTGCGACGGATGGAGAGGAAAAAATTGGTTGTAGATAGAATTTTTTTTAATTTTCCATCCATAAATTATAATTTAATATGTTGCATGCGAACAAAATAAATAAAATCCACCGTATACCAAAGAAAATAAACAAAATAAAACTAAATTTGATCCGCCGTGGATTGTTGTGTATACCGAATACAATATTTTAATTTGTTATTGCTTTACTCGGCTCTAATCGCAACATCTATTCAAAATCTCAATATTGTTGTCTTTATATGAGTGTAATATTATTAGATTAAGTTTGAAGATAGCTTGATACACAAGTAAACTAATTCTAATGGAATATGAATTTAGAAGATTAGGATAAGAGTAGGATTTATATTAGGAGTTATATAATAAGGTTTTCTATTTCTATTAAGAATAGGTGCTGCCTAAATTACTATAAATACAATTATTGGGTTGTGACAACTGAATAAGAGTTCTAAGAGTTTAAGAGAACTTTGTATGTTTAGTTTTAAGAGAATTTATAAACATATATAATAAGAGAGTGATGGGAGATGCTAGCATCCTGACGACGAGGTCGAAGGAGCTTGGATCTTCATTGATTCAATGTTCAATGCTCAACTCATTGAACTACACAGTTTGGTTGATGAGAATGAAAGTGAACTTGCGTGTTCAGAAGGTATGAGATACGGTTGAGCTAAATCGACCATAGACAAAAAGAACGACATGGGGATTACCTTGTTGTTTAAAGACATACCCGAGACACTCATATTACAAGTTGGTGATCTTGATTCACCAAAAATTATATGGAAAGCGATCAAAACAAGAAATCTTGGCGGAGATCGTGTCAAAGAAGCGAGACTTCAAACCCTCATGTACGAATTGGAAAAAATCAAGATGAAAGATTCGGACACAATTGACTCCTTCTCATGAAAGCTTTCGGAGCTAGCATCAAAGTCAGCGACCCTAGGACAAATCATCGAAGAACCAAAGCTAGTGAAGAAGTTTCTTAATAGCCTTCCACGAAATAAGTTTATACACATCATAGCATCACTTGAGCAATTCCTAGATCTAAACAAGATCGGTTTCAAAGATATCGTAGAACGGCTCAAAGCATACGAGGAGCATATAGTTGATGATGAGAATCATATTGAGACACAAGGGAAGTTGTTCCTCTCAAGCATGGAGTCGCATGGTAACCAAGCAAACAACAAAAATTCAAGAGGTCGAGGAAGAGGTTTTTAGGGTAGAGGGAGTGGAAGATTTAATACTCAAGATTGAAATTAAAGAGAAGAAAGAGAGATCAAACTTGAAGTGTTATCGATGTGACAAGGTTGGCCACTTTCCTTTGAATTTTCCCGAAAGAAGACAAAGAGTTTAAGAAACAAACAAGATCAAAACACAAGAAGCGGATGAGACTCTCTACATGCACGATATTGTGTTTCTCAATGAAGAAAATCTAATGTCAAAGAAATACGAGATGAAGAATGGTGAAGACGGAATTTGGTATCTAGACAACGGGGAAGTAACCACATGACTGGAATAAAATCATTTTTCTCAGAGATAAATTAAAACGTGAAAGGGAAAGTGAAGTTTAGAGATGGATCTTGTGTAGACATCAGTGGAAAAGGATCAATTCTCTTCCAAGGGAAAACCGGTGAATAAAATCTATTAACCAACATCTATTAGATTCCGGAGCTAAGAAGTAACATATTAAGTTTGTTTAAAGCAACCGAGCATGGATGCTATGTTAGAATAAAACATGATTATCTAACACTACATGACCCTGGTGGAAGGCTTTTGATAAAGTTAATGAGATCTCCTAATAGGCTTTACAAGATCAACCTTAAGATAGGAAAAGCGATTTGTTTACACTCAAGAATCAATGATTAAACATGGTGGTGGCATGAAAGACTTGGGCATATAAGCTTCAAAACCATCAAGAAAATGTCAACACTCGAGATGGTTCATGGTCTACCCGAGATCGAAAGTGAGAAACAACTTTGCAATTCATGCTTAGTTGGTAAACAAAGTCGACAATTTTTCCTGAAGGCAACGATATATCAAGGTTCACGAGTCCTAGAACTTCTCCATGCAGACTTGTGTGGACCTATATCACCAGCTACACTGGCCGTTATAGGTACATCTTTGTAATCATTGATGATTACACAAGATACATGTGGAAAATATTACTAAAGGAGGAGAGCGAGGTGTTTGATAAATTCAAAGGCTTCAAGACTTTAGTAGAAAAGGATCTTGGGGAGATGATCTCGACTTTACAGATAGATAGAGGTGGATAATTTACCTCAAAAGAGTTCCAAGACTTTTTTGACACAAACGGAATCAAGAGACACTCAACGACTCCTTACACACCACAACAAAAATGGTGTTGTAGAAAGGAGAAACTGGACTTTGATGGAGATGACAAGAAGCATTCTCAAAGCAATTAGGATTCCTAATTTCTTGTGGGGAGAGGCGAAACGACATTCAACGTACCTAATCAATCGTGTTCCCACAAGAGCTTTGAAAAATCAAACTCCCTACGAATGCTTGAAAAACAAGAAACCTAACATAGAGCATCTTCGAGTTTTTGTATGTCTTGTTCACGCCAAAGTTGAATCCGTAATCCTAAAGAAGTTAGATGACCGTTCTCAAACGTTGGTACATCTCGGAATAGAGCCGGGCTCCAAGGCATATAGGCTCTATAACCCGACAACAAGAAGAATTGTTGTAAGCCGATATGTAGTCCTTAACGAGAAGGCGAGTTAGAATTAGAAGGGAGCTAACAAAGACATTGATGGCAATCCGGGAATGTTTAGAATGACTTGCGGAGAATTCATGGATGTAGAACAAGGTCCGTTTGTGATCGGAAACGAACAAACCGACAATGGAAGTCACAACAAAACAATCAAGAACAAGAAGACGAAGCGAATGATACAAACTCTGATGAAGGATCTCAAACAGGTTCAAACAATCAAGCATCACAAAATCATTCGAACAATACACATGAAGGCGTTGTTCATCAAGAGGAAATCAATCAACCTCCACTACGAAGATCAAATCGTCAAGTAAGTCAAATGAGATACCTTGATGATTATATTCTTCTAGGTGATATAGAATGTGAGAAGCTTCTTTTATCGATTAATGACGAACCATTGAGCTATCAATAAGTTAAAGATTCTAACGAATGGACAAAGGCGTGTCTAGAGGAGATTGATTCTATCAACAAAAACAAGACATGGTATCTAGTTGATAAACCAGCGGAAAACAAGATTATTGGTCTTAAATGGATATTCAAGATCAAGAGAAACGCGGATGCTTCTATTACTAAGGTTAAAGCTAGACTCGTTACAAAAGGATATGTACAAAAAATTGGGAATCGATTTTGATGAAGTATTTTCACATGTAGCGCGCATTGAAACCATAAGGATACTTATAGCTCTAGCTGCTTCTCATGGATGGGAAATCCATCATCTTGATGTGAAGACTGCTTTTCTGCATGTAAGCTATAATATAATGTGTATGTGTCTCAACCCTAAGGATTTGAAAAGAAGGGAGAAGTGCACAAATTTTTTAAACTCTCCAAGACTTTGTACGGCTTGAGACAAGCCCCACGTTGTTGGAACAAAAAGATTGACCAGATCTTGAAAGGTATGAAGTTCGTAAAGTGTTGCAAAGAAAATTTCGTATGTCGCAAGGAAGAAAGAGAGAATCTTCTCATCATAGCCATGTATGTGGATGATCTTTTTGTAACCGGAAATATACTAATGATCGTAAATGAATTCAAGGCTGGAATGTCATCAAATTTTGAGATGATAAACCTTGGAAAGCTCACTTATTATCTTGGGATAAAAGTTAATCAAAGTGAAGATGGGATCGAGATCAAGCAAGAACCTTATGCTCGACGAATCCTAAAAGAAACCAGATTAGATGCTTGCAATCCTACACACAAACCTATGGAGTTTGGTTTGAAGATGTTCAAGGCGCAAGAAAAAGCCAAAGTTGATGCCACAATGTATCGTAGAGGTATAAGTTGCCTAAGGTAACTCTTACATACGAGACCCAATCTTGTTTTCTCAGTTGAAGTAGCAAGTAGGTACATGCAAGATCCTAGAGAATCACATGGTGTGAAGATGAAGCAAATACTAAGGTATCTTCGAGGAACTTTAACTTATGGCTTAAGTTTTAAGCGTGGAGGATCAAAGAAGATTATTGGTTATAGTGATAGTAGTCATAATGTTGATCTTGATGATGGAAGAAGCACAAACTGAACATGTGTTTTATTTTGGGAAGTCACCAATCACTTGGTGTTCACAAAAGCAACAAACAGTAGCCTTATCTTTGTGTGAAGCCGAGTTTATGGCAGCTACCGAAGCCGCAAAACAAACAATATAGCTTCAAGATTTGTTGAGTGAAATCACAGGCCGAAGATGTGAGAAGACAACCATTCATATTGACAAAAAGTCCACTATTGCACTCACAAAGAATCACGTGTTCCATGGCCGAAGCAAACACATCCACAAGCGTTATCAGTTTATCCTAGAGTGTGTTGAAGATGATCAAATCGAGATGGAGCATGTATCCGGAGAAAAATAATGTGAGGACATATTGACTAAAACCCTAGCAAGGTTCAAGTTCAAAGAGATGAGAAGCTTGATTGGAGTTCAAGACCTCACCAAGACTAACTTGAAGCTTAAGGGGGTGAATGTTGGATTAAGTTTGAGGATAATTTGATCCACAAGTAAAACTAATCCTAACCAAATATGGATTTAGGAGATTAGGATAATGATTTATATTAGAAGTTATCTAATAAGATTTTCTAGTTATATTAGGAATGATGTTGCCTAAACTATTATAAATACAATTGTTGGATTGTGACAATTGAATAAGAATTTTAAGAGTTTAAAAGAGTTTTGGATGTTTAGTTTTGAAAGAGTTTCTAAACATATATAATAAAAGAGTGGTTTTTATTAAAATCTAAGTTTATGTTTGATATATTTAACTTTTGAAGTAATCATTTAATTTATCTTATAAACAATATATCCATTTATTTGTGTTCAATCGTAAATTATATATCAAATAATCTTCTTGGATACCTAACAAAACAAGAAATGAATTATTCATTTAATATTTTGTTGTATAAATTTTCTTTGTGTTGAAATTGGCCTTAAATCTCCATTTTTATATTATTGTTGTTGATGTTCACGTAGTTGCTTGATTCTATTTTAATTAATATTATACTAAGAAAGTACTTTTTATTTGACTCTCTTTTGCATATTTGGTATAAATATGACCAAATTTCTTGTGTATATAGGCACCAGATGTGATAGATAGAAATCCAAAGTTGTTCGAAAAATTCATAAGAGGACTAGGCAATGCTAACACCTCAGAAGGATTCCGACCGAACCTAGACGTATCTATACCGGAGATCTACCTTCCTAAAGGTAAACTGGGTCCATCTTTTCTAGGACAATCTCCGCGAATTCGATATATACTAGGATTTTTCGCCGGAAGAAGTCACGGTGATATCCGAAAAATCTTATTCAAACATTGGAGAGAAAAAGACAATGAAGTACAAGTTTATGAACGACTTCCACCAGGAAAAGACTATACCAAATTAATGGGAATGAGTAAGTTTTGTCTATGTCCGAGTGGTTGGGAAGTCGCTAGCCCGAGGGAGGTTGAGGCGATATATGCTGGTTGTGTACCGGTAATCGGATAATTATTCATTACCATTTAGTGATGTCCTTAATTGGGACTCATTCTCCATACAAATCCCTGTTTCTAGGATAAGTGAGATTAAAACTATTCTACAGAGTGTTTCTCTTGTTAGATACTTGAAGATGTATAAGAGAGTCTTAGAAGTGAAGCAGCATTTTGTGTTGAATCGTCCAGCTAAGCCATATGATGTGATGCATATGATGCTTCATTCAATTTGGTTAAGACGACTTAATCTTAAGCTTGGTCCATAAATTGTTAGAAATAAAGATGAAATGTATGTTGTAATAAGTTCGTTCATATGAGGTACTAGATTTCTTTTGTTTCTGTAATAGACACTACTTCATCTTGTAAACTTATATACCCACAACAACAAAGATACGATCAAAGTGAGATTCATATTAATAAGAGAAACAAAACATTGTTCTAACTTGTTCTTTTTTTCTTCTTAATTTTTGTTTTCCATTGTAAACTTTTTTTTGTAACATAAGATTAACATGATGGATCAAAAGATACTGTGAGAGTGTTCAATCCCGATTTTGATTCGGGGTATTCCGTTTCTAGGATTTGGTTTATAAACTAAAACCAAATCTATAATGGATGGTTTGGTACGGTTTCTGTTTCGCTTCGAATTCGTGTTTTAGGAGGGCTTAATTATTTAACTTTGATTTGGGTGGAGTTTCAATGAACTTCTACATATGCTAAAATATTTATAATTTTTTTTAACATATTCTCACAAATTTTAAGAATATGTTATTGTAGAGTTTTGTTAACTTTGTAGTCATTATCCTATTTGTTGTTTGGTTCTTTAATATTATTTTCCTTTTGTTTTTGTGAGATTTCTTTTTTCCTCTGCTCCCCTTTGCAAGCTAGATGAAGTCACTACTATTGGTTTCGTTGCGGAGATGACTGGAACTGATTAGCTTAATAGGTTAGAATTTTTTTGTTTCGGATTAAACGTAACTTTTGACTATGATTTATAATTTTAAGAGAATTTTGTTTATGAAATCGTTAAAAATATCATTGTTGGTTGGCTCAAATCTGACCAAAAGAAAATTACCTCGTATAATAAAAAGCATGAAGATTGCATACATCCATGCACAAGAAACGAAAAAATTGAAGAAGAAACGCGAGGACGACGAGAAACCCAGGAGGAAGGAGAAAAATGACGAAAAGAAACCCCCATGGCTATAAGGCACCATATATACAAGGTTATTATACTTATATGACTTGGATTCGTTAAAATAATTTTTAATTTTCATCAATTTTCCTTGATATTTAACGTACCGTGAAAGAAAGGTGAAGATTTTTTGAATTGTAGGTGGTAACAAAGTATGCTAATGATTTTATTTTTGTTAAGAATTATGTTTAAAGAGAATAACTTTGAACATATAAGATAGGGTTGAGCATTTGGGTTTCGGGTTGAACCCGATCTGGTTCGATTCTATCGGGTTTATGTATTTATTATTTAATGGAATAGTTTTGAAAATTTAGTTCGGATCGGTTCGGGTTTTAGATTTTAAAACCTATAAAAACTCGAAAAATTCGAGTTTCGATCTGATTCGGTATAAAATACCCATATACCCGAAATGTAACCAAATTACCTGAAAAAATCGGTTTCGATCGGGTTCAGGTATAAAAACTCACATTTAAAATTTCGGATTCGGATCGGGTTTTTCGGGTAAGATCTAGTCGGCTCTTCGCATTTGGGTACTTTCCCAAGTGTACTAAAAACTAAATTCTCATAAGTCATGTTTCGAGTTTTCGGGT
The DNA here is from genome assembly GCA_963922655.1 of Cardamine chenopodiifolia. NCBI lineage: Eukaryota > Viridiplantae > Streptophyta > Magnoliopsida > Brassicales > Brassicaceae > Cardamine > Cardamine chenopodiifolia. The sequence continues at coordinate 12,691,021 of OZ000481.1, read as the reverse complement.
ACCGTAACGGGTATCGGTTTGGATTTTGGTTTTATCCGATACCCACGAATATGACTACACAGAACCCAATAGAATAATTTTTTAAGTTCGGATTTGAATCAATTTTTTCGAATCAGATTCGATCGAGTGCTTGGATTCAATTTGTTTGCCTAGGGCTAATATGAGTTAACAGTGAAGTCTTTTAAGATTTTTAACTCCCCATTTTATCTAATATATCATTAATTGTTAGAGAAATTTCGGTTTTAGGTCAGCTTTTTCTTTTTTTGGATCAATTTGGATTTGGTCTCTCAGATATAGAAAGTTGAATCCATTTAAACCATGTTAAGATATGGTTCTGTTTTCAGATTGTGTATTTCAGTACAGTTAGGACTGGATCAATTTATCCAGATTGAATACCTCTATGTGAAACTGTTTTTGATAACTGACCTAATCCGATTTTTACCACTAGGCGCATAGATTCACTTAAGATTTAGCTCATTTCAGTCATCTGTAAGGTCTCTAGGAAGAGCTCTCAGAAATTTTCAAATCTTTCATGGCATTTAAGATCATGTGACTAAGAAAAGAAGCACTTGAATCCAAACAAGTGAAAAAAGTAAACCAAATTAATTTCTGGCTTCATTAAGACATTCGAAACTCATTTCTGGCTTCTGTGTATGAACTCTAGAATCAAGACAAAACAAGCTGTTCAAAGTTTCTGTCCAAAATAGCTTTCACTGTGTTTTGAGATTTTAACAGTAAGTTTGTCCAAACAAAACCCTTACCTTTGGTTTTACAATTTTCAGATAAAATGACTCTAAAATGTTGAAGCTTCTTGAAGTTCTCTCTGTTTACTTTGTCTTCTTAACAACTGGTTTCAGCACTTTTTTCACCTTACCAACTTTTTCAGCTTCCTGAAGAATGCAAAATGTAAAAGTTGTAACCAAATATGTAAAGATGGTTTGGCTTAAAATTAGAGATTGCAGAAGAAAAAGACGAAGCTTACTCGTATGTTCCCTATATCACGTAAGGGTTGTTTATTTGCGTCTTTGTCGTCATGACTAATTCCAGCAGCTGGTTCCACTGATTTATCAGGTTTTATATTTTCTTCTCTGTTGCTACATTTGGCGGCTAAGCAACCACAAGAGTCTCCGCATCCGCTTCCATTCGCTCTGCATTTGCAATTTTTCGTCTTGCACAAAGATTTTTTAGTGCATGAGCAACACATTTCAGCTTTACTCTGCTCTTTTTTACAGACCGTTTCTTCAGAAGTTTTCAGTTCAGATGACTCCATGTTTGATTGATCATTCGTATTCTTGCTGGAAACAGAGGATTCAGCTGGTTTACAGAGCGTTTCATCAGAAGTTTTCGGTTCAGATGGCTCCAAGTTTGATTGATCATTGGTATTACAGAGCGTTTCCTCAGAAATGTTCAGTTGAGATGGCTCTACGCCTGTTTCATCATTGGTAATCTTGCTGGAAACAGAGTTTTTAGCTAGTTCGTCCTGATGAACAGTTAAAACTTGAGACATCAGACCACACACAAAAAAAAATGCTGGACTCGGTTTACATAATGGATGAAATTAAACCCTAATACCAAAAATTGATTAACCTGAATTTTGTCTGTTTCACTGAGTTGGGATTTGGTCATTTCCATTTGGCTGACAAGAGTACTTAGCTTGTTAAACTCTTCTTTAAGCTCCTTTAGTTCTGATTCCATCGGAGTGTGGTTGATTCGGTTGTCAGATGAAGCAGAGCTAAATAAGAGAAACTATTAAAGAAAACAATTTTTGAAGCTGCAATAAAAGTTTAACTACAATCAAACTTACAAAGAGTTTTGTTCTCCCTCAAACTCTGCCTTCAACTCATCTGCTTCTTGGCTGAACTTTTTGACCTCTTCAGCTATTCTGATTAAAATTGGTAATGAACACATAACTTCAGAAATAAATGGAGGTTATAACAACAAGAAAGAGATATTAATCCCACAAATTTTCTTTTTGAATGCTTACTCTTTCATTTGGCATTCGTAATCAGAATGAATCTTATTCAACTTCATTAGTAGCCTAGATTCATCGTTAGACTCCTGCATACTCAGAACCAGAAACCATTTGGAATTTCTACTTATGAAAACCAATACGTAGCCGCTTATATCATGGAATATTAAGAATCTATACCTTCATCTAGAAGTGTAAGGTAGCAAGGCTAAAGATCCTAAATAAAGTTTTCAAAACAATAGTACACATACCTGAATCCTAAAGCTTGTTCCTTTTGGTGGGCCTGGAAAAATTTAAAAGGCGACATTTAAACGATTAAGCAAAAACTAAACACAAGAAATAAGGAACGGATACTAGCTAGCACTAGCAGTTATGTTACCATTATTTTTGTTTGAAGAAGTCTTTTTAGATTGCAGTAGCAATTTTAGGCGCTTCAAGGCTGTCAAAGCTTGTGTATTCTTCAGCTGCAAAATCTGATTAAAAGAAATATAGAAATCAACAAGCTGAATGGACTCAGTAAATAAACAATTGCTAAAAGCTACATATAGTAACAGAATATGTACCAGCTTCTGGCGACTGTTCAAATCTGAAAGGAGATGTTTCTCAAACTCGCTTTTCCTTAGCTCTTTTTTGAGCTGTTACAAGAAAAGAACTATTTAATTAAGAGCCTGAGGTTTCATCAAAGCTCTAACTAGGTAACCAGAACTAGACAAGGCAAGCACAATTGTTAACCAAACCAATCAAGAAAGGATGTATCCAAACTGATCAATTCTTGGCGTACAGTTCCCAAAATGAAACTACATTAACTAGGAGGACCCGCAATGTACAGCATATGTAAGGAGAATCATATGTGCAACAAACATTTCAAATTCAAATATAAACTAAAATCATGTGATTTCAAGAACGTTTATTAATCAAAGAAAGGTGTGAGTAAAGCAAGGCAAGTGGCCAGATTATCAACTATTATTTTAGATCCATCTAACTTTACCGCAATATGATGTAACATACGCGAATTTACTAATTCATGATTCAACATTCAACAATATTAGACCTGCTACTACTCTCTTTACCTGAAAAACTTCTTTTTCTAGCGAAGCTTTCAATAGTCTGAAGTGCATAGAGTCTAGCTTGATCTTACACTGCAACTTAACCTAAAAAGTAATCACAACACACAATTAAAAAACCACAACATAAACTGCTGAAATTTTTAATGTAACTTTACATTATTGCCAGCAAGATGCTTACCTTTTGCGCCTTTAATTTCCGTACTTCGCCATCAAACTGCTTTACAGAACTCTCAGTTTTATACTTCTTTGTTGAATACAAAGACTGCAAATTTGACTTTCTCCTTGAACTCATACCCTATACAAGTATTAACGTAACAAATGTGGATTGTGTAAACATAAATGTCTTCTTATATAAAATTCTATACAATAATTTCACCTGCTCTTTTGTAGCAATGGAATTCTGAGAAAACTCTCTACTTGACTGTAATGTACCAGCAGATGAAGTAATTGAAACATCAGCCAATTTTGATCTTAGCTCTTCCACATCACACTGCGAGTTTTCAAATAAAATCATTTCAAGATTACATATGAAACTTGTGCTAACGATTCTAAAAATCTAATGAAACAGGATTAACCAAATCTAATGTCATTATCACCAAGAAACGAATGAATCGTTTTGAATTTCACAATTCTATAAGAAACTCTTCGCACAGTATCCAGGATCCATGGATGTTTCGAGCAAATAGCTTTGAAAAGTACGAAATCAAAAACCAAAGCGTTGTTGCTACAGAGCTAAAAAGGAGGGAATACTAGATTTTGAAATCCGAGAAAAATTCAAAAAATTTAAACGGGGGAAACCTTGAGAGATTCGTTTACGGACTCCAGATCTCGAATCTTCTTCTCGTAGAGCTGTTCAGAATCGTTTCCGACTGATGAGTTCTTCGATCGGAGATTACGCTTCGTCATCTCCGGCGATGAGTTGGTACTTTTTCGATGTGAGTGAGTGAGACAATAACGCTCCCTCTTCTCTCTTTCTCTCTTTCCGAATAGATGAAAAGGTGCGGACAGAGGAATCTATTTGAATTTTACTAATTTCGATTATTATTTTTATTTGCATTATGAGCCTAACGAAAGCCTATCATTATTCTTAGCCCACTATATGTTCGAACAAGCATATTAAACGGACAAACAAAATTAGTGCGGGATGAGTTTAACAAAACTTAAGTTACTGGTTTCTTCTGATTTTGCATTTGTTTTTTCCAAAAAAATTCAAAATTCAAGGTCAAATTTTTAACAAGAATTTTTCTCTCTCCAATGGTGAAGAGCAAGTTCTCATAAATTTTGACTCTAACATGGATTTTTTTTTAATTTCATTTACTTAATGTTTTGGAGAGATGAGCTTGTTTGGGTATGAGATTTGTGATTTTCCTTGGATTAATTGCATGTTTTCATCAAATTTTGATGTTACAATTTTTGAGGTGAATGATGAATTTTTGAGAAAATTTGAGAATTGTAGGTTTTGTTTCTCTCCCAACCATACATTTAATTAAAATTCAGCTCACTGATTGGTTATCCAACATAGAATAATAGAGTACACAAATAATATTTAAAATTATAATTTTAGAAAATCGGGCTAAACAAGAAAAATGCAGTCTTTTTTTTCTCTTTAATAGTCCATTTCTTGCCAAATAATTGCGATTATTGCTATATTGTCAATTTTGTTTTCCTATTGCCCTGAATCGAGTCTGTAATGAAAAAAAAAAGTGAATCTATTTCTATTCAAATCGAATCGGTTTATCCGGAATACTCTACGCAAAAAGGTTAATAAAGAAAAAAAAAAGTTAATAAAGCGGTTAACCCATTTTAACATCCATACTTCACAGATAATATGGAACTCGTTTGTCATGAGTATCTCGGTCCAAGGGGAACTGCTAAGAGTAAGACATAAATTTAACACTTCGATTGATAGTATACCAAATTAGGCCGTGATTCTGAAAATAGGTAGAACTGTGGTCCCCCATGTCCAACGCATGTGTTTTGTTTCATGCTTGTCCACCTACCCACTTCTCCCAATTTTAGTGGAGAATTTATTTTAACTCTGGCTAGTGTTACCATAAATTCACAAACTAAAAGTTTCCATTATAATTTGTGTATCAACATAAATATCTTTTTGCTGGGTACTTTTATTTTTTGGATCCGAGTCAGTTTGACATCTATCGGGTCCAAATTGATTTAGATAGTTTGTTTGGGACCCGAATTTTACCCAAACACCTAACAGATATAGTTTATATCAGTTATTTTTACTCAAAAAAAAACCACAATTCCGATTTGAATTAAGTATTTTTATTCGAATTTATATAAAATATCTAGATCCCATCCGAATTATCCGAAAACTCAGAAACTAAATATGTAATAAATAGTACATACATATAAAATTTAACAAACTATCACCAGGCTAACACCAAAAATCAGTTTCAAAGTATGTTTTAAACATACAAACAAACAAAGAAAAAAGAATCAAAGAAGAAACCTCCAAATAAAGTTTCAAACATCCAAAATAAGTTTTAAAGTTGAATTGAAATGTCAAAGAAGTTTGAATTGAAATGTCAAATAAAAAGGAGAACCAAGGAGAAGAATCCAAAAAAAGAGTACAAATCCAGAAGTCCAAAGCACATTCTCCATGTATTGCCATTCAGTTTATCACCAGTGTCACACTATTCATGATTACAAGCCTACTCGAAACGCAATGGTCGAAAACTCGCCATCTGGAATGATGGTGATGCAGTCTGTTTTTTGGATGATCTTATATCTGGAATGATCGCAACTCCTCTCTCTCTCTCACTGTAATGATGGCTTGTTGATGCTGTTATGGGTTCTACTGCTATTACCGTTTTCAATAACACTTTTACCCACCACTTTTCTTAATTAGTTCAAGTATCTCTCCATGGACCATCTCTTTTTATTAATTATTTGAATGTATATATAATAAAAAGATGAGAAAATTGTCAAATTTTGTTGATAAAAATACCACTATTAGTTTAGTGTTCAGAAAATACCAACAAGAGTTTTGATTTTTTTAAAATACCACAAACACAAAAATTAATTTTGTAAGGTTTATAATTTAATTTTTTGGTTTGGGTTAACTATTTTAGATTTATGGTATAGTTTTTAGGGGTTAGAGTTTAGAGTTTAGGACATAGTTTTGAAAGTTGAAAGTTTAATTTTAATTTTGTGGTATTTTTGGAAAACCAAAACTTAAATGGTATGTTTGGAACATGGTAGTATTTCATGAAACAAAGCTAAAAAGTGTGGTATATTTGAGAATTCCCCTAAAAAAGCTCTTCATTGTTTGATATATAATCATTAATTTGAATTTATTAAGTTAAGAATCATAAAAGTATAAACAATCAAATCAGTAAAATTCATTTTTATTTTAAAAAGACAAATGATATACACTCACTACAAGAAAGCAGCCGTAAAATCGACGGAATTTCTGACAGATTTTCGACGGAAATGAATTCGTCAGTTATTTTCCGACGAGTTTTCGACGGATGTCCGTCAGAAATCTGTCGGAAATCCGTTGGAATTTCGTCGGAAAGTTATCGAGTAATAAGAACGTTAATATAGCCGTTTTAAAACGTTATATTCCGCAATTTTCCGACGGAATTCCGACGGACGCTACTTCTATATATATGTTTCCACATTTCTTCATTCATTCACACCACTTACTCAATTCAATCTCTATATAGTTACAATATGTCTTCTGGGAATTACTTTCGGTCGTGGATGAACGAACCTATGATAGATCCGGAGTCAAACCTACTGAAAGATTATTATGCAAGAGGAATTTGCGAGTTTATGGAATTAGCCGGAAATCAATGGGGAGCAAAAAAAAGTTAAGATTAAATGTCCCTATAGTATATGCCAGAATTTTCATAATGTTGAGCTTAAGTTAGTTTGGCATCACTTGTATATCAATGGGTTTATACCTGGGTATAAGATTTGATATTTACATGGAGAAACAAATTATGATTATGGTAGTACTAGTGAACCAAATGTTGCGGATAGCATAGGAGATAGAAGGGAAGTAGATGTAGGTATCGGTACGGTTGAGATGGTGAATGATTTGTTTAGGGAGAACATGCCATCGGCGGGTTATGATGGAGATAGGGTTGAAGAACCAAATGTAGAAGCGCAATTTTTTTTGGATATGTTAGATGCAGCGAAACAGCTACTATATAGTGGTTGTAGAGAAGGTCATTAACCGTTATCATCTGCAAGTAGAATGATGACTATTAAGACGGACTAAAATTTGGCAGAAGAATATGTTGATGCAATAGCAGATTTTGTGAAAGATATTTTGTCTGAAGATAATCTTTCACCAGCATCATATTATGAGGTACAGAAACTAGTCGATGGTCTTGGTTTGCCATATCAGATGATAGATGTGTGCATCGACAACTGTATCATATATTGGAGAAAAGACGAAAACCGTAAAAGATGCAGATTTTGTCAAAAACTTAGGTTTCAAGAAACTAGTGAGAGAGTTCCAGTTCCTTATAAATGGATGTGGTATTTACTATTAACGGAGAGGTTGAAGAGGTTATATCAATCTCAACGTACAACAGAGGCAATGAGATGGCATGCAGAGCATCGTCAAGATGGAGAGATTACGCATCCGTCAGACGCAGAAGCGTGGAAACATTTCCAATCAATGTATCCAGATTTTGTGTATGAGCATAGAAATGTATACATCGGGTTATGTATAGATGGTTTTAACCCATTTGGAAAACATGGAAGATAATATTCGTTGTGGCCGGTAATTGTAACACCGTACAATTTACCACCATCTTTGTGCATGCGTAGAGAGTTTTGTTCTTTTCCGTGCTAGTTCCCGGCCCAGAGCATCCACAGAGGTCACTTGATGTATTCCTCCAGCCATTGATCTATGAGTTACAAATGCTATGGCAGCATGGGGTTGAAGCATTTGATGTTTCATTGTAGCAGAATTTCAAGATGTATGCGGTTCTTATGTGGACAATAAGTGATTTTCCAGCATATTGTATGTTATCTGGATGGACAACGCATGGAAGATTATCTTGCGCGTAATGCCAAGATAACACTGATGCATTCCAATTACATCATGAAAGAAAGACGTGTTGGTTTGATTACCACATAAGGTTTTTACCTAGTGATCATCCTTATTGTCGGTTAAGAACATTGTTTACAAAGACCAAACAAGTGTTTGACTGTGCACCTCCGGAGATTGATGGACGTTGTATATTTGATCAATTAAGAGATTTTGGTGCTGAGAGGACTCCTTACTGCGAGGGTAATAGGCATGATCCTGTTGACGGTGTCGGTGAACATCATTACTGGCATAAAAACAGTATTTTCTGGGATTTGCCTTATTGGAAAGATCTTTTGTTGAGGCACAATCTATATGTCATGCACGTTGAGAAATTTTTTTTTGACAACATCATGAACATTGTTTTAAACGTGCAAGGGAAGACCAAAGACAATATGAAGTCTATATTAGACTTGCCACTGATTTGTTCTCGGGATTTTCTTCATATTATGTCAGATGGTAGATGTCCTATGCCTGCCTACCGGTTAGATGCAACGAAGAAAGCAACTTTTTTTTTTGGATTTTAGATGATGTAAAATTCCCGGATGGTTATGCATCTAATTTGCGGAATTGTGTTGATTTTTCTGAAGGAAAGTTTATTAGAATGAAGAGTCATGATTGTCATATTGTGATGCAGCGGCTTCTTCCATTTGCCTTTGCACATCTTCTTCAAAAAGACGTTCACGAAGCAATTGCATGTATATATTGATACTTTCATATTGTTAATTAACGTTTTTTGTAACATAGTTTTTTGTTTATTACATTGTTTATTGTATTTTTGTAGGAGTTGGTGGTTTCTTTCGAGATTTATGTACGAGGACACTTACAGTAGAGGGTATACGCAATTTATAGGACAATATACTGATTATTCTCTATAACCTTGAGAATATATTTACACCGTCTTTCTTTGATGTTATGGAACATCTTCCTATCCACCTCCCACGAGAAGCTGCATCTGGAGGTCCTGTTCAGTACCGTTGGATGTATCCGTTTGAGCGTTACATGTTCCATCTCAAGAAAAAAGTTAAACAATTAAGCAAAGTTGAGGGATCTATTGTCGCACAAAGTCTCATTGAAGAAGCCTCACACTTTGCTGAATATTTTTTTTCCATCGGAAGTGCATACTAAGAGTAGATGTCTGGCGCGACATGATGATAGAGGTGAGAGAGCGATTTATCCGGTGTATGTCTCTGAGTTGTTTGCTCAAATTGGTCGAGTAAGTGGAAAAGGAAAGAAACAGAAACTATAGGAGCAGGAGTTTGCGCACTTGCATATGTATATTCTCACAAATTGTGAAGATATACGGGAGCATGAAATGTAATTAATAATTACTTTGTTTATGTTAATTACTAATTTGATATTAATTGATATTTGATTATTAAAATTTTGTGTTATGTTACAGCATTTACATGGTGCTAGTACGAGACTATTATCCAGATAAGACTGAACCCGAACTTGATATCATAAAAGAACAAGAATTTGCTTCTTGGTTGGGATTTTACGTAAGTTTTTTTTAACAATTTAACTATTTTATAATTCTCTTGTAATATTTCACAGAAATTTATATTCTTTATTTATATTTTTATAGGTTTATGAGGGCATCGAAAATGGTCAAGAATTTCCGTCGTGGTTAATGGACTTTGTTAATGGTCCAAATAACATTGCAACTTCATATTCAGTGTATTGCACAAGGGGATATGCATTTAGGATTCTTGCGTGATCCGGTGATGTAGTTTACTATGGAATATTGAATGAAATAGTAGAAGTTCGATATCCTGGAATGTTGGATTTGAGGTGCCTTGTGTTTAAGTGTGATTGGTATGATTCATTCATTGGTCGGGGTGTTCAAATTGATCAATTCGGTGTGACATCGATACATTCAAGATGAAGACTTCTTAGGTACGATCCATTTATTCTAGCATCACAAACAGACAATGTATGATTAAATTAATATATTTGATTATTATTAATATATTTCTAATATTTTTGATTTTTACAATTTATCTTCATTTATATAGGTTTGCTACATTCAGTACCCTCGAATATCTTATCGGTCAGATCTTTGGATCACAGTTACTGCAATTAATCCACGAGGAAGAATTGATGGAGTTTCAGAACATGATGCCCTACAGCCAACAGTTTATCAAATGGATCATGTTCATCATTCGTTTGACATTGAATTCATGGTTGATTTAACACAAACTGGTGATGATATGGTTTATTCAGACTCGGATGAATCACGTGGCGAATTCAAAGACGATTCAGACATAATTCCTTCGTACGGATCATCTGAAGATGATCCGTAATGGCTTTTGTATTTTATATTTGTTATTGTAAATGTATTGACATTATGTTAAGATTTGTATTTGAGAGTTTGTAAGAAATGTATTTGTAATTTTTTTTCCCCAAAATCCACGAATCCGTCAAAATGTTCTTAAAGTTCTAACGGATTTCCGACGGATTCGTGGTATTAAAATAAATAATGAATTTTCCATCAAAAATCCGTCGGAATGTTCTCAAAGTTCCGACGGAATGTTCTCAAAGTTCCAACGGAATGTTCTCAAAACGATTTTCTTAAAGTACATAAGAATACAAACCAAACATATAACATTTATTCGAAACGTACATAAGAATACAAACCAACCATATAACATTTATTCGAAACGAACATAAACTTTTGTTTTTTGTAATTTAATGACTTCTGTCAACTAGATATTGTAATTTTATGCATTCAATAGTTAATATGGCTTAATACAAATGTATTCTTGGGCCGATGATTTGCAAAATATACATACTCTTATTCTTCGCGATTTCATTCGCAAAATCCCTTAGAAATTTTCCAAAAATCCGAAAATCTTCAATAATCCGTCAAATCTCCGTTTCCAAGTTTCAAAACCATCCAAACTCCTTTCCAATGGATCCAAACCGCTCCAATATGTAAGTATATATGTTTTAAAGTTGATTTAGGATATGAAATTTAGATTTAGGGAATTGGAATGTAGATTTTAGGTTTATAATTTAGGATTTTGTGTTTTATATTGAACATTTAGGATATTAATTATAAGCAATGTTTTGGTTTAGATTAAATCGTTTTAATTTTTTCTAATTTTTTTAGTAAATTATAAATTTTAATTTTTAAAAAAATTTATTCTATTTATTTAAGTTTATAAATATTTCATAATTTAATAATCTAACATATATATATATATATATATTTTAACTATTTAATTATTTAAGTTTTTTTTAAATAGTTTTTATTTTTATACATTTTTTCTTAGTTTATACAAATTAAAAAATTTTCATAATTTTTCCTATTTATTTAAGTTTTATAAATATTTTTTAATTTAATAATCTAACATATATGTATTTTAAACTCTATAATTATTTAATTTATTTAAAATTCGTTTTTATTTATTTATAAATTTATATACATTTTTCATAATTGTGTTGTTACATATATATTCATTTGTTAATAATTAATTTTTTTTATTTTCAGGAATTATGCTCGATTTTATTCCGTTCCTAAATCTGGTGGTTCGAGACGTGACCGAGGAGCGAGTCAAAACCGCTCCACTCCTGTTCCAGAAACTCAATCTCCGTCAACTACTCGTCAAGCTGCTTCTGCTCCGACTGAGATGCGCATTGAGGATTTTGTTTCTCAACCCGGTCGGGAAAGATTACCGTACTTTCATCCCGATTGTGACAGCAACAGTACTTGGTAAGTAAAAAGTTTTTAAATTATTAATTGTTTCATTTGTTTATTTTTAAAAATTTTAAACTAATTTTGTTTTGTAGGTTCTATCTATCCCATAATGGGATAACCAAGTCGCTCAACCGTATGCTCAACAGCATGTTCCATCATCCGTATCCGACATTCGCCCTTATATCGTTACCTGATCGTGATTTATGGTTTCGGCAGTTTGCGGTATGATTTTCATTACTTTTTAACTTTAAAATTTTATTTACGTTTTATTTTTTATGATAATACATTTTTTATTTTTTTTAATATTTTAGTCATTTCTTTTTGCAACAAGATTTCACTTGGGATCAAGACGTGACGTCTCGTGTTAGACGTGAGTTCGATGCTAAGGCATCGAAAGTGTACTCACGAAAGATGAACGAGTGGAAGGACAAGTGGAACAAGAATGATATTTCGAGGGAGCTGCTTGCAAACCCAGACCTCTGGAACGGTTTAGTTGCTTACTGGAAGATGGACGACACCCATACAACATCGGAAACTCAATCAACCAACCGGAAGAGTGACCGGAAGGGCAAAGGAATTACCACTCACAATTTGGGAGCAACGAGCAAGGTTTCCCGGGAATTTGTTTTACTTACTTATAGTTTAACTTGTTTTACGAGCAAGGCTTTTGTTTAACTTGTTTTACTTACTTATAGTTTTTCATAAAACATTTCATTTCCGTCAAGAAGGTGTCGGTCCATCAAATCTTGTTTTGCTACAAGATGCGCACTTGAACCGCAACACAGGACAAATCCAAGATCCGGTTGCTCGGGAGATCGTGGAGAACGTGACCCGATTGGAAGAGGAGTTACTGCAATCAAAGCCGATTGTTAAAGGAACTCCTCTTTGTTCCAAAGTTCCCGTTGATAAGATCAACGAGTTTGTGTACGAGGTAAATAATATTTATTTTTACTTTAGTTTTGTTTTAGTTTTGTTTTAGTTTTTTCTTTATTTTATTCATTTATAACGATTTATATATTTTCTTTTCGTAGGTCACTCTAAAGACCAAAGGCCGTCCAGAAGAGTACTCTTTGCCATCCTCAAACTTCAAGGTTTTATGGAGATCTTCAGCTTACAGCTCAACTGGAGGAGAAGTCGGCCGAGATCGAAGCTCTCAAACTTCGAGGATGGCAAAGATAACCACAAATCATAATCATGTATCCATTTCTTCCTTGATAAAAATTGAAAAGTATAGAAAAGTCTCAAACTTACACAAGATCAAAGTGACCAATCTATCACATTATGGTTAATGCTTTTCCCCCTTCCTCCTCAATAAACTCGAACTCATCACCTATAATATGCAAAACAATGTAGTTATTAGTTAGAAGTTAGAACTCATCACATACAATATGCAAACAAAGCGTGGAATTCTTACCAATTTCTTGAAAGCCTCGAAACCAATTCCTTGCACATATCAAAGCTTGAACATTCATAGGTAATAAACAACTCCTATATTTGTTTAGAACACGACTACCTATGCTAAAGGAGGATTTCGACGCCACAGTTGTGATAAGGATGCTAAGAACATCACAAGCCATTGACGCCAATTCTTTAAAATGGCTTGAGTTGTCTTTCCAATATGCTACCACATTCAAACTTCTAAATGCAACCATATCTAATACTGGCTCATCCAAATATGTGTCTAGTGGTGATTTTCCAGTACCACCACTAGCCTTTTGAGAATAGTAAGAATAAAAACCATGAGATAAGATCAACAAAAAAAACAAAAAATCAGAAACAAGTCCTAAGATAATATCTGTATCATCCTAGATTCTTAAGAATCTAAATATGAGTCAAAGATGAAAACATAAAAAAGCATATCATCCATTGACAACATGAACCAGTCATTCTAAATATCTAATGACTATTGTCTGTCTGTCTACTAATACCAAAGTTAACTAACTACATTATGAATTCACATAACAACAAACAGGAAAGACTTGTAGAATAGACTTACACCGTATCCTGATGGAATGTCATCGTGTGAAACTTGTAAAGTGGTTGCGGTAATGTTTTTTGTGTTTCTATCATAAGATCCAAAAAGCTGAACCATTTTGCTATGCACATGAGCCAAGTTCGACTTGCTAGTGGATGGATCCAAAGTATTGTAACAATATTCCAAAAATGCAAACTTTAATCTTGGATAAAGAACTGCAGCAATTGCAAGTATGTCACTGAGTTCTTCCCAATATTTGCCAAATTTCTCGTTCATAGGCTCCACCATTTCACAAATAACTTGATCAGCAGAATCTTCATGATCTTTCAGCCAGCATTTAATCGCCAACACTTGCATAAAGTACAAGTTTGTCGTGGGATAAGATGAACCAGAAATTAACTTTGTAATTTCAGCAAACTGTTTCAAGAGGTCACATATCAATTCTACTCTTTCCCACTCTAAATCATTCGGGAAACTCCTATAACTCTTATCTACCTCTGCAAGGTTACATTAAGACATCCTTGAAAGTGATTGCTCTAGAGAGCATTAGATGAGTGGAATTCCAGCGATTTGCAACATCTAAAACCAGACTTGCTTCAGCTTGTATACCAACTGTTTCCATACAGTTTTGAAACATTTTTTCTCTAGTCTCAGATCCCTTCACATACTTAACACTATCCCTAATTTTCTCCAAAGCTCCACTAATCACAGCCAAACCATTTTGAACAATCAAATTTAGGATGTACGCTGAACATCTTACATGAAAAAACTCTCCATTACACACCAAATATTTTTATAGCTTTCTCTTTAAAATACCTTGCATGCTATCATTTGCAGAAGCATTGTCCACTGTTAAAGAAAATACTTTCTTCTCTAATCCCCAATCTTTCAATAACTCAGTTAGCTTCATTGCTATAGCAATACCCGTATGTGGAGGCGGAAAAGCACAGAATGATAGTATCTTCATCTTCAAAACCCAATCAGCATCAATATAATGGGCTGTCAAACATATATAACCTTCAACAGTTATAGCTCGCCAAAGATCTATAGTCAAGCAAATCCTACCAGGGATTTCAGTCAAGATATTCTTAAGCTTCTTTTTCTCTTTCTCATAAATCTTGAAGACATCAGATGCTGCTGTATTTCTACTCCAAAACTCTATAGATGGATTAGCATAAGCAAAAACCTCTCAAATCTTTTCATATTCAACAAATGAATATGGGAGATTATGCTGAATTAAAGCCACTACAATTATTTCACGAAAAACCATCATATCCAGCTTTCTAATACTACTTCTAGGTGTACTTCCCGGAGTCTTTGAACACGATTTCGAATGACGATTCATGGTATTAGTTCCATTTTGACACAGATTCAAGCAATATTTCTTACCACAATGCTTGCATGTAACATCAGTTTTACCATTAGAATATTTCTCTCCTAGTGTAAAGTGTTTCCAACACTTAGAATGACGTCTACTAGAACTACTTGTACCTATTCCTTTTTCAGCCGTCTCTAAAGTTTCAATTTCTTGAGATGCTATCTCAGTCTCATTATCATTATCATCATCCATATCATCAAGACTAAAGTTGTCTTCATCAACCAAGTTTGGAGTATCAAAATCCATTTTCCTACAATACAATAAAAATCATCACAATATTAATTTATCTCACCAACAGATTCATTCAATATCTGAAATAAGCAAACAAAATCCCCCCAAAAGTTAACAGAAACAAATATATAAAGAATGGTAAAAGGAAAGAGCAGCAGCACCAAACACATGGAAGATCGACAATATGCACATCGAATAAAAAACATACCAAACCAGATTAGATATAAATTCAGTTTTGATTTGGTTATTTAAGTTTTAAAATCAAAATATAGACCAAACAAATAAGCTAAAACCAGAAAACCATATAATTCTTAACACCTCCGGTTAAAAAAAATCTACAAACCTTTTAGTAACTAAGAAAAAAATAGACAACAATGGCTAAGGATTGCATGGAAACCACTCCACACCAAAATCTAATAATGGATTTGGAGTGGTTAATTTTTGGAAATCTCAAACGAAACAGGAAACTAAACTAAATCTTTTGGAAAAGAAACCAAACTAAACCAAACATTAAAAAAACAGTAAAATTTATGTAATATTTGTTCCTTTTGAATGAAATTAAAACAAAACCCCCCAAAAAGATAACTATAAACTCAGAAGGCAGCGTTAAGAAGAACCAATCACACTTAAGATCGCTTGTTTATGAAACGAAAAAAGTTGCATTGTCCCAAAAGGAAAAAATATCTCCTCATAAGTGTGATTGTATGTACTTTGTTGAAACCCACATCTGCTACTCAAACTTTAACAGTTTTTTTGGAGCAACACATAAAGCTTTCAATGAAATCAACAACATAAGTTATATAAGCTTCAAGAAGAGTATCTTTTGGTTCAAGCTGCGCAAATGTGTTCAAAAAAATCGCATACGTTGATGGGTTTGAGCAAATTAATTAACTTTTTCAATTAGTTATGGCAGAACAAGCAATACAGATATTAACAACGTGAACTTTCAAACGAACTAGTTTTATAACAAAGAGATAGAGAATTTCAAACCTTTTTTCAAAGGCTTTGATGCCTTAATCGCAGCAGGAGCCGCTTCAGCCTGAAATAAGAAACAAATAAAAGAAAGCTCGTTAAATACGTGGGCAAAATAGAAACAGAGATTCAAAACAGAGCAAGAAGAAGAAGAAGACCAAGGGAGAAGAAGATTATTACTTTGGTGGCGGATTTACCAAAGAAGATGAATGAGATTAGTTTCCGAAATTTTTCATGGAAGAAGATGAACGAGAGAGGGTTGTAAAATTAGGGATTGAAATCTAATTTCCCTCAAAGAAAAAAATCCTAAATTTTAAAGTCAATGGACGTGCCCAATATCCATACGGTCCTGCCCATTTTGATCATGGGCGAGATTGGTCGTTCGCCCATTTCAACCAT
Organism: Cardamine chenopodiifolia; assembly: GCA_963922655.1. NCBI lineage: Eukaryota > Viridiplantae > Streptophyta > Magnoliopsida > Brassicales > Brassicaceae > Cardamine > Cardamine chenopodiifolia. The sequence continues at coordinate 12,674,259 of OZ000481.1, read as the reverse complement.
TTAAGAGTTGGTCGTGACCATGGTCTGCTCATAACAATTTGGACTGGGTTTAGCCCATGGACATAACGACCAATTGCCAGCTCTAGTTGCATACTTGATGTGACCTACGAGAGGCCGAGCTATCACGAAGATGATGTATTGTCAGCTAAAAGTTTTAGGGCCTTCTAAGATTGGACACTTTACAAAGATTTGGAGTTACCCCACAGCCCAATGTCAGCTATTTTGCGAGAATGAGAATTACGATTCTATATTCCACTGCTATGACACATTGGGGTGCACAAAATGTTTCTTTCACCAGAAATCCTTAATTTTGTGTCAAATGATATGATTGTTGGTTCAATATTGATGCAGATCGTTTATCTATTATTGTCTATCGTTTATCTGTTATTGTTTATCACATTATATTTTTCGATCTGTAATATTCTAATGACTACTTCATTTGCAATGAAAATTACTCCTATCCATTAACAATTTTTTATATCATGTCATTAATTTATTTAGAAATTCATAAATTTTCTTCTCCATATTATTGTATATCATTGTACACCATTGTACACCATGTTATGGACCTTGACGTAGAAGTTGCGACGTCCACTATTGTCCATTGTTTCATACATACTATTGCTCAACTTTTGGGTCTTTGTCCCCTATATTGTCATGTATTCATAATACCTAAATACATGTGGTTGTCGATACATGTATATGGACATCAATTGCAATTATTTTGTTTAATTTACACTCCTAAATATGCCACTTCATTTGACCACCTTTACAAAACATCCTTACAAACACAAAATTTTAAATCAGTCATTTTTATCCATTGACAACCCTTACAAAAACAAACTTTCACAGCTTTCTCTCCTCAATAACACACATACTCTTGTCCTCAAAAGCCAGTCAACAAAATAGAATGGTCTCCCAAACATGGTCTACATCATTAGCAACAACAACCTAGTAGATGAAGTACTTGCATGTGGCCCTATTGTTCTCTCTTCCCGAATATCTTGAGCACTTGTGAAATTTCATCCCTCTTTGGACAACATTGACAAATTAATTAACCAACCTTGAATCGGGTATTTACAACTTATATTATGTTGATACTCACCACTTATTCCTCTTGTGATTGTATCCTTTTTTCTTAGGCCTTCGAGAACCTCTTTTTGAGGTGGCTTCACAACATTATCTTTAATTACATATGGCACATCGATGTCCCTTTTTTTAGGGACATGAAGAATGACTTGTTCATACAAATTTGTCTACTCCTTGACACTGTAACATTCACCCATTAAGGAATGAATCTCAACACCATTTTCCCTAATTTCTGCTAATGCGTGGCAGCATGGTATCATATGAACATAAAAACTCTATAGCTAAAAGTTCGATTCTGGAGGTCTACCTTGAAAACACACCATGTCCCATCATTTACTTGATATATCAAAAAACTTGATGATATCACAGCATAATCGGTTGCTGCTTGTAGATGTTCCATTAGTTGGTCTTCAACCTCTGGAGTACATCTGGTCATTGTCTTAGCCGCAACCTTCCGACATGTACAAAACCATGTCATCAACATCCCTTTTATGAACTCACCATATTAGCATTTGGATAGTCCACAACCTTCTTCATTGCATTATTTAGAGATTCTGATATGTTGCTAGACATTACATCACACTGTTTTCCCTTAAAGTTTGCAAGGGACCAATGCTAAAAAAAATCTTTTCTAGATACTTCGCACATGCTGGACACCACGTTCTAACCTCATCAAACCAATATCGGAAATCACCTACTGTGAAAGACATTGCCGTATTATTCACCATTTTACCACGAAGCCACATTTGTACCGATGTTTTCCCATCTTGTCTTGCGTACTCTCGTCTTGTCCACTAGCTGCCACCAAGGATCCCTTGTATTTCCCTTTCACCTGTGTTCCATCTATCACGATTACTTTCCTCAAATATTTATACCCAGCTATGGAGCCTCCCAATGCAAAGAAACAATACTTAAACGGTGTGACACTATCTTTATCCACTGTTGTGTGTGAAATTGTCCCAGGATTTGATGTTTTCAAAAGATGGAAATATGTAGACAAGAACTAGTAACTCCCTTCCTCACTCCCATAAGTACTTGATATTGCCAACTCCTTACCATGCCAAGCTTTCATATAGGATATCGTGATATTGCATTCTAATAACACAATCTCAGGGATTTCACATGCCAGTGGTCCCTTCTTCCCATTCACAAATTTGGCTTTTATTATGTCGTCTAGTATTTGTGACGTTGCATTCTTCTCATACTTTGATCTTGTCCCAACATCACAAGTGTGTTTAAGACATGCTTTCCTCGTGACATTTTAGGAATTGAATCCCTATTTTTGTGTCCATCTTCACAACAAGTAATTCCAGCGTTGCAATTTCCACAGTGCCATCAGTGTTAACCCCACTTGGTTGTCCACCATTTCACACATTTTCTTCTCCTTTATATCTTTTTGTTTGTCCACCATGTTGCACATCTCTTTCACCAGTTTCAAATTCACTCACCTTCTTTTTTTCCATTGTTGTACATTTGCTTCCTCGAATACATCCCAATCCGGTGGATATTCCTTTTTAATCAAGTCAGTACAATGGTCACAGTTGTACTTCCTCGCTATCTAGCGATTCACCATCGACTGCCATTTCGCCATTTTGTCCACGTCCTTTAATGTTGTCCATCCCATGACATTCTATTGGATCCACCACCTTCTGTTTGTTCAACACTTTATTTTGATCAATTGCCCCAACCAACATCTTATGTCTTCCATTTTTCCCCTAAGCTCTCTCTTTCCATGTTGGTAACCCTTTTTGCCCTAAGCTCTGCTTCCACAATTTCCATATGAGCTATGAAGATGTCATCAGACACGCTAGTGTCTGCTTCATGTATATATATATCCTTCGCTTTCTTTGACTTCGTCGATTGCCCTTCCCACACCGGGGTCTACATTTTTCATCGTCAACAACATGTTCAACTCATTTTCCCAATTCTGTTTTTTCTTTAAACTGTCAGAGTCCAACATCGCAACTAATTAAAATTGGCGGCATCTTCCGTTGAGTGAAAACAATGGTCTTCATTTCATACAAAAAAACTCAGACACGGTTTGGTTTTGTTGTCTTTGATGTTAAATGCTTCAACCACGTTACTAACCAAACTTTCGTAACTCGTCTCTTCACTTAAAGCCACAAACCGTGCCATCTCGTCTCGGGTAACACAAAAATACCATCTTCCAAAGTCACCACATTCCCATTCCCCAACTATCACCAATACGGAGTCCTCCATTGTAGTTAGCTTACCAAAACCTGCAAAAGAAGTCACTTTTAGCATATATCACATCTTCTTCACCTATAAATACTTATCGTCCTCCCTCTTCACAGTAAATGCTATATTTTCTCTCACACAGTTCCAATTAATCTTCAACCCAACCACTGCCATAAATTATACAACTTACCCTCTACAATATTAAACACGCCTCCAGGTCTGTAGATGTTGTCCATTCGTTAGTTTTCTTTGCTCGCTGGTTTTTTCTTTATTGTTCTCTCCGAAGAAAGTTTTTCTTTTTTGTCCTCGCAATTTTTCAGATTTCCATTCTTCTAATCGGAGATAAAGTACAGTTTCTATCATTTTGTATTCATATTCCTTATTACACTCTTTTGTCCACATTAAATATAAGTTTGCTTTTCCATACCTCTTTTAGTTTCCCGCCTAAATGCAGACAATAGAAGCGAAGAGGAAGGGAATTTGGTCTTCTCATCACGTCTACTGCCACAAGAAATGCCCATCGACAAGAGACAGTTCTGAAAACCTGAAGCCAACCTGTGGCATTCTTCGTAAAAAACCCTATTCCAAAATCCAAATAGTCATTAGTCATAGGTTTTAAAAGGCGGACTTTTCAACCAAGAGAAGCGAGATACATAAGATTTTTTTTTCCTTTTTAAAAGAAACATAGTGGTAGTAAAGGTTAAAATATAGTAGAGAACTCACCATATTTCTCATTTTCATTTCAATAAATAAGCCTCCCTCTCTATTTCGGAGTATCGCTTCTATAGTATCGGTTTCACCTCACCAACCTACTCGACGGACTCTCCAACGCCTCCCACCAATCTCTTATTCAGATCTCCATAACGCCGGCGAAGATGATGCAAAGCTCCGCCGTGTTTTCTCCTTCTCCATCACTCCCTCTCCTAAAACCACGGCGGCTCTCTTTACGCAATCCCGTAACCGTTTCTTCCTCTTTTTCATCAAACCACCACGATCTGAACATTTCTCCAAATGTTGTCTCTATTCCTTCTTTATCTCGTCGATCTTGGCGTCTCGCTTCATCTGATTCGCCCCTCCGTGCTTGGTCCGGCCTCTCTTCTCCGTTCTCCTCTTCCTTCGACACGAACCGTTTCAAAACCGCCGCTACAGCAGTTCCTGTTAGCGCTGAGGAAGGAGATAACAGTGGGAAATTAACGAAGATACTTGAACTTGGCTTGTTGTTTGCTTTTTGGTACCTTTTCAATATCTACTTCAACATCTACAATAAGCAGGTTCGTCGCTGTTGTAGCTTATTCAATCTGTGATGAGATTAGTTTTCATTGTGTTTTGGCTAATTGTTATAGTTTTATAAATATTTAAACTAATCTTTGTGTTTAATCGTGTTTTGATTAGCTTTGATTAGGAATTGAGATTAGTAATAGTATGAAGAATTCAGAAATGTGAGAATATCGTACTAATTGCTCAATTTATTGTTTGATTCTCCTGCTTTGTAAATCTGAGATGAGATTATTAGAAAAGTTACTAACTTGAATTTGTGATAATTTGTAAAATACATATGCTTGTGATAAAGAGCATAGACGTGCATTGAGTGTTCATTGTTGTTTTGTTAATCTGAGATGAGATTTAGTGTTCATTGTGTTATTGCTTATTGTTATAAGTTTATAATTTTTATAGATTTTTCACCTTCTCAGAATGTATAGATTTAAATAGATTGAACTAATTTTGTTTAGGTTTGATTACGAACAGAGATAAGTATAGGATGAAGAATTCAGAAATTTGATTATATTTTACTGATTGCTGAATTTATTGTTTGATTCTGAGAGAACCAATATTAGTTTCTTGGTTTATTCTGATTTTTGCAGGTTTTGAAAGCTCTACATGCACCAATGACTGTTACTTTGGTTCAATTTGCTGTTGGTAGTGTGCTTATTACCATCATGTGGGCTCTTAATCTGTACAAGAGACCTAAAATCAGTGGTGCTCAGGTGTTTTTTTTTTGTTTTCAATGGAAGCTGTTAAATCGTGATTTAAGCTTTTTGTTCTGGGGATATGTCACTCACTGTGATATTTGTTTACCTTGATAGCTAGCGGCCATCTTGCCGCTTGCGGTTGTGCACACACTTGGTAATCTGTTTACGAACATGAGCCTCGGGAAAGTTTCAGTTTCGTTTACTCATACTATCAAAGCCATGGAGCCTTTCTTCTCTGTTGTGTTGTCTGCTATGTTTCTTGGCGAGGTGAGCTCTTCTCTTATTTGTTTATTATTGATTGATAGTCATTCGTGAGTTTCTTGTTTCTAATGGCCTATGTTTGATACTCTATATAAGTCATCGCCTCTTTATGATACTCTATGTAAGTCATCGTGTTTGTTTAATTTGTGTAAAACATGTGAAACTTCACCAGTTTTGAAGTTTTAAAGCCTAATTTATTAACTATTCTCATCATAGGTGCCTACTCCATGGGTAATCGGTTCCATTATACCAATCGTTGGTGGAGTTGCACTTGCTTCAGTGACAGAGGTCTCATTCAACTGGTAAGTTTGTTTGAGAATTGTGACATTTGAAATGGTAACTATCGATACTTCTGATAACTTACTACGCTTTTTTGTTTTGCGGCAGGGCTGGCTTTTTGAGTGCAATGGCTTCAAACTTGACTAACCAATCCCGTAACGTGCTGAGTAAGAAGGTCATGGTTAAGAAAGATGTAAGTTTCATGTGCATTCACTCAAGTTTTTACTCAACATATTGTGGATTGGAAAAAATAACAAAACTTGATGTTGTGTTTTGGCAGGATTCTTTGGACAACATAACGCTCTTCTCTATAATAACATTGATGTCTCTCGTTCTAATGGCTCCCGTGACTTTCTTCTCTGAAGGCATCAAGTTCACTCCTTCATACATTCAATCAGCTGTGAGTTATTATTATATATAACAAAATTAGTTTCGTATCCTTCACAAATGTTTTCAGTTCTTAACAACCTTTCTTGGTTTGCAGGGTGTGAATGTTCAACAAATATATACAAAGTCTCTTATCGCTGCACTCTGCTTCCACGCATACCAGCAGGTGAGACCTTTTTCTCTTTACTGATTTTGTTGCTTCACTAGTAGCGGTTATAAAGAGATTTGGAATTTATTTTTGTGAGTTGTGGATAATACAGGTGTCGTACATGATACTAGCGAGAGTCTCACCGGTTACACATTCTGTTGGAAACTGCGTGAAGCGTGTTGTGGTTATCGTGAGCTCTGTTGTCTTCTTCAAGACACCCGTCTCGCCTGTTAATGCTTTGGGTAATATCCAAGTCTTATTCTCGGCTTCTATGAATGTACATAAAATCTTTTGGAGCTCATTGTTGTTTGATCACACTCTACTGCAGGAACCGGGATTGCGCTAGCAGGAGTCTTCTTATACTCCAGAGTGAAGCGTATTAAGCCAAAGCCTAAGACTGCTTAATCAAACATCTGTCAATGCCTAATCCCACATCACTCCCGCCCTTTGAATTTTTATATAATACAATTTCTCGAGCTGAAGTTTTCAGATAGATGGTTTTATTCTTTTGCGGGATTCTTTATCCCTTTCCAAGTTTTTCATTGCAGCCATCGCTTCTCTTAGAGTTTCATATCAGTTGTTTATTCTCTTCGGTGTCTAGACAGATGCTAAGACTTTTAAATATTTTACAGTTTTTCCAAGAATAACTTGCAACACGTTCATTGGTGCTGTTTTAGTTTACGTGGTAAGGTTTATTAGGAGTGCGTGAATTTGTCCTGAAAGGATATGATATGGTGATAATTAGCACGGTTTTGCAAGGATCGTATTGTTAGATGATCACTGCTGCACTAAGGATTAAGGAAAATACCACGACCATAACTAAGGATTAAAGAAGCAGAATTTATACTTAGATAATGTTCGTGGTATTTTTAAATTCTCCTTGGATAACACTACTATTTGATTCGTTGCCTAAAATGGAAGAGAAGGGTTTATCTAAGAACGTTTAAAAATTAAGATTCTAGAGGTTTATAAAAAAACTTAAAAATTAAGTTTCTAGAGATTTATAAAAAAACTTAAAAATTAAGTTTCTAGAGATTTGGAACAAATCTTAATTCGGAACAAATAAAGTAAATTGGAGAAAGAGGAATTAGAAAACTGCAGCATCGAGACTAACTGTACATAATTTGTTTCAAATCTGTTAAGGAAAAAATGTCAGAAAAAGCATCAACTTTAAAAAAATATATGTTTTAATTATGAACAATAAAAAATGGACATATTAATCATAAAATTTCAAAATTTTATTTAAATGACAATATTTTTGTTGATTTTTAAATTAAATAGTAAATTTTTATTGATTCGGCAATTTGAGACATGATGTTATAGAACACGATGACGAGTTAACGGCATGCCTTATATTGCCGAATCAGCGAAAATTTGCTATTTAATTTCAAAGTCAACAAAAATTTTGGTATTTAAATGACATTTTGTAAGTTCAAGATTAAAACGTCAACTTTTTTAAAGTTCATGTTCTTTTTTACATTTTTCTTTTTTATTTTTATCATAAACTTAAGTGTTAGTGAAAAAGCATATTGAATTTACAACATTTCTAAAAAATAAAAAATAGCCTAAGAATATCTTGTTAAGTTTGGTTTATTTTCACTGTTTTGAATTCACAGTTTTAAAATTAAACATTTAGTTTCTCTTTAATATAGTTAATTTATTATATTATCGAGATTCTAACTAAATCATATAAATAAAAAATATTTTTCTAATTTTCATTACCATATTTTTTTTTTCGTTTTTAGTAAGAAACTTTATTACAAATTCTATTTAAGTTTTACTAAAAACAGTTTTTAAAATAAAATAAAAGATAAAAACAATTGTAAACTTTATTTTTGAAATGATTCAGCAAGTGAGAAGGAAAGATCAGATTTTTAGTTTTGATCTTAGAATCCTCTAATCTAAAAATTTTATCATAAATTATGAAATTACTGTTTCAAAACCACTTGAATGTATAAAATTTAGACTTAATTTAAGTTCATGGTAAAAATATCAATTTAATTTCCTCTTTTTATAGTTAAAGTTTTATTTTCTAAATAATGCATTTCATATTTGAAGTTTACAATTGTTTTCATCTTTTATTTTATTTTAAAATCTTTTTTACAGTTGTACAAAGTTTACAATTGTTTCCATCTAATTCGTCCTTAACACTCACCGGATAAGTTCTCTGCAGATTTAGATCGTTCCAGCTCAATCTCTACACCGATAGAGATCCATCTTTTGTTCCTTTCTGTTAAAAATGTTTTGAATATTAATTGGTGAAATCTAAAATTTTATACATTCATGTGGTTTGAAACAGTAATTTCATAATTTATGAAAACAATTTTAGTTTAGACAATCCTAAGATCAAAACTAAAAATCTGAGCTTTCCTTCTCACTTGTTGAATCAGTTCAAAATTAAAGTTTACAATTGTTTCCATCTTTTATTTTATTTAAAAATTTGTTTTTAGTAAAACTTAAATAAAATTTGTTATAATTTGTTTTACTAAAAACGAAAAAATAATATGGTAACGAAAATTAGAAAAATATTTTTAATTTTTTTTTTGTATTTATATGAGTTAATTAGAATCTCGATAACATATTAAATTAACTATATTGAAGAGCAACTAAATGTTTTATTTTCAAACTTTGAATTCAAAACAGTGAAAATAAACCAAAGTTAACAACATGTTCTTAGGCTATTTTTCATATGTTAAAAATGTTGTAAATTCAATATGCTTTCACTAATACTTAAGTTTATGATAAAAACAAAAAGAAAAAATATCAAAAAAATCATTAACCTTCAAAAAGTAAACGTTTTAATGATGAACTAACAAAATTTCATTTAAATACGAAACTTTTTGTTAATTTTTAAATTAAATAGCAAACTTTCGTTGATTCGGCAATATGAGGTATGCCATTAACTTACCATTACGAGCAAGTTAACCCCATCATCGTATTCTGTAATGACATGTATCATAATTTGAAAATCAACAAAAGGTTTGATATTTAAATGACATTTTGAAAGTTCATGATTAAAACATCCACTTTTGTAAAGTTCGATATTTTCCCAATCTGTTAATATATTATTCTTGAAAAAATATTTATCATCGCACATGTTAAGGCTTCCATCTCTGAGTAAAAGGGTGAGATATTTTTTCTGTGGAACTTGACCCCTAAGAATAATGCATGACCGTTTCTATGAATATAAATCCAACCAAGATTTATAAAGGTGTTAGTAGATTTGCACGAACAATCAGTCAGACATTGTAATAGCTGCGAAGATGTTTATGATGCTTCTCTCTTCTCTATTGCACTTACAGGACTCAATTGATATGCCTTCAGTGCCATATGTTCACTTATGGCATGATTTAAGTTGTCAAGACTCACTAGACTCTGGTTGAATACTAGGTCTGTGCATTTGGGTTTGGGTCTTCTGGGTTTTTGGTTTTAGAGGCCTAAAACCCATTCGAATATTTATAATATTCGGTTTCATTCGGATTTTGATACCTGAAATGTCTGGAAAAAAAATTGGTTAAATTTGAATAATTTTAAATTAGAATTTCACAAATATAATTAAGATTTTTGATATTATGGTTATTTTTGGATATTCTTGTTACTTTGGACTAAAAATAATTTATATATTTAGGTTTATAATTTTAATTTTGAGTACTTGGGTTATATCAAATCAAAATATAATTAATATTTTTGGGTTATGATTATATTTTAGGTATCCATTCTATTCTCGGTTCTGTTCTGTTTCTTTAGATATAGGAGTTTAAGATCCATTCTGGTATTTTGTCGGTTCGAGTTTAGTACCTCTTTTGTAGGTTGGTTCTAGTTTGGTTTGTTGGTTCCAGATATTATGCCCATACATATAGAATACCTTGAAATACTTCTTATTTGTTGTTTTCCATAGTATCCATGGAAAACAATGATTTTCACATTCCTTTAAAAGAGGAGGTAATCACCAAAAGAGAAAATCCAAATTAGTCAACACAGAATTCTAGGGAAGCTCCCTAACCCCACAAAAATGGATGACATTAGGGCTGGGCAAAAAACCCGTACCCGCATACCCGAACCGATAAGACGTATCCGAATCCGTTCCGTACCCGTTCCGTACCCGACCAAATTATTCCATTGGGTACGAGATCTCTAAACCCGAAAACCCGAACCCGTTCCAAACCCGAAAACCCGAAACCCGAAAGCGTACCCGAAATACATATTTACCCATACAAAAATACATAACTACCCATAAGAAAATACCATAACTCGAGGATTCTATCTTATAAATATAGAATTTTTTATGTGTAATATACATAAATCGAGCGGAATACGAACCAAAAAATCTAAAAACCCCAAAAACCCGAAGAAACCTCAAAAAAACCCAGAATCCGACCCGAAAACCCGACCCAAAACCAAAAAAACATGAAAATCCGACCCGTACCCGACCTGAAAACCCAAAAAACCCGAAAACCCGACCTGAACCCGAACCGAAAACACGAAAAAACCCGAAAAAAATCAAAAAACCCTAACCCGAACCGAATCAATACCCGAATTTTGGGAGTTTTTTCCGGTTTTCAACTCTTCTACCCGAACCCGACCCGAATCCGAAACTTTTTATCCGAACCGAACCCGAACCCGAAAAATTATTCCATTGGGTATGAAATTCCCGTACCCGAATACTTGTACCCGATCGGGTTTTACCCGAACCCGAATCCGATACCCGATTGCCCATCCCTGTTGACATCATCTGTATTTGCAGGGACATAGACACTTAAAGAGTACATGATTTATGGTTTTTCGGCCGCCCCATGTTTTAAGGTGGTATCATAATTTATTCCACGCTGATTTTATCCTGAGGTAACCACTAATAAATCTAAGGCTATTTGCCATAAAAAGTGTTTAGAGGTTTAGAGGAGTTATATCCTACCATGCTTACGCTTTTAAAGCTGTGCAATCTGGACCCCCAATCCTTAGTTGATGTCAGAGCTGGATCTAGCCAATATCCTGACTTGACCATATACTTTCTAGACTTTGTGTGATTCCATAATAATCTATCATGTCTATGTGTTTGGCTTGCTCCCACTGCTCTAATAATTTGTATATCTTCTGGAACTATGAATCTTGTGATATCACTTTTCAAAATACCATTTTCATTTCTCTATTTTCAAAACTACCACAAAATACAAATTTATAAACGTTTATAAAGAATTTATTAAGTTAAAATTGTTTTTTATCATGGCGCATGTTACAAATACTTACAGAGTTTTATAAGGCTTTAGAAATATTTAATACAATTTAAAAGACATGTTATAGATGGTATCTTTGAACAACTTTTATCGTAGTGATATTTTTAAAAAGAAGTAGCATATTAATTTTTATTTTTAACTTATTTGGTTATTTGGAAAATGTTGCTATATTAACGATTAAAATATAACAATTACAATATATATATATATATATATATTATAAAATAAATAATAAATATTGTGATGCTATTTTCACAATTCACTTCTTATGTGTGATGCTATTTTCTAATGACATTTATTTGTTAGATACATTGTTTGATTTTTCTATGACTTTATTGTGATTGTCATATGATTTTGTGTTTCCGCATATTTACATTGTTTGCTTTTATCCACTTTAAAGATGAATAACGACTGGTTTCCCTTTTGGACAAAATCATTATCTCTCTCTTGACATCATGTTTCCATGTTCTCCTGTTGTTAAAATCGGTTCTTCTTCAATCAGAGCTCTACAAACAGAGCATGAAACAGAAAGCTAAAAAAAAAAAGGATTAATGGCGTCTCTCATCTTCTACCCGGTTATGAAGCCAGACTGGGCCTTCTCGAGCCAAATAAGAAGTGAATTGCCCTTACTTTGTTACACTCTTTGCAACATCTCGAGCAACAAAGTTTGCCTTATACGAAGAAATCCAGAAAGTTATAGTTCTGAACATATGAATTAAACCTGCAATTTGATCAAGAAAAGACATGTAGCAAAGCCATTTACGTGGCCGAGCTAGCTTCAATTGCAGAGTAACATTCTGACCAAACCTCTAAGTCCCTCACATGTAGATCAATGAGACATCGGAGTGCCCAAATCAAACCTTTCAGTTCAGCCGATATCCGATTACACATCAGAAGGAAAGCATCTCTAACGTGATACACATCATTTCCTTCATGGTCCCTAACCATCCATGCTCCTCCACAAAAAGACGCATCATTAAGCCAAGAAGCGTAAATGTTACACTTTAACATGCCTACAGCCGGTTTGCACCACCGTTATCGTCTCGTGATGTTACTTGGCCCAAACGTCCCAGGAGTAGTCACAACAGCTTGTTGTTTATTCGAAACCTCTGATTCCTCCAATGCGTGAGCCAAGAGGATGTCAGCATCTCCCTGTTTTCCCTCTTGTTGTTATTTTTTTCTTAATTTTTTTGCATAGTAAATATAATTGTATGTTTCCATAGAAATTTTCCAAATTTTATCTCCTTCAAAGATACACATTTTTTTTTTTAAGGAAAGTCTTTTTATATGAAAAGATAACAACTTTAAAATAAGCATCTCAAGTTTATTAGCTCTTCCATTCTCCTTCTTTCTTATTAGGATTCATTATTTGGTAGTATGAGAAAACCTGTATCAATCATATCGGTTTTGGTTCAAATATTCATCTCTAGAATTTATGAATAAATGAAATTATCGATAGTAAAAGCGCAAGCAAAGATTGCATGATGCATTAAATTCATCAGAAAATTTTGGGAAAATGCCAAAAAACTAAAATTGTAAAAATAGGTTAAATCTTTTAGAATTAAAAATATACTCTAAAAAGAAAAACTAACTTTATTTCAATTTATTAAAGGTTAATGTTAGATACAAAAATATGTTAAATCCCTAAAATTATAAATCATAATCTTAAGAGAATATTTATACCAACGTTGTTAGGTTTTGATTTGTGTTAAATTAATCAAAATATACAATGATATGTGAGTTCTACATAAAAAAGAGATATGTGCATAGTTGTTTCATAATGTTTTTGTGCATAATTTTTCCAGAAAGTTATATTGATTTTTGCAACTCATCCGAGTTTTAAGGTAAGTTGAGTATATATTCTTTTAGATCTAAATCAAACGAATTAGTTAATATAGTCTCTTAAATTACTGAAACTAATTTTTTTATTTAGTAATTCGTTATTAAATATATATTTATTAAAAGTTTTGAATTTCGATTAAATAATCTAGTCAAGTAAAATAGAAATATTTAGTTTGAGTGGAAAGGCCTGCTTATAATTTAATATATTTTGAAATGAATTACATACTTTCTAGTTTTTATCAATAAATAAAATAAGTTTAATATTTGAAGATGAAGCATAATACTATGTTCAAACGTAATTATGTCATAATGTTTCTTCTAAATAAACCGGTTAAAATACTCACATATATAGACACATAAATCAAATTTGTATATTTAAAAGAAATCAAATGTACATATATCATAATTGTTTTTGTACGTGTATTTAATTTGGATATATATATATATATATATATAATTCTCACATAAATCAAACACAAATGTACTATAATGTTTCTCATAAAATATTATGTCCAAATCAAACTCTGATTATGCGGGATATGCCGACTTATTTGTCTTAGACGACTTGGAAAGATAATGCGGAAATAGCTCCGATTTTTAATATCTGATCCAAAAGACATGTGGATTATTTCACCAATGCATTCGTTTGGAACGCGTTAAAGAATCGAGCACAAGGCCATGGTGAGGATATCAGAATTCAAATTGTGTGAGTTTGAAAATTGCGAGTCTAACATCGCATTAGGTGATTTTAAACAATTTTCAAGTATTTTTAGTTTGAAGAAGTCATTGTAGGTTACTAAGTAAAAAGAATAAAAAAACAAGCAAAAGACTTTGTTCTAAAACAGTTTCAGAGTTTCCGATTTCAAGCCACTTTTGAAGATCTTTCGGTGTTCCAGATTAAACATTATTGGTATAAGAAAGCTAGAAGAGTCATTTTCACCTCTAGTTAGAATTACTCCATACCGTTTAGCCAATCAAAAGTTATGATGCAAACATTGAAGATATGTTCTGCCGCTCCAGCATCAAACCATTGCACCTCAAAGCCACGATGCCGTGGCCAAGACCTCCTCATCCGCGCTTCCATGCACCAATTAAGTGTTGAAGCACTAATGAACCTACTTTGATCAAAAACGATGATATTTCATTTATTTCAACTCAAGGAAACCCTAAACCAATTTTACAAACCTCAAACACTATAAATACATGTTCTTAAGACCTAGAAGAGGTGCAAACAAGTGGAGAGACGACACCAACTCAAAAAGGCAGCACCTCTGGACCTCCTTTGAAGATCCTAGCATCCTTCATCGCTTTCAATAGTTTCTGCACCTTTTTGGGAGAAGATTGCTTATGTAACTCTTAGAGAAGTACCTCTTTGTTTTATTAATTCGTTTATCATGCATCCTTTTTTAGAACCTCTTATTTTTTTGCTTTAATTATGACTAGTTTATTAGTTGGGTTTTAGGGTGATTCAAAGGGGATTGTATGATTGTCTAATTTGAGTGGTGATTGTAATTAGGGTCGATTTTTTAGCAAGTTTTTCGATCAAGTTTAATCTTAATGCATGTGAAAGTGTCATGAACTGGATATGATCCTAGGAAGTAGACCTACCATAAGTGTTTAACTCTATGAACCTGAAATAGAATTTTCCTCATGACCTGTGTTTGCTGAGTCATGGAGTCTAGTGAACCAATCGAACTTGATCAACTAATTCATATCTATCTGCTTCGTTTTCTGCTAATTTGTTTAGTCTCGCAGTAGTTTAGGTATAGGTGATTTTGCTTACAACATAAGCTTAATTCATATTCATGTTTCGTAGTTTAAGAACTTGATAGTGACTAATCTCTATTCCTTGAAATCTTGAATGAACCTCCCTAGTGAATCCCATGCGAGGGTCCTACTGCCTAACATTATTTGGTTTTATTGATTTCCTTTTGTTATTTTACTTGCTATTTTCGTTCACCATAAACCCCAAAACCAAAATAATATTTTTCCATCCTAGCTACTTCTCTTCTTATAAGATTGTCCAAACAACATCACTCTTTGTGGGATTCGATCCTTAAATACTACATAAAAATATTTGTGTACTTAAAACTTTCGCATGGTTAATAGGGTAAAACTTTGAAGTGAAATAAACCATCACATCAATGATGCAATAAGATTTTGAGATTAATGTACAAATTCCATATATGATTAGTTTATACACGAGAATAAGCAAGCATCACAGAACAGTGCAAATACAGTGCTAAAACTCGTGTGAAATCATGCTTCAATAAATAAATACTTATCTTAATTGGAGTGATCAAAGCTTGGTAACTGCGATTATGTTGGTTATCTTGATGGTTTTAGAAACTGAGACGGTGTAGACAACTTTGATTAGAGATTTATGCAAAAATCTTTTATCTCTATGGGAGACGTCATCGAAACAGGGACGATATGCATCGGAGATGATGTTGCTTAACCATTGAATCTCTATATATAGTAGTACAATGAAACTCTTCTCCAAGTTACAACAAGATCATATTTCACATGAATCTCCCACAATCTTCTAAAGTTGCCGCAACATATTTTTTTTTGGGGTTTCTGTCGGGTTGGATGATTCTGGGCCAAATTCCAATGTGATATATGGATGGAGCTTAACTCAGGTTGATGATATGTTAATTACTTCAACTGGCTTTCTTTTCCTTCTTTTTTTTTTCTGTTTGTTTTGCTTGAGCTTCTATCTACTCTGGCCTTCTTCCCATTGGCCGATCTGCTCCATCTCGGTGAAATCTTGGGATCAATTTATTGTTGGTGTGATTGCAGGTATTTTTGTTGAGGATTAGAATCCGTCTTGAGCTTCTTGAGATGCTCTACTCTTGCTAATCCATGTTCTATGATAAATCATGTTCGCAGTCTTGCACTAACTCCAACGTTCTTGTTTTAGGTACAAACCGTTCACCATTGAATGGATGAAATTTTGCAAAACTTCCTTGGAACTCATTGTTATGTCTCCAATAATCCATTTTAGTGGCTTGATTGTGCACACGGAAAGCTGAGCATTTTGGATTTTCTTGCTATTGTATTCAAATCTTTCCAATCGAAGGATTTCCTTGAAATAATTCTAGTTCTTGAATCAAATTAGTCATCTCCATCGTTGCACTCAAGTCTGAAGGTTTGGCACAAGGGTTATTTTCAACGTAAATACTAAACAAGTTTATTAGATCACTTTAAAAAGACAAGTACAAGATAGACTAAAAATTCTACACAAATTTTAATACATCTATCTCAAAAACATGAACTAAGATTACACAAGTAAAATCAGTTTACTCCCCCTTAATCATGGACGTCTTCTTCTTGTAGAATTCTTTGCGTTGTGGTCCTCACACCACCAGCAATCTCTTCTCAAGGCAATCTCTCCCAAACTCCACAGCAACAAAACCTTCACACAAGCTAATAATAAACTCTGTTGTCTGGTATCTCTGTTTGAACATTAATCTTGTGTATCTACAGAAGAAAACGTCTTCTGCCTTTTATAGAGAAACGAAACAACGACTCTTTTCATTTCATTAAACCTGCAGCGTATCTTTCCTTTCTCAAACAAGGGAAGATTTCAAAATAACTTGACAAGAAAATCGTTAAAGAGTAATATGATGAAGGAAATTCCAATTACCACTTAATCAAGACTTTCTAAATAGAACAATATTACAAACACAGTTAATAAGAAGTCATAATTATCTTATAATTCGAATCAAAACCCTTAGAATTAAGGATTCTACAATCTCCCCCTTTTGAACTAAACTCTAAACAACATAGAACATAATAGAACACAAGATCATCACATCAATCAATAAAATATATAAGAATATCATATCATATCAAACAGTATACCACATGACATCATTTATCTCTCCTATATGATGTATTTGTTAGACAAAAATAATATAGAAAATGTATAGAAAAATCCCTCAAAAAAATCCCTCTTCTTATGCTTTATTGATCTCTGTTTTTCGTTATAGACTAATGAATGAAATGTGCTTTAGTTAAAACACCTATTTTCCTGCAAAATAAATATTCTTTCTCAGGGTGAAACCAATATTACACGTGATACCAATAAATTAAAAAACAATCATGCTAAGAGATTCAATCATGATTTTAGAGGTATACAACATATAAATCATCTTTTGTTACCTATATCAATACAAAATTTTGAGATTTAAAAGATAAATTTGAAGATACCTATAACATGTGGGCGTATGTGGCTACTCTTCCCACAATGGTGAAAAATGGGATGAAATTCCATATGCTTAACTTTCTTATTGTTTGGTTGTCTTGGCCTGTTCTTGAGATTATCTTCCATATTACCATCTAAAACAAAAAATACTTTTAGAGCTTGAGTCATTATTTTTGTTGCCAAGACCTTGGCTATGATGTCCCACTATTCCAACAGTTAAAATATGATCAAGCTTTGTTGTTTCAGTGTTCAACATCTTTACTCCTTTTCTGGTTCCTTCAAGATCATGATGTGCAACAAGTAATTCTTCGTCTTTCTTTTGAAGTTGCTGAGCTGGCACATAAGGAATAAGATAAGAACAAGTACTAAAGTTGATTAAGGATGTGTTATGAACAGAGGTTGGGTCCTCCATTTATATCAACTCAACAAAGAGCTCTTCTTTATTGTCTACTACACCACTCAATACAAGCATGCCCTCTTAAGAGAATCACTTCTACTATTTATACTAAACAAGCAATAGTCAACTTCCATTTCCTAATATTTTCTTCTCTTGTTTCAGCTCTTCAAGAGTGTGCCAGTGCAGCTGCCAGCTCAGCAGTGACCGATCACAAGTTTCCCTGTTCTTTATTAGGAGGGTAACAGAAAGTAATTAGTAGTATAAGTAGTTACTCATGTGAGAGGTATGCATTAAATAATGTAGTACTTTTATTTTGCTAAAAGTCTTAAATTTTGACATGTGAACTATAGATCGTGCATTATGAATCCATTATCTACATTTTGATCGAGAAATTCTATTGTGCGTTCACAGGCATTTGAACCATGAACAACTATGGGTTGAGCTTTGAGATCGTTGGCCAAATACAAGTTACTTAGAGATGTTGGAAAAGATCTGATTTAATAATATGAATATCATATTTGCTACTGCTTCTCATAGGGGTCGAATACATTGTAGATAAGAAATAATTACCTTAATCCGGATCTGCGAATACCCGTGGATTGTGTACAACCAATCATTCGTAGTTCCGTAATTTTCATTTCGGTCATATAACAAACTGTTGCTGAAAACTTTCAGGTGGAGTTAGTTGAGCCTCCTTAACAGGCTAAAATTGGAGAGCGAGTTATATTTCCCAGGTTTGAAGGCGATGCTTTAGGTCCGAAGAGGAAAGTATGGGAGAAACTTGTGGTGGATCTACATACAAATGAGAATCTAGTTGCTTGTTACAAAGATGTGCCCTTTACTACATCTGAATGTGTATGCAAAGTTTCATGTATCAGCAATGACACAATCCGGTAAAAGCTTCGTTGAGCCATAAGTCATATAATATTCTCCATTTCTATGTTTCTCTGTTGAGGGAAAACGTATTTATGAGATTTCATTTGAAAATTTGATTCTAAGTACAAAGTTGCTACATTTTTGGTTCTTAATTGGTCTTGTGAGATCTGAATGTTGCAGGAAAAGCGTCAATCGTAGAGATGTCGTACATGTAAAACCGTTCGTCGGGGTGAACTTTTGTTGTTTAAGAAAACTATTCATCATAATCGCATATAATGCATCTAGTCGAATAATATCATAATGTCTATAATAGACTACAAAAAAAAAAATTTGGTGTTGTGAGAAACATTCAGCTTTTTATATTGGGCCCGCAAAGCAACCACATAACTTGTTTTTAAGTATCTTATGGTACTAGTTGATGTTTCGATGATGTTGATGGTTTTCTTTATTTTTATATTTGACTCCAGTAGTTATTTTTAATAAAAATTTACATTATTTTTTGACAGTTTCTAATCATGTTCGTTACTTTGTACATATAATAATATCACAAAATGAATCATTTTGCACAATCGCAACATCTTTATTTGTTTTTCTTTGTAACTAGGTTTTGCAATAAAATAAAATTTAACACTTTTCCAAAAACAATTGTACTTAATGCCTCCTTAAAAGCGATTAAATATTAAATAATTCGTATCTAGTGACCAAAAGAATATCTACATTTTGTTTCTTTAAACTGATCTGGATTGTTGAAACACAACTAATTATAAAGGCGAACATGCACTTCTATGAAGAGTTTTATGCAAACTCCCTTTCAGACACAATTGAAACTTCGGAGAATGCAGACTCTTTAATTGGCTTGACCCCACTGAGGGTTAACAACTATGCCAATTCATTCAGATTTATGTTTTTTTTTTCAGGAAGGACCTACGTTTCTATCTTTTTTTTTTTGAATAATATGTAAAATTATATTCAAAGAAAAAATCTTTGTACATAATTGTTTTGAAAAAGAAACCAGAATAGATAGAATAAAACAATCGAATCAGCTCTAAATAGTGAAAATATCAGGATGTGTGCCTCGTTAAAACCCAAAAACTGGAAAACTCATTTGGGACAAAACCAGTAGTTGGGAAAAAGAGTACACCCATCACCAACCCCTACACAAGCTGAGTACAATCAAATAAAAGTCTGATGGAGTGTTGATTAAAGTCGGGTGTCGAACCAGTCTTGTATGGCAGTCGTCATTATGCCCCTAGTCTGCAATGTGAAAAGGCGGTTCCGGATCACCTTGTCAACGTCCCTGAGCAGCCGGTCTGAGGTGGTGGGTTGCTCCCTATGTCTCCGTCTATTCCTCTCTCTCCAAATAGAATAAACGGCTGCTTGAAATGCATATTTGAACAGAAAGCAACGGGTCTTCGAACTACCTGAGATCGAGAGAATTTGTAAAATAGACGAGAAGAGAGGAGTGTACCTTTGCTGCATGAGGCCGGAAGTGAACTGTAACCAAATGTGAGAAGTGAAGTTGCACTCGAAAACTAACTGATCCCTTGTCTCCAGTGGGTGACTACAAAAAACGCAGTTGTGGGGCGAGTTCACATTCCAAGTAACCAGCCTATCTCCGGTGGACAGACGGTTGCGGACTGCCAGCCATACAATAAACGAGTATTTAGGAGTGGCATGAGAGAACCAAACACCCTTAGAACATAACTGTTGTGGGGAGGGCTGGCGGAGCTGATTCTAAGTTTCCTTTGTGGAGAATCTATCCTTAAAATTCATGTTTTCACCTCTCCAAAGTGCTATATTGTCGGCTTCATGTGCACAGACCTTCAGCTTCGTGATCTCCTCCTCTATTTGAGTAAGTGTGGGATGACGGTGTTGCCTGTTTTGGTTATTGGCAAACACATCCCCTAGAGTATCTGATATCTTAATGCCCAAATCTATGCACCCCCTCTCACCTAGAACATCAATCAACCTGCCAAGAGAGCACCAATCATCAAACCAGAAAGAAGTGTTAAAACCATTCCTTACCTCGACTTTGTGGTAGTCCTTCGCTTGATCCCGGATTTTGAGAAGCTTTCTCCATATCCACGAGCCTGCTGTATTGCTTGTTTTAGATGACCAGAAGGAGCCCCTGCGAATTAAATTTTTCTGTATCCAATTCACCCACAACGACGTTCGAGATGAAACCAAGCGCCAAATCAGCTTATAAGAGGCGACAGTACTTGCAAGTCCTAACGGTTTGAGGCCCAAGCCTCCTTCTTCCTTTGGTTTGCACACCTCATCCCAAGCAAGCTTCGCCTTCTTGGAGTTTAATTCAACTCCAGATCAGAGAAACGCTGCACTTATTTTCTCTATTTCCCTTACACATGCCCGAGGTAGCCTATACACGCCAATCCAAAAATTTGTAATGCTCACTATTACCGAGGATAAGAGCTGTAACCTTCCTGCAAAAGACAAAAACCAATTCTTCCAAGACCCAATTCTAGCTCGGATTTTTTCTATTAGAGGCTGGTAATCCGTTTTACTCATTCGCTTTGTGAGAAGGGGTAGACCCAAATACCGGACTGGTATGGTACCCAAATGAAAAGGAAATGCTGAAAGAGAATCACGAACCCCTATGGTAATTCCTGTGATAAACGACTCGGTCTTCTCCAAGCTAATCGTTAGTCCAGAAAAACAAGCAAATGCATCAAAAACATCAATGATACCTTGAATAGAGCGTGTGCGGCCATCAGTAAAAACCATAATGTCGTCCGCGAAACAAAGATGACTAAGGCATAGGGTTTTACAACCTGGATGATATCCAATCTTGCCCTCCAGTGCAGCCTTATCTAGCATAATAGATAAAAAATTCATACAGATGACAAATAGATAGGGAGATAGTGAACAACCTTGTCGTAGTCCCCTCTCACTTCTGAAGAATCCCGATAACTCCCCATTTATTTGAACCGAAAAAGAAGGTGTAGTCACACAAAGTTCTATCCACTTGATAAACTGTTCTGGCAGCTCCATTACTCGTAGCATTGTTGTCAAGAACTGCCATTGTACCGAGTCAAAAACGAGCAAATGCATCAAAAACATCAATGATACCTTGGATAGAGCGTGTGCGGCCATCAGTAAAAACCATAATGTCGTCCGCGAAACAAAGATGAGTAAGGCATAGGGTTTTACAACCCGGATGATATCCAATTTTTCCCTCCAGTGCAGCCTTATCTAGCATAATAGATAAAAAATTCATACAAATGACAAATAGATAGGGAGATAGTCAACAACCTTGTCGTAGTCCCCTCTCATTTATGAAGAATCCCGATAACTCCCCATTTATTTGAACCGAAAAAAGGTGTAGTCACACAAAGTTCTATCCACTTGATAAACTGTTCTGGCAGCTCCATTACTCGTAGCATTGTTTTCAAGAACCGCCATTGTACCGAGTCAAAAGCCTTCGAAATATCAATCTTCATAGCGCAACGGGAAGTAACTCTCGGCTTATGATAATCTTTGACTAGCTCGGATGCTAAAAGTAAGTTTTCCAACATGTACCTGTCCTCAATAAACGCAGATTGATTCGGGGTGATAAAGTGTGGAAGTATTACCTTAAGACGGTTCGCTAAGAGTTTCGAAATCACTTTGTAGATCACATTGCAGCACGAAATAGGACGGTAGTCCTTCATTCCAATTGTACCACTTTTCTTTGGAATGAGAGCTAGAATGGTCGTGTTGATACATTTAGGGAGAAACCCGTAGGCGAAGAAAGAACGCACCGCCACACAATAATCCCTTCCTACTATAGATCAGACCTCCTTAAAAAATTCCACCGTGTATCCATCCGGATCTGGAGATTTGTTCAAAGGCATATCAAATAAGACCTTGATTTCTTCATTGGTGACCTCGGTTAACAAACGGCTCCTGTCCGCTTCAGAGCATCGGTGGGGAAGAATGGTTGACATAGATGCTGCGTCCAGACCTGCAAAATCACGAGAATGGGAGCCAAACAAGGTGGAAAAATAATGGATGGCTTCTGCTTTTATCTCGTCCGGTTTGGTGAGAATTTCACCACTTGGTGTCTTGATTATGTTTATCAAATTCCTTATTTCTATCTTTTTATCTAAACCCTTGATAAATATATTAAAATTCAATAACGATTATGAAAATTCATGTATGAAATAAAGTTCTGATAAATATATTTTTCATTGGGAAAATTGGAAATAAATGAGTTATACCAAAAAGTTTATCCATCTAATTTTTTTAAATTGTCAATTTTCCTACACTATCCCTACTAATAGGTTAATATTATTTTCAAACAAAAACCATATAAACATGTAGATGTACAATTATGAAGAAGATTCAAAGAAGAAACTTTTTGATTTTAGCCAGTTTTAAAATATGTTTTTATCTTGATGAAAGTCATTTTGAAAATTTTAGAATATGTTTTATAGCGATATGAAATTATTAGATTATATATTCTATCATTTGTTCATGTTCTGAAAAAATTATATTACATATTCTATCACTTGTTCATGTTTTCAGAATTTTAGAATTAAATTTGTTCTAAAATTTCTAGAATACGGAATTCTGAAATATGTAGAATACATATTCTAACAGTTGTACATGTTTTAGGAAAATAAGATCACACATTCTAGCATCTAGAATACATATTTAGAAAATATTAGAATATAGATTCTGAAAAATTAGAATTAAGATAATAACTGAATATAAAAATAAGGAAAGTGAATAAAAAAAATATGTAAAATCGTAAATATGTTAAAACAAGTTAAGTTATTTAATTAAAATCATATTAATTAAAAACCTAATTTTATTGTTTTGTATATATGTTAAAATTCTAAATTAATTATTTATTCGTTGGATTAAATTAAAAAATTTGTTCTACCCATATATGCACTCATAAACACTAACCACAAAAATTAAGTTCAAATACAAACTATAATATATCCAAAAATTCAAACCCAATTTCAAACTCGACCCTAATTTTATAAAATATATAACCCGATCCTAATTCACAATATCACACCCCTAGTTAGTATATTTCTCACCCCATTAACCCCTAAACAAAAACCCAATTTTCTGTAAACCCTAGATTTTTAAATTTGAAAACTAGAGAGCTAGGGTTTCTAGAGCAAATCTTAAAGAAGTGTTATAAAGAAATTTGGCTGATGAACGGTGGTTGAGCAGAGGCGGAAGAGCTACATTATCTTCTGAAGAGGAACAATCGTGGAAGGAAGATAAAGAGGTTCACTTTGTTTCTTTGCCTAACCCGACGAAGATGACACCAGCGATAAAGACAGACCAAAGACAGAGTAACAAAAAAGAATTCCGGTGGAGAAATTATTATGAAAAAGCGACAGTTCAGAGAAAACACGAAGCAAGGAAAAAAGGGAAAAAGAGAAATAAAAATGAATTGGGTTAGATATAAAATTGAACAATTTTTTCTTTAGTTTCTTGTTAATGGATTATTAGTGGGTTGGATAGTAAATATTTTCCAAAAAAAATTTAGTGGGCTACGCTAAAAACCATATATTTATTAGATGTAAAAAAATTCAGGTATCCTTTGTAAAGCATAAACATTTAACAACTTTTGATGTTAAAATAATTATAAAAAAATTAAAAACATAACAAAATATCTCGGTTACGTTTTTTCAGAGGAGCATCATAGAAAAATAATGGATCAAATGCTAAATGCCCTTCAAGACACCCCTAATTTTCTTTCTACCATTCATCAATCTTTATACCCTTCATAGAAATGACCACACTTAACTCTCTTGCATTTTTCTTAAATTCAAAATAAAAAAAATAAAAAAAAATAAAAGAGATGTACACCGTAGAAGAGAAAGTGAAAAGTGGTTGAATGTTATTGGTGATAAATTAATGAAGTGGGTTTATATGATTGGTGAGAATTTAATGTGAGAATAAATTAGGACCAATCAAAATTAAGGAAAATTAGATTCATCGTTTCTTGCATCTTCCTCTTGCCTCGAAAATAATTTTCATCCTCCATAACTCGAATTTTAAAGCTTTATTTGAGGTAAAAAAAAATTTCCTTTCTTTTACTAGTAATGTTATATAAACTATTTGTTGTTATTTTGGGTGGGTTTTAACCAATTTTGGAGGTTTAAATGCAATATTCATGGATAATTTGTTGTAGATTTCAAAGTTAAACTTGGTTTCAAAATTTTTTTGACTTTTGTGTGTACATTGGGTTATTAAACTCATTTTCTTGATCGATTACGGTTGGATATTCTTAAAAATTGTTAATTTTTAGGATTCTGGAGGTGAAATCATAGCGAATCGTAGTTAGAAAGAAAACGAAAGCATTGTATATACGTCAAAATTACCGAGAAAATGAGTACAACTGGTACAACTGTGTATATTTCGTACAATTGGTACAACAAGTAATACTAAAAGTACCGAAATACTAATATTTAATTTTTATTCTATTTTAGGGGGAAATATAATAAGAAGCGATGCATAATCGTACATTTTGATTATGGAGCACATTATTCAAATAAAAGAGGAGGTTATATGGAATGAATTCAAACCGAAGATCGAATTTACACTTTTATGATGAAGAAATCTATAGATGAGGTAACTTCTTTTGAGTTGGTTCATAACATATGCAAGAAGATGAAGAGAGATGAAGCTGAAACTAGGTTACATTCCAAATGCGGATCCTAAGCAAAGACCATCATTTATCTTGGATGATGAAAAATTATTTGCCTATTTTATGTCAATTTCTAATGATAAATTTGGGAGTATTTTGCATGTGGAGGTTGTGGAATATTTTGGGCAAAATGAGGTGCGTGAAGAAGTAGAAGATCAAGTAAGTGCAGCGTGTGTTAATGATGATATACTTATTCATTACGGAGAGGAACCAATGGAGCATGACTTGGTGAACAATATTGAAAATATTTCAAATGACGGTGATTTAGTGGTGTTGGATAACCCATGTTTGTATGATTACAATCAGTTCGTACATGTTGTAGATCAAGGAGGAGGAGAAGAAGAAATATAAAGGGATGGAAATGAGGATGTAAATGGTGCATTGGAAGATGGTGTAAATATGACTTTGCACCAAGATTTTCATAGGAAGGCAGAAGTGCAAGATATAGTTTAAAAAGTTTCATATCATAAATGTTTCGAGTTTGATATTATCAAATCAGATACATATTTATACGTGGTCAAATGTTGTGAAGCAAAAAGTGGTTACAAGTGGAATATACATGCTGCAAAATTGAAGGGTCCAAATTGTTTCTCAATAAGAACCCACAACAAGATGCGTACATGTTATGAGCTAGTAGTAGTAGTAATAGGAAAAATAGAAAGAAAGGAACAAAACGGTTAGTTGCATCTATTGTGCGTCATGATTACCCTGGTGAATTTAAAATCCCAACTTTAAAAGTTCTCGTGGGTTTAGTTCAAAGAAAATTTGGGATTAAAGTATCATACTCTACTGCATATAGAGGAAGAATACAAGCTACTAATGAGGTGTAGAGCAATGCAGAGGAAAGTTATAATTTGGTGTATTCATTTATACAGAATTTAGAGCTCCAAAACCATGGTTCAGTAACACGTGTGAAAGTGATGAGAAGCACAAATTTAAGTACCTATTTTTTTTTAATGTTGAGAGCTTTCATCGAAGGTTTTAGGGCGATGAGGAAAGTTATAGTTATGGATGGAACACACCTTAAAAATGTATACGGTGGAGTTCTAACTGTTGCCACAGCTCAAGATACCGAACACCACCATTACCCACTTGCCTTTGGTGTAGTTGATGGTGAGAAAGATGCAAGTTGGACTTGGTTTCTCAAAATGTTCAAATCAATTGTGCCAGATTCCCATGAACTGGTGTTTCTAACGGGTAAAAATTAAAGCATCATCAAGTCGGTGAGTAAAGTGTACCCATTATCTCTACATGGAATTGCATGTATCATTTATCGCAGAATGTGAAAGCAAACGTTCACCACGTCAATAAAGAGTTAGTTGCTGCTAAGTTCATGGAATGCACAAAAGCTTATACAGAGGCTGCGTTCACTATATTGTATATCGCTTTTAGGAACATGTACCCTTATGCAGCCGATTATTTGGATAGAAGTGTTGAACTCAAAAAGTGGGCAAGATGTTATTTTCAAGGAAAAAGGAACAATTTGATGACCACCAATGTTGTAAAATCGATTAATGGTGTTTTTTGAAATGCAAGGGAGTACTCGCTATTTACCAATGCTTAATGCGATTGTAGCAAAAATGTCTGAGTGGTTTAACAAACATCAAAAGAGTTCTATTGATGTTCCTTCTGCACAAAAGTTAGTTCCTCATATCGAGAGTCTAATGACTGAAAGATTACAAGAAGCAAATCGGTTGCAAGTGACTGAGCTAAACAATTGTTCTTGGGTTTGATGGGATTAATTATGTGGTAGATTTGGATAGGAAAACTTGTGGTTGCAATCAATTTGATATTGATAAGTATCCTTGTATCCATGCATTGGCGTCAAATAGAGCAAACAGGAATGGAAAGGTCCCAGTACATGAACTGTGCTCTAATTATTGGGTAGAGATATGGTCATTAGCATACTACATGACGTTTTATCCAGTACTCCATCAGTCTCAGTGGATTGTTCTCGACGAGATACGGATGTATGCATTACCTCCGGAATATGTCAAGGAAAAAGAGAGAGCATAAAAACTTAGGTACTCATCAATTGGAGAACACAGTCATAAAGGGCAAAAATCGAGTAATAGTGAACAAGGTTCGACCGAAAGTGTCCCAAGTTTGAGTCAAAGTGGTGGAGGATTGATTCAACGTGGGGGAGGCATGTTTAGCTGGTTCGTGCGTGGTAATGGTTCATAATATTTCAACGCTTGTATTGTCTATTTCTGTAAAGGTACAACTAAGTAAAATTGTGGTACAACTATGTTGAATCAGTATGTCCATTTTGTTTTTTTGTAAGATAAAGACCATAGATGTTTCAACTTGTGTTTAATTTAGATCACTATCACCTTTTGAACTTGTATAAAAATAATATTTATTTTTATTGGTCACATTACATCATATTTTGTCAATAAATGTCTTATACTCTTAAGTTTTCTTTAGATGTGGACCACTAAAAATTACAAAAATGGTGAAAAATGGTCTTTTCACATTTGTTTTTATGAAACTATAATAAATGTACCCTTTAAATCTAATTTGATTTGTACAACTATCAAATATTAATTCTCAGTATGATACAATTAACTAAAGAAAAATTCGTGAAAGTACAACTATCTGCATTTTCGAGTACAACTACAAAATTTGATACAACTACAAAATTTGGTACAACTCTGGTACAACTATATTAAATCAGTTTCCAATATTATTGCAATCATTGATTTATATTATTTAATTATTTATATTATTTTAATTATTAATTTTAAATATTTTAATTAATTTTATTTTAATTAATTAATTTTATCGGCAAAAAACAATAAAACTAAAATTGTCATAGTACAAATTGTGCACAACTGTACCAAATAGTACTAATACCTAAGTTTCACAACCCACAAAAACTAACCAAAGTGGTCTTTAACCTGAGTTCCACAACCAACAAAAACTAAGTAAACTAACAATAAATATAAAATAATTTGTCTCAAATATTAATCTTACGCTTCTTTTTTTTGGGTCCTCGTTTTTCTCTTCTATAAAAGGAGATTGTTGGTACATGATGATTTAGTCTCCCGAGAACTTTTCTTTGGCTTGCGTACAAATACACATGTCTTAAACACCTATCTGGCATTGGTTAAAATGGTTCAGAGCTACCACGAGGCAAACGACCACTAGTACCGGAGAAGGTTGAGGTACGGGAGAAGGAGAGCAAGGCACAATTACAGGAGCTAGTACCAGAGAAGGTTGATGTACCGGAGAGGGAGGGTAGGGAACTTTCTCTTCAACTTCAGCCTGTACTGGTACTGGAGAAAGTTGAGGTTCACCTTCAGCTTGACCCATCTCACCTTCAGTTTGACTCATATTACCTTCACATTATCTTCTTCCTGCTGAGCAACCTTCACCAAATCCAAATTTTACCTCTTCACGATGCCAAGAAGCTGAATGGTCATCACCAAAACCATATGCATCATCATCCTCAACTACCTTCTCATTCCCATTGTTATTCAGCTTTAAGGTTTCCACCTCATCTTCAACCGTCTTTAACATATCTCCAAACATATCAAGCCGGCTCACAACATCTTTGAACCCATATCCATCATTTTTTCATCACTTTCCACATTTCTTCTGGAAGATGAGTGGATGGAGTTATAGGATCAACTTGTTCTTCCTCATGTACTTTTTCTTCGTCTGCCCTAGCAGCGACATCCTGATCATACAACGCTTCCCAAAATATCTTCTTTCCAACCATGAGATGAGCCATTATACCTCAACAACTTCATCACAAAAAACCATACGCAAGTCTCGAACCCAAATCCGACTCATCAGATGTTCTTCTTCATTAAGAGAAGCTTCCAGCATGCTATAAATATCCTATATTACAAAGAAAACCACACAAGAACTTTGTATCACCAAAGAAAACAACAAATATAATCTTCAAAACTAGTTTTACCTTTGTATCACCAAGCTTCGAATTGATACTTTTTAAGGAAATTTTTTCATCCTAGTACGCATGAACTTCCTCGTACACATTCTTGGACAGTCCTTACTCGCTGGAATCTCTATGCGATACTTCAGACTCAGAGATGGGATAGCCTCAAATGCCAATAATTACAATAAATATTTAAACACCTTACCAAACACATTAAATTAACCAATACATTTAACACAAGGTTGTAACTGTATTACCTCCAAAAGAATTATGAACCCAGGAAATGTCCAGGAATTACAATTACAACCTTGATTTTAATGTTGGTTAATTTAATGTGTTTGGTAATGTTTTAAATATTTATTGTAGTTATTGGCAGTTGAGGGTATCTCGTCTCTTAGGCCGAAGTACCACATGGATGTTCCAGCGAGTAAGGACTGTCTAAGAATGTGCAGGAGGGATTTCGTGCATACTAGGGTGAAAGGATTTCCTTTAGAAGATATCAATATGATGAAAAAACTAGCTAAACATACCTCCCCCATGGTGACTCGATCCTTGTCCACTTTGACTCAAACTTGGTACACTTTCTGTCGATCCTTGTCTATTATTACTTGATTTTTGTCCCCTACGACAGTGTTTTCCAAATGATGGGTACCTAAGTTTTTGTGTTCTCCTTTTCTCTTGACATATTCTGGAGGTAAAGTATACATCTCCTATATCTCATCGGAATAATCTACTGAGAATGATGGGCTACTGGATATAACGTCCTTGAGTATGGCAATGCCCACATCTCCACCAATTAATATTTAGAGCACAGTTCATGTAATAGGACCTCTTCATTCTTGTTTTTTCTATTTGCCACCAATGCATGGACACAAAGATACTTATTAATAACAAAATGCTTGCAACTACAAATTTTCCTATAAAAATCCACCACATAAGTAATCTCATCAAACCCAATAACTGTTTACACACTACGAAAGTTGTTTAGCTCAATCAGTTGCAACCGATTTGTTTCTTGTAATCTTTCAGTTATTAGATTCTCGATATAAGGAACCAACTTATGTGGATAAGGAACATTAGTCAACCTCTTCTGATTTTTGTTAAACTAATCTGACATTTTTGCTACAATCGCATCAAGCATTGGTAATAGCGAGTACTCCCTTGCATCTCTAAAAACACCATTAATCGATTCTACAACATTGGTGGTCATCAAGTTGTACCTTTCTCCAGGAAAATAACATGTTGCTCTCTTTTTGGGTTCAACATTTTGATCTAAATAATCAACTGCAGAAGGGTACCTCTTCCTAAAAGCGACATACAATATAGTGAACTCCGCCTCTGTATAAGTTTTTGCGCATTCCATGAACTTAGCAGCAACTACCTCTTTCTTGACGTGGTGAAAGTTTGCTTTCACATTCTGCGACAAATAATACATGCAATATCCATGTTGAGATAATGGGTATACTTCACTCACTGACTTGATGATAATTTGATCTCTATCCATTAGAAACATCAATACATGGGAATTTGGCACAACCGATTTAAACATTTCGAGAAACCAAGTCCAACTTGCATATTTCTCACCATCAACTACACCAAAGAAAAATGAGTAATGGTGGTGTTCAGGATCTTGAGTTGTGGGAAAAATTAAAACTCCACAGTGTACATTATTAAGGTGTGTTCCATCCATAACTATAAATTTTTTCATAGCGCTGAATCTTTCAATAGAAGCTCCCAATGCAAAAATATGTATTTAAACTTGTGCTTCTAATCTACTTCAACATGTGTTATTGTACCATGGATTCGGAGCTCTAAATTGTGCATAAAGGACTACACCAAATTATAACTTTCCTCTACACTAACCCATACCTCATTAGTAGCTTGTATTCTTCATGTATATGCGGTAGAGTATGATACTTCAATACCAACTTTTCTTTGAACCAAACCTACGAGAACGTTTGGAGCCAGGGTTTTAAATTCACCATGATAATCATCAAACACAACAAATGAAACTAACCGATTTGTGCCTTTCCTTCTATTTCGACTAGTACCACTACTACTAGCTCGAGAGCATGTATTCATCTTGTTGTGGGTTCTTATCACGAAATAATTTGCACTCTTAAATTTTGCAGCCCGTATATTTAACTTGCAACCATTTTTTGCTTCACGACATTTGGAAAAATAAAGGTGAAATGATTGGAAAAATGATTGAGATGTGTTTGGTGTCTTGGGGAATTAGCAGGATTTTTACAATCACAGTTGATAATGCTAGTTCAAATGATGTAGGACTAAGATTCTTAAGAAGAAGACTTCAGTCATGGGGAACTAGTGTACTCAATGGAGAATTTCTTCATATGAGATGTGGTGCTCATATCTTATATCTGGTTGTAAAAGATGGATCAGAAAAAAAAAGCCTCTATTAGCCGAATTCATTGTGCTGTTAGGTATGTTAGGTCATCTCCGGCTAGGTTAAACAAGTTAAAAGAGTGTCTTAGTCACCTAAAGCTTGGTTCTACAGTTGGTTTATGTCTTGATGTTGAGACTAGATGGAATACTACTTACTTGATGTTAGAATCTGCTTTGAAACAGAAAAAAGTTTTTGATATGCTTGAGTTAGAGGATGAGAAGTACTTAGTAGAGCTTGGTAAATTAGATGGTGTACCAACTGAATCAGATTGGGAGTATGCCAGGACTTATTTACCCATTTTGAAGTTTTTTTATGATGCTACTTTGAAAGTTTCAACAATTAAACATGTGACTAGGAATTCTTATTTGAAAGAGGTTTTTGGAGTTGGTCTAATGATTAGGAAGATGAGTTTAAACAAGACTGATCCAAATCAAAAGGCAATGGCTGTTAAAATGAAAGCTAAGTTTGATAAATATTGGGGAGATATGGATAATATGAACTTAGTTATTTTTGTTGCTTGTGCTATGGATCTTCGGTATAAACTGAAGTATGTGAGCTGGTTAATCCGAGAAAGTTATGGTTCTGGATCTGATAGCATAACTGAAACTTTGATTTTTAAAGTAACTAAGGTTGTAGAGAAGATGTTTGACTACTACAATGACAAATTTGGTAGTTCAAAAGAACCGGGTGCTGCTAACGTATTCAATGCTTCTCAAGTAAATGCATAGGAAGTTGAAATTTATGATTTGGATTCGTTGATTGAACAACATGAAACAAGCGAAGAAAACTTTGTGTATCAATCGGAGTTAAAGAGTTACTTGGCTGAAAGTTGTGTTTCTAGACTAGATCCTAACTTTGATGTTTTACTTTGGTGGAAGAAGATGGAATCAAAGTATAGGATTCTTTTTCTAATGGCTAAAGATTTGCTGGCTATACCAGTTTCCTCTGTTGCTTCTGAGTCTGCCTTCTCCACAAGTGGTCGTGTTATTGATCCATATCGTAGCTCTCTCACTCCAAGAACTGTTGAAGCTTTAATTTGTGCTCAGGATTGGATTAGAAGTGACTATGAACAAGTTTCTTTGGAGGATTAGTTCCGCCAACTTGAAATTTTAGAAGATGGTATGTTTTCTCACTTGTAATTATAGATTTCTTTATAAATCATACACTAAAAATTCTAACTTATGTTTGTTTGATAGAGTTTGCAAATTCAAATGATTATGGAACGTTGGTGAAAGGAGTTAGCTTAACTTTGGAGGAAGAAGAATGAAAGATAAAAGTTATAGTTTTTATGTTTAATACTTGTTAGTTGTTAGGGTTTTATATGATGTTCTTTGATCTGTTTGCATATTTGGTAACTGAATTACTCTTCATTGTTTGAAGGTTTCAGGTATGAGATTTAAAGAAGCTTGAAAGATTGAAAGCTTTTGTCAAGTTTCACTAAATCGGATCTACAATGAAGGTTTTGTAATTTTGTAAAACTCAAGATAAGATTACTTGTATTGTAAGACTGTACGTTGTAAAACTATGATGTTTTTGATCTTTTAAAAGTTTTAGATAAGAAAACGGGTACTTGAAAGCGGGTACTTGCAATTTCAAGTACTTGGATAAACGGGTATTTGAAAACGGGTAACAAGTATCAAGTCAAGTAACCCGCAAGTATTAAAATTTGGACGGGTATTTGAAAAACGGATACTTAGAATTTCAAATACCAAGTACGGGTCAATTTACTCAATTTAAAATCTGCATTTATCACTTTTTCTCGTGACCTATATTTAAAGTCTCGCCAATGCTAGTCGGGGTCCGAGGTAAGCTTAACGATTAATGTTTTTTTTTCCGGCCATAATATTCATTAGCTAAAAAGATGATACATAGTTCAGAGTACAGTAATATAAACCATATTACAAACATTATGATAGTACATTGATTGAGTTCCTAAGACGTGCATGCTTTGCTATTGTGTCTGCCAAGGTGTTTGCTGACCTATGAAACCATCTGAAGTCAGGAGCGGATCTAGAAACATAACTAATTTGGGGCACAATATATTTAACATATAAATTCTTAACATCAAATATTATATAAACATTTTAAAAGATATGTAAATGAAGCAAATTTATGTTATGTGTTACTCAACCATTGGTATATAGTACTTTTATATATTTCTATTAACATAATTCTTGTAAACAATAACAAAAAGAGGTAAGAGAGGAAAATAGACTAATATAGAACGCATTTATTATCTGAAAAAAAAAAACAAAAAGAGAAAGTAACTACCAATTGAGTTAAAAAATTCCGTAGCGGACATGTGATACAGCAAACCAATTGTTCCATCTCCACTACAAATTACATAACAAACTTTCAAAATTATCAAATCTTGTATGGGGCACGTGCCCCGATACTCATACACGTATGTCCGCCCCTGTTTGAAGTTGTAGTTATTTTTCGCCATCTCAAGTATATCACCAAGATAGCCTTGGATGACTGATTGGTGGTGCATAAGAAGTCTTCAGCTGGTAAAGACTTTCTCCAAGTAACGGTACAAGTTATCACGATCTCCAGTCTCCACAGAACATGACATTGTTATAGTTTAACCGCTTAAGTTGAAACATAGTCTCCCTTAGTGTAATAGCTTCTGCCTCAAGAGGTGATTTTGTGGCCTCTATGAATGTTATGCCTTTGAAAATACATTTTCCAGTGGTATCATAGAGTGCCCAACCTATACATGCTCTACCATCCGGGGTCACCCAAGAAGCGTTTGTACAACAACACATAGAAGAACTTGTTAATTAGTTGCATATATGTCATAGTTTTAATGACTTTCATTCATTGATTCCATATGTTTTTAGTGTCATTAATTGAGTCTAATATATGTTTTATGTTCTATTGGCTTTTTTATAAGGTTTAACATGTCATTGGATGTAAAAAGATCACTTGGATATGTTCTAAACTTTTCAAGATTTCAAGAATCAAAAGAAGATGCATCAAGATCGACCAAACCAGTAAAAGATCAACCAACTATATGTTTTAATGAAGTGGTGTGTTTCGGAGCACAGATCAATCGATCTTCTTATGGATCCGTCCGCAGTTCGTGATTTTTGAAGAATCCAATTTCAACCGAATTTAGGACTTAGGTTTTTCATATAAATAGTCCTCCACGAGTTTTCTATAGTAGCAACTTGTTCTTATTTTTTTTTTCTTATTGTTTTCATAGCTAGTGTTTTTTTTAAGAACCCTTCTAGTGTTGTTTTAAGAACCATCGTTATGTTATTTTGAGATTTATGCAAACTTTGAATTCATTTGATGTCTGCATCTATGTTAGAGTAACCCACCAGTTGGGGTTAGGGTTTGTTCAAAGAGACTCATTGATCAAATCAATTTAGGTTTAAATTAGGGATTTACCATTATAGTTCTTCATCTTTGGGTTTTCAATGCTTAAGTTAGCTTGATCACCTAGCTTATGATATGTAGGTTTAATATATGCACTGAAATCGATAGGTAGGTTACTAGAATCAACAATTGATGATCTCAGTATCTGTAGCCAACATGAATTGAAGTTATGTCACCTAAGTGAACTTATCAGACTTATTTAGACTACTGGCATGAATATTTAGGGCTCACATACTAGTACTACTAGGGAACTTGGATATTCATGGTTAGATAATTAGTACTACGGGAGTATGCTAGTTTTACAATAGTGCTTCGAGTTCTAGAACGATTCGTTAACAAATCCCTAGTTAGTTTTATAGCTTAGTCGATCATTGATACATGTGACATTCCATATGCCGAGCGTCTTTCTCCATTAATTTACATCGTTCTATTTTTACTTTTATTTAATTTCTGCAATCATGGCTACAAACGACCATATTCTCGTCCTAGCTTTATTCGTTGCATCACGATTCGGAGTGCGAATTTGGTCTCTGTGGGATTCAAACCTAATTTTTACTATTGCACAAGTTGTGCACTTGTAGTGATAGAGAAATTTAAAATCCTGAGACATCAGTTTTTTGGCGTCGTTGCTGGAAACCAAATGTTACCTACGAGTTTTCTTTTCTAGTCTAGTCTAGACAATTTTTTAAAGTTTTTTCATAGAGATTGATCAATCCTTTTTATCTTTTTACTTTGTTTGCTAATTGTTTTGCTTTCAACTCTTCTTGGTTCTCAGGTGCATGCAATTACGAAGTCAAGGCTCTCAGAATTTGCGTAACCCTAGTGCCAACAAGATTTCGAGAACAATCCGAATGAACATTAAAGCAGCCAGAAAATCTAGAGAAGCTAGGATGGCTAATGATCATCTATGTCTAGGAGGGATACGAAGAAGATCCTTTGGATGGTGCTGTAGCACTTCAAGACGTTGAAGCACTTCAAAACACTACTGTACTGCAACACCGCAAGTAGACAAGGGGAAAGTTGTGGCTACTACTACAGAGGTTCAAGATAACAGAGTATGGACTGCATCAGATACTAATTTTGGGAAGATGTTGAGGTTATGCACTTGGAAACCTACTCATCTTACAGATGAGAAGAAGCTGATTTATCTTGGGGTAAGGGATGGTTACTTTTCTCTTATGGACACGATGGGAATGGGAAATCTCCCGAGGAAGCAGCCTCATATGAGTATGAAGCTTGGGAGGCTGTTTCTTGCCATAGTCTTTATACACTTTGATGATCCACGAGATCCAAGTGCTGCTGAGGGTGGTATCAGTTTCTTCATCGATAAGAAGCTTTATACGATGAACCTTTTTGCGTTATGTGATGTCTTTGGTTTTGAGCGCCATACGACTGTCGCTATGTTCAAGAAAACACACACTGAGGAATTTTGGAACTTCATTTGTTATGGTGGATATGTTTCGCAGAAGGCAAAACAGTCTTTGATTAGGAATCCTGTTATTTGGATTGTTGCTAGATTCTTGAGTATATGATATAAGATGGGAATCCACCTATCTTATAACACGATTTCAAGACCTGTAGCTTGATGGATGATGAGTAAAAGGTAGAGAAGATGATGAAGGGTTGCTGAATGATTCTACAAACAACACTTGAACAAGACAACTTGATTACACA
The DNA here is from genome assembly GCA_963922655.1 of Cardamine chenopodiifolia. NCBI lineage: Eukaryota > Viridiplantae > Streptophyta > Magnoliopsida > Brassicales > Brassicaceae > Cardamine > Cardamine chenopodiifolia. The sequence continues at coordinate 12,637,328 of OZ000481.1, read as the reverse complement.
AGAGATCTGAACAGGATAGATCAAATTCACCACGTAGATTGTGAGAGGATATCTGATACTGAACAAGGCTCGAGCTTAAGTAATTCTCCATACTAAGAACAGAGCAAACTATCTTGACAAGAACACAACTTGAAGAAGAAGGAAATACATTGTTTTATTAATATCAAAAAGGTTGAAAATTTACAATGCTGCAGGGAAACCTTATAAAGGGGTTCTTCATCTCGTGACCTACTTTAGGTCGACAAAAAAGAGCAAAAGACTCAAAACAACATGACATGTAAAATGGAAAAACTACAAAGCATTTAAAATATAAGAAAAGGAAAGATTTCTAAAATACAAAGAAAACTATTTAAACTATTCCGTCAGCACTAGGTCTTGTTCTTAGTTTTATTCTTTGGAGATTTTTCTCCCAACTCTTTTGTATTTCTTTTGCTAATCTATCATGAGTTCTTCATCTATTTGTCTCATGTATTCTCTGTGAAGGGTGAGTAGATCTATCATTAGGTTTTGAGTTTTCTAAGGGGATAATCATGTAGATCTTTGCTAGGTTGTTTAGGAATGATTCATATACTTCTTCATTTAGGATTTTTCTTCATGCCTTGTATAATTTGGCAAATTAGGCTCGGCCCTTAATTGATCTTATCGTGACACCAGAAATGTAGTCAAATAGATGGATCTATCCTTGATGGGCAAAGTGACCTTAGCCAGTGATAGTGGAAGTTATTGTACTTTATGAACATTTCGAATTAGGGTTTTATTGCATGTGTGGATTTCTATTGACAAACAATGGCTTAATTGGTAGGAATTTCATTGCATAGATAGTTATTACACATGATAGCTGGATAGCTTTACATCTATAATTTGAGTTCTAGAACAGTTTTTAATACATTCCTAATAATTGATGCGTTCATTATCATGATTCTCTGAATAAATTCTCATTACCTAATGCTTTTATATTATTGAATTTAATTAGTTTTCATGCCAAGTTTCACATAAAATCTCTTGCATCTTAACTTATTTTAAACCATCATAAATTCATAGTGTACTCTATTAGTCCTTGTGAATTCGATCCCAATTATACTACTATGTGATGATGAATAAAAACAGCATTTATTAAGACTCGCGAAGGATTATTTGAGTGGTTAGTTACGCCATTTGGTTTTTCCAATGCTCCGAGAAAATTTATGTGTGTGATGAACCAAGCTTTGCGACTGTTTATTCGAAAGTTTGTGGTGGTGTATTCTATGATATCTTAATTTTTAGTTCATCATTTTCTGATAATTTAAGTCATCTTACAGAGGTTTTGGAAGTTTTGAGATGTGATATTTTTTAGGCTATATTATAGAAATGTGAATTCGGAGCAGCCAATGTTCACTTTCTTGGATATATTTCTATGCTCATGGTTTAGCCGTAGATTCAGGCAAATTCTCTGCAATTCAGTATTGGCCTCTACCAACAACACTTTCGAATACACAAAGCTTCCATGGTTTAGCATCGTTTTATCGGAGATTTTTTCCTCGATTTAGTTGTCTAATGGCTACTGTTACAGATTATACCAAGGCTAAACAGTTTGTTTGGACACGAGAGACATTGAAAGTATTTTTGATAATCAAAGATAAGTTGAGTTCGGCACCTAGATTAGCACTTTGCGATTTTACTCAAGTATTCGAATTGCTTTGTGACACATCTAAGACGGGAATTGGATCATTCCTAAGTCAAAGATATCATTCTATTGCTTTGTATAGTGAAAAGCTTGCTGGTGCACGTTCTCGTTATAACGCTTATGATCTTGAGTTTTATGCTATTATTCAAGATGTTAACCATTGAAGACATTATCTGTTTCACAAGGAATTTGTCTTATACACAGACCATGATGCACTCAAATACCTTAAAAATCAAGACAAAGTTTCATCCCAGCATGCGTATTTGATTTCATACCCCAACAAATTACTTTCGTCATCATACACACTTCAGATGTCTCTAATCGTGTGGTTGATGTGCTGAGTCGTCGGCACTCTGTTCTTGCTGTTCTGAATGTTTTGGTTCCACATTTTACTTATTTGCTGATCGTTATGAGACTGATCCATATTTTTCTACCATATTCGAAGATAGATGTGCTGGAAAATCTATAGAAATTAGCATACATGATGCATTTATTTTTCGTGGAACACGTCTTTGTATTCCAGATTGTAATCTCTGCCTTCAACTTATTTTAGAGTTGCATCAAGAAGGGCATATTGGAAGGCCATATTGGAAGGGATCATACACTTCATCTTTCGAATACACTTCACCGAGATGTTGAGCGCTTTGTGAAAAGTGTGTTATTTGTCAAAAAAACAAATGTCATGCCTCAAACGCGGGTTGGTACTTGCCATTGCTTGTTCCAACCCAAACGTGGGCATACATTAGCATGGATTTTGTACTTGGTCTTCCTCGTACTCAAAGATGCTTTTAGTATATTTTTTTGGTTGTTGATCGTTTCTCTAAAATGGTGTATTTTATTCATTGAAAAAAACGATGGATGCAGTTCAAGTAGCTTCCGTGTTTTTTCGAGACATATATAGACTTCATGGCCTGCTATCATCAATTCTCTCTGACAGAGATTCTCGTTTTCTTAGTCACTTTTTGGCGTTCGTTTTGGAAAATTCTTGATACAAATCTTGATTTGAGTTCAGCATATCACCCTCAAACCGATGGTCAGATAGAAGTTGTAAACCGTTCACTTGGGAACTTGTTACCTGCTCTTGTAGGTGATCATATCAAATCTTGGGATTCTAAACTTCCTCAAGCCGAGTTTTCCCATAATCATGCTCTTAGTAGAAGCTCTGGATTTAGTCCATTTCAAATCATCTATGGGATTGTTCTGAGTGAACTAGTTGATCTTTCTTCGCATCTAGATAAGACACGAATATATGGTGATGCAACATCACTAAACTGCATCAGAATCAAGTCAAAAGCAACGGGAAGAGTAGCGACCGGAGACGGTGAGACGGGAAATGCAACCAAAGCCCAGACCAAATCAGTGCCTGCTAATTGTGATTCAAAACCTGCTTTAGATAATGTCAACAAAGCTTTAGAGGATAGAGATGTTTGATCCCCATCGTCTAACCCACTCGTAGGTAATGATGTTTTCGAAATATCATGTGATGGTAACAAGTAATGTTGCACCCTTCAAATAAAAAATTATAAGTGTTAGTTCTGCCTTTGTGAGTAGCGTCATGATCAAAATGCCATGGACGTCCAAACAATAAATGAAAAGCATCCATGAGAAAAACATCGCAACTGAGAAAATCTTTTTAAGAGCTGATAGAGAATGATACCAATGCCTTTTTAGAGACACTAATCGTTGTTCCCGTATTCAAACACACAAGCTTATACATCGAAGGGTGGGTATATATCTTGAGTCCCAACTTCTGAACATCTTCTCGCGAAATCACATTGGTGCAACTGCCCGAGTCAATTTAATTTGCAAACTTTATTGTTGATCGTACATGTAGTGCAAAAAAGACTAGAACACAACCACAATTCATTGGAAGCCTTTGGTAGCAGACAAATGTGACGGAGAACCAGACTATGTCCTGTATCACTACAAATAACTTCCTCAACACACTCCTTAGAATCTAATCCGTACTCATCAAAATGAGGTCACATTAATCTATGTATTTTAGGTTATGAGGCCAAATTTTGGTTGATGAAGATAAGTTGTCTCGCGATGTCCAGGTTCACCAAACCTGAAACAACACAAAGTTCCAGTATGTGGGGGTCACGACACTGTGACTAAATCCGGTGGAGCATCATTCTTTGCTAAGGTGTAACACAAAGCAGCAATGTCTGGTGCTTGGAGACCACTAGGCTCGGTTGTGGCGTGGGCTTAAAAATGAGTTCGTGAAAAGGATGACGTCCAGCTTGATTTATATTTAAGCTCTATACTTATAGCTTGTTGATGCGCCTCAGAGATAGAACCCGAATTAAACTACGACATAGGAAGCTGAAGCTGTGTATGCAGACCACCAGTAAACCTTGAAACTTGCTGATCCTCTATTTCTAAAAGTGTTGTTCGTGCAATCATCTCAAAAAATCATAGGCGTACTCATCAACTGTGTGTGACCCTTGGCGAAGATTCTGGAGCTTGTTATATAATGCCAGCTCGTAGTTATATGGTAGAAAGGCTCTACGCATATGTTTCTTCAATCGATCCCACTTATTAATCCGAGATTTTATGGTGAACGTCGAGATTCTTTGCCACCAATGGAACTTATTTAAATTCCAAAATCTCTTCTACCATGTTTAAGCAGTCAAGAAATTCTTCCGGATTTAGAGATCTTGAAAACTCTGGGATATCGATACAAAACCCAAACTCCCAACGATTACTAGGGATATGATCAATATTAGGACGAAAACATATTTTGCGATCAGCAGGGGGAGGCTGACAAAGAGGCTGGTTAAGTCCTTGTTCTGCAAAAATATTTTCATCGTCGGCAGCGCTAACATTGGGAGCATCATCATCGTGTCGTACCCTCTGTTCTTTTTGATTGAGTTGTTTGCTGAAGATGTTGTTCTTGTTATTTCTGTAAAACTGTAGTTAAAGCGTTCTCCACAGCATTTTGAAGAGCATCGTGTATCCCCATGGTGAAATTCTCCAATGTAAGACGCAGCTCTTCTTGCTGTTCTTCGACAGTAATCTTTCGAGGAGGTATCGATAGAACATGTGAGTGGCGATGGATCGAGCTTTAATTGAGAAATTAAAGCGCTGGAATCTAATACCAACTGATGTAGATGTAACTATGATAACACTAAGATTTCGTTTAGTCTAAGAATGTCTAAGAAGCTAAGCCTTCTTATTTCAATTGAGAACCTTGAGTTCTAGGTGCAATAAGGTTTAAGAGAAGAAACTCTGTTTATAAATTCAATAAGTCATGTTCTTTACAACACCCAAAGAAAGACTTATATAGATCCCAACACCAATCCTAAATCTAATAGGAAACATGTTTATCTAAAGTAAAAAAGAAAACCCAGATTAAAAGGAAAACCCCAACAATTATTGTAAAAGGAAATAACAAAAAAATAGAGCACAAGCAAAACATCAACACTTGATAAGCTCCCTACATCACCAACATCATCCCCCACCACCATTGAATCACCACCACCCACTACCATTGCAGCATCACTGCAATCAACTATTTTAGTTATGTTTTTATTTGGTTTTATTTTATTTTAATATTGATGATTTTAGGTTTTTGTCTCAAGGAGGATGCAATTAGAATTTAAAACATTATAATTCGATTGAAACTAGTCTAGGTCATCTTGTCTCCATCAAACCATCACCTACCACCATCCATCCCGCACTCACCACCATAATCCCATCTCATTTCCAAACAAGATGACATTGTTCTTAAACCAAAACTTTATTTTCAGCTATCTATTTCATCCTCTTATCTTTCTTTTTTCCACCGAGGACTGTATGCTTTACTAATGCTACTTTATATTTTGTTGACTTGAGATATTTTTCCACTTCTTACATAATATGATTTTATCGAGTCAAAACTAGTAGAGAATAAAGAAATTTTCACATGATAATATCTTATCATTATGTGTAGAGAATTATTTTTCCTAGGACAACTTGCACAATCACTAAGAGCGGATGATACATAAAAGCTCAGAATAGAACCTCTCCCCTGAAGTTTCATCTTGTAGAAACTTACAGTTGGATCGAATGCCAACTCTATTTTATTTGGACCACCTACCTGACTTAATTTTTCTCATTAAAGGTTTTACATCATTGAAACGAGCAAAATCATTCAGGATCATATTTACCTTTTTTATCACTGTCTTGTTGATATTGAATTGCCACTCACATTTAGTGTTTCCCTACCCCTAACCATAACCCTTTCTTTTAAACCCCATGCTATCTTTTTCATCATTATGTAGCTCCATTTTCATTACATAATCTACATATGGGATTTACAAAATAAGATATTAATTCTGTGCTTATGAGACATTATTTCATATATGGTACAATTTCCCTTTTGAAAAAATGCGAAACATGTAGGAAAGGAAACAATTACAATTTGAAAATATCTCATAGTATAGGAAAATCCCAAGGAGAGGCATGTATCAATTCTATAGAAGAAAGGAGTCGCTTACGAAAGAGTACCTGCAAAAATATGTCTGGGGGAAAGTGAAGTAAAAGAAGGAAGGAACATGATGAAGAAGAAGTGGTTGGAGACTGTAGACATCATCAGGTTTATTTGGTCGTACGGTTTTGCATAAAATTTTGCATCCACCTTACCATCCATTACCCTAAACAACTTAAAATCCACCAACAAACACCTAAAAACCTTCCCTTACACCAAGAGCCTTTTACCCTGAATGACATCCTTTCAATGAGAAAGTTCACACAAAATTTTAACGAATATAGGGAGTTGACTGATGTGATTACAAGGTTTTTGTAGGTTTGGGATCGATGGATTAGAGTAGGGAAAGCGATGACACTATAGTGAGAAAGTTAAAACGTGAATCTCTATTTAATGTGGTTAGTTGATAATAATTCAAGATACGGTCTCTGATGAAGAGAGTTCCCGTGATTTTCAAACCTCTTTTTCATGACTTTACTTTCTTGTTTGCTTGAGGAAAAACAAAGTTAAAATCTGAAAGTGTTGATAACATCATATTTTTCTCATTTTATCTATGATTTTGAGATAACTAATAAGTGTTTCAATATGATTTAAGTGATCTTAAGCCGTATTTCGATTATTTTCAGTTTCAAGGAGTCATACAAGTTTTGATGCATAAAGGATCAAAAAGCAACAAAACACGTTTTTTAAGAAATAATTTGAGAAGCGAAAACTCAGGGAACAAACTTACCTTGGGCTTCCTTTCCGCATACCACTTTCAAAATCATGTCAGAGCAGATCTACTACATGTATCTTGACCATGAGTATAGCAATAGCCAATACTCCAAATCCCGTGATTACAGAGAATTCTCAAAATTAATGAACTTAACTTTTGACATTCATTAAAGTGCATGCACTCTCACAAAGGGAATATCGAATATGTCAATGGATTCTGGTAATAAGGCTTTTTTAATGGTGACTCATTTGTTTTGGCTATCTTAAGAGATCTAGGAATGTAAATCATTATGCAAAATCACTATGAGACACAAACCAAATGATGCATACATAGCTTTCCAATCATTGGATCTATCAAACTCAACTTAACCATCGATTTTCCTTGTTTTTTCTCAAAATACATCCTAGTTTCTCCTCTTTTTATTCTTTTTTTTTTCGTTTTCTCTCCTTTTTTTAAGATGAAGATATATAAAATATACACTGAGGACAAAACTAACATTTATACCAAGGAAATTTCAGATACTTAGGCTTATAAACATTCTAACCATTCTTATCATTCTGTATATCTAATCCTAATGAAAGATCAGCTATATCGGTCTGTATATTCCATAATTTGTGCAGTGAATGCATATAAGAATGAAAACACAAAATTGAATCAGGTATCAAAAATTGTTTAGGTAAGGGTATGTCACTAGACTAAAGATGAGTCTAGCCATTCAGAGTTTGCAACAGTGGTAAAAATGGTTAAAAAAAAATCTGAATGTATGATCCATGACATGATTACTAAGCCCGTAAGAGAGATAAATTAAGTCCAAGTTCAATGTTCAACTTAATAAGGCTAAGTTCAATCATCTAAATTTCAAAATGATAGGGACTTTCTTGTTTATTGAGTCTTCCCGTGGTCTTTCCAATAGTTGGTTCTGACACCAAACAAAGCAAGAGTAAGCCGTGAGAAAGTCGTCCCAAAGTGGTATGTTCCTAGAAAATCTCATAGTTCTCCCGTTTTGGCTCAATAAAACTGCAAAATGACTCAAAGGAAAAGGAAAATCATCAAAAAGAAAAAGATGTTAGCCACACAGAGACATCCTCCCCCATACTTAAATTGCATCGTCCCATGGTGTAAAAATAAATCATTAGAAAGAAATACTTTTAATAATATATCCAAATAAACATCCTTAAAATAAAAATAAAAAAGTTAAAAAAAAGAAAAATACAAGGGTTTATGAACTAAATATCGGTATGTGTAAATAGGATACCGATCGGCTCGGATGAAACATCATAATAATTGGTAGTAACCCAATACCAATTGGTTGTCGTGCTGAAGAATCAGTCGTCCAAGCTTGTAGACTGCTGTCCTGGATCTCTCCCAGTCCTGCGAAGTCTGAAGTCTTGCTGAATGCTGCCTGAGGGGCTCTAAGAAGCGGTGCTCGTAGCAGATGGGAATGGGAAAGTGTTCGGTCTGATCGGAGACTACTCTAACAGCTCCTTTGTATCACCCTTTGAAACTGCCAACATGTCATCCAATGGGTTGGTCTCATCTACAGCTTGAGCTAGAACTCAGCACGATCTGATCTTCTTGGAGACCCCCTAAAGTAATCAAAACATCTTGTTGTTCTTCTGTGCAGTGTCGTACATGACACGCTCATACTCGCTCGCAAAAGGTTTTGGAAGTGTCATGGCGATGTACTCTGTCCTAAAAATGTTAGATCATAGTCCTGTGCACTAGAATCAGAGTAGACTGCAAATGCTCCCTATCAAGAAACTTCCTATGTTTCTCAGAAACAGGAGGAATGGGGTACCCCAATGCAGCTAATATCGGGGTCACAAGACTACCATGGTGAGCTTCCTTTCGCTTGGTGCGAATGGTACCCCTAACAATAGTGAACTCAACATCAAGCAATGCCCCAAAATCAACGTCATGGGGCTCTCCAAAATCAATGCCATGGGGCTTTCAAAAATCCTTAGCTACTAGATCATCCAAATATCCTTAACTCCCTCTCGGAGCATCCACAACTCAGGGACTTTCACTGTCCCGATCTCAGCTTTGGTTTAAAGAGTGTTGCTGATGAACTTGGCAAGAACTCGATGCACTGGGCTGTGTATCTACGCCTGCTTCCATGATCCAAAATAATATATACCTGATCCAATAGTAGCCGAGAAGTCATCATGATAAAAAAAACCCGACCTGTGTCTCCCTCTGCTTGGGGAAACCAAAAATGTCGCAGAACTGATGGATAAATAGCTTGTGATATCTATCCCCAGTTAAAAAATTGATCCATCTGTGAGACGCATCAGAAAGTGTCCTAGGGTAATTAACCTCTACTATGGCTATAAATTCCTTAGCCGTCTTGTCATACAGGTCCCAAGAATATGTGGGGAAGGTATCAAACCCTATAGTCCCAAGCACATGATGAACCTCATCTCTGATGCCTATTTCCTCGAGGATTTGATCCTGCAGAAAATGCATGGGATGAAGTGTGTAGCTATCCATGTCATCTCAGAAAGCGATATCCACTTCACTATAACACATTCATGGCTAGCCATAGAACTCGGTCGCATAGCTCTGGGAGCTTGTGATCCAGTCCCTCGTGTCTTTTGTGGCATTTTCTGCAAAAACAACAAAATTTTACAGAAACTAGTTCTCAAAAAAGTTTCTGAACTAAATCAAAATCATACAATAAAGTATGAATTTTTTTCAAGCTTAAATTATACCGAACTAAACGTCATTGATGCATCCAAATTAATTTTGCCAAATGAATTCAATTTCATCACGAAATTACAAAAATTAAAATTGACAATTGTTCTATAAATCAAACATCAAATACTCCTTCCATAACCTTAATAGACATGGATTAATCAATATCAAACGTCAATTAATCATTTCAAGCCTAAAAATCCGAAATCACTAATCACACTAACACAAAATTCTCAATTTCTCAATTTTAATCCGTTTAACACCAAATTCAAAGCTACCAATCACTTCTTTCAAATCCTAAGCATCATTTCCATGAAGAATCAAGTAAAATAAGCAAGAGAGAAGAACTACACTTCCTCCATTGTTAAACACGAAAATCGAGTTAAAAAGAGGGAGTTTAATGCTCATACCTTTGCAGATCGAAGATGGGTATAGAATAATCAAGTAGAACTAAAACATTTGAGCAGAAAGCAATCAAAAGTCACTAAATTAGGTTGAGAGTTGAGAGAGATATGTGAAGTTGAAACTTTGAGGTGAAAAGATGAAAATGAGCAGAAAGCAATCAAAAGTCACTAAATTAGGTTGAGAGTTGAGAGAGATATGTGAAGTTGAAACTTTGAGGTGAAAAGATGAAAATGAAGAAGGAAGGAGGAAGAAGAAGAAGTCGAGCGTTTTAGGGTGAACCAGACTAAACAAGAATTGTTTTTTTACGTACCTGGGCCTAGTACCGATCGGTAATGTCCTGGGAGTTTTTGGAACACTTCAAAAATTTGCAATCCTCTATGTTTGTCACCTGTTCCTGTATTATTCCAGCAGTTCATACAATACATCATGTCGAAATAAGCCATAAAAATTCAAAATAGCATAAAAATAAATCCCAAAAATTCGAAAACAACAATAATAGTGTTTAAATCGAAAATAACAAGAAATAATGGGTTACCTCCCATTCAAAGCTTGTTTCAAGTCTCGAGCTTGACGTTGATGAAGATTATCCCAAAGATGAAGCGATACTCTCTTTGTCCTTTGGTGGCTTCGCTTGAATTGGAACCTCGAGTTGAATCTTTAGATATGTAAAACCCGTGATTAGAGCGTAGTAGAAGACATTCTTGTCCACATAAGGGAAATACATTCTTTTTTTTGGCAATCCATGAAAGCTCCGACAGATGCCAAGAAGTTTCTCCCTAAAAGAAGTTACGGACTTCCTTGGCTATGGAGGTCACATACCTAAAAATCAACAAATACATTACATTCTCCAACAACTAAAATCTTGTTGTGAAGCTCACCCTTAGGTTGATAAAGTAAATCATCAGAAAATTGAATCCTCCTAGTAGACGAAAATAAAGCTGTGATCCCAAGGTCATATGCAATGCTAGAAAGCATAAGGTGACAAGATGCTCCAGAATCACAAAGATATCTCTTGAAGAGTACTCCACCAATATTCACTAGAAAAATGAACTGTCCTATATCGTCTCGCTTACGCAATACCCTTTCGATACTGTAATTTCTCCTTGCAGCATAGAACATTGTCTGAATTTCCTCTATGGTCTCATCACTCTGATCAAACCTCTGCCTGAAATACTGGTTGGTCCAAGTTTCTTCGAAAGCTAAACCTCGGGGTAATCCTCTCTCTATTGTCACAAATCTCTGATAATTGAATGGGGAGATCACTCTTCTTCCAGTCACTCCATTGTTCTCAGCAGTCCTTTCGGCTAAAGAAAAATCATGTAATTTTTCTGCATTACGAATCCGCGCGGTTTCCTTTATCACCATGCAAGTTTTAGTCTTCTCTTCAAGGTCCACTGCCGATTTGCAACCACATCACGGAATAGCGTTGTAGTATATGTCTTTTTCCACCTTATGAAAACATAAATCTTCCTAGACCTATTAGTAGAAGATCCAACAAACTGCCATATATCGTCTCGCATACGCAATGCCCGTGTGATACTGTAATTTCCCCTTGTAGCCCAAAACATTATATCAATTTCCTCTATGGTCTCATCACTTAGATCAAACCTCTGCCTGAAATACTGGTTGGTCCATGTTTCTACGGAAGCCAAACCTTGAGGTAATCCTCTCGTTATTGTGTCAAATCTCTGATAATTGAATGGGGATATCACTCTTCTTCCAGCCACTCCAGTGTTCTAAACAGTCCTTTATCACAATGCAAGTTTTAGTCTTCTCTTCAAGGACCACTGCCGATTTGCAACCTTATCCCAGAATAGCCTTGTCATGTATGTCTTTTTCTACCTTATGAAAACATATATCTTCCTAGACCTATTAGTGGAAGATCCAACTGAATTCAGAAAATAATTTCACAAAATCAAAGGCATGTCGCTTCCACCATTGATCTCTAAGATAACAAAATTGTGGGTTTCAAGCAATGTCCAACCCGGACAAGAAGCTCTAGGATGAATCCTTGTGGCTTGGTGGTAGATGCATCTACAAACTTCAGTGTGGAAGGAGGATTCTAAAATTCAGTCTATGCAAACTCACAAACAGAATCTCCAAACTCAATCCCTAAAATTTTACTTGGGACAACAAACCTTCTTGGATCATCAAGCTTTGAGAGCCTATTCAAAGTCTTATTTTACTTCATCAACTTCTCCTTAATCTTTTCTAAACCTTTCTCTCCCATCATCACACACTTGAAAACCTCTTTGACATCAACAAGGTTCTGTCTAACTTGAGCCTATTGGTTCTCTAATACTCGCACATGATTATTCACAACATCGATTATTCCATTAAGATTGGTGTACATGCCATCCACCTTGGCATTAATCTCCTTAGAACTCTTCTTCTGACTCTCCATGAGCTGCTACATAATAAGTTTGAATTTTCTCTATTGCAGAGTTGGTTTCTAGGTGCCCAAAAGCCAACTTGGTTGTTGTTGAACTAAGGTATAAGTTGGGCGTAGAAACCATTGTACCCTGCTCTTCATCATTGGAATCCATTCTAGTAGTTCACCTAAGGCTTCTACGGATACACTTGATTCTGCGGGTTTTCAATATTAGTACTTCGGTAAGAGAAGTTTATATGGTCCCAGTAATTATGGTTAAAGCCTCGGTTTTGATAATTTTCTTGGCCTCCCATGTAGCATATCTTTTTAGTTCTTTCGTACCAAACCTCGTCATCCATCTCTTGATAGTTCTCATCACCATTTTCAACTGCCTGAATCTCTCTCTTAGAAGTTTTCAACAAGTAGTGAATCTTCTCTCTCAGCTCATTTACCTCATCAGTCTCCACACTGTGTACTATTAATCTTCTAGGACCTACCGTAGCTGGCATGAGCTTTCTCTTTGAAGTCGATTTGATATAGCAAAGCGGATGAATCAACAAGCTGGCTTTAGTTCTCTCTCATAGACTCGATAGATGTCGTGAAGATGTAGTATTTTCAATATAGAAGGATTGTTAGTCTCTCATATGGCAAGGGTTTTTCGATTCAAAGGGGGTAGTTGCGCCAATGAAACAAAGACCTAAGGTTTAGAAGAACTGTGTTATTTTATTAATCATCAAAAATTACAAGGCTGTAGGAGAACCTTAAAAATGGTTCTTCAGCATGACCTAAAGGCCGACTCAAAAGAAGCAAAATGACAACAAACTAACTCAAAATAAAATTCAAACTAAAAGATAAAACTATGTCATTTTTACATCTCGGCCGAAGCAAATATAGACTAAGTGTTCGAAACATTCTAAACGAAAAAGTCTTCAATTTGAACCAGAAATAATAACAAATATCGATTCACACGACTTACCTTGGTGCGGTTAAGATTGAACTGCGAGTGATCCATGTTGAAGCTTTCTCGTGTATCTTTAATTCCAGCTCAAACATCGCTTATTTCTCTTTGATAGATAAGATTCTCTTGACAGGTTTTCTGATGGAATTTGATCCTAAGTCCTGAGATCGCGTAGGTTATGATGTAGTCGACTTGATAGAAAATTCTGAAGCATCGGACTCGGCGGTACGTCCAACAGGTGAGTCTTCATGTTGCAGATTTTGCATGGGTTGTTTTCTCACAATTCCGTCTCGACTAGTTTTTTCCTAGGGGTTGATTTTTTGATGAAACTTGAAGCTCCACATTTTGGCTCGAGTGAATTCTTTTGTACGTTTTGTCATTGCTTCCTTGTTATTCACTCATGGCTTCTCGGTGTCAGGAATGGTTTTATCGACTATCTCCCATTTGGTTCCTGCCTCTTGAAATGTCTCAAAAAATATTATTTAAATGTGTCATTTCATGAGGGAAAGGAATACTTACCTCTTGTGTACGAGTAGTTTGATTGCGGGTAGAGTAAGCGTTGTGTTTCTCGCTGGTGGACTCGTCTGATAGCGTGTAGCTTGTTCTATGAGTTGTTTCCTCGATCAGCAAGGCTTGTACACTCTCAATAAACTGTACTCCGAGGCTCTTAAGTATATTACGTATCATGGGGCCCTACCTAATGATCGATATGTCAGGTACTTAGGATGTCCTCATACTCTCTGTATTGCTCCCAAGTAGTAATTGATCATGGATCTAATAGTTTGAGCCATCTTGTTGGCTTATCTCCCATAGAGAACTTAAAAAATGTGAGCATGAAATAGTCTTGAGGTACTCCATTAGCTTTCAAATTACTACAAAGCTCCTCAAAAGACGACAGATCCATTCGGTTCTCTGAAGTCATCCCATTGAAAAGGTGCTTCATCACTAGTTGGATAAAATGTGGTCTGATCTCATACTCATTTATTTTTGGTAAAGGTGGACATATCGCGGACTTATCAGCATAAAACCTGTTAGGCATGTTGTACACTCCCAAGGTTCTCTATCTCGCAACTGCATCACAAACTCCCTCAACTCATGGATTATTTGGCATCATATCGATCGGTGGAGGAGCCATACCAATCGGTGGAGGAGCCATATCGATCGGTGGTGGACCGTTGTTAATACCGATTGGTGGTGGATTGTTACAAATCAGTAATAGTGGATGATTAAGCACATCTTCTCCAGTTCCAATAACGTTTAGTGGGATCTGCTCATCCTGTATTGTGGAGTTCTTCGACCTTCTCTCTCAATTCTTGCTAACTCGTAGTTGTCCGGATTTAAAAAAGATTTGTGGCTTCTTCTCTGCATGCACTTGAAACAATCACGAAAGCAAGTTAGTAACTAAAAATAAAATAAAAAACTTAGACAAAATTTAAACCAAAAATTTAAAGGCACTTGTAATTTGTCCCCGACAACAGCGCCATAAACTTGTTATCTAGAGTTTTTACCCTAAAATATGCTGAAAAATGCACAATAGTATTAGCAGTAGTATAATTGAGATCGAATCCACAAGGACAAATAGAGTACATTATGAATTTATGATGACTTAAATCAACCTAAGATGCAAAGAAGTTTATGTAAAAGTCGGGTTGAAAACTAATTAAATTCAATAATATTAAAAGATTTGATGAGGATTCATTCATAGAATCATGATAATGAATGCGTCAAATAATGGGAATGTGTTAAGAACCGTTCTGGAAGTTAAATTACGGATGTAAAGCTATGCTGCTATTAGGTGTAATAACTATATATGCAATGAAAATCCCTAATAACTAAACCATCATTTGTCAATAAAAATCAATGCATGCAGTGAAACCCTAATTCGATATGTTCACAAAGTGCAATAACTTCAACTGTCATTGGGTAATAACACCTTATCCAGCAAGGATAGATCCATCGATTTAACAACACTTTTGGTGTCACGATAAGATCGATTAAGGGTAGAGCTAGAAAGATCCCTTCCGTATCAAGTTCTTTTTTATCCAGTTTACCCATAGTGAGTCTCTTGCTGCTAGGATTCGCCATATTAATTTGTAACAGCTCACTCGGTTAGCCTCCGTCAACGATTTCAGCCCCAGTCCACCCTCAGACTTTGGTTTGCAGACTTCACTCCAAGCGACTTTAGCTTTCTTCGAGTTTAGGCTTGGACCAGACCATAGAAAAGCAGCACTTATTCTTTCAATCTCCCTTATACATGCTTTTGGCAATCTAAATGCTGCAATCCAAAAGTTTTTTAGACTGACAATTACCAAGGATAGAAGTTGGAGCCTACCCGCAAATGAAAGAAACCGGTTTTACATGAGTTTATGCGGCTGCGGATTCTGTCTATCAAAGGCTGGAAGTCGCTCTTTGCATCCGCTTTGTTAAGAGTGGGAGACCTAAGTATTTAACCGGGAGAGCCCCTTTTTCAACCGGTATCTTCAAACTAATTTCCAGTCCCGAGATCGAGGCAAAACTAACAAATACAGAGAGAATGCCTTCAATTGATCTTAGCTTCCCGTCGGTGAAGACCATTATATCATCCGCAAAACAAAGGTGTGTAACTCCCAAGGATCTGCAACCCGGGTGATAGCCAAAGGATGCACTTCTTGCCGCTTTGTCTAGCATTTTCGATAGCAGGTTCAAACAAATCACAAAGAGGTAAGGGGATAAGGCACAACCTTGACGCAAACCTCTCTCGCTACGGAAGTAACCAGCCAGTTCCCCATTTACTTGGACTGAAAATGATGGTGTGGTTACACAAAGTTCGATCCAAGAGATGAATAAATCTGGAAATTGCATGGCTTTCAACACCTTAATAAGGAAACCCCAATTAACCAAGTCGAATGCTCTCCTTATATCTATCTTCATTGCGCATCTTGGTGAAACATCCCCTTTATGATAATCTTTGACTAGCTCAGACGCAAGAAGCAAATTCTCTAACATATACCGATCCTTGATGAATGCGGTCTGGTTTTTTGAAATCAGTCTCGGAAGAAGCGGTTTCAGGCGGTTTGCTAGTACCTTAGAGATGACCTTGTAAATAACATTGCAGCACGATATGGGGCGGTAATCCTTCATCTCTATGGTACCCGTCTTCTTGGGAATTAAAGCTAGAATAGTTGAGTTCATCCCTTTCGGTAAAAATCCATAGGCGAAAAACGACTTTACTGCCACAATGAATTCGTTACCTATGACAGCCCACATTTCTTTGAAAAAATCCACTGTGTAACCATCCGGACCCGGAGCCTTATTTGACGGCATTGAGAACAAGACATTCTTGATCTCCAGCCCTATCACTTCCTTAGTTAACTCCATACTCTCTACTTGATTACAATGAAAGTCCAAGAGCTGATACATGTTTGGCGAGTCGTGAGCTTCTTCATCTCGCTCTGGCGCCTTGAAAAGATTTGTAAAGAACCTGATCCCTTCCTCTTTTATGTCCTCTAGCTTTGTTAGATCCCTTCCATCTGAACTCTTTATCACGTTGATCATATTTCTTTGTTCTCTTTCCTTTATCGCATTATAGAAGAACCGGTTGTTCTTGTCCCCCACTTGAAGCCAATGAAGTTTTGATTTTTGTTTTAAGTACTTCTCCTCCATATCAGCGATTTTCTCCCAAGATTCATAAGCACAAGCTTCTGCCCTCATGTTTCTCTCATCAGGGGTTGAGAGATTGAGCGCCTGCTTTGCACATAGGTCCTTATTGGCAGCCTCTTTTCTTTTTGTTAAGTGATGGAGTTTCTGCTTACCAAATGCGCGAATAAGTGGTTTAAGCTGTTTGAGTTTCTTTGAAAACCTATGCAGCGCTGAGGTTGATGTAAACAAGATATCCGTGTTCCTCGAGTAGTTCTCCACAAGGTTTTTAAACTCCAGCAGACTCACTATCGCATTCACAACTTTAAACGGAGCTTTCGTTTTAGGCAAAGCGCCGTAAGGAAGGATAATCCCACTAACATGGTCCGAGCAACCTCGTGCTTCGAAGATATCATATGAATTGTGTGGTCTTTGCAACCAGAGGGGATTGACAAGAACTCGGTCCAGCTTCTTGCAGATTAGTCCCTCCTCCCTCTTGTTACACCAAGTAAACAACGGTCTGTGAAACGCGAGGTCAACAAGAGAACAGTAGGTAACAACGGCTGGCAGCTGGCGTGGAAGTTCCAGCCGAGTGTTCCCAGCATTCAAGAGTCTCATTAAAGTCTCCCGCACAGATCCATGGCAAATCCCGGACAAGTGGCTCCGTTAAATGACTCTTTAGGTCCCGCCAAAGTTCTTTTCTCTCCTCTTGAGAGTTTGCTGCATATATAAAAGTGCAAATGAAGTCTTCCATGCGCCCTTGAAATCTCACACGACAAGAGATCAACTGACTCGTCATCCTGATTACAGTCAAAGTTACTGAACCATCTGAGACCAGCCAGATCCTCCCCAATTGGTTAAACTCATAGTTCGAAATACCCGACCATCCTGGAAATGCGGAATTGATAATCTGAGCTGATTTACTCTCAACCATTCTTGTTTCTAATAAAGCTCCAAGTACCAAGGATATTTCTTTGATCAAATCTCTGGATATTCCAAGTACCAGCTAAATGTTTTCTTTTTTTATTGAACCCCCGGATATTCCAAAAAAAGATCGACATTAATGCTTTCTCTTTTGTGTTTTCCGGCCAACTGTGCTTGGGTTTTTGTCCCCCGCGAGCTGAGATGCTTTTAAAACTTGCTTTGCAGAGCGTAAAAGAGGAATCCTTACTGGGACTTCATCTTTAGCGGAAATGCTCTGGGACTTAGCGTCGATAGAATCAGACTGTATCACCTGTTCCATAACTTCTGTCTGAGCCTCCGAATTTTGGCTTCTGTTGCCACTCGGCAATTTTATCTGTGTCTCCGGCCCTGGTTCTGCATCCACCACCGTTTGTTCCTTCGCAAGAGTGATGGCTTTGAGTTTCTCTGAGTTCGCCATATCCAACTTTAGAGTTTGATCCGACTTCAGCGGTTGTTGTAAGTGCGATCGCTGATCCGTTTTCAGGTTCTACATCAATTATCCCTTCTTCCCTTCTCGTGGTGTTGTTATTCTTCCTGAGTTCGAATCTTCCTCAATAAGAGATCCTACATCCTTTTCCAGATGTTTGTCTGAAATGTCCGGGATAGTCCGCTTCCCCCTCTCTGTTTCGGTTACCAAATCTATTATCTCCTCTGCAGAGACCTGGATGTCAACCTTTCCTACACCTTTCTCAGTGGCCATTGTTTTTAAGTGTTACAGCTTAGAAGGAGGTGATGAGTTCGTTGTGGCTGTGTGCAGCGTTTTCTCCCGAACTTCCGTAGGATACACCGCGCTAATAGAGTCAGACTGGGTTTGAGTTAGTTCCGCTATAGTGGATTCCTCCATGTCCCGGCCTAAAGAGTTTAGCGCTTCGAATCTCGATGGTGTAGCGATTTTTACTCTACCATACACCAAGCTCCTTTGTCCCGTTCTCTTACTCTTCTTTTTGCTGATTGATTTCCATTCTTTACCTTTTTCGGATAGATCCCTTGCGGCTGAAGCAGCCTCCATTGTTAAAGATCTTCTCGGTGAAACACCCTCTGTTTCGACTGCTAAACCAGTACTTGGTTGTGATTTGAACCTTGTTAGACAACCTGATTCCAAATGTCCCCACTTACGGCAACAACTGTAGCGGAACGGAAGCCACAGATACTCGAATGAAACCTCTACTTTCTCCCCCCTGACACTGAACCGATCCCTCAATGGAATGTCTGCTTTCAAGTTGACATCAATAAACAGTTTTGCTTCATCAAAGCTAGTAACTAACTCTATGTCTTGATGCATTCGAAGAGGGGTTCCCACCGGACTAGCAATAAAACTGAGCCCCTTCCACGTGAATAATGATGGTGGAACATTCTTGAATGTGACCCACATCGGCATTGAAGTAAGAGCTGGTTGTTCTTCCTCTTTGAATGGCGTCCATTTGGAGACTAGCATTGGAATCTCGCAGATATTCCACATGCCCCGACACAACACTCTATTACGAGCACTTGTGTTCCGAATGCGAAATTTTATGGAAGTGTCATTTACTACGAATGCGTCAATCTTGATGTTTTTGTCCCCTAAGTTCGATATTTTGTTGACAATCATGTGAACCTTAGCCACATGGGATGCAGAAGATGCAAAATTTCCAATTACGAATTCCTCCCAGAGAGGGGACACATCCTAAAAAACATCCTCCGACACTGCAACTACCGACTTTCCATCCACCTCCGATATGGTATAGTCATATTTTTTAAGCATGGGGCGACTCACAACAGTTGGCCATGACTTCTTCAAAGGAGCCTTCTGAGCCATGCCATGGCCTCGAGACAGCTTTTCGCCTCCAACTGTATCCTCCGCACCCACTGCTTCCTCTACCAATTTTTCAACATTTACTGAACCTGGAAGAATCTCTGCACTGCTAAGCCCCTCCGCTTCTGAGACTACCCTGTTTTCCTCGATCAATAAAACTCCATCAGTTAAACCCTCATATCCGACTAAAGCACACTGAACTCCCTCCGACTCCACCACCTTCGTCGACACTACCAGTTCTGCATCGTTGCTCTGCTCCTTCGCCATCAGCCCTTGTCTCGACAGATCAACTGGAGGATCCGCCGTGCCTGGCGGCGCTCCCATACGTCCAAATTTTGAAAAATCGCCTTCATGATCGCCTTTGGGTAGTTCCGATATTTTCGCCAACCGTTTTTGTTCCAGGCTTTCGATTCAAAAGTTTATTACATCAGCCCAAGATGAAAAAAGAAACCCTAATCCTAAGTTTTAAAGCCTCGGAACTATTTTATGGTATGAATGAGCTCTAAAATTTGATTTTGATGGTCGAAGGAGACGAAAGGCGATTTTGGTGGCAGCAGAATGAGCTTACAAAAATTAGAAAAATGGTTAGGTATTAAATTAAGTATGATTTTTATTATTGGAATATGGGACTACTATGTTGATTCTTATTTCTTGTTTTTTTTTGTTAATTGTATTCTGATGTTAGAAATTAAAAATTCACTGCATAAATGGGAGACTTTTCTTCTCAATTTCAATATATTTTAGTCAACTAGTCGAAAATTTGAAGGAATTAGGGTATACATGTGTTTCTATTCTTCTAAACTTCAAAATAGGTCAAATATAAATCATGATTCCATTGTTTGATTCCAATCGGATACATTGAAACAACTAGTCTGCAAATTTCGTTTAATATAAATTTAATAAAGTTCAATTTTTTTTCCTAAATCTTAGTACTCAAGATCTTCTTAATGAATTGTTTGATTTTTTTGTTTTCTTTGAAACTTGCATATAATTGATTAATCTCGTTTGAAGGAGAATTGATAAGTTTGAACTGTAAAGTGACCGTACAATGATGGAGAAGAAGACGACGAATACATAAAGATACACTCAATTTGCATAAATGATAAAGGTTAGTTCTTATGTCTCAAATATGAGGTCTTTGGAAGTTTGTTTATAAATTAGGTACTAGTTGTAAGTGTGATTTACTAACCATAAATTATCTAAAATTAAATAACAAAAAAAATTATTTGAAACCTTGAAAATACTCAATAACCATTACAATCAACCAAAGTATAACATAGTTTAAATTGAAAATATTAAAAGAGAATATGAAGGTACTAGTTCTTAAAACAATAAACATAGTGAAAGAAACATAACTTAAATAGAGAAATTCAGTTAAGAGATATAAAATTATGCAGATAATCATCTTTACCATGAGATCCCTGACCATAGTGTTTGATCCTGAAACATAAAAGATATATCCATTTGAGATAATTTATTTTGCAAAACAATAACATAATGAATACAAATATATACGAAGCTTAATTATGTTTCAAATCATCAACTTCAGGTGATGGAAGATTAAAGAACATTCAGTAGTTTTTCTCTTTTTAAATACTCAGTAGTTTAAATTCTTTGTATAAAGCTAATTTACTGAAACAATATCATTGCATGTAAGATTCTCGAAATTCAGAAACTCAAATTTATGGTTTAAAAATACATGCGTGAATATGCCAAAACTTGTGTATATAGTGTTATAAAACATATATTTGAATTTATTTTTAGTATATTTGGGTACATACAAAAAAAAATAATATATATATATATATACATATATATATATACACTATTCTTGGCCCATAAATGAAAATGCCATCCCATATTGATTTTGCACTAATCAAATATGTTTTATTTACATATAAACTATCAAAATACACAAAGGATTCATATCATTTATGAAGAAAAGAGTGGACTGGAAGCAAAAGCAATGGAAGAGGATCTTCTTGTGCAATCCAAACTTTAAAAAAGATAAGTACAAATCTATCAAACATAATATTTTAGATTAAATAGTATATGTATATATTTAAAATTTTAATGGTTAGCTATAACTAAATTTATTAGGATTTTAAATACTTAGATGTATTGAAATTAGGAAATGATAAACCATTTAAGTATATTTAAAAAATAAAATTCCAAAAATTTAACAAAAATACTCATGTCTTAAAATATATTACATAAAACATAGAGAGTCATTAGTTAAGAGGTACAGATATTACATATCCATATGATATCTAAATAAATCTATAAAATCACCAGCAGGTTTGCGACTGATCGGTGTATATAAATATGAAAAACAAAGTCATTAGGTAAGAAACCAACAGTAAAGCTAACCTCATTTAAGTTGAAGTAATTGGGACGAAAAATTTGCAAAGGCGTCTCCTCAATTTTCACTAGTTCAAGCTTAAATAAACTTCATGCCTTTTTGCCGTTTGCATCACATAAACATCTCTAACCTTTACTAATCTAAAAAGTATCAGCTTACTTTTTGAACTTCATAATCTTTTCTACATGATCTTTCCCTTCCATCTGTTACAACAATCTTGCTGCATTTTCTGTTAAGACCGTTAGAGGTTGTCAAATCTTCTGAAAGATACTACACAAAAAAGGATTCAGGCATTATCAGCATTCCTCATGATACTAAACTACACAAAATAATGTTCTGTACACAACATGTTATGGGAAGCATATGATATTTTTTAACATTAAGTAAAGAAGAAAGAACAATGATGCATCAAATTAAACTAATAAAATAAATTAGAAGAAGGGGAATACAAAGCCATAAATATATGAGGATGCAAAAAATAGTGAGTTGGGGGAACAAAAGACTTTATCACAAAATATTATATAAACAGTTTCCACACTTCCAAACAAAAAGATGTGACGAGGAATTAGAAGAACAAGAGTAGAACTCGTTCTTTATGATGGTTATATAACATATCATGGTGAAAAATAACAATCCAACCTGACTATATAAAATAAAACACTCATAGAAATATAAGAGACGTGACTTTAGAATATTAAAAACTATTATCATTTCCTAAATATTTTCATAATATATGATTCTAATTAATAAACACAAAATCTCCAAACTTTCATGATTTTGGTTTTTGATTGATTCATCTAATGAGTCTTTATTCTTGAAAAGCTTTATTTTTTATAGATTATTCTTTATATTATAAATATTTTTCATTTTCTATATTCTATTATATATAGATAATTTATTTTTACTATATAAATATATGTTCCATCTATATATATATATATATATATTACTATTATATAACTTTTTAAATAACTTTCTTTAATAAATCTATTTATATCAAAAATTTAGATAAAAAAAGGCTCGAACTCAAAAAATAAATTAATAAAACAAATCACATTATGCAAAAGTTGTTAATCTGAGATTTTGGTTGAGTGAGTGACTAAACATATATCCAGAAAAATAATTTAAATAAACATTTATAAAGTATCAGAGTATCTTTGTGAAGATTCGAAGCTTGACAAGAGGCAGAAAATAAGATTTTTTTATGAAGAAGAACCAGCATCTTTTGATTTGATCTACCTCACTCACATTTGTCCTTCTTCGAGCATTGTATCAGAAAATATCCAATATGTTAACTAAACCCTGAGTAGTTTAAATTTAAATTGTTCAAATTGAAACAAGCTGATCAAACTAATTAATCTAGACTCATATATATGCCATTACAATAAGATATAATAGAATTGAAGTTACCAGTGTTGTCCTAATCATCACTATTTACCAAGATCTGACTAAAAACACATAACTTATTATCTCGTTTTGATTGTTTCTAGGTATGTCTCGACCGTGAATTTAACTAGGCCCTAACCCTGACGCTATCTCTCCAGCCGAATAGACGTCAAAGGATTGTCTTTTGGATGAAAGAGAGACGTACAAAAATGATAATCAATGTAAAAACCCATCAAGAAAAGAGAAACGACATATAAAAGAGCAACTATAGAAATGAAAAGAGATACAATGGAAGCAAAAATCTATAACGGATTATTTTCTTTTTTGAATAATATGTAAAATTATATTCAAGAAAATAACCTTTTTACAGAATTGTTTGTTGAATTTTGAATCCGAAAAAATAAAAAAACATAAAAAAGTAGAAATGCTCACAGAAGATGTGTCGAAAGTGGTTGCCTCGTTAAAACCCTCGAGGTGGAAAACCCATTTGGGACAAAACCAACTCGTTGAAAAAAGAGTACAACCACTTTCGATAGAGCTGAAAACATACAGAGTTCAAAAATATAGAGGGCATGTGAAACCAATGGTAATCAAAGTCTCGTCGCAAACCACTCCTGTAGTCCCAACTTCATTATGCCTTGGCTTTGCAAAGTAGAGAGTCGATTATGAACTGTCCTCCCAATGTCTCGAACCAAAAAATCAATAGTGGATGGATTGTCCCCATGCCTTCGCTTATTGCGCTCTCTCCAAAGGAAATAAACCGCGACTTGGAACCCATATCTTGCGATGAAGTCTCTGGGTTCCCTCCCACCTGTAGACAAAATCGTGAGGATAATATCATTGAAACATTCGGTATACTAGTGTTGGAGGAGCTGACCCATCAATCTCCGCCAAACCTGAGAGGAAAAGGAGCAAGAGAAAAAAAGATGGTCTCTAGTCTCCATCGGGTTAGAACATAAAACACAGCCATAGGAGATATTAGAGTTCCATAAAACCATACGATCTCCGGTGGATAACCTGTTCAAGACTGCTAACCAAGTAATAAACGAGAATTTTGGAGTGGCGTGAGGAAACCAAACACCTTTAGTCCAACCCAAAACCGGCGAGTGATCTTTGAGCTGGTACCACGTATCCTTGGTGGAAAAATGTGGTCGGAAATTGTCTCTCTTACCCCGCCACAAAGAAACATCCATGGCTGGAGTCCGTTTATCTTGTAAAATGTGGATCTCGTCTTCAAGCTGGGTATGAATAACCGTGCGACGGCGACGACGACGACGACGACGACGATAATTATCTAAAACCTCTCCTAGTGTGGCTGTTGAGTTATTGCCCATGTCTACACAGCCCCGGTCTCCCATAAGATCAACCAATCTCCTAAAACTACTCCAATTGTCATACTAGAATTAGGTGTGAGTACCGCTATGAACCTGAATCTTGTGAAAACCCTTTGCGACATCACGATATTTTAAAAGCTTATGCACCGGATTGGAACCTCATTGACAACAAATAACCACTCATTATTAAGATGAGTGCATGCTCTCTTATTGCGTAGCGAATTGGTACACATTGACAACTAATCAACACTCATTATTTTTTATCTGTAACAACCGTACGAAGTAGCAACATCCACATGCCCATAATGAGTTGCATTCTCAACGAAATCCATTGTGCCCAAGCATTCATAGTCGGCTGGAATATAACGGTAGTTCATGGATATCATTTTCATCAAACCATGTAAGATTTAGTTCATTCCTCACAAACTGCTTCATCTCTTTAAACCCATGTTCAATTTTTTTTACTCATCCATTCGTAACATCGATCTTTTCATCCAATTTCTTAAATCCATATTCCCTGAATTTCCTCAAACATTCAAAAACCTCAATCAAACCATCACTTGACTTAGCTTCTTGGGCCACATATGATGGAACCGTTTCTTCCACCTCTGATATTTGTTCAGCAACATCCAAATTAAACATCCTTTCAAACCATATCTTCTTATTTTAAACGAGTAAACGATCGTGCCAACCATCTATAATTGCATCAATCACGTTTTTTCCATCATCTAAATGCTATGAATGTCTTGTCAATATAAAAAACCACAAAATAATAATAAATTAAAACTTAAAGTAATTTAAGTTCAATAAATGCTAACCTTTGTTGTTCCAAGCGTATCATTGATTTCACTTAGTGAAAATCCTTTCATTGCACTTGCCTTATACTTGTCTTGCACAATCTAGGACATTTCAGCATCTACACATCAAACGTTTTGTCTAAATTTCCTCGTCCGATCAGAAATTGTCTCAAAGACAAGAAGCTACACATTTAAAGTTACAATATTAAAATTGAAATACTAGGGAACGAAACTATAAAATGATAAAATAAAAAAGGATAACTACCTCCAAAGGGATAATGAAGCTAGGGAATGCCCAATACTCATTCACAACTCCATCAAATTTGTCCATCATATGATTAATTTTATGATGATTGCTTTCAAATAACAATCTACTCCACGGATATGTTTCATACAACTCAAGATTATTAACGGCTCCAAAAAAGAAAGGATGAATTGAAGCTCCATCTATTTCTGCCTTGGACTTTCCCATTATAACATTCGCTAAGAAGTAAGGGACAATCATCCTCAACCTATCATCACAATGCTTCATCGCCTTTAACTTCTTCTCCACTAATGCGAAAGTTATTTTTGATCATGTAGGAAAGTACTTCCTAACAAACTCCATATTGCCCAATCGTTCGTAGTCGGCTGGAATTGAATTGCAGTTCAATCCGGTGATGAGTGCATGCCCTCTTATTAAGCACCGGATTGGAACCTCATTGACAACAAATAACCACTCATTATTAAGATGAGTGCATGCTCTCTTATTGCGTAGCGAATTGGTACACATTGACAACTAATCAACACTCATTATTTTTTATCTGTAACAACCGTACGAAGTAGCAACATCCACATGCCCATAATGAGCTGCATTCTCAACGAAATCCATTGTGCCCAATCATTCATAGTCGGCTGGAATATAACGGTAGTTCATGGATATCATTTTCATCAAACCATGTAAGATTTAGTTCATTCCTCACAAACTGCTTCATCTCTTTAAACCCATGTTCAATTGTTTTTACTCATCCATTCGTAACATCGATCTTTTCATCCAATTTCTTAAATCCATATTCCCTGAATTTCCTCAAACATTCAAAAACCTCAATCAAACCAACATTTGACTTAGCTTCCAGGGCCACATATGATGGAATCGTTTCTTCCACCTCTGATATTTGTTCAGCAACATCCAAATTGAACATCCTTTCAAACCATATCTTCTTATTTTGAACGAGTAAACGATCGTGCCAACCATCTATAATTGCATCAATCACGTTTTTTCCATCATCTAAATGCTATGAATGTCTTGTCAATATAAATAAACACAAAATAATAATAAATTAAAACTGAAAGTAATTTAAGTTCAATAAATGCTAACTTTTGTTGTTCCAATCATATCATTGATTTCACTTAGTGAAAATCCTTTCATTGCACTTGCCTTATACTTTGTCTTGCACAATCTAGGACATTTCAGCATCTACACATCAAAAGTTTTGTCTAAATTTCCTCGTCAAATCAGAAATTGCCTCAAAGGCAAGAAGTTACAATATTAAAATCAAAATACTAGGGAACGAAACTATAAAATGATAAAATAAAAAAGGATAATTACCTCCAAAGGGATAATGAAGCTAGGGAATGCCCAATACTCGTTCACAACTCCATCAAATTTGTCCATCATATGATTAATTTTATGATGATTGCTTTCAAATAAAAATCTACTCCATGGATATGTTTCATACAATTCAAGATTATTAACGGCTCTAAGAAAGAAAGGATGAATTGAAGCTCCATCTATTTCTGCCTTGGACTTTCCGATTATAACATTCGCTAAGAAGTAAGGGACAATAATCCTCAACCTATCATCACAATGCTTCATCGCCTTTAACTTCTTCTCCACTAATGCGAAAGTTATATTTGATCATGTAGGAAAGTACTTCCTAACAAACTCCATATTGCCTAATCGTTCGTAGTCGGCTGGAATTGAATGGCAGTTCAATCCGGTGATGAGTGCATGCCCTCTTATTAAGCACCAGATTGGAACCCCATTGACAAACTATCACCACTCATTATTAAGATGACTGCATGCTCTCTTATTGCGTAGCGAAATCGAACACATTGACAACTAATCAACACTCATTATTTTTTATCTGTAACAACCGTACGAAGTAGCAACATCCACATGCCCATAATGAGTTGCATTCTCAACGAAATCCATTGTGCCCAATCATTCATAGTCGGCAGGAATATAACGGTAGTTCATGGATATCATTTTCCTCAAACCATGTAAGATTTAGTTCATTCCTCACAAACTGCTTCATCTCTTTAAACCGATCTTCCATAGTTTTTTACTCGTCCATTCGTAACATCGATCTTCTCATCCAGTTTCTTAAACCCTTATTCCCTGAATTTCCTCAAACATTCAAAAACCTCAATCAAACCATCATTTGACTTAGCTTCCTGGGCCACATATGATGGAACCGCTTCTTCCACCTCTGATATTTGTTCAACAACATCCAAATTGAACATCCTTTCAAACCATATCTTCTTATTTTGAACGAGTAAACAATCGTGCCAACCATCTATAATTGCATCAATCACGTTTTTTCCATCATCTAAATGCTATGAATGTCTTGTCAATATAAATAAACACAAAATAATAATAAATTAAAACTGAAAGTAATTTAAGTTCAATAAATGCTAACCTTTGTTGTTCCAAGCGTATCATTGATTTCACTTAGTGAAAATCCTTTCATTGCACTTGCCTTATACTTTGTCTTGCACAATCTAGGACATTTCAGCATCTACACATCAAACATTTTGTCTAAATTTCCTCGTCCGATCAGAAATTGTCTCAAAGGCAAGAAGCTACACATTTAAAGTTACAATATTAAAATCTAAATACTAGGGAACGAAACTATAAAATGATAAAATAAAAAAGGATAATTACCTCCAAAGGGATAATGAAGCTAGGGAATGCCCAATACTCGTTCACAACTCCATCAAATTTGTCCATCATATGATTAATATTATGATGATTGCTTTCAAATAACAATCTACTCCACGGATATGTTTCATACAACTAGATATTATTAATGGCTCTAAGAAAGAAAGGATGAATTGAAGCTCCATCTATTTCTGCCTTGGACTTTCCGATTATAACATTCGCTAAGAAGTAAGGGACAATCATCCTCAACCTATCATCACAAT
Organism: Cardamine chenopodiifolia; assembly: GCA_963922655.1. Classification (NCBI taxonomy): domain Eukaryota; kingdom Viridiplantae; phylum Streptophyta; class Magnoliopsida; order Brassicales; family Brassicaceae; genus Cardamine; species Cardamine chenopodiifolia. The sequence continues at coordinate 12,608,616 of OZ000481.1, read as the reverse complement.
GCTTCATCGCCTTTAACTTCTTCTCCACTAATGCGAAAGTTATTTTTGATCATGTAGGAAAGTACTTCCTAACAAACTCCTTATTGCCTAATCGTTCGTAGTCGACTGGAATATAACGCTAGTTCATGGATATCATTTTCATCAAACCATGTAAGATTTAGTTCATTCCTCACAAACTGCTTCATCTCTTTAAACTCATGTTCAATAGTTTTTACTCGTCCATTTGTAACATCGATCTTCTCATCCAGTTTCTTAAACCCATATTCCCTGAATTTCCTCAAACATTCAAAAACCTCAATCAAACCATCATTTGACTTAGCTTCCTGGGCCACATATGATGGAACCGCTTCTTCCACCTCTGATATATGTTCAACAACATCCAAATTGAACATCCTTTTAAACCATATCTTCTTATTTTGAACGAGTAAACGATCGTGCCAACCATCTATAATTGCATCAATCACGTTTCTTCCATCATCTAAATGCTATGAATGTCTTGTCAATATAAATAAACACAAAATAATAATAAATTAAAACTGAAAGTAATTTAAGTCCAATAAATGCTAACCTTTGTTGTTCCAAGCGTATCATTGATTTCACTTAGTGAAAATCCTTTCATTGCACTTGCCTTATACTTTGTCTTGCACAATCTAGGACATTTCAGCATCTACACATCAAACGTTTTGTCTAAATTTCCTCGTCAGATCAGAAATTGTCTCAAAGGCAAGAAGCTACACATTTAAAGTTACAATATTAAAATCTAAATACTAGGGAACGAAACTATACAATGATAAAATAAAAAAGGATAATTACCTCCAAAGGGATAATGAAGCTAGGGAATGCCCAATACTCGTTCACAACTCCATCAAATTTGTCCATCATATGATTAATTTTATGATGATTGCTTTCAATCAACAATCTACTCCACGGATATGTTTCATACAACTAGAGATTATTAACGGCTCTAAGAAAGAAAGGATGAATTGATGCTCCATCTATTTCTGCCTTGGACTTTCCGATTATAACATTCGCTAAGAAGTAAGGGACAATCATCCTCAACCTATCATCACAATGCTTCATCACCTTTAACTTCTTCTCCACTAATGCGAAAGTTATTTTTGACATGTAGGAAAGTAATTCCTAACAAACTCCATATTGCCTAATCGTTCATAGTCGGCTGGAATATAACTGTAGTTCATGGATATCATTTTCATCAAACCATGTAAGATTTAGTTCATTCCTCACAAACTGCTTCATCTCTTTAAACCCATGTTCAATAGTTTTTTACTCGTCCATTCGTAACATCGATCTTCTCATCCAGTTTCTTAAACCAATATTCCCTGAATTTCCTCAAACATTCAAAAACCTCAATCAAACCATCATTTGACTTAGCTTCCTGGGCCACATATGATGGAACCGCTTCTTCCAAGTCTGATATTTGTTCAGCAACATCCAAATTGAACATCCTTTCAAACCATATCTTCTTATTTTGAACGAGTAAACGATCATGAACCATCTATAATTGCATCAATCACGTTTTTTGCATCAACTAAATGCTATGAATGTCTTGTCAATATAAATAAACACAAAATAACAATAAATTAAAACTGAAAGTAATTTAAGTTCAATAAATGCTAACTTTTGTTGTTCCAATCATATCATTGATTTCACTTAGTGAAAATCCTTTCATTGCACTTGCCTTATACTTTGTCTTGCACAATCTAGGACATTTCAGCATCTACACATCAAACGTTTTGTCTAAATTTCCTCGTCAGATCAGAAATTGTCTCAAAGGCAAGAAGCTACACATTTAAATTACAATATTAAAATCTAAATACTAGGGAACGAAACTATAAAATGATAAAATAAGAAAGGATAATTACCTCCAAAGGGATAATGAAGCTAGGGAATGCCCAATACTCGTTCACAACTCCATCAAATTTGTCCATCATATGATTAATTTTATGATGATTGCTTTCAAATAACAATCTACTCCACGGATATGTTTCATACAACTCAAGATTATTAACGGCTCCAAGAAAGAAAGGATGAATTGAAGCTCCATCTATTTCTGCCTTGGACTTTCCGATTATAACATTCGCTAAGAAGTAAGGGACAATAATCCTCAACCTATCATCACAATGCTTCATCGCCTTTAACTTCTTCTCCACTAATGCGAAAGTTATTTTTGATCATGTAGGAAAGTACTTCCTAACAAACTCCATATTGCCTAATCGTTCGTAGTCGGCTGGAATTGAATGGTAGTTCAATCCGGTGATGAGTGCATGCCCTCTTATTTAGCACCGGATTTGAACCCCATTGACAACAAATAACCACATATTATTAAGATGAGTGCATGCTCTCTTATTGCGTAGCGAATTGGAACACATTGACAACTAATCAACACTCATTATTTTTTATCTGTAACAACCGTACGAAGTAGCAACATCCACATGCCCATAATGAGTTGCATTCTCAACGAAATCCATTGTGCCCAATCATTCATAGTCGGCTGGAATATAAGGGTAGTTCATGGATATCATTTTCATCAAACAATGTAAGATTTAGTTCATTCCTCACAAACTGCTTCATCTCTTTAAACCCATCTACCATAGTTTTTTACTCGTCCATTCGTAACATCGATCTTCTCATCTAGTTTCTTAAACCCATATTCCCTGAATTTCCTCAAACATTCAAAAACATCTATCAAACCATCATTTGACTTGGCTTCCTGGGCCACATATGATGGAACCACTTCTTCCATGTCTTATATTTGTTCAGCAACATCCAAATTGAACATCCTTTCAAACCATATCTTCTTATTTTGAACGAGTAAACGATCGTGCCAACCATCTATAATTGCATCAATCACGTTTTTTCCATCATCTAAATGCTATGAATGTCTTGTCAATATAAATAAACACAAAATAATAATAAATTAAAACTGAAAGTAATTTAAGTTTAATAAATGCTAACTTTTGTTATTCCAATCATATCATTGATTTCACTTAGTGAAAATCCTTTCATTGCACTTGCCTTATACTTTGTCTTGCACAATCTAGGACATTTCCGCATCTACACATCAAACGTTTTGTCTAAATTTCCTCGTCAGATCAGAAATTGCCTCAAAGGCAAGAAGCTACACATTTAAAGTTACAATATTAAAATCTAAATACTAGGGAACGAAACTATAAAATGATAAAATAAAAAAGGATAATTACCTCCAAAGGGATAATGAAGCTAAGGAATGCCCAAGACTCGTTCACAACTCCATCAAATTTATCCATCATATGATTAATTTTATGATGATTGCTTTCAGATAACAATCTACTCCATGGGTATGTTTCATACAACTCAAAATTATTAACGGCTCCAAGAAAGAAAGGATGAATTGAAGCTCCATCTATTTCTGCCTTGGATTTTCCGATTATAACATTTGCTAAGAAGTAAGGGACAATCATCCTCAACCTATCATCACAATGCTTCATCGCCTTTAACTTCTTCTCCACTAATGCGAAAGTTATTTTTGATCATGTAGGAAAGTACTTCCTAACAAACTCCATATTGCCTAATCGTTCGTAGTCGACTGGAATATAACGCTAGTTCATGGATATCATTTTCATCAAACCATGTAAGATTTAGTTCATTCCTCACAAACTGCTTCATCTCTTTAAACCCATGTTCAATAGTTTTTACTCGTCCATTCGTAACATCGATCTTCTCATCCAGTTTCTTAAACCCATATTCCCTGAATTTCCTCAAACATTCAAAAACCTCAATCAAACCATCATTTGACTTAGCTTCTTAGGCCACATATGATGGAACCGCTTCTTCCACCTCTGATATATGTTCAACAACATCCAAATTGAACATCCTTTCAAACCATATCTTCTTATTTTGAACGAGTAAACGATCGTGCCAACCATCTATAATTGCATCAATCACGTTTTTTCCATCATCTAAATGCTATGAATGTCTTGTCAATATAAATAAACACAAAATAATAATAAATTAAAACTGAAAGTAATTTAAGTTCAATAAATGCTAACTTTTGTTGTTCCAATCATATCATTGATTTCACTTAGTGAAAATCCTTTCATTGCACTTGCCTTATACTTTGTCTTGCACAATCTAGGACATTTCAGCATCTACACATCAAAAGTTTTGTCTAAATTTCCTCGTCAAATCAGAAATTGCCTCAAAGGCAAGAAGTTACAATATTAAAATCTAAATACTAGGGAACGAAACTATAAAATGATAAAATAAAAAAGGATAATTACCTCCAAAGGGATAATGAAGCTAGGGAATGCCCAATACTCGTTCACAACTCCATCAAATTTGTCCATCATATGATTAATTTTATGATGATTGCTTTCAAATAAAAATCTACTCCATGGATATGTTTCATACAATTCAAGATTATTAACGGCTCTAAGAAAGAAAGGATGAATTGAAGCTCCATCTATTTCTGCCTTGGACTTTCCGATTATAACATTCGCTAAGAAGTAAGGGACAATAATCCTCAACCTATCATCACAATGCTTCATCGCCTTTAACTTCTTCTCCACTAATGCGAAAGTTATATTTGATCATGTAGGAAAGTACTTCCTAACAAACTCCATATTGCCTAATCGTTCGTAGTCGGCTGGAATTGAATGGCAGTTCAATCCGGTGATGAGTGCATGCCCTCTTATTAAGCACCAGATTGGAACCCCATTGACAAACTATCACCACTCATTATTAAGATGACTGCATGCTCTCTTATTGCGTAGCGAAATCGAACACATTGACAACTAATCAACACTCATTATTTTTTATCTGTAACAACCGTACGAAGTAGCAACATCCACATGCCCATAATGAGTTGCATTCTCAACGAAATCCATTGTGCCCAATCATTCATAGTCGGCAGGAATATAACGGTAGTTCATGGATATCATTTTCCTCAAACCATGTAAGATTTAGTTCATTCCTCACAAACTGCTTCATCTCTTTAAACCGATCTTCCATAGTTTTTTACTCGTCCATTCGTAACATCGATCTTCTCATCCAGTTTCTTAAACCCTTATTCCCTGAATTTCCTCAAACATTCAAAAACCTCAATCAAACCATCATTTGACTTAGCTTCCTGGGCCACATATGATGGAACCGCTTCTTCCACCTCTGATATTTGTTCAACAACATCCAAATTGAACATCCTTTCAAACCATATCTTCTTATTTTGAACGAGTAAACGATCGTGCCAACCATCTATAATTGCATCAATCACGTTTTTTCCATCATCTAAATGCTATGAATGTCTTGTCAATATAAATAAACACAAAATAATAATAAATTAAAACTGAAAGTAATTTAAGTTCAATAAATGCTAACCTTTGTTGTTCCAAGCGTATCATTGATTTCACTTAGTGAAAATCCTTTCATTGCACTTGCCTTATACTTTGTCTTGCACAATCTAGGACATTTCAGCATCTACACATCAAACATTTTGTCTAAATTTCCTCGTCCGATCAGAAATTGTCTCAAAGGCAAGAAGCTACACATTTAAAGTTACAATATTAAAATCTAAATACTAGGGAACGAAACTATAAAATGATAAAATAAAAAAGGATAATTACCTCCAAAGGGATAATGAAGCTAGGGAATGCCCAATACTCGTTCACAACTCCATCAAATTTGTCCATCATATGATTAATATTATGATGATTGCTTTCAAATAACAATCTACTCCACGGATATGTTTCATACAACTAGATATTATTAATGGCTCTAAGAAAGAAAGGATGAATTGAAGCTCCATCTATTTCTGCCTTGGACTTTCCGATTATAACATTCGCTAAGAAGTAAGGGACAATCATCCTCAACCTATCATCACAATGCTTCATCGCCTTTAACTTCTTCTCCACTAATGCGAAAGTTATTTTTGATCATGTAGGAAAGTACTTCCTAACAAACTCCTTATTGCCTAATCGTTCGTAGTCGACTGGAATATAACGCTAGTTCATGGATATCATTTTCATCAAACCATGTAAGATTTAGTTCATTCCTCACAAACTGCTTCATCTCTTTAAACTCATGTTCAATAGTTTTTACTCGTCCATTTGTAACATCGATCTTCTCATCCAGTTTCTTAAACCCATATTCCCTGAATTTCCTCAAACATTCAAAAACCTCAATCAAACCATCATTTGACTTAGCTTCCTGGGCCACATATGATGGAACCGCTTCTTCCACCTCTGATATATGTTCAACAACATCCAAATTGAACATCCTTTCAAACCATATCTTCTTATTTTGAACGAGTAAACGATCGTGCCAACCATCTATAATTGCATCAATCACGTTTCTTCCATCATCTAAATGCTATGAATGTCTTGTCAATATAAATAAACACAAAATAATAATAAATTAAAACTGAAAGTAATTTAAGTCCAATAAATGCTAACCTTTGTTGTTCCAAGCGTATCATTGATTTCACTTAGTGAAAATCCTTTCATTGCACTTGCCTTATACTTTGTCTTGCACAATCTAGGACATTTCAGCATCTACACATCAAACGTTTTGTCTAAATTTCCTCGTCAGATCAGAAATTGTCTCAAAGGCAAGAAGCTACACATTTAAAGTTACAATATTAAAATCTAAATACTAGGGAACGAAACTATACAATGATAAAATAAAAAAGGATAATTACCTCCAAAGGGATAATGAAGCTAGGGAATGCCCAATACTCGTTCACAACTCCATCAAATTTGTCCATCATATGATTAATTTTATGATGATTGCTTTCAATCAACAATCTACTCCACGGATATGTTTCATACAACTAGAGATTATTAACGGCTCTAAGAAAGAAAGGATGAATTGATGCTCCATCTATTTCTGCCTTGGACTTTCCGATTATAACATTCGCTAAGAAGTAAGGGACAATCATCCTCAACCTATCATCACAATGCTTCATCACCTTTAACTTCTTCTCCACTAATGCGAAAGTTATTTTTGACATGTAGGAAAGTAATTCCTAACAAACTCCATATTGCCTAATCGTTCATAGTCGGCTGGAATATAACTGTAGTTCATGGATATCATTTTCATCAAACCATGTAAGATTTAGTTCATTCCTCACAAACTGCTTCATCTCTTTAAACCCATGTTCAATAGTTTTTTACTCGTCCATTCGTAACATCGATCTTCTCATCCAGTTTCTTAAACCAATATTCCCTGAATTTCCTCAAACATTCAAAAACCTCAATCAAACCATCATTTGACTTAGCTTCCTGGGCCACATATGATGGAACCGCTTCTTCCAAGTCTGATATTTGTTCAGCAACATCCAAATTGAACATCCTTTCAAACCATATCTTCTTATTTTGAACGAGTAAACGATCATGAACCATCTATAATTGCATCAATCACGTTTTTTGCATCAACTAAATGCTATGAATGTCTTGTCAATATAAATAAACACAAAATAACAATAAATTAAAACTGAAAGTAATTTAAGTTCAATAAATGCTAACTTTTGTTGTTCCAATCATATCATTGATTTCACTTAGTGAAAATCCTTTCATTGCACTTGCCTTATACTTTGTCTTGCACAATCTAGGACATTTCAGCATCTACACATCAAACGTTTTGTCTAAATTTCCTCGTCAGATCAGAAATTGTCTCAAAGGCAAGAAGCTACACATTTAAATTACAATATTAAAATCTAAATACTAGGGAACGAAACTATAAAATGATAAAATAAGAAAGGATAATTACCTCCAAAGGGATAATGAAGCTAGGGAATGCCCAATACTCGTTCACAACTCCATCAAATTTGTCCATCATATGATTAATTTTATGATGATTGCTTTCAAATAACAATCTACTCCACGGATATGTTTCATACAACTCAAGATTATTAACGGCTCCAAGAAAGAAAGGATGAATTGAAGCTCCATCTATTTCTGCCTTGGACTTTCCGATTATAACATTCGCTAAGAAGTAAGGGACAATAATCCTCAACCTATCATCACAATGCTTCATCGCCTTTAACTTCTTCTCCACTAATGCGAAAGTTATTTTTGATCATGTAGGAAAGTACTTCCTAACAAACTCCATATTGCCTAATCGTTCGTAGTCGGCTGGAATTGAATGGTAGTTCAATCCGGTGATGAGTGCATGCCCTCTTATTTAGCACCGGATTTGAACCCCATTGACAACAAATAACCACATATTATTAAGATGAGTGCATGCTCTCTTATTGCGTAGCGAATTGGAACACATTGACAACTAATCAACACTCATTATTTTTTATCTGTAACAACCGTACGAAGTAGCAACATCCACATGCCCATAATGAGTTGCATTCTCAACGAAATCCATTGTGCCCAATCATTCATAGTCGGCTGGAATATAAGGGTAGTTCATGGATATCATTTTCATCAAACAATGTAAGATTTAGTTCATTCCTCACAAACTGCTTCATCTCTTTAAACCCATCTACCATAGTTTTTTACTCGTCCATTCGTAACATCGATCTTCTCATCTAGTTTCTTAAACCCATATTCCCTGAATTTCCTCAAACATTCAAAAACATCTATCAAACCATCATTTGACTTGGCTTCCTGGGCCACATATGATGGAACCACTTCTTCCATGTCTTATATTTGTTCAGCAACATCCAAATTGAACATCCTTTCAAACCATATCTTCTTATTTTGAACGAGTAAACGATCGTGCCAACCATCTATAATTGCATCAATCACGTTTTTTCCATCATCTAAATGCTATGAATGTCTTGTCAATATAAATAAACACAAAATAATAATAAATTAAAACTGAAAGTAATTTAAGTTTAATAAATGCTAACTTTTGTTATTCCAATCATATCATTGATTTCACTTAGTGAAAATCCTTTCATTGCACTTGCCTTATACTTTGTCTTGCACAATCTAGGACATTTCCGCATCTACACATCAAACGTTTTGTCTAAATTTCCTCGTCAGATCAGAAATTGCCTCAAAGGCAAGAAGCTACACATTTAAAGTTACAATATTAAAATCTAAATACTAGGGAACGAAACTATAAAATGATAAAATAAAAAAGGATAATTACCTCCAAAGGGATAATGAAGCTAAGGAATGCCCAAGACTCGTTCACAACTCCATCAAATTTATCCATCATATGATTAATTTTATGATGATTGCTTTCAGATAACAATCTACTCCATGGGTATGTTTCATACAACTCAAAATTATTAACGGCTCCAAGAAAGAAAGGATGAATTGAAGCTCCATCTATTTCTGCCTTGGATTTTCCGATTATAACATTTGCTAAGAAGTAAGGGACAATCATCCTCAACCTATCATCACAATGCTTCATCGCCTTTAACTTCTTCTCCACTAATGCGAAAGTTATTTTTGATCATGTAGGAAAGTACTTCCTAACAAACTCCATATTGCCTAATCGTTCGTAGTCGACTGGAATATAACGCTAGTTCATGGATATCATTTTCATCAAACCATGTAAGATTTAGTTCATTCCTCACAAACTGCTTCATCTCTTTAAACCCATGTTCAATAGTTTTTACTCGTCCATTCGTAACATCGATCTTCTCATCCAGTTTCTTAAACCCATATTCCCTGAATTTCCTCAAACATTCAAAAACCTCAATCAAACCATCATTTGACTTAGCTTCTTAGGCCACATATGATGGAACCGCTTCTTCCACCTCTGATATATGTTCAACAACATCCAAATTGAACATCCTTTCAAACCATATCTTCTTATTTTGAACGAGTAAACGATCGTGCCAACCATCTATAATTGCATCAATCACGTTTTTTCCATCATCTAAATGCTATGAATGTCTTGTCAATATAAATAAACACAAAATAATAATAAATTAAAACTGAAAGTAATTTAAGTTCAATAAATGCTAACTTTTGTTGTTCCAATCATATCATTGATTTCACTTAGTGAAAATCCTTTCATTGCACTTGCCTTATACTTTGTCTTGCACAATCTAGGACATTTCAGCATCTACACATCAAAAGTTTTGTCTAAATTTCCTCGTCAAATCAGAAATTGCCTCAAAGGCAAGAAGTTACAATATTAAAATCTAAATACTAGGGAACGAAACTATAAAATGATAAAATAAAAAAGGATAATTACCTCCAAAGGGATAATGAAGCTAGGGAATGCCCAATACTCGTTCACAACTCCATCAAATTTGTCCATCATATGATTAATTTTATGATGATTGCTTTCAAATAAAAATCTACTCCATGGATATGTTTCATACAATTCAAGATTATTAACGGCTCTAAGAAAGAAAGGATGAATTGAAGCTCCATCTATTTCTGCCTTGGACTTTCCGATTATAACATTCGCTAAGAAGTAAGGGACAATAATCCTCAACCTATCATCACAATGCTTCATCGCCTTTAACTTCTTCTCCACTAATGCGAAAGTTATATTTGATCATGTAGGAAAGTACTTCCTAACAAACTCCATATTGCCTAATCGTTCGTAGTCGGCTGGAATTGAATGGCAGTTCAATCCGGTGATGAGTGCATGCCCTCTTATTAAGCACCAGATTGGAACCCCATTGACAAACTATCACCACTCATTATTAAGATGACTGCATGCTCTCTTATTGCGTAGCGAAATCGAACACATTGACAACTAATCAACACTCATTATTTTTTATCTGTAACAACCGTACGAAGTAGCAACATCCACATGCCCATAATGAGTTGCATTCTCAACGAAATCCATTGTGCCCAATCATTCATAGTCGGCAGGAATATAACGGTAGTTCATGGATATCATTTTCCTCAAACCATGTAAGATTTAGTTCATTCCTCACAAACTGCTTCATCTCTTTAAACCGATCTTCCATAGTTTTTTACTCGTCCATTCGTAACATCGATCTTCTCATCCAGTTTCTTAAACCCTTATTCCCTGAATTTCCTCAAACATTCAAAAACCTCAATCAAACCATCATTTGACTTAGCTTCCTGGGCCACATATGATGGAACCGCTTCTTCCACCTCTGATATTTGTTCAACAACATCCAAATTGAACATCCTTTCAAACCATATCTTCTTATTTTGAACGAGTAAACGATCGTGCCAACCATCTATAATTGCATCAATCACGTTTTTTCCATCATCTAAATGCTATGAATGTCTTGTCAATATAAATAAACACAAAATAATAATAAATTAAAACTGAAAGTAATTTAAGTTCAATAAATGCTAACCTTTGTTGTTCCAAGCGTATCATTGATTTCACTTAGTGAAAATCCTTTCATTGCACTTGCCTTATACTTTGTCTTGCACAATCTAGGACATTTCAGCATCTACACATCAAACATTTTGTCTAAATTTCCTCGTCCGATCAGAAATTGTCTCAAAGGCAAGAAGCTACACATTTAAAGTTACAATATTAAAATCTAAATACTAGGGAACGAAACTATAAAATGATAAAATAAAAAAGGATAATTACCTCCAAAGGGATAATGAAGCTAGGGAATGCCCAATACTCGTTCACAACTCCATCAAATTTGTCCATCATATGATTAATATTATGATGATTGCTTTCAAATAACAATCTACTCCACGGATATGTTTCATACAACTAGATATTATTAATGGCTCTAAGAAAGAAAGGATGAATTGAAGCTCCATCTATTTCTGCCTTGGACTTTCCGATTATAACATTCGCTAAGAAGTAAGGGACAATCATCCTCAACCTATCATCACAATGCTTCATCGCCTTTAACTTCTTCTCCACTAATGCGAAAGTTATTTTTGATCATGTAGGAAAGTACTTCCTAACAAACTCCTTATTGCCTAATCGTTCGTAGTCGACTGGAATATAACGCTAGTTCATGGATATCATTTTCATCAAACCATGTAAGATTTAGTTCATTCCTCACAAACTGCTTCATCTCTTTAAACTCATGTTCAATAGTTTTTACTCGTCCATTTGTAACATCGATCTTCTCATCCAGTTTCTTAAACCCATATTCCCTGAATTTCCTCAAACATTCAAAAACCTCAATCAAACCATCATTTGACTTAGCTTCCTGGGCCACATATGATGGAACCGCTTCTTCCACCTCTGATATATGTTCAACAACATCCAAATTGAACATCCTTTCAAACCATATCTTCTTATTTTGAACGAGTAAACGATCGTGCCAACCATCTATAATTGCATCAATCACGTTTCTTCCATCATCTAAATGCTATGAATGTCTTGTCAATATAAATAAACACAAAATAATAATAAATTAAAACTGAAAGTAATTTAAGTCCAATAAATGCTAACCTTTGTTGTTCCAAGCGTATCATTGATTTCACTTAGTGAAAATCCTTTCATTGCACTTGCCTTATACTTGTCTTGCACAATCTAGGACATTTCAGCATCTACACATCAAACGTTTTGTCTAAATTTCCTCGTCAGATCAGAAATTGTCTCAAAGGCAAGAAGCTACACATTTAAAGTTACAATATTAAAATCTAAATACTAGGGAACGAAACTATAAAATGATAAAATAAGAAAGGATAATTACCTCCAAAGGGATAATGAAGCTAGGGAATGCCCAATACTCGTTCACAACTCCATCAAATTTGTCCATCATATGATTAATTTTATGATGATTGCTTTCAAATAACAATCTACTCCACGGATATGTTTCATACAACTCAAGATTATTAACGGCTCCAAGAAAGAAAGGATGAATTGAAGCTCCATCTATTTCTGCCTTGGACTTTCCGATTATAACATTCGCTAAGAAGTAAGGGACAATCATCCTCAACCTATCATCACAATGCTTCATCGCCTTTAACTTCTTCTCCACTAATGCGAACGTTATTTTTGACATGTAGGAAAGTAATACCTAACAAACTCCATATTGCCTAATCGTTCATAGTCGGCTAGAATATAACGGTAGTTCATGGATATCATTTTCATCAAACCATGTAAGATTTAGTTCATTCCTCACAAATTGCTTCATCTATTTAAACCCATGTTCAATAGTTTTTTACTCGTCCATTCGTAACATCGATCTTCTCATCCAGTTTCTTAAACCCATATTCCCTGAATTTCCTCAAACATTCAAAAACCTCAATCAAACCATCATTTGACTTAGCTTCCTGGGCCACATATGATGGAACTGCTTCTTCCAAGTCTGATATTTGTTCAGCAACATCCAAATTGAACATCCTTTCAAACCATATCTTCTTATTTTGAACGAGTAAACGATCATGAACCATCTATAATTGCATCAATCACGTTTTTTCCATCAACTAAATGCTATGAATGTCTTGTCAATATAAATAAACACAAAATAATAATAAATTAAAACTTAAAGTAATTTAAATTCAATAAATGCTAACTTTTGTTGTTCCAATCATATCATTGATTTCACTTAGTGAAAATCGTTTCATTGCACTTGCCTTATACTTTGTCTTGCACAATCTAGGACATCTCCGCATCTACACATCAAACGTTTTGTCTAAATTTCCTCGTCAGATCAGAAATTGTCTCAAAGGCAAAAAGTTACACATTTTAAGTTACAATATTAAAATCTAAATACTAGGGAACGAAACTATAAAATGATAAAATAAAAAAGGATAATTACCTCCAAAGGGATAATGAAGCTAGGGAATGCCCAATACTCGTTCACAACTCCATCAAATTTGTCCATCATATGATTAATTTTATGATGATTGCTTTCAAATAACAATCTACTCCATGGATATGTTTCATACAACTCAAGATTATTAACGGCTCCAAGAAAGAAAGGATGAATTGAAGATCCATCTATTTCTGCCTTGGACTTTCCGATTATAACATTCGCTAAGAAGTAAGGGACAATCATCCTCAACCTACCATCACAATGCTTCATCGCCTTTAACTTCTTCTCCACTAATGCGAAAGTTATTTTTGATCATGTAGGAAAGTACTTCCTAACAAACTCCATATTGCCTAATCGTTCGTAGTCGGCTGGAATTGAATGGCAGTTCAATCCGGTGATGAGTGCATGCCCTCTTATTAAGCACCGGATTGGAACCCCATTGACAACAAATAACCACTCATTATTAAGATGAGTGCATGCTCGCTTATTGCGTGTCGAATTGGAACCCAATGACAACTAATCAACACTCATTATTTTTTATCTGTAACAACCGTACGAAGTAGCAACATCCACATGCCCATAAAGAGTTGCATTCTCAACGAAATCCATTGTGCCCAATCATTCATAGTCGGCTTGAATATAACGGTAGTTCATGGATATTATTTTCATCAAACCATGTAAGATTTAGTTCATTCCTCACAAACTGCTTCATCTCTTTAAACCCATCTTCCATAGTTTTTTACTCGTCCATTCGTAACATCGATATTCTCATCCAGTTTCTTAAACCCATATTCCCTGAATTTCCTCAAACATTCAAAAACCTTAATCAAACCATCATTTGACTTAGCTTCCTGGGCCACATATGATGGAACCACTTCTTCCATGTCTAGTATTTGTTCAGCAACATCCAAATTGAACATCCTTTCAAACCATGTCTTCGTATTTTGAAAGAGTAAACGATCGTGCCAATCATCTATAATTGCATCAATCACGTTTTTTCCATCAACTAAATGCTATTAATGTCTTGTCAATATAAATAAACACAAAATAATAACAAATTAAAACTGAAAGTAATTTAAGTTCATTAAATGCTAACTTTTGTTGTTCCTATCAAATTAGTGATTTCACTTAGTGAAAATCCTTTTATTACACTTGCCTTATACTTTGTCTTACACAATCTAGCACATTTCAGCATCTACACATCAAACTATTTGCCTAAATTTCCTCGTCAGATCAGAAATTGTCTCAAAGGCAAGAAGCTACACATTTAAAGTTACAATATTAAAATCTAAATACTAGGGAACGAAACTATAAAATAATAAAATAATAAAGGATAATTACCTCCAAAGGGATAATGAAGCTAGGGAATGCCCAATACTCGTTCACAACTCCATCAAATTTGTCCATCATATGATTAATTTTATGATGATTGCTTTCAAATAACAATCTACTCCACGGATATGTTTCATACAACTCAAGATTTTTAACGGCTCTAAGAAAGAAAGGATGAATTGAAGCTCCATCTATTTCTGCCTTAGACTTTCCGATTATAACATTCGCTAAGAAGTAAGGGACAATCATCGTCAACCTATCATCACAATGCTTCATCGCCTTTAACTTCTTCTCCACTAATGCGAAAGTTATTTTTGATCATGTAGGAAAGTACTTCCTAACAAACTCCATATTGCCTATTCGTTCATAGTCGGCTGGAATATAACGGTAGTTCATGGATATCATTTTCATCAAACCATGTAAGATTTAGTTCATTCCTCACAAATTTCTTCATCTATTTAAACCCATGTTCAATAGTTTTTTACTCGTCCATTCGTAACATCGATCTTCTCATCCAGTTTTTTAAACCCATATTCCCTGAATTTCCTCAAACATTCAAAAACCTCAATCAAACCATCATTTGACTTAGCTTCTTGGGCCACATATGATGGAACCGCTTCCTCCAAGTCTGATATTTGTTCAGCAACATCCAAATTGAACATCCTTTCAAACCATATCTTCTTATTTTGAACGAGTAAACGATCATGAACCATCTATAATTGCATCAATCACGTTTTTCCCATCAACTAAATGCTATGAATGTCTTGTCAATATAAATAAACACAAAATAATAATAAATTAAAACTGAAAGTAATTTAAGTTCAATAAATGCTAACTTTTGTTGTTCCAATCATATCATTGATTTCACTTAGTGAAAATCTTTTCATTGCACTTGCCTTATACTTTGTCTTGCACAATCTAGGACATTTCAGCATCTACACATCAAACGTTTTGTCTAAATTTCCTCTTCAGATCAGAAATTGTCTCAAAGGCAAGAAGCTACACATTTAAAGTTACAATATTAAAATCTAAATACTAGGGAACGAAACTATAAAATGATAAAATAAGAAAGGATAATTACCTCCAAAGGGATAATGAAGCTAGGGAATGCCCAATACTCGTTCACAACTCCATCAAATTTGTCCATCATATGATTAATTTTATGATGATTGCTTTCAAATAACAATCTACTCCACGAATATGTTTCATACAACTCAAGATTATTAACGGCTCCAAGAAAGAAAGGATGAATTGAAGCTCCATCTATTTCTGCCTTGGACTTTCCGATTATAACATTCGCTAAGAAGTAAGGGACAATCATCCTCAACCTATCATCACAATGCTTCATCGCCTTTAACTTCTTCTCCACTAATGCGAAAGTTATTTTTGATCATGTAGGAAAGTACTTCCTAACAAACTCAATATTGCCTAATCGTTCGTAGTCGGCTGGAATTGAATGGTAGTTCAATCCGGTGATGAGTGCATGCCCTCTTACTAAGCACCGGATTTGAACCCCATTGACAACAAATAACCACTCATTATTAAGATGAGTGCATGCTCTCTTATTGCGTAGCGAATTGGAACACATTGACAACTTATCAACACTCATTATTTTTTATCTATAACAATCGTACGAAGTAGCAACATCCACATCCCATAATGAGTTGCATTCTCAACGAAATCCATTGTGCCCAATCATTCATAGTCGGCTGGAATATAACGGTAGTTCATGGATATCATTTTCATCAAACCATGTAAGATTTAGTTCATTCCTCACAAACTGCTTCATCTCTTTAAACCCATCTTCCATAGTTTTTTACTCGTCCATTCGTAACATCGATCTTCTCATCAAGTTTCTTAAACCCATATTCCCTGAATTTCCTCAAACATTCAAAAACCTCAATCAAACCATCATTTGACTTAACTTCCTAGGCCACATATGATGGAACCGCTTCTTCCACCTCTGATATTTGTTCAGCAACATCCAAATTGAACATCCTTTCAAACCATATCTTCTTATTTTGAACGAATAAACGATCGCGCCAACAATCTATAATTGCATCAAACACGATTATTCCATCAACTAAATGCTATGAATGTCTTGTCAATATAAATAAACACAAAATAATAATAAATTAAAACTGAAAGTAATTTAAATTCAATAAATGCTAAATTTTGTTGTTCCAATCATATCATTGATTTCACTTAGTGAAAATCGTTTCATTGCACTTGCCTTATACTTTGTCTTGCACAATCTAGGACATCTCAGCATCTACACATCAAACGTTTTGTCTAAATTTCCTCGTCAGATCAGAAATTGTCTCAAAGGCAAGAAGCTACACATTTAAAGTTACAATATTAATATCTAAAATACTAGGGAACGAAACTATAAAATGATAAAATAAAAAAGGATAATTACCTCCAAAGGGATAATGAAACTAGGGAATGCCCAATACTCGTTCACAACTCCATCAAATTTGTCCATCATATGATTAATTTTATGATGATTGCTTTCAAATAACAATCTACTCCATGGATATGTTTCATACAACTAAAGATTATTAACGGCTCTAAGAAAGAAAGGATGAATTGAAGCTCCATCTATTTCTGCCTTGGACTTTCCGATTATAACATTCGCTAAGAAGTAAGGGACAATAATCCTATACATATCATCACAATGCCTCATCGTCTTTAACTTCTTCTCCACTAATGCGAAAGTTATTTTTGATCATGTAGGAAAGTACTTCCTAACAAACTCCATATTGCCTAATCGTTCGTAGTCGGCTGGAATTGAATGGTAGTTCAATCCGGTGATGAGTGCATGCCCTCTTATTAAGCCCCGGATTGGAACCCCATTGACAACAAATAACCACTCATTATTAAGATGAGTGCATGCTCTCTTATTGCGTAGCGAATTGGAACACATTGACAACTAATCAACACTCATTATTTTTTATCTGTAACAACCGTACGAAGTAGCAACATCCACATGCCCTTAATGAGTTGCTTTCTCAACGAAATCCATTGTGCCTAATCATTCATAGTCGGCTGGAATATAAGGGTAGTTCATGGATATCAATTTCATCAAACCATGTAAGATTTAGTTCATTCCTCACAAACTGCTTCATCTCTTTAAACCCATCTTCCATAGTTTTTTACTCGTCCATTCGTAACATCGATCTTCTCATCTTGTTTCTTAAACCCATATTCCCTGAATTTCCTCAAACATTCAAAAACATCTATCAAACCATCATTTGACTTGGCTTCCTGGGCCACATATGATGGAACCACTTCTTCCACGTCTGATATTTGTTCAGCAAAATCCAAATTGAACATCCTTCCAAACCATATCTTCTTATTTTGAACGAGTAAACGATCGTGCCAACCATCTATAATTGCATCAATCACGTTTTTTCCATCAACTAAATGCTATGAATGTCTTGTCAATATAAATAAACACAAAATAATAATAAATTAAAACTGAAAGTAATTTAAGTTCAATAAATGCTAACTTTTGTTGTTCCAATCATATCATTGATTTCACTTAGTGAAAATCCTTTCATTGCACTTGCCTTATACTTTGTCTTGCACAATCTAGGACATTTCAGCATCTACACATCAAACGTTTTGTCTAAATTTCCTCGTCAGATCAGAAATTGCCTCAAAGGCAAGAAGCTACACATTTAAAGTTACAATATTAAAATCTAAATACTAGGGAACGAAACTATAAAATGATAAAATAAAAAAGGATAATTACCTCCAAAGGGATAATGAATCTAAGGAATGCCCAATACTCGTTCACAACTCCATCAAATTTATCCATCATATGATTAATTTTATGATGATTGCTTTCAGATAACAATCTACTCCATGGATATGTTTCATACAACTCAAGATTATTAACGGCTCCAAGAAAGAAAGGATGAATTGAAGCTCCATCTATTTCTGCCTTGGACTTTCCGATTATAACATTCGCTAAGAAGTAAGGGACAATCATCCTCAACCTACCATCACAATGCTTCATCGCCTTTAACTTCTTCTCCACTAATGCGAAAGTTATTTTTGATCATGTAGGAAAGTACTTCCTAACAAACTCCATATTGCCTAATCGTTCGTAGTCGGCTGGAATTCAATGGCAGTTCAATCCGGTGATGAGTGCATGCCCTCTTATTAAGCACCGGATTGGAACCCCATTGACAACAAATAACCACTCATTATTAAGATGAGTGCATGCTCGCTTATTGCGTGTCGAATTGGAACCCAATGACAACTAATCAACACTCATTATTTTTTATCTGTAACAACCGTACGAAGTAGCAACATCCACATGCCCAAAATGAGTTGCATTCTCAACGAAATCCATTGTGCCCAATCATTCATAGTCGGCTTGAATATAACGGTAGTTCATGGATATTATTTTCATCAAACCATGTAAGATTTAGTTCATTCCTCACAAACTGCTTCATCTCTTTAAACCCATCTTCCATAGTTTTTTACTCGTCCATTCGTAACATCGATCTTCTCATCCAGTTTCTTAAACCCATATTCCCTGAATTTCCTCAAACATTCAAAAACCTTAATCAAACCATCATTTGACTTAGCTTCCTGGGCCACATATGATGGAACCACTTCTTCCATGTCTAGTATTTGTTCAGCAACATCCAAATTGAACATCCTTTCAAACCATGTCTTCGTATTTTGAAAGAGTAAACGATCGTGCCAATCATCTATAATTGCATCAATCACGTTTTTTCCATCAACTAAATGCTATTAATGTCTTGTCAATATAAATAAACACAAAATAATAACAAATTAAAACTGAAAGTAATTTAAGTTCATTAAATGCTAACTTTTGTTGTTCCTATCAAATTAGTGATTTCACTTAGTGAAAATCCTTTCATTACACTTGCCTTATACTTTGTCTTACACAATCTAGCACATTTCAGCATCTACACATCAAACTATTTGCCTAAGTTTCCTCGTCAGATCAGAAATTGTCTCAAAGGCAAGAAGCTACACATTTAAAGTTACAATATTAAAATCTAAATACTAGGGAACGAAACTATAAAATAATAAAATAATAAAGGATAATTACCTCCAAAGGGATAATGAAGCTAGGGAATGCCCAATACTCGTTCACAACTCCATCAAATTTGTCCATCATATGATTAATTTTATCATGATTGCTTTCAAATAACAATCTACTCCACGGATATGTTTCATACAACTCAAGATTTTTAACGGCTCTAAGAAAGAAAGGATGAATTGAAGCTCCATCTATTTCTGCCTTGGACTTTCCGATTATAACATTCGCTAAGAAGTAAGGGACAATCATCCTCAACCTATCATCACAATGCTTCATCGCCTTTAACTTCTTTTCCACTGATGCGAAAGTTATTTTTGATCATGTAGGAAAGTACTTCCTAACAAACTCCATATTGCCTAATCGTTCGTAGTCGGCTGGAATTGGATGGCAGTTCAATCCGGTGATGAGTGCATGCCATCTTATTAAGCACCGGATTGGTACTCCATTGACAACAAATAACCACTCATTATTAAGATGAGTGTATGCTCTCTTATTGCGTAACGAATTGGAACACATTGACAACTAATCAACACTCATTATTTTTTATCTGTAACAACCGTACGAAGTAGCAACATCCACATGCCCATAATGAGTTGCATTCTCAACGAAATCCATTGTGCCCAATCATTCATAGTGGGCTGGAATATAACGGTAGTTCATGGATATCATTTTCATCAAACCATGTAAGATTTAGTTCATTCCTCACAAACTGCTTCATTTCTTTAAACCCATCTTCCATAGTTTTTTACTCGTCCATTCGTAACATCGATCTTCACATCCAGTTTCTTAAACCCATATTCCCTGAATTTCCTCAGACAGTCAAAAACCTCAATCAAACCATCATTTGACTTAGCTTCCTGGGCCACATATAATGGAACCGCTTCTTCCACCTCTGATATTTGTTCAGCAACATCCAAATTGAACATCCTTTCAAACCATATCTTCTTATTTTGAACGAGTAAACGATCGTGCCAACAATCTATAATTGCATCAATCACGTTTTTTCCATCAACTAAATGCTATGAATGTCTTGTCAATATAAATAAACACAAAATAATAATAAATTAAAACTGAAAGTAATTTAAGTTCAATCAATGCTAACTTTTGTTGTTCCAATCATATCATTGATTTCACATATTGAAAATCCTTTCATTACCCTTGCCTTATACTTTGTCTTGCACAATCTAGCACATTTCAGCATCTACACATCAAACGTTTTGCCTAAATTTCCTCGTCAGATCAGAAATTGTCTCAAAGGCAAGAAGCTACACATTTAAAGTTACAATATTAAAATCTAAATACTAGGGAAAGAAACTATAAAATTATAAAAAAAAAGGATAATTACCTCAAAAGGGATAATGAAGCTAGGGAATGCCCAATACTCGTTCACAACTCCATCAAATTTGTCCATCATATGATTAATTTTATGATGATTGCTTTCAAATAACAATCTACTCCACGGATATGTTTCATACAACTCAAGATTAATAACGGCTCTAAGAAAGAATGGAAGAATTGAAGCTCCATCTATTTCTGCCTTGGACTTTCCGATTATAACATTCGCTAAGAAGTAAGGGACAATCATCCTCAACCTATCATCACAATGCTTCATCACCTTTAACTTCTTCTCCACTAATGCGAAAGTTATTTTTGATCATGTAGGAAAGTACTTCCTAACAAACTCCATACTGCCTAATCATTCGTAGTCGGCTGGAATTCAATGGCAGTTCAATCCGGTGATGAGTGCATGCCCTCTTATTAAGCACCGGATTGGAACCCTATTGACAACAAATAACCACTCATTATTAAGATGAGTGCATGCTCTCTTATTGCGTGCCGAATTGGAACACATTGACAACTAATCAACACTCATTATTTTTTATCTGTAACAACCGTACGGTAGCAACATCCACATGCCCATAATGAGTTGCATTCTCAACGAAATCCATTGTGCCCAATCATTCATAGTCGGCTGGAATATAACGGTAGTTCATGGATATCATTTTCATCAAACCATGTAAGATTTAGTTCATTCCTCACAAACTGATTCATCTCTTTAAACCCATCTTCCATAGTTTTTTACTCGTCCATTCGTAACATCGATCTTCTCATCCAGTTTCTTAAACCCATATTCCCTGAACCGCTTCTTCCACCTCTGATATTTGTTCAGCAACATCCAAATTGAACATCCTTTCAAACCATATCTTCTTATTTTGAACGAGTAAACGATCATGCCAACAATCTATAATTGCATCAATCACGTTTTTTCCATCAACTAAATGCTATGAATGTCTTGTCAATATAAATAAACACAAAATAATAACAAATTAAAACTGAAAGTTATTTAAGTTCAATAAATGCTAACTTTTGTTGTTCCAATCATATCATTAATTTCACTTAGTGAAAATCCTTTCATTACACTTGCCTTATACTTTGTCTTGCACAATCTAGCACATTTCATCATCTACACATCAAACGTTTTGCCTAAATTTCCTCGTCAGATCAGAAATTGTCTCAAAGGCAAGAAGCTACACATCTAAAGTTACAATATTAAAATCTAAATACTTGGGAAAGAAACTATAAAGTGATAAAAAAAAAAAGGATAATTACCTCCAAAGGGATAATGAAGCTAGGGAATGCCCAATACTCGTTCACAACTCCATCAAATTTGTCCATCATATGATTAATTTTATGATGATTGTTTTCAAATAACAATCTACTCCACGGATATGTTTCGTACAACTCAAGATTATTAACGGCTCTAAGAAAGAAAGGATGAATTGTAGCTCCATCTATTTCTGCCTTGGACTTTCCCATTATAACATTCGCTAAGAAGTAAGGGACAATCATCCTCAACCTATCATCACAATTCTTCATCGCCTTTAACTTTTTCTCCACTAATGCGAAAGTTATTTTTTATCATGTAGGAAAGTACTTCCTAACAAACTCCATATTGCCTAATCGTTCGTAGTCGGCTGGAATTCAATGATAGTTCAATCCGGTGATGAGTGCATGCCCTCTTATTAAGCACCGGATTGGAACCCTATTGACAACAAATAACCACTCATTATTAAGATGAGTGCATGCTCTCTTATTGCGTGCCGAATTGGAACCCATTGACAACTAATCAACACTCATTATTTTTTATCTGTAACAACCGTACGAAGTAGCAACATCCACATGCCCATAATGAGTTGCATTCTCAACGAAATCCATTGTGCCCAATCATTCATAGTCGGCTGGAATATAACGGTAGTTCATGGATATCATTTTCATCATAACCATGTAAGATTTAGTTCATTCCTCACAAATTGCTTCATCTCTTTAAACCGATCTTCCATTGTTTTTTACTCGTCCATTCGTAACATCGATCTTCTCATCCAGTTTCTTAAACCCATACTCCCTGAATTTCCTTAAACATTCAAAAACCTCAATCAAACCATCATTTGACTTAGCTTCCCGGGCCACATATGATGGAACCGCTTCTTCCACGTCTGATATTTGTTCAGCAACATCCAAATTGAACATCCTTCCAAACCATATCTTCTTATTTTGAACGAGTAAACGATCTTGCCAACCATCTATAATTGCTTCAATCACGTTTGTTCCATCAACTAAATGCTATGAATGTCTTGTCAATATAAATAAACACAAAATAATAATAAATTAAAACTGAAATTAATTTAAGTTCAATAAATGCTAACCTTTGTTGTTCCAAGCGTATCATTGATTTCACTTAGTGAAAATCCTTTCATTGCACTTGCCTTATACTTTGTCTTGCACAATCTAGGACATTTCAGCATCTACACATCAAACGTTTTGTCTAAATTTCCTCGTCAAGTCAGAAATTGTCTCAAAGGCAAGAAGCTACACATTTAAAGTTACAATATTAAAATCTAAATACTAGGGAATGAAACTATAAAATGATAAAATAAAAAAGGATAATTACCTCCAAAAGGATAATGAAGCTAGTGAATGCCCAATACTCGTTCACAACTCCATCAAATTTGTCCATCATATGATTAATTTTATGATGATTGCTTTCAAATAACAGTCTACTTCACGAATATGTTTCATACAACTCAAGATTATTAACGTCTCTAAGAAAGAAAGGATGAATTGTAGCTCCATCTATTTCTGCCTTGGACTTTCCCATTATAACATTCGCCAAGAAGTAAGGGACAATCATCCTCAACCTATCATCACAATTCTTCATCGCTTTTAACTTTTTCTCCACTAATGCAAATGTTATTTTTGATCATGTAGGAAAGTACTTCCTAACAAACTCCATATTGCCTAATCGTTCGTAGTCGGCTGGAATTCAATGGCAGTTCAATCCGGTGATGAGTGCATGCCCTCTTACTAAGCACCGGATTTGAACCCCATTGACAACAAATAACCACTCATTATTAAGATGAGTGCATGCTCTCTTATTGCGTAGCGAATTGGAACACATTGACAACTTATCAACACTCATTATTTTTTATCTATAACAATCGTACGAAGTAGCAACATCCACATCCCATAATGAGTTGCATTCTCAACGAAATCCATTGTGCCCAATCATTCATAGTCGGCTGGAATATAACGGTAGTTCATGGATATCATTTTCATCAAACCATGTAAGATTTAGTTCATTCCTCACAAACTGCTTCATCTCTTTAAACCCATCTTCCATAGTTTTTTACTCGTCCATTCGTAACATCGATCTTCTCATCAAGTTTCTTAAACCCATATTCCCTGAATTTCCTCAAACATTCAAAAACCTCAATCAAACCATCATTTGACTTAGCTTCCTAGGCCACATATGATGGAACCGCTTCTTCCACCTCTGATATTTGTTCAGCAACATCCAAATTGAACATCCTTTCAAACCATATCTTCTTATTTTGAACGAGTAAACGATCGTGCCAACCATCTATAATTGCATCAATCACGTTTTTTCCATCAACTAAATGCTATGAATGTCTTGTCAATATAAATAAACACAAAATAATAATAAATTAAAACTGAAATTAATTTAAGTTCAATAAATGCTAACCTTTGTTGTTCCAAGCGTATCATTGATTTCACTTAGTGAAAATCCTTTCATTGCACTTGTCTTATACTTTGTCTTGCACAATCTAGGACATTTCAGCATCTACACATCAAACGTTTTTTCTAAATTTCCTCGTCAAGTCAGAAATTGTCTCAAAGGCAAGAAGCTACACATTTAAAGTTACAATATTAAAATCTAAATACTAGGGAACGAAACTATAAAATGATAAAATAAAAAAGGATAATTACCTTCAAAGGGATAATGAAGCTAGGGAATGCCCAATACTCGTTCACAACTCCATCAAATTTGTCCATCATATGATTAATTTTATGATGATTGCTTTCAAATAACAATCTACTCCACGGATATGTTTCATACAACTCAAGATTATTAACGGCTCCAAGAAAGAAAGGATGAATTGAAGCTCCATCTATTTCTGCCTTGGACTTTCCGATTATAACATTCGCTAAGAAGTAAGGGACAATCATCCTCAACCTATCATCACAATTCTTCATCGCCTTTAACTTCTTCTCCACTAATGTGAAAGTTATTTTTGATCATGTAGGAAAGTACTTCCTAACAAACTCCATATTGCCTAATCGTTCGTAGTCGGCTGGTATTCAATGGCAGTTCAATCCGGTGATGAGTGCATGCCCTGTTATTAAGCACCGGATTGGAACCCCATTGACAACAAATAACCACTCATTATTAAGATGAGTGCATGCTCTCTTATTGCGTGCCGAATTGGAACCCATTGACAACTAATCAACACTCATTATTTTTTATCTGTAACAACCGTACGAAGTAGCAACATCCACATGCCCATAATGAGTTGCATTCTCAATGAAATCCATTGTGCCCAATCATTCATAGTCGGCTTGAATATAACGGTAGTTCATGTATATCATTTTCATCAAACCATGTAAGATTTAGTTCATTCCTCAGAAACTGCTTCATCTGTTTAAACCGATCTTCCATAGTTTTTTACTCGTCCATTCGTAACATCGATCTTCTCATCCAGTTTCTTAAACGCATATTCCCTGAATTTCCTCAAACATTCAAAAACCTCAATCAAACCATCATTTGACTTAGCTTCCGGGGCCACATATGATGGAACCGCTTCTTCCACGTCTGATATTTGTTCAGCAACATCCAAATTGAACATCCTTTCAAACCATATCTTTTTATTTTGAACGAGTAAACGATCGTGCCAACCATCTATAATTGCATCAATCACGTTTTTTCCATCAACTAAATGCTATGAATGTCTTGTCAATATAAATAAACACAAAATAATAATAAATTAAAACTGAAAGTAATTTAAGTTCAATAAATGCTAACTTTTGTTGGTCCAATCATATCATTGATTTCACTTAGTGAAAATCCTTTCATTACACTTGCCTTATACTTTGTCTTGCACAATCTAGCACATTTCAGCATCTACACATCAAACGTTTTGCCTAAATTTCCTCGTCAGATCAGAAATTGTCTCAAAGGCAAGAAGCTACACATTTAAAGTTACAATATTAAAATCTAAATATTAGGGAAAGAAACTATAAAATGATAAAAAAAAAAAAAGGGATAATTACCTCCAAAGGAATAATGAAGCTAGTGAATGCCCAATACTCGTTCACAACTCCATCAAATTTGTCCATCATATGATTAATTTTATGATGATTGCTTTCAAATAACAATCTACTCCACGGATATGTTTTATACAACTCAAGATTATTAATGGCTCTAAGAAAAAAAGGATGAATTGAAGCTGCATCTATTTCTGCCTTGGACTTTCCGATTATAACATTCGCTAAGAAGTAAGGGACAATCATCCTCAACCTATCATCACAATGCTTCATCGCCTTTAACTTCTTCTCCACTAATGCGAAAGTTATTTTTGATCATGTAGGAAAGTACTTCCTAACAAACTCCATATTGCCTAATCGTTCGTATTCGGCTAGAATTGAATGGCAGTTCAATCCGGTGATGAGTGCATGCCCACTTATTAAGCACTGGATTGGAACCCCATTGACAATAAATAACCACTCATTATTAAGATGAGTGCATGCTCTCTTATTGCGTAGCGAATTGGAACCCATTGACAACTAATAAACACTCATTATTTTTTATTTGTAACAACCGTATGAAGTAGCAACATCCACATGCCCATAATGAGTTGCATTCTCAACGAAATCCATTGTCCCCAATCATTCATAGTCGGCCGGAATATAACGGTAGTTCATGGATATCATTTTCAACAAACCATGTAAGATTTAGTTCATTCCTCACAAACTGCATCATCTCTTTAAACCCTTGTTCAATAGTTTTTACTCATCCATTCGTAACATCAATATTCTCCTCCAGTTTGTTTAACCCATATTCTCTGAATTTCCTCAAACATTCAAAAACCTCAATTAAACCATCATTTGACTTAGCTTCCTGGGCCACATATAATGGAACCGCTTCTTCTACCTCTAATATTTGTTCAGCAACATCCAAATTGAACATCCTTTCAAACCATATCTTCTTATTTTGAACGAGTAAATGATCGTGCCAACCATCTATAATTGCATCAATCACATTTTTTCCATCAACTAAATGCTATGAATGTCTTGTCAATATAAATAAACACAAAATAATAATAAATTAAAATTGAAAGTAATTTAAGTTCAATAAATGTTAACTTAAATTACTTTCAGTTTTAATTTAATGCTAACTTTTGTTGTTCCAATCACATCATTGATTTCACTTAGTAAAAATCCTTTCATTGAACTTGCCTTATACTTTGTCTTGCACAATCTAGGACATTTCAGCATCTACACATCAAACGCTTTGTCTAAATTTCCTTGTCAGATCAGAAATTGTCTCAAAGGCAAGAAGCTATACATTTAAAGTTACAATATTAAAATCTAAATACTATGGAACGAAACTATACAATGATAAAATAAAAAAGGATAATTACCTCCAAAAGGATAATGAAGCTAGGGAATGCCTAATACTCGTTCACAACTCCATCAAATTTGTCCATCATATGATTAATTTTATGATGATTGCTTTCAAATAACAATCTACTCCACGGATATGTTTCATACAACTCAAGATTATTAACAGCTCTAAGATAGAAAGGATGAATTGAAGCTCCATCTATTTCTGCCTTGGACTTTCCGATTATAACATTCGCTAAGAAGTAAGGGACAATCATCCTCAACCTATCATCACAATGCTTCATCGCCTTTAACTTCTTCTCCACTAATGCGAAAGTTATTTTTGATCATGTAGGAAAGTAATTCCCAACAAACTCCATATTGCCTAATCGTTCGTAGTCGGCTGGAATTGAATGGCAGTTCAATCCGGTGATGAGTTCATACCCTCTTATTAAGCACCGGATTGGAACCCCATTGACAATAAATAACCACTCATTATTAAGATGAGTGCATGCTCTCTTATTGCGTAGCGAATTGGAACCCATTGACAACTAATCAACACTCATTATTTTTTATCTGTAACAACCGTACGAAGTAGCAACATCCACATGCCCATAATGAGTTGCATTCTCAACGAAATCCATTGTCCCCAATCATTCATAGTCGGCCGGAATATAACGGTAGTTCATGGATATCATTTTCAACAAACCATGTAAGATTTAGTTCATTCCTCACAAACTGCATCATCTCTTTAAACCCTTGTTCAATAGTTTTTACTCATCCATTCGTAACATCAATATTCTCCTCCAGTTTGTTTAACCCATATTCTCTGAATTTCCTCAAACATTCAAAAACCTCAATCAAACCATCATTTGACTTAGCTTCCTGGGCCACATATAATGGAACCGCTTCTTCTACCTCTAATATTTGTTCAGCAACATCCAAATTGAACATCCTTTCAAACCATATCTTCTTATTTTGAACGAGTAAATGATCGTGCCAACCATCTATAATTGCTTCAATCACGTTTTTTCCATCAACTAAATGCTATGAATGTCTTGTCAATATAAATAAACACAAAATAATAATAAATTAAAACTGAAATTAATTTAAGTTCAATAAATGCTAACCTTTGTTGTTCCAAGCGTATCAGTGATTTCACTTAGTGAAAATCCTTTCATTGCACTTGTCTTATACTTTGTCTTGCACAATCTAGGACATTTCAGCATCTACACATCAAACGTTTTGTCTAAATTTCCTCGTCAAGTCAGAAATTGTCTCAAAGGCAAGAAGCTACACATTTAAAATTACAATATTAAAATCTAAATACTAGGGAACGAAACTATAAAATGATAAAATAAAAAAGGATAATTACCTTCAAAGGGATAATGAAGCTAGGGAATGCCCAATACTCGTTCACAACTCCATCAAATTTGTCTATCATATGATTAATTTTATGATGATTGCTTTCAAATAACAATCTACTCCACGGATATGTTTCATACAACTCAAGATTATTAACGGCTCCAAGAAAGAAAGGATGAATTGAAGCTCCATCTATTTCTGCCTTAGACTTTCCGATTATAACATTCGCTAAGAAGTAAGGGACAATCATCCTCAACCTATCATCATAATTCTTCATCGCCTTTAACTTCTTCTCCACTAATGTGAAAGTTATTTTTGATCATGTAGGAAAGTACTTCCTAACAAACTCCATATTGCCTAATCGTTCGTAGTCGGCTGGAATTCAATGGCAGTTCAATCCGGTGATGAGTTCATGCCCTCTTATTAAGCACCGGATTGGAACTCCATTGACAACAAATAACCACTCATTATTAAGATGAGTGCATGCTCTCTTATTGCGTGCCGAATTGGAACCCATTGACAACTAATCAACACTCATTATTTTTTATCTGTAACAACTGTACGAAGTAGCAACATCCACATGCCCATAATGAGTTGCATTCTCAACGAAATCCATTGTGCCCAATCATTCATAGTCGGCTGGAATATAACGGTAGTTCATGGATATCATTTTCATCAAACCATGTAAGATTTAGTTCATTCCTCACAAATTGCTTCATCTCTTTAAACCGATCTTCGATAGTTTTTTACTCGTC
The DNA here is from genome assembly GCA_963922655.1 of Cardamine chenopodiifolia. Lineage (NCBI taxonomy): Eukaryota > Viridiplantae > Streptophyta > Magnoliopsida > Brassicales > Brassicaceae > Cardamine > Cardamine chenopodiifolia. The sequence continues at coordinate 12,578,483 of OZ000481.1, read as the reverse complement.
CATTCGTAACATCGATCTTCTCATCCAGTTTCTTAAACCCATATTCCCTGAATTTCGTCAAACATTCAAAAACCTCAATCAAACCATCATTTGACTTAGCTTCCTGGGCCACATATGATGGAACCGCTTCTTCCACCTCTGATATTTGTTCAGCAACATCCAAATTGACCATTCTTTCAAACCATATCTTTTTATTATGAACGAGTAAACGATCGTACCAACCATCTATAATTGCATCAATCACGTTTTTTCCATCAACTAAATGCTATGAATGTCTTGTCAATATAAATAAATACAAAATAATAATAAATTAAAACTGAAAGTAATTTAAGTTCAATAAATGCTAACTTTTGTTGTTCCTATCAAATCATTGATTTCACTTAGTGAAAATCCTTTCATTACACTTGCCTTATACTTTGTCTTGCACAATCTAGCACATTTCAGCATCTACACATCAAACGTTTTGCCTAAATTTCCTCGTCAGATCAGAAATTGTCTCAAAGGCAAGAAGCTACACATTTAAAGTTACAATATTAAAATCTAAATACTAGGGAAAGAAACTATAAAATGATAACAAAAAAAAGGATAATTACCTCAAAAGGGATAATGAAGCTAGGGAATGCCCAATACTCGTTCACAACTCCATCAAATTTGTCCATCATATGATTAATTTTATGATGATTGCTTTCAAATAACAATCTACTCCACGGATATGTTTCATACAACTCAAGATTATTAACGGCTCTAAGAAAGAAAGGATGAATTGTAGCTCCATCTATTTCTGCCTTGGACTTTCCCATTATAACATTCGCTAAGAAGTAAGGGACAATCATCCTCAACCTATCATCACAATTCTTCATCGCCTTTAACTTCTTCTCCACTAATGCGAAAGTTATTTTTGATCATGTAGGAAAGTACTTCCTAATAAACTCCATATTGCCAAATCATTCGTAGTCGGCTGGAATTGAATGGCAGTTCAATCCGGTGATGAGTGCATGCCCTCTTATTAAGCACCGGATTGGAACCCCATTGACAACAAATAACCACTCATTATTAAGATGAGTGCATGCTCTCTTATTGCGTGCCGAATTGGAACCCATTGACAACTACTCAACACTCATTATTTTTTATCTATAACAACCGTACAAAGTAGCAACATCCACATGCCCATAATGAGTTGCATTCTCAACGAAATCCATTGTGCCCAATCATTCATAGTCGGCTGGAATATAACGGTAGTTCATGGATATCATTTTCATCAAACCATGTAAGATTTAGTTCATTCCTCACTAATTGCTTCATCTCTTTAAACCGATCTTCCATTGTTTTTTACTCGTCCATTCGTAACATCGATCTTCTCATCCAGTTTCTTAAACCCATATTCCCTGAATTTCCTTAAACATTCAAAAACCTCAATCGAACCATCATTTGACTTAGCTTCCGGGGCCACATATGATAGAACCGCATCTTCCACGTCTGATATTTGTTCAGCAACATCAAAATTGAACATCCTTTCAAACCATATCTTCTTATTTTGAACGAGTAAACGATCGTGCCAACCATCTATAATTGCATCAATCACGTTTTTTCCATCAACTAAATGCTATGAATGTCTTGTCAATATAAATAAACACAAAATAATAATAAATTAAAACAGATAGTAATTTAAGTTCAATAAATGCTAACCTTTGTTGTTCCAAGCGTATCATTGATTTCACTTAGTGAAAATCCTTTCATTGCACTTGTCTTATACTTTGTCTTGCACAATCTAGGACATTTCAGCATCTACACATCAAACGTTTTGTCTAAATTTCCTCGTCAAGTCAGAAATTGTCTCAAAGGCAAGAAGCTACACATTTAAAGTTACAATATTAAAATCTAAATACTAGGGAACGAAACTATAAAATGATAAAATAAAAGAGGATAATTACCTCAAAAGGGATAAAGAAGCTAGGGAATGCCCAATACTCGTTCACAACTCCATCAAACTTGTCCATCATATGATTAATTCTATGATGATTGCTTTCAAATAACAATCTACTCCACGGATATGTTTCATACAACTCAAGATTATTAACGGCTTCAAGAAAGAAAGGATGAATTGAAGCTCCATCTATTTCAGCCTTGGACTTTCCGATTATAACATTCGCTAAGAAGTAAGGGACAATCATCCTCAACCTATCATCACAATTCTTCATCGCCTTTAACTTATTCTCCACTAATGCGAAAGTTATTTTTGATCATGTAGGAAAGTACTTCCTAACAAACTCCATATTGCCTAATCGTTCGTAGTCGGCTGGAATTCAATGGCAGTTCAATCCGGTGATGAGTGCATGCCCTGTTATTAAGCACCGGATTGGAACCCCATTGACAACAAATAACCACTCATTATTAAGATGAGTGCATGCTCTCTTATTGCGTGCCGAATTGGAACCCATTGACAACTAATCAACACTCATTATTTTTTATCTATAACAACCGTACGAAGTAGCAACATCCACATGCCCATAATGAGTTGCATTCTCAATGAAATCCATTGTGCCCAATCATTCATAGTCGGCTTGAATATAACGGTAGTTCATGGATATCATTTTCATCAAACCATGTAAGATTTAGTTCATTCCTCAGAAACTGCTTCATCTCTTTAAACCGATCTTCCATAGTTTTTTACTCGTCCATTCGTAACATCGATCTTCTCATCCAGTTTCTTAAACGCATATTCCCTGAATTTCCTCAGACATTCAAAAACCTCAATCAAACTATCATTTGACTTAGCTTCCGGGGCCACATATGATGGAACCGCTTCTTCCACGTCTGATATTTGTTCAGCAACATCCAAATTGAACATCCTTTCAAACCATATCTTTTTATTTTGAACGAGTAAACGATCGTGCCAACCATCTATAATTGCATCAATCACGTTTTTTCCATCAACTAAATGCTATGAATGTCTTGTCAATATAAATAAACACAAAATAATAATAAATTAAAACTGAAAGTAATTTAAGTTCAATAAATGTTAACTTAAATTGCTTTCAGTTTTAATTTAATGCTAACTTTTGTTGTTCCAATCACATCATTGATTTCACTTAGTAAAAATCCTTTCATTGAACTTGCCTTATACTTTGTCTTGCACAATCTAGGACATTTCAGCATCTACACATCAAACGCTTTGTCTAAATTTCCTTGTCAGATCAGAAATTGTCTCAAAGGCAAGAAGCTATACATTTAAAGTTACAATATTAAAATCTAAATACTATGGAACGAAACTATACAATGATAAATAAAAAAGGATAATTACCTCCAAAAGGATAATGAAGCTAGGGAATGCCTAATACTCGTTCACAACTCCATCAAATTTGTCCATCATATGATTAATTTTATGATGATTGCTTTCAAATAACAATCTACTCCACGGATATGTTTCATACAACTCAAGATTATTAACAGCTCTAAGATAGAAAGGATGAATTGAAGCTCCATCTATTTCTGCCTTGGACTTTCCGATTATAACATTCGCTAAGAAGTAAGGGACAATCATCCTCAACCTATCATCACAATGCTTCATCGCCTTTAACTTCTTCTCCACTAATGCGAAAGTTATTTTTGATCATGTAGGAAAGTAATTCCCAACAAACTCCATATTGCCTAATCGTTCGTAGTCGGCTGGAATTGAATGGCAGTTCAATCCGGTGATGAGTTCATACCCTCTTATTAAGCACCGGATTGGAACCCCATTGACAATAAATAACCACTCATTATTAAGATGAGTGCATGCTCTCTTATTGCGTAGCGAATTGGAACCCATTGACAACTAATCAACACTCATTATTTTTTATCTATAACAACCGTACGAAGTAGCAACATCCACATGCCCATAATGAGTTGCATTCTCAACGAAATCCATTGTCCCCAATCATTCATAGTCGGCCGGAATATAACGGTAGTTCATGGATATCATTTTCAACAAACCATGTAAGATTTAGTTCATTCCTCACAAACTGCATCATCTCTTTAAACCCTTGTTCAATAGTTTTTACTCATCCATTCGTAACATCAATATTCTCCTCCAGTTTGTTTAACCCATATTCTCTGAATTTCCTCAAACATTCAAAAACCTCAATCAAACCGTCATTTGACTTAGCTTCCTGGGCCACATATAATGGAACCGCTTCTTCTACCTCTAATATTTGTTCAGCAACATCCAAATTGAACATCCTTTCAAACCATATCTTCTTATTTTGAACGAGTAAATGATCGTGCCAACCATCTATAATTGCATCAATCACATTTTTTCCATCAACTAAATGCTATGAATGTCTTGTCAATATAAATAAACACAAAATAATAATAAATTAAAATTGAAAGTAATTTAAGTTCAATAAATGTTAACTTAAATTACTTTCAGTTTTAATTTAATGCTAACTTTTGTTGTTCCAATCACATCATTGATTTCACTTAGTAAAAATCCTTTCATTGAACTTGCCTTATACTTTGTCTTGCACAATCTAGGACATTTCAGCATCTACACATCAAATGCTTTGTCTAAATTTCCTTGTCAGATCAGAAATTGTCTCAAAGGCAAGAAGCTACATATTTAAAGTTACAATATTAAAATCTAAATACTAGGGAACGAAACTATAAAATGATAAAATAAAAAAGGATAATTACCTCCAAAGGGATAATGATGCTAGGGAATGCCCAATACTCGTTCACAACTCCATCAAATTTGTCCATCATATGATTAATTTTATGATGATTGCTTTCAAATAACAATCTACTCCACAAATATGTTTCATACAACTCAAGATTATTAACGGCTCTAAGAAAGAAAGGATGAATTGAAGCTCCATCTATTTCTGCCTTGGACTTTCCGATTATAACATTCGCTAAGAAGTAAGGGACAATCATCCTCAACCTATCATCACAATGCTTCATCGCCTTTAACTTCTTCTCCACTAATGCGAAAGTTATTTTTGATCATGTAGGAAAGTAATTCCCAACAAACTCCATATTGCCTAATCGTTCGTAGTCGGCTGGAATTGAATGGCAGTTCAATCCGGTGATGAGTTCATACCCTCTTATTAAGCACCGGATTGGAACCCCATTGACAATAAATAACCACTCATTATTAAGATGAGTGCATGCTCTCTTATTGCGTAGCGAATTGGAACCCATTGACAACTAATCAACACTCATTATTTTTTATCTATAACAACCGTACGAAGTAGCAACATCCACATGCCCATAATGAGTTGCATTCTCAACGAAATCCATTGTCCCCAATCATTCATAGTCGGCCGGAATATAACGGTAGTTCATGGATATCATTTTCAACAAACCATGTAAGATTTAGTTCATTCCTCACAAACTGCATCATCTCTTTAAACCCTTGTTCAATAGTTTTTACTCATCCATTCGTAACATCAATATTCTCCTCCAGTTTGTTTAACCCATATTCTCTGAATTTCCTCAAACATTCAAAAACCTCAATCAAACCATCATTTGACTTAGCTTCCTGGGCCACATATAATGGAACCGCTTCTTCTACCTCTAATATTTGTTCAGCAACATCCAAATTGAACATCCTTTCAAACCATATCTTCTTATTTTGAACGAGTAAATGATCGTGCCAACCATCTATAATTGCATCAATCACATTTTTTCCATCAACTAAATGCTATGAATGTCTTGTCAATATAAATAAACACAAAATAATAATAAATTAAAATTGAAAGTAATTTAAGTTCAATAAATGTTAACTTAAATTACTTTCAGTTTTAATTTAATGCTAACTTTTGTTGTTCCAATCACATCATTGATTTCACTTAGTAAAAATCCTTTCATTGAACTTGCCTTATACTTTGTCTTGCACAATCTAGGACATTTCAGCATCTACACATCAAATGCTTTGTCTAAATTTCCTTGTCAGATCAGAAATTGTCTCAAAGGCAAGAAGCTACACATTTAAAGTTACAATATTAAAATCTAAATACTAGGGAAAGAAACTATAAAATGATAACAAAAAAAAGGATAATTACCTCAAAAGGGATAATGAAGCTAGGGAATGCCCAATACTCGTTCACAACTCCATCAAATTTGTCCATCATATGATTAATTTTATGATGATTGCTTTCAAATAACAATCTACTCCACGGATATGTTTCATACAACTCAAGATTATTAACGGCTCTAAGAAAGAAAGGATGAATTGTAGCTCCATCTATTTCTGCCTTGGACTTTCCCATTATAACATTCGCTAAGAAGTAAGGGACAATCATCCTCAACCTATCATCACAATTCTTCATCGCCTTTAACTTCTTCTCCACTAATGCGAAAGTTATTTTTGATCATGTAGGAAAGTACTTCCTAATAAACTCCATATTGCCAAATCATTCGTAGTCGGCTGGAATTGAATGGCAGTTCAATCCGGTGATGAGTGCATGCCCTCTTATTAAGCACCGGATTGGAACCCCATTGACAACAAATAACCACTCATTATTAAGATGAGTGCATGCTCTCTTATTGCGTGCCGAATTGGAACCCATTGACAACTACTCAACACTCATTATTTTTTATCTATAACAACCGTACAAAGTAGCAACATCCACATGCCCATAATGAGTTGCATTCTCAACGAAATCCATTGTGCCCAATCATTCATAGTCGGCTGGAATATAACGGTAGTTCATGGATATCATTTTCATCAAACCATGTAAGATTTAGTTCATTCCTCACTAATTGCTTCATCTCTTTAAACCGATCTTCCATTGTTTTTTACTCGTCCATTCGTAACATCGATCTTCTCATCCAGTTTCTTAAACCCATATTCCCTGAATTTCCTTAAACATTCAAAAACCTCAATCGAACCATCATTTGACTTAGCTTCCGGGGCCACATATGATAGAACCGCATCTTCCACGTCTGATATTTGTTCAGCAACATCAAAATTGAACATCCTTTCAAACCATATCTTCTTATTTTGAACGAGTAAACGATCGTGCCAACCATCTATAATTGCATCAATCACGTTTTTTCCATCAACTAAATGCTATGAATGTCTTGTCAATATAAATAAACACAAAATAATAATAAATTAAAACAGATAGTAATTTAAGTTCAATAAATGCTAACCTTTGTTGTTCCAAGCGTATCATTGATTTCACTTAGTGAAAATCCTTTCATTGCACTTGTCTTATACTTTGTCTTGCACAATCTAGGACATTTCAGCATCTACACATCAAACGTTTTGTCTAAATTTCCTCGTCAAGTCAGAAATTGTCTCAAAGGCAAGAAGCTACACATTTAAAGTTACAATATTAAAATCTAAATACTAGGGAACGAAACTATAAAATGATAAAATAAAAGAGGATAATTACCTCAAAAGGGATAAAGAAGCTAGGGAATGCCCAATACTCGTTCACAACTCCATCAAACTTGTCCATCATATGATTAATTCTATGATGATTGCTTTCAAATAACAATCTACTCCACGGATATGTTTCATACAACTCAAGATTATTAACGGCTTCAAGAAAGAAAGGATGAATTGAAGCTCCATCTATTTCAGCCTTGGACTTTCCGATTATAACATTCGCTAAGAAGTAAGGGACAATCATCCTCAACCTATCATCACAATTCTTCATCGCCTTTAACTTCTTCTCCACTAATGCGAAAGTTATTTTTGATCATGTAGGAAAGTACTTCCTAACAAACTCCATATTGCCTAATCGTTCGTAGTCGGCTGGAATTCAATGGCAGTTCAATCCGGTGATGAGTGCATGCCCTGTTATTAAGCACCGGATTGGAACCCCATTGACAACAAATAACCACTCATTATTAAGATGAGTGCATGCTCTCTTATTGCGTGCCGAATTGGAACCCATTGACAACTAATCAACACTCATTATTTTTTATCTGTAACAACCATACGAAGTAGCAACATCCACATGCCCATAATGAGTTGCATTCTCAATGAAATCCATTGTGCCCAATCATTCATAGTCGGCTTGAATATAACGGTAGTTCATGGATATCATTTTCATCAAACCATGTAAGATTTAGTTCATTCCTCAGAAACTGCTTCATCTCTTTAAACCGATCTTCCATAGTTTTTTACTCGTCCATTCGTAACATCGATCTTCTCATCCAGTTTCTTAAACGCATATTCCCTGAATTTCCTCAAACATTCAAAAACCTCAATCAAACTATCATTTGACTTAGCTTCCGGGGCCACATATGATGGAACCGCTTCTTCCACGTCTGATATTTGTTCAGCAACATCCAAATTGAACATCCTTTCAAACCATATCTTTTTATTTTGAACGAGTAACCGATCGTGCCAACCATCTATAATTGCATCAATCACGTTTTTTCCATCAACTAAATGCTATGAATGTCTTGTCAATATAAATAAACACAAAATAATAATAAATTAAAACTGAAAGTAATTTAAGTTCAATAAATGTTAACTTAAATTGCTTTCAGTTTTAATTTAATGCTAACTTTTGTTGTTCCAATCACATCATTGATTTCACTTAGTAAAAATCCTTTCATTGAACTTGCCTTATACTTTGTCTTGCACAATCTAGGACATTTCAGCATCTACACATCAAACGCTTTGTCTAAATTTCCTTGTCAGATCAGAAATTGTCTCAAAGGCAAGAAGCTATACATTTAAAGTTACAATATTAAAATCTAAATACTATGGAACGAAACTATACAATGATAAATAAAAAAGGATAATTACCTCCAAAAGGATAATGAAGCTAGGGAATGCCTAATACTCGTTCACAACTCCATCAAATTTGTCCATCATATGATTAATTTTATGATGATTGCTTTCAAATAACAATCTACTCCACGGATATGTTTCATACAACTCAAGATTATTAACAGCTCTAAGATAGAAAGGATGAATTGAAGCTCCATCTATTTCTGCCTTGGACTTTCCGATTATAACATTCGCTAAGAAGTAAGGGACAATCATCCTCAACCTATCATCACAATGCTTCATCGCCTTTAACTTCTTCTCCACTAATGCGAAAGTTATTTTTGATCATGTAGGAAAGTAATTCCCAACAAACTCCATATTGCCTAATCGTTCGTAGTCGGCTGGAATTGAATGGCAGTTCAATCCGGTGATGAGTTCATACCCTCTTATTAAGCACCGGATTGGAACCCCATTGACAATAAATAACCACTCATTATTAAGATGAGTGCATGCTCTCTTATTGCGTAGCGAATTGGAACCCATTGACAACTAATCAACACTCATTATTTTTTATCTATAACAACCGTACGAAGTAGCAACATCCACATGCCCATAATGAGTTGCATTCTCAACGAAATCCATTGTCCCCAATCATTCATAGTCGGCCGGAATATAACGGTAGTTCATGGATATCATTTTCAACAAACCATGTAAGATTTAGTTCATTCCTCACAAACTGCATCATCTCTTTAAACCCTTGTTCAATAGTTTTTACTCATCCATTCGTAACATCAATATTCTCCTCCAGTTTGTTTAACCTATATTCTCTGAATTTCCTCAAACATTCAAAAACCTCAATCAAACCATCATTTGACTTAGCTTCCTGGGCCACATATAATGGAACCGCTTCTTCTACCTCTAATATTTGTTCAGCAACATCCAAATTGAACATCCTTTCAAACCATATCTTCTTATTTTGAACGAGTAAATGATCGTGCCAACCATCTATAATTGCATCAATCACATTTTTTCTATCAACTAAATGCTATGAATGTCTTGTCAATATAAATAAACACAAAATAATAATAAATTAAAATTGAAAGTAATTTAAGTTCAATAAATGTTAACTTAAATTACTTTCAGTTTTAATTTAATGCTAACTTTTGTTGTTCCAATCACATCATTGATTTCACTTAGTAAAAATCCTTTCATTGAACTTGCCTTATACTTTGTCTTGCACAATCTAGGACATTTCAGCATCTACACATCAAATGCTTTGTCTAAATTTCCTTGTCAGATCAGAAATTGTCTCAAAGGCAAGAAGCTACATATTTAAAGTTACAATATTAAAATCTAAATACTAGGGAACGAAACTATAAAATGATAAAATAAAAAAGGATAATTACCTCCAAAGGGATAATGATGCTAGGGAATGCCCAATACTCGTTCACAACTCCATCAAATTTGTCCATCATATGATTAATTTTATGATGATTGCTTTCAAATAACAATCTACTCCACAAATATGTTTCATACAACTCAAGATTATTAACGGCTCTAAGAAAGAAAGGATGAATTGAAGCTCCATCTATTTCTGCCTTGGACTTTCCGATTATAACATTCGCTAAGAAGTAAGGGACAATCATCCTCAACCTATCATCACAATGCTTCATCGCCTTTAACTTCTTCTCCACTAATGCGAAAGTTATTTTTGATCATGTAGGAAAGTAATTCCTAACAAACTCCATATTGCCTAATCGTTCGTAGTCGGCTGGAATTGAATGGCAGTTCAATCCGGTGATGAGTGCATGCCCTCTTATTAAGCACCGGATTGGAACCCCATTGACAATAAATAACCACTCATTATTAAGATGAGTGCATGCTCTCTTATTGCGTAGCGAATTGGAACCCATTGACAACTAATCAACACTCATTATTTTTTATCTGTAACAACCGTACGAAGTAGCAACATCCACATGCCCATAATGAGTTGCATTCTCAACGAAATCCATTGTCCCCAATCATTCATAGTCGGCCGGAATATAACGGTAGTTCATGGATATCATTTTCAACAAACCATGTAAGATTTAGTTCATTCCTCACAAACTGCATCATCTCTTTAAACCCTTGTTCAATAGTTTTTACTCGTCCATTCGTAACATCAATATTCTCCTCCAGTTTCTTTAACACATATTCCCTGAATTTCCTCAAACATTCAAAAACCTCAGTCAAACCATCATTTGACTTAGCTTCCTGGGCCACATATGATGGAACCGCTTCTTCTAGCTCTGATATTTGTTCAGCAACATCCAAATTGAACATCCTTTCAAACCATATCTTCTTATTTTGAACGAGTAAACGTTCGTGCCAACCATCTATAATTACATCAATCACGTTTTTTCCATCATCTAAATGCTATGAATGTCTTGTCATTTTAAATAAACACAAAATAATAATAAATTAAAACTGAAAGTAATTTAAGTTCAATAAATGCTAACCTTTGTTGATCCAAGCGTATCATTGATTTCACTTAGTGAAAATCCTTTCATTGCACTTGCCTTATACTTTGTCTTGCACAATCTTGGACATTTCAGCATCTACACATCAAACATTTTGTCTAAATTTCCTTGTCAAAACAGAAATTGTCTCAAAGGCAAGAAGCAACACATTTAAAGTTACAATATTAAAATTTCAATACTAGGGAATGAAACTATAAAATGATAAAGTAAAAAAGGATAATAACCTCCAAAGGGATAATGAAGCTAGGGAATGCCCAATACTCGTTCACAACTCCATCAAATTGTCAATCATATGATTAATTTTATGATGATTGTTTGCAAATAACAATCTACTCCACGGATATGTTTCATACAATTCCAGATTATTAACTTGTCCAAGAAAGAAAGGATGAATTGAAGCTCCATCTATTTCTGCCTTGGACTTTCCGATTATAACATTCGCTTAGAAGTAAGGGACAATCATCCTCAACCTATCATCACAATGCTTCATCGCCTTTAACTTCTTCTCCACTAATGCGAAAGTTATTTTTGATCATGTAGGAAAGTAATTCCTAACAAACTCCATATTGCCTAATCGTTCGTAGTCGGCTAGAATTGAATTACAGTTCAATCCGGTGATGAGTGCATGCCCTCTTATTAAGCACCGGATTGGAACCCCATTGACAATAAATAACCACTCATTATTAAGATGAGTGCATGCTCTCTTATTGCGTAGCGAATTGGAACCCATTGACAACTAATCAACACTCATTATTTTTTATCTGTAACAACCGTACGAAGTAGCAACATCCACATGCACATAATGAGTTGCATACTCAACGAAATCCATTGTGCCCAATCATTCATAGTCGGCTGGAATATAACGGTAGTTCATGGATATCATTTTCATCAAACCATGTAAGATTTAGTTCATTCCTCACAAACTGCTTCATCTCTTTAAACTCATCTTCAATAGTTTTTACTCGTCCATTCGTAACATCGATCTTCTCATCCAGTTTCTTAAACCCATATTCCCTGAATTTCCTCAAACATTCAAAAACCACAATCAAACCATCATTTGAGTTAGCTTCCTGGGCCACATATGATGGAACCGCTTCTTCCACCTCTGATATTTGTTCAACAACATCCAAATTGAACATCCTTTCAAACCATATCTTCTTATTTTGAACGAGTAAATGATCATGCCAACCATCTATAATTGCATCAATAACGTTTTTTCCATCATCTAAATGCTATGAATGTCTTGTCAATATAAATAAACACAAAATAATAATAAATTAAAACTGAAAGTAATTTAAGTTCAATAAATGCTAACCTTTGTTGTTCCAAGCGTATCATTGATTGTACTTAGTGAAAATCCTTTCATTGCTATTGCCTTATACTTTCTCTTGCACAATCTTGTACATTTCAGCATCTACACATCAAACGTTTTGTCTAAATTTCCTCGTCAGATCAGAAATTGTCTCAAAGGCAAGAAGCTACACATTTAAAGTTACAATATTAAAATCTAAATACTAGGGAACGAAACTATAAAATGATAAAATAAAAAAGGATAATTACCTCCAAAGGGATAATGAAGCTAGGGAATGCCCAATACTCGATCACAACTCCATCAAATTTGTCCATCATTTGATTAATTTTATGATGATTGTTTTCAAATAACAATCTACTCCACGGATATGTTTCATACAATTCAAGATTATTAACTGGTCCAAGAAAGAAAGGATGAATTGAAGCTCCATCTATTTCTGCCTTGGATTTTCCGATTATAACATTCGCTAAGAAGTAAGGGACAATCATCCTCAACCTATCATCACAATGCTTCATCGCCTTTAACTTCTTCTCCACTAATGCGAAAGTTATTTTTGATCATGTAGGAAAGTAATTCCTAACAAAATCCATATTGCCTAATCGTTCGTAGTCGGCTAGAATTGAATGACAGTTCAATCCGGTGATGAGTGCATGCCCTCTTATTAAGCACCGGATTGGAACCCCATTGACAATAAATAACCACTCATTATTAAGATGAGTGCATGCTCTCTTATTGCGTAGCGAATTGGAACCCATTGACAACTAATCAACACTCATTATTTTTTATCTGTAACAACCGTACGAAGTAGCAACATCCACATGCACATAATGAGTTGCATACTCAACGAAATCCATTGTGCCCAATCATTCATAGTCGGCTGGAATATAACGGTAGTTCATGGATATCATTTTCATCAAACCATGTAAGATTTAGTTCATTCCTCACAAACTGCTTCATCTCTTTAAACCCATCTTCAATAGTTTTTACTCGTCCATTCATAACATCGATCTTCTCATCCAGTTTCTTAAACCCATATTCCCTGAATTTCCTCAAACATTCAAAAACCTCAATCAAACCATCATTTGACTTAGCTTCCTGGGCCACATATGATGGAACCGCTTCTTCCACCTCTGATATTTGTTCAACAACATCCAAATTGAACATCCTTTCAAACCATATCTTCTTATTTTCAACGAGTAAACGATCGTGCCAACCATCTATAATTGCATCAATCACGTTTTTTCCATAATCTAAATGCTATGAATGTCTTGTCAATATAAATAAACACAAAATAATAATAAATTAAAACTGAAAGTAATTTAAGTTCAATAAATGCTAACCTTTGTTGATCCAAGCGTATCATTGATTTCACTTAGTGAAAATCCTTTCATTGCAATTGCCTTATACTTTGTCTTGCACAATCTAGGACATTTCAGCATCTACACATCAAACATTTTGTCTAAATTTCCTCGTCAAAACAGAAATTGTCTCAAAGGCAAGAAGCAACACATTTAAAGTTACAATATTAAAATTTTAATACTAGGGAACGAAACTATAAAATGATAAAGTAAAAAAGGATAATTACCTCCAAAGGGATAATGAAGCTAGGGAATGCCCAATACTCGTTCACAACTCCATCAAATTGTCAATCATATGATTAATTTTATGATGATTGTTTTCAAATAACAATCTACTCCACGGATATGTTTCATACAATTCAAGATTATTAACTGGTCCAAGAAAGATAGGATGAATTGAAGCTCCATCTATTTCTGCCTTGGACTTTCCGATTATAACATTCGCTAAGAAGTAAGGGACAATCATCCTCAACCTATCATCACAATGCTTCATCGCCTTTAACTTCTTCTCCACAAATGCGAAAGTTATTTTTCATCATGTCGGAAAGTAATTCCTAACAAACTCCATATTGCCTAATCGTTCGTAGTCGGCTGGAATTGAATGGCAGTTCAATCCGGTGATGAGTGCATGCCCTCTTATTAAGCACCGGATTGGAACCCCATTGACAATAAATAACCACTCATTATTAAGATGAGTGCATGCTCTCTTATTGCGTAGCGAATTGGAACCCATTGACAACTAATCAACACTCATTATTTTTTATCTGTAACAACCGTACGAAGTAGCAACATCCACATGCCCATAATGAGTTGCATTCTCAACGAAATCCATTGTCCCAAATCATTCATAGTCGGCCGGAATATAACAGTAGTGCATGGATATCATTTTCAACAAACCATGTAAGATTTAGTTCATTCCTCACAAACTGCATCATCTCTTTAAACCCTTGTTCAATAGTTTTTACTCGTCCATTCGTAACATCAATATTCTCCTCCAGTTTCTTTAACCCATATTCCCTGAATTTCCTCAAACATTCAAAAACCTCAATCAAACCATCATTTGACTTAGCTTCCTGGGCCACATATGATGGAACCGCTTCTTCTAGCTCTGATATTTGTTCAGCAACATCCAAATTGAACATCCTTTCAAACCATATCTTCTTATTTTGAACGAGTAAACGTTCGTGCCAACCATCTATAATTGCATCAATCACGTTTTTTCCATCATCTAAATGCTATGAATGTCTTGTCAATATAAATAAACACAAAATAATAATAAATTAAAACTGAAAGTAATATAAGTTCAATAAATGCTAACTTTTATTGTTCCAATCATATCATTGATTTCACTTAGTGAAAATCCTTTCATTGCAATTGCCTTATACTTTGTCTTGCACAATCTAGGACATTTCAGCATCTACACATCAAACATTTTGTCTAAATTTCCTCGTCAAAACAGAAATTGTCTCAAAGGCAAGAAGCAACACATTTAAAGTTACAATATTAAAATTTTAATACTAGGGAACGAAACTATAAAATGATAAAGTAAAAAAGAATAATTACCTCCAAAGGGATAATGAAGCTAGGGAATGCCCAATACTCGTTCACAACTCCATCAAATTTGTCCATCATATGATTAATTTTATGATGATTGCTTTCAAATAACAATCTACTGCACGGATATGTTTCATACAACTCAAGATTATTAACGGCACTAAGAAAGAAAGGATGAATTGAAGCTCCATCTATTTCTGCCTTGGACTTTCTGATTATAACATTCGCTAAGAAGTAAGGGACAATCATCCTCAACCTATCATCACAATGCTTCATCGCCTTTAACTTCTTCTCCACTAATGCGAAAGTTATTTTTGATCATGTAGGAAAGTAATTCCTAACAAACTCCATATTGCCTAATCGTTCGTAGTCGGCTGGAATTCAATGGCAGTTCAATCCGGTGATGAGTGCATGCCCTCTTATTAAGCACCAGATTGGAACCCCATTGACAAAAAATAACCACTCATTATTAAGATGAGTGCATGCTCTCTTATTGCGTAGCGAATTGGAACCGATTGACAACTAGTCAACACTCATTATTTTTTATCTGTAACAACCGTACGAAGTAGCAACATCCACATGCCCATAATGAGTTGCATTCTCAACGAAATCCATTGTCCCCAATCATTCATAGTCGGCCGGAATATAACAGTAGTGCATGGATATCATTTTCAACAAACCATGTAAGATTTAGTTCATTCCTCACAAACTGCATCATCTCTTTAAACCCTTGTTCAATAGTTTTTACTCGTCCATTCGTAACATCAATATTCTCCTCCAGTTTCTTTAACCCATATTCCCTGAATTTCCTCAAACATTCAAAAACCTCAATCAAACCATCATTTGACTTAGCTTCCTGGGCCACATATGATGGAACCGCTTCTTCTAGCTCTGATATTTGTTCAGCAACATCCAAATTGAACATCCTTTCAAACCATATCTTCTTATTTTGAACGAGTAAACGTTCGTGCCAACCATCTATAATTGCATCAATCACGTTTTTTCCATCATCTAAATGCTATGAATGTCTTGTCAATATAAATAAACACAAAATAATAATAAATTAAAACTGAAAGTAATTTAAGTTCAATAAATGCTAACCTTTGTTGTTCCAAGCGTATCATTGATTGTACTTAGTGAAAATCCTTTCATTGCTATTGCCTTATACATTCTCTTGCACAATCTTGTACATTTCAGCATCTACACATCAAACGTTTTGTCTAAATTTCCTCGTCAGATCAGAAATTGTCTCAAAGGCAAGAAGCTACACATTTAAAGTTACAATATTAAAATCTAAATACTAGGGAACGAAACTATAAAATGATAAAATAAAAAAGAATAATTACCTCCAAAGGGATAATGAAGCTAGGGAATGCCCAATACTCGTTCACAACTCCATCAAATTTGTCCATCATATGATTAATTTTATGATGATTGCTTTCAAATAACAATCTACTGCACGGATATGTTTCATACAACTCAAGATTATTAACGGCACTAAGAAAGAAAGGATGAATTGAAGCTCCATCTATTTCTGCCTTGGACTTTCTGATTATAACATTCGCTAAGAAGTAAGGGACAATCATCCTCAACCTATCATCACAATGCTTCATCGCCTTTAACTTCTTCTCCACTAATGCGAAAGTTATTTTTGATCATGTAGGAAAGTAATTCCTAACAAACTCCATATTGCCTAATCGTTCGTAGTCGGCTGGAATTCAATGGCAGTTCAATCCGGTGATGAGTGCATGCCCTCTTATTAAGCACCAGATTGGAACCCCATTGACAAAAAATAACCACTCATTATTAAGATGAGTGCATGCTCTCTTATTGCGTAGCGAATTGGAACCCATTGACAACTAGTCAACACTCATTATTTTTTATCTGTAACAACCGTACGAAGTAGCAACATCCACATGCCCATAATGAGTTGCATTCTCAACGAAATCCATTGTGCCCAATCATTCATAGTCGGCTGGAATATAACGGTAGTTCATGGATATCATTTTTATCAAACCATGTAAGATTTAGTTCATTCCTCACAAACTTCTTCATCTCTTTAAACCCATCTTCAATAGTTTTTACTCGTCCATTCGTAACATCGATCTTCTCATCCAGTTTCTTAAACCCATATTCCCTGAATTTCCTCAAACATTCAAAAACCACAATCAAACCATCATTTGAGTTAGCTTCCTGGGCCACATATGATGGAACCGCTTCTTCCACCTCTGATATTTGTTCAGCAACATCCAAATTGAACATCCTTTCAAACCATATCTTCTTATTTTGAACGAGTAAACGATCGTGCCAACCATCTATAATTGCATCAATCACGTTTTTTCCATCATCTAAATGCTATGAATGTCTTGTCAAAATAAATAAACACAAAATAATAATAAATTAAAACTGAAAGTAATTTAAGTTCAATAAATGCTTAACTTTGTTGTTCCAAGCGTATCATTGATTGCAACTTAGTGAAAATCCTTTCATTGCACTTGCCTTATACTTTGTCTTGCACAATCTCGGACATTTCAGCATCTACACATCAAAGGTTTTGTCTAAATTTCCTCGTCAGATCAGAAATTGTCTCAAAGGCAAGAAGCTACACATTTAAAGTTACAATATTAAAATCTAAATACTAGGGAACGAAACTATAAAATGATAAAATAAAAAAGGATAATTACCTCCAAAGGGATAATGATGCTAGGGAATGCCCAATACTCGTTCACAACTCCATAAAATTTGTCCATCATATGATTAATTTTATGATGATTGCTTTCAAATAACAATCTACTCCACAAATATGTTTCATACAACTCAAGATTATTAACGGCTCTAAGAAAGAAAGGATGAATTGAAGCTCCATCTATTTCTGCCTTGGACTTTCCGATTATAACATTCGCTAAGAAGTAAGGGACAATCATCCTCAATCTATCATCACAATGCTTCATCGCCTTTAACTTCTTCTCCACTAATGCGAAAGTTATTTTTGATCATGTAGGAAAGTAATTCCTAACAAACTCCATATTGCCTAATCGTTCGTAGTCGACTGGAATTGAATGCCAGTTCAATCCGGTGATGAGTGCATGCCCTCTTATTAAGCACCGGATTGGAACGCCATTGACAACAAATAACCACTCATTATTAAGATGAGTGCATGCTCTCTTATTGCGTAGCGAATTGGAACCCATTGACAACTAATCAACACTCATTATTTTTTATCTGTAACAACCGTACGAAGTAGCAACATCCACATGCCCATAATGAGTTGCATTCTCAACGAAATCCATTGTCCCCAACCATTCATAGTCGGCCGGAATATAACGGTAGTTCATGGATATCATTTTCAACAAACCATGTAAGATTTAGTTCATTCCTCACAAACTGCATCATCTCTTTAAACCCTTGTTCAATAGTTTTTACTCGTTAATTCGTAACATCAATATTCTCCTCCAGTTTCTTTAACCCATATTCCCTGAATTTCCTCAAACATTCAAAAACCTCAATCAAACCATCATTTGACTTAGCTTCCTGGGCCACATATGATGGAACCGCTTCTTCCACCTCTGATATTTGTTCAGCAACATCCAAATTGAACATCCTTTCAAACCATATCTTCTTATTTTGAACGAGTAAACGATCGTGCCAACCATCTATAATTGCATCAATCACGTTTTTTCCATCATCTAAATGCTATGAATGTCTTGTCAAAATAAATAAACACAAAATAATAATAAATTAAAACTGAAAGTAATTTAAGTTCAATAAATGCTTAACTTTGTTGTTCCAAGCGTATCATTGATTGCACTTAGTGAAAATCCTTTCATTGCACTTGCCTTATACTTTGTCTTGCACAATCTCGGACATTTCAGCATCTACACATCAAATGTTTTGTCTAAATTTCCTCGTCAGATTAGAAATTGTCTCAAAGGCAAGAAGCTACACATTTAAAGTTACAATATTAAAATCTAAATACTAGGGAACGAAACTATAAAATGATAAAATAAAAAAGGATAATAACCTCCAAAGGGATAATGAAGTTAGGGAATGCCCAATACTCGTTCACAACTCCATCAAATTGTCAATCATATGATTAATTTTATGATGAGTGTTTGCAAATAACAATCTACTCCACGGATATGTTTCATACAATTCAAGATTATTAACTTGTCCAAGAAAGAAAGGATGAATTGAAGCTCCATCTATTTCTGCCTTGGACTTTCCGATTATAACATTCGCTAAGAAGTAAGGGACAATCATCCTCAACCTATCATCACAATGCTTCATCGCCTTTAACTTCTTCTCCACTAATGCGAAAGTTATTTTTGATCATGTAGGAAAGTAATTCCTAACAAACTCCATATTGCCTAATCGTTCGTAGTCGACTGGAATTGAATGCCAGTTCAATCCGGTGATGAGTGCATGCCCTCTTATTAAGCACCGGATTGGAACGCCATTGACAACAAATAACCACTCATTATTAAGATGAGTGCATGCTCTCTTATTGCGTAGCGAATTGGAACCCATTGACAACTAATCAACACTCATTATTTTTTATCTGTAACAACCGTACGAAGTAGCAACATCCACATGCCCATAATGAGTTGCATTCTCAACGAAATCCATTGTGCCTAATCATTCATAGTCGGCCGGAATATAACGGTAGTTCATGGATATCATTTTCAACAAACCATGCAAGATTTAGTTCATTCCTCACAAACTGCTTCATCTCTTTAAACCCATCTTCAATAGTTTTTACTCGTCCATTCGTAACATCGATCTTCTCATCCAGTTTCTTAAACCCATATTCCCTGAATTTCCTCAAACATTAAAAAACCACAATAAAACCATCATTTGACTTAGCTTCCTAGGCCACATATGATGGAACCGCTTCTTCCACCTCTGATATTTGTTCAACAACATCCAAATTGAACATCCTTTCAAACCATATCTTCTTATTTTGAACGAGTAAATGATCGTGCCAACCATCTATAATTGCATCAATAACGTTTTTTCCATCATCTAAATGCTATGAATGTCTTGTCAATATAAATAAACACAAAATAATAATAAATTAAAACTGAAAGTAATTTAAGTTCAATAAATGCTAACCTTTGTTGTTCCAAGCGTATCATTGATTGTACTTAGTGAAAATCCTTTCATTGCTATTGCCTTATACTTTCTCTTGCACAATCTCGTACATTTCAGCATCTACACATCAAACGTTTTGTCTAAATTTCCTCGTCAGATCAGAAATTGTCTCAAAGGCAAGAAGCTACACATTTAAAGTTACAATATTAAAATCTAAATACTAGGGAATGAAACTATAAAATGATAAAATAAAAAAGGATAATTACCTCCAAAGGGATAATGAAGCTAGGGAATGCCCAATACTCGATCACAACTCCATCATATTTGTCCATCATATGATTAATTTTATGATGATTGTTTTCAAATAACAATCTACTCCACGAATATGTTTCATACAATTCAAGATTATTAACTGGTCCAAGAAAGAAAGGATGAATTGAAGCTCCATCTATTTCTGCCTTGGACTTTCCGATTATAACATTCGCTAAGAAGTAAGGGACAATCATCCTCAACCCATCATCACAATGCTTCATCGCCTTTAACTTCTTCTCCACTAATGCGAAAGTTATTTTTGATCATGTAGGAAAGTAATTCCTAACAAACTCCATATTGCCTAATCGTTCGTAGTCGGCTGGAATTGAATGGCAGTTCAATCCGGTGATGAGTGCATGCCCTCTTATTAAGTACCGGATTGGAACCCCATTGACAATAAATAACCACTCATTATTAAGATGAGTGCATGCTCTCTTATTGCGTAGCGAATTGGAACCCATTGACAACTAATCAACACTCATTATTTTTTATCTGTAACAACCGTACGAAGTAGCAACATCCACATGCACATAATGAGTTGCATACTCAACGAAATCCATTGTGCCCAATCATTCATAGTCGGCTGGAATATAACGGTAGTTCATGGATATCATTTTCATCAAACCATGTAAGATTTAGTTCATTCCTCACAAACTGCTTCATCTCTTTAAACCCATCTTCAATAATTTTTACTCGTCCATTCGTAACAACGATCTTCTCATCCAGTTTCTTAAACCCATATTCCCTGAATTTCCTCAAACATTCAAAAACCTGAATCAAACCATCATTTGACTTAGCTTCCTGGGCCACATATGATGGAACCGCTTCTTCCACCTCTGATATTTGTTCAACAACATCCAAATTGAACATCCTTTCAAACCATATCTTCTTATTTTCAACGAGTAAACGATCGTGCCAACCATCTATAATTGCATCAATCACGTTTTTTCCATCATCTAAATGCTATGAATGTCTTGTCATTTTAAATAAACACAAAATAATAATAAATTCAAACTGAAAGTAATTTAAGTTCAATAAATGCTAACCTTTGTTGATCCAAGCGTATCATTGATTTCACTTAGTGAAAATCCTTTCATTGCACTTGCCTTATACTTTGTCTTGCACAATCTTGGACATTTCAGCATCTACACATCAAACATTTTGTCTAAATTTCCTTGTCAAAACAGAAATTGTCTCAAAGGCAAGAAGCAACACATTTAAAGTTACAATATTAAAATTTCAATCCTAGGGAATGAAACTATAAAATGATAAAGTAAAAAGGATAATAACCTCCAAAGGGATAATGAAGCTAGGGAATGCCCAATACTCGTTCACAACTCCATCAAATTGTCAATCATATGATTAATTTTATGATGACTGTTTGCAAATAACAATCTACTCCACGGATATGTTTCATACAATTCAAGATTATTAACTTGTCCAAGAAAGAAAGGATGAATTGAAGCTCCATCTATTTCTGCCTTGGACTTTCCGATTATAACATTCGCTAAGAAGTAAGGGACAATCATCCTCAACCCATCATCACAATGCTTCATCGCCTTTAACTTCTTCTCCACTAATGCGAAAGTTATTTTTAATCATGTAGGAAAGTTATTCCTAACAAACTCCATATTGCCTAATCGTTCGTAGTCGGCTGGAATTGAATGCCAGTTCAATCCGGTGATGAGTGCATGCCCTCTTATTAAGCACCGGATTGGAACGCCATTGACAACAAATAACCACTCATTATTAAGATGAGTGCATGCTCTCTTATTGCGTAGCGAATTGGAACCCATTGACAACTAATCAACACTCATTATTTTTTATCTGTAACAACCGTATGAAGTAGCAACATCCACATGCACATAATGAGTTGCATACTCAACGAAATCCATTGTGCCCAATCATTCATAGTCGGCTGGAATATAACGGTAGTTCATGGATATCATTTTCATCAAACCATGTAAGATTTAGTTCATTCCTCACAAACTGCTTCATCTCTTTAAACCCATCTTCAATAGTTTTTACTCGTCCATTCGTAACAACGATCTTCTCATCCAGTTTCTTAAACCCATATTCCCTGAATTTCCTCAAACATTCAAAAACCTCAATCAAACCATCATTTGACTTAGCTTCCTGGGCTACATATGATGGAACCGCTTCTTCCACCTCTGATATTTGTTCAACAACATCCAAATTGAACATCCTTTCAAACCATATCTTCTTATTTTCAACGAGTAAACGATCGTGCCAACCATCTATAATTGCATCAATAACGTTTTTTCCATCATCTAAATGCTATGAATGTCTTGTCAATATAAATAAACACAAAATAATAATAAATTAAAACTGAAAGTAATTTAAGTTCAATAAATGCTAACCTTTGTTGTTCCAAGCGTATCATTGATTGTACTTAGTGAAAATCCTTTCATTGCTATTGCCTTATACTTTCTCTTGCACAATCTCGTACATTTCAGCATCTACACATCAAACGTTTTGTCTAAATTTCCTCGTCAGATCAGAAATTGTCTCAAAGGCAAGAAGCTACACATTTAAAGTTACAATATTAAAATCTAAATACTAGGGAATGAAACTATAAAATGATAAAATAAAAAAGGATAATTACCTCCAAAGGGATAATGAAGCTAGGGAATGCCCAATACTCGATCACAACTCCATCATATTTGTCCATCATATGATTAATTTTATGATGATTGTTTTCAAATAACAATCTACTCCACGAATATGTTTCATACAATTCAAGATTATTAACTGGTCCAAGAAAGAAAGCATGAATTGAAGCTCCATCTATTTCTGCCTTGGACTTTCCGATTATAACATTCGCTAAGAAGTAAGGGACAATCATCCTCAACCCATCATCACAATGCTTCATCGCCTTTAACTTCTTCTCCACTAATGCGAAAGTTATTTTTGATCATGTAGGAAAGTAATTCCTAACAAACTCCATATTGCCTAATCGTTCGTAGTCGGCTGGAATTGAATGGCAGTTCAATCCGGTGATGAGTGCATGCCCTCTTATTAAGTACCGGATTGGAACCCCATTGACAATAAATAACCACTCATTATTAAGATGAGTGCATGCTCTCTTATTGCGTAGCGAATTGGAACCGATTGACAACTAATCAACACTCATTATTTTTTATCTGTAACAACCGTACGAAGTAGCAACATCCACATGCCCATAATGAGTTGCATTCTCAACGAAATCCATTGTGCCCAATCATTCATAGTCGGCTGGAATATAACGGTAGTTCATGGATATCATTTTTATCAAACCATGTAAGATTTAGTTCATTCCTCACAAACTTCTTCATCTCTTTAAACCAATCTTCAATAGTTTTTACTCGTCCATTCGTAACATCGATCTTCTCATCCAGTTTCTTAAACCCATATTCCCTGAATTTCCTCAAACATTCAAAAACCTCAATCAAACCATCATTTGACTTAGCTTCCTGGGCCACATATGATGGAACCGCTTCTTCCACCTCTGATATTTGTTCAACAACATCCAAATTGAACATCCTTTCAAACCATATCTTCTTATTTTGAACGAGTAAACGATCGTGCCAACCATCTATGATTGCATCAATCACGTTTTTTCTATCATCTAAATGCTATGAATGTCTTGTCAAAATAAATAAACACAAAATAATAATAAATTAAAACTGAAAGTAATTTAAGTTCAATAAATGCTAACCTTTGTTGTTCCAAGCGTATCATTGATTGCACTTAGTGAAAATCCTTTCATTGCACTTGCCTTATACTTTGTCTTGCACAATCTCGTACATTTCAGCATCTACACATCAAACGTTTTGTCTAAATTTCCTCGTCAGATCATAAATTGTCTCAAAGGCAAGAAGCTATACATTTAAAGTTACAATATTAAAATCTAAATACTAGGGAACGAAACTATAAAATGATAAATTAAAAAAGGATAATTACCTCCAAAGGGATAATGAAGCTAGGGAATGCCCAATACTCGTTCACAACTCCATCAAATTTTTCCATCATATGATTAATTTTATGATGATTGCTTTCAAATAACAATCTACTCCACAGATATGTTTCATACAACTCAAGATTATTAACGGCACTAAGAAAGAAAGGATGAATTGAAGCTCCATCTATTTATGCCTTGGACTTTCCGATTATAGCATTCGCTAAGAAGTAAGGGACAATCATCCTCAACCTATCCTCACAATGCTTCATCGCCTTTAACTTCTTCTCCACTAATGCGAAAGTTATTTTTGATCATGTAGGAAAGTACTTCCTAACAAACTCCATATTGCCTAATCGTTCGTAGTCGGCTGGAATTGAATGGCAGTTCAATCCGGTGATGAGTGCATGCCCTCTTATTAAGCACCGGATTGGAACCCCATTGACAATAAATAACCACTCATTATTAAGATGAGTGCATGCTCTCTTATTGCGTAGCGAATTGGAACCCATTGACAACTAATTAACACTCATTATTTTTTATCTGTAACAACCGTACGAAGTAGCAACATCCACATGCACATAATGAGTTGCATACTCAACGAAATCCATTGTGCCCAATCATTCATAGTCGGCTGGAATATAACGGTAGTTCATGGATATCATTTTCATCAAACCATGTAAGATTTAGTTCATTCCTCACAAACTGCTTCATCTCTTTAAACCCATCTTCAATAGTTTTTACTCGTCCATTCGTAACATCGATCTTCTCATCCAGTTTCTTAAACCCATATTCCCTGAATTTCCTCAAACATTCAAAAACCTCAATCAAACCATCATTTGACTTAGCTTCCTGGGCCACATATGATGGAACCGCTTCTTCCACCTCTGATATTTGTTCAGCAACATCCAAATTGAACATCCTTTCAAACCATATCTTCTTATTTTGAACGAGTAAACGATCGTGCCAACCATCTATAATTGCATCAATCACGTTTTTTCCATCATCTAAATGCTATGAATGTCCGATCAATATAAATAAACACAAAATAATAATAAATTAAAACTGAAAGTAATATAAGTTCAATAAATGCTAACTTTTATTGTTCCAATCATATCATTGATTTCACTTAGTGAAAATCCTTTCATTGCACTTGCCTTATACTTTTTCTTGCACAATCTAGGACATTTCAGCATCTACACATCAAACGTTTTGTCTAAATTTCCTCGTCAGATCAGAAATTGTCTCAAAGGCAAGAAGCTACACATTTAAAGTTACAATATTAAAATCTAAATACTAGGGAACGAAACTATAAAATGATAAAATAAAAAAGGATAATTACCTCCAAAAGGATAATGAAGCTAGGGAATGCCCAATACTTGTTCACAACTCCATCAAATTTGTCCATCATATGATTAATTTTATGATGATTGCTTTCAAATAACAATCTACTCCACGGATATGTTTTATACAACTCAAGATTATTAATGGCTCTAAGAAAAAAAGGATGAATTGAAGCTCCATCTATTTCTGCCTTGGACTTTCCGATTATAACATTCGCTAAGAAGTAAGGGACAATCATCCTCAACCTATCATCACAATGCTTCATCGCCTTTAACTTCTTCTCCACTAATGCGAAAGTTATTTTTGATCATGTAGGAAATTTATTTTAAACCCAACGTGATAGTTTTTACTCGTCCATTCGTAACATCGATCTTCTCATCCAGTTTCTTAAACCCATATTCCCTGAATTTCCTCAAACATTCAAAAACCTCAATCAAACCATCATTTGACTTAGCTTCCTGGGCCACATATGATGGAACCGCTTCTTCCACCTCTGATATTTGTTCAGCAACATCCAAATTGAACATCCTTTCAAACCATATCTTCTTATTTTGAACGAGTAAACGATCGTGCCAACCATCTATAATTGCATCAATCACGTTTTTTCCATCATCTAAATGCTATGAATGTCCGATCAATATAAATAAACACAAAATAATAATAAATTAAAACTGAAAGTAATATAAGTTCAATAAATGCTAACTTTTATTGTTCCAATCATATCATTGATTTCACTTAGTGAAAATCCTTTCATTGCACTTGCCTTATACTTTTTCTTGCACAATCTAGGACATTTCAGCATCTACACATCAAACGTTTTGTCTAAATTTCCTCGTCAGATCAGAAATTGTCTCAAAGGCAAGAAGCTACACATTTAAAGTTACAATATTAAAATCTAAATACTAGGGAACGAAACTATAAAATGATAAAATAAAAAAGGATAATTACCTCCAAAGGGGTAATGAAGCTAGGGAAAGCCCAATACTCGTTCACAACTCCATCAAATTTGTCCATCATATGATTAATTTTATGATGATTGCTTTCAAATAACAATCTACTCCACAGATATGTTTCATACAACTCAAGATTATTAACGGCTCTAAGAAAAAAAGGATGAATTGAAGCTCCATCTATTTCTGCCTTGGACTTTCCGATTATAACATTCGCTAAGAAGTAAGGGACAATCATCCTCAACCTATCATCACAATGCTTCATCGCCTTTAACTTCTTCTCCACTAATGCGAAAGTTATTTTTGATCATGTAGGAAAGTACTTCCTAACAAACTCCATATTGCCTAATCGTTCGTAGTCGGTTGGAATTGAATGCCAGTTCAATCTGGTGATGAGTGCATGTCCTCTTATTAAGCACCGGATTGGAACCCCATTGACAACAAATAACCACTCATTATTTAGATGAGTGCATGCTCTCTTATTGCATAGCGAATTGGAACCCATTGACAACTAATCAACACTCATTATTTTTTATCTGTAACAAACGTACGAAGTAGCAACATCCACATGCCCATAATGAGTTGCATTCTCAACGAAATCCATTGTCCCCAATCATTCATAGTCGGCATGAATATAACGGTAGTTCATGCATATCAATTTCATCAAACCATGTAAGATTTAGTTCATTCCTCACAAACTACTTCATCTCTTGAAACGTTTGTGTATAACGTTTTCATCAAGGTAATTAACATTTAAAAACAATTTCAAAGCGATTTATCATATGACGAAACATTTTAAAGGTTCTGTTAGGAAACGGTTCTTCATGCCTTTCTTACGTGTGTAAGCAGTGTGGTAATCCAGAGACGGTTCTTCACGCCTTTCTTACGTGTTCTTTTGCCTCCCAAGTGTGGAAAGCAGCACCATTGAGAAGGGGACCCGATCAACTCACACTCACATCCGTAAAGTCCATGCTTCATGAGGCAAAGAGTTGGATTCCACTACCCCCTCTAGGCATCAACTTTACTCCATTTTATCCTTGGATATTTTGGTACTTATGGAAAGCACGTAACTTTCTTGCTTTTGAAGATAAAGCCACTTCGATAGATGATTGCCTCTCCAAAGCAGTTTCGGAAGCTCTCACGTGGCAAGCTGCTCAAGATTTTGTTTCCCCTCACCGGACTGCCCCTCTATCATCGCCACCGTCAATAACATTACCACCTCACTCTCTATCGACTTCGTGCTTCACCGACGCGGCATTGAAGGCGGATTCTCTTAGATGTGGCTTGGGGTGGACCCTACAAGGATTGGCAGGAACAGAAATAAGCTCGGGCTCTACAACCCTCGACTTTTTTCCCTCGGCCATCACCGGCGAAGCACTTTCCCTCACAATAGCTTTACTTGCAGCTCAAGAAGCTCAAGTTACTTCAATCGCTTGCTACATGGATTGTCAAACTCTGGTGGGTTTCTCAACTTCGGCGGCGTCACTAACAAACTCTGGAATGTTCTCCTTGATGTTTAATCTATCTCTCGCTCCTTTACCTCTATTTTGTATTTTTGTGTCCCTAGATCGCTTAACTTCGTAGCTGATGGTCTCTCCAAGGCAGGCCTTGTAACAAACCAAAACTCCGCCTTCAATGGAGTTTGAGAGTCCTCTATCTATAATATCAGTGGTTGCACAAAAAAAGGCTTATGTCCAAGCAATATTGATCTTTCTTGATTTCATTATCTGTTTAGAGGTAAAAGTTTCATTAGATGATAAATCTCTTTGATACGGTCTTCCAATAGGAATCACCCGATAGAAATGTTTTATACACCTGCAGATCATTCACAACTCAGTAACCAAGATTTTATTAATTCTGACGTTTCTCTAATTACCGTGCATAAAAAGAAAGGGATCATTATCTTTAACCAATATTCACAATCTTCAGTTGACTAGCTTTTCTCGCATATCTCTGATATCTATTTTTGCACTTCTACCAAATTGGTTATCCACGAATGTAAAACTATTCAAGCTCTCATAGTTTTTGTGGGAAATGATAGTAGTATAATCTAGAGATGAGAGCATACTATTGTACCAAAACATACATTACAAGAAAAGTAGGCTAGAACTGACGGTCATTTTCATCGAAAAGGGTTTTTCCAACAGATTTTCAATGGCAATTACCATAAGTTCTAGGGCGTTAAAAATCCGGAATCCATCAGAAGTCCGTCAAAAAATTTCGACGAATTTTCGACAGCCTCCATTGTCAGAATTTCGTTGGTAGTATTTCCGTTCAAAATCCATTGGAAACTATTATCTGATGGATTTCAGATAGTCATAGTTTCCGACGGGATATTTTGATGAACTTCCGATGGATTTCCAACATATGTAATATTTATTTTTTTAATTTATATTAATAGTTTTGTATTTATTTATTAGGTTTATTAGTAAATATATAATAAAATTTGGAATTTCAAATATAATTTGAAATTCAAATTTAAATAGTAATATTTCAAATCCAAAACAAAATATTTAAAAACAAAAAATATATTCATAAAACATAAAAAATCAAGGCCGAGAAGCTCGCATCTCGGCCATTCAATCTTCCATCATCTTCTTTTGCGCTTCCATCAGAGCCTTGATCGCTTCCATCTCAGCATTGATTGCTTCCATCTCGGCTTTTGTCACTTCGTTTGTGGCAACCAATTCTTCACAGTGTCGATCATTCTCTACATAGGCTTCTTTGATTATTTTGATCTCATCTTTGAAACCCGCAATCTCGGTGGTTTCCTCTGCAAGTTGGGTTCTAAGTTCGGCTTCTTTTGAAAACCATGAAGCGGCATGAGATGAAGTGTGATACTCGTTTGAAACCCCGAAAAGATGGCATTTTCTATTCGGAGTTTTATAAAATTAAATCAAATAAAATATAAATGTAAAAGTTATAAACAAACTTCAAAATTTAATAAAAATAAAGATTACTTACTTTGATATTGAGTTCATTCAATTTATCGATAGGAATCTCATTGGAAGAGTCTCTTTCTACTGCCGGCTGAGATTGAAGATACTCCTCTCCGAGAGACTTCAAGGTAACGACGAGCTTCCGAGCGACTTGATCTTGAATTTGCTTTGAATTATTGTTGGTGTGGATATCCTCCGCCAACCTAAGATGTGAGGGATGCACACCGTTTATTTGAAACTGTAAAAGAAAAAACAAGTAATAGAGTTATAAGTTAGAAATAAATTAAGACAAACAAAAAAATCTATTAAAAACTTACAAGTTATTCGCCTCAGCGTTGTGCGTCGCAATTCTAATACCTCCACGTCTACTCAGCTGGTTGCCGGAGTTTTTCTATGAGGTAGTATCGGTCTCGGATTGCTTCCAGTAATCGATTAACCCACTCCAAAGCTTGGGTTTGTAGATAAAATCCTTTGGCACCTCATTGCGCTTCCACTTGTCCTTCAACTCATTCATCTTCTTTGAGTACATTATGGTCACCTTGATGTCGAACTCCGTTCTAATCCTAGTATGGTCCTCGAGATCCCAATTAAACTCTTGCTGCAAAAATACAAAATTTATATTAATTAATAAGATATTAAAATAAAAAGTAAAGTTTTAAGAAGAAAATACTTACCGAAAATTGCCTAAACCATATCCCACGCTTTTGTAGAGGCATGGTCGAGAATGTCGGGTATGAGTGCTTAACCATTCTGTTAAACATCCGATTGATTGCTTTGGTTATTCTATTATTGGAATAATCAAATCTAGAAAATATGAAATTGACATGTTAGTAGTATAAAAATAAAAAATAAATAAACAAATATATATATATATATATATGTATATATGCTCCTCCAACCCGTCGTGGATATATTCTTTGCAGTCCCTCTCTGCCGGGTTGAGATATGAAGTCTTCAACGTTCATTTGCGTAGACGCCATGGGTTGCGTCTCCGGAATATGGCGAGACGGGTTCTGGGAACCATGTAGCCTCGCTTCATTCCTCCTCACTGCAGCTGCACATGACCCACCTCGCGAGGACGCAAAAAAATAAAGCATTATAAATTCACAAATCATTATAAAAATTATAAAACATTAGACATATTAAACATAAACTCCAAAAAAAAAATAAACCCAAATCAAAATCATTGTTTCTAAAACCTAAATCAAAATCATAAAATCCAAATCCTAAATTTAACCATAGAAAACCTAAATCTAACAAGGATAAACCTAAATCTAACTTCTAAATCCCTAAATCTAACTTCCAAATACATAAACCAAATTTTAATTCTCAAAAACATTATGAATCTAGGTTTGAAAGATGGAAAACTTACAAATTTGATGAATTTGGTGGATTGTTAGACGTTTAGGAGAGATTTGGAGAAGAAATCTTAACAATCGAAGGTGAGTTTGAGAGAACTTTTTGTTAATGGCGGAATGAGTTCCTGAGAAAGGAGAAGAGATATTAAAAAAAACATTTTCGACAGATATACCCATCAGAATTCGTCTGAAACTCTGTGAAATATTTTTTGGCGTAGTCCTCTAAAAATTTGGGGAGTACGTGGCTAAATTTTCGCCTGGCAGGCGAAAATTTATCATCGGCCAGGCGAAAATTTAGCCATATTTAATTTTTGCGGTTTTCAGATGAGACACATTATATCCCTAAACCCATCGAAATTTTTTGACGGGTTTAGGGTTTTGGGTTTTGATTAACTTTGTTTTACTTTAAATCAGTTCTAACTATCATTTTTGGTGTTTTAAATTATATAGAAGTTAAATACATATTCATTTGTATATGAAATTCCACATGTACTGTTCATCTTACCTAATTTAGAAATGTCTTCTTAAAGTATACAAGGGATAAACTGGTCTCTCACCTCTATCATCATATTGCGTGCATAACGTTGACTCTTTGTACGAATTTCTGATTGAAAGTAATATTCGGCAAAGTGTGAAGCTTCTTCGTTGAGGGTATGTGCAACAATAGATCCCTCAACTTTGTTTAATTTTTAACATTTTTCTTGAGATAGAACATATACCGCTCAAAAAGATACATCCACAGATATTGAACAAGGTCTCGTAGTGATGCTTCTCGTGGGAGGTGGATTGGAAGATGATCCATAACATAGAAGAACGACATGGGAAAGATCTTCTCCAGATTTCAAATAATCATCGGTATATTATCCTCTAAATTGCGAATACTCTCAGTTGTAAGTGTTTTTGAGCACAAATCTAGGAAAAACCACTAGTTCCTACATTTAGTTAAACATTCAACAAATAAATATATATGCTTAGTTAATTGATAAAATCATGGAAGTAATGATATTTTCCTGCAGTTGCTTGGTGGACATTTTCGTCACGAAGATGGGCAAAAGGCAAACATGACAGTCATGACTCTTCATTGTAGTAAAATTTTCTTCTCCATAATCGACACAATTACGTAGATTAGATGTGTATCCATTAGTGAATTTAAAATCTTCACGAATCCAATCAAAAAAATCTTGTTTCTTAGTTATGTCTAACCGGTAGGCAGGCATAGGACATCTACCATGCGGCAAAACCAAAAAAAATCCCGAGAACAAATTAGTGGCAAGTGTAATCTAAACTTCATATTGTCTTTCGTATTCCCTTGGACATTTGAAACAGTGTTCATAATACTGTCAAAGAAGTTCTTGTCAATGTGCATGACATCTAGATTGTGTCTCAATAAATGTTCTTTCCTATAAGGCAAATCCAAAATAATACTCTTCTGTGCCAATTATGATTTACACCGAGATGTTCAACAGGATAATATCCATTACCCCCCATAGTAAAGCGTTTTCTCAGCACCGAAATCTCTTA
The DNA here is from genome assembly GCA_963922655.1 of Cardamine chenopodiifolia. Lineage (NCBI taxonomy): Eukaryota > Viridiplantae > Streptophyta > Magnoliopsida > Brassicales > Brassicaceae > Cardamine > Cardamine chenopodiifolia. The sequence goes on along the minus strand of OZ000481.1, from coordinate 12,545,554 downwards.
ACTGATCCAATATAAAACTACCATCTAACTCAAGAGGTGGACTGTAAAACACTTATTTATCATTTGTAAACAATATATTCGACCGATAATACAGATGACCACTTGGTAGGAATATTCTATGATAATCACACTAACTTATATTTCTTTCGTGTCTCAAATGGAATGCAATAGTGTTGTCTTGGCAATACGGGCACGACAATATTCCATGGGTAGTCCATCCAGATAACATACCATATGCTGGGAAATTGCTTATGGTCCACTTAAAAACCGCACGCATCTGAAATTTTTGTAGGCATGAAACATCATACACTTCAACACCATGATTCCATAACATTTATAATTCATATATCAATGGCTAGAGGAATATATTTACTGATCACTTAGGATGCTCTGCGCTAGTAACAAGCACGGAGAGAAACAAAAACTTTACGCATGCACATAGATGGAGAAAAGTTGTAAAGAGTTATGATTACAGGCCACAACGAATATTGCCTTCCATACTTTCCAAATGAGTGAAAACCATCTGTACATAATTCGAGGTATACATTCCTTCGCACAAACACTAATGTGTAATCTCTCCTTCTTGACTATGCTCTCATCTCATCTCAGTGGCTCTGTTGTAAGTAGTTTTAACTTCTTCAACCTCTTAGTTAACGGTAAATACCATATCCATTTGTATTGATTATAACACTTCCACTGTTTTCTTAAACCGTGGTTTACCACAAAATTTACATCTTTAATAGTTTTCATCTTTTATCCAATATATCATACAATTTTTTATGCACACATTTATCATCTCATATGACAACCCAAGACAAGGTACAAACTTATGAACCTCGTAATATGATGCTGGTGAAAGATTATCTTCCGACAAATTATCTTTCACAAAATCTTCTATCGCATCAACACATTCTTCCATCAAATTGTAGTCTATCTTAATGGTCATCATTCTACTTGTAAATGCCAAAGTCAAATGACCTTCTATACACCCTTATATAGTGGATGCCTCGTTGCGTCTAACATATCAAAAAAAATGTTGTTCTTCTAAATTTAGCTCTTCTACCCTATCTCCATCTATAGCGACCAATGGCGTATTCTCTTTAAACGCATCGTTCACCATCTCAACAGTATCTACACCAAAATCTACTTTCGTTCTATGTTCTCCTAAGATTTTTGTAACATGTGGTTCACTAGTATTACCATAATCATAATTTGTTTCCATATGTAGATACCAAATCTTGTAACTCGACATAAATCCATTCATATACAAGTCATTTTAAACAAACTCTATCTTATTATGTGAATTCCGACAATTAGAATATGGTTGATTTCCTGTCAATTCAATGAACTCGCATATACTTCGTGTATATTCTTCTTTCATTAAGTTCGAATCCGAATCCATCATTGGTTCGTTCATCCATGAACAAAAATATCCAGAATAAGTAATCTCTTTCCGATTTCAATGAAAATTTTAGTAATGTATTGAGTTATGAATGTATGTGAGAGTGTGGAAACATATTTATAAACTCATCGTCCGTCGAAAATCTGTTACAAATCCGTCACAAATTTTAAAATTTCAAACGACTATATAACAACTATATTAATGTATATATTTTCAGACGGATTGTGAACAATCTATCGAAAATCCATCAGAAACGTCAAAATCTCAAATGGCTATATAACAACTATATTAACATATAAATTTTTCGATGGATTTTCGACGGGAACTCGACTTTCTGTCGGAAAATCCATCAAAAAAGTATGATGGACCTAAACCATCAGTAATTTTCGATGAATTTCTGACAAATGCTGTTTAGTTAGAATACTGTCGGTTTGTCGTCAAAAATTTTCAACAATAATTACACCTGTTGGAAATGCCGTTGGTTTCCCGACTATTTTTTTGTATTGTAGTGATACTATGTTAGGGATTCTGATTAAATAGGTTACGATGAATACAAATTCAGATGGAAAACTCAAATTATGGTTGGTTAGTTAATAAGGAAATTTATTAAGAACATAAAAATATTTAACAGATATATATATATTTTAATATATATATTAAAACATGGATACTTAAGAATATTTTTTCGTAAGAGATCGACATTTCATTAATTGATCCTAAAGTTATGACTAAACTAATACAAAATGTTAGAAACAAAATTTCAAATATGATTTAGATACTGAAATTATAAAAAAATCTCTTGTTTCATTAGATACAACTCCTTTTCACCAGATTTAGAAATCTGACAACTAGCAATCTCAATAGGATTGTTTATTTATATTATGGAGTCTTGGGTTAAGCTGTACCAAACAAAAGGGTTCGCTCAATCCTATGGTTCAACATCTCTGCCTCTGCTCGAAAATAATTAGAAAAATTCATAAATAATAAGAAATTGGAAAATCCTATATCTTCATCAAAATGTTTCACTTTATCCAATAATGCCATTGCGATTAATGAAGAATTAGATTATGAAACTGTAACTAACTCATCTACTCTGGTTTACTTTCTACAAAATCCAATAAACCAGAATAATCAGAAGACAATTTCGATACCATTCCAAAATATAATAACAAAAAAAAAGTTAAGGAAGGATTCATCAGATAGGAGCGAAAGACTATGCTACTGATCTTAATCATGGAGATTAATATCATTTGAACTATGCATTATTATTCCTCATTTGACCCTTTCTAAATAACCAAAACAAAACAAGATTAAATTGGCCTCATTGAGATCGTTAAAAGAAATGGGTCTCACTGAGAAGATTAGGCTTATATCAACATGGATTTACTAAGACACATGCTTGTCTTAATTGATTAAATCATCGGCCAATGCTAACAAAATAGAACAAAACAAAAGAAAATACAAAATCAATTGAGAATAAGGAGAAGTTGGACTCAGAATATGGGTGGTGATATAAGAGAATGGTCGGCAAATATGCTTATAAGAACAACCATGTAATCTATGAAATTCAAAGATAATAAGAACAACTTTTTTTATTGATTTAGAAAACTTCTAAAAACTAAATCTCTCTCAAGTCTCATGAAACATTTCTTCACAAAAGACCTCTTATTTATTGGGATTAGCATCTTCTAATTCCTAATAAAAATATATATACAAAACCTTATTTAGTCTAAGTTAAACCTTATTTGTATTTCCTTTGTCTCCTAAATCATATCTTGTTTAGGAGTTAACTCATTCCTTAATGAAATAGGTATTGTCTAACAAGCCAATATTACGATGAATGAGACCTTTCAGTGTCAATCGTAGCTGTCTAAAAATATCAATTTACAAAAAAACAACCAAGCGACAAAATTTTAATTCTACTTATTTAGAGCGGAGAAGTGATAATGAAAATGTCAATAAAATCATGAACTTAGATCATTTAAAACATGAATTTTGTTGCATGACATTTAAATCATTAAATTTTGTTGACTATGTTTTCTAGACATGAAGTTTTGTTGATCCAGCCAAACAAGTCATGTCGTTAAATCTAACAATAGAGCAACTAACATGCGTTAATCTGTCATTAACCATTCTCCGTTAGTATCAAAACGATGTCGTTTTGAAGGAGGAAATTGTCAATAATATCACAAACTTTCAAATTTATAAACAATCATATCACAAACAATCATAAAATAATTTACAAAAATCGAATCCAATTAATTACTATTAAAAATGTTAAACCATAAACCAAAGAAAATCAAACCATAACAAACCATATTTCAATCGGTTTCTAAATGATTTAATTTCTTATAAAACCGAAAACAATTAATATGTATTGTTTTCTTTCTCAATATGTATTGTTTGTATTTTTTTTATAAAATAGTGACTTTAATCATTATATCTATACAATAATGAAATAATTTACAAAAATTCGAATCCAATTAATTACAGTTAAAACTGTTATAACCATAAACCAAAGAAAATCAAACCGTACCAAACCGTATTTCAATCGGTTTCTAAATGGTTTATTTTTTATAAAAACAAAAACTGTTAAATATGTATTGTTTGTATTTTTTATAAAATGGTGCCTTTAATAATTATATCTATACAATGATGAAATAATTTACAAAAATCAAATCTAATGAATTATGGTTAAAACTGTTAAAACCATAAACCAAAGAAAATCAAAATGTATTTCAATCGGTTTCTAAATAGTTTAATTTTTTATAAAAATGAAAACTGTTTAATATGTATTGTTTTCTTTCTCAATATGTATTGATCTCAATTGGTTTGGTTTGGTATGGTTTGATTTTCTTTGGTTTATAGTTTTAACAGTTTTAACCGTGATTAATTGGGTTTGATTTTTGTAAATTATTTCATGATTGTATAGATATAATGATTAAAGGCAATTTTTGTAATTTTTGTTCTATTGAATGGTTTTGTTGGATCAACGAAATTTCATGTCTAAAAAACGTAGGCATCAAAAATTGATGATTTAAATGGTCTACAACAAAATTCATCTTTTAAATGACTTCAATTTGAAAGTTTGTGATTTTACTGACATTCCCCCCTTTCAAAACGACGTCATTTTGTTACTAATGAAGAGTGGTTAACGACAGATTAACGCTTGTTTGTTGCTCTGTTATCGTATTTAACGATATGTCTTGTTGGTAGGGTCAACGAAAGTTCATGTTTAAAAAATATAGTCAACAAATTGATGATTTAAATGTCATATAACAAAATTCATGTTTTAAATGGCTTAAATTTGAATGTTCATGATTTTATTGACATTTTCCTATATATTATGTACAAAAAAGCATGAGTCGGCTTATTAGGGTTTGCGTAAGTTCTCTGTGACGGCGTTCACCTAAGATTTTGCCACCTCTCCACTTTACATCTGAGTTACCTTTCTTTTAAAAACACAGTTACATTATTGGTATTATCAAAAATTGAAGAAACATAAGGCCCAAAGAATAGGCCTGTTTTATTTGCACCTACAAAATAATATCCTCGACATCCATAATTTTAGTAGCCAGGACTTCTCAATAAGCCTAGGAATTTACTAGCTTATCTGGACTAGTTTTTTCTCCCCTTTTTTACAATTAGCAAAGTTGTTAGAGACTTAAAGTATGAGAATGGCCTATTCCCCCATAAACTTTGTTACTTTATCGGATCTATATAAGGAACTTTCAATTATGCGTAAAATTACATAAAGTTATATAAAATTTGAATTTGATACACCAACTACCTCAATCCGTTTAAAACCATCAAATTGTCAGATGCTGTTAGATTTCCAATCGTCAGATGCTGTTAGACTTCCATTAACTGCTGTTGACTAGGACAACACCTCAGCCGTTAAGCGATATCGTTTTAATCTTTTGTTTTCTGTAAGTTCGAGTTAGCCCACCCTACAATGACGTCATCTCTTGATTTTGGGTTAATATCAAGCCAAATTCAATTTAGAGTTCATTAATAGGAAATTCGAGAGACAGAGTAAGACGAGAATGAGACAAGAGATAACAGCGATATTAGGTTAAATTACAAGGAATTTTTAACTGTGCGTAAAATTACATAAAGCTATATAAAATTTGAATTTGATACACCAACTACCTCAATCCGTTTAAAACCATCAAATCGTCAAATGTTGTTAGACTTCCATTATCTACCGCTGACTAGGACGACACCTCAGCCGTTAAGCGATATCGTTTTAATCTTTTATTTTCTGTAAGTTCGAGTTAGCCCACCCTAAAACGACACCATCTATTTATTAATTTTGGGATAATATCAAGCAAATATCAATTTAGGATTCATTAACAAAAAATTTGAGAGACAGAATGAGACGAGAGACAAGAGACGAGAGACGAGATCGATATGCAAATCCCATTGCATGTATGAGAATCCAAGAATGAGGTAAGTCGAGCTCAATTTTCTTAAATTTCTTAGTTTTGCCTTTGGATTTAGCTCAATTTTTCATGAATTAAGCTCAATTTACCTCAATTTTCTTACATGCAGCTCAATTTTTAGTATTTTTTAGCTTAATTATTAGCTCAGTTTTTTGTTCAGTTTAGCTCAAATTACCTCAATTTTTTGTTGGTTTGATATACAGACAACAACAAAGAATGTGTGGCCAATTTTGCTTGTTACCACAATAGAAAATTCGTAAGGGTTGGTATGAAAATCTACTATGATGGTGGTGGTGTTCGGTTCTTGCAATCAAAACCAAGTGAGTTGTTTGCAGAGTTGATGAACTAGCTTCCAGTGAGTTTGTATGGTCAACGAGTATGGTATAAATTTCATTTTGAAGGACAAGAGGAGCGGAAACCAATGTCGAATGGGGATAAAAATTTCAAGAAAATGTGTTTGGCCGCAATATGGACCAAAGCGATTGACATCTTCGTAGAACCTGAAAACGCTGAAGAAGTAGGAGTTGAGTGTGAAAATGCTAACATAAATGAGGAAGAAGGCGATCAAGAAGTTGAATGTGGAAAGTTTAATGAAGAATTAAGTGTTGAAAGATATGTAGCTGATTTTTTTTATGTCAATGATGAGTTTTATGAGTATGCGACAGTAGTGGAATCAAGTCTATAAAATCATGAAATACTTTACAAAATGGAATAAAAAGAATTACAGTTCAAACTGTTAAAACCATAAACCGAAGAAAATCAAACCGTACCAAACCGTAGATTAATCAATTTCTAAATGGTTTATTTTTTTATAAAACCAAAAACCGTTAAATATGTATTCTTTTCTTTCTCAATATGTATTGATCTCAATTGGTTTGGTTTGGTAAGGTTAATGGTTTTAACAGTTTTAACCGTAATTATTTGGGTTTGATTTTTGTAAATTATTTTCTGATTGTATAGATATAATGATTAAAAGAACTTTTTGCAATTCTTGTTCTATTGAATGGTTTGGTAACCAAAATTGATGATTTAAATGGTCTTCAACAAAATTAATGTTTTAAATGACCTAAATTCGAAAGTTTGTGATTTTTTTTGATATTTCCCCACCCCTTCAAAACAACGTCATTTTGTTACTAACGGAGAGTGGTTAATGAAAGATTAACTCTTGTTAGTTGCTCTAATATCAGATTTAACGATATGTCTTGTTTGGTTGGGTCAACGAAAATTTATATTTAAGAAATAAAATCAACAAAAGTTGATGATTTAAATGGCATAAAACAAAATTCATGTTCTAAATGGCCTAAATTTGAATTTTCGTGATTTATTGACATTTTTCCTATATATTTCTGTACAAAAAGCATGACTCAGCTTATTAGAATTTGCGTAAGTTCTTTGTGACGGCATTCACCTAAGATTTTGCCACCTCTCCACTTTACATCTGAGTTACCTTTCTTTTAAAAACACAGTTACATTATTGGGCTTATCAAAAATTGTAGAAACATAAGGCCCAAAGAATAGGCCTGTTTTATTTGCACCTACAAATAATATCCTCGACATCCATAATTTTAGTAGCCAGGACTTCTCAGTAAGCCTAGGAATTTACTAGCTTATCTTGATAGTTTTTTTCTCCGCTTTTTCACAATTAGCAAAGTTGTTACATACTTAAAGTGGGAGAACGGCCTATTCCCCCATAAAGTTTGTTACTTTATCGGATCTATACAAAGAACTTTTAATTGTGCGTAAAATTACATAAAGTTATATAAAATTTGAATTTGATACACCAACTACCACAATCCGTTTAAAACCATCAAATCGTTAGATTTTGTTAGACTTCCATTACATGCCGCTGACTAGGACGACACCTCAGCCGTTAAGTGACATCGTTTTAATCTCTTGTTTTCTGTATGTACGAGTTACCTCACCCTAATTGTTGACGGGTGTTGTGTTATTTTTGGCGAATGTCAATTACGTGTTGGTTAAGGCGGTGACTTGATCTTTGGTTAAGGCAATCACGTGCTAAACCGGTGTCGTACCAAGTGATTGGGTGATGATGGATTTAAGTCATTGTGGTGTGTTTAATCTACATGAGGCTTATGTTATATTATTTTATTATTCTTTTAGGTCGTGCGTTCGGGTTTAATTAGGGACTATTCATCCCGGAGAGTTCCAGAAAATTGTGAATTTTTGTCACGGAAATTTTCTGTGCGTGGCTAAGGTGATTGCAAGACCATAGGTTTATCTGAGCAAATAATTTTTTGACGTGTTTTACATGATTATAGGCCAAGTATGATCTCAGGTGGATCTAGATCGAGTGTTACATGTTTCGGTATTTTTGTGTTTAATTATGTTTAATAAATTTATTTGTTTGTGTGTATAACCTGTAGATGGGAGGATTGCCTCACTAAGTATTTGTCGAAATACTTATGCATCTCGTTTATTTGATGTAGGAAAAGAAAAAGAGTGACCGTGGGATCGAGGCAAGGAAGAGGGGATGATCTAGACTCGCTGGTTGGATCTAATTATTTTTCTGGAATTATTTGGGTTTAGGATTTATTGGTTAATTTTCTGGTGGAATAAAGTAGATAATTTATTGTTTAATTCCGGATTAAAATTTAGATTTGTTTGGGACGGTTAATTATTATTCAGGATTAGTTGAATTTTAATTGATCGGTTAGGATAATTATTATTTATGGAAATAGTAATTATTCGGTGCAAAAAAAAAAATCGGGTGCAATCGTTTCAATTTGGTATCAGAGCCTTCCCGGTTCTAGGACGGTTTAGGAAAAAAAAAATTAAATTGGAAAGAAATTTAATTTTTGGTTTTATGTGATAGTAAACCGTTATTAGAATTGATTATGTGAGTTAGTCAATTGTTTGAGCATGGAGTTCTAGATCATCCTCTTCGAGCCTACAGTATGATTCCATGGTAAGTTATTTGTGTTTCGGTCAAGTGTTGTGTATTTTAACTGTTTGTTGTGACGGTGTAGATGGCTAACAGAGGTAAAGGTCGTGGTCATGGTATGCATGGGGGACGGGGTCGCGGCCAGAGGAACGCGAGAGTTCCGGTGGTTGAGGAGAGTGTAGCACAGAGTGCTACGTTTGAGCAGGTCGTTGGTTCGCAGGCGGATCAGGTGGGGTCTGAAGGTGTGGTCGGTGTGAGTGCCGGTGTGGCCGGTGTGGGATCTGGGGTGGCCGGTGTTGGAGTCGGTGTTGCTGGAGCGGGTGCTGCGGGAGTTGCAGCAGGTGTTGCCCAGGCTCGAGATGATCGTATTGCGGACCCTTTGACCCTGCTATTGGAGCGGTTACCGGAGAGGGTACCAGTGCAGACTCCGGGAGTACCACCGGTGGTTGAGGTGCAGCCGAGGGCTGTGTTTGCAGGAGAGCCCCCATCATATCTCAAGATGATGGAGTAGTTGCAGCGGATTGGCACGGGATTTTTCCCGGGTGGTGCCAAGCCAGAGGAGGCAGATGAGTTGAGAATACTGATGGAGCGGAATTTTCGTTCGATTAGGTGTCCGGAGGGATACATGGTGGATCTCACAGTCCACTATCTGGAGGGTGACGCACATCTCTGGTGGACGGGTGTCGCGGCACGGAGGGTCCAGGCCGAGATGTCTCGGGGAGAATTTTGTGACGGAGTTCAACTCCAAGTATTTCCCCTAGGAGGCTTTGGACCGGTTGGAGAGACGGTTCCTGGAGTTAGCCCAGGGGAATTGATTGGTTCGCGAGTATGAGGTGGAGTTTAACCGTCTCAGGGTATATGGGGGTCACACTCTGGATGATGAGTAGGCCCAGGTGAGGCGGTTTATGAGAGGCCTTCGGGCCGAGTTGAGGAACCGGTGCCTGGTGAGATCGTTTGGCACGGTTACAGAGCTGGTGGAGAAGGCCGCATTGATTAAGGAGGGTCTGAGAGATGAAGTTGTGGTAGTCAGCCTAACTTTTCAGGCGAAGAAGCCTCAACATCAGTCTGGTCCCACCAAGGGCGATAAGCCGGTGCAGGGACAGAAGCGGAAGTGGGAGGGTCCTTCCAAGGCCAACCAGGGTGGTCAGGGATGCGTCGGATGCGGGAGCAAGAACCATAAGGTTGCGAGTTGTCCCCAAAAGAGGAGAACAAGCGGGGATACTCGGGTGTGCTATCACTGCAAGGAGTTGGGGCATATCAAGCCGAAATTTCCCAAGCTGCAGCAGGGAGTGGTAGCGGTGGCGCTGCCAGTTAGGCCAGCTGCAGTGACGCCACGGGTTTTCACCATGGTGGAGTCTAGAGAGCCGAGTTCCAGACCGATCACTAGTAAACTCTTAAACTTATTGATTTAAGTGTTGGTATGTTTAAGTTGTGTTATGATGTTTTGATAGGGTTCTTAGCAAATGTAAGTTGTGTAGGGACCTTATTAGTGGGAGGGATCGAATCTCACGTTTTGTTCGATTCTGGAGCATCGCATTGTTTTGTTACTCCAGAATTTGTAAAGAGAGGTGACTTCCGGGGTGAACCGGGAGAGCAGTTGGGGTTGGTTAATGTTGCTGGAGGAAGGTTTTTGAGTACTCTGGGTCGAGTGGCGAATGTGGATGTTCAGGTGGCTGAGGAGTCTATGTCGGCGGACTTGATCATTTGTCCCGTGGAACTTTATGATGTGATCTTGGGTATGGACTGGCTCGGCAAGTTTAGAGCGCATTTGGATTGCTATCGGGGACGTGTTGTGTTTGGTGCGGAGAATAGGAGGTTGGTTTATCAAGGTGTGAGACCGACTTCCGGAAGTCTCGTGATGTAGGTGATGCAGGCCGAGAAATTGATTGAGTGGGGTTGTGAAGCGTATATTGCGACTATAGTCACCCCGGAGATTGTTGGAGAGATTGCGGTTCGGGATATTCGGGTTGTTTAGGAGTTTGAGGATGTGTTTCAGTCGTTGCAGGGATTACCATCGTCTCGGTCAGATCCTTTCACGATTGAGTTGGAACCAGGAACAATGCCGATATCTAAGGCTCCGTACAGGATGGCTCTAGCAGAGATGGCAGAGCTGAAGAAACAGCTAGAGGAGTTGTTGGGTAAGGGTTTTATCCGTCCAAGCAGTTCACCGTGGGGAGCACCGGTGTTGTTCGTGAAGAAAAAAGACGGAAGTTTCTGGTTATGTACTGGTTATCGGGGGCTTAACGGATTCACAGTGAAGAACAGGTATCCTTTACCACGGATTGATGAGTTATTGAATCAGTTAAGAGGGGCTACTTGGTTCTCCAAGATTGACTTAGCGTCAGGATATCATCAGATCCCTATTGATGAGGCGGATATCCGGAAGACAGCTTTCAGGACCAGATATGGGCATTACGAGTTTGTGGTGATGCCATTTGGGTTGATGAATGCACCAGCAGCGTTCATGAGATTGATGAACGGAGTGTTCCAAGAGTATCTGGATAAGTTTGTGATCATCTTTAAAGATGATATATTGGTGTATTCGAAGAGTCCTGAGGAGCATGTTGTTCGCTAAGTTGAGCAAGTGCAGTTTTTCTGGCAGCGAGAGATCGGGTTTTTGGGTCACATTGTTTCCGAGGCAGGGGTTTTAGTGGATCCAGAGATGATCAGGGCTATCAGAGAATGGCCGAGACCGAGGAATGCTACTGGGATTCGGAGTTTTCTGGGCTTAGCAGGGTACTACCGTAGATTCGTTAAGGGTTTCGCGAGTATGGCTCAGTCTATGACAAAGTTGACTGGGAAGGATGTTCCTTTTGTGTGGTCTCTAGAGTGCCAGGAGAGTTTCGCGAACCTGAAGACGATGTTGACGAGTACACCAGTTCTGGCATTACCGGAACCGAGTGAATCTTTTGTGGTGTACACGGACGCTTCGAGATTGGGTCTTGGTTGCGTGTTGATGCAGCAGGGGAAGGTTATTGCTTATGCTTCACGTTAGTTGAGGAAGCATGAGAGCAATTACCCTACTCATGATCTTGAGATGGCTGCAGTGGTTTTTGCCTTGAAGATTTGGAGATCATATCTATATAGCGGGAAGGTTCAGGTGTTCACGGATCATAAGAGCCTGAAGTATATATTCACGCAGCCAGAGTTGAATCTGAGGCAGAGGCGTTGGATGGATTTAGTGGCGGATTATGATCTGGATATAGCCTACCATCCCGGGAAGGCAAATTTAGTTGCGAATGCGTTGAGTCGCAAGCGGGCAGCTTCGGCTAGTGAATAGGACATGGAGTCCTTAGTGAGTGAGGTTAGCACATTAAGATTGTGTGCTATATCTTAGGAGCCATTGGGCTTGGAAGCGGTGAATCAGGCGGATATTTTAAGCAGGGTTCGGTTGGCTCAGAGGAATGATGAAGATCTAATTAAAGCTTCCGGGATTGCGGGTTCAGAATATCAGGTCTCTGCGAATGGGACTATTCTGGTGCATGGGCGGGTATGTGTACCCATGGATGAGGGTCTGAGGAGAGAGATCTTGAGTGAGGGCCATGCGAGTATGTTTTCGATTCATCCAGGGGCGACCAAGATGTACCGGGACTTGAAGAGGTACTATCATTGGGTCGAGATGAAGAAGGATGTGGCTAACTGGGTCGCGTCTTGCGATGTATGCCAGTTAGTGAAGGCTGAGCATCAGGTTCCGAGTGGTTTATTGCGGAGTTTACCCATTCCAGAGTGGAAATGGGATATGATTACGATGGATTTCGTGGTAGGGTTACCAGTTTCTCTGACCCAGGATGCTATTTGGGTCATTGTGGATCGTTTGACCAAGTCGGCACACTTTTTAGCCATTAAGAAGACCATGGTGTTGCGGTTTTGGCTAAGAAGTATGTCAAGGAGATAGTGAGATTGCATGGAGTACCTGCGAGTATAGTGTCAGACCGAGAGTCCAAGTTCACTTTGGTGTTTTAGAAAGGCCTTTCAGGCCGAGATGGGCACTAAGGTACACATGAGTACAGCGTATCATCCTCAGACGGATGGGCAGTCCGAGAGGACCATACAGACTCTCGAGGATCTGTTGAGGATGTGTGTACTTGACTGGGGAGGTCATTGGGTGGATCACCTAAACTTGGTAGAGTTTGCTTATAATAACAGCTACCAGGCGAGTATTCGGATGGCTCCATATGAGGCGCTATATGGGAGACCATGTCGGACACCGTTGTGCTGGACCCAAGTGGGGGAGAGGAGCATGTTCGGTGCAGATTTTGTTCAGGAAACTACGGAGAAGATCCGGATTTTGAAGCTGAACATGAAAGAAGCGCAGGATCGGCAGAAGAGTTATACCGATAAGAGGAGGAAAGACCTCGAGTTTGAGGTGGGAGATCGTGTGTATCTCAAGATGGCGATGTTGCGAGGTCCTAACAGGTCCATTACAGAGACTAAGTTGAGTCCGAGATATATGGGTCCGTTTAGGATTGTGGAGCGGGTTGGACCGGTTGCATATCGGTTAGAGTTACCCGAGGTTATGCGGGCATTTCACAAGGTCTTCCATGTGTCGATGCTGAAGAAATGCTTGCATAAGGATGATGAGGTTGTGGCTAGGATTCCGTCAGATCTTCAGCCTAATATGACCGTAGAGGCAAGACCAGTAAAGATTCTCGGGAGGAGAATCAAGCAGGATCGTAGGAAGCAAGTTCCGATGATCAGGGTCTTGTGGGATTGTGACGGGGTTCAGGAGGGGACTTGGGAACCAGAGGCGAGGATGAAAGTGAGGTTCAAGAAGTGGTTCGAGAAGCAATCAGAGACTTAAGCTTTCATCGATGGTTCCAGTTTCGAGTTTATTATTGGGGTTTTGGGTTGATCATATTGTTTTTCGTTTTGGTGCTGTAGACGATTTATGCATTATGATTTTTTTTTATAATAAGATGAGTATTTCTTATTGTCTTGAGCATGTCTGTCGTTAGTATTATAAACGATAGAGCATGGGAGTTTAATAAATGAATAGTTCTTATTGTTGATAACTGGTAGTGTCATGAGAGTTAAGGGAACATGATGTTCTGGAAAACAGTTTTATGGAATTTAAATGTTGAGTTATAATCGGGAAGAGATTATGAAAATATCCTGAGTGACTGGATATGCAGTGAGGTAACCGGGATAGTGGTTATGGAAAAAGCGGATATTCCGGGTTTGGAATATGTGTGACACCGGTATTACCTTACGAGATTGTACGCGGATCATGGGAGGTAGTTTCAGCCGTGTGTGCTTTTAGACGTGTGTGGGTCATGATTGCTCAAGGACAGTTGAGTCCTGTACAGCTCTAGAGAGGATGGACAGTTCCTCTGATACCCAGAACTCATAGGGTAGATAGCGCAGGGTGGAGTGATATGTAGTACCAAGAACCCGTAAGGTTATAATGCCCAGAGTGGAGTGGTATGAGTGGGATGCCGAGAACTCGTAAGGTGTATAGCCCAAAGTGGAGTGGTATGTGATTACCGAGAACTCGTAAGGTTATATTACCCAGAGTGGAGTGGCATGTGTGGAATACCGAGAGCTCAAAGGACTGTGTGGCCTGAGAGCGGAGTGGTATGGATACCCAGAGCTCATAAGACTTGGTGTCTTAGAGTGAAGAGGTATGAGTTGAGTTATGAGCAATGAGTGATGGCCAGAGTCTTAAGCCAGTGACTGAATGGAGACCTCGGAGGTCAATAGTGGTTAATCTCTGGACCGGTTAAGTGGCCGGAGTGGTTGGGTGTGACCACGGAGTTGATTATGTGTGTTGGAGTTTATTGCAAATGGACTGAGATAAGAGATTCGAGGACGAATCTATATTAGTGGGGGAGAATTGTCACGTCGTGTTCCGGAAATTGGAACTGTGAAGGGTACTGAGTTGCGGAGCGGAGTCGGTTAACTCCGGTTTTTGGGTTGGAGAACTTAAATAATTAAATTAAGAAGAATTTAATTATTTTGGGTTAATTTTAATCCGGGATTGGATTAATTTAACCATAAAATAAATCGCAAGAGGATTGGACTAAATTGATTAATTAGAGAGTTTTGGGCCGATCTCAGAAGTTGATTTTGATCAATTTAAAAGTTTGGGTCCAATTGAGAATTCGAAAATTATGGGTTAAATTGATCAAATTGGAAGTTGTTTCGGAGGTTGATTTTGATCAATTTGGAAGTTTAAGGCTTATTTGTGAAAAAAAACCTACGTTCCTCCTCTTTAAAAGCGAAGCCGCCATGATCGTGAGAGTGAAGCTCTTACCGAGGTGTGATTGTGGGAGAGGAACCTTGTGGTGTGAGAGAGACATAGGCTTGGGAGCGTGAGGATCAAGGAAGCGGAGTGGTGATTGTTGTTGTGTGCCGTCGTCGAGGTGCCGTGAGGAGGAAGTTGCAGCCGCCATCTGTCTTCACTAAGATAACGAGCTCTTCCTTTTCCTTTTTGTTGCTCGTGTGAGCGTTAGAGCGATGTGGAGGTCGGTGATGGCGGGTTGTACACGTGAGCGGTGGCATGTGTCTCACGCAATGTCGAGATTGCCGGTGACGTCGATCGGTGTTGGGATCATGTTGGCGATGGGATCAATGGTCGGTTGGCGGAGATCGTGAGGCGAAGGTGTGTGAGAATGCTGGGAAATCGATAGGTGGTTGGTTGATGGTGAGATGACCGAACGTGATGTGATCAGTTAGGTGGTAGAGCCACGGCATGGCGAGAACCATGAGAGGGTGAGTCTGTGCAGTTGCAGAACATGTAGGAGGAGGATAACCGTTGGTCGTGTGTTGCAGCGGAGAGGTAACGAAGATGGGTTACTTGTTGCTACATGTGGAAGCGCTGCGTTTTGGTCAAAGGAACCAAGTGCTGAACCGCTTCAAACCAGAATTTATCCAGGCGAATTGTTGACGGGTGTTGTGTTATTTTTGGCGAATGTCAATTATGTGTTGGTTAAGGCGGTGACTTGATCTTTGGTTAAGGCAATCACGTGCTAAACCGGTGTCGTACCAAGTGATTGGGTGATGATGGATTTAAGTCATTGTGGTGTGTTTAATCTACGTAAGGCTTAGGTTATATTATTTTATTATTTTTTTAGGTCACGCATTTGGGTTTAATTAGGGACTATTCATCCCGGAGAGTTCTAGAAAATTGTGAATTTTTGTCACGGAAATTTTCTGTGTGTGGCTAAGGTGAGTGCAAGACCATAGGTTTATCTGAGCAAATAATTTGTTGACGTGTTTTACATGATTATAGGCCGAGTATGATCTCGGGTGGATCTAGATCGAGTGTTTCATGAGATGGTTGATTTATTTCGGTATTTTCGTGTTTAATTACGTTTAATAAATTTATTTGTTTGTGTGTATAACCTGTAGATGGGAGGATTTCCTCACTAAGTATTTGTCGAAATACTTATGCATCTCGTTTATTTGATGCAGGAAAAAAAAAAGAGTGACCGTGGGATCGAGACGAGGAAGAGGGGATGATCTAGACTCGCTGGTTGGATCTAATTATTTTTTGGAATTATTTAGGTTTAGGATTTATTGGTTAATTTTCTGGTGGAATAAATTGGATAATTTATTGTTTAATTTTGGATTAAAATTTAGAATTTTTTGGGACAGTTAATTATTATTCAGGATTAGTTGAATTTTAATTGATCGGTTAGGATAATTATTATTTATGGAAATAGTAATTATTCGGTGCAAAAAAAAAATCGGGTGCAGTCGTTTCAGATATGCTAATCCCATTGCATATATGAGAATCCAAGAATGAGGTATGTCGAGCACAATTTTCTTAAATTTCTTAGTTTTGCCATTGAATTTAGCTCAATTTTCTTACACTTAGCTCAACTTTTCATGAATTAAACTCAATTTACCTCAATTTTCTTACATGCAGCTCAATTTTTAGTATTCTTTAGCTTAATTATTAGCTCAGTTTTTTGTTCATTTTAGCTCTAATTAGCTCAATTTTTTGTTGATTTGATGTACATATAACAACAAAGAATCATGGCCAATTTCGCTTGTTACCACAATAGAAAATTCGTAAAGGTTGGTAGGAAAATCTACTATGATGGTGGTGGTGTTCGGTTTTCGCAATCAAAACCAAGTGAGTTGTTTGTAGAGTTGATGAATTAGCTTCCAGTGAGTTTGTATGCTCAACGAGTATGGTATAAATTTCATTTTGAAGGACAGGAGGAGCGGAAACCAATGTCGAATGGGGAAAAAATTACAAGAAAATGTATTTGGCTGCAATATGGACCTAAGCGATTGAAATCTTTGTAGAACCTGAAAACGTTGAAGAAATAGGAGTTGAGTCTGAAAATGCTAACATAAATGAGGAAGAAAGTGATGAAGAAGTTGATTGTGGACAGTTTAATGAAGAATTAAGAGTTAAAAGAAATGTGGCTGATTTTGTTGATGTCAATTATGATTTTTATGAGTATGCGACAGCAGTGGAATCAAGTGATGAAGAGGACCGTAAAAATGGTTATGTCAGATATGACAAAGGTATTGGTGAATTAAAGATTAGACAAGTGTTCGACAATTTAAAGGCATTCAAAAAGCTGTTGTGGAGTATGTGTTGAATCCAATTAATTACGGTCCAAACTGTTAAAACCATAAGCCGAAAAAAATTAAAGCGTACCAAACCGTATTTCAATCGGTTTCTAAATGGTTTAATTTTTTATAAAAATCCGTTAAATATGTATTATTTGTATTTTTTATAAAAGAGTGCTTTTAATCATTATATCTATAAAATCATGAAATACATTACAAAAATGGAATAAAATGAATTACAGTTAAAACTGTTAAAACAATAAACCGAAGAAAATCAAACCGTACCAAACTGTAAAATAATCGATTTCTAAATGGTTTAATTTTTTATAAAACCATAAACCGTTAAATATGTATTCTTTTATTTCTCAATATGTATTGATCTCAATCGGTTTGGTTTGGTAAGGTTAATGGTTTTAACAATTTTAACCGTAATTATTTGGGTTTGATTTTTGTAAATAATTTTCTGATTGTATAGATATAATGATTAAATGAACTTTTTGCAATTTTTGTTCTATTGAATGGTTTGGTTGGGTATAAGAAAGTTCATGTTTAAAAAAACGTAAGTAACAAAAATTGATGATTTAAATGGTCTTCAACAAAATTAATGTTTTAAATGACCTAAATATGAAAGTTTGTGATTTTCTGATATTTCCCCCCTTCAAAACAAAGTCATTTTGTTACTAACGGAGAGTGGTTAACGACAAATTAACTCTTGTTAGTTGCTCTAATATCAGATTTAACGACATGTCTTGTTTGGCTGGGTCAACGAAAATTTATATTTAAAAATAAAAATCAACAAAAGTTGATGATTTAAATGGCATAAAACAAAATTCATGTTCTAAATGACCTAAATTTGAATTTTCGTGATTTATTGATATTTTTCCTATATATTCTGTACAAAAAGCATGAGTTGGCTTATTAGAGTGTTCTCTGTGACGGTGTTCACCTAAGATTTTGCCACTTCTCCACTTTACATATGAGTTACCTTTCTTTTAAAAACACAGTTACATTATTGGGCTTATCAAAAATTGTAGAAACATAAGGCGCAAAGAATAGGCATGTTTTATTTGCACCTACAAATAATATCCTCGACATCTATAATTTTAGTAGCCAGGACTTCTCAGTAAGCCTAGGAATTTACTAGCTTATCTTGATAGTTTTTTCTCCTTTTTTCACAATTAGCAAAGTTATTACAGACTTAAAGTTTGAGAACGGCCTATTCCCCCATAAACTTTGTTACTTTATCGGATCTATACAAGAAGGAATTTTTAATTGTGCGTTAAATTACATAAAGTTATATAAAATTTGAATTTGATTCACCAACTACCTCAATCCGTTTAAAACCATCAAATCGTCAGATGTTGTAAGACTTCCATTAATTGCTGCTGACTAGGACGACACCTCAGCCGTTAAGCGATATCGTTTTAATCTTTTGTTTTCTGTAAGTTCGAGTTAGCCCACCCTAAAATGATGTCATCTCTTTATTAATTTTGGGTTAATATCAAGCAAAAATCAATTTAGGATTCATTAACAGAAAATTTGAGAGACAGAGTGAGACGAGAGACGAGAGCGATATGCAAATCCCATTGCATGTATGAGAATCCAAGAATGAAGTATGTCGAGCTCAATTTTCTTAAATTTCTTAGTTTTGCATTGAATTTGGCTCAATTTTCTTCCACTTAGCTCAATTTTTCATGAATTAAGCTTAATTTACCTCCATTTTCTTACATACAGCTCAATTTTTAGTATTGTTTATCTTAATTATTAGCTGAGTTTTTGGTTTAGTTTAGCTCAAATTAGCTCAATTTTTTTTTGATTTGATGCACATATAACTACAAAAAATGTGTGGCCAACTTCGCTTGTTACCACAATAGAAAATTCGTAAAGGTTGGTAGGAAAATCTACTATGATAGTGGAGGTGTTCGGTTCTTGCAATCAAAACCAAGTGAGTTGTTTGCAGAGTTGATGAATTAGCTTCCAGTGAGTTTGTATGGTCAACGAGTATGGTATTAATTTCATTTTGAAGGACAAGTTGAGCGGAAACCAATGTCGAATGGGGATAAAAATTTCAAGAAAATGTGTTTGGCTGCAATATGGACCAAAGCGATTGACATCTTTGTAGAACCTGAAAACGCTGAAGAAGTAGGAGTTGAGTGTGAAAATACTAACATAAATGAGGAAGAAAGCGATGAAGAAGTTGAATGTGGACAGTTTAATGAAGAATTAAGAGTTGAAAGAAATGTGGCTGATTTTTTTGATGTCAATGATGAGTTTTATGAGTATGCGACAGCAGTGGAATCAAGTGACGAAGAGGACCGTAAAAATGGTTATGTCAGATAGGCCAAAGGTAGTGGTGGATTAAAGATTAGACAAGTCTTCGACAATTTAAAGGCATTCAAAAAAGCTGTTGTGGAGTATGTGTTGAATCCAATTAATTACGGTTAAAACTGTTAAAACCGTAAGCCGAAGAAAATTGAAGCGTACCAAACCATATTTCAATCGGTTTCTAAATAGTTTAATATTTTATAAAAAAAACCGTTAAATATATATTATTTGTATTTTTTATAAAAGAGTGCTTTTAATCATTTTATCTATAAAATCATGAAATACTTTACAAAAATGGAATAAAATGAATTACAGTTAAAACCATAAAACGAAGAAAATCAAACCGTACCAAACCGTAAATTAATCAATTTCTAAATGGTTTAAGCTCAATTTTGATGAATTAAGCTTAATTTACCTCAATTTTCTTACATGCAACTCAATTTTTAGTATCCTTTAGCTTTATTATTTGCTCAGATTTTTGTTCAGTTTAGCTCAAATTATCTCAAATTTTTGTTGATTTAATGTACAGATAACAACAAAGAATCTGTGGCTAATTTTGCTTGTTACCACAGTAGAAAATTCGTAAAGGTTGGTAGGAAAATCTACTATGATGGTGGTGGTGTTCGGTTCTTGCAATCAAAACCAAGTGAGTTGTTTGCAGAGTTGATGAATTAGCTTCCAGTGAGTTTGTATGGTCAACAGGTATGGTATAAATTTCATTTTGAAGGACAAGAGGAGCGGAAACCAATGTCGAATGGGGATATAAATTTCAAGAAAATGTGTTTGGCCGCAATATGGACCAAAGCGATTGACATCTTTGTAGAACCTGTAAATGGTGAAGAAGTAAGAGTTGAGTCTGAAAATGCTAACATAAATGAGGAAGAAGGCGATGAAGAAGTTGAATGTGGACAGTTTAATGGAGAAATAAGTTTGGAAAGAAATGTGGCTGCCTTTTGAAGTGCTAAATAGATGGTCAGTTATTGGCTGGAGTTGAAAGAGATTCAATCAAGTAAATGTATCCCATTGTGTAGGCTATTGTGAACAAAGAGAATGAAGGCAAATGGAAGTGGTTCATTGAGAAGCTACAACTTCATTTGAACCTCTGAGATGGTTGTTGTTTTATAGTCATTTCATATAGACAGAAGGTAATTCTTTGATTCTTAAATTCTTAAATGATTTGTAAATGAGTTTTAATGATGAGTATGTAATGTCATTTCAAGGCTTACTGAATGTTGTTTCTCAAATATTTACACATTGTGAGCATCGAATGTGTGCAAGACACATATATGCTAACCTAAAGAAAGCTCATCCACATAAAACTGACATAAAGGGTTTATTCAGGAAGGTTTTCAAGAGCTATAACAACGCACAATATGAGAAAAATTTTGAGAAGTTGAAGATGTATGACATGAGTGTCTATGACTCAGTGATGCAGAAGAATCCCAAAAACTGTAGTCTTGCCTTTTTCAAGCCAATAACATTTTCTAATGATGTAAGTAACAACATCACTGAGTCATTTAATAATGCCATTAATCCTACAAGAGAGATATCTTTAGTGGAAATGTTAAAAATTATCCGCATAAAAGCAATATTGCGTATAGATCTTAGAAGGATGAAGACAAAGAATCACAATTCAAATATAGTCTAAAGGCGATGGAGAAGCTGGAATTGGAGCAGATTAAGATCATAAACTGTAAAGCATGGCATGCTGCTCTAGGTGAGTATGAAGTTAAAGAGAAGAGTTCATTATTCAAGGTTTATATGGTCATGCATTCTTGCACATGTCGGAGGTGAGACATTTTAGACATTCCTTTCTGTCATTAAAGGTGATTTCAGAAAATAAATTGGATCAAGATAACTATATATCATCTTGGTTTCTAACTTTTAGGTGGAGGAATGAGTACGATGCACATATAGATGTGGTTAAAGGCTTGAACTTTTGGAGGAAGTTTGGTGAGAATGATGTTTTGCCACCACTAAGGCCGAACAAACACAGGGTAGAAAGCAAATCCCCAAATGAATCAAGGAGAGGAATGAGTCACCATAAAAGAAAAAGAGCAAGGGCAAGGAGACTAAGGTTTCTAGAGAAAAAAAAAATCTTACATTGTGGAAGATGTGATGGAGAAAGGAATAACACAAGAAGGTGTAAAAACACTGGAGTTGCGGTTTATAGACTTCCAAAGAAGGGTAAATGGAATATAATCGACGAAGGATGCATCACATCAAGTCAACCAACTCAAAGCAAAGTGATTGACTAATGGTATTTGTGAACTTTTACATGTCTTTAGAACCTATGGTGTTTGTGTTTTGGAAGCTTTTTGTAAGAATAACTTATAGTTTGGTTTTGGATGTGTGTAAGAATAACCTTTAACGTTTTAAAATGATAATTTTGGATAATGTTTAAAATTATACAATCGGATCACAAGAACACATACAAGAACCCTACAAGAATCATCAACACTACACAAACCATCAACCCTACAACACAAACATGTAAACAATAACCATCAGTACAACACACACAACAATATTTTTCAAACAATGCAATTGCATCTTACAACTTTGAATCACCTTCTCAAAACCATGTTGCTTTTTCTCGAACCCGCAGACCACTGCTTCACATGTACAAGTCTCCATTGCAAGAGTTTCCATGTCTGATTCGCAAGCTTGTAAACCTTTCTGTAAATTCAATGAAGCTCCTTCAAGATCATCAATTCTCGGAATCATATCTTCAATCTCTTCAACCATTGATTTATTTTTCCATTTGAACAAGTGAATGTGACTACTCTACAACATACAAAAACAACAATTCAAAAATTTCCAAGTTTTTAGCTTACATACACAACAATAAAATCATTACCTCCTCCGCATATCAACATGCATAAAAGAGTCTCCTTGGATTTTTTACAGTCTTTGATGTCCGCAAGACTACATTCTCTCCACATCTACATCTTCTTGGAATCCCTCTTCCTCTTTCACTCATTTTGGCTACTCTGTCTTTTGTTTCTCGTCTCGCGTCTCACTCGAATTTTTCATTAATGAACCCTAAATCGATTTTGGGTTGATATGAACCCTAAATCGAATGTTTTCCCCAAATCAAGAGACGACGTCGTTTTATGGTGAGGTAACTGGGATTTAGTGAAAACAAAAGACCAAAACGACATCATTTAATGGCTGAGGTGTCGTCTTACTCATCGGCCATTAACGGAAATCTAAGGGCGTCTGGCGATTTGATGGTTTTAAACGGATTGAGGTAGTTGGTGTATGAAATTCAAATTTTATATAAGTTTATGTAGTTTTACACACGGTTGAAAGTTCTGTGTATAAATCCGATAAAGTAACAAAATTCATGGGAGAATATGCCGTTCTCCCGACTTAAAAATCCAATCTTAACCCTAATATAGACCAGATTAACAGTGAAAAGGGCACATAAAAATAGTTACTTATCTATTTTTTAAAATTAGTTAATGTATGATATTTAGATTAATCAATCATCTGATAATTTGTAAACATTAAGTAATCATTGTTTTCAATTTACTAAGGACAAAAATATCATTTTTAAACATAAAAGATAGTTGTGGTATTGACATGTTCGTTTACTTCTCTGTCCGAGAAACAAATCGGAAGGAAGACAATAGTTAATTGCTACTTTGTTTCATTCTTATGCCTAAGAAAAGACACTTTTTGGCTTCAACTGTTCCCATGTCTTTTTGTTTCATCTTTTTAATGCGTATCTTTAGGGCTCCTAAAACCATTTAAGTTCTCGAGCTTCTCCAAATATGAGAATTTCTTTGGCGTCAATTTTTGGAGACTTTGGAGGTTTTTCTGACTGCGTTTTTGTACTACTGTTACTCCAACCAATAAAATCAAGCAATGTCTTTGATGAGTATTGTGGATCAAGCTTCTCTGATTCCTCTCCTGAGTAGTTCGAAGATCTCGCCGACTCTGAGTCTGTTTCTAATGCTATTTTCCACCATCTGATATTTCTTCGGCCATACACTGCTTTCTGGCTAAAGAATCCGCGTAAAGTACATCTTCGATTCTAGACATTTCCGTGTACCCTAAGCTCTCTAATATCCTTGAGTAACTCTCCAAAACCGTATGTCCCACATCCTATAGGTAGAACAGATTAAGTGACAAAAGAACCAAAGTATGGTTATTTAGTGCCATTACTGTTATTTTAAATTTACTAAAATTTGAAAACAATATGTCATACGAAAACATAAATGTTATATCAAAATTTATACATATAATAAAAATATTGATTCATGACCACCAATATTTGAAGAATCTTTACTAGATGATGATATCGAAATTTATTTTAAACAAAAAAAACATTTGAGGATTACCTTGTTATACTGAATTTTTGAGATGTCGAGTGAAGATTGGGGAAGACCAGGGAACTTTTGTTTGAGCAAAAGCATGATCGTCTCAGCTCTCTCTTCAAACAATTCTCGTTTCTCCAAGCTCACAGCTGATCCCCAAGAAGATTTGTTGTCTTTTAGATGAAGTTTCCTTTTCCATATCACAATTGAGGCCTCGATCCTGTTCTTCACATCCAATACTTTGTGCTCTGTAGATAAGTCAAGTGTTGACAAGAACTGCTCTGGATCAAACCACTCCTCTGTTATGCTCTTATATAACGAATCCCCAAGGCTAGCTCTTCCATTCTGCAATAAACTAAGTCTTCTTACTCACCATAAACTTAAAACACTATGATTGCGTGATAATTTCAAAATGGTCATGTCTGTATTTACATTTACGTGTGGATAAAAATCATTTCAACGAAACTTCATAAAATATGTACAAATAATTTGGATTTTAACAGAAAAGCATTAATAAAATGTTAAAGCAAACGTCAAACTTAAATAAATTTCATTTAGGAAACCTAAAGGCAAAGTGTATTCGGCTAAAAGAATACTCATTTCAGCTGTTATATTTTCTCAAGTTCTGTTTATATGCCCGAATCAGAACAAAAGAGAAGGATCACCTTCGGAAGAGACTCGATATAGCTATCAGGAATAGCCATTTCTGACAGAACTTGCGCATTAATAGCCATTGCGGCTTTTTGGACCTGTGAGACTGAATCCTTTTGGAAATGAAGCATTCTTCGGGCTGATTCGGACAAGCCATTAGGAGGCACTATCACCGGAGGAAGCCACCACTTATCCTTTGTCCCATCATTCCGTGCTTGCTTCCCTTCTTCTGAATCTCTCGATACATACCAAAACTCATTGTCTCCTCTAAAGTTATCCAGTGTATCCTAATATGTTTCAATATCTTTTCATCAAAGTTGTTGCATAAACCAAAGATGATATGAATATATAAAGACACACTTACAATGAGCATGGCATCAAGTTTGCGGAGGGCAGGGATGTTCATGAGAAGATCCCATATTTGTTTTGTCACCATAATCTACAAAAAGTTATTGAATCAGAATATACTATTTTCTAGTGATGACGATATTATAAGTCTCGGGTAATGGAACCTCGGTGCAGACTCCATCCTTAGACATCTGTTGAGATAGAACAAACTCGACGATGTGATCAGTCACAGACAATAACCAATCGATCTCTTTCTTCCATCTCGCTCGCCTATCCGGTGCCATTGGCTGCAACTTTGTCTGTTCCCCAAATATAGACGCTGCACATCAAATTAAGCCAAACCCTAGATTGATCATTTATGTTACTTGTGGAATAAGATAACCGAAAAAACCATGAAAAACGATTTTACCGGCTGGATTTGTGATAGCGTTTGATAGTGCCAATGCAGAAGATACACCTTTACCACCGCCTGACATATCTTCTACTAGAAGTAATTTTGTGAATCTATCCTTCATCATCTCCGTGTCTACAATATGTAAGCCCATGAAATTGTAATTTTTTTTTCTTAATATACATCTCTAGGGTTCTTAAAAGGACAGAAAAAATGAACATTTTCTTTAATCACCGGATTGTTGTTGCCTGTCCTGTCTACGGGAAATCAGACGAGAAGTCATTGGGCGGCTACACTCCACCGGACTTCCACCGAGGCTGTCTTGAGTTTGACATTCCGACGTGGTTGGTTCCACGAGATGAGGTTGTTGTTGTTGTTCTTTTCCCGGTGAAGAGCTCGAAATGCTTATTCCTCGTTCCAACGATGGAACCATCGTACTCGTTTTCTTGTCCACAATTAAAAAATTCTCTCTTAATTTTCCGAAGAACGCGAGAGAATTTAGTTGATGGGAGAATCAATGTGAATTGTTCGACGGATTACTATAACAATTGAATGCAACTATACATTTTCTAAATCTGTGAAAGGCTTATGACATATCAAGGAGACGTGGTACGCACGAAAATGAGGAAGAATCAGAAAGTGTCACGGATTTAAGGATTTGAAATTTGTTCTATACCGAAATAGTAAATCAATTTATAGGCAGAAAGCTTATTTAAGTGTTTTTTATTTATCTATCTCTTTGGTGTTCAAAAGTAAATCAGTGGTTTGTGCTAACTATGAAATCCCATAAAGCCCGGAAGAGACGATAAAACTTGGAAACTATTTTAACAATAAACATATATGTCATTCATCAAATAAAACTATCATAGATTTTTACAGTTCTCCACCAAAGTTTTCGTTAGTAAAAAATTTTCTCAAAATTTTTCTGAGCAATTCGTTGGGTGAAACGCTGTTGGTATGATCTTGATTAAACAGGATGTGACTAAGTGTTATGGATTTGGGTTGAAATTGGATGAGTTTTCCAAGCTAAACTAAAAAAAAAACAGTTCGAAGCCAATATATTTTGTTTAGGATTTTATTTTTATCAACTATGTAAATGAATAAATAGTTACTACAAACCACAAGATATATTTATATAAGTCTCTAAGCCGATATAATTAAGAATAAGAAATATGGAAAACTTCAGTCGATGATAATATGCTCCTACTTCGGGGAGGGCAACTTGCTGCTCATTCTTCGAACAGAGCTCATTTAGTGGTTGACCAAGGATTAATACACTAAACTAGATTCGATTCCAGCAAATTATAATTTATTGTAAATTAATGGTGATAATTTTTAGGGCTTACGATCTATTTTCTAACTAAAATTATCATATAACATTAGATACGGTCTAAATTAAGATCTCGTTTTTCATGTCCTCTAAATAATAATTTCGGATCTATATCACTTTGAATAGAAAGTTACATAGTTATATTTTCCCAACTTAAAAATTCAAAACCTGAAAAACCCACTAACTCGGGTCTCAGTTGGTTTATAAAAGAAACTATGAAGGTAAACAAGAAAAAAAAAATCCAGACTTATCGAAGACCAAAAAAATTACCGCAAAACCGATGTAATTTTCGACGGATTCTTATTTTGTTAGAAATTTTAATGATTATACAACAAATTTGTGATTACTATAAATCGTCGGAAATGTACCGATAAATTTCTGATGGAAACACACATAAATCCGTCAAAAATTAACGGTTATATTATCTGACGGATTTTCGACGGGTATGCGTTAGAAATCAGTCGGTAAATACGAATGTTAATATAGCTGTTGTTATATTTTCGGTCATAGATATTTTCGGTCATGGATGTTCGAACCAATGGATCCGGAGTTGAACTTACTGAAAGATGAGTATGCACGAGGTATATGTGAGTTCATGAGATTGAACAGAAATCAACGGAAACTAAAAAAGTGGTAAGATAAATGTCCATGTTGTATTTGTCGGAATTCTCATAATGTTAAGGTTGAGTTAGTTTAGCATCACTTGTACAACAATGGGTTTATGTCGGGTTAACATGGAGAAACAAATTATGATTATAGTAGTACTAGTGAACCATATGTTGCGGATAGCTTAGGAGATAGAACGAAAGTAGATGTAGGTATAAGTAAGGTTGAGATGATGAATGGAGAAAATATGCAGTCGGCCGGTTATAATGGAGATAGGGTTGAAGAACCAAATACAGAAGCACAAAGGTTTTCTGATATGTTAGATTCAGCAAAGCAGCCACTATATAATGGTTGTAGAAAAGATTATTCACCGTTATCATCTTCTAGTAGAATAATGACCATTAAGACATACTACAATTTGGCGGAGAAATGTGTTGATGCGATAACAGAATTTGTGAAAGATTTTTTGGTTGAAGATATTCTTTCACCAGCATCATACTACGAGATACAAAAACTTGTAGCTTGTCATGGTTTTCCGTATCAGATGATGTATGTTTGCATCGACAATTGTATGATATATTTGAGAGAATACAAAAATCACAAAAGATGTTAATTATGTCTTAAACTGCGGTTTCAGGAAACGAGTGGCATATTTTAAGTTCCATTTAAAAGGATGTGGTATTTACCATTAACGGAGAGGTTGAAGAGGCTATATCAATTTCAGCGCACAGTAGAGGCATTGAGATGGCACACAGAGCATCGTCAAGATGGAGAAATTACGCATCTTTCAGACGCAAAAACGTGAAAACATATCCAATCATTGTATGCATATTTTGCGTATGAGCGATGAAATGTATACCTCGGTTATGTACAGATGGTTTCAACCTATTTGGAAAGTATGGAAGACAATATTCGTTGTGGCCGGTAATTGTAACACCTTACAATCTGTCTCCATCTTTGTGCATGCATAGAGAGTTTTTGTTCCTCTTTGTTCTATTTCCCGGCCCAAAGCATCCAAGGAGGTCACTCGATATATTCCTCCATCCATTGATCTATGAGTTACAAATGCTATGAAATCATGGTGTTGAAGCATTTGATGTTTCATGGTAACAGAATTTTAAGATGCGTGTGGTTCTTATGTGGACCATAACCGATTTCCCAGCATATTATGGATAACTCATAGAAGATTACCGTGTCCTTATTATCAAGACAACACTGATGAATTTCAATTACAACAAAAAAAAAAGATGTGTTGGTTTGATTGCCATAGAATCTACCAAGTGATCATTTTTATCGTTGGTCTAGAACATTGTTTTTACTAAGAATAATAAAATGTTTGACTGTGCACCACGTGAGATAGATGGAAGATGTATATTGGAGCGATTAAAAGATTTTAGTGCTGAGGGAACTCTTTTATGTTCTCTAGATTTTTTTGAAATTTTGCCAAATGGTATATGTCATATGCTTGCCTACCTGTTAGACTTAGCTAAAAAACAAGCATTTTTTAATTTGCGCAATTGTGTGGATTTCATAGAAGAAAATTTTATTGGAATTAAGAGTCATGATTGTGATGTTGTGATGCAGCAATTTCTTCCATTTGTATTTGTCCATCTTCTTCAAAAAGACGTCTACCAAGTAATTGCAGGTATATATTGTTACTTCCATAATGTTAACCATTTCTGATGCATATATCAATATTAATATGTTGATTGTTTATTTGTAAGAGTTGGTGCTTTCTTTCGAGATTTATGCACGAGATCACTTACAGTTGAGGATATCCACAATTTAGAGGAAAATATACCAGTTATCCTTTGTAATCTCCAGAAGATATTTATGTTGTCTTTCTTTGATGTTATGGAATATCTTCCAATCCACCTCCCACGAGAAGCAACACTTGGAGGTCCTGTTCAATACCATTGAATGTATCATTTTGATCGTTACATGTTCCACTTCAAGAAAAAGGTTACAAATTTAAGCAAAGTTGAGGGATCTATTGTCGTACAGAGCCTCAACGAAGAAGCCTCAACGAAGAAATCTCAACGAAAAAGCCTCACAAAGTTGAGGGATCTAATATTACTTTCCATCGAAATTTTGTACTAAGAATAGACGTCCGGCGCGCCATGATGATAAAGGTGAGAGAAAAATTTATCCCGTGTTTGTCCATGAGTTGTTTGTTCAAGTTGGTTGAGTAAGTGAAAAAATAAAGAAACTTAAACTATCAGAGCAAGAGTTTGCACACTTGCATATGTATATCCTCCTAAATTGTGAGGGTAATATGGAGTATGAAAGGTAATGAAGTTTTTTTATGTCAGTTACCAATTATTTGAAATTAATTAA
This sequence comes from Cardamine chenopodiifolia, assembly GCA_963922655.1. NCBI lineage: Eukaryota > Viridiplantae > Streptophyta > Magnoliopsida > Brassicales > Brassicaceae > Cardamine > Cardamine chenopodiifolia. The sequence goes on along the minus strand of OZ000481.1, from coordinate 12,515,963 downwards.
TATCTTATTGTTATTTTTTGGTTATCTTACAGGGTTTACGTGACACTAGTACGCAACTGTTATCCAGATAAGACAGAACCCGACCTTGACTTTAAAAAAAAAAAAGAATTTGCGTCTTGGTTGCGATTTTAAGAAAGTGTTTAAATACTATTACTAATTTGAAATAAACATATTTATTGTATTTTAATTATTTATTACTTATTTTTGTAGATTACTGAAGGTATACAAAGTGGTCAAACATTTCTGACATAGTTAGTGGAGTCTGTTAACGATTAAAACAACATTACAACTTCATACCCTAGGTATTGCACTAGGGGATATGTGTTTAAGATTCATGAGAAGGGAAGAACGAGACCAACTTCTGAATAAAATATTGGAAGTCCGCTACCCAGGAATGTTGGACTTGAGGTGCATTGAGTTTCAGTGAGATTGGTATGATCCATTCATTGTTTGTGGTGTTCAAATTGACCAATTCGGCATGACATCGGTACATTCAAGACAAAGACTATTTAAATACGATCCATTTATTCTTGTGTCACAAGCAGACCCTTGGATTACAGTGACTACAACTAACCCAAGAAGAAGAGTATATGGAGTTCCAGAACACGATGCTCTCAGCCAACAAGAAGTGTTCAAATCGATCATGTTAAGCATTTGTTTGACATTGAACTTGTTTTTGATTTCACACAAACCGGTGAGTATAGTGTTCATTAAGACTCAGAGGAATCACGTGGAGAATTCGATGACGATTCAGACTTAATTCCTTCTGAAAGATTACCTGAAGATTTAGAGTAGTTAGTGAATTTTTGTAATAATTTCTTGAATAGTAATTATGTAATTCCAGTTTGTAAAATAAATATATATTTCTATATACACAAAAATTTATAAATTCAATTTAATTTTAAAATAAACCCCAAAGCTGTTAGAAATCTGTCGGAAATTTGTGACGGATTTTTGACGAGTTTGGAGTTTTGTGTCTTTTCAAATAAATATAACACAATGTTATTTGAAACACGATTGTAACACTTATTATAAAACAAGTGTAATAAATAAACATTTAACAAGTTATATTAGATGTATAAAAAATTTAGCATGATTAAGATTACATGTTAGATAATGATACATATACTTAAGGGAATATGTATACTTATAACAACTTAAATATATTTTTGTATATTTTTATACTAACAAGGTATTTGTTAGTATTTTATCATTGAAATGATTAATATAACATACTACAAACATATTCCAAGTGAAACGGATCGTAAAAAATCTTGATTCCCTAAAACCGTCGGAAGTCCGTCATAAATTTCTGATGGATTTCTGCCGGCTTTGGGTATACACGTGTTTGGTTTTAAGGTTTAACTGACCAATGACTAGACATGCAAGTTTCGCTAATCTGTCGGATATTTCCAATAATTTTCTGACGGATTTGCAAAATTTGACTGGCCAATAACCATACATGCAATTTTTGCAGTCTGTCGAAAATCCATCAGAATTTTCTCGGTTTGTCAAAAATCCATCAGAATTTCTGACAAATTTCCCATGGATTCGCGAAATTTTTTAGAATCTATCCATGACTACAAAGATGGAGTCCTTTTGGTTGATCTTAGGCAGATCTAAAACAAAATCTGTAGAAATATCTACCTATGATAGGGTAAAAATAAGCAAAGATATATATAAATCATAAGGATGCGACTTGGATTTTGCTTTCAAGCAAGTGATGCACTTTGTACAGAACCTTTCCACGTCATTTCTCAAATGGGGCCAATAAAAAGGTCTAAGGACACTTAAAGTTTTGTCTCTTCAGAAATGTCCTCTAAGTCCTCCTCAATGTACTTCTTATATTATAAATTCTCTCATGGACCCTTGAGGGATGCAAAGTCTTTTATCCTTAAAAGAGAAATCCTTCATGTTGATAGAATGAATCATAAGCGGCCTTGTTAGTCTCCTTGAAGACTTCTTAAAAATTTGGATATTCTTCATATAAATCCTTTACATGCTTGAATCCCATGACTTTAGCCTCCATGATGCTGATTAAGGGGTGTCTCCAAGAGAGAGCATCGGCCACAATATTTCTTTGCCTTTTATACTTGATCATGTACAAGAAAATTTCAATGAATTCAAGCCACCTTGCATGTGTTTTTTAAAGTGTAGCTTGCCCTCTTAGATGCTTGAGTGTCTCGTGGTCTGTATGAATAACAATCTCTTTGGATAACAAATTATGTTACCAAGTTTCAAGATATCTTACCAGCAAATAAAGCTCCTTATCATAAGTAGGATAATTAAGTGAAACTCCATTTAGTTTCTCACTGAAACAGGCTATGGATTTTCCTCCTTGAGTTAGAACAGCTTCTATACCTGTTCCTGAAGCATCACACTCAATTTCAACGGTTAACTCAAAATTAGGAAGAACTCAAATCGGTGCATGAGTCAAGCGGTCTTTGAGCTTATTAAATGCGTTTTTTTTAGCTTGCCCCCAATGGAAAGCAACATGCTCGTGATCATCAAGGTCAATGGGGCAGCTATAGTACTAAAATATTTCATAAATCTTCGATATAAACTGGCCAGACCAAGAAAATTCTAATATGCCTAATGGTTGTTAGTTTCGGCCAATCTTGTATCGCTTTGATCTTTTCCTCATCAACCTTCAAATCTTGTGAGCATAAAACAAATCCTAAAAACACACATTGATCAGTGCAAATGGTAATATCTTAAGATTAGCATAGAGGTTTTCAACCTTAAGCGTTTCAGTCACCAGTTCAAGATGCTTTACGTGATCTGCAAGGTTCGTACTATAGATCAAGATAACATCAAAATATACGACCACAGACTTACAGATGTACTCCCTTACAACATACTCCATGAGCCTCATGAATGGGATTGAGGTGTTGGTGAGGCCAAATGGCATGACTAACCATTCATACAGTCCTTGTTTATGCTTAAATGTCGTCTTCCATTCATCATCTTCTTTCATTTTTACTTGTTGGTATCCACTTCTCAAGTCAATTTTGGAGAAGATTGTAGACTCATTAAGCTCATCCAACATGTCGTTGAGTCTAGAAATGGGGTACCTATACTTAACGGTAATGTTGTTAATTGCTCGGTAATCGACGCACATTCTCCATGTTCCATCTTTTTTGGGTACTAGAAGTACATGCAAGTCACAAGAACTTATGCTTTCTTGGATGTAACCATTTGAATAAGATCTTAGACTTGCTTCTCCAATTTTTTTGCTTATTCAGAATTGACTCGATATGCTGGTCTATTAGGCAAAGGTGCTCCCGGAACAAGGTCAATTTGATGTTCAATTTCTCTTATAGGTGGCAACCCTGGTGGTACCTCCTCGGGAAATACCACTTTAAACTTTTCTAATACCTTCAGAATTTCCGGTGGTAGCTCTTTCTTTTTTGGTCATGAAAACAAAACTTCCTTAAAGATCATTAGTTGCACCATATCTTGTTAACCACGTGATTTCAAAATAGTAGAAGGTGTAATATAAATGTTAGTTTTTATCAGCTTGGTTGTTGGCTCATTTTGACTTGGATTTTTGCATTTCATGCACTTTTTGGGGCATGAGAGGAGCTAGCATATGCTTCTTGTTATTGTGCGAGAAGGTGTAGTAGGTATTTCTCCCATTGTGTAGAGTTTTCTTATCAAATTTCCATGGTCGTTCTATAAGAAAGTGATATGTTTGATTGGAACCACATCACACACAATTTGATCTGGATAGTTTCCTATGGTCAAGGGTACGATAACTTGTTCGGAGATTATTAGCTCAATGTCATCATTAAACCGCTTGAGTCGATATGGCATGGGGTGCTTTTTATTTTGAGATCTAGCTAGTCTACTAAATACTTGCTGGCCACGTTATTCCAAGAACCATCATCATTAATTAAGCTACATACCTTAGAATTTATGGAACATCAGGAATGGAAATTATTTTCTCTTTGAATCATCTCAGGATCAAAAAGTGATGTAAGAGCCCTTCTAATAACTATAAGTTCTCCCAATTGTAGATAATCCATAACATCCTCTTCAGATTCTATTTTTTCATCTTCTTCCTTGTCATGTGATTCATACTCCCCATTAGACTTGAATATCATTACCAATTGATTTGGGCTGTCCCTTGTGTAATCTCATTTTCCTTGACATTTTTAAAAAGTAATGTCGCGAGCTTGTTGGTTAGTAAGCTTACATTTCCCAGTTCTGGTTCCTTTTGATGTTTCCACTTGAATTTTCTTGAACCTTTGATCTACTTCAATAGATTTTCCTTTTTCTATAGCTTTTTGAGGTTGTGGTGGCCATGGTGCTTTTGTACGATTGATTGAGGCAGTCTTTCTTTTTATGTGATATTCAACCTCTTGAGTGATTCAAACTCTTCACAGTATACCTCCACATATTTGCTTTCTTGAGTAATTTTTCAGAATTTCTGTTGTAGCTCTCTTTGGTAGTAGGCTGAGATATTTATTTTCGTAATTGAATTTTCATTTCCTCCCAAGTTGTTATACCCACATGCCTATGCCTTCTTCTCTCGGATACATCTCTTTCCCACCTTTCTTTGATTTGAGTAGTTGTAGTATTCAAAGATATACTCCATACGTATTTCCCAATCAATATACGCATTTGGATTGACTTTTCTGGAAAAGGTTGGAGCATTGATTTTAAGATCTTGTCCTCCTTCTCTAATATTGCCGCCTCTTTCTCTGTAGTATTGTCTCCTAGGTCTCTGGTTTTGATTGAGTTCTGGTTGATCATATTCAGAGTTAAACATATCATCTTCCTCTTGATTTACACTTGGGTTGTTTACACCACGAATTGTTTCTCTTGGTGTAGGTTGTGGTTGTTCAATTCGAATTATGCGTTCTCCAAGAGTCTGAGCTTAGCCTCAATGATAGTGAGTAGCTGAGCCATATCCACGTTTCCTTTTTTTCTCAAGATGCTTATGATTTCTGTTTCTCACAAACAAACAGATCAAGTGTGCAGGAACTGAAAGATTTTACAATTAAAATATATGTAACCAAATTCTTTTTTTTTAGGTTTTTCTTTTTAGAAGATGAACAGACAATAACAAAAAAAATAAACATATTGAAACAAAGAAAACAAATGGATCAAACAAGAGAGAAGATGAGTGAAAAAAAGAAATGGAAATGGAATAGATAAACCTGAAAATTGAATTTTTTCGCTTCTAATACCAAATGAAGCAGGCACAGAAACTTGACAATAGAGTATGGAGTCTAAGAAGCTGGACATAGGTCACTCTCTTCTTAAAATAGTGGATGAAATGATAGCAATGATGGAGGATGAGATTAAGCAGCAGGACGTGGGTAACTCTATACTTAATCAATGGATGGTATATGGATTCGAAGTGGAAAATATGTAGAATCAACAACTGGACGTGGGTCACTCTTTGTTGATTCGATAGAGACAAAAATAATAAATTGAGATGGATTGAATGATGTCACATAGAGGATGAAGAACTCGTGATAAGTCAAGACTAAAGTTTCAAGGATTCACACACAAGAAGACGAGATTATTCACACACTCATTTTATTTCATTAGAAAAACTTGTGTTACAACACTGAATGGAAAACTTTATAAATAGCTCTATCACGGTGACCTTCTAGGGTCGAAATAACCATACAATAAAGTACTAGAATAGCAAATACTTAGACTTAAATAAGAACGAACATGAAATAACTTAAAACAAAAGGAAAAAACCTGCAAAAATAGCAAACATGAACTTATTAATTATTTGAATTCAAATAATCACCTTGGAAATAATAATCATGCACGACCATGGAGCCTTTGCACGATCCAGCCCTTCATTAAATGCATTGGAGATGATGAATATTTATGATCCCTTAGTTCCTTGGAAAATGGCAAGAAATAAGCATATTTTTTCTTGAATTGCACACAAGCGTCTTCGCGTTTTCCCTTGATGATCTCAGTTTCTTGATAAGATCCTAATACTTCATGGTTGATGTCTTGAAAAATCTCCAAATCTTGAACCTTTGACGACATAAATTCGTTCGATGGTTTGATTGGTGTCTTTAGGGCAATCTCCTTGAGAAAAGCTTTCCTTCGAGTTCCTCTTGCTCTATGATGATGATTAAAGTCTCAATGGATTTTTTGAACTCTTCTCTTAGTTTCTTTTTCCTTGCTCTTTTCCTTGGCACATACATGCATTAGAGTTGGTATGTGGATTTCTTCGTTGATCTCGGATAAGCTTAGGTTGATGTCCTCATCAAAAAGGATTAGTTAGAAACTTGGTGATCAAGCGGGCTAAAGGAATGCTTTTAAAGACTATTTGAAATCTTTAATGGTAGGATTCCCAATCCCCCTCTAATGCGACATTAGAGGTTGAATTCAATGCAGAAAGCCCACACTTATAGATTGAAGCACTATTTTATATCATCCCAAAGTAAGTGCTTAGACCTACAAGACAAGGTTAGGTTGAAGTTATCTTCTTAATAGATATTTTGAAAATTTTTATTTTGCAGAAAATTAAAATATCTACTTATATGAGTGTGAAGTGTAGCCCCTTCAAGAAACTTGATTTGCAATATATAATAGTGTCAAGAATAAACACTTAGAATAGTGAGTGAATTCATGTGTGTATTATCTTCATGTGTCCATATGAGTTGAAACAATTCAATCCATTGGACATCCTAATTCTCTGGCATTTGAAATTTGTAATATCATTAAGATGTTAATTCAACCATTATGATATTTTCATCTAAGCATGAGTATGTGAATCAAAAATTACAATTAAATGGGAGAAGAATGTTGGATATTTAAGTTAATCAATGGTTATTCAATAACCATCACAACTATTGAAGTGCCGGTTATTATATTAAATGTCTACATCAAAATGAGGGATGAAAAACAGAGAGAACATGGAGATTCACAAGACCAGAGATTGAGATAATATTTGGTGACAAATATATAACAAAACACAAATATAACACCTTGATTCCAGTTTTGAATAACGGTGTCAAGTTCTTTTAAAAGCCTAGTAGGCCCGATGTCTAAATTAATATATATATATATATATAATGAAAATATTATGGCTTTACCTTCTTATTGTTGGGCCATCTAATCAGAGAAAAAGAGCTTGTGAGAAGAAGAAAGAAAAAGAAGCGGCAAAGATAAACATCTCGGATACATATCCGACTAATTATGGGAGAACTGACAAACAGAGTAGCAAAAAAAAAATTTTTACGAAACTTTCTAGATATTTTCAAGACATCAAGAGATAGCTACAACCACAAGAGGATCCTAAATCAGAGCTAAGGTGGGAGAGTTATGGTCGTTCTTCCAGGGCCGATTTCTGCAAATCAAATTCTGATGCCGCCTAACTTCAAGAGTTATTTATTGGTGAACCGTATGGAATTAAAAGATGATATACATATGATTGGAAATTTCTCAAAGTCAGCTTTACAGATTCACTTATAGATCATGATTCTGAAATAAATTTCAGCCGCAATCGAGGTTTAAAGCAGACGGCTGCTGTGACCTAATTTCAGACATTCTAAAAGCAGAAACATTAATTCAGAAATCCGTGAATAAGAAGATTAAGAAAAGGGAAAGTCCATAAAATGAAGATTCATAAAAGAAAATTTCAGAAAAGGAAGGTAAGGCAAGGTGAGGATGTGATATGTGAAAATACAATAATTACTTTCTTGATATGTTCTTTGAGAATTTCAAGGTGTGTGATTAGATGTTGCAGGATTCAACGTATATATGTGGTTGTTATTGCATGATAATTTGATGGTTGATTATATGATGATATGACATGCCATGATATGATATGATAAGTTAGAACAAGATATGTTAGAACATAAGAAGACATTATGTATGAAGATGATAAGTTATGATGTTATACGATTTGATGATAAGCATGATAAGATGAGAATAATTAAGTAATATAAGAAAGTTAGAAGAGATGAAAGCGCTGACGAGCCTGAATGTGGGAGTAGTTAAGCCACTAAGGGTCTTGCTGTAAGTGTGGGAGTAGTTGAGCCACTAAAGGACATTCTCTGGGTGTGGGAGTAGTTAAGGCACAAAAAGCATTTCTCTTAGCATTGGAGTAGTTGAGCCACTAAGGGTCTTGTTCTAAGTGTGGGTGCTACTCTAGAATTGTGTATTGCACTATATTGATCTAAAATGTTCTTTTGAGTTGCATACAAGTGATTTGAGATGAGATGTTATGTTTGTATGAATAATACGAGATTAGATTCATATCAAAAGTTAAGATTGTAATAAGATGAAATTTGTTAGGATGAGTGTTGCATGGTATTGTATGTTGAATGAATGTATGTTTATGAATCTGGTACTTGATTCTATGTTAAGTGATCATTGTTAAATATGTTTAGGATGTAGTTATTGTGTTTCAGTAGGCATAAAATATTTATTCACTCAATAATTCATTATTCACCCCTCTTTTCACTTTTTTCCCAGAATAATAAGTTTTAGATTGAAGGTATTTGTTGGTAAATGTATACAAAAAGAAGTGTTTTGACAAAAATAGATGATAATACGATGTCTTGGCATGTGTAGCGTGGACAGATATTATAACAAAATCTCTATTTGTTTCTCTTAGATATTAGCATAGAACAAAAGAAAGAACGTTAATTATCATATCCTACAAGAAATTTCTTGTAATTCAAGACTTAAAAAATGTCAAAATATATATTTTTAAAATTATTATCGTGCATGATCTATGAATATTTTGGATTGACCAGAATTCAATTCTCTTCCATTCTCTCTCCTACATGATGATTTTTATGCTTTACATGCAAGTTGTGGACGTTTTACCATGCTTGTCATACAGATCATTTATAATTAATAGCTATCGTCTCTCATTCTTCTACATAAATATATTGTACATTTAAATCATTTGAATAAGAAGTTTTTTCTATTCCATTCTCTTATTCTCCATACTATTTTCTATTATACTCTTTTATTCTCTCGTTGTTCCGCAAATTCTAACATGATATCAGAGCATTGATCTTTTTTGAAGGGGAAGAGAACCTTGATCCGCTTTGCTCATAGGAGTAGGAGGACTTAAGGCCTTGATTAATCTAATTTTCTCTTTTTAAATCTCTCATTCTCCCATTCTCTTTATACTACTTCTTATTCTCTCATTCTCATTATACTACTTCTCAAATCTCTCATTTAGTTTGTTGAGTAAAGGGAAGAGAACCTTGGTCTGCTTTTATAAGCACTTAAGGCCTTGATGAATCCAAAACTCTCTTTCTAAATCTCTTATTCTATTTGTTGAAAATCATGGAAAATTCAAAATCTGTAGTAATTTGAGTTATCCTCTAAAAAGAAAACTATTTGTTGTGGTCTAGGATCATAAGAACCGCAGTTTGTGGATTCGAACTTTGGAGCCATATTGAAAAATTTCATACTCCAAAGGAACCGCACTTGGTCTTTTTGGTGTATGCCCCCTTTCTTGGTTGACATGAATCAAAACCATCAGATCATTTCTCTCTTTTTATCATCTTTTGATGTTTTGTTGAAAGTTTATTTAGTTTGATCGTTTATTCTTGTTGGAATAAATTAATACATTGTTCGTTTTTTTTAAATCTTGCAAGAGATGTTATGCAAAATGTTCTTCATGCTAAGATCTACTGTCCTTATTCTCCGGCCGATCTTGAGGGAAGACGTTAGAGTTATTTCTTCATGGCTAACTGATGTGGCTGTCTCAAGAAAAAGAACCCGAGGGATAAACCGAGGTGGTGGACTCAAGCGTGGTGGACTCAAGGTGGAAGACCAAAGTAGTTGTTAATGAAGCTGATTCAACAAAGTCCTACAATCGTCAATCAAAGATGCAAAAGTCTTCTCGCACATCAATCTCGAGTTTATACGTCTGTGATCGAATCTCCTCTCTCTGTGGACATCACTCTTTTTCTCTTACCAAGGTTTTTACTCAATGGGTTTTCCTTGATAAGATTTTTAATGAGGTGATACTTCACGGGGTTCCAAACTTAGTCTTGGGTGCCTTTGCGAGTAAGCTTGAGGGAGAGTGTTGATCCATAAATATCTTGGATTCACCAGAATCCTATTCTCCTCCATTCTCTCTCCTCCATGCAAGCTTGTGATGATTTTCTATGCTTTACATGCAAGCTATGGAAGTTTTTCCATGCTTGTCTTGTAAATCATTTGTAATTAATAGCTATCATCTCTCATTCTTCTATATAAATGTGTTGTACAATTGAATAATTTGAATAAGAAATTTTTTTTTATTCTATTATATTATTCTCTATACTATTCTCTATTGTACTCTTCATTCTCTTTTATTCTCTCGTTGTTACGCAAATTCTAACATACATTACTCTTCTAATTTCATGTATATATAAAAGTATGATCCATGGAAAATACTACTTTCTTTCCGGTTAAGAACCTTTTTTCCATTTTGAAACATACAAAATGTTTTTGATAGATGATCAGAAGGGATGGCTGCTATTCTAGGCCATACTATGAACACAACCGCGAGAGGACAGAATGGGAAGAGTGGTCAGACCGAATGGATGTACGTAGCCGGAGAATGTGCAAAATTACCACGTTGCAACAAATATTGCGTCTCCAACGGGTTTCGTCTTGGTGGGTTTTGTAAGAAATTTTCCCCTCAAGCTTCTTCTCTTTCTTGTATATCTAAATATACCTAAATCTTATCAAACTTACCAATTTCCTCGTCGTTGTTGTTGGGAGAGATAATAAAGTGTTGTTTAAAAGTTAAGCCTTGACTTGTTGGTCCATTCTACTTATAATGTTTTAAACTTGCAAGTCTTGTATTTCTTTTTTGTTTACTAAATCCGACTTAGAAAATGAGATCATACTATGCTATTAAGGAGCAGTGTCCTTTAAGGCTTTAAAGTTTGATCTCATAATAAAAACTTTGAATTTGTTGTAATTTCAGGGACAAATAACTATAAGATATGAAAGCTTAATTTGACCTACACTGCCTAGCTAGTGTATGCGAGTTTTTTAAACCAATTTCAAACGTTGTATATTTGGTTTTATTTTGGCTAAACAACAGTTCTAGAATACCACAATATGTGTTAATATATCATGTAAAAACAACATTGCCATATAATATAAAACAATATGTTCCATTTTATGCATTTATAAATAAGTAATTTGTTCACATAATTTCTTGCGAAACGATTACATAATAGGGATGATCCACCTCCTATTATTTTTTTTCCTCAAGTCTCCCGTATATAAATTGGAGAATATTTTTTAGCAATATCAATAATTATTCTATCGAAAATAATATAAATTCATTACCAATTTTTTAAAAATTATTTTCCCAAATATTGGTATACAAATTTTTTGTTTCCTTTAGTATAAGAGTATACATAAATATATTATCTGAAACCCCAATTAAAACCTCTTAAAAACATCTTAAAACCTTGAAATCTCTGAAAAGAATTTTAGTAGCTCCGAGCTCCGTTTCGAATGTAGGTTGTATATGACACGATGATCGAAATTCATCTCTTTATAGTCTCTCGAGCTAGTAATGCTAAACGTATTCAGAGGTGACATTCGGGTAGAAAATTTATGTGGCTGCCTGAACCATGCGATTAAATATATTCACCGGACGACAACATAGTGGGATATAAACACATATCCTTAGAAGCCTAGGCTAATAGGAACCTTTTGTAAGTCATAAAGGTTGGGTGTTTCAACTAAAATCTTGGACAATTTGACCATGGATTGTTGGGCTTACTCGTTTAAAAGCCTGTTTGTTTGGTATATTTCTAATTTGGGTCGTCTACATAAGTTATTTCGCTACAAAATTTTCAGTATTACTTTTTTAAAAGTATATTTTGATACATTTTACATATATTAAAAATAGTTAATCATATAAATATGATTTTATTTTGTATGTAAAAAACTTAAATTCAAACAGACTTAGTGAACATGCTTTTGAAAAGTTAAACTAAAAATGTAAAATAATATTTTTTGAAATAAAAAGAACTGCAAAACGATTCTTTTTGTAAAAAGTATATTACTTAACTAATCTGTGAAAATCAGTTCTTCACCCAAATTTGTGAACATTACTTTCTCCGTCATTTTCACTGATGTCAGGCCCATCTCTGGCATCTCTGGCACATGGGAACACATGCATTTATCTAGGATTCATGCTAAATTTAAACAAAAGGACCCAAAAAATGAATGTGAAGAGGCCCTACAAAATTAATTTTTTTGAGACGGGCCTACTTAATGCAAGTATTTAATTATTCTCAATTGATCAATAAACAAACATCAAATAAGGAAAAAAGAGGCGTGTGCATTGACACAACTATAAAAAGCAAATCAAAAATTAAACCACCCGATATTCCGAGTCAGTCCATACCAAAACAATCCACGTGTCGTCTTCATAGAACACCTCATCTCCTATACATTTGTCAGTTCCCTCATATATAGCTAAGTCCCTCAATCTCAACTAAATTAACTAACTCATCTCATTATCAATCAACAGAAAGAAGAGCAATAAAAAAATGACAATCTTCGCGGCCGTCTCAGCTTCCCTCCGCATCAGGGGATTCATCACAAAAGCTCCGAGCGTTCTTGCTTCCGTCCCAAAAAGACTCGTCCATGTAATCTATTTTATTTTTCGTATGTATCAATGATCAGATATTAATACGTGTAACTAAACTTAATGACCATTAATTCTTTTAATGAATAATTATAGGAAGTACGAGGAAAGAAGCCTCCGTCTGTGACAAAGCCACCGAGGCTCAACAAAAAGTACCCTATATTAGGTCTCAATTGTTTTAAACATCAACTTTTACGTTTGTAATTGCGTTTACACGTCCAATTTTTTTTTTATAAATACTTTTAAGTAATAAGTAAGTTAAGTATATAACTTTAGGTTTGTGTTTGACATATACATTTTTAACTACCAAATAGATTTTGTTTAGAATTTTAAAAAATCATAAAAAAATACACGGAACCGTAAAACCAGATGTAAAACTGGGAAAAAAATTTGTTTCACTTCAAACTATATATTTACAAATGATTCATATAACCAAATTAAAGATGGTGATGTAGGTAGCCAAGAAGGCGGAGGAAGGAGCACAGACGATCTCGGATGCGGCCGGTAACTTGAAGGATAAGGCGAAAAACTCTGCAGAGGAGGCCTGGGATAAGGTGAAGGACACAATGGCGAAGATTAAAGATACGGTCACCGGAAAGACCGAGGAAACCAAGGAGTCCATTAAAGCCACTGCTAAGACCGTCGAGAGAAGCATGAACACCAAGAATCTCAAATAATAACATACTATAAATTTAAAACTTTCACTATAGCAAGTAAGATCTTTTTTACCTAATGGAATTTGGTTTCAATCTGTTCACACTTATGGTTTGTATTAAGAAAACGTATTACTTTATTAGGTACGAATAACTCTGGTTGACTGGTTATGATCATATTAGAAACTCATGTTTGTTATTTTTAATAAGATTAATATGATCCGTTTGTAAATCACAAAAGAAAAAAAGGATCATTGCAACAAATTGCCTTTGAGAGGCTTCTCTCTAACCTAGGAGCCACCGTCAAACAGATGGCCCGATCTCCCTTTCCGGTGGTTGGTGGTTCTCACTGTCACCGAAAAAGGGACCCCGATGTCATCCTTTTCATCTCACGGCTACTAGGACTCGGGAATTGCAATGTGAAGGTCCTAGATTCGGGTTTAAGCGCTTCTCGTTGTTGCTTGGAGGCGTCGATTTGGGCTGATTTTGGTGCTTTGGCCCTAAAGCTCACGACAACAGGCCGTGACGAAGAAGGCCCCAAGTCTTAGCACAGATTGAAGATGAGATAAGCAAGGTCAGGAACGTAGCTCATCAAGATGAAGATGTAGCCGTATGGAGATTTAAGAATGACAAGGTAAGGGAGATATGCCAAATAACCTCTTGGCACAAAGTGGTATGGTTTTCGCATGCTACTCCGAAGCATGCGTTCATTATGTGGCTAGTTATGCTGAATCGCTTATCGACTGGGGATAGAATGACCACATGGTAAGCAAATGCATTGACAAAGTGTGCTTTTTGTTCAGAACCCTTTGAGACACGAAACCATATATTTTTCGGATGACCCTACACCTCACAAGTCTGGTATAAATTTATGCACGGGTTGTTGCGCCATGAGTTCACAGGCCAGTTCAATGATCTGGTTTCGCTACTCCATGCCAAAGGAAGCAAGACAACAGAGAACTTTGTTATCAAGTATACCTTTCAAGCCACAACATACTCTATATGGAGAAAAAGAAATCTAAGAAGACATGGAAGTGTTCCGCAACACATAAGCAGTTTAATAAGGGAAGTAGAAAGGATGGTAAGGAATAGGCTGTCAATTCTTTAAAAAGAGGGGAAAATGACGGACGTGCTACAAGTATGGTTTGCATCGAGAATTTGATTTCCTTTTCCAATCTTTTCAGCTCAATAGTAAATGGTGTGTACTCTTTTTCCCGGGAAGTGGTTTTGTTCCAATTGGGTTTTCCACTCTCGGGTTTTAATGAGGATACCATTTACTAATTTCAAACGAGCTTCTTTCAGCATAAATGTTGTATAGACCCAAACTCTGTAAAAGTTTTTTCTTTGAATATAATTTCACATATTATTCAAAAAAAAGCTCGCGACAACTCTTCTCTTTGCCGCTCTATTTGGTGAGTACCTGCTCGGGTATCTTGCTTTCAAGGGTCTATGTTGGTTTTGGGTTCTCTCTTCGTCTCTGTAAAGGTCGACGGCCTTAGTTTCGATGTGAGCTCCTTTTCCTCCAGCTTCCTCGTATGTCTTCTGTCTTTCGATGTAGCGAGCCACAACCAGGTATCGACTAGTTAGTGCTCTCTTTCTTCGGCTCTCTGCTCTCCGAAATTGATTAGTGTATATCTCTATCTAAGCTCTCGGATTAGTCTCCATAGAATGTGGTTCTAGCTGTAGCAGTGACATGTGATATTCTAAGAGTTGTGTCCTTTTGTCTCTGTTGGGTGTTTCTTTCTCTTCCTCTCTGCAGCTTACGGTGCCTCTATGATGCGACTGCTGCCTCGTATGGTTGTGGCTCCTTCTCGATGTGGGCTTTCTCTTCTAGTCTCCTGCCTCCTCGTCTTGGTTCCACTATCCGACGAGTTCGTCTTTGGACCTATTGCATCTCTACGTCGGTTTGTTCAATACCAGTGAGGCTGCCTCTTTTTCAGTTTGTTGGGTTGCAGTGGGCTTCGGTCTGTTGATGTTCCATCTCTTGGAGAGTGCCTTCGGTCTTCTTTCTGCTTTCCAAGGCGAGGTGCGTTTCCGGCCTTCTCTCCGAGCTGCTTTTCCTTGTCTCATTTTGGTTAGGTTCTCTACCATTGGTATGTATACTCTACTGGGTCAATTCCTCGTTTGTTTGATTGCTTGGGACAAGTTTGATGTTGGTTGAGTTTTGCAAAAGAGGTTATGGGTGTTTGTTTTGTCTGCTAGGGCTGTTGTGGGATCTCGATGCTTCAGTTATGTGTTGTGGGCTCGGAACTGCTTGATCTAGAGGTTTAAGAAATGTGTGGGATCTCGGAATATCTCTCTTCTTGGCTACCTTAATTTCGCTCGTCTAGCTTTCATGTGAACCGGCAAGAGTTAGCTTTCGCCTACATAATTATATAGCGGCCAATCTCAATGGGTTATCTTGTGTCCTTATTTGTTATTTCATCATCTTGTAACACATTCATAGCATTTAAATAGAATACCTTTTGTTTGACCAAAAAAAAAATTGAATACCTATTATAACTAAAAAAAGGATCATGGGCAAACGAAAATATATGGTGCATTGTGCTTTGGGTTAGTGTATGATCTGTTGTTCTCAAATGGGATTATGTGTGATTATTTGTGTGTTTAAATTGTATAACTACAAATACAAATACAAAAATTCCATACAAATACAAAAATTCCATAAAAATACAAAAATATTTTCGATAAAATACATAAACTTTTGGATAACAAAAAATAGATGAATTAATTTTTTTTCTTTCATTATAATACACAAACTTTTAAATTGTATCCATTTAACACCAAAATTTGACAGAAAGTAAAATCCGTTTATTATAAATTATTTTAATAAAATTAATAACTAAATTAAAATATCGAAAAAGCCTTAACTTCTTCTAGTCACATCTTTAAAAAATTATATAAAATTCAAAATTTTAAATACTAATTTTTCTGATCATGAGAAACCAAAACATTTCCTTATAATTATTTAAATATTACATTATTCTAAATTTTAACATTTACATTACAAATATAAAATATTTTATTATACAGTATAAGTTATACCTTTTACGAAGAAATTAATTAATTAAATATAAAAATACTCTAAACATTTTATTACTACACATAAGTTAAATAATATATATAAACTCTTTCAAATAAACACATATATAACTATATATATATATATTCTACATCAAAAATTACCTAGAACACAAATAAACACAATTTATGTTATTATATTAGTACACAGTTTTACGATTATATTCTCAAAAATTGATAGTACTTTATGACTGAAATTTTATGAATTTAAATTTTATTTTTTAACTTTTAATATTTTAAAGAGTATTAGGAGTTTTATCTCTTTTAGGTCTTTTATTTATGAATTCATAATGTTATAAGTTTAATACTTATTTTAATAATTATTTTAGACTTTTACAAAAAAATTCAAATTTTTATTGGGTTTTTATAGATTTTAAAAATAATTTTTTATCAGGAAATTTTATTTTTATTAAAAAGAAAATGATTTTAATTTATGTTAACTCATAGTGTTAAATATATATAATTTAAAATTTTGTGTATTATAGTGAAAAAAAATCAACTAATGTATTTTTTGGGTATTAAAAAAATTATTTATTTAATTAAAAATCGATAAATAATCTGTATATTTTTATAAATTTTTATATATATGCGGTTTTGATTAATATGTTTCCAAACCTAATTGACGGATTTGTGTTTTCTCTAGCTAGACATTTTTGTTTACTTTTGTTTTGGCCCAATTAATCAAAATTAGCCCATAAAATTCAAAAGCCCGATTTGTTTTTCTCAGCAACATTGAATTCATTTTCTTAGCCCAAATAGGCAAATTACAAATGGAACATAAATTTAAAATAACCCTAAGCTAATACCCCAAATTTGATCGGACAACAAATCGCCTAACACGGCAAAGGTAGTCACAACTCCGATGACCTAAACCTTCAGGGACAAAGTTCTCAATTCCCCATCTTCGGATCTTGGTCTTGTAACTAAGGATGCAAGTACCTCTTCTTCCAGAGAAGAGGATTTTTTTGCGGTGCAAGCTTCAATCGCCGAAAACTAAACTCTGTAGAAGAAGATAAGATACATGCCTCTTTAAAAACAAAATCAATTGAACCAGTGATCCAATCGATCGATTTGAAACACGGAAGGCATGATCGAAAAGAACAAAACAAAAGAACTTAAACTAACTAAAACCGAGTCATGCCTTTATATATTCGATCAAATGACACAAAAGCCAATTCAATCGAGATCTATGTAAAAACCCAAGTATGAACTAAAACACAAACAAAAGAAAACCGACACAAAGTCAGAATTTTTACCGGCACAAGACCGAAATTTATTTTCTGCATAAAGCCGGATCTATATACATCAACCATAAGTCTCTTTTTTCAAAGAGTATTCGCTCTCTCTGAAAGATAAAGTGAGAGAAGAGAGAGAGAGAAAGAGATTTCCAGATTTCCGGTGTACCGGAAATCGCCTTTAGAGAGACTACTTATTACACCACTTCTTTATCCAAAAAAACCGATTAAATACACTAAATAAAACGAGTTAACAAAAAAAAAACATTGTTTCCATTATGCAATGCATTTTCAAACCCAAAACTGAACCGAGTTTTTACTTCTTCCAAACCAAAGTTTTTGTTCTTTTTCCCAAACCGATAAACCGACGAACCGAACGAAACCGAAGCAATATAATCCAATTAGTTTTCTCAGCTTCAATTTCATTTTCTTATCTCTGACGTCATTTTTGTCCCTTGTTAAGTCTTAAGAGAAGCTGAATAGTAGTAACAAGCCGCCGCTTTTTGCATTTACATGTCATGGCTTCTTCACTCTCTACGTTTCCTTCTTTGAATCCTTCACATCTCGCTCCAAGATTCTTACAAACCCTAATCCGATTTCCCAATTCTTCATTCCTACCCCAGTGTCCTGTTTTGAGTTTAAAAAACGCATTTTTGCTGAATTCAAGAACTCGAATTGCTCATCTTCAAACCCAACGAGTTCGGTCCAAAACCCTTATTTTGTCTGCTCAATCTAGTTTCTTCAAAGGTTTGTCCTTTCCCTTCAGTAATGATTTTGATTGTTAACTTTATGAAATTGAGCAAAAGGGTCTCAAAATAAATTCATTAGGTTGGTAAAAAAATAGATCTTTAGTTAGTTTGGAGTTGAGGGTTTTATTGATTTTTAATGAAAATGGTTTGGTTCAATTTTAAGCATTTTTTGTGTGTGTTCATTTTCTTGGATAGTTCTTAGAACCGCTTGGAATATTGGAAAAGATGGAATCGAAGCTGGAACCAATCTTTTACCTGTGAGCTCTCTCAATCTTGTCTTTAGTAAGCTAACTCTAATTGTTTTTTACTCACTAGGTTATGTTTATTATCCTTTTAAGGCTTCTGTGCCTAGACCAGTTGCTAGAATCTCAGTGACAATTGCAGCAATGGCCGTTTCATTGTTTGTTCTCAAGTCATTTCTATCAACCGCTTTCTTTGTATTGGTATGTAACAACTTCGCCATTTTCTTGAATTTTTTATTTTTCCGGTGTTTACAAAGCTAAGTTTCTTGGAGTGTTGCAGGGTACAATGGGGTTTGCATATTTCTTATTCATAGCTTTAAACAAAGATGAAGCTCCTAAAGGAGAAAATAATAGCTCTGGTTCTAAGCCAATGGATGATCCACTTGAAGAAGCAAAGAAAATTATGGACAAGTATAAGTAAGTATATGAGAAAGATCAGTGTATATTAGATACAGTACTTAAAATTGTTGTATGTGTTTTGATTTAAGATCAACTCGTAACAGTGTAAAGTAGGTGATTGGTAAAGCTCCCGTGAAGGATTTATTACTTGTTATACCAAAACATTTTCAATATATCTATCGGTTAAGGAAGAACCGGGATATATTGGGGGAAAAGGTTGCAACGTTAGCTATGATTGAAGCAAGTCCTCACTCAGGATTTAGAGTTATCTTAGAGACAGGGTTTTGGGGCGGAACAGTTTCATATGTGAATGAGTGAATCATTATTTTGCCTTCTGATTCTTTTATATGCATCAAGTCAACAATATAATTTATCCTCCAATTTCATCTCTTCTTGGATGCTTCACCAATTGTTTAACTCAGCATTTGTATATTCCTTACTTTTTAGGGATAATTATTATATAAAAGGAAAAAACGTCACTTTCATAAGTTAGTAACAATATCGAGAAGTTTGACAATTAGGTTGACAGTGGCGGCCAATATGGCAAAAAAGGCTCCCGAATGTTTAAAAAGAGGCTATCAATTGATATACATGGTTTTTATTAGGATATCAAAATAGATCAAAATTCATGTGTTAATTCGGTATATCTATTATTTTAGTGGATTTGGGTTGAAATTTTATATCTATATAAATAAATGAGTTTTGGTGGGTTACTCTAATGGGTTTGTGGGTCAATCCATTTGGATTTTGGGTTACCTATGTAAAACATATTTTAATATTGGTTCTCGTGTTCTTAACAAATCTCGAAGTCGACAATTTTTCAAATTTTATTTTATACTAGATCTTGGTTATTTGATTATGTCGATAATAAAAAAGGTAAATTTATCATCTATATTCATTATTTGTTGATATTAGCTATAATTATTATTACCATACTTAAATTGCTAAAAAAATTCAAAGCATTTTTAATTGTATACAATGAAGAGGAAGATTAAATAAAAATGTCATATATTATATCTTTCTCTACATAGTGATCGTATTAACTCATAGGGTTATGTCCTATTTGGCGAAAAATATAGAAATTATCTTTCGGAAAGATGGACGATTGGTTGATGGCTCTGGTCTTGAAAACCGATATAGTGCATAAAATAACTATCGAGGGTTTGAATCCCTCTCTCTTCTTTTGTTGGATGAATATATTTTTTCTTTAAGATTCAAATGTTATTTAAATTAAAAAAATTTGGTTTTATAATTTTATGGTTTTATGAATTTGTGGTTCTAGGATTTTATGATGCTTTTATTTATTTTAATAAATATATTTTTTTTAATTTAATTTTTTATTTAGAAATTCTTGTTAGTTATAATTATATGACATGCTTTGGATTTTTTAAAATTATTTTTAAATTTTATATAGGTAACCCATATAACTCATTTAACCAATGAGTTTAATGATTATGGGTTTGCGTATATAAATTTCAACTCATAAAATAAATGGGTGGGTTAAACCCGCCCATATAAATCTCAAATCCAGATGGGTTTGGGTCGGGTTAGATCAAGTTACACATTTTGACACCCCTAGTTTTTATGCATAATTATCTAATTATTTTTAAAGCTAAACAACCAAACATATTAAAAAATAATTCTTACCGCTCAAGATTTCTTCAGAAATCTTGAATTCCAATGGAATAAATAGTCTTATGTTTATCAAGAAGGCTGCAATAGTGATTGTATCTACCTAGATAGTATGAGGTAATCCATAGTGGATTCACATGCTCCTTGCATGCTTGTTAAGAGATATTCATCATCTTCACTATTCCATTATGCTAGAGTGTTCCATAATTCGTATTCTCCATCTTGATCCCATTACTTTTTGAACTCGCCACTAATGTACTTTCCACAATTATCAAACTTTAGCCATTTCAACTAGAGAGTTGTCTCAACCTCAACCATGATTTTTCATCTCATGAATACAAAGAGCATTCTTTTCTTCATGAAGTGATCTATAATTTCCTTGTGGAGTCATCAATGTAGGTCATATAGTAGTATGATCCTATCGCAAGGATGCGCCTCTCATACATGTGATAATCCCCGTTTTTTAAATTGATATCATGTATCATCAAGTTGTCTTACAAAAATCAGATATCACATAACCTTTGGCAGATATCTTAACCTTTGTTATTTTCCACACACGCCCATGTGACATCTTCAAGTTGATTTCTCCAACGCCAACTGAAGATATTGATGATTTCGAGGTGTCAATGATTGAAACATGAGCTTCAATTTCTTTAGGAGAATCAACTGACAATATCAATGCATAAGCCATTCCTTGGGTGACTACACTGGCTCTAGCTTCTTTAAGTGTTTTCCAATAATTCTTCTTAAAGTGGTATTTCTTGGCATAGTTCCAACACTCTGCATGTATTTCTTGACACAATCAATCCATAAGCCATTACTTGTGTGACTACATTGGCTCTAGCTCTTTTTCAGTGGTTTCCAACAATTCTTCTTCGTGGTATTTCTTGGCATAGTTCCAACACTCTGTATGTTATATGGTCTTGGACTGACCCTTTCCATTATTTGACTTCGATATGCCCTTATGTTGGTTAGTTATTTCTTGGTTTATGCCTTTGTTTTTCACTTTAAAAGCAGAGCTTGTTGAAACTTCACCAGAACAGATCCATCAAACTTCCTCACCGAGCATTCGATTCTAAACATCTATTAATTTCAGCTTCATATTACCAACAAAATTACTAATTGATGTCCTCATGGGCCCCATACTATTACCAGAGATGCCAGCAAAATTAGTGGTTTAGTGCTCACACCTCATTATAAAACCAAATTTTAATCGATGATAATTGGTTGAAAATTGTATTGAACACGTTCACATGTGTTGCAACAAGACCACAGTCCTCCATCTTAGATGGAAATAACTTTATAAGAAACAACTTAGTTTTGGCAGAATGTTTCATACATATCAGAGATAACTTTGATTAATCCTTCTGTAAACTTTTCTTTGCCAACAATAAGGTATTTCATACATATCGGAGATAACTTTCATCAGTCCTTCTATAGAATTCTCTTTAACAATGTTCTATGTGACATTATTCGATAATGTTAACCTGAAAACGAAGAATCAACTTTTACATACCTCAAAGATCTCAATTTGTTTGATTTATACATAAATTACACTCACGTGCGAAAAAACATAACCCAACAATTAAAACATTTTAATTTAGTATCTTAACTTTTAAAACAGTACGAAATTATACAATGCCCGTCATGGTGTTAAAATTGTTAAATTCTAATGATTTATATGTTACGTATGCATCCACGTCAACCTTCTGATAATTTATATTGATGACATAGATGCAACATCACATGTTAGTTAACACACCATATGTTTTTGACAACACATAGTGTCCAATAAATGTGGGGGAACATACTCTCAATTATCTCTCCAGTTGCCTTACAATTTCTGCATTATTAATGATTATTTGCACAATGTTTTGATGTCCCACTTCATTGATAACGTCCTTCCTTAAATTAGAAATGAAAAATTTATCTTTCACTTCGCCGAAATAATTCACAGTCTTGAGAAACAAATAATTATTTCTAGTAGTAGCTATGAAATTAATGAGAGACTTTCTTGTAGGATTTCTGCAACCATCACTCACAATCGTCACTCCATTTTTTTCTGTGTAGATTTTAATAGCACTAATAACTTCTTGACATTTATTTTCTCTACTGCAATAAGGCTATTATGAGCTTATTATAAGCAGGAGACACATAACCACAAATTTGTTGGAAACAACAAACTGATAAGACCTATGATAATGTGGATTTCTTGCAAGATTGAATGGCAAACCTCTGGTATAAAACGTCCTTACAATTTTTTGATCCAATAGGTCTTTGGTTTGAATACAAAATGCTGAAATGATAGGTGAGAAGCAAAACTTTCTTTTCTTTGAAGCAGAATCTGTTTCACAAGCCAAAAGAACTTCCTTATGTCCAGACTCAGATTTCTCCTTCTCAAATTTATCTTTTAACTTTTGCATTTCAAGCTTTTCAGTCCATGCTGCTTTCTTGCAAATATAAATGCCAAAAAATTTTATTCCAAACAAATGTGTTTTAACTTTGAAATACAAGCCTTGTCGAATGTCGTTACAAAGACCACACTGGAATTTCCAAGTTCTTCCCCTTGTTTGGAATCGGTGCTACTATCAATATTATTACTTTGTCTTTGAGAAGGCATAATTTCAAATCAAACTGCACAATATAAAAAGGTAAAATTGAAAAAAAAAAAACAGACACACAACAATTACAAACAAATGATGATAACAAATATCAAACACTATTACAATATACATAAATTGATAAATATACATATAAGAGGAACAATCGAACAACAACAAAACAACTACATGATCAATCATTTACAATATTTTAATACCAAAAATGTTTTCATTATAATCAAACGACAATAGTTTATAGAATAACAAATAATTTTCATCAGAAATTTTTTTGTTTGATTAGCCAATATTTTATCACAAAGGAATAAGAAACTAGCAATAAGTTAATAACAAACAACTATAAAATCAGGAAAACGATAAAAAAGCTTGAGATTAACAAAAACCAAAAAAAAAAAAAGAGAAGAAGAGCAATTACAGTTAGAGACGTACATGTACTGGTAAGTGATACTTATGAGAATTGAAATAACGCAACGTGAGAAGTAGGAGATAAAAATTCTCTTATGAGAAACTGATGAGGTAGAGATAAGATGAATCTATACTATTAATTGAGAAGCACTCTTTGTCAAATATCTTTTAAATGTTAACAATTATATACAATGTCATTGCTGTAAAATTTATCTAAGAAGAAAAAAAACTTTGATGTGCAATTCAGAAAACTGGCAAAGCATAGAGGACGCATATCTTCTTGCTATTGGGCGCCGGATCTTGGGTCAACTGTATACAAACAATCATGTATCGGATCTTGGGTGGTATTTTTGTTTGAGATTGGGTAATTTTATAACAAGGCCCAATTAGAAAATTCTTTATTGTTTGAATTATAAAATATCTATACTATCCATAAAAACATCAATATACGAAGAGCAATATACAAATCTTCGGTTAAAATCTTAATTATCGAATAGTATTTAATTCGGAATTAGTAGATAAGATGAAATAAAATTCCAAAAATATTTTTATCCAAATATACGAGAATTATTGGAAAATCATTTAATATTTTTATCCAAATATCATTTAATTTAGAAAAATCTAAATAAGGTAAAATCAGTTACCAAAATATATTTTGGAACCTTCTATACAAAATATACGAGGAAATTTTAGATATTTATAGTATTAAAATTTATATTTGAAATATCATTTAGTATGGAATGAGTACATAAGATAAAAATCTATTTCCAAAATTTATCATATTTCGTATATAAGTGTAAATTAATTTGTTAAGATCCAAACATAAATGGAATATCTTTCTCAACTGTAGCCGACTTATTTAATAAACATATATGTCAACTTTCATCTTCAAAACTCACAAAGCATTCAATCTTATTTTCATATTACATTCTTAATTCTAACAATGGCTGGAAATCTTGTTTCACATCTCTAAGTGACATCAAACCTTTCAAAACAGTTTGGGTAATTCAAGTTAAAATCGTGAATTTATGGACTCAAATCACAAGCTAAGTTAAAATAACAACCATTTATTTATTTAAAAATAAACAAAAATTTATATTACATAATAGCTATAAATTTTGGAATTTTTTAAACATTAGATATTGCATGAAACCATAATTTAATCACATTTTCTCTTCTTTCTTAATTTTTCAAACAAAAATTTTAATTATAAATTCATAATTATAACTTAAACACACCAAATTTATCTAACTTATACACCAAACTATTTATAAAACCAAAAATATAATTTTACAATTATTATGGTAACTTTTTAAAATATCTATCTATATTATATACAAATTAAAAATTATTCAAACAAGTACCTGTAAATATTTCTCCACATGTATGTGGGGGTCCGAATATAGTAGAAAGTTATAATCGTTCTTACTTGTTATATAAGACCATTTAAAACCCTAATTTATTTGTTAACTTAAAATATTTTTTATTTATTTAATTTTTCTATATGAATAAGTTAAACTATCCACTTTACAAATCTCGCCTCCCATCAGCGATTGCCATATTTGAGTCTTCGAAAATGTTTCTGAGCGTTCCCATACCATATCCATCCCTAAACAAAAATCGAGATGTTAGATGGCAATGTATTAACTTTCCCGTGCTTCTTTACTTCCTAGCAGAAAATCTTTACTCCATAGTTTCGATGAGAAGAAAAAATGATTCCACAATTTTTAGCAAAAAAACACAATTTGATCAGCGAAAAACTTGTTGGGCGAGAAGGCTGACATCATATACATAAGAATTGTAAATTTGGGCCTCCCGAAATGTTTACAAGAGGTTAAAGAGTTGGCATTTAAAGCCCAATTATAACTTGAATCAGGAAACACTTGTCAAAACCCAAAACCCGTTTATCCTCTTCAAACGACTTGAGACTTAGAGAAAGAAAAAAGTTTATACACAATTTGGAGCTTGAATCGTTGAGCAAGATGAAAAGCTTCACGATTTCATCATCTTTTTTTTTTTTGTCTCTTTCCAATGCTAAAGTCTGGAGGAGAGGAGTTTGGGCACCAAAGTTAGCCCACTAACTCTTGGATTCCATAGTAGACATCACTGAAATGCATGTTACGTCCTCAAAAGGAACCATCTTCATCAAAAATAATGCATATTCATCCATAGCTTTCTTATAAACGTCATCACTTGAAAAAAACTTCTAAAACACTTCATCCTTTCACGTGAGATTTCCCCATCTATGTGGGGACCAAGTCATGAAGAATCTCATTTAGCTGTTCATCGCTACAAAATCTACAACATACAAAACTTATTATACATATATGTGTTGCAAGGAAAAAAAAAATCATATACTATAAAATCTTATACCTTGGATTTAAATAGTGAGCTAGACAATGTATAGAAGTGTTTTTTTTTTACCAACAAGCCACTAAGATCTCATAAACAACGTAATAGAAGACACTAAATTCATACAATGGACGATTTTCTCTCTTGTAGATCTAAATCTTCACTTTCTCTATCATAGAATCTCACATCTTATATATTAAGTGAAGGCATGGCTTGTCGGTGTCATAAATCTAAGCATCTCATATATAGGTTTTGTGAAAACAATAATATAAGACACATTTAACACTATTCATCATTCACAATCTTCTCTTTAACAAAACTAGCTTTTCCAATGTGATCATCTATATAAGTAGACTACTCCTCACTTATAACCATGGTTTGAAGACCCCTTTTGATAAGCTTATATCTCTTAAACATCACAATGATGGAGACAAAACAAGTATCAACAACCAAAAACAATTTAAGAGGAGATAACTTACTAAAAATTGCTAGCCTCGTGTTATGGTTCATGATGAGATGTTTTATTGTGAGCGCATCCCCATGAGTATTAGTAATCCAATTACACTCCTCTTATGTTGTTTCATTCGCTTCCACATTCTTTGTAGCAAAAACATTCTTCAAAGCAAGATAAAGGGTATGTACAACACATGGTGTCCAATAGATGTGGGGGAACATACTCTCAATTATCTCTCCAGCTGCCTTACAATTTATGCATTATTAATGATTATTTGCACAATGTTTTGATGTCCCACTTCATTGATAACGTCCTTTCTCAAATTAGCAATGAAAAATTTATCTTTCACTTCGCCGAAATAATTCACAATCTTGAGAAACAAATAATTATTTCTATTAGTAGCTATGAAATTAATGAGAGGCTTTCTTGTATGATTTCTGCAACTATCACTCAAAATCGTCACTCCTTTTTCTTTCTTTGTAGATTTTAGTAGCATTAATAACTTCTTGACATTTATTTTCTCTACTGCAATAAGGCTGTTATGAGCTTATTATAACCAAGAGGCACATAACCACAAATTTTTTGGCAACAACAAACTGTTAAGACCTATGATAATGTGGATTTCTTGCAAGATTGAATGGAAAACCTCCAGTATAAAACATCCTTACAATTTCTTGATCCAATAGGTCTTTGGTTTGAATACAAAATGCTGAAATGATAGGTGAGAAGCAAGACTTTCTTTTCTTTGAAGCATAATCTATTTCACAAGCCAAAAGAACTTCCCTACGTTCAGAATAAGATTTCTTCTTCTCAAATTCATCTTCTAACTTTTTCATTTCAACCTTTTCAGTCCATGTTGCTTTCTTACAAATAGAAATGCCAGAATTTTTTAGTCCAAGCAAATGCGATTTAACTTTGAAATACGATTCTTGTCGAATGTCGTTACAAAGACCATACTGTAATTTTCAAGTTCCTCCTTTTCAACCTTGTTATTCTAACTTAGTAACATAATTCCATAATGGAGTTTCTTCACCTTGATTGTCATCGGTGCTACTATCAATATATTATTTTTTTCTTGAGAATGCATAATTTCAAATCAAATTGCACAATATAAAAAGGTAAAATTGAAAACAAAAACAGACACACAACAATTACAAACAAATGATGATAACAAAAATCAAACACTATTACAATATACATATACGAGGAACAATCAAACAACAATAAAACAACTACATGATCAATCAGGTACAATATTTTACTACCAAAAAAGTTTTCACTATAATCAGACGTCAATAGTTTATAGAATAACAAACAATTTTCATCATAAATGTTTTCGTTTGAATAGCCAATATTTTATCACATAGGAATAAGTAGCTAAAAACAAGTTAACAACAAACAACTATAGAATCAGTGAAATGACAAAAAAGCTTGAGATTAGCAAAAATAAAATAAAAAGAGAAGAAGAGCAATTACAGTTAGAGATGTACATGTACTGGTGAGTGATACTTATGAGAATTGAAATAACGCAACATGAGAAGTAGGAAGTAAAAAAAATTTATGAGAAACTGAAGAGGTGAAGACAAGATGAATATATACTATTAATTGGGAATCACTCTTTGTCAAAAGATATTTTAAATGTAAAAAAATTATATACAATGTCATTGCTTTAAAATCTATCTAAGGAAGAAAAAAAACTTTGATGGGTAATTCAAAAAACTGGCAAAGCACAGAGTACTCATATCTTCTTGTTATTGGTTGTTGGATCTTGGGTCAACCATATAAAAATAATCATGTTTTAGATCTCGGGTGGTGTTTTTGTTTGAGTTTGTGTAATTTTATAACAAGGCTCAACAACAAAAAAAATTATTGTTTGAATTATAAAATATATATACTCCATAAAACATCAATATAAGAGGAACAATATACAAATCATCAGTTGAAATCTTAATTATCGAATAGTATTTAATTCAGAATTAGTAGATAAGATAAAATCAAATTCCAAAATATATTCGGAATATTTTTATCCAAATATACAAAAAATATTGGAAATTTTATAGTATGAAGTTTAAAATTTAAAAATATCATTTAATTCAAAAGTCTAAATAAGGTAAAATAAATTTTTGAAATAAATTTTAGAATCTTCTATATGAAATATATGTGGAATATTCGGATATTTATAGTATTAAATTTTTAAATTTTAAATATCATTTAGTTTGGAATGAGTAAATAAGATAAAAATTTATTTCTGAAATTTATCAGAAAATTATTTGGAATTTCTTTGTACTAGATCAACAAAATAATGAATATAGATGATAATTTTATGGACTCAAGTTTATTTTCACTACAAAAACAGTCGGATTATTACTATCAATGTCTTATAACATACGATTAATCTAATAATAAAAATATATTCGATCTTAGGGTTCTAAATATACCTTGTGTTTCTAAGTTCAAACTTGAGTTTCTTTGTAGACTTGTTATTAATATCATGAATTTTTATTCCAACAACATTCACGACATTTCCCAATATGTCTCAAAAACAATAGAGTTGATATGAAGATTTTTATTCAATTCTGATTAATTTTAAATATCAATAATGAAAAAGTTTGAAATATTTAAATAAAATATGAGAAAATAAGAGCCTCACCAATCAAGATATGTTTATTCAATCCTGATTCATTTGAAACATCTTCAAAGTTAGCAAAATCAAAATACCTATCATCTGAAATTGAATCACATCGAGTTATAGTAGTCGTGTTCATCATGAAAATTTTGTAGGTATGTTTTGTTTACATGTACTTTCCCATAGATCTGGCCAGAGTGAAAATTTTGATAATTCTCCACTCTATGTTTTTGATCAATCTTTAAAACTTGTTAATTTTTTACTTTTTATCCGTAGCATGAATCAAAGTACCCTAAAGTAAATTTATAAAGCTTTACGGAATGAGTTTATAAACATAAATATTAAATTTAAAAAAATCTACACTTACAGCTGCATCAAGCAAAATCGTGTCCATAGTCTCTCCACTGTAGGTTGTGAATTGAGTCCATAAATGCACGATTTTAACTTGAATTACCCAAGCTGTTTTGAAATGTTTGATGTCACTTAGAGATGTGAAACCAAGATTTCCAGCCATTTCTAGAATTAAGAGTGTAATATGAAAATAAACTTGAATGCTTTGTCACTTTTGAAGATAAAATTCGACATATATATTTATTAAGTAAGTTAGCTACGGTTGAGAAAAATATTTCTTGTATGTTTCGATCTTAACAAATTGATTTACATTGATATACAAAATATGAAAAATTTTAGAAATAATTTTTTATTTTAGTCCAAACTTCTTTGTACTCAAAGATTGAACAATCTAGAGAGTGGAGAATTATCAAAAACTTCACTCTGGCCAAAACTATGGGAAAGTATATGTAAACAAAACATACCTACAAATTTTTCTTGATGAACACGACTACTATAACTTGATGTGATTTAATTTCAGATGATATGTATTTTGATTTTGCTAAGTTTGAAGATATTTCAAATGAATCAGGATTGAATGAACATATCTTGATTGGTGAGACTCTTATTTTCTCATATTTTATTTAAATATTTCAAAAAAATTTCTTATTGATATTTAAAATTAATCAAAATTGAATGAAAATCTTCATATCAACTCTATTGTTTTTGAGACATATTGAAAAATGTTGTTGGAATGAAAATTCATGATATTAATAACAAGTCTACAAAGAAACTCAAGTTTGAACTTAGAAACACAAGCTATATTTAGAACCCTAGGATCGAATATATTTTTATTATTAGATTAATCGTATGTTATAATGTATTGATAGTAATAATCCGACTGTTTTTGTAGTGATGAAAGATTACCATGTACTATATGTAAAAGATTTGTTGATACCATGTGGAATGCATGTCACAATGCAGGTAATGAGATGGTGATATGTTTGATTCGCTTAGCTAAGATCAATACATTCAAAGGTATTTTTTATATTTTATATGCTCAAAATTTTTTTCATACAACTTTTAATAGTATAGATGGATGCAATGCTCCTATATGTGATTATATGGATGGTTAATCTTAGAATTCTGACCCGTTTTGGATACTTAATTCTCATTATTCATTTAGCATAAAATTTTTACATTATTTTATAATTAAATGGATGCAGACTAATTATATTGTTTCCTTTTATAAATAACTCATTGAAAATAGTTGTAGACTAATTCCTTATTATTAAAAATAGAGGAAAGATCAATTGCAAATACTTATGACACATCTTTATTAGATATCAATATATATGAATCCATTGTAGTAATTTACTAAGTGTTGTGAAAAACAAACAATTTGTAACCGGACGCAAAAATGATGAATTAGTTGTGAATTGAAGAAAAGATTATTCGAATAGAGTTTTTTTTTTGTTCGAGGGTAAGAGAAAATAGTCAGTCAGTTTGGAGTGTTTTTAAGCAACATTTTTTTGGACCTATATGTGGTCTATGCATCATTTTCTCATATGTTACTTGTGTTGTTCTGAATTGTGCTACAAGATGGGCCAAATTAAATAGGCATGTAATGTTTCTTTATCATTGACTATGTTTATAGTATTTGAGCTTTATTAGTAAAAAGAATTGGCATAAAAACAATAAAAACAACAATTTTGTCAAATATAATTATCAAAAATATTTTAAATTATATACTCAATAACTAAATTATTAAACTACTATTACTAATTATTTAAATAATAACTATTTATTTATTTTAAAACAAACAAAAATTTATATTACATAATAGCTATAAATTTTGGAATATTTTTTAACATTAGATATTGCATGAAACTAAAATTTAATCACGTTTTCTCTTTTTTCTTAATTTTTCAAACTCAGCTTTTAATTATAAATTTATAATTATAACTAAACACACCAAATTTATCTAACCTATGAACCAATCTATTTATAAAACCAAAAATATAGTTATATAATTATTATGGTAACTTTTTAAAATATCTATATATATATTATACATAGATTAAAAAATTTATTCCAACAAATATCAGTAATCATTTCTTCACGTGTATGTACGGGTCCGAATCTAATAAAAAGTTATAATCGTTCTTACTTATTATATGAGACCAATTAAATTTCTCATTTATTTGTTAACTTAAAAAGATTTTTTTATTTTTTTAAGTTTAATTTTTCTATAAAAATAAGTTAAACTACCTATTATACTAATCCGAGGTCCCATCAACGATTGCCATATCCTAAT
Source organism: Cardamine chenopodiifolia (assembly GCA_963922655.1). Lineage (NCBI taxonomy): Eukaryota > Viridiplantae > Streptophyta > Magnoliopsida > Brassicales > Brassicaceae > Cardamine > Cardamine chenopodiifolia. Next base: position 12,484,254 of record OZ000481.1, on the reverse strand, counting down.
CTTTGAAAAGTGTTGGAGTTGTTTCTAAACAAAAATCGTAATGTGAGATTGCAGTGAATTAACTTCTCCTTGCTTCTTTACTTTCTAGTAGAAAATCTTTACTCAATAATTTCGATGAGATGATAAAAAATAATTCCACAATTTTTAGCAAAAAAACACAATGTGATCGGTGAGAAATTTAATGGGCGAGAAGGCTACAGAAGATTTGTAAAGTTAGGCCACTACGAAATACTTACATTTAATTTAAAGAGGTTAAAAATTGGGCGTTTAAAACCCAATTATAACTCGAATCATGAACCACGGGTCCAAACCCAAAACCCGTTTATCCTCTTCAAACGACTTGAGACTCAGAGAAAGAGAAAAGTTTGCATACAATTTGGAGCTTGAATCGTTGAGCAAGATGAGTAGCTTCGCGATTTCATCTTCTTCTTCTTTGTCTCTTTCCAATACTTATCACCAACCCTCTCGTCGTCTATGTTTTATTATCCGCAATTCTTATTCCCAGTGGAGCTCCAGTTTTGAGATTCGCCGGTTACGATTAGGTGGGGAGGCTCGAAGAACCTATTTACGATGCAGCAAGAAGACTCAATTTACAGGTTCAATTGAGAATCTATTTGATTTTTAGATTTTGTTTCTCAAAGATGGGAATTTTATTTTTAGGGTTTATGATTAGATTTGTAAAACCAAAATTGAACAAATGAATTCGATTTTTTTCTGAGTTTTAGTGAATCTTTGAAAAAAATAAATTTTTTTGTAGGGTTTATGATTAGATTTGTAAAACCAAAATTGAACAAATGGATTCGTATTTTCTGAGATGTAGAAAATCTTTGAAAATATTGAATGTTATTTTAGGGTTTATGCTTAGATTTGTAAAACCAAAATCAAACTAATGAATTCGAATTTTTTTTTCTGAGTTTTAGAGAATCTTTGAAAAAATGAATTTTATTTGTAGGGTTTATGCTTAGATTTGTAAAACCAAAATTGAACAAATGGATTCGTATATCTTTTTCTGAGTTTTAGAGAATCTTTGAAAAAATGAATTTTATTTGTAGGGTTTATGCTTAGATTTGTAAAACCAAAATTGAACAAATGGATTCGTATATTTTTTTCTGAGTTTTAGAGAATCTTTGAATATATTGAATTTTATATTTATGGTTTATGATTAGATTTGTAAAGACAAAATTGAACAAATGGATTCGTATTTTTAAGAGTTTTAGAGATTTATTTATTTATTTAGGTGAAAATGAAAGCGAAAATGTATTAGATGCCTTCTTTTTGGGGAAAGCATTAGCTGAGGTTATCAATGAGAGAATTGAGTCTACTATTGGAGAAGTTTTGGGTACAATTGGAAGGTTTCAAGCTGAACAACAAAAGCAAGTTCAAGAGATTCAGGTTTATTTCAACTCTCCTCTTGTGTGTATTTTTTGTCAATGAATCTTTGTAATAAAGAAGCATTATGATTGGTTTTGGAAACTCATAGTAAACTCTTTTCCACCATAGTAGATCATTGTTTATTGTTGTTGTTTTTGTTTGACTGCTTTGTTCAGCTGAGAAGGGTTTTGATCTTTGTAGAACCGCACTTGAAAACCTCGACATCCTTGTAATATTGACGTCTAATCGAAGTATAAACAGTTGTAATGAAAAAGTGAGTAAATTGATTCCACCACGGTATATCACATTGTCTATTGTTGTTGTTTTTGTAGAACCTCTTAGTTCAGCTGAGAAGGTTTTTGATCGTTGTAGAACCGCACTTGAAAAGTTTGCAATATTGACATGTATATCGTAAGTCTAAACAGTTTTAATGAAAAAGAATTGTGATAGGTTTTGGAAACTCATAGTTGACTCTATTCCACCATAAAAGATCACACATTGTCTGTTGTTATTGTTTTTGAAAAACCGTTTAAATGAGCTAGGAATCTCAGTAATTTTGCATTATTGACATGTAATCGAAAGTCTAAAGAATTGTAATGAAAAAGCGTTATGTGATAGGTTTGGAAACTCGTAGTAAACTCTATTCCACCATTAAAGATACACATTTGGTCCTTAGCATAGTTTTTTCCAATGCAATAAGGTTACATAGTGTGTCTTTTGTTGTTGTTTTTGGAAAACTGCTTAACATAGCTAAGAAGATTTGCGATCTTTGTAGAATGGCACTTGAAAACCTTGATATTTTTGCGAATGTCTAAAACAATTTATACATGGAAAAAGTCTTTGATTGATTGATGTTTGGTAAGTCTGTGATTCGATCTTTGTTTCACAATGTGGAGTTATTAATTTTTCCTCATTTGATTACAGGAAGAGGTGCTTGAAAGAGCCAAGAGAGCTAAAGAAAGAGCAGCTCGAGAAACCATGGAGTCACAAGGACTTGTTACCTCTGTAACACCTACTACATCAATCGTTGAAAGCAACACCAAAAGTAATGAAAATTTATCAGGTTTCTCTGGATCTTCAATGGGTGGTGTAGTGGAGAGCTTGAGTTCTAGTGATGAAGAAGACAATCTCTAAACTATAGTTTACGGGGTAGGTTCAAGATTGTGTAAAGCAAAGACTTGTTTAAAACGGTTGAGAACATATTTGTTGATACATGTACTTGAAAGCGGTGTAAACAATAAAAGTTGAGAATAATAATAAGTTCGTTGGTTTTTGAAACAGGAAACTCAGGATTTCATGTTTGTTTCAAAAGAAGAGGTGATCATTATCAGAAACTGTCATCCACATAAGCTTCTGTAGAACCCATCTGTTTGCTGAGAACAACGTTTATAGACTTTGGTGAGGAAAGGACTCTTCTCAATGGTTCGGGTCTGCTCGGTCTCTGAACCGATGGTAGATTGAAGCTTCTTAGGAACGACTCAGCCATGAAGATGAAAAAGATTGATCATTTTGCAGGGATTAATAACGGTGTTTGTTGAAGAGCAAACATATATCTAAAGCGGCCAAATTTGCTGTAATGTAATGGTTTCAATCTTTCTTTTAATGTACTTCACCTTGTTTCGTACAATGTAATTTTGTGTACTATGAATCAAAAGTTATTTTGTCTTGCCACATGTCAAATAATTTATTGCCTTTGAGGAATCTGAGCAATCCCTCAGAAATTAATAAAATATAAATAAAGTACAAAAATATATAAATGGCGAGAATTACGCAATTTATACTTAGACTAACTGGGCTGTTGAATAATTGTATTCAACAGTTGAAATCAAAGCAAATAAAAAAAAATTAATGTGTTGAATCTACATGGTTTCATGGATGTTAAAAATATTCAACACCTGAATTTAAAAGCAATTCGCCATGTATCCAAATTTCATTGGTTTAAATTTTTTATTAAAAATAAAAAATAACTAAAATTTAATTGGTTGATTAGATTTTAAGTATTTTTTTCACCCTTATCTTTTCTCAATTATTGGATAATATAATAATTATTTTTATTTTATTTTTATATCAAAATTTATAATTTTTTATACTCTATAAATAGAGACTCGCTTTATTTGATTTGGACACAGAAAAAAAAAAATCTTATTTCGTCAAAATGAATACCAATAATAATTCTTTTAATTCTCAAAATTCTAGTAATTACTCTTTTAACTACTCAAATCCCAACAATTATCAATTTCAAAATCAAACTCCTAGCCAACCCCAACATATACCCAATTATGGGTATCCTCCAAATTTCTTCATACCGTAAGCTATTCCAAATTTTCATCCATACTATGGATCGATGATGTCATATCCATCTCAAAAACCTCCTAATTCCTCTGCTCCAACCAACAATGAAGTTGTCTCAAATATCAGTACAACTCAATTTTCCGAATTTCCGACACAAATGGCTCTTGGTGGTATGGGCGGTGCTGATGAAGCCACTCCAAATACAGATGAATCAACTTATGTTCGTCGCAAAAATCCCAAATGGACAATTGAACAAAATTTGGTGTTATTGAGTGGTTAGATTAAATATGAAACCGACAGTGTTGTTGGCAGAAACCAAAAAGGTGAAGCCTACTGGAGTAAAATTGCTGATTATTGTAATGAGCATTGCTCATTTCAGTCGCCGCGTGATGGAGCTTCATGCATAAATCATTACAACTACATCAACCAAAGACTTGGCAAATGGATTGGCGTTTATGATAACGCTAAGTGTATGAAACAAAGCGGGTGGTCAGAGAATGATGTATTGGCAAAAGCACATGAATTATATTCAAGTGCTAATAATGGTCATTTTAATCTAATGTTAGAATGACACGCTATTCGTGATCAACCACGGTATAGTAGTCAGATCGGAGGAAATACTGGCTCCGGGAGCAGTGGATCTAAGAGATCACGGGAGAGTGATGCAAGTGGTTCAAGCTCTATTGGATCCATTGCTCATCCAATGGGGAGGGATACAGCTAAAAAGAACGGTAAAAAAAAAAAGCAAGAATGCATCCATGGAAGTGATCAACGAAGAGTGGAATGAATTTAAACAATTCAATGAGAAAGAGTTGGAATGACTAGACAAAATAGCGATGAGACAAGACGAAGCTAACCAATTAATGAAAGAAAAAACTCAAGCTAAGAAGATGAAAATGTATTTGAAGTTAAGTGAGAAGGAGCATCTTGATGATCGGAGTAAACAACTATTGGAGAAGTTGGGTCAAGATCTGTTTGGAAATTAATAATACTGTTTGGCGTGTTCTGCTTTAATAATGTCTGTCGTTTTCTATTTCAATAATTTCTCTCCATGCGTGCTTTAATAACGTATGTCGTTTTCTATTTCAATAATTTCTCTCCATGCCTGTTTTAATAATGTCAATTTGTTCTGCTTTAAAAATGTATGTCGTTTTCTATTTCAATAATTTTTTTCCATGCCTGCTTTAATAATATCTGTAGTTTTCTATTTCAATAATTTTTCTCCATGCATGTTTTAATAATGTATGTCTTTTCTGCTTTAATAATGTCTGTCGTTTTTTATTTTAATAATTTCTCTCCATGTCTGCTTTAATAATGTCTATCGTTTTCTATTTCAATAATTTCTCTCCATGCCTGTTTTAATAATGTCTGTCTTTTCTGCTTTAATAATGTCTGTTGTTTTCTATTTTAATAATTTCTCTCCATACCTGCTTTAATAATGTCTGTCGTTTTCTATTTCAATAATTTCTCTCCATGCCTGTTTTAATAATGTATGTCTTGTCTGCTTTAATAATGTCTGTCATTTTCTGTTTTAATAATTTCTCTCCATGCCTGCTATAATAATGTCTATCATTTTCTATTTTAATAATTTCTCTCCATGCCTACTTTAATAATGTCTGTCGTTTTTTACTTTAATAATGCATGTCGGGGAGCCACCCCTGTCAATCAATGTTTGTTTAGAGTCATCCAATCAATTTCTTTAAATAGAGACTCATTCTTCATTTGATGTACCAATATCATAAATCTCATACTACTAAAAAACTAGTAATGGATCCATCCGAATTTCCTTTCGATATCGAAGCTTACAAAAAGCAGTCTGAAATTGAAGAGAAGTATATCATTAACCGGTTTAGAGAGCGGCGAAAAAAAGTAGAAGAAGACTATCCACCTCGTAGCAAAAGAAAATACTTCAAAAGAGATCATACAGCTACAAACCAGAGACTGATTGACGATTACTTTTCCAATCAACCCATATATGACGATGCAATGTTTCGTCGGCGATTCCGAATGCGAAAACATGTTTTCATTCGGATTGTTGGGAACCTATCAAGCACCGACAACTACTTCACACAACGAGTTGACGCAGCCAATAAAGAAGGTATATCTCCTTTAGCAAAATGTACCACGACCATGCGAATGTTAGCATATAGTATGGCAGCCGACGCAATTGATGAATACATCAAAATAGGAGGTACTACAGCCTTGGAGTGCTTGCATAGATTCTATAAAGGAATCATACAATTGTATGAGCATGTGTATCTTAGAGCTCCAACTCAATATGACCTAGAAAGAATCATCCATGTTAATAAGATGCGGGGGTTTCCGGGAATGATTGGGAGTATTGATTGCATGCACTGGGAATGGACAAATTGTCCTACGGCGTGGGAAGGTCAATTTACTCGGGGAGATAAGGGAACCACCACTGTTATTCTTGAAGCAATTGCATCTCATGATCTATGGATTTGGCATGCATTTTTTGGATGTCCAGGCACATTGAATGATATAAATATTCTAGACCGTTCACCAGTGTTCGATGATGTTGAACAAGGAAATACGCCAAGAGTGAACTTCTTCGTGAACCAACGTCCATATGATATGGCGTATTATCTAGCTGAAGGTATATATCATTCTTATCCAACTTTCGTCAAATCAATAAGACTTCCTCAGAGTGAACCAGATAAGTTATTTGCACAACGTCAAGAAGGATGTCGGAAGGACATTGAACGTCCATTCGGAGTGTTGCAAGCTCGTTTTAAAATTATCCGTGAACCAGCTCGCATGTGGGATATAACTGATTTGGCTATGATCATGAGGTCATGTATCATATTGCATAATATGATAGTTGAGGATGAGCGAGATACATATGTTCAACATTGGACCGATTATGATCAATCTGAGGCAAGTGGGTCTAGTACACCGCAACCATTCTCGACTGAGGTGCTTCCTGCATTTGCAAATCATGTGCGTGCTAGATCCGAGTTGCGCGATTCGAATATACATCATGAATTGCAAGCGATTTAGTCAAACATATATGAACAAAATTCAGAATGTTTAGAGACTAAAATATTTATAAAAAAAATTGTAACGTAGAGTTTTATGGTTTCTATGTGTAATATTATAATAATTATGTGTGTTTCAATAAAATTTAAGTGTGTTTTAATAAAATTATATGTATTAATAAAATTGTGGGGTAGGGTGTTGAATTTTTTTAAACAAAGCCATTGTAGAGTGTAAAATAAAAATAGGTGTTGAATTATGAGGTGGATGAGAGAGAAAATGATGTGGAGTAAAAAATAGGGTGTTGAATGTTGAAACCTTTGTAGATAGTCTTAGAGTCAAATCTGGTATATACGGCTGGTCAATATTTTCTTAATTATTGTAATAAATGTTTATATTTTATAATTAAATATTTGTGTTTAGTTTTTTAGATAATTTATAAATTTATAGATTTTGTTCCTTTAATTTTTATAATTTTTTTTTATTATATATAATTTTAACTTTATTAAATTATAAATTGTTAATGTTGTTGGTTGTTTGAGTAAGTAGTTCTACTATTAACAATATATATATATATATATATACTATATTTTTAATATATATTATATGATTAGTTATCTAATATTTGTCTTAAATCTGTTTATTTTGAAACGGAAACCTATAATGTTCTGATATCCGTTGAAAATTTCCTATCATATATTCAATTTCTTTTATATAATTTTTCATTTTGGATTGATTATTTTAGTCTATTTGTATTAAAAATTAATTTTAATAAATAAAATTTAATTATTATAAATAAGTAGTTCTAATATTAAAGATATATATATATATATATATATAATATTTCTTAGTCTATATTATTAAATTAGTTATCTAACATTTGTTTTAAACTTGTCCATTTTGGGACAGAAGTTTGTTATGTCCCGTATTCATAAGAAAATTTCTGTCATGTAATTAATCCCTTTTATATATAATTACTTGTTTTGAATTGTTTATTTTAATTCAACGGGTAAATGATTGAGTTTATTAGAATATGATATATGTATAGAGATTTTAATAATACTTGATCATTATGACCCAATCAATGTTTAGATTATTTTTAATATCATTTCTATCCTTATGAATTTTTTAAAATTACTATATCTTTAGTTGCATATCTAAATTATATTTGACATTAAATTAAGAGAAATGATAACATTATGTTTATTTACAAACAAAGTGTTTTTTTTCTTGAAGGTATTGATTTGCACTTTCCCGATTTTGAAATTGTAATGAACTTGCCCAAAATTTTTAAAACTTTTTAAAAGTTAAAATAATTATAATGTTTTCAAACTTTTTAAAAATTTAAATTTTTTCAAATAAAGAATCGAATTAAACCGAATAGAACTTTTAAATTTGGATACATGATAAGTCAAACTTCATGCTCATTTGTATTTGGAATCATTTTGGTATTTTTTATAATATGACTCTGAATCATTGTCCAAATTTTTTAGTCGATATGGGACATTGAACACACACTTTTTTCATAATCGATTGAGTAATATATGTTTGTTTTAAAAAATTTGAATCCGAATATATGCAAAAATCTAAAATTATATGTATTATATAATAATTCAAAATAATTTGAAAATAAGATTAAAAAAAGGTGATAGGAGAATCATAATTTATACGATTAAATTCACAATATTAGATAGGAAATAATTATGTTTGGTTGTAAAGATTATAGAGAATTAATTAGGGGTTCTTTGAATACATGAATAAATAGATTAATATTAATCCAAGATTATTCTTAATGAATTGCTTTTTTCTTAGTAAACATAATAACATTTAGTGTAATATTTTTAAAAACTATAAGGATAAAAACTTATTTGTACTTCAATTTTAATAGTATAGAGATACCTTTGGTTTCATAACACTATCATTTTATAATTATTTTCTATTTCAAAAATGACTTTACACCTTTCAAAACTAATAAATTTTGAATTAAGAAAATTGTCATGTTAAAGAAATTCAAAAAAAACATTATATAGACCTATGTACTAAATAGAGGTTACAAATGTAATTAGTCTCAACTTAAGGTGTTTTGTATTTATCACTATATATACTCTCTACATGATTGAAGCTTAATAATATTATTCAGACATTTAACCTATATGGTACCAGAGTCGTCGATAACCTAATACCTAAAACACCAAAAATCGTCTTCTTCATTTTTCTTCTGTCCTTGTTCAATTTTCTCATCGATTTCTCATCAAACATACACATGTACGATGGCTCACTCTAACAGCTCCTCACCACAAAACACATACAAAACTGTTATCATCAACAACCAAATGCATCTCAATGTCAATGTGACCAATGTTTTGAAACTTAACAGCACCAACTACATCATGTGGAGTCGTCAAATCCACATTCTTTTTGATGCTTTAACCAGCTATCTTGATGGATCCACTCCCGTCCCTCCTCCAACACTCGTTGCTGCTGGTGTCACTTCCGTAAATCCAGACTACACACAGTGGAAACGACAAGATAACCTCGCCTATTGTTCAATCACTTGTGTCACGCACAACTACGACTGCTCAGATCTAGGATACTTTTTCCTTGACGTACACCAAGCCCAGCCAAGGGCACATTAAGCAACTCAAACAATAACTTAAGCAGTGGCTCAAAGGATCCAAGACAATTGACAAATACATGTACTACTTACCGGACTACTACAAGCCTATAATTAATCAGATTGAGAGCAAGTACATTACACTATCGCTTGAAGTCCATGAGCGCCTCCTTAATCATGAGGCAAAACTACTCGCCTTGCAATCTGTACCGTCTTTTCCGATCACTGCGAATGTTGTCTCTCAACGAGGCAACAACAATCGAGGTTACCAAAACAACAAGTTTGACACCAATAGCTACAACAATCGCTACAACAATCGCTCACAAGACTGGTCACCACAACAATGACAATACTCAAACAACAACAACAATCAATCACCCAGGGAGTATCAAGAACAACAACAACAATCAATCATCCATGGTCATTAGGGATTTATGGATCTGAATATACGATATCCGGATCCGGTCTAAAAAATTGTAAAAATTAGGTGTAAAAAGGCGGATATCCGGAGGTATATATATATATATATATATATATATATATATATATATATATTTGGACCAGATACGGATATCCACGGATATCCGTTCCAAAGATTCTTAGTATCCGGACCCGTAACCCCGTATATCCATTTTTTGAATCCAAATCTAGATCCGCATCTGGATGTCCGACGGATCCGGATAATGCCTTAACAGGCCTATGGTCATAGAGCTCGAAGATGCTCTCAGTTCCAACAAAACACTCAAGCCTCACACATGAATTTCTCGCAACAACGAAGTCCTTTTACTCCTTGCAAGCCACACGCTAATCTTACCGTTGGTCCCCAATACATGGTAAACAACTGGCTCATAGACAGTGGAACCACCCACCAGATCACCAATGACTTAAGCAATCTCTCACTCCATCAACCTTACACAAGTGGAGATGAAGTCCCTATTGGCGATGGCTTTACGCTTGGGATCACGTACACTGGTTCTACATTTCTACCTTCACACTAGTTCTACATTTCGTCCTTTATCTTCAAAAAATGTCCCCTATGTTCCCGATATCCATAAGAACCTTCTATTTGTCTATAAACTATGTAATGTTAACCAAGTATCTTTTGAATTATTTTCGACGCATTTTCAGGTGAACGATCTTAGCTCAGAAACCCGTTAATCCAAGGGAGACCTAAAGACGAGTTGTATGAGTGGCCAGTGTCTCTGTCTTCTACGCGCACGTTTGTCAACACACCATCACCCAAAACAAGACTCTCGGCTTGGAATTCTAGACTCGGCCACCCCTTGTCTTTTATTTTGAACACTATTGTTCCAAGATTTTCTTTACCTCTTTCTCATTCATCGTAAAAACACTTATAATGCGCTATGTGTCTCATTAATAAAAGCCACAAGCTATCTTTTTAACAATCATCAGTTATCTCCACTTGTCCACTTCAATACTTGTTTACTGATGTCTGGAGTTTCCCTATAACTTCAATTGATAACCAATGCTAGTACCTTTTCCTCATTGACGATTTCACAAGATAATCATGGTTTTATCCCCTCAAACAAAAATCTCAAATTCGCGATCCATTCATTGCCTTTAAAGTGTTGGTTGAAAACCACTTCTAGACGTCGATCATCACACTTTACAGCGACAATGGCGATGAGTTCATAGTACTCACGCCTTATCTCTCCGCGAATAGAATCTCTCATCTCACGACTCCACACATACGCCGAAACACAACGGTATATCAAAACGCAAACACCACCACATCCTTAAAACTGGTATGACTCTTCTATCTCAAGTAGTTGTACCAAAAGGGTATTGACCCTATGATTTTTCTGCTATTGTTTTCCTAATAAATCGTCTCCCAACTGAACTACAGCAAATTATATATCTTTGGCTGTCTGTGTTTCCCTTGGTTCAGACCATACAATTCCCACAAGTTTGAAGATAAATTAAAGCCATGTGTGTTCCTTGGTTATTCCATCATAGAAATTTCATACTTGTGCTTAGACACCACCACAAATCGAGTTTCTACCTCCCGTTAGGTCAAATTTGACGAAGAGATCTTCCCTTTCAAAGGCTCATCTCCTCCTTTGTCATCCATTTCCAATGAACAAGTCGTGCAACAGATATCAATACAGTTCACTCCGCTCCGCTTCTAGCTCTGTCATCTTTCCCGTGGAGGTCGATGGCGGTTCCCAGCTAATGCAGTCATCAAACTAAGCATCGACCATGGTGCTAGCCACAACCACCTAAGGCGACCCGAGAAAACCCATGAGCCTTGTCCAGGCCAAATGAAGTCCAAGAACAACTCTTACAACCCCATGACCACTTGGAATATGTTCTTAGCTCAACTACATAATGCCTCAAAGTGGAATCAACCCAATCAGAGTTCAAACAGAGGAGTTATTCAATTTACAAATCGGGTGATCCTCAACTTAACCGATTTGGACATACATGGATTTATTGGAGTTTTCCAACCAACCCAAGAAGAGATAAGCTACAAACCGAATTGTTCTACAATCTTGATCCATCAGAGGTGCACGGAGAATTGGAATCAAGTCAATACAGGTTTTTGTTTGGGAAATATTCAATTTATAAACCAAAGGATTCCCGACTTGACTTATTCAGAAGCTCACTGTAGTATTAGAGCCTATATATAAGCTCTCTTTCGTTTCCATTGTAAAACACCCTTAAACTTATTGAGAGAGTCAATCACCTATCATCTCCATCATCTCAAATTATTTCCACCTTCCGTAAGATTAAGCTTGGAAACTCTTGATCATTGAGTGATCATAAGTTGGAGTGATTCCAATTTTATATCACCGGCTCGGCTCCTCACCCGCCATTGCCATAACTGACATTGACCTCATACCCGTAGGTGAATTTGCAGCTCCTTCGCCCCACGCCACCACCAGGTTTTGTCGCTCCTCTCTCTTCTCATTCTAATTCTTCCTCGCTTCATTGACCCAAAATAACAGGCCCATACCTGAGATAATAGACCCAAATCCACTACAAATACAAAATCTTGAGACATTGTTGCAGCCCATGAAAACCCAACCACCCAAATTCGTGTTACTCCAAACGTTGTCTCTGAAACTCAAAACCAAAACACCAGATCTGCAACTCAACAAAACCCACAAATTCCACCACCACAACGTGCTCAAACATGATCTCAAAGCAACATAGTCAAACCAAACAGAAAGTACACTCTTACCGCAGTCACCAAACATCACCTTAACCTTGAACCAACAAATGTAACCCAGGCGATGCATGATCTAAACTGGAGAAACGCTATGTCCGAGGAAATCAATTCTCAAATTGGAAATGAGACATGGGATATAGTTCCTTTTGCTCCTCATATGAATTTTATAGGATGCCGATGGATTTTTAAATTAAAAACTCTTCCAAATGGATGACTTGACAGGTACAAAGCAAGGTTGGTCGCCAAGGGCTTTCGTAAAAAATGGGGAGTTGTTTTTTCTGAAACCTTTAGCTCTGTTTTCAAGTCTACGAATATTCATTTGGTGACTGGTGTTGCTGTTGGAAAAACTTGGCCGATTAAACAAGTGGACGTCAATACCTATTTATGTGCAAATCTGGTATTCCATTCCCGTATGAACATGTTGCACTAGACTAACATATTATCATAAAAATGGTGTAGTTGGTTTTTATTTTCAAAAGAAAATACCCAGCAAAAAAGTTTGTTTCATTTATATTTTTCATCTTAAGCGCGTAAATATACATATATGTATATGTATGAGTTCCTAAATTTATGAATGATATACGAACAATTAGGGAACAAACATGACACTGCCTAAGATATGACTTGACTAATAACTTTAATCTTGGGACAACGATCTACAAGAATGCCATCGTTTTGCCTTATACTTAATATGTTGACCTTTGGCAGAGCTGTATACTATTTTTGATTGATCATCGATCTGTCAGGTTAAGGAAATTTCCGTCGCAAGGAACATTTAGCTCACTTTAGCACGCATCAGATAATGATAACTCTACAAGACTGATGACTCTAGAACACGCATCAGAAGATGATAGCTTCACCAAACCTTCACATTATGCATTTTGAGATAGTGATTGGAAGTGGCATTCAGAATTAGATAGAAGGCCAAAGAGGACCATCGGAGAATGTTGTAACATCTGTAATTCTGAATATGGATTAAAAATCAAGCAAATGGGAAATATATGTAAAGCAAAAGAGTTTAGAATGGACAATAACTTGGATCTAATATATGGATAAGTAGATATGGTTTAATCTACAATGAATTGGTTGATTTGATTTCGAGATCGAGTTCTACTTTGGAGTAGTATTTTACTAATGATGGCGATGGAAAAGTACAATAAAGTAGATGGTGTTTATGCATTATCTTACCGTTTATTGGGACTTTATGTTAAAGATTATTATTATTTTATGAATAATATGTAAAATTATATTCAAAGAAAACCGTATTACATAAACTGCAACTTTACATCAATGAACCCAAAATAAACCACTTTGAAATAAGTCGATAAATGGTAGCCTCATTAAAACTCGAAAAGTGGAAAACCCATTTGGGAAAAAACCACTTCCAGAACCATTTAGAATTGATCTGAAAATATTAAAACCAATAAAAATCAAACCTTCAAATCAAACCATATTTGTAAACCGTCCGTCATAATTCCTTCCCATTGTAGAACCGAGAGCCGATTTCTTACTATCCCCCTACCTCGCGAACCAGACTATCCATGTGGAGTGGGACGTTACCATGTCTTCGTTGATTTCTTTCTCTCCATAGTATATATGTAACGCTTGAAAGGTGTAACTTAGCCACAAAAAATGCCGTCGTCTTGCCTCCCTTGACATGGAAAAAAGTAATCAGGTCATTGAACTGTGATGTGTATTCTTGATGCAGCAGTCCATATGCAAGCTTATACCAAATTTGTGATGTGCAGGGACATGCAAAGAAAATATGATCTCGCGTCTCTAGGGGGTCTGAGCAAAAGTCACACTTCGCCAAAATAGTGGCTGACCAAACTGCCTTGTACCATGAATTCCTGAGCCTTACCTCTCTCAATTGATTCCATGTATTCTTAGATGAAAACTGGGGTTTAAATTTATCATTCTTATATCTCCATAAAGCTACATCCTCATCTAAATAAGCCCTGTCCCGGAACTTTTCTATTTTCGCTTCAATCTGTGCCAGAACTTGGGGTCTCTTTCGTTTAGGCCTGTTATTTACTAACACCTCCGCCAAAGTATCACCAGCCTTAATCCCCATGTTAATGAATCCTCTTTCCCCCAAGACATCTATTAATCTGACAAGTGAACACCTTATACCAAAATGAAGTGTGATAACCACTACGTACCTCAACCTTGTGATAATCTTTTGCAGAGTTACAATACTTGAGGATTTTCCACCACATCCAAGAGCCTCCCGTCTTGGTAACTTTTTTTGACCAGAATGAACCTTTGCAGATCATGTTTTTCTTTACCCAATTAACCTATAGAGAATCCTTTGAAGAAACCAACCTCCAGATCCTTATTTGCCTCGACCAAAGACTTCAAGCCAAGCCCCCCTCTGGCTTTAGCCTACAGAAGTCTTTAGATTAAGGGCAGACCGCAAGGGCAAATCTTAGGCATTGGTTCCGAGGACGAACATCACTCCAAGCCACCTTGGCTTTCTTTGACTTCAAAGCCGGTCCAGACCATAAAAAAGCGGAGCTAATTTTTTCAATCTCCCTTATACATGCTCTTGGCAATCTAAATGCGGTAATCCAAAAATTCGTTAAGCTTGCTATTACTGAAGAGAGGAGTTGTAATCTACCTACAAAAGAAAGAAAACGATTCTTTGAGGAGCTGATGCGTGTTCGGATTTTTTTCAATAAGTGGTTTGTAGTCCAAGCTCGACATTTTTTTTCTCAATAGAGGAAGTCCTAGATACTTCATCGGCAAAGTTCGAATCTGAAAAGGAAACCCATTTAATGAATCCCGAGTTCCCGACGGGATTCCAGTGACAAACAAAGTTGTTTTCTCCAGACTTATATCTAATCCCAAGATTCAAGAAAACCTCTCACAATCAACAAAATACCCCTGACTGAGCTGACCTTTCCATCTGAAAATACCATGATATCATCCACGAAACAAAAATGAGTAACTCTCAAACTCCTGCAGCTCGGATGGTACCCAAATCCACCATTACTTGTGGCCTTGTCTAGCATTAATGATAAGAAGTTCATGTAAATAACGAATAGATAGGGGGGGGGGAGAGAAAAACCTTGTCGCAATCCCCTCTCACTTCTGAAAAACCCAGCTAGCTCCCTATTTACCTGTACTGAGAACGATGGTGAGGTAACACACAACTCAATCCACTCTACAAACATTTACGGCAACTGCATTACTCTCAGCATTTTGATGAGAAAATTGCAGTTCACCGAGTCGAAAGCTTTAGTAATGTCAATCTTCATGGCACATCTAGGGGTGACAGTCGGCTTGTGATAATCCTTTACCAACTCAGACGAAAGGAGGAGATTCTCCATTAAATATCTGTCCTTGATAAAAGCAGTCTGATTTTTTGTTATAAGGCCGAGAAGTATGAGTTTTAGTATTTGCTAAAATCTTTGAAATAACCTTATATATCACATTGCAGCATGATATAGGCCGATAGTCCCTCATCCCAATGGTCCCCATCTTCTTAGGAATTAAGCCAAGAATGGTTGAATTTATCCCTTTCAGCAAAAATCCGTAGGCGAAAAAGATTTAACTACTATGATGAAGTCATTCCAAATGATAGGCCACATCTCTTTATAAAACTCTACCGTGTATCCATCTGGTCTTGGTAATTTATTAGAAGGCATAGAAAAAATAACCTGCTTTATTTCCAATGCCGATACTTCCATTATAAAACCTCGTCACTCCTCCTCAGAACAACAATAATCCAGAATCTGAGTCAACTCTTTCATCAGAACATCGGTCACACTAACCATCGGAGCCATAAAAAATCAGAGAAATGACGCACTGCTTCAGCTTGGATGCCAGCTCTAGACGAAAAAAATCCTCCCTCCGGGGACCTAATCTCATAGATCGAGTTTTGCGCTTCCTTTTTCTGGATCGCATTATAGAAAAACCTATTGCTTTGATCCCCCACTTTTTCCCAATGTAGTTTCACCTTCTGCCTTAGCTAATTGTCTTCTAACCCCCCCACACTCTCCCAAGAATCATAAGCTCGAGCCTCTTCTAACACTTTATGAGCATCCGGATTGATAAGGTTTGCTGTCTGCTTTTCACACAACAAGGGATAGGCATCTTCTCTTCTTTTTGTCAAATGATGTATTTTCTGCTTGCTGAAAGCTCGAATAATTGCTTTGAGTAGCTTTAACTTCTTTGAGAACCTAAAGAGCGCCAAGGTTGACGCAAATAGAGCTACCAAGTTCATCCAATAATTCTCTACAAGGTGTTTAAAATCTGTCATAGCAACAACTGCATTTAAAGTGAGATAAATCCACACACATGATCCGAGCAACCTCGGGCTTCAAACACACAATATGAGTTTGAAGGCTGCTGCAGCCAAAGAGTATTCACAAGAACGCGATCCAACTTTTTACATATTAAACCCTCTTCCCGCTTATTACATCAAGTAAAAGTTTGCATGTGGAAAGCCATATCCATAAGATCACAATGACGGACCATATCTCGAAAATCAGACATACCCGGACAATTGACTTGCGTTAAGTTAGCTAAAGAGTGCTCCGAGATATCCATGATCTCATTAAAATCCCCAGCACATAACCATGGTAATCCCCTAACTTGAAAATCAACTTGATGGTCTTTTAAATCTCTCCAGAGTTCACGTCTCTCTTCTAATGAATTAGATGCATAGATGAACGTACACAAAAAAATCCTCTAAATAGCCCTGTATCCTCACCTTACAGGAGATCAGATGACCCGTTTTATAGATCACCGTCAACGACACTGATTTATTCCAGACGAACCAAATACGCCCTAACGGATTGAACTCATAGTTTGATATCATGGACCAGTCCTTGAACGTAGACTTAACAATTGATTCCGCCTTGCTCTCAGCTACTCTTGTTTCCAACAAAGCTCCAAAGACCAGCGATTTATGATTTACCATATTCTTTATAACTGACTCTTTCCTGATCTTGTTGAAACCGCGAATGTTCCAATAAAACACGACATTACTGTTTCTTCCGTTGATTCCGATGTCCTAAAGCACTCGGGATTTGGTCTCCCGTTTGCTGTGATTTTTGTGATTGCTTAGCTGATCGAAGAAGAGGAACTCTTAATGTGCTTTCATCCTTACGCAAAACATCTTGGCCAGAGCACTGCTTCACAGACTCAGACACTTCCCCTGGTGAAGTAACAATCAGTTTTCCTGAATTCCCCGAACCTGCTACTTCCTCTATCATTTTCATGTTCTTTATCTTGCCCGGCTTAGATATCTCAGATGTGAGGATCTGCATCTTCGTCTTCTCCAATTCTGAAATAGAGGCAGAGTACACTAAAATTTCAGTAGCCTTAGAAGATGAATCCGCTACTGCCGACGTCTGCATCATTTTCATGTTCTTTATCTTCTTAGGCTTAGATATCTCAGATGTGAGGATCTGAATCTTTGTCTTCTCTAAGTTTGAAATAGAGACAGAGTAATCTGAAATTTTAGCAGCCTTAGAGGTTGAATTCGCTACTGCCGACGTCTACATCATTTTCGAAGATGGAAGTTCCACAACGTCATAGTTCACTACTATTAAAGTCGGTAACTTAGATTTCTTCTTCATCAACTCCTTTCCTGATTTAAAATCTGAACATGAGACAGTTTGAGTAACTGTTCGGTCTTCTAAAGCTCCCACTTGATCCGCCTCCTTAGACAAGAAACTATCATTAGTTCCTCTTGATTTAGGAGCCATAGATGGTAATGTCTGCATCTTCTCCAAACCTGAAACAGAGACAGGGCACGCAGAACTCATAGCAACCTTTGAACCCTCCACATCAAACCTCTCCCCTGTTTCGTATTCAAAATTTTTGCCACAACAGACTTCTCTATCTCTAGTGCTGATGATCTTAGTACCTCAAAACACGACGCTGAAGCTATCTTGGCCTCCCCATAAACCAGACTTTGTTTACCCAGTCTCCTACCATGAGCCTGTGGAACAGTTTCCACTCTTTTCTAGATTTAACATTACCACTCCCCCTTCCTCTCTCTCCATATCCACTACAGAGCTTCCGATAATTTTCGTCATAACATCACCCGACTTCAGAGAGTTACACAACAACTTCCGTACCTTCATCCGATGCCCCTGCCACTTCTTTTTGGAATTTATCTAGACATCCTGACTCTGTATGACCCCGTTTCCGACAACTGCCACATTGCATGGGAAGCCATGGATATTCAAAATTTACTTCAACCTCCTCTAACTTAACTTTGAAGTAGAAACTCGAAGGTATATCCTTCTTAAGATTAACATCTATAAAGATTTTAGCTTCATCAAAACTTGCTACAAGCTCAGTGTCTTGGTGCATTCTCAATGGGATACCCATAAGGCTTGCAACAAAACTCAGCCCTTTCCAGGAAAACAGAGCCGGCAGAACGTTTTTCATTATAACCCACATCGGCATTGAAGATAACTCGGGATGTGCCTCCTCCAGGATCGGAGTCCATTTGGAAACAATCATAGGGATTTCACAAATATTCCACATGCCTCGACTAGAACTCGACTCCGAGCATCTGAATTCCGAATTCTAAACTTGATAGTCGTTTCATTAACCACATAAACATCGATTTTTATGCTTTTGTCCCCTAGATTTTAAATTTTGTTGACTATTACGTGGATATTTGCCACATTGGGGGGGGGGGGGCTGTAGATGCGAACCTACCCACAACAAAGTCTTCCCAAAGAGGAGGTGCATCTTCCAGCACTTCCTCCGACACAATCACCACTGATCTGCCCTCTACTTCCAAGACTGCATAATCATATTGTGAGAGTGAAGGCCTTTCACTATCTTAGCCCAGGTTTTTTTGTCGAAGCTTTTTGAGATAGGTTTATCTCTCCATTGGAAATCTGTCCGCTAGCCAAACCCGCAGCATCGCCCAACACAACAACATGCCTCTCTACCTCCGATTGGTCCAACACAACAACATGCCCCGTCGGAGCCCCTGCACCACTTTCGAAATCCTCCTTCCTTGATGACTTCTCCAGCGATGAACCAGAGAACAAGCTACCCTCCTGAACCTTATCTGAACTCAGAACGATCCCCTCCTTTGCCGTCTCACGAACACAACCACTAACACCACCGTCCATTTGTCTTTTCGCCTCCAGAATCTCCTCTTCGGCCATACCTGGTGGCGGAGATCACTAACCTCGTAAAACCCTCCAAATCTCCCTCCATATCACCCTAGCTAAGAGCTCCAAAACTTTAGCTCTTTAAATTTTTATATTGCTTATGTTAAAGATTACACTTGAGAATAAATGATATTTTGTTTTCTAGTCTCTCCCTTATTCTTAGTTTTGCATGGTGTTTGGAAGACATACAAAAGTTTAAATCCAATAGAATTAATGTGTCCCATGTTATGTTTTAGACTTGTATATATCTAGTTTTATTTCCATGCGCATGTGTCTTTACGAAGTCTCGAGGATTTATTTTTAGTCTAAGTCGTGTTTCAAGTTGTTCAGAGGGAGAGGAAAGCTTTTGGGACCTTAGCTCAAAAGACTCGTGAGAAAGAACTCAAAGAAGCATCAAAGAATGAAAAATGAAGCAAGGTGATCGGTTAGACTATAATGATCGACCGATCAACCTACAAGGACAAGATAGAGAAGACAAGATGAAGCTTCATCGCTCACTTTTCCACTTGATCAACCAATCAAATCCTTAAAACTGACCCAGAGAAATCGCACAGTGATATATATATATATATATACCATTTTGTAGTCTCTTATCGATTATTTTCCATCGTGTTTTTTTTATTTAAATTTTACGTTTGTGTCTGCCAACTTCTAGGTGTTAATGTTCTATGTTGGAGTCCTTGATTTATTTTTAGGTGTGCAGAAAGGGGAGTTTGAATGAAATTTGGAAATAAGTCCGATGTAATGTAAAGGTTCAGCGATGCATGTTGAACCTTCATGATCCAATCCTTCCAATCTTGAAGTTAAACCGTTTTGCTTGTTTGACTTGAGTATTTTATTTACTTTTCCTTGTTAGTCATCTTGTTAATGATTTTTGTTGCTTAGTACTTAAAAAACTTTTGAAAAAAATATTATTTTCCAACTTAGATAAATTTGTTTTCTGTATATATGTGAAGTGCTATAATTTGTAGTCTTGTTGGTTTGATCCTGATTTATTACAAAGGCATTTAAATTATACAATTCGGTTTAAAACTTGATCATCACAATAATTTGGTCACCCTTATCGATCAATCGAGCCCAGAATACCATGAGTTGATCGGCTACCCTTCCATGTTGATCACCGATCAAGTAAAATTTAGGACAAAGATTGCAAGTTGTGATCGGTCACTCCTTCCACTGATCGACCGATCACATCTCCAAATGACTTGTATAAAATCTATGGATTTTGTTTCATCTGTGTTTCTCTCTTTTGCTTGAAAAACGTGTGATTATTTTTTTTTATTGGGTCTTGAGGATGAGGAAAAATTTAGATCACAGTTGTTCGTTAGATGATGATTTGGTATAAACGTGTTAAATAATTCACTTAGGTAAGGTTTGATGCTAAACTAAGATTGCATTGATCATCGTAATCAAGAACTTGGAATTTTGACTGCACTAAAGTAATTTGTGAAAAAAATTGATTCAAACCTCGGTGAACAATTTTTAGATTATAAGTAATTGTAGAAGTTAGAGTAAACAATATGAACTAACTGAACTTGATTGATAATACATGCTAACGAAGTAGTTTACAAATAAGATTATAAGAGTTTAGTACATTTAGCTGATTAGTATAGTCATCAAGGTCTTTAAAGAAGATTGGTGATTAATGCTCTAGGAGCTGATTAGAACCATCATATCTTTAACCATCCTATACGGGAAGCCTTTTGTTCAACTATTAATTTACATGTCATTCGTATTTTTGATCATAAAATAAAATATGTGAACACACACATACATATGTGTGTGTGTTCTAAATGTTTAGACCAATATATAGAGAAGCTTTTTTACCCTACATGTTATGGACCAACATATATAGAAGCTTTTTTTTCTTTTGAATGGGAAAATCAAACAAAGTTTACACAAAAATAAAGCAATAAATATTTTAGACTTTGAAAGAGAGGTGTTTTTTTTCGGAGATTGGTTAGGGCGATTCTAAGGGTGATTTGCGACTGGTTTGGGAGGTGACTGTAGTGTCTCTGACATTGATGGCCGATCTGTGGTCATGGTGCCAGAAGAAGTTCTAAGCGATGCACCTCCCCTTTGGGAAGATTTTTTGGTTGGAAGATTCGCATCTTCAGCTCCACATGTGGGTAAGATCCATGTCATAGTCAACAAAATTTGGACTTTGGGTGACAAAGACACAAAAATTGACGTCTATGTGATGAATGAATCGACAATCAAGTTTCGAATACGTAATCCAAATGTTAGAAGCAGAATTCTGCGTCGTGGCATGTGGAATATTTGTAACATTCCCATGATCGTAACAAAGTGGACACCATTTCAATAGGATGCACAACCTAAGCTTACATCTATGCCTATATGGGTTACAATGAAGAATTTTCCTCCATCCTTATTCTCATGGAAGGGGCTGAGTTTTGTGGCTAGTCCAGTGGGCAAACCTATGAGAATGCATCAAGACACGAAGTTAGTTGCAAGTTTTGATGAAGCAAAGATACTGGAGAAAAAAGAACGCTGGTAGTTGAGAGGGTTGCAGAAATGGATACTTTGTCACAGACTGCTGAGTTAGGCTTGTTGACAGGTGAGGCGGGGAAAACTGATAGAAGAATAGAGAGAGAAACAGGTACATCGGAGGAGATGTTGCAGCAGTTGTCTCAACTGGAAAAACCTGTGACGATGGGAGGGACAATCAGAAGGCGCAACAGCTGAGGCAGGTAACCCGGGGGATGCCAAAGTACAAGAAAAAGCTAAGCTGAAAAACAGAGGAGGTGGTAGCTCTGAAATTTTGAACAAAGAGGAGACGGGATCAAGAGCTCATCTCTCACGAACAGCTAAGTTGGTTCTAAAACATCAACTTAATACTCCACATCAAATGGAGGATTCAAATCAAAGTGGAGTAGGAAGAAGGAATATGCAGAAAAAACAGTAATGTCGTTTCTCATCTGGAATATCCGAGGATTCAACAAAAAAAGGAAACAACGGGTAATAAAAGATTTGATAAGAGAGAAATCAGTGAATCTATGTGCTATATTGGAAACAAGAGTTGCAGAAAACAAGTCGGAACAGATAATTAAATCAACTTTCCCTGGTTGGTTGGGAGTTTCAAACTACGAGTTCAGTCCTTTAGGAAGAATTTGGTTGGTATGGAGTGATCTAGTCTAGCTGACAGTGGCGAAAAAGACGGCACAGTTGATCTCTTGCAAGGTAAAAGTTAATAACCAGTCGGAGGAAATTCTATGTACATTCATTTATGCTTCAAACTCACAGGAAGAGAGACGGGAACTCTGGTATGATTTTGAAGGAACATCAAGACAGTGTTCTAAGCCGAGAGCTCCCATGGTTGTGCACCCGAGATTTTAATGAGATTCTTAACAGAACGGAACACTCGGTAGTCGCATACATGCCAACATCGAGTTTGGGAATGGCAGAGTTTAATGATATGGTAAGTCATTGTTTGCTGGAAGATATGGCTTATCATGGCCCTCTATTCACATGGTGTAACAAGCGGGAGGATGATTTGATATGTAAGAAATTTGATCGCGCTCTGGTTAATCCTCTTTGGCTACAACACCCTTACACTTCATATTGTGTTTTTGAAGCTCACGGATGCTCGGATCATTTATGTGCAGTTATCTCGCCTTACGGCTCGCCATACAAGCCAAAGGTCCCTTTCAAAGTCGTAAATGTTGTATTGGGTTTGCCAGATTTTAAAAGTCTTGTCGAAAGCTATTGGAATCAGACGGAAGCTCTCTTCCCCTCCACCTAAGCGTTATTTAGGTTCTCAAAAAAATTCAAACACCTTAAGCCAAGCACCAGAGGTTTTGGTCGCCGAAAGTTGCATGAATTGACAAAACGAAAAGAGGAAATATACAAGACGCTGTGTGAGAAGCAGCTACGAAACCTAACGAGTCCAGATGAGAATTCGATGGCGGAAGAGGCTGAAGCCCACAGAGCTTGGGAGAGTGTCGCGGATATTGAAGAGAAGTTTATCAGCTGAAAGGCAAAACTTCACTGGGTAAAAGAGGGTGATCAAAACAATCAGTTTCTTCATTGACGCAATATGATTTATGAGATTAGAGGTCACGAGGGCAGTATCCTTTCATTGACGAGTGATATCAAGGCTGAAGGAATCATATATTTTTCTGAGCTTTTCAAGTCTCCGCCAAACTCTAAAACTGGTCAAACGCCTAGTCCAGGTCTTATGCAAAACATAGAGTTCCAATGCAGTGAGGAAGAGAGTAACGAGCTGGTAAATGAAGTGACCGATTTAGAGGTAAAAAAGGTTCTTTTCTCAATGCCTTCAAATAAGTCGCCGGGGCCGGATGGATTTACAGTGGAATTTTATAGAGAGATGTGGTCTATCTTAGGCAATGATTTTATGGTGGCGGTAACGTTGTTTTTCTCCTATGGCTTTCTACCAAAAGGAATAAATTCTGCAATACTCGCACTGATTCCTAAGAAGACCGGGATGATAGGGATGAAAGACTATATACCGATCTCATGCTGCAATGTGATCTACAAAGTCATCTCAAAGATATTAGCAAACCCCCTAAAGAATATCCTCCCAGGAGTTACCACGAACAACCAATCAGCTTTTATCGAAGATAGATACTTAATGGAAAACTTACTACTAGCGTCGGAATTGGTTAAGGATTACCATAACCCTAACATGTCTCCAAGGTGTGCGATGAAGATTGATATAACAAAAGCTTTTGACTGGGTGAACTGGGGGTTCCTCAAGAAGTTGTTAACAATGATGAAAGTGCTGGAAGTTTTCATCGATTGGATAATTCTTTGTGTAAGTACACTATCATTCTCAGTCCAAATAAACGGGGAGTTTGCGGGGTTTTTCTGGAGTGAGAGAGGGCTGCGCCAAGACTGTTCACTCTCACCATACCTATTTGTTATCTGCATGAATTATTTATCAAAGATGTTGAACAAAGCAGCTGATAATGGCAAGTTCAGTTATCATCCAAGCTGCCGAAGTTTAGGAGTAACTCATCTTTGCTTTGCGGACGACATCATGGTCTTTGCAGACGGGAAAATTTGATCCATACAAGGTATCCTCATGGTTTTCCAGATATTTGCTTCAGCCTCAGGATTAAACATAAGTATGGAGAAGTCTACATTATTTATTACGGGAATATCGTCGGAGGAAAGAGATTCATTGGCCGCACTCCCATTGGACAAGGGAAACTTGCCGGTAAAGTATCTAGGTCTTCCTCTTCTAACGAAAAGGATGACACAACAAGACTATCAACCCCTAATAGACAAGATCTGAAATCGCATCTCCTCTTGAAAAAACTGGTTTCTATCATTCGCGGGTAGGCTTTCAGCTTTTATCTTCTGTAATTGCTAGTCTAACAAACTTTTGGATTGCAGCGTTTAGGTTACCGAAAGCATGTATTCGGGAGATCGAAAAAATCAGTGCAGCATTCTTATGGTCTGGTCCGAGTTTGAATGTTAGGAAAGCCAAGGTGGCTTGGTGTGATGTGTGTAAACCTAAATCAGAGGGAGGACTCGGGTTGAAGTCGCTGGTTGAAGCAAACAAGGTCAGTTGCTACAAGCTAATATGGCGCATTCTGTCTTCAAGAGACTCGTTGTGGGTCAACTGGATCAAAAAAACTTGATCCGAAAGGGTTTGTTCTGTTCGGCCAAGGAAACTAAGACAAGAGGATCTTGGATGTGGAGGAAATTACAAAAGTACCGTGATTCCGCGAAAGCCTTCCATAAGGTCAAGGTACGTAATGGATCGAATACATCATTTTGGTATTATGATTGGTGTTCTTTGGGCAGATTGATTGAAGTGCTGGGTGAGAGAGGTTTCATTGATATGGGTATTAAAGCACAAGACACACTTGAGGAGGTGATAGCTCACCATAGAACAAGGCGGCGAAGACCACCTGTTTTGGCACAGATTGAGGCGGAAATATGCAGCCTCCGGAATCAAGAAAATGCTGAGGACGACGTAGCTGTATGGAGTACAAGGAAGCTAAGTTCAAACCATTCTTTACATCGAAAACAACTTGCAACCAGCTAAGGGTACAAGGAACAAGCAATACTTGGCACATGGTTATATAGTTCTCACATGCGACACCGAAATATTCTTTTATCCTGTGGTTAGCGGTTCTGAATCGACTGACAACAGAAGATAGAATGATCCAATGGACCCCAAACTCGACTCATTGCTCTTTCTCTACTCAACCTCTTGAGACCCGAGACCACCTGTTTTTTTCGTGTCCTTTTTCAGCGCAAATTTGGCACAAGCTAACTTATGGTTTGATGGGTGAGCAGCATACAGTGAATTTTAATGAGCTTCTTAATGATTTTAAAGCAAGAAGGAAAAGGACTGGGGACTTTGTACTCAAGTATACCTTTCAAGCCACAGTGTATGCGCTATGGAGAGAAAGAAATATGAGAAGGCATGGCAGTGTTCTGGTTAACGGCGGACAGGCTCGCCAATGAAGTGGGAAGGACGGTGCGAAATCGACTATCTACTCTTCAAGAACAAGGAATCATGATGGATGGGTTACAAGTCTGGTTCGCTTCAAAGATATGAAGTTTTATCGACAATATTTTTTCTGCTTAATCGTTCATGGTGGGTATTCTTTTTCCCGTAAGAGGTTTTGTCCCAATTGGATTTTTCTCTTACGGGTTTTAACGAGGCCTCCACAAAGCAATGCCTTGAACATAAATTATCAAAACTAATTTCAATTAAACAGTCAATGTAACAATGGTTTTTTTAAATATAATTTTATATTTATTCATAAAAATAAAATAAAGAATACTCAGAAATAAAGCAGTAAAGAGTGTTTTGATACATCCCATTGACCATTCTCATTTCTTAATAATTTTTTTTTTTCAACTACACATTAATAAAATTAGTTTCTTATTCTTACTTGCGATAATCTTCTACATTACTTTCATACATGCGTACGATAATACATATATAGTTATAACCAAAAATATGAATACAAAATTCCGTAAAACTTAAGCAAAATATAAATCAAACATAAGTAAACATAAGTAAACATAACTAAAACATGAAATTAACAAAATATAAAAAAGTAAACAAAACATAAGTAAAATATAAAATATAGTTTAATTTGTTTTCACGTATGTAATATATAACATAATAATTAATTACTCATTATTATTTTTGTAGAATATCTATAAATTTAATATTATATTTCAAATATATAAATATAATATTTTTATATAAATCTAAACAGGACATTAGATGTTACAGCCACTTTTCATTAATTTTTATGTTAACAACTTAAAATTAGATCCATATTGAAGAAGATTCGAAGGTCCACCGCCATTCTTTAACCTTTTGAACGCAAAATTTTAGGAAAAGTTTGCAACGCAAACATATTAATATATATGGCGTCAAAAAGTCTAGATAATGATAGTCAAAACAAAATATCAAGGAGGCAACTTGCATGTGTTTGGTTTCTTGGTGTCGTTATAATTGCTACAAAAGTACAAAAACTATATAGAATGTAATATTGGCCAGTGTTTTGGTAAGAATGACGTCTAGTTTCATCCTAATCCGGATATGTATATGCCATTATATATTATCGCAAAATATTAGGCATTCATGCTTATAAGATAATTTCTATCAGAAAATGCATAGATAGATAAATATATACATACATGCAATATTTTTCAAAAATCTCATATAAATAAAAATGAAAATTCTGAAATTTTTAACTCATTGTTGTTTTAAATGCAAACGAAAATATCATTGGTGTTTAAAACTTTAGCTTGACTTTCGTAATATTCAATAATAATTTAAACATAAATAAAATCTAATACCAAAAATGTTATATATCGAGGTACAATTAGATACAAAAACTAGATACAAAATCTGTGATTTTGAAATTATAGGGAATCATGCACCTTCATAATTTATAGTTTATGGGTTAATATTTTTGTGAAGAAAATAAGAGGTCGGCAAAAAAAATCTTCATTAACCAACCGAGGTTTACACAAAAAGAAGAACAAATAAGAGAAAATAGAAAAAACACGTCGGCCTCGGTTAGCAGTATCTGGAGGTCGGCTCGCCAAGAAGATTCTCATACACCCGGAGGTTGGATCGCACGTAGAATATCGGGCATAGCATCCGGGATGGGAGCATGATTAAACAAATCAAGTAAAAATTTTTAATGCACAGTACTACAGTCGAATGACATATCGTTGTAATATTTTAGGGTCGAATCTACGAAGAAAAATATTTAACTACTTAAATACATATTGTTATTTCTAAAAAAATAAAATTTGTGTTTTTGGAAACCAAATTTGAAATAGATTAAAAGCGGAAAAAACTAAATTTGATTGGAAATCAAATAAAGAAAATCGACAAATCAAAGAAATGACAATGATTTAGATGAGATGATGAATGTTTGATGATGATAAGAACATATTATGAACACTATCATCGGTTATAGATCACCAATCAAAACTAATCCACTTTAATGACACTAATCCCTTCTTTAGTCACCTTTCGGGCATCAAATCCTATTGATCTAGATTTTTAGTTAAAATCTTAAATCACATTACTATCAACCTAAATAAATGATAACCTAAGATTTAGTCCTAACATCTAGTCCTAACATCATCATCAACCCATTAAATCATCATAACCGACCAATTCTTAATTCATATAAAAGAGTACTCACATTCTACGATGATTACACAAAGCGATTGGTTTAATCTTTGCATAATCATGATAAAGATAAGTAGATGAAGCATTTAAAGATAAGAAGAGATTTGATAACCTGAAATAGAGAGATTCATATAAAGTATTTCTTAAAACCCAAAAATGGATAAGAGAATCTCTAAAAACAAGCATAAGACAATAAAATAGGTTTTCTTGATAATTATAGGAGGAAGAAAACAAGTTTGTTCAACTCAAACTAAACCAGTGGTGTCACAAGGTCGTTGGGAATGGCCGTTGGCTCCTAACCGGTGTCACAAGGCTATTGGGAATGACTGTTGGCTCCCACTGGTGTCACAAGGTTGTTGGAAATAGCAATAGATCTCCAGGTGGGTTTCGTCACTTCTCCAGCGGGCACACAAGACCGTTGAATAAGGCTGTTTGATCATACCCATCTTTACTTAATGAATCGTATCTCCCTAATCGCTAATTTAAATTACTCGAGACTACGTCTATTGGAAGGATAAATCAATTTTCTATAACTTTCATCAAGGGTTCTAGAGCTACATCTCAAGGAAAGGTCTTCATATGAGTCAATATTTTAAACACGTTGGACTGGTTTCTAGATCATCATTTATGTTTTTTGCATCCAAATGACCCCCTTGCTTGCATAACTCACTCCAATACCTATATAAAAAAGAAAGATATGCAAACATACACCTGAAGACCAAAATATGCAATGCAAACATAATAAATTCATGAGAAATGCAAACCAAATGAGGGTATAAACACAGTATATCAGAGCAGACTTGTCAAAGTTCAAATTTTCCCACAACCAAGGGTCTCTATCCAGTTTTCGAAGGCAATTCTACATTTTGTGTGTCCTCTCCAAATTACAACCTCCCTCCACCTTCAGCCTATGAATTTGACTGCGATTAGTTAAGGAGTACTCATTGACCCCCTGTAACTTCAGGATCGCTACCCAAAGCTGACGTCGTACCTCTTTCGACCGATGAAGCTTGCCAGTAATAGAGGTGTACTCATTAATCAACTGAAAAAGTCTTGAGAAGTATTAACACAAGGTACCACAACAAGTAAAAGAAAGAACCGAGCCAAAGTCAGCACGTACATCGATATAAAAATCATGAGAGTCCAGAGCATCATCTCCTTCTAGCTCATCCTATGCATCATAAAGAAACATCAGCTTCAGATACCCCAGGAAATATGTGTTTTCCAAAGAGGTAGAATCGACACGTCAAAGTACCGAGGAGAATCACTGGAGTTTGACATAATCACCAAAAGATAGAGCGCGCGAGGCAGCAGAAGAAAACGGAATGAAGTAACAAAAGCAAAAAGCCAAGTAGTTATACCCAGAAAAGGAAAGACGAAGAGAAGCTTTTAATTAATACATTGGGAACAGTTGTATAACTTCCCAAGAAAAGAAATCTGAAGAGGCGCCTCCTAATCTATGTATCCCCTATAGACAAATAAACTTTTACGTCATTAGAAGTGCACAGGAAACCAACAACATCACTTACTTAAAAAGAAAGTGGAACGTCAAAAAACACACATATATATCTCTCTCTCTCTCTCTATATATATATATATAACCCCACCTCAGCTTATGTAGTTACACCTTTGGTAGAAAAACAAAAAATCTGTCTTAAGCCGAGGTCCACCTTGTGCTATGGTTCAAAGTTTCCAAAGTAAGTAAGCTGAGTCGGTCTAGCAAAATCGAATACTCGATCATCATGTAAAGCGTTACTCAAAAACTGAATTCACATCTTTAATCTAAGTTGAGGTCCGCGTCGCACCATGCTCCCAGGTCATTTAACACATATAAGACGAGGTCCATCTAGCAAAATCATGAATTGGACACCATAAGAAATGTTAGCCAAAAACTTTAGTTTTGCACTTTCAATGTAAGCCTAGTCCACCTCGCACTGTGTCCCAAACATTTCGACACAAATAACAAGCTAATCCTTGCAAAATCATTGTTTGAACATCAGATGAAGTATTAGTCGAAAACTATAGATCTGCATTTTCAACTTACGCCTAGCCCACCTCGCACTATGCTCCAAATTCATCTAAGATAAGTAAGTCGAGCTTATCTCGCACAATTAATGACTCAAATAGAAAATATTAATCAGAATTTCTATCCCGCATCTTTTGACAATAAGCCGAGCCCATCTTGCTTTGTAGAATCAAACAATATGACTTAGACACTATAGGAAAACTGTAAGTCAAAATATGCAAACTTCATCTTCTACCTATAAGGCCGAGCCCATCTCGCCAATATTATAGAGTGATGTCCGCTTCACGTACCTTGGTTATAAGACGACCACCAGTGAGTCATCAATTCACAGGGCAAGCTTGTCTCACGTGTCTCAGTGAAAAGCCGACTTATAAGGTCGCATAATACGAAAAGTAAAGAAAACTCTACAAACTTCTAAGAAATCCAAGGCATTAGCTGAACCAAGCATAAGTTCAAGTTCCTTCTTACTAAAAAGAAAAAAGATCAAACAACAAGCTTGCCTTCGACCTTAACAAAGCTTTTACCAAGGCATACTTTGCAAAAACAAGAGAAAGCAATAACGTAAAGCAAAAAAACTTAAGAAACAGAGTAAACACCTCTCTGTGCAATATCCGTACAAAACAAAACATAAAGAAGAAAAAGAAAAAAATAATTCAAAGGCCACAAATGGCTAAAGTCAAGAGAAACGAGGATTGGCAAGAAGATCTACCTCGATACCCTGAGGAATAACATCATCCGCCTTGGTGCCCTCATGAACAACATCGTCCGCTTTTGGTGCCTCCGGGAGAAACGTCATCCACATCGGTTGGATCAGAAAGTGTAGCATCTTCCTTGGCTGGAGGATTGATACGAGAATCAACATTGCAAGAAGTGTTATCTGACTCAGCCTTGGAAATTTCCCTAATAATATTCTTCATTCTAGAGTAGAAAAAAGCAATATTATTATGAGTTACCTCGATGACCTCCATTTTTTCAAGCGCCTCCTAATATATATACCCTTCTCGGCGAGGACATCGACCAACACCTTATAAGGCACTGTGATTTTAAGATGATATTTTAGAGGATTTAGGGCCTTAAGCATCTCGGTTGCCATGCCTAACCAAAGATTCATGTCGACAACTAGCTCATTATCCTGAAGATATTGTTGTAACTTACGCAACTCTGGCTTTAGTGATCTATCCACTTCTGTGAGGATCCTCGTCCTCTCCTTATCAACAAGTTTTTCCCTTCAAAGCACTGATCTCTTTTGCTCGTCAAGAAGCCTTTGCTTTTCGGAACAAAGCTCGTCAATCACCTTTAAATTTGCCTCTTCATTGCTAGCAAGTCGACCATTCTCTTTACCGAGTAAAGCTAAACAATGTTAGAGATCGCTTGAAGAAACATGATCTTCTTGATATGAAGGACTTTGTTTGTCTTCTTCTTCTTTCTTGATTCATCGGTAGTCAGCTTCCCCTTTCTAATCTCCTTGCCAACAACCTTTCTTCTTAACCTTGGCGTCATCATTTCTCTTAATCGCCTCGATAGCAGACTTCTGTTTAGAAGTCGCAACCCTATCTTTCTTTGCCCCGACCAGAGAAGTAGGTGGAGAAGTGGAATTTTTGGTATCAAGGACCCCGTTGCCGATCTTGGAAGGAAAGGAGCGCAAAGAAACATTTTCAATCGAATCACGAGCTAGAACAAGCTCAGCTCTAGAAACATCAACGATAATCAGTTGTTCCAAGGTTGAAGGAGACTGCTTGATGGTCGAATCAATGAAAGAGAAGGTGGGCATGTCACGATTTCTCTTTACCATTGCTAGCTTTGTAATAGGATATATGGAGAAGAGTTAGGTCATACAGAGAAAAAAGAGTTCGCTGAGAACAAAATTATGGTTGCTAAGTTTGGCTAAGTACAATGGACTTCTCCAGTTGCATAGAGAAGACCAAGAACGATCCTCCAAACTCCGAAGCAACTCGATGTTATCACTAAAATGAGGAGGAAAGCTCGCCCAAGGAGGATAATTTTGTGGACAAAAAAGAGAGAAATAAAACGAGAGTGAGAAAATAAGCCAACCCTCAGAAACATAACAAGAAGTAAAAAAACCAAGTATCTACCAACACTCTCGGCCCAATCTGATCTAAGATCTCGATCGAAGTCTAAAAATGAATGGTCGTCAACAATGATTGAGAAGCACTCTTGCTCCCAGTTCCTAGTTATACTAGGAAGATTAGGTAGGATTTTGCGACCCACTCCTAAACGAGAGGTAAAACGTCCCAATTAAGGTCCTATTTATGGAAACCTAGGTCATTACCTCCAGAAATGCACAATCCACTCTAATCCTGCGTTCGGCCCCTCCGACAAAAATGGCTATCAAGTTACGAATGGAAAAAGCGGTAAGCTGAAAAATCTCTCTTCTCTTTGAGACACAATAACGAACAAGAAAATCGGGGAGAGGAACCCATAGGCCGCACAAGAAAAAGTACGACTCGTTTAAATAGATATACCCAGGAGGAAAATTGTTGGGTCTTTGTTCAGAAGTAGGAACAACACAGTTCAGATGCTTGGACATACCATAGAGTCTACGCATCATTTCTAATGATTCAAACGTTGACATCGTCAAAAAACATGGATGAATAAGATGTTTAGATGGTGCCTTCTCGTTCTCTTACTCTTCATTTTCCATTTTTCCTTCTTCTTCTTTCCATGGATTTTTCCTTGACCTCGTCCCTGACCTAGACCGACACCTTGGCTTGAACCCCAACCACGATTGATGCCTTGGCTCAAACCCCAACTTCGATCGATGCCTTGGCTCGAAACCCGACCTCGACTCTGACTCTTTCCACGGTCTCTTCCCACTGTAACTTAGGAACACCTGACTCTTCCTGATCAGACCCTTCATCTCTCAATTCAAGAACATTGGGTCGAGGAGCAGATGACCTTGGAATGGAAGAATAGTGCTCAGGAGATGAGTCACGTAGAGAAGACTCAGTCGCGTCAGAGTTCTCCGAGATAGAGGGACTGTTTATGCTTGGAGATACCAGATTTTCCTCTCACATAAGTAGACTCTGAACTAGATATAATCCGAATAGGCCCCATAAAGAAATCTATGTATATTCACAATAAAAAACTAAAAAGCTTTCAACTCAACAAAAGAAACCAGTGAGATTTCACCAAAAAAAATCAAGATCTTCAAACAAATCGGGTGATGTGACAGGAAAATAAGAACAACCTAGAAACCCTAGAAGAACTAGCAGAGAGAAAAAGGACAAAGAAAAACAAGAGCAAGAGTAAGGGACTTTATATATTATAGCGGCCGAAGAAATGGATAAATGAGAAAAGGCAAAAATTTATGTTAGATTAAGGCACGAGAATCAAGAGAACACATTAACAACGAATCCTCTACTTCCTAGCATGAATCTTGGAATAGATGTTTGAACCTTCGAGAATGACCCCGATCAGATTTAAACTATTTGTAAAAACCCTTCATGAAATCCACCGATCTCAGCCGATGCTTTGATTGCCGAACTGAGGAGGGAAAATTGTTGGAGGTGGCCTGAACAAACCCCAAAATTGTCCCAAATCTGATCAGTCTCAGACTGGGATATAAAGAAAATGCCCATATAGCCCACCCAAAAAGAATGGTTAAGGCGGAAACTTCCTATAAATAGCAAGTATACTGATACATGAACAATAATCAGAAATTAGGGAGAGAATTGAGAACGTGCAGAACAGTAGCTACCGTCGACGGCTCAACACCTAAGAATTTTGCAAAATACGACCTTAGATCATATTTACTCGACCTTGGCTCGTCACATATATTTGACTAAATCTTGATTAGAATTTGTAACTAGCTCGGCTCAATATCTCATTGTTTTTGTACGATCCGCCCTGCAATTCAATATATAAAAGCTCAAACCCTTGTCCTTTGACCAAACTCACTTAATTAATATCAAAGTCTCCGAACCTCAAATATTACACTACTACCCCCTTGTTGCGTTAACTATCCAACAGTAAAGGTATAAGAGGTAGCAGATATATGGAGCTTTCATATAGGTCAAATCCAATATAATTCCCACAATGGTAAATTGTTATTTTCTATTCTCTCTTTGTCGTGTCTCAATTATTTTGATGGCTTTGATTTACAATTCCATACTGCTATTATAGGGGATTTATCGCTTTAAAAGATACCAGCCACAAAACCGGAACAAGTAGTTATACTAAGCGGTATTTTTATATTGATTTCTCTTATTTCTTTTAATTAGTTTGATATTATTTACAGTTTATTCTACCTGCTCAAAACTTGTATCATATTGTATCATCAATTGGATCATAAGGAAATAATATTTGATTTTTCTCAATTTTTATATTGTTCTATTTAATAAGTTATGTTTTTCAATCAATTATTTATAGGCTAGTTCTAGTTGGGTTATTTGTTCCTAACAAACTAGTTTTTGTTTTCTTATCCATTATGTTGTTATCAATTCTTGACAACAGATTTTTTAACGACACTCTCACGTTTGATCTATGATTTGTAACTCTCTGCTCTTTGAGGATGTATGATCGAATTCTACCTCTCTTACAACATACGGTTTCAAGACCACAAATTGCATGGATTATGAGTGAAGGTAGAGATGAGAATGAAGGGTTGTTGATTGATTCTACAATAGGTCACGACAAGACAACTTGATCCACAAGCAATCTGAATTGAGATGGATCAAAGGTAGCACAAAGATGATGGAAGAGTCTCTGATACAGCAAAGACATTCAGTCTTATGCTAATCCACACAAAAATAGAGCAGAGGTCACTCAAGGCTGCGCATGAAGAAGAAGAAAAAAAAACGGTGTTTTATTAATATCAAAAGGGTTAAAATTTTACAATACTGTTGGGAAATCCTATAAAGAGGTTCCTCAGCTCGTAAACTATTTTAGGTCGAAACAAAAAAAGAACAAATGACTCAAAACAACAGGATTTGTAAAATGGAAAAAGTACATAGCGGTTAAAATACAAGAAAATGAAGTTTTCTAAAATAAAAAAAAAACTATCTAAACTATTTCCGTCAGCACTGAGGTTCTTGAAGCTCTAACTACCACTTATATATTCAGGATTAACTGTACATATTCATAATAAATAGAAGTTATATGGTTTGCGTTCTTATTGGCTGGTTTTGAAGCTGGCATGTACAAGACGAGTATTGGTCCGTCCAGCATGGATTCTTTGATGAATTCTTCCTTTTGCGCTCTCTTGAAGCCAAAATTTTTGAGATCTTCAAGTGTTTCCCTGTGGTTAGCTTCAAGTTCCTCTTCTTGATCCATTTGTTCGCTATTGGCTACACAACTTGTTTTGATGGTATCTTGCAGCTCTGACGTGAGCTTGGTGAGATTCTTGATGTTCTGAGCTCTGTTTCCTGCCAAGTAAATAGTCTTACCTTGGTTGGTTTGAGGCTGAGATTTCTTGAGGCTCAGATGTGAAAAATCTTTTGTGAAGTCTAAATCAAGTACCTTGGAGTTTTATTGAATGTTTGCTACTTTTGAAGAGTTTTTGAGTGAAAATCCTAGATTCTTTGTGTTTGTGAGGAACTCTACTGCCCTATATACTTCTTCCCTTAGCCTCATAGCCTTAAAATATGTCATTGTGGCTTTCTTGACCTCGAGTACTTAATTTTGGTAGATGCTTGGTTTGATGACCGCATTATACCCTCCCTATTCAAAAAGGTTAGTCCTCAAAACTCTTTGACATGTACCAATAGAAAGCAAGTTAGGCTTCATTTGTTTTTGGGAGTCAAGATAAATTACCTTGATTTTGATACTTTAGAGATTGTTGGCATGAGTATGGTGGTTTCTCATGTATTTGAATGGAACATGTATGACCATCTTCCTTACTATGGGTCAGTACTGCATCGCCTCTAGTGAAATCTTTGTTTTCACTCATGGCTTCTTCTTTAGGTTTTCCTTGTGTTTGATGTGGTTGGTGTGAATCCGGTGTCTCTTCCTTGATCAAAAAAGAAAAAATGACTCCTCTACCACGTTATTGTCTCTTGGAAGCCTCCTTTCTAATTCCTACACCTGTTTCGGCATCTCTTGATAAAGACAAGTGCATCATACTAGTATTGGAAAATTTTAAATTCATTTAAACGTTTCCTTCTTCTTTTGATTTTTCTTGTTCTTGCTCTACTGATAAATTTGTTATTACTTTCTTAGTGAGATATGTTCTAGCAAAATGACCTCTTTGGTGACATCTATAACAGATTATGTCACCATTTTGGAAAGATTACGAGGTCTACCTTAGGGGTCTTTTCTTTGAAGTTTATGTTGGTGGGGATCTGGAATGTCTTTTGGAAATCTCACAACATATGCTTTAACTTTATATATGTCCTCCTTTTCTTAGAGAGCTTATAGTTAGTTTATTTTCTTCTCAGTTTTGATGTTGATTCTCATTTACACATGTTCATTTTCTAACACTCAAGGGCAAGAGCAAGTGCATTGTACTTGACATTGGAATTTCAAATATAAAGTATTTAAAACTATGACCTACAATGAAGTTTCACCAATATTGAATCAGGTATTGAGTTTCGCTTACCTAAGATGTGTTGCGTTGACTCAGCTTTGATAATCATTCCTTTTGAATCTAGATCAGCTAGTGCACGTGGTTCAGTGGCATGTTGCTCACACTCCTCATCTTGAAAAATAAGTGAGGTGTGTGTCTCTAGATGTTTATTCTCTACGCCTAGACCGTTTTCAACTTTTTTTGGATAAGAAAAGTGTGTTATCACGTCATGAGGATTATTAGAAACAGATTGGCTCATTTGGTCACTTATCTTGGATTAGTGGCTTTTGTCTCTATGATGTATTTTTGTCCATGCACACTTTTACTTTTAGTGGCACCTCCCATTGATTTGTGTCTCCATCCGTCATGTTTAACCTGTTTCAACTCCTTTTGACAAAGACAACTGTATTATACTAGCACTAAGGAAGTTAAGATCAAAGTTAACAGAGCTATCACTCTCTTTAACACTATATTTTCAGTTCTAAATATGTGGGATTTGCTACTCTCTTAGTTGGATATTTTTTTGAATAGTGCCCCTGTTTTGACATTTATAACAGATTACTTCCAGTAATTTCAATATGTCAGACGACTTAGTTTGAGTGTACTTTCCTTATGGTTCAAGTTGGAGTGAACCCGACTCTGGTATAGTCTTTCCTTCTGGATATGTTTCGACACTTTTGGAAGAGGGCAAATGCATCACAACAGTCATGGGATCATTAGGAAAAAAATTGAGACAAATTTGTTTGTACCTTTTCATTGTTAGGGGTTGAAAGAACTTCTTGTCACAACTGATGGCTTGATCTGGTCCCTCTTTGGTACCTAGACCTTTCTCAAATTTCGGAGACATAATCAAGTGTATTTCCTTATCAAGGAGTTGATCAAGACTTAGACCAGTTTTGAAGATACATACCTCTGTGGGATCTAGTTGTATCTTAATCTCCACATGTGTTTGAGTTGTCTTTTGATTCAGAACTATTGCTGGTTTCTTTTCTTGAACTGTTCTCCTGTTTTCACATCATGATTTCGAGGACATGGCTTTCTTACTTGGAAAATTTATGGCAATATAGCCTTTTTCCAAGTACATGTAAGAAGTTAGTCTTCATAATTGTTTAGAAACAATCAGTTTACCTTAGATTTTGACGTTGGCTCCTTGTAGAACCAGTGATCATCTTCTTCTTGCAGCCACCATTTATAAGTGTCACCAGTGAGTTGCCCAATTGCATAAGTTAATCTCTCATCTTTCATGATGCAGTTGTAGCCACTTGTCTATGTTTCTTTCCCATTCTAGGTATTTCTTTTTTCCTGAAAAATATATGGAGTTGAAGTTCATTAGCAGGTTGATAATCAAAACTAAAATAAACCATAGATTTGGGAGTGTGAGAGGTTTTATGTGGGCTGCTCCATGTCTGCCTGCTTAGGATTAAGCTCTTTACTGTTTGCAGCTTCTTTATATTCTCCTTTGAAGTTGTCATCTTCAGTCCATGACTCTTCTAAAGGGTCGTTTTCCTCATTGTCTTGTTCTCCCCATTCATCATCTCCTTTGTACCACCTCCTCTGGCTTGAGTGGCATCAAACATGATTTGGTGGTTCAGGCTCAAGTTCATTGTTGTCCGGTTCATGTCCATAGTCCTCTTCTTTCTTAGACCATGGCTCATCAATGTAGCTAACTTCCTCATCATATATGCTATTTTTATAATCAATTTCTTGATCCCAAGTGTCTTCCTCGGCCATGATGCTAATGAGCATGTAATGCACTGACAAACAGATCAAGTGCAAAAAGGAAATCAATGAACTAACACAAAAACAAAAGTAACAAACACAAGACTAGCAATTTTTTTTATGCATTCAAATTATGTTCTAAGACTCTGAACTCGATTTCTCTTTTTTGATGAATGAATGAGAAAAAGATGCAAAAATACTAATGCAGAAAACAATAATCAAAACAAGCAACAAAAGAAACAGTAAGCAACTCGACAGAGCAAACAACACAAACCCTAATCTTTTTAATGATAACAGAAACTAGGCAACAATGCACACTCAAATATGGTTTCTGGATGATGCAATACGAGCTAAACAAGTGACAAAACAAGAAAAAAACAATTGCAATATCAAGAGCAACAGAGCAATCGAAGAGATAATTCATTTGAAACCCTAACTTTTTTTTTATTTTCTTTGATGTGATCTGACTAACTATGATGCAAAGCATGAAATAAGGATTTTCTTTGGCTTTTCTAGTTGATGCAACGAAACTAAAACATAAAACAAATGCAAAACATAAGCAGCTCTTTTAGGATTTTTTATTTTCTTATGATGCAAACTATAACTAAAATGCTAGTGAAACAAGCAACGATGAACAACAAAAGCAAAGCAATCATGAACAGCAAAATAAATCAAAGCAGAACACAACATAAACTTGTTTTTTGAGGGGTTTTGATTAATAAGAACTACAAAAACAAAACAGCCACGGACAACAACAACAAATCAAAGCAGAACACAACATAAACTCTTTTTAGGGTTGTTTTTTAATTTATAAAAACAACAAAAACGAAGCAGTCACGAACAAGCAGAACACAACATAAACTTTTTTTTTAGGTTTTTATTTTATTTTGATATGAATCAAAAACAAACACAATAGTTAAAATGATAAAGGGAACGAATACACCATGGGGATAAGAGCTTTTAGCTATGATATGAGATGATGTAGGATAGGGTTCCACCTCTCTTACTACACACGATTTCAAGACCAAAAATTGAATAGATTATGAGTAAAGGTAGATATGAAGATGAAGGCTTACTGATTGATTCCACAACAACTCACAACAAGACAACTTGATTGCACAAGCAATCTGAATCGAGATGGATCGAAGGCACCACACAGATAATGGAAGAGTCTATGATACAATAAGGACACTTAGTATTATGTTAATCCACACACAAATAATGGATCAGAGGTCTCTCAAGACTACGCTCGAAGAAAAAGCAAAAATAACGCATTTTATTAATATCAAAAGGGTTGAAAATTTACAATGTTACAGGAAAACCTTATAAAGGGGTTCTTCAGCTTGTGATCTACTTTAGGTCGACACAACAAATAGCAAAATACACAAAAAAGGACTCGTATTGGCTGGTTTTGAAGTTGGCGTTTTCAAGACAAGTATTGGTCCGTACAACATGGATTTTTTGATGAATTATTCCTATTGATTTCTTCTGAAGCCTAAATTGTTAATATCTTCAAGTGTTTCTCTGTGGTTAGCTTTAATTTTCTCTTCTTGATCCATTTGTTAAGATCTATCGGCTACACAACTTGGTTTAATGCTATCTTGCAGCTCTGAAGTGAGCTTCGTGAGAATCTTGATGTTTTGATCTCCATTTACTGCCAATTAAATAGTCTTACATTTATTGGTTTGAGGTTGAGCTTTCTTGATTATCAGATGTACAACATATTCCATAAAGTCTAAATCGGGTGCCTTGGAGCTTTGTTGATTGGTTGCTACTTCTGAAGAGTTTTTGAGTGAAACTCCTAGGTTCTTTTTGTTTAGGAGGAACTTTGCTGCCTTATAGACTTCTTCCCTTAGCCTCCTGACCTTGGAATATGTCAGTGTGACTTGATTTTGGTAAATGCTTGGTTTGATGACCGCATTATACCCTCTCTTTGACCTTGGTATTTTTGACTCTTCTATCTATATACCTCTCTTGAAATATGGTCGATGATACTCTTCTTCATCTTCGTTTGGGGGAAAATTCGTCTATGGTATCTCGTTTATGAACAGAATCCACTCTCCCAAGGATTGATCCGTACAATCTCTCCTCAGGGGATAATTCGGGATCTGCTATCTCACAGCCACAATTGCGAGGACAAACTATGGTGAGTGGTCCATGAATTTTTTGCCTGCTCTTCGAGGAAGAAATAATTTTGGCTTTGCGGGTGGATCTATTCCTAACAGGCTGATGACTCATAAGATATCAAAGATTTGTGGCTGATTTTCAAAGTGCCAAAACTGCAGAGGAGATTGCTAGGGAAAGAGAAAAAGAAAACCTCCATCAACTCTTGATGGGACTTGATGATAACATGTTTAATGCGGTGAAGTCATCTTGCTTTCAAGGCAACCATTACCATCACTTGATTAGGCATATTAAATGGTAACTCAAGATGAAGAATTAAAACAAGCAAGTAATATGATGGAAGAACACAAGGAAGGCGATACTTTTGCTGTTCAAGTTGCTTCTCGCCCACGAAAACCAAAAGAGATATGAGATAAATCAGCTGGTTTTATGAGCTGTGGTTGAACTGAACATCTTGCGGATATTTTTTTCAGAAAATTGGGTATCCATGGTGGTGGGGGGACATGCCTCGTTCGAAGATTCCAAATAGTGGCAAGAAGCGTGCCTCTGCACCGGAGATCACACAATCTACACGTCAAGTGAATCATGTCTCCACTTCAGCTCCGGTTTTCACGGCAAACACATAAATCATAGAGGCTAATCGAGTTGTATTCAACGGTTTAACGATCAACAATGAAAGATATTGGTCAATTTGTTAATGAACGCAATACGGATACGGTTGTGCGCCAATCGGGTACATATTTTCTTGAGTCTTAGATTATTGATACAGGTTCCTCGAATCATATGACAAGAAGTGTTGATTTTCTTACAGAAGTTTGTGATATGGCTTCGTTTTTTATCAAGTTATCAGATGGTCGTTTCACTATTTCTAGTAAACAAGGAAAAATTTTCTTATGATCAAATCTACGGTGGTTATATGTGTTATTTTTTGATGGATTACAGTCTCACCTTATCTCAGATTCTCAGTTGACAAGAGACAGTGGTTGTGCTTTTAAGCTTTCTGATAAGCTTTATGTTGTCTAGGACCGCAGATGCAGATTAGAGCGGGTAAGTAGCTGAATGGTGTTTATTTCTTTAGAGGTGTTGTGGATACAATGATGGTACATACATTGAACTCACAACCGAATGATGTTTGGCACCGTCGTTTATGTCACCCATCGTCTAAGATCATGGAGATGATGAAGTTATCAAATTCTAGTTGTAGTTGTTTTGATTTAAAATCATGCGATATTTGTATACGTTCTAAGAAAACACGTGACTCTTTTCCTTTTGAGTATTAATAAGAGTTCTAGAGTTTTTGAGCTAGTTCATTGTGATTTATGGTGTCTTTATCTAACAACATAAATTTGTGGCACATACATTGGACTCATAATCGAATGATGTTTGGCACTATCGTTTAGGTCACCCATCGTCTAAGATCATGGACATGTTGAAGTTATCAAATTCTAGTTGTAGTAGTTTGGATTCAAAATCATGCAATGTTTGTATATCAAACACATGAATCTTTTCCTTTTTGACTATTAATAAGACTTATGGAGTTTTGAGCTAGTTCATTGTGATTTGCGGGGTCATTTTCGAACAACATAAATTTGTGGATCACAATTTTTTCTAACAATTGTTGATGAATTTTCTAGAGCTGTGTGGATTTATTTTCTACCAAATAAAAGTCAAACAGCTACGACTCTACAAAGGGCTGTGTGGATTTTCTAGAGCTGTGTGGATTTTCTAGAGCTCTTGTTGAACGCCAGTTTGATCAGAAATTGAAGATTTTTCGTAGAGATAATGGAGTTGATTTCCTTAGTCTTTGGTGATTTCTTTCGAGAATAATGAACTATGCATAAGACATCATGTGTTGGCACTCCGTAACAAACATACATGTTGAACACAAACATCAACATCTATTGAATGTTGTTCGGGCTCTTTGTTTTCAAGCTGGATATTTGATTAACCGTACTTCTTATGTGGTTTTTAACAAATAGAATCTGTTTGCATTACTTTACAAACGACCACCTCCGATGAATCATCTTTGCGTTTTTGGTTAGTTATGCTATGTCC
Organism: Cardamine chenopodiifolia; assembly: GCA_963922655.1. Lineage (NCBI taxonomy): Eukaryota > Viridiplantae > Streptophyta > Magnoliopsida > Brassicales > Brassicaceae > Cardamine > Cardamine chenopodiifolia. The sequence continues at coordinate 12,441,521 of OZ000481.1, read as the reverse complement.
ACAATCAAAAGCATAATGGAGATAAGTTTGCTTCTCGAAGTAATCGTTCTATTTTAGTCGGTTATCCTTATGGCAAGAAAGGTTAGAAGGTATATGACTTGGATAGTGGTGTTATCTCCACTTATAGAGATGTTATTTTCTCAAAAATGACTTCCCGTTTACTCAAGAACTTGCAGCATCATCACCATCATTGAAACCATTTTTACTATTACATGAGCTTGATGATGATATCCTACTGGTACTTGAGCCGATTAAGCTTGATACTTATACATTTTCGGCTCCTCTAGACTATGTAGCTTCAGATGTGATAATCATATTTCTTTTTCATCGTCTCTTACTCCTATTCTTGTATAATCACCATCGCAAGAAGCACGAGATTCAACTTTTTCATCAAATACGATGAGCTCATCATCAGATTCATCAACACAGGTTTAGGAAGACGATGAGATTGAAAGTGATAATAATGATGTTGAGGCTGGGTATGATGATAATGATGTTTTACCTATGGAAAGAGGATGTCATTAGATAATTCCTTCTACAAATCTATAGGGTTGTTTGACGACTACAACTCATTTTGGATCGGATAGTGAATTTTTTTATTTTTCCTGGTATCCGATTGACAATTATGTGAATTGTTCAAATATTCGGAACACCATCGAGCTTTTCTAGAAGCTATAACGGTGGGATTCATCCAGAAAACATATGCTAAAGAGTTTGAGGATGAATATTTGTGTGATATTATACAGGGAGAAATAGATGCGTTTGAAGAGAATGGTACTTGGATGATTTAAACGTTACCTCAAGGTAAGTAAGCTCTTGGATGCAAATGGGTATTAATGCTGAAGTACAAGTCTGATTGTTCCTTGGAAAAATATAAAGCTCTTCTTGTCATCCTTGGACATAATCAAACCGAAGGTCTTGATTATACATAAACTTTTTCACCGTTTTTAAGATGGTGATTGTTCATTTGTTTCCGGAAGTTTATGTGTCTCGAGATTGGGAAGTTTATCAGATGGATGTCCATAATTCTTTCTTACATGGTGATCTCAAAGAAGAAGTGTTTATTTGATTTTCAACAGGATTTTGAACTGAATATAAGTCACAGGTATGGCCTCAGATAAGCACCTCGATGTTGGTTTGCTATACTCCCAACTGAACTCAAAGAATATGATTTTACTCAATCTCTATATGATTATTCTTTGTTTACATTTGATGATGCTGGTGGTGATTTCCAGCTCATGTGTTGGTGTATGTTGATGATTTGATTATATCTAGTAGTTCTTTGAAAATTATACAAGCATTAAAAGACTATTTGAGTTCATGTTTTAACATGAAGAATCTCGGGATTTTGAAATATTTCTTAGGTATTGAGGTTTCTTGGAGTCCAATCGACATGTATTTGTGTCAACAGAAATACACTCGATATTATTTTAAAAACTAATTTACTTGGTGCTAAGCCGGTGTCTCATCTGATTGAACAAAGCCATAAGCTAGCACTTGCGAATGGAGATAATCTTCTGGATCCGTCTAGGTATCTATGCTTGGTGTCACTCGTCCAGAACTGTTTTATGCCATACATGTGCTTTCTCAATTTATGAAAGCACCTTAGACTGACTATTGGGATGCAGTAGCGTGAGTGGTGCATTATTTGAAGAGTAATCCGGGTCAAAGGATTCTTTTGAGGGCTTATTCTGATTTGAAGCTTACCATATGGAGTGCTTTGGACTGAGGACAAAATCTTCTAACGAGGCAAATGGTAATGTCTTGGTTTATTCAACGTGGAAGATCACCTCTTTCTTGGAAACATACATAAAAAGCAAACGGTGTCGCAATTCCTTGGTCGAAGCGGATACAATAAGTGATAGCATCGTATTTTTATCTATTTTAACTATGTTTTATATGTTTTTAATAAATATTTCAAGTGAAACTAATATGTTCTTAAGTATTGTCGCGTATTTGTGAAAATTAGAGTCTTTACAGGTTCTTAGACGAAAAGCAGCAAAAAGTAGTAAATTTGCTTGATGACTTCATATTCTAGGCTATGTTTGAAGACCTTCCCATGACCCAAATTCAAAATTCTTTTTATCATTTGTAATCTAGAAGAATCAACTTTTACCTCCAATTAGAATCAGTATAATCCATCAAGCCAATTAGAAGTTTTGATGAAAAACAAAGCCATGTCTTGAAGAGAAGTGACAACGCTCCAACTGAAGCTCGTGGAGTGCCAGAACCCTCTTCCACCGCTCTACCAAGCCCCGCAGGAGCGCCAAGACCTGTTCCAAAGCCCTTTTGACCAAAACAACCTCACTTCATTTAGTTTATCCTGAAAAACCCTAAATCTAATTCCACCGCCTCAAAAAACTATATGTACGAGCCCTTATGCAACTTAGAGAAGAGAGAGCAAATAAGGAGCAGCAGAGCCACCCCATCCATCAAAGACACCTCGAAGATCATCCATCTCCATCGTTGCTTCCTTGAATCGTTTCTTAACTCTTTTCATCTTGATTTCTATTTATACTTGCCTAAGTGAGAAGATTAATTACTTTATAGAGAAGATTCCTAAAACCCTCTTTAACTTATATTTGATCATGCTTTCCATCTCATCTATTGCTATTGATAGAGTAGTCTTTTATTTGGGTTTAATGGGGGTTACTTTAAGGGGATTTATGGTTGAAATTATGTAGGTCATTAGATTTATTTTTTAATTATCATATGATTAACATTTTTTATCTAGACTTGTTCTTAATGCATATTTGTTAGTTTATCACTTGCAAATGAACCTAGGGAAAGGATCCATCAAAAGTGCATGCTCTTTTCCCCTGAACTTGCTAGATAGAGTAGATTTCTCCATGGCCTGTCAGCCAATTTAGTCATGGAATGTTGATGCGGATCCCTTAAGGAAAAATCACTCAAAGCCAATCGGGTAATCCTCACGCCTGAGATTTCATCACGTGTACGGTAAGTGCTTCTTGGGTCAGACATAGAGTGACAGTGGTATCTGTAAGTGTCCATATCAAGAATCTGCTCAAACAAAGACAAATGAGACATGTTAGTAGGAATCTAATATTGCTGTAATTAAAGAGAAGTATCCCGAATTGCATGACTAAAATGCCTTTCCTAACTCCAGATGCAGAAGTGATAGTTATAAAACAAGGAAAAATAGTCATAAACCGCACAGAACAAATAGAACTTCACATGCCATTAAACTTTTTAAGGAGTTATAGAGACATTATTTTGCGACCTTTAATAATTTCTTGTTGACCATGGACTATCATTTTTATTAATATATGACTAAATAAGACGGTGTATAAACAAAACTCCAAGCCTTTTGCTTAAACTCTTCAACAAACTAGGCGGTGGAGTCTTTGATAAGAGAGAGGTATGTATGAACCAATAACGATGGTGTATAAACCAAAGACCAGTTCCTTTTCTTGAACTTCTCTAGTATATTGGATGGTAGAAGGGTCGTACAAACATTATAGGATACGTTTGATATTTCCGTTTGAATTATCTTGGATATGATGCACCAAGACGGAGTCAAAAGAGTTTAATAAGGAACAAAAAAGATTGCAACTGCAAAAAGATGTGTTTGATTAAAAAAGATGTGTGTTTTGATTCATCTTTTGGCCGAGTTTATAAAGAGACTCTAGGCAGCCAAGAGTGACATGAATCGAGACATAAAGAATACATAAATGACATAAACAAATATCTAAGAGAATTTGACTAAGATAGAATGAATCTAAACTTTTAATTGGGAACACGCCGATTTCTTCAAGAGACCAAGTAGATTCATCTCCTTTTGAATAGTTTATGCATCTCCTTTTGTTGGATTTTTCTTCTCTTGAAATGGGCACTTGATGGATTTTTATTCTCATTTAAGTGGACTGAGATGGACTTGATCAAATGCTTAATGGGATAGGCGATGAGAAACAAGGCTTGCTTCATTAAAACCTTTCTTTGGAAAATCCAATTGAAAAAAACAAAAGATAAGAAAAAAAGTACAAGATCTTGATCTCAAGCCCATTTAGCAATTTGAACTAGCCGTTACTTGTAGAGATCAAAGTGTCTTAATGCTTGTCTTTGAACCTTTCCTGTCTTGAATAAACCCTTGAGCGCTTCCGTGAAAATCTTGATGCTTGTCATCGGCACGTTTGAAACCACTAATGTTTCCTCCAATGCTTCTTTGTCATTTACGCTTTCCAATGTGAATGAAGACCACTAGGAAACAATACATGCTTGCCTGCGTTGATGCCTGCCAATTGGTTGAGCATCGGAGTATGTTTGTAGGGATAGTTAACTTGATTATTACAAATAGTCTTGTTATATGGGAGTGTTGCGAGTTCTAGACTCAAGAAATATACCTCCTTACCAAGACATATGACGACTTGAACGTGATCTAAGAAGACTTCAAAGGCAACAACACATGGCCGAAGGAAGGAACCAAGACCAAGGTGGTCTCAACCTTAGTCAACCCCAAGGAGTTCCAGCCCTTGACGAGCATGGACAACCTCTTCACGGTTAAGAAGGAAACCCAATCTTTGAACCTGCACCACTCGGAGATGAATAAAATGTTGACGCTCTGGTTGGTCGAGAACGAAAACCTCGGTATGTCTGCTTAATAGGCTGAGAATTTCATCAATGCGCAACAACAAGCTCGTGTTGATATTAGACTAGCTGATTACATACTCATTTGAGACAAGAACAATCGCTGATTACTATGGTCCAAATGAATATCTTCAAGATCATTATACTATCAACAATCCTAATCCACAAAAACAAGGCTTTGAAATTAAACCTCAACTCATCGCCTTAGTGAAGCAAAATCAGTTCCATGGACTCTCTACGTTATATCCTATGGATCATATCAATCTTTTTGAAGAGATTTCTGGCACTACAAGAGCAAGTGGAATGCCCGAAAACTACTTGAAGTGTAAGTTTGTTTCTTTTCTCTCTTGCTGACAAGGCACATATATGGTTAAAGTATCCACCACCTGGATCGATTACTACTTGGAGAGGATGCAAAACTGCTTTCCTTAACCACTTCTACACAAAAGTCTTGATAAAATCTTCTCAGAAACAAGTTACAAGGATTCTAACAAGTACATGTTGAGTCTTTTCATGAAGCATGAGAGTGATTTAAAGACTACAATCGTGATTTTCCTCACCATGGCTTCTTGGAAGGTAACCTCTTAAGTATTTTTTACAGAGGATTACATCCTAAATATCATCTCTCACTTGACACAGCCAGCAATGGAGACTTTATGACTAAAACCGTTGAAGACGGACGAGCTCTCATCGACAACCTCATTGCAAGCAACAACAACGGTTGTGATGACTATGATAGGGCTGTGCGCTCTAGTGACTCGGATGCTAAGCAAATAACTGAGTTTAAAAACGTCCAGTAAATGCGTGTGAAATGATTGGAGACGCAAGTGAATAACTGTTATGTGAGTTTGATCCTTTTTCAAAAAAACAAGAGGGGGAAGTCAACTATTTTAGTGCTCAAAAATTCTACCAAAACCGCGGTTATGGTAACATCTTTAACAAAAAATTTAGAAACATTTCTAATCTTTCTTACAGGAACCGAATGTTAAAAATCCTCAAGATAATTTTTATCCACAAAACTCAAAGTCCTATTAAAGGAAGTTTCAAAACGCCAATTATGCTGGCAATAACTTTCAGCCTAGAGTCCCTTTCAACAACAACAGGGAACCATTACAAACCGGACCAGCCCAGGCGCATATCACTCAAGAAAACAGGCTTAAGAATCAATACAAAGATAGATTGAGTCTAGAATGAATTGAGTGGTAATTTTGAAGGACTCCAAGCCTTTTGCAAGAAGTTAGAGGTGCAATTCATTCAAACCGCAAAAGCTGTTGGAAGATAACCCAGTGTACTACCAGGAAAACTAAAGGAAACCCCAAAGGATATTGTAACACGATCTCTACCGCACTAATCCCAAACTCTCAAGATGCCACGATCAACAAGGCCAAAGCTATTGTGCCTATCTTTGACTCCCATGAAGATATGATTCACAATACGCGTTTAACCATCAAGGAGAACCAAAACACTTCCTACTAAAGAGATTCACGAACATGGAAGATCCATGACGCTTTATCTTCCCTTCGTCCATAACATGCATCAAATTTGATAACTTTCTTTGTGATTATTTTTCTAACATTAATATTATGCCAAGAAGTATTGGAGAAAGCTTGGATTGGAAGATATAACTACATCCAATCTCAACTAAGTCTTTGGAGGCCCCTCATAAAAGACACCGGAGGGTTTAATTCGTGAATTGTAGTTAGTCATAGGAAAGTGCATAGTTCCTACCTGTTTCTACATTTTGGAGATGGATAAGTGACTTTATAGATCTTTAATTCTTGGAAGACCATTCCTTGCCAATGGTCTCTCCTCCATATGGGAAATTCAAGATCATAATACTGTCTAGTCTAAAATGGACGACTGAAAAACAAATTGACGAGATGATAAATCACACACCAAGGAATTACTACTTGGAAAGCTTTAAATAGTCTTGAGAAATAAATCAAAAAGGAAAAAAGAGCATAAAACCGTTTTCTTCCACCTCGTTGCTTTTGTTTTTACTTTCGTTATTTTCCATTTAATTACTTTTCTTATTGTCCCTCCTTTCTTTTTTATTTCTTTTTGGCCACGGCTTTCAAGATTCTATGGTATAACCAAGTGAACATTACACGTTTTTTCCTTTTCCTCACATATTTTCCCCTTTTTCAGTGCAAAACCGTAGTATCTTGTTCAAACTCTAATCTGTCCCATGTATATATGTCCACACTCTTCAAAGATGCTCACATAAAAGGGCTCTTTAGTAATTTGACCCCTCGTGACATCTGCCACACTTGTTTTTCCTTATGAGCAGGCGTCCCATTTTTTCTCAAAGGCTGAACAATCTTTGATGCGATATGTTTTCTAACAACATCTTTATCATGCCATTATTAGATTAGAGTGTGTATGTGGAAATTTGAATCTCTCTCTCTCTCTCTCTCATCAAACTCTTACTTCATTTTCATATTCATGCAAGATTTCACCTTTGCTTTTATTTGATAGAGCTCTGGTTCATGGATATTGAGCCTTGCTTGAGGTTTTGGGGGTTGTTTTTTTCTTCTTCTAAACTGCATGGCAACTTCAATTGATCAAACCAATACCAAGTCATTGTATCTTAATCAAGTCATCCGTTTCATCATCACACTCATCTTTTTAGCTTTCTTAATTTTGAATTTTGAATTTTGAATAATATGTAAAATTATATTCAAAATTTTTTTTTTTTTACATTATTGCAACTATTCTTCAAGAAAAAATATGAAAATAAAGCTCTAAAAAGAATCGATAAATGGTGGTCTCATTAAAACCAGAAAAGTAGAAAATCTAGTTGGGACAAAACCACTTCCTGGGAAAAAAAGTACACACCATTTATGACTGAAATGAAAATATTAGACATCACACTGAAAAAGAAATTCAAATCCTCGAAGCAAACCAAGTCTGCAAACCAGCTGTCATAATTCCTTGAAGTTGGAGAGTCGAGAGCCTATTTCGAACTATCTCCCCTACCTCGCGAACCAGTCTGTCCATGTGAAGTGCAACGTTGCCATGTCCCATTGATTTCTTTCTCTCCATAATGTATAAGTTAACACGTGGAAAGTGTACTTAGCCACATAAGCTTCCATTGTCTTGCTTCCCGTGGTTTGAAAAATGGTTATCAAGTCGTTGAACTGTGATTACCCTTGACGCAGCAATCCATAAGCAAGCTTATACCAATATATGATCTCGAGTCTCTAAAGGCTCTGAACAAAAGACGCACTTTCCCGAGACCGTGGTAGTCCAGGAAACCATTCTATCCCCAGTGGCCAAATGATTAAGGACAGCTAACCACATAATAAATGAATATTTCGAAGTACCATGCGAATACTAAACAGCCTTGTACCACGAATTCTGAGTACCTACCTCCCTCAATTGATTCCATGTCTCCTTAGATGAAAACTGTGGTTTAAACCTATCCTCCTTATATCTCCATATAGATACATCCTCGTCTAAGTAGGCACAGTCCTGAAACTTTCCTATTTCAACTTCAACTTGTGCCAGAACTTGGGGCCTCCTACGTCTAGGCCTGTGGCATACAAAAACCTGCGCCAATGTATCGATAGCTTTAATTCCCATGTCAATAAATTCTTTTTTCCCCCAACACATCTATTAATCTGCCAAGTGAACACCAACCATCATACCAAAACAAAGTATGAGAGCCACTACATACCTCAACCTTATGAAAGTCTTTTGCGGAGTTACGATACTTGAGGATTTTCTGTCACATACAAGAGCCCCCTGTCGTGGTAGCTTTTATCAACCAAAAAGAGCCTTTGCAAATCAAGTTCTTTTTTACTCAGTTAACGCATAACGAATCCTTTGAAGAAACCAACCGCCAGATCAATTTGTAACAACTTAACTTATTCGCCTCGACCAAGGATTTCAAGCCAAGCCCTCCCTCTGATTTTGGCTTACAAACATCACTCCAAGCCACCTTGGCTTTCCTTGAGTTCAAAGCCAGTCCGGACCATAAGAAAGCAGAACTTATTTTCACAATCTCCCTTATGCAAGCTCGAGGTAGTCTCAAGGCTGCAATCCAAAAATTCGTTAAACTTGCAATTACCGAGGAAATAAGTTGTAATCTACTTGCAAAAGAGAGAAAGTGATTCTTCCAATAGCTAATGCGAGTTCAGATTTTTTTGATAAGTGGTTGATAATCTGAGCTTGACATCCATTTTGTTAACAGAGGAAGACCTAGATACTTCACTGGTAAACTTCCAATCTAAAATGGAAACCCATTCAGCGAATCCCAAGTTCCCGAGGAAATACCGATGATAAATAAGGTTTTTTCCAAGCTTATGTTATACAAGAAAACCCCTCAAATACATCGAGAATACCCCTGATTGACCAAACCTTTCCATCCACAAACACCATAATATCATCCGCAAAACACAGATGAATAACACTCAAACTGCTGCAGCTCGGATGGTACCCAAACTCACCATTTTTAGCAGCCTTATCCAACATTATTGATAAGAAGTTCATGCAAATAACAAAGACAGGGGAGAGAGAAGAACCTTGGCGCAACCCCCTCTCACTTCGAAAAAACCCCGCCAACTCCCCATTTATTTGGACTGAGAAGGATGGGGTGGTAACACACAACTCAATCCACTTAATAAACATTTCCGGCAGCTGCATTACTCGTAACAAATTGATGAGGAATCCCCAATTCACCGAGTCAAATACTTTAGTAATATCAATCTTCATGGCGCATCTAGAAGAGATATCCGACTTATGATAATCCTTTACCAACTCAGAAGCGAGGAGAAGATTTTCTATTAAATATCGGTCATTGATGAAAGCTGTCTGATTCTTAGTTATAAGACCAAGGAGAATGAGCTTTAAACGGTTTGCTAAAATATTTGAAATAAACTTATATATCACATTAGAGCAGAATATTGGTCGATAGTCCCTCATCCCAATAGTTCCCATCTTCTTAGAAATTAAGGCAAGAATGGTAGAGTTTATCCTCTTCGGCAAAAAAACATAAGTGAAAAAAGATTTAACCACTACAATGAAGTCATTTCCAATGATAGGCCACACCTCTTTATAAAACTCTACTGTGTATCCATCTTGTCATTTATTTCCAATTCTGGTACTTCATTATTAAGCCACGCCTCTCATCCTCTAAACAACGATAATTCAGAACCTAAGTTAAGTCCGTCATTGGTGTATCAGAATCACTATTTGGCGGAGCCCTAAAAAATCAGAAAAATAACATACTGCTTCAGCTTTGATGTCATCCCACGAAGAAAAAATCCCTCCATCAGGAGACCTAATCTCATTGATCGAGTTTCGCGCTTCCCTTTCCTTGATCGCATTATAGAAAAATCGATTGTTTTGATCCCTCACCTTTACCCAATGTAATTTTGCCTTTTGTCTAAGGTAATTCTCCTCTCACCCCGCCACACTCTCCCAAGACTCATAAGCTTGAGATTCTTCTAACATATTACGATCATCCGGGGTTATAAGATAGTTGTTTGCTTCTCACACAACAAAGTGTAGGCATCTTCTCTCCCTTTTGTCAAGTGATGTAACTTCTGTCTGCTGAAAGCTCGGATGATTGGCTTGAGAAGCTTAAGTTTATTCGAAAACCTAAAAAGCACGGAGGTTGAAGTAAATAGAACTTCCGAGTTAGTCCAATAATCCATGGGAAGTAAATAGAACCTAAAAAGCACGGAGGTTGAAGTAAATAGAACCTAAAAAGCACGGAGCTTTCTGACAGCTGCCACAATTCATGGGAAGCCATGGATACTTAAACTTCACTTCAACTTCCTCACCTTTGACCTTGAAGCAGAAACTCGATAGTATGTCTTTTTTAAGATTAACATCTATGAATATCTTTTCTTCATCGAAACTTGTGACAAGCTCAGTATCTTAGTGCATTCTTAATGGAATACCCACAGGGCTTGCAACAAAACTCAGCCCCTTCCAAGAGAACAGAGCTGGAGGAACATTTGTCATCATGACCCACATCGGCATTGATGATAACTCGGGTTGTGCCTCTTCTAGAATCGGATTCCATTTTGAGACAATCATGGGTATTTCACAAATGTTCCACATGCCTCGACGTAGAAATTGACTTCAAGCACTTGAATTGCGAATTTGAAACTTGATAGTTGTTTCATTAACCACAAAAGCATCGATTTTTATATTTTTATCCCCTAAATTCCAAATTTTATTGACTATTACATGGACCTTAGCCACATGAGGGGCTGAAGAAGTGAATCTACCAACCACGAAGTCTTCCCAAAGCGGAGACGCATCTTCTAGCACTTCCTCCAGCATAGTGACCACTAATCTGCCAACTACATCCGAGACAGTGTAATCAAATTATGAGACTGATGGCCAACTCCACTAACTTGGCCCATGATTTTTTAGTTGAAACTTTATGAGCTAGGTTTAAAGCTCCATCAAAATCTTTGCCCCTGGACAAATCCACAATCTCCTTCATCACGATAATAGGCGTCACTACATCAACCACTTCCAACGCAGAACTGACCCCTACATGAGCCCCTGCATCACTCCGGATCACCTCTCTCACTGATGACCCCACCAGCGATGTCACAGAACACCCAAATTGTCGCCATCCAGAGCCTTGTCAAAGTTCAAAACTAAACCCTCCTTAATTGTCTCATGATCAACACCCAAATTGTCGCCACCCTCCTTCATGCCATCTTCCTTTAGGACCCTCTCTCCAGCCATGCTTGGCGGTGGAGACTCTAGCTTCGCCAAACCCTCCAAGTCGCTCTCCAGATTGCCTTAACTAACTATCCGAAAATATCGCTCCTCTTTCACAAATAATATATCAAAATAAGATTCTTACCTTTCCTTTTGCTCATGAGCCCTACAACTACCATAACTAATCACCTACATAAGAATACTAAGGCTTTTTCTTAGAGGGTCCTTAAAGAACTTTCCAAGAGGTTCCTTCTGGAACCTTCCACTCCATCTCCATCCACGATGAATTTGCTTCCAACAGCTCATAAGAGACACAACCGCACTTCATCTTCTTCTTCTGCGAGGAAGAGAAGGGGTGAGTTCAGAGCTAAAGCTCATGAAGTTCCAAGTGGTCCAAAACCTATCTCCAACTACATGAGCAATATTTGGGGGTGGGTTTGGAAGATGAGTTAATATATATAGTTTAATATGGAAGTTTGTGATGGATGGAGGAAATTATCATGGATTTTAAATTATATATGTTTCTTTTTCTGAATTTCCCTTCTTCGTTTGTTTAAATTATTCTAGTATCTCCATCTTTGAAGTTTTGAAGTTTTGAAGTTAGCATTGTATAGAAAAGGAGAGGAAAAAGAGAAAAAGAAAAAGAAAAAGAGAGATAAGTATTTTCACATGTGTATATGTATCCATTTATATAAAAGTCTTTTGATAAAATTGCTCACATTTATGTTTTATTTCTTTTCTACTCTTGTATCTATAAATATAATATCTATAAATGGAGGATGATATGCCAAAAATTGATTGGCAGCTACTTCGTAGATTTAGAGTATAATTAATCGTGCCAAGTTTATTCTACCATATTCATTATACTAGAATTGATATATAAAAAACATTAGTTGCTGAATACCTTATTTAAAACTTATGTGAAATTTGAAATCTACCCTAAATATTTTAAGAATGTGAATTAGAACAGTAGAGTTTAATTACAAAAGGTGAAGTTGTAAGTTACATAAGAAAAATGTTTTAGCAACGTGTCGACCTCCATCGATGGAGTGAGATGAGCCGTTCTTGAATGATTTTGGAGATAACCCGAGCTAAATGAGATGTAGTGTTGCGTGCTTGATTGTGTCGTCTCCCATTATGCTCCCTCCATATGTGGTAAATCGTCATTTGTAAAGCTATGCAGAGTAGAATTTTGTCAAGTGAACGAAGCCGAGTGGAGTGCAAGCTTCTTACCGTTATCGGCCAATCCGGGCATAGGTTGTTGCCCAAAAGTGCAGCAGCTACATTGGTCCAAATCATATAGGAATAGGGGCATGCAAAAAATAGTTTTTCTCTCAATTCATCCAGCTCTCCATACAACACACAATCCTGAGGCTGCCCCCATAAACTAGTGTGTGAACCTGTGGGAAGACGCTTACGGAACACCAACCAAGTGATGAAGGAGTACCTTGGTATTGCCAGTGGGAACCAGATCAAATGATGCCATGAAACTTCAGTTCTGATCTGACGTATTTAGGCCCAGGTACGAAGAGCTGAGAAGTGATCCCGGTAGTCGTCTGGCGCGTGGTATCACATTGGAGTATCCAGGCCTGCTTGAGAGGCGGGGATGTGGTGATGAAGAATTTCATCAGGAACCTGATGAGATTTAGGAGTCCTACCTTTGCGAAACGACCATTGATTATTAATGACAATGTCAGCCACCCTAGTAGGTAACCAAATATCCCACCAGCAATACATACTTTTGCCATTATCAACCTCCATTCGAAAGAAATCAGATGCTATGCCTCGAAGTTTTAGTAGTTCTTGTCATATCCAAGACCTCATAGTTCCATCATGTACATTCTAGAACGAATGCTGCTTCAAAAGGTAAGCCTTGGTCCATGAAACCCACAAGGAACCAGAACTGGTTAGTAGTCGCCAGATTAGACTTAGAGAGAACACACAGGACGAGTCCCTAAACCGCCTTCCTTTACCATGCAGCAAATATCATCCCACGAAACCCTTGCTCTGTTTTGACAGTTTGGAGAGCCCCCCCCCCCCACCCCCACAAGAATTTACCACACAAAGCCTAAATCTCATCTAGACAACGCTAAAGAATTTTGAAAACCAAAAGCCAGAAGTTGGAAATACTTGAGATGACTGATTTGATGAGTTGTAACCAACCGGCGTAAGACAGACTCTTAGACGCCCAAGATAAAAGTTGAGTTCTGATCCTATCTATGAGCGTCTCATAGTCGAGCCTAGACATTGACTTTGTAGTAAGTGGTAATCCCAGATACTGGATAGGCAGCTCATTACTCTCCAATCCCAACCTCTGCGAAGCTATAAATGTGCGAGACCTGTCCCACCACCCGCAAATATAGATGACTTGGAAGTATTAATATTAAGTCCAGACATGTGAGCAAACCTTTGAAAAATGTTGATAATACTAGCTAATGATTCAGGCTTCCCATCGGTAAATACAGGAATGTCGTCTACGAAACTTAGGTGAGTAACCACAACTTTCTTACACTTAGGGTGATAACCATACACTCCATCTTGGGCAGCTTTATTTAGCATACACAAGAGCACGTTACTCACAATGACATAAAGATATGGGGATAGGGAACAACCTTGACGGAGGGCTCTAGTGCTATTGAAAAAATCAGCCAGCTCGCCATTGATGGAGATAGAAAACGTTGTTGTTGTCATACATTGTTAAATCCAGTAGATAAATGGATCTGGAAATGCCATAGCCCACAAAGTAGAGATGATAAACTCCCACTGAACTGTATCAAAATCCTTGGAGATATCGAATTTAATTGCACAACGTGTCGAGATATTACCTTTAAGATAGTCTTTTGCAAGTTCTATGGCTATGAGAACATTTTCAAGAAGCAACATGTCCTTTAGAATGCACTCTGGTTCCATTCAATCATCGTCGGTAATGTTCTCTTCAAACTATGAGCTTAGATATAATCTTGCACACAGTGTTGCAACAAGCAATAGGTTTATAATCTTTCATAGTTATCGGAGAGTCCATCTTGGGAATTAGGGACAGTATTGTTGAGTTAACACCTCGAGGCATAATCCCGTATAGAAAAAGGACTACACTGCTGTTATCAAGCCCTTGCCTACAACTGTCCAAGCTTGTCGATAAAATTCTATAAGATATCCGTCTGGACCTGGAGCCTTATCTAGTGGCATAGAGAAAGTCACTTGTTTTATCTCCTATGCTGAAACTGGACAAACTAAAGCTGCTGCATGAACCGGAGATATGCGATAGTCGAGAAAATATCCTCTATAGCCATCAGAGGCTTCCGATGATGCTGGCATAGTAGGATTAAGTATGCTCTGGAAATAAGAGGCTGCTTTAACTTTTATATCTTCTAACCGCGTTAGAATTCTCCCATCAGCAGTAGGGATCCTCCTAATTGCTTTTTTGATACCCGAGATTGAACAGTTTTGTGGAAAAATCTTGTATTATGATCCCCCTCCTTCAGCCAGGAAATACGAGCTTTCTATTTGAAGAATTTCCTCGACCTATGCATAATGATTCCATATTGAGGTGGCTTCAGCGACAGCCTCAAATTATTGCGTTGAAGGCATGTGTAGAGTGACATGGTGTGCTTCACATAATCGATCAAAAGCTTCTTTAGATCTAACTATAAGTCCTCCATACATAGTTCTGTTTATATAGCATAAATGGTACTTTAGTGTCTTCAGTTGCCCATTGAACCAGTGTTGTGCCATCCAAGAGTGAAACAAAGTTGGATTAACATCCCATTGTTGGCTTACAAAAGGGAGAAACTGTTGGAGTGATGCCAAATAAGTGAAAAACTTGAAAGGTTTACGAGATGTTGAGATAACATTATCCAGCCTGATTATACTTCGAGTATGATCTGAAATACCGCAAGTCTCATAAGCTGCAAAGGATTGTGAAAATGCATAGCGCCACTGACCATTCACCAACACACGGTCTACCTTCTTCCCAATGGGGTTTGATGCTTGACTATTCCACCAAGTGAAAGTCGCTCCTACAGCAAAAAGATCCGACAAATCACAGTTGGATACCAGACTTTGAAATTCAAACATACCAGACTGGTTTAATCGTTACTCATGCGATCACGAATGTTTAGATGAGCTCAAAAGGTCGTTAAAATACCCCATCACTAGCCATGGAATATTGTGTTGGACATAGAGATTATCAATTCGCTTTAACTCCTCCCAAAGAACACGACGATCGATTTGAAAGTTTGATGCATATACACAGGAACATATAAAGCGGGTACCTGAGCTCAGAGACATTTCAACTGTTATATTTTGAGCACTCTTTGAAATAAGAGAAACTGCCACATTACCAGCCGATAACACCCAGATACGGCCTATCCGATGATACTCATAATTTGCGATTGCGTTCCAACACAAAGATGCTGAATTCAAAATTGTTTTGAAGCTATCCTCCTGCACTTTTGTCTCAAGAATACATATAAAAGATGGTTTAAAAATTTTCACCCATTCCTTTAAACATGGTGCTTATGTTGTTTATTGAATCCGCGCATATTCCACGCAAAGATCGACGACGTCAATGCTTTCCGGGAGGAAGCTCTGCTATTATTTCTCCGCAAGCCCATTTGTATTAGATCTTTTTTATATATAACTGGTTTTCCCTAATGCTTCATAACTCCAATCTTAGCATTCGTACCCTTATCAGCAGTAAGATCAGTCACTTTTGGATTCTCTGAAACGATATCGAGAATTTCACCTTCTTCTTTGTCACATGATTCCGGTAATGATGCCAATACTATGAATCTTGATGGAGATCTGATTGCAGACCTTGGCGAGTCCATTAATACTTCTACAGTGTCCACCTGATTAGGTTCCCTAACAATTGACTTTGCTGGAGAGCGACTGTCGGATCGTGGTACAATAGATCACTCCCGTTCTGCATTTTCACCAACATGTTGTTCCTGCTCTGTTTTTTCAGCACTAACATGTTCTTCCTGCTTTATTTTTTCGGCACTCGGTTGCTGAAATCCACTATCTCCTAACTTAATTTGATTCTGAATAATTTAACTAGAGGTTTCCAACATAGATAAGAGTTCACTAACTACCTCTTAAGCATGCTTTTCATGACAGGGTGACGAATGAACCACGATCCATGCCTGCGCACATGTTATCTCTTTCTCCGACACAGTGTTTCTAACATCTCCTTTCTCCGATCCTGTTGCTACTACCCCTTTTTTTCCAATACTAATTATTTCCTGAGTCTTCATCTCCCTCGATAATATTGACACTTTGTCTGGGCCAGACAAGCATTATTGATATGTCCCCATTTGCAACATGTAGAGCAACGCGGCGTGAGCCACAGATAGCTTACAACCACATAAATCATTTCACCACTTCTATTCAGGAAGCAAATCTCCTCTATCAAAGGTTTATGCAAATTCACTTCCACCAAAACTCTCGCAACATCAAGCCTCATGCATGTTATGCGATTGGATATAATTTCACAAATTTTCTGGTATTTTTCGCGAGGAAACTTAGACCCCTCTTCGAATATAGGTAGCCTAAGACCTGTGTTAGATCAACCCACATAGGCATTGCCGACAAATCAGGCTTTTTGTTGGCTGACTCTGGAGTCCAGTGGTTGAGAACGAGAGGCAC
This sequence comes from Cardamine chenopodiifolia, assembly GCA_963922655.1. Taxonomy (NCBI): domain Eukaryota; kingdom Viridiplantae; phylum Streptophyta; class Magnoliopsida; order Brassicales; family Brassicaceae; genus Cardamine; species Cardamine chenopodiifolia. The sequence goes on along the minus strand of OZ000481.1, from coordinate 12,424,580 downwards.
TTATGCAAAGTGCCAGTACTTTCTCTTCAAAACCCGAGCATGCATCTGTGCATCCTCTATCCGAAACAGAACTGAGGTTTTCGATATGAACTTAAAGTTGATCTTCATAGGCTTCCCATCCGTAGCCCAGATTCTGTTGACCGCCGTATGAATCTTCCCCACATGAGGTGTGTCTCCCATGAAGTTTCCCACCAAGAATGATTTTCACAACGGCTCTGCATCATCCATAATTTCAGAAGGAATATCCACTCTGATAACTCCGATTGGAGTGACAACTAGTGGAGTAAACTCCATTACACCCTTTCCTTGAGAACCACCTCCTATAACTGCAGAGCCTGCAGCCCGTGAAGTGTCACCAATCTCCAATGTCGCCTTTAGACAAGAACCGAGGACCACTCCAACCTCCTCAACCCCTCCAACTAGATTCCTTCCAACCCCTGCAAGCCCCTCAAACAGCGGCGACAGCCCCACCAGTAAACTTCGAAGCCCTAGTAGGGCAAATCACCAATTGCCTCTTTGTTTTCTTAAACAGCACTCCTCGTCCACTTAATTACTTAACGATACAAATTCGTTCTTGTAGTTGAGATATAAATTATATCATATAATGCAATGACAAAAATAAATTCTGATACTTAAGCTAGAGGTATCTATCAAGATTGGAAAATAAGTTTCTTGTGTTCAGTCTATTGTTTTGATGAGTGAACAAAACATTGACCATGATGATTGATAAAAATCATATATATATCTATATATATATATATACACTGTGATTTGCCACAATAATACACTTTATTTTTGAAATATCCAAAGTAACTTATTAAAACTTTTAAAATTTGACAGATAACTTTTTCTAAAAATACTCTTTGCAGACTCTCTGAGAATTTGACATATTTTCGAGCATTTGGCAGACTCTGCGAGTATTTGATAGACTTAGCTAGCATCTAGCAGACTTTAGAGATATTTGGCAGACTATGAGAGCATGTAGCAGACTTTACACACATTTAACAGACTTTGCACACAATTTGAAGACTTTGTTGAGCAGCTGGCATACTCTATGAGAATCTAGCAGACTTTGCGGATATTTGGCAGACTTTGCATAATAACTGGTAGACTATGCAAATATTTGGCAGACTGTGCAGGAATAACTTGCTAACTTTGCAAATGTTAGGCAGACTCTGCAAAATAGTTGGTATTCTGCGAGTATTTGGTAGACACTGCGAGTATTTGGCAGACTCTCTGAGCATTTGACAGACTCTGCGAGTATTTGACAAACTCTGCGAGTATTTGACAGACTCTGTAAACATTTGGAAAACTATGCGAGCATTTAGCAAACTCTACGACCATTTGCCCGACTCTGCGAACAATTGATAACTTTTGCGAACATTTGGCAGAATGAGCTAAACTTTGACAGATTTTATTAATGATTTTTAGCATTTTCAAAAAAAATTTGTAACACCCGTACTCAGATTAATGGGCTTTGGTCCTTATGGGCTTCTGAATTTCTTATTGGGCCAGGTTAGGGGTCTAGTTGCACCTAGTTAATTAAATCCCTTCCTAAGCTTATATTAAACCTATTTAACCTAAATTATAATCTTCTTTTTCTTCACACCGCCTTCTTTGTATCTCGTCGTAACCAAGCTTCTAAGTTTATCCTTTGTGCTCTTTGTTCTCGCCATCGTTGTCTTCTCGCCGCCGTGTCGTCCCATGGTATGTGAGAGATCACGATCCTCATCTTGTCTTATTCTTCTCCTGGACGTTTATGTTCGTTTGAGGAGTAGAGAGAAGTTGTGATCATAGCCGGAGTTGACGGTGAGATCGTGGTGTTGAGGGTGGTGTCGATTAATCATTTAATTAAGAACGTGAAGGAGCCAATGTTGTGTGTGTTGTGTTGTTCTGTGTTGTCGTTGTTGCGTTCGAAAAAGGAGGTTAATCATTTAATTAAGAATGTGAAGGAGCCAATGTTGTGTGTGTTGTGTTGTTCTGTGTTGTCGTTGTTGCGTTCGAAAAAGGAGACCACCGTCGCAGTGTTGAACCATGCTGTCGAGAGAGGTAATCGACGAACTCTCTTCTTTTTCATTAATGGCTGCTGTGTTGTGATGTTAATTTTGATGCCAAGTGAACCCGGTATCACGTATTGCTAAAAATCCATGAATCAATTCTTCACATGAGTTGTTATGTGGAGTTGGGAGTTAATGAGTGTTGACTTGGAGCTCAAGTTAATTAAGTTACGTGTTAATGATGAAAGGGATGAAATGTATTGTTATTAAAGTAGTGTAAAGCGTGTGTAACAATTGGTTATGGAGTGGTGGCTTATTGTGGTGTGTTGATTTGTTTTACGTGTAGTTAATTGTAGGAGATGATGACTTATGTCATATGTAGATTTTTTTATAGTTGTATTAAAATATTATTTTAATAAAATTTTTCGGGTGCGTTTGAGAAATTTCGGTTTAAGTCGTTTCCAAGGAGTTCCAGAAAATTTCAGAAGATCGTGTCGAGACTTTCTGCTTGTGGATAAGGTGAGTGTAGTACCGTGGTCGGCTGACTCACGAGTATTTTCTGGTCTAGTTGTGTGTTTAGGGAGTCGTTTTTGTGTTGCGAGATTTTTGAAGTTTTCAGTGTTTTTAAATGTTGTTTGATTTAAAAACAACAATAATTAATTTTTATAATTAATTTGTAGGTTGTTTGATTTTAATAAATTTTGGTGGTTAAAAAATAATAATTAATTAAATGCTGAATAATTAATATTTATTTTTATAAATATTGCTGATGATGTTGTGGACTTTTTAATACCGTTTGTCGAATCCCGGGCATAGGACTATGTCGGGAAATATTCTATTGTTTTGTCCATATTGACCTAGTAGACGAGTTGGTCGCCTCCTCAGTATTTATTCAATACTGATTGCGTCTATTCGTAATGGCGCAGGTAAAGGAAAAGAAAAAGAGAGTTAGCTGGAGCTCGTGGAACTACGGCTGGGACGGATGGATGACATACCGGGAAGGGGCTTTGCTGTTATTTGTTATTATTGTGCCGTCACTGTTGCATTGCTGTTTTCGTGAGCCATTATGTTGGTAGAATTTCATTATGTTGTTGCTGAAAAAAAATTATTGGTTTATTATAAATCGTTGTGGGTTCTCTAGTATTTCGGGTGGGGTCGTTTCAAAATTATTTTTTGACCCTAATCAAATATTTTAAGTAAAAAATATATTAATAATGCAGTTCTAATTATATATATGAATTAAAAATAGTTAATCAAATAAAATGATAATTTATTTATTTTCTTTTAAAATTATTTATTAATTAGAAAGGATAATTTTCTATTATGGAAACATATATTCCTAAAAGAGATTATTATATCTATTCCTTACAAAAATAGTGGGTTATGTTAGAAATATTTCTCATATATATAATTAGGGAGTTTTTCTTACTCTCTATTGTAGTCTCAACATGTGTCATTTCAACAATTATTGTTGAAGGTCAGTAATCTTATAGAGGTTTGTGCATCTTCCCACTTCAAACTTTCTTATCCAAAGATTACTTTTTTTTAATAAGATGTAAAATTATATTCAAAATTTTTATTTTTACAACAAGTGTTACCGTTTTCGAACTGTTTTTTGAAAGATAGCTCGAAAAACAAAAGAGAAGCTATAAGAAGTAGAATAAAAAATGGTAGCCTCATTAAAACAAAAACCAAAAAATCCAATTTTGACAAACCGGTTCTTGAGAAAAAGAGTACACACCGTTTTTGATAGAGCTGAAAATAAAAATTAAAAAAGATAGAAAAAAACAAAATCGAACAACTAAATTTCCATAGTCCCGAACCAATCACACAAACCACCGGTGAATCGTCCTTGCCGCTGAAGGGTCGAAAGATGATTACACACAATTCTATCAATGTCTCTGATGAGAGTACTCTGATCCTTGGGTTGTTCGTTGTGTATTCGTTGATAACGCACTTGCCATAAAATGTAAACAATCGCTTGGAAAATATACCGCAAGATGAATCTGCGATTACCACCAAACACAGAGCCAGAGATAATAGAGATGATGTCTCCAAACCGTGCGACATACTGCTGCTATAGCAACATAGAAGAAAGCTTTTCACAAATAGGAGAAGCGAAGCTGCAAGCAAAAAAGAGATGATCGCGCGATTCCAAAACCCCATGACATAAAACACAGCTTGTGTTCCCTCCTTGATTCCAAACTAGCATCTTATCTTCCATTGACAGCCTGTTGTGAACTGTAAGACAAACTAAGAAAGAGTATTTCGGAGTTGCATAAGAAAACCACACACCTTGGTACTAGTCTTTAATTTCTTTGACAGCCCTTAGTTGATTCCACGTATTTTTTGACGAAAAAACTCGTTTAAAGGTACCAGTGGTTTGACGCCAAAGGGAGATAACCGGATCCCCATGTCAATACATCTCTACCAAAATGAAGTATCCTTACCGTTTCTCACCTCCATCTTATGGAAAAACTTGGCATGGTCCCTGTTTTTAATCAACTTCCTCCAAATTCAAGAACCTGCAGTTGAGATCATATAAACTGACCAAACGAACTTGCTCGGAAGACCGAGCTGAAACTAACTGTCAAATAAGCTTGTAACAACTTACTTTATTTGCATCCTTGATTGATTTTATTCTGAACCCTCTCTTTTTCTTAGGACGACAAATATCTTTCCAAGCCATCTTCGCCTTTCGTGGATTTAAGTCCGGTCTCGACCAAAAAAAGCAGAGTTAATCTTCTCGATTTTCTTAATACAAGCAGTAGACAAACAAAATGCAGCTATCCAGAAATTCGTTAGATTAGAAATAACCAAAATAAGAAGTTCAAACCTACCCGCAAAACAGAAAAAATGATGCTTCCATGATTAAATTCAAATCCGAATCTTACCAATAAGAGGATGAAAATCAGTCTTTGATATTCGTTTTATGAGCAGTGGCAGTCCCAAATACCAAAGATTTATTTTTCTCATAAAACATTACAGAATTGTCAAGCACGCGCAGCTGGAATAAAGCCGTTGATTACTGAGCACTGGAACAAAAAAAGGAAATACGAAGCTAACATATATGTGACGTTGTAAAGGAAAGACATAAAGTAGGTAATTTTAATGTGTTACCTTCTCATCCAGCAAAAAGAGAACTATGCCCATATTAACCATCCTTCTTTATGTTTCGAGCATCCCAAAAGCTCAACAGCCGACCTACGGCATATGAGAAGAGCGACCAAAACGTAAATACCATACAAAATATTTTATTATTTATAATTATTGAGTAAATCTAACAATATTTATAAAACATAATTTAAATAAAATGAGTTACAATTAAAAACTTAACATGATGAAATTAATTTAAAAAGAACGAAATAAAAGTAGAATGTTAATTTCATAAAGAATATATCTAACACTAAGATTAATAATTGAAGAGTTGAAATGAGATAACAAATTGAGTGTGAAGAATATATTTAAGTAGGACTTATCCCACGTTACACCGCGGATGGATGTATTTTATTAAAATTTTCATGTTGAAATATCAGATTTATTTTATTAGTAAAAATTTTTTTTAGTTAAGTTATAATTTGTGTATATTTGTAGAAAATGTTTAATATGATTATGTTAGGTTGGATATTTTGTTTTTTATTTTAATAACCTTGGATAGTATATATAATGTTGTGTTTAGTAAATATATATGATATCATAAATTTGTATTGGGTTAATGATGTATTTAGATTTTGTTTCATGTAATTTGGAGTTCATGTTAGAAACATATATATTTAAATTTGGATAATTATTGGTAGTTGATTAATCAACAAATAAATTATATAATTTAACTAACCTACGACTATTAAATTAACCCGTGATATATTCCAAAACATCAAAATTACATATAAATATATATATATATATATGCTAAGTTGTCTAGATGCTCTTAAAAAATTTCATGTATATCTTGAATCGCAAAAAGAAAAGACATCAACCCACGCTTAGAACCATTTCATTATTATCTTGAACCTTGAATTTTCTACAAAATAAAGTATTTATGATTAGAATATTTCAAAATATTTTTATATATTTAATGGTTGGTGTTCACGAATAATACATTTGAAAAAGATAAAAAAAATTAAAGATAAATAATCGAAACATTGAAACGAAGTAACAAATTGAGTGGGAAGAAAGTAAAAATCAAATATATTATATAGTTAACTTTCTTTAAAAAATATTAGAAATATCTACTCTAATATTTTTGGAATATATAAGTTACGTGATTAAATATATATATATATATATATATATATTTGTTTCTAGATATAATACAGAAAAAATAGAAAATCAATGACTAGTCTCATCCAAGAGATGGAAAACATTTGGGTTTGGTGTGAGACTATGTTTTTCAAGATTAATTTACATTTTCAAGCATATATTCAAGAGATGAAGACGGTAATGCATATTTGGCACTCGTTGTGTGTTTGTTCTCATTTCACAATCCTTTAATTATTGATTCATTATTATATCCCTTAGAAAGGCCGATCCTGGGTTACAGCCTATGAAACCCACGTTTTAGGTGTCAAAAATATACATAGTAGTTAATAGCATCAATTTTTGAACTTGATAAAGTTTATTGTAGTGGCCGATGCTTGACTGTAATAACTTTATGGTACCGAATCTCGAAATTACATTATTGTTAAATTTTATTATGAGCTACAGGATTATTTTCTTTTATTAAGGTAACAAAATATATTGGGTCGGACCTGTTTTTATTGGTGTGCATGGACTCTTTTGCTACTTGTTATATGTCGATGTTTTTTTGGTAAATGATAGTGTGGATTGACTCAGTAAAGCTAGATGAAATTTAAGATGTTTTGTATTGATCATTGAACAACATACAAATAGAAAGGTATTTATACACAAAGGCAAAGTCTATCTTAGTAATTGTATCTATCTAAATCTCTTTATACATATATATCAGAATATACTTTTGATCTTATCTCCTAATAGTATCCCCCTTCAAGTTGGAGGGTGAAGTTCTTGAACACCCAATTTAGACAACAAAAATCAAATTCCAGACGTCCGAGTTCCTAAGTCAAAATATCAGCGGGCTGGTCCTTAGTACCGATATAAACTGTGGTAATAAGACCATCCCAAACCGCATCACGACTACTATGACAATTAGATTTAATATGCTTGGTACGTGAAAACTTGGTTTGCCGAGATACGTAAAGAAAAAATGCGAACTTCGGAATCGATTTTAGAATAAGAAAAAACGTGTGTTTAGGTCTCAGAGAAGTCAATGCTCGTACCATGTAAAACTAGAAGAGAACTAAGATGTTTTTGTATTTAATTATTGCACAACATACATAAGTATTTATACACAAAGGTAAAGTCTATCTCTCTATATCTCCTTACATATCGGAATATAGTTTTGATCTTATCTCCTAATAGACTCTTTGAAATAAAATATTTTTCAATAGAAAAAGTGGTGCCTAGAACTTTTTAACCCATTAATCATTTTCACTTTTCAAGCATCAATGACGTAGAGTACTGAATATGTTTGTATGATTAATTAACATCAAACATCATTTGTAACCGAAATTATTCCCATTTGCGATCTAAAAACTAATGAAGCCCAATTTTGGTAAAGTGAACTGGATTATTTATTGGCATCCGTTAGATATTGTTTAGCGATTTATTAAGCTAAATAAGAAGCCATAGAGAAAACAATAAAAATATAAAAGAAGAAGTCAACATTCGGATATCTGGTAAAAAGAATCATAATTTATTATTGGAAAATCGTAGCAAAGATTCTCTGTTCTCTTAATTAATTCAACTTAGGCGGTTAATGGCTGTATAACAAAACAAAAAAAATAGACTTCTCACATCTCATCCTGAGGTTGTCTTTGTCGTTTTTGTTGCATCGTAAAAACATCTCTTCTTTCTTAAGAAACATAATCAACTATTAATAAAAGCAAGGATTTTGTCGAATCCCTAGTCATACTTAATATTCTTCTTGTGAAACCCATCAGCTTCTTACGAGAAACTTCTGAGGATTTTCATCTTAAATTAACAAAAGAGATCTTGCAAAACTGAGGTTTACGTTAGACTTTTGGATTCTGTAGAAATGAGTTGTTTCTTGGGGTTATCGATGCACAACACAAGTAAAGAGAATGAAGGATCATCCATGGCAACTCCTTATGAACAATTAAACCTAATTCCGTGTAAGTTTTCGTAATAAAACTCCCGTGAAATGGGTTTAACTCGATTTTTAGATTTTCTTTACAATTTTCCAAAAATGTTAACAGGGAATAATATTGAGGCAAAGAGTTTCACATTCCGTGAATTAGCGACCGCGACCAACAGTTTCAGGCAAGAGTTCTTGATCGGAGAAGGAGGGTTTGGGAGAGTTTACAAAGGAAAGTTGGAGAAGACAGGACAGGTAAAAAGAAAATAAGAGAGCTGCTATAGTAATCAAAGGCTTTTGTCTCAAGAAACTAGAGATAAGGCTCTCTTATATTTTTGTTGAACGGTGAATTTAGGTGGTTGCTGTGAAGCAATTTGATAGGAATGGATTACAAGGGAATAGAGAGTTTCTGGTAGAAATCTTCCTGTTAAGTAGTCTTCATCATCCCAATCTTGTCAATCTCATTGGATATTGCCTTGATGGAGACCAGAGACTTCTTGTTTACGAGTTCATGCCTCTTGGTTCCCTTGAAGATCATCTCTTCGGTATGTATATTCTTCTTAATCCCTAAACCAATTCTTTTGTCCGCTTTCCTTTTTTGATTAAGAAAGGATTGGGCAAGAAAACGAACTAAACCAAACCAAACCTAAATCGAATCAAACCAAATTCTATATTCATCAATCCGAACCCAAACTAGATTTTATATTAACTCAAATGGTATAGAATTTGTTACATCGAATTATCCGAAATAACCCTGAATTTTATGGAACTCAACCAAAATTCATATAAGGTTAATATCTTCTTGGTTGACATATAGAAAACTATATTTTAAAATATGCTAAAAATATAGATATTAACTAAAACTAATTATTAATTTTTTTAATTTTAAAACTGAACCTACCGAATCCGAACCAATCCAAAATATTTCAAACCGAACCACACTAAAATAAATTTAGGTTTCATTTGGGGCATATATTCTCAATCCCCCGAACCAAACCAAATCAATAAAAAAACGAATGCCATGGCTTTCACATATATCAAAATCGGACAGAATCGGACGGTTTAAGTTCACTCAAAACTAGAAATTGTGGTACTACGAATTTAGTCTAACCGAAACCGGTTTTATCATCTATTGGAGCCAGATGTTCCACCGGAACAACAACCACTCGATTGGAACTCTCGGATACGGATCGCCTTTGAAGTTGCAAAAGGGCTAGAGTATCTCCACGAAATGGCAAACCCTCCAGTGATATATCGAGATTTTAAATCATCAAATATATTGCTTAACGGAGACTTCGATGCAAAACTATCAGACTTCGGTTTTGCAAAACTTGGTTCGGTTGGGGACACACAAAATGCATCTTCCCGAGTTGTGGGAACTTACGGTTATTGCGCTCCTGAGTATCATAAAACCGGTCAGCTAACAGTTAAATCCGATGTTTATAGTTTTGGGGTTGTGCTGTTGGAACTCATAACCGGTAAACGAGTTATCGATACAACGAGACCAAGTCATAGACAAAACCTAGTTACTTGGGTAAGTACTCTCTTTAACTTCTAAACACCTTTTCATATTCATTGACATAATATGAAATACTTAAAACAATACTTTATTCAAACCTAACCGGTTTAAGCCTTTCATGTTTAAAATTCATTTACCTTAACCATCTATATATGTGGTTTAGGCACAACCGATTTTCAGAGAACCAAATAGATTCCTTGAGCTAGCCGACCCACTTCTTGAAGGTGAATTCCCGGAAAAAAATCTGAACCAAGTTGTAGCAGTAGCGGCGATGTGTCTACAAGAAGAACCAATAGTTCGACCATTAATCAGCGATGTCGTCACTGCCTTAAGTTTTATGAGTACCAAAACTGGCTCACCTCCCGGTTTATCAGATACCGTTCTAAACCATTTTCAACCTAGGTCTGGTAAGGTTGAAACCGTGGACGACCAGGACGTGCTTCAATGTAAGGCACCTTCAAGAGATGTGTACTCGTTACAATAAAAACTTTACAAAACTATTCCAAATATTTTCCGTTTTCCATAGTTACAGTTTATTTATTTAATATCGTGTAGTTGACTATTCACGTTATTTTTTTTTTGGACGGACACGCCAAGTAATTTCCACAAAAGATATAACTAAACTGAATATATTTTCAACAAATAACTTCGTTATCTATGGACAGGGACATGACCAATAGAAAATATAATCATTAGGGCCACTATAAATTCGACAAATATTTTTTACATTAATTTGATGACATTACAAGAGAACAGTGCCGAACCAACGATCAAATCAAAGACTATGAAGACATCAAAATGGAAGGATGACAAAAATCATATATATACATAACGTACATGAAAGTGTTATACATAACATATTTACCAATCCCCTGCAGTGATCCGACTTATTTCCCCAACTGCTTCAAATCATAACAAAAATTATGATGCACAGGGGTTGTCGGTGTCCGGAGTGCGACATCGCCCTTTCTTTTAGAGTGTAGCTGCATATTATAGTTCCATGAAATACCTCCTTATGTCAGCGGTATATGAATAACATACTACACAAAAAGTTGGCTGACCATCTACAACGCAATTTAAAAGGATAGTAAATTTAACCTCCTCTGACATGCTCTCTTATCTAAGCCAGATGATTAAACAAGTAACGAAGTTCATCGACGTGTTTCCTTTGCCTTTCAAACAATCATCAACATTTTCGATTCTAGCACCCTCAACTATATCTTCCTCTGCCAATTACAGCCACTTGCTCGTTGATAAAAGTCTGCAGACATAAATTACAAATTGCATTGGGTCTAAGTGACTATGAAGTACTGCTTTTCCCCATACTTAAAATATGTATAATCACTACAAGAAAGCAGCCGTACATAGACGGAATTTTCGACGGATCTACAATCTGTCGAAAAATTTTGAGGGGTTTTGCGACTGAGAACATCCGTCGGAAACAAACCGACGGATTTTAGATGGATAAACACAAATCCGTCAGAATTAATGAACGTTGACTTCTGACTGATATATGTCAGAAATCCGTCGATAAATAAGAATGTTAATATAATCGTTGTCATAACCGTTTGAATTTTTTCTATATTGATGGATTTCTGACGGCTGTGACTTCTATATATATATGTTTCCACATGTCTTCGTTCCTTCACACCACTTATTCATTCAATCTCTTTATAGAAATCACAACATTGGAAAAAGATGTCTTCTGGTAAATATTTTTGGTCATGGATGGACCTATGATGGATCTGGAGTCGAACTTACTGAAAGATGACTATGCACGAGAAATCTGCGAGTTCATGGGATTGGCTGGAAATATACGGGGAGCAAAACAAATATTAAGATTAAATATCCGTGTAATATATGACAAAATTCTCATAATATTAAAGTTGAGTTAGTTTGACATCACTTGTATAGTAATGGGTTTATGGCGGGTTATAAGATTTGGTATTTATATGGCGAAACGAATTATGATTATGGTACTATTAGTGAACCAATTGTTGCAGATAACATATGAGATAGAACGGAAGTAGACGTAGGTACAAGTATGCTTAAGATGGTGAATGATGTGTTTAAGGAGAACATGCAGTCGACCGGTTATGATGGAGATAAGGTAGAATAACTAAATACAGAAGCACAATTTTGTTTTGATATCTTAGATGCAGCGAAATAGCCACTATCATCATCTGCAAATAGAATGATGACTATTAAGATGAACTACAATTTGGTGAAAAAATGTGTTGATGCCATAACAGATTTTGTGAAATATATTTTGCCTGAAGATAGTCTTTTACCAACATCATACTATGAGGTACAAAAACTTGTTGTTGGTCTTGGATTGTCGTATCAGATGATAGATGTGTGCATCGAAAACTATATGCTATATTGGAGAGAAGACAAAAACTGTAAAAGATGTCGATTTTGTCGAAAACAACAGTTTCAAGAAACTAGTGGGAGAGTTTCAGTTCCTTATAAACGAATGTGGTATTTACTATTAACGAAGAGATTATATCAATCTCAATGCACAACAGAGGCAATGAGATGACATGCAGAGTATCGTCAAGATGGAGAGATTACATATCCTTCGGACGCGGAAGTGTGGAAATATTTCCAATCAATATATCCATGTTTTGCATATGAGCGACAAAATGTATACCTCGGTTTATGTACATATGGTTTCAACCCATTTGGAAGACATGGAAGACAATATTAGTTGTGGCCGGTAATTGTAACACCTTACAATTTGCCACCATTTTTGTGCATGCATACAGAGTTTTTGTTCCTCTCCGCGATAGTTCTCAGCCCTGAGCATCCAAGGAGGTCACTTGATGTATTCCTCCAACCATTGATCTATGAGTTACAAATGCTATGGAAGCATGGGGTTGAACCATTTAATGTTTCATTGCATCAGAATTTCAAGACGTGAGCGGTTCTTATGTGAACCATAAATTTTTCCCATCATATGATATGTTATATGGATGGACAACTCATGAAAGATTATCATGTCCGTATTTCCAAGACAACACTAATGCATTCCAATTACAGCACGGAAGAAAGACGTGTTGGTTTGATTGCCACAAAAGATTTCTACCAAGTGATCATTCTTATTGTCTGTCTAGAACATTGTTTACGAAGAAGAAGCAAGTGTTTGATAGTGCATCTCTGGAGATTGATGGATGTTGTATATTGGAGAAGTTAAGAGATTTTGTTTCTAAGAGAAATTCTTACTGTGGGGTAATGGATATGATCCTATTGACGGTGTTGATGAAATTCATAACTGGCATAAAAAAAATATTTTCTGGGATTTACCTTATTGGAAAGATCATTTGTTGAGGCATGATCCTACTGACGGTGTCGATGAAGTTCATAATTAGATATTATGCATGTTGAGAAGACATTTATTTTTTCCTAAAATCCCGAAACCATAGGAATTCTGGCAGTAATTTCCGATAGATTTCCGGTGGACATTTATTTTTTCCTAAAACCCCAAAACCGTCGGAATTCTATCGGTAATTTCTGATGGGTTCGCTATGTACCATCGAAAATCCGTCGGAATTTCTGATGGATTTAGGGTTTTGGGAGATTTTTTATGAAAATGTTAGACATTGGTATAGAAAACAACTTCTAACACTTGGTTAAAAATTAGAGGCATATAATATCCCAGTAAACAATGTATTTTAGAAATTCTAACATTTCAAGAGAATTTTGTATAAATGATAGACATTGATACATACCAATCCTATAACATATATATAAAACTAATTTGAAGTTTCCTTATGTAAATTAATGACTTGTAGAAGGTTGATGTTGGAGTTTACTCACTAAAATGGTTACTATGGCTTCATACAAACGTATTCCAATCCTGACGTTTAGGACAAACTTTCAAATCCCTAAATCCGTCGAAAATCTGTCAAACATTTTCGACGGATTTGAAGATACACGTGTGAATGTTTAAGGTTGACTGACCAAAGATGTGACATGCAATTTTCACGATTCCGTCAGAAATCCATCGTAATTTTCGATGCATTTCTAACGGATTCGCGAAATTAACCCCTGGAAAATAACTTTTGGCTTCCCGCGTAACCTAAACTTTCGCGATTCTGTTGGAAATTATGATGGATTTCTGACAGAATCATGAAATTTTCACCGGGAAGTAACATTCGGATTCTAGCGATACCTAAAATTCTGGAATCACAAAATTTTAGGCATTGGAAACAGTCAAAGAAACGATGAATTAACTATCTAGAATTAAACCAGCCATCTTTTTCGCGAACCATTCACAAAAATAGAAAGAAAAACCCTAAAATCTTTGAAACCTCCAAAACTCAATTAAATCTTCCAATGGATTTAAACCAATCAAATATGTAAGTTTCTATACTTTTTTTTGTTGATTCAGGTCTTGTGTTTTAGATTTAGAATTTGGAATGTAGTTTTAGTGAATTGGAATGTAGATTTAGGATTTTAGTTAATTGCAATGTACATTTAGGTTTTTATGATTGATGTTGACATTTTTTTATTTGATTGTTATATTGAATTGTTTTTAGATTTTTATAATTTTTTTTAGTTTTTATAATTTTTATTTATATTTTTATAGTTTATTAATGTTTTTAGATTTTTTATAGTTTTATAATAGTTTTTATAATTTTATATTTTATAATTTTTTAAAACATTTTATGATTATTTTCCTAGTGTTATAAAATTTTATACTTGTTTTAAAGTTTTTATAATTGTTTTAAAGTTTTTATAATTTTTAATACTTTTGAATTGATGTTTGCCATTTCATAAATATTTTTTGGCTTTTTATAATTATTTTATAGTTTATAATTGTTTTAGCTTTTAAAATATGTTTTTATAGTTTTGAAATTTTGTAAGATTTTATCAATTTTTATAAAATTTTTAGAAATTTTTTAAAAGATTTTATTAAATATTTTCAATTTTTAATGAATTTTTAAACACTTATATTTTTAGATGATTATTTCTATATGTTTTTAATTTCATTTTTTGTTTTCATTTTCAGGATTATGGTCGATTTCATAGATTCGCTTCCAAGATGGGTGGGTTGAGAGACGTGGTCGAGGAGCGAGTCTGAACCGCTATAGTCTTGTTCCGGAGACCCAATCTCCTTCAGCTACTCATCAAGCGGCTTCCACTCCAACCCAAATGAACATTGAGGACTAGAGCGGTTGTGACGACAACAATACTTGGTAAATTTATTTTTCATATATTTTTATTTAATTTGTTTATTATTTACCAATTTACAATATTTTGTTTTATAGGCTTCATATATCCCATAGTGGGATAACGAATTCCATCAACCATATGCTTAACAGAATGCTACATCGTCCATATGTGATATACTCCCTTATACTGCTGCCTGAGCGTGACCTATGGTTTCACCAATTTGAGGTATGTTTCACTTTTCATTTCAACATTAAAATTTGAAGTTTTTAGTTTTTAGATCAGGGAAGTTTTTATGTTTAACCATTTCGTTTTGCAGCAAAATTTCTCCTTGAATAAAGACCTCACGTCTCGGGTTAGATGTGAGTTCGATGTGAGTTTGATGTTAAGGCATCGAATGTGTACTCAAGGAAGCTTTACGAGTGGAAGGAAAATTAGAATTGGAATGACATTTCTCGGCGGTTTCTTGAAAACCCGGAGCTCTGTAACGGGTTGGTTGAGTATTGGAGGATAGATGAAATCAAAGCAACATCGGCTATTCAATCAACTAACCTGAAGAGTGACCGGATAGGCAAATGAATTTCCATTCACAATTTGGGAAGAACGAGTAAGACTTTCTGGGAACAACTGGTAAATTTCTGTAAATCTAAACTTTTATTTCACTTTATTAACTTAATGAAAGTTTTAAACTAGTATTTCCAACGGAGTTCCGACGGAATCAAAATATCAGATTTCTGACGGATTTTCAATAGATAAAAGATATCCGGAATCAGTCGGAAATCCATTGGCATTTCCGACGATGACTTCATTTCCAACTATTTAGAATAGACGGATATATTCATCGGAAATCCGTCGGAAACAACACTTTTTGACGGATTTCCAACAGATAATGTTGTTAGTTTAACGCTGTTTTCTTGAAGATATTATGATAGAAAGTTAAAAAATGATTAAATATACTAACCAATGAGGGTAAAACATCACTGAGCTGAACAATCTCCCGCACTTTCTTTGTTATTAAGGAACGTCCACCATCAAAATCAAAGACACTATGTGGACATCAAAATAAAGGATGTCACAACGAATGAATACACATTACGTACATGAAAGTACGAACCAAACTGCTCCAAATCGTAACCAAAATTATGATGCACAGGGGCTGCCGGTGTCCGGAGTCCGGCATCGTGCTTTGGTTTAGAATGTAACTACTTATTATAGTTTCATGAAATACCTTTTTATGTCAGTGGTATGTGAAAATAGCATATTACAAAAAAATTGGCTACTAATCTACAACCAAAGTTTTAAAGGATAGTAAAGTTAACCTCCTCCACTGGATGAGAAACGACCTCCTCTGTCGTGCTCTCTTCTCTAGGAAAGTTGGTTGAACAAGTACCAAAGTTCATCGACATGTTTCTTTCGCCATTTCAAACCATCTTAAAAACCTTCTTAAGAGTCGCTTATGTACCAACTTGTTACGTAGCAGAACTGGTGGTGGAGTCGGAAGGAAAGAATTTAACATTAGATTAAAATTTGTAAACATTGATAAGCACTATGAAATAAGAGTGAATATGAGAGAATAGAAAATTGTTTTCAAATAAGCAAGATTGGAATGAAATTTTTTGTCTTTTAGTGTATTATCTTCAAACACCAAAATATCGTTAGAATATTTTTTTTTGAATAATATGTAAAATTATATTCAAAAGAAAAAACGTTTTTACAACGAGTGTTACCATGTATTTAAAAAGAAAAATTTATAGAAAATAGTAAGATGTTCATTATAAAGATAAAAAA
Organism: Cardamine chenopodiifolia; assembly: GCA_963922655.1. Taxonomy (NCBI): domain Eukaryota; kingdom Viridiplantae; phylum Streptophyta; class Magnoliopsida; order Brassicales; family Brassicaceae; genus Cardamine; species Cardamine chenopodiifolia. The sequence goes on along the minus strand of OZ000481.1, from coordinate 12,407,926 downwards.
AGGTGGCCTCATTAAAACCCAGAGCCAGAAAACCCGATTGGGACAAAACCGGTCTTTGGGAAAAAAAGTACACACCTTTGATGATAGAGCTGAAAAAGAATGATCAAATACCGGGAGATCCCGTCAAACAACTGATGTCGCTTCGAACCAATCAGAAAGAATACCGGGAAATCGTCCTTGCCTCTGTATTGTGGAGAGACGATTTCGAACAATTCGATCAATGGTTTTGATAAGAAGAGCTTGATCCATGGATTCTTCTCCATGCCTACGACGATTTCTCTCAAACCATAAGGTGTAAACCGTCGCTTGGAAGACATACCTCAGAATGAACCTGCGATTGCCTACAAACAGAGAAGCCATAATAATAGAGAGGATATCGTCAAACCGAGTAACATACCTTGTCTGGAGTAGGTTGGACGAAAGCTAAGCCCATATGGAGGAGGTAAACATTCAGTCGAAAAAGAGGTGATCTCGAGTTTCCAAGGCACGATGACATAAGACACAGCCCGGATTGCCATTGTGAGTCCATGCCAACATCCTATCTCCCGTGGATAACCTGTTATGAACTACAAGTCAAACCAGAAAAGAATACCTCGGAGTCGCGAAAGAAAACCATACCCCTTTGTACCAACTCGTGATGCCATGAACCACCCTCAATTGGTTCCAAGTGTGTTTCGACGAGAAAGCACTCTTAAAAATATCCGGAGCTTGCCTCCAGAGGCTGATGTCTTGCTCTGTGCTCCCCAGGCTTCTTAGCTTCTCAATCTCCTCGTCAATAGTGGTTAAAATGGCTGATCGCCGTCGTGGCGCTCTATGTGTGATAAAAACTTCCGCAAGAGTTGTTGCTAAAGAGATCCCCATACCAATACAGCCCCTCATGCCTAGAAGATCATGGAGACGACCTAAGGGAGACCAAGCATCAAACCAAAAGGAGGCATTCTGACCATTTCTAACGTCCATTCTATGGAATACCTTTGCTTGATCACGGTATTTAATCAACTTGCGCCAAATTCAAGAACCCGCTGTTGAAACAGTGTTAACCGACCAAAATGAGCTCGCCCGGATCAAATGCTTCTTCACCCAGTTAACCCACAACGAAGACTGAGCTGAGACTAATCGCCAGATAAGCTTGTAGCAACTAACTTTATTGGCATCCTCCAGAGATTTTATACCTAACCCTCCCTCTTTCTTTGGTCGGCAAACTTCTTTCCAGGCCATCTTAGCCTTTCGAGCGTTTAAATCTGGCCCCGACCAGAGGAAAGCGGCACTGATTCTCTCAATTTCCCTGATACAAGCACTAGGCAAGCGAAAAGCAGAAATCCAAAAGTTTGTTAGGCTTGATATAACCGAAGTAAGGAGCTGTAACCTACCCGCAAAGGAGAGAAACTGATGCTTCCATGATTTAATTCGAGTCGTGATCTTATCGAGTAGAGGCTGGTAGTCACTCCTAGACATTCGCTTCGTGAGCAGCGGCAGCCCTAGATACTTGACCGGAAGGGACCCCATGTCCAGAGGAAACCTAGATGTAATTGCGGAACGTCGGGCATCTGAAACCCCAGCCAAAAAAATAGTTGACTTCTCAATGCTAATCTGAAGTCCTGAGTAACAACCAAACTCTGTAAAAACGTCCAAAATGCCCTCAATTGAACGCCGTCGACCATCCGAGAAAACTAGAATATCATCTACAAAATAGAGGTGAGTAATATTCAAACCACGACAGCCCAGGTGGAACCCAAAATTTCCTGCACTCGCTGCCCTGTCCAACATCATTGAGAGCACATTCATACAGATAACAAAGAGATAGGGGGATAAAGAGCAGCCTTGTCGCAGACCTCTGGTACTCTGGAAAAACCCTACGAGTTCACCATTTACCTGAACCGAGAAGGAAGGCGTTGTGATACATAACCTTACCCAGTGGATGAAGATGGCCGGAATCTGAATGGTGGTTAGGATTTCTAACAAGAAAGATCATTGAACGGAGTCAAATGCTTTGGATATGTCAATCTTCATGGCACAGCGCGCATCGATGTTGTCCTTGTGATAGTCCTTTACCAATTTCGAGGCTAAGAGAAGATTCTCCATAAGGTAACGGTTCTTAATGAACGCTGATTGATTTGGAGCAATGAAACCCTCCAAAATTGTCTTCATGCGGTTTGCAAGAATCTTGGATATCACCTTGTAGAGAACATTACAACACGAGATAGGGCGATAGTCTTTCATTACCATAGCATCAGTCTTCTTAGGGATTAAGGCCAGGATCGTCGCGTTGATCCCTTTTGGGAGGAAGCCGAGAGCAAAAAAATATTGAACCGCGACAACAAAATCATGCCCAACAATCGACCACATCTCCTTGAAAAACTCAACTGTGTAACCATCTGGACCAGGGGATTTATTTGTGGGCATAGAGTCGAGAACCCCTTTTATTTCCGCAGGAGTTACTACCTTTGTGAGCTGAATCTTTGCTGTCTCGGAACAGCGGAAACCCAAAAGCTCCCCCAGCTCCGACTCTGTGGGTCTTGTAAAATCAGGTGGGGTGTGAGTAAAAATATCAGTGAAGTACCTGACTGCTTCGGTCTTGATCTTCTCCAGGAGTGTGAGGTTAACTCCGTCTTGGTTTACTATTTCTCTGATTGAGTTTCGGGCTTGGCGCTCTTTAACCGCGTTGTGGAAGTATCGGTTATTCTTGTCACCCACTTCCAGCCAATGCAGCTTTGCTTTTTGTCGAAGAAATGCTTCCTCCAAATGAGAGACTTTCTCCCACCTCTCAAAAGCTGAAGCCTCCAAGGCAGTTGCTGTAGGGTCCGGGTGAGAGAGAGTGGCTTCTTGGCGAATGCACAGGTCCGCATATGCCTCATCCACCCACCTAGATAAGTGGTGAAGCTTGACGTGACTCAATTGCCTGAAGCTTGTAGGTCTTGGCCAAGCGTAACCAGACAGGAAATCATCTGAGCACTCTTTGACATCACCCGCAGAAAGACCGTATTACTCCAAAGAACCCAAATACGGCCTAGTGGGTCATACTCGTAGTTGGAGACCATAGACCAGCTAGGCAGAATAGTCGACACTATCAATGCCGCTTTATTCTCTTGCACTCTAGTCTCCATCACCCCACCAAACAGCATATTGTTTGAATTAATCCAATTCTTCACCACCAAATGTTTTCGAGCCTTGTTCAAACCCCTAATGTTCCAAAAAAACCCAGACATTAATGTTTTCTTTGTGCATTCCTTTTTCCAAAACCAGGTTGAGAGATTTCTTTTACTCGCTTAAAAGACTCCCCCTTTCCTGTCTTAATGTGTTTTGATGATCTTAACTTGTAAGATGAAGCCTTAGCTCCCTCCAAATCAGAACCCGAACTAGCTGTGGCGGAGCTGGAAAGTGGTATCGTTAACTACTGTTTAGACGTCAATTCCATCACATTTCCAGGACCAAAAACCACGGCTTGAAAGGAAACTTCCTCCGCCTCTGTTCTGTTTTGTTTCAAATTCTGGGGCCCAGGTCTGTGGCGCAGGCATTTAGCATTGAAACAGTTACAATACTCGATTCAATAGTCTTAACGTCTGCATCGTTAGCAGTGCAACTCACCTTTTCGTTTCTAGAATCAACATTCTGTACCAGCTCCGTTTCAAGAACAAAGCTTCCGGCATGTTTCCCTTGCATTAATCTAGCTTCCATTGATACTAACGTATTGGGTGACTTGGTGGAGACTGAAGAAATACAGTTGTCATTTTTCTGCATTAAACTATTGACAGAAAAATGTGAATCAGAGAGATGACGACTCCCTTCCGTAACTCTAGTGTCTTGGGGTGTAGTCAATTTTTTTTCAGATCCCAATAGCAGAGAAGGAGTAGCAGAGCAACTTGAAACTGGACTTACCGAAGCCTGAGGTGACGTTGACATGATCACTTTACCTGAAGCCGAACTCGGTGACTTTGCTGCATCAGTGACAGAACCTGAAACAGGCCGCACTGAGACCGGACCAACTTCCTCTGCTTCCAAAAGACGAAGAGCTTCATAACGAGATGGAGATGCAATTTTAACCCCTCCATAAACCAGACTCTGCTTCGCTGCCTTACCATGAGAATTTTTCGGTGAAACAAGTGTCCAGCCATCACGAGTTAGTGGCAAAACAATTTCCCCTCCGTCACGATAAGAGATGACGGTTGGTGCTGTAGCTACTGTAGCCTGCTTAGCTTCCATAACTCGCTCTGCAACAGGTACAATTACAGCCTGAGAAGTTACACACGTATCCACCGGAGCCACACAGGGTTGCTCAGCTAACGGTACACTCTTGAATCTACTCAGACAACCCTCATTAAGATGGCCCCATTTTCTACATAGACGACATCGCATTGGTAACCATGGGTAATCAAAGGTAACCACTTCTTCCTTCTCTTTTAATTTGAAACAGTACGAAGAGGGCAATTCCGTCGTAAGATCCACGTCAATGAATATTTTTGCTTCATCGAACCGCGTTACCAGCTCCGTTTCTTGATGTAGCCGGATTGGCTGGCCAACTCGACTAGCTATAAAGCTAAGCCTTTTCCAAGTGAAGAGAGACGAAGGGATATTTGATATCTTAACCCACATGGGCATTGTTGTGAGCTGAGGTTGGGAGTCTTCTAAGATCGGCGTCCACTTTGACACAAGCATTGGAACTTCGCATATATTCCACATCCCACAGCGTAAGACTCTGTTGCGGGCATTGGAGTTTCGAATTCTGAACTTAACCGAGGTCTCGTTGATGACAAAAATCTATTTTGATCTTCTTATCGCCAAGTGTCCAGATTTTATTTACGATAACATGGATTTTTGCTATGTGTGGCGCATTGGATATGAATCGACCAACAACGAAGTCCTCCCACAACAGAGGTGCATCCGTGAGAATCTCCTCGGGGATTGTGGCGACGCTGCGTCCATCCACATCATGGATCTCTGTACCAAACTTAGTAAGCTTCAAATGATTTGTGACTTGTGCCCAGGATTTCTTCATCGTCTGAGTCGCAATAGGTTTTACAGGATTTTCTGGGAGAGAAGCTTCAGTAGTAGCAGAGACAAAAACCAAGGAAGAGAGACCAGCAGAGGTACTCGCCGGATGCTCTGACCCCTGAGCCAAGCAACTCTCTGTTTTTTTAGGAACAGACTCTGCTTTTGACTTGATGAATTTGGCTTGATGCTTCGACAGAGCTAGAACAAAATATTAGTCCGTAAAAGAAACAGATACATGTACCATTCCTCTAGTTGTCGTATCCTGAGTTTTCCTTACTGTATTCATGAATATGTTCATTGCTTAGAGAGGGGAGAAGCATGATAACTTGGCAAAAACGGAAGAACATTATGTAGGAAGTTAAACTTGATTTTGGATCAAGTTTAATTATTGGCTCAATTATCTAATAATTATTTTTTGGGCCAAATCCAATATATGATCCAAGTTCTAGATGTTTCTCTAGAAATATTAACACTCCACCTCCTCAAAAGGTTCTAGAAATTTTCTAGAATCCTCCCAACATCTCTCCACCTCATTAAAGAATAAATAATCTAGATAGTTTCATAGAAATATCTAGATAATTGTAATAAAATAATATATATATATATATATTATGGAAGAATAATCTAGATTTATGATTATAATATTCTAGATATTTTGTAGTTTGGAGGCTATAAATACCTCATTCCCCTTTCATTTGTAACCAAGTTAAGAAGTTAAGAATTAAATAATAAGAAAGAGTTAGAGAAAAATCAAAGTCTTTTATTTCCTAAATTTCCTTCTAAATACTTAAACACTTCTCCATCATCTTCTTAAACAAAATTTTTTCTTTCCAATAAAGTGGTAGCAGATCTAGAAGAACTCACAAAGATGACGAGTAATGGTGTTCCTTCCAAGTTCCGATGCTCACAAAGACAAACTATGACAATTGGAGTCTACGAATGACGGCTATCTTAGGACCACATGTCTTGTGGGAGATAGTAGAGAAAAGTTTCGTTGTACCGGAGAATGAAGATAGTTTATCTCAAGCTCAAAAAAATAGTTTGAGAGACTCAAGGAAGAGAGACAAGAAAGCTCTTTGTCTAATCTATCAAGGATTAGATGAAGATACATTTGAGAAGGTCGCAGAAGCTACGTCAGCCAAAGAGGCATGGGAGAAGGTTCAAACATCCTTCAAGGGTGCCAATCAATGAAGAAAGTACGTCTTCAAACTCTAAGAGGAGAATTTGAAGCATTCAAATGAAGGAAGGTGAACTCATCTCTGATTACTTCTCAAGAGTTTTGACGGTTACTAATAACCTAAAAATAAATGGGGAGAAGTTAGATGATGTGAGATTCATGGAGAAGGTTCTTAGATCATTGGATCCAAAATTTGAGCATATTTTCACCGTCATCGAAGAGACAAAAATTTGGAGGCTATGACAATGGAGCAACTTCTTGGGTCGTTACAAGCTTATGAAGAAAAGAAAAAGAAGAAGGAAGATATCACCAAACCAGTACTCAAGATGCAGATTAATCATACTAAAGAAGGAAACGACCAAGGTTATCAAAGAAGAGGTGGCAATCAAGTACGAGGAAGAGGTCGTTGATATGGAAATGGACGAGGTTGGAGGCCCTATGAAGATAACACCAAGCAAAGAGGAGAAAGCTCATCAAGAGGTCGTGGGAGAAAAAATCCAAAACCAAGGTACAATAAATCAAGTGTCAAATGCTACAATTGAGGGAAGTTTGGACATTATACTTCCGAATGTAAAGCTCCCAAAAACAAAAGATTTGAGGAGAAGGCCAACTACATTGAAAAAAAAATCCAAGAAGAAGATATGTTATTGATGGCTTATAAGAAGGATGAACGAGAAGATAGTCAAAAGTGGTACCTTGATAGCGGTGCAAGTAATCACATGTGCGGGAGAAAAAACTTGTTCATGGACCTTGATGAATCGGTGAGAGAAGACGTTTGCTTTAGGAGATGAATCAAAGATGGAGGTTAAAGGTAAAGAAAAAATTCTCATCTGATTAAAGGATGGGGATCATCAATTTGTTTCCAACATTTACTATATTCTAACCATGAAGACGAACATCTTGAGTCTTGGACAACTCTTAGAGAAATGTTATGATATTCAACTAAAAGATAGTAACCTTTCTATAAGAGACCAAGGAAACAACCTCATCACGAAGGTGCCGATGTAAAAAAATAGAGTGTTTGTCCTTAACATTCAAAATGCCATCGCACAATGTCTCAATATGTGCTATAAAGAGGAGTCTTGGCTTTGGCATCTCTGATATGGACATCTTAACTTTGGAGGATTATAACTGCTTTCGAAAAAAGAAATGGTGAGAGGATTACCTTGTATCATTCATCCAAAACAAGTTTGTGAAGGGTGTTTACTTGGAAAACAATTCAAAAGGAGTTTTCCAACGGAGTCAAGCACAAGAGCTCAAATGCCATTGGAGCTTAAATACACAGATGTGTATGGTCCAATCAAGGCAATATCACTTGGTAAAAGCAACTACTTCCTTCTCTTTATTGATGATTTTTCAAGAAAAACATGGGTTTATTTTTTGAAAGAAAAATCAAAAGTATTTGAAAACTTCAAAAATTTTAAAGCCCATGGTGAGAAGGAAATTGGTCTTGTGATCAAAGCTTTGAGATCCGATCATGGAGGAGAGTTCACATCCAAAGAATTTCAGAAGTATTGTGAAGAAAACGATATTAGAAGACAACTAACGGTGCCAAGAACCTCTCAACAAAATGGAGTAGCGGAGAGGAAGAATAGAACAATTCTTGAGATGGTGAGGAGCATTCTCAAAAGTAAGAGACTACCAAAGGATTTATGGGCTGAAGCTGTTGCGTGTGCAGTTTATTTATTAAATTGATCTCCAACAAGAAGTGTTTTGGGAAAAAATCCACAAGAAGCTTGGAGCGGAAGAAAGCCCAATGTTTCTCACTTAAGATTCTTTGGAAGCATTGCTCATGCTCATGCACCAGACGAAAAGCGAAGCAAACTAGATGACAAAAGTGAGAAGTACATACTTATTGGTTATGACATTAACTCCAAAGGCTACAGGCTTTAAAATCCGGACACGAAGAAGACAATTATAAGTCGAAATGTCATTTTTGATGCAGAAGGAGAATGGGATTGGAGATCAAATGATGAAGACTATAAATTCTTTCCACATCTTGAAGAAGATGATCTCGAGAAACCAAGAGAGGAGCCTACTACACCACCAACTTCACCAACAAGTTCTCAAGGAGCAGAAAGTTCGAGCGAAAGAACTCCACATTTTAGAAGTCTACAAGAACTTTACGAGGTAATCGAAAATCAAGAAAATCTTACTTTATTTTGCCAATTTGCAGAGTGTGAGCCCATGGACTTCCAAGAAGCTATATAAAAGAAGACATGGATAAATTCAATGGATGAAGAAATCAAGGCAATAGAAAAAAAACAATACATGGGAATTAGCTTCACTTCTAAATGGACACAAAGAAATTGGTGTAAAGTGGATGTGCAAAGCAAAAAAAATTCTAAAGGAGAAGTAGAAAGATACAAGGCAAGATTAGTGGTGAAAGGCTATAGTTAAAGAGACGGAATTGACTACGATGAGGTATTCGCTCCTGTTGCTCGTCTAGAAACTGCTAGACTAATCATTTCATTGGTGGCTCAAAACAATTGGAGAATACATCAAATGGATGTCAAGTCAGCCTTCTTAAATGGAGAACTTGAAGAAGAAGTTTACACTGAGCAACCATAAGGTTACATAATCAAGGGAGAAGAAGAAAAAGTCTTAAGATTGAAGAAGGCACTATATGGGTTAAAACAAGCCCCAAGAGCGTGGAATACTCGAATTGACAAGTACTTCAAGGAGAAAGATTTTATCAAGTGTCCATATGAGCTGATGTGATCATGGAAAGCTATCAAAAACAGCTTGAAGCCGAGGATGCTTTGACAGTGCCAAGTGGACCGATGACAAGATCGAGAGCCAAGGAGTTTCAGAATGCCATCACCGCACTACTCACTCAAGTTCAACCTTCTAAAGCTCAGTTCGAGAACATGGAGGATCAAATCATCTTGGTTGCTCGAGTGGACTAATAAACGGGTGATTCGTTTGTACTCTTTTTCCTAGCCTTTGGTTTTTTCCCAATGGGTTTTCCAAAGGAAGGTTTTAATGAGGCAAATGGGTCACTCTAATCCATCAAGTCCACAAGAGTCCACAAGAGAAGCTTCAGTCCAAGTCCAAGTTATGTTTGGGTCTCTTTTTCAGAAGTATCAAACCCAAAGGAGGGATTGTTGGCTCAAATATCATTGTCTCTATGCATGAAAACGCCCAGCCTTATTTGGAGAAGAAGTAGGCGCTTGAGTAGTTCAAAAGTCCCTCGGGAAATAGTTAATATCGTTTTTAATTCTGCGTTTAATTATGACTTCTTCTTTACTCTTTCTTTTTCTTTATAACTTTAGTTTTCTTAAGAAATAGACAGACACCTTTTTTATATAAAATATTGAGAGTGATTTCTCCTATGTTCGTTGAAGAACATTTCCCGATTCAACGGTGTGTCATATCCGTGAATCAAACCTTGGCGTTCTTGAGTGTGTCATATCTCGAGAAAGTCATTGAGGAAATATCAGAGGTCTTCCGCAACCTTTGTGTGATCCATTCATTCCATCCTTTCACGATTACCCCTCGAAAGTGCGAAATCCCCGGAAGATTCATATCATTTGGTATCAGAGCACCCTTTCGGGATCGGTATTCGTTTCTGTTCATCTTATCATCTTAAAGTTATCATTTTCTCTTGTCTTTCTTTCTGTTTTCTGATCGGATCAATTCATTTGGAATCGAAGAAAAAAAAAATCGGTTTGATTGCTAGACATTTAGGCGATTAAATCTGTTCATCTTTGGCGATTTTTGATTCAATGATCTGATCAATTTTTTTCAGTTTGATCTTTATTTTCCTTCTAAATCTGATCAGTTTGTGTTTAAAAAAAAAAAAAAAAGAAACCCATCGGACACAAAAAAAAAAAAAAGAGAAAAAAAGGGGTCTGTCCGATTTAAATGTTCTAAGCAAGTTATATTTTTGTTGTTCTAAATTATTCTCTTAAATTTTCCTGATCAATCTTGATCTGTTTCGAATAATAAAAAAAAAACACTACTAAATCTTTTATTTCTATCTCGATTCTAATCGTTTCGTTTTGAGTTGTTGGAATTATTCATCGGATTTGATCGGTTTTGTTCGATACGAACCATTGAAGAAATCACTGAGAGAGGACATCTTGAGTGTTGAGTGTGGAGTGAATAAAAAGGAGAGAAACACTTGTGAGGATCGACTTTTTATTACTAACGGTTTGTTAAGTGTGCAGGGAAAAATTAATATGTCTAATCACGAAAGCGATGCTGAGAACACTAACCGAGCACGAGGAGCAAGAAACAGTAACAATCTGGACGTGCAAGCCCTTATGGGAGAGATGAGGCGATTGTTGAGGCGTGAGATGGAAGCAGTCAATGAAAGGATCCATACGATTCAAGAATTCGTTAATCAAGGATTGCCTCAAAATACTGCTGGTAGAAGAAGAAGACAACAACCTCAAGAAGAAGATGAAGAGGACGAGTTGAATTACTACAGCAGAGGTAGTCAAGCTTCTAATCGGAGTCGAAGAAGGCCGAGACGTGTAAGAGAAGCTGGGGTTCGAAATGAGGACAATCTCAGTGGACTGAAGTTGAAGATACCGCCATTTCATGGGAAGAATGATCCAGACGCCTACTTGGAGTGGGAGAAGAAAGTTGAGCTCGTGTTTGATTGTCAAAATTATTCGGAGCAAAAGAAAGTTCAAGTAGCGGCGACGGAATTTTATGACTATGCTATTAATTGGTGGGATCAGATCATGACAAGTAGAAGACGCAACCGTGAACCGCCCGTAGTCACTTGGGAAGAGATAAAAAATCTGATGAGGAAGAGATTTGTTCCTAGCCACTACCATCGGGAGTTACATCAAAAGCTTAGGCGATTAACTCAGGGCAGTAAGAGTGTGGAGGATTATTTTCAAGAAATGGAGTCCCTAATGATCAAAGCTGATATAGATGAAGATGCTGAGGCAACAATGGCAAGGTTCTTGAGTGGGTTGGCTCGAGATATACAAGATAGAATGGAGCTTCAAACATATGCTGATTTGGAGGAAATGCTCCATAAGGCTGTTTTGGTTGAACAACAAATTAAGAGGAGGGGTACTTCTAGGCTTTCCTATGGAGCTGGAGCAGCCAATGCTAGGACGAGTTACAGCCGAGAAGATAAGTCTGTTGTTAAGCCAAAACCCGACCCTAAGCCTTACGCTAATACTCAAGACGCCAAAGGAAAAGCTGTGGCGACTTCGTCTAGAAACCGGGACGTTAAATGTTTCAAGTGTCAAGGGAGAGGACATTACGCCAATGAGTGCACCAATAGAAGGACTATGATCCTATTGGATAATGGCGAGATTGAAACTGAGGAGGAAGAGCTTGAAAGTGATAGTGAGACCGAGGAAGCGGACATAGAGTTACCAGCCACCGGAGAATTATTGGTAACAAGACGTTCCTTGAGTATTCAAGTTAAGGATACTGTCCAAGAGCAGCGGGAGAACTTATTTCACACGAGATGCTTGGTACAAGGTAAAGTTTGCAGCCTTATTATTGATGGTGGGAGCTGTACTAATGTGGCTAGTGAAACAATGGTGAAGAAGTTAGGGTTGGAAGTTAAGATGCATCCAAAACCTTATCAGCTTCAATGGCTAAATGATGCTGGCGAGATGACGGTGAGCAGCCAAGTATTGGTTCCTATAACCATAGGCAAGTATGAGGACGAAATTCTTTGTGATATTTTACCTATGGAGGCGGGCCACATCTTGCTTGGAAGACCTTGGCAGTTCGATAGAAGGGTCTTACATGACGGTTTTACTAATCGATACTCATTTGAGTACAATGGCCGAAAGACGATACTTGCTCCATTAACACCACAAGAAATTCATGAAGATCAACTTCAGCTGAAACAACAAGGAAAAACCATTGTGAGTGAACCCCTAAACACACCACCTCAAAATAAAAACGAGAGTTTGAGAAAAACCAAGAAAAAGGCCTGTGAGAGTAAACCCGTGAGGCATTCAAACTTCTTTGTGAGGTCTAATGTGGTTAAGAGAGCTCTGTTCTCTAAACAACCCGTTCTCTTATTTATTTACAAAGAAGCTTTGGTGAACTTTACTAACCCCGTACCGGATTTGCCGAGTAAAATTACTTCTATTTTGCAGGATTTTGAAGACGTATTTCCGGAAGAAAACCCCAAGGGATTGCCGCCTATTCGTGGGATTGAGCACCAGATCGATTTTGTGCCGGGAGCTTCACTTCCTAACAGGCCAGCGTATAAAACCAACCCAGTTGAGACTAAGGAGCTTCAAAAGCAAGTGAGTGAGCTGATGGACAAAGGATACAGAGCCCTTGTGCTGTGCCTGTGCTGCTCGTTCCAAAGAAGGACGAAACTTGGAGGATGTGCATTGATTGTCGAGCCATCAACAATATCACTGTAAAGTATCGCCATCCTATCCCTCATTTAGATGATATGTTGGATGAGCTTCATGGTTCTAGCATATTTTCGAAAATAGATCTTAAAAGTGGATACCATCAAATTAGGATGAAAGAGGGTGATGAATGGAAAACTGCGTTTAAAACTAAACATGGCTTGTATGAATGGTTAGTTATGCCATTTGGATTAACAAATGCACCTAGTACTTTCATGAGGTTGATGAATCATGTTTTGAGGAGCTTCATTGGAATTTTTGTTGTTGTTTACTTTGATGATATCTTAGTCTACAACAAAAATTTAGAAGAACATGTTAAGCATCTAGAAGCGGTTTTGATGGTACTTAGGAAAGAAAAACTGTATGCTAATCTGAAGAAATGCACTTTTTGTACGGATAACGTTGTGTTTCTAGGCTTTGTTATAAGTGCAGATGGCATCAAAGTGGACGAAGAGAAGGTTAGAGCTGTCCGCGAATGGCCCAGTCCGAAAACCATAGGAGACGTGAGGAGTTTCCATGGGCTTGCGGGATTCTATCGAAGATTTGTGAAAGATTTCAGTACCATAGCTGCTCCTCTCACTGAAGTGATCAAGAAAAGTGTAGGATTTAAATGGGAGAATGCACAAGAAGAAGCGTTCCAAGCGTTAAAGGATAAACTCACCAATGCACCACTTTTATCTTTACCGAATTTTCTTAAAACTTTTGAAATTGAGTGTGATGCATCTGGTGTAGGTATTGGAGCTGTCTTGATGCAAGAGAAGAAGCCCATAGCCTTTTTTAGTGAAAAGCTTGGAGGAGCTACGCTGAACTATCCAACCTACGATAAGGAGTTGTATGCGCTAGTCGGAGCCTTGCAAACGTGGCAACACTACCTCTGGCCAAAGGAGTTTGTCATTCATACTGACCACGAGTCTTTGAAGCATTTAAAGGGTCAGCATAAGCTCAATAAGAGGCATGCTAGGTGGGTAGAGTTTATCGAAACATTTCCCTATGTGATCAAGTACAAACAAGGTAACGAAAACGTAGTTGCTGATGCCTTATCTCGAAGGTATGCCTTGATTTCGACTTTGGATGCTAAATTATTGGGATTTGAACACCTTAAAGATCTTTATCAAGCTGATTCTGATTTTCAAGATAATTACAAGTCTTGTGAGAAGTTTGCTTTTGGGAAATATTTTAGGCATGACGGCTTTCTTTTCTTTGAAAATCGTTTATGTGTGCCTAATTGTTCTTTGAGAGACTTGCTAGTTAGGGAGGCACATGGAGGAGGCTTGATGGGGCATTTTGGGATCGCCAAGACTTTAAAAGTGATGCAAGAACACTTCTACTGGCCGCAAATGAAGAGAGACGTGGAAAGAATCTGCCGGAGATGTGTTACGTGCAAACAAGCCAAATCGAAGGTACAGTCCCAAGGTATGTACACGCCCTTGCCTATTCCTGATCAGCCTTGGACTGACATTTCTATGGATTTTTTGCTTGGATTACCTAGAACTAGGACTGGAAAGGATTCGATTTTTGTGGTTGTCGATAGGTTCTCTAAAATGGCACATTTTCTTGCTTGTCATAAAACTGATGATGCTTCTCACATAGCTGACTTGTTATTTAAAGAAATAGTTCGACTGCATGGAATGCCTAGGACTATAGTCAGTGATAGGGATACGAAGTTCTTGAGCTATTTCTGGAAAACACTTTGGTCTAAGCTAGGAACTAAGTTGTTGTTCTCAACTACTTGTCATCCCCAATCCGATGGACAAACTGAAGTGGTCAATAGAACTTTGTCTACCTTGCTGCGTGCCTTGATAAAAAAGAACTTGAAAACTTGGGAAGAATGTTTACCACATGTAAAATTTGCATATAATCGATCAGTGCATTCCGCCACAAAGTTTTCTCCGTTTGAAATTGTTTATGGCTTTAATCCTTTATCTCCTTTGGATCTAACCCCATTGCCTTTGAGTGAAAGAGCAAACTTGGATGGGAAAAAGAAAGCTGAACTTGTTAAGCAGATTCTTGAGAAAGCAAAACATAACATAGAGGAGAAGACAAAGCTGTACGCCAAACAAGCTAACAAGGGTAGGCGCAAGAAGATCTTTGAGGAAGGAGATCACGTATGGATACACCTAAGGAAGGAGAGATTTCCGGCTGAGAGGAAATCCAAACTGATGCCAAGGATTGACGGTCCATTTCGAGTTACAAAGAGGATCAATGACAATACTTATCAACTCGATCTCCAAGGTAAGTACAATGTAAGTTCAAGCTTCAATGTTTTTTACTTAATCCCTTTTGTTGCAGATGAACCAGATTTGAGGACAAATCCTTTTAAAGAAGGGGGTGATGATGTGATCATGGAAAGCTATCAAAAACAGCTTGAAGCCGAGGATGCTTTGACAGTGCCAAGTGGACCGATGACAAGATCGAGAGCCAAGGAGTTTCAGAACGCCATCACCGCACTACTCACTCAAGTTCAACCTTCTAAAGCTCAGTTCGAGAACATGGAGGATCAAATCATCTTGGTTGCTCGAGTGGACTAATAAACGGGTGATTCGTTTGTACTCTTTTTCCTAGCCTTTGGTTTTGTCCCAATGGGTTTTCCAAAGGAAGGTTTTAATGAGGCAAATGGGTCACTCTAATCCATCAAGTCCACAAGAGTCCACAAGAGAAGCTTCAGTCCAAGTCCAAGTTATGTTTGGGTCTCTTTTTCAGAAGTATCAAGCCCAAAGGAGGGATTGTTGGCTCAAATATCATTGTCTCTATGCATGAAAACGCCCAGCCTTATTTGGAGAAGAAGTAGGCGCTTGAGTAGTTCAAAAGTCCCTCGGGAAATAGTTAATATCGTTTTTAATTCTGCGTTTAATTATGACTTCTTCTTTACTCTTTCTTTTTCTTTATAACTTTAGTTTTCTTAAGAAATAGACAGACACCTTTTTTATATAAAATATTGAGAGTGATTTCTCCTATGTTCGTTGAAGAACATTTCCCGATTGTTTGGTGTGTAATATCCTTCAATCAAACCGATTCAACGGTGTGTCATATCCGTGAATCAAACCTTGGCGTTCTTGAGTGTGTCATATCTCGAGAAAGTCATTGAGGAAATATCAGAGGTCTTCCGCAACCTTTGTGTGATCCATTCATTCCATCCTTTCACGATTACCCCTCGAAAGTGCGAAATCCCGGGAAGATTCATATCATGAGCATGCACTCTATATCAAAATTCAAAATAGCGATTTATTGATTGCATGCTTGTATGTAGATGACTTGATATTCATGGGTAGCAATCCAAACATGTTTGAGGAGTTCAAGAAAGAGTTGACAAAGGAGTTCGAGATGACGTATATTGGATTGATTTCTTACTACCTTGGAATTGAAGTGAAACAAGAAGAAAATGGAATCTTCATTACTCAAGAAAGCTATGCTAAGGAGGTACTTAAGAAGTTCAAGATGAATGACTCGAATCTAGTTAGCACGCCGATGTAATGTGGAATCAAGTTGTCAAAAAATGAGGAAGGAGAAAAAGTGGATCCAACACTATTTAAAAGCTTGGTTGGAAGCTTACGTTATTTAACGTGCACAAGGCCCGATATCTTATATACGGTTGGAGTTGTTAGTCGTTACATGGAGCATCCAAAAATAATCCATTTCAAATTGGTAAAGAGGATTCTTTGCTATATCAAAGGTACCATAGACTTTGGCTTGTACTATTCTATTTCTAACGATTACAAGCTTGTTGGATATAGCGAATAGCGATTGGGGTGGAGACGTAGATGACCGAAAGAGCACAAGTGGCTTCGTATGTCTACATTGGAGATACGGCGTTCACATGGATGTCTAAGAAGCAACCGATTGTTACCTTATCTATTTGTGAAGCGGAGTATGTAGTGGCTACTTCATGTGTTTGTCATGCTATTTGGTTACGGAACTTGTTAAAGGAGTTAAGCTTGCCACAAAAGAAGCCAACAAAGATATTTGTGGACAACAAGTCAGCAATAGCACTGGCAAAGAACCCAGTCTTCCATAATCAAAGTAAGCACATTGACACACGCTATCACTACATTAGAGAGTGTGCTAACAAAAAGGAATTTGGAATATGTGAAGACAAACAATCAACTAGCCAATATCTTCACCAAGCCTCTTAAACGCAAAGACTTTATCAAGATGAGGAGTTTGCTTGGAGTAGCAAAATCAAGTTTAAAAGAGGGTGTTGGAAGTTAAACTTGATTTTGGATCAAGTTTAATTATTGGTCCAATTATCTAATAATTATATTTTGGGACAAATCCAAGACATGATCCAAGTTCTAGAGTTTTCTCTAGAAATATCAACACCTCCACCTCCTTAAAAGGTTCTAGAAATTTTCTAGAATCCTCCCAACATCTCTCCACCTCCTTAAAGAATAAATAATCTAGATAGTTTCATAGAAATATCTAGGTAATTGTAATAAAATAATATATATATATATATTATGTTAGAATAATCTAGATTTATGATTATAATATTTTAGATATTTTGTAGTTTGGAGGCTATAAATATCTCCTTCCCCTTTCATTTGTAACCAAGTTAAGAAGTTAAGATTTAAGTAATAAGAAAGACTTAGAGAAAAATCAAAGTCTTCCATTTTCTAAATTTCCTTCTAAATACTTAAACCCTTCTCCATCATCTTCTTAAACAAGATTTTTTCTTTCCAACACATAGTGGTAGGAAGGTTAAAAAGAAACGATTAAATAATACTAACCAGTGGGGATAAAACATCCATGAGCTGCACAATCTTCCGCACCTTATGTGCTGTTAAGGATCGCTCACCACCAGAATCAAAGACACTATGTGGACATCAAAATAGAAGGATGTCACAAATCATGGAGAGACAATACGTACATGAAAGTGTTACACATAACATACTTACCCATCCCTTGAAGTGATCCGACATCAAGTCTTGTATGGAGACACTCATTCTTATGTAAGAAAGTCCAAGAAAGTCAATAAAAAGGACAAACCAAAGAGCAAGAAAGTGGTGGGAGATTCTCGTATAACCTTGATTCCACAGCAATGTGTTGGAGACTCAGAATAAAAAAATCTATACTGGATAATCTACCGCACCGTCTGTGTTGTTAAAGAACGACCAGCACCAAAATCAAAGACACTATGTGGACATACAAATAGAAGGATGTCACACAAAATAGATGCACAATACGTACATGGAAATGTTACATATAACATACATACCCATCCCTTGAATTGATCTATCATCAAATCCTGGATGGAGACACTCATTCTTATGTAAAGAAGTCTAAGAAGGTCAATAAGAAGGACAAACTAATGAGCAAGAAAATGGCGGGAGTTTCTCGTATAACCTTGATACTGTAGAGATGTATTAGAGACACAATTGAGTATAAGCTGAAGTGCAAAGAACGTCAAGGCCTTTCTTAAAATTCAAAGCCATCATCACTCCATATTTTAGAAAGGCGAAGAAGTTGTGGCTTGTATGCTGAGCAGGGTTTTGTAGCTAAAACTTATTGATCAGAGAGCTTGTTTTGTATCAAGTTATCATCCTTTCTCTAAAGCGCAGCAGAAAAGTTTCTGCAAGTACAGAGATCGATCGATCCACCTTCTGGACCGATCAATCATTGATGTGAATCCAATTCATCTCGGCAGATCGATCAATCCACAAGCAGCTCGATCTATCACAATGTCTTGAAGAAAATTCCGGATGAAATCAATTACCAAATGTTTTAGCGTAATCCTTTGAGTACTAATAGGAGCGAGCTGAAATCTATAAAGTACATTGTGCTAGGACAAAGAGTAAGTAGTGATCATAAGAAGTTCAACACTGCAACACCAGAGGATCATTGTTCCCAAAACAACATCTTGAACCACCTCTACCATAACCTCATCCAAAAAATGAAGTCTTCAATCCTTCTATGGATTTTTATCACGCTTAGACGTAGTTATAGTCAGACTCGTGACGTTAAACAAGCGCTTATGGGAGGCAAGCCACAAATATTTCTGTTTCTTTTTTTCCTTTTTTGCCTGGTTTCCCCCCTTTCCTTAGATTTTATTTCACAACGGGATGAAATGAAGTAGGTCTGGGGGAAAAGGCAATTTCTTGTTACTAACGTTGCGTTTTCTTTTTTCATTTTATCGAGTCAAAACTTATGGGAATTTATGTTGTTCTGGGATTTCATTATTAACATGACTAAGTTCCTAACATACTTCTAACATTGATAGTTCTCAGTATATGAAGATTGGAAACAACATCAACGGCTCAACTTAACTCAAATTTCCCTATCTTTTGAAAATCTTAATGATCTAACGTTGACTCTATCTTACATGACTTTTAACATTGACTTAATTCTCACTTAGGGGCTTGATATCGCACTTTGGATCACAACATTCATAGTTCAGTTTCGAATTTTCTACCACCCTTTTCAATAACTCTGAATGACCAAGCTCACCTTTAGCTTGGTACAACTACCTTCACCTTATCCATTCATTTAGACCGCAGGCCTCTATTATAATACTAAGTGCAATCATATGCAAAAATACAGAGTATGCAGACCAACACAGCTTTCTGCTCTAAGGATCTCTTGTAACATTTTATGCTCTCTAAACATAGTTAACACACATTCTGAGTTTTCCTTTGGGCAAAAATGTTGACTAGAACCAGTTACAACTTCCCCTTCTCTAGAAAAACAAAGAAAAAAACCAAAAAAGAAAAAAAAAAGATTATGAAGAGATCAATCGATCCTAGTTTAGATCGATGAATCCTCTGAACGCAAAAGAAAAAAAAAACAGAGTAAAACGAGAAGGAAAAGAGGACAAAGAAAAAACTGGAATAAATTATGTATAGAGTCTAATGTGTATCTTACGCACCAATTCAACTCAGTTAGGACACCTATAGAGCTTTACAGAGAGTTTGCGGCTCATGAGGTTGGGTATCAACATTCAGTCCAAGCGTCATTGAGATTTTGCACAATGATTTGCATCCATTTTCATCAGCAGAGCGTAAACACTTCAGCCACCATCAAATAACCTTCCATCTCAAGTGCTTGTTGCGATTGATATTCCATTTGTGAGACTACAGTTAGAGATAATTAATAAATGTTAAAGGGTCAACAATAGAGATTGCAGAAATTTCTCAAGATCTCGGGAGCCAATGTACAATAAAGTTTAATATGCTTATGGTAAAGTACATGTTGTACTAAGTGGTTCTTGATTTGGTTTAACTTCTTAAGGATTAAAATTTCAATGCGATGGAGTCAAAAGGTGTGTGTAAGTTTCCATTTTCAATTTTGTCTTCTATATTTGATTTGTTCTTGTTTGAGGACAAGAAAAAGGTCATGGTTTTATAGGTTTTTAATCCTTAATTCCACTAACTGATCAATTTTTTATTGATTCAAAGTGTTTCTTAGAGTCTTTTAGTCCTCTATCAAATTTTTTCAGATTTTAGGTTGATTTGGAGGAAAAATTGAAGTTAACCCCTTTGATCAATCCAAGGATATATATTAGTTTCTGATGACTTCATCTATGTTAGGGTTTGATCAAAGGGTTTAATGATTGAATAATTTTAAGTTTAGATTAGTGATTTATCATATTGGTTCTTCATCTTTTGTGATCTCAATGCTTATTTTAGGTTGACGAATCTAGCAAATTGATCTACAGGTTTAATCTATGCGTTGAAAGAGATATTTAGGTTAACATAATCAATAGTTGATGTGCTTAGTATCCTTAGACAACAAGAGTTGAAGTTAAGTCGTCTAATTGAACATATTGAACTAGTTTAGAAAGCTTATGTCTTCTAAGACACAGTAAGAAGTCTAGTGTCTTAGATTACATGTTTAGATAGTTAATACTGCGGGAGTAAGCCAGATTTACCTTAGTGTTTTGAGTTTCGAGATGGTTTTTTAACAAATCTCTAGTTATTTAGATAGCTTAATCAATCATTGATACTTAAAACATTCCATGTGCCCAGCGTTTTTCTCCATATAGTTTACGTCATTTAAATTTACTGCCATTTACTTTCTGTAATCATGACATTAAACCCCATATGTTTTATTCTAGCTCTATTTGTTTCAACATAATTCTTAGTGTGACATTGGTCTATGTGGATTTGACCCTAATATATCTACTACGCACGACTATGTACTTGTAGTGACAGAAAATATTGAAAACTTGAGACATCAAGAAGCATATTACGTTGGCACCATTATCACCCACTTTGTGTGACAACACAGAATCTGCAAAAGAAAAGAGTTGTAAGAAATATATTTTCTTAGAAACATCACGTGTTGTGAAGAAGATTGGTAAGGGCAAAGACATTTTTACTTTACTGGTGGTTGAGAAGAGTGAAGGAGCTGAAGTGTTTACTTCTCATCCAATGATGCAGTCATTGATGAGGGATTTTAGTGACATCTTCCTTGAAGATTTACCACCCGGTTTGCCTCCTATTTGAGGTATTGAGCATCAAATTAATTTGTTATCTGGTGCACCTTTTCCAAATTGTACAGCTAATATATGTAACCCGAGGGAAGCTAAAGAGTTTCAGAAAAAAGTTCAAGAGTTAATTGCTAGAGGCTATGTGAGGGAAAGCATAAGTCCTTGCTCTGTTATGCAGCTGCTTGTACCAAAGAAGGATGACTCAGTGAGGATGTGTGTGGACAGCCGAGCTATCAACAAGATTACCATCAAGTATCGTTTACCTATTCCATGTTTGGATGCCATGCTAAATGAGGTTAATGGATCAAATGTATTTTCAAAGAGTAATCTAAGGATTGGATATCATCAGATCATAATGAAGGAAGGAAATGAGTGGAAGATTGCATTCAAGACAAAAAAAAACTAGCTAGTTGAGTGGCTTATCATGCCATTTTGTTCGTATGATGCACCCAACACTTTCATGAGGTTGAAAAATCAGGTATTACGCAACTTTATTGGAAAGTTTGTGGTAGTTTACTGATAGGTTGCCTTTTTAGCATGTTCTTGATTGCATTTCTCGTAATTTTTTAATGTTTGCATTGCATAATTAGGTTTTTAGGTGCATGTTTGCATATCTTTATTTTTTATAGGCTTTCAAGTGAAGTACACATCAAAGGAGTGATCAAATGAAGAAAAAGAGACCAAAAGACTGGAGTTGATAAAGAATAAGACTTTCAGCGGCCATTCCCAGCGGCTTCAGGATGTCGGTGATAGACACCGATGAATATTTGACAAAACTTCTTGTGGATCTGGCGGGAATGTGCAGATGCAGCGGCCAAGTGTCCATGTTAGACTGCAGCGGCCAAGTGTCCATGTTAGACTGCAGCGACCATTCCCAGCGGCCAAACGACGTCCGCAGAAAAATAACTTTCTTTGACTCACCTTGTTATGTGTTGACCAAACTCTTTTATTTTTCAATATAAATACTCTCTAAACATACTTTATTAGCTTATGCTTTCTTTTTACAATCTCTCCTAGCCTCTTTTGAGTTTTTTGAAGAATATTGTATGAATATTTGTATTTTAATCTATCAAATATATTTTTCGTTTTAAATCTTTTAACTATTCTTCTATTAATCATGATTATGAAAAGATCAAGTATATTTTTTGTGTTATTATGATTGATTATGAGTAGTCGTTTTAGAACTCTTGAGATTGGTAGATTTAGGATGATTGGTTGTTGATTAGTGGAGTTTAGGCTTGTAACAATATATATCCTTGTTTAATAGGTGGTATTAATGCTAGATTAGCTTTAATTATGTTGATTTAGAACTTAGGCATTGTAGCACCCATAAGGTGTTTGATAAAATGTTTGAACCAAAATATTAAGTTCTTCACATACATAGCCTATTGAAATAGTTCATTAAGGTGTTTAAAGATCATTTAGGCTTGTAATTAATGTTTTTGATTACTTAATCGCTAATAAAAATTATTGATGATTAGGTTATTAAAGAAGAGATTAATGTCATAGAAGTAGATTAGTTGGGATTAGTGATCTAAGACTGAATGTTTAGTTGTGTTAAGTAGATTAAGCTCCAATAGTTTTACAAGTGATCACCCTAGTCACATACCTCCCGAGAGTTTGCTTTCTTTTATTTGATTTTAAAACCGATTTTACTCTTTTCCCGCTTTTATTTACTTTGAATTTGATTTCCAAAATACAAAATTTTATTTGCTTATATAGAAATGAGGTTTGTATTCTTAGTGATTTGTTCTTGTTTCTCAATGGATTTGACCCTAAATTGCTATGCACAATAGGTTTATTTGATGAAATTTTGATGTATAACAAGAACAAGAGGAACATACACAACACCTAAGGGAGGTTTTTGAGGTGTTAATAAGAAACCACCTCTATTCTAAGTCAGAGAAGTGTACTTTCTTCACTTCTTGTGTTGTGTTTATGGGGTATGTTATCTCTAGTGAAGAAATTTCAGTGGATGAAAGCAATGTGGAAGGTATGAGCAGTTGGCCAATTCCAACAACACAATTAGATGTGAGAAGCTTTCATGGAAGAATTTTGTGAAGAATTTTTAGCACTATCATGGCTCCAATAATTGAGTGCTTGAAAATGATAAGTTTGATTCGAGCATGCTTGCACAAAAAGCTTTTGAAAAGGTGAAACATAAATTGTGTGAAGCACTTGTTTTGGCATTTTGATAGTTTAATCAAGTGTTTGAGGTGGAATGTGATGCTAGTGGAGTTGGGATAGTAGATGTTATTATACAAGGCCAATGTCCTATTGCTTATTTTAGCGAGAAGCTTACAGGAGCTTAGAAGAATTACTCAATATATGATAAGGAGTTTTATGCGATTATGAGAGCTCTTGATCATTGGGAACATTACTTGACACCAGGAAAGTTTTTTTCTATATTATGATCATGAGACAGTGAAGTATAAACAAGCAGCACAAGCTGAATAGTAGGCATGCTAAATGAGTGGAGTTTCTCCAATATTTCTCATTTGTGTCGAAGTACAAGGCTGGAAAAACAAATGTGGTGGCTGATGCACTCTGGAGAAGGTATGCTTTGATCTTTATTCTCGATTCTTGGATTATGGGATTTGATTTGTTGAAGGAGTTGTATGATGAAGATTCAGATTTGTCACAAATTTACAATGAATGCAAGAAGGCAGTTTCAAATCATTTCCAGCTGCAAGATGGATTTCTTTTTAAGGATAACAAGTTGTGTGTGCCCTAGAGTTCTATAAGAGATTTGCTTATTCATAAGGCCCATGGAAGAGGACTTTCTGGTAATTTTGAGATTAATAAAACTGTGGAGATGCTGCTGGAACATTTCTTTGGGCCAGAAGATAGGAAAAGATGTTCATAATATTATGGAGGGGTGTGCAACTTGTCAAAGGATGAAAAGTCATTTTCAACATGAGTTTTACACTCCTTTGCTAGTTCATATAGAACCTTGGAAGGATGTAAGTATGAATTTCATTGTTGGACTGCCAAGAACTCAAAGAGGAAAATATTCTATATTTGTTGTGGTTGATCGGTACAACAAGATGACACATTTTATACCTTGAAACAAAACGGATAATCCAAGTAAGGTTGCCGTTTTGTATTTTACGGAGGTTGTGCGTCTTCATGGAGTTTCAAAGACTATTGTTTTTGATCTAGATTCAAAGTTTCTAAGTTATTTTTGGAAGACTTTGTGGAAATTACTTGATACGTAGTTTCTCTTTAGTACTTCTTGTCATCAACAAACTAATGGCCGAAAAGAGGTAAAAAACAGAACTTTGGCTACTCTTTTGAGAGGGTTAATTCAAAAGAGCTTGAATGAATGGGATATGAAGTTAGCTCAGGCTGAGTTTGCTTATAATCGATCAATAAGCTACACTAGAAGACGTTCACCATTTTAGATAGTGTATGGTCTTAATCCTCTTACTCCTATTGATCTAATTGTTTTACATTTGGAGTTCCAAGCAATCTATGAGGCAAAAGATAGAGTTAAAACAATGAAGAAGCTAGATGAGAATGTTCGGCTGAGATTGAGAAGGCGAATAAGAAATACAAGTAGAAAGCCAATAAGAATAGGAAGTCTGAGTCATTTGAACCAGGTGATCTGGTTTGGTTGCACCGGAGAAAGGAGAAGCTTCGAGCAAGCGCATGTCAAAGCTCATGCCAAGGGCTAAAGGTCCTTATAAGGTACTTGAAAAATATGATGAGAAATACTTATAAACTTGAACTTCCAGGTGACTATGGGGTATCACCAATATTCAACGTGGGGGATCTTTCTCCATACTTTGAGGATGAAAATTTGTTGGATTTGAGGGCAAATCCTCTTGAACCCGGAAGAAATGATGCGAGAGCAAAGGCAAAAGGTTTGGAGACACTTCAACAAGACAAGATTGGGCTTTCAATGACTATGTTATTTCTTCTCCAGCCAAGTGCTTAATCATGGGCTACTCCTTTTTGAGTTTTGTTTAAATGAATGCACCTGATTTGAGTATTTTCAGCTCAAAATTAGCACTTGAAGAATTATTTTCGTCCATGGTCAAGTAAACATTTATTTCAGTCTATTTCTTTCTCTTACATGAAGATTATTGTTTGAATTTTGTTTCTCTAATTGTTTTATTTGTATTTTCTGTATATAGTGAGGCTAATATCTATGGAATAAAATCATAGAACGGATTTAAGAATTTGGAGTGTTTTTGTGATCCTTTGGATCTGTTAAGATCTTTTCCTTTATCCTTTGGTTTTGGAAGAGCCATTGGCGGTGGATTTCGAGCGTCTTTATCATCTGGTGGCAACATTATCCATATGTGGTGCTAGCTCAACCAGTTTGTTTATCACTTTGTGGTGACACTTTTATCAAAGTGCGGTGATATGAATATTCTTACTCTATCTGATTACGTTTCTGACTGTACTCCAGATTAGACATCCCAAAACACATATTAAGTTGGTGTCAAAGCTGTCATGTTACAGTCTTTGTTCAGTTCACTTCTTGCGCTTTCGGCGAAACACATCATGTGGGGTTCTTATGATTTTTGAGAGATTTATAATATTTTATTATTATTTATTTATTTATTTTAATTGAGAGGGTTGGTGAGAAACCTCCACTAATGATGCTCTTAAAGATGAAGAAGACATTCGGCGGAAAGGAAGATAAAAGAATAGAATTTTAGGTTTTAACGGCATAGCCCCTTTCTTGCCCAAAATACAAAATTGGCATAGCCACATATGGATATTGGCTAATTTGTGGCTACAGTTTACAAAATTTTAGGATTTAGAATTTTTTTTCAATATGGCCTCGGATTATTTCATAGCTATTACCCTAATAAAATTATAAAGTTATATTAAATTTTGAAAACAGTAAAATTTTCAAAATTTAAACTGTGAAAATATATTATTAAAATGTTTCAAATACTTTTTATCATATTGTTGGATTCTTTTTGCGTTATATATAACAATTTGACTTTTTGGGTTATATAAAATGATTGGATTTGAAAAATTTTAGAAGTGTAAGGTTTTTGGTTATTCGTATGTATAATAAATAATTTTTTTTATTATATATAATGATTTGATTTTTTGTTTAAGGTTTATAAGAGTATAAATGATCATTTTAAAACTTTTTTTAAGTGTTTGATTTTGGTTTTAAGGTATAGTTAGAGATTTAGGTTTTAGGGTTTGGAAATTGGGGTTTGGATTTTTGGGTTTGAATTTTGGGCATGTTTTGTATATATAGTAAACAAACATTTTGTTGGGTTACATATATAAATATATAACGATTAGTTTTCTAGGGTATATAATTTTATTAGTAATAGTTTGTAAACTTGTTTTAATTGTTGGATTTTTGTTTTAGGGTACAAGAATAAAGTTTATGTTTAAGAGTTTAAAATTTAAGATTTAGAGTTTATGATTTATAGTTAGGGATTTGGTTTTAGGGTTTGGGGTTTGGGCGTTTAAAAATGATAAGATTTAGATTTTTAAATTTTGAAATTTTATATTAAGTATTAAATTTTGTTTCTTGTGTATATATAATAATTAATTTTTTGTTTATAGTCTATGATTAATGGAATTTAAGGTTAAAATTGATTGGATTTTATTTATAAAAAAACTTTTAATGAGCAAAATAATGATTAGATTTTTGGTTTATGGTATATAAATTAATTAAATTTTCTATGCCACAGATAAGCCACAAAATATTTGTGGTTGTATAGAAAATCTTGAATTTGTCGCTATATCGTGGCTATTCATGGCTAAAATATAGTTACAAATATGTTTGTGGTTAATCTGTGGCTAATTAAAAGTCACAGACCCATATTAGACATGAAAAACCACGACTTACATAATTTTGAATTTGTGGCTATTATATGGGTTGTCCGT
The DNA here is from genome assembly GCA_963922655.1 of Cardamine chenopodiifolia. Taxonomy (NCBI): domain Eukaryota; kingdom Viridiplantae; phylum Streptophyta; class Magnoliopsida; order Brassicales; family Brassicaceae; genus Cardamine; species Cardamine chenopodiifolia. Next base: position 12,381,114 of record OZ000481.1, on the reverse strand, counting down.
GGCTAATTCAAAATAGCCAAAGATTGTCTGTAGTTTTCCATGGCTATAGGTATAATTTTTAGTAGTATATATCAACTGCGATATTGGAAAGGTGAAAAATATTTGAGGATTCATGGCACTCACTTTACCTTCTCGTTGTTTGGTTTTTGCTTAGCATATGGATTAATTTTTGGTGATGGTATGTATGAGATATAAGGTGTAAGGTGATATGTGATGAGGATGTTAACGATGAGATGTGATGATATGGTTATGTTCCCAAAAGTAATCTTTCATTCATGACTTAGATATTGATATCTATGGTTTTTATGTGTTTCTAACCTTTGTTTTCATGACTTTAATTTCATCTTGTTTCACTTTAACCTTTATTTGCATATATGTATTTTCGTCTTATTTTTGAATTATCTTGCATTTTAGAATATTAAGGTGTATATCTAACCTTTGCATATTTTTAGTCTTTTTAGGTTAATGGGAAACTTTGTAGGATCTTTGAGCCTTGGAAATTAAGAAAGGAGCAAGAAGAAATGAAAAATAAAGTGAAAAGGAGCTTATAGTGGTCACCCAAACCGCTCAGATGACCGCTCAAATTAAAAAAAGGCAAAAATAATCCAAAGGGGCTAAAAGGTCGCATCATACAAACGTCATCCTCTGCCCAAATTAACCTGAAATTCAGTGACAAGATAGGAAATTGAATTTGCTTTCCAATGGAATTGCTTTCAAATCATTTGGAGTTGTAATCCAAGAGTTATGGTTGAATTACTGGACACATGTCATCTCTTCAACAAATAAGAAAGCATACTCTTGGGTTGACCAAGATGTTTAGGGTTGATCTAATTATTCTTGTTGTCTCCATATATATATTTTTCTCCACGTATCTAAACCTAAGTTTCTTTTTTCTAGAGTTGGATTTAGATCCAAACTCTCCTCTTAATATTTTGGATTGATCTTCAAAAACTCACACCACTTTAGTAAAGGATTCTTCAAAATCTTTCTCTTTTGTCTTTTATTAATCTATTTCCATTATGTTTATTTCTTTTTCTTTGTTCTTCATCATGTTTAGTAGCTAGCTTTTGTTGGATCAAGGGTTATACTAGATTAGGGTGATTTGATGGTTAGATGATGATTATTTAAGGTTGATTATTGTTAGATCCTTCATCTAGGTTGATTTAATGTTTGTTTTGACTTGATCCCTCAAAATTTAGAACTTAAGCAATTCATGTCCTATAAGTGTTCGATGAAATGGTTGAACCAAACATTTATGAGCTTCATATACGTATCCAACAAGAGTTGATTATTAGGGTGTTTAATGATTTAATTGGACTTGTTTTTACTGCTCATCGATCATTTTTCACGAACGAAGTTATTGTTAATAATGGTAATTAGTACCATGAGAGTGGATTAGTACCATGAGAATGGATTAGTCAAATTTGTGAGTTCCATTTTATAGGATGGTGTTTAATTAAACATATTGCATCAATTCTAATGATAATTAAATTGATGTTTAATGTTTTTCTCTTTGCATTTTACTTCTTTTCATTTCTTAATCTTTAGTCTAAACAAAACCCCGAAAATCATTTGCTCTAGACTAGTTTGTGTCTCGTATCTTTGGTGTGCAATCTTAATGTCTTTGTGGATCGATCTTTAAGTACTCCTCGGTGTTCTATGTATTTGTGGATTGTTTAAACCTTTATAAATTTTAAGATAAACTCACATATTTTGATCCTCTAGTGTTTGCAGGGCTAGGGCCGGCTAAACACTTTTGTGGGTCATAGGGACAAAAAAAATTAGACCCTTAAAATTTATTTCATTCATTTTTACTATGTTTTTACTAATTATTTTCTTTTAAAATTTAATAAGTAATCATTTTGTAGATGTTGTAATGAAAACAAAAATGTATACATATAAAATATTTTTTTGGCCCACCTTCAATTAGTTTTTAAAAATATTTAACTTTTTGATATAAAAAAAATATTATTATAAAAATTGTGGTCCTTGATTATTAAGACACGTGAGACACATAATTAGGTTCCGGGCTGTCGCACCGCTCGTCCCCCCTCATGAGCCAGCCCTGAGTGTTGGTTAAAATAGAGGGTATTAGGTATTGAGCAAACTACTTTTTAAATTTATATATAGATATATACAAATATTGGTTTTAGTTGTATTTTACTTCTCAAAGTACAATATTGTAGATCTTGCTAATTAGTTAATTAAGGCTTCTTTTATTGTCTCTCAGCTAATTTACTCATAATTTCCCATAATTTATTCAACGAGTAAGTTAGCTTAAAGACAATGAAAAAACCCTTAATTAGCTAATCGACAAGATCTAGAGTTTTTTTCCAAACAAAATAAATGATTATCCACCATTTATTTCTAATATAACCCTACACACTCTAGTCCTTTTTTCTTTTTTTTTTTCTTTTTGGTTTGCTCAATGTTTCTCTTTAAGTGTTCTCATCTCTTTTTGCATCAAACATTTTTTTCTCTTTTTCATGAAGCTTTAATAAAATTACTGTTCATATCCTTCTTCTTTTTCTCTCGCTTCACCATTCTCAGTTATTTTTTCTTTACATTGTTTCGTCGTTCCTATTTTCGCTTTGGGCGCTAAATAATATTCTAGAGGTTTGTGTAATTTCTGATTCCATGTTACTTGATGATAACTTTTCAAACTATGTTTTTTTTTGCTAATACAATCCACTTACGATTCGATTTTTTCTCGCTTTTCCCTTGAATCAACTCTAAGAATTTTCTATTTAAAAAATTCTATCTAAATCTTCAAGTTTGGTTCATGCAACTTTTCATATTTGTTGGTTTACAAATTTGATGTAGCATATTTATGTAAAATCTATTGGAAATATTTTATTTTAGATACCCACTATAAACGGTCTATGTAGTTAAGTAGATCCTCATCTACATTTATTTATTATTTTATTTCTCTACAAAAATATCCGTCTATTTTTTCGTTGGATCTTGTCCGATATGTAAAATATACTAACTGAATTGGATATCTATTTTCTCTGTTGCACATTCATTTCATAAAATAATGTGCATGTTATCATCTTTGGGGTTAGTGACATGTATATATATATATATATATTTCAATAGATGTATATTTATTTAGAGATCTATTGTAAGTTTGTTTTCCATATGAATTTATCTTTTTTAATACCCAAGACAATAGTATATTTTTATTTTTGAATCATATATTGTAGAAGCTGATTTAATATCATATATCTCTATTTTTTATTGTAAATCTAAAATCAGCTTTCATATTATATCATATTCAAAAATAAAATTAAAATAGTATTTTTGGGTATTAAAAAATATAAAGCTACGTCGAAAACAAACTACAATAGATCTCAAGATAAATATATAAGCATCTACTAAAATATATACATGTTGTTAACCCTAAAACACGATAACATGCACATATTTTATGAAATAGATGTCTAAGAGAGAAAATACATATCCAATTCAATTAATAAATTTAAAGATCTGATAAGATCCAACACAAGATAAAAATAGAAAGATAATTTTGTAGGAAAATAAAATAGTAAATAAACGTAGATGAAGAGCTAGTTAACTACATAAACAGTTTACTTTGGGTATCTAAAATAAAATATATCCAATAGTTTTTACATAGATCATGCTACATCGATTCGAAAACCAAAAAAATACGGAAAGCTGCATGAACCAAAACTGGAAGATTTAGATAGAATTTTTGAAAACGAAAATTCTTAGAGTTGATGCAAGGTGAAAACGAGAAAATTTTGAATTTTAGGTGGATTGCATTACCCAAAAAATCACAATTTGAAAAAAATATCATTAAATAACATGGAATGGGAAATTATATAAACATCTAGAACATTATTTAGCAGCCAAACAAGAAATATGAATGACGAAACAGTAAAAAGAAGAGGAGAAATGAGAATGGCAAAGTGAGAGAAAATGAAGAAAGAGATGAATATAGAATTTTTAAGAAAGTTAGTGAAAAAAAGAAAAAAAATACTTGATGAAAAAGAAATGAGAAAAATTAAAGAAGAAACGTTGAAAAAAAATAATAAGGACTAAAATGTATGGGATTAAATTAGGAAGAAATGGTGAAAATTATTTATTTTGTTTCGACACTATTCTAGATATTGATGATTAACAAATTAATGGGTTTTTTGTTGTCGAATAAATTTGAGTGGAAAATTTAAAAAATTATTGTCGTATTAATAAGGGAATTTTGCTGAAATGCCACAAAGTGAAAATGAGTTTCAAAATTGCTATTTTCCATGGATCTTTCAAAACAGTCATTTTCTTGTAACATGAGAGTGTGTGATGTAACGAAATTGACTTTCAAAATAACAATTTGTGAGTGATGAGCTGGAAAGTAGGAAATCAAAAGAGAAAAAAGAAAGTGGAAAATATGAAAAAGAAAGCAGAAAATAGAAAGCTTGAAAACAGGAAAGATAAAAAGAAAATGGAGAAAAACGTGTCTAGATAATTGTTTGGTTCTATAGACAATTGTGTGTCTTAAACATATAAAATTGTAATCTTGTCTACTATAACTTGCAAATGTGTTGTTTACATAGACGAATAATATTAATACAATGTAAGACCAAAAATATGTATGAACGACTAAAAAGTTAAAAATTAAAGTGTATTTTTGTTTTGTGGACAAAATAAAGTAAATATGTGTGATACAATTAATTGATGTGGATAATAGTTTGGTTCCATTGATAATTGTGTGTTAAAAACTCTCACAAAACATCATTTTTATCTATGATAACTTGCAAAGGTTATGGACACCTATGATTTTGGTCCACCTATGATTTTGTCCACCAGATTTACAAAATTAGTAGATAATTTGTATCAAACATGTCTAAGGAAAATTATGTTGTGAATAAACCAATTGTATTTGTCTACGAAGAAAATTACATGATGAACAACTAAAATTCAATATACACGAATTATAAAATATTTTTGTTTACTGAACATGTAAATGTATTATTTAGAAATTATTTAGATTCATCAAATATTTTCTCACGTCAAAAATTTCAGAAAAAAATAGAGGAGAGGAGAGGAGAGGAGAGAGGAGAGAGGAGAGATGAGAGAAAAAAGAAAAAAAATGAAAAAGGATAAAAGTGAATGTATTAAAGCGATTATTTTGACGACAAAAAAACATAGAGCGTGCGTTGAAAACTAGTTTCGTCATTTCAAAAACTTAAAAAATATATTTAAAAGGCTAATTTAGAAATGATATTAAAGAAAAAACATATTTGTGGCATCTGTCGTAATAAACTTTATTAATAACATATTTGTTTACGTAAGAGTGGTCACATAAGGTAACATGACTAAATGAGTGCTACGTGGCTTTATTGGGCACCATTTTCTCGGATTCAATATGAATTAATCTATATAATTTCAAGAAAAAATTCAACATGCTTGAGTTTATGTTCACACGTCACTGCTTACGGATTAAAAACAAATCTCAAAATCAATGTTGATCGCCGCCCATGTGAATGTATCTGAAGTATCACCTTGCTCTATAAATGTGATCCTCCTTATTTATTTTTATATCCAAATTAAGAAGAAACAAAAATGGAGAAGAACACAAGAAACTCATCGTCTCTCCCTCTAGCCGAGCGTGTAGCTATAGTGACTGGAGCCAGCAGAGGCATGGGCCGTGAAATCGCGATTCACCTCCACAATCTTGGCGCAAGGGTCACACTTAATTATGTCTCAAGCTCATCAAAAGCTGAACTCTTGGCTTCGGACTAAACGCCTCATCTCAAACAAAGTCAGCAATCGCAGTCAAAGCAGATGTGTCAGAACCAGACCAAATCAACAACTTGTTTGATCAAACCGAACAAGAGTTCGGATCTAAAGTTCACATCCTCGTGAACTGTGCAGGTGTTTTAGATTCCAAGTATCCGTCTTTATCCGAGACCACACTAGAAGATTTCGAAAAAACATTCAGAACAAACACAAGAGGAGCTTTCTTGTGTTGCAAGGAAGCTGCTAAAAGGGTAAAGAGAGAAGGCGGTGGAAGAATCATTATGATGTCTACATCACAAGTCGGTGCTCTCTCGCCAGGTTATGGAGTTTACACAGCATCAAAGGCTGCGGTGGAGACAATGGTGAAAGTGTTGGCGAAAGAGCTCAAAAGAAGTCAGATAACGGTTAACTGTGTGGCGCCAGGGCCGGTTGAGACAGAGATGTTCTTTGCCGGAAAGAGTGAAGAAATGGTGAAGATGCTTGAAGGGGCGTGTCCTATGGGAAGGATTGGTTTGCCAAAGGATATTTCGGAGATTGTAGGGTTTTTGGCCGGTGATGGTGGAGAATGGATCAATGGTCAGGTTATTAGAGCCAATGGAGGTTTTGTTGTCTGAAAAATAAAGAACTAACAATGAAATATATTAATGTTGTTTTATTTTCGGGCGTTGAACTACTTTTTAATTCAATGATGATGAGTGGTTAATAAAGTTAACTAAGTTTTGGTTTATTGTCTTTACATTTAGTACCAAGATTCCACTATTTCCGTACGATGATTTGAATATTTCATTATTCCTGTTAATCATCATAAATCTTTGATGTTAATGGGATTTCGTGGGTCAAATTTGTATATGAAATTTAACGTCAACAACCGGTCTCGACAATTCTTTTTTTTTTAATATTATGTAAAATATATTTAATAAAATATGTTTACATCATGTATAACTGTTCCAGAAAATAATTGAAAAAATAAAACTTTAGTTTATAAGTTATGAGAAATAGTGGCCTCGTTAAAACTTAAGAATTGGAAAAATCATTTGGGACAAAACCAATTTTCGGAAAAAGAGTACACACCATTGACGATTGAGCTAAAAAACAGAGAAAAACAGAGAGAACTACACAAAAGATAAGATGCTTCATAATTGCGAACCAAACCAAGTTTGCAGCCCTTCCGTCATAATTCCTTGAAGTTGCAATGTTAGGAGCTATTTCGAACTGTCCCCCCCCCCCCCACATCTCGAACCAACATGTCCATAAGTCTTGGGGTTTCGCCATGTCTTCGCTGATTTCTTTCCCTCCATAAGATGTAGATTGAATCTTGGAAAACATACTTTGCTAAGAAGGTTCCAGTACCCCTGTTCGCTGAAGCTAAAATAATGGTTAGTATATCATTAAACTGGTTTATGTACCTTTGTTGGAGCAGCCCATGAGCAAGCCGATACCAAATCTGTGATGTGAAAGAATAGGTGAAAGATATGTGATCTCGAGTCTCTGTTGTGCTGAGCAGAAGACAAAATTCGCAGAGACATTAGAGTTCCAATCAAGCATTTTATATCCTGTTGTCAGCCGATTTTGAACAACTAACCACACAATAAAAGAGTACTTTGGTATAGCATGAAGAAACCAAACAACCTTGTACCATGGTTTTGTATGAGATACCTCCCGCACTTGAGTCCATGTATCTTTGGAAGAAAACTTTGACCAAAATGAACCCTTAAGAATCAAAACTCTTACTTGGCTTTACTGACTAAAATGAACCCTTACGGATTAGATTCTTTTGGATCCAGTTTATCCATAACGAAGCTTTTGACGATACCAAACGCCATATCAACTTATAAAATCTCATCTTATTTGCCCCAACTAAGGATTTTAAATCAAGCCCCCCCTTCTGATTTTGGCTTACAAACATCACTCCAAGCCACTTTAGCTTTCTTTGAATTTAAAGCTAGACCGGACCATAGGAAAGCGGAGCTTATCTTTTCAATCTCCTTAATGCAAGCTCGAGGAAGTCTATAGGCTGAAATCCAATAATTTGTCAAACTTGCAATGACCAAAGAGGGCAATTTTAATCTACCTGCGAAGAAGAGAAAACGATTCTTCCAAGAACTAATACGAGCTTGTATTGATAAGGAGTTGGTAGTCTGAGCTGGACATCCTTTTTGTTAACAGAGGTAAAGCTAAATATTTTACCCGCAGACTTCCAACATTAAATGGAAAACTAGAAAGCGAATCCTGAGCAACCGAGGAAATACTATGATAAAAAGGGTTGTGTTTTTCCAAAATAATATTTAAACCTGATATACGAGCAAAACTCTCAAATACTGCAAGAATACCTTTGATAGATTAATTTCTTCCATCCGCAAACACCATGGTATCATCCGCGAAGTACAAGTGAGTAATAATGTTCAGACTCTTACAACCCGGGTGATAACCAAACTCACCATTAATAGCAGCCTTGTCCAACATTTTAGATAAGAAGTTCATGCATATAACAAAGAGATAAGGAGAAAGAGAACAAACTTGGCGCAACCCCCTCTCACTTCTAAAAAAACCAGCAAGCTCACCATTGATCTGGACTGAGGAAGGACGGTGTTGTGACACACAGCTCAATCCACTTAATAAATGTTGCCAGCAGCTGCATTGCTTCCAATACCTTAACGAGAAAACTCCAATTCACAGAGTCAAAAACTTTAGAAATATTAATCTTAATAGCGCATCTGGAGGCGATGTTCTCTTTATGGCAATCCTTTACCAAATTGGAAGCAAGAAGAAGATTCTCCATCAAATATTGATTCTTGATAAAAAAGTGTCTGATTTGGGGTTATAAATCTTGGAAGAATGAGCTTAAGACGATTTGCTATGATTTTAAAATAACCTTACAAAGCACATTACAACAAGAAATTGGACGATAATCCTTCATCCCAATTGTTTCCGTCTTCTTCGGGATTAAGGCGAGTATGGTAGAGTTGATACTTTTCGAAAAAAATGTAAGTGAAGAAGGATTTAACTGCCACGATAAAATCTTTACCAATGATAGGCTATACCTCTTTATAAAACTCCATCATATAGCCATTCAGGCCTAGGGACTTGTTTGAAAGCATTGAGAAGAGAACACCCTTGATTTCCAGCTCAGAAATTTCCATCGTTAAACTCAGCCTCTCAGCATCCGAACAACAATAATTTAGAACAAGTGCTAAAACCTCCACTGGTGTTATGAGTCACTATTAGGTTGTGCACGAAAAAGCTCAGAAAAATTACTGGACAGCCTCTGTTTTGATGTCCTCTCAATTAGAAAGCATCTTTGATTGGATTATAAAAAAACAGGTTATTCTTGTCCTCCACCTTAATCGAATGCAATTTTGCCATTTGTCTTAAATATTTCTCCTCTAACCCCGCCACATTCTGCCAAGTGTCGTAAGCCTTAGATTCTTCTGACATAGCCAGAGCATCCAGTCTATGGAGAGTAACAAATTGTTTCTCACATAACTCAGTGTAAGCTTCTTCTTTCCTCTTAGTTAAGAGATGCATCTTTTGTCGACTAAGGGTACGAATGGCTGGTTTGAGAAGCTTTAATTTCTTTGAAAACCGGAACAGAGCGGAAGTAGATGAAAAAAGAGCTTCCGTATTGTTCCAAAAGACCTCTACGAGTAGCTTAAACTCAACCATGTTAACCACATCATTGACGATCTTGAAAGGAGCTTTAGGTTTGTGAGGAGTCCCAACAAGCGAGATGATTCCACATAAATGATCAGAACAACCCTTAACTTCAAACACACAGTAAGAGTTATAAAAATGATGTAGCTATAATATTCACAAGTACACGGTCCAACTTCTTATAGATCAATCTCTCTTCACGTTTGTTACACCAAGTGAAGATTGAACCATGATAGGCCATGTCAACTAAGGAGCAAAAGCATACCGTATCTTGGAAGTCAAGCATCCTCGGCCGAGAAACATGAGCAATAGAAGAGGTTGAGTGCTCAGCCATATCTAATATCTCATTAAAATCCCCAATGCATAACCATGGTACACACAAAACTGGGATAAATCTTGATGGTGCTTCAAGTCTCTCCATATGTCATGTCGCTCTTCCAGAAAATTAGAGGCATAGGCAAAGGTACAAAAAAACTCCTCCAGTGAACCTTCAAGCTTAATCATACATGAAATAAGTTGTCCCGTCTTAAACACCACCATTAAAGCCACAGATTTACTCCACACCACCCAAATCCTCTCCAATGGATTATACTTATAATTTGAAATCATAGACCAATCGTTGAAAGTGGAATTGACAACATGAACCGCCTTACCTTCAGTTACTTTCGTTTCCATCAAAGCCCCAAAAACCATTGATTTAGAATGGATCAAATCCTTAATCACTGTTTGCTTCCTTAATTTATTAAAACCGTGGATGTTCCAGGAGAAACACGACATCAATATTTTCTCTTGGTTCCGCCTTCCAATACCACTCGGGATTGAGTCCCCAGTTTTTTTAGATGTTTTAACAAAGTATTTATGTGCTACCTTAGATGATCGTGGTAAGGAGGCCCGAATCGCTATTTCATCCTTACTCATCAAATATTAGAAGTATCCGAACCCAGCTTCGCCAAATGATCTATGTCCAAACTTGAACGAGATAGTGGATCGTTCAACTTCTTTAGTAAACCAGAGCCAACTTCCTCCGAAACAGAGATTGTGCTTGATGGTCTTCCTGTTTTCAAAGCTTCCGTCGACATCGCCACAGACTCTTCATCATGGTCTCGTAGAATAGCAAACCTTCATGGTGAAGTTATAGTAACCTGACCATAAACTAATTACGCGAAATTATTTGTCGTCTTCTTACCTCCAGAATAAGATACCATAGACCATGCATTTTCATTAGAATGTAAACTAGGTGAGTCCTGACTAATTTCCCCTTCCTCTATCACCACACCTATACACTTCGAAAAAACAAGACTCGTAGCAGCGCCAACTTCCTGGCTTTGCACCTTCTCTGTGTCAGTGGAGATTAAATTCGCAGTCCGACATGCCACCTTATCTTCAGTTGTTACTATATCTGATGTCGATACCAAAGTCTCAACTATTCCATCTTGCTTTGATTGGTGAGAATGTGGTAACCTGTGTTGTATTTTTGCCAAACAACCTTCATCCAAGTGACCCCATTTTTCACATATATTACAATGTGGTGGTAACCATGGGAATTCAAATAAAACATTACTTCGTCCCCCTTAATCTCGAAGAAATAATGGTCCGACATCTTTTTCAAGAGATCGACTTCCACGAAGATTTTTGCTTCCTCAAAATTGGTGACTAACTTTGTTTCGTGATGAACACTAAGCCCCTTCGAAGAAAACATCAAGTGTGGAACGTTTTTCATAACTACCCACATCGCCATTGACTGAATGGCCAAACAACCTTCATCCAAGTGACCCCATTTTCAACATATATTACAACGTGGTGGTAACCATGAGAATTCAAACGAAACCATTACTTTCTCCCCCTTAATCTTGATGAAATAATGGTATGATATTTTTTCGAGAGATGGACTTCCACAAAGATTTTTGCTTACTCAAAATTAGTGACTAACTCTATTTCGTGATAAATACGAATGGTAGAACCCAAATGACTTGCCAGAAAACAAAGCCCCTTCTAAGAAAACATCGAGTCTAGAATATTTTTCATAACTACCCACATCGGCATTGACTAAATCGCCAAACAACCTTCGCCAAACAACCTTCATCCAAGTGACCCCATTTTCCCCATATTTTACAACGTGGAGGTAAGCATAGGAATTCAAACGAAACCATTACTTCCTCACCATTAATCTCGAAGAAATAATGGTCTGGCATCTTTTTCGCGAGATTGACTTCCACGAAGATTTTCACTTCCTCAGAATTGGTTAATAATTCTGTTTCATGATGAAGACGAATGGGAGAACCCAGAGGACTTGCCAGACACTAAGATCCTTCCAAGAAAACATCAATTGCAGAACGTTTTTCATAACTACCCACATTGGCATTGACTGAATCTCCGACTGTGCATCATCTTTTATAGGAGTCCACTTAACTACAATCATCGAAATATTGCATATATTCCACATACCGTAACGAAGAACTCAAAGCCATGCATCAGGATGACGGATTCAAAACTTTATTGTAGTGTCATTTACTTAAAACGCATCAACTTTGCTAGACTTGTCACCCAAAATCCATATCTTATTGACTATAACATGGACTTTAGCACATGAGGACCCCTTGATGCAAAACGACCTACCAAAAAGTCATCCCAAAGAGACGGTGCGTCAATTGATTTCACTTCGCAATCGAACCTGGACAGACTCCACTTACTAGCAATCTGATCCCATGACTTCTTCGCCAAACCTTCTTTGTTCTGACTGCCACCCTGTTGGGACTAGAAACCCAAAGCTTTCTCCAAAGGAGGTGAAGTCTTCCCCGGAGAACCCATGAGCACAACGGTGGCACATGGCCGCCGAGCCACCTATGCGTGCGGCAAAAAAACCGAAGACCTAATCTTCCGAGAAATCTCCCTAATCTCAAAGCATACAAAAACACAGCATTTTCCCCGGTCTCAACCCATATTAATTGCTTATTAATCCTTAATGTCATGTGCACTATATTAGATTAAACATACTTGTATCATTATATTTAAGAATGTAATTAGTTTTAAATTAAAAATAAATATATCATTATTTAACTCATATTCGGAGATTGTGATGAAAACGATGGAGATGTCATAACATCACTATCTTCTTCTTGGAATGCAGTGAGTATGTTAGTGTTATTGTTTGTAAAATTCTTAATACCTATAAGGATATACCAGACATGATCGAATCTGAATCCTCTCTTGTATTTGACATCTTTTGCTAATAACAATTTCGCTTGATTTACCTGATTAATTATTGATGAGAGAAAAAATGTAAATAATATAGTAAGTATGATGAAATAAAAATAATGTAAGTACACATAATTTAAGTGTGTATATACTAGACTTACATTGTCTTGTTCAGAAGTACCACTAGGATTCTTATTTTCAATCTGGTAACATATACTCTCGGCTTGGATACTCCATAATTAATTTTTGTCATTCGAGTTTGTACAGATTTTCTTGGTCTTGGATATTACAAAAAATATTAGATTTTTGATATTCAGCTTCAACACTTGTCTAGAATTGATCTTTCGATTGGTTTATTCTTATGATTGGATTTTGGGAAACATCAAAATACACATGACAAAAGTGCACATCTTTTTCAATAGAATATGACAAACATTGACTTGAAATCATTTTAAAAGAAATATTTTAAAGGGAAGAAAACGTGTTGAAGATGTGTGGTCATTCAAAGAATAGTATATATTTATACAGAGAGGTGAAGGAAAAATAAACGGATAAATCTTTGCTAAAAAAATTAAATGGTTTAGATTGATTTGAATTTTTCTGATAAGATATAAAGTATATAAGATATGAAGTTACTAATTAATGCAACAACTAGATCTTCATAAAAAAAAATAAGAAGTTTAGATTGTTTCAGCTTTATCTGATAAGATGATAATGATAGAAAACATGAAGTGAAATCAATACAACAATATTGACTTATTGGTGCAGAGCTCCCTGTATTGTTATAATACATTGGTGAGAGTTATACTATTATGATGATAGCTTTGCAGAAGAAAAAGGAATAATCCGCAAAAAGAGGATGACTAACTCTTGGTCTATTATTGCTTACAACGATACTTTGAATATTTCCTTGACGTTCTTTCCGATTGAGTTTTTGGGTAAACATTTCCACGCAGAAAAGAAAAATATATGGTGAGAGAGGATCACCTTGTCAAATACCACGAGTTAGTAGTATTTTACCATAAGGGCGGCCATTAAAAAGAACAGAGTATGAGACTGATCTTATGCATGATATGATCCAACTGATTCATCTTCCATTAAAATCCAATCTCGACATATTCTTTAAGGAAGTTCCACTCTGTACTATCATAAACTTTTGAGATATCAGTTTTGATGGCCATATAAGTTTTAGCTTGGCGTTTCCTTGATTTCAGCGAATGAAGAAGTTCGTGAGGGATTAAAACATTATATGTAATGTGTATTTCGAGAACAAAAAGCAGATTTTTGATCGGAGATAATCGATTGCAGGAATAGTTTCAGTCATGAAATGAGAATTTTTGAAATGATCTTGTATGCGAAATTGCATAAAATAATTGGTCGATAATCACTCATGGTGGTCGGCTGATCAATCTTTGGAACGATACATATGTGGGTTTTCTTAAGACCAGGGGGGAATAAATCCGCTGTTAAATAACTCCTTAATCTCCTTAATTACACTATCACCAATAGTTTTCAGGAATTAATGATAAAATGCTCCACTTAACCCATCCGTCCTAGACGCTCTATCCCCTCCAATACCTTTGATTGCTTGTATGATTTTCATATTAGAAACAACAGTCGTGAAGGTCATTTAGCCATATATTACGACTCTTAACTTCCAGTATATCTCTTCTTGGTAGTAAGTTTTATTGAGTTTCTAATTTTTATCTTTGATCATGGATGGGTCAGGAACGGTTTGGAGGAATGCCGATTCAAGTTCTGTTTTGAGTACCTGAATCTGTGCTTCTGTGTTTGTAGTATTAGTCCATTTCCATCTTGAATTTTTTTGGTGAATAGTCTATAGCTTATAAGCAAGGTCAGCACGGTTCGTAAGCAATGCCCAATCGGCTGCAACAGTATCCTTAAACCCTTCTCGATCGTATAACTTTTAATCATGTCTGAACTGACCTTTCTTTATTCCTATTTTTGAAAGAATACTAACGACTAGCGGTCACTGATCCGAGTCAATGGGTTTCAGATACTCCGAGAAAGATCATGGGTAATATACAATCCACTCTGTATTCACTAGATCTTTGTCAAGACATCATGGAATCAATTCCTTTGTCCATACACCATTACAAATCAAACTATGTTAAACACTCCAACTGAATTTATTCTCATGATGTTTTAGTTCGGTCATGTCACAAATATCAAGAGTGGTGTTGAAATCTTTGAAGGAATCTTCATCACGAGGATGTCCACCAAGCTTTTCACTATTACTTCTAATTTGATTAAAATCGCAAACCATGAGCCATGGATCATTATGAGTTGTGCCAGTTCATTGAAGTCTCTCTCATAACTCATTTCGATATTGTGGATGTGGATCACCATAAACACAAGAAAAATAGAACAAAAATAATTTTTCATTAATAAAGCAAACTACAAGTCTTGCATCATGATATAATACAGTGATATCGATTGAGTTTTTCCAAAAGAGAGCTAAACAAACACTTAAACCAATAGGAGGAACAACAAAGTAATTCAGAAATCCTAGGAAAACGGACAAGTCACACACATAATTGAACGGTTGCTTCGTCTCGATTAGAAATAATGTATCAAGAAGATACCGAAGACACAACTCCTTGACGCGATGAACTACAGGGATTTTGCCAATTTCCTGACAATTCCAACTCATTATTCTCATTCAGCCCTTGGCGATATCGGGCCCACCTCACCGCTAGTTGAAGTTGTTTGGGTTGAACTGTCCTTTAACGCTATAGTTTTGCGTTGTTTGTTTGAGTAACTAGATTGAGAACCAACCGGGTGGGTGATCTCATGGATAATGTCATTTCCAACATGTTCAAAGGAGAGGAGGATTCTTCGTCGCGTTGCTTCAGATTCGGTGGGGTGAGAAACTGAGGTATAACTTTGTTAGAAGTTGCAAAGATCAACAACAGAGAAATAGTGACCATCGATCAGTATCATAGTTGATTCCATATTCTGATTTTTGGAGGGAGGATTCAAGAGAGGAACTAACATAATAGACCCCGTAATATTGATCATATTAATGGGTTCTGTTTGAATGGCCTGGGATGGAGAGGCGGGCAGTGCGTAGAGTGGAAGCATTCTATTGGAGTAGTTGTCTTGTTTTGGGTCTTGGCTTCCTGAAACGGCTTCTTCTTCAAGCACAAGGCACTCTGAAACATCATGTTGAAGAGAATGACAGAGGAAACATTGGTTTCGGAGTTTTCTAAACGAAAGGAAACCATTGCCAACTCTTCTTAAAACTTGAAGCAGCGATCGAAGAATAAAACTCTGTCAAGTGGCCATTGCAGGCATCCTCGCGTTCCGATTCAACAATGAGGCCAAGTGTTCCAGCAATGTAATTCACCATCGGGGCAGACAAAAATTGGAGAGGTATATCTCGTACTTGTACCAAGAAATTAATGGTGTTTGGTTCATCATCCCCAAGAGATGGAGACCATGATTTCATTGCCACCATCCACTGATTAAAATTCCATGGTGCACGCCTCAACATAGTTGAAGGGCCTCATTTGAAGGGAACAAGAATTGGACTCATCAATGGTCAACAACACGACCGGAAACTGTTGTGTCCATTCCCATAGCCTCGGGAAAAAACTTGATAAGGCTCTAAGATTCTGTCTTCTCGGATTAGCAGGCCTAATGAGAAGGATAAATTGAGAAGCCCGTGTTTTTTATAGATTCATTCCTTGAGGACGGAAAACTGCTTCGTTGATATTAATGTTTGTGAAATGGTGAATGTTTGATTCGAGATAGAGAAGAGACATGAATCTTATCTGAGAAAACCAAGTGGAGTATGAAGGATTCCATCGCGTAATTTAAGGAGTCGAGGAACTGATTGACAGCTTTTAGCGACAATTATGGAGGAGGTTTGAAAGCAACGGTTAAATGACATTGCGATTTCCATAGAGGTTTCTAATCCAGAAATAATGACCAAAAAAAGCCAAATTAACCGACAGAACTATCCTTTGGTGGAACACCGGATGAAACTTATACATCGGAGCTTATGAGACAGGGGCCAGACACATGGTCTAGAGATCGAAGGGAAAAGAAGAAGAGAAAAAATATAGTGTTTCTCTCGTTTTCTTTCTCATTCTATGATTTCTAATCGTACTCATTTTATTCAGAAATTAATAAATTTGTTAAAATCAAGTGACAAAACTTTATATAGTTATAGACTTAAATAATAACAGATTTTTAAAAATATACTGGAATTTATATATTTATTTTAAATATAATTTATCACATAAAAATTATTTGGTTAGGGAGATATTTAATCAACCAACAAATAAAAATAATAATTATAAAGCCGTAAAGCCTCGTTAACGTGGCTTTAAGAAAAATGAGAGTTTAACGAGTCAAAAAAAGTAGAAAACTGACTGAGAATGAATATTCCCATGAGTATTCGGATTCGGTTTGGTTTGGTTACTTTATATTTGAAATAATCAAAATACCTTTCAAAACTAAGAAATCAGATAAATCAGATAAATTTTTAATGAAATTTGATTTAATTTAAAAAATGTTTAATTTTAGCAAAATATAATTAAAGACATTTGAATATTTTGGTTATTTTAAATTTAAACATAATTAATATTTTCGGATTTATAATTATAATTTTGAATATCTCAGTTATTTTAAATCTAAACATAACTAATAGTTTTGGGTAGATAATTGTATTTTCAAATATCTGTTCAATTTTTGGTTTGGTTATAGTTTGGTTTAGATATCCAAAATGTTTTAAAAAGAAACCGTTCATATATATATGTGACTGTTTGGTTCCTTCTAATTCTATATGGTTTGGTTACTTCGGTTATGGGTAAAAGTAATGTTTTGTGCTGTTTTTGTATAATATAAAAATAGACGATGTTGGAAAAATATATATATATATATATAGACGAATATGAGAAGTGGCATAATTAATATTTTTGCATTTGCACTCAAATTTGTGTTCATTTGAAAAAAAATGTGTGTTTGTCTTCAAACTTAAATTTGTGTTTATACTTAGTTTTAGATTTTGTGTCTGCAGTCACACTATTATTTGCGTTTTAGTTTGAACTTTACGTTTGTGTTTGTCTTATACATTTCCATTTGTAAACATTTTATTTTGTGCTGCCTTTTTGTTTTTTTAAGTGTTTACATTCTTGTTTGCATTTGTGTTGCATTTACTTTTTTTTTTTGATAAGCAGGAGGTTCCAGACTTTTTACCACCCGACTAATTCCCTCAGGATGAGTGTACCCGTCGAGTAATTCACTAACCGGATTTTCTGATGAGCCTAAATCATGACACCACTTTGACTGGGCAAATGGAGTGATTTAGATAGTTCCGTGTTTGAGAGAAATCGATCTCTTGCCTAGACCAAAAGAGCAATTCCTTTCTTTAGTGGGAATCACTAGACCACCACCACTAGGTTCATCTAAAGTTGTTAGAGTTGACGAGTTTGTATTTGCGCTTTTGTTTGTGAGAACAATAATTATGTTTTCTGTTTAGTGTAATGTATTCTCACCTTCGTGTATATGTGTTTAAGTTTATATTTGCATTTAGTGTATATGTGTTTATGTTTATGTTTATGTTTATGTTTATGTTTGTGTTTAGTGTATATGTGTTCACCTTCGTGTTAATGAGTTTATGTTTGTATTAGTGTTAGCTCTCTTTAGTGTCTTGCTCGAGGCTTGGACCAATCAAAGCATTGCACATTGATGTGCCTTCGCTTTTGCTAGAAAGACGAGCTACAAGAGCTAAGAACAGAGGATTCACTACATTATTCATAAGTCCCAGTTTCAATTTCCATATTGTCCAGACACGATCTCTCTTTCTTTAGTGCCTTGGTCGAGCCTCAAACTCGTCAAGCATCGCACAAAGATGTGCCTACGCTGACCAGAAGAGCTACAACAGTCAGGCACATAGGATTAACCACATTATTCATAAAGTCCCAACTTGAATTTCTTGATATTGGGACATCATTTAACAACCATTATTCAATGGCACATCGAAGCAGAAAATTGAATATATATCATCATCTCCCACCAGAACTAGAAGATATATGCATTATGCTGAAACTAGAACTTCCCTGTCCTAGCTCAGTAAGATATAGAGCTTATGCAAAATAATGAACTTTCTCAATCTCGGAACACCATTTGATGAACATTATTAGGCAAATGCAGAGAATTTAATTTCTCATTCCTAGGGACCGGCCCGGCCTTCACCGACTAGAAGAGCTACAAGAGTTAGGCACAAAAGATTAAGCACAGTATCTATAAAGTCCCAACTTGAATTTCTTGATGTAAGGAAATAATTCAACAACCCTTTTCAATGGCAGATCTAAGCAGAAAATTGAATTTATATCATGCCGAAACTTGAATCTCCCGTCCCTGTCCTGGCTCATTAAGATATAGAGCTTATGTAGAATAATGAATTTTATGCAGAATAATGAATTTATGTTGTCCCAACCTCTCAACATTTATGCTTTCAGCAGAATATTGGATTCCCAAGAGGAACATTATTAGAAAAGCCTTATTATAAAAGAGAATTTCCCCCCATCAACATGCACATTGTTGAGTATTATCTAAAACTGAATTTATAGCAGACAACTGAATTTTTCCAATCGGACATCGTTAAACAAGTCTTATTAAAAGACTTCAATATGCAGAACACTGAACTTTATATCACGAACCCATATATTATATTATTTAAAGCAGAGAACTGAATCTGTCAATATGAGACATCATTAGACATTGAAGTTTAAATTTAGATCTCTTTGACTCCACCAACATGCAGGATATTAAATGTTTTTATCCTGTTCCAATCTGTAAACTGAATTTCCCAATCGAACATCATTAAACAAGTCTTATTACAAGACATTTATCTCCGAACAATAAGCCGAAAACTGAATTTTATATCATCATGTTTCAGATATAAAGTACTTTAAGCAGAGAATTTTAAATTTATTAATCTCGGGATAAGCCTTAAATAAAGAGAGAGTATTTTTAAATCAGAGAGCTGAATTTATCCAATATAGGCATTGTTTGACAAGCCTTACTAAAGGCAAATCTAAGCAGAAACTGAAGTTATATCTATTTTTGGCTCCATCAGTATGCAGAATATTGAATATGTTGTCCCAATTCATACAGTTTATTTTCCCAATCGAACATCATTAGACAAGTGTGGATGATTGTCATTGGTTCGGAAACCATTTCGGATCATGAAGCAGGTTGGCGCATCAGTTGGACCATAAAAAGAATCCTGAAGATAAAGCCCAAAAGATGTTTTATGGTTTCCTATTTTCTTTAAGAACAAAAAAGACAATTTTTCAAAAAGGAAAAGTAAATTCAAATCCTCTTTCTATTTGGAATAGGTGGTCTCAAGATACTAAATAAAAAACGGCAAGACTTCATAATTCATCATCCAGAAAACAAATCGAACAAAAAGAGAAACATAGAGAGAGTCTTAGGCTTTAAGATTTTTGGGTGTTCTAGTTTCTAAGGATGTTTTGAGGGTGAGATTTGGTTCTTGTTTTTCTTCTTAGTCTCGTGTTTGGGGTCCAGAATCTCGATTCTATTGCACATCATCAGGTTAGTTTTGTTTCTCCGTGGGGTACTTACCACAAGAAAACAAGATTGGTGAGAGAGAGACTTAAGAGAAACAGTAAAACAATAAACCTACAAGTGATTTTTATCGTGGATGTTTGTGAGCTTGGCTCACATGAGACATACTCTCTAGTTTGAGAGGAACTCATTAAATTTCTGTGTGTTCATTAGTTAGTTAAATGCATTAACAAGATAAACTAATTGAACTAAAATCTTACAAGTGGTATCAAAGCATCCAGGACAAGTAGAAGGCGTTGCACAACAGGTTCTGCAAATCCTTAAGACATCTGGAAAAAGAGTTTGTCTGATTATAGTTTCTATCTGAAACAGGATAATCATGGAGCCTAACTTCAGAAGATACGATGTGGAGAAGTTTGATGGTAAAGAAGATTTTGGTCTATGGAAGTACAAGATGTTATACTTGTTAGAGTTACTCGGCTTAGACTTTTGTCTTAAGGAAGACAATCCCTTTACTTCAGGTAAAGGTGATTCTTCATATAAAGGAAAAGGGATAACAATAACATCATCTGAATTAAAGGTTGAGATGGATCCAACACAGCAAGAAAAGGAGAAGAGAGCTAAGAACACGATATGTATGTGCTTAGGTGATGTGGTTTTATGGAAGATCGTGAAGGAAAAAAGCTTTAGCTCTCTAGCAAGCTCTGGAAAGGGATTATCAATCCAAATCTCAAAGCAACTGAATTTATTTGAAACAAAAATTCTCGTGGATCAAATTTGATGAAAGCAAAAGTATTGAGTACAATCTCAATATTTTCTCGAACCTGATCAATGACTTGGCCAGCTTAAATATCAACATCTTCAATGAATTTTATCTGCACTACCAGATCCTTATGAAGCTCTAAGGGATACATCAAGTATGGAGCTGGGAAGACTCAAGACTCTAACCACTGATGATGTTACCAATTCTGCTAATTCAAAAGAGATTGAGTTGAAGGAGAAGGGGCTTACAAAAGCCAACTCCGAAGACCTCTTTGTAAGCAGAGGAAGAAATGACAACAAAAACAATGGACAAGGAGGCAACATGTCCAAGAGCAAGGATAAGAGATCTAAGTCAAAACAAAGGAATCAAGCCAAGAAAAAAGAATGTTGGGTATGCGGGAAAGAATGACACTTCAAGGGTGAATGTCCTGAAAGGAAGAACAACAATACTATAAACATAGCTAAAGATGGCCATCTAGCCTACTAGACACTAAGAATGAATGGGTGATGGATTCACGGGGTACTTTTCATATCACACCTAACAAGAATATGTTATTTGACCTTAAATAAGTCGATGGTGGAAAAGTTCTGATAGAAAACAACACTTACAGTGAGGTTAAGGGCATAACCAAGGTGAAGATACTAAATCTTGATGGATCTGCTGCGACACTAACTGATGTGAGATACATGCCAACCTTGGGCAGAAATCTCATCTCGTATGGTAAGCTAGAAAGAATGGTAGTAAGTATGTTGGTGGAGACTTTACAATCACATTCTACAAGAAAGACAAGAAAATGCTCACAGGAAGATATCAAGATGGCCTTTACTATTTGCAGGGTATTGTGTTGAAGGGGAAGCATCTGTGGCAAGGGCTAAGGTAAATCAAACCAACACATGTCATTCTAGGCCTCGACACATGAGTCCAAAGAATATGAACATTCTGGACAAAGAAGGTTATCAAGACTCAAAGGAAGTACACACACTGGACTTTTGTAAGGAATGTGTACTTGGCAAATCACACAAGCAAAGCTTCCTGAAAGCTAAGCACACGTCTACAAGTATTCTAGACTATTTACATATTGATTTCTATTTACATATTTACATATAGACTATTTACAAGAAAGACAAGAAAATGCTCACAGGAAGATATCAAGATGGTCTTTACTATTTGCAGGGTATTGTGTTGAAGGGGAAGCATCTGTGGCAAGGGCTAAGGTAAATTAAACCAACACATGTCATTCTAGGCCTTGACACATGAGTCCAAAGAATATGAACATTCTGGACAAAGAAGGTTATCAAGACTCAAAGGAAGTACACACACTGGACTTTTGTGAGGAATGTGTACTTGGCAAATCACACAAGCAAAGCTTCCTGAAAGCTAAGCACACATCTACAAGTATTCTAGACTATTTACATATTGATTTCTATTTACATATTTACATATAGACTATTTACAAGAAAGACAAGAAAATGCTCACAAGAAGATATCAAGATGGCCTTTACTATTTGCAGGGTATTGTGTTGAAGGGGAAGCATCTGTGGCAAGGGCTAAGGTAAATCAAACCAACACATGTCATTCTAGGCCTTGACACATGAGTCCAAAGAATATGAACATTCTGGACAAAGAAGGTTATCAAGACTCAAAGGAAGTACACACACTGGACTTTTGTGAGGAATGTGTACTTGGCAAATCACACAAGCAAAGCTTCCTGAAAGCTAAGCACACGTCTACAAGTATTCTAGACTATTTACATATTGATTTCTATTTACATATTGATTAGTGGGGATCAGTCTCTAATTAGGCAAGTTTATCAGGTTGCAAGTATTTTCTAACATTCATTGATGACTAATCAAAGAAAATTTGGATCTGGTTCCTAAAGAGCAAAGAAAAAGTATTTGAGAATTTCTCTGAGTAAAAAACTCTAGTTGAGAATCAAACAAAGAAGATTCTTAAGTGATTAAATACAGACAATGGTCTGGAGCTATGCAGCTAGCAAATAGATAAAATTTGCAAGGATATGGGAGTCAAGAGACACAGAACATGCACTTATACTCCACAGCAGAATGGAGTATCAGAAAAGGATGAATATGACAATAGCTGATAAGATAAGGTGCATGTTGGATAAAGCCCGGTTAGAGAAAAATTTATGGGCTAAAGCTTCAGCCATCGCAATTTATTTAATAGACAGAACTCCTAATGCTTCATTGAAATTCAAGATTCTAGAAGAAATTTTGTCAGGAGCTAAGGTGAATTATAACAATCTCTAGAGGTTTGGTTGTGTTGCATGCGTGTATATACAACAAGAAAAACTAAGTCCTAGAGCTGTTAAGGATTTCTTCATGGGATATCCTCAAGGTACTAAAGGTTACAGAATATGGTTACTAGAAGAAGGAAAATGTACTATCAACAGGAATGTGGTATTCGACGGAGAGAAGTTGTACAAGGAAAGGAAAACTAAAAAGCAAGCTAAAGCCAAAATCAAGAAAGTTACTTTTAGTACTTAACTGATTCAAGGGCAAGACAATACTTGTTACGGTTCAAAGCTCCTCGGATCAAGGTGAAGCTGTTTTAGAAAAGGATGAAGATGAAAAAAGCACCAGTCAAGGTGGAGCATCTTCAGATACAGGAACTGAAACAACTAGTGTAGCAGAAGGGGAATATGATCCAGATGAGGTTCTGGAAGAAGGTGAAGCAAAAGAGTATGATTCAATCGATGGCTATCTTCTTGCAAGAGATAGAAAGAATGAAGTTCTTAAGCTATCACAAGGAAGATACCTAAAACAAGTCCTAAGGTCATTTAACATGATGGATTGTAAAGCTGTAAATACACAACTCAAGCTGAGAAGTTTAACACATGAAGAGTTGATTAAGGAAGCACAAATCATGGAGTCAGTGCTGTATGCAAGTGCAGTAAATAGTCTGATGTATACCATGATTGGTTCAAGGCTGAATCTTGCCTACGCTATTTGTTTAGTCAACAAACATATACATGGCTAATCCAGGGAGAATCCATTGGAACACAGTGAAGTGGATATTAAGGTATCTAAAGGGAGCTACATAATTAAGTCTGACATTTGCAAGGTCAAATCACCTAGACATAGAAGGATTTAGTGATTGAGATTATGCAATAGACCTAGACAGAAGAAGGTCAGTTACATGCTATGTGTTTTAGGTTGGAAAGAACACAATAAGCTTGAGAGCAAGTGTACAACATGTGGTGGCGTTATCAACATGTGGCGACATTGCTCTCACAAAAGCAGAAAAGAAAGGGATTTGGTTAAAGAAGATGTATGGTGAGTTAAGCATTGGTTCCAAATATTTTAAACTCAATTGTGACTCACAGAGTGTTATTCACTTAGCAAAGAATCCGGTTCATCATGACAGAACTAAGCATATATCAACTAACTACCATTTTATCAGAGATCTATTTGAAGATGGTTCAATTAATGTCACAAAGGTTCACACTACAAAAAATCCGACTGATATGCTAACTAAAGGTTTACCTGAAAATACGTTCGAGAATTTCCTCGTAAAGCTTAGGGTCATCGCCTGATTTGGCGAGAGGATACTCTGAGAATTGGATATATTAGAAGAAAGGAAGGAGACTCAAGTTAGCAACTGTACAAGTCTCAAAATAAATTGACAAAAGAAGATTCAAGATTGAAGACGGTAAAGTCTAAAATAAGAATCTAGTGTGCTAAGGGACTTACTTTGCACATGTAGGCAAGCCATCGAATTCCTTGCGTTCTTCTTCGCCTGAAAAGTGAAAAGAACATGTTAAAGGTTTGAGATTTGCGTAAAGCTGATGGAAGCATCCATTAAAGATGGCGACAAGATTTCAAGGTTTGTCAGAACACGTGAAGTTGGACCAGATGACAAAGGTGGATATTTGTGGATAATTTTCATCGGGTCAGGGAACCAGTTTGGATCTTGAACCGAATTGTCGCATCAGTTGGACCATAAGAAGAAGCCAGAACATAAAGCCCACAAGATGTTTTATTGTTTCCTATTTTTTTGGAATAAGAAAGACAATTTTCCAAAAGGAAAAAGGAAATTCAAATCCTCTTCCTACTTAGAAAAAGTGGTCTCAAGGTACTATAAAAAAGCGAGGCAAGACTTCATAATTCATCATCCAGAAAACAAAACAAACACAAAGAGAAACATAGAGAGATTCTTAGGATTTAAGATCCTCGGGTGTTCTTGTTTCGAGGGATGTTTTGTGGGTGGGTTTTGGTTCTTATTTTTCTTCTTAGTCTCGGGTTTGGGGTCCGAAATCTTGATTTCGTGGCACATCATCAAGTTAGTTTTTTTTCTTCGTGAGATACTTATCACAACAACACAAGATTGGTGAGAGAGAGACTCAAGAGATTGTAAAATAATAAACCTACAAGTGATCTTCTAGTGGATGTTTGTGAGCTCGGCTCACACGAGATATACTCTCTAGTTTGAAAAGAACTTGTTAAATTTCCATGTGTTATTTAGTTAGTTCAAGTCATTAACAAGATAAAGTAATTAAACTAAAACCTTACAACAATTTTTGTTAAAGAACATTTATCCTTCAACAATGCAGATTACTGAATTCCTTTTATCATTGAGTCCCATATATTAGAGTATATAAGGCAGAGAGTTGAAATAATCAATCTCAGGATATCATTAGATAAGCCTTAATAAAGGCAAATCAATATAAAGCAGACAATTTTTTTCTTCTCTCTCTCTCTCTCTAGTGCCTTGCTCGAGCCTCAAACTGATCAAGTGTTGCACAAGAATGTGCCTTCATTAACCAGAAGAGCTAAAAGAGCTAGACACAGAGATTAAGTACATTATTTATAAAGTTCCAACTTGAATTTCTTGATGTAGGGACATAACTCAACAAGCCTTTTCATTGGCATATATAAGCAGAAAAATAAATTTCCCTGTCCTAGCTTAGTAAGATATAGAGAAATGCAGGTCTTGGGGCATAATACCATAAGTCTTAAAAAATTTGCAGAAGATTGGATATTGTTTATCTTAATCTCTTTGTCCAACATGATATAAACTTTTCCCCACCAATATAAAGCAGAGAATATTGACCATGCTACCTCATTACGAGACTCATGATTTTTTCCCTTATTATGTAGATACTATTGAAATTTGTTCACTCTTGGCATATCATCTAAAGAGCCTTCTTGAAAGCACATTTACTTTCCCTTCAACGTACAGAAGACTTAGTTTTGTTTCTCAAGATGTCCCAGCCCAGCAAGAACTTTAGGTTAAGCAAAAAACTTGAATTTCAAATATTGGGGATGCCATTTAGAGGTTATCAATCTGAGACATCCTTAGCTAAGCCTTGATAAAGGAAGATCTATGCAGACATTCTAGTCACACCAACCGGTCCCATGAACCGCTCCAAGACCAAGTTGTTCAATCAAGCAATCAGAAGACTTCTTCAAAGCAATAGAGTCAACATGATCAAGCAGACAAGGCTTATCAAACCACTTTGGTGTTGATATAAGCCAAGTAAGTTCAACAAATGGGAAGAGTGTATCATTCGCACTATTTTTCTCTTGTCAAGTTTTGTCCCATTGGGTTTTCTTGACAAGGTTTTAATGAGGCAAGTGACCCACTCCACCATTGCCCATTTGTTGACTTAGAAGTCCAAAGCCCTTTTCTCATCACTTCTTCATGCGGCCAAAGCCCCATTCTCTTTACTTCTTCACGTGGCAAAAGGGATGCAAGGAGCCAATTTCTATCATTCAGACATATTCAAACTTTTCTTGAATTTTGTAGTTTATGAGTTAGGTTTATAATGAGTCTCGAGACTAGTCCTGTTAGTCTCGAAACCTATTTCTTTTTCTCTTTATATTTCGTGTATATTTTTGAAAATAATGAATCAATATTTTTTATCAAAAATCTCTCTCAGTTTTATTCATGTGTTGGTAAGAATATCCATCATAAATTTTTAGCTTTGGTGCGTATATCCAAAGAGGTAGAACCGACTTATCAAAGGGCTCCACATCTCTTTGTGGCGTCAATCACTCCATCACCTTGCTTTGAAGTTTCAGGATTTCATTGTCCAAGGACTATCCCCTTTCTCAACCTCTAAGTGACAATTTCGTGGGATTATCTCATCAAGGATCAGCCGAGATCTCATCATCTCATCAAGGCTTGGCTGAGATCATATTAAGTGGTATCATAGCAACTTAGAAGTTGAGTGATTCAATCGTTTCAATATTATTCTTATCATTTTTATTTGAATTTTGATCAAAACGATTTGTTCTTCATATTATCAATCTTATGACTCGTTTGAATCGAGTTGATCTATGTTAAAACTTGTTAGATTAATTTTAAAAATTGTTGAGATTAATCTCTTTTGATATGTTGTTAGTTTTGACCAATCAAATTCTCGAGTCAATTTTGTTTAGGTTTGTTGTTTGCGTTGTTGTTCGAATTCGTTTGTGTTTCAAAGAGACAAGAGGCTGGTGATCTCGTGTATTGTTGTTTCAGGTCATCAAGTGATAATCAAGTGATCATCAAGCGTTCATGATGTCGGATAATGAAGATATGGAAACCTTTGAAGACTACTATCAAGATATGGAAACCCTAGTGATCCGAGCAGACATCCATGAAGATATAGAAGCCACCATGTCAAGGTTTCTATGAGGACTTAGGCTAGACATCCAAGACCGATTAGAAATGTAACATTACGTGGACTTAGATGAGATGCTACACAAAGCTATTCTAGTTGAGCAGCAGCTTAAGAGGAAAATTTCTTCACGTCGAAACTATGGAAATTGGATTTCATCCATATAGCCGAGCTTCCCGAGAGAAGAGAAACCTAAGTACTCCAGAGACTCAAAGCTAACACAAAATATGAATCTAAATCCTATGTTGCCAATCACATAAACAAAGATTATACCAAGTTAAGCAATTTGAAGTGTTACAAATGCCAAGGGAAATGGCCTTACGCCAATGAGTGCTCTAACAAGAGGGTCATAATTCTTCTAGAAAACGATGACATTGAGACCAATGATGAGCAACTGGATTCTCCTCTATCACAAGAAGATCATGAAGAACTATCAGCTATAAAAGAGTTAATAGTATCATAGAGCATTGACCGTTCAATCCACGACCATGGAGCTAGAACAAAGAGAAAACTGTTCCACACACGATGCCATGTTCATGGAAAGGTTTGTAGCCTTATCATCTATGGAGGAAGTTGCACCAAAGTGGCGAGTAATATCATGGTTGAGAAACTTTGGCTATGAGTTAAAAAGCATCTGAGGCCTTATGATCTCCAACGGGTCAATGATAGTAGCGAGATGACGGTTAATCTTCAAGTGATTGTGCATATTGCCATTGGTAAATACAAAGATGAGGTTCTATGTGAAGTTTTGCTAATGAAAGTGGGTCACATACTCCTTGAAGTTAGTGTCAATTAGACCGGAGAGTCATCCATGAATGTTTTACAAATCAAAATTCTTTTGAATTCAATGAGAGTAAAACGATTCTAGTCCTGATGACACCACATGAAGTCTACCAAGATCAACTACGAATCAAAAGCAAGGATAAACAAGTAAGTAAGTCTTCAAAATTCTTTATAAAGGCTGGTAAGATGAGAAGGTCCTTGAGTTCACAACAGTCTATTCTCTTTTTTGTTTATATAGAAACTCTCTCGAGTTTATCTAACCTTGCACCGGTGCTACTGAATGAGTTGATACCTCTTTTCAGGACTATGAGGACGTGTCCCAAAAGATAATCCAAAGGGATTACCACCTATTAGAAGCATTGAGAACCAAATCGACTTTGTCCCGGGAGCAAAGTTACTAATCAGCCAACCTATAAGACTAACCTCGTGGAGAAAATAGAACTACAAAGACAAGTCGAGGAACTCATGGAGAAGGGCCATATCTGAGAATGTATTATTACGTGTGGGGCGTGTCCGTTCTACTTGTGCCAAAGAAAGATGGTAATTGGCGCATGTGTGTTGATTGTAGAGCAATCAACAATATCACGGTGAAGTATCAACATGGTATTCCTAGATTAGATGATATGCTTGATGTATTTCATGGTTCTATCATCTTTTCTAAGATATATCTTTAAAGTGTTTATCATCAAATTATGATGAAAGAAGGTGATGAATGAAATACTACATTTAAAACGAAACATGGATTATACGAATAGTTAGTTATGCCGTTTGGACTGACGAATGCACCTAGTAAATTCATAAGATTGGTGAATCATGTTCTTAGATAGTTCATATGTCATTTTCGTGGTTTACTTTGATGATATTTTAATATACAACAAAATCCTAGAAGAACACGTCATGTATTTGAATTCTGTTCTAAATGTTATTAGAAAACAAAAACCATATGATTATGTGAAGAAATACACTATTTGTACGGATTACTTCTTTCAAGTTTTTATTGTGAGTGCATGTTACATCAAGGTCTCTCTACCCAATGACACTAGTGTGAAGCTCACAGTTAGCAACCCAAGAATGAAGATGTCAACAGAGAATTTTGTCAACCTTGTAAAAGAGGACTACGATAAGGCACATAGATGGTGTTTTGTTATCTAAAAGGACGAGGATTGAATGGAGTTTTAGTAAAAAAATTATTATGGAGACAAATAGAGAAAAATGAAAGAAATGGATCGCTTTGATGCATTCAATACCAACTTGTGCCACAAGATACGCTTTGAAGATGGTTTCAGCTTTGTTACCACTATGGAGAAGAGGTTGTGGGATTCAATACTTGATACTGATCCATTGAAAGAACTACCTGAAAATTATAGCTTTGAGAAAACTACTTGGAAGTAGTGTGGTCTCATCGCAAAGGAGAAAGAAAACTGATTAGTGTCAAGACTTCAAGAGACTAGATTATATTCTTAGGAGTTAAGATTGGAATTGACAGTAGTGAGGAAAATTCTATTAATAAATGGAGAACAATAGGGGCCTCATTACATATATCTCACAAAATCGATGCTATTTGAGGCAATCCTTCATACCTTAAGACATACTCTTGGATGTTTAGAGATTGGATGATGAAAAATGATCTTTGAGGTTGGAGATCAAGTGTGGGCACATTTGATGAAAGAAAGGTTTCTAGCCGCAAGGAAGTCTAAGTTGATGCCAAGGATCGATGGACCATTCCAGATAACAAGGAGGATCAACGATAATGCCTATCAACTTGACCTCCAAGGTAAGTGTAATGTGAGTTCAAGCTTCAATGTATCTGATCTTGTTCCTTTTATTTCATGATGAAAAATCCATTTCAAGTGGGAGAGGATGATACGATCATAGAAAACACAAGGATCTTGGAGCAAGGGATTGAGCTTGAACCCTTGGAGCAGCTTGAACCATAGCTTAAGGAACCACTTATATCAAAGGAAAAGCTTGTAGTCGAGGAGATTCTAGTCACACCAACCAGTCCCATGACCCACTCCGAGACCAAGTTGTTCAATCAAGCAATTATGGGACTTCTTCAAAGCATATGGAGTCAACATGATCAAGAAGACAAGGCTTATCAAACCACTTTGGTGTTGATACAAGCCAAGTAAGTTCAACAAATGGGAAGAGTGTATCATTTGCACTCTTTTTCCCTTGTCAAGTTTTGTGCCATTGGTTTTTTTTTACAAGTTATTAATGAGGCAAGTGATCCACTCCACTATGCCCATTTGTTGACTTAGAAGCCCAAGGCCCTTTTCTCATCACTTCTTCATGCGGCTAAAGCCCCATTATCTTTACTTCTTCACGCAGAAAAAAGGATGTAAGGAGCCAATTTCTATCATTCAAACTTATTCAAACTTGTATTTAATTTTCTAGTTGTTGATTTAGGTTTAAAGAGTCCGAGACTAGTCATGTTGGTCTCGAAACTTATCCATTTCTCTCTTTATATTTCATATATCTCTTTAAGAATAATGAATCAATCTTTTTTCAAAAATCTCTCTAAGTTTGATTCATGTGTTGGTAAGTATATCCAACATAAATAGTTCACTTTGGTGCGAATATCCAAACAGATCAAACTGACTTATCAAAGGGCTATTCCGCATCCTTTTGTGGTGTCAATCACGCCATCACCTTACTTTGAAGCTTCACATTTCCATTGTCCAAGGATTATCCCCTTTCTCAACTTGTAAGTGACGATTTTGTGGGAAGATCAGATCAGCTGAGATCTCATTATCTCATCAAGGCTTGGCTGAGATCGCATCAGAAGAGAAGATAATGGCTGTATAAAATCATAAGCTTATATTTTAATAGCCTGTTGTGTAATTTTCTAAACAATTTGGGTGACCATGAGTTTTGCTAAGTATATGTGACCTAAATGTTACAATGTGATTACTTTTTTTAAGCTCAACTTGGAGTACTATGGATAACATGCTTTTATTATGGAATCTTGGATGATATCTTAGGCTATGGATCTTGATAAGGTTTGGACTTCTCACTTCTTACACTTCTCACTTCTCAATTCTCACTATCATAAACTTCTCACTTCTCACATTAGGTTCGGACATATCCTTGAGGTCTTTAAGCTTTTGACTATTTAGTTCAGTCCATCGTAAAAAAGAGAAGATTTAAAGAACACAAAAGATATTCTCTCAATGGCTTCTCATAATAACTTCAAATATGGGTTATGGAAGAAATTCCTATCATTTAAGATTTGTTGGGAGAGAAGACTAGGGAGGAATGTACAGAAGTTCCTCGATGTTCTAACTCGAATGGCCTTGCAAAAGTGTTTTATGATGAGATTATCGTTATAGAGAAGTCAACTAGACAAAAGCTTAGTTGAACAATCTTTCTCCTTCACAATTGACTTTGTGATTGAATACGACTGTTATTTATGCGTTTATGGTTATAACATCTATGTTTCTTTGTTTACTCGCAAATCTTTCAATTATAGTCATTTGAATATTGGCTAGAGCTTATAATAATATCTCAGTTATAGTCGTCTCAATTATGGTAATTGAATATAAGTCATAAGCTTAGAATAAAACAAATTAGTTAATCTTTTATCTTTTGTTTGACCTCTAACAGTTTTAAACTTTTATTTTATGTAGGATGATGTTTATCCATATATTTCCTCTACATAAGGTATGCCTTATTTGATTCTATGGATTTTTTGAGGTATGATGAAATCAAAGATTGCGAAGTGGGGAATTTGAATGCTTTGATCAGATCTTGATATGATTTTAGAGACCATATTTGGGAGCCTGTTGAAGATGATGATGTGGACAATTTCAATATTCAAGATGCACAAGCACATGATGAAGTTAGAGGTGACAATAAGGTTCCTCAAGGTGAGAATGAGGTCCCACTTCTTAGTGATGAAAATAACCGATTGTCTGGTTTGGAAAGCAATGAGAAAAAGCAAGCTGCTAAGATGGAAGTATTTAATTCGAAGAACATAAAGAATAAGCAAGCTGATCTTGGTTCAAAGACACAAAAAAAAGAAAATTGTTGTGTCAACGAGCAAAAACAACACATTGTTCTTCAGTAAAAGAGAGTCTGAATGAAGAAATGAAGTCATTCATTTGATTCTTCTTTCAAGAGTTTTGCGGAGAACATTGGCTCGTGATTAGAGAAAGTTGAGGGGGAGGTTGTCAGGACTCAAGGAATCGATATCTAAATATGGATTTACAACCTTTTAAATGAAAAAAGGGTTTAAGGAAGGAATTCAGAATTTGGGTCGATAAGTTAGGTCAATAATTCCTTCCTTCAAACCCACTACTTCCATACAAGTCTTCTTTACTTCTCATAAAAAGATACAAAGCAGTTTCTTAAAGAGACGTGATGTTCCACTTTCCACAAGCCTCCCAAACCCTAACTGCTTCATTAATTCTCTATAAAAAGAAGAACAGATCTCTCAACGCTAAGAATTCCTGTTCCAAAAACGACATAAGTCTCATTCAATCATCATCTTACTGGTAACCTTTGAATTTATTTTTCCTCTGCTATTTTTATTCTTCACTTCTTAATTTTTTATAGTTATTCTGTCTTAATTCATTTATAGTGTCGAAACATTTCATTGTCGGAGAGAGTTCCAACAAACATAAATGATATTATCCTAAGGAGCATGGAACTAGGATAGGATCTTGAACCCTAGGAACAGCTTAAATCAGAGCTTAATGGATGAAAGGAAAAACATGTAACCAAGGAG
This sequence comes from Cardamine chenopodiifolia, assembly GCA_963922655.1. NCBI lineage: Eukaryota > Viridiplantae > Streptophyta > Magnoliopsida > Brassicales > Brassicaceae > Cardamine > Cardamine chenopodiifolia. The sequence continues at coordinate 12,348,051 of OZ000481.1, read as the reverse complement.
AATCTAACAATGCCAACCGGTCCCATGACCCGTTCAAAGACCAAGTCCTTCAAAGAGGCAATCAAAGGACTTCTTCACAACTTATGGAGCCAACATGATCGAGACCAAGAAATCAAGGCTAATTAAACCACTTTGGTTTTGAGCTAAGTAAGCTTCACAATGGGAAGAGTGTATTATTTGTACTTTTTTTCTCTTATCGAGTTTTTTCCCAATGGGTTTTTTCGATAAGGTTTTTAATGAGGCAAAGGATCCACTCCAACGTTGCCCGTTGTTAGCTTAAAGAAGCCCTAGGCCTTATCCATCTACTTATCAGAAGACCAAGGCTCACTCACCTTTCTTCTTCACGCAGCCAGAGGGACATGAGGAGCCATTTTATAATTTCAAATTCAAACTTGTTCTCGTTTTTATGATTTGTAGTTTTCTAGTGTTTTTAATGGTTCTCGAGACTAGGTGTCTTAGTCTCAAAACCTATCTTTTTCTCTTCTTTATATTTTGTGCAAGTGTGAAGATGAAACTCATTCGGTGTTTTTATCAAAAATCCCTTTCTAAAGTTGAATCAATGTGTTGGTGTGTATATCCATCACAACCGATCTTTTTAGTGTGAAGCTAAAGGATCACCTGACTTATCAGAGGGCCATTCCGCATCCCTTTGTGGCGTCAATCAGTTCATCACCTTGCCTTGTCTATTCATCGAGCCATCGTCAAGGATTATCCCCCTTTCTCAAATCCTAAGTGATGTTTTGTGGGAAGATCTTATCAAGGATCGATCATTCATCCAAGTTTAGGCTGTGAACACACCAAGTCTCTTGGAGTCTCTCTTTCTCACTTCGAACCCTGTCCAAGATCGCATCAAGTGGTATCATAGCCACTTAGAATTTGAGTGTTTCTAAACCTATTCTTCTCACTTAGTTATTTGTTTTGATCGGATATAACTGTTCTTCATGTTTTTTAGAATTATTTTCCATTTGATTCGATTAATCTGCTTAAAACGTATTAGATTATTTTCCTAAATCACCTAGAGATCATTGTCGATGAGTTCTATTGTTAAATTGACTGATTAAATTCTGAATCCTAGAAATCAATCTAGAGTTCATCGTCGGTCATCAAGGAATTGGAGATTCATTTTGTTTCATCATTTTAATATGATGTGATCATTTTGTGTGATCTAGTGGTTTTTTATCGATTATAATTCTGAAAAAAATATTAGAAGTGTTTTAGAATTATCGCGTGGTGTTTCCAGTATTGAAGAGTCATTTTTGTGTTAGGGTTTAATTGTCTTCTTTGATTGAATTTATTTTCTCTGTAAGAAGACAATAGGCTGGGGAGAATTCCAGAGGATTTCCCGAGTTCATATCAGAAAGAAACACTAAGAAATTGCGAGTCCGATAGCGAGTATCGGAAAGGATTCATTGCCAAGAAAAAAGATCGGCGGTTTGAGGAAAGAATAGAGGAACACCAGATCATTCAAAGGGGAACGAGGTAAGGACGAATCTGTGGCTTCATGCTCAGACTCATATTTCACCATTATGTCAATAAAAACTAAGGGTTAATGGAGGTTAGAATGGAAGAATTCTCATGATCATTCTCTGCATATACATGCATCTGATTCTTATTAAGTAATACGAAAATACTTATGCTTATGTGACTTTTAGGAAAAGAAGGTGATAATGAAAAAAAATCGGGTTTAGGCGCGATACTCAAGGCCAAAAAGAGATGGGTGGTGATGAACCGAGTAGATATGATCAAATAACTAGTAATAGCTTCTATGCAAAATCATAAGTTGTATTGAATCCTTGTTATATAAATAAAAGTATATGGTTTTCTTCTTTACTCTAAGTATCGTACTTTAAACTCTAAGTAATGAATCACATAATGAACCTCAAATAAGAATTATCTACGGATTGGATCTACATAAACAATTTAAGTAAAGTGGGGATTCCTCTTCGGCTTAAGGGTTTTGGGACGGATATTTACAAGTTGGTATTAGAGCATACTTGTTCCTAGGATTACTAGTACGGGTTGGGAATCACCACTCACCAGCTTATGGGATCTCGCGGTAGTATCGCCTTACTCGTAATCGTCATTATGTGATGACGTGACTAACTTTTAAGTTTTTACAGATGGGTAAGAGCAGCGAATTGGGGAAGATTAAGAAAGATAAAGGCAAGGAAAAAGACATAGCCGGAGAGACTTGCTACGGTAACGCACGAGCAACAAGTTGAGAAAACCCCAGCCGGATCTGTGGCTGGGAAAAATCAAAACCCACCGGTTCTATAAACTCCAGAATGGCAACAAGTTGTTCATGATGATGTGGCTGAAACATCAAACACGACACGTCAATCAGTACAGGGAGCAACTGGGAATGGTGCAACACTTAAAAACTCGAATATGCTACCATTGGCCCAAGAGCAATGGGATACGATGAAGGAAATGATGGATCAATTGGCCGTCTTAACCCAAGCACTGGTACCGGCTCGTGTGGCACAAGTGGAAGAAAAAAAGACGGGTTTGGATACGAAAGTGATTGAGATTTATCCAACAACAAACTTTTCAAGGAAAAGGGGTGACTACCTCAACTTGTTGGAGAACCTCTCAAGGTTGGGAATGAGGCATTTTACCGGTAGTTCTGATTCAATTATAGTGGAGGAGCAGATTGGTAAGGAATTTTAACTCCACCTGTTGCCCAAAGGATTACCGGATGGACATTGCAGTTCATTTCCTAGAAGGAGATACATATAATTGGTGGTTGACCATTGAAAACAGGAAAGGTGCTCCATTCCGACCCTTTTCCAAGTTTGAACATGAATTCAACAAGAAGTTCTTCCCACCGGAGGCTTGGGATAGACTCAAGTGCGCTACTTGGAATTAGTACAAGGTAATAAAAAGGTGCGGAAATACGATGGAGAATTTAACCGCTTAAGGTGTTATGTGGGTAGAGAGCTTGAGGAGAAGCAAACCCAAGTACACTGTTATATCTGGGGTCTAAGGATCAAAATCTGTAATCATTGTTTGGTTTGCACGTACAATTCGGTATCCCAGTTGGTGGAACACGCTGCTATGCTTGAGGTCTGGATTGAAGAGGAGAAACGAGTAAAGCTTCAATCCCGTACTAACCAAACTATCACGATCTCAGATAGAAAAAGGAAATGGGACAGAGTTGTGGATAATGGGTCAGACGGGAAGCAGACCAAATATGTGTCACGCGTGAAAAAACATAGCGAGGAATGTTGGAATGTGTTGGGTGCATGCACTCGATGCGGAAGTAAGGATCATGGGATTCAAGTCTATCCTCGGATGGATCATGCAACCCAGAGATGGTCCAGGGAAGAATCAAGGACTTAGCCAGAGATGCTCGAGAAATGATATGAGGCATACTTAGCCATAATCACGACAACTGAAGTAAGGGCAGATGTGAAGTTGAAAGATGTACCAATCGCAAATGAGTTTATGGATGTGTTTGAGGCAGTGAGTGGGTTAACACCAGATCGGTCTGATCCATTCACCATAGACCTCCAGCCAGGCACAAAGCCTATTTCTAAGGCTCCTTACCGGATGGCACATACATAAATGGCCGAGTTAAAGAAACAATTGGAGGAATTTTTGGATAAAGGATTCATAAGGGCAACTAGCTCCCTATGGGGTGCACCGATCTTGTTCGTGAAAAGGAAAGATGGGAGTTTTTTTGTTATGTATTGATTATTGGGGACTGAATCGGGTAACGGTAGAGAACAAATACCCATTACCAAGGATTGACGAACTGCTGTATGAACTTGGAGGCAGAACATGGTTCTCAAAGATATATTTGACCTCATGTTACCATCAAATTCTAATAGAACCAATAGATGTTAAGAAAACAGCTTTCCGGACAAGGTATGGCCATTATGAGTTCATGGTAATGCCTTTTAGGCTAACCAACGCGCCAGCAAGCTTTATGAAGATGATGAACGGTATTTTGGTAATTTCTTAATGAATTTGTGATAATATTCATTGATGACTTTCTTATTTATTCAAAGGATTGGGAAATTCACAAAGCTCATCTAAGGACGATCTTAGAAAGGCTAAGGGAACATAAACTCTTTTCAAAGCTAAGTAAATGCAGTTTTTGGCAAAGGAGTATCAGATTCCTTGGACACGTAGTGTCGGGACACATGGTATCCGTGGATCCGGAGAAAATAAGATCAATCAAGGAGTGGTCACGGCCGAGAAATGCCACCGATATAAGAAGTTTCCTCGGCTTACCGGGATATTATAGAAGATTCGTGAAAGGGTTTGTAAGTATGGCACATCCATTGACTCGCTTAACCGGGAAAGACAACAAGTTAGAATGGTCAGAGGAATGTGAGACGAGTTTCTCCGGATTATAGACAATGCTCACAAGCGCAACGGTTTTAGTACTACCCAAACCGAATGAACCTTATGTGATTTATACGGATGCATTCATCACAGGCTTAGGGTGAGTGCTAATACAAAAGGGAAGTGTGATAGCATACTCCTCAAGTCAGTTGCATAAACACGAGGGAAATTACCCAACACATGATTTGGAGATAGATGCGGTAGTTTTTGCGTTAAGGACTTGGCGGTTATACTTATACGGTGCCAAGGTACAAATCTTTACCGATCACAAGAGTATCAAGTACATATTTACCTAGCCAGAGTTAAACCTTAGGCAAAGGAGATGGATGAAGTTAGTTACGGATTATGATCTGGATATTGCCTACCATCCTTAGAAAGCAAACTGAGTCGTCGATGCTTTAAGTTGTAGGCGGTTTGACATAGAGGCGGAGAAAAATCAAGAAGGATTGGTTAACTCCCTCAGAACATTACGTCTAAATGCACTTTCCGAGGAAGTTAAACCACTAGGGTTGGCTGTAACCCACCAACCGGATTTACTTAGTCAAATCCTTACTGCCCAAAGAAAAGATCATAAGCAATACCAAGATGCCCGGAAAGACCTGACCGAGTACCAAATTTCAAACAATGGCACGATCATTGTTAAGGGGCGTGTTAGAGTTCTGAATCTCTTAGGATTAAGGGAAGAATACTTATGGAAGCACATAAGTCATGATTCTCGATTCACCCGGGAATGAATAAGATGTACCAAGATTTGAAGATGTACTATCATTGTTTTGGAATGAAGAAGAACGTGGCTAAATGGATTGCGAGGTGTCCAACATGTCAAAAGGTCAAGGCAGAGTATCAAAAACCAAGTGGGCTAATGAAAAACTTGCCAATACTAGAGTGGAAATGGGATCATGTTACGATGGGTTTCGTGATCAGGTTGTCTAGAGGAAAGTCTAAGCAACACGCAGTTTGGGTGGTTGTGGATAGAACAACCAAATTGGCGCATTTTGTGGCTATTATGGTACAAATGGGGTAGAGGAGATCGCTTCCCGGTACGTAGATGAAATAGTTCGACTACATGGAATTTCAGTAAGCATTGTCTCTGATCGTGACACACGGTTTATTTTGCATTTCTGGAAGGCTTTCAAAAAATCTTTAGTAACGAGAGTAAACATGAGTACCGCTAACCACCTGCAAACGGATGGCAATCAGAAAAAACATTTCAAACGCTCAAAGATATGTTATGAGCTTGCGTTTTGGATTGGAGCGGTAATTGGGAGAAGTATTTAAAGCTGGCCGAGTTTGCTTACAACAATAGCTATCATAGGAGCATTGGAATGTCATCTTATGAAGCATTGTACGGTCGGAGATGCAAAACACTATTGTGTTTGACACAAGTGGGTGAAAGGAATATGCGTGGACCAGAAATAGTGGATGAAATCACCGAGAAGATAAAACTCCTCAAGGAAAAGTTTGGCGAAGCACATGCTTGGCAGAAAAGTTATGCTGACAAGCAACGAAAGGAATTGAAGTTCAAATGTAGGAGAGTAAGTATATCTTAAGGCGGTGACTTACAAAAAAGGGGCAATTCACCAAGAGAATAAAACTTAGTCCAAGGTATATTGGGCCTTACAGAGTCATCGAACCACTTACCACCCGCAAACGGATTGTCAATCAAAAAGAACAATTCAAACGCTCAAAAATATATTACGAGCTTGCATTTTGGATTTAGGCGGTAATTGGGAGAAGTATTTAAAGCTGGCCGAGAGTGCTTACAACAATAGGTATCACGGGAGCATTGGAATGTCACCTTATAAAGCATTGTACGATCGGCCATGCAGAACACCATTGTGCTTGACACAAGTGGGTGAAAGGAGTATGTTTGTACCAGAAATAGTGGATGAAACCACCGAGAAAATCAAAATTCCTCAAGAAAAAGTTAGGAGAAACACATGCTTGGCAGAAAAGTTATGCCGACAAGCAACGAAAGGAATTGATGTTCGATGTAGGAGACTTATTATATCTTAAGGTGTAGGATTACAAAGAAAAAGGGCGATTCACCAAGAGAAAAAGCTAAGTCCAAGGTATATTGGGCCTTATAGAGTCAGCAAACCTCTTACCACCTGCAAACAGATGATCAATTAGAAAGAACAATTCAAACGCTCAAAGATATGTTATGACCTTGCGTTTTGGATTGGGGCAGTAAGTAAGATAAATATTTAAATATGGCCGAGTTTGCTTACAACAATAGCTATCATAGGAGCATTGGAATATCACCTTATGAAGCATTGCATAGTCGGTTGTGCAATACACCATTGTGCTTGACACAAGTGGGTGAAAGGAGTATGTGTGGACCAGAAATAGTGGATGAAACCACCGAAAATATCAAATTCCTCAAGGAAAAGTTAGGAGAAGCACATGTTTGGCAGAAAAGTTATGCCGACAAGCAACGAAAGGAATTGAAGTTCGATGTAGGAGACTTAGTATAGCTTAAGGTGGTGGCTTACGAAGACAAATGGTGATTCAGCAAGAGAAAAAAGCTAAGTCCAATGTACATTGGGCAAGAATGAACAAGATCTGGATTCGAGAACCAATCTTATTCAGGTGGGGGGACTTGTAGTATCCGCGATCTTCAATAGGATCGCTGGGTGGACTTAGTCTGAGTATTTGGGAAAGAAATCTCCGACTAAGTAAAGGGGTATTTGGTTAAGAAAGAGCCAATATGAAGATCGTTAAAAAGAGAAGGAAAACCTAAATATTACCAAGGAAAAACTAGGAACTGAGTTGGATCATCGAGCTAACCAGCTGTCGGAACTAGGAATTGAGCTAGATCATCGAGCTAACAAGCTGCTGGTAGCTCAGCTAGCTAAAAAGAAGGAATTAAGTTGGACACTTGAGTTGGGTTAGCTGCTCGGTAGCTCGACCTAGCTAGGGTAATTGAACTTTAGCTGGACTAGCTAAGGTACTACTTATCAGCTAAAAGTACTCAGGCAGCTACCTGGGTGATGACCGAATGGGTGCAAGTAATGAATGGTTACATAATCGTCGGTCGGTTACCAAAAATACAATGAATCTGCATTTTGCGTCCTGTAACCGTCATTGATCGAGGAAAAATATAGAGGGCCACCTAGACTCGTTTTAAAAATAGGAAAAATATGGAGAGAATTCTAGAGGATTTACCTAGTTCATATCGGAGAGAAACACTACGAAATTGCGAATCCGAGAGTGGGTATCAAAACGAAATATTGCCAAGTAAAAGAATTGGCGGTTCAAGGAAAGAACAAAGGAAAGATCATTCAAAGGCGAACAAGGTAAGGTCGAGTCCGTGGCTTCGTGATCGGACTCGTATATGAGGACTATGTCAATAAAGATGAAGGGGTTAATGTGGGTTATATCAGAAGAATTCTAACGATCATTCTCTGCATATGCATGCATCCGATTCTTATTAAGTAATACAGAAATACTTATGCCTTTATATCTTTCAGGAAAATAAGGTGATCGTGGAAATGATCGAGTTTAGACTCAATGCCGGAAAAATATGGGTGGTTATGAACCGGTTAGATATGATCATATAACTTGTAATAGCTTATACGCAAACTCATAAGTTGTATCGTATCATTGTTATATAAATAAAAGTATCCGGTTTTCTTCTTTACTCTAAGTATTGTACTTTAAACTTTAAGTAATGAATCACATAATGAACCTCAACCGAGAATTATCTAAGGATTTGATCTATAAAAACGAGTTAAGTCAAGTGGATATTCCTCTCGAACTTAAGGGTTCGGGACGGGTCCTTACAAGTGATCTCGTTTGTTATTGTTTCAGGTCATCAAAGATTCATCAATTGGTCTACGAGCATGTTTGATGGTGGAAGAAGAAGAAGGATCAAATCGCAACAAGCTATTAATCGAACCCCTCACCACTCGAATGGAGAGATTTTTAAATGAAAGGATAGATTCTCTTCGCCAAGAGTTCAGACCTCAACCTGATCGCGGAGATAACCCACGAAATGGAAGATAACCGAGAGGAGATCCTAATAGAGGAAAAGAGAGACCACGAGGCTTATGGGGCTTACAGTAGTGTATCTCAAGGTAGTCAAAGAAGAATACGTGTTCAAGAGGAGAGAGTCCAACCACAAGACGGTTTTGGAGAACTCAAGTTAAGGATTCCCGCAGAGGGAAAAGAAGATCGAACTAGTGTTTGAGTGTCAACACTACATGGAGTGTCAACCAAGTAAGAGTGGCATCCACTGAGTTTTATGATTACGCATTAAGTTGGTGGGATCAATTAGTTACTTCCTGGAGACACAACCAAGAATACCCGGTGGAATCATGGACCGAGATGAAGACCACCATGAGGAAATGGTTTGTACCCAGCCATTACCACCGAGAGTAGTACAATAAGCTTAGGAGGCTTACTCATAAAGCATGTACAGTTGAAGACTACTATCAAGACTTGGAAAACCTAATGATCCCATCCGATATTCAAGAAGATAGGGAAGCTACAATGTCTAGGTTTTTTGGAGGACTTAGCCGAGATATCCAAGATCGACTAGAGATGCAACATTACGTGGATCTATAGAAGATGCTACACAGCCAATCCTGTACGAGCAGCAACTCAAGAGAAAATAAACTTCACGTCTAAGCTATGGGAGTGGAAGTACATTAACACGGGCAAGTTGTCCAAGAGAGGAAAAATCTAAGTTTTTCGGAGACATAAAACCTTTTTTTCCAACAACCAAGACGGAAAAACGAAACCTTTCATAGAAAATCAATGACACAAGGCTGTGAGAAAGACAAACAATGTTCGATGCTACAAATACCAAGGAAAGTTCCATTAAGCCAACGAGTGCTCAACCAAGCGAGTCATGGTTCTTCTAGAAAATGGGGATATCGAGTCCAAAGACAAAAAAACCGGATTCTCCTAAGTCACAAGAAGATAACTAAGAGCTACCAGCTACAGGAGAGTTACTATTATCATGTAGAGCATTGACCGTTCATTCCAAGACCAAGGAGCAAGAGTAACAAGAACAAAATTTCCACACACGATGTCACGTGAATGGAAAAGTTTGTAGTCCAATCATCGATGGTAGAAGTTAGACTAATGTGGCGTTAAGAAGCATCCAAATCCTTATGACCTCCAATGCCTCAACGATAGTGGAGAAATGAAGGTTAAGCATCAAGTGGTTGTGCCTATTGTCATCGTTAAATAGGAAGACAAAGTTTTATGTGACATCATACATGTGGAAGCTGGTAACATACTCCTTGGAAGACTGTGGCAATCAGATCGGAGAGTCATCCATGAAGGTTTCATGAATAGACATTTGTTCAAGTTCAATGGAATAAAGACAACTCTAGTTCCAGTGACTCCTCACGAGGAATATCAAGATCAATTCTGACTCAAAAGCAAGGATAAACAAGTAAGTGAACTTTCAAACTTCTTTATAAAGGATGGTAAGATCAACAAAAATTTGAATTCTGAGCAGCCTATTCTCTTTTTTTTTTATATATAAAAAAGCTCTCTCGAGCTTATCTAACCTTGCACCGGTGCTACCGAATGAGTTGACAAAACTTTTTCAGGACTTTGAGGATGTGTTCCCCAATGACAATCTGAAAGGATTATCGCCTACTCAAGGCATAGAACACCAAATCAACTTTGTCCCAGGAGAAACACTACCTAATTGGCCAGGCTATAGAACCACTCCGGTGGAGACTAAGGAGTTACAAAGACAATTCGAGGAGCTTATGAAGAATGGCAATATTCAAGAGAGTATGAGGCTGTGTGTCGTACCCGTCTTGCTTGGGCCAAAGAAGGATGAAAGTTTGTGCATATGCGTTGACTACCGAGCCATCAATAATATAACGGTGAATGTACTAGCTGCATTTGTTAATCCAAACGGCATTTTCTTGTGGCTAATTTGACGATATCTTTTTGTATAGCAATAACCTAGAAGAACATGTTAAGCATTTGAATTCAGTATTAGACGTCCTAAGGAAAGGAAAACTTTATGCTAATCTCAAGAAATGAACCTTTGTATGGATAACCTTGCTTTCCTATATTTTGTTGTAAGTGCAGATGGCAGATTAACCTTTATAACTTATGTAGAATTCAAAACCGTTGCACAAGCCTTAACAACTGAAACAGTTATTGGTTGTGTCGTTGTACCTCGTTTAAGAATTTTAGGAATCTCAACCTCAGACTTAGACTTTTTCTAACAAGTCTCCCTTATATGTCCCCACTTTAAACATGTATTACACTTAGGACGCATCCATGGATACGAATAATGTACTTCTGATACTATACCTTGTTTTGTCTTAAAACAAAACGTGTTTGGTAATGGTTTTATTAAATCAACATCCAAAAAAACCTTAGCCTCATCAAAAATATTACAAATTTTTGTTTATGGATGAAGACGCTTTGGCTCGTCCACAACGCTCGATTAAAAGCTTATCCCCTTTCAAGAAAAAATGATGCTGGAATTTGTTTGAGAGAAACTCAAAGTGGCATTTTTCAAAGAGATGGGTGATCCTCTTCAAATACTGGTCCACATACCACTGTGTAAATTTATATCTCTTATCACTATATACCAAATACAGAATTTGATCGTGGTTGCATTCACTACAAATGCATCGATTTTTATAACCTTGTTCCCGTAAGACTAAATCTTATTCACTATCACATGTATCTTCACGATATGAGGAGCAGCCTCCGGGAATTTTTCCACTATCAATTCTTCCCTCTTCCCTCACGAAAACCTCACCTTGTACCTTTAAACCCTCGGAGATTAAACCCTCCGTAGACTCTGCAGCCACAGTAGCGGCTGACTCTACACGAACTGAAACTAAATCCTCAACATGAGCCGACTCCTCCTGAACCGAAACTGAAACCCCTTCACGAAATGCTGGCTCACCCCTAACACAACCCTCACTTCCGTCACAGATCGAAGTATATTGGGTTTATTTCGTTTTTCTGTAAAATATTGTAAATGTTTTGTTATAACTTACCCCTATTCGAACCAAAGAGCAGTATGAAACCGATTATTCTTTTCCCGTTGTGATATTTGATTTGAATTGCGGTCCTATATGACTTTAAATGTTAGTCGGTTGAGTTACTTTCATCCTAGCTAGGTTCCTTATCTAAAATTTTGTAACGTAACACGAGTTGATAAAATTCAATATATTAATAGACTAGTTTATATATTAAAACTCATTTACTAGGAGTCCAAAAAGCTTAGAAGTTACTTAGATTTTTTGAAATAGATCTTTTATCTATGTGGTGGGCCGTTCATTTTCATTACTGCTGACAGTGATTTTTTTGATACAACAAATAGATTAATCAAAAAAAATATATTTTTCATTATGACCACCTAAATTAAAAGTTACACAGTACAAATTTTTTTTGACACAGGAGATCGATAGATCCACTTCAAGATCGATAGATCCACTTCAAGATCGATCAACCCTCTTGTGTTTATCTTTGTTTTAATATTTCTTTCTAGTTTTTTCAGGTACAACCAAGAATGGCCTACCTAGAACAACCCCGTCGCAGGGTTACTCTAGGAGAGTAGCATACTCACTTTGCGAACTATAGGAGTCGCGCAGCTATCATTCCACCACTCCTTCAGCAACAAAACTATGAAATCAACCCTCAAATCATTGCTCTCGTCAAGCAGAATCTATTCCATGGTTTATCTACCGAGAACTCAATGGAGCACATAGATATTTTTGGGGAGATTTGTAGCACGACTAGTTCAAATGGGTTCCTCCTGACTACTTACTTTGTAAGCTCTTCACATTCTCTTTGAGCGATAAAACACACAGGTGGTTGAAGTCTCTACCACGTGGATCCCTTACTAGTTGGGAAGAGTATCGATATGCGTTCTTGCGACATTTCTTCACAAGAGCAAGATCAGCTGCACTAAAGAACAAGGTAACAACTTTCCAGCAAGATCCTACTGATTATTTCTATGAGGCATGGGACCATTTTAAGGAATATCTTGGAGATTTTCCACACCACATTTACTCTGATTCGCACAATATGAGTTTCTTTTACAACGATATTAAGTGGAAGTTCCAAATGATTGTAGATATAATAAATAGGGGCAATTTTGTGCACAATACATTTGAAGAAGCAACTGGTGTTGTTGAAAATTTATTAGCAATTAATGCTAATCACCTTTCCAATGATAGGAGATTAAGAGGGGTTGGAAACAGTAGGGCTAATTATGAGTTAAATGCTAAGATGGACATGATTCTGAAAGCACATACGAGGAATGTAAAATTTTGTGAGGATCAGGTTTATTAATAGTGTAGCATTGAAAATGGAACTGCAACAGAGGTTAACTATGTAGGTGGACAAGAGAATTTCCAGAATTAGGGATTCGATCAGAACTACATTATACTTCAGACCTATAAAAGCAATAATATCGCATATCCTGCAGAACAGTTCTATACTTCAGGCACCAACCAACAGGGGAAGCAATTCCAAGCTAAACCATTCACCACAACTCAGCCACATCAGACCTTCACGCAAGGATTTCCGTATAAGAACGTTGGTTACGGTAATACTGAGTGTCAACCAAACCAACAATTTGAAAATATTGGTTCTGAAGACAGGGGTTGATCTTATGTTCTAGCAAGTTCTTGATGGTCAGAAGAAGTTTATAGTGAGATTAATAATAAGGTTGATGGAATGTATTATGAATGACCTTGATGGGAAGATTAAATCCTTGAGTACTCATATGAGAGTTTTGGAAATTCAAATTGCTCAGACTGCTGCAATGGTCAAAACACCCCCCCCCCCAGGAAACTTCCAGGAAGTCTTAGAACAATCAAAGGCATATATCCAAGCCATCACACTCAGGAGTGGAAAAAATTTTGCTCCAAAATCGCAGATCACTGAGATTGATCAATCCTAGTTACACAACATGATTCCAGAACAGTTTGATGATGATGAGGATCGATCGATCTAAACCCGGATCAATCAATCTTATGGTTCTTCAAATGAAAACATGTCCAAAAATCAAACTGAAGAGGCTATAGGGTCAGAAACCAAAGTGGTTATTAATGAGGAACCACCTTATGTACCACAACCACCTTATGTACCTAAGCTTCCATACCTTCAAGAAGAAAGAATAAGATTCTTGAGAAGGATTTGGATAAAATAAAGAGAATTGTGGGAGAACTGTAAGTGAGACTACCTTTTGTTGATGTTGTAAAGATGGTTCTGAAGTTGAAGAAATACAAGAAGGAAATCCTTACAAATAAGCTTCCCGAGAAGCATGAGGATCCATGAAGCTTCACTCTGCCTTTCACTATTGGGGACCTTGAATTCAACTGTTAATTGTGTGATTTAGGGGGCTAGTATGAGTCTGAGCCACTATAATGAAAGATTAGGACCAAATCAGACTTGGATTTTTCTAGACCGAGCATCATCATCAAGCAACTTAGAGAAATCATGCCCCAAAGGAGTTCTGATTGTGTACAAGGCATATGGTTGCTTATTTCCAAGGAAATCAACCCTAAGAAGCTTATCTATCGAAGTGGAATCATGAATACTCAAGTAAATCAAGCCAATGACAGTGCTAACTATTCCGGAGATGAGAATCAAGGAGCTACTTCGATCACCAACCAATTCACTCGTGCAAATGATGAAACATTCAATATTCACTCGACAACCATGTATTTTGAAGACATTGATCGAAGAAAAACTTGTCAAGACCGAGCTTATTTGGAATAATACCAAGGAATGTTATTTGGAACAAGAAGCAAGAGGAAATGCTGCCTATTTCAAAATATGTTCGTGGGTTTAGTCCAGGCGCGAGTTTTCACTCGCCAAGTGCATATAAGAAATCTTATGATCGAGGAAAACCAGTTGATGACCAAGCTGGTTTAGGAGTTGGAACATTGCTGCCAATTTCTTCGGTATCGGCCGGTTTAAGCCTAGTAAACCACATATCAGGTTTATGTTGACTCCTTGCTGTTTCTATTTGTGAATATGAAGGCTCCATGTCATTTTGATGCCGCAAAAACAACAACAACTTCAGTTATGCGCCCAAGACCAAATGAAGGAGAAAGTTCCTTTGCTTGACCAACACGCGTGACTTAGGGTTTTTAATCAGAGAAACGATTAAGGTTTTTTATCTCAACCCTCTAGATCAATAGATCCCCTAGAAAAAGTGATGTGATCATGGATGACAATAAGGATAATGAGCTAGAGCCGGAGCTTAGAGCTGAAGATGCTTTAATGACTATTCTAACCGCTCCAATAACAAGGTCAATGGCTAGAAGGCTTGGTGGAGTATTCCGGGGTATATATGAATAAAATTGGAACAAGAAGAAGGATCAAACACAACAGACTAGTTTGATAATGATACAATTCCAAAGATAAGATTGAGTTGGCTCAATGGTGTAAGGTTGTTATACTCTTTTTCCTTATCTTCGATTTGGTCCTAATGAGTTTTTCCAAGAAAAGGTTTTAACAAGGCAATGGGCTTACATTTCACTCAAAACCTATTCAGCTCAAGTCAAAGACAAGTCAAAAAAAAGGAAAATGATCCCAAGAGACATTCTCCAAAGGAAGCAAAATGATGTTAAAGGTCATTTAAACCTTTTAGTCTTGTCTCGTTTTTAAACTTTTTAGTCAAGATTCATGCAACTTTTCATATATAAGTAACCCTGTTATCACTTGAAAATAAAATTAAGAAATCTTTACATCTTTTTACTTGTTCTTAGAGACTGATTCTTTTTTTGTTCCATGTGAACATCTCAATTGTTTGGTGTGTAATATACGAGAATCATTTGATCCTTTGGTGTGTAATATTCAAGGTGATATGATATGTCTTACTGTGTAATACCTGAGGAGATCAACCAGTGACTCAGAAGCTATTCTGTAACTTTTGTGTGACCATTCATTTCATTGCTTTGATTCATATCAAAGTTTATAATAAATCCAACCTCAGAGAGTTGAATCCTTTGGAGGAACGTCAAGTGGTATCAAAGCAACGCTCTAAGTTTGGTACTTGTTTTCATTTGTCAAACCCTTCACCTTTTTCAAAAAATTTTGTCTTTCTATCTACCTAGTCGAGCCAGCAAAATTTATTTTTAAAAAAGCTCTTCAACTATCTATTTCTTCATCTTCTTTTCGTGATTGTTGGATTAACCCCTGAATTTGATTGGGTTTTGTTCTATATGAACATTTGAGAATCTTTAAGAGTTAAACACTTGAGAGTTAAACACTTGGAGTAATCACTTAGGAGAAACACTTGTGAAAACTTGTTACTTTTAATATGTTTTCTCTTGTTTTTCAGGTACAAAGATGTCTCACTGGGAAGGAGAAAACAATAACCAGCTGAAGCATAACAACAGGGAGTTCCAAACCTAATAATTGAAGCTTTGGTGTCAGAGATACGGATGATGATTGTAAACCATGATTCTTAGAGACAACGGTGAAATAGAATTTGTGGACGTGGATGTGGTTTCTGATTTAGTATTGGGAGATGAGCAAGTGGAGTTTTCAGCCAAGGGTGAGCTATTGGTGGCAAGAAGATCATTCAGTGTTCAAACTAGAGCCGAGGACCCGGAGTAGAGGGAAAACTTGTTTCACACCTTGTGCCTTGTCCAAAACAAGGTGTATAACCTTATCATTGATGGAGGAATTTGTACCAATGTAGCAAGTGAAACCATGGTAAAGAAGCTATGTTTGAAAGTAAGAAAACATCTAAAACCATACAAACTACAATGGCTTAATGATGTTGTAGAAGTGAAGGTAAGCCGCCAAGTGATGGTTCCCATAACACTTGGCAAGTATGAGGATACGATCCTATGTGATTTTTTACCAATGGAGGCATGTCACATTCTACTTGGGAGGTATGGCAATTTGACCGAAGGGTGACATATGATGGATTCACCAACCGGTGTTCTTTTGAGTTTAAGGGGAGAAAATATATTTTGGTACCAATGATACCACATGAGGTTTATCTAGACCAACTGAGTCTAACGTGCAAGGAGGATAATACAATGAGAGACCCAAACACTATACCACAAAAAGAGAGTGAAAGTCTGAGAAAAGCCCAGGCAAAAGCCTTTGAGGGTAAACCCGTGAGCCAATCAAAATTCTTTGTGAGGTCTAGTGAGATTAATAGAGTTATCATTTCAAAAAACTCATTGATCTTAATTATCTTTATGGAATCTCTCATGATCTTAACTGACTTTGCACCGGTATTGCCGAGTGAATGGTTTCTATTTTGCAGGAATATGAAGATGTTTTTCCCGAAGACAATCTAGAAGATTTACCTCCAATTCGAGGCATTAAGCATTAAATCGACTTTGTACCCAGAGTTTTACTACCAAACTGTCCCACTTATAGGACCAATCTTGTTGAGACAAAAAAAACTTCAAAGATAAGTTGGTGAGCTTATGGAAAAAGCTAATATCAGGGAGAGTATGAGCCCATTTATCGTACTTGTTTTACTTGTGGTAAAGAAAGATGGAAGCTGACGCATGTGTGTTGATTTCTGAGCCATCAATAATATCACTATAAAATATTGTCACCCTATACCTAGGCTAGATGATATGCTTGATGAGCTGCATGTTTCATGTATCTTTTCTAAGATAGATCTCAAAAGTGGATATCACCAAATTCACATGAAAGAAGGTGGTGAATGGAAAATTGAATTTAAGACTAAGCATGATTTGTATGAAAGGTTAATAATGCTTTTTGGGATAACTAATACACTTAGTACGTTCATGAGGTTAATGAATCATGTCTTGAGAACCTTTATAGGAGTCTTTGTTGTAGTTTACTTCGATGAAATATTAATTTACAACAAGAATCTAGATGAGCATGTTAAGCATTTAAAAGCAATTTTTAGCGTCCTTAGAAAGTAAAAATTGTTTGCTAACCTTAAGAAATGCACTTTTTATAGGGATAACCTTGTTTTCCTAGGTTTTGTTTTATATGCAGATGACATCAAGGTTGACGAAGAAAAAGTTAAAGCCTAGGATTAGAACTGGCAATGATTATTGGTTGTTGTTGTTGACAGGTTTTCAAAAATGGTTTATTTTATACCATGTCACAAAATTGATAATGTACTGCATGTAGCTGAATTGTTCTTTAGGGCGATAAGTCCGCTTGCATAGTATGCCTAGGAAAATTGTTTATGACCGGAATACGAAGTTTTTGAGTTACTTTTGGAAAACGCTTTGGTCTAAACTAGGTACCAAGATTTTATTCTCAACTACTTGTCACGTTCAAACGGATGGACAAACTAAAGTAGTTAATAGAACTTTGTCTACTCTCTTGCGTGCATTGGTAAAAAAAACTTGAGAACTTGGGAATAATGTTTACCACATGTAGAATTTGCATACAATCATTTGCTTGATTCTACTACTCAGTTTTCTCCATTTCAAGTTGTTTACAGCTTTAATCCTTTATCTCCTTTGGATCTAACCCCTATACCTTTGAGTGAGAAACCTAGCATGGATGGGAAAAAGAGAAGGCTAGGAAAAAAATTGAGAAAAAGACTAAACAATACACTAAGAAAGAAAAAAAAAGGAAGGCATAAGGTGGTCTTTGAAGTTGGAGACTAAGTGTGGGTTCATTTGAGGAAGGAAAGGTTTCCAGCTGAGAGGAAGCCAAAGCTAATTCCAAGGATTGATGGCCCGCTCAAGATAACAAAAAGGATTAATGACAATGCTTGTCAGCTTGATCTACAATGTAAGTATAATGTAAATTCAAGTTTCAATGTTTCTGACTTAATTCCTTTTGTTGCAGATAAACCAAATTTAAGGTGAAATGATCCCAATGGGCATTCTCCAAAGAAAGCAAAATGATCTCAAAGGTCATCCAAATCTTTTAGTCAAGTCTTGTCTTGTTTTTACACATTTTAAGTCAAGATTCATGCAAATTTTCGTGTATAAGTAACCATGTAATCACTTGACAATAAAATTTATAAATCTTTTCATCGTTTTACTTGTTCTTAGAGAGCGATTCTCTTTTATTCCTTGTGAATATCTCGATTTTTTGGTGTGTAATATTCAACAATCCTTTGATCCTTTGGTGTGTAATATCTAAAGTGATCCAATTTGTCTTAGTGTGTAATATCTAGGGAGATCAACCGGTGAATCAGAAGCTATTTCGCAACTTCTGTGTGACCATTCGTATCATCATTTTGATTCATATCAAATTCCATCAAAAATTCTAACCTTAGAGAGTTGAATCCTTGGGAGGAACGTATCACGAAGTGATGATTCCAAAAAATCTCGTATAAAACGGATATATCAATCTATTGCAAATCAGATCAGTTGATCCCAATGACCTGAAGCTAATTCCTC
Source organism: Cardamine chenopodiifolia (assembly GCA_963922655.1). Classification (NCBI taxonomy): domain Eukaryota; kingdom Viridiplantae; phylum Streptophyta; class Magnoliopsida; order Brassicales; family Brassicaceae; genus Cardamine; species Cardamine chenopodiifolia. Next base: position 12,329,377 of record OZ000481.1, on the reverse strand, counting down.
ATAACAACAACTCCACGGTGTGTCGAGATGATCCTTTGGGTACTGATAGGAGCAAGCTAAAAGCTCCAAAGCACATTGTGCAAGGACGAAGAGAAAGCAGTGATCGTAAGAAGTTCAACAATGTAACACCAAAGTATATGTGCTTGAATTTCACAGCAAGCAAACATCGTCTTGAACCACCTTGATCCGGACGAGGATGTCTTCAATCCTCCTATGATTTATCATCACGCTTAGGTGATTTACAGTCATGCTTGTGACGTTAAACAAGTGTTTATGGGAGGCAACCCACATGTTTTTCTTTTCCTTTCTTTCTCATTTATTTATGTTTTGTTGGGTTTTCCTTTTTGTTTGTATTTATTTCACAGCGGGATGCAATGAAGTAAGTATGGGGGAAGGGTGATCTTGTTACTAACATCATTTTTTTGGTTATTTTTTTAATTGAGTCAAAACTTATGGAAATATTAATGTTGTTCTTGGATTCCATTGTTAGTGTTGACTAACTTTCTAATAGACTTCTAACAGTGATTGTTCTGAGAATAAAAAGATTGGAAACACCGTAAGTGGATCTACTTTACCAGAAGTTATCTACCTTTTGAAAATCTGAATGATCTAACATTTATTGTATCCTACTGGACCTTTAACACTGACCTAACTTCTCATTTAGGAGCTTGATATCGCATGTTCGATCACAACATTCAGAGTTCAACTCCATTTTTCTACCACCATTTTCAGAACTTTAAATGGCCAAGCTCATATATAGTTTAGTTTCACACATTTTCCCTATCTATTCTTTCAGATCACATGCCTCTGTTACATCATCATCAAGTAAAGTCATGTGTGAAAATTACATAGTAAGCAGACCGACACAGCATATGGTTTTAATGGTTTTCCTCCATTGATTCTATATGTTTTTAGTGTTGTTTATCGAGTTTAGGTTAGGTTTTATGCCATTTTGGCTTTGTTTATCGTTTTTAAAGGTTTTACAAGTCATTAGAGCTAAAATGATCATATGGACTTGCTTTAAACGTTTCCAAACTTCAAGGATCAAAAGAAGATGCATTGTGATCGACCAAACCAAGAAATGATAAACCAAAATAATGTTTTAGTGAAGTGACGTGTTTTGAAGCAGGGATCATCCACGATGATGAAATTTTCCAAAATCCAATTCTAACCGACGTTAGGAATTCTTATCTCATATAAATGGGCTGCACATGTTTTCTGCATTTCCAACTTGTTATCCTTATTTTAAAAACGATCATTAGCACAACACAAAAACTGGAAGAACAACCATGAGTGAGGAAATATCCGGACAAGGACCCTACCCGAGAGAAAAGGAATGGGTACCCATATAAACTGAAAAATATCAAGGGAAACAAAATCTAAATCCAGAGGAACCATATACACGTGTTTCCCACTCTGCCAAGACATCCATCAGCTTTATCACAAACCAGTCTTTACTGCCACATAATAAGAAAATTGTAGCCATAGAGATTACCGCATCAAACACTTTTCTAATAAATATCTATCAAAGGAAACGTTGACATACATAGGATAATCGGAGAGAAGACTCCATAAGTATTTAGACTCTAAAGGCTTAAAGTAACGGAAAAGAGATGTGATGAAGCGAAATAAAAAAATTAACAAAATAGAAAACAATGTACTTGAAGAAAACAGTTGTGCATTTTGGAGTTGGTATAAATCGATCCGCAACATGATTGATCGATCTCTGATGCGATTCTTTTTCCAAGTTGCTTAGGTTTTAGTTTTGCTATATACTGGCTGCTTTTCCTAGAGCATATCACCTTGTTTATATTGCTTTTTTGCTTCTTATTTTTGTAACTATGGGAGACAAAATTTCTTACACTTTCAGAAGTGTTTTCTGAACCCCGTATAGTTATTTTGATATTTATGCAATCATTTTTTTTTATTATGATTTTATCTATTTATGAGTAATTCACATGTTGGGTTTATGGGTTGTTTAAGGAGATTCAATGATCGTTTAGGTTTAGGTTGTTAGATTGTAGATTTAAGCTTTAGAGTCTTATTTTACTGTATTTTTATGTTACCTTGATTACCTGGCATTAGATATCTAGGGTAACGCACCAAAAGTAATTGTTAGGTTTTTGGAATCAACATTAGATAAGCTTTGTATCTCTAGCCAACAAGAGTAGAAGTTCAGTCATCTAAGTAAACATATCTAACTTGATCTAAGCGATGACATGTCTACTATGACTCATTCAAGGGTTTAGTGTCTAAGGATTCATGTTTATATAGTTAACGGTGCGAGAGTATGTTAGATTTACATTAGTTGTTTGAGTTCTATAATGGTTCATAGTTAAAACCATGTTCAGTAACTAGTTATGCGCTCATTGATCCCTAAAACTTTCCCATATGCCCAATGCTTCGTCTCATATGTTTACTTTGTTTAATTTATTGATTTCTTAGTTTACTTGTAACTGTTACAATCAAAACCTCTGATTCTTGTCTTAGCTCTACTAGTTTCATATAAATGCTTATAGAGTCGCGCTCTTGGTTCGTTTCTTCAATAAGGCTAGATCTGTTGATCTTAAGCAAAAATCGCAACCTTTCAGCAAGATGCCACAAAATAGTTATATGAGGAATAGGATCGATTCAAGGAGTATCTATGGGATTGTCCGCATCAAAAATACACTGAATCAGATATGATAAATTTCCTCTACATTGGGACAGAGTCAAAGTATCAAATGGCGCTCGATACAGTAAGTAAATGAAACTTTATGAGCAACACTCTTGAGAAAGCAATTGAGCTTATTGCGAACCTAGCAGCTAAAAATGCTAATAATTGCCTATATTATGATAGGAAGCAAATGTTTCACGGTAACAACAAGGCTATTCATAGACCGCCTGGCCAGCACCTGTTGCACCCGCCATTTGCTCCGACCACACGGGTCAGCCCCATCGGACCGCAGTCTCCAAACTGTATGTCCATACCCACACCCGCAATCAATAGCGGGTATGCAGGTGAGCCCGTGGGCGTTGTCTCTTCAAGGATCGATTGATACAATGGGTCATCAAATGAAAACAGATTCAAAAATCAAATATTAGGTGCTAAAGGGTCGGGAACTGATGTTGTTATTAAAAGAAACCATCCTATGTTTCACCACCACCATACGTTCCTAAGTTACTGTACACTTTAGCAATAAAAATTGAAGAGAAAGAGTACAAGAAAATGAAGAGAATTGTAGGTGAATTGCAAGTGAGACTACCTTTTGTTGATGTTGTAAAAATTGTTCCGACATTGAAAAAAACATGAAGGACATCCTTACACATGAATGTAGCACTTTGTTACAGAACTAATATCCAAAGAAGCACGAGGATCAAAGGAGTTGCACTTTTCCATGAAATATCAGTGATTTCAAATTCGACTGTTGTTTATGTGATCTGGAATCTAGTGTGAGCTTAATGCCATTGTTTGTTTCACAGCGATTGGGGTTTGACATAGTCAAGCCATGCAAATCTCCTTGATATTAGCGGATTGATCAGTTTAGCATCTAGGAACCACCTTATCTACCACCACCACCCCACATGCCTAAGTTACCATACCCATCACGAAGAAATAATAACATTCATGAGAAGGTGTACGAGAAAATTAAGAGCATTGTAGGTGAACTGCAAGTGAGACTACCTTTTGTTGATGATATAAAGATGGTTCTGACATTAAAGAAGTATATGAAGGACATCCTTACATACAATATGACATTAGAGAAGGGTGTGATGATTCATACGCATGAATGTAGTGCGATTCTACAGAATATAATGCCAAAAAAATTGAGGATCTGAGAAGTTTCACATTACCTTGCACTATTGGGGACCTAAAATTCAACTGCTACTTGTGTAATTTGGGTGCTAGTGTAAGTTTGATGCTACTGTCTATTTCAGAGCGTCTCGGATTGTTTACATTCAAGCCATCAAATATCTCATTGATACTGGGGTATTGATCTCTACATATTTTCCATGTTTTACAAGTTTTTTGGATCACTTTTCATCACATTTTGCATCATCTATAAGTGTATATATGCATTTTAGTGTAATTTTGTATTATTTCACATTTTAGAGTCCTAAGTTGTATATATTCCATTTTGCATAGTTTTTGAATATTTTTAGGTGAATGGGAGATTTGGAACTTAGACATGGAGAAGTTGTGAGAAAATCTCAATCATCTGAGAAACAACCATGATTATATTGAAGAGCATTAAAATGAGGAATATGGGTTGAAACAAAGGTGAATTTAGGGGTACGGTTAAGAAATTATGAAGATTTGAAGTTTTAACACACTCGATGCATTCCCTAGCGGCCACAACCGCCAGAACAGACTGCCAAAGACAACATGGATCGATCATGCTTCCGGGGATGATCCTTACAGCCATTTGGCCGCCACACTTGACTGCCAGAGTGAAAAATGCAGTTCTTGGCGGCTAAGACCGCCATAATGGGCTGCCACTTGTGTCTTCTGCTTTACTTTTTGCTCCTTCCCTATAAATAATTTTAAAAACGGATCTAAACCTAAATTTTCTTCTCCCAAGAGTTGGTTTTAGATCAAAACTCTCTTTAGCTATTTTGGATTGATATTTATCTTATTATGGAACTCTAATGAAAGATTGATCTTAACCTCAGTGATTTAGTGATGAATTTTGATGTTGAAAAGATGATGAAGAAGCCTACAATGGATGGCATGACTTTATGGGTAGATATCATTGATGAAGTCAAAAAGATGTAATGAAAGAAGTGCATTCAGAGGACTCTTTAGAGATCGCATTGGTACATGAAGAATATGATTGTATTGTAGGATGGAGACAACGAGGGTTGCACGCATTTTGGATTCTACTGTAAGCATAAAGACCGTTTCATTCGCCAACATCGAATAAACATAACAAAAGGGTTCAAATTTTTCTTGTGGGCCAGGATTAGACCAAAGTGTGCAGAGATTGATCGATCTTCCACCTAAATCGATTGATTTCATTGATCCAAATTTAAACACATAACCATCAAGCCTCCTACAGCCAATTCCGGATGTGAGCAAATCCAAGATATGCCAGGATGATCCTTTAGGTACTATTGGGAATGATCTAAAAGCTCCTAAATTGATGCAGGAAGAGCAACGATTGTAAGAACTTCAATGTTGCAAATTTGGAGGATCATTTTCCTCAAAAGGTTAAACGTTTAAAGGTTACAACAACTAGACAGTGCATCAAACCATCCACAACACACCATATTTAATGTTGTTACTCGCACACACTTTCCTTTGATTTTCTTTCACAACGGGACGCAGTGAAGTAAGTCTGAGAAAGGGTGTATGTTCGTTAATAATCTTGTGTTATCTTTCTTATCAAGTCCGTCATTTTTATCAAGTCAAACTATGGGAATATTTATGATGTTCTTGGATTCCATTTTGTGTTTACTAACTTTCTAACAAACTTATAACAAAGATTGGTCTCATATTAGGAAGATTGGAAACAACATAAGAAATTGCCTACCCTGAAATTACCTATCCTTTGGGAATATAAATGATATAACGTTAATTCTATCTTACAAGACCTTTAACACTAGCTTAACTTCTCACTTTGGGGTTTGACATCGCATATTGGATCACAACATTTTTAGTTCAATCCCTCTTTTTTCTGCTACCCTTTTTAGAACTCTGAATGGCCACCCTCATTTTTATCTTGATACCACACCTTTACCCTATTCATTCTTTCAGACCACATGCCTCTATTATAAGATCATCATGTGCAATCATGTGCAAAACTAAAGAATATCCGGACCGGAAAGAGTTTCTACTATAAGGTTCTCTGGTAAGATTAAAGATCTCTTTTACTTATATCATACATGTTTGAGTTGTCTTGGGTGCAGAAAAATATGACTATAACCGGCTCCAGCTTCCTCCTCTCAACAAAGAAAAAATCAAAAAATATAAGGCTAAGATCAATTGATCCATCGCAAGGATTGATCGATCTAGTGCATGCGTAAGATAGAAAAAGGCCGAGGAAAAGAAGACAAAGAATGAACCTAACTAAAATCTTTATAGATTCTAATATGTTATGTTTTGCACCAATTCAACTCATTTGGGACAAATATAAAGCTTGCCAGAGATTCTAAAGTTTGTAAGGTTGTGTATCAATATTTGGTCTTTGTGTTACTGTGATTTTTCTCAATTACTTGTACATGTTCTCATTATCATAGCCTAAACACTTCAACCTCCATTAAACTAGCATTCCATTCCAAGCCCATGTCAAGATTAATATTCCAATTATGAAATTGCACTTTAGAGAAATAAATGAATATTAAAGGGTTGACAATGGAGATTTTAGAAATTTCCTTAGGATCTCAGGAGCTAAATTACGGTAATTTTCACTATGTTTATGGTAAAAAACATGTAATACACCAATGTGGAGTTGATCTAGTGGTAACTCCTTGTGGATCGAAGCCAAGGAGGTCACGAGTTTGATTCCCGTTGGAAGGGGTCTGCTCTCCGAAGGAAAGTTAATTTAACATAGGTTTGGGCTCTGTCCCAGGGGGATTAGGGACCCACGGGCTCTGAACCTCCTGGTTATTCAAAAAAAAAATGAAATACTAACTCGTTCTTTGATATGTTCTAAGTTCTTAAGAATTGAAAGTTCAGTGCGGTCAAATCTAAAGGATTGTGTAATTTTTTATTTTCAAACCTTTTCAATATTTGATTTCATTTGTTTGTTCTTACTTTAGGACAAACAAAGATTCAAGTATGGGGGACAAACAAATTCCTTACTAGTTATGATATTCCCAGCGCCCAAATAAATTTACTTTAGGACAAACAAATTCCTAACTAGTTAGATAGGTTATCGATCATTGATACCTATGATATTCCATGCGTCCAACACTCGTCTCTCATTAGCTTAATCATTCACTTTGTTGATTTCTTTTATTTTATTGCAATCATTACGAACAACTACCATATTTTTTTCCTAGCGCTACTTGATTCATCAAAATTTGTAGTGTAACCTTGGTCTATGTGGAGTTTATACACTAACTATACAACTACGTTATCTGTGCACTTGTAGTGATAGTGAATGTTTAAAACCTGAGACATCACCCTATCTATACTATTGTGTGCTCTGTTCACTTGTAGTGATAGTTTGGTTTAAACCTTGAGACATTAGTTTAGAGTTTAGATTCTTGCTTATTAAACTCCATAATTAAAAGTATATTGTATGTTGATTTGTTTGGCTTTCCACTTCCATTTGGATTTTAGGGTTTAAATTCCTTCTTGTTAAACTCCACTAAAAAATGTATTGTACATAGATTTGTTTGGGTTCCCACCTTCATTTGGGATTCAGGGTTTAGATTCATTCTTGTTAAACTCTACTACAAAAGGTATGTTGTACATTGATTTGTTTGGATTCCCACTTCTATTTGGGGTTTAGGGTTTATATTCCTTCTTGTTGAAATATGTTATTAAAAGTACATTGTACATTTATTTGTTTGGTTTCCCACTTCCATGTAGGGTTAAGGTTTACATTGCTTCTTTAAAATATGTTACGAAAGTATATTGTAAATTAATTTGTATGGGTTCTATTTCCATTTGAGGTTTAGGGTTTAGATTCTTTTTTTGTTAAACTCCATTAAAAAGTATATTGTACATTGTTTTTTTGGTTCCCGCTTCCATTTGGAGTTTGGGGTTTGCATTAATAGGCAATGATTCCCCCTTTCTTGATGCATAACCTGGAGGCAACTTCATGTATATTTCTTTGTCTAAATCGTTATTAAGAAAGGCATTTGAAATATCTAGTTGATGTAAGCTCCATTATTTTGCAGTAGACACAGAAAGGAGAGTTCTTACAGTGGTCATCTTCGCAAAAGGAGAAAATGTGTCAACAAAGTTAATGCCTTCTTGTTCTGTGTACCCTTTTTCCACAAGTAGAGCCTTAAATCGCTCTAAAGTACCATCAGCATTGAGTTTCATTTTGTAAACCCACTTGCAGACGTTTTGGAATTTTGTCTTCAGGCAAACAACAGACAATCCACATATTAGTACTCTCCAATGCATCAACCTCTACAACCATGGCGTCCAACCATTTTGTAATCTTTTTAGCCTGATTGTAAAAGCTTGGCTCGAAAAACTTATCCACGGCACAAACAAATGCTTGGTGATTAGGTGACAATCTAGTCAAGTTGGCAAAAGCACTGATTAGATACCTAGCATCATAGACATTATTGTAGTAATAGTCTTTTAGATGTGCAGGTAACTTGCCTTGACGTTTTGAACAAGTCGAGCCATCCAGTTGTTGTTTAGTAGCATCATGTGTTGAAATAGGTATTGATGCAGTAGGGATCTCTGCTATTGGCATAGTGAATAGAAGATCAGAATGTTAAGCAGTCGTGGTGAAAGGATACAATTCTTCAAAGAACACAACATGACGTGATATAGAGATCTTATTAGACTCCAAATCCAAGAATTTATAGCCTTTATCGCTAGCAGGATATCTGGTAATTCAAAGTCTATTCGTCTAGAATCATTAACATCTACTAAAAGAAGGAAAAATCAAGTTTTTGTTTATTGGTTACATAACATCTAAGTGGTCGGGTGGGAAACCTGATGTACTTGACAATAACTCGACCCGATATCACTTTTGCGGTAAACATAGTTATGTCCGAGTGGGAAAATTGATGTACTTGACAATTAATCGACCCATCACTTTTGCAGTAAAAAAGTTATGTCAATTTTCTTCTTCCCCAAAGATGTCTCATTATACTACAGCTCATAAGGTGGTTCAATACATCGTAGGTACTATTGGTCTGGGTTTTATTTATTCTTCTAACTCTGACTTACAACTCAAAGCTTTATGTGATGCTGACTGGTCTTCTTGTCCGAATACTTGTCGATCCACCTCTAGCTATTGTATGTTTCTTGGCGATTTCCTTGTTTCATGGAAGTCGAAGAAAACATAATGTTGTATCTCGGTCATCAACTGAATCAGGGTATGGTTCTATGGCTTTAGCTAGCTGTGAAATATCTTGGTTAGTGAACTTGCTTAATGAGTTTCAGATTCCGCAGAAGACTGTTCCTTTGTTTTGTGTTTCAACCTCGGCAATACATATTGCTAACAATTTGGTGTTTCACGAACGTACGAAACACATTGAACGTGATCGCCACACGACACAAGAACAGATTGAAGTGGTTTGCTGAAGACACTACATGTTCGTACACACAATCAGCTCGCGGACGTGCTCACCAAATCTTTGTTTCCAACTCTGTTCAAAGATCTCATTGGCAAGATGAGTTTATTATCTATTTTTGACTCATCTTGAGGGGGAATGTAAAATTAATTGAAGTAGTACAGCTAAACCGGTCAATAACCGAGAGAATAGATTCTTGTTTACATGAAAACCAGATTACTTTCACTATAAAAGAGAGTTTCCTGTAACATACTTCATTAAGAAAACTAACAAACTTCTTCGATCAAACTATCTCTTCTTGATCTTTCTTCTGAAAGCTAACATTTGTCATTCAACACTTGTCGCCTCAATCATTATCTTCCTCTTCTCTCTGGTATATATCAATTCATCCTTCTTTCTGAGTTTTTCAAATTCATTTCAAAATTGTCTCTTTGGGATGAACATCATCAATCAGGATGAAATAAAGTAGCTTCATTTAGTGTCAAAAACATATCTTTATGCTTTGTTTATTCTTGTGTTGTCGATGGTTGTTGATTCTACTCCGAAAAGAAATAGATTTTTCCAGATAGCATGTCAAAAACGATACCTATATGGTCATGTGTATTGAACCACTCAATATTTAATCACTTATGTAACATTGATTAATAGAAAAATTCTTCTCATCTTTTGAGGAAGTTTTCTTGTACTTTTGTTGTTTTTGAATAGGATTCGGCTAGTGATGCTGGTGATAACATAAGGCAATTGTTAGATAAATGGGATTGTTCGTTACATCTTCCACTTTGGGTTTCTAATACTGAGTAGGCCTCTATTGAAGCTCCGTTTGGATGAGTGGACAAAGACAATTAGATGAGAGTGGAGCTGATATAGCTTCTCTTGTTTCATGTTTGAGAAAACCTTTACGCCCTCTTTGGGTTTCACAGAAAACGGTCATATGGTTGAATCAAGTACCTGAGCATGATTCATGGGATTTCACCCCTCTTATCCTAGTCTCGGCTTCTGCTTCTGGTGAACTTCTACACAGATCCAATTCAGAGTTTTTTTGGAATTATATTCCAGGAGCTGGTGAAGATGAAGAGAGTTGGGCTAGAGGTTTATCTCCAAATGTTTTCTGGACACATGTTGACGATCTGATCCACTTGGGTCCTGATTTCTGTAACCAGAAAGTTGCAGAGATTGTTGAAAACATAGTGTATCGAGCGCAGAGAGGTCAGGAAGCTCCTCAGATTGTTGTCAAATGCTCAAAACCTAATGGTGGAGTCAATCACGCTAAGAGTGATGATATCATATCTCTTAGTGCACCAAAACCTAAAGTTGCATCTTGAAGAGTATTTGCATCTGCCCATGAAGGTATGATTTTAAGACAAAACCAAACTCTTGCATGGTACATAGTTTTTTCCAAAACTCTGTTAACTATATCATAACCTATTGCCAAAAGGCTTGCTTAACCTGGCTATTTATTCAGTTTACAAACTCCGTTATGCAGGCTATTGAGAGAAAGATAGCTCGTATGGGAGAAGGCGTTGGCCGAGATATTGAGACCCTTGCTCCACAATAACTTGGGGTTCTTGATTCTCTAGTACCACTGTCAGGTGCTCAGCTCGAGCACAATTACTCCATCGTCACTCCTGGTCCATCTGTTGGATTCAAGCGTCCTTGGCCATCTTCAGCTGCCAAAGTCCATCAGATACTGCTCGACATCACTAGAGAAAATACAGGGGAAGAAGATGCTCTCACTCCACAGAAGAAGCTCCTCAACTCTATTGACAAAGTGGAGAAGGTTGTGATGGAAGAGATTCGGAAAATGAAGAGCACTCCTAGTGCTAAGAGAGCAGAAAAGGAGAAAAAGGAAAAACTAAGCGATATTAGGAGAGACCATAGGAATCAGGGAATACAGTGAGTACATCATCTTCTGATGATATCAAAGAGGGAGAGTTGGATCATCTACTGGTGATATCTTCATGATACGTGTGGATTTGTCAATACTTTTGGGTATTATTCTCTGATGATATATTACTAGAAAGGGGTCAATCATCTCTCTGATGATATATAGTTGGGAGATTCTATCATTTTTCGAATGATAAAACATAGGTAAGAGATTCATCTTCTGATGATATATCGTTTTTGTTGCATTTTCCATCAATAGAGATGTATGATGGTATCTTCTTGATTCAGGATACTGTAGTTATATAGATTGTATAGAAGTTCCCAACTTTGTTTTTATTGGTGAAAATTGCAAATGATCTTTTGGTGGAAGGTCACATATGTAGTTTGTTTTCTTTACAACGAGAATCTCACAAACAAAATTCGTCTGTGGCTGGGTATAAATACAAGTATACTTAAAAAATTGTAGCAATAAACTCTAATGGATCTAGAACAAAACATTAACCTTATCCTCATCACATCCTTCGTTCTTGCTTTCGTGATTTATGCTCTCTTCAAATGGTTCTTGAAGGAGCAGGGTTCAATGGCTGCTACAAAACTGCCACAGAGCCCTTCAGCTTTACTTGATAGGCAAAGTATTGCCTGTGTCATTCCAGAGTCTAGCTAACAAGTATGGCCAGTCATGGAGATACGTCTCGGAGGAGATACGTATCTCCATGAGTTCTCCTCTCAGGTCCGGTGGCGAGAGGGATTTTTAATGAGCAAGAGTTTAATTTCTCCTCCAGACCTGAGTTTGGTTCTGCTGAATATTTCAAGTATAGAGGGTCCAGGTTTTTCTTTGCACAGTATGGAGATTACTGGAGGTTTATGAAGAAGCTGTGCATGACTAAGCTTCTTGCTGTTCCACAACTTGAGAAATTCGCTGACATCCGTGAGAGGAGAAACTGAAGCTGGTAGAATCTGTGGCTAAGTGTTGCAGAGAAGGGTTGCCCTGTGACTTAAGTAGCCAGTTCGTGACTTACACCAATAATGTAATCTGCAGGATGGCTATGAGCACGAGGTGTTCGGGTACTGATAATGAAGCGGAAGAGATCAGGGAGCTGGTCAAAACATGTTTGGAGCTTGCAGGGAAAGTCAGTGTAGGAGATGTGTTGGGGGCTTTGAAAGTAGTTGACTTTTCTGGGAATGGGAAGAAATTAGTGGATGTCGTGGAGAAATATGACCTGCTAATAGAAAGGATCATGAAGGAACGAGAGGCAAATACGATGAAGAAAGAAGGTACGAGAAAGGACATTTTGGATATATTGATGGAGACTTACAGAGATCCCACTGCTGAAATGAAGCTCACGAGAAATGACATGAAATCTTTCCTGTTGGCATGTTTCCTCTGAACTACAATTAAAATCCAGATCTCAAACTGATTATTCTGATATGATAAAAACTGTGTTGAGTAAATTTTCGTAGGATACTTTCATGGCGGGAACAGATACATCAGCAGCAGCAATGCAGTGGGCAATGGGGCAACTAATAAACCAGCCACAAGCGTTCGACAAGTTAAGAGAAGAGATCAATACAGTTGTTGGAAGCAAGAGATTGGTTAAAGAATCGGACGTTCCCAACCTCCCTTACCTCCGAGATATCCTAAGGGAAACTCTGAGCCTCACCCTTCAGCTTTTCTGATCATAAGAGAATGCGCAGAAGACTGCCAGGTGAACGGATGCCTAGTCAAGTCAAAAACTCGTGTGGTTGTAAAATGTCTATGCAATCATGAGAGATTCAGAAATGTGGAAAGATGCAGACAGATTCATGCCCGAGAGATTTCTAGAGAGCTCTGACGATAAGATAGGTGAACATCAGATGGAGTTCAAGGGTCAGAATTTCCTTTACCTTCCGTTTGGGAGTGGAAGAAGAGGATGTCCAGGAGCATCCCTTGCCATGAATGTGATGCATATAGGTTTGGGTTCATTAGTGTAGCACTTCGACTGGAAGAGTCTTAATGGACAGAAGGTCGATCTGACCCAAGGTTCTAGTTTTGCTGCCGAGATGGCTCGACCACTTGTGTGCAACCCTGTGGATCGCTTCAACATCTTCTAAGTGGTTTTGTAATGCTAGATGTTACCTGTTTCTATAAGATTTCCCAGGAAGTATATGTATAAAGGAACCATGGCTCGGTATCATTTCAAAGTTCTTTTACAGAAAACTTGCTCTCCAATATGGTCCCTTAAATCAATCTGATAATTAATACATATGAGTACGGTAACTATGCATCCATATAGCAACGTTCAGGGACAAGCCTTAATAAAGGCAGAGAAGTGAATTTATCGAATATGAGTCATCATTAGACATCATTAGGCAGAAACTGAAGTTTATACCATTTTCTCCTCCATCGATATGCAGAGTTATTGAATGTTTTCATGCTTTTCCCAATTCATACAACTGAATTCCTCAATAGAACATTATTAGACAAGTCTTGTTATCCCCCATCAATGCAGATTATTGAATTTTAAGAAGAAACTGAAGTATAAATCAAACTGCCCAGCCAGCAAGATAAACAAGTTAATCACAGAGATTCAATTATCCAACCAAGTCTTACTTACGCAATATCGGACCAATTTTCCCAATTTAGAAACCGAACGGACCACAGTCATATAATGTGCTGTCCCTTTCTTTTGGGTTTCAAGAAAACTGAAAACTTTAAAACAAACTAAAAACCCAAATTCTAAAAGAGGGCTGGTTTTTCATTTGAAACAACAAAGGCAAAATCTTTGAATACAATATTGAAATTAGAAACCCTAGCGACAAAAAGGGACTTTTGGATTTGCAAACTAAATTTTTTGTCAAAACTCTAAACATGAAACGGATGGTTTCACTGCTAATATTAGAACTGCGGATTGAATATTGTACTACTTGATGAACTCTGCTAATATTAGCATTGAGGATCATGAAGGTGTTTCACTGAAATAGATCTTTGGGGTTTTTGATTTTAACAGCAACCTTAGATGAAGAGAAATGAAAGGTCGCAAGTGATGTATGAGAGTAAGAAGCAACTCAACAAGCTTAAGAGTTAGGACCAATGCAGAGAAAGTCGCAGAAGAGAAGCTCGGATCATAGATCGATGTTCTTTCCCAGGTTACGTATTGAAGAAAACTGACATCTATCACATCCGAGTTTTAACACTACTGGCATCTAAACCCGTTTCGACAAAAGCTAGTCTTGATTGTTCTGCTATATAACAATTTTATTTCATCTGATATGTAACACCACTTAATAGTTAAAACTTCTACATTGATATTCACAAGTTACACACATACGCACTGACCAAAACAGAGTCAACAAGAACAAACTTATGAGACATGTATGGAAGATGAAGTAGGTGATGATGATGAATCATGATCCTTCACTTGCTTCACTATATCTTCCATTTCCTTCATCTCTTTGTGTTCCACCACATCATCATCATCCCTCACCTTAGCATTACTATTATCCTCAATAACATGAACATCATACACAATCGGTTCTCTATCCACAACATCGCCTTCTCTATTATCATCTTCTATCTCTTGATCATCATCAATGTGCTTGTAAGTTTCAAGTTCCTTCTCAAGATAATGCTTCTCTCTCTCTCTTTTAAAAAGAATCTCCTTGAGAATATTCATCTCTTCTTCATCATAAGCAAATTTCTCCTCAATCATTCTCTCATATTGCTTCCCTTCCATTTCAAGTGAAGCTTTATCCGCTTGTAGTCTTAGAATCATAGCCATAGCTTCATCAGCTGCTGATGCTGAAGCTGCTCTTTCTTCTTCTAATTCCACCATTAAAGCAGCTTTAGCTACTCTCACTTCCTCAACAGCTTCTTCCAATAATCTCACCTTATCCATCAAATCAAAGTATTTCTTGTTCTTGATGTCAAACTCTTCTTGTTCTTGTTTTTGTTCTTGATGCCACATTATTGTCCTAGTCGTAGCTAGCTTCTGGATTCTGAGTATGATTCTGATTGGCCAATCAAAGAGAAGTTTTTGGATGTTTTGGTATCCAAGAACTCCAGAACAAGGACAAGGCAAATATGCTAAGAACTTTGATGTAATAAAGACAAAAGCTGATACACATAGAAGACAATAAGCAAATGCTAATTCCATAAAAGCAACAAAAATTCCATAAACTGTTAATCTATAACATTCTTGGTAGTCCATTTTTTTTTGCTTTTCAATCAATAGCTAGATCTTGTCTGAATCTGAGTATCTTGGAATCTCTTAGCATGTGAATAAGAACAAAAATCTTGTGATCTGTAAAGAGAAACCTAATACATACACAAAAAATGGAGGATTAGCTTTTATAGACAAGAATAGAGATTTCAGAACTGCATTAAAAAAATCAATATGTGAACTAAATTTTCATAGGTTTAAGGTAGAAAATAAAAGAAAGGAGAGAAGAGAGGACAGAGATGAAGCTGAGGTCAGAGCAAAGCACCTGAATGTGTAAAAGTCAAAGAAGACAGAAGAAGGAGAAAGAAAGAGGAAGAAGCTCCGGACAGAGAATTTTGGTTGTTTTTTAATTTATTTTAATTAAAGAAAATGAAAAAAGAGTCGGCATAAAAAGATGTAATTAAAAGTCTTGTTGCTTTGGTTTACTAGTTGTCCAGATAATCAAAAATGATAGATACACGTGACCAAACAAATATCTGTGGGTGGCAGGAGTACGATGAGGACATCAACACTGCGCCATTTAGATCCGACGAAGAAGTTATTAACATAGCAATCATGGATTAAATTCTAAGAACAAAGTCAGAAAAAATTCAACAAATTAGTGAAGAATTTCATCACATTCTTAGAGGTTGAAGGACTCCAAGAATAACTTATTGAAAATATACAAGGAGACATTCAAGAGCAACTCATGATTCCAACAACTTTGTGTTTGCCAGTTTTTCAAATATTTCATGAATCTACCTTGTTCACTGTTTCAAAAAACGACCAAACTATCTAAATCATCCAAGGAAAACCTATTTTTATCTAAGATATGTGTTTAAATTATTTTCTTTAAATAAATTAACAGTTTTTTTCTTGTTATGCAGAATTATGACCGTTAGAACTTTTAAGAGTAATTTTCTTTTCTTTTCTTTTAAGTCCAAGTAGAGTCTGTTCTACTCTGCATTTTAGTCTTTGGAGTATGTAATAATTTTGATCCTAGAAGGTCTCCAGCCACTAGACGTTTATATAAATCCCTTCTCTGCTTGTATCTTTTAACAACGATGATGAAATAAAAGAGATTTGCTTTCTATTATTCTCTTCTACGAAAGAAGTGTCTCTCTATCTTCTTATGTGTGATTCCTTGAAGAGTTGAGTGTTTAGACTTATCATTGATCCTGTCACAGATCAGTGTAGCATCTCTCATTCCATCCATCTATCAAATCATTTCTTCAATTCTTCAAAGAGTGACCTCAGTCCAGTTAAAGAGTCTCCATCATCTAAACATCTCTTTTGATACTTCAGAGAGCGACCTCAGTCCAGCTGAAGCATCTTCATCCTTCCCCTTCGTGGACACAAGCCCCTTGTGCCTACATCATCTAGTATCAGAGCATGGTTGAGAAGTTAAGTGTTCATATCAGCGATTTTATCTAAAGTTTTATAAAATATTGGTGTGATAAAATCGTGAAACCAATTGCATCTGAACCTAGGAAGAGTCTAGTATTTATTAAAAATTGGTTCATGAATTTTTGGATGTGCTTTGATAAATTTTTAGGGTTGTTTTTGTCGAATAGTCATGAATAGGTTCATAAGAGACTTAGGCATACCAAGAGATCATAGGAGATCGCCTAACTCAGCTTGAACAGCCTCCACCAGTGCACTTGGCTCCTAACAGACATGTGGATCAACAAAGAGTCAACCAAATAGTAGATGACGAGTCTGAGATGGAAGAAGATCCACCAGATCCTGATCCAAGGCCTCGAAGACAACAAACTTTGACAGAGCTAGAGTGGAAGATACAAGATATGACAATCGAGACGTAAAGCTCTCAGCACCAACATTTACCGGAAAAATTAATCCAGATGCTTACATTGACTGGGAAAGACATATGGAGTATATCTTTGAGTAATATCACTATTCAGAACAGAGGAAGGTGACCTTGGTTGCGGCTCAACTCAGTGAAAGTGCTTTAGCTTGGTGGGATAAAGAAGTAGCCGAGAGAAGAAGACATCATCATAGACGAACCACCACATGGGAAGAAATGATGTTTAATATGAGGAAAATATATGTCCCTCCGTATCATTAACGAGACGTGAAAAAGAAGTTTAGGAAACTTACTCAAGGATCTAAATTTGTTGAAGAATATTTTGCCAAATTTGAATTTCTTAGAAACAAGTTGGATATAGAAGACTCTAGGGAAAACTTGATGGCACAATTTCTAGGTAGTCTTCAAGATAGGATTGCTCGGAAAGTAGAGAGGCAACCCTACCATGAACACAATGAACTGCTACACCTAGCTATTCAGGCCGAGCAACACATCAAGCAGAAGACACTCTCAGCCAACATAAGCAAATCAACTTGGAGTCAACCACCACATAAAACGTTATACAAAGAAAAATCTATTGATGTGGATTCCAAATTCAAGAAGCATGCGCCTGAGACATCTAAACTTGCTAAACCAGAGCTAGGTAAAACTCAAACTCAAAGAACTCGTGATATAACATGTTTTCAAATGTAAGGATAAAGGACACTATGCAAGGGAGTGTCCAAACCAAAGAGTTATGATCCTCAAGTCCAATGGAGAATATGAATCTCAATATGAGGAGGACTTTGAACCAGATGAACCTGAAGAAGATGTAGTAGATTATACTGACACCGGAGAGCTTCTGGTGACGCGAAGGGTTCTCAGCGTTCTATTTGATCCGGAGACAATCCAAAGAGAAAACATCTTTTACACCTGATGCACTGTTAACTCAAAGGTATGTAGTTTAATCATTGATGGAGGATCTTGCACTAATCTGTCCAGCAAGTATTTGGTTGATAAGCTAGATCTTCAAAAGACAAAGCACCCTCGACCATATCGGCTCAAATGCCTAAATGATGAGACGGAGCTCAAAATCGCAGAACAAGTCACCATACCATTCAGTATAGGTAAATATGCGGATCAATTCATGTGTGATGTGATTCCTATGCAAACCGGACATCTACTTCTAGGGCGTCCATGGAAATTTGACAAAGAGGCACTACATAAGGGTCGCACCAATCATTACACCTTTATGCACAATGACAAGAAACATAGTTTAGCACCGCTAACACCACAAGAATTGCATGAAATGTACAAGACCATGTCCCAAAGAAATAAACTGAGTAAAACTAATCTCTATGTAACACCTTCTACTGTTTTGAAATATTTTAAATCAAAAGAACAGGTGTTATTGATAGTCTTCAAAGAATGTATGCTTATAGATCAAGAAGAGCACAACTTGCCACCTGCTGTTAGAGCTTCTTGATAAATTTGCTGATGTATGTCCAAAGGCAATACCACCAGGATTGCCACCTATCAGAGGAATAGAACATCATTTCCTAACGGAGCTTCTTATCGAGTAAGTTAAGAAGAAGCCAAAGAGCTGGAAAAACAAGTTCAAGACTTGATGAGTAGAGGATTTATCCGGAGAGTCTAACCACATGTGTTGTTCCTGTTCTTCTAGTGCCTAAAAAGGATGGATCATTGAGAATGTGTGTTGACTGCCGCGCCATCAACAATATTACCGTCAAGTATAAACATCCCATTCCAAGGCTGGATGATATGCTAGATGAGTTTAATGGAGCAACTATTTTCTAAAAAATCGATCTAAGAAGTGGATATCATCAAGTGAGAATGAAAGAAGGAGATGAGTGGAAAACGACATTTAAGACTAAAAGAGGTTTGTACGAGTGGCTGGTCATGCCATTTGGACTTACTAATGCGCCAAGTACATTCATGAGACTCATGAACCATGTCTTAAAGGCATATATCTGTAAGTTCGTATTTTGATGACATCTTGATTTATAGCTCTAACCTTGCAGATCACTTGAATCATCTTGAGCAGGTTCTTGCAACACTAAGGCCTGAAAATCTCTATGCAAACCTAAAGAAATGCACGTTTTGCACTGATCAGGTTGTTTTTTTAGGATTTTTTGTGAGTTCACAGGATTTAAAGGTCGGCGAAGAGAAGATCCAGACAATACAAGACTGGCCGACTTCCACTACTATTAAAATCAAAAGTGACGCTTCTGGAACAGGTATTGGAGTTGTTCTTATGCAAGGACGAAAACCAATAGCTTACTTCAGTGAGAAACTAAGTGGAGCTTCACTCAATTATCCTACATATGACAAAGAACTATATGCTTTGGTAAGATCTCTTGAAACTTGGCAACATTATTTACTGTCAAAAGAGTTTGTTATACATTTAGATCATGAGACGCTCAAGCATCTGAGGGAACAAACTAAGCTTAAGAAACATCATGCTAAGTGGCTTGAGTTCGTGGAGACCAGCCACAAACTCTATGTGATCAAGTATAAAAAGGATAAAGAAAACATTGTGGTTGATGCTTTATCAAGAAGGTATACTCTCATCAGCATAATAGACGCTAAAATAATGAGATTTGATCACATCTAGGAGCTGTATGAGATTGATCCAGATTTTCAAGAAATATTCAAGGAGACCAGCAAAGCCGCTTCTGGTATGTTTTATCAACATAATGGATTCTTGTTTCGAATTAAAAGGCTTTGTATTCCTCACGGATCAATGAGGGAGCTGCTGATCATAGAAGCTCATGGAGGAGGTCTCATGGGTCATTTTGGACGAGATAAGACATTAAGTGTCCTTATGGAACATTTCTATTGGTCGCATTTGAAAAGAGATGTGGAAAGGTTCTGCACTACGTGCATTACTTGTCTCAAAGCAAAATCCAGGTTACACCCTTATGGTTTATACATGCCTTTACCTATTCCTAACCTACCTTGGGTAGATATCTCTATGGATTTTGTGCTAGGTCTACCGAATATCAACCACAAAGACTCTTAATTTTTAGTGGTAGATAAGTTCTCTAAGATGGCCACTTCATTCCATGCAACAAGACCAATGATGCTACTCAAACTACTGATCTCTTTTTCAAGAAGCAGTGTGTTTACATGGAGTACCTAGAACCATAGTTTTAGATCGTGATACAAAATTTTTGAGCCATTTCTGGAAGACCTTATGGAGAAAGCTTGGGACTAAGCTGCTCTTCTCCACCACTTGCCACCCACAAATAGACGGTCAAACTGAGATAGTAAACTGGACTCTTTCAACTTTTTTAAAAGTCACGGTCGGTAAGAATTTAAAAAATTGGTTGTCTTGCTTACCTTACATTGAACTTTCTTATAATCATGCTAAGCATTCTGGTACTAAAATATCTCTTTTTGAAGTGGTTTACGGATTTAATTCTACTACTCCAATGGATCTTTCACCGTTGCCCCAAGTTGTAAATTTCCCAGGAAGGTGAAATCATAGCAGAAAAAATTAAGAAGATTCATCAAAAAGTCAAAGAAAATCTCGAGAAAAAGAACGAGCAGAAAAAGCGAAATGCTGATAAACACCACAAGGAAATGAAATTTGAGCCTGTAGATTGGGTGTGGTTGCATATGAGACATGAGAGATTTCCCAATCAGAGAAAATCTAAGCTTTCCCCGAGAGGAGATGGTCCCTTTCGTGTGCTGGAAAAGATCCACTATAATGCTTATAACCTTGAGCTTCCAGGTGAGTTATCTATATCTCCTACTTTTAATATTGTTGATTTATCTCCCTTCCATGCAGATATACCAGTTCTGAGGACATAACCTTTTCAAGAGGGAGGAGATGATGAGGACATAAAGACTGCGCCATCTAGATCCGATGAAGAAGTTGTTAACATAGCAGCCATGGATCAAACTCCAAGAACAAGGTTAGGCACTAAGCGCTTGAGCGAGAAGTTAAACAAGTCAGTGGAGAATCTCATCACACTCATAGAGCTTGACGGACTCCAAGAATCTGAACTTATTCAAGATATGCAAGAAGGAGACATTCAAGAGAAAATCATGACTGCAACAACTCTGTGCTTGCCGGTTCTTAAAGGATTTCATGAAGCTACCTTGTTCACCATTTGAAGCAATGACCAAGCTATCTAAATCATCCAAAGAGAACCTATTTTATCTAAGGTATGCTTTTAAATTATTTTCTTTGAATACATTAACGGTTCTTTTCTTGTTTTGCAGGATTATGACCGTTAGAACTTTTAAGAGTAATTTTCTTTTCTTTTCTTTTAAGTCCAAGTAGAGTCTGTTCTACTTTGCATTTTAGTCTTTGGAGTCTATAATAATTTTGACCCTAGAAGGTCCCCAGCCACTGGACGTTTATATAAATCCTTTCTTGGCTTGTATCTTTTAACAACAATGATGAAATAAAACGAGATTTGCTTTCTATTATTCTTTTCTACGAAAGAAGTATCTCTCTATCTTCTTGTGTGTGATTCCTTGAAGATCTGAGTGCTTAGACTTATCGTTGATCATGTGACAGATTAGTGTGGCGTCTCTCATTCCATCCATCTATTAAATCATTTCTTCGGTTCTTCAAAGAGTGACCTCAATCCAGATGAAGAATCTCCATTATTTATTTCCGCCTAACATCTCTTTTGATACTTCAGAAAGCAACCTCAGTCCAGCTAAAGCATCTCCATCCTTCCCCTTTGTGGACATAAGTCCCTTGTGCCTACATCAGAGTAGAAGCAAAAACAATATTTTGATTTTTTTTGGATAATGGTACTTGTTTCAAAGGAAAAAGAACTTCTTTTAGTGATATTTTGAAGATATTAACTTACAGATAAATTAATCGATCAGTAGTTTAATTCTAAATAAAAACAAAATTATATAGATGATCAAACACACCAAAAACAAAATTTTACGATTAACGGATGTATTAACATATAAACACATTGAATCATTAAGCGATTCAGAATTTGTATAGAGACCCAACTCAAGTGATTGAAAATACATAAATAAAACATTAACCCAAAACATTACAGATGAGGAAGTTAAAAGAACTCTCTTCTCTTTGAGTTCCGGAAAAACTCTGGGTCCCGATAGAATAACGACTCTTTTTTTCAATGATTTTGGAATGTTATAAGTCTGGATCTCATCAAAATGATCAAATCATTTTAGATTAGGGATTTTGATGAAAGATTAAGGAGACAAACATTTGCCTAATCCCAAAAGGGGATAGACCTCGGGCCATGTCAGGTTTTAGACCCATCAATTTATGTAACGTAAGTTACAAAGTGATCTCGAAGATTCTAAGCCAGAGGTTGAAAAAATTCCTTCCGGAGCTAATCTCCGAGACTCAATCTGTGTTTGTGACAGGAAGATCAATTACATATAATATTCTCATCGATCAGGAAAACTTTCATGCTCTACGATCTAATTCGGCTAATAGAAAGATATTCATGGCACTTAAAACGAATATGAGTAAGGCATATGATAGAGTGGAATGGTCCTTCCTAAGAGCGGTGATGGAAAAGATGGGGTTTGACCCAAAATGGGAGGAGTGCATTACATATGTATCATATCAAGTTCTGATTAGTGGCACGCGAAGAGGGATCTGTCGAGGGGATCCTATATCTCTGTATATGTTTATTCTATATACTAAAGCCCTCATAGCTCAATTGTGTAAGGCATAAGAGGAAAGTAAGATCTAAGGGATGCACATCTCTTGTACAAGTCTGAGAGTTTTTCATCTTCTCTTTGCAGATGATAGTCTGTTTTTTTTGCATAGTCGATGTTCATCAGAGCAAGGAGGTGATAGATATTATCCACTCATATGGCAAGCCATCGGGTCAAGAGATAAATTTCTCCAAATCATCTATTATGTTTAGAGCAGATGTACCTACTCCCACTCATCAGGAGATTAAAGGAATAGTGGCATACATTAAGAATGAGGAATGGGCACTTACCTAGGCCTCTCGGAGAAGATACACGGCTTTAAAGCCCAAGTTTTTACATTTGTGCGAGATCTACTCCAAAGTCCGGTTAACTCTTGGTCAACTAAATTTCTTTCCAAGGGAGGGAAGATATATTGATTAAGTCTCAAGCGCAAGCCCTTCTGACTTATGTAATACCGTGTTACCTCTTACCAAAAGCTATATGCTCTAAAATGAGTAGTGCGATTGACAATTTTTGGTGGAATAAGAAAGCAGATAGTAGAGGAATCCATTGGCTTGCCTGGGACCAAGTTTGTTTGGCGCAATCTGAAGGAGGATTGGGCTTCCGATCCATAGAAGATTTCAATCTAGCTCTACTGGCAAAACAACTCTGGATATTATTCAGATTCTCTGATTCCCTACTCTCTCGAGTATTTAAAGGGAGATACTTTAGGCACTGCAGCCCCTTGAACATTCAAGTATCAAACCAACCATCTTATGGATGGAGAAGTATGATGGCAACAAAGCCTCTTCTAAGGTCGGGTCTTAGAAAGATGATGGGCTCAGGGTTCAGAACGAGCATATGATCTGAGCCTTTGGATCTTTGATGAGCCAATGTGCCCTCTTAATAGCCTTAATAAAGATAGAGATCCATTTTTGTTAATAGTTTAATAGATTTTGAGACAAAGAAGTGGAAGAGTGATCGTCTCCGGGTACTATTTCCCCCGGAAGATATTACCCTGATATTGGGGATCAATCCAAGTCGACAAGCATCTAGTGACAGATATAGTTGAACCTTCACAAAATCTGGCAACTATACCGTAATATATGGATATTGGACCGCGAGAGCTCTCTCTCGTCCTACATGTGACCATCATCTTCAGGGACCGAGTGTTATGATACTTCAGGCGCAAGCATGGAATCTAAAACCTACATGAAAGCTTAAGCCTTTCATGTGGCAATGCATCTCAGGTTGTATGGCTTCATGCCAATGTCTTTTTTATCGACATATTGGGAGAGATAAGGTTTGCCCATGGTGTGGTATGGAGGAAAAAAATAATTAATCATCTGCTCTTTGATTGTCCCCCGGCAAGATAAGTTTGGGCTCTGTCAAATATTCCCTCAGCTCTAAATATTTTCCCTTCGCAATCATTGTTTTACAACGTGGATTATCTATATTGGCGAAGGAAGGATTACGGAGCAAATGAGGAGAGTTTAAGGATTTTTCCTTAAGTTATGTGGTATATTTGGAAGGCCATCTTTGAAAACTTTGATGAGCTTCCGCATGATACACTCGATATCGCCATACAAGAAGAGAAAGCATGGAGAAAAGCTAACTCGAAAGAGGATATGGTTGAAGGTTTAAATGGTGGTATAACGGAGGAGAGGCTACCCCAAGACACCATTCTCTGTTACATGGATGATTCGTGGCACGACTCAGATAGTAGGAGCAGAAAATGTTGGGTCATTACCATTAGCGATGAGATTCTACATGTCGGTCTGAAAGTATCTTGACGTTGCCTTTCTCCTCTTCATACAGAGATAGAGGTTCTCGTCTTGGCTATGCAAAGTTTGGTAGTCATTCCTTTGTTGGACGTTATTTTTGTCACGGATTGCTCAGACCTCATTAATATGTCGACAAATCCAGATGATTGACCATCTTTTGCATCAGAGATGAGGGATTTGTTGATGTTTAGTAACTTATTTGGGTCCTTTAGGATTAGATTTATTCCACATAGCGAGAATATCCGTGCTTGTCAACTTGCAAAATGTGCAAGAACACATGGTTTCTAAATCTCAAGATCCAATAATCAAGATTTGGGAAGGAAAAAATTCAGGACGTTGGTAGCACGCACAAGAAAATTTCTCTCTCGTTAGTACAATCAAAGGAAAATCTGATCTACTTTTGGTTTGAGGTCAAAGCATGGTGTCTCTTACAGCACCGACTTCAGCCTCCACCCCACTGTTAATCTTAGTTTCTTTTTTTCCAGAGTGGTCAGAGTTCTTTGAGGTTGGTTGTCACGGTTCTCAACGGGGATGTCTAGTGTTTCTCTTTTTCTTCTCTCTCCTCATCCCGAGAGCGTACATGCGTGCCTCCTTTCTCATTTTCCAGTGAGGTATTTGCTAGGGTTAGATGCAAATGTCATCGTGCATAATGCATAGCGGATTTCTTCCGGTGTTCGAGGACGACATTGGCGGCTTCATGAGCATCGTGGGTCTTGGTACTCGCAGATCTAGCAACATTGACACCTTTCTCCATAATATATGGTTGTGGGTCTTGTCTTTGTTACTAGTTTGACTTCGTGTACTCCTCTTTAGCTTGGGTGGCTCTTTCGGTGATGGAGGCTTATGTGGTAGGGTAGCTTTGTTGATGGAGGTTTTGATGGTTGGAAAGCTTCCTTATCTCTGTCTTGTTGGTGGTGTTGCCCAAGCGAGGCATAATTTCTTTTCTGTGTGGCTACTCGGTCTCACCTTTTCTTTTTGTGCAGAAGGTTTGGTTTTGTTTTGGGTTTGGGCCATGGGGGCAGAATGTTCCAAATGTGTCTTCATCTCTTATGTGGTCCTTTCGTTTTGATCTTCGGATTCAATTTTGGTGGATCTTGAAGCGGTTCATTGATGCAATTAGGGAAAATTCATTGTGAAGCTACGATGGGGCTCTCGGTGTCGAATAGAGGTGGTGGTTTTATCTTGGTGTTTTTTACGCTCGTGGAAGACCATTCATGTAGCTTTCACAAGCTTAGGAATGGCGGCTTCTCTGACTGCTCCTGTAAGCTCGTGTGTCGCCGAGTGTGAAGACATCCTCTATAACGATTCAGTTTTTGCGTAACTTCTCAGAGAAGTTGTATGTGTCACTGTTTATGAGGTTTTGAGGTTTTGAGGTATGGCCTCAGGTAGGGGTTTAATTATGTCACGAGCTAAGTTTGGATTAAGTATATGTGAGGTAAATTCAGTTCTTATTATCCAAACTGAATGTTTTGTAGAAGCGACCAAATCATCCCATCTTCTTTTTTGGACAAACTCATTATACTAAAATTCAAATCCAGGATACAAGCGTAGGGCTCTTTGCCAGAGATTCAAACTCATTTGATACATAATTAAACAGACAATGCAATAACAAGATAGAATAATGATTTAGATCATAGATAAAATCCGGAAACTTTTTTGAAAAATCTTAAGAAAATATCGATTTGAATTAAGTTCCAGTTCTTCCGCCATTAAAGGTGAGCAAACACAACGGATAACTTGTAATGTCTTTAAGAATCTCGAGCGTTCAATAACATTCTCCATATAGGAGAAGGATGGTGAGACGGTTCTCTTCCAAATGGAGGAATGTGAGACAAGCGACCTTTCCATAAATGAGGAAGTTGGTGCCAAAACTCTCTCCCCAAAGGAGGGATTTTTTTTATCGGGAAAAAATAAATTTGGACAAATCATAAACAATTCAAAAGTTAGATTGGAAAAATTAAGGATGTACTCTGAGTTAGGCAAGATAAGTATTGTGTTGTTGTGGCTTAATGGGTTTGCTAGGCCTATTAAGTGAATATATTGAAATTGGACCAATAGGCATCCATCATCGGCTTGGGGCGATGTGGTGGAGGAGAAGGTGTAGATGCGGCGGTTGGTATGACAATGAGAGCTCCAAGATTTAGTGTGGTTACAAGAGGCTTCTTGATTGTTGTGAATTACAAATACACTATAGCCATCTTCACTTTGCCCACGAGTGAGGAGTGAATCTGAAGAAGATCCTCCATGTTGTCGGAAACAAGGGCAATACAACACAGAGCGAGTACATCTCTCTTAGAGAAGAATAAATATAAGTAAGTTGTCTCCTTTGAGAAGGAGGAGGTTTGAAGAGTTTTCTCTTGTCCACAGCAGGAGGGTTGGTAACGTGGAACCGAGACTTCCGACAGATGGTTTAAATTGGATGTGGCTTTGACAGCCAAAATTGATGGTGGAGAAAAATTTTGGCCGATGCAAATATATAGAAATAGGGGAAACCACCAAAATGACTGTGCAACAACATATGGACCTTAGACTCATAAAAATTAGTGGGCCAACTAAAATCCGGATAGCAGTTTTAGTGGGTTGGGTCCATTTCAGAAATCCCATAAGAGGCCAGTTGTTGAATGTTTGACCTAGATCCAATGATTCTGAGAAAGCAAGACAACGAGTGGCGGCCACTTTACTGTGACATCGGCTGACGGTGATG
This sequence comes from Cardamine chenopodiifolia, assembly GCA_963922655.1. Taxonomy (NCBI): domain Eukaryota; kingdom Viridiplantae; phylum Streptophyta; class Magnoliopsida; order Brassicales; family Brassicaceae; genus Cardamine; species Cardamine chenopodiifolia. The sequence goes on along the minus strand of OZ000481.1, from coordinate 12,302,161 downwards.
GAAATGTCATCGATCAATAAGATAAATAATTAAAAGCTGTGAGATGGTCACCGGAGTCAACCTCCTGCCTTGCGAGACTTTAATCTTTTATGGAAAGTTCTAGTGGTACTCTGATACGATTCTTGATATGTATCCTCCCAAAGATTACACTCAACGAAACTAGTTAGATAATCCTCAATTCAAAGAAGGTGTGTATGATTTAAGTTAGACGATCATATAGACCGAATCCCAAGCCCCTCGCTTGAAATTTTGATCATATAGACCAAATCCCAAGATCTTGACAAAGAATTTAAAGCAAACACCAATGCTAGGTATACTAAACCTAGAACCAATGCCTTCAACTCGTCCCTTCAAAGGTTTGATCGGTAGAATAGCCTCACAAGTGTTAAGGACTACACTTGATAAACCTTAGTGATTCCTAAGATATGATACACCTAGACGAACCAAAAGTTCCCTAAGGAACAAAAGATTTTGCGTGAAAGCAAAGAAAAAATTGTTTGATTTAAAAAGTTGGATGTTTTATTTCTTCTCCTTGGACGATTTTATAAAGAACTTTAGAGAGGGTTACATGAATATACTATGTGAACATGAATCTAAAACTAAAGATAAAGACTTAATTTTTTGACTAGAAATTAAAGAGTGAATAAGAAGATGAATCTCGCCAAGTTGGATTCGTTGAACACATCTTGGATTCGTTGAATGTGGTCTTCTCTTGTTACTTGGCTTTAGACGAGAATTCTTCAAGTTTGGATGGGCCTCAACTCGTCTCTCATTGCTTAGGCCTCCTTTTGGACTATGCTTAGGATATATATGGATTTAAGAAGAAGAGAAAAAAGCAACCTCATTAAAACATTATTTGTAAAACACATTGGGATAAAACCGAATTAAGGAAAAAGATTACAAGATGAGTCCTCACAATCCATCTAGTATCCTTTACTAGTTTTTTCATGGTGTTGCATGATAAACCTTAGGTATTGATCCCTTCATGTCTTGTATGAATCCTCTGAGCATTTCCTTGATTCGCTTAGCTTTGGCTCTTGAAATCGGTATACTAGGATCCTATAATGCCTCCTTTTCCTTAGACATTTCCATGATCATATCATCCCCTTCCTCTTCAAAAAGAATCTACAGCAAATGGGAGTATGTTAGAAACGTTGAAAAATAATTGATCATGGTACTTACTTGGAATTCCGAGTTGTAAGGTATGAATGTCGAAATTCTCCAATGCGTTGGATGGTCCTTGAATTCTTGATGAGAACTTTTATCTCCTCGAAATTATAAGCTCTTCTTTATTCTTAATAATCTCCAGGACAATTCTTATTTTTCTTTTGTTAACGTTTTGAATTAATGACTCTCCAAACCCACATATTCCCACATATGACTTAGAATGGGGTAGGTTATCTCCGAAAACTCCAGCCTTGTGTAAATGATGTAGTGAAGCTCCAATGACTCTTCCTTGGATAGAAATTTCCTCCCTACTATCCATTCCAATACTATTGCCAAAGATGTAGAACCAATTTTTCAAGAGAAATTTTCTTGACATCTAATATCTTCTTCTCGACATATTTGTCTTATCCCATCTTGAATTGTCCTAATACCAAATTATATGATTCTTGATATGTATCCTCCCAAGGATTGCACTCAACGAAACCGACTGGATAATCCTCGAATCTATGAAGAGGTGTATGACTCAATTTAGACGTTCATATAGAATGAATCCCGAATCCCAAGCCCCTCGCTTGAAATCTTCAACGAATTAGGCGGTGGAGATCTTGAAGAATAAGTTAAAGCAAACACCAACGCTAGGTATACTAAACCTAGAACCAATGCATTCAACTCGTCCCTTCAACGGATTGATCGGTAAAATGGCCACACAAGTGTTATGGGCTACACTTGATAAACCTCAGTGATTCATATGATATGAGATATCTAGACGAACCAAAGGTTTTGCGTGAAAACAAAAGAGAAAATGTTGTTTAATAAAAAGTTGGATGATTTAATTTCTTCTCCTTGGTCAGGTGTATAAAGAAATCTAGAAAGGCCAAGGTTTACATGAATCTAAAATGTGAACATGAATATAAAATACTTAATTATTTGACTAGAAACTTAATAAAGAAGAAGACTACGTATTTAAAGATAGAAGATGGATGAATCTCGCGAAAACAACTCAGATTCGTTGACTGTAGTCTTCTCTTGTTTTCTTTGCTTTAGACAAGAATTCTTTGCTTTAGACAAGAATTATTTGCTTTAGACAAGAATTTGTCTCTCATTGTTCGGGCCTCCTTATGGACTAACCTTAGAATATAGATAGATTTAAAGAGAAGAGAAACAAGTCCAACCTCATTAAAACCTTACTCTAAAAACCCATTGGGATAATACCGAGTTAAGGAAAAAGAGTACTAGATGAGTCCTCGTAATCCACCAAGTATTATTTGCTAGTCATTGCATGGTGGTGTATGCCTTCCTTAGACATTGATCCCTTCTCGTCTCGCATGAATCTTCCAAGTATTTTCTTGATTCGCTTAGTTTTTGCTCTTGTACTTGGCACGTTTGTGTCCTCTAGAGCTTTCTTTTCCTTAATCGTTTCCATGATCATATCATCCCTTCTCTCCTCAAAAGGATTTGCCCTCAAATCCGAATCATTTACAACCAAAGGGATTAAGTTAGAAAGGTTGAAAAAGATTAGATCATGATACTTACTTGGAAATCCGAGTTTTAAGGTATGGATGTTGAAATGCTCCAACACGTTGAATGGTCCTTTGATCCTTGGTAAGAACTTGTGTTTTCTTGGGGTTGCATTCGTTTCATTCTTCTTAGAATTCCTAAAGAATAATCTTCTTTTCTCTTGTTGGTGCTTTGAAAGAATTCTCCAAAACTTCCAGCCTTGTGTAAACGACGTAGTGAAGCTTCGAATACCCTTCTTTGGATAGAATTTTTCTCACTACAATCCATTCCAATACTATTGCCGAAGATGTGAAACCAATTTTTAAGAAAAAATTTCCTGACATCTAGTGTCTTCTTCTCGACACATTCGTCTTGTCCTTTGTCACTTTTGACATTCTTCTTCACTTCTTGGACGTCTTTGAAAATATCTTCTACTTTTGCCAAGTAAGTAAGGTTTATAAACTTATCTTGGCTTGAGAAACAATCAAGCTTCTTTTCTTTGGTGTAATCCTTAAAGATCACTTCTCCAAACTCTTTAGATGAGTAACTCCATTCATAGCCTTCCTTCACCGATGGAACAAATAGTGGTTCCAAATTCTTCTTTTCCAAAGAATTACACACATTTTGAAAACCATGTGTAATGAAGAAGTTCTTGAAAAGGCTAGAGAGGTTGTAGGAGTTGAGCCGATGACTTATAAGTCCATACTCTTCAAAACAAAGCTCCTTATGCGTAATCTTGTCCGTAACTCCGATTCTTGTTTCCAACACACAAAAACTCCATGGTTTATCATATTCCTTTTTCACGAGATTAACAAAATTCTTCAATAATATTTCGGGAGGTGGAGTGTCAACCATGAGCTTCACACTAGTGCCTCTGAGAGGAAAGGACTTATTGTAGTTGGAACTTACAAGAGTGGAGTGTTTCTTCCCTGGTGTAAGCGCTTTACTCGAGCTTTCATCCATAGTGAATGGTGGATCACTCTCCTTCTTGTCGCCATTTTCTAGTTGTTTTTGATCTAAGTAAACTTCGTGCGATAACATAGGATGTAGCGTATTCTTTCTTGCTTTGAACTCAAATGAATACTTGTTGGTGAAGTCTTCGTGTGCTACTCTCCTATCGTATTGTCAAGTTCTTCCTAAAAGTATGTGACAAGCCTCCATTGGCCAGATGTCACAAAGCACTTCATCTTCGTATTTTCCTATGGAGAAAGGGAGAAGAACAGGGCTATTTACCTTGATGTTGTAGGTGTTGTTGAGCCATTGTAGGTTATACGGTGAAGGATGTCGTCTAGTGATTAGTCCAAGTTTATCTAACATAGTGATGCTAGCGACATTAGTGCGACTTCCTCCGTTGATGATGAGACTACACAGCTTCTCTTGAACTTGACAACGAGTGTGGAACAAGTTTTCTCGTTGAACTTCAGCTTAACCTTAGCTTGTACTTGCAAAGCTTTCCTAGTAACCAAGAGTTCTCTTTAGGCACATAAGCTTTTAGATTCTCCTTAGATGATGGTGAATCTGAAACCTCTTCCTCTTCGGTTTTAATGTCTATGTTGGCTTTTAAGATCATAGTCATTTGGTTAGGACACTCATTAGCTTATTGTCCTCGACTGTGACACTTGAAACATTGTAAGTACCAATTTCTTGAAGTTGTCGTTGCCTCAGCGTTTCCTTTGAACGCTTGAGCTGATGGAACGGCCTTAGGCTCCTCCTTTGGCTTGGTATCCGAAATTGGCTGAGAGTAAGATGGCTTCTCATCTTTAGTGAAACGAGATCGATAATTTGGAACATACGGTTGGCGTGTAGAGCTTCCCCTCCTTTTAAGTTGTTGCTCCACTGAGATAGCTTTGGGAAACATGTCTTCCAACTCCACATAATGCTCTAACTCTAGACGATCTTGAATGTCACGATTTAAACCCCTCAAGAACCTCGCCATTGTTGTTTTATGGTCCTCATCGTTGTATGCCTTGATCATGAGGGATTCTATTTCTTGATATTAATCATCTACTCATTTACTACCTTGCATTATTCTTTAAGCCTTTGATGAAACTCTCGGTGATAGTGACTAGGCACGAATCTCTTCCTCATAAGCATCTTCATTTATGTCCAAGTATCGATGGGTAACTCTCCATTTCTTCTCCGACTAGTGACTAGTTGATCCCACCAACTTATAACATAATCGTAGAACTCGGTGGCAGCAACTCATACTTTCTTGTGTTTGCAGTAATGTTGATAATTAAACACGAGCTCTATTTTTTTTTCCCACTCAAGATAGGCATTTAGATCGTTCTTGATATGAAATGGGGGGTATCTTCAGTTTTAGACCTCCAAGATCATCTCTTTCTTCCCTAGCATGCCTAGGTCTTCGTTGGCTTCCTCGAGATGAGTTACTGTCTCGGCTATAGTATCCAACGTCTTCTTCAAATCGGAGTGTTCTAGGTTGATGTATTTCCTCCGGTGGTGTCGCAACTTGTGGCCTTATTTGGCCCAAAGAAATAAATCAAGTTTCCAAAAGAAATAAATCAAGTTTCCCAAAGACAAATCACATGCCTGAAACACTTAAACGAATTAAAATGATCAATGGATCAGAATTTCACTCACCTATGCTACCCAAATGAAAATCTATACTAGCCTAGACTTTGATCTTTTTTAAAAAAAATATTTAGATCAAAACCTAAACTAATTTAGAAAATTAATACATGAAACTAAAAAAAAAATCGAAGGGGTACAAATGGGATTTTTGATAACCGTTTTTGGTCGAAGAGGCGCGAGTGGTGATCCGGCGATGGTCAAGTAGTGCTCGGGTGTTGGAAGAGTTCTGGACCAGTAATGATAGAGTGCTGTCCGTGTGGCATAGAGGTGTGATCAAGCCGTTGGTGTCCGAGGCGTCTCGATATGACAGATTTTCTCGGTGATGACAAGTTTTCACACGGTGAGGGTTTTGATCGGGTAATGGTTTACGGTATGTGGTGGTTATCCAAGAGAGGGATGACATGGACACAAAGGTCATTCTCCTCGTAAGATTAGTGTCTTAGGGATCTCCCAGTACCCGTATTAGTGTCTTAGGGATCTCTCAGTACCCGTATTAGTTTCCAGCAGAGATACCATAAAGCTCACGGTTTAGGGTTTTAAGCAAAATGGATCGATGAAAGCGTTTTGATCGGGGCAATCAAGTGAAACAGTGCGATGATCAAAAGGGTATCATGGTGGTGGTGGTTTTGATGATGATCGGCGGTGGTGGTGGTGGTCGGTAGTGAATGATCGTGATGATGAAACGAACGGGTGCGATGCGGAAGATGGTTGGTGGTGGTGAAGGTGAAGGGTCGGATTGGTGATGGTGGTGGTGGAATGATCTGATGGTGGTGATGATGGTGGTGGTGGTGATGGTGGAACGATGGTGTTGGTGATGAAGCGGTAGTGGTGGTGATAAAGCGTTGGAGATGAAATGCTTTTGATGGAGATGGAGATGGATCGATGTCGATGGTTATGGATGATGGTGGTGATGATAGAAGTGGAGTCGATAAGGGTGTTCTGATACCAAATGATATGATTCTCGATACGTATCCTCTTAAGGATTGCACTCAACAAAATCGGTTGGATAATCTTTGACTCGAAGAAGCCGTGTATGACTCAAGTTAGATAATCATATAAACTGAATCCCAAGCCCTTGCTTGAACTCTTCAACGAACTAGGTGGTGAAGATCTTGACAAAGAAGTAAAGCAAACACCAACGCTAGGTATACAAAACCTAGAACCAATGCCTTCAACTCATCCCTCCAACGGCTTGATCAGTAGAATGGTCATACAAGTGTTATGCGCTACATTTGACAAACCTCAGTGATTCGTAGGATATGACACACCTAGACGAACCAAAGATTCCGTAAGGAACAAAAGAGTTTGTGTGAAAGCAAATAAAAAGTTGTTTGATTTTAAAGTTGGATTTTTTATTTTTTCTCCTTGGCCGAGTTTATAAAGAACTCTAGAGAGGCCAAGAGTTAGATGAATATGCTATGTGAGCAAGAATCTAAAATTAAAGATAAAGACTTAATTTTTTGACTATAAATTAAAGATACAATAAGAAGATGAATCTCACCAAGTTGAATTCATTGAACACATCTTGGATTCGTTGAATGTGGTCTCCTCTTGTTACTTGGCTTTAGACGAGAATTCTTCAAGTGTGGATGGGCCTCAATTCGTCTCTCATTGCTTGGACCTCCTTATGGACTAAGCTTAGGATATATATAGATTTAAAGAGAAGAGAAACAAGTTCAGCCTCAATAAAAAACTTATTCGTAAAACCCATTGGGAAAAAACCGAATTAAGGAAAAAGAGCATTGGACGAGTCCTCGTAATCCATCTACTTTCTTTTACTAGTCATTGCATGGTGTTGCATGATAAACCTCAGGCATTGATCCCTTCATGTCTTGGATGAATCCTTCGAGCATTTCCTTGATTCACTTAGCTTTGGCTCTTAAAATCAGTACACTAAGATCCTCCAATGTCTCTTTTTCTTAGAATTTTCCATGCTCGTATCATACTCCATTAACTTCTGCGAGGTTAGGAGATGATTCAGCACCGTTGGAGTCTTAGATTGCCGGTGAGATTTGTTCACGCCAAGGTCTGAGTTAGTTTCTTCCCAAAACGGGAGATTGTTCTTTGGGTGTTTGGACAACCCGAGAAGAGGTCACCGGTTGAAACTCCGGTGACGGTTCTCCGCCATCTCTCCTTGTGAGCAGTCATGGCAGGACTTTTATTTTTTTAGAACACGCTGGAGAACAGGTAAGACGACGACAAAGGAAGGGCTAGAAGAGAAATCTGCCCAACTTACATTGAAATTGTATAAGGTTATGACTCGGCTTACACTTTATAAATTGATATGCAAGATGGACTTGGCTTATACATCCAAGCTAGCTAGAAGCTTGGATTAAATGATGTGACATTATGATGTGGCTTATACTATTTGAACATAATGTTTGGATTTAAAATGCAAGGTTTACTCGGCTTAATTTTCTGAGTTAAATGGTGTGTGGTTATGAATCGGCTTATACAATAGAAAAAGGAACTTTTGGATTTAACATAAAAAACAGACTCGGCTTAATCATTCGAACTAAAATCTTGGATTAAATTGTGCAAACTTGATACTCGGCTTATACTGGATTTGTTTGGATATATTGCAAAGTAGACTCAGCTTGGATAAGTTTTTGAATTCAATTTGGTAAACCAACTCGTCTAGTATCCATCGTTTACGGTTAGGACTACGCATCTTTCCGCTCTTTGCTTTGCGGGTTCGAAATCGTTTTTTATTTGGACAAGCACCGCGTACCCATATTTGATTGACAGTCTTCTGACTTTGTTTATGGAAATAGAACATAAAACCGTAAGCTCCCAAGCAGTGGAAAGAGCCCTAGGCTATGGCCCCCATCGTCTACTGGTTCAGGACATCTCTCTTTCAAGGAGGCAGCAGGGAATACTGGATTTTTTTGGATATATTGCAAAGTAGACTCAGCTTGGATAAGTTTTTGATCAATTTGGCAAACCAATCGAGATGATATGGAATCAAGTGGAAATACGATAATATCAACATTGTTCACGGAAAATGACTACAAGAAATGTATTTACCAAGGCCAAAGCAGTGGTGGTTGTAGATTGATGCTTCTCTTTGTATGCTGTTGTGAAAAGCTTTGCTGTCCTGAAATCCTTTTCCGATAACTCATTTGAAGGCTCTCCGACCACTCGCCGCATTCCATCACCCAATCTCAGAAACTTCCAAACTGTCCGGGCATGTGTACAAAGTGGGTCAAACCCACTTTGTTGGTGATTGTCACCATGTTATACCAATATTTGGTATAAATATAAGAATAATAATTTAGTTTATATGTGTGACTATGCTGTGATCTATACTTGGCATAGCTAGCAATCATTTTCCATTAACAAAAGCTTTGATCATGTGAATCTAATCGTGCTATATTCTACATCCACGATAGTCTAGTGATAAGAGGAAAAAATTGGAAGCATATTGTCAACTCGCTCTTGGAAGTTTGAGTTTCTATGAACTTTTTCACTTTCATTTAACGAGTTGAAATGATGTTATACTTTATTTCTATTAGAAATCTGGGTACCAAATTACTCGACGGTTATACTCATTAAGAAGATTATTCAAATCGGTTTCAACTCGGATTGCCCAAATAAAATGATTGGTTGTTTGTCATTGAGTTTTTAAATAACAAATAAACACTATAATATATATATATATATAATATATCGTCAAATAACGCAATAATCAAATCACGGTACATTCTTAGATTTACATTAACATTTCAGTCATTACAATCTTATAAATGGCTAAAATTTTCTCCTTATTTATGATAAAGTCAAATTTATGTATATCCTAAATATTTAGTTGTTTCCACGGACACTGTCGGTAATCATCTAGTATCCTAATATAGCTAAGATCACTAAAGAAATCCATTCAGACATAACAAAATTTTGAATGTTTTTACAATATATTCAATCAAATAAACTGTTAATGAAAATAAACGTGTTAATGTTGTATGATAGTTTTTAATCTAAAATCGAGAAGAATCAATAACCAAAATTTTTTTTATGAAAACGAACCTTAAACTATATTTTCCACCAAATATATCTTTAAACATATAAATTACTTAATAATAATTTTCCAATTGAATTTTTTTTCTCTCCTTTCTCTCAAAAATCAAATTCGTCCTAGCGATTTCTAATCTCAGCCACCTTTTACTTCATTTTGTACTTAATTGCAGTATATGGAGTTGGTCATAGGCAGCGAGTGTCATCGACTTTCCGATGGCTTGAGATGTGGAAAATCTGTAGCATTAAGGCAGATCCCTGGTGGAATTGATTGATGTTGCGGTAGAGCTTCTCTTATCTTGATCTGGTCACACTTCCCCTAAAAGACGGTGAAGGCACCCGAATCTGGGATGTGCGTCGAGCCACCGCCTGACGTCTTTTATGTTATTCATAGATATATTAATAATGCAACTGTACGTACATTCATAAATAGTCACAATGTACAACTGTACGTATAAATATTTTATCCGCGAGTTAACTCTTAGTTAATATTAAACAACCTAACAATTTGTTAAATTTTTGATCCCTCGGCATGTAGCCCGAGTCGCTGGATGCTCAAAGAAATAATTAAACTCTTAACGGTATCTATCCAAACCTCTTAAGGAGATTTGGCGACGAAATTAATGATACGTAACGAATATTTGGTCAATCCCCCAACTCTATAGTATAGTTGACTTTCACTAAGCACACTCACAAACTAATCGACAGCATTATACCACATTTTTTTAATTGCACTTATCACGGACTTCTTAATTTTTTAACTTAGTTAGCATAAGATAACTAAGTTTGAATTTCGGTACATAATGTATGCGCTAATGAATATATTAGTTAATAATATTTTAGTATACCATATATCTGGATATTTGGATATCCGGATTAAGAGTCAGATCATACGTACAATTTTATATATCTGTTAGATTCAAACTACAACTATTCAGATCCAGCTCCGAGCTACCTAAAAAATTAGTCAAAAATCTCTATCCATAAATTACTTTTTCAAATTTGAAAATAGATATATATATATTTAGTGTCTAGAAAAAAATTGAAATTCGACTTTAGGTAATATATTTGAAAATAAAATCTGATTCATTATTGAAAATAAATTAAATTAAATTTTATATATATTATATAAAAATCACAAATCATAGAACTTTTACATGCATTTATACACAAAAACAATTTAACATATTTAAATAATTTGGATCCAGATATTTAAATCTTAAAATGACGATATGTGAACTCGGATCCGGTTTTGATTTATTCAATATTTCATTCTCTATAAAAAAACAGATCCAAAAATGAGATGACCTTCCCATTCCATGAATTACACATTCAAATATATGGATTTCTAGAGCAGACTAAATCGAATCTCAAATTAGATCGAATCTTAGATCCCATATATTAACTTTACCCATATTAGGAGTTGGCGCATAGTAAATATTCTGAATTTTTGTGGTATTTGTGATTCGTATTTCACACATATCAACATTATTCTAATACGTAGGGGCTTTTAAGTTATCTAGATAATTGATGCCCATGAATCCTTAAAGATCTGAATATTTGATATCCATAATTCATGTATTCGTTAAAATTATATGTTTACCGATACATCTGATTTTAGTCGATAAATAAGTTATATTAATTAAAATATTTAAAAAATATATTAACCAAAAGAATTTGCAATATTAAAAAATATATATTTATTTCTTAATCATAGAATTTAAATTCTTTTATAATTAATTTGGATTATAAATTCCTAAATATTATATATATAATATTTAGGAATTTATAATCCAAATTAATTATAAAAGAATTTAAATTCTATGATTAAGAAATAAAAATATATTTTTTAGTAAATGAATTTAATGAATATTTTATATTCATTATTCGTATAAAAGTCGTATTATACGATGCTAATATAAGATAATGTATTGATCTTTAAACATGTGTGATATACTGAAGCATGCAGGCATATACTTGTATATAATCCTTTAGAAAACGAGAAAGAGTGGAATACATATATTTTTGTCAAACTAGATTTTATATCATTGGTTACTCTCTAATCTCTATCAAAATAAAAAAAAAATTCAACAACAGAAACAAAACGGTCAGAGAAATTCTTCAAAATACCACACTTTCATGTTTTGTTGCAAAAAATATCACTATTATTTTAGTGTTCCAAAATACCACCAAAAGTTTGGTTTCAAAAAATATCACAAACACAAATATTGATTTTACAAATTTTATAATTTAAAATTTTGGGTTTGAGTTAACTATTTTATATTCACGCTATAATTCCTGGGATTTAAAGTTTAGGATTTATGATATAGTTTTAAGGATTTTAGGGTTTAAAAATTATAAACCCTAAATCTTATACCATAAAAACGCGAGGTTAAAATATTTGTGGTCATTTTATTACAAAATTTATGATATATATGGAAGTTTCTAAACTTTATAGTTTTTGTGAAAGTAAAACATAGTTTAGTGATATTAATGAGAATTGCCAAAAGTTATGGTAGGCATATATCTAAACGAGTAAAACCAATAAATTGTCAAATATATGTTTTGTAGCCTAACTATAGACTTGGCACTTTGGCAGCCAAGGTAACTTCCACTGTTCCCATCCCTAAGCCCATTTAAGCAAGCTGTAAAATCCACAGATAGCTTAATCCACCACACAATTTGCCATAGAATTGAACGTTATACATCTGTTTCTACTTTCCGATCTTCAAAGAATCTTAGTTTTGGAAAGAGAATTGACCATTAGAAAATGTAGTTCAATGACATTCGAGTTGGAAAAGAACAATGCGAGGATTGTGTTCTACTATACATCGAATTTGAAGGATGGATCTTTTTTTATTTTTTTCTCTCTATTGAGACAAAATTAGAAAGAAATTAAATAATCCAAAAGAAGTCGGTTCATGGGAATGGGTGGTTCGGTCTACTCGAAATCATCGATTGCAAATACGTATGAGTAAAAGTTACAAACATGGGCTGTGTTGTACTGAACCTTGAATATTAACTCGTATAACAATAATTTTGTGATTTAGTAATGCATATTCTCACAAACAGTCTTCATCTAAGATGTGAAGGCCTACCACCTATGGTTTAACGAGAAGAAGAGAGGTTTGGCAATAAAACAAGTGGCATAATGCAAGACCGTTGAGGCTCCAAAAGCTTCTATAAATACCAACAGCCTCGCTACACTTCAATCCACAAGTTTTCCGAACAATTTCCCTTTTGTGAGGCCAAAGGTTGCTTTAATAATAAAATGCCTTCACAGGGTTCAACCCAAAACTTAGTTCTCGTCCTTGCACTGATCAGCATCCTCTTCTTGGGCCAAACTGAGGCCCAGAGGCTGCCCTCGGTCCCCTCACTTCCACTGCCACACGTGTGCCCACCGTGTATTTGTCCAGGACTATCGCCTCCACCACCCACACCACCGCCAAATACGTGGATTGCACCCGTGCGTCCTCCAACCACACCACCACCAAATACGGGGATTGCACCTGTGCGTCCTCCACCAACAACACCACCCCAGGCTCCTCCAATTGCACCACCACAAAATCCACCAAATAACTCACAGCCACCGCGTCCACCACCAACTTCACGACCACCCCGATCACCACAAGTTCCACCAACGTCTCCACCAAATAACTCACAACCGCCGCGTTCACCACAGATTACTCCAACGTCGCGTCCACCAACATCTCCACCAAACAACTCACCACCGCCCCGTTCACCACATGCTCCACCAACGTCTCCACCAAATAATTTACAACCACCGCGTTCACCACAGACTACACCACAGGTGCCACCAACGTCTCCACCAAATAACTCACAACCGCCGCGTTCACCGCAGATTACTCCAACGTCGCGTCCACCAACATCTCCACCAAATAACTCACCACCGCCCCGTTCACCACATGCTCCACCAACGTCTCCACCAAATAATTTACAACCACCGCGTTCACCACAGACTACACCACAGGTGCCACCAACGTCTCCACCAAATAACTCACAACCGCCGCGTTCACCGCAGATTACTCCAACGTCGCGTCCACCAACATCTCCACCAAATAACTCACCACCGCCCCGTTCACCACATGCTCCACCAACGTCTCCACCAAATAATTTACAACCACCGCGTTCACCACGGACTACACCACAGGTGCCACCAACGTCTCCACCAAAGAACTCACAACCGCCGCGTTCACCACAGATTACTCCAACGTCGCGTCCACCAACATCTCCACCAATCAACTCACCACCGCCCCGTGCACCACATGCTCCACCAACGTCTCCACCAAATAATTTACAACCACCGCGTTCACCACAGACTACACCACAGGTGCCACCAACGTCTCCACCAAATAACTCACAACCACCGCGTTCACCACAGACTCCACCAACGTCTCCACCAATTAATGCACAACCACCGCTTTCACCACAGTCTCCACCAACGTCAGCACCAAACAACTCGCCACCACCTCGCTCACCACATACTCCACCATCATCTCCACCATACAACTCACCACCGCCCCATTCACCACAAGCTCCACCAACGTCTCCACCAAATAACTCACAACCGCCACGTTCACCACAAACTCCACCAATATCTCCACCAAACAACTCATCACCGCCACCTCCACCACACTTTTCACCAACGTCACCACCAAACAACTCACCACCACAAACTCCACCAGCGTCTCCACCAAACAACTCATCACTGCCGCCTCCACCACAGTCTCCACCAACTCCTCCACCAAACAATTCACCACCACCCCCTCCGCGAACTCCACCACCACCTCCCCCGCGTGGTACATGTCCTAGGAATGCCGCCCAACTTAGACAATGTTCCAATATCCTAAGAATGTTCGGAAACTACCTAGACTTTGGAATGGCACGACCATGTTGTTCCCTCATCCACGATCTCTCTGATGCTGAAGCAACTGCTTGTCTATGCGATTTGGTGAGAGGACGACGTTACACTCCTTCTCTCAGTATCATTGTCCTTTGTAGGGCTTGCGGCCGCAATATCCCCCGAGGCTTCACCTGTCCATAATTATAACCGTTCCCTTATCCCCTTTTGATTACCTCAATATACTTACCATTAAACCAAAACCAAAGCCTACTTGAGTTTTTCTTTTAATATATGTTTACCAATAATAACGTAATAAGACATCAATAAAGTTTGTGGTAACTTTTACATCGTGTTATCTTTAGTTTTTTTGTAACATCTGCTTTATTAGAATAACCTTGAGTTACATTAATCAGAGAGTAATACTTGTGACATTAAAAACGGAATATAATTATGAAACAATAAGATCGATCTTCGGGTATGCTCTGTTTTGCAAGTAGAAACATTGTGTTGTTATTATTGTTTCCCTTTTTGCACTAAACATTAGGTCATTAAATCTAACAAATTAATTTAAATCCAAAAAAAATCGAACAGATAAATAATTGAAAGTAAATAAGACGTAAATGCCTCTAGTTTCCGTCTTTGAGATCTTTATTTTTACTGGAATTATGTAAACAAATATATAATTCTATGTATACATAACTAATAAAACTCACATGTCGTCAGAATATATTTTTTTAGAATTCCGAATTTTCAAAATATAAATAGCATTCCATCTCGGCAGCTTTCCCACCAAAATTCGATTTTAATAAGTGGCATTTTCCTACGAAATAAAATTGAGTTGTGAATCAGACATTGTCGATCCAAATGATGTAAAAAAAAAAGAATTCCATATATGAAAATATAAGTTATGTGTGTTTGAGATTAATAACATAATCAACATACAAATATATTTTTGAAACAATAGAATTCCATATTATAAAACCTTATAAATCATTTTTAAAATCCATATTGAGGCACCAAATTCCATTATGGATGTATAATTCTATAAATCTGGAGATCTGTATAAAAAGAAACTAAATCACAAAAAAAAAAAAAAGAATTCGCTCAAACATATTTATTTTTCGAGAGGTCAAAAATAAACTGGACTTTCACCTTTTCGCCAAAAAAATACAGATTCTTTGGTAATCCAAAGAATACAACTTTGTGTTGACTGAGCGTAATTACGTATGATTTTGGTCAACATTAATTGTCATCTAATTATCCGTGTACGGTTGACAGAGACCAAAACATGAAAAAACATGAAAAACTCAATTCTTCCATTTCTCATTCTCAAATCCCTAATACCTCTTTAATTTCTCCTAAATCTTCTTCGATTTCTTCCCTCGTCTCCTTTATCATGTGACCCAAAAATCGGCCGCAGAATTTCGAGATGACAAGAAGAAAAAAATCTATAACCTCATCGACGCAGAACGTGAAGCTGAGGACGATGAAACAGGATCGACTGACGGAGATGAGCGTGAGGCTATACATGGTGATGATTGCAAGACTATTACTGATGGTCCTTCTGATGAAATAGTAGATGGAAATGAGGAGAATGAGGTGGATGAGGAAAATGTTATTGCTGTTGAAGAAGGAGCCTACGAAGTTTTAGCAACCCACTTTGGAAATATTGTGAACGATGATACAGTTGAAAGTGATGACAGTGGAGATGATTTATTTGACGGTGGAGAGTTGTTCATGTTCCTAAGAAAATCTGTCTGAATAACATTTGGATTGTTGGGTTTCTCCAAATGTTGTTTTAAAAATTGCTTATTGAAGCTGTTCTTGTAACATCAAACCCGCATTCAGTTTTATGAAGAATTCCTGAAACTGCTTGCCGTTTGTTTGATCTCTTCTCTCCTTTTTGGCATTTTTTGTATGTGGGAATCTCGAAAAGGTTAATGAGAAAGGGAATATATATAGGTGTATATTTTATAATGCTTCCTATGGCTGCAACAAATTTTCTTTTGGGTCTATGCATCACATTTTGTCTCTCTGTCTAGTTCTGTAAATAGATTTTGTAACAGAGCATAAAGAACCACTTTTTCAGTCTAATAAATGTAACAATTTTCTCCATCCATTTTTTTCAAAAGGATATGGAGGATCTTACAAAATTGAAATCTAAGATAATATATTATTGTCTTTTGAAAGAAAACTTGGAAAAAAAAAACTCTTTGTTCTTCAGCTCTTTTCACATCTTCTGATTATAAATGACACAGTGGTTGGGCTGCCATTTACCATTTAAAAGTACTTGCGTAACGGGCCCAACGTACATTGTTACTATTTTCGACAATGACCCCTCGGGAATCTAGGTACGACTAAATGCAGAATACGCCTGTTCCCTTTTCCATAACTTATGTATTTTAAGGTTTTCTTCGCTCTTATAAATAAGTGCAAAATACTCATTCTATCCTCAACCTTCTTTAGAGAATAAGTCAATCGCAGCAATAAATAATTTTGGAGAATCCTCGTCTGTTTCTCAACAAAACTCCATGGTGGAAAATAACGCCTCCATCGTCTGAAATGCTTTCGTACCAAAAGGTCCAAAGATTCCTTTCGACCTTTTTAGCCACCTAGAGGGAGAGGAATCCACTCGGGCAAACAAATTCTTTCAGCATGTATAAGAGGGTTTCCTTATGTCTAATGATTCTTTGCACAAACCGATCCTTGGTGGCCCGTTTGAATGATTTGTGAAGGTTTCGAAATAATCATAACAAGCTTGAATAAATTCGACAATTTGAAGATAAGAGAGAAGAATCATCTTCTAACTACGTTGTGTACAGCGTAAAATCAAATTGTTGGAAAGCGAACCATGGGAATGGGAACAAGATAGCTTCTGCATATGAGCTCCAATGTCTGACGTATTACGTGGATTATTCTGAGCAATTCATCCTCCAGATGAAGATGACAATCCTCATCTATGGATGACTTTAAGCAGAATCTGGGAGAGGAAGTTTATGATATCGGTTTGAGTAGTAAATACCCATATTCAAATGGTTTCTTCCCCTTGATTTTCTTGTAACTTCCTCCATATATAAATAAAGAAAAATTCTTTTCCGAATTAGAATTTTAGTAAAAAGTAGCTGGACTCGAGGTCAGGTTGCCTATGTACCTACATGTCAGAATCAAGTTTTAACATAGTTCAATTTAAAACATAAATAAAACTTAAATGTAAAACTTCTTTAAGTTGATGCAGTTCTAGGATCGGTTGATCGGTTCATTATCCCAAGTTTCAAGTCGATATACCACATTGTGAATTACTTGGGTGATGCGATATGGTCCTTCCCAATTAACTCCGAGTTTACCGGCTTGATATTTTGATGTGTTCTCAAAGATTCGGCGAAGTACCAGATCACCAATGTTGAAACTCTTATGTTTAACCTTGGTATTGTAATATCATATTGTTTTTTTTTAGTAATTCTGAATAGGAATCAATGTTTCATCTCTGTGTTCGTCGACTAAGTCCAAGGAATCGCGGAGTAAATCATTATTCACTGCTTCTTGCTTGAAATTCTTTGTTCTTTAAACTCCAAGAACAACAACTTCGACTGTGATAACAACTTCCACTTGTAAACCAATAAAAAGGAGTCTTATTCGTTGCCCTCCGAGGTGTTGCTCGACAAGCCCCAAGAACTCCTTATAGTTCTTTGTACCATCTACCTTTGTGAACATCAAGTCGCTTCTTCAGACCGTATAAGATAGGTTTATTGGTTCTCCTGAGGATACCTTCGAGTAGACTTGCTTAGTCTGATCTTCCATATTTCACAAGAAATTTCGAAGTCTTTGGATATGAACTGGGATCGATCCATTATCGGTAACAATCTCATATGAAAGTCCGTGACGACATATGATGCTTTTCCTTTGTGAGCATCAAGTCACTTCTTCAGACCGTATAAGATAGGTTTATTGGTTCTCCTGAGGATACCTTGGAGTAGACTTGCTTAGTCTGATCTTCCATATTTCAAAAGAAATTTCGAAGTCTTTGGATATGAACTGGGATCCATTATCGGTAACAATCTCATATGAAAGTCCGTGACGACATATGATGTTTTTCCACACAAAATTTCTGACTTTTGATTTAGTTATATTTGAAAATGCAACAACTTCAATTCACTTTGAGAAGTAATCCCTAAAAATTAGTAAGAAACGTACATCCCGAGTTGATGGATGCAAGGGATCTATAATATCCATAGACCATCTCATGAAAGGATAACGTGAAGACACCGAAGAAATAAACTAGGTTGGCTGATGGATTAAGTGGGCATGAAACCGTCATCTTCACACCTTATTGCGGACTTGACACAATCTGAAACCATAGTGGGCCGGTAAAAACCTTGCCTCTTGACTTTTATTGTAAATCGTGACCACCAGAGTGATTACAAAATTGTCCTTCATGAACTTCACACATAACTGTATCGACCCTATACCCATAAATGCACAACAGATACAAACCAATCAAACTTTGATTGTATAAACTATACACAATCAGACATAATCTAGCACTGATGAGTTTTAACTTACGAGCTTCCCATTTATTAGATGGAAGCTCACAAGTAGCAATATGTTCTCTTATCGGCAGCCGGTGCAGTAGGATCAGGCGGGTGGGTCTCGGAAGACACCTTGGTCGGAATAAATCTTCTAATCTCTTGTTTGCATATATCGTCAACATCCTAGCTTGGTACTTCACCTCTTCAGATACAACATGCAGTTCACTTTTCTTTTATTTCACCACTCACAGTAAGAGGAATGACATGATTGTAGCAAGCACCAGACCTCGTAGTGAGTAAGACTGGCCCTATATCATGAAAACTGAATTGTGAAATACATTCAAATGGGATGACCCATCTAATTTATGGGTCTGAAGCCGATGCGAGTGTAGCTAATGCATCAGTAGTTGTATTTTCCCCACGTTGGACCTTGGTTAGAGTAAACTTTGTAAAGTTCTGCGCGAGGTCTTTAACGATTGCCAAATATTTCTACATACGCTCATCGCAAGCTTTATACTCGCCATTAAATTGTTTTGCTACTAATTTTGAATCGCAAAAAAGCACTAAATTCAATGATTCCAATCCCAATTGCTAACCATAAACCCGTAATTAAAGATTCGTATTCAGCTTTGTTGTTAGATGTTTCAAATCCCAATCTGAATGTATGTTCAATGATCTCGGAAATTTTTGCTTTCAACATTATCCCAATTCAAGCTCCTCGCTTGGAAGATGCTCCGCCCACGTAATATCATACTCACTCAACTTGATAGCCCACTTCACAAATCGTCTCTTATTACTTGGACTATGAAGAATAGTTCTTAATGGTTGATTTATGAGGATGATGACTAACTGTGATTGGAAGTAAGGAGGAATCTTTCTTGTCGAGATAACAACTGCTAGGGCAAGTCGCTCCATTATGTGATAACGGGTCTCAGGATCAGCCAAGGATTTGCTTATGTAGAAAACATGTCGATGATCCCCTCGATCTTCTGAATCAACATTCTACTTATTGCGGCTTTAGATATAAAAATATATAGAACCCACAGTTCGCCGACTTGAGGTTTTGCTAGAATCGGAGCTCCGTGAGCTGTTGAGAAGTTGATAAAATAGGAGATACTTGTCTATCGAACCCGAAATTAAAATATTTAGAGCAGCAATCTGACTTACCAGCCTCTGTACTTCGCGAATATTCTTCGGTAAAAACATGGTCAGTAAGGTATTAATTTGATTATAATTAGCCTTGATTCCTTTCTCAGTTACCAAGTAACCTTAAAATTTACCAGAAGGTACCGTGAATGTGCATTTGGCTGGATTGAGCTTTATCTTGTACTCATTCATAATCGTGAAGCATTCAAACAAGTCCATAATACAATCCTCATCTTACTAATATTTAACCAACATGTCGTCGATATAAACCTTCATAGTCTTTCCGAGCTGCTGATCAAACATACAATTGACCAATATTTGATAAGTAGCCTCAACGTTCTTCAACCCGAAAGACATAACTTTATAACAGTAGATTCCCTTATTCATGATAAATGACGTATTCTCTTGATCATCCCGATGCATCAAAATTTGATTATAACCTGAGAAGGTGTCCATAAATGTTAAGAGCAGTAGCCTCTACTAGTTGATCAATATGTGGGAAAGGATAGTTATCCTTGGGGAAATATTTGTTTAGATCGAAAAAGTCTATGCATACTCTCCACTTCCCATTCTTCTTATTCTTAACAACCGAAGTGCAAGCCTATCAGGATATTTGACCTCGCGGATTGACCCGACATCCAATAGTCGGGCTACTTCTTCATTAAATGCTTGTGCATGATCATGTCCGAGCTTCCTTGTTTCTGCTAGATTGGCTTGTAAGTTGGATCGATATTCAGCTCATGAGAGATAATATTTTTGTCAATACCAGCCATATTTTTGTCGCTCGTAAAGCTCAGAACCTGAATTTTGTAATTACTATCTTACTTTAAGCTTATAACTCCCCATGTAACATGCTCATGAGATGCGCTGATTCCCATAAAGGTCACATATTCCATCAAGGGACAGAAACTGAAGACACTGATGATATGTTGAAGGCACAACTCATATTGTATATAACCAGGGAGTTCCCAAGATTACATTATATGTTACAGGTCAATTAAAGATTGTAAAGTCAACAACCTTTGCTACCCCATATATGAGAACCGTAAGCTTGATTATTCCCAGAGATGAAGAAGACTCGCTTCTGAATGAAATGAGCTGAGTCAGAGGTCTGTTGATTTTTATCTATGGGATCCCCATCCGAACCAAGGTTTCTGAGAAAATTAGATTTACCAAGCTTTTGGTATCAATTAAAACTCTTGATACCTCACAGTTTGGGATATCCAATGTGATGACCAACACGTCTTCATGTGGCTTATCTAACTGCTCAGTCTTCTTTTCATCGAAAGTAATCGAGTAGTCAGCCTCAACTTAAATGGTTGCGTTTCGATTTCCTAGAAGTACTCTTTGTTGATAAATCTTGATTGAATTAATGGAGTCATGGAACAATTTTGACCCTCCCATAATTATGTCAATCTTAGTTGGGTTTGACTAATTTTCTTTCGAGGTTTTGATTTCTTTGCTAGAGAAGCTTATACTTTGGTTTCCTTATGAGCTTTAGACTTCTCATGTTCATGCTCGAGTTGCTCTAGATCCACATCGGGAATTTTGCTAGCGATAAACTTTGCAGCTAACCTGTCACCAAAATTTTTGTAATCTGTAGTGGCATGCCCGTTCTTTTTATGGATATTGCAGCTCGAATCCACTTGGTTCTTGGGAAAGGTCATTCTTTCTTGGGCTCTGAAATACCACTCATTTCCCTTTAAAATTCCTTTTATTCACAAAATAAGTTCCGAACTTCTTTGGTTGCTTAGGATCTTGTGTGTCCGGCTTCTTAGCTGGTGAAACTGCACGAGGCTTTGTAGACTTGAAGCATTTTGCTATAGCAAACTTATCCTCTTCGGCGAGTATCCAGTTTGATGCCAGATGTAATGTGTCTTGGAGGGTGGGCGGTTTGTGCACAATTAACTCCTCACGGGATCTGGACTTGTGCCACAATCCTTATTTAGTGTTGAGATTGCTGCAGAATAAGACATGTTAGAGCTTTTAACCATCGTCTCTTTGAACTTCGTGATGTACTTCCTCAATGGTTGAGTCCCTTGTTTAAGATTCCATAGTTCAACATCGGTTGTTCCCTCATCCATGAACATTGAATAATGCTTGACGAAGGCTATTGTGAGTTGATCAAAAGTATCGATCGACCCTTCTTCAACTAGGGTGAACCAAATCAAAGTGGGGCCAACCAGATTCCCAACAAATAGTTTAGCTTGTAATTGCCGCAAACTGGTGACTCATTCTTTAGACAAGGCAATGTAGTTTCATGAGCCTTATTCTGGCTAGTACCATTTGGCGCCAACGTCAGGTCGTCATGATGGACACGTTGAACAAGTTGTTGAGCTGGAAGCACCAAGAAAGTTGAAAACGACAAAGAAATTTGAGACGGATATGTTGTCATGATCCTCCAATGGGAGAAGGTGGGAGAACTGTTGAAGTTGTCACTCCGAATTGGTGCGTAAATAGTGGAAATGACCCGGAAGGAGACAAAAGTTAAGCTGGAAGCCTTGATTCTTTATGTGTTATTGAGTTGATCCGTGTAGAGAGAAGCTCATTGGTGTTGGTGAGTTCTCCCTAGGCTGAAACCAGTGTCTCCACATGTTGCTCTAAAGTGTCAACTTGATTTGAAAATGCACTGGAATCTTTCTGATGTATATCCACCTTGTCTCTTAACTCTTTAGCAGAACGACGATCTTATCGAAAGACAAAAGATGAGCCAATGTAGTGTTCCTAACATGTTAGTGAAAGAACAAGACAAAAACATCAACATCAATAAGTCTGAAAGTGTAATTCTCCACACACTGCGCCAAATTCTCCATGTGGGATTGTATTTATCGAATATAGAAATAAAGCATTAACACTATTGAGTTATAACAATGTTTATTTCTCAAGAAAAAATGTCAAAAATTTGAAAAGAATTGTGTATAGTACTATTGTTTGAAAAAATCTGTCTCTAAATTATGATTTACCTTTGCCCTTTCTATATTTCTTAACGGTTTACACTCAAATATAAAAATTTAATAATAAATGGATTTTCATACGCGAGTTCTATTGTTAATATGAATTCAAACTCATCTGTTTTGATTTATTGTATTAACTCTCCCGAAGACAACTTTAACTCGCTCAAATATCAATTGACTTCGACATTCTTTACTTTATCTTTTTAATTCTCCCTTTGAATCGTTCGAAAATAAATGCCTTCTCATGGCGGGGACGACAAATGGTCACCAGAGAGGCTACGAGTGAGAAAAGTGGACGGCTGCTAGGGTTATGTATTTGAGAGAAAACGAGCCAACGATTGTGGCTTTTTATCTTTTGCGTTTTTGATATTCTCCCTCAAACCTCTCTCTCGCAGTCGTCAGTCTTTTCCAATCTACGGCCGGACTGTGGTGGATTCTATTGCACCGGCTCCGACTGCCGCTTCTTCTTTCTATATGTGTTTCTTCTCAGCGGCTTTGACAGAAGGAGGATTCGCCAGTTTGGTTCGTGTGGCGTTTTAGAAGATACTGCGATTAGTCGAGCCTCGCTTGAGGATGGTGAAATCTTCTGTCTTAGCCTCTGGTCCCTTTCTCAACCGTGTTTTCCTTCGGCCGGTCTTTTCCTTGGTCCCGGAGCAGGAGTTCTGCTTCTTCACGCGGCGGAGGCTCTCTTATTTCATAAAGGTCTCCTATGTCGCGAGCGACGATGGGTTGCTCTAGGTTCCTCCGGTGAAGACCCAACATTATTGTGACAGATCTGGTTGGATCCTTGAAGTTTGTCTCACGGTGGCGAGTTGTCGTCTTAGATCTAAGTTCTTCATTGCGTGCTTTGGTGGTGGTGAGGCTATGATGGCTCGTCAGAGTTGGCTCTGTGGTAGAGAGCTTCCGGTGACTCCGTTGAGCACGTGTTATCGTTTG
This sequence comes from Cardamine chenopodiifolia, assembly GCA_963922655.1. Lineage (NCBI taxonomy): Eukaryota > Viridiplantae > Streptophyta > Magnoliopsida > Brassicales > Brassicaceae > Cardamine > Cardamine chenopodiifolia. The sequence goes on along the minus strand of OZ000481.1, from coordinate 12,278,468 downwards.
GCCAGAGGTTTTGTAAGGCACCCTTTGAAGATGATTAAACTCATTAGGATCAGGATACCGATGATGAAACTCAAGTAATGCAACCTCTGAAGATGTACTTTCAACCCACAGAGTATAAGAAGTCGTGCAAGATATCCTCGAGGTGTTATATACACAAGGCCGTGGAGACCATCCTCAACCTGAAATGGCTGTCACATAAGGAGAGGACATGGTTTAAAAATCACTCGCAGTTCAAGCACATATTCCACCTGCACAGGGACAGAAACCATAAGGTTATGGGCATGTGGATGTTGCTGCTTTGTACGGCAGTTACGAAAAAAAATAATGAGTGTTGGTTTGTTTTCAGTGGGGTACCAACCCGGTACTTAATAAGAGAGCATGCACTCATCTCCTGGTTGAACTGCCGTGCAATTTTAGCCGACTACGAACAATTGGGTAGTATGGATTTTGTTGAGAAGTACTTTCCTACATGATAAAAAATAACTCTCACATTAGTGGAGAAGAAGTTATAGGCGATGAAGCGTTGTGATGATAGGTTGAGGATGGCTGTCCTTTACTTCTTAGCAAGTGTTATAATAGGAAAGTTCAAGGCAGGAATAGATAGAGCTTCAATTCATCATTTTGTTCTTAGAGCTGTTAATAATCTTGAGTTGTGTGAAACATTTCTGTGGGATATATTGTCGTTTGAATACAATCTTTAAGAAATTAATCATATAATGGATAAATTTGATGGAGTTGTGAACAAGTATTGGGCATTCCCTAGCTTCATTATACCTTTGGAGGTAATTATCCTTTTTATTTTATCATTTTGTAGTTTAGTTCCCTAATATTTAGATTTTAGTATTGTAACTTTAAATGTGTAGCTCCTTGCCTTTGAGGCAATTCTTGATCTGATGAGGAAATTTGGAAAAAACGTTAGATGTGTAGATGTTGAATGTCCTAGAACGTGCAAAACAAAGTTTAAGGCAAGTTCAATGAAAGGATTTCCACTAAGTGAAATCAATGATACGCTTGAAACAACAAAGGTTAGCATTTATTGAACTTAAAATACTTTCCGTTTTAATTTATTATTAATTTGTGTTTATTTATATTGACAGGACATTTATAGTATCTTGAAACCATCTGCGGGTGAGGAAGCTCTTTTATCTAGCGTCTTGGATGATTTAGATGATGGGACAGACGTGATTGATGCAATTGTGGATACTTGGCACGATCGTTTACTCGTTCAAAATAAGAAGATATGGTTTGAAGGGATATGCAATTCAGATGTTGCTGCACGTATATCATATGTGGAAGAAGTGGTTCCATCAGTTGTGGCTGAGGAACCTAGGTCAAATGATGGTCTGATTGAGGTTATTGAGTGTTTGAGGAAATTCGTGGAAGATGGGTTTAAAAAACTGGATGAGAAGATTGATGTTACGAATGGAAGAGTAAAAACAATTGAAGATGAGTTTAAGGCGGTGAAGCAGTTTGTGAGGAAGGAACTAAATCCTACATGGTTTGATGAAAATGATATCCATGACGGTTGTTTTGATATTTCAGGAGAAGAAGTGCAGCCGGCTGGAGAAGAAGTGCAGCCGGCTGGAGAAGAAAAAGAAGAAGAACGTGAGAAGATTAACCAGGAACAAATGCAGCCGGCTGGAGAGTAAGAAGAAGAAGAAGAAGAAGAGCCGGCTAGAAAAGATGAAGAAGAGGCGGCACGTGCAGTTTCAATTCGGGCATGTAGCTACGTGAGGATGGAGGGTGGTAAAAGGTTAAAGACTATACGGATGAAGAAAAAGGAGGATGATAAGAAGAAAGATGATAAGAAGAAAAAGGATGATAAAAAATAAGAAGGTTGATGAGAAGAAGGATGAGATTGATAAGAAGAAGAAGGAAGATATGACGAGTAGGTTGAAAAGGCTTTCAAAGTTTAATAGTTCTCCTTACGTTGTGGAATGCAAGAAGAAGATAAAAAACCATGATCATGTTTGTTATCATTTTCATGAGAATTATCTGTTGTGGAACTTATTAAGATTGTGTTTTGATTATGTTTGTTTTAGGTACAACTATCATATTTCTGGTGTGGAACTTATGCTTGTATTAGTTGTAGAACTTATTTAGATTGTGTTTTGGTTATGTTTATTTTAGGTACCAGTATCATATTTTGCGAATTTTATTTTAGGTACAACTACCATATTTTGCGAATTATATTTTAGGTACAACTGACACAATTAGGTACAACTATCATATTTTGCAAATTTTATTTTAGGTACAACTGACACAACTAGCTGACAAATTAATTATTTTGATTGATGAACTCGTTTAAAATTGAAACCCAACTGAATTCCTAATCTAATTGACACTCAACTGAAATCCAATTGAATTTTTAATCTAATTGAAATCCAATTGAATCTCTAATATAATAAAAACCTAGTTGAATTCCTAATCTAAATTGAAATCCAATTGAATTTCTAATCTAATTGAAATCCAATTGAATCTCAATTGAATCTTTAATCTAATTGAAACACAATTACTATTCGAAATAAACTCCAGACGAACCTATGATTTGGGTTTCAGTTAGATTAAGGTTTTAATTGAAACAAGGAGATCAAAGTTGAAGATTCAAATGAAACTCAGCTCCAAACAAACCCAAAATTTGCAAAATTTTTTGCAGCAGCTTCAGAGAGAGAGAAAGCGAAAAAACGAAACTAGAAGAAGAGAGAGAAAAGAAGAAAAAATGGAAAAAGGGGAAATTAAAAATAAATAAATTCAATTGGAATACAACATCAGTTATTATTTTAGTACAACTGACACAACAGTAGCACACGTGGCGCCGCCATTTGAACAGTAGTTATATACGTGGCGCCGCTAAAAACAGCAATTGCACATGTGGCGCCGCCATTTGAAACTTACCTTGGAAAAATAACACAGTTGTACCCAATTTTCAAGTTGTACTCTATTACACATAGTTGTACTTTTATGGTTCTTTTGTTTTGTTAGTTATACCATAGATATAATTAATTTATATTAATATTAATCATTATTACTTATGATTTTGAGATTTTAAAATACATTTACGGTGGTTTTTATGCAGTTGTATAAATTAAAACATATTTTTGTTGCATTAACATCATAATATGTAATGTGATCATAAAAATACAAGGTATATGATGTGTAAAAGAAGAAGATGATCCAACTATTATGCAACTATTTTTTTTGCTGCAATAATAAGGTATAAGGTATACGAAATGAAAAATTTGTAGACGTTTTGGGTTTTTCTATATTTTAACAAATTATTTTGTGTTAGTTGAAATTGAGGTTAGTTGTACATATTTGTACCTAAACAGTCATATATGTTTCAATAAACATAGTTGTACCAAAATATTCATTATTAGTTGTATATAGTTGTATATATTTGTACCTAAACAGTCATATATGTTTTCAATAAACATAGTTGTACATAGTTGTACCAAAATATTCATTATTAGTTGTAAATAGTTGTACATATTTGTACTTAAACAGTTAGATACCAAAATGAAACAAATACAAATACAGTTACAAACATGAATTAACCTTAACTATCACTATGACCAACACACTCAAACCAACTACCCCATCCTTGAGAACCACTTTGAGTAGCACCTTGAGTACCACTTTGACCACCACTCCCAAACCACTTATCCCAGGCTCGAGTACCACTCCCACTACCACTTTCACCTTGAATACCAACTTCACCACTAGTTTGACCTTCAATACCGTCTTCACCACCAGTTTGACTTCCTCCCGACTTTTTCTTTGTCTTTGGTCGACGTTCTCCAATCGATGAGAACTTTTTTCTTGATTTCTTCCTTTCTTTTTCTCATAGTACGGAGGTAAAGCCGTTAATTATAGTATCTCATCTGGAACAACCCACACAGACTGATGCGGCACCGGATAAATTGTCATGCAATACACCAATGCTCATTGTTCCATCCAATAATATTTTGAATACAATTCATGCATATGAATATCCCTGATTCTATCTTCTTTTTCATGTTAAAAATGATTGCGGTTGCTGCATGAACATAAGGATACTTGTCTATATTAAAAAAAATTGCAACTGCAAGTTTTCAATAACAAGTCCACGGAGTAAGACTTCTCATCGCGTCCAACCACAATATATTGAAGTAAGAAACTATTTAGTTCAATGACGTTTAAGAACATTACCACAACACATGTTGCATGTAATACTTTTTCCACAAAAGGCACCAATTTCTGTGATCCATGAACATATGTCTTCATATGCTTGTTAAACCATTCACCGATTTTTCTAATTATAGCATCCATCAATGTTAATAAGGAGAACTTTCTTGCCTTCTTAAAAATATTATTTATAGATTCTACAACATTACTAGTGTCTATGTTGTACTTTGCACCTGGAAAATGATATTTTGTCCATTTTTTCACTTTACACGTAGTCTCTAAATATGTGGGTGCACCAGAATATCTTCTCCTAAAATCATCATACTTTTGTTCGAACTCAACCACTTCATAAATCTGAGTAATTTCCCTGAATTGTTTTGAAACTGTATCTTTGTTGACATTGGAAACTTTTGTTCTCATATTCTGAGACAAATGGAATATGCAATACCCATGCTGAGAGTTTGGGTACACATCACGTATTGATTTGATGAGGCTCATATTTCTATCCAAAACAAACACCAATTCGACACCATCCAGTATAATGAATTTCAGCTCATTGAAAAACCATATCCAACTTGCATCTTTCTCACCATCAACTACACCAAATGCAATGGGATAATGGTGATGATTAGGATCCTGAGCCGAAGCAAAAATAAGCACTCAACCATATATACTCTTAAGAAAAGTTGCATCCACAATGAACACTTTTATCATCGCTTGAAACCCTTCAATTGAAGCTCCTAAAGCTACAAATAGGTACTCAAACCTTTTTTTTTCATCCAATTGCACTCTTGTTCGTGTACCAGGATTCACCTTCTCCAACATGAATAAATAAGAGTACACCATCTTGTAACTTTCCTCTGGAGTACCCCTTACATCATTAAATGCTTGTTGTTTCCCTCTATATGCGGTAGAGTAAGACAATGCAATACCAAGTCTTGCTTGAACTAATCCAAAAATACTTTTAGGAGTTGGAGTCTTGAATTGACCGGGATAATCTTTATTCAAAACGGATGCAACTAATTGTGGTGTGCCTCTTCTTCTATAAGAGCTTTTACTTGAACTGGCTCGAGAGCATGTATGAAGGTTCGTGTAAGTTCTAACCGAAAATTATTCACAATTTTTCAGTTTTGCAACTCGTAAAGACCACTTACAACCTTGTTTTACTGCACGAAATTTTAATACGTATAACTTCGGTCAGGACTTGTATAAAAAAAAACCCAAAACAGTTCAGACTTACAGCTCTTTCAACTAAATCTTTCACTGTTCGTTTACTAGAAAATCCTTGACCTACTAACAGATTTAAACTATCTTCCCATGGCTCCATAACCGGCAATTCTCCTACAACATGTGTTATCTCAACATAGTCATGCATACAAGAGAGATCAATACCGTTATCCACACCAGTTTCACAATCTCCAATATCACTATTCTGCATCAAGTCATGTTCTTGTTTTGATGGTTCAACGCCTTTGTAAATAGTTACAAAACTATCACTAACTATAACACCACCATCATTACCTCTATCTTCATCCCTACCACCTGAAATCTCATTACTCATAACTCTTGAACGTGATTGCTCACACCAATAAGCTTTTGAGGTCAATTTGATGAGTTCCACATGCAAAAAATTTTCACACCTCTTTATCACTAAAAATTAGAAACACTTGTACATCATCATCATCCAAAATAAAGCTTGGTCTCCTAAATTGCATTGACGATGAAATGTAACTTAATTTCAGCTGCATTGTAGCTTCATCTATCATAATCTTACTCTATATCTTATCTTTTAACATCAAATAAGTCAACTCATCGATAAATGCCTTAAATAATAAACCATATATTTGACTATGATCCTTTGAAATCCATTTGTATTCACCACCACCATTATCTCTGATCCTTGAATAGTATCCTCCATAATCATAATGTAAGATTGTGCGACTTATGTTGTTCATTGTCCCTAAAAATGAATAAAAATAACATTACTACGTCTCAATGATACCAATTTATACCAATTTGTACCATTTGCATTTGCAATAGTTATACCAGGTTGTACCATTTGCTCTAGTGATATATGTTTGTACCATTTGCAATAGTAATACTAAGTTGCACTAGTTGTACTACATCGCGAAACTGGGTCTATTCGAATCAAAGCTACTACTCTACCTATGATTCATTGTAAATCAACCACTAAAATCCATTAATAGCTAACTCAATGTCCTAATAGACTCACAATATAAAGTTTCTAACCTAATGTGCATACAATAAACTCTAAATTTTCAAATCTGTTGAAATCTCAAACACTCATACCAAATTACAACTTAGAACTTGGTTTATAACCTAATCTATTCACATAGATGTCCAAATTAGATGAAAATACAAGATATTGTTATCATTTACCTCAATTTTGGAGCTTTTGAATGCTTTAGTTTTGAAAATTGTGATCGTTGAAAGAGAGATCCGAAAGAAAGAAAAGAAGAATTTCTATTGGTTGATAATTTTTATTTTTTTAATTAAAAATTTTCTAGAAAAAAAGGACAAACTGGTCATTACATATCATTTCAAAAATAAGAATTAGCTGAAATTATATGGATCAAAATGAGACGAGGAAAACATAGAAAAGGTTATTTGAGATTTTCATCCCTCTTAAAGTGGTTTCGTTACAACAATAATGGAATTGTTATAATATTATGAAATATTATATTCTAGAATTACAACAATTCCGTAAATAGATAGTATTTGTCAAAAAAATATAATATTTTTATTCTAAATATTTACGGAAATTTCTGGTAAAGAAATGTTCAATAAATAGACGCTCGTTAAATCACATAAAGAATATACGGATCTTCAGTCAACAAACACAAGACCCGTTGGAACCAAAACTCAAACATCGTTTCCTCTGCTTCTCAACTGTCCCAAGAATGTTGTCTTCCGTGACAATTCCGGTGAATGGGTTTTACTTAAACCTTTCAAAACGCAATCTTTTTTACTTCAAGGGCTCCAATTGCTTCAACTTCAATGCCCATTTCAGAGTCTTCAAGCCTTCTTCTTACAGGTTCACTTCTTAATAATTACTTACTTCTCCCATAGAAATTTCGATCATTTTAGTTTAATTGAAAGGATTTAGATATGGAATTTAGACACTCTTTTGTGGAATTAGATTGTTCTGGACAAAGGGGATTTGGAATTTTATAAAGAAATTGAGAATCTTTAGTAGTTTCAAGATTTTCTTAGTTGGCTATCAAAATGCTGTGTTTATATGCCAATTTGTGTATATTTTGTTAAGACTATGTCTTATGAACATATTAGCTTTGATGCTCTTACTCTGGCAGGATCAAAATAAGAAGCTTTCAGAAAGAAAATATCGAAAACAATGACTCCTCAAAGTCTCAAGATAGTGAAGATGAGAAACTTAAAAGCGAAAACGCAAGGGTTTCTGAAAAGAGTGTCCCATTCATAGCTAAGTTAGGTATGGGGTTAGGATTAGCTATGATTATTACAGTAATATGTGTAACCTTGAGGAGCTCTAGTGGTTCACCTTTTGAGGAGGTTAAGAGTATAGCCAAAGTTTCGTCATCTTCAGAAGGCTTTACATTCAATGCCTTTGGAAAGAGATTCATAATTCCAGGAAATGCACCGGGGTAACGGTTATCGATCTTATGATATGGATTGTATGTTTATGAAGGACCCTTTAGCTCCAATGTTCTTTTCTTTTTGCAGATGGGTTTACTTTTGGTTGCTAATGGCAGCCGGGTTTGGGCTTTTTATTAGCGAAGAGGCGCTAAATATATGGGTTTGTGCTTTATACTGGTACTTCTGTTTCATCTTCTTATTTACCATTTCAGGTTCTGCTTCATTTAAATGCTTTGAAGTTTTGTCTAAATGTAAATGTTAGGTTGGAATAACATTGGCTCGAATGTTAACTTTGGATGGGACATGGCAATCCTTTGCTGAGTCTTTCTCTAGGAATGCGCCGTATATAATGTCTACGGTTTCATGGGTTTACTGGTAAAAGCGATATCTCTGGTTAAAACAACATATCCCTCATGTTTTAAGGGTCATAATCATCAAGCTTTATTCTTTGGTGTTTTTGTTGGTGATAAAATCGTAAAAGCGGGGTTTGTATAAGTGATATGATACCGTTTTACTTAGGGAAGCTCTTCAGACAGAGTGGAGCTTCAGATGATGTTTGTTCAAAGGTTTAGGTGAAATCCATTCTTGTTATTTTCAAACTAAATTATGTATCGCGAAAGCTTATTTGTTTTCTTTTCAACATTTCGTATTGGTGTCGGGGTTTTTGTAAAAAGCTCGGTATAGGTAAAGAGAAAGCCATGAGCATTACTCAGGCGGTTCAAAAGTACGGAAACCTCTCAGGTTTTGGTAAGTTGTGAGTTCAACGCAATGGGAATATTTTGTAGAATATGATGAAATGACTTTATAATGTCAATATGAAATTGCAGTGGAAAGATTTTCACTAGGAATGAGGAATCCAACAGCATTCTTAGCTGGGGCTCTTGTAAGTGTGTTGCAGAATTGTTTCAATACATAGCCAAATGGTTAACCAAACCTATCCTACATGATATTTTTTACAGGGAATATCTCCAGAGTGTTTCTTTGCAGGAGTTTGTTGTGGTGGCTTGATTACTCTTCCGCTTCAGGTTTATCTGCTTTTCTTTATATTCGATTCATATTCTTCGTTATAATGTGGAGGGTACTGATTCTAACAAATGTTTCAGCTTCTGATTGGGTTTCTCCTTAGAGGACGGCCCATGTTTGCTCTTGCAACAGTAGCAACTGTAGTGGTAAGTACATAAACAGAGATAGAGAAAACAATGTGAATAGCTTTCACACAAGTTTGAAGTTTTGGTTTCCAATATTTGTGCAGGGAATATGGACAATCTTCCCGTATATAGCGGCTGCATCGACGGCTTTGTTCTTCTACATTCGCAGTCGCTACTTCACCAAAGATTAGTTCTTCTTGTAACTCCAATATACAGATATACTCATAGAAACATATGAGATGTAATCAAAAGTGAAAATATACTAACTTAGCCAACCAAACAATGGCTTATACTATAATGTAGTATTATGTTCACAAAAGATTCACTTAATGCTAACTTATTCAACTGAGTTTCCTATAACAACTGTGTATTATACACTCGATTTTTTTACACCGAACCAGAGTATACAAAATTATTTGTAAATCTACCTTTACGAAGAATCACATAACCAAGTTAGATGAACTGAAGTATTTCTTGATTGACTATGTCTTCTACCATTACGTTTCCTCGATATGTGGTAAATTGTTGATTATAAAGCTATATAGAGTAGGATTTTGTCAAGCAAATGAAGCCGAGTGAAGCGTAAACTTCTCACCATTATCGACCAATTTGGATTTAGTCTGTTGTCCAAGAGTGCACCAGCTATATTGGTCCAAATCATATAGAAAAATAGACACGCAAAAAATAAGTGTTTTCTCGATTCATCCAGCTCTCCACATAACACGCAATCCTGATGCTGACCCCATAAGAAAGTACGTGAACCTGTGGAAAGTCGATCACGAAACGCCAACCAAGTGATGAAAGTGTACCTTGGTATTACCTGTGGAAACTAGACTAAGTCATGCCAAGAAACATCATTTCTGATCTGATGGGTTTGATTCCAAGTACAACGAGCCGAGAAACCAACCCGTAGTCATCAGTCGCATGGCGGCATATTGTAACATTCGGACCTGCTTGAATGGCGGGTGTGTGGTGTTGAAGAATTTCACCATAAATCTGCTGAAAAAGTGGAGACCGATCTCTACCAATCACCCATTGATTATTCATGACAATATCAACCACCTTACTTTGTAACCCGACTCCCAAATTACGTGGCCCAGCTTCTCCATATTTACCATAGAGCTGCCGCATAGGTAACCAAGCATCCCACAAGAAAAAGTATTTTCACCATTACCAACCTCCTTTCGAACAAAGTCAAAAGCTAATCGTCAAAGTTTGAGTAGCTTTTGTCATATCCAAGATCCCATAATTTCATCATTAACATTCCAGAACGAATGCTGCTTCAAAAGATAAACCTTAGTCCATGCCACCCACAAAGAACCTGAGCTCGTTAATAATCGTCAAATCAGACTTAGAGAAAAAAAACCCAGGAGGAATCCCTCAACCGCCTTACACCTAAACCCCCTTCCTTAACTGGGCAACATATATCATCCCAAGAGACCCTTGCTCTGCTTTGACAGTTTGGCGAGTCCCCCAATAAGAACCTACCACACATAGCCTCAATCTCATCTAGACAACGCTGAGGTAGTTTGAATACCGAACACCAGAAGTTGGAGATACTCGAAATAATTGATTTGATAAGTTGTAACCGGCTAGCATAATACAGACTCTTGGTCGCCCAAGATAAAATTCGAGTTTTGATTTTGTCAATAAGCGGCTCATAGTCATGCCTTGACATTGACTTTGTAGTTAGCGGTAAGCCCAAATACCGAATAGGTAGATCATTACTTTCCAAACCCAACCTCCTAAATGTGCGAGCCCTGTCCACACCACCCACAAATATAGATGACTTTGGAGTATTAATATTTAGGCCAGAACTAAGAGCAAACCTTTGGAAAGTGCTGATTACACCTGATAACGATTCTGGCTTCCCATCCATAAAGACAAGAATGTCATCAGCACAGCTTAGGTGAGTAACCACAAATTTCTTACACTTAGGATGATAACAATACACTCTATCCTGGGAAGCTTTTTTTAGCATTCACGACATCACATTACTCGCAATAACATAAGATATGGGGATAAGGAACAACCTTGACAGAGGCCAAGACAAGCTACCTTTAGCTAGGAGCCCTCTTTTCCTTCTGCCTAGCTCCCCGAGAACAACATTCGACTTGCATGTGTTAAGCATATAGCTAGCGTTCCTTCTGAGCCAGGATCAAACTCTTCGACCTGAGCGATTTCGATCACCTAGAAAGCCTTTTTTTTATTTGGTAGGTAACATCGCCGAAGCCTATCCTTAAGCTATTAAAAAACCCAGCAAGCTCACCATTGATGGAAATAGAAAACGTCGATGTCGTCAAGCATTGTTGCATCCAATGGATAAACTGTTCTAGAAAAGCCATGGCCCAAAGTGTAAAGATGATAAACTCCCACTGAATTGTATCAAATGCCTTGGATATATCAAATTTTATTGCAAAACGAGTCGAAATTGTACCTTTATGATAGTCTTTAACAAGTTTTGTGGCCAGGAGCACATTTTCAAGAAGTAACATGTCCTTAACAAAAGCACTCTAGTTCCATTCAATCATCGTCAGTAAATTTCTCTTCAAACAATTAGCTATGAGCTTACATATAATCTTGTATACTGCGTTCCAATAAGCAATGGGCCTATAATCTTTCATAGTTTCCGGGGAGCCAGTGTTGGGAATTAGTGTCAGTATCGTCGAGTTAACACCCCGAGGCATAATCCCGTAAAGAAAAAATGACTGCACTGTCGTTATCAAGTCTTTGCCTACAATTATCCATGCTTCTCGATAGAATTCAACAGGATACCCGCGTGGACTTGGAGCCTTATCAAGTGGCATTGAAAAAACCACTTGTTTTATCTCCTCTTCGAGTATAGGCCGAACTAGAGCTGCAACATCGAAAGGGGGAATGCAGTAGTCTATAATAGTTTCTTGATAAGCTTCGTTGACTCCCCCCGAGTTTGACATAGTAGGGTTGAGTATCCTCTGAAAATAAATAGCTGCTTCACCCTTTATATCCTCTAACTCCCCCGGATCCTCCTGATTGCATTTTTTTATACCCAAGATTGAGCAGTTCTGTGGAAAAAGGTTGTATTATGATCCCCCTCCTTCAACCAAGAAATATGAGCCTTTTGTTTAAAGAATTTATCCTCGACCTCTGCATAATGATTCCAGATTGAAGTGGCTTCAGCTACAGCCTCAAAGGACTGTGTTGTGGTCATACGTAGAGCAATTGCTGCGCTTCACATAAACGATGAAAAGCTTCTTTAGATCGTACTATAAGCCCTCCGTATATTGTTTTGTTTCAACTTCGTAAATGGTACTTTAGTGCCTTCATTTGCCCATGGAACCGGTGTAGCACCATACGAGAGTGAAACAATCCTATATTAGTAGACCATTGCTGGCTTACAAGAGCTAGGAACTGCTAGAGTGATGCCAAATAAGTGAAAAACTTAAATGGTTTACGAGCTGTTGAGATAACGTTATCCAGCTTAATAAAACTTTGAGTATGATATGAGATTCCACAAGACTCAAAGGCTGCAAATGATTGTGAAAAGAAAGTGTGCCACTCACCATTTACCAACACCCGGTCAAGTTTCTTCCTAATGGGGTTTTCTACTTGACTATTCCACCATGTGAAAGGCGAGCCAACAACAGAGAGGTCAGCCAGACCACAGTTATAACTAGATTTTGAAACTCAAGCATACTGGTTTAATCGATACTCATGAGATCGATAATATTAAGACAAGCTCAAAATCTTGTTAAATTCACCCATCACTATCCATGGAATATTTTATTAACATAAAGATTATCGATTCTCTCCAACTCCTCCCAAATAAACCGACGATCATTTTGAAAATTTTCGAAGCATATACACATGAGCAGACAAATTTGGAGCAAGTACTCAAAGTCACTTCTATTGTTACAAGTTGAGCACTCTTGGAAATAATTAACACCGCCACACTCTATGCCCACACCACCCAGATACGGCCTAGCCGATGATACTCATAATTTGTGATTGCGTTCCAACCCGAAAATGCAAAGTCAAAAACTGTTTCGAAACTTTCCTCCTGTACTGTCGTCTCTAAAATACGGATGAAACATGGTTTAAATACTTTAACCCATTCCTTTACAACATCAATGCTTAAGTAGGAAAGCTCTACTGTTATATCTCCGCGTACCCTGTTGTATAAGATCCTTTTTGTGTAAAATTGGCTTACCTCTGTGATTTTGTTTAACACCAAGCTTAGCTTCAATACCCTTATCTGCCTCGTTAACAATCACTTTTGTATTCTCCAAAGTGTTATCGAGAATCTCACTTTCCCCAGTGTCACTCACTTCATCTAAAGACGCCAAAACTGTAAAACCCAATGGAGACATGGTAGCAGACCTCGACAAATCCACCTGATTGTGCCACAACAGACCACTCCCGTTCCGATGTGTCACTGTCATGATGTTCCAATACCATCGAATTGACCTGCTTTGTTTTTTTGTCACTTTGTTGTGAAACCATGGGCTAAACTCTAACTCCCACCTCAGATAATTGAACTAGAATTTTCCAACTCAGATAAGAGATCATGAACCACCTCTGAAGCTTTCCTTTCATGACAAGGAGATGGGTGAACCACAGACCATGTCAATTATGCTATTCTCACGCGGTCTGGTTCCACTTTCCCTTGTTTCACATTTTGAACAGTCTCACGAGGCTTTGTCCCCCTCACTAATGTGGTCACTTTGGTAGGCGCCATACAAACATTATCGACATGTACCCATTTGGAACAAGCTGAGCAACGCGGAGGGAGCCACGAGTAGCCTACAACCACAGGGACCGTGTCACCACTCTGATTCAGGAAGCATATCTTCTCTATTAGAAGTTTCTGCGAATTCACTTCCACCAAAACTCTTGCCACATCAAGTCTTATGCAGCGTTCTGTATTTTGATGTAGTTTGACAAATTTTCCAGTATTGTTTGCGAGAAAACTTAGGCTCCGCTTCGAATACAAGTAACCCGGAACTTGTTTAAGATCAACCCACATTGGCATTGCCGATAAATCAAGCTTTTTGTTAGCTGATTCTTTAATCCATTCGCTGACAACGAGAGGCACGTCTGCGAAGTGCCAATACTTCCTCTTTAGGATCCGAGCATGCATCTGTGCATCCTTAATTCGAAACAGCACTGAGGTTTTTGTTATGAATTGGACATTGATTTTCGCAGGCTTCCTAGCTGAAACCCAAATTCTGTTTACAACCGCGTGAATCTTCCCCACATGAGGTGCTTCTCCCATGAAATATCCCACCAAGAAATGCTTCCACAATGGCTCTGCATCATCCAGGATCTCAGAAGGAATATCAACCCTGAATAACTCCATTGACAACTGATGGAGTAGGCGGGCCTCCACCCTCAACTATGTCCTCTTCTCTCACTGGAACTTGACCTCTTACACCAACACTGCCTCAAACTACAATCGGCGGATCCTCTATAGTACAACTAATTGAAGATCTCGCAACCCCTGAAGCTTCACCAATATCTAAAGAACTCCACTCTAGTCCCCACCACCCTTCCCACCATTAGCCTTCCATCCCCCGAGGATCTCCTGAAGGCGGAAAGGCCATCAACGCCACTTCGAAACCCTAGCAGATACAAGATCGTCAATCGCCTCCTAGTTTCCTTAAACAATACTCCTCTCACAAATATTTTTTACCTTTCAATCAATCCAATGGAGTTTTATTTTTTAAAATTCAGATTTGAATTCTTCGAATTCATAACGGTAAGATCTGATTACAGATTGCTAGGGTTTTTGATTAAATTAATTCGCTTTTATATGCTATTTTGAGTTTGTACAATTAATTAAAAATGATCAAAATTTTTTTTATTTTTTTCAATTTTATATTAAATTTACTGAAAATGAGTTTTTGAAATTTTTAGTGGGAACAAAAAATTTCGATTTAGATAAAATGTGATTATTTTGTTTTCTATTTTTTTATTAGAGTTAAAATATTTTTTAAATAAAAATTATCAACTTAAATAATTAAATATTGTATAGTAAAAATAATTTTAGTTTTGTTAGAATTTAAAGGCATTTTAAATTTTGGATTTTGAGATGCAAATGCAGCATCTAGAAACTCATTTTTTAAACATATGAAATATTTAGATATTTTAGATTTGCATTTCATTTCTTCATCCAAACACAAATTTAAACAGACCAATTGAACATGACCCTTGTCTATCTGAATAGAAAACATATGCATCCAGATTAGGCCTGGGCAAAATATTCGTTAGATCTGTTTCGATTTGATATTCGCTTCGATTTGAATCGTAAAAACTGAATATCCGTAAAATTTTGAAACAAATCAAATAGCACAATAGACTATTTGTCGAAAACGAAACAAATCGCTAATATCATTTTTGGCATAACCAAATATTTGCTTCGATTTGATATATATATATATATATATTATAATATATACATATGCATCCAGATTAGGTATGGGCAAAATATTCGTTAGATCTGTTTCGATTTGATATTCGCTTCGATTTGAATCGTAAAACCTGAATATCCGTAAAATTTTGAAACAAATCAAATAGCACAATAGACTATTTGTCGAAAACGAAACAAATCGCTAATATCATTTTTGGCATAACCGAATATTTGCTTCGATTTGATATATATATATTATAATATATAATTATAGATATACATATTATACTATGATATGAATGTAATGTACTTTTTCTTAATATTTATAGAAATGGAGTCGGCAAACATAACATATGTTCCTATGGTCATTGAAGATTGATTCTTCATTTAGGTTTGGCTAATAACTTCTTATGTTTGTATTTTCTTCTTGTGTTTAGTGTTTAGTGTTTTATTTTATTTTTATTTTTATTTGGATTTGTTTTGTCTGCAAATTTGACATTACGAGACGAAAAGAAAAAAAGATTTTAGTTTGATCATTTTTCACTATATGATACTATTGATTGGTGACATTGGTGACATGACAATAGGATTTAGTTTTTGGAACTTATTTTAAAGCATATCAAAAAAATTTTAGGTATCTAATCTTCTATTATTTTTATGTATTGTATATGTTTTAAAAATTATGTTTTAAGCGAATCGAAACAAATAATTAGCGGATAATACAAAAAATTCCGAATATTCAAAAAATTTCGAATTGAAGCGAATCATAATATTAAGAATTTGGTTGAGACAAAATCACGAATACTGAACTTTTTTCGAATCTCGCTTTATGCCCAGGGCTAATCCAGATGCAACAAAGAAACGAGCATGCCTTTGTGTATAAATAATGAATCAGTCATCAAAACCAAACCGACGTCGGTGGGATGTGTTTTTGTAAGAAACAAACTATTTATATTACGTCCACTATAAGTTACTTGTTCATTTTGGATGGAAGTAGCAAGTAAAGATATAAAAAAGGATAATTCAGATGATAAAAAAGCAGTTTTTGAAATCTATATGATAATATATGGAATGGAAAATTTCCGAAAAAATAACGGATTTAGGAAATTTTTTAGGGAAAATCCCTATTCAAATTTGACCAATTTGAATGGAGATCAACTTCAAGATGATCATTTCGGGTAATTCAATTACCGTAACTGAGACAAATATTTTGGATTATTCGGATACTTTAAAAACATTTTGGGGGAATTTTGATTTTTTTTAAGATTAGACAATTTCCATTTAATTTTAAAAAAGTTTAAATATCCAAACGGAAAATTCAGATATAAGTCTAATGCATTTATCCATTGGACTAAATTAAATATTCTCAAACAAGTAATTATTTGAAAAGGATCGGGTGTATCGCATAAAAATGCAAGTGTTGAATTTGGAGTTAGTGTACAATTGTACAGACAACAGAACAATTGGACCAATTTGGAATTATGGTCGCCAAATTTTAACATCCTAGATTGTTTCAGGACATGCATAACTTCTATTATCTCATCATTTCTAGTG
Source organism: Cardamine chenopodiifolia (assembly GCA_963922655.1). Taxonomy (NCBI): domain Eukaryota; kingdom Viridiplantae; phylum Streptophyta; class Magnoliopsida; order Brassicales; family Brassicaceae; genus Cardamine; species Cardamine chenopodiifolia. The sequence continues at coordinate 12,261,581 of OZ000481.1, read as the reverse complement.
TTACAATAAAAGTGTAATGGCACTGTAAAAACACAGTAGGAATTTTTATGTTATCCACTACATCAACCTGATTCAGACTTGTCCAATTTCTAACATAAAACGATCTCTGGGGAAAGACCCAACTACCATCACTGAACCAGGTTTAAGAATTGCAATATAGCGAAAAGATAATAACGCAACTCTAATAATCTTGTTCCTTTTTCATTAACAATGATTTCTTTTTGCTGCTTTCCAAATTTTCCCTAAAGGTAAAAACAAACAGATGTTATATTAAAGCTAATCTAATACCCACAAGTGACGGTGGATCAAAATATACTAAAGATATAAAAAAAGACTCCTGAGACCCTAATATATACATATACACCACAAAATGGGGCAGCAAAAAGTGGATGTATGTACATAACTTAACCTCTCAACAATTGTTTCTACACTTCCAAACCAAAACAAGGAGATTCATAACTATGATGCATGATTTTTCAAAAGGTTGGGATTTGGAAGAATATATATATAATATATATAGTTGGCCCGGGGTGTTGAAAAAGAGGCAAAAGACCAGAGCATAAATCATCCATGCCTTCTCCTATTATCTGCACTGCCTTTTCTGGATTAGCAAACGCCATCTGCTAAGTTAAGCATACAGTTTTCTAAGTTGACCAATGAATATTTTTAGCACTGTAGTCAATGCAAGATATAAGGAGACAGGATATGGCAGAGGGATTCGAACCTGTACAGTGTTGTCAACGTAGGATCTACCGCTGCTCGAGCTTCTATGTTCATCTCTCTTCGCTCTCATTACACCTTTGTGTCAGGAGTCCGGAGGCCTTGATGATGAATTTTCATGGACTACTTCTGATTCCAGTGTATTTAGATAAGGCTGATGCTGCTGTTCAGAAGAAATATGTTCTCGATTTTGAACAAGCAGTTGTTCTGATAACTTTGGTTGCTTATGTACTAAAGGTGGAGATTGTTGTAGCTGTTGCTGTTGTCCTTCTGTCCCACCCTTATAGCCATCAGGTGAAAGGTCTAATCCCTGCCTCATTTTTGTTACTGGATCGCTCCCACTTGAATTTGCTATACAACTGCTTACTTTAGCGACACTACTCTGCTCAGAGGAGTCAACTGATGGTAAGTTTAATTCTTTTGGAGGAGAATTAACAGCAGTAGAAGCAACTGCAGCCATGCTTACCGAATTAATACCCACCTGAGGCACACCCTTTGTTGTACCCACACTAGCCGTTTGGGTGGTATTGGTGACAACAGACTCTGGATTGCGTGGGGAATGTTCAGCCTGAGACATATTCGATAAGTCATGATTTTGATGAATGGTTCTATGAGATGTTGGTTGCACTTGATTGCCCTGCTTTTGGTGTAGCAACAAATATTGGTGGTTTGGTTGTGCAACTGCTGGTGTAACAGATGCACTAGAGGTAGACAAGATGTTACCTGGTACCTCTGCTGATTTCTCACCTTGGATGCTATTATCTGAATGTAACTGCCTCTGTTGATATTGTTGGGAAGAAGGAGATGGAGCACCAGGAAATGTTTTTGGCTGTTGTTGGGAAGTACTTGAAGACTGCAGAGAAATCAATGGTTTAGACTGTGGATACGAGCTCACAGCTGTCAATGGGTTAGATGGCTGACCAGGCACAGCTTGAACTGTCGCCTCTACTTTCTCAGTACCCTGTATTCCCTGGGACATAGTAGAACCATTCAAGTGCGAGGGATCAACAAAAATGCTCTGATGCATAATGTTTCTTCTTCCCATTCCCTTCAAGAGTTTATTCTGTTGCTGACCTTGAGTTGGTTGCCGCTGGTGTGGATATTGTCTTCCAGATTGCTGCTGGAGTTGTCTCTGCCGCTGTTTTCCAGCTTGATTGGTTACTCCAGAAGCACCAGACTGAAGATTCCCCAGACCATGAACCAGTAACTGCGGTTTTTGAGGCTGCTGCTGCGCAGTTGCTGTCATTTTAGGAGAGGTTGACGACAGAGGCAATGATAATGGCTGGGAAGGAGCAAGTGGTTGAGTTTGAGGACTGTTTTGTGGAGAAGAAGATAATGTAGGTATTTGATGTTGTGATTGTACATGTGAAGTCATAGCACCAGATACTGGAAACTGCTGCTGCTGCTGCTGCTTCTGCTGCTGCAAAAAGCGTTTGTGCATTTGTCTTTGACGGATTGCAAATGCTTGCTGCTGTGTTCCAGCTGCAAGGTTAGGACTCTGGAGATGAGGATTATGTGGGTTGTCAAGAACATGTGACTGTTGCGACAGCTGATGCGGCTGGGAAAGATGGCCTGGATAGGCCTGCATAGGGGGAGTTGCTTGGTTGGTAAATCCAGAACTCAAAGCCGGAATCCCCTGACCATTCCCTTTGGCAACCTGCATCTAAAACTCACTGAGTATCAGATAAATTTGTTCATAAACTTATTAAACAGGCTCAAAATGGAAATCAACAACTACTATAAGACAAAAATCAGAAGAGCTGAACATCCAAAATTTATACAAGGAGCCAGCAATATATTCATCAGTATATAAGCTAAAATCACAAAGTAAAAGAAATAGCTTACCCGCATCATATGCTGCATAGCTCCACGAGGCCTCAACATGGAGTTTGCTTGAGGAGTACTCCCGACAGAGTTAATATTTCCAGAATTTGAAATTCCTCCCATGCCAGAGGAAATGATGCTGCCAGTGTTTGGCACTGCCAATGAGCTCACACCTTGTAAACCAGGCCTTGACAACGGTGTGCTCCTATTGATTCCATTTACACTCACAGCATTTCCACCAGGTGGTCGATGCCCAAGGTCAGGTCCTGAGACAGCTCCAACAGTTGGTAAAATAGGCTGCTGCAGGTTTCTACCGGGTAACATCTGGTTATATTGTTGGCTTCGGTGTTGTTCATCTAACGGAAAAGATCCTCTAGGAATATTGAATCTACCATACAACAAAGGAAAAAAATTCAATCAACTACCAAAAGAAGAAAAAACCTGTGATTTATGCTGAGATGCATGAATAAAGTCTACCTTGAGGAAGCACCGGTTGGGCCAGATGTGGTTAACAAGTTGTTGCCACTGACTACACCAGATGATCCAGTTATTGACGGATTTGCTTCAGGTGCACGAAGCACTGACGTTCCCTGGTTCAACAGTGGTTCAAGTGAAAATACATCTTGACCTGAAGTTGAGGCATCACAGAGATCAAGGGGCCTTCATCCAGAGAGTAGCAAGATATTAGAATTGTGAAAAAGGTAGTAACCAGGAGATAAATAAATCATAAGAAAAACCAAAACTTACGAGAGGATACTTCCATTCAGATTATTTGGGAATACATGAGAAAGAGCCATAACTTGAGAATTGTGAACTGGTACTATCTGCTTGGGATCCCGACCATCATTCTTGAAGATAGAAAAAATGACAGCAAACATACAGAAACAGCAAGGAGAAATGGAATCAGGGTCTTTGGAGTTTCAATATTTAAACTCTGGTACATGGACCTAAATATTCCAGAAACTACTAGAAAAGGTTTAATCTATGTACTGAGAGATGCAAATTGTTATGTCAAGTAAAAGTGATCCGACTTCTGCCTTTCTCAGCATAAATTCTAAACGAAGAAAGAGAGAGAGAGCAACATATGTCTTTCTCAAAGAACATGTGTCATACTGAATTTAGTGAACCACAAACCAAAAGAGCACTCAGGGCATTCTCAGGAAAAATAAGTTTTACATTATTCTATAAACCCCCTTAAAATTTCTTCCATCGAAGGACTCCAAAAATATAATTTTCTCGACAGCATCCACCATAGTATCTACTTACACACTGGTTTACAGGAGAAGCTACAATTGTGGTCAAGCAATGGTTGAATTACAAGTAGTAAAACACAGGGGTGATACCACTAGTTTTCTGTAACAAGTTCGGAAAAAATAACCAGTGGGTGAACAGACCTGTACCTTTCTATGTTGGAACTTCTTCCCAATCGAACAAATCTTCTCAAAATGGGACTTCAGTGTATCTTCTTCCAGCGGCCCTTGCAGATGCTGAAACAGCTGTCTCGCACTCCCCTGAATATAACAAACAATTCCAGGGAAACCACAGGTTAAACTAAACACACAGGAAGCTTTAATTAAGTATCTCATGGAATATAAAAACCTTGGGGATGCCAGGCAAAGTGGATTGATAAGACTGAGAATTTCCCGAGTCTTCAGCACTATCAGCCCCATCATCACCACTTCTATCCATTAGAATCTTATGCCGCTCCTTGCATTCACTTGGATTACGATATATATACTGTATGAGTAAGAATGAGGAACAAAGAATAGAAAAATCAAAACTCAAACAACAATTCCAACACAATGAATAAGTGAAACAACATATCCCAGCCCAATAGCTTACTAAAAATCAAGCAAACAATAGCTTGCAAAACTAAACCAAGTGAAGTCATTCACAAGAACAAAGAGCGCAGTATTCAGTAGATTATTCAGCACTGTAACGTCTCAAGAAACTTCAGAACAGTACACTCTTACCTTAATTTTAAGAGTGCTGTTCATAGAATCACTAATGAGCTCCCAGTTAGGGCCCATGTCATGCACCAGGACAACAAGCGCCTAAATGGTGGGAAAAGTAATTTAGATATTTCGCAACAAGGACTAGAATATGTATATGTTAAGCAAAGATAACAAATATAAACCTGATCCTCAAATAGTGACCATGGATTTTCACATCCTTCTTGGCCAGAAGAAATCTGCATAAATAAATTTTCTAATTTCAAGACATATCTTAAAACAAAAAAGATGGTAAAGGAGTGAACAAATTACCAGAGCATATACCTTCAAGCCTTTTATTTTTCTGCCCCTGTCTCGACCGCCAAAAAATTTAATAAATTTGTTGGGGTTCGACATATTGCTCATCTGAGACGCTGCTGGTGAAGGAATAGCAGTGTCAAAATTATTCTCCATTGATTGCTTGACAGTCTTTTGCTTCTTTACACTATGTGGACCATACAGACCTTACAAAATACAGATAAACATGTCAATGAGATAAATTTCATGGAGATCTAAACTCGCTAAAAAGAAGAGTGATGACTAAAAGAGGAGTAGATGCCAATATAACATTTCCAGAAATTGTTGAATTAATTCCATATCAGTACTTTCACTTTGGAGATTATCATGATTAACATTGTGTTTTTATTCTGTGGTAAATGATGTTGTGCAACGATGATTTTTCCTAACGTAATGATACTCTAGTTACAGACTTAGTCCAATTCATAAAACAGATTTGTGAAGCTTAGGCTACCCCCGGTTGAACCTTACTGCTAAATAACTAACTCATGCAGCCATGTTCCAGAAAGTTAAAAGAGGATACTTGAATGATACCATTCATATTGAAATGATTCTCAGGTCGCTTCGTCCAGTGGTCCTGCCAAAGTAAAGAAGCATTAGGATTCTCCAGGAAGCATAATATCTCTTCAACATATAGAGTTGCATAAAACTTCCCATTTCAAATAATATTACTCTCACAGGCATCAACCTCCCGAATATATAGAACATTTGTCATTACAATAAGCAAGTCACGCACCACACACCGCTAAACAAACTTCTGCAACGCTTAACTAAAAGATTTTGTTGACACTGAATTTCAAGATCTTTTATCAGCAATATTACCTGTTCACCACGGACCATTGAGTCAAGATGCCAGGCTTGTTCATGTGCAGAGCCCTGCAACAAATGATAATTGCATATTATCATGCAATGCCAGAAGTAATAACAATATTTTTCCAATAAAACCAAGCCAGTATACGTTGAAACATAATGCAAACCAGGTGAACCTTCTTCTTTTTAGGTTTTCCTGACGTTTCAGCCATGTCATAAGGTAGCTGCCTCTCAAAAGTACCACTAGATTCAACCTCTGTGCCCTTTTGAACTGCAGAACCACCATTTAAACTACTTTGGTCATCCTGAAAAGAACTAGTGTCCCCACTAGAGGCATCTGTCTTTGAGGGCACAGGTAAACTTCCAACAGTACCACAGCCAAAAGAGCTCACAACTCTCTGCCTGGAAGCAGTGCGCATACGCTTCATTGGAACTGAACCAACATTGAGATTACTGGCGTGCCTTTTGCCTATCAATGCATTGGAGCCCTCAGTGTAGCTACTGTATGGTAAATCAGATCCAATATTATATGACCGAGCAGAATGATATTTCATCGAGTTCTTCTTTTTCTTGTGGGTTAACTTAAATGATTTGCTACGTTCAAGAGCTCCAGGCAGATAATAGGTACTTGTTTCTTCTTCATCCTCGTCGTAGCCATTGTATTCTGTATCTACAGTTCATAATGAATATCAGTAAACATCTATCCAGTATGTGGAGCTCAACATTCTGCATACCTTCTGTGGGATCATAGGCTGATGTCTCAACCTCCTCCTGTATGCTACTTCCAGATTTCTGAGATGGATAATGCTTTTAAGTATCTTCAAAACCTTATATATATACAACCAATTAAGGTCGTGATATGAAAGCTCATAGCACTTAATACTCTCACATACCTCACACCAGAGAAGATGAGATTCAATGGACCTTCGGTAGGCTTCCATTGCACCAGATGGAACTGAATAAAATAAGCTTTCCTGCACATTAAGAAGCTAAGTTTGCAACTTTCTAGAGTTATCCACAACACTTCAACTGAAAGGCTGCAGAAAAAAACAAATGACTAGTTCCATACTTCTGTAAGCCGATCATCCCAAGATGTCTCCAATATGCCAGGGTCACACATATTGTCAGGTGTCGACGGTGCTGCTGCTTGAGTATGGGGGCTAGAAGATTTGACAAACTTCAGAAATCTGCAAGTATATTCTGTGACACCAGAAGCTGAACATTTTATGCTAGCATCACACTTAAATTCCTTCACTGTCTCCTGCATTTGAATACAGTATTACTTGGCTATATATCACAAGTGTACAAAAAGAGCAACAAAACCAGAGAAAGCTCTTAGACTTAATAATGGAAGACTGTTTCAAGAAAATCAGTGTGGTCCAGCAACAGTCAGAGAAGAATATATATTATGTGTGTCAAGCTTAATGTACGGTCAGAAACTTAAAATATCGATTTTGTACGTATATACTATATCATAGTATATCATAAATTTCAGAATTATATGTATGTCCAATTTTATGTATGTTCCACCACTTTGCAATGTATCAATGCAGATACATATGTGTGTGTGTGTCCAATGAAAAGAAAGGTTGAAAACAATATGACCATCATTGCCATAAAAAACCATAAGCAACTGATATGTGAGGCAGTCGTATACCTTATCAGTTACCAAGCTTGTCTTCTCAAGCTCCTTAGGAACCTTGACAGAACTCCAGAACTGCAAGACATCATCAGCTAAGGTTGAAGCTAAGCTTTTGAGCTTTCTCTGCTGAATTCGTTCCTCAAATTTCAACTGACAGGTAAAAGCAGCTCGATGACAAATTTGCATGGCAGCAGTCATCTTCCAAACACGCTCCTACAAGTAAAAGTGAGGTTAAACAGAAATGCAATACATTGACTAGGTGAAAAAACGTTCCAGTAACAGAAAGGCTGACACCATTTGTAAAGGATTTACCATACGCTCTTAGTAATAAACAGCATGACAATCCATAAAATGCATAATTTTCCATTTAAGTAGATAAAATCAGATCAGAAAGCTGATTAACTAAACCAGACCTGTGTAAAATCATTTGCCAGCCATGCCATTTCTTCAAGGACAAAGTCCCATTGAGATCTCGTACGAACCTCCAATGGTATGGTACCAAAAGATAACTCGGCAATCTTCTTTCTCTTTTCCTGTTAGTGTAGTTTGTCAGACATAAAGACTATGAACAAAAAAGTAACAAGAACTTTTTCCAAAGATTGACAGGTTAAGATCACCGAAACAAGTTGAAAAAGAGAACCTTTATAATCCGTGCCTCCTCAAGGATAGAGTCTTCCTTGAAATTATCTAGCATTCTTGAGCCATTGTCTAAACTATGTTGATGTTTTAATGCTGTAATGCCAGTTCCTGACAATACGGTTTTGCTATTTGTTAAAGTACTGGTTTCTGCAGCTGCCTGAGACTTTCTAGGGCACAAAGAGCTGTCGGAAGTGTCAGCCAATCCACTTGTAACTTTCATGTCCCTTTGCAGTATATCCAAATCATCTTGTTGTTTTCTCTCAGTTTCAGAACACTTATTTTCATCATACAGTTCAACTGTACTTCTATGATCTTGATTTTCGATTTTGAGTGATTGTGTATAGCTTTGATGCCCAGAACTTTGCTCTCTAATAATGATGGTAGAGTCACCAGCCTCATCCTCCCTCTTTGCATTCGCCATTTCACCAACGGTAGGATTCAGTATCCCCTCCACTCTTGAAGTACTCTGCATAAGGATTCCGTTGGAGTCAGATTTGTCCATTCTATGGAGATCTATTTTAGTATCTACATCTACTTCGACTTTGTTAGCATGAGAGGATTCTTGATGTAACCCTTTTTCCCCTACAGTCGTATCTTTTAAGCTTTCTTTCTCTCCTCTGGGATCTCTAAGCCCATTCACTTGGGTGGAGTTAGTTTCTTGGCTACCTTTCATTACAGCGCTGAGAGAATTGGCTACTGTACTAGCAGAGACAGGATGTGCTTTTAACCCAGTAAGACCAGTCTCTCTGGAAGCCACATCTGCAGAACTTTTTTTATGCACAATATCTACTTTCTCTTTCACTGGACCGTCTTTTGTTGTAGCAGTGCTTTCTCGTACAACCAGTCCATCATCATCTGTCTTCAACACGTTGCTTGGGGCTATGGTTTTTGAAACAGTATTACCATTGGAAGTTGCAGAGCTTGGACAAGATACTAAAGATGCATGTCTATTCTTACGATTGCCTGCTTCGGAATCAGAATCTTTTACATCCCCAGATTCTCTGCGAATTGAGAGCGACGTGGCAAGACTACCACGACTTTGAGCTAACTCCGTAGAACTTGACCGAGCTGGATCACGATTTATCTTTGATCTGTTTCTACGAGCATATGGGCGAAAAAAGGCAGAATCTTCTGTTTCCTTAGTACTTTGGCAATTGTTCGTTTTGAAAGACCGTTCCGATTCAGAAGTTCTACTTCTCTTATTAGGACATTTTGAATTTCTTTCTCCTTCAAGTGACTTATTTTCAGCATCAAACAGTAAAAGATTATCAGCTGTATTGGACTCAGAAACTATAGAAACTCTAGGTCTATCACTACTCTCCACGGAATCCCCATGTTGTGAGGCAGTCCCGGGAAAACTATCTTTCACTTCACTGTGGTGAAAATAGGAAAGAATCATGAGTTGATATAGAAAAATCTAACGGGAAAAATTACAACAAACAAGAAAACTACCTCTTTACAAAATGGTCTGCTTGCTTATCTGTGAGTGATGTAGATTGAACGCTATGTGAAATTGCATTACCAAACTTGAAATCCAAGGGATTTCCACCCTAAAGTAAATAGAATAGTAAAGACTTGTCAAAATAAGTCTCTGAAAGAAAACAAAAAAAGGGGAATAAGTTTTCATACTTTCTCCAGAAACTCCAATTCTCTCCTCCTTTCCTCACGGACATCATACTCCTGCCTGTTGAAACAAGTGATTTATCATTAATAGAAACGATAGCAGCTTAACAAAGCATAAAATATTCAACACACGGAAAAAAGTATGCTTGGAATGGAGAGAAAAAAAACAAAAGAAAGAAGAAAATAGGCAATCTACAATATATATACCTTAGCTCTGCTTGAGCCTTCTCAATTGCTACTCGATGCGGAGACAATTTAATACCGATACCACCACTATCAATAACTCCTCCCATGGAATCAACCTCAACATTTACTAGAAGATATCCTGAAACACACTTCCATTGAATCAGCACTTTGACTGTCCCATTTAATTCAAAATCTAACTAGAATAAAAAATAATCACAAGCCAAGAACTGTTTCAGTATTTACATCATTCTAAACAACTATACTCTAGAAGATTAAGTCTAAACATGAACTGTTTCCCACAATTCTCTCCATAAATATATTCACAGAAACTACAGAATATAAAGTTACATTAACACAACAAGAGTTAGATTTAGAAATAGCAACGAGTCAGATTTCACAAGCATTAAATGTTTACAGCCAGAAGCTCTGTAGTAAACATAAATACGAACCAAACTTGAAATGATCAGCTTAAGCTATGAATATATTGGCACATTTTGAAGAATTACAGAAACGAAATTTGAGCATTTCATTTTAAAATTTGCGAGCAGTATGAGAAGACCCAAAACCCCAAAAGACTCAAACGTTTAGAAATTTTAAAATTGAAAGGAGCTTAAGCAAAGCTAGACGTTACGGTTTTTGGAAGAAGAGTGAACAAAAGAGTACCTGAAATTGAACGTATGAAAAAGCAAACGCAGGAATTAGGGCACAGAAAAAAAAAACTGGGGGCAATCACAATCAAAATTTCTAGGGCTTCACCAAAATTCCTTGAATCGAAGAAGAGAAAACAACAATTTCTTCGAGAAAATTAAAGAGCTCTTCGTGAATTGGAATTCATGAATTTTTTCAAATTCGTAAAATTGCAATTTCCTTAAAAATTTCTGTTTCCCTCTCTGAAGAAATTTTTGTTTGTTGTCGTGGTTGTTTTTTTTTCTTTTTTTTTTCTTTTTTTTTTCGCTCCCTTGATGCAACTATGCGACTCTCGCTTGCTCACTAGCTCTAATAATTGGGCCTGGGCCTCAGCTGGCATTATCCTCTTTTGGGCCCTTTGTACAAGTTTGTCTTTAAGAACACATAAGAAATAGCCAGGATGTTAGATCAGGGGAAAAGTTTCCTCTGAACTGTGGCCCATCTAATTGTTTTTTTTAAAGTGTTTTGGATAAGGTCCGTAGTTTCGATTAAAATGGATTAAATGCCAGGATGACCCTATAGAGATATGTTTGACCTTTACATGATTTAACGTTACCTTCACTAATCTTCATTTATGTTATAATTCAATTATATTTTTGCAATAAAATATTATAAATTTTATAAACCAAATTTAATTTAATTTTAATAGTCAAATCAAATAAATTTTTTATTATCTACTATGTTTAAATAAAACTTAATTTAATGTTTTATTCTCTTTTTAATTCGACAACATATGTTATGTTCTCTGTTATTTCGAAGACGACGACGACTATGACCACGGCAACAACGACGTGAAGATGTGACGATGATGACAACGAAAACGACAACAATGACAACATGATGACGACGACAAAAATCAAATCCGTCTTCTCTGAAGGTCTCGACAACACCGAAGCTCTTGAGAACACTGAAACACAACGACGACAATGCACAACGATGATGAAGACGATGCACGACGATGCACGAGACGACGACAACGATGACGGCAAAAATTAAGTCCTTCTCCAAAGCTCTCGACAACACCGAAGCTTTGTTCTCTTTCTTCTACAACACTGAAGCTCTCGACCGCTAATCCTCTGCTCGCTGCCGCTAATCTTTGTCAGAAACATCCATCTTCTTTTTCTAAAATTTGCAGGTGAGTTTGAATCTCTTTCTTCTTGGTTGCTTAGTGTTTCTTATCGGTTATAGCTTCATTTTGATTTTGGGTTTTAGCTCATTGTCAAATCTGGGTTTGGATTGAGTTGATCTGGGTTGGTTTGAGTCACAATTAATGTTGGTAAAGTAGGGACGAAAGTTAAACTAAGGTAAACTAAAGTAAACTAAGTAAAACTATGTTACGTGAGTTAAACTAAGTTAAACTAAGAATTAAGGTAGTTAGACTAAGTTGAACTAGGTTTTAGTTTACTGTTTAACCATGTAAACTATGATGGGATAGTTAAACTAAGTTTAAGTAGTTTAACTAAGTTAAACTTAGTTTTAGCTAATTGTTCAACTAGGTAAACGATTTGATGTAAGTTAAACTAAGTTAAGTTATGTTAAACTAAGTTAAATTAAGATAAATTATATACTTATGTTGTTTATTATTTGTTTGCAAAGGGTAATGACGCTCGTATATTTTGATTATGGTGGATATTATTCACATAGGGAAGATGTTGTTAAATGGAATCCAAAAGAACTTCAAATGTATTCTTTATTTACGTCTGGTAGTACAGAGGAATTCAATTACTCATTGTTGGTTGAGAAAATACGTAGAAAAATGAATGCAGATTAATCGACGATGCTAAAATTAAGTTACATTCATGGAGTATTGCAGATGAGGTTGTGGAAGTTTCAAAGGTTGAATGGGATGATGGCATTGATATGAGGGTAAAACAAGAATTTGATAGTACTCGTGAAATCCAAGATTTAGTTGATAGAGATGTACCTGACAATTGTTTTGAGGTCGCTACTATCAAGTCGACAACTAAGTTGTATGTGTTGAAATGTCGAGGTATTGGTTGCAAATGGTCTGTCCGAAATGCGACTGGTAAAGGCTAAGATCTTTGGTCTGTTAGAACATACAACAAGTTGTATACATGCTCTGTTGTTAAACCAAGTTAAACTCTATTATACTAGGTATTAGGTATAAGTGATGTATTATGTATAAGTTGTTAAATCAGGTTAAACTATGTTAAATTAAGTTAAACTAAATTATAATTATCAATTTTATGTCACTGTGTTCAAATAAGACTTGTGATAGTTTTTATGTTGTTGGATGTGTATGTGATGTATTTGGTATAACTTGTTAAACCATGTAAACGATCTTAACTTGTTAAATTAGTTAAATTATGTTAAATTATCTAAACTTATTAAACTAGATAAACTAAGTTAAACTACGTTAAATTATGTATACTTACCAATTTTATTTTTCTGAAATAGTTAAGGTTATCAAAAAATTATATATTTTACATGTTCCTCTTCATTTCCCCTTATATACATTAAGTAAGTTAAAACCAACTTTTAATAATAAATTATATATATTACATGTTACTCTTTGATTACCCGTATATGCCTTAGGCATTTATAGTTACTTTGTTATTACTATCATATCAATATAAACATAAAATATAAATGATATTTAATATATACTGCATCATAATCTGATGCTAAATATGTGTTAAAATACTAATTATGAAAATTAAACTAAAGAGAATTTGTTTTCAAAAAGGTTTAATTAAGTTTTTGGTAATATTATGAAAGTTAAACTATGTATAACTTTGTCCAATTAGATTCTTAGTTAATCTAACAGGTTAAACTATATGTAAAATGATGACATGACCATTTTTTAAATGTCGGTGCCGTTTTTTTAAAATAAAATATTAGTTTAATTAATAAAACCTTTTAATAATAATTTTTAATAAAAAATTAAAAGATATATTAATATATAATTTTAATTTTTTACTTATTCTGCGTGTAATAGAAGTTAAACTCAAGTTGAACTTAGTAAAACTTAGTTACATGAAAGTTAAACTTCGTTTAATAAAATTATCACAGGGATCGACATATTTGTTGCTGCACAATGCACAAACCATTACATGAAAGTTAAAAACTAAGTTAAACTAAACTTAAAATAAAGTTAAACTATTATTAAACTATTATTAAATTAGTTACCATCAACACTTTTGTCACCTATCTCCTCCTCATTCACCTCTACCCCCTTAACACTACTGGGGTTGCAAGATTTATAACTAGACAAACCATTAAATTGAAGTTAAACTCAAGTTTGACTACCAAGTTAAACTACATAAAACTAAAGTTAAACTCAAGCTAACTACGTAACCATTTTCTTCTTCTTGTAGGACATCTTCTTGAGTACTCTTAAACTTAGTTCAACATTAGTTTAACAGTGGTTTAACTTACTTTAAACTTATTTTAACTTAGTTTAACTCTAGTTTAACTTAGTTAAATGAAATCTTTGTTTAATTTTAAAGAATTCACCATTTCTTCGTCACCACCACCAGTATTGGTATCCGATGGGCCTACTTCCTGAGAAGGCTGCAATAAAAACAATTTAGAAACATGTTAAAGTATGTTAACTAGTTTACCTAGTTTAACCAATTCTTAATTCCTATTCCTAATCAAATAATTTAAATAATTATACCATGTGCTTTCTTTTTTTCTTCGCTTTCTGTTTTTTGTTGGATCAAAATTTATTCTCCTGTCCCGTCGTGTTTAACAAATCTTCTCCATCTATGGATCTCAGAAAAATGAATTTTTGGTCCTCATAATCTTATCTTCAAAAACAATACTTACAACTCTTGTTTTTATAGTTGAATCACCTGTACGAGAAACATAACAAATCAATATAAATTTTATATAATTTGAAACCAAATGAATTATAAAGTAACTTTGACAAAAACAGAATGCTAATAAAAATTAAGATATTCTATGGTTAACATTTCATATAATTCTATCAATTTCAGAACACACAATTCGTAAAATCTATGTCAATTCGAATAATCTCTAACCCTTACCCAAAATTGAAGAAAAAACGAATCCCTAACTCCAAAATTTAATAATCTCAAATCTCATATTAAATATTTGTAACCCTTAATTGAAGCCTAAATTGAAGAAAAACACATAGAAGATACCCTAAATCAAAACCCAAAATTGAAGACAATGAAACCCTAACCCAAAATTTACAAATCTCTTACCCCAAATTGAAGAATCTTTAACCCTAAATTGAACAAGTTGAGCTTAGTTTACCTTGGGTTTAACTGAAATTGAAGAAGTTTAACCCACAATCGAAAAGTTTTAACCCACAATTGAAGAACTAAGAGATACACGACGAATTGAAGAAGAAATCAAAAAAGAAGGAGAAGAGGAAAAATCGAGCACAAGAAGAAGAAGAAACCGAAGAAGAGAAGAAATAGGAAGAGATTGATTTTGAATAGTTTTGAAACTGAAACGTAAGGGAAGAAGGAGTAGAGAAAGCGAAAGTTTATAATTTTGAAAAAAAAAAATTGATTGCAGATGGGTGGGTGGGATTGAGTTCATGGGTAAGTGATAGATCTTTGGTTGGAAGGGTAATAAACATAACTTTGAAAGGTTTTTTTGTCTTTTCCTCAATTTTGACATTAAAAAAAATCAAAACAAAATTATTTTAGAAGTGGAGGTCATTCTGGCAAAATTAAAAACAAGGAAGGTTATCCTGGCCATTCGTTCGATTAAAATGGATATTTCGGTCTCTTAGTAAGTTGATTTTTTTTGTGAGTAACTAAGTTTAGCAAGGAAGATGCGATTTAAGTCCGAGATGTTTTGATAGTCGAGCTTCATTGTAGTATTTGAACAACTAAAGACATTACACTGGTCACGAAACAAGTTACTTGCAACAGTAAAAAAAGTTATTTGCAGTAAAAGTTTATTTTATCGAAAATTTTTTTTTGTTTAAGTAATAATAGTGTTTTGGTTTGTGTAAGTAATAAAATTTTTTTGTTCAAAATTAAAGAAATTCAACCCATTTCGCACTTTTTAGTTGTACGAAAATATCCAAACTTCATCTTCTTTGTCACACTTCGTTCTCGGAAAAAGAATCGCGATTCTAAGATCTTAATAACGGATAAGGCAGGGCAATCGAAGAAGAAAAACAGAGGAATGACAAAGGCTACAGTGACTAAAGCTAAAGATGTCGGACCAAAAAGGCCCTTGTTCCGCCATTATGTAAGAAGGTCGAGTAAGAAGACGAAAGAATTTGATGAAGCTCAAAAGAGCAAATCGGCCAAATCGGAGAAAGGTTAGTTGATTTTACTTAATCTGGAGATGTAAGGTTCCAAATTTTTCAGAATTAGAGGTTGAATTATCACAAAATTAGAAATTCGCACTGGTTTAATAAAAAATCAAATAACCGTTGGCTATATAAATCGGATATTTATATTTTTCACATATTCAATAAGATAGAGGATAGATGAATCAAGCGATTTCGTCGACAATGGGCCTCCTCCTAACCTTTCTGCCATCTCTTCACTGTAAATTGCTAGCTCCGGAGGACCCGTTTAAACATCTATTCAAAAGAAAACCTTATAGGGGTGTTGCGTCTACATTGGAAGGCACAACTGCCCTAGATACGATTCTACAATCACAATTTGGGAAGCTATTCAAACTTCCTGTCACAAGGTGTTGAAATTCCGCCAAAGTTATCCACTGTCTCCTTTGTAGGCAACTAATCACGAAGAAGAAAAAGGAGTTGTGGTCTGTCTTTGGTGGGAAACCACTGAATTCTCACTCAAAAAATTTCACATTGTTTCAGGGCCTATCTTGCGGCCAAATACCATCGATAGCCGAGCCGAGAATACGGAAAAGTGTCACCGTATCATGGTGAAACTCGAGAAAAGCAAGGCTAAACTCTAGATGCTGAAGGCGATAATTGGTGGGAACATCGACCTAGAGGCAAAGCGTTAAAGGTTGGAAGAGAAGGTTGATGTTGCGGAAGCGGAGCTGAAGCATTGCAATGTTCCTAACATTGATTGGTTGAAGCTTGGTATTCCATTAATGTTTAATTCATACTCCTTCCTTTTTTTCTTAAGCTTTGGTTTTGTAAAAACTTGGTCTTATTTTTAGTTTGTTTCATTATGTTTAAAATTGGTGTTTGTTGGATATTTTACTTTCAGTTTGTGGTATTTGATTTCGTATTTTGGATATTTTGGATCTTTTTAAGTATTTGATTTCATATTTGATTTTGTACTTGTTTTGTATTTTAGATCTTTTGGATTTCGTATTTTAGTATTTGTTTAAATATTTTGGATCTCTTGTGGTTCAATTGCAACTTTGTGGTTAAATTACAACCTTGTGGTAAATCCTTTACTGCATGAATAAGAGTAAAAGTTGAAAAATATTTTGTCGTTTGATTTTCTCTATAATGATAACTACTTATGAAGAGGCATAACCTTCAATTCGTAAAGTTTTTTACAATAAAATAATTAAAATTTTGAATGTTCTCTTTGTGTGAAATCTATATACTCACATAGCATAACATACATGATTACTTACTTTGGGTTGCTTCGTCTTGCATCTATGGTCCAACAAATATTTGCAATTCATTTTTAGAGTTAGTCTTACCTCGAAAAGAGTTAAGTTAGAAATATTGAAACTTCTATGTTCCCTCATCTCTCTGTAGATCTTTTTTATGACTTTACAATCGTTTAAAATGGTGTACACAGATCATGGTGTAAATCTACATGATATAGGTGTACACCTACCCAAGAAATAGGTGATTAAGGTGTGCGCCTATCCAACAAAAGAGTTAACTCAGAAATATTGAAACTTTGATTTTCTCTCATCTCTGTAGATCTCTTTTATGAGTTTGCAATTGTAAGTGGTGTACACAAATTCTTAGTGTACACCTACCTATATGATGTAGGTGTACACCTACCCAACAAAAGAGTTAAGTCATAAATATTTAAGTTTCTATTTTCTTTCATCTTTGTAGATCTCTTTTATGAGTTTGCAATCGTTTAAATGGTATACACATATCTTGGTGTACACCTACCCTCTAAAAATTTAATTAATTATATATTAATCAGCATTACACATTATAAATACCAAATATAAAAATTACATATAATTATACATTCATTAGCAGTACTCAACAATACACATGAACAATCAAACATAAAAATATATAATTATAGATTAAAGATCAAATGAGACATTAAACTTTATAGACATTTTTTGGGTATGTGATCATAGTAGATGAGATCATACCATATTAGAGGATCCAAGAACCTTGTTTGCCAACCACCATAAATAGCATATGTTGAAACAATTACAATGCCAACCTTGCAATGGTGTGTGATGTCCTGTGCTAATGCAAGTTGGTAATTGATAAATGTCGCACGCTGAAAATTTTAATGTCGTTAAATACCTTCTTGTGCATGTTGAGTAGTAATCACGAATTTCAGTGAGTAGTTCCTTCCCCTTTCCATTTCCTCGGATATTAAACCCACATGATTGGTTTTGTTTAACATTTGAAGGTACCAACCTGCCTTTTCTCTTTGACCCATACACATTGAGAAGATTGCAGCCACGAATGTAGCATCTACTTGGAGATGTACGGTTTTGTCAAGAAGTTTCAGGCCCATTTCAATGTCCCCCTCTTGCGTTGAAACACGGATTTCTTCTTGGTATAAAACAATAGGGTGTATAAATACATGATCTTTCGAGGACGAGATTATTGTAGACCACATCCCAGTCTCTTTTCCCCCACCCTTAGAAGTGGTCCTACTAACCAAACTATCTTTTGCCACTATTGAAGCAATTTTGACAAGAAAATCTTTAGGTAGGAGAGGCATAATGAGAAAATGAAGAAGAGATGTGTACACCTCGATGAGTAGTCAAATTGTAACCTTAAATAAAGGAGAAATAGAAAGGATAAGAGGAAGTAGATAGGGGGATTATTTAAACAATATACAATTCAAATCGTAGAAAATCTAAGTAAATATAAGAGGAGATGTAGAAAGTAGAGAAAATATGTATATTTCAAATCAAGCTCTACAAATCATGTAATGAATGGTAATTTGTTAATTTACGAAAGGTAGTAGGTGGAATAAAGTGATGTGACAACATTTACTCCACTTGGTAAAAACATATTTAGCTCGCACAATAAAGCTTATAGGTGTT
Source organism: Cardamine chenopodiifolia (assembly GCA_963922655.1). Lineage (NCBI taxonomy): Eukaryota > Viridiplantae > Streptophyta > Magnoliopsida > Brassicales > Brassicaceae > Cardamine > Cardamine chenopodiifolia. The sequence continues at coordinate 12,243,008 of OZ000481.1, read as the reverse complement.
ATTAATGCTATATTAGCCTTAATTATGCTAGTTTAGGACTTAGACATTTTCACACCCACAATGTGTTCGATAAAATATCCGAACCAAAATATTGAGCGCTTTACATTCGTAGCCTACAGAAATAGATGATTAGGGTTTTTAATGGTTATTTAGGCTTGTAATTATTCATTTAAAACTTGATTGCTAACAGAAGTTATTGATGATTAGGTGATTAGTGAAGAGATTAATGACATAAAAGTGGATTAATTGAAATTAGTGATCTAAGACCCAAGGATTAGCTTTATTAAATATATTAATCTCCACTAGTTATTAAATAGTCACCCTAGTCAATTACCTTCATTCTGATAGTTTATTTTCATTTATTTGATTTCAAAAACTGATTTTTGTCATTTCCCATGTTTGTTTACTTTCAAATTTTGTTTCAAAACCAAAAACACTTTTAGTGTCTAGATTGAATCATGACTTGCATTCTTAGTGTGTTAAATACTTGTTTCCTTGTGGATTAACCCTAAAGTGGTACAAGCATGATAGGTTAATTGGCAAACCTTATTATCAATTTGGCGTCGTTGTTGGGAAAACAAAGTAATTAGCCATTAGGATTTTTTTGCTATTCGAGACTAACCTTTTATTTTTCACTAACCATCTAATCTCTTTTTTTTGCTTTTAGTCTCTCTCCACTAGGTGCATGAACTTACGGAGTCACGGTCCAACAAATCATATTGAGCAAGTCAAAGACATCCGTCGATTGGAAAGGGAGCTTGCTAGAGCAAGGAGGGAACAAGAGAGGTTGGTTCATTTGGATAGATTAGGAGTGAACATGGATCATAATCCGCCACTAGTTGGTGTTGAGAATGAGGACCAAGGGAATGGTCAAGGAAGTGGTGGAGGAGAGCCAATACATCCGCCTCATCATGCACCAAGACCCACTAAAGTGATTGGAGCCTATGATGAACCGAATATCATGGGAATATAATCGGTATTAGGCATCCTTCGATTGAAAACAACAACTTCGAGATAAAAAAAACAGTCTTATTAACATGGTGAAAGGATCTAAGTTTCATGGACTTTCTATGGAGGATTCGTTTGATCACTTGGATCAATTTGATCGGTTTTGTGATACGGTGAAGATCAATGGGATCTCGGAGGATGCTTTCAATCTTCGTCTCTTCCCATTTTCACTTGGATATAAGGCACATGTGTTAGAAAAGAACTTGCCTCACAACTATATAACTTCTTGGGATCAATGCAAGAGAGATTTCTTGGCCAAGTTCTTCTCCACTTCATGCACAGCTAGACTTAGGAATGAGATCTCAAGTTTTGCACAACGAACTAATGAGATCTTTTGTGAATCATGGGAGAACTTCAAGGGTTACACATCTCAATGCCTACATCACCTTTTCACTAAGGAGTCTCTCTTGAGCACACTATACCGCAGTGTTTTGGCTAAGTATCGAATGCTATTGGATACCGCTGGAAATGGTAACTTCTTGGAAAAAGGTGTGGATCAAGTGATATTGTTGGTTGAAAAATTAGCTCAAAGTGATGGAAACTATAGTGGGTATTATGATCACATCTTAACATTATCCCTCTATATGATTTATTAGATGGGAATTAAGGGTTTATTAGATGGGAATTAAGGGTTTGGTTTCATATAGTAAGGGTTTGGTTTGGTTGGATAGTGATGGATTTCATATAGAGGGATAGTGATGGATTTAGTGGGTATTATGATCACATATAGTGGGTAATAAGATTAAAGCCTTGAAGGAGAAAACAAATAAGTTGCTTCAAGCCTCTCACAAGACCATAAACTATGTGGGCGAGAGTGATGGATTTCAAGGTTATCAAAAGGTTAGAATATAAGGTTGTGTTAAGGGAAAAGAGGAGCTCAACTATATATGTGGCCAAGGGCAAGGTTACAACAAGGGATTTAACCCCAATTATAGGAATCATCCCAACATGTCCTATAGAAATCCAAATGTGAAAAATTCCCAAGATCAAACCTACCCACCTATGAAACCCCAAGGCAACTTCCAACTCATTAACCAACAAGGAACCTTTTAATCCAACAAACAACAAGGGAATTTCAAACCAAACCCTTAATTCCCATCTAATAAACCCTTCTATCAAAACCAAGGCCAAGGAAGTGCATCAAAGGAAATTTCTAGACTTCTCTATGGTTATAATGTTCAGAGTTTGGTGAGTAATGGTGATGAGAAGATCGAGATGGACACTAGAGAAAACAATATGGTGTCAAAGAAGGTTGAAAAGAAAGATTTTCCATGAATTATGTCTCCTCCCTATGAGCCTCTACTTCCATTTCCTCGTTGAGTCTATACAAAAGCACCAAAGAAGGTGCTTTCAAAGTTTAAGGCGGATATGAGTAAGATTGGAGTATTATTGCCTTCTATGCATAGTTTTCACCAAGATCCTCTCTACATAGAGTTCATTGAAATCATCTTAGTGAACTGAGAGAAAGTAATAGAGGTGATTGGAGTGTTCGAATCACCAAGTGCAACACAAATTAGTCCCAAATCAATTCCTTATGTGACTTTGGAACAAGTTTAAATGTGATATCCCTTGAAATGGTGGAGAGCTTAGGGATCAAAGAAATGAAACAACACTTCTCTACTATCATGTATGGAGATGCTTCTTCAAAATCTCCACTTTTTTGATCGAGGATTATCTTCTTAAGATTGTAGATTGCTTAATCCCAATGAATTTAATGGGTGTGGAGAGGATGCAATGAGGTGTCATGGTTTTAATGGTTTCACCCATTGATTCCATAGGTTTTTAGTGTTATTTATCGAGTCTAGGTTAGTTTTTATTGTTTTTTGGTTTTGTTTATAGTTTTTAAAAGTCATTGGAGCTAAAGGGATCATTTGGACTTTGTTTTAGACGTTTTTCAAGATTTCAAGGATCAAAATAAGATGTATTAGGATTTGACCAGACTACGAGAGGATCGACCAGACTGATGTTTTAATGAAGTGGTGTGTTTTGAAGCAGGGATTGATCGATCCTCAAACAGATTGGTTATTCTGCTATGAAAAATTTTCCTTTTTCTTTTCCAACCAACTTTAGGATTTAGGTTTTCCATATAAATAGTGATGCACAAGTTTTCTGCAGTTACAACTTGTTCTCATTTGTTTTTGTTTATTGTTTTCATAGATAAGGGAGATGAAATCATTAAATCTTCTAGTATCGTTTTCAAAACTCTCGTTATGTTATTTTGATATTTATGAAAAATTTGAATTTGGTTTTAATGTCTGCATCTATGTCTAAGTAATGCACCAGTTGGGTTTAGTGTTTTTTCAAGAAGATTCAATAATTGAAAAATTTTTAAGTTTCTATTAGGGATTTATTGATCTTCCACTCAAATCATGGCTTGACTAAGTAATTAGAAAGATGTGGCACCGCTTATAATACAATTTCTAAAAGAAAAGTGACTTACTTATATGAGAAATTTGTGTAAGATAACTCACTCTTTTAAAAGAATAACTATAATAACCTTTTTAATTTTTATTGTTAAAATCATCTACTTTGGAAATATATTTTTTCCATAAAAAAAATTATCTTTCCTAACTAATAAAAATAATTTAAAAATAAATAAATTACATTTTATTTGATAATTATTTTTAATTATTATTTATAACTAGAGTTGCATTTTAATATATTTTTCTACCAAAAACATTTGATTAGGATCAAAGAATTTTTTTTTTTTTAAAATCATTATAAGTCTGCCAAATATTAGCAGGTTATGCCAAGTATTTGCAAAATTTGTCAAATACTCGCAAAATCTGCAAAATGCTCGCAAAATCTGCAAAATGCCCGCAGAGTCTGTCAAATACTCGCATAATCTGTCAAATACTCAAAAAGTTTGTAAAATGCTCAGAGAGTCTGCTAGTTACTCTGCGGAGTCTATCATTTAGTCTGTAGAGTTTGCCAAATATTCGTAAAGTCTGCTAGATTCTCTTAGAGTATGCCATTTATTTAGCAGTGTCTGTCATTTATTTAGCAGAGTCTGCAAAATCTGGCAAATTTGTGCAAAGGATTGCAGATGCTCGCAGTTGCAGATGCTCGCAGTTGCAGATGCTCGCAGTTGCAGATGCTCGCATAGTTTGTCAAATATCTGCAAAAAATTTCATATGCTTGTAGAGTCTGCCAAATGTTTGCAGAGTGTGCAAAAGGTATTTTTGGGAAAAAATGTGGTAAATCACCTTATTTATATAGTATATCCAGCTTTTAATTCTTCACCATGTTAGTCACATATTCGTATTTAAACTTCTTCCATAAAACTATAGTGATAAATGATTTCAAACCTTTGAATTTTTTTTGTTAGCTAGTTATTTATATTTCTACCATAAAATATTAATTTTTTTTACAATTTTGACTGAATTTTGGTGGGATTTTTTAATGAATAATTATTGCATTGACGAAAAAAGAAAAATGTGACTATGTTTTAAAAAAATTTCCTTTAAATTTCAAGAAATAATAATTTAAGAAATATTTTTAAAAGAAAGAAAAAAGGAGCCAAGTGGTTAATAGGGATAGAGAAAAACGTTAACTATATATATATATATATATATATATATATATAATGATGTGTTTTTCCCCTTTATTGTTTCTTTAGTATTTATAATTTTAATGTTAACAAGTAATAGGAAGATATTTTATGATTAAATTAATTGAGAAATATATATGATTTTATAGTAACTATTTAAAATGTTTGTTAGTTTTAAAATATTTATTGAGTTATTAAAATTAAACTCCAAAACAGTTTAATAATAACATCATGTAAATATTTATTGTAAAGTTAGAAGAAAAATAAAAAACCTTTGTAGGATAAATGCCATATATCGTCAAAACATACATTCAAATATAAGAAAATGTGACTAATTTAATGCTGAAATCTTATTTTAAATATATTAGATGTTACATAAATTAATATTAACAAACTATACATTATCATGACATTATTTACATATGCGCAAATGTAACATGGCTTTAGCATACGGATATCAAATTTTTTAATTTAAACCAATTATTTTTCTATATATTTAACTTTTGAAAATTTTTAGAGAAAGATAAAGGAGAGCGAGATATTTTTGTACTTGACAAATCGATAGAAGATTTGCCGAATAAATGATGTTGTAAATATACATAGAAAGAAAGTAAAAAATATTGCAAGTTGTAGTCATTTAAGAGGGAAAACACCTCGTGCACAAATTTTAGTCAGATCACCTTCTCATTTTTCTGTTCTCACCAAGGAGGAAGTGAATTTGGAAGAACGGAGCATTGATCTAATAAAGCAATATGTGATTCAAGTTAAACAAAAAGAAGTAGTTGTAAAAATAATAAATGGGATGTTGGAAAGGAAGAAGGTGAAAATTTGTCAACACGAGATAAATGGAGAGAAAGTGAATCACAATGAATTGTCTATTCGTCAATCTTTACCCCAAAAATTAAAAGACATGAAAAAAAATAAATCAGAAGCTTATGGCTTTACTGCAAAAGAGTTAATTCCAATTGTTGGGGAAAGAAGAATACAAAAAACCCTTAATATATTGGGGTTCTTTTGAAATATTAGGGGCTTAAATAAACCATCAAAACATTACGTTATAAAGATTTGGGTAGCTACCAGAGATTTTCAGTTTTGATGTGTTTTGAAAACTGAAGTAAAAGACGGTAAAGCAAGTAGGATTGGTTCATGATCTTTAGAGATTGGTCGATTTTATCAAATTACGAGTTCAGTCGATTGGATCATATTTGAGTTTTTTGGAACTGTTAGGCTAACTCCTTTTTAAAAAACTAGCCAACTAATTACTTGTTCAGTGAAGCTGGATGATCGAGCGGAGGAGTTTTTTTTGTTCTTTTATCTATGCTTCAAATTTTTTGAAGAACATAAAAAGCTTTGGAATGGTTCACGGGACCATCATAACTCTCAAATTATTCGACAAAAGCCATGGATTTGTATGCGTGATTATAATGAAATTTTGGGTGGACAGAAGCATTCATGTTTTGAAATTTCTCCACATATTCCTCTTGGAATGCGAGACTTTCAAGTGCTGTTTAGAAATTGTTATTTGATGATATGGCTTTCCATGGGCCTTTAGTTACCTGGTGTAACAAAACAAAAGATGAGTTGATTTCAAAGAATCTAGATAGAGTTCTTAAGAATGACCAATGGATCATCTTTTCCCTCGCTCTTATAGTGTTTCCAAATCTGGTGGGTGTTCAGATCACCTTAGAGGTATAATTCATTTTGATGATAAGGTGCAAATGAAAAATAAACCTTTTAAATTTATAAAGGCATTGATGGAGTTAGAGGAATTTTGGCCAATGAAGAAGTTTTGGGGTCAAACGTAGCCTATTTTTCTATCAACCTCATCTTTATTTCGATTCCCTAAGAAGCTGAAAGATCTGAAAATGTTACTAATGTGATTAACAAAACAAAAGATGGGCAACTTATCTAAGAAAGTGGCGGAGGCTTACCAAGTTTTGTGTGATAAGCAGGAAATGAATTTAGAAAACACATTGCCTCAAAATATGGAGGAGGAGAATAAGGCATATAGCAAATGGAATCTTGTTTCTGGGTTAGAAGAGAATTTCTTAAAACAATGATCAAAGCTTCATTGGTTGCGTACTGGGGATCGAAATAACAAGACTTTCCACAATGTGGCTGCTGCTCGTCAAGCAAAAAACACTATTCGGGAGGTAAAATATCAGGCTGGTCGATTAGTGTTGAAAGATGATGAGATAAAAAAAAAGGAGGTAGAAGGTTTTTTTGGGAACTTCTACAGCATATTCTGGAGAATTGTGAAGAAATTACGATTGAAAATCTTGAAGAGCTGCTTCCAAACATGTGTATTAAAGATGATAAAGCAAAGCTGATTACAAGAGTTTTGAAGGAGGAGATTTGAGACTGTATCGGCTACGCACCCGACTCAAGGCTAACTAAAATGTCCGTGGAAGACTTCGCTTCTCAACCGAGCCGAGATCACACCATCAGACTTCATCCGCTTTGTGCTGACAGAGCTACTTGATAAGTTTAAATTTTGATTTAATAATTTACATTTTCTAAGTTTTTAAGTCTTATAAGTTTTGATTATATCTTCTACTTTTTTCTTACAGGTTTACTTTTCCCCATAATAAATTTGAAGGCAATCAACAACATGATGATTGAGATGTTAAAGCATCATTACGAGAAGTTTTCGACCATGTCTCCAGAAAATCGCGAGATGTGGTTTAGGATGTTTGCATTAAGTATTTAACTTTCAAAATAAATTTGTGTTAATTTAATTTTACTTTCTATAACTTTTTAAAAATTCCACAGCAAGAATTTTCTTGGGAGCAGGAATTTACGGTCCAAATTAGGAAGGAATCCAGAAAAAGGCTGGAATTATATATTCGAAAAAGAGTTTAATGGGAACACAAACCTATAGAAAGGATTGTGAACTATTGGAATCAGAAGGAAACTGTTATAATCTCCAGGATCTAATCCGACAATCGGATGAGCAACCGTAAGGGTAAAGGGATAGCAACACACAACTTAGGCGCAACGAGTAAAGTTTCATGGGACTAACAACTCGTAAGTTTGTTTAATTTCATGATTTTAAAGTTATTTAATTCACTACCAGTATTATTAATTGTTTATTTGTGCAGTTTAAACAAGCTGGTGTGTCCCTTGTATCTTAGGTTGTTAGAGGATACGCACACCAACCAAAAGACCGATGAGATTCAAGATCCGGTTGCTCAGAAAATCATCGACAATGTAAAAAAGCTAGGAGAAGAGTACATTTTATCCCAACCGGTCGTTGAAGGAACCCCTCCACTAGAAGTGCCTATGGTGATGTGGAACGACTTTGATCTTACAAGTACGTAACATTTATAGTTTTATTTACGTATTCAATAGGTTACCTATATTTCTATGTTTTTACATTTAATTTGTTTCTCAGACAACTCCGCATACCAAATGTCGTATTTTTGGGATTCTCCAAAACTACCATCCTTGGCTATCTGGTAGTTTTTCCCGCATTCATGGAGAAACCGCCAAACTTAGAGCGGAACTAGCGGAGAAGATCGTCGAGCTCGAGCGTTTGAAGACCGACATTGACACAATCCACGACGAGAGAGCATTGGATCAAGCAAAAATTCAAGCTATGGAAGAACAGATAACCCTCAACCGGCTCCGTAGATTTTATAATTTCAATTTTTGAAAATTTTTAGTTTATTTTTACTTTTGAGTAATTTTTAGGATTTTTTCTATTTGAATAATTATATATAATTAAAAATAATAAAATAAAAAATCCGTTAGAAATCCGTCGGAAATATCTCTATCAAAAATATGTCCGTCAGAAATATGTCTGTCGGAAATCCGTCGGAAATAAATCCGCCAAAAAATCATCAGAAATATGCGGAAATACGTCCGTCGGAAATCCACTGGTAATAGGTCCGTTCGTAATCCATAGATAGTGATTCACCGGAATTTTGTCAAAAATTCGTCAGAAATTCCGACATATTTTTGAAAGAGTTTTTGTTTCCAACATCCTATAATCGACAGCCATATCTGGCACAATACCATCATGAATGGCCGTCGGTTTCATGATACTTTCTAATAGTGTCAAAGTTCAGCTCCCTCCTGTCTCTCTAAATGTTGTGTCATCTCGGTGTTGCGTCTCCCATCTCTCAAGACGATTCATCTCCACCACCATCGATTCAACACAATTTTAGGTCAAATCATTGGTAGTACCACTGGTGCTAATGGCACTTTTTCGGCTTCCATGGCTACATTCAACCTTATTTTCGAGAAAATAATCTCCACCGCTGTTTCGATGTGCTCTGTCATCGTTTCTACGAAACCCTCTTTCACTAACGATCAATCTCAAATCGATGATTATGTTATCTTTCCATCACAGCCGTGAACTTGAGGGGGCTCATAGAAAGATGTACAAGATCCATACGATTAAAGATAATATATTGTGAATATATATTTTAGAAATTTGTATTTATATTAATGTGATTCTATTATAGTAATTAGGTTGATTCAATCCTTATATAAATGTATCTACTTTGTATTTCATTTCTGCGTGAGTAATATCAATTCTTCCCATCATATCTCTCATCACTACTAGGTCTATTATATTCATATCTCTCATCACTATTCAATATAATCAGACCGATTCCCTATTGATCAATCGAACAAAGATTCAACAACTAAATTAAAGATCAATTCTTGGGATCCTCCCTTTATTCAAACGGAAGGAAGAGAAATAAAATCACTGAATCCGTAAATACCTCTTTGGATATTTTTCGGTGTTCCGACTATTCACGGAACGCGAGAAGCAAATGGTTAATCACCTGGAAAAAAGCGAATACTTTTTAGGCCATTCGTTCCTTTTTTTTTTTACCAATGGTCAGAACTTTATCTAGGGTTCGAATTCTATTGAGAGGTCCACTAGGGGATCGGTTTCAGATTCTAGATTTGGATTCTCTATGGTGCTGGTTATGCCATATCCTGGTTTAGTTATGGAGTTTTGTGCAAAAAAACCATCAACATATTCATTTTTTTCAAGAAAAACTCTCACTTCGAACTTGTGCAAGTCAATCATACCACCTCCAAAGTCCCCCGCAATATAAGGATTCTGCATATCGTCGACGTCGACATTTAACGTCCTGTTAAAAAAATAACAGAAGTCGTAAAATGACGTCATTTTGAGTAAAAAACTACATGTTGTTTTGTACCTTCCAAACAAACTACACAATGTTTTATTTAATATATTTAAAATAAAGAAAATAAAAAATTAAATTGTCATCTTCTTCTTCTTCGTTGTTCTTCTTCCTCTCCTCCAACCAATTTTCTACTTTGTTGTTTTTCCTTCTCTCCTCCAACCAACTAATCAGCTGAGCCCACATTCCTAAATTCGTCTAACTCCCTCAGATTTTCAAATCTCACACTTCCTCCTCCGACCTCCGTAGTAAAACTCTATCAATTCGCAAAGGACTGATTTTGACCAGAAGAAGAAATTGGTTGATTAAATTCGCAAAAACCTTCAACTTCAATTTAAGGCGTAAAATCAATCCTCTTCTTCAAACCAATCTTAATTTCACAATGAAGCATCTTTGTATTGTGATGTGTTTGGTGTTTCCTTAAGGACTTTTGAGTTTGATGAGTTGAAAAATCTAATTTGTGGGTCGTTTGATTTCTTAGATTATGGGTCTCTTGTTCATGATAGAGTTTAGATCTTGAATTAATTACTCAATTGAATTTTTCTCATGAGTTATTATAAGTTGCTTTGTTGTTTGAGTGATTTGGTATTCGAATGTGTTTCCATTTATATGGTGTGTTGTAGTTCTAAGGAATTGGGGATATTGTTGTATGGTTTTTGAGTTCCTTGAAGCAAAATCTGCCAGGGATGGTGCATGGTGATTCTCTTGCATTGGATCTTCAGTAATTTTGGCTGACTTATCATACTTTTCTTCAATCTCATTTTATTCCACTTTTTCACTTTTTCTCTAATATGCATCTCTCTTTTTTACTTATTGGTATGACGTGCAAGCTTTCCTAGCTCAATGAAACTTAGAGATTGGTGATCTGGTAATTCCTAACCAATTCTAGTTGACTTCTTTGTTCCCCTTCTTCGTTTTGCTTATAACAAATCTTTATGTTGGGTATTTCAAGAAGTGCAGGTTCGATTTTGCAGGTTTTGAACTTGAAGAAGATGAATGGACCAACGTTAAGAAGCATGTAAGGCAACGGTCACTCCCATGTTGCAGTTCTTGCTGGAGATCTCGTTCTTTGTTTCCAGGTTTAGAACTTCGTTCTCTAAGCATCAAGTGATAGGTTTCATGTAAGATTATTCCTGACTGGACTTTTGTTATAACATCTTCAGGAAGGCAAAGATCAGGCTCTTTACTTTGATGTCATTGTTCTATCACTGTCCCTGGATGTCTGGAACTGGAATCGATGTGTTGGGTCTAAATTATTATAAGCTTTGGGCTTATAAATATTTGAGAATGTGAATAAGAAATAACTTATGGAATGGATTAGATTTTGGGCAAAGTGTCAAAACATATCCATTTGAATAAAAGTGAGTAAGTGGGATTTATAAAATGTCCCACATAGTTTGGCCAAACTTTTTCACTCTAATATAAATGACTAGAAGGTGATACAAGTGTTCAAATTGGCTAAGACTTATGGTGCATATGAGAGAGGATGGATCGGACCACACGCGTGCACCACCATCACCGCCGCCATGCCAGGCGCAGGCGTGGGCGTGGGCTTGGGCCTTGGGCCTCGGGAATATCTCGTGGTCGAGTGGCCCATTTCCTTTTGAGATAATTTTTTATCTTAAATTGTTTAAAAATATTCTCTTGCCATCATAACGCAGAATCTTTCCATCAATTGCATGCGTTTAAACTCACTCCGAGCTTGCCTATATAAAGGATTCGTCTCATTTGGAGAATTCACTCATTCAAAACACAAAACATCTCTCTCAAAGATCCTTCACTCTCTCGCTAAACGTTTCTCCATTCCTTCAGAAAACGGTACGTATAGAGTATATTGTAGTTATCTACGTTCGTAGATTCCACACCGAATGTAGCGGTCTGGTCTCCCATCGGTTGTATCCTAGGACTCGAAAAGCTTTGTGTATCCGTCTCACTAATGGGAGCTTTATTGAGTTAAGGACAGAGATCATATCTCGCCTCCGATTCTAATCGGTTTTTATACGCTTTTTCTCAAATCATTTTATGCTTTAAATCGTTCTTCTTTATATTCTTAATACGATTTATTTTCGTATTTCTTAAATCTGGTTTTTCGGTCCTACAAGCTTAATTCAATAAATCCGCTTCTAGCATATAGCTATAATCGGATTGAGATTTGCGAAATTATAAAACGATTTTATTTGGTTTTATTTCTTATCTAGAAATGTAGTTTCTTTGGAAACAAGGTTTCAAACGGTTGAGTAAACGCTTTCATAAGCATCTTTACAAAACAGTATAACACATCTCAAATGGTCTCGGCAAACGCTTGTTAGCGATTTTGAGAAACGTTTATGTTAAGAAACGGATTCGGTTACAAATAAATTTGCAATATTTCTGAGACGTTTTATAAGTCGGCTCTAAATTATTGCACTAACAAATAGTGTTTATAATTTAAAAAACGTTAAACAAAATTAAATATTAGCTGATTCGTAAATAAATTTTATTTATCCATGAATCAAGCATCTCACTCAATTTTTTCCATGGATTGTCAACAGATGTCGACTAAGACTGGGCATGTTGCAATCAACAAGGAAAATGAAGTTGTTCAAACAACTGCTGTGAGTGCTACACTATTGCCAGAAAAATTTGATGGGTATGGGTTCAAAACTTGGCAACAAAAGATGTTGTTCTATTTAACCACCCTCAAGTTTGACAAGTTCCTCAAGGAGGACAAGCCGGTAGCTCCTCTTGGAGCCGAAGATGTCCACACCATGGTGAGCATTGATGCATGGACGCATTCAGACTTCTTGTGCCGGGGTTGGATCTTAAGCCGCCTCATTGACTCGTTGTATGCTGTATACAACAATGAGAAGCAATTCCCGACAGCCAAAGAGTTGTGGAATGCTTTGGAGAAGAAGTACAAGTCTGATGATGCGGGAACTCAGAAATTTGCGGTGGCAAAATTTCTAGATTTCAAGATGGTGGACTCGAAACCTATCATGGCACAAGTGGATCAGTTTCAATTGCTATGCAATGAGATAGCATCCGAAGGTATGAAAATTTGTGAGCCTTTTACGGTTAATTGCTTTATTGAGAAACTTCCTCCAAGTTGGGTGGAATACAAAAATTATCTCAAGCACAAGCGAAAGGCGATGTCTCTTCAAGACTTGATCACTAGGCTTCAAATTGAAGCTAGAAATCACCATACAACAGGGCTCACCAATCCTGAGGAGCAAGTTTCTTACCAAGCCTAACTTGCTCAAATGGCTAAGGTCAAAGGCAAGGGTAAGGTCGGCCATAAGATTTTCCCCAAAAATCTGAAACCTTTGGGATCCACGAACTTCAAGAAGCACAATGGGGCTGAGAAGAAGTTCATCGGGACGTGTAACTATTGTGGTAAGATAGGCCACAAGGCTCAAGCTTGTCATAGCAAGGCTCAAGTCTACTCATCAAGATTTCTTGACCTCGGAAGGTCTATGTGCGGTAATCACCAAAGATATTCCGGAAGTCAATGCGGTTGAGACTAATCCAAGGGAGTGGTTCTACGACACCGGTGCAACCACTCACATTTGTTGTGATAAAGAGTTGTTTAGCACTTATCAAAAGAGTCATGAAGACGAAAAGGGTGAAGATAGCCAACACCAAAGTGTCCAAGATTTTAGGATGTGGCAAGATTGTGCTAAAGATGACTTCGGGACATGAGATCACTCTCAACAATGTGAAACATGTTCCCGACATAAGCAAGAATCTGATTTCCGGCACACTCATGAGTAAGGCCGGATTTGGTGTGAATTTTGAATCCGATCAGCTAGTGATTAGGAAGAATGGGGTATACTTGGGAAAGGGTTAATTAAGGGTGGACTGGTCAAGATGAATGTAATGATGGTCTTACCAAAGAAAAATGTAACCAATGTTGTTTCCGTTAATGAAAATGCTCAAGTTGCTTATTTGGTCGAGTCTTTTACTATTTGGCATGAACGATTAGGACATGTGAATTATAAATCTTTGGAAAGATTGATGAATTTAAGTCTAATTCTTAAATGCAAAACAATTAAAGATAAATGTCAAGTTTGTGTTCAAGCAAAACTTACAAAACGACCATCCCCTAAACGAGAAAGAACGACGGAACCTCTTGGTTTGATACACACAAATTTATGTGATTTAAAATATCTACCAACTCGAAGAGGAAAGAAATATTTTGTGACATTTATAGATGATTGCACAAAATATTGTTGTATTTATTTATTACAAAGCAAAAACGAAGCTTTGGATAAATTTAAAGAATATAAGCTTGAAGCTGAAAATCAACTTGAGAAAACTATTAAAATAGTTCGAAGTGATCGAGGTGGAGAATATGAAGGACCGTTTGATGCATTTTGTAAAGAAAATGGAATCATACATCAAACAAGCGCTCCTTATTCACCTTCATCTAATGGAGTTGCTGAAAGGAAAAATCACACTCTGAAAGAAATGTAAATGCTATGTTGCAGGAATCTGGGATAGCTCAGAACATGTGGGGGGAAGCTTTGCTTACCTCAAATTATATCCTCAACAAAATTCCGCACAAAGTGACGGGAAAAACTCCATATGAATTATGGAAAGGCACTATTCCTTTATACAAATACATAAAAGTGTGGGGGTGCTTAGCAAAGGTTGTTGTACCACCTCCGAAACAAGTCACGGTTGGACCAAAAATCATTGATTGTATTTTCATTGGTTATGCACACAATAGTAGTGCTTATCGATTTTTGGTTCATAAATCAGATATTCTGGACATTCACATTAATACGGTGATGGAATCCCGGGATACAAAATTCTTTAATATTTTCCCGTTAAAAGATAGAGAATATCTAAAGCGTACACGAGATCAAAGAGATGTAAGTTCTTCTCAGAATGAGGCAAGCTCTTCCGGTACTTCATTTAATGAGCCGGAAGAAGTTGAAGATGAACCTAGACGGAGCAAAAGAGCTCGAAAGGAAAAAAACCTTTTGGTGATGATTTCCTAATGGTTTTTCTTTTAGAAAATAAACCAAGAACTTACATAGAGGCTATGTCTACGCTAGACGCACCTTCGTAGAAGGAAGCCATAAATATTGAAATTGATTCCATTATGCAACACCATACAAGGGAGATGGCTGATTTACCAGAAGGTTTTAAAGCCCTTGGGTGTAAATTGATTTTCAAAACAAAATTGAAAACTGATGGTACGATAGACAAGTACAAGGCTAGACTCGTGGTGCAAGGATTCCGACAAAGGGAAGGTCTAGATTTCTTTGACATCTATTCTCTGGTAACGAGAATAACTTTAATTAGAATGCTAATTAGCATTGCTGCTTTACGAGATTTGGAAATCCATCATATGGATGTAAAAACTGCTTTTCTAAATGGAGATTTAGAGGAAGAAATTTACATGAAACAACCTGAAGGGTTTGTTGTACCTGGACAAGAACACAAAGTCTGTAGACTTGTGAAGTCATTGTATGGACTTAAACAAGCTCCAAAACAATGGCATGAAAAGTTTGATAATGTAATGATGTCTAACGGTTTTCACATAAATGAATGTGATAAATGCATATATGTTAAAATTACTACAACTGGGTATATCATTATATGTTTTTACGTAGATGACATGCTTATTATTGGGAGTAATAGAAATATCATCAATCAAACAAAAACCATGTTATCTAGATAGTTTGATATGAAAGATATAGGATTAGTAGATGTGATTCTAGGAGTTAAAATCACTAGACACTCTCACGGAATTATTTTATCCCATGAACATTATGCTGACAAGATACTTGATAGATTCAAACTCTACTCAAGTGGGACTACAAAAACACATGTTGACGCTCAACTTCATCTGACTAAAAATCAAGGTGAAGCAGTATCACAAGTGGAGTATGCACGAGTTATCGGAAGTCTGATGTACTTAACAAATTATACTCGACCCGATATAGCGCACGCCGTCAATGTATTAAATTGCTATACAAGTAATCCAGGACACACACACTGGAAAGCTATAACTAGAGTATTGAATTACTTGCGGCTTATGAAAAGCTATGGGTTGCACTATGGTATAGAACTAGTAGTTTTGGAAGGATATACTGATGCAAACTGGATATCTGACTCCAAGAACTCAAAATCCACAAGCGGATATGTCTTTACAATAGGTGGTGTCGCTGTGTCGTGGAAATCTTCCAAACAAACTCTGCTGGCCAGATCGACCATGGAATCTGAGTTCATTGCTTTAGACAAAGCCGGAGAGGAGGCTGAGTGGCTTCAGAATTTTTTGGAAGATATCCCTATGTGGGAGAAACCAGTGCCGACAATACGTTTGCATTGTGATAGTTAATCCGCTATCTTACGGGCACTGAATACTCAGTATAATGGCAAGTCTCGTCATATACGAAGACGACATAAGACCATTAGACATTTGATCTCAACTGGTGTAGTCACGTTGAATTATATCAAATCAGCTGATAATTTAGCAGATCCTTTTACAAAAGGTCTGACTCGAGATCAAGTATTAAAATCATTAAGAGGAATGGGTTTACAGCCTATGAATTAAAGATGACGTTTGATGGACACCCAACCTCAATGACTGGAGATCCCAAGAATGAGGTTCAAAGGGAAAATTATATTAAACTGATTCTGCTGAAAGCACTGTGAGACGAATATCTCTACCCAATTCCTACGATGATTAGACAGTGCTAGTTTTTTTAGGTTAAGTGTTGAGCTTTTAATGATTTCATACTTTCATTCTTATGAAGTAAAAAAATAATGCTTTCAACAAGACAGAAAAACTTATGGAAAATCACCAATATGAGTGTAAAATGGGGCCGTTTCTAGGAGAATAAACAATAAAGGCTATATTCTCCAAGTTCACTCATGAATCCAGGCATATTCAAGACCACAATGAACACAACAAGAGAACATATTTCTACGAGAAACCTAACTGGGTTATGCATGTTGTCTAAGTTTACATAAAACTCTGGGTGGTTCAAGACATCATGTTCACCTCCTGGCTAAGTAAACTCGACAGATATTAACAATGATTGGTTCAAAGCTGAAAAATGCTACCACATCAGACACAATTAGTTTTCGCATATACTCTGGAGACTTTTTTTTTAGCTTTTTCTATCCAAAGAGTCTTTCAAGTCATTCCTGTTTAGAGTCATTTCTATTCATGTGGGGGAGTGTTGGATCTAAATTATTATAAGCTTTGGGTTTATAAATATTTGAGAATGTGAATAAGAAATAACTTATGGAATGGATTGGATTTTGGGCCAAGTGTCAAAATATATCCATTTGAGTGTAAGTGAGTAAGTGGGATTTATAAAATGTCCCACATAGTTTGGCCGAAATTTTTCGCTATAGTATAAATGACTAGAAGGTGATACAAGTGTTCAAATTGGCTAAAACTTATGGTGCATATGAGAGAGGATGGATCGGACCACACGCGCGCACCACCACCACCGTCGCCAGGCCAGGCGCAGGCTTGGGCTTGGGCTCGGGGCTCGGGTCTTTGGGTCTGTGGGCCTTTGGTCGAGTGGCCCATTTCCTTCTGAGATAATTTTTTTCCTTAAATTATTTAAAAATATCTTCTTCATTTTTTTCGGTTAATCCGAGATTTGATTATTTATAACAAAAATCAAAACCGATCGCATCATGTTAATGACGAAAATCGTAACTCTCTACGTGTTAATGTCATGCAATCATAACACAGAATCTTGCCATCAATTGCATGCGTTTAAACTCACTCCGAGCTCGCCTATATAAAGGACTCGTCTCATTTGGAGAAATCACTCATTCAAAACACAAAACATCTCTCTCAAAGATCCTTCACTCTCTCGCTAAACGTTTCTCCATTCCTTCGGAAAACGGTACGTCTAGAGTATATCGTAGTTGTCTACGTTCGTAGATTCCACACCGAGTGTAGCGGTCTGGTCTCCCATCGGTTGTATCCTGGAACCCGAAAAGCTTTGTGTACCCGTCTCACTAACGGGAGCTTTATTGAGTTAAGGACAGAGATTATATCTCGCCTCCGATTCTAATCGGTTTTTATACGCCTTTTCTCAAATCGTTTTACGCTTTAAATCGTTCTTCTTTATATTCTTAATACGATTTATTTTTTGCATTTCTTAAATCCGGTTTTTCGGTCCTACATCGATGTGCTCTTCTCTGTCGTCTGTAGCTTTGCTTCAAGGAGTGTACCCTTTTGCGCAAACAAGTTCTTCGACACTGGGCTTAGTTTCAGTTTGGTAATACTGTCATGGGCAGTGAATATACTCAGAGAAGTGATTGTAAATTGAATAAAAGAATATGGAACAACTTATTATTACCTTAGAATATCGAAACCAAAGGTGGCTTGGATTTGATAATTATAGGTAGAAATAAAAGAATCCCATAAAGGTTATTCATAATACTCTTTAAAGTATGTAACATCGTTATAATTCATAAACTAATAACCTTTTACAAGAATCTATTGGATTTCAAATAAAAATCTTTTAATTAATAAAACTAATAACATTTTACAAGAATATTTGATCTATCCGAAATCTAAAAGCAGTAAAATAAAAATCTCATAATTGATGGGTTCCTAGAGAAAAGCTTGAACAAAGGAGAAGAATGTGCTTTTGAGTACACCCTCTGATCATCACTTTTGATACAACACCAGCTCCAACTGTTCTACCTCCCTCTCTTAAGGCAAATCTTTGACCTGTTTCACAAGAGAAATCATTGTCTATTTTGCTTACCATGAACATCCATGAGCATAGGCTTCATAATGGCTGTAAATTAAAGGAACTAATTACAGAATATCCATTAACAATTTTGTATGCGTTTTTGCCAAAGATATAACATGGAGAAAACAAACCTAAAGTTCTTCTCCAAGAAGACTTTTGTGTCTGAAATTTCTAGTTGCTAGCTTAAGATCATCGAAAGAAAACTTCCTGAGGTGAGAATAAAACTTAAGTTCTTCACTGATCATAGGAGTTGAAGAAGAGCTTCCTGCATTGCTAGTTGTTATTGTGGAGGAAACTGGACCACTTGGTTGATCATTTGATTTCTCATTTGCCGACTTACTCTCAATTGTTGTAACTACAAAAAAATCATTAGAACACACACACAAAACTTAGATTCATTCTGAGAAAGTAATCAAAAGGATAAATAAAATAGATTTCTCAATCTCTTTAGATTTCTCAATCTCAATAGATTTTTCAATCTCTTTAGATTTCTCCGATTTTCAATTCCCTTAAGCTGTAACAGCATTATCCAAACCCATCTCACCAACACAGAGATTTGATCAGACCACCATAGTTTTCTCAATTAGAGAGAGAAAAGTAAGTGATTTTGTGTGAAAGCATTGAGATTCACTGAGAATGGATCAAAGCTCAAGTCACGGAATTTTAGTCAGTGAAAGCAGTGAGATTCACTGAGATCGGAGATCCACGGCGAAGAATAAGGAAATGTTAAATTTTTTTTGTTTTAATTAATAAAAATCATGTTGTTTTAATTCAAAAAAACAGCATGTAATTTTTTATTCAAAACGACGTTATTTTACAACTTCTGTTACTTTTCTAACGGAAAGTTAAATATCATCGTCGACGATATGTGGAATCTCTATATTACGGATGACTTCGAAAGTAGTATGATTGATTTGCACAAATTTAAGGTAAAAATTTTTTTTACAAAAAAATTAATAGATTGATGGTTTTTTTGGCACAAAACCCTTTTGTTATGTGTTACTATTCCGATTATGTTATTCAATTTTCTTACTTCGTCACGGTGAGGTACTCGTTAATTCTTGGATTCTTTCTATAAAACCAAGGCTATGCCGAAAAGCAAGATAAATAAGAAATAAACTCACTAAAATTGAGTGTTTTTGTTAGATCTCATTATGGAGGTAATTAAAAAAAAAAAGTTTGTGGACCATTTTCTGTTGTGGTCATAAATGTGGTAGGTCATCAAATACATTTGAATGAGATGTTTAAAAATCTCAACTGCATTATTGTACGATTCAAAATTGAAAGACATCAAAATCAAGCTTGTTTATGTTATTTGATGAGTGAATTGGCTTAATATTGCTCTCCAACCATGATTATGCAGGTTTGATCAGTGACCTAAACCCTGATTTTACTTTTTTATTCTCTAATCACTATCTACCTAATTAACTAAGTACAACTCGATTAGCACCAAATTGAAAATTATAAGCAGTACATGTTTGTATTCTTAAAAGTTTGTATTCCAGAAATTAAAATTAGATTATGCAGAAATAATCTAATATATTTTAAGAATGTACGAACATGGAAAAAGACGTAAGAGAAACTCAAGTATTAGTTACAAAAAACGTTAATCTCATTACAATATATAATTACCGGATATAAAACAATATATAATTACCGGATATAAAAAACAAACTCCAAGTACATTTGAAATTCCCTTGCAATAGAAAAAAACTCATCCACATATAATATATGGACGAAGAAAGCGATGTAAATTACCGGATAAAACCCTATGTCCCTTCGTTAACAATACTTAAATGAAAGGGTAAATCACTAGGTTATTTCCTCTGCTCGTTTTAAACTCTTTGTCTCCCAGTCGTTCAAAAAGATTCCCTTACAAAAAAAGAGAGAAATAGAGAAAACCAAGCAGAGGATTTTCAATCAATATATAAAGAAAGTGATCATCTTTTACTTTTTGACCCGTAAACACTTTTCACAAATTGTAATGCAAATAGTTTTTTCTTTTTGTCAGATTCGTATAAAGTATAGTTGTCCGAGATTGATTAAAATATAGATTTATTTCATTACAGATCTGTTATCGATTTCCGGATTATAGTGCAATTAGAAGGGAAGTTGTCCGAGAAGTAAGGTATCCTATTCTTCTTATATATATTTGGTGGATCTGTTTTTACTCACTGACTATTTTTCTCTTGGAGATTTTCTCGGGAAACAAAGCCTTTTTATTTTTTTAGTTACCGCTCTCTCTCTTTTGCCGACGAAATTGGTTTTCCATTTTCTCAGGAAAATTGTTTGTTTGAAAGTTGAAGCGGATTTTTCCTTGTTATTGAGTTTTGGACTCGAGAATTTTCACTTTTTGATTTTCCCGAGAAATCTTGCGTCTTTGGTATTTTCTTTGTTTAAAAAAAAAATTCTCAGGAAAATTGTGTGTTTCTATGAAGTTTTCAAAACAGATTTCTTCTATTTTCCTGGAAATTCGAGTTTGCGGATGCTAGTATCCTCATTTTCCGACTAAGAATTTTCAATCTTTCATTTCCCGAGAAAATCTTCGTCTTCAGTGATTTTCTTTGTTTTTTTTTTTTTTTTTTTTATTTCTCAGAAAATTTGTGTTTTCTAGGAAGTAGTTTTGAAACAGATTTCTTCAAACTTCTTTGAAATTTAAGTTTGTCGGATGCTGGTAACCTAATTTGCCGACTCAAGAATTTCCACTTTTTGATTTAAAATTTCTCGAGAAAATCGTCGTCTTTTGTGATTTTCATTGTTTTCATTTTCGCAGGAAAATTGTTTTGAAAGCCTAAATTCGATTTTTTTGGCTAAGTGGATTTTTTGTTGACACGATGATTCAAATGGACGGTGGAGATAGGCTCCGAGTGACGTTACTAGATTGTATGTCAACGGTGGAAAATGGCCGGAGCTCAGTGACTCTAGAAGATGTTCTAATGGCCGAAACAAGCAGTTTCCAGCCACCAATTACACTGCCGTCTCCGACTAGTAACCACTTAAACAGTAGTAGTCTTCTCGACGTGATGAGAACGGAGCGCCGCCGTGATAAAACCGCTTGGAAGTCTCTCCGAGATAAACTCCGACTCAGACGCACCGCAACTGGTTGGATCTCGTCTAATCTTATCCCTTCCTTGGATAATCCTATCCTTACCTCAGATAACAATAGTCACCGTTTGAACCGCCTTGGTTTCCTCCTTTCCAACTCGGAGACAAACCAAGCCAATGCTGATGTCAGCGATGAAGGGAGGCTCCGGCTAGGTACAGTGTTGGCGGAGGAGAGAGCTTTGTCGGTGGTGCAGCCACCAAGGATGTCTTTAATGGAGTTGTTAGAGGATAATGATGGGCAAATGTATGGTGTTAGCGAGAGAGTAGAGGCGGAGGAGGGTGAAGAAAGAGATAGTTGCAGCGGCGGTGGAGGTGAGACGGTGACGGCTGCGGCGGAGTTGGGTTGTTGCGTGTGTATGGTAAGGAGTAAAGGAGCGGCTTTTATTCCCTGTGGTCATACGTTTTGTAGATTGTGTTCAAGAGAGCTTTGGGTGCAGAGAGGAAACTGTCCATTATGTAACACTTCGATTTTACAAGTTCTTGATATTTTCTAACTTCTCTTCTATTGTTCTCTTCACTATTATCTCTGTGGAAGTAAAAAAATTCATCATTTAGTTGTTTGTGAATCTCAAAATAGTTAATGTAGCTTGGAATATAAAAAAAACTCTTTGGATAAGAGAGAGTATATGACACATTACACCAAATGAACCTTCACAACATCAAATGCCAAAAGCCCAAAATGAGACTAAATTCATATATGGTGCAAATGCGGGATTGAGAAAAGCTTCAATTCGTCTTATATTTCTCCAAGGATAGGAAAGATCAAGATGAGAAATGGTGGAATCGAAATTGAAACTCGAATGAAGTGGAAGAAGTTGAAAAATGATGTGTTGATCAAACGAAAAATGAAGAATGAGAATCGATTGCTGGTAGATGAATCATTGAAAAACTATATGAAATCGAAACATATTCTTGAGAAAATTTTGTGGAGATGTGAATGAAGGGGAGGGAATTTGCTCTGATACTATATTAACAATTTTGCCTAATTCCATGGTATTTACATGAGATTGCTCTTTCTTATTTTTAAGCAAGTCCCCGAGAGGGTTTATTTGATCCATGATTATGTTTCGTCTTTTACCCATCTTTCTACTAAGCATGATGTATTGAATTTATAATTCATTAATCAAATTGGATATTTAATTATTGGAATAATGTTAGAGACTCGATTCGATTTTCTACATACGCGAGGAAAGTAATCAAAAAAGTAAATTCTAGATATGACAATATGCAGAATTCATCCATGAAAATGAAAACATCTTCTTCTTGAAATACTAGATATTCTTAGCACGATACTGGGGGCCGAGGAAACCTTTGCACGCCTCCGTTACTTTTTGGGAGTGCTCGGTCAGTGAGCTATTACACACTCTTTCAAAGGGAGAAGCTACTTCTAGGCAAACTTTCTGGTTGTCTCTGCATTCCTACTAGTAAAACCTTCATTAAGCTTGAATGAACTGTACAATAGATCTAAAGTACAGCAACTAAGCCAACAATAACCAATCTAGCATAACCGGATAAGACTAATAGTCTCCAATAACTCATGTCGATATTTTTTGCTTGCAGCCATTTAAGAAGTTGAGGTTCATATTGAAAGACTTTATTTTAGCTTTACATCTAGATGGAATTGTTATAGTAGCTCTGACACTGGTGCTAATCCCAATTAAATTTTTAAAAGCTCGAAAGAACAAGTAGAAGTTCGTTAATCAAAAAGAAGTAGGAATTTGCAAATACTTCATTCTACTTTAGTAACTTGACTTCAATGTCTTAAAATACAACAAAGAAACAAAGTGGATCGCTATCCTACAAATTAGTAACCAAAATAATATAAATGTGTAAGCACATTTGGCCTATTGGTCAATGGTTTAAAGGTTTCTACACCAAGTTCGAGGTTCGATTTTCTGAGAACGCAGTTTTTGTAGATTAATGGATGTAAAATTGTAAGAGGTTTCAGAGTGTTGCAGATAGAGCTGTCTGTCGTGGTTGCAGGGAGAGTTTGTTCATCATGGAACGTTGTACATGCAGAACGTATATCCATCGTGAAGATGTCGTACATGCATAACCGTTCGTTGTAGATCAGAATGGTGTGGAGAAAACTTGTCCATCATAAGGATACCGTACATGCATAATGCTTATCGGAAAGAATTTACGTCGTGAAATTATTTTTTTGAATAAATTATTATCGTAATCATAAATATTGTAGGTAGTCGAGTAACATCATATTATCATATTATAATTAGATTAAATATCTTTAATAGTGATAGATGTAATAGACAACCAAAAACTACAAATAAGAAAATGGAAATATGGAAAACAACCAAGGAAAAAACTAATAAGTCCTAATCAAGAAAAAAAGATTAATAAGTCTGCTCCTAATATTATTGAAATCAGGAAACATGCTCTTGCAATCATCTTCTTGATCGTCCCGATATATCTTACAGGGGAGGATTTGACAGGGTCTTATGTTTATACACAATAATATTTTATTTTTTATTCAGTCCAAAGATACTTTTTGGTTTATAGTACATATGTCTTTGTGGCACAAATAAGTTTAATTTCCGGCCTCCCACTCACTCATAATTTATTGCGTACTAGAATCTGGTTTGGAAATGGAAGCTAAAGCACCTTCTAGAGCGAACCCATCATAGTGTGTTAATGTCGAACAGAACAGAATTACGTATGAAGTTTATGATGCTTTCTCATGATTTGATAATAAATTGTCTAGCCGCGTCCCAAAATTATATAATCCGAGTCTTTCTATAGTTTCCAAGAGATTGCGGTTGCTCCTTGCTTCAACAGAGTTTCAAGAGCTCCGATCATTCTTAGGTTGTACTTGGAGTTGTCTTTACGTGTGCTTACGGCTCCGTACCGACTATAACACATCATTTGGTTCACTCTTTGTCAAAGCCCAAATAGCCATAGCAAATTTTTGGTACAAGTTTCATCTCGTAATTCTCCTTTTCAGTACGAGTTGGGTGTTGCAGCGGTTGATTCTAATATCTATGCTATTGGTGGATTCATAAATAATAATCTAAAGATAAATTTATATGGAGCATAATTCTAAAAAAATTAAACTTTTACAAATTTTAATAAATATATAATAAATTTTAACTAAAAATTACATAAATTTGAAAATAGAGTAGGAGGCATTTGTCTCACAACACCCTACGTCTGCCACTGGTCATGGATTGTCGTTCTCAAACATGGTGTGAGGCTCCAAGCATGTGTGTGGCACGTGAATTCCCATCAACTAACGTCTTAAATGAGTTTTTGCAGATCCCTAGCGATGAGATATACGGAGACTCTAAGTACAAAAGCATAGGGTATGAAGGAACTGTCTACGTAAGTTCTGAGGAAAAGTATGTGACATACCAACTGCATAAAAGTAGATGGAGAGCGGCACCTTTCGCAATGGAGAGATATTATTTCTCATCTAGCTGTATGATAGAGAACGTGTTCTACAATTATAGTATGGGGACGATTCGTTGGTATGACTCCAATGTAACATTAAGGAGAGCTTTGAAAGGATTGCCTAGATCTTTTATGATTCATCGTAATGAACCTATTAAATTGGTGAGTTATGGAGGGAATATGGCTCTTTTGTGGGAGGAGTATATAGCTCTTAATAACCAGAAGAAAAAACTAATTTGGTGTGCGGAAATTGCGATTGAAAAAAACGACAAAGAGAGATTTGGGGATGGTTAAGTGGTCTGACGTGGTGTTTATAACCGATGAGATAAATAATTTGATGCATGCTCTTGCTACTATATATTGTTTGATGAATCACTGATAATATTGTGAATTGAACCGTTCACTGATGCAAGGACTAATATTTGTTTTTGATTATATTGATTCATTAGCAATTCTAGTGTTTTCATTCTTAAGTAGCGCCCGTTTATGTATTGAAGTATTTTTCTAAATTGTTTTGGTTCTAACCTTTTCTACATTGTATCTACTACGCTTCTTTTATGATCTTAAGACATTAGTAAACACACAAAAAATCTAAATCATCCTAGTATAAACATAAAAGGAACATAAAACAAAAAGAGCAATATCCAAACGTTTGCTATTTTGCTCTACTACTAAGTGTTTAACCAAAGATGATCAAATCTTTTGCACAGGTGAAGACCAAACAGAGACTATAAAAATGCACTTGTCAATTTGTAATTGCCACAATAAACCCAAGGATAGTAAACAGTTTCCAGATAGGTGTGTATTTTTTCCATCAACATAGCTAGATATTTAAACACAAGAAGACTGAGATACTCACTGAGATATCCTGATACATCCTATGAGATATCCTGATGTGGGTGTTCTAAAGTTGTTGCCAAGCTCTTTGCTTACAGCTACAGAGGAAATGAACAGTAATTATAGCCATTTTACCGGAATAATAACTAATAGTCATTTACCGGACACAGTGAATTTTGGATAGGCCAAATTCAAGAAACGTAACTGAGCCATGAGCCATGAGCCATCATATCTCATAGACTATGAGACATAGTCAACATGCTAAACCAAATTAAGCCTCAACATTCTCCACCACGTCTTGAATAAACTTTTGCAAACCCACCTGTGAAGATCCGCCTTCAGTTACCGCCATATGGCATTTTTATTGAATAAATTTTAAAGTTTAAGATAACTTGCAATATAAAAATTTTATTTGCGTTAGGCTAAAATTATTGTTAGTTAAGATAAGTAAAGTAAAATTAGGAGTTATCTAATTGTATTAGGAATACGTTTATGCAAAGGTGTGCTAAACCTTATAAATATCAATGTTGAGTTGTAACATTGAATAAGAGTTTTTAGAGAGTTTAGAATATTTAGTTTTAAAAGAGTTTCTAAACATAAATAAGAGGGTGATTCTTATTCAAAGCTAAGTTTGTGTTTGATATATAACTCTTGATTGTGTATCAGAACTATTGGCTATCAATCCGTCAAACACTAGAAGCATACTCGAGTCATGGGAAATGTTAGCAATCCAACTACGATGTCGGAGGAGCTTGGACATTCTTCAATTCAATGTCCAATACTCAACTCATTGAACTACACAGTTTGGTCGATGAGAATGAAAGTGAACTTACGTGTTTACAAGGTGTGGGAAACGGTCGAGCTAGAATCAACCATAGACGAGAAGAGCGACATGGCGATTGCCTTGTTGTTTCAAATCATACTCGAAACACTCATATTACAAGTTGGTGATCTTGATTAGCCAAAAGGTATATGGGAAGCGATCAAAGTAAGACATCTTGGAGCAGATCGTGTTAAAGAAGCGAGGCTTCAACCCCTCATATTCGAACTTGAAAGACTTAAGATGAAAGATTCGAACACAATTGATTCCTTCTCATGAAAGCTATCAAAATTAGCATTGTCAAACCATGGAGGAACCAAAGGTAGCGAAGAAGTTTCTTAATAGTTTACCCTAAAACAAGTTTATACACATTATAGCATCACTTGAGAAAGTCTTAGATCTAAAAAAGACCGGTTTCAAAGATATAGTTGGATGTCGCAAAGCATACGTTGATGATGAAAATCATGTTGAGATACAATGGAAGTTGTTCCTCTCAAGCATAGAGTCACGTGGTAACCAAGCAAACAATGAAAACTCAAGAGGCCAAGAAAGAGGTTTTCGGGGTAGAGGGCGTGGAAGATTTAATACTCGAGATCGAAATAAAGAGAAGAAAGACAGATCGAACTTGAAATCTTATCAATGCGATAAAATTGGACACTTTGCTTCAAGTTGTCCCGAAAGGAAACAAGGAGTCAAAGAAGCAAAAAAAAATCGAAACACAAGAAGCAGATGAGGCTCTCTACATACACGAGATTGTGTTTCTCAATGAAGAAAATCTAATGCCAAAGAAATAACAAAGAATGGAGAAGAAGGAATTTGGTACTTAGATAATGGTCAAAACAATCATATGACCAGGATGAAATCATTATTCTCGGAAATAAATCAAAATGTGAAAGGAAAGGTTAAGTTTGGTGATGGATCTTGTGTAGACTTCGGTGGAAAAGGATCAATTCTTTTCCAAGGGAAAATCGGTGAACAAAAGTTATTAACCGACATCTATCATATTCCAGAGCTAATAAGCAACATGTTAAGTCTAGGTCAAGCAACCGAGCATGGATGCGATGTTAGAATGAAACATAATTATCTAACACTACATGACCCTAGCGGAAGGCTCTTGATAAAGGTAGTGAGATCTCCTAATAGGCTTCACAAGATCAATCTTAAAATTGGAAAACCGATTTGTTTACACTCAAGAATCAATGATGAAACATGGAGGAGGCATGCAAGACTCGGGCATATAAGCTTCAAAACTATCAAGAAAATGTCAACACTCGAGATGGTTCATGGTCTACTCGAGATCAAAAGTGAGAAAAAAATTTGAGTCATGCTTAGTTGGTAAACAAACATGAAAATTTTTCCCCAAGGCAACGATATATTGAGCTTCACATTAGAACTTCTCCATGCAAACTTGTGTGGACCTATATCACCAGCTACTCTTGCCCATAACAAGTACCTATTTTTCGTCATTGATGATTACACAAGATATATGTGGATAATTTTAATAAAAGAGAAGAGCGAGGCGTTTGAGAAGTTCAAGGCTTCAAGATCTTAGTAGAAAAGGATCATGAAAAGATGATCTTGACATTATGGAAAAATAGAGGTGGAGAGTTTTCCTCAAAAGAGTTCAAAGACTTTTGTGACACAAACAAAATCAAGAGACACTTGATGGCTCCTTACACACCGCAACAAAACAGAGTTATGGAAGGAGAAACCGGACTTTGATGGAGATGACAAGGAGTATTCTCAAAGCAATGAGGGTTCCAAATTTCTTATGGGGAGAGGCAGTACGTCACTCAACTATCTAATCAATCGTATCCCCACAAGAGGTTTAAAAAATCAAACTTCCTACGAATGCTTGAGAAACAAGAAACCTAACATAGAGCATCTTTGGG
Organism: Cardamine chenopodiifolia; assembly: GCA_963922655.1. Lineage (NCBI taxonomy): Eukaryota > Viridiplantae > Streptophyta > Magnoliopsida > Brassicales > Brassicaceae > Cardamine > Cardamine chenopodiifolia. The sequence goes on along the minus strand of OZ000481.1, from coordinate 12,214,506 downwards.
TTTTTGGATGCCTTGATCACGCAAAAGTTGAATCCATAAGCCTAAAGAAGTTAGACCACCATTCTCAAACGTTAGTACACCTCGGAAAAGAGCAAGGATCCAAGGCGTATAGGATCCATAACCTGAAAACAAGGAGAGTTGTTGTAAGCCAAGATGTAGTTTTAACGAGAAGACGAGTTGGAATTAGAAGGGAGCTAACAAAGATATTGATGGTGATCCGGGAATGTTTAGAATGACTTGGGGTGAAGTCATGGACGCAAGACGAGGTCAATTTGTAATCGGAAATGAACAAACCAACACCGGAAGTCATGATCAAAACCATCAAGAATAAGAAGATGAAGCAAATGATAAAAAATTGATGAAGGACCTCAAACAGGTTCAAATGATCAAGCATCACAAAATCATTCGAATGATACACATAAAAACGCCGTTCACCAAGAGGAAATCAATCAGCCTCCACTACGAAGATCAAATCTTCAAGTAAGTCAACCGAGATACCTTGATGATCATGTTCTTTTAGCTGATATAGAATGTGAGAACCTTCTTTTATCGATCAATGATGAACCATTTAGTTATCCAGAAGCTAAAGATTCTATCAAATGGAAAAGGCATGTCTAGAGGAGATTGATTCTATCAACAAGGAAAAGACTTGGTTGTTAGTTAATAAACCAGTTGAAAACAATATTATTGGTCTTAAATGGGTATTCAAGATCAAGAGAAACGCAGATGGTTCAATCACCAAGTACAAAGCTAGACTCGTCGCAAAAGGATATGTACAAAAATCGGAAAACAATTTTGATGAAGTATTTGCATCAGTAGCTCGCATTGAAACCATTAGGCTACTTGTAGCACTAGCCGCTTCTCATGGGTGGGAGATCCATCATATTGATGTTAAGACCGCTTTCATGCATGGTGAGCTCAAACAAAATCTGTATGTGTCTCAGCCCGAAGGATTTGAAAAGAAGGGAGAAGAGCATAAGGTTTTCAAACTCTCAAAGGCTTTGTACGGCTTGAGACAGGCCCCATGTTGTTGGAACACAAAGTTTGACCAGATCTGGAAAGGTATGAAGTTCATAAAGTGTTGCAAAGAAAATTTCGTGTATCGCAAGGAAGAAGGAGACAATCTTCTCATCATAGCCATGTATGTGGATGATTTTTTTGTAACCGGGAATACACTAAGGATCATAAACAAATTCAAGGTTGGAATATCGCAAAGTTTGAGATGAAAAAACATGGAAAGATCACTTATTATCTTGGGATAAAAGTTAATCGAAGTGAAGATGGGATTGAGATCAAGAAAGAGGCTTATGCTCGACAAATCCTAAAAGAAACCAGCTTAGATACGTGTAATCCTACACACATACCTATGGAGTTTGGTTTGAAGATGTCCAAGGCGCAAGAAGAAGCTGAAGTTGATGCCATAATTTATCGTAGAGGTATAGGTTGCTTAAGGTACCTCTTACTTACGATGACCGATATTGCTTTCTCAGTGGGAATAACAAGTATGTACATGCAAGATCCTAGAGAATCACATGGTGTGGCGATAAAGCAAATGCTAAGGTATCTTTGAGGAACTTTAACTTATGGCGTAAGATATAAGCATGGAGGATCAAAGAAAATTATTGGCTATAGTGATAGTAGTGATAATGTCGACCTTGATGATGGAAGAAGCAGAACCAGACATGTGTTTTATTTTTGTGAGTCACCAATAACTTGGTATTCACAAAAGCAACAAACGGTAGTCTTATCTTCTTGTGAAGCCAAGTTTATGGCAGCCACTGAAGCCGCAAAACAAGCAATATGGCTTCAGATTTGTTGAGTGAAATCACGGGTCGAAGATGTGAGAGTACAACCATTCAGTTTGAAAAAAATCCGCTATCGCACTCACAAAGAATATCGTGTTCCATGGCCAAAACAAACACATCCACAAACGATATCATTTCATCCGAGATTGTGTAGAAGATGATCAAATCGACGGGGAACATGTATCCAGAGAAGAAAAATGTGCGGACATATTGACTAAAGCCCCAGCAAGAATCAACTTCAAGGAGATGAGAAGTTTGATAGGAGTTCACGACCTCTCAAAGACTACCTTGAAGTTTAAGGGGGTGAATGTTGGATAAAGCTTAAAGTTTAATGATTGGTACATTGCTATGAAGATCGCATTAGACGCAAAGAACAAATTAGCTTTTACTGATGGTTCTATATCTAGACTGAGTGAATCAGTTAGTATTTTTAGAATTTGGTCCCGATGTAACAGTATGGTGAAATCGTGGCTTCTACATTCGGTTTCAAAACAGATTTACAAAAATATTTTGCGATTTGATAATGCATCTGAGATATCGAAAGATCTGTTGACTCATTTCCATATCACAAGTCTTCCAAAATCGTATCAATTATCTTAGTAGATTTGGTCTTTGCAACAAGGATCAATGGATCTTTCTACATACTATACGACCTTGAAGAATTTTTGGAATGAATTGGATAGATCAGATTATGTGACGCTTTGTCGAAACTGTGATTGTTGCAGAGTCGTGGATAAGAAAGCGGAAAATGCTAAAATGATTAAGTCTTTGGCAGGCTTAAATGAGCCGTATGCTGTCATAAGAAGTCAGATAATCATGAAGAAGCATCTTCCGAAGCTGGCTGAAATATACAAACGTTATATCAAGATCACAGTCAAAGAAGCATTGTACCTATTTAGAATGTAGTTGCTTTCAATGTTTCTGCATCGGAGAATATGCAGGCTTCAATCATTGCTACTTATAACAAACCATAATGATTTATCTGCTCACATTGTGGTCACACAAGAAATTTTTTGGAAAAATGCTACATGATACACGGTTATCCAGTTGGTTTTAAACACAAGAACAAGACACAAACAGAAAAATCTACTCATCTTGAGAAGCAACTGAATGTTTCTAAACCCGTGGTGGCTCAGTTTGCATTAGCAGATTCTACTCCTAATGATATAGTTGCAAGAATGGAAAAGACTCTTACTAAAGGATCAGATTAATGGATTCATTGCTTATTTCAACTCTCAGCTTCAAGTGGATGCAAACTCGTACAATGCTTATACTTCTGGAGCCACTATTACTGCATTACCGGGTATGTCTTTCTCTTCTTCAATCCTGTGTTTTGTTGGAATTTTGAAAGCCACTGGAAATATATTATCATCTGAGAGTTGGATAATCGATAGTGGAGCAACACATCACGTTTTCCACGATAGGAGCTTGTTTCTGATTTTGAATGACTCTTTAAATGATTCGGTGACATTGCCTACTGATTTTGGAGTTAAGATTACATGCATAAGTCAAATAAAATTGAATGAGTCTCTTGTCTTGAATAATGTTCTTTATATACCCGATTTTCGATTAAATCTCCTTAATGTTAGTCAGTTGACAAGAGATTTGGGTTATAAAGTTATATTTGATGAAGCTTCATGTGTGATCCAAGATCCTATCAAGGCATTGAATATTGGTTGGGGTGAGCAAATTTCAAATCTCTAAGTCTTGGATGCTCAAGCAATCGTCCAATCATCTTCTCCGCAAACTCTATGTTTCAAAAATGTTGTTGTTGACTCTGGTTTATGGCATAATAGATTAGGTCATCCCTGACTAGTATTGTAACATATGTTCTTGGTTTAAAACACAGTAATAAAAGATATTTTCATTGTGACATTTTACCTCTTGCAAAACAAAATAAAATTTCCTTTTAACTCCAAGAACAACATATGTGAATATGCTTTTGATCTTCTGCATATAGATATATGGGGCCCCTTTTCAGTCTCTACCACAAAAGGTTATCGATATTTTCTAACAATTTTTGATGATCATACAAGAGTAATTTGATTATATATTTTGGGGAATAAATATGAAGTTTTACAGGTTTCTCCTGACTTCTTGAAGATGATTGAAACACAATACAAAGCTATAGTAAGAGGTGCTCATTTGAATAACGCACCTGAGCTGAAGTTTGCTGACTTATTCAAGGCAAAAGGCATTGTAGCCTATTATTCCTGTCCAGAGACTCCAGAGCATAACTTGGTGGTTGAACGAAAACATCAACACATCTTGAATGTGGCAAGATAACTTATGTTTTAGGCCAAAGCTCACGTGGAATTTTAGGGAGATTGTGTTCTCACTGCTGTATTTCTAATCAATCGATTACCTACATCAATTCTCAAAGATAAGTCCCATTTTGAGCTTCTCACTTCTAAGAAGCCTGATTATAATGGTCTTCGTGTGTTTGGCAGTGTGTGTTATTGTTCTACCTCTTCTAAAAACAGGAATAAATTTCAGCCAAGAGCAAAAAATTGTGTATTTCTTGGTTATCCCACATGTAATAAAGGGTACAAGTTTCTTGATTTGGCAACAAACAATATTCATATCTCAAGAAATGTGGTCTTTCATGAGACAATCTTTCCATTTGATACATGTACTTCTGAATTCTCTTTGACATATTGTTTTGATAGCATTAATGATATGTTTTTTAAGAAGAAATATACATGACTTTGCCTCTTGGTTTTACACCTAAAGAAGTAGAATCATTACCTCCTAATGCAGTCTGTAAGTTACACAAATCTCTCGATACTTAAAAAAAAACTTCTAGAAAGTGGTTTCTAAAATTTAGTTCCACATTAATGTCTAGGCTTTGAGAGAGATTGCTTGGCTTGTGAATTTACTCAAAGAGTTTGAAGCCCCTCAAGACAAACCAGTTGCTTTCTTTTGTGACTCTACGACTACTATACCTATTGTTAACAATCCAGTTTTCATGAATGCACAAAGCATGTGGAGATGACTTGTCACATTGTTAGAGACAAAATTGTTAGCGGCTTGATAAAGACTCTACACGTCAAGACTACTCAGCAGCTTGCGGATATCTTCAATAAACCATTATTTTTAGCTCATTTTCAGTCTCTTATTAGCAAGATAACATTGAAATCTATATATTTTTCATCTTGAAAGAGGCTATTAGAGTATGATTTAGTATAAACCATACATTTTGATTGAGTCTGTAAAACCAGTCTTGGTATGATATAAACCGAAATTATTGAGATTGGATATACGCAGTCTGTAACAAAGTTTGGTTAATTCATTCAATGATTCAACAAACTTTTCTCTCGTTCCCTCTCTAATTGAATCACTAACAGAGAGACCAAATAAACTTATAACCACTTCGATATAACGCCGCATCGATTTCATGTGTTTGTTCCTATTTAAAACCTCCCATGCTCATCGAGCCACCGTAAAATCTCTGATTGCTTCTCGTCGTCGTTAACACCGTTTTGGAGATGCAAAACTAGTCCTATAGGATAAACTTGAGGAAGATCACCATTGTTGAACATTTTCAAAGCGTGAGGTTCGAGCTCAGCAACTGTGTTTACTAAAGTACCCTTCATCTGTCGGAAACATCTAGCTTGAGCTAAAAACAAATTTAGCCACCATTTTGAAGTGAAAAGATAAGGCAAACATTTTACAGGATAACGAAGAGTCAAACACGGAAACTCCAACTCAGTCACCGAGTCTTCCAACTCGCTGACGTCATATTTTTTCTCGTCGTGCATAAACTGAATGTGAAGTGTGATTCCAACAAACGTAGTGTTTGATGTGTAAACCATATAAGTCGGAATGTTGAATTCGTCAGCTACATCTATCATTGAGAAACAACACATATCCACCACTAATCCGACGAGCCGTCGTGTGGGATCATCGACGATTCTCACGACTATATCTCTCACCTTTGGCTTTTGTTTTTTGATGTAAACTTGAGTCGGCTGATGAACATCGGCGGTTGTTTGATCTTTGACGGAGATAGCTTCGTAGCGGAGACGATCTTGAGATGTCGTCAAGAGGGATGCTATATAGGCAGATTCACCGGTAGCGTCGTTTATGGAAGGGATGATGATTACGGTGATCGAAAGGTGGTTGGTGTTGCCAACAAGTCGTTTTGCTAGCTCGATGGCTGGCCTGCGATGACCTATTCCCGGCAACGGTATGAACACAAGCTCAATCTTCATTTATCGATTTAGGTAGAACTTAGCAGTAGTAGTCAAGCCGAAAGTATATATTAAGTTGTTTATTGGGCCACGAGTTAGTATTATTGGGCTAACAAAAACTTAAAAACCTAAATCTCAGGTGCAAACTGTAGGATCTTCCTCTGTTTTTTAACCTTTTTCCTTTGTTTTTTTTTAATTTGGTGATTTTTTCCCATTATGAAGTTACCACATGTTTCTATCAGATCTGCAAATCTTGCAAACTCTACAGCCACCATCAGTTTGTCCGATAAGATATGATCTTTTATACTTTACTATTGAGAAACCCGATTTTTAAACTTTAGAAAAAATATTTGACTTTTTCCACACTCATTCATCGGTTATATAACAAAGAAAAGATAAGAGTAATAAGTGAAAAGGAAATGTTGTTACCTTCTTTGCTAGCAATCTTAAGACGAAAGAATAAACCAACATCATATCTTCTCTTCCCTTTGATGCCTATATCAACATTGCCAGATCTCTTGTCTTCTGTTTGAACAAGTGAATTTGAGTTTGAGGTTGAAGCAAAGAACATTGGAGAAGAAAGTAGAGAAGAGCTGTGATAAGGATGGCATCACAATGGTGTGATTTTGACAAACGCAGCGTTTTGCTAAGGACACGATTTTGGAGATTTTTTTGGTAATAGGGTTTCTGGCCATTCCTTGTGCGGCACGATGGAAGCTCCGCTGCCGGACAGCTTATCGGTCGTTGTCAGAAGTGAAGCCGGGCGTGAGGGCTCTGTTCTGGTTGTGGTATCCAGTTCGTGTGGTAGTGTAGAAAAGTTTTATCGGGTTGGAGTCAATAGAGAAGTTGATGTCAGGGTTTCCAGAAAGGGTACATCGGTGATGGGTACATGGATTTCGAAATTTGATGACAGTCAGGTTCGACCAGTGGTTAATCAAGAGCTTGAGGCATGGTGTTCATGTGAGGACAATAGTGCAGTTCTTCTCCGCGATACCCGAGTAAAGGCTTCTCATGGAGGAGGTTCCTCTGTTTCGGAGCAAGTGAATCGGATGGACAGTCAGATTTTGGTGGGTTCCCCGGTTAAAAAATCTTGAGCCACGAGAAGACCAAGTTTATCAAAGTTTAGCTGTGAAGTTTGTTCGATAAATGGAAGAGATGTGGTCTCAGTTCCGAAGGAGGTTGTGGTGGAAGCTTTGCCTCTCTGAGATGAGTTTCTGGTAGGTCGGTTTGTGTCAACTGCCCCACACATCATGAAAGTCTATGTTATAATCAATAAAATTTGGAATTTAGGTGGTAAGTCTATCAACATAGACACTTTTGTAGTGAATGAGACTACGATAAAGTTTTATATCCCCAATTTTGTTGCTAGGCGTCGTGTTTTTTGTCGAGGCATGTGGAATATTTGTGATATACCAATGATAGTCTCCAAGTTGACTCCTATTGAAGAGGAGGCTCATCCAATGGTAATGTCGATGCCGATGTGAGTGATTATGAAGAATGTTCCGCATTTAATGTTTTCGTGGAAGGGGCTTAGTTTTCTTGCGAGTTCGCTAGGAAATTCTATTCGTTTACATCGTGAAATAGAACTGGTTACAAATTTCAAAGAAGTAAAAATTTCCGTGGATATTGATCTTACAAAGAAGTTGCTAGAACACTATTTTCTGAGGTAAAAAGGGAGGAGTTTAGGGTTTTTTTTGAGTAACCTTGTCTACCACCAAGATGTAACACATGCTAGAAGTGGGGGCACTTGGATGTAGGGTTTTTGGCAAATCTAAAGCAGGGTTCGAAAGTTTCAAATACCTCAAACTAGTCAAATGTTAGTGTAACACCAGAGCAGCCTTTAATTGTTGCTGGAAAAGAGTTTGGGGGAACAAAATGTTTGTTAAACGCTGCAGTTATGGAAGCTTTACAGAAGGGGAAAAGGACAGTTTCTAAAAGTCTGGATGTTAAGGGATGTGGGAGCTTGGAGATGTAGGAAGGAGAGATCTGTCTCTTTCGCCAGGCTCTATCTTAAATGGAAATGAATTGTCTAAGGTTACTTATTCAGGAGGGAGAAAGTCAGCCAGGAATTCCGCTGGTTTAGTTTACGGACATGTTGTGATTACTTCACCATCAAGGTTCACGGTTTTGGTGGACCATGATGAGGCGTCTGAGGAGCTAGCTAGGGAGGGAGAAATAGATGAGGATCACCTTACCACCAATTACTGGAGGAAGTTAGGTAGTTGAATTCGGCTTCAGCAGGCTCTGCCCCAGAGCATACTGTTCCCACTTTTCCAAAGCCAACGACTAATAAGGAGGAGACTGTGGTTAGAGCTCCTTTACCACGTTCATCAAAGTTTTCCCTTAAGTACTTCTCTAAGCCAACTCAGAAAGCATGGGAAGTTCCCTCTAGCGGTATAGGAAAATGGAACCATCAAAAGAAATATTAATGTCATGTTTCTCTTGGAATGTTCGTGAACTTAATTAATTTAAGAAGCATTATGTGGTAAGAAATTTGATCAGGTCTAATTCTATGGCTTTCAGAGGTTTGATGGAAAGGCGAGTAAAGGAAAATAAGGTTGTATTGCCAAAGTACTCATATGGCCGATCTGTCACCCAACCTACTTAAACAACCTAAAGGCTTGGCCCATTCTATTTTTGGAGATTGGTCAATGGTTTCGAACTATGAGTATGATCCATTACGAAGAATTTGGGTGCTGTGGAGTAAAAAGGTGGAGCTCACGGTAGTTTTCAAAACAGGTCAGTTAATTTCTTGTTTGATTAAGCTAGAGGAATCATCAGAGGAGTTCTTATGTACTTTTTTGTCTATGCCTCTAACTCTATGGATAATCGTCGGGATTTATTGAGATCTAAAAACTCATCACAACTCGAATCAATTTAGGGGAAGAAATGGATATGTGTTGGAGACTTTAATGAGATTTTGGATGTGGATGAGCACTTATAGTCTTTAACATCCACTGTATCGACGCCCGGGTATGATTGATTTCAGGATGCTGTTCGGTATTGTTATTTTGTTGACATTTCTTTCCATGGTCAAGTTTTTACTTAGTGTAACACGCATGAAGGTCTGATTTGCAAGAAACTTGACACTGCCCTAGTTACCAACATTTGTCTACATCATATTAGTTATTCTTATTGTGTTTTTGAGGCTAAGGGATACTCTGATCATCTATGCGGACTCATCTCTCTTATTAGTACTCGGCACAAGCCAAAGCGACCTTTCAAAGCTGTTAATGCTTTCATCAAGATGGAGGAGTCTAAGCCCATTGTAGAGACTTTTTGGACTTTTACCAAGCCTTTGTACTCCTCTACCAAGCCTAAGAATCTCAAATCTCTCAAGCCTATAATTCGGTCTTTGAGTCGTGGAAAAATACACCATTTGTCTCGCCAAACAGAGGAAGCTTTTGCGGATCTCTTTGAGAAGCAAAAAGCCACTTTGAGTTGTCTTGGTGATCAAGCTAAGTTGGCTAAATCGATGGCGTATGAAAGGTGGGAAAAAAGTGGCGGGTTTAGAAGAATAATAATTGAAGTAAAAGGCCAAGTTACATTGGGTTGAGGTTGGAGATAAAAACAATCGGTTTTTCCATAAAGCAATAAAAGAAAGAGAGGCTCACAACTCAATAAATATGGTGAAATCTCCTGACGAAACTTTGCTCACTAGTAAGGAGGATATTAAATCCAAGGCGGTGAGATTCTTTACTGATTTATTTACTATGAAGCTGGGTGAAACGGTTGTCGTCACATCGGAGGACATTAAAATTTTGTTAGACTACCGGTGGTCTGAGTAGGATAGGGCAAGTTTGGTGCTAGATGTTTCTCCGTCGGAGATTAATCGGGTTTTATTCTCGATGTCTTCAAATAAGTTTCCAGGTCCAGATGGCTATACGGTGGAGTTTTCAAAGAGGTTTGGCCCATTGTTGAGAAGGATTTCACTATTTTTATAAAAGCTTTCTTCGCATATGGTTTTCTTCCTAAAGGTGTTAACACTATGATCCTCACTTTGATTCCCAAGAGGACCGGAACAATCGGTATAAAGGATTATCAACCAATATCATGCTGTAACGTGCTTTACAAGGTCATCTCTAAGATTTTAGCCAACTGTTTAAAGCTGATTCTTCCTTGTTTTATCATGCAAAATCAGTCTGCGTTCATTAAAAACCACTACTTGATGGAAATCCTTCTTCTTGCGTGTGAGCTTGTAAAGTATTATCATAAGCCCAAATAGCATCGCGTTGTGCTATGAAAATAGACATACCCAAAGCCTTTCATTCTGTAAATTGGGATTTTCTTTTCATGGTTTTAAAGGCCATGGATTTACTGGCTGTGTTCATTAAATGGATTGAGTTGTGTGTCTCCACTCCATCCTTCTAGGTTCAACTCAATGGTGAAATTGCTGGTCTTTTTAGAAGTGAGTGAGGACTACGTCAAAGTTGTTCTTTTTCTCCTTATCTTTTTGTTATTTGTATGAACCTCTTATCTCGAATGTTGGACAAGGCAGCCAAAGAGGGGATAGTTGGTTATCATCCGGGGTGTAGAAGTTTGAATATTGCCCACTTATGTTTTGTAGACGAAATTATGGTTTTCACGGATGGATGTCCCCGATCAATTGAAGGTATTCTTGATGTATTCAATGACTTTGCTGGTCTTTCAGGCTTGAACATTAGTTTGGATAAAACTTATTTATTTATCACTTGAATCTCCTCTGTTACACGGGTTTTTCTTTCTTAGTTTCTTTTTACTATTGGAACTTTGTCGGTAAAATTCTTGGGGTTGCCTTTATTGACAAGAAGAATGTCTAATTCTGACTATTAACCTCTTAATGATAAAATTTGTGCTCGAATTGGTTCTATCGTTTTTTTTTAAATCTTTTGTTGCTTTTAGACTTCCTCGAGCGCATTCTTGAGATAAGAGGGTAAGCTCAGATTTCCTTTGATCTTGCCCGGGTTTAAACATAAGGAAATCTAAAGTGGCTTGGTTAGATATTTGGTAAGTATCGTAACGCCGTAAAAGATTTCCATAAAGTCGAGGTAAGAAGTTGTTCCAACACATCTTTTTGGTTTGATAATTGGAGCTCACTAGGTAGACTGTTTGATTTGTTGGGGGATCGTGGTTGCATTGATATGGGAATCAAGTTATCAGATACTTTGGCTGATGTTTTTGAGAACAATAGACCGAAGCAAAGATGTTATATTGTCCTCTCTCAGATTGAAGATGAAAAAAGGTTTAAGGACTGTGATATTTCGGATGGAGACGTAGCTTTATGGCATTGTAAGGTAGATAAATCTATACCCATATTTTCTTCTAAAGACACTTGAAATCAGGTTAGAATCACCTCCTCGGATAAGCCTTGGCATAAAACTGTTTGGTTTTCTAATGCTACGTCGAAGTTCTCTTTCATTGTGTGGTTGAAAATTCAAGATAGATTATCCACGGGTGATCGAATGCTCGTTTGGAATAGAAATATTTTATCTGCTTGTGTGTTTTGCTCATGTTCCATGGAAACTCTAGACCATATATTCTTATCTTGCCCTTTTACCATGCAGATTGCGATAATTGGAGCTCACTAGATAGACTATTTGATTTATTGGGGGATCGTGGTTGCATTGATATGGAAATCAAGTTATCAGATACTTTGGCTGATGTTTTTGAGAACAATAGAGCGAAGCAAAGATGTTATATTGTCCTCTCTCAGATTGAAGATGAAAAAAGGATTAAGGACTGTGATATTTCGGATGGAGACGTAGCTTTATGGCATTGTAAGGTAGATAAATCTATACCCATATTTTCTTCTAAAGACACTTGAAATTAGGTCAAAATCACCTCCTCGGATAAGCCTTGGCATAAAACTATTTGGTTTTCTAATGCTACGTCGAAGTTCTCTTTCATTGTGTGGTTGGCAATTCAAGATAGATTATCCACGGGTAATCGAATGCTCGTTTGGAATAGAAATATTTTATCTGCTTGTGTGTTTTGCTCATGTTCCATGGAAACTCTAGACCATATATTCTTATCTTGCTCTTTTACCATGTAGATTGTGATAATTGGAGCTCACTAGATAGACTATTTGATTTGTTGGGGGATCGTGGTTGCATTGATATGGGAATCAAGTTATCAGATACTTTGGCTGATGTTTTTGAGAACAATAGACCAAAGCAAAGATGTTATATTGTCCTCTCTCAGATTGAAGATGAAAAAAGGTTTAAGGACTGTGATATTTCAGATGGAGACGTAGCTTTATGGCATTGTAAGGTAGATAAATCTATACCCATATTTTCTTCTAAAGACACTTGAAATCAGGTCAGAATCACCTCCTCGGATAAGCCTTGGCATAAAACTGTTTGGTTTTCTAATGCTATATCGAAGTTCTCTTTCATTGTGTGGTTGGCAATTCAAGATAGATTATCCACGGGTAATCGAATGCTCGTTTGGAATAGAAATATTTTATCTGCTTGTGTGTTTTGCTTATGTTCCATGGAATCTCTAGACCATATATTCTTATCTTGCCCTTTTACCATGCAGATTGTGATAATTGGAGCTCACTAGATAGACTATTTGATTTGTTGGGGGATCGTGGTTGCATTGATATGGGAATCAAGTTATCAGATACTTTGGCTGATGTTTTTGAGAACAATAGACCGAAGCAAAGATGTTATATTGTCCTCTCTCAGATTGAAGATGAAAAAAAGGTTTAAGGACTGTGATATTTCGGATGGAGACGTAGCTTTGAGGCATTGTAAGGTAAATAAGTATATTCCCATATTTTCTTCTAAAGACACTTGGAATCAGGTCTGAATCACCTCTTCGGATAAGCCTTGGCATAAAACTGTTTGGTTTTCTAATGGTATGCCGAAGTTCTCTTTCATTGTGTGGTTGGTAACTCAAGATAGATTATCCACGGGTAATCAAATGCTCGTTTGGAATAGAAATATTTTATCTGCTTGTGTGTTTTGCTCATGTTCCATGGAAACTCTAAACCATATATTCTTCTCTTGCCCTTTTACCATGCAGATTTGGCATAACCTCACTACGAGATTGCTCAATCAAAAGTACACTTTTCAGTTTCAATATATTATTTAAGCGATTTTGGCTTCTGGAAGTAGGAGATTATAACCGTTTATCTTGAGATATGTTTTCCAAGTCTCTGTCTACTTCTTATGGCGGGAGCAAAATCAGAGGAGGCACGGAGAAGTCCCAACTCCCATGACAAAGGTAGTTCAATTGTGGATAGGACAGCAGGGAGTCATGAAAAGGGGTTACAACATTGGTTTGCCTCTTAGAGTCTGTTTTTTTTATCATTTGTTTTTCTGTTTTATAGTTTTTTTTTTCAGTTTTTCGATAGTGGTGTGTATTATTTTTTCCGAAAATTGGTTTTGTCCTAGTTAGGTTTTCTAATTTTTGGGTTTTAATGAGACACCCAATTATCTGTTTCATTTTTAGAGTTTTTTTCTAATTTTTTTTCTTAGAAATTCAAAACAGGTGCAATTGATGGAAAAATGATTTCTTTAAAATATAATTTTATATATCATTAAAAAAAGAGATAAGGATCGCATCAGAGTTGGAACATTAACACTCCAGGCGCGCTACGGGGGAGCCAATGAGAAGAAGACAGTAAACAGCATCGTCTTAGGTATTTAATAAAGAGTTTATCGTAAGAAACATATATTGCTTAAGCTTCCAAGTAAAATAAAGTGAGAGATCCTTACGCTAGCAACATCAATCAAAACGCTAAACAAATTCAATTCACTATTGCGCTTGCTACGCCTAGAGATACCACCACTAATGCCATGACCTATAATAGAACAAACTCCAAAACAGAGTAAGCAACAAATACATGTAAATTTTAACAAAAAACCAAACAAACACATGTAACCATTGTTAATTGATATGGTTAAATATAAAACTCGGGCAAACCTTTGTGGAAGACAAAAGTGAGAAATGCTAACATTTCACATACTAAAATTTTATATCAATTCAAGACAAAATGTTGACAATTATCTGGTGAAATGTTAGGTTTGATACCAATCTCAATGTCTCATATAACCACATTTTTTTTTCTTTTAATGCAACCTCGAATTAAAATTCTAATTTTATAATCACAATTTGTTTTTGTCAAGTTTTGTATATTTATATTTTAAATATTTGTTGATACTCTTATTCTGTAGTAGGATGTATCAAAATGAGTGTATAAAGATGAAGAGTGAGATATGAGATGATAAATAAATTTGTTTGTCCTTTTAATTTACTATTCATTTAAGATAAATTTCCAAGTTTTGTCAATTTATTTTTTAGTTATTTGCAAGTTTTTTACAATTATTTTTTGTTTAACCAATAAATTTATATGTCTTAATAGTCCAAGTATTATGAATATTGTTAACATAATACATTTACAAGACTTTTGTGAAATATTAACCTTTTGGTTTGGTTTTCATTGTCAACTGTAATGGCCAAGGTTAATTCATTTGGTTTGATCTTATTGGCCAACCACACATTTCTAATTTGTTTATATTTATCAGTTTGTGTCTAAATTTAGTTAATACTATAAAAAAATATTTACTTAATAAAGGAAAAGCGCCTTCCTAACAAAAAATTATGAATACTACATGTTGATGTCTTTATTACATCAATAAATATTTTAGATCCAAAATAATAAATTATCTAACATTTTCATGTTAGTTACTGATATTTATTCTGGGATATATAAAGCTTGCAACGAAACTTATATACAGTAAAATCTTTCTAAATTAATACTCGATAAATTAATCTTCCGGTTCTAACTAGGAGCAATGTAAAAATTAGCAAAATTCGATACGATAATAAGATAATAATTATTTACAAATTCGTATGTAAATATATGATCCCAATATCATAAATTAATAATTATAGATCTTAGGCATATATAACTAAGGTTATTTAGTAAACTATGATTCTCGTGTTGTTTGTCTTTTCTTGAAGTTATAATTTCGCTGGAGCTCATCTCTAATCTTTTTTATTGCATCAAACATTTCTGGGGTTGTCTTCTCGATATGCATCTAAATATTGTGAAAAGTTCTAGACGTGATAATTGCTTCCTTACGTGTAATTGCTTCCAAATGTACTATATTATCGTCTTCAACTTCGTCATCAACATTAAGGCCAAAAGAAACGATTTCTTCTAAACTCTTAATGTCTAAGCATATATAATTTTCATCCGAATACTCGAGTAGACTACTGAGATCTATTAAGTTCCAATAACCAAAATTATTGATCACAACTTCAAATTCATGAATGTCGTTTTCACAAATTTATTCATTTTCTAAATTACAAACATATAAGATTGATAGGTTGCGTATTTAACACATTTTAGCTTAGGTCTATTAGGTTATATATACTCCTTTCTACATTTTCAAATCTTTTCAGGTCAATATACATTTAGGAGAAGCCTATGGTATTTGGAACAAAGTTTGGAGCAAAATAACAAAAAAGAGGCATCTGGAGTAGCAAGATCGATCGATCCTCATTTGGAACAATCAATCCATCAATCTAAGGAATTTGCGAGCATCTCCATATTGATCGATCCTTGTCTGGATTGATCGATCTCATTCCGAGGAGTTTTCTGTGTATATCCAGATCGATTGATACCTGCCTAGATTGATCGATCCCAATCCAAAGAGTTTTCCATTTATCTCTAGATCGGTCGATTCCTGCATGGATCGATTAATACCAAATCTGAGAGTTTGTCGTGTATCTCCAGATTGATCGATTCTTGTTGGACCGATCGATCCACCTTCATCAACACTTTAACGTGAAAAACTAGATCGACCAGATGCAGTCAGATCGATCGATCTGACCGAGGATCGATTGATCCATTATCAAGAACGACCAAAACCGTTTACCTTAAGAAACCAGATCGATTGATCCAGTCTTGGATTGTTCGATCCAGTCCAGATCGACTTGCCCAAGAAAAATGAAAACTTTCCCTTTTTTCTTATATGATTCGGATTTTGACGTAAATATTTTTAGGAGTATAAATACTTATTTTATCCATTGTTTAGGCTACACTCTATTTTATTTTCAGATTCTTGGTTTTTGGAATTTGTAAGCTTTTAGGGAGAGAATATTTTTGACTCTACATCTCTCGAGAAGATTTCTGAACTCTTTTAGAATTTTTATTGATTTGATTATAAGTTTACTTTCATATATCTGCTGTTCATCTTTCTCCATGTCTGGGTAATCCATTAGTTAAGGTTTAGGGTTTTCAAACAATTTAAGAATCATTGAATCAGACACAAATAGGGCTATATCTTCTGTAATCTTCATCTATAGTTGTTCTTATTGCCTAGCTTAACTGATCACTTAGTCTATGATATAGGGTTTAATCTATTCGCCAAAGTGTAATAGGTTGGTATATAGAAAATAGGTAAGAGGATTGTCCTTAGCCAACGAAAGATGATGATAAGACAAACCGTGAACATATCAAGCCCGAGTATTAATTCTTGTCTAGAATTTTAAGTTCAAACGAAAGTTTAGATACTTAGGTGGTTAGACAAAGTAATTAATGCCACGACAATGGCTTGGTTAGACTATTATGTTCGAGTTCTAGATATTTCTTATTAGTGCCCTAAATAGTTTTCTGATTTGTGATCTCTGATTTCCAAAGAATATTCTTAAAGCCTAACTCTTTTAATCCATCGTTTACATATCTTATTTACTTTTATCGTTTACTTATTGCATTTCACAAACAACTAACACTCATATTTTGTCTTAGCTTAGCATTCGTTCATTGGAACTGAAGTGTGACACTTGGTCTCTGTGGATTCGATTCCTAAGATACTATAACAATTGTTGTGCACCTGCGGTAGTTTTGATAGGGTTAAAACCTGTGTATCAAATTTTTGGCGCCGTTGCTAGGGACCAATTGCATTACCTTTGAATTTAAGACTAAAGTTTAGTCTAAGATTTACTAAGTTAGTTTTACTTTTTCTTGCTTGTATGTTTCAGGTGCATGCAAATAAGAAGTCAAGGCTCTGACAAGTTTCTGCATCTCACTAACTCCGAGCTAGCAAGGACATAACGTGCTAACAACAAGGCTAGAAAAGCAAATTCAAATTTAACCACCATGGATGATAATTTTGACAGCCACAACCGTGCACTTGTTGATGCTCAAGCCACTGCAGCTTTTCAGCTCCAAGAACTACACAGGGAGTTGTAGCAGGTTTTTCAACACTAACAAGTGCAGCAGCACACTATTGGCGGCACTGACACACCTCACACGTTCTATCATATTAGAGCTGCCATTTGCCGCCCAGAGATAGCAAGGCAAGACTTTATAATCAAGCCGCAAATGATCGTATTAGTGAAGCATCACACTTTCCATGGGTTACCTGCCGAGAAACCAATGGATCACATTGAGAAAATTGAAGAGATTTGCAGTGCCACTAAGTTCAATGGGGTACCAGCTGATTACCTCAAGTGCAAGCTCTTCCCTTTATCTTTGGCAGAGAAGGCTCTGAGGTGGCTTAATTCACTACCTGCTAGATCATTGAGGACTTGGGCTGAATGTAGAGCTGCCTTCCTCAATCACTTTTACACTAAGTCCAAGACAACTTCTCTGAGGAACAAGGTCACTACCTTTGGAAAACATTCAGAGAAGTCTTTTTGTGAAGCTTGGGAATGGTTCTCAAGGAATACCACAGAGAATGCCCTCATTATGGGTATTCTGAGTAGCAGATTCTTAGCATCTTCTATGATGGTGTTGATTGGGACTACAAGAATGCTCCTAATCATGCAAGTAATGGTGACTTTATGACTAAGAGTGTGAAATGAGTTTATCAATTGATAGAGAAATTGGCTGCAAGTTCCCATGATAGGTGTGTAGAGTATGATCGGTCTAAGAGGGTTAACAGTGTTGAATCTCAGAAGATCGATTAATTGACTACGAAAGTGAGTTTATTGATGAAAGCAGAACATAGAGGAGTTCAGCTTTGTGAAGATGGTTTAGAGGCTATTTACTACCAAGAGATTGCTAAGGATGAGACTGAGGAGTATCAAGAAGTGAACTATGTGATTGGACATGGGTTCGTGAAAAACATGAGATTCAATCAAAATTACATAAGTCACCCTAACTTGTCTTATAGGAGCACTAATGTTGAGAATCCGCAGGATCAGGTATATCCACAATAGGTGGTTGCTCAGGGTCAACAATCTCAGGGAAACACGTTCGTGCAAAATCCGGGCGTGCGAAATCAGGGTTTCCAGAACAACTTCCAAGGTTTTCAGAACAACCAGCAAAAACAACCCATCAATAATTTCCAAGCACCTCCTTCTCCAACAACAGAAATCTGCTTCTGAACAATTAGTAAAAGTCGACAACATGTACACCGATATAAATGGAAAGTTTGAGGTTGTCTCAACATATTTGAACCTGTTAGATACTCAGGTTGCTCAGACCACGGAACCAGTTAAGAGACATCAAGGGGTTCTTCCTATGAAAGGCGAGCAAAACCTAAAGAATGAGTTTGTCAATGCCATTGCACACGCCAATTACGTCAGTGATATTGCACGCATCAAAGCCATTGCACTGAGGAGTAGGAAATTGATCAACTCTGCTAGTGACATCATCGATCTTAAAGACAAGGATGAGCCTAAAACCGAGCAAGCCAAAGACCCGGTGGAGACGTTTGATCCATCACCGCTTGTGCGTGTGTATTCACCACAGATCCCATATCCTACTTTTCCTAAGAAGTCACGTAAAGACTTGGAAGAAATAAAGTGCAAAGAAATGCTGAATGATCTTACAGTGAAGCTGCCTCTTGTTGATACAATCCACATGATTCCTGCTATGAAATAATACATGCAAAGGATGGGAAAAAGTAAGGTATCCACTAAAGAAGACTTTTGAAGGTTACTAAACATTGTAGTGTTGTTCTCCAAAACAAAGGTCTCAAGAAGCTTGGAGATCCTGAGCGTTTTGTCCTTTATGTGTAGATTAGAACAATGACTTTTGCTTACTCTTTATGTGATATGCGTTCCAGCGTTAACTTGATGCCGTACTCTGTGGCTAAGCGATTTGAGCTCACAAAATTCAAACCAACCAAAATCTCTTTGGTATTCATTTATTGTTTTGTGAAGTTGCCGGTTGGAATTCTAGAGGATCTTTATGTGAGGATTTGGAATGTACTTGTGCCTACAGATTTTGTGGTTCTAGAGCCGGAAGAAGAACCAAAGGATCCTCTCATTTTGGGGAGACAATTCTTATGCACTGCAGGGGCTATGATAGATGTTTGACATGGACATATTAATCTCCACTTGGGAGATATTATTGTGAAGTTTTATATGGAAAAGATGCTGAAGAAACTAATGCTATATGGGCAGACATTCTCGGTCGATGACTCACTACAAGTCTCTGACGAGGTAGCTGAAGAGATCTTGATGGATGATTCACTAGAGATTGCTTTGGTGAAAGGTCAAGGTGAATTTATTTTTCTGAGTGAGGATACAAATGGGTATGCTGAGATGCTACAATCGAGCAATGTCATGGAAAAAATGGTAGATTACACAAGCTTGGAAAAAACTGTTGAGCAACCGCCAACACTAACTTCCTCTGTGCTATCCTGCGCCTCCATCAGCAACCCTTAGAGCAAGTTGAAAGATCCTAAGGTTAAACTCAAGAAACTCCTAGCTAGGCCAAGGTACACATTTATTTTTCCTAACTCTACTTACCCTGTCTTCATCAATGCCGCATTGAACAATGTTGAGACTGCCTTGCTCCTTTGTGAAGTTAGAAAGTATCATAGGGCCTTACGCTATTCTCTTGATGATATCACTGGAATTTCACCTGACATTTTCATGCATAGGATACATCTAGAAGATTAGATGAATTAATGACTTCTGTAGAACATCAGAGGCGGTTAAACATAAATCGAAAGGATGTTGTAAAGAAAGAGATAATGAAACTTCTAGATGCATGCATCATCTATGCTATATCTGATAGTACTTGGGTGAGTCCGGTCCATATTGTCCCAAAGAAAGGTGGAGTGAAAATGGTTAAGAATGATATGAATGAGTCACTTCCAACAAGGATGGTAACAAGACATAGAATATGTATCGATTATAGGAAGCTGAATGCTGCTACTCGCAAAGATCACTTCCCTTTGCCTTTTATTGATCAAATGCTTGAGAGATTGGTTAACCATCCTTACTCTTGTTTCATAGACAATTTATTCTGGTTTCTTTCAGACTCCCAGTCACCCAGATGACCGTGAAAAGACTACATTCACATGTCCTTGTGGCACATATGCTTATCGCATAATGCCATTTGGTTTGTGTAATGCCCCAATGACATTTCAACGTTGCATGATGTCGGATTTACTGACTTGATTGAGGATATAATGGAGGTTTTCATGGAATATTTTCTGTCTATGGATTTTTTTTCTCTATTTGTCTTTCTAATTTGTGCAGGGTATTACAACGCTGCGAAAGAAGCATCTTGTGCTAAACTGGGAGAAGTGTCACTTCATGGTCAGAGATGGGATTGTTTTGAGACACAAGATCTCGGAACAAGGCATTGAAGTTGACAAAGCAAAGATTAAGGTAATGCCAAGCCTCCAGCCGCCTAATTTGGTCAAAGAGATCCGTAGTTTTTTGGGGCATGCTGGCTTCTCCAGAAGGTTTAGCAAAGTCTTCTCCAAAATTGCTAGACCTTTGACTCAGCTGCTTTTCAAGGATGTGGAGTTCGACTTCAACATCGCCTGTCTTGAGGCCTTTTTCACCATCAAGGGAGCACTTGTCAACGTGCCAATATTTCAACCACCCGATTAGAAACTCCCTTTTGAGGTAATGACTATGCATTGGGTGCTATTTGGGACATCGACGAGCCAAGAAGCTTCATGTCATTTACTACGCTAGTCAGACCTTAGATGATGCGTAATGTAAGTATGCTACTACTGAGAAAGAGTTTCTTGCTATTATGATTACTCTTAAGAAGGTCAAGTCTTATCTTGTGGGGTCTAAAGTGATTGTGCACACTGACCATGCTGCTTTGGTCAAGCCTAGATTATTGCGTTGGATACTCTTGCTGCAGGAATACAATCTTGAGATCAAGGATAAGAAAAGGATTGAGAATGGTGTTGCTGATCATTTGTCTAGACTGCATATAGAGGAGGAGGTACCTTTAGAGAATAGTCTCTACGAGGAGAATGTTTATGCAATCAGTGTTAGAAATGCTTATGACACGCCTCTTCACACCACCTAGCTTCCTGAGATACCTTGGTTTGGTGATATTGCTAACTACTTAGCTACAGAGAAAGAGCCCAACAACTTTGTTGGCTACCAAAAAAATAAGTTCTTGAGAGACATAAGGCGTTACTTCGGGGTGATCCTTACTTATACAAGCAGTGTTCAGACGGTATCTTAAGACGATGTGTAACAAAGGAAGAGGTTCCATGTATTATCTTTCATTGTCATGGTTCGAATTATGCTGGACACTTCACTACTTTCAAAACAGTGTCTAAGGTTCTACAAACTGGCTTTTGGTGGCCAACCATGTTCAAAGATTCCCATGCTTTTGTTTCTACGTACAATTCATGTCAAAGGCAAGGAAACATTAGCAAGCGGAATGAGATGCCTCATAATTTTATATTGGAGGTTGAAGTGTTTGATGTATGGGGGATTAACTTCATGTGCCATTTCCTATCATCTTACGATAATGAGTACATCCTCTTGAGAGTGGACTATGTGTCTAAATGGGTTGAAGCGATGACTTTTTCCAACCAATGATGTCAAGATAGTTATGAAAATGTTCAATTTTATGATCATTCTGAGGTTTAGTGTACCTAGAATTTTGATCAGTGACGGTGGGTCTCCTTTCATCAACAAAGTCTTTGATAGTTTGTTGAAGAAGCATGGAGTTAGACACAAGGTCTCCCCCCCCCTTACCATCCACAAATGTCACGGTCGAGATTTCCAACAGAGATTTCAAGAGCATTTTGTAGAAGACCGTGAAACCAACACGGAAGGATTGGTCTATCAAACTCGATGACGCTCTTTGGGCTTACAGGACTGCTTATGTGAAAACATGTCACATTCCGGTATAGCTCGAATACAAGGCAGCATGGGATGTAAGGTTGATGAACTTTAATATCAAGTCGGTTTATGAAAGACGGATGATGCGACTCAACAAGTCGAATGAGATTCTTCATATGGCCTATGAGAACTCCAAGATTGACAAGGAACAAAATAAGGCCTATCATGAAAAGAGGATCATTGCTAGAAAATTTGCTCCAAAAGATCAGGTTCTCCTCTTTAAATCTTGCTTGATGCTCTTTCCTAGAAATTTGAGATCTCGATGGTTAGGTCCATGCACTATCAAAGAAGTGAGACCATATGGTGCTATAGTGTTGCTGGACTCTACAGAAGGTGAATTTGTGATTAATGGTCAAGGCCTTAAGCCATATCTTGCTAACCTTGAAATCACTGAGGGTGACACCATTTCTCTTAGTGATCCACCTCACGCTTATACGACATCATCAGTCAAGCTAATGACGTTAAACAATCGCTTGGTGGGAGGTAACCCACTGGAAAGTGTATATAGTTATGTTTTGCTTATTTTCTAACTTTAGTTTTTGTTTAATATTTAATAAGGGAAAACAAGATTTCAGAGCCAGATCGATTGATCCTACATCTGGATCGATCGATCGAAGCACATCTAAGAAAACCGTGATGAACTAGATCGATCGTTCCCCCTGGGATCGATCGATCCATGTCCCGATCGATCCATGTCCCGATCGATCAATCACCCTTCTCGATAGATCGATCCGATGTAGTCCATGGTTGTTGTATAGAACGAGATCGATCGATCCACCATTGGATCAATCGATCTGTGTTTCGCTCGACTTATCCCCCTTTCAAATTGATCGATCCAATAAGTCGTATAGAACCATATCGATCGATCCTTGTCACCTGATCTAAGCCATTAGGAACTAGATCGATTGTTCCAAACATGGATTGATCGATCCACAAAGCTGCATAAGAGTCGTATGTAATCAGATCAATCGATCTAGTAGCCTTGGTAAATCCCCTACTCGATTTTTGGTTTATTTCGGTTTAACCCGGTTAATTCATCATTTAATTTGAACCATAAAACACACCCTTTCATTCCTAGACCATACTTGTATGGATCAAAACACACAATCCTTCATCTCTTTTGTGATTTTGAGTTTCTAGATTAAAAATATTTCTCCAAATCCTAATTTTTTTAAATCATAACAGATTTTGACGATTCTTGGGCCTAATCTCCATAGATTTTTTCCCTCTATCTATTTATAAAAATACCTTCCTCGATCTATAAAGGTACATATCTCAATATCTATTTTCTTTAAATCTAAAAGTTTGTGTTCAAGGCTTAATTTAGGGTTGTTATGTTGATTTTTGATGCCATGATCACTTGTAGGTGTTTACTGGGTTAGATTAGAACATCCCATTGGCCGTGATATGTTGATTTGTATGACTGAATTGAAAACTGTGATTTCTAGTGTAAAATCGTGAAACTGGATTGTTCCTATGATTGGATCTATTGATCTAACCTTGTAAGAAGTTTGCGGAATATTTAAGATCGATCGATCCTTGTGCTCAGATAGATCGATCTGGGTCGAAGCAACGCTCAATGATTCACAGATCGATCAATCCAGTTTTTGGATCAATCGATCCGTTAAGGAAAGCAATGCTGAGATTTTCTGGATTGATCAATCCTTTCTTTCAGATCAATCGATCCGAGTGTAATTGATCCATAGTGTGTGAAAATTGGATGTATAAGATTTTTTTGGATTTTGCAGGTTATGGGACATATAGACGATGATGGTAACAGTAGGCGACAACCCCCCCCCCCCCCCTTTCAATTTACAAAGGACAAGTCTAAAGCGACAACGAGTCAAAGACATCCACAAAATAAAAACAAGTTAATTATGCTATATCTGGGGCAAGCTGAGGATGGAGCACCACCCGGAGTTTAGACCGCTGTTCCTTGGACTTGACCAGACCACACACCTATTGCCGGTCTCTGCAGTCCTGAGGTCCTAAATATGACCGCTAAATAAATGCAAAAGTCCATGGATTATTGTAACCGTGGGCATGGGGATCCTTGGCGCACTTACAACATCACTTGTTACAATGGATTTTTGAGGGCTTAGATGCTTTTGATAAAGTTTGTCTGCGGTTGGAGTTTACAGAAGATGGGTATTACTGAAGACGTGCGAGAGATGCTGGCACGAATGGGATTTGACACTTTCACATCCCAACCCTACCCTTTATACCTGGAGTTGGTACTTCAATTCCTCACCGTTGGTGAGATCAATTATAAGGATGAAGACTATCCTAATGCGAGGATACACTTTTTAACTCTCTAGTGATTTGTTCTATGAGATATCTATTCAGGATTTGTGTGGTCTTTATGGGTTTGACAAGGACAAATAGAGTTGCACATTTCTTCCATACGAGGCATTCCCGAAGTTCTTCAAGTTATGGAATGTGATTGGTTCAGGACTGTGTAACTCGCGGGAGAACAAGCTGACGTTGATCAGAGTAGATTTGGAATGCACTCGCCAAGATTTAGTGTCCTTGGCCACTTTCTTGTTTTAGAGCTGCTGAGAGTGGATTTTGTTGAGGATACTTATGCCGATGTTGTTGGGCGCGGGATAGACGTTCAGGCTGCTTTGGATTTCGACGTTGCTGGATGCGGAATTGCAGAGGATACTGATTCTGATGAAACTCTACGCTTGCATAGGTGTAGGAGAGCACCATGCGAGAGTCTGAGCACCACCTCTGATAACAATACTTCTAGTACTATGTTTCTTATTTCATTGTGTTATTTCCCTTTGTTTTGTTTTTCTATCTATTTTTGAGTTGTCGTATCCTTCTTAGGATTTGCTTTCACACTGAGATGATGTGAAGTAATTATGGGGGAGGGTATTTGCTGGGACTAAGGTTGTTTTTTTGTTTTGGTTTTCTTTTGAGTCTTTTTGTTGTTTTATTGAGTCAAACATTGAGAATTTGATTATGATGTTCTTGGATTTCATCTGGTGATGACTAACTCTCTAACAGACTTCTAACAATGATTGTTCTCAGTATTGGAAGATTGGAAACACCATCAGTGGATCAACTTACATGAAGTTCCCTATCCTCTGAAAATCTGATTGATCTAACGTTGACTCTATCTTACAAGACCTTTAAATGACTTAACTTCTCACTCAGGGGCTTGATATCACACAAAAATCACAACATTTGGAGTTCTATTCCACCAAATCTACCACTCTCTTCAGAACTCGGAATGGCCAAGATCCTCTTTAGTTTGGTACCACATCATATCCTTACCCTTTCATTCAAACTAAAAATCTTCTGTTTCACCATTTTCATAAACAATCAAGTGGAAAACTATGGATTATGCGGACCGAAACATCTTTTTGTTCTGAAGATTTCTAGTAAGTCTAACACTCTCTTTTACTTAGAAATTTTGTGGTTGAGTTATCTTGGTGCATGTATTGTATGACTAGGGTTGTTCCGGCTTCCCCTTCTCGAAAAGAAAAAAAAACAAAAGTAATAGGAAAGGCCGAGAAGAGAAAGAAGACAAAGAAAGAACCAAAATAAATTCTTTTATGAGTTTAATGTATCATCTTTGGCACCATTGCAACTCAGTAGGAAATTTACAGGCTTTACAGAGACTCCAAGGTTCGAGAGGTTGTGTATCACCATATGTTCTTCGTCTCACTGTGATTTTGCGCATTGACTTGCATCCGTCTTCATCATCAGAGCCTAAACACTTAAGCCACCATTAAACTAGCCATCTATTCCAAGCCCTTGTTGTGATTGATAATCCCTTTGTAAGACTGCACTTTACAGAGAAATCAATGAATGTTAAAAGATCGACAATGGTGATTTCAGAGATTCCTTATGATTTTGGGGACTAGAGTAAGGTATTGTTTGTTATGCTTATGGTAAAGTACATGTAGTACTAACTAGTTCTTACACCTGTTCTAAGTTCTAAATGATTGAAAGTTCAGCCCGGTGAAATCTAAAGGAGTGAATAAGTTACCGTTTTCAAACCCTTCTTCTTAACTTGTCTTCATTTTTTTGTTTTTACTTGAGGACACAGTTAACACATTTTAGCTTGGGTCTATTAGGTTATATAGAGTTTTTTCTACATTTTTTGAGTCTTTTCAGTTCAATATATGCTTAGGAGAAGCTTACGGCATTTGGAACAAAGTTTGGAGCAAAATAGCAAAAAGAAGGCATCTAGAGTATCCAGATCGATTTATCCTCATTTGGATCGATCGATCCATCAATCTTAGGAATCTATAAGCATCTCCAAATCGATCGATCTCGGCTTAGATAGATCGATCTCATTCTGAGGAGTTTGTCGTGTATATCCAGATCGATCGATCTCTGCATGGATCGATCGATCCCATTCCGAGGAGTTTGCCATGTATCTCCTGATCGATCGATCTCAAATATGATATTTTCTGTGTTTCTCCAGATCGATCGATCCTTGTTAAACCGATTGATCCACTTTCACGAACACTTTGTCGTGAAAAACTAGATTGACCAGATGCAGGCAGATCGATCGATCCATCATCAAGAACGACCGACTCTAGTTTAGCGTAAAAAAATGATATTGATCGATCCAGTCCAAATCGACTTGTCCGATAAAAATGGAAACTCTACCCTTTTTCTTTTTGTGATTAGTATTTCGACCTAAACATTTTTAGGAGTATAAATACTTATTTTTAGCCATATTTTAGGTTACGCTCTATTTTATTTTCAGACTCTTGGTTTTAGAATTTGTAAACTTTTAGGGAGAGGATATCTTTGACTCTACATCTCTTGAGAAGATTTGTGAACCCTTTTGGAATTCTTATTGATTTGATTATGAGTTTACTTTCATCTATCTTCTGTTCATATTTCTTTGTGTCTGAGTAATCCACTAGTTATGGTTTAGGGTTTTCGAAGGATTGAAGAATCATTGAATCAGAAAAAATTAGGGTTATATCTTACGTAATCTTCATATATAGTTGTTCTTATTGCTTAGTCTGAACTGATCACTTAGTCTATGATATAAGGTTTAATATATTCGCCAAAAACGTAATACGTTGCTAGATAGAATATAGGTGAGCGGATTTTCCTTAGCCAAGGAAAGTTGATGCTAAGGCGATCCATGAACATATCAAATCCGTTTATTAATGTTTGTCTAGGATTTTAAGTTCAAACAAAAGTTTAGATACTTCTGTGGTTAGACAAAGTAATTGATGACACGTCAGTGGATTGGTTAGACTATTATGTTCAAGTTCTAGATATTTCTTATTAGTGCCCTGAATTTTTGTCTTGTTCGTGATCTCTGATTTCCGGAGAATATCCCTAACGCCTAACACTTTTAATCCATCGTTTACATATATTATTTACTTTTATCATTTACTTATTGCATTTCACAAACAACCAACATTCATATTTTGTCTTAGCTTGGCATTTGTTCATTGAAATTTATGTGTGACACTTGGTCTCTGTGTATTCGATCCTTAAAATACTAAAACATTTTTTGTGCACTTGTGGTAGTTTTAATAGGGTTAAAACTTGTGTATCAAAGATGTAAACAATGAAGCAATAAGGAAATTCAAATAAAGAAAAATTCTAGAAAATATGAATTTTAAAGAAATTTTCTTTTTTTACATTTAAAAATTATGGATCGAGAAACTATTTTTGTAAAGTGATAAATATTAATTTATGAATAAATTAATATCATTATAAATTAATAAAATCTGGAATTCCTAACATTATTAATTTATGGAGGTTTTACTGTAGTAATTAAGAACCAACTCAATCCTAGTAGAGTTCTCCAATATCATTGCCGCTCCCCCAACAAAGATTTAAGAGTCTAATATTTAAAGTTGGATGCTACCAGAACCATTACACTAAAGAATGAAGGAGGAGTTGATAAACTTGC
This sequence comes from Cardamine chenopodiifolia, assembly GCA_963922655.1. NCBI lineage: Eukaryota > Viridiplantae > Streptophyta > Magnoliopsida > Brassicales > Brassicaceae > Cardamine > Cardamine chenopodiifolia. The sequence continues at coordinate 12,186,547 of OZ000481.1, read as the reverse complement.
AAATGTCTTTTTAACAAGGGGTTTAAATGAGGAATTATTGTGACATTAATGTATACACTCCAAATGTAGCTATACACTGTAGTACTGCCCCACGTATATGGACTGCTTATATTAAGAGGATGAATTGTTCAGTATCACTACAAGAAAACAGTTAAGAAAGTGACGGTATTTTCAACGGGTATAGTTGCTGTTAGAAATTTTTGACGATAAACCGACGGTATTCTAACTAAACAGCAGCTGTCTAAATGTTGAGTTTCCGTCAAAAATATATACGTTAATATATCAGTTATATAACCGTTTGATATTTTGACGTTTCTGATAGATTTCTGACAAATTGTTCAGTGCCTGTCGGAAATCCGTCTAAAAATATATACGTTAATATAGCCATTATATATCCGTTTGGGGTTTTGAAATTTATGACCGGATTTTTAAAAGATTTCTGACGGGTGATGAGTTTATAAATGTGTTTCCACCTCCCGCATATATTCATAAGTCAATACATTACTAAAACTTTTTTGAAATCTGAAAAAGATGTATTCTTCTGGATATTTTCGGTCATGGATGGAATAATCGATGATGAATCTGGAGTCAAACTTAATGTAAGAAGAATATGCACGAGGTATATGCGAGCTCATGGAATTGAAAGAAATCAACCAGTCACAAAAAAAGTCGTAAGTTGATATGTCAATGTTCTAATTGTCGGAATTCACATAATGTTAAGATATAGTTTGTTTGGAATCACTTGTATATGAATGAGTTTATGCCGGATTACAAGATTTGGTATCTACATGGTAAAAAAAATTATGATTATGGTAGTACTAGTGAACCATATGTTGCAGAAACCTTAGGAAAACATAGAACGGAAGTAGATTTTGGTGTAGATACCATTGAAATGGTGAATGATATGTTTACAGAAAATATGCCATCGGCCGCTGTAGATGGGGATAAGGTTGAAAAACCAAATTTAGAAAGAAATTTTTTTTTTGATATGTTAGACTCAACAAAACATCCACTATATAAGGGGTATAGAAAAGGTCATTCACCTTTATCATCTGGAAGTAGAATGATGACTATTAAGATATACTACAATTTAGAGGAATAATGTGTTGATGCGATAGTAAATTTGTGAAAGATATTTTGTTAGAAGATAATCTTTCACCAGCATCATATTACGAGGTTCAGAAACTTGTAGCTGGTCTTGGGTTGCTATATCAGATGATAGATGTGTGAATCGACAACTTGATGATATATTGGAGAGAAGATATAAATTTTATCGTAAACCGCGGTTTCAAGAAACTAGTGGGAGAGTTCAAATTCCATATAAACGGATGTGGTATTTACCGTTAACTAAGAGGTTGAAGAGGTTATATCAATCTCAGCACACGATAGAGCCAATGAGATGACATGCAAAACATAGTCAAGAAGGAGAGACTACACATCCTTCAGACGCAGAAGTGTGGAAACATTTTCAATGAAGGTATCCGGATTTTGAATTTGAGCAAAGGAATGTATACTTAGATTATGTACATATGGTTTTAACCCATTTGGAAAGCATGAAAGACAATATTCATTATGGCATGTAATCGTAACTCCTTACAATTTGCCTCCATATATGTGCATGGGTAAAGAGTTTTTGTGTCTCTCTATGCTTGTTCCTTGCCCAGAGCATCATAAGAGATCACTAGATGTATTCCTACAGCCTTTGATCTATGAGTTACAAATGTTAGTTCATCATCTTTTCATAGCTTTCATTGTTTTCAACATCTTTTGGGAGAATATCTCTTTTGTAACGTTTAGAGAAGTACCTTTGAACCCTCTTGCTTTATTATGAATACACTTTCATCAACCATGCTTTCGTTTGCTTTAATGATGTCTGAGTAGTTTATTAGTTGAGTTTAAGGGGTGATTCAAATGGGATTCCATGATTGTCTAATTTGAGTGGTAGTTCTTATGGAAGTAGTTCAAAGGAAAGTTCTAGAAGTCAAGCTAAGCCTAATACTAAAGCATGTGAAAGCGTAATAAACTGGAACTGATCCTAGGAAAGTAGACCCGTCAAAATCGCAGTTCTATAGTCTTGAATTAGACTTGAACAAGCATATTATCATGACCAGTCAATCAACTGAGTCATGGAGATTAGCAAACTAGAATTGAACATAAACAGATAATGCATGTTTAGTTGCGTTGTGTGCCTACGAGAGTTGAATCACTGAGTAGTTAAAGATAGGTAGTATGTCTTATAAAATAATCTTATTGCATAATCAGTGCTTCGTAGTTTAAGAACTTGATTGTGAAGAATCTCCATCCTTAGAACTCTTGAATGAACCTCTTGAGATGAATCCCTTGCGACATCCCTAATGCCCAATGCTTGCTTTAATTGATTTTTGTAGTTATTTACTTGTTTAATTTCAATACCATTGCACTCAAACCCCTAACTATATATTCGTCCTAGTCTTCTCCTACTCTTAATAAACTCATCTTACCAACATCACTCTCTGTGGGATTTGATTCTAAAATATTATGTGCACTTGCAACTTTCGTGTTGATTTTATAGGTAAAAGTTTGGAGTAAAAACCACACATCACGATTCTACGCTATTTCTTGTAGTGGAAGTATTCATACACGGATTTAGTTCCATTTTTTCTAGAGAATTCTCCATATAAGTCCGACAAAAGTTAGAGTTTGAATAAGGTTCACAAACTCGATTTGATCTCATTGTCAGTGGTTTCTATAGGGTGGGGTTTAATTTTGGTTGATATGGAGCATCATAGTGTTTCGATCATGGAGATAGTCTCTTCTGTCATTCACACCCAATCTCTTCAAATTCTTATCGGCCTCGTTGTTTTCAATGGTCCATATGTATCTAAGAAGTAAGAACAAATGAGGCACTAAGGAAACACGGTACATAATACCTAATGGGTATTGAATGAAACTCAAAAGAGGCGAATGAAGTTTTAGTATTAATAAAGCCTCAAATAGTGCACAAATGCCTAGAACACTGAGCAGTACTTAGTGACAGATCTCACAAAGAATTGGAATAACACTGTCAAGTGACAAAGCTTGATGTCCTTTCACAACGGATGAAATCTGATCCCCTTTACAACTGCCGCCTTATTTAACAATTCCGAGAGCACATTATTCACGATGATATACAAGTTTGAAGACAAAGAACATCTTTGCCGCATACCATGATTACTAGTAAAGAACCCATCTAACTCCCCATTAGTTGAAACAGTGTAAGAAGAGATCAAGGTACACATACAAATCCAATGAATGAAAATAGTGGGGTACTTCATTGCTTGCAGACCGAAAATGATGAAGGGTCACTGAACCTTGTCAAAAACCTTGGATATGTACAATTTTATCGCACTATAATTGGAAATGGATATTTTTTGATACTCCTTTAATAGCAAAAACATTTCCCTTCACGAAAGCACATTGGTTTGGCTGTTTGGCTCAATAGCATAAGGCAAAGATACCTTGAGCATATTAGCAATGAGTTTAGAAATGACCTTATACATCAAGTTGCAACATGCAGTAGGCCAAAAATCACTCATCTTGTTAGCTTCCGTAGTTTTGGGGACAAGAAAAAGACTTGTAGCATTGACATTCTTGGGCATTAAACCAAATACGAAGAATGATTGAACAAGAACAACAAAATCCTTCCCAATCACTGGCCATGTAGCCTTATATATTTCAGCTGTATATCCATCAAGACCATACTCTTGTTACTAGGCATAGAGAATTGGACAGTAAATCCCCATAAGCAGTCTTAGAGAATGAATTGTTGGAAGATTTGAGGATTTTAAGTAATTTTAAAATCTTAACAACTATTTTTCAACTAATAACACTTTAAAAAATTTTATTTTCTTAAAACGATTTTAAAGTCTAACTGTTCTTTTTAAAAGCTCATTACAGTTAAACCTCTATAAATGAATACTTTTGGGAGCAGAGAAAAATATTTTTTTAGCGAAATTATTTATTTATCGATAAATAAATATATTATTCATTTATCGATAAATAAATTTTTATTCATTTAGATAGTATTTTTGCATATTTTTATATTCTTGTATGAATAATTACTTTACATATTGTAACGTACAAATGTGCCTACTAGGTAATAATTTTATTTCAAGAGATTTTATATAAATAATATATATATATATATATTGGAAATTGAAGAGATTATATTATAATACATGAACCGTATGTATGTGGATTAAGATACATTGTATTATATTAGTAAGATATATTGTATGTATGTGGACTAATACATGAACTGTATTATGTGGACTAAGATACATTGTATGTATGTGGACTAATATACATTGTATTATATTGTATGGAATATCTAGAGTTTTAGAAAATGTATCTAACCTACACTACAAACTATATATATAGTTCTAAAGTCTTGGTTTGGTAAGTAATTCATTCTACATTACCATATCTTTCTTAACATTCAATTTGATGGCTTCCAATCAAAAGCCAAAGCCATCAACAAAAATATCTTTGACTGATAAGATAAGGAGGGCCATATGTGACAAGAAGGAACATCCAACACTTACGCAAAAGGATATGCAAGCATGGGTGAAGGAAAAGTTTGGTTGGGATTCTAGCCAAACCACAGTATCAAATACTCTCAAAAGATCAGCAGAGTATTTATCGGATAAGATGAAAATTAACAATGCTAAAAGGCACAAATCAGCGAAGTACCCCGATTTGGAGAAAGTTTTGTATGAATGGTTTCTTCAAAGACAAGAGAAGGTGAATATATCAAGAGAAATGACTCAAGGTAAAACAAAAGAATTTTTTCAAAAAAATGTATGGTGAAACAAATCAAGAGTTTAGCTTTTCAAGTGGATGGTTGGAACATTTCAAGGCAAGATATTCAATCAAGTTCTACCGACGGTTTGGTGAAAATGGTTTTGTGAATATGGAGGACATTGAAAATGCTTTACCTGAAATAAGGTTTAAATTAGACCAATATCAGTTGAAGGATATTTATAATATGGATGAAACAAGATTGATTTATCTGTTGGAAGCTGACCATTCACTTGCCAAAAGCAGCTTGAAGGACAAAAGAAAGATAAGGAGATAATCACTGTTGCAGTTTGTTGTAATGGTGATGGATCCGACAAAGTCCCCCTTTGGGTTATTGGTAAGTATGCAAAACCCAGATGCTTTAAGAATGTGAACATGAACAATCTTAATTGTGAGTATCGTTTCAACAAGAAAGCTTGGATGCTGGTTTGCTTTTTCAAAAATTTTGTCATTGGTTTGACAAGAGAATGAATGGTAGAAAGGTTCTCTTGTTAGTAGACAACTACCCAGCTCATCTAAAGGTTGTTTAAGGGTTGAGAAATGTAGAGTTATTTTTCTTGCCCCCTAACACAACATCTAAAATTCAGCCATGTGATGCTGGAATTATTCGGGCATTTAAGTTTCACTATCGACGTCATTTTTATTCTAACATCTTGTAGAGTCTTGAAGTTGACTCATCAAATCCTGAAATGATTAACATTCTCGATGCTATTAACTTTGCTACCTTGGCTTGGAGATTTGATGTAAAGGAAACAACAATTGCAAATTGTTTCCGACATTGCAAGATACGATCTGAAGAACTCGATGTTCCTGAAGTAGAAGTTGATAAATTAGAAGAAGATATCGAAGGATTAACGGATGTCATTTCTAAGTTACACTATAGAAATGTGATGGACACCGAACATCTTTTGAACTATCCTAACGAGAATGATGTCGTTATGGAATTGACTACCGACGATGAAATTATTGAGTCTGTACTGACTGATGAGAATGATCCAGAACCAGATGATAGTAGCGTTACACCAAATGTGTCATCAAAAGAAGCATATCAAGCAGTAATCAACCTACGGAACTACTTTCTACAATACGAGCAGAATACTCCTAAAGTTTTGTTTGCGCTAGGAAAAATCAAGGATGAAATGAATTTTGGTGGAAAAAAAAAGCAAAAAACTATAGACTCCTTTTTGGAAAAGAATGCCTTATTGTACGAACATTGTTGATTGAATTTTTTTTATAATATATAAAATATATATATATATATATATATCTAATGAAATGTGATGATTATTTATTTATATTTACATAGGGTGTTTAAAGATTTCAAAAAAATTATTCATTAATGCATTTAGCAAAGTTATTCATTTAGCCACTTAGTCCAAATCGGGACCGAAAAAAAATATTCATTTATCGAGGTTATTCATTTATCGAACATTCATTTATCGAGGTTTAATTGTAGTTTAATTTCTAAAATTTTTAAAAATGAGATTTTTTAGGCCGTAGAAAATTGAAAAGTTACGTAACAACTCCTTCAAATGATTTTTGTTTTTGTTTTGTTAATTAAGTAAAAAACAGTTCAAAATAAATAAGAAATTACAGCCAATTAATAAATTTGTGTCGAAGATCTGATCCAGTTATGGAATATATTCGGTAATTGACAAACTTGCAAATCCAACCGATATGGCATCATCGTCATCTTCACACGAATTAAAAGTATTATTATAATTCATAATTAATTTGTCTAAAAAAGTTTTATGGTTATCCTATATTAATTTATAATATTAACGTATGCACCCATGAATTTAAATTATATTGACTTTTGAATGTTTCTCCATCAATAATTATTGTAATTTTAACTAATTTATAATTTATTTGACAAAATAAATTGATAGTTTAATTGTGTTTTAACCTTTTATAACTTCTTTAGATGGTCACAGGTGACGACATATATATTTCTACAATATATGTTTATGGAGCAATATAATCCATAATCATGGTATCAACGATGGTCGATTTAATGAATGCAGAAATAAAATATCGTTTAGAATTTTAACAACTAATTTGGTTGGAGTTAATTTGAATCGAAAACATCTAAAAAACCAATTAGATGATTTGATGCAGGTTAACCTGAAAACATCTAAAACCCCGTTTAGATAGTTTTAGGTATTGGTTTTGGGTTCGGATTCGGGTAAAACTCGAATTGGTTTTAAATGGCGCATGGCGCACCGTGGCTTCATTCTACTCTAAGCGCGCCATGCGCCATGACGCACGAGGCGCTGGGCAACATGGATCCGAGGCGCAGCGAGGTGAATCCCTACTTCATCCATGTACCAAGCTTTATTTCGAGCAAAAGAAAACACAATAATGGCGAGTCAAGCAAGGAACACTTGCCAAAAAGTTCATGGAATGAGGAGACCAATGCACACAATTCTCTGTCTCCTCTCGATGTTTCAGTCTGAAAATATGTCTTGACAAGAAAGTCATTTTCGATGCGCTCCTGAAAACGATTAAGAAATAAATCCGATAAGGAAAAAGGTACACTGCATTCGTAATCCACAAAATAGATCCGATGAGGAAAAAACTACACTAAAAATCTTTCTATGAGAAGTCCTCGCGCAACGTCGACTCGGCCATGGCTCACCCGTGGCGAGTGCATAATGGAAGCAGCTTCGCCATCACCTCCTGAAGTGGTGACCTTCGCTTCGGTGCGCCTCAGGGGCACTTTTTACAACCAAGAAATCCGATCGGATTTAGGGATTTACGACCCAATGAAATATTTTGTTGGGTTCGGGTTTCAGAGTTAAAACCCGATCAAATCCAAAAAAATCGGGTTTTGATCGGGTTCAGGTTCGGATTTTTGGGGTTTTTTTGTTTTTTTTTGGTTTTCGAGTTTTCAAATTTTTTTCCAGGATTTTCTGGTTTTTTCGGATTTTTTTGAATTTTTCGATTCGGATTCGGATCGGGTTTGTGTATATTACACATATAAAAATCACTTTTAAAAGATAGGATTCTCAAATTAGGGTATTTTCATGGGTAGTTATATGTTTTCGGATTTTGGATTGGGTTTGCGGGTTTCGAGTTCGGATCGGGTTCGTGTACGGATTTTCGGATTTAACGATTTACTATCCAATGGAATAATTTGTCGGGTTCGGCTTCGGGTACCAAGTTATTTGCCCACCCCTAGTTTGAAGAACTATCATATTTATTATAATATTTATCTTCATAATCTAAAAGTTTCCGAACCAAAACGTATTTGTCCAAATTTTATTGGTTTTCTCTATTTTTTAATGACATATTTGGTTAGTAAAATAATTATTTATGTATTTTTGTATTTTGTTCCTTTTAGTAAATTTTATTTATGTTTTTAAGTCATTACTTCGATTTAAATACGATATAATAAAATTTAATGTGCAATTTTAACAGTTTTGTTACCAATCATACTTATGTGACAGTTTCTACCCTAATAGTTTCTATAACAAAATCTTTAAAGTTAAAACTCTACAGCCAAAACCTAGATCAACAGTACTAACCAATAGACCCTTTATTTAGTTTCCTCAACGCAAACTTTAATTGCTTTAATTTGCGATAAAATAGTCGAAGAGCAGAGCACGAGTGGTAAAGAAGTGGAGAGCTGTACCAGACCGTATAAACCACTTGCAGAAAGTTCGGATGGTCTTTTAGAAAGTTGAAGAACTGAAACGGCCTCTTGTGACGTCTCAGTATCTGTCTCAAATGAACCCAAAAGCGAGAATGATCATAATCTGAAACTCCTTCAGCTTCAGACGTAGCAAAAGATTGAGCATATTGAGTCAACCAACTTCCATTAAAAAGCACACGGTCAAGCTTTTTACTTATTGGGTTACTCTCTTGGTGATTTGACCACGTAAAAGTAGGTCCAACATATGTTACATCCGGTGAGCCCACAATCATGAACCACATCCTGGAACTCTCTCATAGTAATAAGGCCAGCATGAAAATCAAGAGAATGTGAGTGCGCACTAGAAGTGAGAGTAACATTAAAATCTTCAATAAAGACCCAAGGGATGTTATCCTGAACATAAGTCGAATTGATAGATCACATTTCCTGCCACAACTTCTCCTTTCAGCTGTAAAATTCCAAGATTTTGGATCAAAATTTAGTAAGTGAAATGTTAAAAAACTCAAGCAAAACCTTTGCCGAATAAATATTCTTATGGTTTTCATAAAGAGAACAAACTCGGCAAGAACAATCGTTACTGTGACAACGATCTCAGGTCTTAGCCATCTGAATCCAACGCTTAGAACAAACAAATCAAAAGATTCAAGTATTAGATAAGAATATCAAACAGTCTATTCTTATATCTGTAGCGTGATTAGTGCTATCAAAGGACAGTTTCAAGATTGAGCTATGAATCATGGTGTTTGTGAGGAGAAACATGTTATCTTTGATGGAGGAAACACTGGAAGCAATGAGAGAGACTTGAAGAAAGCTAGAGCCTCTGAGTTATGGTGTTTCAAACAATTAGAAGAGCACAGTGATTGTAATCAGATGTGCCCTGGAAAATGAATATCTTCTTCTCAAGAATCATCAATAACAACTTTTTTAAATATTTTGATATAACAGTATCTTGCTTTCAAGTTCTCTTTCCACTATCAAAAAACTCAAAACTTGATGCTCCTAGTAGCAGCTCGCCTTCGGCTGGCATTCATTCATCTTGATCAGATCAAAAAGCTGCATGATACAAAAACAAAAATAAAGTATGCTCGTACTGTTACTACTTGGTTTAACCTCCTTTCAGTCTTCGTAACTTTCATCTCCTGACATAGCCGCAAAATCATCTCCCTCCCTTGTTTCCTGTAGACATTTCAATTTCAAGTTTTAGGCCAAAGAGTGTATAATATAAACATCGGTGGTTCCAGATCTGTGGATAAGAATGAAGAGATACCTGTTTTTTATCCCAATCCTTGAGCTTTGGGTTTGCTAACATGTAATTATCACGTAGAGGAGCCCACGCAGGAGCATCGTCTTCATTGGAAGTTGAAGATTTTTGAGCCTACACCATTCAAGAGAATCTCATTAGTAATTTTTCCAAGGATACTTTTGATTTATATGACTAACAGGTAATATCTATCACTCATGAAGAGGTTTGTTCCATTACAATTCTAACTTGCTTATATGTTTATCCAAAAGTGAAGGGCTTTAAAAACACTCAAGATAAAGGGAGAGATAGCGAGAAACGCCAAACCTTAGTGTCTGTTTTCGATGTTTTCCCTAACTCAGAGAAGAACGCTTCTTTTCTTCTCTTCTTTAACACTGATGGATATTCCAAAAACCAGATTTAGAAGGCAAGAACAAGACAATGCATACATAAAGATACATGCCAAAGATCAATATCTAAACCCACCTTTAGCATCTTTAGACCTTGAAGGATTCAAACCCTTCTGAGCATGTTGACCCTTGTTTACCTATTTTAAAACACAAAACTTTCGAATCAAACAAATCATTCCCGAAGAATAAAACACCCGAAAACAAAGATGAAGAAACAAACTTACAGCATTAAATAGTTTGACCACTGTGATGATTCCACAAAGTTCATAGAGACAAACAAAACTAAGTCAGTACCATAAAAAACCCAAATACTAAACAATCTCAAAGAAGATTACAGTACCTCCTTTAGTAGCAACACCAATAAGAATCTTTTCATGAGAATTCAAATAGCTTCCAGGTTTAACATGTCCTTTCTCAGCAACCTTAAAATTCAAACTCATCATCAAAAACTAAACAACACAAGAATGTTGAAATCAAACAAAAACTAAAACGATCATACCAAATGTTTAGCCTTTCTAGCTTGACCTTTAGCTTGCAATTCAGCTTCTTCTTCAGCTAGCTGCTTTGCAATAAGAGGCTTACGTCCTGATAAAATTGGATCCTGTTAACACAAAAAAACCAAACACTATTCAACATTTTCCCCAAATCTAAATCACTAGGGTTTCTAGTTGTAGCTCTCACCAATGTATCTTCTTCTTTAGTTTTTTTCATTATAGCTTTAAATGCGATTTTAAAAGCATTACATCCTCCATCAGAAGCAAACTTTGTGATTCCAGATTGAATCTCTTCTTCGTTATCTGAGCCTTCTTCTTCATCATCTTCATCTCCATCTTCTTCAATTTCATCGTAATTTGGTCCCATGTTAGCATCAGAGAAGATCTTCTCACGAATTGTTACTTCTGGTTGTTTCATCTCTTCATCTTCTTCCTCGTCGTCATCGGAATTGTAATCTCGTGCTCTCTTCTGAAACAGCTTTTGATTCTTCATTGTAACCTTGAACCTAGCTGAGGAAGGAGGTAATGTCTTTGATTTCTTGTTTTTCGATGCTTTGCCTAGTCTTCTCTTTCTAGTTCCTCTCTCTGTTGCCATGTGATGAGAGTCTTCTCTGACAGACATTTTTTAACGGCGGCGGGATTTTGGGAGAGAAGAAGTGAAAATATAGAGTTTTCTTTTCCCTTAAACCCTACCTAATGAAAAAAGAATGTTTTACGGATTTTGATTTCGGGTTCGATAGTTGGATTCGGGTCGGATTTGAAATTTGGGTTTGGGTCGGATTTTGATTTCATATATCATTTACCAACAAGAAAAATAAAGCTTGATTCTTCTGTAAAATTAGTTAATAGTCCAATAATCACTCTTGTCCATCCCTAATAACTTTCAAGGAATAGGATAATGAGCTGATCAAATCTGGTTTTGGATAAAATAACCGACCAATCCCATAACCAAAAAAAAAGACGATCAGCTTTAGTTTCGGTTTATCAAACTTGGCCCACAACCAAAAGAACCTTTACGCCTGGGCGTTTTTGTTTCCTTTTGGGCTTAAGATATCTTATCAGTTTGTTTCCGTTATTCAGCAGAGTAGAGTCGTAAAACGAGATCTAGCACGGACCTCTCGTGTCGTCGTCGCCGGAGAAGACAATTACGAACGACGAAGCAGAGAGCTTCATAACCCCTAATAGATCGAGTTTCTTGTCTAACAAAGGGAGCGAGAAGAACAAAAACACAATCGAAGATGAACATTTTCAGATTAGCCGGTGATATGACTCACCTCGCTAGTGTTCTTGTCTTGCTTCTCAAGATCCACACCATTAAATCCTGCGCCGGTATGTTCATTTCTTCGAATAGTTTGTCAAAATTGAATACAAATTGCGAGTAATTTCAGTTTAATAGTGTCAAAATTTGATATAATACTCTATGATACTAATTTTTAATTCGATTTGTTATTGTTTTGCTAATTTGATTCTCATTTAGATTCGCGTGTTTTAAGTTTGTCGTTTGATAGTTTTTATCAATTGATCTTACTGAATTTGATTAGCGAGTAATTTCAATTTTGCTTTCGTTAATAATGTCAAAATTTGTTTTAATAGATTACTCTATGATCCTCATTCTCAATTCGATTCGTTATGGTTTTGCTAATTTGAATTCTCATTTGTCTGGCGCGTTTTAACTTAGTCGTCTGATAGATTTCATCAGTTGATCTTACTGAATTTGATTTTGATTTTGATTATTGTGTATGCAGGTGTTTCATTGAAGACTCAAGAACTCTATGCAATTGTTTTCCCAACGCAATATTTAGATATTCTTACGAGTGTTTATTCGATCTATAACACTCTTATGAAGTTAATATTCTTAGGAAGTTCGTTTTCAATAGTTTAGTATATGAAATACCATAAGGCTGTTCGTAGGACTTATAATAGAGATCAAGATATGTTTCGTCATTGGTTCCTCGTGATTCCTTGCGTACTCTTGGCTCTTATCATTAATGAAAAGTTTACATTTCTCGAGGTTTGTTCGGTTCTAATTGTGTAGCCGCCTTCTTGGTACATTTCTTTGGTGGATCATTCACAGCTTCTCTTATAATATTAGGTCTTGTGGATTTTTTCTTTGTATTTGGAGGCTGTTGCGATACTTCCTCAGCTTGTTTTGCTTCAGCGGACTAGAAATATCGATAACTTGACAGGACAATACATCTTTCTCCTTGGGTATATACATATTTCATCTTGATCGGTTTTATTAATGTGATTGTGTCTTTTTAAGTTTGATATTTGATATGAAAATTATGTCGTCGTGTTGCAGGGGATATCAGGGATTCTACATTCTTAACTGGATCTACCGTTATTTCACCGAACCACACTTTGTTCATTGGATAAGTATTGACTATTTCCTTCTCTCAAACCTTCTTTGTACTCTCTGTAGTATCTGTTGATATGTTTGTGCGTACTTAGATTAGTGAACCTCTTACCGCATAACATCAGATGCTTCCGAATCACGGTCTTTTGGTTTCTGTTTTTTTTTTTTGATTATTTGACACAATTCAATTGATATTTGTTGTGTTGTAGCTTGGATCTCTGGGCTCGTACAAACACTGCTCTACGCAGATTTCTTCTACTATTACTTCCAAAGGTAAACAAATACTTCACAATCTTTGGCCGCTTTGTTCACAAAAGAAATATCCATAATTTTTGATGATATGATTCTGGCTTTATCATCACAGCTGGTAAAACAATAAAAAGCTGCAGCTTGCAGCTTAGTCTCGATTCGTGGTAAACAAATTTGTTATTGCTCACAGGAACTTTGCGATTACTCGGTTGGTTATAGAAGAAAAATTTATAGAATGTGTAAACGCTTCAGAGATCTAACTTGTTAAATTTGTTGTACTTTTTCTTGTCTTCAAGAACTGTTTTTTGTCCTTCAAAATTAATGTTCTAAATTTCTTTACTGATCAATAAACATTATTTTGAATGTTCTCAAATATAAAGAGTTAATTTGTCTACTAAGTCAAGTTTTCTACATTTTGTTTGTGTATCCCTCAAAGTCACTGACCTTTGAGGTTTGAGTCTGATGGTTGTGTATAGGCCTGGGCATGATAATCCTGATTCGATATCCGCTAAAAAAAAAACAGATATATGGGCAAAACGGATCCGGATCCGGATACTAAACAATTTTGAAACGGATATCCGGTCCAAATTTTTTTAAAAAAAATATAGATATCTACAGATACGGATAGCAAAACCATGGATACAGATACGGATTCGGATATCCTCAAAAAACTCCGGATATCTGGATCCGTAACATCTCTAGTTGTATATGAATATGACCATATGCATTCCTTAGGCGTTTTGATCTAATGTATGTTTCAAAAAACGAAAAACACATACTTATGTATTTAATAATATATATATATATATATACCCAAATAATACTCTGCGCTTAGTGCAGGATTTCAATATTAAAATATTATAAAAAGTTGTTAAATTATTTTATAAATATTAATATAAATCATTAATTAAAATATAATTATAAAGTCCATTCATTATTTCTCATAAAACTCAGCCTATCTTAAAGTTAAAATCATTCAATTCAAAAAATATCTTCAAACATGAATTTTTTTTTATCACAATATAGAAAACCACATTTCTACTCATGATATGCTATACAGATTATGTATCACCCTTAATTGGGTGCTTTATTATGCAACATTTGAGTTTTATTCACTGATTCTATACTTGTTATTTTTATTGTAAAATTTTAGAATCTTGTACTTAAAATACGAAGATTATAACACTTTCAATTTTTATTTTAAAATTACATGTTTAAAAAAAATCTAAATGTAACTTTTATGTTCATACATTCAAGAAAATATTGATGTAGATATTTTTAATATTCTTCGGAGAAAGTTAACTATATTTGCTCTTTAGTTTCTTCACACTCAATTTATTAACCTCTTTCAACACTTCGATTATTTATCTCTTGTTTTTTTTTATCGTATTATTAGTTCATCCTCTTGTTAAATGCATTATTTAAATAATTTATTTTATCAAATTAGCATTATAATTGTATGTCATTATAATTTTAAGTTTTTAATTGTTACTGATTTTATTGAAGATATATATATATATATATAAATATTGTTAGATTTATTCAATAAATATAAATAAATATGTATTTAATGAATATTTTAAAATATCTTAATTAAATTTTTTTTGCTTAGGTTGACACTCTAGATAGATGAAGAGAAGATTCCCTAATTATATGTATGATTAAAGTGTAAATAACATAATAAATAAATCAAATAACTAATTTAAAATTAATAAAAATACTCACTGATGTGTCACAATTTTGTGATATGAATAGATCAGGCCTCATGAGAAGAAAACCTATTATACAATATATATATATATTATTTTTTCTTTAGTAAAAAAGGAAAATATTATTTTGATTTGAATTCAATTGATGTCGCAACACTAATCCAAATAGATTATATATTTTGTCAAAAAATTATTAAAAAAAACCTATTTAATTTAGAGTTAATTAGTAAGGTGGGTAGTTTTTCTAAATTAATTAAGGATATATGTGAGGTACTATTTACAATTAGTTAATTAGACATCCATTATTTCTCTCTAATAGACTTCTTCTAATAGTCCTTCTCTAATAGGCATTTTCTCTCTATCTCTTAGAAACATATTTTTCTCTTTCTTCTTTTTTTCATTTTCTTCTTTTCTCTTAAATCCTTTTTAACATTATTTCATTACAATTTTTTCATAAAAAAACTTAAAATGTTAAATTATATATTTTTACACTCTAAAGAGTTCATTTTTGTTATTTTTGTGGATTTGTACAAGATGATGTATACGATATGACAATAAACACGACGATACACATGATGATAGTGTACAAGATTATGCATAAGATGTTGTGCCAGATGACGTAGAAGACAAGATGGTGGAAAAATATTATGCGAACATGAAGGTATACAAGGATGATATAAGGGGGTTGGTGTACGTAACATAACAGTGTATAGAGATGGTGCACGAGATGCACATATGGTGTACGAGGCGAGTCGGTGTACGAGATGAATTGATATACAAGATGAATCGATATATGAGACAAATCGATGTACAAGACGAGAGGTGAGAAAAAGCATATTTTGAACCGGATATTTTGGGTGTACATTATTTTGTGGTGTATGTGTATTGACTGATACACTAATGTTTGATTTTGTACACATGAAAAATACAAAACAATGGTATGATATACAAAAGGGTGGTTATAACTATGTACATAGATAGTATACGCGATGGTAAACAAAAAAAGTTTTGGGTGTACAAAGACAGTGCATGAGACAGTGGTTATGATTGTGTACGAGGAGAGATTTTTGACAGACATCCATACAAAATGAGTCTCGTTAGATTCACAAAAAGATTTTAAAAATAAAATTTTGTTTTTAAAATTTGTTGATTACTTATTTTTATTATAATTAAAAGAAAGAATAATTGAAAAAGGAAGAGTGAGAGAGAGAAAAAGAATAAAATAAAAAAATAAAATAAAATAAAAATAAACTACCTCCACCAATTGTAAATAGTAAACAATCTTCTTACCTTATTACTTTAAAAAAAAACTACTCATTCCACCAATTCACCCTTTAGTTTACTAGTCCATTAGTTATTTAAAATAAAACATAAGAGCTTTCTTTATCCATATTTAACTTACTAGACAAAAGTCAAAATGATTATGTTATAATCTAACCTATTAGCTATCATTTGTAATGTAATTTAAATAATTAATATTTTATCAGTAATTAACTAACATGTGTTAAACTTTTATATTAAAAAGGCTCAATTGTATATAATAAGATACATGTTTATTGGAGGAGATTAGTGGTTTAGGTTTGGTATAGATTGGGTTAGAGTAATTGTACAGAACCATATATGGTTAAGTTAGACCAATTGTACATATATACTGATATACAGTCTAATTTGGATTAACAAGAAATTCATAATTCCATAACAAATTTTCAAACTTTTCTCATCGATTTCTCTTCCGTAATATGGAATACGAGCTATCAAGTTTCTTTTCTCTTTGATTTCACCATTGTTGATATCAATTCGAACTATAATTTTGATTGATTTTCTCTCGCAATGGTGTTTGTGAAGAAAATTCTGTGAAAAACCGACTCACTCGAAGTATTCGACGAGTTCCGATGTAGATCCGATATAGTTCTGATCCAGAAAACGACTAGATCCACCACCGTAATAACTTCTCCTCCCGATGCTCCTCCAGTTTCCAATAACTGAGGTTTTGCAATTATTTTAGAATCTCCTGATTCATCCATTTTCTTTATGCATAACGCTGATCATCCAAGTTTTTGTTACTCATATTTCTTCGTCTTTATAAGACAAACTACGATGATTGGAATACTACTATGAGGATTGCTCTATATGCTAAGAATAATATCAGTTTTTTAGATAGGTCTTTACCTTGTCTTGTAGAAGCAAAGCTTAATTTTAGGATTTGGTCTAGATGTAATAGCATGGTGAAATCTTGTCAAACCCGTTTTAGAAGTTGGGTAACAAAATAGAACTGGTCCATCCAACTGCTGACCCAACGGTGGTCATCACGTCACTGCACCTCCCTGCCAAACTTTTAGATGTTTTTGCCAAGTCTTCATCAGGTTTCTTCTTCCCAGTACAGTTCCCTAGCAAGGCACAACGACCACATGAAGCCATTGCACTTGTCCGCTGTCATCCAACGGTCAACACCAAGCCGCTACAACTCCTCGCCAGGCTTCCAACTACTCTCGTCAAGTCTTCAATAATGGCACGATGTCGCTAGGTCAAATCACTGGACAATATCAACGTCGCAAAGCAGCTGTAACACACCACTCGACCTACTGTTCTTCATTTAACCTTCCTTTTGAGCCCTCTTCATCATTTTAATCCTCTTCTTCAAAGCTCTTAGCCTCAAATACACCTAAAATAGACTCAAAGAGTATGCAAAGTGCAAGAATGATACTATATAGTCCTACAATGCATGATCGTGTAAATGTGAGACATATTTACAAGTTTCAGTGATGTGAAATAGAAGAAGAGAAGATCAAAATAATTGCATAATGATTGCAAAATGTACAGATATCAACTCCCCCCCCCCCATCATTTACTTGTCCGCAAGCAAATAAGAAAGAATTGTTAAGGCCGAGTTCTAAGAGCTGGGACTCAAAGCAATGAAGTATCAAACAAAGGATTAAACACATTGTCCTCAAAAATAGTTCGATGGTGCAAGAACAAACATCTTACTCTTTCGTACTTCTCCATGCTCATATCTATAATTTTTTTTAATGCAAATCCTAAACTTAAGCAAAAACTCACAATCACATCGAAGACATCTCTTTAAAATTCATTAAGTTGATAAGTGCGGTCTCACAAAGGGAAATCAAATCTATCTCAATCGGTTTTGGGTGAAAGCTTTTTGAGGTGGTTTCAAAAGATTTTTTCTTTGAGTAGTTACTCTTAAAATATAAGAATGCTAGTCAAATGCAAACTCCATATAAGAAGGAGAACAATTGATGCATACAAATTTTAACTCGCGTTACTCTACCCTATCTAATGAAATGCATCATAATTTCTACCCTTTCGCATATTCTTATTTTTCTCTTATGAACCCCAAATCATTAAATTCTTTGGTCTTTTTAACATTCAACCTTATGATCAATCTCTTATTTTAGTCTCCTAGGGAAAACCTTTTAGTTCAACACTTATCCCTTTTCTAATCTCTTTTTGTTTGCTTTCTTTTTGCCCAACTATTATTTTCATTATATATTCTAAGGGTAGTAACATTTTCCTCTTTTCTTATTCATACTTTTAAGATTTAGGACTTTTTGCCTTATCACTAAGTTTCCCTAGGGATTCCTTTTTATAGCATTGATCAAATTTTCTTTTCAACCTTTTATTTTCCAACACGCAAACCAACTACTCAATCTAACCATCCAAATATTTCATTCCCATCGTAATCACTAGTCTTATCATTGCTAGCTAAAACGAGAGTTAATCATTTATCGTTCCCGATACTATCAAGTTTTTTCAAAATCATGGCATAACCAACACAAGGTCTCACTCATCAAATCAATCAAAGGGTTTGAAAGAAATGGTTAAGGTTAAAGGTAAGGGAACCATTATAAATGTGAGAATGACCATTCGGGTTAACACAATGATGGTGAAATGGATAAGAAAACCCGAATTTGACTTGTAGTCGACCATGATAACGCATTTAAATCATCATAAGCGAGAAAATTATATTCAAATTAAGTCCAAGTTCATATAGATGTTTCAAAAATCATGTAAGCCTTACAAAAGTAGAAGTTGTATTTCAAAAGATGCAAAATTCCAAATATGGATTTTTTAAGTTTTTCAAAGATGTTCAAGCAAAAAATAACAATGACTAAGGGCAACGATCTTAATCCTAAGCATGAACTTCTGCAAGGCAAATATCACATATGCATATGCAAATATATATGATTCTAGACTCAATCCTAATATTAAAATGAGATTACATGCTTCTTTTTGTGTATTCCAAATTTTTCAATTTGTTTTTTTTTCTCAAAACCGTAAGTATTAACAATGCATGACTCAAAGAAGTAAAATCAAAACAAAAACACAACGTTAGATAGAATTTATTTTCCCCCAAAATTATTTCACACCGTTTTGGTGTGAGAATAAGTCGAGGAAGAGACCAACAAAAGAAAACACCAAACATAAAACTAGAAAAGAAAAATATATACAAAGGAAGTGAGATGTACCTTAATTCAAAGAGATGGACTCGGGTGAGTCCATTGATGGGAAGAAGTATGTGGAAAGAACATTGAAGAAGCGTGCTCCACCTTTGAGGTTAATGGTGAGTACCTCCTTCATTACCTCCTTAAGACCCTTCCAATCTTTTCCTTTAAGCTCCAGTGTGAGGATTACTTTAACCATTGCAAAAGGTTTTGACATTTCCTTGCACTTTATTTTGTACTTAATCTCTCCATCAACACATATCCAAGGGTGCAAGGTCATAGTGGGAGACAACTCTTTAAAGTTATGTACAAGTGTGGGAGGGTAATAAGTGATTTTTCAACCAGTCTATCAAATAAACCTATTGTGCATAGCACTTAAGGGTCAAATCCACAGAGAAACAAGATCAACTCACTTAGAATACAAATTTCATTTTAATCTAAGCAAATAAAAGTTTGTGTTTTGGAAACCAAATTTGAAATAAAATTAAAGTAGGAAAAGAGTAAAAATGGTTTGAAATCAAGAAAAAATGCAAAGACTCGGAAAATGATAGATGAATAGATCGATCAAATGCTAACTAGTTGAGCTTAATTCTATCTCTTAGAGCTAATTCACTTTTGTGATACTAATCTATTCGCTAATCTTAACTAATCCACTTTTGTGATACTAATCTCTTCACTAATCACTAATCTTAGATCACTAATCTTAATTAATCCACTTTTGTGATACTAATCTCTTTACTAATTACCTAATAATCAATAACTGTCATTAGCTATTGAATGATCAACGAGCATTACCATCAAGTCACCTAACACCCTAATTAACAAGTTTCGTTCACTAGGTATGCTAAACACTTTGATATTTTGGTTCAAACATTTTATCAAACACCTTGTGAGCATGAAAATGCCTAAGATCTAAACTACGAATTCCTTGTTAATCTAACATTAATAAAACATATCAAGCATGGATCTAAGTAGTTACAAGCCTAAACACCACTAATTAACTATCAATTAGTTACAAGCCTAAACACCCTAAATCTACCATTCCCAAAGCTCTAAAATACTACTCACTAGAAACCATGAAAACAGAAAACAACAAGATTGATCTTAGGTTAATCATGATTAAAAAGATAAGTAGTAAAAGGTTTCATAAGATAAGAAGATTTGATAACTTAGATTCAAAAAATTCATAAAAAAACTCTGCGCAAAAGCTTTAAGAGGCAAAGAAGAATCCCTAAAAAAAATCATGCCGCTTCTAATTAAGTTTAGGGGCTATTTATAGTGAGAAATAAAGAAAGCATGGTTTAACCCTTAACCAATTGGGTAAATTGGGTAAATCTAGTTAAGCAACAAAATGTTAAATCTTGGACCGGTCTAGCGGTGTGACAAACTGCTAGAACCGACCGCTGCGCTCCACTGGTGCATCAAGACCGCTGACTTTGCCCACCGAAACCCAACAATCACATGAAGCCGCTCGGTGATGCTTGCTAGTTCTTCAGGTAAATTTCGTCAAACTTTGATCGACGTCTTGATGCCGCTACGACTGGCTACAGAGCTCCATCGAAGATACTTGCCCGCTAGAGATGGCCGTTGCACTCTTTAGTTCAGTTCTTCATCAAAAACTCTCTTTTGATCCTTTTAACTTCCTTTTCACTCCTTTTGATACATACTAAACTTGAAACACATACAAAAAGAGAATGCATATGCAAATGTATACCTAATGTCCTAAATGTGCGATGTAAATGAAACTAATGTTAAATCAATGTTTCAAAACACTAAAAACACAATATATCAACTGCCCCAAAATTATTTCTTGCTTGTCCGCAAGAAAACATTAAGAGACAAGTGGAGGAAGAGGTCGGTAAAAGGGGAATTCAAAACTACAAAGTATCAAATGAAGGATTAAACGCATTGCCCTCAAAGATAGTTAGATGGTGCAAGAACAAACATCTTACTCTTTCGTACTTCTCCATCCTCATCTCAATGCAAATTTCTAATGCATCCCTTAAACTTAAGAAAAAACTCCCAATCAAATCGAAGACATCTCTTTAACATTCATTAAGGTATTTTAGTGCGGTCTCGCTAAAGGAAATCAAATCATTCTCAATCGGTTTTCGCTTAAAGCTTTTTTGAGGTGGTTTCAAAAGTGTTTTCTTTGGGCGGTTGTTATCAAAACATAGGAATGCTAGTCAAATTTAAAATACATCTAAGAAGGGTAACAATTGATGCAAACAAAGTTAAACTCTCATTATTCAACCCCATCTCTTGAAATGCATCCTAGTTTCTCATTCTTCTCATTTTTTTTCTAATCCCCATATCAATAGACTCTTTTGTCTCTTATCCTCAACCTCATGATCAATCTCTTATCTTAGTCATCTAAGAAAAGCATTTTCATTTGCACTTAGCTCTTTTCTATATCTTTTCTTTGATTTATTTGGCTCCCTACACTTATTTCTTTGTACAATCTTAAGGTAGCTACATTTTATTTTCTTATTCATACTTGAGACTTAGAGCTTTTGGCTTATCACTTAGTTTCCCTAGAGACTATTTTTCTTAACATTGATCAAGCTTTTCTTTTCGCCTTTTTTTCTTTATTTTCCAACACCACAATCAATACCTATCTAACCATTCATGTCTTTCATTCCAGACCTAACTGCTAGACTTACCATCGCTAGCTAAATCTAGAGCTAATCGTTTGTCGTTCCCGATACTCTCAGTTGTTTTGAAAAATCATAGTATTTTCAACAAAAAGCCTCACTCATCAAATTAATCAAAGGGTTTGAAAGAAAGGGTTAAGGTTAAAGGTAGGAAAACCACTCTAAAGGTGAGAATGTCCATTTGGGTTAGCACAAGGGTGGTAAAGTAGGTTAAAACCCCCGATTATGACTTATATTCTACCACGAGAATGCATTCAAATCACCATAAGCAAGAAAATTAGATTCAATTAAGTTCAAATTCTTAGAGATGCTTCAAAACTTAAGTGACCCTTACATAAATAGAAGTTGTATTTCGAAAGATGCAAAGGTCCAAACATTGATTTTTCATTTTTTCAAAGATGCTCAAGCAACAAATAACCATGATTAAAGGCAACGATTTTAATACTAAGCATGAACTTCTAGAACGAAAATATCTCATATGTATATGCAAACCTATATGCTTCTAGATTCAATCTTAATATGCAAAGAGACTACATGCTTCTTTTTGTGTTTTTCAAAAATTTTATTGTTTGACTTTTTTAATGCATAAGGTATATATGCAATGCAAGACTCAAGAAAATTTGAAAACAAAAACAAACACATGATTAGTAGATGGGTCTCTCCTCCAAACTTAACTCACACCATTTCGGTGTGAAATAAAATTTAAGAGATAGACCAAAAACATAAAATGCAAAAGGAGAAATATAAAAAAAAACTAAAGAGAATGACATATACAAGGGAGTGAACCTAGTTGGGAACCTTAGGGAGAAGATTGTGTGGAGTTGTTGAACTCTATTGATATGTTGAGTTGATGGATAGAGCGTTGAAGGATTGATCCAAGCGTGTTCCACTATGGAGATTGATGGTGAGGACACTTGAGAGGAGTGCTTTAAGTTTTTCCTTGTCATTTTGAAACCCATGATGGAGCTTGGATTTGACACTTTCAAAGGGTTTAAAATACCCTTGCATTACAGTTTTTCCTTCTAGATTCAATCTTAATATGCAAAGAGACTACATGCTTCTTTTTGTGTTTTTCAAAATTTTTATTGTTTGACTTTTTTTAATGCATAAGTTATATATGCAATGCAAGACTCGAGAAAAATTGAAAACAAAAACAAACACATAATTAGTAGATGAGTCTCTCCTCCAAAAGTAACTCACATAAATAAAATTTAAGAGATAGACCAAACACATAAAATGCAAAAGGAGAAATATGAAGAACTAAAGAGAATGATATATAAAAGAGAGTGAACCTAGTCAGAAACCGTAAAGAGCGGATTGTGTGGAGTTGTTGAACTCCGTTGATATGTTGAGTTGATGGATAGAGCGTTGAAGGATTGATCTAAGCGTGTTCCACTATGGAGATTGATGGTGAGGACACTTGAGAGGAGTGCCTTAAGTTTTTCCTTGTCATTTTGAAACCCGTGATGGAGATTGGATTTGACACTTGAAAAGGGTTTAGAAATAACGTTGCATTTCAGTTTTTCCTTCTAGATTCAATCTTAATAAGCAAAGAGGCTATATGCTTCTTTTTGTGTTTTTCAAAATTTTCATTGTTTGACTTTTTTCAATGCATAAGTTATATATGCAATGCAAAAATCAAGAAAAATTGAAAACAAAAACAAACACATGATTAGTAGATGGGTCTCTCCTCCAAACTTAACTCACACCGTTTCGGTGTGAAATAAAATTTAAGAGATAGACCAAAAACATAAAATGCAAAAGGAGAAATATAAAGAACTAAAGAGAATGATATATACAAGGGAGTGAACCTAGTCGAGAACCTTAGGGAGTGGATTGTGTGGAGTTGTTGAACTCCATTAATATGTTTAGTTGATGGATAGACGTTGAAGGATTGATCCAAGTGTGTTCCACTATAGAGATTGATGGTGAGGACACTTGAGAGGAGCATTTTAAGTTTTTGCTTGTCATTTTCAGACCCGTGATGGAGCTTGGATTTGACACTTGTAAAGGGTTTAGAAATACCCTTTCATTTCAGTTTTTCCTTCTAGATTCAATCTTTATATGCAAAGAGACTACATGCTTCTTTTTGTGTTTTTCAAAATTTTTATTGTTTGACTATTTTCATTGCAAAAGTTATATATGCAATGCAAGACTCAAGAAAAATTGAAAACAAAAACAAACATATGATTAGTAGATGGGTCTCTCCTCCAAACTTAAATCACACAAATAAAATTTAAGAGATAGAACCAAAACATAAAATCCAAAAGGAGAAATATAAAAAACTAAAGAGAATGATATATACAAGGGAGTGAACCTAGTCGGGAACCTTAGGGAGCGGATTGTGTGGAGTTGTTGAACTCTATTAATATGTTGAGTTGATGGATAGACGTTGAAGGATTGATCCAAGCGTGTTCCACTATGGAGATTGATGGTGAGGACACTTGCGAGGAGCGCTTTAAGTTTTTCCTTGTCATTTTGAAACCCATGATGGAGCTTGGATTTGACACTTGCAAAGGGTTTTAAAATACCCTTATATTTCACTTTTTATTCAATTTCTCCATCTATTAGCTTCAAAGTATATAAGTTCATAGTGTTAGAAGATGGAACAAGGGTGGGAGGATAGGTTTCTTTCATCTTCTTCTTGTTCTCTTCAAGATATTTCTTAGCTTTTCTCAGCTCTTTCTCTTTAACACTTTCGTTGTGCTCATAATCCAATATTTTCTGATCACACTTAGCAAGCTTTAGAGCATTTTTTCATCACATTCTCAACTTTGACATATTTATGTTGGTCCTTCAAATTTCTTGACTCCTTAGGTGTTGTGGAAGTATTTAGGATGGAAGGGAGGGTGTCTTGTGTATTATTCTTTTTGACATTAGTGGCTTTACCCGTATCTGACCATTTTTTGTCTCAATCTCATTCTCTATAGTGCTGAAAAAGAAAGAAACCAAGAAAACTCTATCTAGTGCTAAAACTTTTTCAAAATTACCATACCCCAAAGCATTTTCATCATGAAATTCTTTCTTCTTCTTGCAAGCTCTTGGGGGTGAAGGTAAATAATTTCTTGATTCCATACCCTCGTTTTTGACCTTTGCTTCATATTTAGGATCTATAATTGGTCCAATGAAATCATTTGGAGCTTCTTTCTAGACAATCCCAAAATCAACAATTGGTGACACACGATATAACAAAAAATCCTTTGGTTTCCCTTTCGGCCAAGATATTTGGACCCATTTGGATTTACGGTTTCTATATGTGAGGCTAATTGCTCAATCTCGAAGTTCAACTCATCACATATGTCATCGATCTTCCTAGAAATTGCTCCTAACTTCTTACCAATCTCACTATCACCCACTTGTTGACCTTCTAGGACTTGATTCAATAGCTTTCTTGTTTCTTCATCTTGGGTAGATAATTGAGAATCTCCATGGTATCCTTGTTGATATTTTTGAACTTCATGGTGAGTCCATTGATTGACAAAATTACACTCTTGGTTAAAATATCCATTATTGCCCACAAATTCTACTTCCTCTTGGTCTCTTTGACAAACCTCATACCTTTGGTCGGGTAGAACTTGGTATAATCCCTTTTATTTTTTCTCATGAACCTTATGAAGTCTTTTTTGTTGCATCATCATGAAATTTTCTACCTTATTCAATTGATGTTGCAAGTTTTTCCATTTGGAGTCTTCCTTTTTATGCTTTTAAAAGCGATCCATCATATATCTCATTGTAGTTTTGACCATTTTGGGCAAAATTTCAACAAGTAGCTCTCCTTGTTATACGGGGAGAGCTTTGCAAGCCGCATCCAAGACCCATCCAATACAACATTTAGCTCATTATGAACTCTCAAATATAACATACTAAGGATAGATTGATTTTTGAATCAATGATGGGGGATTATATACCTTAAGTCTTCCCCACACTTCATGAAAACTTTCAAGAATTCCTTGTTTGAAGCTCAAAATGTCCCTCCTAAATTGGACCGTTATTTTTCTTAGAGTAGAACGTTAGTAGGAAAATCTTCTTGAAATGATCCCAACAATTGACCAAATGAGATGGCATAGCTCTTCCATTTGCTTGCTTTTTCTCCAAGAGAAAATGGGAAAAAAATAAATTTGATACTCTCTTCAGGCACAGCACCATCCTAAGCGTGCTACACAACCTCTCAAAGGAGTCCAAATGATCATAGGGATTCTCCATTTCTAGCCCCAAGAACTTAGAGCCTTGAATCAATCTAATCAAACTTGTCTTAATTTCATAAGCATTGGCTTCTATTGGGGGAGGTTGGATTCCATATCTCAACTCATGATAATGAGGAGTATCAAAGCTTGCGATTGTTGGTGTCGGGTTTGATCTTGATACTTGAGGTTGTGGAGCTTGAGGATTTCTTATTTGATTGTCTATATCCAACACCTTAAATGATCTTGTCTCTCCATTTCTCTTCTTTTTGTTTGGGTACCTTCTAAATCATAAGAGAATTAAATAAGAAAAGTTAGTAACTCTAAACAAAAGAAAATTCATCATCTCAACTAGATGTATGAATCTAATCATATGCGCAAAAATAAAAGGTTAGTCTCGAAAAGAAATAAAATTATAATGGCTAATTACTTGTTTTCCCATCAACAACGCCAAATTTATAATAAGTTTTTAACAAACAAACCAATTATCCTATCGTGCTATAATACTTTAGGTAGCAAACCACAAGGAAGAGGTATTTAACATTAGAGCTTGATCTATGTCTACAAGAAGCTAAGACTAAAGATGCTGGTAGTCTTTAAGCTAAGGTAGTCATAAACTAAGCTAAATCCTAAAGATAGTGGAGATAACAAATGAGATTGATGATTTCGGGTTCTAGAGATTAAATGTGATCACAAATGAGACTAAATGGGCTATTATGGAAATGCTCACTAGTTTTCTAAGGATAAAACTTGTTTAAAACTCTATAGATAATGAGGAACTTAGACATCTATGGTTTTAGCTACCCACTCCCCGTGATCTACCTATGCTAACTAAGGAATCATAGAGTTCAAACCTCCCAATTGATACTAGCTGTTCTTAAGAAGCAATAAGAACAAGGTCTAAAATTGGTTCCTAAAGGGATTCATTCCTTAATCTCTCGATTGGCTTCAAACCCTCTAATTAATGATCCTACGCTCTAAGCGCACATCCATATCCTTATGTGATGTAACAGTCAACAAAACATGATTAAGGACATGAGTCCCAAGCAAGCATTATAAGGAAATCATCAAATCAATACCAAAGAGAGCACAAATCATGTTAAGAACAATGAATTAAAGGAAATAATTCTATTAAAATCTCGCCACAATCACTGGACCATGGATTATACTGTAAAGGGAATGAATTAGCAATAAAAATAATGCAATGGGTTATTTAAGCACTATCGTAGAACATAGAACTCACAAATATGTAATCCACTTCCATGGTACTAATCAGTTCACTAATCATCTAATCATCAACAACTTTTGTTCACAATCAAATGATTTTTGGGCATTAATAACAAGTCCAATAAGTTCATCAAACACCCTAATCATCAATTTCTATTGGCTAGGTATGTAAAGGTCATAAATGTTTGGTTCAAGTATTTTATCAAACACCTTCCAGTCGTGAATTGCTTAAGTTCTAGATTTTGAGAAATCAATTCAAAACTAGCATTAAAATCAACCTAAATGAAGGATCTAACAATAATCAACCTAAATAATCATCATCTAACAATCAAATCATCATAATCTAACATTATTCATGATCCAACAAAAGGTCAATCACAAATCCTAGGTGATCAATCCAAAATTCATGCCAAATCTAAACAAATCCCAATTCCATGAGTGATTATCAAGATTAGCAAGCATTAAAACCAAATTAAGAATCACCCAACATCAATTTCTCATTAGATTCATCCCTAACAAAAAATATAAGCCCATTTCCATGATAAGAATTATATGAAAGAGAAGCATTTATCACAAGAGAATAAAATCCATATAATCTACAATAGGGTTCACACTTAAAATCCCTAAAACAAGGTATGAGCAACCCAAATCAACATAAAAGTAAAAGAAAACATCAAAACAAAAAGAGACAAGAGTTTGAGAAACAAATCTAAAGGATGGGGATGGAGAAGATCTTCTAATCTTCTAAATTGATGCATAAATCCTCCAAATCCCCATTGTTTGGGGTCCTCTAGGCCATAAACGTTTTCCCAAATGGTTTTTGTTATCCATTATAGCCTCTCTTCTCTTCTCTTCCTCAAAATGTTCCTCTCTAAAAATTAGGTCTAAAGAGGGGTTTTATCATCATCTTCGCTAGCTCTTCATGGTTAAAGTTGGTTACTTCGATGCAGACACCGCAGAGGGGGAAGGACTTAGTGGAGGATGATAAAATTGAGTTGCCGTACATATGAAATAATTGTTTTTTTTTTCTTTTGAAAAAACACACATACAGTAACTCATTATATATTTAATAAATGCACGTGGACATTTATGACAAACCTGTTAGACTTAATTGATTATTTGAAATTCGGTAAAATTTAATTTAAATTTTGAAAACTGGATAAATTCTATTTTTGATTTGATTTTGGATAAGGATTTTAAGTTATATTCAATATAAAATGGAGAGAACTGACCAGATAATTATTGGTTTGAAAATTTTTTTATTCACAAAAGCTGGAGATTAGAGAGTTGACTAAGCTCGAAACTGTTCTTCATGAAAAGTTCGTTCCCAAATCAATGATATGACATCTTTTCTATTCTCAATTATTACCCTTCGTAAGAGAAGAAATGAGTAAATAAGTTTACTAAGTGGTAAAGTTTCCTGAGCATCCATCTAACATTACTATCCCACACCAAAAATCTAAAGTGCAAGTAAGCTACATGCCACACACAATCTAGCATACAACATGTCCTAATCATGCATCCTACTCTCTTTTTCGTGATATGCAACAATCAATGTATCATATCAAGTTTGGTTTTTGGTTAATATATCAGACCAAGTTACACATCAATAACTTGCCTTAATGTCGGCCCCCTTTACTCTTTACTCTCAATGCATCATGTGTTGCCAAGTGATTTGAACCACATCATCCATATCTCTTTCACATGCAACACACAACCATGTACCACAAGACATCTAATAACCATAGTTCAATTAGAAAGAGATCTATGGTTTACCTTTTTTAACTAGAATGTAACTTGATCTTCTTCTTTTCTTTTCTCTCTTTTTAACAATGCCGACGACAACTTTGATTCTTGGGTTAGGTGGCGGCGGCTCCTAGGGTTCTCGCTCTTTTTGTTTCTCTCTAAAACTTTTTTTTTATTATTTTCTAGGGTTTTTAGGTTCTACAATGGTAATAAGAAGTTATATGTCTTTTTCTACTACGCTATTTTAGGGCTTAGGTTCAATCGACTTAATGAGATTAATGAAATTTGGCCAGGTTTTCTTCTAATTCTCAAAAAGTGATTTGATCATAAGGTACAACACAACTACAAACGTGAAGCGCAAAAACCTTCTCTGAGACTGGAGAAGTAACGAAACTCATCTTGAGGACTTCTTTTACCACTAGGTGCTACCATGATTGATCTCTTGACTATTTTTTAGCACCTCAAGTTACGCATGAATCGGCTCTCATTGTCTCCTTTTTTGTCTAACGTGGCTGATCTAGTTGTCCCAGTAAGATTAAAGACTGATTCATTAAGAGTTTCAGAGATAGTGAGTCACTACATTATGTCATATTTCTAGCATTCTCTTCTGTAATCTAGACTTAAAAATTTAAGCTTGTGCTTATCTATGATCTCTTGAGGTATGCCCTGCCATAACCAAAGACCAAGCAAAAAATCATTAGTTGGCTCATCAATAAATGACTTGGATTTTGTGACATATACATACTTTAGTTAACTCACCTCAAGGACCCATCCAATATAGGTGACATTATTCACATCCTGGTTCATATATAAATTAGCTCGTGATGTGGACATCATAACTACACCAAACCATTGGCAAACCAAACCAGCCGGTTCGAGTCTCAAACCAACCATACCGAACCAAGAGAAGAATTCTTGTCCAACCAAATTTTTAATCAAACACAAGGCTTAGGGTCGATTATTTATCAACAAATCAATCCTAAAAAGACTAATGGTTCAAGAGGAATAATAAAATCCTGAGCCAAACCACCCGACAACGAAGCATAACTATCCGGAGACGAGAATCAAAGAGAAACATGTACCAACACTCAAACTGCTCAAGCAATTGAGCTACGCTTGAGGAATCACTCGCAAGTTACATATTTTAAAGAGAATAACGAGTCAGAACACATCAAGACCGCACTCAATCTGAAGATTGCCAAGAATCCTTACTCGGAACCAAGAATCCAAGAGAAAACGAGCTACCATTGAAGATTCACCTGCAAACAACCTATTTTGAAGAATTTTTCCAAGTTATGTCACATCAAGACCTAGTTAATTATGAAGATATCCGGAGACCCACCTCCAATGACGAGCAAGAACAAGAGAAGCTAACTTCCGACAAATCCACTTGAGACATTCAGCCACAATACATGCATTGTTGTATATGTTGTACCAGCTTATTCTAGTGAAAGTTTCCGACTTGATAGTCTTGGGGATGTAGATCGTTTAACTAAATCTTGTGAACAAATTTATGGGTTCTTACTTATTCTTAGAGTAGATTTTTCTCCTCTATACTCTCATGTGATATGATGAAATAGACCTAGCAACATATAAATTCTTCACAATCTTCCAAAACTTTACAGTAGCATCTTCAAAAAGTTCTTGTAGAGTGGCAAGCATCTCGCTTCTCGATAAAATATGGTCATTAAAACTTTTTCCCAACCACCATCTGCTTCATTCATGAATTGATTCCTAATATAGATACCATTCTCAGCAAGCGCTTAATGTAGTTTTGCGATTCTTTAGCCTCCCCGAGAGTTCATTGCAACATTGCATATACATACACCATTTGGTCGTATCCTCCATCTGTCACATGCTTCAAGAGATGAAGTCCTTCTGCGGTTTCATCATGGGCAAAGTAATCATGAAGTCCTTCTGCGGTTCATCATGGACAAAGTAATCATGAATTCCCTTGTTGTAGATCGACACCAGATTGTTATTGTCATAGCACTTACCTATAAACATTTTCTCTTCTATTGTAGAGAACCTCATCAACCCTCTAAACTAGCTCCACAACTTTATAATTCATTCGGTTAATTCACCAGAATTGTTAATTCAATTAAGAATTACAACTGGTTAAAGAACATTATGATTATTTTTATAATTAATCATAATTATTCAAAACCAATTAATATATTTTTTTTTATTTCTTAAAACCGTTCAGTCAATCTTCCATGTATGACTAAGAAAAATAGAGGATATTTTCTTAGTCATTAATGGAATATTGACTTAACTATTTTAAGAAAAAAATGTAGATGAATTGGTTTCGAATACATATGGTAACTTAATTATAAAGATAATCGTAAAGTTTTTAAAACGAATCATAATTCTTAATTGATTAATAATTACGGTGAACTAACTTAATCATTTTAAGAAATATGAATGTAATTTAATTATGGTTTTGATTATTAATTTAATAGAAAACAAATTAAAAATATTTGTTCATACGCATATCTTATCTAAAAGAGATAATCTAAGATTAAAGCTAATCGAAATACAAAATCGCACACATATAGTTGATCAAGGGGAAATAGTCGTTCATAGGCAATCTTATCTACAAGAGATAATGTATGAAGCTAATCAAATTAGAAAGTTGCACACATATGGTTGATTACAGGAAAATGTCCGGACAACGAATCCAAATCCAGATTCCAACGTTCTCAAGAATATTTCTCTACCTGAACAGTATTGCAACAGTGTATGGTTTTATTTTAATTAGTTTGTCTTATTAATACGATTAACTAACTAATGAACACACATAAATTTAATGAGTTCCTCTCAAGATAGAAGGTACGTCTCGTGTGAGCCGAACTCACAAACATTCACTAGAAGATATCTTGTAGGATTATTGTTTTACAACATCTCTTAAGTCTCTCACTTACCAATCTTGTGTTCTTGTGATAAACACCTCACGAATAAAGAAAACTACCATGATGGTTTGCCACAGAATCGAGATTTCAAACCCCAAACCCGAGGCAAAGAAGAAAAACAAGAAACAGAAATCCACCCGCAAAACATCCCTCAGAAACTAGAACACCTGAGAACCTTAAACCCTAAAGCTCTTCTATGTTTCTCCTTGTGTTTGCTTTGTTTTCTAGATGATTAATTATGAAACCTTACCTCTCTTTATATAGTGACTTGAGACCACCTATTCCAAGTTGGAAAAGGATTTAAATTTCCTTTTTTTTTTTTGGAAATCGTCTTTTTTGTTCCTAAAGAAAATATGAAATCATAAAACATCTTGTAGGTTTTATCTTCTAGATTCTTCTTATGACCCAACTGATGCGACAACCCGGTTCATGACCCAAAACGGTTCTCTGAACCGATGACAAATATCCACAAATCTCCACCTTTGTCATCTAGTCCAACTTCACCAGTTCCGACAAACTTTGAAATCTTGTCGCCATCTTTAATGGATGCTTCCAACAGTTCTATGCAACTCCCACTCGAGTACCTCGAAGCTGTCATGAGTAATGCTGTTGTTACTCAAGGAACGATAACCAAAACTTTGACTCGTCTCTATGTTGTGACGATCTCTGCTTTTCCCTGCTCCTGAGCTTAAACTCCCAAACTTTTAACATGTTCTTTTCAGACGAAGAAGAACGCAAGGAGTTCGATACCTTGCCTCCATGTGCGAAGTAAGTCCCTTAGCACATTCAATTCTTTCTGATTTTAGACTTTACCGTCTTCAATCTTGAATTTTTTTTTGTCGATTCTCTTACTGAGACTTGTACCGCTACTAACTTGAGTCTTTTTCCTTTTCCCTCTGAGATAGTCAACCGACAGAGCAATCTCAGAGTACGCTCTCGCCAAATCAGGCGATGACCTTCACCTTTACGAAGAAACTTCCCTTTGATAGCTTAAGAACTCTATTCTTTCTATCCCTGATGATATACATGCATAGAATCCTTGTAGCTGGACCTAAGTCTTTCATCTCAAACTCGATGTTTAGACTTTTCTTTAAGATCTCTATCTTCTTTAAGTACTTAACCGCTATTAGCATATCATCAATATAGAGTAATAGGAATACATGACCATTAATGGTTGATCTTTTATGATAAACACACAAATCATTGATGTTTCTGTGAAACCCCTGTGACTTCATGAAGTCATTGAACTCGTGGTTCCACTGTCTAGGAGACTCCTTTAATCCGTAGAGAAACTTCTTTAGAAGATAAACCATGTTTTATTTACCTTTCTCTATGAAACCTTCTAGTTGATTCATGTAGATGACTTCATCTAGTGTGCCATGTAGAAAAGCATGTCTTGACGTCTAGTTGCTCCAATTCAAGATCAACATTCACCACAACCGATAACATGATCCGTATGGGAACATGTTTAAAAACTGGTGATAATATCTCATTGTAGTCAACTCCTTTAACCTGTGTAAATCCTTTAGCTACTAGCCTAACCTTGTATCTAGGTTCTTCCACTCTAGGAATGCCTTCTTTTAGCTTAAAGATCCATTTACACCTGACTGTCTTCTGTTTCTTTGGCTTAGAAACAACTTCCCACATTTCATTTTTATCCAGAGACTTCATCTCTTCATAAGGATCTGGTAGTGCAGATAGAATTTGTATAGCTTGATCCTCATCTAAGATGTTGATATTTAAGCTGGTCAAGTCATTGATCAGTTTCAAGAAAATGTTGAGATCATACTTAATACTTTTTTTCATCAAATTTGAAACATGAGAACTTCTGCTTTAAATAAATACGGTTGGCTTGAGATTTTGATTGATAATACCTTTCTAGAGCCTACCAAATAGTTAGAGCTTTTTTTTCCTTCATGATCTTCCATAGAACCACATCATCTAGGCACATACAGATCATGTTCTTAGCTCTCTTCTCCTTTTCTTGCTGCGAGGGATCCATCTCAACCTTTACTTTAGATGATGTTGTTGTTATATTTTTTCTTTATCTGAGGGATCATCTTTACCTGAAGTAGAGGGATTTTCTTCCTTAAGACAAGAGTCTAAGCCGAGTAACTCCAACTGGCATATCATCTTGTACTTCCATAGACCGAAATCCCCTTTACCATCAAACTTCTCCATGTCGTATCTCCTAAAGTTATACTCCATGATTATCCTATTTCTGATAGAAACTATAATCACACAAACTCCTTTTCAGGATGTCTTTAGCATTTGTAGAACCTGTTGTGAAAGGACATCTGCTTGTCTTGGATGCTCTGATACCACTTGTAAGGTTTTAGTTCAATTAGTTTGTCTTGCTAATACAATTAAATAACTAATGAACACACGAAAATTTAACGAGTTTCTCTCAAACTATAAAGTATGTCTCGTGTGAGCCGAGCTCACAAACATCCACTAGAAGATAACTTGTAGAATTATTGTTTTACAACCTCT
Source organism: Cardamine chenopodiifolia (assembly GCA_963922655.1). Lineage (NCBI taxonomy): Eukaryota > Viridiplantae > Streptophyta > Magnoliopsida > Brassicales > Brassicaceae > Cardamine > Cardamine chenopodiifolia. Next base: position 12,151,943 of record OZ000481.1, on the reverse strand, counting down.
CTTAAGTCTCTCACTCACTAATCTTATGTTCTTGTGATAAATACCTCACGACGAAACAAAACTACCCTGATGATGTGCCACGGAATCGAGATTCCAGACCCCAAACTGAGGCTAAGAAGAAAAACAAGAAACAGAAACCCACCCGTAAAACATCCCTCAGAAACTAGAACAACCGAGAACCTTAAACCCTGAGGCTCCTCTATGTTTCTCTTTGTGTTTGCTTTGTTTTCTGGATGATGAATTATGAAGCCTTACCTCTCTTTTTATAGTGACTTGAGACCACATATTCCAAGTTGAAAGAGGATTTCAATTTTCTTTTTCCTTTTAGAAATTTTCTTTCTTGTTCCTAAAGAAAATAGGAAATCATAAAACATTTTATAGGCTTTATCTTCTAGATTCTTCTTATGACCCAACTAATGCGACAATACGGTTCATGACCGAACCGGTTCCCTGACCCGATGACAAATATCCACAAACAGGTAACCTCAAACTTGTTCATCATTATTTTTAATGCAAAGAAGATTTCTTAAGTGGATTCTAAATACGAGGTTGTCAAAATATCAAAGTTAAGAGGGGTGATGAGGTTCTCTATAGAAGAAGAGTAAAGGTTTATCGGTAAGTGCTACAATTACAACCTAGGCTCTCAAACTATCTAGCAACCTACACCCAGACTAGTGATACAATACACCTAAATTAGAAGCATACAAAGACGCCATGTATCATCCTCACGTTGGAACAAATGTCTCTTGCACGCTATGATTTCTCACAAAATTAAGGCTCTGATTGTATAGTTTGATTGTGTAGGTTAAAAGGAAAGAAGAATGATTGATGGAGAAGTTGAGTAAATATGATGTCTTGAAGTCACCAATGAAACCTTATGATCGTGGGATTTTAATAGAGGAAGAGCAAGATTATCTACAATGTACATGTGAGAAAGGAAAGAACTTTGTCCTTGTTGTGAGACAGGGAGTGTTAGGAGGTGTTGTTTTGAATATACACCTCCATCGGAAAAAGCAAGAGACTATAAAAGTTATTTCCTAGCCCTACAACAAAACAGGGTAGGTTCATGAGGATGCATAATAGCTTGCTCGACTAAGCAAGGGTGCTGTGATTAATGTCGAACCTAACCATTTAATAGTATGTTACCATGAAAAAAACTATGTGAGACCAGATGTGATGTCTCCTATTGACACTCTCTCTAAAGATAAGGTAGGTGTTTGATGATCCATATACTTATATGTTTTGTTGTGTGTATCGTGTCCTAACAAAATTAAATGATACACCGTTCTTTGGAGAAATATTGGAATGAGCAATGGCTAATAAGAAGTTAGATGTCTATTTATACTAAGGTGTTTTGGGGTTTAGGTTTAAGGGGATAAATGTGATTAATGGGCTTCTAGTTTTATGATTATTTTCTCGGGATTTTCTAATAAAACAAATTGGGTCAGGTTTTTGGACCAAGATTAAGGTGTTAGTCAATCAAGCTTTTCAGTGTATCCTCGAATCTGCATGGTTTGTTGCAGGTCTTGAAAATAACTTAAACAGTCTCATGTTTTTTTTTTAGTGGAGGTGTATATTCAGAACGACACCTCCATACACTCTTTGTCTCACAAAAACGACAAAGTTCTTTCTCTTCTCACTAGTATGTTTTAGATAATGTTGCTCTTCCTCTGTCAAAATATCTGGATCATAAGGTTCTAATAGTGATTTAAAAACATCGTATTTCCTCAGTTTCTCAATCAACAATTTTTATTTCATCTTGCTATCACAATGAAACTCATACTTATACTTCTCTAACTCCCTAAACCATGATTGAATTTCATTCATTTAATCTAGTCCTTGATTTGTAAACTTTAATTCCCTTTAGAAGAATCAGACTATGTTCTCCATCTAAATTTATAAGCTTACCTTGAAGAGAAAGCGCTTCTTGAAGAGATGATATTTCTTCTCCCTTAGCTATGAAAATAAAAAGCAAAAGCAATAAAGACAAGTTGTAACTGCATAGAACTCATGCAACACTATTTATATGAAACAATAAAGTCCTAAAGTAGGTTCCTAACTCGGCTGGTAATTAGAGAACATCTGAGCCAAGGATTGGTTGATCCTTTCTTCCAAATATGCAACTTCATCAATCTGGTCGATCCTCCTTTGTTCGGTTGATCCATATTTAAGCTGGTGATCTCTGATGCATCTCCTTTAAACTTGTAGCTTCAATAATCATCTTGAAGCTCTAAATCGATCAATGTCTACTCATCAGCCATATGAGTAGGAAGCATCTTGCAACGTGACAGGAGTTGGGCAAAATTTGTATAAGCCAGTGTCCACAATCGTTTCGCAGCAACCTCTGCAGCTGTAGCGACAGCCTTGCCTTTAGTCACTAGTGGACGAGGTGTCATAATTTGCAAAATAGACATAAATTCATCCGCAAACACACACATGAGCCAAAAATGCAGCAAAGAAATTCAGAAAGATAAATTAATCAAGGCTAAAGCTATAACAGCAAAATAACATCAATTTAATCCTCTACAACAAACAAATTAAGCAACCAATCGATCAAACAAAACAAAATCAACCAATTTCGCCAAAATAATGTTATTGGGTTTTTTGAATCAAAAGTTATGAGGAAGAGATTGAGGGCGGCGCACTAAATAATCGCGAAAACCTCGTGTAGCTTTAATGAATTTTGATTAATCCTTTAGTGATCGGTTGATTCCCTGGCCAAACCAATCGATCTATCCTTTAGGGACCGGTCGATCGATCGGTCGATCTCAGCAACTAGAGCTTCCAAAATTCGCATCTTCTGCGTTAAGCACCTGATCATTTTCATTTAACCTCAATATTTGATCTTCCCTGAAAAATCCTAAAAGAAAACCATAAAAAAAACCAAAAATAAATACTTAAAAAGAAACATATACCTATGGGTTGCCTCCAAGGAGCATTTGTTTTATGTGACGAGTCAGAATGCAATTATGCCTAAGCATGGTGAGATTCCATTCGAGAATTAGAGACATCCTCGTCTGGATCACAGTGTAAGATGATGGGGATGTCATGCTTTCCATTTTTTGTAAACTTGAAGCGTGAAGCCTTTTGTGGTGAATGGTCTTTGGGTGCTACAGTTATGTTGTTTTGATCTGTGCTCTTTCTACGTCCCAACATTGTGTACTTTGAAAATTCTTTTATACTCCCAATGACACCTAGAGGATCATAACTTCTTACCTTGGGTTTGGTTGGATCTAGAATTGGCTGGAATTGAGGTGGCGGGTTTGGGAGCAATTCTCCAATATGACTTTTACATCTGAGATTGGATCAGTCTGCAGCTTGTCTTCAACATTAAATGAGACTTTTTAGCCTTTTTAGCTGAGTCTAGAATACGTGAAAATTCAGTTGTCTCTATCATACAATATCCAAACTCATATTCTTCTTGAACCAATTCGACCTCTAAGGAGTCATCCAAATGCATTTCCTGCATTATCTCTTTTTTGATTTCATCACTGGTATCCATCTAGAAATTATGGTCCTCAATCGTTGGCTTTTTCATCATTTTCTCCACATTAAACTTCTTTACAAAATCGCTTAGATGAAGATCGATCTTGCTCTTTTGAACATTGATGATAGTGTATGCAGTTTCCAATAAGCATATACAAAGGATGATAGTATCTCGTAGTTCTTCTTCAAATTATAACACAATGAAATCCGTTAAGATCCAAAATTCACCAATCCTCACTGGCACATTTTCATGAAGGCCAACTGAATATCAAACTCATCGTTCCACTAAGACAAGGAAAATCTTGCCTGGCATATAAATGTGGAACACTAGTCATTTGAAAACCACAATGTCATTAGGCTCACACTAGCTCCCAGGTCGCATAAACAACAGTCTAATTTGAAAGTGAAGATTCCTGGATCTTCGCGATTTTCTAGTAATTTTTTTGCAGAATTGCTCTACACTCATGTGTAAGGATCATTGCACCTTTTATAATGTCAACTTGTCAGTAAAGATGTCCTTTATATACTTTTTCAAGGTCGAGACCATCTTTACAGCATCAACAAAGAGTACTCTCACTTGCAGCTCACCCACAATGCTTTTCATCTTTCCCAGCTACTTCTCATGAATCTTGTTATTCTTTCTTGAAAGGTATGAAAGCTTAGACACATAGAGTGGTGGTGGTACATAAGGTTGTTTGTTTCAACAAAAACAGTAGATCCAGACCTTGTAGCTTGATCGTTGGATTTTTGTTCATTTGATGGTTCATGGGATCAATTGATCCTCGTCAACATCAAACAATTTTGGATCCTTGTTCTGTAGCTTGGATCGACCGGTTTTGGTCGAGGATCGATCCTAAAGTTATGTGACTTTGGAGCATTTTCTTTTCCATTCCTGAGTGTTATTTCTTAAACGTAATCTTTTGGGTTGGTCTCTATCTTTCCTAGAAGTGTACCTAGGGGAGCTTTGACCATAGAAGCATGTTGAGCAACTTGTTATTTCAACACACGCATGTAAGTACTTAAGTTCTTAATCTTCCCATTAAGATCACTGTATATTCCATCAATCTTACCATTGATCTCATTGGAAAACTGTCTTTTCCCTTTTAGAACTTGCTGAAACGTTTGGTTAACCCTATCTTGCGAATCGACATTTCCAATTTGGTGGTTAGGATAAAATCCTTTATTACCATAACCAACACTTTTGTTTCGAAATCTCTCCGTAAAGTTTTGATGTGGACGAGCTGAGGCAAATGGTTTGGCATTGAATGTCTGCCACTAATTGTTTGCGGCCAGAGGATAAATTTGATTGGCTTGGTTCTCCATGTTGGTGCTTCTATAGGAAAGGCTTGGGTGATTTCTGTAGTTTTGATTGAATCCTCAATTCTGGAAATTTCTTTGCCCCCTCCATTGTTTACCTCTTCATATTCCTTAACAACATCATCGTTACCATAGTTTTAGTTATAATTCTTCTCGCTCAAATTCACTTAACTCTTCGATAATCTTGTTACTAGCAACTCCTCACTGTCTCTTATTGTAGGCTGGGAAATGATTAGCATTGCTAGCTACTAAGTTCTCTATCAGCTCACATGGTACTTCAAGTGTATTGCCACATAAAGTCACTTCTACTTGTTGTATCTAGCGCCATCTGGTATTTTGACTCAATACCATTGTAGAAAAACTTCATCATGTCTGATTTGATGTAACTTTGTTGCGGACAATCCCTTAAGTACTCTTTGAATCGATCCCCATGCATTGTGCTGGAACATAACTATTTTGTTCTTCTTAACAACAGATTTAACCTTAGTGAAAAAGTAAGCCAAGAACGTGGACATGCATTATCAACAACAAGTGATAGATCTTGGATTTATAGACTTAGCCAACGGTGGGCTTTGTCACTCAAAGAGAATGGGAATAGCTTACAGCGTAAGTAGTCCAGCAGTACGTCATTCGAGCTAGTTGTGCTACATATTTCCTCTAATATGTCAATGTGACCCATGGGGTTTTTGGTATATAGCCCATGGAACTGGTTTTACTTAACTAGCGCGATGATCTGAGGCTTGATCTTGTATTCGTGCCTCTGAATGGCGGGTGGAGTGATAACTGCATGGTTCCTGTAATTCGCATGAGGTGCGTCTTGCTCACCAAGTGTTACTCGTCGCTGGGACTGGTTGTAATGTCCAGCTTGGGGCACGCGAGGTGGTATAGCAGGAGAATTTTGCAAAGCATTATCTTTCACTCGCGCAGATTCAGCTACTGCTCATCTGCACCTTCATGAAGTGCTACTATAGTAAGTTCACGATTATTCTCGGGATTAAAGAATCCTAGTTCTTGACCCATTTACTCGTCAGCCGTCCTAGCTTCTATAGTGGCTTTGATGTTATCCTTGATGATAAATGGTTGCTTGAAAAGTGTATATGACAGTGAAGAGGTGTGATCGATTACGACTGGAGTTGCTTAGCAAGTTAATCAATTGTTTCCAATCAGGAGAGAAATCATTGCCAATGAGCCTACTTATAAGAGAAGTCCAAACTACTTTTGAGTATCGACATGTAAAGAATAAATGGTTCCGAGACTCGTCCAAAGCACCACAAAATATACAAGATGTTATTTGACCTGAGTTCCAGTCCCAGATAAGATCACCTGTTGATAGTTTATAATTGATGGCTAACCATGTAGTAAAGGAGTATTTGGGTGTTGCGTTCGTAAACCAAACTCCCTTATACCATTCTTTATTTGGTTGAGAAATACATACTAGACTTTTTGTCACTTTTGTTCTAAACTTATTCTTGTATTTCTCTTTAGTACCTTTCCACAGCGGAACATCCTCCTCATCCCTCATGGAAACCTTGTTGATTTCAGCTTTAGTCTGAATGTAGCAATCAACATGATGCCTCCGTCGCCGTTGACGACTAACAGCCTTAGCTGAGGCAATAGTTTCATAAGCCGGGATTCCCATATCAATGTAACCTTTGTTCCCAGTAATATCATGTAAAAAACCCAGCTGACTCCAATTACCAAACCACAACGAGGTCTTATTACCATTTTGAACTTCAATCTTGTAAAACTGCTTTGCTATGCCTCTATACTTCAAAAGTTTTCTCTACATCTAAGATCCCATGCTTGTGTTTTCCTTCACCATCCAAAGAGGTTATTGCCTAAGAATGGTGTGTGAAATCCATCGAACCCATAATGAATTAATCCTTGACAATAATCTCCATAGAAGCTTTAGACTACTTATCTTATTAGCTTCTTTCAATGATGGCAGCCCTAAGCCTCCTCCCCACTGAGGACGACAAACATCTAACCATCTAATATTAGCTTTTTTGTACTCAACTCAGGTCCAGACCAAAGAAAAAGCATAACAGATCTGATATATCTCCTTAATAAACCCACTTGGAAGTTGGTATGCCGAAATCCAAAAGTTTATTATTTCTGTGAGCACTGAACTTAGGAGTTGTAATCTACCTGCATATGAGAGGTGACGCGCAGTCCAAGAGGATATTTTCGTCCCCAGCTTCTCCAACAGGGGAGAGTAATCATCCTTAGTCATTTGCTTAGTAAGAAGTGGCAAACCCAAGTATCTTACTGGTAAATGACCTTCAGAGAAAGGAAAGTGTTGTAAGATTTTAGAACTCTTATCCACCGAGAATCCAACAATGTATAAAGTTAAATTTTCAACACCTATCTTTAGCCCCGACATAATAGCAAAGTCATCAAATATTCTAAGAATACCTTCAACTGATTTTTTTGTCCATCCACAGATATCATCAAGTCATCAGCAAAACATAAGTGTGTTAGTTGAATATTCTTACACTTAGGATGATAGCCAAATTTTCTCTCTACCATAGCTTTATCCAAGAGCTTAGAAAAAACCTTCATACTTATCACAAAGAGGAAAGGAGAGAGCGAACAAACTTGTCGAAGATCCCTTTCACTTCTAAAATATCCCGTTAATTCACCATTTACTTGGACTGAAAAAGATTTTGTCGATATCACAGCTTAATCTAATGAATAAAATTCTCCAAAATATTTAACGCCTTTAGAAAATTTAGTAAAAAATGTCATTGGACTGAGTCAAATGCCTTTGAAATATCTATCTTCATGGATCAGCGAGGAGAGATCGATTCTCTGTGGTAATCCTTTACTATCTCAGTAGCAAAAAAGACATTTTCCATCAACAATCGATCTTTAACGAACGTAGATTGGTTTGCAGAAGTAAAATTAGATAACAGTACCTTGAGTCAATTTGCAATAATCTTTGAGGATCACCTTGTATATGAGGTTGGAGCAGGAAATAAGATGGTAATCTCTCACCTCCCTTGCTTCATCCTTTTTTGGAATCAGCCCCATAATGGTTGGGTTGAGCCCTTGGGGAAGAAAACCTTTCTAAAAAAAGACTTGATAGCAGTGATGAAATCTTTTCCATCTCTAGTGTTTTTTGGAAAAACTCACTTGTATGACCATCTAGGCCAGGTGACTTATTATTCGGCATAAAAAAAGAATGTGTTTAATTTCCTCCTCTATGACTTCTTTCGACAACAAGTTCTTATCAGAATCCAAGCATCTAAATTCCAGCAGCTTATGTATGTAATCCACCGATGCACCTTGATACATAGCTGGAATTTACGACAAAAACTCTATAAAATATCTCTTTGTCTCCCCTTTAATCTCATCACTTGTTTTCAAAGTCTCTCCATTCTTATCTATAATTTCTCTGATTTAGTTCTGCATTTTCTGGATCTTTGCTTTCTTATGGAAATAAGAATTATTTTTTGTCCCCCACATTCAACCAATGTAGCATAGCCTTTTGCTTAATATAACCATGTTCCAGTTCCGATAATAGATTTCACTTTGTAAAAGCCCAACTTTCTTCTTCTACCTTTCGGGACGATGGTTCCACTAAAGTTGTTGCTTGCTTGTTACAGAGTTCCTCATGAGCTTCCCGAGTACGGTGAACTATACCCCCATATTATCTTTACCCAAATTACGCAAACATAGCTTCAATACTTTAAGCTTTCGAGAATCTAAATAAGGCCAAAGTGGATATAAATGGTGGCTTTTTTCTTTCTAAAACTTGCCAACTGATTCTTGGAATTGTGGAAGATTCACAAGAACATTTTTGAACTTAAACGGTCTCTTACCATGCATACTTGTTTACCCAACGAGACTCTTCCTCGCACATGATCAGAACATCCTCCAACATAAGAAGATGGGTATATTTGCAGCCAGCTACTGTTCACCAAATCTGTATCAAGTATCTTACATATACTCCCTCTTCTATTTATTAAACCATGTAAAGAGAAAACCATGATAAACCAGATCAAATAGCGAGCAATACCTTGCTACTTCCTAAAATTCTTGCATACCTACCTGACTTGTCATTGCATCTATAAAATTTGCATGGTCCTCCCCATATAGGATCTCTATAAAAAATCACCACATATCATCCACGCTTTACTACAAAAACGTGGAGAATTGTGATGGTTTCTAATATCTTCCCATAACTCTTTTCTTTCCTCTGGAAAATTTGAAGCATACACAAAAGAACATAAAAATTCTTCCGTCTCACATTCCAATTAAACTCAACAAGTGATCGTTTGACTGCTTTAAAAAAATTGGTGTAATCCTAGTGCTCGCCTTCCATAGCACCCAAATACGTCCCAGCCTATTTGATTTATAATTCGACATGAATGACCAGTTCTGAAGTACCAAAATTACACTGTCAATAACCTTATTCTCCTTAACTCTTGTCTCTAATAGACACCCAAACTGTATGAACTGATTATTTACCCAATTACAAATAAATGAATGCTTAGAGATTTTATTAAATCCATGTACGTTCCAGAAGAATCTCGACATCTACCATCGCCTATGGATTTATTCAATCCTATGGGACTCTCTGTAATAGCTAAACCAGCTGAAGAAGCACGCAAAGGTGCAACATACCCACCATCCACATATGTATCTTCACATACAGGATGTGACAGATCTTGTTGTTGAGAGATTTCAAAAATTCAGCTGAAGAAGCACTCAACGGTACAACGTATCTGCCACCCACATTTGTATCTTCACATACAAGATGTGATGGATCTTGTTGTAGCTGATTAAGTTTCCTAGTCTCTGTAGACATCAAAATCGAAGCACAAGCATTCACCACAGAGACATAAGCTGATTGCAGTACTTCATGACTAGAACTAAATACTTCTCCTCTTTTAAGAATTCTAGGTATCTCGATCTCCGATATAGACTTAGCACGACAATTCTCCTTTAAATGCTCCCACTTGAAACATGCATTACACTTAGGAGGAAGCCATGGATAAGAATAGAGAACCTCTGAATCTAATCCCTGCTTATTCTTAAAACAAAAAGAATCTAGAAGCAGGTTCGTCAAGTCAACCTCCACAAAAACCTTGGCCTCATCGTACTAGTTGCTGAGCTTCGTTTCTGGATGGAGACGTCTTGGCTAACCTACAACACTTGATAAAAAAACTTAGTCCCTTCCAAGACTAAAACAAAGGTGGAACTTGCTTGAGAATAACCCATAACACCTTTTTCCAAAGCGCTGATTGGTCTTCCTCAACTATTGGTCCATACTTTGAGACCACCATGAGTTTATCAGCGATATGCCACATACCTCTGGGTAAAACTCTATCTCTGATTACTCTATCTCTAATGCAAAACTTGATTGTAGTTGAGTTCACTACAAAAGCATCAATTCATATAGATTTATTCTTATAAGTCCATATCTTGTTCATTATCACGTAAGTCTTAGAAACATGCGGAGTAGCTTTCGGGAACTTCTTAACTATGAGGTCATCCCATAACAAAACTGGATCATTGATAACATCATCCGGTATGACGATAAATAATTTTCCCTCTTCCGAATAAATCATCATATCAGCTTTGACAGTGTCAGAATTTTTTGAACAACTGACAAATGATTTTCGAGATTCACTGCGGATTGTAGTAGCTTCACATCCTAAAACCTGATCGCAAGCCACTGAAGCAATCTCACCTGCTGACAACATCACGACACTTGAAACTATCATAACCTCTGAACCAGATTTACCCCTTACAACCTTCCCTAACTTTGAAAAAGACGCAAGCGTCGCAGAAACCGATGCTGCCACTGACCCTGACATAACCACCTCTGAACCAGACAAAACCTCTGTAACTAACTCTCCCCCTGTAACCTTCAGCACATCTGTAACCATCGCATCCACTGAGGTCAACACAACAACCTCTGAACAAGAAAAATCCTCTGCAACCATCGCAAAATATGTACCCTTTATCACCTATGAACCCGTCGAAGGATCTGTTTTCGTTTCCCACTCCGACGAAAACGCTGAAACACTCAAAACCTCTGAAACAAAAATGGCCTATGAGACACAATCTGAATTTGACAAACTCAGAACTCCATCTTTGTCGACTGAATCACCAACTTTCGCATCCTGAGCCAACTCTACTTCAACTCTACTTTGCGAGGAAAAACTAGTACCCGATGATCCCCCAACACACAACAAAGCGGAAACCACACCTCACTGTCAAACCTCTTCTGCCACCATGCCAGGCGGCAAAGCCATCTTTTTGCCCACGGAAGAGAACCCCAATCGCCTTCAAATTTGCCACAATCGCCTTCACACCAAAACACCACATTTTTCCCTCTTCCAAGCTTACTTTTTGCCAAGTGTTTGCAACTTTAAAAAACCTTCTGATTAGTTGAGAATAATGATCTAAAACCAAAAGATTAACTTATTGAACTTGATTAAGTTCCAATAGTTAGCAATTGATTTCCCAAGTCACCTACCTCTATCCCGGGAGTTCAATTTCCTTATTTGATTTAAAATCAATTTTACTCTTTTTCCGCTTTCATTTAGATTCAAATTTTTTTAAAAAACTACAAACTCTTTTATTTGCTTAGATTGAATAGAGACTTGGATTCCTAGTGTGTTGTTCTTGTTTCCTCGTGGATTCGATCCGAAAGTATTTAACATAATATAGGTTAATGTATAACCTTTCAAAATATCAACCGACAACAAATGTGTGCCTTCTACAAGGAATGAAAAGAAATGGAAACAAGCTAATCGTTCAATGAGTTTGCGCTTACGAGTTGCAATATTTGTTGGAGGATAATATAAGATCTAGGAGATCTAGAAGATTGGAGGATAATATGCAGAATATGTGATTATATATTATTAGAATATTCTCTTAGGGTATATCTTATCTAGAATATTCTCTTATGCCATACTAGTCTCTTGTATAAATATCCATCTTAATATGAATGGAAGAAACAATAAACCTTTGCAACCCTTTCTCGCCAAGTCTCTCTAGCCACTTTGTCATGGTATCAGAGCGGGTCAATCCTTGTGGATTAATCTTAGCTTCCGCAAGAAGAAAAAAAAACAGAAGAAGAGAAAAAAAACTAAAGAGATTGAGTGAAAGGGAAAGCCGCCAGCCTTGTGTCATTGCCGCCGCTGTTATCAGTGTGGCATCGGCTCCATACTATCGTCGCCTAAATGTTGTCATCGTCTCGCACACCATTGTGTGTGTTACGTGAGGAGAAGTGAGGAAGAAGGAGGAGTTTGATGAAGATGATGAGAAGAATCCCGTATCCAAGAGAAAATTTCTCTGTTGGAACATCAAAGGAGAAGAAGAAAACATAGAAAAAGAAAAAAAACGACTTGTTGGAACAGATAGATTTCTGTTTCATCGGATAGTTACTCCGACAGATGCACTGCATCTCGAAACCAAGCATGTGCGGAATACGTTGCTTTAACGAAGATAACCCTATGGTGGGGTATAAACGCCACGAATATGACCCTATGGTGGGGTATAAACGCCACGAATATGACCCTATGGCGGGGTATAAATGCCACAAAGATGACCCTATGGCGGGGTATAAACGCCACGAAGATGACCCTATGACGGGGTATAAACGCCAGGAAGATGACTCTATGGTGGGGTATAAACGCCACGAAGATGATCCTATGGCGGGGTATAAACGCCAGGAAAATGACCCTATGGCGGGGTATAAACGCCACGAAAATGACCCTATGGCGGGTATAAACGCCACAAAGATGACCCTATGGCGGGGTATAAATGTCACGATGATGACCCCACGGTCGGGTATAAATATCGTTGATGACCCCATGACCGGATATAAATGTCGATGATGATCCGACGGCCGGATAGAACGCCAAGACTTTGAAGAATTTGAAGATTTGTCCAATCTCACACGTGTTACAACGTATGAGCTTGCAGGGGATGTTGGAAGATAATATGAGATCTAGGAGATCTAGAAGGTTGGAGGATAATATGCAGAATATGCAATTATATATTATCTAAAATATTCTCTTAGGGTATATCTTATTTAGAATATTTTCTTATGCCACACTAATCTCTTGTATAAATATCTATCTTAATATGAATGGAAGAAACAGTAAACCTTTGCAACCTTTCTCGCCAAGTCTCTCTCGCCACTTTCTCAATACTGTCTCGATTACCGAATATAGCAGAGAAAAGATTGTTGATAACGTTCGAATATGGGTGTGGATTTGTTGTCCAATCATTTTCCCTTGACCAACCATATGTGTGCGATTTTATATTTCGTTTAGCTTCCATCTTGCAATATCTCTTGTAGATAGGATTGCATATGTACGACTAGTTTTAAATTTTTTCCTACTAAACTAAGAATCGAAACTGTAATTAAGTTACCATGTTATCCCAAACCAACTATTATACATTCTTATTTCTTAAAATCACTATGTTAATTCACAGAAATTTAAATTCAATTAAGAATTACGAGTAGTTTACAGAAAATACGATTATTTTCGATAGTTAAGTTACCATATGGTTCCCAAACCAATTAATATACATTTTGATTTGTTCAAATAGTTAAATAAATATTCCATTAAAGACTTAAGAGATTTTTTAAACAAATCATTTTGGCCCAAAGCTTGGATACATGTTATATATACCGTCTACAATGAGCATGGAGAAAATTTGCTTGGTCATTAATGGAAGATTTACTTAATGATTTTAAAATGTATATTAGTTTGTTTCAAAACAATATGGTAATTAAAAATATGATAATTTAATCATAGAAATATAGTCGTAATTGCTTTTAAACCATTCATAATTCTTAATTGAATTAAAATTATGGTGAATTAAATTAATGATAGTAAAAAATAAGAATATATAATAATTGGTTTTGGACCTAACGTGGTAACTTAATTACTATATTGATACTTAGTTAAATAAAATCAGTCATTCATACGCAATCTTTTTTTTGAATATTATGTAAAATTATATTTAAGAAATTTTTTTTCACAAACTGTTTCAGAAAATGTTTAAACCGAAATTATTAAAAGAATGGTAAAACTAAAAAAAACAAAAGTATCGAAAGTGGTTGCCTCATTAAAACCCTGAGTTAGAAAACCCATTTGGAACAAAACTAGATCGTGGGAAAAAGAGTACATCCAATTTCGATTGAGCTGAAAATTAGAATAACAAAAGATCAAAGAAGTCTCTTCGAGTGTGATGGCTTAGGTTCTAGTGGCGAACCATACTTGTAAACCAGACTTCATCAATCCGCAGCTGTACATCGTTGAAAGACGATTACGAAACATCCTCCCAATGTCACGAGTCAAAAGATCAATGGATGTGGGCTGTCTCCGTGCCGCCGTTTGTTGCATTCCCTCCATAGAAAATAAACCGCAACTTGGAATACGTATTTGATAATGAACTCCCGAGGGTCTCTACTACCTGAGGACTGAACCACTGTTAGAATATCTTGAAAAATCTCTACGTACCTGTGGTGAAGAAGTCCCGCCGTGAGCCATCACCAAACATGAGAGGCAAAAGGATAAGAAAAAAAAAGATGGTCTCTCGTCTCCATCGAGTTAGAACATAATACACAGCCATGAGGAGTATTCGAGTTCCACAGAACCATACGATCTCTGGTAGATAAGCGATTAAGAATGGCTAACCAGGTAATGAACGAAAATTTTAGGGTAGCATTTGAAAACCAAAGGGCCTTAGACCAAGGCGTCTTAGGGGACTGATCCCAGAGCTGGTTCTAGGTTTCTTTGATGGAGAAAAATAAGTTGAACTGGCCTCTTTTACCTCTCCATAGAGCAATATCGATGACATTAGTCATCCGACTTCGAAAGACTTGAATCTCATTTTCAAGCTGTGAGTGAATGGCTGTGCGGTGGCGGCGGCGGCGATGATTTCTAAGCACCACCCCTAGCGTATCCATCGCCTTAATGCATATATCTATATAGCCCCGGGTTCCCAAAACCCCATACAGTCGTCCAAGAGTACTCCAATGATCATGCCAGAAAGACATGTGGTTTCCACTCTTAATCATAATCCTATGAAAATCCTTAGCTACATCTTGGTATTTTAGGAGTTTTCTCCATATCCAAGAACCATTCATACGCAATCTTATCTACAAGAGATACTGTAAGATCAAAACTAATTATCGAAGTAGAAACTCGCACACATATGGCTGATCAATTAAGAATCCGCACCTAGATTCAAACATTATCGACAAAAATTCTCTGCCATATTCAATAATCGAGACAATACTGCAACGCGTAAGACCAAACACGTTCAACGATCTTTTCAATGCGAAAAAGGTGTGTAAGCTGTTTCTGAAGATTTATTATGTGGATTCTATATACGAGGTTATAGAACTATCAAAGCTTAGAGGGGTGATTAGGTTCTCTTCAACAGAATAACAAAGGTTTAACGGTAAGTGCTACGAAAAGAAAAATTCGGTGGTGATCTACAACAAGGGAATTCAGGACTATTTTGTCTACATTGAAACCGCATAGGGACTTCATTTCTTGAAGCATAAGGCAAATAGAGGATAAAACCCAGTGGTGAATGTATATGCAATGTTGTAGCGAACACTCAGAGAGGCTAAAGAATTGAAAAACGAGAAACGGCGTCTGAAAAATTAGGAATCATGTCATGAGTGAAGCAAGCGACAGTTACGACAACCGACAACATTTGTCGAGATACAAATTGCTTTCAACTCTATAGGAATAGTTTTGGGTGTTGCTGTAACTTTTTGGAAGATTCCCTGGCTCGTAGGACGAAGCAAATGAAAGCAGGTAGTTGGTGCGATGAGTGCATGTGCAATAAGTGTTTCTGGCACACAGAACATACCGCCCCCCCCCCCCCTCCCCTCAAATATCAGTTTGTGGATGTAATTTAAACAACTTATTATTCTCTTTCTATACTTTATGTTAAGCCTTAATGACTCTGCGTTCTTTGTAATAGTTTATTGTTTCTTCGTTTCTTTAATATTGTTTCCCGATCTTAGAACTTTTCCTTGTTTCTTAGACATTTTCCCAAACATATTTGTTCCCGGCAAGTTCTGTGGTAAGTTAGTTATAGTTCTGCCAGCATTATACCGTAAGTATGCCAAATGTCTACCAACTCTATGCCATAGGTGTAGTCTGCTATATGTTCACCAGCCAAATCTCTCCTCATGCATGCGATCTACCAATACTATGCCATGGGCCTAATCACCAACTAATGATAGTCGATATATGTAAACAATGTTCAAATCTAGTGTATATGGACTTTCGAGTGTCGGAACTTGACTAGTGATGATGTTACTAACTGTGTCTCGAGTTTGAAGAATTTGAAATTCATGAGGAAGCATATTTTTACAGCTTTATTATTAGATTGAATTCATACAGTTTCATTTTCATACCTTTTATGTTCTTTCTTTCTCTGGTTGAGTTAAAAATTTATTTAACTTTTGGTTTCCTTTTAAATTAGTTGCTCTTAAAACCCTATTAAAATATTACTAAATCAGTGAGAATGATCCCTTCCGTTCACATGACGACGTGAAAACATTTTCGAGCTTAATCAATTCTATAAAAAGAGAGGCATATCATTGACCCTTAAGAAAAAATCAACTCATACAAGTCTACGGAGTCGGCTTTCCGTTAGGTTATATAACTCATCTTTTCCTCCTAATTAACGGGACCACTTTTTGATGGTTTACAACTTATAAATCTTCGTACCAATGAGAAAGTGATCATAAAACCAAAAAAATCCATATTTTATTGTTTTTTTTTGTGAAAAAGAACACACATATCTCATTAAATGCACATGGATTGACGGACATTTATGACCAATCTACTGACTTTGTTGATCATTTGAAATTTGGTAAAAATTAATCATAATTTTGGAGACTGGATAAACTTCTTTTTTTATTTTTGTTAACATCTTAACACAATAATGTGTCTACTTCAAGTGATGTAATGAGTTTATTGTGGATAAGAATTTTAAGTTATATAGTAATATATAAATCTTGAATCCTTTCACCAGAAATCGACACGTATCACAATTATAACTAACGTCTTACTTAAAATCTCAAATCTCGTTACATATAAAATATATATTTTAGATAATAAAAAAATATTAACATATTAACCTAATTCTATCAGAAAACAGACTGTTAATATATTCACACAAAAAAAATCGAAAAAGTTCTTTGTGAAAATAAATTAAGAATTTATTAATTTATTCATATTTTAAATATATGAGAAAAGAAAATTTCAAAAAAGAAAAATGGAAAGTTCTTTATACTATCAAAAAACTTATAAACAAAGAAGACATTTGTTTATATATTCAAAATTTTGGACATATTTACCTAATTTTATTGAGAGGTATAGCATTAAATGCATGAGATATGTTGGAAAAAATCATAAAGATTTTTGAGGAGATAGAGTGGATGTTGTGGGGCCACACTGTAGAAACTAAGTTAAATTTTTGGAAAAAGTAGTAATATTAATAAAATTCTTACTATGTTATTTATTTGTTTATCATAGTAACAAATATGCGCATATTACTTATTGGTTAACTAATTTAAAACGATGATAAAATAATTTTCATGTTATCTGGTGAAAACGTAATACAATTAACTCCGCAATTAACAATGTTAAGATACAATTTAGATTATGTAATTAATAGTGTTCATATAAAGTCTAGATCTAGAAAAAATCTAGATAACGTAATACATTTAAGTTTTGTTTTTCTATGTGAATAAGTTAATTTGTGTGTGTATATTATAATTTCATTATTATATTAAAAATCAAAGTAAACATACAATATTCAAACACACAAGATAGTATTAAAATTTTTAATTAAAGTGAAATATATATATATATAATAAAATCATATATATATATGAGCTGATATGGTAAGCGGTAATTAGATCTCAAGAGAGGAAGATGGCGTTAACAATTTATGTTACTTGATTTGTAATATGATAATATTGATATCATAATATTAAACCAAAAGTTAATTCATTCACGTAAAAAAATAATATTACGTAACTAATTCTCTTTTCTAACTGAATTTTTTTTACTTTTTCCTAAACAAAGTTTCTTTATTTTTTGATTAAGTTTAATTTATTTTAAAATTGAAATATCCGGCCATCTGGACGGATCGTAATCTAAACAAAGGGGATTATCCAAATAAATATTGGTTTAAAAACTTTTTTATTCACAAGGGTTAGAGATTAGAAAATTGACCAAGTTTGAAAGTGTTTTCACGGCAAGTCCGTCCGCACGTCAATGATATGACATCGATATCCTATATGTTCTCAATTATTACCTTAGTAAAAGAAGGAACGAGGAAAAAAGTTTACTAAATAAGAATAATCCCTAAGAAATCATTTAATATTACAATCCCACATTAAAAATCTAAGGAGCAAGTAACCTACATGCCACACAGAATTTAGCAACCTTGCGAGTTCATATAATCTAGCATACAACATTTCCTAACATAAAATCATGCAACCTAGTCTCTTATTTCATGCTATGCAACAATCGGTGTATCATACCAAGTTACTCATCAATAACATGTCTTAAAAGAGTCGGCCCCTTTACTTTTTATTCTAAACACATCATGTGTTGCGACATGACTGGAACCACATCATACATATCTCTTTCACATGAAATACACAAATATTCCCCACAAGATATCTAACAATCTAGTCTCTCAAATAATCTAGCCACCTACATCCATACTACTGACAACATAGTTCAGTTAAAAAGAAATCTAGGGGATACCCTTTTTAACTTGAATGTAACTTGCATCTAACATCTTGTTTTCTTCTCTCTTATCTTAACCACAGCGGTGGACGACAACAGCTTTGGTGGGTGGGGGGTAGGGGGCGGCGGCTTCTAGGGTTCTCGATCTTTTTTTCTCTCTCGCAAATTTTGATTTTAATTAGTAGGGTTTTAGGTTTTACAACAGCTAATAAAAAGTTAGATGTCTATTTTATACTAGTGTGTTTTAGGGTTTATGGTGGCTTATAGACTCTAGCGTGTTTCTAACAATACAGATTGGGCTAGGGTTTTGGAAAAAGTAACATAAAGTAAATTATACATCAAAAATAGCAAACCAACAATTTCAAATTATAAACGTTTTAAAGTAACATAAAGTATATTATACATTAAAAATCTTTTAACTCTTAACCATGACAAATTCTGTAGACAACAAACTAACATATTCGTTTATATGGTTAATTAATTTGTTATGTATGTTTTTGAAAATAGTTGTAGGATTTTGTTTGGAATTCGTTATTGTTGATTTTTTAGAGAATGAGTCCATAAACCCTAAATTTGTCGGAAATTATTAATGGATTACTGATGGATCACATTAATCGCGTGTTATATGTGTTATATGGTTCATATTAAAAAGATATATATGTATACATATATAATATAAAATTTATCAGAAATTTCCGACGGATCCTATATATATATATTGGGGATGAATTTTTCGACGGGTAAAACAAAATTCATTAGAAATTTGCGACGGAGTTTTTCCATAAGAAATATACCGATGGAACTGTTTGGTCGGAAATCCGTCGCTTTTCCATTGGAAAATTTTGATAGAAACACATCCTTCAAAAAATTCGTCAGTTTTGCGGTTGTTTTCTTGTAATGAAAATACACACAAAGAAGAACTTATGAGATTTTCATGTCGATAAATCTTAATCTGTAATAAGTACACCGTGATTCTTCACCAAGATTCTCACGACAGAAAATGAAATACTCGTCTCGAACTTTATCAATACCTCTTTGAAGCCGCCATGTATCTTTGTTCATTATAACCCACTTGTTGAGAACACATATAACATTTTTCAAACAACAACAGATGAGGAATACGCGTAAACCCATACGCCTTTTTGTCGTTAATAATGTATAGTAACAATGTAAATCTCAAACCTTGTAGCACGTCTAATAATTTTTTTTTAATATTATGTTAAATTATATTTAAAAGTAAACATTTTACATCATGTGCAATAATTTTCTAAAACGTTTTTAGAGAAAATAGAAGCTCTAAATTTGAAAAACGATAAGGATTTACCTCGTTAAAACCCAAAACTGAAAAACCTAATTGGGACAAAACTAGTTTTGCGAAAAAAGTACGAAACACTATCGAAGAGGTAAGAAATTGAAATTTTTTTTTGAAAGAAGTTTAAAAGCTGAAGAAAAAAACCCTGCCTAGAAAATTATCTTCGCGAGTCAAACCACAGCTGCATCCCTTCTGAGTATCTCTTGTCACCGAGAGATTTGATTGTTGAAAGCTGGTTGCGACCTTGCTTATCAATCCATTGAATTAACATGGTTCTTGAATTTGGAGCTTCTCTATGTCTTCTCTCTCCATATCATATAAATTGGTGACAGGAAAACATAGCGCACAAGAAAACTTCAGGTTCAGTCAAGACCTGGATCTAACATATAAGTGATAATTTTTGACCAATTTGTGGAGAACCTTGAATCGAAGAGACTTCTGACAAGTGTTTGCCAAATTTCTGCGGAATAGCTGCATAAGAAAAATATGATCACGAGTTTCCAGCAAATTAGAACATAAAACACACTTCTCCCACACTCCCCCATTCCAATTCATCATATGGTCTCCAGTAGATAGACAGTTATGAACGCAAGCCAAGTACAAAAAGAAAACTTCGGAATATCATGAGAAAAAAAAATTCCCTTATACCAAGCAACCTTATTTGAACCAACACGAGTATGCATCCAACTCTCCCTTGTGCTAAAAGAAGATTTGAATTTACCCCCTTTTCTTTTCCAGAAAACCACATCATGTCCCTCTTCTGCTGTTCTGTTGCAAAAAAATAGCATCCTCTATTAAATTTAGATCCTCCCCTTTATGCCTTCTACGCATATGGTGGCGACAAGCCTTTGTTACTGATGAGTACATTCCAATCCTCAAGTCAATTATCCCTCTCGGATCAACCATATCCATCAAACATCCCAAGTTAGACCAGTGATCAAACCAAAACGAAGTACTCTCGCCATTTCCAATATCCACTCTACAAAAAGTTTTCGCCACTTCTCTACACTTTAAGATCTTCTTCCACATCCAAGATCCCAAGCTTGGTGTGTCCCTAATTTACCAGAACGTATGGCGTTTTATTAAGTAAGCTTGAATTCAGTTTACCCAAAGAGAAGACATGTGATAGACAATTCTCTAAACCAATTTCAAACAGGTAACATCATTTACCTCTTTTAATGATCGAAGCCCAAGACCTCCTTCAAATTTTGGCTTACAAATCTTCGTCCATGCTATCTTTGCTTTATTCGACTGCAAGTCAGAACCTGACCATAAAAAATATGAACATAACTTATCAATCTCGCGTATACAAGCCTTGAGGAGCCTTAACACAACTAGCCAAAAATTTGTGATGCTCCATAAGACTCAGCTTATCAAATTCAATCTTCTGCAAACGAAAGGAAACGAGAAGTCCAAGATCCAATATGGTTCCTAATCTGCGCCATCAATGGAGAAAAATCTGCAGCCAAAAGACGTTTAATAACCAAAGGCAAGCCTAAAAACGCACCGGGAGCTCACCAGCTGCAAAAAGAAACAAATCCTTTATTTGTTGTTGAACACAGTTAGGAATTCTAGTCAAATACATTGTAGATTTTTCCAAACTAATCTTTAAACCCGATAAATGTGCAAAAGCCTCAAAAACATTAACAATCCCTTCAATAGAACAAACCTTACCATCCGTGAGAACCATTATATCATTAGCAAAACTAAGGTGAGTTAAGCATATATTTTTGCATATTGGATGGTATCCAAACTCTCTATCTCCTGCAGCTTTATCTAGCATTTTTGAAAGAACATCCATGCATATAGGACTGTCAAAATTTGACTCGACCGGCGAGTATTAATCCGCCGCAGGGCGGGTGCGGGTTGACGGAGAGAGAATTTTGGCGGGTCAGTCGTGGGTGCGGGTAACTTGCAAATGTGGTTTTTAATACATATTTGGTGGGTTTGGCAGGTTGAAAAGCGGGTTGACGGATCTTCTACCCAAAAAATCATAAATTAATTTAAAATCGTTTAACAAAAAAGAGCGGGTTAGCGGGTTATCCGTGGGTATTGTGGGTTTTGTGCAGGGCGGGTGCGGGTTGACCATTTTTTACCCACGGGTCAAGCGGGTTAAATATTTGTGGGTAAAATTTTTACCCTGACCTGTGGGTTGGACCTGCGGGTCCTGTGGGTTGACTTATTTGACATACCTACATGCATATAACAAAAAGATAAGGTGAAAAAGAGCAACCTTGACGTAAACCACACTCACTTCTGAAAAACCCCACCAGCTCACCATTGAATTGAACTAAGAATGAAGCTGTAGTTATGCACAAAGAAATCCAATGAATAAACTGATACACGAGTTTTAAACCCAAGTATAACACTGCAAGTATACAGACAAAAGCAATAGTATTGAAGGGATCGAATCCTCAGAGACTAAGTTTCACTACGATTCTATCGAAAGAATACTAAGATAAGATGAAAAGTAATATTGTTTGTTTGAGAATGAAACTAAAGAAAGCAATTGAAAGTAAATAACAAAGTAAAATTATGGATTAAAAGCGCTAGACTTTAGGAAATTCTCCGGAAATCATAAATCACGAACCAGACAACTATTTAGGACATTAATTAAGAATTATCTCGAACTCGAACAGAAACATCTAATTAATCCACTTTCGTGACATCAATTACTATGTTTAACCACCTAAGTATCTAAACTTTCGTTTGAACTTAAAGTCCTAAACAAGCATTAACTAATGGGTTCGATATGTTCATGTATCGCCTTAACATCAGCTTTCGTTGGCTACGGACAATCCGATCATCTATGTTATATCCGATAACCTATAAGCTTTTGGAGAATAGATTCAATCTAGCATCATAAAACTAGGTAGCTAATCTAGTTTAAGCATTAATAATAACAATAGATGAAGATGACATAAGATAAAAGAGAACTACTCAGCCATGGAAGCTGAGAAACAACCAAGGTTTGACGAAGAACTCATGAAAAAATCGAATAAAAATCTAAAATATATCTCTTAACAATATGTCTCAAATAAAAGAAAGCTTAAAATAAAGTAAGCATGAAATAAGCATAGCCTAAACAATGGGTTAAAAACAAGTATTTATAGGTTCAAAAAGTTTTAGATCAAAATCTTAAAAATTTAGGAAAAAGAGAAATTTTTCCTTTCTCGGGCAGATTTTGAGGCTCGGATCGATCCATCCAAGACTGGATCGATCGATTTGGTTCTGGACAGGTCGATCTGGCTCTGGACAGGTTGATATGGTCGGCAGATCGGGTTTAGATCGGTCGATCTGGTCTGGATCGATCAATTTGGAAAAATCCTTGCCTGTCCTCAAGTAAGTCCAAACAAATAAACACAAGTTAGAAAAAAGGTTTGAAAACGGGAACTTACGCACTCCTTTAGACTCCACTGTGTTCAACTTCCAATCCACAAGAACTTAGAACATATCAAAGAACTAGCTAGTGCTACATGTACTTTACCATAAGCATAGCAAACAAACCTTACTATAGTCCCCGAAATCGTAAAGAATCTCTGAAATCTCCATTGTCGACCCATTAACATTCATTGAATTCTTTGTAACGTGCATTCTCACAACAAGGGTTTGGGAAGGAATGCTAGTTTGATGATGGTTGAAGTGTTTAGGGTGTTGAAGATGATGAAGATGGATGCAAATCATGGCACAAAATCTAAGTGAGACGAAGACCAAATGTTGATACACAATCCCCTGAACCTTGGAATCTCTGTAAAAAGCCCTGTAAATGTCCTAAATGAGTTGCAATGGTGCTTAAGATAAAACATTTAACACATAAAGATTTTATTCTGGTTCTTTCTTCATTTTCTTTAGATAATATATATATATATATATATATATATATTTCGTTTTTCTTTTCTTTTTTTTCTCAAGAGGGGAGGCCGGAACCTGTCATATTCATACATTTCATGCACCAAAGACAACTCAACCAATATTATTCTAAGTAAAAGAGCATAAGACTTACAAGAGATCCTTTGAACAAAGAAGTGTGTCGGTCCGCATACTCTGTAGTTTTTGCACTTGATTGCACATGATAGTGATGAAATAAAAGGCATGTGGTTTGAACGAAAGGATAAGGGGAAGGTGTGGTAGCAAATGAAAGATGAGCTTGGCCATTCGAAGTTCTGAAGAGAGTGGTAGAAATGGTGGAATATAACTCGAATGTTGTGATCCTTGTGCGATATCAAGCCCCTAAGTGAGAAGTTATGTCAAGTTAAAAGTACTGTAAGATAGAGTAAACGTTAGATCATTCAGACTTCCGAATGATAGGGAACTTCAGGTAAGTTGATCCATCGATGGTGTTTCCAATCTTCCTATGCTGAGAACATCACTGCTAGAAGTCTGCGGAAAATTAGACAACACCAGATGAAAACCATGAACAGCATAATAATATTTCCATGTTTGACTCAATAAAACGATACAAAGACTCAAAAGAAAAAAAAAACGGTGTTAGTCGAGCAAACCCTCCGCCAGACTTACTTCACACCGTCTCGGTGTGAAAATAGACCTTAAGAAAGGCATGAGAAATGCAAAAAATAACATAATGATAAAGATAAAGTAAAATAACCATAAAATAAATACGTACCAATAGGTTTAACGTTTGTTTAACGTCATTAGCTCGACTGCCATAATGCCTAATTGCTAGGAGAATCCTTAGAAAGATTTGGGTGTGGTGGCGGTGGGTCGAGACGTGGTCCGCATGATGGTGCCAGAGTTATTCTAGAACTTACTCTTACTCCCCCTGACTTAGGCATGTCACACTTATCAATCTTCTGCTCAATGCCAACATAGGAAACATAATCCTTGTTGGATTTTGTGGAGATATCCTTGTAGAAGATCGTTTTGTCGATGTTTGAGAGACAAATCCTCTTGTTAGGTAGGTCAACTACATCTCCTATGGTGGCAAGGAAAGGCCTTCCAAGAACCAAGGGTATAGAGGCATCTTTGCTCATCTTGACAACCTGAAAGTTAGTAGGTATTAAACAGTCTCCAATTCGTACATGTAGATCGGTGATGCAGCCTTGGGAACTTGATGATGTGCCATCCACGAAAAAAAAATTCATGTCCGAAGGCTTTATAGAAGCAATACCCAAAGATTCAACAAGTTTGGTTGACATACATTCACATAGGCCCAGTATCGCAGAGGGAGTGTTCAAAATCAAGGTCGGAGATGGAGCATGGCACGTTGAACTCTCCTGGATCCCGTAATTTGGGCAAGACCTTAAGTGTGGGGGTTGGAGCGGTTTGTGAATGACTTGGATATGGAATCTTAGGAACATAGACACGTGTTGTGGATGAATGGATCGATGTCTGGTTATCGGATCGATCGATCTGGAGTTCGATCGATCGATCTGGATTCTTACGGGGATTCTTGGCTTGACTGGATCATTGATCTGGGGTTGGATCGATTGGTCTGAAATGTTACTGTTGGACTTAGATGATAGCGATCGATCGGTCTGGGTAGGTGGAGATCGATCTGGGTAGGTGGAGATCGATCCAGAGACTGGATCGATCGATCCGCATGTTGGGTTTTGTTCCCCCTTCGCTAGAAGAACTCATTGTTGATGCTTAACCGTTTCTGCAGCCTGAGCAACCTGAGTATCAAGCAACCTTAGATGAGTGTAGACACCCTCAAACTTACCATTCAGCTCCGTATACATGGCATCCACCTTGGCATTGATCTTATTGGAGGATTTCTGCATAGAAACAAGGAGTTGTTGCATCGTACCCTTGAGTTCACTGTGAGAATCATTGGTGGAAGTAGAGTATTGCTGGATTTGTTGACCTTGAGACGGATAAATTTGTTGTTGAGGATTCTCGACATTGTTGCTACGGTTTGGGACATTGGGGTGACTTCTATAGTGCTGATTGAACCCTATGTTAGGCATGTACCCATGATCTTGCACATAGTTAACCTCTTTATTCTGCCCCTCTGCAATACCGTGAAAACAAACCACATTTCAACCGTCTTCACACTGATTCACTCCTCTCTAAATAGCGTTAAGCAGCAAATTTTTTTTAATGGTCAGCTCGTCAATCTTTTGAGACTCCACACTGTTTACCTTACGAGATCGATCATACTCAGGACACCGGTTGTTGGAATTTGCAGCCAAGTTCTATATTAACGTGTACACACCTGTGATATTCCGAGTCATAAAGTCCCCATTGCTAGCAGCATTCAAAGCATTCTTGTAGGACACTCTCGACGGTATTCTTTGAATCGTTCCCAAGGCTCACAGAAGGACTCTCTAGGAAGATGTCCAAAGTTCGTGATCTTATTTCGCAAAGCGGCTATCTTTGACTTGGTGTATAAATGGTCAAGAAAAGCTGCCTTGCATTCAGCCCAAGACCTCAAAGAACCAGGAGGTAAAGACTTAAGCAATCTCAAAGCCTTATCCGCTAAAGAGAATGAGAACAACTTACAACATAGGTAATAAGCGGGTACCCCATTAGACTTTGTTGTGTTGCAAATTTCCTATAAATTCTCGATGTGATCCATTGGGTTCTCAGCCGGTAACCCATGGAAGAGATGTTGCTTCACCTATACAATCAGTTGAGACTTAATCTCATAGTCGTGTCATGCAATCTCTGATGGACAAATTGCATCCCCGTTCTAATAGAATGTATGAGGGGTATCCATGTCCCCAATAGTATGCTGCTGAGCATGTTGTTGTTTTTTTTGATGACGCAACTACTGCCGCTACTGTTGCAAGTCCTTGAGATTAGAGCTGTAGCAGCTTGAGCTTCGGCAACCGCGTTGTTGTCGACGTTATCGCCCATGATGGCTAGGTTTGGCTGTTCCTTTTTTGCTCTGTTGTTAGTCCACCCTGTTCTAGGGAGTTCTTGAATGGTGAGGTGTAAGAGACCTTCAGAACCGCCACTTCTCCTTTACATACACCTGAGAGACAAAAACAAGCAACACTATAACGTAATTAGTAAATCTTAGACTGAGCTTTAGTCATAGATTCGAAGGCAACATTTGTTCCTCGGCAACATCGCCAAGTACTTGATACACAAGTTTTAAACCCAAGTATAACACTACAGGTGTACAGACAAAAGCAGTAGTATAGAAGAGATCGAATCCTCAGAGACCAAGTTGCACTATGATTCTATCCAAAGAATGCTAAGCTAAGATGAAAAGTAATATTGTTTGTTTGAGAATGAAACTAAAGAAAGCAATTGAAAGTAAATAACAAAGTAAACTTAAGGATTAAAAGTGCTAGGCTTTAGGGAATTCTCCGAAAATCAGAAATCACGAACCATAAAACTATTCAGGGCATTAATTAAGAACTATCTCGAACTCAAACAGAAACGTCTAATCAATCCACTTTCGTGGCATCAATTACTATGTTTAACCATCTAAGTATATAAACTTTCGCTTGAAACTTACAGTCCTAAACAAGCATTAACTAATGGGTTTGATATGTTCACGTATCGTCTTAACATCAGCTTTCGTTGGCTAAGGACGATCCGCTCATCCATGCTCTATCCAATAACCTATAACCTTTTGGAGAATAGATTCAATCTAGCATCATAAAAATAGGTAGCTAATCTAGTTTAACCATTAATAATAACATTAGATGAAGATGACATAAGATAAAATTCATATTTGTGTCTGATTCAATGGTTCTTCATTCCTTCAAAACTCTAAATCCTAACTAGAGAACTACTCAGCCATGGTAGCTGAGAAACAACCAAGGTCTGATGAAGAACTCATGAAGAAATCCAATAAAAATCTAAAAGATATCTCTTAAAAATATGTCTCAAATAAAAGAAAGGTTAGAATAAAGTAAGCATATAATAAGCATAGCCTAAACAATGGCTTAAAAACATGTATTTATAGGTTTAAAAAGTTCTAGGTCGAAATCCTAAACAAATTAGGAAAAAAAGCAATTTTTTCATTTTTCTCAGACAGATTTTGAGGCTCGGAACGATCAATCTAAGACTAGATCGATCGATCTGGTAGTGAACAGGTCGATCTGGCTTTGAACAAGTCGATCTGGCTCTTGACAGGTCGATCTGGTTGGCAGATCGGGTCTGGATCGGTCAATCTGGTCTGGATCGATCGATTTGGAAATTTACGGTATTTTGGGATGGATCGATTTGGAGTCAGATCGATTGATCTGGTTCTTCCCGGCGTCTTGCCTCTGCGCATGCTTCATCTGCTAGCCAGACTAAACCGTCTTAACAAAAATCATCATAACTTTTGATCACACCGTTTGATCGACAAACGAATTCCAAATGAAAGATAACTCAAATATCTATCTTTGTCCAAAATTGAGCTTAATCCATCGGTCAAAAGTTCCTCAAATAAAGGCAAGCTTCAGATTTATCTACATGATCTTACATCTTTTGCTCCAAATCTTGCTCCCAAAGGCATTAGAACTCTTCCTTTTATGATTTGACCTGATAAAACTCTAAAAACACATAGAATGACTCTAAAACACATACTAAAATGCGATAAAAACCAATCATTTCATAAACTCTTGAAGAAAATTTAAATCCCAAAGAGTGGATATAAGAAACGACCATTGGACTGAATCAAACGCTTTCGAGATATCAATCTTTATAGCACATCGACTTCACCCATCTTCCTTATGATAATCCTTAACTAGTTCCGTAGCCAACAAAAAATTCTCAATCAGCAATCTATCCGTGATAAAAGCTTATTGATTTCCAGCTATGAACTTTGGAAGGACTGTCTTCAGCCTATTAGCAATGATTTTTTTAGATCACTTTATAAATCACATTACACAAAGAGATGGGACGATAGTCTTTCATCATCCGCGCCTCTCTTTTTCGAAATCAAAGCTAAAATTGTAGAGTTGATACCCTTAAGCAGGAAACCTTTCACAAAAAAACTAGCTATTATAACTCAGCACCAACAATATTCCAAGCTTCTTTAAAAAATTCTGAAGTGTAACCATCGGGACCTGGAGATTTATAGTTATGCATGGAAAATAATAAATGTTTTATTTCTTCACCTGAGACTGTTGTAGTCAGCTTTCTTTTATCCTCCTCCAAACATCGAAAAGGAAGTAAAGACTCCATATCAGCAGCTGAAGCTCCATGATAATCATTAACCATACCTCTATCCAACTTTTTCATAATCAAATTGTTTTCTCTCTTATTACACCAAGTAAAAGGCAGACCATGATAAGCCATATCCAAAAGAGAAAAATAGTTTACCAAGGTCTGAAAATCTCGCATACCCGAAGTGACCATCGGATTGAAGTCAACTCTTGAACGTTCTTTCATATCCAAAGTTTCATTAAAATCCTCACAAAGAATCCAAGGGCTGTTTTGGATTATTGGAGAGTCATGATGATCTCGAAAGTCACTCCACAACTCCTTACGATCCTCAACAAAGTTTGAAGCGTAAATGAAAGAACAAAAGAATTCCTCCTCTCAAGCTTCCAGCTTTAGAGAACAAGTTATAAGTTGACTACTCTTAAAAAAAAGGAGTCAATCTCACATTACCTCTCCAAACAACCCAAATACGTCCTAGACGATTGTATTCATAGTTTGTCAGAACCGACCAATCTTTAAATATCTTATCCATCAACCTCACAGTCTTACCCTCCTTTATTCTTGTTTCTAATAAACAACCAAACTCAAACTGCTTCTCTTCCACCCACTTCTTAATCACGGAATGCTTAATAGATTTGTTTAAACAGCAAACATTCCAAAAGAAGCCTGACATACTTAATTCTTCTTGGCGGGTTTCCTTTTGCCTGACATGCTAGGGAGAGTATTCTTTGAGTGGCCAGCTAGACGCTTATTAGCTCCTTTTGAACATTGGGGAAGATATTGTTACTGCATTTTCCCATCTCTCTCCAATTCAACTTTTTCATGAATAATATCCCCCTCTTCTTTCTCCTCTATCACATGCTCTACTAACTCTTCTGTATAAACCTCCTCACCTACTGAAAGAGCTGAGAACCGTGAAAGAGATATCAAAACACTCGTATCCTCCAACACTATACAAGTCTTTACCGATTTTTTTGGATAAACCTTACGCCAAGCTTCAGGAGCAGAACCATTCAAACTTTCCTGAGCTGCACTCTCTCCTACAACACCCACTTCTGCATCTACATCTCTAGGATGTGCTACAGCTTCAAGAGCGATAATATTTCCTTCTATTTGTAAAGAAATTGGGGGAACTTTACTTACAAAATCCGAATGGGTAGCTACACTAGTCGAAATAGCACCCTCCAATGCAAGAGCTCCATCACCCGCGTCTGTACCCCCTCAAGTACAAGATATGATGAAGCTAGCGGCGTTTTTGTTGATTTTAGAATTGTTGCACAGGCCTGAGAGATATGAACAGAGATAGGAACAGACTCTATACCTTTGACAAGAATTTCGGAGCAACAGTCATACCATTATCTTTTTGGGAATGACAATTATCCTTCACATGACCCAATTTAGAGCAGACCACATACTTAGGTGGCAACCACGGATAATCATAAGAAACGTCCAAACCATCACCTAACTCTGTCTTGAAATGGAAAGACTCCGGAAGCTGCTTTGTCAAGTCAACTCCAACAAAAACCTTTGCCTCATCAAATTTTTTATACAGCTCAGTATTCGGGTGCAAATGTTTTGGTTCTCCAACTGCACTAGACAAGAAACTCAGACCTTTCCATGAGAAAAAAGGAGGGATGTTCTTAATAAGAACCCACATAGGCATACAACGAAGTGCAAGTTGCTCTTCCTCCGTAACTGGACATTAGTTTGAAACCATCATTGCCTTATCCGCTATGTTCCACATTCCACACCTCAACACTTTATCTCAAATAACTCTATCTCAGATACGAAACTTAAATGTCGTTGAATTTACAAAAAATGCATCAATTTTTATAGATGATGATCCGTATCTCCAGATTTTGTTTCACAATCACATGGATTTTTGCAATATGTGGTGTTGCTTTGAGAAGTTTCCCGATAATTAGATCTTCACATAAAGGAGTAGAGTCACTAATAATCTCATCAGACAGCTCAATGAAAGATTCCCCCTTCTCTAAGAGAACCACCAAATCATGCTTCTTAAGAGAAGGTTTATGTTGAACCACCAAGGAATAAGAACAAGAATTCTTCAACACTCTTTATTCATCTCATGGTCAGAAGCAAGCTGAAATTTTCCTAGTTCCTTTCGAGTTTCAGCTTTTCCTAAGAACACCGCAGCCTTCTGAATAACCCTTGCAGCCTCCCCTGAGACCCCCAAAACATTCAAAAAATACCAAAAAACTGGAGCCATCGCAACAGACTTCAAAACAGAGCTTTCGGAACCCAAATCCACCTCCTTCAGATCAAAACCAGAGATCACCGGAAATAGACCAGAATTCTCATCCCTCAAAACTGAAACAGAGCCCTCCGTTGCCAAAACAGAATCCTTAACCACTACGGAAACACCCCTCCTTTTCCAATAGAGAACCAGCAAGCTCAACCATTGAACCACCATCCCTCACAGAATCTGTAGGTACATCACACGTAACAACTTGACTGTCAACAGAAGACACACCAACGATAGAACTAACAACACCGATAAGCACCTCTTCACTCACGGAACCCCCCCCCCCAGACACCACCACTGACTCGCGCTTTGACGACTACGCCACCAAAATCCCACAAGGATCTTTACTCATGATCGGAACTGCGAGATCCTCTTACGCAACACCGTAACTCAAAACAAGAAAACTTAGAAGAGCCACTGCTTCACTCTCTGCACTCCAGAGCTCCTCTCTGATCACCCCTTATGTCTGCCTTGGCGGCTACACCGACATCGTAGCGCACACAAAATCCCTAACCCTATTCGCTTCAAAATCGCTCAAAATTATCACGTCCAAGAAAAACGCCGATAGATTTGTTATTTCGACCAATCTAACTTCCGCACGTCCATTAACTTTACCAGTAGCACAATCTTATAAAAGTCACGTCTAGTTCCAATTTTGACACCGTGTTTGTATCTCAACCACATCACTCCTATATAACAACAACAAAAATTAAAGCCAAACACTTTCAACTCCAACCATAAATCCAATCATCAATTACTCATAGAGGCAAAAACCTCTTACCAAGCTGGATACTTGTAAATCTCAAGGTGCATTCATATAGTAACCCAAATAAGATGTAATTTACGCATAGTGAGTGTTGTAGCAAACACATCAGTCGCAAATTTAACATTTTAAACATGGTAACATACCACTTCCGACAATAAAAATTCATACTTTACCAAACATCAATAAAAAATACACGTAGCAGCCTAGTGGGTTTGTGCTAATTACAAAGTTGAACTAACAAACAATGAAGAAACGTGAATTTTCAGTTTACTTTCACTTTCAATTCTCTAATTACTACATTTATGTAAAGTCAAGACCTTCTGTACAAGTTCCATACAAATCAGCTTCTTCTGACCTTTCACAAGCTCAAAGACATACCATTTTGAATATAATGGTGTGTTTAACATATGTTACATGAGCAATTCAACTATAGAACTAAGAACATATGTAACCATGTTTTTGTTTTGATAACCGTTTTATGTTAATCTTTCTTTCTTCGGTTGAGTTAAAAAGTTAATTTAACTTTTTGGTTTCCATTTAGATTTTGAATTATTACTCTTAAAACCCTAATATGATATTATCAAAAGTGTTTTTAGTATGCTATAGTTTGCTTCCCATGATTCTTAAAGTGTGTTACCTAATTGCATTTATCAAACAAGATCTTGTTAAATGTCATTACTTGTATGTGGATTGACTCACATTTATGACCAACCAGTTTGACTTAATTGATCATTTGAAATTCAGTGAAAATTAATCTTAACTTTCATAGACTGGATACATTTCTAATTTTGTTTTTGTTAACATCCTGATATTATAATCTCATCAACTTCAAGTGATCTAATGATTTGATTGTGGATAAGAATTTTAACTTATATTCAATACAAAACGGAGTGGCTTGACCATAAAATTATTGGTTTGAAACTTTTATAATATATTGAAAAGAGATAGAGATTATAGAATTGACTAAGCTCCAAAGTGTTTTTCACGTCAGTGATATCACATCCTTTCAATTTGCAATTTTCACCCTTTGTAAAAGGGCGAATGAATAAACAAGTTTGTTCAATGAGAATGATCTCTAAGCATTCATCAAACATTACTATCCCAAATCAAAAAATAAAAGTCAAGTAAGCTACATGCCACATAGAATTTAGCAACTTAGTGAGTTCACGCAATCTAGCATACAACATTTCCTAACACATAATCATGCATCATAGTCTCTTTTTCATGCGATGCAACAATCGATGTATAAGACCAGGTTACTCATCAATAACTTGCCTTAACAAATCCCGTCAGCCCTAAGCCCGTTGGGCCCAAGCCCATTGGGCCCATTTACTCTTTACTTTCAACACATCATGTATTACCACATGAACCACATCATCCATATCTCTTACACATAAAACACACAACCATGCCCACAAAAAGCATCTAACAACCCATGCTCCCAAAAAATCTAGCCATCATCATCCATACTAGTGGTACGACATAGTTCAATTAGAAAAAAATTTAAGTTTTTACGTTTTTTTAACTTGCATATAACTTGAATCTAACTCTTCTTCTTCTCTTATCTCTATCTCCCTAATAACGGATACGGACAAAGGCAACTGGTGGTGGGGCTACATGATAGCGGCTAAGGTTCTCAGGCTCTATTTCTTTGTTTTAATCTTTCTTTTTATTTATTAAGGATTTTTAGGTTCTAAAGTGACTAATAAGAAGTTAGATGTATATTGATATTATCGTGTTTTAGGGTTTAGACTTAATGGGATTCTAGATTTTAGAGCGTTTACTAGGCTTTCTAACAATAGAATTTGGCCAGATTTTTGGACTGAATCAGGGTTCTAAATCGTTTTTAGTCAAGTAAACTCTTCGGCATATTCTTGAATGTGTACTGGTCTATTGCTTGTCTTGAAAATTATTGTAATAGTCTCATGTTTTTTCCAATGAAGGTGTTTATTTAGAACCACACCTCCAAACACTCTTTGTCTCCTGAAAAGGACAAAGTTCTTTCTCTTCTGACCAGTACATTTTAGATAATGTTGCTCTTCCTCTGTGGAAATATTTGGATCATAAGGTTCTACTGGTGATTTCAAAACATCTTATTTCCTCATTTTCTCAATCAACCATTCTTCTTTCATCTTGCCCTACACAATTAAACCATACAATCAAAAATTTGATTAAAATTCATATTATAAAGGAGAAAGGGTGAGAGAAGCTTAAAAATTTCTCTATCACTTGACCTAAACAGAAATCTACTCAGACAAACCATTGATATCAGTATCACGTTCCATCTGCCAAAAGCGTACTATATTTTCTTGCTTGTTACTCTATTACTCTAAGCGCAATTCAACCCAAACACTTGGAACAAGATATATGACTTGGGGTCTGCTAATGTCTATAAATAACCCTTTTTCCCCACCATGAAATTTGAATGACTAAAATGAGAGCTAAATAATGAATCTAAGCAAATCCACACCTTATGTTTGTTGTCAAACTCATAATCATACTTCTCTAATTCATGGAACCGGGATTGACTTTCATCCATTTAATCTGGTTGTCAACTTAAACCTTTAATTCCCTTTAGAAGAATCACATTATGTTCTTCAAATAAGTTTTTAAGCACACAATAATTGATGAATAAGTTCTAGATATTGTCGACCTACCTATACTAATACATCCTTGTATCATCGTTTCTTGATATGATTACGTGAGTGGAAGTGGTGAAGATGATGAAGAAGAAGATGGTAATAATTCAAGTGAGAGGTGAAGAGTGAAAGATGGTGTGAAGGTTTTAATGAAACTACACAAGGGTTATTACAAGATGGCTAATTTCCATGGACATCCATCTGGATTTTTCATGTTTGAGATATCTCATGTGTTAAAGAAGAACAAGAATGAGTTGTGATATCATGTGTTTTTAAGTCATTTATAGCATTTTTTCCTTGGTGTTTCATGCATTTTCATTCCCACTTAGACATATAGGAGCATGTTTGCAATTTTCCTTCATGAGTCTTTGTGTATTCATCATGGTTAGTGAGCATGATTTGAGTTTGGTAGATAAGGATGATTTGAGGTTGATTGATGACTCTTAGGAAACATTTATATTGATAATTTATTGTAGGATAATCTTAAAGCTAGATTAGCTTAGACCAAATTGATTTAGAAGTTATGGAATTAATGCCCACAAGGTGTTTGATAAAATTCCTCAAAGTGAGATGTTTAAGGTTCAAAAATTTGATCACAGCACTAGATTAGGCCAAGTTGATTTAGATACTAGGAGATTTCATACCCAAAAAGTGGTCGATAAAATTCTCGAACGAATCTTACATAAGTGATGTAAATGTGTTTGTGTCAATCAAAAACCAAAAAAGATGTCGATTATAAATGACACGACACACCTTATTTCTTGTAGCCAATGATAAAACGATGTCTAATGTGTTTGATGACTAGTTAGGCTTGAGATAAATACAAAGTTATCACTTTTCATGAACGAGAGTTTAATGTTAATGTGGATGATTAGTATAGGATTAGTGTCATGAGAGTGAATTAATCTACATTAGTGACCTAAAGTATTAGGTAATACCAACTATCAATCATTTTGCTTATCTTAGTTGAATTCATGTACTCGTAGTGAGTATTTCTAACTTCTTGTGGATCGATAGCCCTTGATTACTAGAAGTGACTTCTAGAAGTGGCTCTCATTGTCTCTTTTTTTTCTAACGTGGTTGATCCGTTGGTCTAGTGAGTTTTGTGACCAATTCATTGAGTGTCATAGGCAGTGAGTGAATATACAATGTCATCTTGCTGACACATCTTATATAATCTAGTATTTTAACTTTAAGCTCGTGCGTATCCATGATCTCTTGAGGTATTGTTCGCACTTTTAGATTATGGTGTCAAGACTTATTAAAAGCCCACTAAAATCAAATTCTTAATTAATACATATATATATATATATATATATATGAAAATATTAGGGATTTGGCTTCTTACTTTCATGCCCTTTGATCAGAGAAAGAAAGCTTGTGAGAAAAGGAGAGAAAGGGAAACGACAAATAAGCATTTCAGAGAAAAATCCGACAAGTTATAGGAGAATTGACAAACGGACTAGCACAAGGATTTATATTTTGACCAATCTTGGTGTATATATGAACGACATCAATAACTAGCCAGAGCTGAAAGCTGATTCCAAATCTGAGCTATGGTTGGAAAGTTATCCTCGTCCTCCTGGGTGGATTGCTGCAAATCAGATTCTGCCACCGCCAAACTTAAAGAGCAGTTTTATGGTGAACCGTAGCAAGTAAGAAGAAGATCTGCATATCATTGGAAAGTCGTAGATGTCTGCTTTCAAAAACCGCTTAAAGATCAGGATTCTGATATAAATTCCAGCGGAAATTGGGTTTGAAATTGACGGTAAATGTGACCAGATTTCAAAAACTCTAGAAACAAAAACTGTAATTCAGAAACCAGGGTGTAAGGAGATTCACAAAAGGAAATTACACACACAGAAGATTTGAAAAAAAAGTCTAGACATAGAATGTTCAATAAAGTAATGTTTTTCGCGTAAGTAAAGTTTCCAGAAATGGAAAGTTACCCAAAAAGATAATTTTCCTGAAAAGAAAGTTTTCCAAGAAGGAAAATTTGCCAAAGAGGACAGTATTAAAAAAGAAGGTACATATGAGGAAACTGGAGAAAAGGACAGCAAGGAAAAGGTGATGGTGTGTGTGGAAAAAGAATAATTACTTTCTTGATATGTTCTTTGAGAATTGCAAGGTGTGGTATTAGATGTTACATGATTGAATATATATTTGTGGTTGTTGTTGCATGATGAATTTGTGCTTAATTACATGATATTATGACATGCCATGATTTTATAACTTAGAACATGATATGCTAGGACATAAGATGACATGATGTATGAAGATGATAAGTTTTAGTCTTCATGTCATATTGTAAGTTAAGATAATAATGAGATGAAATGTATTAGGATGAGTGTTGCATAATTTTGTATGTTGATTGAATATATGTTTAAAAATCTAGTATTTAATTCTATGTTAAGTGATAATTGTTGAATATGTTTAGAATGTCATTATTGTGTTTCAATAGCTGAAAGGATCTCCGCATTGAGTTTTGGTCACCATTTTTTTCCTTTTCCGCAGAATAATAAGTTCTAAGAATTGTAATTTGAAATTGTTCGTTGGCGAATGTTTTAAAAGAAAAAGTATTTCAGCGATACTAGATGATAATATACTGTCTTGGTCTATGTTGTGGGATGGGCATTATAATTTGGTATCAGAGTATAGGTTAAGGCCACTCCGGTTCTGACCTGTAGAGTCAATACTTTAAACAAAATTTTGAAAATTGTTTTCAAGAAAAAAAAATCACCAACAATAAACTTCAACTTAGCTTCTGTTTTGTTTAACTCTAGTAAGGTTCTAGATATAACCTTGTGTATTTAGCATGTCGAAGTTGAGGCTTGGAAGGTAAATAAGAAAGCAAGTCTACAACACTTATGAGATAAAAGTGAAAGACATTGTTTTTATTGAACTTTGGTGTTCTTTTATTGATTTCATTGATTGACTCTTTGCATGTTATGAATTGCATGAATTTTTTGTTTGAGTTCTTTCGCTGTGAGCGTGAAAGCAAGAGTTAGTATTCTGTGTTCAGAGACCAGTAGAGGTTCTCCCAAAATTTCTGCTAGATGTTCAGATTGGTTCAGTAGAACTGTGGTTAGGGTGTACCCTTGAACGACGAGATAAGAAATTTTGTATAGATGACATATGCTCAAAAATTCAAAGACGAATTTTGTTTATTTGGAGGAGAATTGTAACACATGATTCCGCAGTTTTGGAATACAGTGTCAAGGTCTATAAAAAAGGAAATATTATGGTTTTGGCTTCTTATTTTCGTGCCCTTTGATCAGAGAAAGAGAACTTGTCAGAAGAAGAGAGAAAGAGAAGTGGCAAAGATAAGCATCTCCTAGACAGATCTGACAACTTATGGAAGAACTGATAAACGGAGTAGCAAACGGATTTATTATTCAACAAAATTTAGGTGTATATATGAATGACATTAATAGCTAGCCACAGACGCAAGCGAATTCAAAATCTGAGCAATGGTTGGAAAGTTATGCATGTCTTTCCGGGGAGGATTCTTGCAGATCCGATTCCACCGCTGTCTAACTTTAAGAGTAGTTTTCCGGTGAACCGTAGTGAGTTAGAAAACAATCTACATATCATTAGAATCCCTCGATGTCAAAATTCAAACACCGCTTACAGATCAGGATTCTAATGTAAATTCTAACGGAAATTTAAGTTTTAATCTGAACCCTAATTCGTAAACCAAGGAGTTAGAAAATTCAGAAAAGGAAAGTACATACACGGAATATTCAAAAAAAAAAAAATTCTAGACACATAGTGTTCAATAAAGTAAGTTTTCACGTATGGAAAGTTTCTCGAAAGAGAAAGTTTCCAAAAATGAATTAGAAGAGATGGGCTGACGAGCATGAGTGTGGGAGTAGTTGAGACACTAAGGGACTCTTTCTTAGTGTGGGAATAGTTGTGCCATTAAGAAACTTGCTCTGATTGTGGGACTTTTGGAAGAAAAACAAAAACAAAGTCTTGGAATGAGTGGAAAAGTTTATGTCATTAGATTTGAATCAATTCTCAAAATATATACCCGAATAAACTTTAACCCTTAATTATAAATAGAGAATCATAACATATATTTTTAGCTACTCCCACACTCAAAACATGTCCCTTAGTGGCACAACTACTGCCACACTCTGAGAAATACCCTTAGTGTCTCAACTACTCCCACACTCAGGCTCGTCATCCCTTTCATATCTTCTAACTGTCTCATATTACTTAATTATTCTCATCTTATCTTGCTTATTATCAAATCATATAACATCATAATTTCTCATCTTCATACATCATATCACCTTATGTCATAGCATATAATGTTTTAAATTATCATATCATGGCATGTCATATCATCATGTAATCAAGCACAAAATCATCATGCAACAAAACCAGCAAATATATGTTTAATCATGCAACATCTAATACCACATCTTGCAATTCTCGAAAAACATATCAAGAAAGTAATTATTTTATTTCCACATATCACACTCTCACATTTGCCTTGCTTTCCTTTTATGGACTTTCCTCTTATGAATTTTTCTTTTTGAGATTTTCCTCTTTGGCAAACTTTCATTTTTGGGAAACTTTCTTTTTCAGAAAACATTCATGTTTTGGAAATTTTTCCTTTCTAGAAACTTCTCTTACACGAAACCTACTGTATTAAACATTATGTGTCTGGACTTTCCTTTTTTGAATCTTCTGTATCTGTACTTTCCTTTTATGAATCTTCTAACTCCTTGGTTTCTGAATTAGGATTTCTGCAGCTAAGTTTTTAAATCAGGTCAAAGTACCTTTCAGCTTCAAACCTCAATTTCTTCCATAATTTAGATCGGAATATTGATATGTATGTGTGATTTCAAAGCCGACGTCAAGGCTTTCGAATTACATGTAGATCATTTTCTCACTCGCTACGGTTCACCGAAAAACTACTCTTGAAGTTAGGCAGCAGCGGAATCCAATATGCAGAAATTCGCCCTGGAAGGACGGGCATAGCTTTCCAACCATAGCTTGGATTTGGAATCTTTTTGCGGTTGTGGCTAGCTATTGATGTCATTCATATATACCCATGTTTCGTTGAAACATAAATTGGTTTCTACTCCGTTTGTCAATTCTCCCATAACTTGTCGGATCGGTCTTCGAAATGCTTAACTTCGCCGCTTCCCTTTCTCTCTTCTTCTCACAAGCTCTCTTTCGCTTATCAAAGGGCATGAAAATAAGAAGGCAAAACCCTCATATTTCTTATATATATATATATATATATATATATATATATATCTTTTTATTAATTAAGACTTTGGGTTTAGTGGGATTTTAATAGACCTTGACACTATAATCCAAAACTGCAGAATAAGGATGTTATAATTCTCCCTCACTTAAATGAAATTCATTCTCGAATTCTAGCGCATATATTCTCTATACAAAATTTCCTATCTCGCAGCTCAAGTGTACACCCTGACCACAGTTTTCGTTAACCACTGTACACCCTGACCACAATTCTGGTTAACCACTATGATAAACATCTAGGAAATCTTCTGGATAACCTCTAGATAACCTCCACTGGTCTCATAACACAATACTAACTCTTGCGAAAGCCTCTAGCGAAATTTTAAACATGGCCGACAACAAATGTGTGCCTCCTACAAGGAAGGAGGAGAAATAAAAACGAGCTAAATTGTATAGAAATGTTTTGAAAGTGAACTAAGGTTTTATCATCTAAAGGTGAAAAAGAAAATGAATTCTCCACACCCTAAACTTAGAATTCGATATAAGCTTAAAATGGTTACATCTTTGTTGATATAGATTTGCATATTCTCTTGTAGTTTGTTCGATTGCGTTTCCTTGCGAATTTTGAAAGGGTATACATTTATTTGGATATGATTGTAAATCTTTTCCTTTGAGATTTATTCGGAATTTTGAATGCATGGTTTGATTGTTGCAGGCTAAGAAGGAAATACGATGTTCCGAAATAACCAGCGAAACCTTATGATTCAAAGATTTTGACAGAGGAAGAGCAGCATTACCTAAAACGTACAAGTGAGAAGAGAAAGAACTTTGTTGTTATCAGGAGACGAGGAGTGTTTGGAGGCGTGGTTTTGAATATATATACCTCCTTTGGAAAAAGCATGAAACTGTTAAAGTTATTTGCAAGCCCTGTAACAAACCATAGAAGGTTCATGAGTATGTGGAAGAGCTTGCTCGGCAAAGCAAAGGTATTGTGATCGATGTCAAACCTAACCATACTATAGTATCGTATGTGAAACTAGAAGTGATGTCTCCTATTGATACTCTCTCTAAAGATAAGGTATTTGATGTGTGTTTCTTGTTCTGACAAAAGTAAATGAACTGGAAGTCGTTGGAGAAATATCAGTATGGGAAATCGCTTGAACATACGAGTGAGGAAGTTGGAGAAAGAGCTTGAGGAGTACGGGTATGTTGATCGGTACAAGAAGAAGAAGCATAGAAGAAGAAAGAGACAGATTTTGAAGAGCAAAGTAGTGTAAGACTTCTTGGTTAAGAGATTCTCCAAAGGAAGTTAAATGATTCTTTGGCATTTTCAAGAAACCCAACATTGTCTCTATGTCATCAACATTGCAATCACTTTACTCAAAAAAACTTTATATTATTAGATGAATAAATCTTTTATATCTAGAGTTTAGGATAAGATACAAGCAGAGAAAGATTAAGACCAAAGAAATGTTTTTGGCTTAAAGCCCAAAATTTGGACAAGCATTGAACAAAACAGACCTGCAAGTGCGACAGTAACACTACTCCAATAATCCAATTTCTTGCAACTCTCAAAAAGAGATCTGATCAGAAGGTACAATACAACTACAAACGTGAAGCAAATTAACTTCACTGAAAAACCGGAGAAGTAAAGAAACTCATCTTGAGGACTTCTTTCGCCATTGGGTTCTTCCACGATTGATCTCCTGACCATTTACGGACAGCCTCAAGATATGCAAGAATTGGCTCTCATTGTCTCCTTGTTTGTCTAACGTGGCTGATCCGTTGGTCCCAGTGAGCTTTGAGACCGATTCATTAAGAGTTTCAGAGGTGGTGAGTGAATCTACAATGTCATCTTGCTGACATTCTCTTCTGTAATCTAGCGTTATAACTTTAAGCTCGTGCGTATCTATGATCTCTTGAGGTATGCTCTGCCATAACCAAAGACCAAGCACAAATTTATTAGTTGGTTCATCAATAAATGATTTGTGTTTTGTAGCAGATACATACTTTAGTTAACTCACCTCAAGAACCCATCCAATGTAGGTGACATTATTCACATGCTGGTTCATGTCTAGATCAGCTCGTCTAGGCTTAAGCCCAAGCATAGAATACTGAGCTGGATCTTCGAGTTTCGGGATTTTCTTTAAGCTGCTATTGTTCTCCTCTGGAAACGCTAGCCTACAAACATATACACACAAGAACTAATTGAGATTTTCATATCGATGAATCTTGACCTGTTTTGAATTAAACCATGAATACAATGAGTCTTCTTCACCTTGGTTCTCGCGGACAGAAAACCAAATACTCGTCTCGAACTTCATCTGTAACTCTTTGAAGACGCCTTGTATCTTGATTCATCATCACCCACTTGCTGAGAACACAATGTAACATTTGTCAAACAACAACATATGAGAAATAAGCGTAAACCCATACGTCTTTCTGTCTCTACTAATGTATAGTAACAGAGTGAAGTCCAAACCTTGTAGCACGTCCAATAACTTCACCAGTAGGACAATCTTTTAAAATCCAATCACGTCTAGTTCCAATCCTTCCTTCACTCTGACACCATGTCTCAATCTCAACCATATCACTCCTATATAACAACACCAATCCATTAAAGCCAAAACTTTCAACTCCAACCACAAAACCAATCCTCAATTACTCAAAGAATCAAAAATCTCTTACCAAGCTGGATACTTGTAAATCTCAATGTGCATTCTTGCAGTAACCCAAATGAGATGTAATTTACGCATAGTGAGTGTTGTAGCAAACCCATCAGTCGAAAATCCAACATTTTGGACATGGTTACATGCTACTTCCTACACAAAAATTTATACATTAAACCTCAGTCACATAAACAAAACACAAAAAAAGTATATTCTGGGTTGCTTAAACACACAAGAAACGTGATTATAACTTTTATTATAGATTGA
This sequence comes from Cardamine chenopodiifolia, assembly GCA_963922655.1. NCBI lineage: Eukaryota > Viridiplantae > Streptophyta > Magnoliopsida > Brassicales > Brassicaceae > Cardamine > Cardamine chenopodiifolia. The sequence goes on along the minus strand of OZ000481.1, from coordinate 12,109,163 downwards.
GTACACACAAACACAAATCGGAATTATTGAAAATTTTCAAAAAGTTTCAGACACAACCTGTAAGAGATTAGCAATGGTTTCAACGGTGGCGGTTTTGTTAATTCCAACTTCATAGCTTCTAACAATGAACTTCTCTTTATATGAAAACCCATCTTCCATTAATCGACCAAATCGGAGACGATCCACCGGAGAATCAGAGACTCGACGGAGGACGTTGTTTCCTTGATCGGTGGTGAGAATATTCGGTACATAATCGTTTTTAACCTGAGAATAAGAGATTGTCCCGGTACGTCTATGTACCGGAATGAAAAACCGGTGAGAATTGGAGAATAAAGTGTGTAAGTGGTCAGTTACATTACACGAAAGCTTCAACATATCTGAAAAAAAAAACAAAAATGAGATGTGTTTGGAAAGTAAAGTTAAACGTTTTATTTTTGTTGGGGTTTTAATAAGAGAAGAATCAAATATTTGTGTTTGGTAATGTGTTTGCCGATGGGATCGAGGCTAGAGGGAAATTGAAGGCGGAAATTACCAGATTACCATTGACGTTTGATTGTTAGCCAATTGGCAAAGACTCGAAAAAAAATAGGTATGTGTGGTGAATAAGAAAGGTTTGTTTTGATGACAAAAAAAAAGAAAGGTTTGTTTTGACAAAAAAAAAAAAAGAAAGGTTTGTTTTGAATTCTCTCACGTGACCTTTCTCAACTCTCATTCACCGCTGTCTCCTTATTATTTTCATGTATGCATTTAATTCTACGAGATTTATTACCTTTCTGTACGCATAGCCAAAATCTAATCGTAACCGTATTTTATACTGTAACCGTTCAGTTTTTAACTATAACCGAACCGTAACCGTATTAAATGGTTAATAACCGTAACCGTTAACCGTAAAAATATATTAGTTAAGGTTAAAGTAAATTATTAATCGTAACCGTTAATTAACCGTAACCGTATAAAACTGTTGGTTAACCGTGTGATATAACCTTAAAATTATAACCGTAACCGTTATAAAAATTTAACAAAATATACATATAATTAATTATAATGGTAATTATTAGTTGAAATATCATCATCTAATTATTTGAATAGAGTTTAAATATTTTTTTGATAAAAATATCACTTATATTAATCTTTATCATGATAATCAAATAATTGAATCGTATTTAACCGTAATAACCGTAACCGTATATAACCGTAACCGTTTTTAACCATAACCGTATCAACCGTAACCGTTTTAACCTATATTAAACGGTTAAGATTAAGGTTAAACAAAATATATAAATATAACCAGTGGTTAATTAACCGTAACCGCAATAACTGTAACCGTGGTCATGTTTGCCTTTATGTGACAATAAGTACGAACATTTGGTTGAGAAACATATTTCTTTTTTTTACGCGAAAAGAGACTTATGATATCAGTGATTAAAATAAAGCATTATTAAAATTATCAATATCCGAGAAACCAAATCCGCCGTCAAATTTTGGTTTTGTAAGTTTTTTCTATGTCATCGAACTAATGTTACGTTTATCCGATTTTGCATTCCACTAAAACCTAGTGAAAACAGATTGAATTCTTTTTAAAAGAGAATAGAGAAGCTTGAAATATGACATAGTGTAGGCGGATAAGGCGGTGAGGATGGTCTTAAGCAAAATTTGTTTTCCCGTACCGAATAAGAATCGATTAAACCAAGATACTGCTCTTTGCCTAATTTTACTGATTATATCGGTGAAAATATCATTCTTATGTCTTCCAAAATGTTCAAAATATATCAATATATGTTTCTACGCCTTCCTCATCTGGTATACCTAGAATCCTCTTAGCTTGAGGTCTAACATCTCTCGGGGTTCTCTTGGAGAAAGTGATAGAGGATTTGGTCCATTTATTTGTTGTTTTGATGCTTCCTCATATCTCTTGATCATACAGACTAAAGCATTACTACTAGAGGGATTCGTCTATTAAATAACATTGTATCATCGGCAAAGAGTAAGTGATTTAGTGTGGAACTAAGCCGAGATACCTTAACCCCCAGAAGCGTACCATTTGTGAGTCCATTCACTCAAATTCTGGAAAGAATCTCAATACACAAGATGAAGAGATAGAGCAAGAGTGGATTGCCTTGTTGAAGACCCCTAGATGGGTTGACTTTCCCAGGGCGTCCCATTGACAAGAAATGCATAAAAAACCAATAAAACACATTCATAACCCATATCCATACATCGTGAAACCCTATTCTTGAAAGAACCGCTCGCAAAAAAGGCTATTCTATCCAATCATATTCTTTAGACATATCCGTTTTTACGACCATATATCCATTTTAGAACACATCATATCCATCTAAATAATACTAATTTGGTCCTTAGATTTAGTGCAACATAATTTTGCTTCCGAGCTCTTCAAGAAGTGTAAAACTTCATATAAGGACATTGTCTGCGATTTCTCTCTTTGGCCCAAATGCAGATTCCTACTCGGAGATGAGCCTTGGTAGAAGGAGTTAGAGCCTCTCTGTGAGAATCTTAGCTACGATCTTGTAGTGTGTTGAACATAGAGAAATGGGTCGAAACTCAAAGATCTTGCATGAGACAACTCCTTTGGTAAGAGACGAATGAGTCTCATTGAAGCGCCAATGAAGGAAGGAGTTTTTAAAGAAAGACCAGACTTCCCGGTAAACATCATCACTAATGATTTCCCAAACTGAATGGTAAAACCGATCGAGAAATCATCCAGGGCGGGGACTTTTTGCTCATGGGTAGAGAATAACGCCTTTTTGATCTCATTGTTATCAGGTATGGAAATAAGGGCCTCATTATCAAGATTACTCACCCCCGCATAATTGCCTCGTCGCCAACATAGAGATTTCTACTTGGTGCGGTCGTGAATAAGGTTCTATAGTACTCAGATATAGTTTTACCAATGTTGCTATCCTTCGTTACCGCAATGCCCTACTAATCCTCTAAAGTAGTAAGCCAGTTGATGACCTTTCGGTCTCGGGTAGCTACGTGAAAGAAGCGTGAGTTGGATATGATTACTTTTTAAAAAAAAATTTCCTCCTCAAGGTATTCTTCTTCTAGCTTTGACGTAAGAAAGTTGATAAATTTTGTGTCTGGGGTGGGTAAAGAGAGGGCATTATCCAAAGCCTCTTAAAGCTCTTTAGTCGTTTTCATCTTTTGCTCATGACGTTCCTTTGTCCATTGAATGATGCTTTGACGGCATCTCGATACCCTTGTGAGGAGAGAGAGAGAATCGGATCACTCTTCCAAACTTCTTCAATTATCAGTCATATTTTGGGCTTATCCCAGAGATGTCTATCAAAACAGAACATTCACCAAGCTTTCACTATAAGAAAACAACGCAAAACTGATGGTCGTATCCATCTATTCTAAATGACCAAAAATAAAACAATAGTTGGAAATCCGTTGGTATTTCCGAAAGAAACCGGATATCTAGGTCTGTCGGAAATCTGTCGGATAGACTTCCGACGGAATAACTGACGGCTTACCGACGGTTTATAATCCGACGAATTACCGACAAATTTCCGATAGTTGTTTCCGATGGATAATCGATACCGATTTTCCGACGGATGTCCGACGGTTTCTTTTCTAACGGGTTTTTTTCAACGAATATTAAATTAATTTTTTAATAAATTTAAATAATTATATTAAATAAAATTATAATTTAATTATAATTAATTAAAACTAATGTTTAATTAAAATTAAATTAAAATTCTTAAACCAAAATAACAAATAGCCTTAACGAAAATAAAAAGTATTCAAAACAAAATGTAAATTATGTGAAATTAAAAAATCAAGATAATTAGAAATTTAAAATTTTCTAATGTCGAGGAGGCGGCTGGAACGAACGGAATAACACATCCATTTGGTCATACATTGCTTTGAGTTGTGCAGTCGTGTTTTCTTCGATAGCTTCAATCGTGTTGTTGAGAGTTTCGATCTTGGCTAACTTTTCTTCTAGTTGTGCTCTAAACTGAGGATCTTCTTAGAACCTTGAAGTTGTCGAAGATGGCGACGAATACTTTTCTGGAAGTCCAAAAATACGGCATTTGGACTTTGGAGTGACCTACGAAACAAAATATAGTAAATCATTAGAAAAAAATTAATTAAAGAAAAAAACAAAAATAAAAATAAAGAAAAAATTAAATTTTACTTACTTCGTACAAATTCGTTGAGCTTCTCAATGGAAACTTAGGTGCAAGGAGGAGTTTCGTCAATAATCGGCTGTGATTGCAGAAAATCCTCTCCTAATCTTTTCACCCTTTTCACGATCTCCCGAACAATCGGATCTTGGATTTGTCCCGTCTTGCGGTTCGTGTACGCATCCTGTAGCAAACCAAGATGGGATGGACGGACATCTTCTTGACGAAACTGAAATATTTTATTAATACTTTAAGTAAATAAAGTGAAATTAAAGTATAAATTTAAAGAAACTTACTAGTTGTTATTCCCAGAAACCCTTACTCGTTGCTCCTAAATTGTGAGTGGCAATTCCTTTGTCCTTCCGGTCACTCTTCCGGTTGGTTGATTGAGTAGCCGATATTGTCTGGGTTTCATCCATCCTCCAATACTCAACCAACCCGGTCTAGAGGTCTGGGTTTCCAACCAGCTCCCTAGGAATGTCATTCTGGTTCCACTTGTCCTTCCACTCGTTCAGCTTCCTTGAGTATACTTTCGATGCCTTACCATCGAACTCACGTCTAAACCGAAACAAGAGGTCTCTATCCCATGTAAATCTTGCTCAATGAAATGGTTAAAATATAAAAACTTCATAGAAAATCTATTATCATAAATATGAAAACTTAAAACTTTAATGTTAAAAAGTAAAGTAAAACATACCACAAATTGACGAAACCAAATATCACGCTCATGCAACGACATAAGGGAGTATGTCACATATGGACACTGAAGCATTCCGTTGAGCATACGGTTGATAGACTTCGATATCCCATTATGGGATATATGGAACCTATAAAACAAAATTAATTTAAAATTATTAAAGAATAAACAAATTAAATTAAAAAAACTTAATGAGTAGCCGTCACAATCAGGATGAAAATGAGGTAATCTTTCTCGTCTGGGTTGAGAAACTAAGTCATCTATGCTCCTCTGAGTCAGATCAAAACCCACATGATGAGTAGTTGATGACGATTGCATCTCCGGAACAGGAGTAGAGCGGATTCGACTTGCACCTCGACACGTCTCAACCCACCCAACTCGAATACGGAATGAAATCGACCATAGTTCCTGAAAATGAAAAAAAAACTGAAATTATAAACATATGCAAGAAAATAATTTAAAAATATTTAAACAATATATAAAAATATATTAAAAAAATAAAAACAATTTTTAAAAAATATAAATAATTATAAAGTTTAAAAACATTTATAAAACAATTAATATTACAATTTAAATATCTAAAAACGATTTTAAAACAATTAATAGTACAAAAAAACCATAATATCATTCATAAAAACCTAAATCAACATTCCAATTAACTAACACCCTAAATGTTCAATCTAAAACACTAAATCCTAATTGATAAACCCTAAATATACATTCCAATTCCCTAAGCATATATTCTAAATCCGAAGTCAACAAAAAACATAGAAACTTACATATTTGATCGGCTTGGATCCATTGGAATATAGTTTGGTTAACTTTGAGTCCTACAACGGAAGATTTGACGGAGTTTTGGAGATTTCAGAATTTTTGGGAAGTTTTTAGGTCTTTTGCGAATGGTTTCGCGAAGAAGAAAGCTTTGTATATAAGAAGAACTTTCTGACGGACAGATCCGTCGGAAATCCGTCGAAAACACTTAAAAAAATTATTGATCGTATCAACAATGGTTTCCTATGCCTTAAATTTTGCGAATCCGTTGGAAATTTCCGCGGATTTAGGGGTTTGAAGGTTTTTTCCAAACATCGGGACTATAATACGTTTGTTATAAACCATAGTAACCATTGCATTAACTTTATATAAGTCATTAATTTACAAAAAAAAAAAATTGATGTTAGTTTCTAAGATATGTTATATGATTAGTATGTATCTATAATTATCATTTAATCAAAATCGTATTAAATGTTAGAATTTATAAAATACATCAATTTATTTGGCTTAATCGTTCGAAAGAATTGAGTCTGAATCATCCTCGAATTCGCCACGTGATTCATCTGAGCCTGAATGAACTATATCATCATCGGTTTGTGTAAATCAACCACGAACTGCATATCAAACGAATGCTCAACATGATCCATTTGAAAATTTCTAGTTGATTGCAGGGCATCATGATCTGAAACTCCATTTATTCTTCCTCGTGGGTTAATTGTTGTAACTGTGATCCAAGAATCTGACCGATAAGATACCCGAGGATAACGAATGTAGCAACCAAGATGCAAATTCTTGTTCCTTTAGGATATTAAGTTCGGGTTCCGTCTTATCTGGATAATACCCCCGTACTAGCGCCATGTAAATGTTGTAACATAACAACACATTTAATAATCACATATTAATTAATTTCAAATAATTGGTAATTGACATAAAAAATTAATCATTACCTTTCATACTCCACAATATCCTCAAAATTTGTGAGGATATACGTGTGCAAGTGTGCAAACTCATGTTCTGATAGTTTCCATTTCTTTCCTTTTCTATTTGCTCGACCAATTTGAGCAAACAACTCAAGGAAATACACCAGATAAATATCGCTCTCTCACCTCTATCATCATGCCACGCCAGACGTTTACTCTTAGTACGTACTTCCGATGGAAAGTAATATTAAGCAAAGTGTGAGGCTTTTTTATGAGGCTCTGTGCGACATTTGATCCCTTAACTTTGCTTAAATTTTTAACCTTTTTCTTGAGGTGGAATATGTAACGCTCAAATGGATACATCCAACGGTACTAAACATGACCTCCATGTGCAGCTTCTCATGCGAGGTGCATAGGAAGATGTTCCATAAAATCAAAGAAAGACGGTGAAAATATCTTCTCCAGCTTACAAAGGATAACCGGTACACTATCCTGTAAATTGCGTATACCCTCTACTGTAAGTGTCCTCGTACATAAATCTCGAAAGAAAGCACCAACTCCTACAAAACAAAATAAACAATAAACAATTAATATATATATATAAATATATATGCTATAAAAATGTTTAATTAACATTATGAAAGTAACAATATATTCCTGCAATTGCTTCGTGGACGTTTTTTTGAAGAAGATGTACAAAGGCAAATGGAAGAAGACGCTGCATCACAACATGAAAATAAGGACTCTTCATTCCAATAAAGTTCCCTTTGGAGAAATCCACACAATTCCGCATATTAGATGTATATCCATCCGGAAATTTTACATCGTCTCGAATCCAATCAAAAAATGCTTATTTCTTAACTGCGTCTACCCAGTAGGCAGGCATAGGACATCTACCATTAGGCATAACATGAAAAAAATCCCAAGAACAAATCAGTGGCAAGTCTAATCTAGACTTCATATTGTCTTTCATCTTCCCTTGCACATTTAAAATAGTGTTCATGATGTTGTCAAAAAAAAATTTCTCAACGTGCATAACATGAGGCGATAGTGCATGCTGATGATAATACTAAAGAGGATGGAATTGTATCACGTGATGAAGGAGTGGATAACGGTATGAAAAGATCAGATATGGGTGATGATTATGTTGAGGTTCCACTTATTGTAGAAAGTAGTCAGTTTGTAGACGCATGGGAAGACGGTTTGGATGTGAGTCTGCTTTAAGAATTTATAAATAGGAATGCACGGCAGGATGTGGTGGATAGACCCTCATTTGTTAACAGTTTTGGTTTTGCTATAAAAAGGTCTGATCTAGGACGTTTAGTGCTAAAATGTTGTAAAGAAAGCTGTAAATGGAGTTTACGAGCTACAAGGATTCGGAATACATATCTTTTCTCGATTAAAAGGTACACCAAGATGCATACATGCTCTCGCGTTAGCCAGAACGACAACAACATGAAAAGGCAAGGCACACCATAATTACTTGCAGCTATTTTGCATGAGGATTATCCAGGACAAATGAAAACTCCAACTCCTAAAGTTATCATGGATCTTGTTAAGACAAAATTAGGTATGAATATATCATACTCCACAGCATTAAGAGGGAGAAATCTAGCTATTAGTCATTTTTATGTACCCCGTAAGAAAGTTACAAGATGTTGTATTGCTATTTGCACATGTTAGAGAAGCACAATGATGGTACAATAACAAGTGTGAAATTGGATGAGAAGGAAAATTTCAAGTACTTATTCATAGCTTTGGGAGCTAGCATTGAAAGGTTTAAATTCATGAGGAAAGTGATAATTGTGGATGCAAATTTTCTCAAAAACGGATATAGGGGTGTACTAATTTTTGCTACAGCTCAAAATCCTAATCATCACCATTATTCTATAGTGTTTGGTGTACTCGGTGGTGAGAATGATGCAAGTTGGATATGGTTTATAGAGATGTTGAAAACCGTTATACCGGACTTTTCTGAATTGGTATTTATGGGTGACAGAAATGCAAGGCTCATCAGCGCCATAGGTAATGTGTATCCCCAGGCTCATCAGCATTGTATATGGCATTTGTCCCAAAATGTGAATGGTCATACTTCTAACGTTAACAAAGACGTAGTCGTATGGAGATTCATCGAGTGCAGTAGACATTACATAATGGTTGTTTTCAACTATGCTTATACTTCTTTCAAGACTAGATATCCTTTTGCGGCCAAGTATCTGGAGGAGAGTACCGAGAAAGAAAAATGGACAAGTTGTTATTCTTTAGAAGAAAAATACAACTTAAACACAAAAAACTGTGTGGAATCTTTGAATAGTGTTTTTAAGGATGCAAGGAGATACTCCTTAATAACCATGCTTGACGCAATCATTAAAACATTTGCTAATTGGTTAAATGAACATCAGAAAGAGGCTGTGTTTGGATCAATTTCAAATAAACTGGTGCCTTTAGTGGAGAACTGCATGCATGATTTATGGGTTGTTGCTAAGAAATTGATTGTGACGGAGCTAAACACTTTCGAGCTTGAATACAAGTCATCGGTAGTGATGGAAAGCCTTATTTGGTGAAATTACTCTTGAAAAGTTGTAGTTGTAGGGTGTTCGATATCGAAACGTATCCTTGTGTGCACGCATTAGCCGCTTACATTGAATTCATAAAGCATTATTATAGAGCTCATGATATCCAATTACATGAGTTGTGTTCAAAATATTATTGGACGAAGTTGTGGGCAATGGCGTTCCAGATGACATTTATTTTGAACGGATATGTCAAAATAATTAGTGTCGGATATGTCTCAATTGGATGTTCCAGATGACATCAAAAGCAAACAAATCATACCTCCGGATCGAAAAGTAAAAACAGAAAGGAAGAAAGTAAAAAAGTTTCCATCGGCTGGGGAACGGCGTCCAAGGACGCAAAATAAAAGGCGGCCGAGAAAAGAACTCCAATGGTTGTTATTTGCAAATCGTACTAGTGTTTGATTTTATCTTTACCGTTTGTAATACTATATATTGGTTCTATGACTACTCGGTAATACATGTATAACTAATGAAAAAGTGTAAAACTGGTATAACTAATGAAAAACTGGAATAACTGGTATAACTGGTATAACTAGTATTACTTCTATAACTGGTATTACTTCTATAACTAACTGGTATAACTAGTATTACTTGTATAAATATCTGGTATTACTTGTTCTACCCAATATTATTGGTATAATTGGTATAACCGAGGAAAGTTGATAATAGAAAATAATAATTATGTTACATTGTGTATTAAGAAACAAATTACAGTAATACTATATATTAAATTCTTACATAACACTAATAAAAATTATATGTTAATCGACTTAAATCAACAGGTATAACTAGAAAATAATTATTATTATGTTACAATATTACATTGTGTATTAATAAGAAATTATATGCGTTGTAAACGTCAGAAATAAATGGTTATAATAAGTATTAAGATGGGAATTATAAAAATACTATATATTAAATTGTTATGGAACAATCTACAGAGTATATTCCTTATACTTTTAAGGTGACTTTGTGAATAATAACCAATTTAAGATATCGAAGTTACAAAAATATAAGTTTTAACAAATTAATGCATAAAACACTAAGAATTATATGTTAATCGACTTAAATCAACTTCAAAACTAAAAAAAACTTTGAAGAGTATGTAATACTAATTAAAATGGAAAACAACCAAAGTAATACTACTTGGAACTCGGTATAACTACTATCTTCAGTATAACTACTTGGAACTTTGGCGGCGCACATGGAGCATAATACACATGTGGAGACAGAAATTGTTGGCGCCCAACCCTAAATTTTTTGGTGTCCATCCCCAAAAATTTGGCAAAATATTTTCTTCTCTTTCTACAATTTATTCTCTTCTTTCTCCATTCCAGTGTCTCATTCCCTTCTTCCCAAAGCTCGAAATTATTTTGTTTCTCTTGAATTCTTTTTCCTTCTCAATCAATTTTGGATAAGATTTTCAATAAAGGTTAGGTCTTGATTTGGTTTTCAATTGTGAATGATTTTGATTATTTGATTTCGATTAAGTTTAGGTCTTTGATTTGGATTAAGGTAATCATGGATACAATCTCAGAGAAGGACCCAAACTACACTGAAATGAAGAGGAACAAGAAGCTATACGACATCCAATGTTTAATAGCCGATGGTGACTATGGCCTTCCTTTAAGCTGTCCATGTGATGGAAGCATCATCGAGGAGATCTCAACCAAAGAGCCAATAGGAAAGAGATACTTTACATGCAATGTGTTTAAGGTGAGAAGAGGACATCGATTTTAGATTAATGGCATTAATGTTGAATATGTGATGCTATATTTGTCTTTATGTGCAGAATGATGGCTTACACATTCGGAAAATTTTGGTTCACGCTATCGAAGAAGAGGTGACTAAGTTAAGGAAAGAGTTTGATGAGCAATCCAAAGAGGGAAGCATCAGACTCCATGAATTGATAAAAAAAATTGCATAAGGAGGTGAAAAACAATGCCGAAGAGATTACAAACCTGAAGGAGTTAGTGGCTGGGCTTGTGGGTTGAATCAAAAGCTTTTTGGTCCTATGCCTTGATATAAACAGAATTCCTTGGGGACTTATCTTTGTTTGTTTTGTAAGACTTAATTTTTTTTTGGATTTATTTTTGTTTCTCCTTTGTTTTGAAAGCTCTTGTTTTGTAAGATGCTTGATCTTGAATTGCATAAAGTTCTACCCAATATTACCAGTAATACAAAAAAATAGCATAGTGCTACCCAGTATTATGAATTCAAATAAAAAAATAGCATAGTTCTATCCAGTATTACGAATTCAAATACAAAAAAACAGCATAGTTCTACCAAGTATTACCAATAGTACGAATTAAGAAAAAAAATAGCATAGTTCTATCCAGTATTACTAGTATTACGAATTCAAATTAAAAAAAAAAGCATAGTTCTACCAAGTATTACCAGTAGTATGAATTAAGATACAAAAAAATAGTATAGTTAAACAAACCAACATAGTTTTCGAGTTCAAATACAAAAAAAACAAGTGCCTATAGTTTTCTTTACACCACATTGGTCTTTGACCTTGTCACTCGTGTATTCGGGTTCTCGGCTACTCCAGTCTGTTTAACACCTTTGGTAGGTGGTTGTGGGGAAGGACCAACATTATCCTCGTCTGCTGATGGGTATGTGGAACCAACAGTGACGGGTTCCTCGTCTGATGGACCTGTAGGCGCTTGCAAGTATTACCAAGTATTACCAAGCAAGCGAATACAATTATACTCAGTATTACCAAGCAATCGAATACAGTTCTATCTAGTATTACCAAGTATTACCAAGCAATCGAATACAATTATATCTAGTATACCAAGTATTACCAAGCAATTACCAAGCAATCGAATACAATTATACTCAGTATTACCAAGTATTACTAAGCAATCGAATACAATTATATCTAATATTACCAAGCAATCGAATACAGTTATATCTAGTATTACCAAGCAATTACCAAGTATTACCAAACAATTACCAAGTATTACCTAGTATAGTTCTACCTAGTTCAACAACATAGTTCGACCTAGTATTACCAAGTATTACAAAGCAATTACCAAGTATTACCAAACAATTACCAAGTCTACCTAGTATTACCAAGTATTACCTAGTATAGTTCTACCTAGTTCAACAACATAGTTCTACCTAGTATTACCAAGTATTACAAAGTCTTACATTTGACTTCTCTTCTAACTCCTTCACATAAGCTTCCAAGGATCCGAGTCTTTTGTCGAACCCATCAACTTTGTCCACAATTTCCTTCATCTGTTTTCCCATCCCTTTTACGAGATCCACCAATTCAGCGAAAGTCGATTCTCCCGGTCTTTCATTAGTGGTGGTTATTTCCTCGTTCACCGCATCCACAGGTTCCTCTCCTAATCGAAAAGCCACATTTTGATTAAACATTTTGTCAAACAAAACGATATAGCCTTTACGAAGACATTGCATCCAACTAGCAACAATGAGATCATGCTTATCATTGTTGTTTTCTTCTTCCATGATTTCAGCTAGAAGCGAGTTTTCTTCACCTCTAACTACTAGGATACTATCAATATCCTGTGAACGTAAACAATGAAGAAAGATTATAACATAATAAACCAAAATAATTCATATGAAAAATATTACTAGGATAACTCACCACATTCTACCAAGTTCTTCATTTATTTTCGAAAGAGGAATCCCTTTTAATTCGCCTTTCTTGAACCTTTTTGTGCACATCCAAGGATAATTTTCATCTGCGCTTAGATAATCTTCTAGGAATTTATTTCCCAATTCCGGAATTGCCTCAAATGCTAAAAACTACACAACACACATATACTTAGAGTTAGCTAAGCATAAGAACTAGTAACAATGACCAATACCTCAAATAATTTTTACTAACCTCCATAGGAATACAAAAACCAGGAATTGGCCATAATGAACCTTCCTTTACGGTCCCTCCAAAATGAGTCATTGTATGCTCGATCTCTCGTAGCATATGATCAAATGATAATCTCTCCCAAGGAAAATTCCTACAAAACGTGAGATCATCAACAGCTCTAAGAAAAAATGGCTCCACGGGCTTAGCATCTTCTCCCATCTTTGTTTGCGCTATAATGATGTTGAATAAGAAGTAGAGGACCACCATCTTCAACATATCTTGAACGTACCATTGGTACCATTTCCTTTAGCTTCTTCTTCACGCCATGATATCGAATAATTTTTTTCCCCTAAAATACCTCTTCACAAAGGCCTCACTCCCCTCTTGATCATAATCGAGTGGATAGTTGCGGCAGTTTAATCCTGATATCAAGGCATGTTCCTTTATACCATAGCGGATGCGAACGCCATTGACAACAAACCAAGCTTCTTTCTTTTTCTTGATGCATGTCGTTCGAAGAAAGAACATCCACATGCCCATAACCTTGTGGGTTTTATCCCTTGGCATGTGGAAAATGTGTTTGAATTGTGGATGTTCCTCAAACCATTTCCTCTCAAATGTAGTGAGCGGATGAGTCAAACCGTCTAGGGTTGTCAAAGCTTCATGGATGAAACACCTCGTTGCCAACGTGATTTTCTTCGTATAGGGAAGTACATTCTCAAAGGTTGTAGTGCCACCTCTGACGTATCCTCCTCAGAACCCTACAACAACCAGTTTTACTAAGTATTACCAAGTTATACCAGTAGTACAAATTAAGATACAAACAAACAGCATAGTTCTCAAGTATTACCAGTAGTACGAATTAAGATACAAAAAAAACAATATAGTTTTACCAAGTATTACCAATATAGTTTTACTAGTATTACAAATTCAAAAAAAAAAATAACCCAAGATAGTTTTACCAAGTATTACTAGTATTACAAATAAATCCGACTAGTTTTACCAAGTATTACCAGTACTACAAATAAATCCGACTAGTTTTTACAAAGTATTACCAGTATTACAAATAAATCCGACTAGTTTTACCAAGTATTACCAGTATTACAAACAAATCCGACTAATTTTATCAAGTATTACCAGTATTACAAATAAATCCAACTAGTTTTACCAAGTATTACCAGTATTACACATAAATCCTACTAGTTTTACCAAGTATTACCAGTATTACAAAAAAAACACTAGTTTTACTTATTCCCTAACTAAAACGAAAAACATCAAGAGCAATTACTTACCGTTGAGTCAATGGGATTGCTCATAGTTCGGCTTGTATCTACTTCATCTTCATTCTGGCCGACATCCTCATCTTCATCACCATTCTCAACTTATCTCCTTCTTCTTCTTCGAGATGTTCTTAACTCTCTTCACTTCCCTCGTCCTCATCAGAAGCAATATCTTCTCCTTCTTTAATCCATTCTTCTTCTTGAACTGGAGGTTTTCCTTCTTTAATCGTTTCGTCTTCTTGAACTGGAGGTTTTCCTTCTTTAATCGTTTCGTCTTCTTGAACCGGAGGTTCTCCTTCTTCAATCCTTTTGTCTTCTAGAACCGGAGGTCTCAGGTTCTCAACACGAGCAGCAATCTCTTCTCCTTCTTTAATATGTTTCTTCTTGTTTTCCGAGCTCTTGTTTCCCCATCTTTTCCTAACCATTTTCGTTGAAAATCTTAACAATCGAAGCTAATATACGCTAGTTAGAGTACTAGTTATTCTTAGTATTACGAAAGAGGAGAGAAAGAGAGCTTATGGTCGCGATTGTGAGAGGGATTGGAGAAATCGAGAGTAAATTTGAAGAATGAGAGTTAGATTTCTGGTTTTGATCCGAATTCTTTTGAATGTATGGATAAAACTCAGATTCTCAATATAATTATCAAAGTTTTAATAGGGCAAATCGTAGTATATCAAATTTTTCAATTAAAATTAATTCAAACCTAAATTCTATTTTTAAAGTGAAATTTTGAGATTTTTGTGAAACATTTAGAACTTTTTAAGACGTCTACTCCACAAAATTTGTTATCTTAGTAGAATTGATCCAGTTTGAAGCATGTAACGGCTGTTGCTTATTCTTGCGGTATCTACTGTATTAAAATGAAAAAGTTTAAACCTCTCAATCTTTATGAGTTGCCATTTTATTCTTGTATCTATATTAGGACGTGCTATATATGGGTGATGAACACTCTCTTCCTTACGCAAGTGCCCGTTAGCAAAATACTTTTTTTTATTGAATGATATTGATATCGACTAACTCATTTTTATAAACGTATCTATTTTATAAAGAACCGTGATAGGATTTCATCAAAGACACCCAACAATATTGTATATATGATAGATTAGGAAAAAACTTAATTCATTACATAGGTTAAAACTTGAACTGAATCCATGTTGTAAAAGTTTGTTTTTAATAACTGTCTTGATATTGATTTTAAAAGTTTTACTAATTTTCTGCAATTTAGATGATTATGACATTCTTTTATAATATTACTCTTATTTGTTTTATTAAAACAGTTCTAGAGTGATAATTACAATCTCAGAAATCTCGTCGCTAAAATATTATAATTTGTATGAATTTGATTTTAAAGCAACGTTGATTTGTGGTGCATACCTTAGTTTTATTTTATTTTGTAGACTTAGGTTCCTTACCAGGTGTATATTATGAATTCAAAAATATAGTTTCGTAAGAACATACGGTTATAAATTTAAAATCAACAAAATGACTTAGATGTGCACGCATTGTGTAGGCTAAGATTTTCAGTATGAGCAATTATTTACTAATTATTCATAACAAATAATTGTTTAGATGGTTTGAACAGTATAACACATCTAATTTTTCCAAAAATCAGTCGAGATATATCCCAAAAAAAGAAACGAAAAACAAATTGACCACCTAATAATTAGTTATTTCTAAAATCTGCTAAAACTATTTTGACTATATCAATCATCTACATCAACCCAACATTCTCACCAAATCATCTCGTTGAAAACCACGACAAAAAAAAAAAACATTACAATTTAAAGTCTGCAAACCCACGGATATTTACGACATGGCAGCTCTTGTCAAAGAGATTTTGCAGTGTTTTGATGATGGTAATTTTATTTACAATGATATTTTCAGCACCAGTTTCTCATTCCAACTCGGTAGATGTGTGTGTCAAAGATTGTGTCGTAAATTAGTGCATGAAAGTATTAAAAAAGTGACTCCAACGATATGTGGCAACCCTTGCAAAATGCTATGTGGTAAAATTAGTGGTGGGCAATACATCGTCCCTTGACGTAAAAGTCCTGTAAAAAAGTTATGTAGACGATTTAGCCGGATATGTACATGATTGGACGAAATTACAAATTATCTTTTTGATTAAGCATAAGTTGTTTACATATCATTGACTAATTGTATCGACTAATATTCATGTACTTATTCATTCTTCTTTCCGATAATTTTTATAATGTGATTCACTTTAGAATACTTTCATTGATTAACAATTAAAAACTCTAAACTCTTAAAATTAGATGATGATCAACAACATGCACCACGACGTCTGAATGAAAGCAATGAACTGGTTTTCTTTTTTTTTGTTAAGTCAAATTTGTTTAGTTATATGCGCAAAATCTGTTAGGCTAATTTAAAGAATTCAATCAAATTTACTCAGGTCCAAAGTGAAAACAGCAATCTGCAATGGTCAATGACATAAGTATGTATATCCGACTGTAGACTATATTTTTCCATTTTATACTATTTTGACAAAATATAGCGTAAATAAAGTGTTTTTTTTTTTAATGTCATTGACTTATTTATTGCTGGGGAAACCATCGTGTGAATTTTCTACACAAATGTTTGGAGAAGTATAAAGATACTTAGATGACATACTCCACCCAAATTTTCTCAGTCAATATGATCCCAAAAAGGTTTCGGACTTTCTGTATTTAACAATTATTGCACCTAGCGACGGTACATTCACACTCATAGACCAAAAAAAAACAAAAGAAAACAATCCGAGAAGTAGGCGGATCAAAAAACTTTTGTAGGTCACCATGTTTTTTCTTGTACAACAAGAAACTAAAAGGTCAAAATTCATCCTCAATTTCATTTCTAAAACTCCAAAAGAGCTTCTGGAAACCGGGAATTTATTGGATGTCAAGATTCTTCTTTGTTCAATCTTGGGAGAGCGGTTTCAGCGAAGAGTTTCTGTTCTTGGTCTTTCTTCTTTGCAAGGCTTCTTCGTCGAGGATTTGTATGGGAAACCACACAGGTAACTTGACTGAATCGATGTTACGGACTCTCTCTAACAAAGGTTTTGCTTTAAGGCTAGCATAATCAATTGCTGTTCCCAAAGTAGCAAAAGCTATAGAGTAGCGAAATGCACCTTGAGATCCCCCTGCAAAATCTAAATGTTATTAGTCCCAAGCTCAATAAACTAGCCTCAAAGATTCATTCGATATAATTAGCACTTCCTTGGTCAGACCATAGACCATCACAACCAATTCTTCAAAAGTTTCATCAAAATTGGATAAAGAATGAGTACAACAACGCCGATAGCTGAATTCATTAAATCGCGGTGCTCTGATTTTCTCGTAACTCTCACCAATTCACAAGCCCCTGCGAAATCACAAATCTCTCTTCTTCTTGACACAGTCAAATACAAAGAGTGATAATAGGTACCGCAATAACAAGCAGCAACGATGGCGAAATTAGTAGCATAAGTAACATGTATATTGGGATGAACTTTCCTATGTTTTGACGATAATCCAGCTCCTCCTCCACTTACTAGTTACTCCTGCAAACAATAATCCAAAAACCTCACATCATTCTGAATTATAATGCTAAAATTTCTATATTCCTTAAAAGATAGCTTAAAGCCGAAATTTTCATTAATCCACCACAATCTAACTCACCAAGGGCTCTCAACACTGTCATGACTACTTACAAGCTATGATTATGGAACATTTCTAGGAAAATCTAATGGCCTAATTAATTTCGATAATTTCCGTAGCAGCAATAACAATTACTCATATGATTATTGATTCTGCAAACAATAATACAAAAATCTGAATATGCGTGAATATATAAAGAAATCATGTGGATTTTATCGTAGTACTATAGTGTGTTTTATTCGTAAGTGCAATTTTATTTAAAATAAAAATGTTAGTAAAAGTTGACCACATTTAATATTTTGTGACACGTGGTAACATTATTACTTCCAAGATTAAGACAAGTGGGAAAATAAACATAATCTTTGTTTTCAGCACACAAATATACAACGTTATTACCATATATCTTGAGTAACACTACTATTTTTTTTATAGTTCCACATCTGAAAAGTGCACTTACTTAAAAATAGTATTATTCAGATGTGGAATTATAAAAAAATATTATTTTTAAGTATTATTTGTCTAAAATAAGACTATAATTTAAGTTAATTACTAAATCAATATTCCAGAAAAAAGTTTACTAGATTAACATAGTTCTTTTGTTAAAAAAAAAATTTTAATAAAAAAATAATATTTATATATATATTATTATAGATTAAAATTATTAAAAAAATTTAAATTAATTAAGAAAAAATAGAAAATAACCATGATATCAGATTTGATTTTATCTCAAATTTTACTTTTAACTACATGCAGCAACCGTTCTTCACTTTTATATCGCAGAGATCAAACCCTAGAATCGCCATTCACTTCGACGGTCACTTCGCCGTTCTCACTTCGTCGTTCTCCTTTGTTGTTCTCTTTCTCCGTTCTCCTTCTTTCTTCTCCTTCGCCATTCTCCTTAAAAACCCTAAAAACGCTCATCTCTCTAAGTTGAAAAAACTTATAACCGACATTCTCTAAGTTCATAAAACATTATAACCACCGTCTCGCCATCAAATCGTTTTACCGTCGCCATCTGGGTTCTCGACTGACCCTGTGACCTCGGCCGTGACAGTTTGATCTTGAAATTTTATTGTTGTTTATGTCTTTAATAATAGCTTTTGCTATTAGATCTTGAAATCCGAGGGTTCAATTTGTTTTTTTTTTGCTAGAATATGGTTATTTCCACGAAGTCTCAGCCACAGTCACTGCCGCCTCCATCGCGTCCTTCATATTCTGGTAATGAGTTGTTATTGCGGAGTTTTTTCTTTCATATTAGATGTTACCGCAGATTTGAATTGAAATAGTAGCCGTGTTATCGCAGATTTTTTGCTTTTATATTACATGTTACTGCAGAATTGTTTCTGACATTGCAGATTTTTTGCTTTAGTATACATGTTACCGCAGATTTTTTATATGCGTAATCCCTTTAACCGCAGATTTGTTTGTATTAATAGCCATGTTATCGCAGATTGTTTGCTTCCATATTACATCTTACAGCAAATTTGTTTCTGACATTGTAGATTTTTTGCTTTCGTATTACATGTTACCGTGGATTTGTGTTTTACATTGCAGATTTTTTATATTTATAATCCCTTTAACCGCAGATTTGTTTGTATTAATAGTCGTGTTATTGCAGAGTTTTTGCTTTTATATTATATGTTACCATACATTTGTTTCTTACATTGCAGAATTTTTTTCCTTTACCGCAGAGTTTTGTTATTCCTAAACCTGCAATCCCAGATTTTTGAATTCATAGTCGTTTTTATTGTGTTTATTTGGTATTGTTTTCTAAGTGACTAATTATATCTTTTATTTGGAATGTTAGGGTTTGCCTACTTCGAGCATAGTCCGTTAGTATCCTCCTCGACTACATAAAGAAGGAAAATCTTCGATACAACATCACAGCATGAATCATTATTCAGCTATCGCCAACTTGTCGAAAGTTAGAGAAGAATTAGGAAATGATGTTTGGTCTCATTTGTAGGAATCTTGCCTAGGTCTGTTTGTGAAGTTTGCGGATTTGGAATACACATGGGCAACTAGTAGAGACATTACTTCTTAGTGAATCAATTGCTAGTGGATGATCCGCATGAGATATGGTTGCTGATTGATAATCGTCCTATTCAATTCTCTCTGCATGACTTTGAAGCATTAACCGGTCTTAATTATGATATGATTGACCCATCTTATGTATGTGCTCTTAGTCATGCAGAGTTTTGGAGGGACATGGAGATATCTACAGCAACAGGACCAACTTTTGAGGAATTGGAGCATGTGATGGCTAAAAGCCATCTGTGGAGTTTTGATAAGAGGCTTATGGTGGCATAACTATGTTTGCTTTCGGTAGTGGTACTTGGCATTCATAGAGGATCTAGGATACTCCTAGAAACTGCTAAAAGAGTGTTCGATCAAGAGGGTTTAAGAAGCATCCTTGGGGTCGAGTACCATTTCATAAGTTTATCAGTTCAATCAAGATTATGTCTCTGAATAAAAAATCTTATACGCTTCAAGGACCCGTCCAAGTTTTATTGACTTGGGTGTATGAGCACGTTCTCGGCATAGGAGAAACATATGGGAATAGGAAGGCGAAGTTTAAATAAAACTGATCCTGATGAGGTACCGAATTTGAATTGGTACTCTAGTTGAAGTCGTTTGTCTTTTGAAAGTTTCATAACCACGGAGAAGGTTGCTCATGGGATTGTAAGTATTTATAAATTTCTCATTTTGACAATTATTTAAATTTGCGAGAGTTTAATAATTCCTTATGTCACATTGTAGGTCCGCGGGACGCATATGGTAAATAACCCTGTTGGAGATATTTACGTAAAATGGAGTGATGGTGACAAGATAGATCCAGTTGTCAACAACATGGTCAACAACATAGTTGAAGATATCATCAGTGGTAATTTTTGTCTCAATGCTCCAAAGAAGAAGAAACGAAAAGAGGTTGGAGACAAAGAAACAGATTTAGTGTATGATGCTGAAACGTCTCAAAAGAAGAAGATGAAGAAAGGGAAAGAACATGTAGAGGTATTTGCCCCAAATATATATGTTTTATTTGCTTCTTCTTAAATGTCTATCTTATATTTGGTATTTTTTTTTTGTTTTTGATCTTGTAGGATCATGGAGACAATGACGTTGTCCTGTTAGCAATGTATAGGATGGTTGAGAAGGTGACAACAGACGTTGACAATATGAAGTTCTTGATGGGCGATTTGGCGAAGAGAGTAGAAGCCAATGAGAAAAATTCTGATCAAGAAAAGGAGTTTTTTGACATGTTTGCAAAGATGAATAAGTATCTTGAAGTTGTTAAAATGAAAGATGATAATGCTCCTCCTTTTGTTGAGGAGGAGATACAGTCAAACAAAAAAGCTGCTGATGAAGGGTCTATTGCAACACATGTAAGTTATATATATCATCTAATATTTTTCCATTTAACATTAAAATTTATTTATTCTATGTTTGATGTTTGCTCTTAATATTTGTTAACTAACCTATTAATGCTATGTTTATTTGACAGTCATGGATGATAGAAATTAATCAAACATCTAACAGTGAGTTTTTAAGTGCAAGAGTAGTGAATAAAAGGAAAGAACAAGAAATTGAGAAGAATGAGGAGAAAGAGAAGGAAGCTGAGAAAAAGGGAAGAAAGGAAAAAAAGGATGAGAAAAAAGAAAACAAAAGAAAAAAAGATGGGAATAAGGATGTCAATCAAAAGATTATAATTAAGATAGAGAAGAAAGATGAAGAGAAAGAGAAGAAAGTTGACGTAGATTCAGAGGAATCCACATGGTCAAACCCAAAAGATAAGGAGGCTAATAAGGCGATGAGCAAGGCAATAGATGCCTTACTACAAGCGATAACAAACTTGGATGTTGTGACTCCAAAAGCAAAACGTGTGATCAAGTTGGCGGGTTCAAAAAAGTATCCATTTGTCGGTAACTCTACAGCGAAGAGAATGATCAAAGGTATTAATGTTTCTCTTGAAGCTGTGGATGAATTTCTACTTGAGAAGCTAATGAGTAAGTATATTTATATCCTTTCCAAATTTACTTTTTATTTTTTTATCAAATACAATATTAAGTCCTGGTAGGAAGAAGGTCATTATGATACAATATCAATGACCAGTATTTTTCAAATTTTATTTCTTTAGGGAAGAACCACTTAAAACCAAAGATAGTAAACGCCGATTCTAGCTAAGACTAATTACTCCAAGGAATGAATGAGTTACATTGGATTATGGATGGTTAGCAACTGGGGTACATTTTGCAGCTATTATATTTATGTTCTTGTATGATTATACCTATATACACTAATAATTATCTTATTTCTTACAGCGATGACTATGTTGCGTAACAGACATATTCGTCATCCAACTCCTTTCTATAGTCAGCGGATAGCCTTCCTGGATTCTTTCTTTGTCAGTCAGATTGTGAGAGACTACAAGGATTATATGGCTGATAGTAAGAGCTTCGTATTAAAGAAGTATTACAGGGATAACTTCAATGTAGTTTTTTTATATTGATAATTTGTATGCGTGCTTATTTATTGGTGGTAATCATTGGGTAGTTCTGGACATCGATTTGAAGAAGAATACAATTTTTATTTACGATAGCATCCCACCAGCCGACGAGACAAATTTCTTAAGGATTTTTGCCCTATCCGGACAATGATCCTAGCGATACTAAGTGAATATATCCCTGCTACTGATCGGAATAAGACATGTGCACTGATGGAGGTGAAAAAAGTGTTGAAGGATGTGCCAATCAATGAATCTCCTGGAGATTGTGGTGTCTAATCTATTAAATACATTGAGTGCCTAGCATTGGGATTGACATTTGAAGGCTTAAGTGACAAGATAATTCAGGCTGTTCGGGTGAGACTAACTTCAGAGATATTTAATGAAGCTCACATTCAGGTAGCCGAAGTTCTCTTTGATGAAGATTGTCGCCATGAAGATATTGGTTTTCCTCATTTATTGGATGAAGATGATGAGTAGGTAGAAGATATGACTAAGTAGTTGTGTTTGTATTTTGTTTCTTTGTCACATTTGGTTTGCATTGCACTCTGTATTGACTTTGTAATGACATGTAGTAGTAGTACTTCTGAATTTTGATACAGGTTTAAAGTTAAATATCATAACAAGTTATCGCAGATTTTAAACATCTTAGCACATATTTTTATCACATTACCACCGATTTTTTTACATTACCGTAGATTTGTTTTACATTACTGCATAATTTTATCACATTACCGCAGATTTGTTTTACATTACCTTAGATTTTTTTATTCACATATGTTCTTCTTTTTTAACTTTACATTCGTCAAATACAAAAAAAACAAATAATACCACACTCTTCAAAGATAATCCCAAAGTAAATAAGCGTAAAGAAGAAAATAAATATGGTTTAGGAAGTACATGTTTTATGGTTATAAGCAATTACGTTACAATTTTGACATTTGTGTTGCTTCCTTGGCCTTTTCTTCTCCATAGCAACCTCAAAAGAATGTTTAATCCTTAAGTTTTTTGGTTTACCTGGTTATTGTCAAATCAAAGGGGGATAACAAACTTGGGCAGCAACAGATTCATGTATTGGTATAGTAAAATCCCTTGGTAAGATTGCCTTTGAATAGAAGTTGTACAAGAAATTCTTGTGGTAATAACGATGACACGTTGAAGCTATGTCGATATTTCTTTTTTCAAAAGCTGCAATAGCCTGCCCACACGGTATTTTTTCCAAGTCAAATCTACGACATGTGCACTTTTTCTCTCTCAAATTAACAACATGTATAGATGATCCACTTGTCACTTGCACCTGATGTGCATCTATATCTTGCACAGTAACAAGTTTAGCATATTCTACTCGGCTTTGTAAAACAATAATATGGTTACTATTGCATTAACAAACTAATATACTAGTTAGTACAATATCACCAGGGATATGTACTCATGTCCACTGCCTAACATCTGCCATTTCAAGATAATTATGAAGTGCAAGATTCAACATTTTAATCTGATCAAATGTTGTTTGAAAATAAACATATGTAAAAGCGTTGGCCGCCTTCTTTACCAAGCCAAAAGCTTCTCGACCATTAAATCGAACCAGAATAGTTTTTTAAATATGGTACATGCATATTTCCTGACTAGATTGTGGGTAGACAGTACGAATTGCTTTCCCAATTGATCGATGCCTATCAAAGACAATTGCAAGTTTTTTATCATCTGGGATGACATAGCTAAGTTTCTTGAAAAACCATTCCTATGATTCATCACTTTCAGTATCAACCACATCAAAAGCTAAAGGAAATATCTAAAAATTACCATCTTGAGCAGTTGCGGTAAGAAGTGTAAATTTTTATTTTTCTTTTAAAAAAGTACCATCAACGACCACCACTTTTCTCATGAATGGAAATCCGTTAATACTAGCACCAAATTCTCAAAACAAATATTTGAACATTTGATTCTCATCAACTTCAAGACTTGTAAATGTCCCGGGATTTGCTCTGCATATCATCTATAAATAAGTAGGCAGCTGGTCATACCCATTCTCTGGACTACCTCGAAATAAATCTCGTATGTATCATAGTGTTTGGTAACCCTTCCAATAATCCATCTAAACAAATGTTAAATAGTTGATAGAAATGAAAATTTTAAACTTAAATAAAAAAAATAGTCAATACCTTGATATGAAATTGTTTAGTCATTGCCTCGGCAACTTGCATCGGCTTAACAGTTGGTCCGATTCCACCAACGAAATCTTTGTATAACAAGACAAGTATCTTTGGAGTTGCTTGTCGTGCCGATGAAGACCTCTTAGTAACTGAACATGTATGTTCAACTACATACACACGAACATGAAATTTGAAATCATCTTCTGCTGGTGCTGTTCGTACCCTCCATGTATATCATTTCACCCAACACTTGTCAATCAATTGTTCTGGCGTTGAGTACTCAACGCAAAAATCAAACTGCTGCACTGTTAAGATCTTCAATCTTGTCTCCAAATGCTTTTTGCTTGCATAACATTGACCAACAAATAAATTTAAGGAAGAAAATTCTAAGTTACCAAAATCATGATTCTCATTTGGTTGATTTACGAATATAGTCGAATTGCTTTTCTTCATAGGTACATTGGCATCATCTTCTTTCACTTATTGTGGCATCCCATACTTCATAAAGTTCTCATCCTCTGAATCAGTTTCGTCCGAGTCGTCACAATAATCAAATCTGCTTTCATCATCCTCTTCTTCATAATCAGAATTGTCTTTAACCTTGTTGTCATTATCGTCGTTACTCTCTTCAGCTCTTGAACGTTTTCTACCTATATTAAAAGGCACAAAATCGTTTTTATCAACCTCTTTCGATTCAGCCAAATGTTTCGCCTTCATTTCCACACAAAGTCTAACTATTTCCGATCTTGAAATTGTCTACAACGTCTAAGAAAACTTGAAATTTTCTACAATTACCAATATAAAAAGGAGACGTATCTGGTGGTAATTTTTGAAGGAGCTACTTCGGCAACATGTAACTCAACTCAACATTGCATACTCTTTTATCTAACCCATAATCCTCATACACCATTATAATGAAATCACCATAACTTGTTTTTCTATTTCCTTGTAGAATTTGAGATACACTTTTGCTATCCACAACAAATAACCATCTAGGATTACTTTCTCCATAGTATTATTGCTAAATCAATTTACTTTAAGAAGAAATTTATGAAAAAAATGGATATGATGATGTATAAAGGAATGAATGATTGAGGAAGAAGAAGAAGGTTCATAAAACCCTATCTTTTACGTTGAAGGATCCTATGATATTTTCAAAATATTCCATATTTTTGTAGTTACGATTCCGAATATTTTTTCTTATTTTTTTGCCAATAATCAGAAAGTCTGCAATAACATTAGAGCAAACAAATCTACGACAACATTCGGCAAGAAATCTGCGACAAAAATTCTGTGGCCATTAAAAAAATTTAAATCTCTGCCGTAAAAGAAATTGCACATTCTGTGATAACTAAGTTTTGAAAACAAAATCTGCATTAATTAAAAACAAATTTGCGGTAACGATACTGTTAGTCTAACAATTATTTTTTTATAATAAAATCTACGGTAACTAGTTGTTGAAAAAAACTCTACCACAACGTTAAAACAAACATACGGTGGAAAAAAATATGCGACAAAAATCTGCGGTTTAAAATAATATATGCGAGAGATTTTCTATCAGTATCAAAAAATTAAAAAATCTACTGCCTCTATCATATATTTGAAAAATAAATCTACGACAAGAAAAAAAATCTGTGATGATTTACAAAATCTGCAACCACTATCATATATAACTCTGCGCATAAAAAAAATCTGCGACAAAAATCTGTGGTAAAACCAAAAATTTGCTATTCCATAGAACCGCAAATTTATGTCGTATATTTAGTTGTCAGCGGTAGCAAAATTGTAAATATTTGCTATTTAAAAAAAAAAAAAAAATAATACTGATATAGAATTAATTAGTAATGATAGTTTTGTAAACACAAATTTACCACATAGTTTATAAGAAATTTTTGTCATTATAAATTTTTTATTTAATTAGATTAATTTAGTAATTAATTCTATTTGTAGTATTAATTTAGTAATTTTTTTTTTTTTAGTGGAAAGTTTACAAGAGACTGATATCACAATCTCACATAAGATTAAAGGTAAAAGGAGTGGTGGGACACGTGTAGCTTCTCCTCCTGTGCCTCCAAAATCAAACTTATTTTTCCATTACAAGGTATGAATCATAGTTTTCCACCTGTCCCTCCCTCAAGTGCTCAAAAATATCATATTTTTACCAAGGTTTACTCATTTAATTTGTTGAAATATTTTGCCTTGTAGGTTTACATCACATTTAAAAGTTGTAGTAGTCCTACTGGTAGAAGAATAAGATTGCATGAGATTAACTTTAAACGATATTTTAAAAGTTAAAAATTTAAATATATATATATATATAATTGTTTTTTTTTAAATGATGTTGTTGTAAATATGTTTTGTTTCTAAAAACATGTTTTGTCTTTTGAAATCTCATTTTAACATGGTGTCTCGAATAACATAGTTAACTATTTAATCATAAAATTAATAAAAACTTTAGATATTTAAATAATATTTTAAAAGTTGAGAATTTAAATATGCATAATTTGAATTTGAAAGTTTTGGAGCTTTTTTTTAACATTTTTCCCTTTTAAGAATACCCATATATTATTATCACATTTAAGCACCATTAAAAATATTATCAAAATTCAAGTCCAAATTTTTTTAAAATCAATTTTAATAAATCTTTGAAACATATCAAGTTGTACTTGGCTTACCGTGAGTTTTTTTCCTATGCATATTTGTCTGAATCAATATAACTACACAAGAATCCGATCAACATATATATATATATATATCTTGAGCTTCTTGTATTCAACATTTTTCTCTGTATTTGTATCTTCTGCAAGAATAGTCACATTTTGTCTAAAAATGTTGAATCTTGTTCTTCGCCTTCTTCTTCTTCAGGAGGACACCGTAGCATACTCGCATTGGTCTCCTTATCCTCATGTTCTATCCTTCTCTTTGGTTCTGCAAATTCAGAGATGTCAAAAAATTATAAATTATGGTTTAGCTTTAGTAGTAGTTTGTTAGTAAAAACTTACTTTTATTAGTAATTGTTCGGCGTGTGCAAGCTAAGAACTCTTCCCAGCTTTGTTGTTTGAGTTCTCGTTTATCGTCTTCTGAGAGCTCAAAGTTTGGCTCCCTTCCACACATGAAAGCAGCCCTAATGGTAATAATAATTGTCAATGGCAGTGATTCAGTACATTCAAGAATCTGATAAAATTTTACCTATCGTATAAATGAGCAGCCTCTTCTTGAGAAGTAAAAGTTCCCAAATGGATCTGTCTTTTCTCGACTTTGATGGCAGCTTGCCATTTCATGTTCTTGTAGTAGACTCCTCTCATCAAACATGGTTCTTGGTTTTGTATTTGCTTTCTTCTATGCCGCTTTCTTCGTTTCAGCGGCTGGTCTATAAATGGGAGACCAAAAATACGATATACTTGGCCAATTGTTACTCATTTTAATCGATTAGTTAGCAAGTGAGAAATTGGAACCTGAAACAAATATGTTTTGCGCACCTTTTGGTGAGATTGAACCAGAATCAACCGGTGAGATATCTGAGTAATCAGACCTGAAATTCATATGTTCTGACCGTGTTCTTCGGCTCCCTTCTTCAATATGCATATTCTACCAAACCAAAAGAAGTAAGGCTCAATCTTTACAAAATGCTAAAGTAAAGCTATACGAAAGTGCTCTCTTCTTTCTGATTTCAAGATATGGATATACAAAACTGCTAAAGTACAGCAAAAGCAAGATAATATCACATATAAATACTCCATCCATTCATGTCTTACCAATCATATATAAATCGCATATGAAAATATCAAAACTGCTCTTGCAACCAGTCCTTACACATTTGTTACAAAGTCTTAACATTGTTCCTTACCTCCTCATTAGGCTGTCTAACCGGTTCAGCTGGTCCGCGACTATAAGTTGCTCTAGCATTAGGATTTGGAATCCCAGTAATCATCTCCTCAGCAGTTAAAAAGGGAAGCGGTGGCACATAACCAGTTGGTCCTATAGAAAAATAAAACTAGTTGATAACTTTACATTATACTCATGTTAGACTATATAACAGTGTCAAGAACATTAATGTTCACCACTGCAAAGACCCAATAGCCTCCGCCTTCTTAAGCTCACCATTTTGTACTTTTGAAATGTTTTTCTTCTCTCCTATAAACCACAAACAAAGCACTCATCAGTTCATGAAACAGATCACAGAAACATAGAAGCACATTAGGTCTAAACCATAAAGTACAAAAACTTAACATGTAGATCCAGACAAGAACAGTTACTGCAGTTTTGTCGAAAAGTCAAATCGAATAAACCCATTTAGTACGATAAGAGTTAAGATATTAATCGATTGAATCTGATGTTAGAAGAACAGAGATATTGGATTAATCAATGAAAAAATGAAGACTTTTTTTTTATCAAAAATCAAGTCAACCCCTAAATGAGAAAACAAAATCAACTTACCACCACCACCACCTTTATGAAAACCTAAGCTAAATCTAGTAACCAGAGTTCTGACCAATCTAAAGAAGAGAACAAACACAAGAAGACAAGTATCAGGATTCAGGATTAGTCTCTTTTTGCAGAAACAGAATCAACCATGACAAAACTAAACATACCCATTGTACATAAACTCATTAGAAACCAACCATTTGCATCAAAATCAAACCTTGAGATGTAGAAAAAAACAGAGACCGGTTCAAAGGATAAACCGAAGAAAAAATGGAAAATTTGAGAGAAAAAGGAAACAATTGAGATTACCTCTATGACAGAATAAGAAGAAGGTGGTAGCTAACAACAAGGTTTTATATAATTCTGGATATATTTTTTTTGGGTTATTGAACCGAAGAAACAAAAAAAAAAAAGAGAGAGAGAAGAGTTGTATTGTGTTAAGAGTTGTGGTGGTGTTTGAGGCTCATGCATCTACCACCTTTGCCCTCTTATTTATTTGGTTGGTAAACGCTGAGAAGACACAAGAAGGAAAATTAAATATTTTTGACAAAACTAAAAGGAATAAAAAATAGAATATTTATTGATAAGTAGGAATAGATAAATGCTAGAAATAAATAACAAAATAAAAACAATGAAGCTAAATGCTAGAATAAAAAGCCCATGAGGTTAATTGATTCTAATTGATGCTTACTCGACTTTGGATACTAAACTCATAGCAGCGCTGTTTATGAATGATTCAGTTCATACACATGCTTTTAATAAGCTCCCTAGTTTGATATTTTGGAGGCTTTGGAAGAACATAAATTCTTTATACTATCAGCATAAACACATTCTATGGAGAGTTTGTTTAACCTCTGCAATTACAGACGCTAAGGAGTGAACTAAGGTTAACCAACCACCAGCTTGCAATATGGATCGACCAAACTCGGTTAGAACACAACGAAAAGAAGATCGATGGAAACCCCTAGAGATATGTTGGATGAAATGTAATTTTGATGGTTTTTATACTAATAGTCAATCAAATGCGAAAGCAGGATGGGTGATAAGAGATACAAATAGAGTGTATATGAGATCAGGTTATGCTAAAGGGTAAAGCATTAAAAAATGTTTTAGAATATGAATTTCAAGCTCTAAAGTTTGCTATCGAGAGTTGTTGGAGACACGGATACAAGAAAATATGTTTTGAGGGAGATAATCTAGAGATGATAAATCTTCTCAAAAGATCACCACTGAATTTTGGAGTTTTCAATTGGTTAAGAGATATTGAAAACTGGAAAGATAAATTTGATGATATCCAATTTTGATGGACAAATCAAGAGAATAATCATCTGACGGACATTTGGCCAAATCAAAATTACCAATTAATTGTTCTTATATGTTTTATTATCTTGTTCCGTATGCTATTACAGATGCTTTTCATCGTAACTATGGTTGTTTTTTATGATTAATAAAGGTATGTTTGAGAAAAAAAAGCCCATGAGGTTTTGATAAAGTTGAATCCACGAAGAGAACGTGTGATTCTTTCTCTTATTTTATTTGCATCTCTTCCTATATTTCTGCATTCCGATTATGCCCTTTTCTCTTCATCTTGGGTTTGGGGGAGTGCTAGTAAGTTATATAACTTATGAAATATTTGTAACTTATGAAATATTATATTGATCAAACAAAGATTTTTCGTTTTTTATACTTACCTTTTTGCCATGAGGCGATAAACTTTTGATCCATAAATATTTCAACTAGAGACTAGAGGATGTAAATTTATCTATTTTAAAATAGCTAGAATTGACAGAGGGAAAATTATATATACAGTATGTTATCATAAAAAGATAAATTAATTTGTTTTAAAATGCCTAGAATTATAAGACGAAAATATTATGTACATTGTCCCAAAAAAGATAATACTAGTAAGGTTATTGGTTGGTAATTTAAAAAGTTTGTGAGATATTTTCCGAAAACTTTGTAGATATTACTTAGAACTATGTTTTCTTTTGATATTTAAGAAGTTTTGGGTTGAACTCCATAATCCTCATGGGTTAAAGATAAAAATAGGTGTAAATCTTTTAATCGTCGCTGAAAATCGAATTTAACAATCCTTTCAATCATATGGTATTTTCAGTAGGGCTATCGGCACTGAGTACTTAGTACTAAGTTTCTTAAATAATTTTTGTCTTTCATAACCAAATAGAAATGACAAAGAGAACTTTGACTATTCTTTTAAAGAACTTTGATTAAAGATAGAAAATTGCAGTGTCAACCAAAAATGGAGTCCGTGCATGTTTACTGTACGTTCATTAGACGGAAATGTTCCTACATCATATCTTCGACCCGTAGGTGCAATATTATGTCATTTCCTCAAATCTAGGGGTAGAATTTACGGTGCAATAAGCATACAACATTACAATTTTATTTTAATGCCCCGAATAAAGAGAGTTGAGTTCTCCAAGCGTTGCCTTAATTAGGTTTTTTCCTCTCTCCCAACCCAAGTGTTTGTAAAAATAATGTTCATCTTTCTCATTTTCCTAAGATTTCTCTGCATCTAAGACTCTAAAATGGCGAGTTCATCATCGCGGCGTAGTCTTCGGGGTAGGCAACTAGAAATCTCCGAATCGGCAGCGCAAATTTCCCATCATGATAAGAGACCTGCCGATAACGTTTCAGTCATGGTACGCTATATGAATATTTTTTTTGAATATTATGTAAAATCATATTCAAAAATATGTTTACTTCATGTGGAACTGTTTCAGAGAAAAAAATACTAAAACTAAAACACTAATTTTGAAATATCGATAAATGGTGGTCTCATTAAAACCCAAGAATTAAAAAAACCATTTGGGACAAAACCAATTATCACAAAAAAGTACACACCATTTATGATTGAGCTGAAAAACAGAGAAAACATAGAATACAGAGAGAACTACTCAAAAGAAAAAATGCTTCATGACCGCGTAGTAAACCAAGTCTAACGCCCCTCGGTCATAATTCTTTGAAGTTACAATGTCAAGAGTCTATTTCGAACTATTCCCCCCACATCTCGAACCAACCTATCCATGAGTTTTGGGGTTTTGCCATGTCTTTGCTGATTTCTTTCCCTCCATAGAATGTAGATTAAGCTTGGAAGGCATACTTCGCTAAGAAGGTTCTGGTACCCATGTCGATGGAGCTAAAATAGTGGTTAATAAATCATTAAACTGGTGTATGTACCTTTGTTGGAGTTTGGTGTAGCATGAGGAAACCAAACAACCTTGAACCATGGTTTCGTATGAGATACCTCCCGCACTTGAGTCCATGTATCTTTAGAAGAAAATTGTGCTTTGAATTTATCATCCTTACATCTCCATAAGGCTATATCTTCATCAGTGTAAGCACAGTCCCGAAACTTTTGAATCTTGTCCTTAATCTGAGATAACAAGTAAAGTATTTTGCGGCTAGGTCTGTGGTGCCCAAAAACCTCAGCCAACGTGTCGAAAGACTTATTTCCCATATCAATGAAACCTCGCTCTCCCAACACATCAATTAATCTACCAAGCAAACACCAATTTTCATACCAAAATATGTGTTAGAGCTGCAACATACCTCTACCTTATGGAAAATTTTCGCTGATTGACGATATTTTAGTAACTTGCGCCACATCCAAGAGCCAGCACTCTTACTTGGCTTTACCGACCAAAAAGAACCCTTACGGATCATATTATTTTGGACCCAGTTAACCCATAATGAAGCTTTTGATGATGCCAAACGTCATATCAACTTATAGCAGCTCATCTTATTCTCCTAAACCAAGGGTTTTAACCCGAGATCCCTTTCTGATTTTGGCTTACATACATCACTCTAAGCCACTTTAGATTTTTTTGAGTTTGAAGCTGGTCCGGACCAAAGAAAAGCGGAGCTTATCTTTTCAATCTCCTTAATGCAAGCTCGAGGAAGTCTAAATGCTGCAATTCAAAAGTTTTTCAAACTTTCAATGACCGAAGAAAGTAATTGTAATCTACCTGCAAATAAGAGAAAACAATTCTTCCAAGAGCCAATACGAGCTCATATTTTCTCAATAAAGGGTTGATAGTCCAAGCTAGACATCCTTTTTATTAAAAGAGGTAAACCTAAATATTTTACCGGCAGACTTCTAACATTAAATGGAAAATTAGATACCGAATCCCGAGCAACGGAGGAAATACCAGTGATAAAAAGGGTTGTTTTTTTCCAAAATAATATTCAAACTTGAGATACAAGCAAACCTCTGAAAAACTTCAAGAATAACTTAGATAAAACGATTTCGTCCATCCGCAAACACCATGATATCGTCCGTGAAACACAAGTATATGATGTTCAGACTCTTATAGCCCAAGTGATAACCAAACTCACCATTCAAAGCAGCCTTGTCCAGCATTTTTGATAAGAAGTTCATACATATAAGAAAGATATAGGGAGAGAGAGAACAACCTTGGCGCAACTCCCTCTCGCTTCTAAAAAAACCAGTGAGCTCCCCATTAATATGATTGAGAAGGATGGTGTTGTGACACATAGCTCAATCCATTTAATAAACATTGCTGAAAAATGAATTGCTTCCAATACCTTAACGAGAAAACTCCAATTCAAATAGTCGAAAGCTTTAGAAATATCAATCTTCGTAGCGAATCTAGAGGCAATGTTCTCTTTATGGTAATCCTTTACCAACTCAGAAGCCAGAAGAATGTTTTCCATCAAATATCAATCCTTGATAAAAGCTGTCTGATTCGGGGTCATAAATCCTGGAAGAATGAGCTTAATATGGTTTTCTATGATCTTTGATATAACCTTATAAAGCACATTACATCAGGAGATTGGACGATAATCCTTATGCCAGTTGTTTTCTTTGGAATTAGGGCGAGAATGGTTGAGTTGATACCTTTCAGCAAAAACCCGTAAGTGAAGAAGGATTTAACAGCAACTATAAAATCTTCACCAATGATAGGCCATACCTCTTTCTAAAACTCTATCGTGAAACCATCCGGGCCTGGAGAATCGTTTGAAGGCATTGAGAAGAGAACTACCTTGATTTCCAGCTCAGAAATTTCTATTTTTAAACTCAGCTTCTCAGCATTCGAACAACGGTAATCAAGAATATGTGCTAAGACCTCCACTGGTGCATCTGATTCATGATTAGGCCGAGCATGAAAAAGCTCCAAAAATACCTGACAACCTCTGTTTTTATGTCCTCTTGATTAGAAAGCATCACACCATCGGGAGACCTAACCGCATTTATCGAGATCCAAGGTTCCTTCTCTTTGACTGCGTTATAAAAGAACCGATTATTCTTGCCCCAACTTAATCCAATGTAATTTCGCCTTTTGTCTTAAGTAGTTCTCTTCTAACCCCACTACGCTCTCCCAAGTGTCGTAAGCCTTATATTCCTCCAACATAGCCAGAGGATCCGGTCGATGAAGAGTAACAGTTTGTTTGTCATACAGCTCATCGTAAGCTTCTTCTTTTCGTTGAGTTAAGCGATGCATCTTTTGATGACTTAGGGAACAAATGGATGGATTGAGAAGCTTTAATTTCTTTGAAAACTGGAATAGAGCGGAGGTTGATGAAAAAAAAGCTTCCATATTGTTCCAAAAGACCTCTACAAGCTGCTTGAACTCTGCCATGTTAACCACAACATTGACGACTTTGAAGGGAGATTTCTGTTTGTGAGGAGTCCTAACAAGCGAGACGATTCCACATAAATGAGCTGAACAACCCTTAGCTTCAACACACATTATGAGTTATAGGGACGCTGTAACCAAAAACCATTCACAAGTACTTGGTCCAGCTTCTTACAGATCAACCCTGCTCACGTTTGTTACACCAAGTGAAGAAAGGACCCTGATAGGCAATATCAACAAAAGAGAAATAATGTACCATATCTTGGAAGTCAAGCATCCACCTGCCGAGAACCATGAACAATAGAAGAAGTGGAGTGCTCAGCTATATCCAAGGTCTCATTAAAATTCCCCATGCATTACCATGGCAAGCCACGAAACTGGGATAAATCTTGATGGTGCTTCAGATCTTTCGAGAGGTCATGTATCTCTTCTAGAAATTTAGAGGCATAGACAAAGGTGCACAAGAACTCCTCTGGTGAGCCTTCAAGCTAAATCATACACAAAATAAGTTGTCATGTCTTAAAAACCACCATTAAAGCCACAAATTTACTCCACACCACCCAAATCCTCCCCAACGGATTATACTCATAATTTGAAGCAATAGACCAATCATTGAAAGTAAAATTGACAACATGACCCACTTTACCTTTAGTTATTCTCGTTTCTATCAAAGCCCTGAAGATCATTGATCGAGAACTTATCAACTCCTTAATCACAGATTGCTTTCGTAATTTATTAAACCCACATATATTCCATGAGAAACACGACATCAATATTTTTTATGTTGGTTTCATCTTCTAATATCACTCGGGATTGAGTCCCCAGTTTTTTGAGATGTTTATGCGAAGTATTTATGTGCTACCTTAAATGATCGTGGTAAGGGGTCCCAAATCTCTATTCATCGTTACTCAACAAAAATTTAGAAATATCTGAACATAGCTTCTCCGAATGCTCTGTAACCAAGCCTGAATCAGAGATAAGAGCATTAAATTCCTATAGTAAACCAGAGCCAGCTTCCTCCAAAACAGAGACTATGCTAGATGGTCCTCCTATTTTCGAAACTTCCTCAGAAAGCGCCATAGACTCATCATCCTGGTCTCGTAGAATAGCAAACATTGATGGCGAAGCTATAATAACCTGACCGTAGAATAACTCCGCTGAATTCTTTTTCCTTTTCTTACCTCCAGAATATGAAACCGTTGACCATTCATTTTCAAAGGTATTTAATCTAGGGGAGTCCAGACTGATTTCCCCTTCCTCACTCTCCCCACCCACATAACTCGAAGAAACCAAACTCGTAGTAGCATCAACTTCCTTGCTTTTCACCGTCACTGCTTTAGTTGAGATTAAATTAAGAGTCTAACATGTCGCTTTAACTGCAGTTGTTACTATATCTGATGTCGATACCAAAGTCTCAACTATTCCAACTTGCTTTGAATGAGTCAAAAGTGGTAACATGTGTTGAATCCTCGCCAAACAACCCATCCAAGTGACCCCATCTTCCACATATACTACAACGTGGTGGTAACCATGGAAACTCAAAAGACACCCTTACTTCCTCTCCCTTAATCTCGAAGAAAAAATGGTCCGACATCTTTTTCGAGATATCAATTTCCACAAAGATTTTTGCTTCCTCAAAATTGGTGACTAACTCTGTTTCGTGATGAAGACGAATAGGAAAACCCAAAGGACTTGACAGAAAACTAAGCCCCTTCCAAGAAAACATAGAGTGCAGAACATTTTTCATAACTACCCACATCGGCATTGACTGAATCTCCGGCTTGACATCATCTTTTATAGAAGTCCACTTAGCTACAATCATCGGAATATCATAAATATTCCACATATCGCGCCGGAGAACTCGACGTCTTGCATCAGGATGACAGATTCGAAACTTTATGGTATTCATTTACTTCAAACGCATCCACTTTGATTGACTTTTCACCCAGATTCTAGATCTCATTGACTATTACATGGACTTTAGGCATGTGAGGAGCCTCTGATGCAAAACGACCTACCAAAAAATCATCCCACAGAGGCAGTGCGTCCTCCAAAACTTCCCTAGGCACCAAAACAATATCTTGACCTTCAATTGATTTTACTTCACAATCAAACCTGGATAGACTCGGCTTACTAGCAACCTTAGCCCATGACTTCTTTGCCAAACCTTCTCTGTTATGACTAGCACCTTGTTGAGATTCAAAACCCGTAGCTTTCTCCAGAGGAGGTGGAGCCTTCCCCAGAGAACCCATGAGCACAATGGTGGCAAGCGGCCACCAAGTCCCTATGCGTGCGTCAAACAAACCGAAGACCTAATTGACCAAGAATTCGCCCTAAACTAAGAGCATACCAAAACACAATGTTTTTTAATAATTGTTTATAGTATATTTAAAGTAATCTCGTCCTATGAATATTTTTCAAGTACTTGGTACTTTAGATTTCAAAGTTTTAGATCCAGTTTGGGGTTCTTTCTGTCGGTTTCAATTTCCTATATGAAGGTCAAGAGTATGGAATTTATTAACTTCCTTATTAACTTCCTCTACCAAAAACTACTATTTGAGTTCTGAATTCGAAGCAACTTTGTATTACATTTAGGTTTATTCAGTTTAATTACATAGTTTTTAAACCTTTTTGATTTTGGTTACCCCACAACCATTTTTTTATAACTTGTTAATTGTTATCTTTTTGTTAACGTTGGGGGGGGGGTTAATTTCCAAGTGCTAATACATTTGTTACCTTTTATATGATTTTGCAGATGGAGGCCATTGCGCTACCTAATACGCTGGTAGCCACAAACGAAGAAGTTCTTGTTGAGAGGGAAAATATATATAAAAAAGACATCATCTTGTTCGATTATCGCTTCGCTCAAAGAATCAGAACTAGTCTCCTTGAAGAAAACTCCTCTCGGGAAGTTTCTAGAGATCCCTAGTAAACCTGGATGGTCAAGCAGTTTTGGCATGTTTCTTCTTAGTAGGCAGCTTGTGGTGGCCAAACCATATGAGATTTAGGTAATATATGACGGTAAGACGGTTATATTTTTGCTAAGAGAGTTCAACATAGTCACGGGTTTGTGTTATGGTTAGTATCATGTCTTCCTGAAAAAAAAGAAGGGATGACAAGGAAAGAAATCCCTTACTACTCAACTTTTTTTGGGTGCAAGGAAGACATCACTATAGAACGACAGTTAGCGATTCTCTTTAATAAAACGGAAGACCATTAGGATATGAGGTCACGATACGCTTGTTTGGATCTCGTTGATGGTATCATTCTTCATAACTCTCATTATCCAAAAGTCATCGAGGATCATGCCGACTTGATCGAGGATTTTGATGATTTTCTCAATTACCCCTGGTGTAGATTATCTTTTGAGGTGATCATTATATTGCTGAGCTCGCGACCAATAGCGTTTATGTACAAGGATTTCTACATGCTCTGTAACTTGTTGTTCTTGAGGCTGCACTAGCCATTCAGGAGGGATTGTCTACACTTGTCATGGCTGGCTCAGATTCAGACGATGGGACGTCGAGTGCATCTGTTAGCGTAATGATAATTCCCTTGAAACTGATCAGAGCTATAGAGTTAGACGCAAGCTGCGAGGTATATGATGCTAACGTGGTAGTTACCATGTTACATCTTATTTTAAATATCGGTTTAACAACCTTTTTGATAAATCCTTTGTAGGCTGATGTGGTCTATGATGCTAACGTGGTAGTTACCACGTCGCCTCTTATTTTAAATATCGGTTTAATAACCTTGTTTATAAATCCTTTGTAGGTCGATGTGAAGCCTATTTTATATCTTGGGATTCAATTCGACAAGGATTTGTCTTGGAGTTTGGATGTAAAAGATAAAAAGTCGATAACATTTTTAGATTGGTGGAAGAAGGTTTTGGGTTTACCAATGAGATGTTTGAAGGGGATTGCATACCGTCTGGGGGCAGGTCTCGGGCTAAATCCGCCAGTCAACCACCATTTCCAGTTGTTTATATAAGGTAAGAGGAAAAACCAGTGCCATCCAGAAGGGAAAACACCACTGTCTCCGAGGTTTATCAACCCCTTCTTGTTGACATGGAAACTCTATCCAAGATTTTGGATTCCATGTTAGCTACTCTTAGGAAAGAAATCATCAGTTGGTTTATTAAAAATATAATTATTGAAGACGAGGTCACTGCATAACTAGGCTGACAACTCGATTGGACCCTTTGGGGGATGACCTTGCCACTGACTTTTGCCTTTTCGAGAATGTGGTAACTTTTCAAAAGTAGGTATCCCCGTTTGCGAGCCCACTATAGACCAAATTGTTGCTTATTAAAACCCGACGTACTTTCACTATTTGTATTCCCTGACTCATTTCTAATCATCCTTTTTGCACCACTATTTAACAAAATTTTGTATAAGGTAACAATGTTCTTAACACTGCATTTGGGTGTCCACATGATCATTTGGACACTAGCAACCATGTAGCTTCTTCGGCCGGAGATCTCTCAATCGGAAAATAACAAAGTTCAAAAGAACTGCTAGACCGGGCCAATGTTGTTGATGTCTCTAGGGCGGACACTCAAATTGCCGCACCCGTTAAGACTGCTTGAGCTAGTATTTCTATGTTATTTCTAGTTTTAATCCCACCCTACACAAAGACAGTTGTTTGCTGTTAAGAATTACATTAGCTTCCTCAGTAGGGCCCCACCAACGTACCTACGGTATCTGAAAAAGCAGAGAAAAGAGATTCAACCGCCGATAACAACACATTGTCAATGGTAAAATTATTTTCTCAAGTTATCGTTTTAGTTACCTTTTCAATTTCATTGCCTCAATTGTAACATTGTCACTATAGGCTCCGACCCACGTGGATTCATAGATTGTGTCTCCCCTTGACTCTGCCTTAACATCCACCACGACACTGCCATTTGAGCAAGTGGAGACACACATAGTCACCATCGATGAGAATGTCAACACAACTACTACCAAGGACAACACTGATGTTGGTAACTCCACTGTTAACAATGACACCACTAAGATTGCTAACTTAGATGTTACAAAGGTGACACAATTAACAACTAATTCATTACAGTCCCAACTTTTCTTAAGTTGCTAACTAAAAATTGTTTGTAGGAGAACCCGTCCACTGATGATGTCCCTCCTACCTCTCTATATTCATTAGGGTTAACTTAGAAAGAGTGCAGGTTAGGAGTAGTGGAACACACACCCGAGTGACCCTTGTGTCTAGG
Organism: Cardamine chenopodiifolia; assembly: GCA_963922655.1. NCBI lineage: Eukaryota > Viridiplantae > Streptophyta > Magnoliopsida > Brassicales > Brassicaceae > Cardamine > Cardamine chenopodiifolia. The sequence continues at coordinate 12,069,359 of OZ000481.1, read as the reverse complement.
TGTAACAATAGGGTTCACACTTTTTCAAGCATGTTGGATGGGATGTACCAATTTAATAGGATAAATAAATTCTTGATTAGGCATGCTTCTCCTCTACCAAACAAACATGTTGATGATGAAAATAGTGAGTTGCGTTTCTAAAAATCAATTGAGAAAATGAAGGTTACAAGGTAATACCCCCTTATTAAATTAAGCTACTACATGACGAACCTTACAATGCTAAAAATCTTATTATCTTACAGATCTATATCACTTAGTGGCGGATATGCCCTCTCCAGCTGTGAAATTTTTGATATAATCGAGAGGAAGAAACACGCCAGTAGTAAGGTTCGTAACAATGAGGCTTTAAATGTATGTTATCCATCACACATCACTGATTATTTTGGCGATTCATAGGTGATAGACGCCCTAATAGCATTCAAGCTACTTGTGTTGAGGACAAATTTCATTAATGGAGAGATGCTAAGGGTTGATGGTTTAGATTCAAAGTTGTTTCACAGCTGATCCAACTCTATCCCATGTTCTCCAATTTCGTTAACCCGAGTGATTTTTAGTTCCCAAAATCTCTTATTCATGTTGCAGTTGATGAAGGGGATTCACCGCATACACGGAAACAAATATCCTCTATCACGGGGTCATACTTCCCTACCTCATCAAACGCGTAGTAGAAAATACCATCATGAAGGATGTGGATGTGAATCCGCTCTCTCTTCAAATATTGGCTAGGGTCCCTCAGATATTCCCCCTGATTCTGGTATCATGACCATTTCTTTAATGCAAGCTCACCCACATTTGGCTCGAGGAATGTTTAGGCATCGAGAATTACTCTCTTGATAGAGAGGCCAAAAAACTTATCTCTGCCATTATCCATGCCAACTTGGTTTAACTTTGTCATGTTCTCTCTACTCTAATTCTCCTGCTCTCTCTCTACTCTACCAAAACTCTACTTTTGTTGGAATGTTAAACTTTAGGTTCACTATTTATCTTGTTAACACTTCCTCTCTTTTGTATATTTTCATCGTTTCGGTGGTTCTCTCTTGCTATGAATTTATTTGTCAGCTGTTAAACAAATTTCGGTTTAATCTCATGTTTGTTTCCTTGCTACCGTAGTTGTTTGGCATCATGATATTTTGGTTTTTTTCCTTTCGTACAATGATATTATTTGTTAAATTTCTATTTCTACCAAATTGATTAGGTGTTAACTTTCGTACCAAATTTTCTTGCTACTCAGTCTTTGCTAGTATCAACATCATGGCAATGACGACACTTTTTGTTACGTAAGGTGTTTATCAATTTATCTCTTGCACCATGTTTTTATTTTTTTACCTTATGTTTTCCGCTTTTACCTAAATTCATGCTATTAGTATATTTCTTACCACAATCAATTGCTTAATTAAGTTAACATAAATCAATTTTTAATATTAATAAGCTAACATAAACTGATTAATAATTTTATTAAGGTAACATAAATCGTTTGTTAACGTCATGCTCTTTTGTTGTTTGGTTCACTAATTTTTCCATATCATATAGCACATGATACTTATTATGTTGTCTTTCAAACTAAATTAGTTATTCAATCCTTATGTTTTATTCGTAACATGATACTCCATTGCAATATTTTTTAACTATCTTGTTATACACCATTTTTCTTCCAAATCAATGCTTCTCAATTAATAAGTTATCTACCAATTCAATTGATATCTATATTTGTATCATTTTCTCTAATTCATTTCCTACGTTATTCCTTACGTTACCTACACGTAGTTATATTATTTTTGTTATCTATTCTACGACATTTAATAACATAGTACAAACATAGTAACAAAATTTTGTTACCAGAAAACCCAATTTAATAAGTCTCCTACCCATGCTCGATTGTTACCATCATAGTACCTTGATTGTTGACAAAAAAATAACAATTCTCTTTTGTTGTTTGATTCGATAATTTATCGTCTACAAGCCCTCTTAAACTCATTAACTCGTTAACTACATTACAAATTGCATAACACAACATATATTTTAAGAAGATGATATATATCCATTTAACAGACCAAATCATTACAAAAGAGAAATATGACACATTCATTCTTTATATATACATCAAAGAAGCAGGGATTCTTATTTTTCTACATGTTCAAACCACATGAAAGTTGGACTTCTCAACCCTTTAATTTATGACATTCAAACACCTTCTACGCCAAAAAATCTTTCTTTCCAACATCTATCACAACTCCTAAAAGATAACATAATAATAACCAATTTCAGTTTTAGAAACAACATAGTTTAAGAAACAAGAGGAGTCAAAATCTTCTCAAAAGTGTGTTATCATATGAGGCATACGTCAAGTTGTCTTGTTGTGACCAAGGATTTGGCAACGCCAACATTGTTTCTTCGTTGTCCTCTACAAGAACAAAGTCATTAACCATTCTTAATTCATCTAAATCATCATTGGGGGGGGGGGGGGGGAGAACCAATCAGTTATAGATGTAAATATATACTTACCTTAAATTCTCCTCTCGAGAATATTTTCCTTTTCCTAGGTCTTCTGCGAGGCCTCCTAACTGCTGGCGAAGCAAGTTTACCGCCCCCGACATCTTCAGTTGATGGTACAAGCTTAGCCATATTAGGCACCAACATTATCAAACCTTCATAAGTCATTCTCACATAGGACACCATGTAATGAATCATGACCAAAATTTCTACACAAATGCCCTCTCTGATAGCAGCGGCGATTGCGTGGGAGCAAGATATCGTCAGAACTTGAAATTCATAATAGGGGCATGCCTTCTCTCACAAATGCACTGGGAAGGGGTTGTCATTTTTATCATGCACTTCATATTTTCCATCCGCTATCTTTATTATCCTGAAACATGCACCTTTCTCGAATATCTCTATTAGAATGTTCATTCACTTTCAGAAGTAACACATTTTTATCAAGTTGGGCTTCTTCTATGCGGAAGGCGAACCATGTGACTAACCTTGATCGGATTTTTTCAAGCATCGAGATGATTGGATAATCATACGCCATTATCGGAGAAAGTTTAACGACTCTGCCATGTTACTTGTCATAACATTGGAACGATCCCCCATGAAATGCGATCTTGTCCAATGCTCAAACCCAATGCATGTTAAATAATTAGTGCATCCTATGTCCATGGCTCAGATCTCCTCAAAAATCTTGTTGAAGTCAACGAAGCGGTATGCTTTTGTCGCGTTCTTTACCAAATCATTAGAAGGTAAAACTTGAATATTGCGAGTATGTTCCTTTGTAGATAGAAGATACATGCAACATGGGAGGACATGGGGTAAATCTGTCAGTTGTAATAAATAGTTTGTTAATAGTTCACTAATGTAGCACGCATTTTAACACATATTTCACTCAAGTAAACAATTTGTTAGGCCGACATCACTGTAACACATATCTTAACAACATAAGTGTAATACTCTAGTTACCACAAATGCTTAACCAAGGTAAAAGATTGATTTGTTGGACCGACATCACTGTAACACATATCTTAACAACATAAGTCTAACACTCTACTTACCACAAATGCTTAACCAAGGTAACATACTGACCTAGTTAATACATATCTTGATAATCGGTCTTATTAAAATATTAGCAAACCGATTTGGTATATCTGTATTTCTCTTTGTTAACCAAGGTAAATGACTGTTTAACGCATTCAAGTCAGACGATATCACTAACAGTACAGGAGCAAGACATGGTGTTAAAAGAAATATGTGTACCTTTCTGATACTCGAGTAGATAGAGTTGTGAATATCCGAGACAAACACAAGCTCTGGATCATCAGGTATTATTTTAGTTAGTTTTCACATGAACCACGTCCAAGCATAATCATTGTTGCTATATCCAAAATGTAATAAGAAAAATCTGAAAGTTAGTATCTTGGACGCTCACAGCAACTAAATAACCATCGTAATGCCGCCATAGGTGAGTCCTGTCGATCACAACGAGCTTTTGCATGTATACATATCCCCTGATTGAGGCATCTAAGGAGAAAAAAGTACTTAAACCTCTCATTTTTGTAGTTTAGGATTTGTTTCCCGTAGTAACTTGAAATACGGTGGGATAAGGGTGAAGCTCCCCAAATGAAGCCCCATGCAATTTCCATAGTTATTTTCCTAGCCTTCCAACTTTTCTAGTGCGACACATTCAGATTAAACTTGTGCCAGAGCATGCAGCGCAACTCATTCGGCCTTGGTCCCTTCCCGACCCCTACATATTTGGTCTTCATCAAGTTATCGATTACTGCTGTGGAAGCATGCCTATGAAAATTTTACCTTACATCTACATTTCATGTGTGATGTAGGATTGCATTCAGTATCTTGAACCACTCGCTCTTTGTAATTCTTGTCGCATACACCCGCCATGGGCACAAGTTGCTCTCACATACAACTATCAATATATTAGCGCATGACTTCGCATGTTTGAAGTGGAATTTCCTATAGATTGCGTGTATTGCGAGCTTTATCTTGCATTCCTTGTTAGTTTTGAATAGCCTCCCCCACAAAAATGTTGGTTCCCTCGTAGTCAATATCCCTAAGAGCACGTTGCAAATCATATGCACAACAATGTAGTTACCATGCATAAAATTTATTAAAGGATTACATTTACCCACAATTTCCAAACATAAAAAGTTAACTTTACCTTCTTTCCCAGGGTCGTAAAAATACAGCAGGGCATCCATGTCATACAACACCGTCGGGGTATCCATGTCATAAAATACTATCGGGACAGAAGTATCTCTCTACAGCATCGGCCAAGTAGGGACTTTTATTTGAAAATTTTTTGACGACGTCCCTACTTCAATGGGGGTATATAATCTCCAAGTATCTTCATCCCCTCAGCAGACTGTGTAATAATCTGTCTTTGTAATGCTTCTCCATCATCAGTATCAGAATAGTAATGAGTAGTTTGCTCCAAAGCTCAATACACGCACACATATAATAATTGATTATTTGTTAACATATACTTACTTTCCCCCGCCTTAAACCCTCTTCATCGACAATGTCCTCACGTGAGAAACATAAGGTTGTTGATAGCAAACTAGAGGGAGAGGGAAGCCGACTCTATTGAGGAGAGATTCAATATGAGAGGTGTGGATAACATCTCGTCTCCTACTCTAGAATGTGTCGCTTCTTTACTCACACCCACACATTCTGCACAGTAGAGCATTGCCAAGAAGATCTCACCACATCTCAAAAGCATCTTTTTGGCGCCACCCCTCATTACCATTCACTCGTCTTGTAGGCCATCTTCTCTCAGTTTGTACGCTATTCTTATCCCCTAAACGCACGGGACCAGCTAAGTTACCACCACATGCGTTAAGAGGATTATCCCAAGCTCTGCAGGTTTTGGGCGATCCCAATCTAGCAACCCCCTAACATAAACCACTATCGGGAAGTGGGAGAAAGTCATTATGTAGCCATATTTCCTCTTCGATGAGTAAGGAGTAGGTACCACTGATGTTAACATGTGTGTCGCTAACAACCTCATTATGAGACACTGGTAAAGAAAGGCGGCTGGTTAACATTCTCCTTATCTACCCACCTAGGAACTACCCTCGGTCCTTGGTCCAGCCGACTTTGGTTACTGTTCACATTTTGCTCCATGCCTGCTCGTATTATCCTTACCCGAAGGCTAACCTCTTCCAGATCTTCTCTAATAGCCATGAAAAGCGATATTTCTTCATCATCCAAAAATTCAATCAGTTAGGCTAGTTTCCACTTTGGCCCAAGCATCCACTCCGGCCACTAGTAACTAAGCTCGACATCATCGTCACCCACTAACTGTAGCTCTGTTTTTACCAACCGAACTACCCTCAATAACTCTTCCGTCTCTCTAACGCAGATCCTAAAGCAATATCATGGTAGGTCCACAACATGTTCATAGCAACCGAGTTGATCCTTTTTCTATTCTTCTATTATCAAACGAACAACGATAGCCATTAAAATGTCTGCAAAAAAATACTAACATCGTTAAGACTCCTATTAAACATTTAACATGCAACGAAAGAGACAAGAAATTCACTATCTAATATTTCAAAATGAGTGTGATGCCCTCCATTTATTGCATACCTTAAACTTCAATCAACAACAAGAATTTCTATATGCAGAGCCTTTAATAGAGATAAACTCGGGAGATATAAGAAGTTCTCTCTGCTAAATTATATAGCCTATAAATGTATATGTTATTTCTGTCCAAAACCCAAGATTTTGCTCTTACCAAATCAGTTATTAGATTTTGGTATAATATATCACATTTCTACTTTTTAGCGGCGTAAAAATCTTTCATAACCTCCCAATCTAGCCGATATCTTCGAAGATATCTTCAACATTAAATGCTTATTCTCAGTGTCTCTGTCATGCTAAATCTCTCCAATATATCTCTAGCATCAGTAGGGGTAGTAACAGAACTGCACAACATCCATCAGCAAATTGAACTAAATAAAAAGAAAACAAAGTCCATTACTTAACTAAAAACTTATGTTGTAATGTCTGGCTAGATAACCCTTAAAGATATTTGAATGAATTAAATCTAAAGCTAACACATGCAGACTTTACTTAAAATCGATAATGAGTCATATTACTAAACGTTTTACCTTTATGCCAAAATCCTCATACTCTTAAATATATGATTATGCTACATTATGAGTTTTCAACAAAATATGAACCAACAAAGACAATTAAACAACGAAGAAACTGAGAGCGAGTATTCGGGTAGATATTAAAGAGGTTTATGACAAGTATAAGAAGAAATCCAACAATGGTAGTTAGTATATATAAGATATTTGAACTAAGTGATTTAGTGTAGTTGCGCTTGAAGAGGAAGAAGTTTCCAGGAAATCTAAATGTAAGCTCATGCCAAGATGAAGGTCCTTTCAGAATACACAAAAAACTTGTGAAAATACCTACAAACTTAAGCTTCTAGGTGACTTGAGTTTAAAAGCTTTCATATTGGATATATGTTCGAATATCTATAGGATGAAAAGCTGATGGATTTGAAAAAAATCCTTTGGAACCCATAGGGAGTGATGTGGGAGCGGAAACATAAGTCAAACACCCAACTCAAGAAGATGTTTTATAGCAGAATATTGATCACTTGGGAGTTCCGATTGATATGCCATTTTTTAATCATCCCATAATTCTCAAAACAATCCTCATTATACACATCACACTCTCTTCTGACCAAGAAGCCATCAAATCACAAAAAAATGGGTTGCACAAGATAGTCCATTTGTTTCACCAACGCGAAAGCATACACCCTCAAGTTTCTAGCCCGAAACGGGTAGGAAAACTTCATTCAACATCACTAATTGGGTTTACGATCTAAATCTGATAACTCTCTACAAATAATCCTTTCACTTTAAGAGGAAAGTATGCCAAAGAAGTTTCATGCTATGTTGCAAGGAATCAAAAATGGGTACGCGGAAGCAGAACTGTATCAGAGCTCAAAAACTATTTAAAAAATATTAGAAAACATGTACGTGTTGAAAGCGTATATACATATATATATATATAAATAAATATCATATTATATTAAAAATATTAAAAACAAAAATTTAATATATTCTTATATAACTAAACATGGATAATTCAAAATAATATGGTTCAAAATCTAAATCTAAATGACCATTTTCATTCTCAATTTTCTCAACTCCATCAAATAATTTTGCTTCAAAGTATATGTTGTAATCACCAAAATCAAATCTTCCAAACTAATCTCATTCAACTAATCAAATTAATCACTTCTAACATCTCATATGTTAGACATAATAATTTATAGATAAAATACAAAATTAGTGTGCACAAATGTCAAATTACTAAATTAGTTTTCAGTTTTTTTTTTGTTTTATAACAAGCGACATCAAAAATAATTTTACTATTCATATTGACTTACGACACAATGTTTTCAAAACGAAAGCATAATCTTTCAATGTGTTTTTAAAATAAAATTGTTGGAAGCGACATAGAAGCAAGCTTCCGTAAAATTGTCTCTAACTAGTCATATTAACTTCATTTTGACTTGAGCGTCTGAGAAGTTTTGGAAAGACAAACCCATTTTTCTCTTGGACACCTTCATGACCATGTTATTGTGACATAAAACAACACCTAAAAGATGGTTGAAGAAGTGGAACATTGAATTCACCAGACATCCGATAAAATCTAACTTGGTTCTTTGATTTTCTCAGTGGTCGAATAACTTATCTTTCATTTGCTGTCTATTCACGAACAAACAACGTTTTATCAAAACAAATAAATTCAACCGTCCACGTGATCTCAAAAGTTTATTCCGAATAATATCTTATATACTGCCAGAAAAAAATGTCATGGTATTACAACAACAAAAAAGTAATCATCGTACTCGTCCCAAATATATCATAGTAATATAGTATATATATAGATGTTTGTTTCGAATTTGTTCTGCTGATGAAAGCGCAAATTAGTTACAACAAATATAACTATTGGTGATGTGTTATTGAGGGCATAATTATGAGCATGGTCATGTGTTTATAAAACACGTGTCTTTGCGATCATCGTAGATACGGAAGCAAGATGAAGAACAAATGTTAAAAGGTAACGAAAAAAAAACACAGCTGAAAGGTGTAAAAGGGAATGGATACATAGACGGAGAAAAGAAATGAGATCGTAATAGAATAAATTAATATATGAAAAAAAAAAAATTGTAGCCGGGAGAAAAAAAAAGAGTGAGGCCACCGACGAACTTTTCATTAGATATAGGAAAATTGATTCTCACTTAAACAAATTATAGACCACATCATAACTATATATACAAATTAATTTAATATTTTAATTATATAAATTATTGGTTTTGCATAGTAACATGTCAATTTAATATTTTGATAACTACACAAATTATTTAAATTGATTTCTTATAACCATCATTTTTATTGTTTCAGTGTAATAGTCAATGGTGTCCAGTGATATTCCACTGATTAAGAAAAATTTAACCAAATATACTTAATTATCCATTTTATTTAATATACCAAAATTTAACCTTAAAAAATAATTTCCAATCGATCTAAGCTTACGGGTATGATCCCATTTTAATTAATATACCAAAACCTAACCTTAAAAAATAATTTCCAATCGATCTAAGCTTACGGGGTATGATCCGTAACTGATATCATACCCATAACTAATATCCAGATGAAGTTATTTCTTATTAATAATAAATCATCACAAAAAAAATAAAATATTTTATTGCTAAACACGTCTAATTTTGGATTAACTGGCTTAGATCCAACTTTTATACAACAGTTTTAAAAAGTTAATACATAAATTATTAATTAAAAATTTTATACCACTATAACTATACTAATCCTTTAACGGACCATGGATTAATTATAGCACTTACGTATTGGACCATGCATTAATTATAGCACTTACGTATTATTAATCCTTGAATTTAACTGCAGTCTTTTACTCTTTTACTTTTGTTACTTGCGTTCTTTCTACCTGTTTGTTTCTTCAATGTTTTTTCAGGTTCTATTTTTTATCCTCTGCATCTTAGCGTTCTTATTTGTAAGCACATCACTATTGAAATGCTATGATATAACAGACATGCTATTTAGAAGAAGGACTGATTGTATGAAATCATATTCACTCAGGTAGATTATCGTGGGTATGAGGTAACAGTTGACTGGACATGGAGGTGATCAGTGAGCTATTACGCACTGCATTCAATTCCTAACTATTGTGACGTAACCCGATGTAGTGTGACTCGACCTTTCTTCTTCTTTTTTCTGGAGAGCTTCAATTTAGCTGTCATCCACGGAGAAGCTTCTTGGCTCTAGCCTCATGTCCCACAGAACCGCACGGGTAAGGCCGCTTCACCCGCTTGTCCACCTGGACGACACCCGCTACTCCATGGAAATTCTATAGCGTGATCAAACTTGTTCCGCCGAGCCACATTATGGGCGATGCCTACGGGCTAGGGGACCGCTTGACAGCTCTAGTATTGGTCACATGAAAAAGTAATAAATGATATTGAAAGCCAGCTGAAGTTAATATCGTAACTGATATCATACGCGTAAATGATATCATAACCGTTCGGTTGAGATTTTTTTTGTAATGTTTGAATTTGTTGAATCTATTTGATTTTCAGTTGGATTGGGCTGACGATTTACTTTTAATTTGTTCTGGTTTGATTGTAAAATTGAGTTGAATTTTAGATCCAATTAAAATAAATTGGGTCATATTTTTGTCAATCATTGGAATATCATCTGATACCGTTGGTCATTAGACCACCTCCAACGCTAAATTATGTGCAGTATCAACAAATTATTTTTAAATGGAAAAAAGAAAAAAATTAGCAAAACCTGTGATACGTATCAGTGGGATGAATTTATTGATACGTATCATACTGATACGCGGCTGATTTCTATTGGTCTATATGTTGGAGACGGTGAGTCTCATACGCTGGAGACGGTGACTTGCTGGAGTTGATGTCGGTGCACTCACTGGCTCCAGTGCCGATGCCGAGGTTTTTCCAAAGAGCTCGGTGGGGAGAAGGACATTATCCACCGTGAAAATCACAACAAGTATCTCATCGACCACCGTCTTGGCGAGTCTCGACAGACCAACGCCGGTATGGAGAGCAATCGTATTTCGCGGCACCATTAGTGGCTATTGTGGGAATAGCATCTTTGTTAGAGACGGTTAGAATTCCGGGAGCGATGATCGGAGCGTCGATTTCGAGAATGGAGATGTTGTAAGGGATTTGTTTAGTGTAGGAGGAATCGAGCTTTGATCCAGGAACGGCGAAGCCAAAACCGACTTTGCCTCCTTTAAGATCGGTGACGTTGACGAATCCTAGGTTTCCGGTGGTTTGGTAAAGTGTAGTGGTGAGAGTGGTCCCTTGAGAGAGCTGGTGGAGTTTTAAAGGATCGTAGTAATCGAGGAGGACGAGGAGGCTGAGAGTATTTTTGATGACGGAGAGTGGATGTTTTTCGGCGAGGGAAGACATAGCGGCATTGTTGAGGACAAGGACAGTGATGGTAGTGCGACTATTGATTTCGTCGGCGAATTTTGTTTGGGAAAGGTAGCTTTAGAAGGAGGAATATTCCGGCGAATCAGAGAAGATACGGGTGATGTTATGGCCGGAGACGGTAGAAACGACGGCTAGGAGAAATACAGTAAGTGCGAGGAGAGAGGGAGCTCGTGATGGCGCCATTGGAGTTGGACGGTTGAGTGGAAGTGTGGATTGTGGAGAAGTGGAAACTGAGTCTCTCCATTAGACACAAAAATATTAGAAGTCTCTAATCAAATCTCAATTAATTAATTATTATTAAATATATGATTAAATTAATCTAATGATACTCTAACCAATATTACCATTGAGGATGCTCTTACACCATTTGTATTGATGGTTGAAATGTTGTCCATATGACTTATAATACTTTGTAAATGTCACTACTTTGTAAAATCAATAATTCATGTAATTATCAGAATATTAAATTAGTTTGTTTTGTGTAGTTATATCATGATCATTCATATTTTATTTATCATATTCACTATACTAAAATCCATTTATATTGAGACATATGTAATATTCAATAGTAAACAAAAATAAAAGATTTTATCTAAGATAATCTATTTCGTTGTAATAGTTAAAACAACCTTTACAAATTTTTTTGTTAAAATGGTCTACTATGGATTAAAAAAATTAATTATACGAAGATTGTCCTTTTTAACAGTGTTTTTACAAAAGACAATAAATTATTTAAAAATAGAATTTTACTTGATTAGCTACTTTTTAATTCATAATTCCAGTTACAAATTTTTAAAATATTTTCTACCCAAAAAGAATTTACGAAGATATAAATTTAAAACATCTAAAATTAATTTTTTTTATTTGTCAAGTTTACATAAATTTTCTTTCGCCAGTAAATTTTGTGATTATAGATCTCCGGTGTTTCACTGTCACTGACAATTTTTTGTCGTGAAATTCCTTTTGTCGACTATTCTCTATCTTGAAGTTTCTATCCATGGAGAATCTCATCGTAAAACCTTTTTAATTAAAGTCTCATTTCTATTTCACCAACGGTCTGGTAAGATTTCTCATCTCCTTTTCTCTCTCTCGCCCTAGCTTTTAAAAGTTAAAAATCAAATAAAACTATAGTTGATTGTTATTGAACATAGAATTTGCACGTGACAAAGAAATCTTTAGGATCAAAATCTGTCATATATGTGCGCCAAATATATGCAAAATCTATTAAATGTTCTCAACATTTGTCAGATGCGCACAAACAAATTCTGTCAAACAATCGAAATGTCAACATAATGTTAGTCAAGTATGCCAAATATTTGCAATTTTCCATTTATGCCATATGTCAAATATTTGTAAACTCTGTCATATAGTCGAAAATATTCGCATAGTATATCAAATGTTCACAAAATCTGTTAAATATTTGCAAAATTAATCATCTGTTCTATAAAAAACCAAATATTCGTAAAATCTAGCAAATATTCATTAATCTATCAAATATTTATAAAGTGTGTGCTAATGTTGTCAAATATTTGTAAAATCTTTTAGATATTATGCATTATCTTTTAAATATTTACAAAGTCCAGCAAACGTTCACATAATATACCAAATATTTGTAGTCTTCTGACGGATACCGCCATCGGTTTTAAGTCATTGGAAACAAAAAATTCTTCGGAACCATTACCGATGGATTTCCAACAATATTCTAATGATCAACTGTCGACGGATTATCAATAGACGTTCTGTCGAAAGCGATTCCGACTGATTACGACATAATTAATTTCGACGGATTCTTTTCCAACGACTTATTAATTTTATTATATTTTAATTAAAATTAAAATTAAAGAAATTAAATTTAAATGAAATTAACTTTCAATAAAATTATTCAAATATAAAAATCCTAAAAAATATTCAAAAGTAAAAATAAAAGAAAAAGTTCTAAAACTAGAAATTATAAAATCTACGGAACCGGTGAAGGGTATATGCGAAGAAAGCATTCATCCGATCTTTCATATCTTTGATCTTCGCTTGATCGACTGCTCTCTCATCGCATATTGTTTCCATGTTGGTATTTAAACACTAGAGCTCGACGGTCTTCTCCATTAGTTCCGCTCTAAATTTGGCGGTTTCTCAAGAAATGTGGGAAGTACCATATAGCAAAAGATGGTAGTCTTAGGGAATCCCAAAAATACGACATTTGGTCTGCAGAATTGTCTGCGAACAAAACTAAATGTAAAAAATCTAGAAATATAAGTAACTTATCAAAAATACGTAAATAAAAACTATAAATGTTACTTGTATGACCAAGTCATTCCACATCTTCATGGGCACTTCCGGCGGAGGAGTTTCTTCAGCGACTGGCTGGGGTATAATGTAATCTTCTCCTATCTTCTTCATGGTGTCGACGATTTCTCAAGCAACCGGGTTGATTCTCACCGGTATTCTAGTTGGTGTTCGAATCCTCTACCAACCTAAGATGCGAGGGACACACACCATTTTTTTAAAACTCCACAAATAAACAATTAATAGTATTGATAATGAATTAAATAAATTTAAATTCATGAAATGAAACAAATTTACGAGTTGTTCTTCCTAGGAAGCTTTACTCATTGCGCTTAAATTGTGCATTGCTATCCCTTTACCCTTACGAGAGCTTATCCTGTTGCCGGATTTGATCTTGGAGATTCTAGCAATTTCCTACTGATTGAATAATCAACAAACCCTTTTCATAGGTTTTGGTTTCTAAGAAACTCCTTTGGTATCTACTCGCTCTTCCACTTCGCCTTCTACTCGTTCATCTTCCTCGAAGACAAGATTCCAGTTTTTTTCTCGAACTCGTGCCTAACTTGGACAGAAAATTCCCGGTTTCAATTTGAAAGGAAACTAAAGAAAGTTAAATGCTTACGGCAAACATCCTAAACTACATCTCGATATCTTCTGGAGGCATGGTCAAAAGCTTCTCGTAATGCTTTAACATGCCGATCATCATGTTATTGATTTCCTTCAAAATTTCATTATGCGAATAATGAAATCTGGAAGAAAAAAATAGAAAATATAATCAAAATTTATGAGGCTAAAAAACTTGTAAAATGTAAATTATTAAATCAAAATTTAAACTTGCAATGCGGATGAAGTCTCGTGGTGTGGTCTCAGCCCGGTTTAGAAGTGAAGTCATCCATGGACATTTCACTTGTCTCTTAAGTCGGGTATGTAATCAGTACAGCCTCTGGGATATTAGTGGATTGGGTTGGTGAGTTACTCCCTCTTCGCCCCGCACGACGAGGTCTTATTGAAGAAGCGGAATTACTTTAATCCCTAATAAAATAAAATAAAAATAAAAATTAGCAAAAAATACAAATCAAAATGTAATTACTAAATGATTTAACAATTCAAACAAATTTATAAAATTCACAATAGAATGCAAACAATAATGATAATTCACAACAACCTAAATCTAACCATAAATCAATATCCATAATATTTCTAAATTCATAATTAAATTTCTAAAATTCACAATTAAATCTAACCATAAATCAATATCAATATCCAAAATTCACAATAAAATTTACTAAATTTTTTTAAAAAATCCATAAATCAATATCCATAATCAATAACCTAAATCTAACCATCAAACCCTAAATCTAACCTTCAAATACCTAAATCTAATGAATGCAAATCTAAATCTAACAACCCAATCACATAATCTAACTTCAAAATCCTTAAAATACCAAATTTAAATCCTTAAATCTCAAATACAATTCCCTAAATCCAAAAAAACTAACTTTTCAATCAATGAATCTACTTGAAAAAGTTAGAAACATACGTGTTGGGTGGGAGATTGACCATTTGGGTGAAGATTTGAGAGATCGAAAGAGAATTGAGTGATTTTTTTCGTTTATTTGCGTGAACTCGAGAAAATATGAACAAAACTATTTATAACAGGTTTTTGACGGATATATCCATTAGAAATTCATCGGTTTTAAAAAAAATTTAACTGAGACGTCGTCTTTGGAAATTATTGGGAACATTTGTGCCTTAAATTTCACGTTCCATCAGAAATTATTGACTGATTTCTGACAGATAGTGAAATTTTGGTAACCGCAGAAGACTAAAATATGATCTCATGGATTAATTTTCACGATCCATTGGAAATCTGTTGGAAAATTTGTGACGAATTTCTGACAGACCGTGAAATGTGCATGTTATTTTATTACCCCGTCAAAAAATAAGAGGCCACGTGTATCTCTCAATCCATCAGAATTTTTTTGGAATTTCCAATGGATTCAAGGTTTCGGTACATGAATCGATCCATTTAACTATAAATAGATTTATATAAGATATCTTATTCATTTGTTAGATAATTTTTTTTCTAATCATTTTCTTCAATATCAAAAATATCAAACAACTGATTTTCGTAACATGTTTCATACATACATCATAAAATATAAGATTCGTTATCTAATAGTTAACTCCGAAACATATGAAAAATTGTAATAATGTTTTATAACTTTTTTAAATGGTTATTTTGTGTTTAATGTTTTTCAAGAATGATTAGAATTCAGCTTCAATATACATCGTGTAAAAAATTTTTTAATTCAACCTCTAATTTCCGATGGATACAACATGATGTGTTAAATATGTGTTATATGGGTTTATTTATAATTTTATAAGTCCGTCAGAAATATGCCAAAAATTTCCGATAGATTTCCAACTGATTTATAAAAATAGATTTAAAAAATGATTTTAGAAGTTTGTGTTTAATAAATTAAGATAATCAAAATAAAATTAAGGTGATTGGTGTTTTATAAATTGATTTTTTGAAATTTGTGATATAAATATATTTAAAATATTTAATTTTGTCAGAAAAATAAGTTTGATACAAAAATATTATAGAAATATATAAACACACATTGTTCATAAGGTATTATGAATCTGATGAGGATCCATCAGAAAGAATTGAGTCTGAATGCAATATGATGAAGATCCGTTAGAAGGATAGTCATTACAGATATTGAAAATATTAATAAAAATTAATTGAAACATATCTGGTCTGCTTGGGATGTAAAGATGAATGGATCATATTTGCAAGTCTCTGTCCTCAATGTACCGATGTAATACAGAATTTTTGAACTTGAACACCATGCCCAACGAATGAATCATACCAATCGCACATAAATACTTGAATCAAAAGCTGTCTCCGTACTTCCCTCATCATAAATCATAAACGCATACCCCCTAGTGCAATACCTAGAGTATGAAGTCGCAATGTAGTTTAGACCGTTATAAATGTTTGACCATTTTTTATTCCTTCGGTTACCTAAAACAATTAGTAAAGAGTCATTAAAAGTACAAAAAATATTACTTCAAATTATCATGTGTTTACTAACACTTACATAATATAGCAATCAAGACGCAAAATCATTCTGTTTTAAAATTTCAAGTTTTTTTCCATCTTATCCGGATAGTAACTATGAACTAGCGCCATGTAAATCCTGTAAAAAAACCAATACTAAATAATAAGTTAATAAAAAATTCAATTTTACATTACCTTTCATATTCCATAATATCCTCACAATTTGTAAGAATATACATATGTAAGTGTGCATGCTCCAGCTCTGTTAGTTTTTGTTTCTTTCCTTTTTTCTCAATGTGCATAACATCGAGATTGTGCCTCAATAAATGAGATTTTCAGTAAGGCAAAATCTCAAAAATACTTTTTTTGTGCCAATTATGATGTTCACTGGCACCGTAAATAGGATCATACTCATTACCCCCACAATAAGGAGTTCTCTCAACACCAAAATCTCTTAACTAGTCCAATATACTACTGTCGTCTATCTCAGGAGGTGGACCATCAGACACTTGCTTATCCTTCATAAACATTACCCTAGACCGATGATAAGGATGATCACTTGGTAGATACCTTCTATGACAATCAAACCAAGACGTCTTTCTTCTGTGCTTCAATTGGAATGTATTAGTATTATTTTGTCAATACAGACACGATAATCTTCCATGAGTTATCTATCTAGATAACATACCATATGCTGGAAAATCACTTATCGTCCACATAAGAACCACACACATCTTAAAATTCTGTTGGCATGACACATCATAATTTCATAGCATTTGTAACTCATACATCAATGGCTAGAGGAATACATCGATTGATTTCTTCGGATGCTCTGGGCCGAGAGCAAGAACATAGAAGAACAAAAACTCTCTACGAATACACATAGATGGAGACAAGTTGTAAGATGTAACGATTATGAGCCCCAACAAATACTGTCTTTCATGCTTTTCAAATGGGTTAAAACCATCTGTACATAATCTGATGTATATATTCGTTCATTCGAATGCAAATATGGATACATTGATTGAAAATATTTCCAAGCTTCTGCTTCTGAAGGATGTGTAGTTTCTCCTTCTTGTTTATGCTCTCCATGCCATCTCATTGCGCTAAGATTGGTATAACCTCTTCAACTTCTCCGTTAACAGTAAATATCACATCAGTTTATATGGAATTTAAACTCTGCCACTAGTCTCCTGAAACTGGGGTTTACGACAGAATCAACATTTTTCCGGTTTTCATCTTCTCTCCAATATATCATATAGTTGTCGATGCCCACATCGTCTGATATGGCAAACAAAGACCAACTACAAGTTTATGTTCCTCGTAGTATGATGGTGGTGAAAGATTATCTTCGGGCAATATATCTTTCATAAAATCTGCTATTGCATCAACACATTCCTCCGTCAAATCATAGTCCGCATTAATGGTGATCAATCTATGATAAAGGCGAATGATCTTCTCTACAACCATAATATAGCGTCTATTTCGCTGCATCAACATATCAAAAAATTTTGTACTTCTAAATTTGGTTCTTTAACCCTATATCCATCTATAGTGGTCGACTGCATATTCTCTCTAAACGCATCATTCACCATCTCAACGGTACCTACACTAAATTCTACTTCTGTTATATGTTCTCCTAAGCTATCTACAACATATGGTTCACTAGTACTACCATAATCATAATTTTTTTCCATGTAGATACCAAATCTTATAACCCGACATAAATCCATTGTAATACAAATGCCTCCAAATAATCTATATCTTAATAGTATGTGAATTCTCATAAATATAACATTCACATTTTAACTTACGAGTTTTTTTTGCTCTTGATTGATTTATAGCCAATTCTATGAACTCGCATATATCTCGAGCATACTCGTCTTTCAATATGTTTGACTCCAAATTCATCATTAGTTCGTCCATTCATGATCAAAAACTACTAGAAGACATCTTTTTCAATTTTTTTTGGTTTAAGTAAGATATTGTGTGGAAACATATATATAACCTCGTCTGCCGACGGGATCCGTCAGAAATTTTGAATTCCAAACAGCTATATACAACGGTATATTAATGTTCATATATTTCGATAGATTTCCGACGGATGTATTCAGTCGGAACTCCGTCGAAAATTTCTGACAACAGAAAAATCCATTCGAATGTTCGTCAGATTTGCGGTAAGTTTCTTGTAGTGTATTTGTAGACTATGCCAAATTATATGTAGAGTCAGTCAAATACCATGTCAAATTTGGAGGACGCCTGAAAAGTACAAGATCATAACTTTTCTAACAAGTAACATATATAATAATATGAAATCTACCTATTTAACAATAAGAAATACACAAATATCTACATTCTTAATAATATTAAAAGAATATATTCTAGGCGATCTTGTAATCTCGAGATCTCCTTAACATTCACTACTCTAAGAGTTTCTCATCCTCCAAACCTTCAATCTTCAATATAGTATGTCAATGTAAATAACATAATCTCCTCAAGTAGTCCAACATTCCTAATCCGAAAAACAACAAAAATCCAAACCAAAAGCCAACTGAAATCCGGATTAATCTCTACGCCTATTATTCTTTCTCCAGTCCCATGGTTTCTCGGGATTTGAAGAAGCCCACAAGACAATATGCTTCTGCCTTACCTCCTTTTCCCACTGACTGTTTTCACATAAAACGAACCATCAAAACTTGAAAAGAGCATGCCAAGAAACTATAAGATCTTGCAATATACAACACTTCAGAAGTTTTACTAATCTTGCCTTTGTGAGAACCATGTGTTTATCATAAGCTATGTAATGCCAAGCGAGACCTTTCTTTAGCATTGCCTCCCACATAAGAAACTGGTAACCGGTTTAAACAAAGTTTTAACAGAACAATATGAAAAAGATAATAGATCAGTACTTTTATTACCTGTACAAATATCCCCTTACAGTATAAATCTCCTACGCATCGCCCATATTGATCTTCCCCATAAACTAACACCTTCAAGCTTTTCCATTGAACATTCTTAAGGAGCCCTTCTTGTGCCTCTTTCCCAAACGACATTTGCTCTCTGGTACATCTATTCCCCTATTTCCTTTTCCACCACCAAACAACTTCACTAAACAAATAATCCAAGGCAAATCTGATTGAGCTTCTTCTTAAAAAGAAAGAGTGATTTTTACCTTATTCTAATTCTGATCTCCCGATCAAGCACTTGCTCATTCTGCATATTTAACACCCTGTAACCAGAATCGATGATATTTTGGTGAAGTTCGTCTGCTTTAGCGTAATTCTTCTTCTCGCGTGCTTTTACTTTTTCGACTGCAACAAGGTATACTTCCCTTGGAACAGAAGATGACACAGTCGGGTCTGAAGTACTAACATACACAGTGATGATGTCTCCATTTGCCACAGCTTTTCATTATACAAGCTTAATCAGAAACATTATAAATTCCCAAAACAGAGTTTTTTTCAAATTGGTACTGAAGTAATTCTAACCGGAAGCGTTTCAATTTCGAAAAGAACCCTTTCAGGAAAAGATTCAGGAGCTCCAACCGAGAGCTTAACAAGACTGTGGGGCAAAGGGAGTCTATAGAAGGACAAAAGTCCCTGTTATTAACCAACATTTATCTTCCAAATATCATCAATGCTTCGAAACATCTTTTCTTGCTACTCATTTCATACTTTAACATCTGCTTTGTGATGCATTATTAAGATATCAATAACAATCCTAGTAGCTTCCTCTGCCGTTTGTGGCATAGGCTTCGCTTGCTTCCATACGTCAAGTATTTTTCTATACTTGACAGTAGGGGTGGGCAATCGGGTATCAGGTTCGTGTTCGGGTAAAACCCTATCGGGTTTGGGTATTCGGGTATAGGAAGTTTATACCCAATGGAATAATTTTTCGGATTCGGGTTCGGTTCGGGTAAAAAGTTTCGGGTTCGGATCGGGTTCGGGTCGGGTTCGAGTACAAGACTTGATACCCAGAAAAAACCCGAAAATTTCGGGTATTGATTTGGTTCGGGTTTGGGTTCGGATTTTTTGGGTTTTTCGGGTTTTTTTTGTGTTTTCGGATCGGATTCGGTTCGGGTTTTCAGGTTTTTTGGGTTTTTTTGAAGTTTTTGGGTTCTTTTTCGGATTTTTTGTTCGGGTACGGTTCGGGTACGGGTCGGGTTTTCATGTTTTTGGGTTTTTTTTAGTTTTCGGGTCGGGTTTTCGGGTCGGATTCTGGGGTTTTTGGGGTTTCTTCGGATTTTTGGGTTTTTTTAGATTTTTGGGTTCACATTCGGCTCGATTTGTGTATATTATACATAAAAAATTCCACATTTATAGGATCGAGTCTTTGAGTTAGGGTATTTTCTTATGGGTAGTTATGTATTTTCTTATGGGTAATTATGTATTTCGGCTACACTTTCGGGTTTTGGGTTTTCGGATTCGGAACGGGTTCGGGTTCGGGTTTAGAGATCTCGTACCCAATGGAATAATTTGGTCGGGTACGGAACGGGTTCGGGTACGTCTTACCGGTTCGGGTTCGGTTCGGGTATGCGGGTTCGGGTTTTTTGCCCAGCCCTACTTGACACAATGTTTGGAATATAGACATGACAAGCAGAATTACACAACAAAGTTCACATCTTTATACAGCATGAAACATGTTAAAAATGTTGTGTTCTTTTACCAGTTTGCTTGAACTTTTCTGGACGACTCAACGTACCTCCCAAGCCCTTCAGGAACCTAGAAGTAAAAAGACATGATCAAGATCAATTTTTGATGTATCAGTTTAAGCAAACACATTGGTTACAATATATCTAATTAGCTAAAGATCACTGGAAAGAGAAAAGAAAGGGGCTACAAATGAAAAGCACCAGACAAGTAGATAAAAGGAAATTTTAGCAGCGGCAATGAGAAAATGAAGAGACTTGGGAAGTGATCTCGAAGTTGAAGAGATCATGAGCGAGAGCTGAAACGTCGGCGGTTGCGGCGGAGAGACTCGTCGGTCATTGTGGGTTGGTAGCATTTTCCGTGGAGAAACCTAAATGTGTTACCCATCTTTGATCCTATTAGGGGATATTCAAAAAGTTTTGATCTTTCCTAAAAACCAGAGAAGATAATCCTAAAGAGGAAAGGATGAAGGTGACTCTCTTTGAAGATAAATGACTCACTTTACATCTACGCTAAAGGCAAAATCAATAAAAGGATAATTTGAAATGAATGACTGCGAATTATAATAATTTAAGGGAGAATCACTGAGGACGAAGAAAATGAATTATAATTATTTTTATTTTTAAATGAATTATTTTAGTTGCAAAAGTGAGCCAAAAATCGTTTGAGAGTTGTACGACATCTGATATGTTTAGATTTAAAAAAAATTGAATGTATTAAAAAAAATTGCAGAAATTAATTAAGGAGAAGTTGGATGATTTGGTGCGGCACATGTTGTTACACTTACAAATCCTAATCAAGATGATATGCGGAATTGTGTGCGGTACATGTTGTTACACTTACAAATCCTAATCAAGATGATATGAGAATTGCGGCAAAGACTTATTAAATGGCAAAGACTAGCGAAGTTGGATGAGTAATTTTTAAGAAAAAATTTTAAGCTACATTGACTTAAAGACTTAATGTTGGTGATAAAAATAATTGATATTTCTATCAAGGAGAGAAGGTTCGTGAGGTAAGAGATTTTATTCGAGAAGTTCAAAATCCTGATGGTGTGATAGTGTGCTCCGAAGAAAAAATTAAACTAGAAGTTGTGTGATTTTTTAAGGGTTTTTAGGTCAAAATGTTGATTATGTTGGAAAATCGGAGGAGGAGACGACGACTATTGAAATTTGAATGATGTGAGTTGAATGGTAATAGATTAATAAGAGTAGTAACAAATGATGAGATCAAATATGTGCTCTTTGCGATGCCGGGAAACAAAACCCGAAATCCATATGAATATACTGTAGAATTTTTTAAAGAAGTATGACTGGTGCTGAAAAAAGATTTTTTGGACTGGTGGCTATTCAATCATTTTTGAAAAAAGATTTTTACCTAAAAGTATTAATTCTACTATATTGGCTTTAATTCCAAAGAAAACAATAGTGCAGGAAATGAAGGATTACACAGTTCATCTTTTGTTGTAATGTTATTTACAAAGTGATAACAAAGATTTTGGAAAATTGCTTCAGGGATTTTACCAAAAATTATAGCACCAAATCAGTCCTTTTTTATTAAGGATCGACTTCTCATGGAAAATGTACTCCTAGCGTCAGAACTGGTAAAGAACTATAATAAAGACTCAATATCCCCTTGTTGTGCGGTGAAGATAGATATCTCAAAAGTTTTCGAAGTATTTCAATGGTCATTTCTTCTTACAACATTACCAACTCTGAACTTCCCACAAAAATTTATTCATTGGATAAAACTCTGCATTACATCGGCTTCTTTTTTCAGTTCAAGTAAATGGAGAATTGACTAATTATTTTCAGATTCAATGGGGCTTAAGACAAGGATGCTCTCTCTCTCTCTCTCACCATATTTGTTTGTGATAAACATGAATGTTCTTTCAATGATAATTGACAAGACTGCTACGGATAGGCTGGTTGGGTTTCATTTGTATTGTCAAAATATTAAGCTTACACATTTGTGCTTTGCAGATAATCTCTTAGTGTTCACGGATGGAAATAAGAGATTAATAGAGGGCATTCTCAATGTCTTCTCAGATTTTGGAGAAATCCAATTTTTTTTTGTGGGAGTTGGGGATACAGTTAAGGAGACGAAACTTGATCAATTCCTATTTGATTCAGGTGTATTAACGGTAAGAAATCTGGGCTTTCTTCTATTGGCAAGGAGAATGAGAGTGGAGGATTCAGTCCCCTTTCAGGAAGATCCGAGGTAAAATAAAATGTTGGACAACAAGATACTTGTCTTTTGCAGAAATGTTTCAACTCATTGGATCAGTGATCCATAGTTTGACAAACTTTTAGACTTTAGCTTTTAGATTACCAAAGGCATGCCTCAATAAAACTTATAAGGTATGTTCAGCGTTTCTTTGGTATGGGGAAAAAGGCTTCATATATTTTCGTATTTAAAATTTTTTCTATGATGGAAAAGGTTTTCCAAACACATCGAAGTAAAAAACACAGATCCGAGACATTAAACAAAATTGAAGAAATTATTGAGCTTGAAGAAAAAGTAGAGTACGATTTGTGAAGATATGGTTTTGTGGAGAAGTAAAGGGGATAAATTTGCAGAAAAAATTGTCTCAAAGAATACAGTGAGCTTTACAAAAGAGTGGTGGAAGGCAATATGGTTCGCCTATGGAACATCCTATTTTGTGTTTCATACGTGGTTGGCAACAAAAAAATTGATGATCAACTGGAGATCGAATGTTACAATGGAATACATGAGCTAATGGTTCATTTGTGCTATACCAAAATGTCTTGGAAACTCGATACCACCTCTATTTTTTGTGTAGCTTCTCGGAAGAGATATACACTACACTGGTCAAGAAATTGCTCCAGGCGAGATATACAAACGAATGAGACCAAATCATGAGGTTGCTGGTGGATACGTCTTTAGATTATGTTCATCTCTTTCTTTTGTGCTATATTTTTCAAGCTACTTTACATATCCTATGGAGAGAAAGAAACAGTAGGAGACATGGGAAAGCTCCACAATTACCAATACAAATCGCCCAAACCATAGACAAACAATTTCGAAACAAGTAGTCTTCAATTTGTGATGTTGGTGATCAACAATACGAAAAGGTATGGAAGTGTGGTTTGCCACAAGATAAAAATAATCTTTCAATTTTTATTTTCTTGCTGATGTAATTTCAAAACATTCAAAAGAGTAGCACTTTGTTATAAAAAGTTTTTTTTGGGTTGAATAATTTAACATTCTCAAAAAAAAAAATTTTTTTACTTGTTTCTTTATGAGTAGAAAAAACTCCCAACTCTGGAGCCATTAAATGATTGAGACCCTTCAAAACCCAAAACACATCTATTTTCTGTCATTCTTTTTCCATGGACATTCCACAACAACAAGAAGACAACATCTCACCACAAGCGAAGTGGTGGGTCGATGGCCAACGCTTTAGATACAAAGGCTACACTGTTCAAACCAGAGTTCATCACTGCTTTGGAAGCCATTAAAGCACTCTACACACCTCTTCATTCCGATAGTATCCTTGCCTCTTTCCCCAAAACCGGCACCACTTGGATCAAAACAATAACCTCCTCCATCCTCTGACATAGCTCATCAACAGATGACCATGACCATCTAGATCATCTCAATCCCCACGAGGTCGTGCCTTTTTAGAGATCGAGTTGCTTGGCAAAAACCCATCAAAGGACATAATAGAGATCTATTCTCCTAGAATTTTCAGCACTTACCTTTCCCTCTCCTTTTTGCTGGAGACTGTCAAGACCTCAGGCTGTAGAGTCATTTACATAACTTTCCACCCAACCAACACGTTCGTCTCTCTCTTGCATTTACAACAACAAGTTCGGGACCGAGATCTCCATCTGACAAAATTTTGGTGAGTTATGTGAAGGGCTTATACCAGTTGGTCCCTACTTTGAACATGTCCTTGAATTCTGGGAAGCAAGAGACAGTTACATGTTCATCACTTACGAGTATCTATAAAGCAAACCCAAAAAAAATGTGAGGAAGATCGTCGAGTTCTTGGGGTATAAGTGAACTGTGTGCGTTACTGATTGAATGTGGATGCAAATAACAAGACTAAAGACACACTATCAATCAATCTATGAACTCTAGCCGTGAAAAAGTTGATGGCTGATAGTCTTGTGGTTTGTTTCTCTCGCTCTCGATTTCTTGTCCTCGTACTCGTGTCCTGGACTCCTTATTTATAGAGAACTACTCTTTATTCCTAAACCTCATGAGATTTGGAGTTGGTATCTAGATTCTCTTTCAGATAAGATCACTCGCGATATTCGCAGATAACACTAGATTTTTCTTGATCTAATCTTGTAAGATTTGTGTTGATATTGTTTGGTATCTTCTAGAGTATTCTATTTTTTTCTCAATTATGTCGGGCTTGTTAGATTTATCTTGGAATTTATCCAATTAGTCTTGATGATAAAATTATACCCAACAGTTTGTCTTCCACTCTTATTTTCTAAATAAGAATTTATAGACTAGTTAGACAATAAGTAGTATTTTATCAATAATTTATGAGTTTAAAAAGAAAATTACATTGTGTATAATGTCAAAATTCACTTCATAACCCATGTGCATATATAAATTACGCATAGATACATTTATATTTTTATTTAGTAAGATAAATTAGATGTAAATGTGTTCAGGCCCATTAAATTCATAAATAAGATAATAACATTCAATATTAGTAACCTTCTCACCAATTGGGTCACATGACAACATATGGGGTTGTCATGTTAAATGGTCCAATTAAACCCAAAGAAGGTTAAGATAAAAATTTTCTTAAAATGAGGTATTGTCCCCTAGAAGGAAACCTAACCACTTCACTAATCACTACATTCCTTCCTCCTTGGTGTCGCATGCCTCTTCTCTCCAAGGTAAGTTTATCTTCTCTTTTTTTTTGTTTTTTGTTAATACAATACAAGATATTTATATATCTTTTAAAATTTCACTCTTTCTTATATGTTGTAGAAATTATTGTCATCATCGTTATTCACTAGGAAAAATGTAGATCCAAACATCCACAGATGTCTTGTTTTTAGTTCTTGTTAATTTTACAACCATTTTTCTTGTTAAGTGGTTATAACCACATATTCATTTTCAGTTAATGAACTTATCCCTTTTCTTAATAATTCTAACTACAATATCTTAGTAGTCAATCACAATAATAGTTGCTAGTTGCTTGTTGCTTGTTGCTTGCTTGCATCCAATGAATATAGTTGTTTATTAATTGCCGCTGGGAAAAATGGCCAGTTTCAACGTCAACTATTTATAAGGTATTTTTTCATACACCAAGTTAGATTCAATAAGTTTTTCAACTTCAACTTACAAAATTTTTAAAAAAATAAATGAACTCTTATATATCTGCCCAAATCAATATTGACCGAAACAATGTTAGTCAAACCGAAAAAATGTGAGTCAGATGAAACATGTCTAGTTTTTGGTGAGTCAGATGCCAAGTGTACTTTTCAAAAAAAAAAATTCACGCGACTCTTAAAGGTTTAAGCAATATTTTGTTTCTAAAATTTTTTGACTCTTATAATGGAGAAACATATACACCATTATCAATTCAGCCACATAATCTCTTTAATTATTTATGTAGCCGCAACAACCGTTATGACCATTAGACGTTATATTCTTAAATAATTACAAATCTGACCACCAAAAAATAGAAGTTTGGAGGCCTAAATTTTGTAATTGTTCAAAAATATATTGTTTAATGTCAGAGTCTTACGGATGTTGCGGTGGTTGAACTGATAATGGTATTTTCATTTCTCCATTAAATGTGCCAAAAAAATTTAGACCATGGACATTGCATAAAACTTCAAAAGTTTCGTGATTTAGTTTTTGAAAAGTACATGTGACATCTGACTTGGCAAAAACAAGACATATAGCATCTGACTCAGCACGAACATTCCACATGGCATATGACTCAGCAGTAACTAACAGTATGACTAACACTATTTTGGTCTAAGCTGATTTCAGTACATATATGAAAGTTCATGTAGTTTTTTTTTGAAAATTTTGTAGGTTGAAGTTGAAAAACGCACTGGATCCTTATTGGTGTATGAAAATGCACCGTACAAATAGTTGACGTTAAAATTGTCCCTGCTCTTCTTTATTTAATTTCGTCTTGGCTTTATTTTGCAGTGTATGCTCTACGTATAAATCCTCTTTGTTTCCCTTTGATAAATACATTTTGTAGTGTATGCTTTGCAAATAGTTGACATTGAAATTGGCTCTTTTCCCATTGTCGTTGCTCTTCTTTATTTAATTTTGTCTTGGCTTCATTTTGCAGTGTATGCTTTGCGTATAAATCCTCTTTGCTTTCCTTTGTTGATGTCGTCTAGCCAAGTTTCGTGATGTTTTGGTCGAATTGTCTTGCTGTCTCACGACGTTGTAGTTGAATTATCTCATATGACGAATATTTCAAATAAATATTTTTCCTGTAACTAACTTCCTCGCTTGATGCAGATTTGTTGTGTCATTATTAACTCATGTTGTCATACTTCTTCCTTTTGGCTCGACTACGTTGCTTGCTGAAGGTAGCTCCCTAACCTTATATCTCATAAATTCTTTTTATTTTGTGCCCTAGAGCTCATAGCCAAACTGTAGACCACCTTTTTGATTCACTGATGAACGACTCTTGGAATCGTCTTCTTGATACACCTGTTGTGCACACTAGGATGAGGTTGCATCGTGTGTCTAATTTAAGGTACTTTTCCATTCACACAATGTTGAATCACTTGTACGAGATCACATAAACTCCTCGTGACAGTTCAAGTGATGATATGTTGTATGAAAGGCCACCACAAGATAATCCAGCAACAGTCTTGACTACTGGAGACATTTCAAGGATTAAGGAAATTTATAAATTTCTATCTTATGTGGTTCTAAGGGTTCCCTCAACATATGAGCGAGTTACAAATGCGCGGCTTGGCAAGATAATGGTCTACGAAACTACCTTGTTGCCGAAACAGATGTGACTTTCTCTATTTCTCCTTGCCAGTTCTCTCCATTATATTGGAGAATGATGATGGCTATATAAGCTTTTGGGGAGTTTCACTCACTTGACATAGGAGTAGATGAGATTTTGTATGCATACTACTTCTCACTGTTTGCCGTAAACTTTGGTAGATACACTATACACTCACGACACCATGATCACTTAGTGTTTGATCTTCCACTAAAATATAAAAAGAAACTTGAGTGAATGTGGCAACAAGAGTATTTATTCATAAGAGTTGGTTACCACCCGGGATTTCACACTACTTGGTTCTTCCAGGTGGTTTTAGATTGTAAAAATTATGTATGTGCTCGAGGTCAAATACTTACTAAAGCTCTTCTTTATGTTTGTAAAAAAAATTCGTGTAGAAGGAAAACCAATAGTATATAAAGTTCTTACACATCCGATTGAGTTTTGTTCCATAGCATTTCTTACTAGCGAGTTTGTTTTGGAGTATTGTAGCTTTTGGGATTAGAGACTAATTACCCTTTTCATCCTTAGCATTATGAGATATATTTATCCTTTCTTAACATATCATCACCATTGTTTTTATTGTGTATAGTTTAACATGTCGAGTAGACAACCACGTTCTACGCCTGATGCTTTCTAAAAATTCCTTACAGCTCAAGCAAAGTTGACCAAGGCTAGCCAGTCGGCTTCCCTTCAGACACTGCCAAATTATGTAGATAAAGTGGAGTTTATCGAGGCTACCATTATGAGTAAGTGCAAGGCTCCTGGGAACATCATCGTGTTGTCTGCAGCCAGGCGAAGGAGGGCAACTCGTGGAAAAAGGGCCACCAGGACTAACTCCTCTTGCCAAGATTTTTTAGTTAGTATTGATACTTCTTAGGTAATTGATGAGCTAAAACCAAAGTGGTTTCTCATTCCTTTGGGTAAATAGATGCCGATGGTTCTACTATCGTTGATGGAGTTTATACTAACCTTCTTAAGGTCTTTGTCTGTTTTCATTAGTCAACGCAAGAAATTTGTTTTCTTCTTGTCAAGTTTTTGGTGCTAAATGTATTTTTTCTGTTAAGTGTTCATTCATTTCAATGGAATTGAGCTTTTTTGTTATCATCTTTTTTGTGGATTTGGTCCTTGCATAATCATATCTTATGAGTAGTTGTTTTGTTGTCTCTCTTGTAGGCAATGTTTACATTCCATCTCTTAGAGGGGAAGCTAACCTCTTATATCAGCAAGATTAAGTGTGAACGTCATACGGGTGACAGCCTTAAACAACAGCTCCATCTTGTGTGAGGCTAATGAGATGTTTTGTGTCTGACAAAGCTCGTGACATATTTTGCGTCTTGTATCAAATAGAAATCATAACATTTTTGTTAGATCAATAAAGAAGAAGCCAAACATGTCCTGCAATGTCATATTTGTTGTGTCTCATATTACAGATCTTGTGACATGTAATGTGTTTCGTGACACAGCTCATGACAAGTCATGTAACTCGTACCTCAGCTCGTAACATGTCATTTTTTTTGTGCCACAACTTGCGACATGTCATGTGTCTTGTGGCTCGCGACAAGTCAAGTATCTCGTGCCTTAGCTCACAACTTGTTGTGTGTCTTGTGCCACAATTCGCGACATCTCTTGATACGATCCTAGGAAGCACAAGACGCATAGATCAAGGGATTGAGCTTGAACCCGAGGAGCATCTTGAAATAGAGCTTAAGGAACTACTTGAATCAAAGGAAAATCTTGGAGCCGAGGATATTCTAGAAACACCAACTGGTCCCATGACCCATTCAAAGACCAACTTGTTTAAACAAGAAATCATAGGACTTCTTCAAAACATATGGAGCCAACATGACCAAGACAAAAAGGCTTATCAAACCACTTTGGTTTTGATACAAGCCAAGTAAGTTTAACAGTGGGAAGAGTGTATTTTTTGTACTCTTTTTCCCTTGTCAAATTTTGTTTCAATGGGTTTTCTTGACAAGGTTTTTAATGAGGCAAAAGTTCCACTACATCATTGCCCATTTTTAACTTAAGAAGTCCAAGGCCTTTTATCTATTTACTTCTCACGAGACCAAGACCCATTATCTTCTCTTCACGCGGCAAGAGGAGCCTCTTTCTCATTTCAAATTTGTTCAAACTTGTTTTAATGTTTTCTCATTTTTATGCATTGCATTTTCCAAGTGTGTTTAATGGTTCTAGAGACTAGCCTTGTTAGTCTCAAAACACATCTCTTTCTCTATATATATCTCGTATAAAAACTCAAGAAGAATCAATCAATATTTTCTTATCAAAATCTCTTAAGTTTGATTCATGTGTTGGTGCACATATCCAACATAGTTCGATCACTTGGTGTGTACATCCAAGGGATCAAACCCCAACTTATCAAAGGGATATTCCGTATTCCTTTGTGGCATCATTCACCCCATGCCCTTGCCTTGAAGCTTCATGGTTTCATCGCTAAGGCTTATCCCCCTTATCAACTCCTAAGTGATGATTTCATGGGAAGATCTCATCAAGTCACCACCAAGATTTCATCATCTCATCAAGGCTTGGCTGCGATTGCATCAAGTGGTATCAGAGCCACTTAAAAGTTGAGTGAATTCAATTGATCCCCTATTTTTCTTATCGTTATTGATTGGATTGAATTTGTTCTTTATTTTGTCGAATTAAATTTTTCTCACTTGAATCGTTTTAGTCTGTGCTAAAACGTGTTAGATTAATTTTAAAATGATTTAGAGATCAATTTCGATTCATTCTGTTGTTGTTTTGGTCGATTAAATTCTGGAATTTTTTTTTAAATTGGTTTAGGGTTTATCGCGTGGTGATCAAGTAGTTGACGTGTCATTTTCGTTTAGGGTTTTAGTTTGTGTTTCAAAGAGACAAGAGGCTGGTGATCTTGTGTATTGTGTTTTCAGGTCATCAAGGAGTCTTCAAACCGGTCTATAAGCAAGCACAATGTTAATTGAAGATCACCACTCGATTGGAGCGTTTTTGAATGCAAGGATCGATACCCTTTGCCAAGAGTTGAGGCCTCATTCTGATCAAGGAGAAGGCTCATGGCATGGAAGAGAACCAAGAAGAGATCCGCGTAGAAGGCATGAGCGACCACAAGTACCTAGGGAATTACCGAGAGCACCAAGAGATGAAAACACCGAAGAATATTATGGGGTTCATAGTAATGCGTCTCCAGGTAGCCAAAGAAGAGTTTGACGTGTTTGAGAAAAGAGAGTTCAACCTCAAGAAGGGTTAAGAGGAATCAAACTAAGGATTCCCTCATTTCACGGCAAAAATGATCTGGATGCCTACTTGAAGTGGGAAAAAAGGTCGAATTAGTGTTTGATTGTCAATACTAAACGGAGCTCAACCAAGTAAGAGTGGCAGCCATATATTTTTATGATTACGCATTGAGTTGGTGGGATCAACTAGTTACTTCACGGAGACACAATGGAGGGTATCCTATAGAATCATGGACCAAGATGAAAAAAATTATGAGGAATGGTTCGTACAGAGCCATTATCACCAAGAGTTGCATCATAAGCTTAGGAGGCTTACTCAAAGAAACCACACCATTGAAGACTATTATCAAGACATGGAAATCCTAACGATCCGAGCCGATATTCATGAAGATATGGAAGCCACAATGTCAAGGTTTCTAGGAGGGGTAAGCCAAGACATCCAAGACCGGCTAGAAATGCAACACTACGTGGACCTAGAGGAGATGCTACACAAAGCTTTCCTAGTTGAGCAGCAACTTAAATGGAAGGAAACTTCATGTCTGAGCTATGGAAATGGGATTTCATCAATACGGCCGAGATATCCAAGAGAAAAGCCAAAGTATTCCGGAGAACCCAAGCCAACACCAAAGACGGAATATAAGCTTTATGTTGCCAATCAAGGAAACCAGGCCAAGACCAAGACAAGCAATGTTAGGTGTTATAAATGCCAAGGAAAGGGGCATTATGTCAACGAGTGTTTAAACAAAAGGTTCATGGTTCTTTTAGACAATGGTGACACTGAGACCGAGGATGATCAACCGGATTCTCCTTTCTCAGCAGAAGAGCATGAAGATCTACTGGTTATGGGAGAGTTAGTAGTATCATGGAGAGCGTTGATCGTTCATTCCAAGACATGGAGAAAGAAAAACGAGAAAACTTATTCCACACGCGATGTCACGTGCATGGAAAAGTTTGTAGTCTAATCATCGATGGTGGGAGTTACACCAATGTGGCAAGAAAAATTACGGTTCAGAAGCTTGAACTACACAGTAAGAAGCATATAAAGCCTTATGATCTCCAATGGCTCAATGATAGCGGCGAGATGGAGGTTAAGCATTAAATGGTTGTGCCTATTTTCATCGGTACTCCTTGGACACATACTCCTTGGAAGGCCGTGACAATCAAACCAGAGATTCATCCATGATGGCTTTACAAATCGACACTCCTTTGAGTTCAAAAGGAAGGAAAACGACCTTAGTCCCAATGACACCTCATGAGGTCTATCAATACAAACTTCGACTAAAAAGCAAGGATAAGAAAGTAAGTAAATCTTCAAACTTTTTTATAAAGGCTAGTAAGATTAAAAACACTTTGAATTCCCAACAGCCAACTCTGGAACGCTGGTACGATCCTAGGAAACACAAGGAGCATTTATCAAGGGATTGAGCTTGAAATCAAGGAGCATCTTGAACCATAGCTTAAGGAACTACTTAGATCAAAGGAAAATCTGGGAGCCGAGGAGATTCTAGCAACACCAACCGGTCCCATGACCCGTTCAAAGGCAAAGTTGTTCAAACAAGCAATCGGAGGAAATCTTCTAAACATATGGATCCAACATGATCAAGAAGACAAGGCTTATCAAACAACTTTGTTTTTGATACAAGCCGGGTAAGTTTAACAATGGAAAGAGTGTATCTTTTGTACTCTTTTTCCCTTGTCAAGTTTTTGTCCCAATTGGTTTTCTTGACAAATTTTTTAATGACAAAAAAGGTCCACTCCACCATTGCCTAACTTAAGAATCCCAAGGCCTTTTAATCTATTTACTTCTCACCAGACCAAGACCCATTCTCTTCTCTTCACGCGGCAAGAGGAGCCTCTTTCTCATTTCAAATTTGTTAAAACTTGTTTTAATGTTTTCTCGTTTTTATGCATTGTATTTTCCAAGTGTGTTTAATGGTTCCCGAGACTAGGCTTGTTAGTCTCAAAACCTATCTCTTTCTCTCTATATATTTCGTGTAAAAACTCAAGAAGAATCAATCAATATTTTTTATCAAAATCTCTTAAGTTTGATTCAGGTGTTGGTGCGCATATCCAACATACTTTGATCACTTGGTGTTTACATCCAAGGAATCAAACCCTGACTTATCAGAGGGCTATTCCACATTCCTTTGTGGCATCATTCATCCCATCCCCTTTCCTTGAAGCTTCACGGTTTCATCGCTAAGGCTTATCCCCCTTGACAACTCCTAAGTGACGATCTGTGGAAAGATCTCATCAAGTCACCACCGAGATTTTATCATCTCATCAAGGCATGGTTGAGATCGCATCATGCCTTGTGACTCAGTTTGCAACATGTCGTGTGTCTTGTGCCATAACTCGCAACATGTCATGTGTCTCGCGACATGTCGTGTGTCTTGTGCCATTTTTTGCAACATGTCATGTATTTTGTTTATGGCAGGTACATTATGTGTTACATATTAGAGAGATCTCACGATATGTGACATAATCTCATTATCACTTTTCATAGCGAGCATCTCGTTCACATTTATCATGTTTTGAGTGCTTCACCATTTTTTGTAGTGACAGTCTTGTTTCTTTTGAACTCTTCGCTAACAGATTTTTGTGGCAAGTGTCCCATTCATATTTTTTGTGTTTTGAGTGCTTCACTATTCAATTTTGTAGTGAGCATATTGTTAAATTTGAGCGCTTCACTACTAGAATTTTGCAGCAAGCATCTTGTTCATATTTTTTTTGTTTCGAGTGCTTCACCAATTGATTTTGTAGTGAGCATCTTGTTAATTTTGAGCTTTTTCTAAGAGATTTTTTCGGCGAGCATCTCATTCACATTTATTGTGTTTAGAGTGCTTTACCATTTGATGTTGTAGTAAGTGTCTTGTTACTTTTGAGAGCTTCACTAACAGATTGTTTCAGCGAGCATCTCGTTCACATATTCATGTTTTCAGTGCTCTACCATTCGATGTTGTAGTGATCGTCTTATTACTTTTGAGATCTTTAGAAACAGATTTTGGGGGCGAGCGTCTCATTCATATTTTTGTGTTTCTAGTACTCTACCATTCGATTTTGTGTTAGGTACTTGACTTTGTCTCGAGCACTTCCACATAAAGTATTCTTGTCGATCTTTAGAGGCCGCAAAGTCAAATTTATTAAAAAAAACATGTGCTTAATTCAGACAGATAAAAATTCAAAAAAAGAAAAACAATAAAACTGGATAAAAACTTAAAGCTTAGAAGTACTTCTTAAGATGTTGGGTGTTCCTTCTATTAGAGAGGATTTTTCCTTTCTCATCTTGTAACTTGTACGCTCTTGATCCATGTGCCTTGATAATCTTGTAGGTTTTTCACAATACAGAGCCGGTGGTGAGCTCTGTAATTGCTATAACCGTTGACTTTTACATTTCAAGGTAGATTGATAACAAGAGCGACAAGAGCTTGAGTTCTCTTGTTCTCCTACAATCTCCTTCACTCCCATAGGGTGGGAACTTAATGGTTTAGTGTAGAGTTGACAGTATCACTCCCATATCGTGAAACCAAGGTTGTCGCATAATTTCATTGTCAACTGATGCACAATCTACCACAAAGAATTTTGTGTGTTTGTCGACTCTTTTTTCATACACTCGTAGGATTACTTCTTATGTGGTTTGCTTCACTTTACCTATCAGTGTTGTAGATTTTCGCATGAGTCAGGCTTCATCTAGACCTAACTCTTTATAATCATACATGAATATGATGTTTGTTGAGCTTCCATTATCGATTAACATCCTTTGCATAAAACCATTCACGATCGTTAAAGGGACGACTAATGCATTGTAATGCGGGGTTACCAAATTGCTTTTATCAGTCATAGAACCGATAGTGCATGTTGGTGTGTCCTCTTTCACGGGTGTATCCTCTGCCTTACTACTATTGACAGCTCCAATATTTCTTTTCGCAGATGAATGAGTTATTTCGCTTATTTATGAGCCGCCTACGATAACGTTTACGACTCGATCATGATTTGGACGTGAAGCACGAAGAGACATGGTCAAATTTCTTTGTTCGTTTTGATTGGTTATACGGTTTCGAGTCCTCTCAGTTAAAAAATCTCTAACTATCCTTTTCAGTAGTTCATTAACTTCCATTCTCAGTGTGATGCAGTTTTCTGTTTTGTGTCGATGATTGTTATGGAACTCACACCACTTCGTAGTGTCGTGTTTATCATCTGGTGTTTTCATTTTTTGAGGCCACATAATTGTTACCCATTTGTTTCAGCATGACAATCAGTTTTGCTAGGGAGACTGAGAGGTTACTGATGTCTTGCCACGTTGATGACTAGTATTTATCTCTTTATGTTCAGCTCAATGGATGGTTGCTTATGGTATCTTTTCTACGGTTAATGTCCTCACTTCGAGGTCTTTGATAAGGTTTATCATCCCTTGTCATTCTCTCATTCCTTACCATGCGAGGATCAGTCGGTGGAGATTATCAACGAGGATAGGCTGGATCTTCCTCCCATTTTATTTGCGCCCACGCCCTGGGGACACATATTCCATGGTTCTGCACTAATACTTTGTCAGCCCTTTTATAGGTCACCATCTGGGAGTAGCTCTCTCTTATATGCCGAGATGGCATTAGACAGGTTACAGCTGGGTATAGATATTTTTTTCTTGTTGAAACGGGTCACATAGGCGCACAACGACTCCCCTTTTTCTGTTGTATCTTGTATAAATCATCATCTTGGCATCTCAATAAGTGTGACCTCATCAGAGAAAGGGGTATCAACTATCCAAGCTTCAGTTATCTATTATCTAAGCTTCAATTATCTACTATCTAAGTTGGGGGTTTGAGATTTACACGCTCTAACTTGAGGGAGAATGTTGAGGAGAGAATATCGTAAAAAATATATTGTGTATATTTACATTTCTATTCCGGTTAGGATAAGGACACGTGAGGGTGAAGATGTAATAGAATCTAAACATGAGATCTTGTTGTATGTATAAATAGAGAACATATGTACCAGTTTCCAAATCGTTTACTTTTATCTAACAAAAACAAATTACATCATTTCTTAAATGATACAAAAATTTTATTATTTAAATAAGAGAAACTTTTTGAAAATTTTAA
Organism: Cardamine chenopodiifolia; assembly: GCA_963922655.1. Lineage (NCBI taxonomy): Eukaryota > Viridiplantae > Streptophyta > Magnoliopsida > Brassicales > Brassicaceae > Cardamine > Cardamine chenopodiifolia. The sequence goes on along the minus strand of OZ000481.1, from coordinate 12,033,008 downwards.
ATAATTGATGTTAATTTTTATTCTCTATCACCTGTTGCTAGCCGATTCTAAGCAGGTACCCACACTTCAAATGAAAATTTTGGTGTAGTAAAATAAAATCAGACCCCCTTAAACCACGATTTGAGTGGACAGACTTCTCGAACTTGGTTCCAAGTATCTTGAGGTGAGATTTTTGATTTAAAACTGTCAATCTTACAACGCCGTAGAGAAATGCCAGGGTCTAATTTAAGATAAATTAGTATCAAATTTAATTGATGTTAATCCATAAACTTTATATTTGTAATTAATAAATAAGATTATATTATTTATTTGATTAAAATAATTTAACTGATGTGACACATCCTTTTAAGTAAAATAGATATTTAACTACAATTTTTTAGAATAATTTATTTACTTATATTTTCTTTGTTTTGAGTAACTGATTTGGATTTTCAGAAAATTTTGAAAAGTTACATAATGATAAAATACTTTGTAGAATAACATAAGTAATTGAACCAAAATATCACACAAAATTTGGTAACTAAAACAAAAATGACACCATAATAAGTGTTTCACTTCTCATTCGTCCACTAGTTACGCGACCTTACTAAATACAATTTAAAGGATTTTTCACAATTCAGAGACACAAAGTTCAAAGAGTAAAGACAAAAAAATTTTTGAAATAACACCAGCAAAGGCCGATGAAGTTACTCTTTATGACGAGTGTGTTCTCTCCAGAGAAACACCCATTCTCTTCTTCGACTCAGCCGGTTGTGGATTCCTCACCGAAGAAGTGCATGAGCCGGTGAAAGCAGGAAAGGATAACAAAAGTGATTATTATAAGTTCTAACATCACATTGATACAACCGAAGGCAAACCTTTAAGACAGTGAAACAGTGCATTTTGTAACCTAGCGATTTTGGCGATTCTGTGACGATAGGAGTTTGACTGTGCCTTGTGCGGTACGATGGATGCTCCGCCGCCAGGGAAGGTATCGGAGGTCATCGGAAGTGCGAGGGTTTAGAAAAGGATTTGCAGAGTGGGGTTGGAAGAGAGGTACATGACGTGGGTTATGGGCAAGCTGCAGGGTTTCTTGCATTGGGGTTTGTTGCAGGGTCTTCGAATATTGGTGACTGCCAGATTCGATCAGTGGACAATTAGAGGGTTGAGGTTCTGAGTTCTTGTGGTGATAGAGGTGACATCTTTGTTTTGAAAGAGGGTTTGGAGTGGTCGTATTGTGGAGAGGTCGTCGGGAGTGAAGCACAGCGAGAAGGCTTTGTTCAGGTTATGTTTTCCGGTTCGCGAGATACCTCTGTGTCATCAGGGGATCTCGTAAAGGATTTGGTACAAGCGGGTTTAGGCAATACAAAATAAGTTAATCATGTTTCTGTTTTAGGGGTTTCGAATGATGGGCTTGAGGTGTTTCTGGGGTTTGCTTAGGCATCTGAGGGGGAAGATCAGAAATCATACTCGTCTATTGTTTAGAAAAATCCAATGCTGTCAAAACATGATTTGACAATTTCTTTGGAAGAAGGAAACTCGTTCATTGTGGTTCCAAATGACATAATAAATGATCAAGTGCTGCTATGGGATGATTTGATAATATGGAAGTTCCTAGAAGTAGCTCCTCACATTGCTAAGATTGACGTAATAGTGAATAAAATCTGGAGTTACGGGAATAAGGATCTAAAAATCGATACATTTATAGTAAACTCTTCTAAAATTAAGTGTTGTATTCATGATAGAGTAATCAAGGAAAGAGTTCTTCAAAGAGGAATATGGAATATTGCTGATAAACCGATGATGGTTTCAATGTACGGGCCAATGGTTGAAGAGGATCAATCAGCTTTACGAAAAATACCGATTTGGGTTACTCTCATAGAAGTTCCAGCTCAATTTTATTCATGGAAAAGACTGAGTTTTTTATGAAGCATTAAGGGTGAGCCTAAGCGTCTTCATCCAGTTTCGAAACTTTGCAACAAATTTGATGAGGCTAAAGCTTTTGTTGATGTAGATTTGACAAAACCGTTGCTAGAATCTTTTTGTTTTAAATCAAAGCAGGTAGTTGTGTCAGAATTTTATATTCAAACCTGTGGCTCCCACCTAAGTGTAATGTCTGCTTCAAGTAGGGACATCTAAGGGAGGCTTGCAGAGCGAAGTCTAGCTCGGAGATTGTGGTTCCTAAGATTCTTAAACGAGTCGCATCTTCTGTGTCATTGGAAAAGGCTTGCGCTTTGATTCAAAAATCCACATAAACAAGGTCCCCCACATCCTGTATGTAAGGATACATATATGGGTGGTGGACACGTTGCACTGTTGTGTGCGGAATCGGCTAATTTATCTATAACAGAGAAATCACTACAACAAGATCTGTCACATCCTGTATATGAAGATATAGAAGTGGATGGCAGATGTGTTTCATTTGTGAGTGAGTCTACAGCTCTAGTCGTTAGTGATAAGTCTATGGATGAGAGTATTAAACTACGGGAGTTACAAGAAAAATCATTGTTGATTACGACTGGATTAGGGGTAGGAAACGATGGTTGGTCTGTTGTATCTCCAAGTAAAGGAAATACTTTTGGGGGAAAATCATCTCCGACTCAGGTAGTGATTGGACCACCTTCTCGTTACTCAGTGCTCGCATTAGAGGATGAAAACTTGGATGATCAAAGCTTGGAGCAAATCGAGGAACCTATTCATTCGGGTATACACATTGAAAAAACAAAAAAATTTCAGCGTGAGGATGAAAAGGAAGAAGGGAACTTTGTCAACAAGATCGACAAAGAGACAAAGGGAATGTTACAGAATTTTCTCTCGTCAATCTCTGCCCAAAAAATTTATAGCTTTAAATAAAAAAAAATCAGCATGAGTCAGCCTAAATGCACATGAGATTATCCCTAGTAATCATTCAATTTTTTGGAATGTAAGGGGCTTAAATAAACTTTTGAAACATTCAGTTTTAAGGACTTGGATTAATAACCAAGATTTTCAGTTTGGTTGTGTATTCGAAACTAAAGTTAAGGAAAGAAGAATTGGTTCGTCGATATTTGGGGAATGGTCGATCTTATCAAATTATGAATTCAGCCGGATGGGTCGTATTTGGTTTGTTTGGAAACCTAATGTTTTAGTAATTCCGTTAGTGGGCAGTTGATAACTTGTTCAGTGAAACTTGAGGATAAAGAAGAGGAGTTTTTTTGTTCGTTTATTTAAGCATCTAACTTCATGGAGGATCGCAAGAAGCTTTGGAATGACTTGTGGGATCACCAAAATTTACATGTAGTTCATCAAAAGCCTAGGTTTTACATGGGAGATTTTAATGAGATTTTGGATGGCCGGGAGTACTCAAGTTCATTTTTGCTCTTTTGAGGATATGACAAACCATGAACCATTGTTTATTTGATGTAATAAAAGAAGAGAAGGGTTGATTTATAAGAAGTTGGATAGGGTTCTTAAAAATGATCAATGGTATAATGTTATCCTTAGTGCTTATTGTGTGTTCGAATCTGTTGGGTGCTCGGACCACTTAAGAGGGAGGATTTATCTTGACGATAACCAGCAGCAAGGGAAAAAAAGCCTTTCAAGTTTATAAATTTGGTATTGGAGCTGGATGAATTTATGTTGACGGTAAAGAAATTTTGGAGTCAATCTCAATCAATCTTCTTATCAACGTCTTCTCTTTCTCGATTTTCTATAAAACTGAAAGAAAGGAAGCCATTACTCAGGGATTTGGCAAAGAAGAAATTGCGTAACCTATCAAAGAAATCTGCTGAGGCTTTGTTGTTTTTATGTGAGAAGGAGTTGAATTTACAGCACCCATCTCCTCAGAATATGGAGGCAGAGAAAGAAGCTTAAGCACGATGGAACCTAGTTTCGGGTTTAGAGGAGATCTTCTTAAAACAACGCTCAAAGTTCCATTGGTTGCGAATTTGGGATCAGAATAACAAAGATTTCCACAATGCGGCTGTTGCGTGTAAAGTAAAAAATGCTATGCGAGAGGTCAAATGTCCTGATGGGGTTTTGGTCTGAAGTTGATTTGGCATTTAATCTCTTCTCAATCATCATTGTGGATGAAGTGGATTCATGTTTATTTACTGCGACAAGATTCCTTTTGGGCCATCCGTGATGATACTAGTAGGATTTTTGGGATGTGGAGAAAAACTCTCAAAGATCGGCCTAAAGCTCGTTTATTACATAAGGTGGAAGTACAAAGTGGGCAGAATACCCCTTTTTGGTTTGATTTTTGGTCTAATTTAGGGTGTTTGTTTGATAAGCTCGAAATGCGTGGGGTTATTGATCTCGGAATTCCACTGAATGGTATAGTGGCTTCGGCCTGGGAAACTAGAAGAAGGCACCGATATTGAACTGAGTTTCTACAGGAGATATATATAGCTCTTGAGACTCAAAGGATCAAGTCAATACCGGAAAAAAATGATCTATCTCTATGGCGTTATAAGGGGGGAATTCAAAGGTGTGTTCAACTCAAAATTTATCTTATCTCTTATACGTGAATCATCTCATGTGGTTGAATGGTGGGAAGGAGTCTGGGTTAAGCACTTTACACCGGAATTCTCTGTTTTTGTATTGTTAATGCAGAGCCTTTTGTAAGATAAATTCAGCACAGATTGGGCTTAGATGCTAAGCTTGATTTCCGGTACAAGGTTAGACAGATTAACGCTGTTTTTAACTCGTTATGCTTTTAAAACATCATACCATACTATTTGGCGAGAAAAGAACGCACAACGACATGGCGAATCTCCACGCTCGTCGTCTTCTCTTGTTAAAATGATTGATAAGCAAGTTCGTTATGAATGATCGAACGATGGATGTATGTCTTCAACTTTGGTTTACTTCAAGGATTTAAAAAGAGGTTATCGAAGGATCTTCGAAGTGGGGTTCTTTCTCATCAGTTGTTTCAGCCATTTTTTCAATTTTATTTCGATATTTTCAGCTCTTTCGAAAGTGTTTTGTATCCTTTTTCCAAAAACTTGTTTTGTCCTAATTGGGGTTTCTAGTTTTGGGTTTTTATGAGGCAACCACTTTTCGATCATCAGATTTAGAGCTCTTGTTCTTTCAAAAACATTTCTAAAAACAGTTGCATATGTTGTAAAAAATTTTACTTTGAATATAATTTAACATAATATTAGAAAAAAAATTCCCTCCGCTTTTTTAATATAAGATGTTTTGGATAAAGCACGCATATTAACAAGTTAATTTTGTTCTAAAAATGTTATTTACTATATAAACAAAAACAATTTAACCAATTCTAAAAATATCTTGCAGAGTACTATTGGTCACACAATATTCAATAAAATAAAAAGTTACATAGCAAATGTGAGAACATCTTATATTTTTAAACGCAAAAAAAAAACCTCTTAAACATCTTATATTATGAAACAAAGGGATTAAGTTTGTTTCTAAATAAAATTTGATGCATTAGTGTTACACTCTATTTTTAAATGGGCATGCTTAAGATTGGTTTGAGAACAACCGAGTTACAATACCAAAGGACAGATGTGGAATCCGGTTAGGTTAAACAAGAGTCGTAGCAGCCGTAGCCACGAGGAAGACAACCTCACTACGAACTTGACTTGTTTCGGTGGGTTCGACCTCAACTACCATGAAAGCTCAAGACTAGAGCCAATCGCCTGAAGCTCCCAGAGCGATTCAAATGAGCACCGCAGCAGCGATGCTCCAAATCCACTCAACCCCATCGGACACATCCCTACCACTGGACAATGGAAGACGCCGGAATTTCGACACACCTGCCAAAAATGGAGCTAAACCACCGAGAACCCCAATGATTAACCGACGAAAACCTTTGATCTGGAGCCGTCGTGAACTGCCTTCAGCTGCGGTAAAAACCATCGCTCGATTTCCACCACAAAGAAGGACATGGGCTCAAACCCGATCACGATTGAGCTTCGCCATCAAGCCACCTTCCTTAAGCTACTCACCAACCGACATAAGCAAACCCGACCACCGAGGTACCAACCAACCTCGAGCCGGAGAAGAAATTTGGTGAAACCTCATCTGTTGCCTCATACCTACCATGAACCGCATTAAGATCAGATGAGCTACCCTCTCCGCCGATCTGAGAGGGGAGAAAACATAGAAGATAGAGATGTGGCGCTAGGACGAACTTAACTTGGGAGAGAAAATGGTCAATTAGGTGGATGACCAAATTCCAGTAAAAAAATTAGATAAATGACTTTGGCTTATTTTTTTGTTAGTAAATTACTTCGACTGGCTAAATGATGAGAGTAAAAATATATAATTCTAAGAGCTCTTTCCATTTAACGTGTTATTTTCTTATATGTCGTGCTATTTTTTTTAAGCTATGCAATTTCTTCCAAGAGCACGGTAATTTTTATAAATGACACTATACTCCTTTTATATACTATGTAATTTTTATGCTTCATGTTATATTCTTAAATTTTTAGAGACGAAAAAATGAGAGATCCAACAAGGTACGAGAGGATGGGAGATAAATCCAAAAAGAATAGTTTTTAGATTCGGCCGTCTAAAGGAGTGAGCATCATTCTACTAGGAATTCTCAAATCCGTCACATTGAGGGAGGGAGAGAAAGAGGGAATGAGAGAAAGAGTGAGAGCAAGTGAGGGAAAATAGAGAATCAGGAGGAAAGAAATAGAGAGTTCATGAATGGAAAAAATAGAGAACTAGAAGGGAGAATGGGAGAGAGAGAGGAAGAGAGGAAGAGAGGAAGAGAGGAAAGAGAGGGAGAGGAAACAATTACAGTGGAAAAAAGAAAAAAAAATCATAAGAGAGAAAAAAGGTAAAATAGTGATATAAAAGTTTTGAGCCAACACTGTTTATCCATGGTCATTTTATTAAATATTTTTTTATTTCATAGTGATATAAAAAGAAAGAGAGATAAAACCTTATTCGATTGATAATTTAATATGTTTTAGCAGAGAAATTTTACTTAAATTTGCAACTTTAACGTGGATGATAAGAATAAGAACTTCAGTTATTTTTTACTAATTTAAAATAAGATTAATACTTCTTAAGTTATTTTTTTAATATCTTATTGTTGTGGTCACAACCCCTGATATTTTGATAAAGAAAAATATTTGAACAATTATATAAGTTTATGGGTTACTAATCAGAATAGGTTCTTAATTTAGTTTAAAAAAAAAACAAATGCAATGATGATGAATTATAGACGTCAAACCTGACGGTTTTGAATCATCCTAAGTTGTAAACCATTAGCTTGCTTGGATCATTTCAGAATTATGTAGCCACTGATGTATTACATTATTATATATAACCTTTTGCCCAAGCCCACAAAACCTTTATTGAAAAAGGAATGTATTTATGTTTTGTTAGATATGACACTTCCATTAGATTATTCACCTATTAATTAGTGATTTTTATTTGAAAATTAAATACTATATGGAAATAGTACGGCAGATAGGTAGGTTGAACACTTCAGTTAAGAAAAAATTTCAAAGGCCTCAACCACCAATCTACTTAAATCATTCAATAATTTGTTAGCCGTTAAACTATCATAAATGCTCTCTTCTTCTTTTACATATTTTTATTTTTTCTGGTCATCTCATCTATATACTATTAATTGGGAAGCACAATTTTGTAAAAAACCTTTAAAATGTAAGCAGTTACATACAATGCCATTAATATCATGTTTTTAAAAAATACAGTCATTAAGGGTAAAATAATATCACAAAAATAATATAATTAAATAAAAAATCATTAAAAGTATTTTAAATAATTATTAGTTTCCAAAAAAATTAAAACTCACTTTCTCTTTCTTATTAATTATAGACGAAATTAAATTAATTATTATAAAAAACTATTAACCAATCAAAATTAAAAAATTAAGATTTGATATCTAATTATACCATATTATTTATTTTAAATTATTATATTTGAAAGGTTTTTGTTAAGATTTTAAAATATGATTCTTCTATCTCCTTTTGTTTGATCTTATTTTCAGATTATTTTGAATTATCATATAATACTTATATTTAATAAAAAATTATATATTTTTCTTAATATATTATGATCAAATTTTTAGAAACAAAGATATCCATACTATTAATTGGGGCAAAATTGTAATTTTTTTTTAAATGTAAACAATTACATACAATGCCATTGGTTTTAGTGTTTTTAAATAAAGTCATTAAGGGTACAATAGTAATCACAAAATTAATATAATTAAATTTAAATCATTAAAAGTATTTTAAGGTGGGGTGATTGAATCTAGTGTTTTATTGGAATTGAATGTATTTAAAATTCAAATTAAAATCTAGTGTTATTCAATTATGTATTTGCTAAAATACATTAAAATACACTCTTATTGGATTAAGCATTTGTTTGTGTATTTTAAAGTACATTAAAAATAAGAGTTATTCAACATCGATTTGATTTAGTTGCATTTGGATTACAATGGATTTTAATATACTTTTTTTATCTAAAATATGAGTAAACAAAATACCAGCATTTCCTCATGTATTTCATAATACCTCTCAAACTGAAATACTTTAAAATCATTTTAAAACCTAATTGAATAACACCTCCTAACTAATTACTAATTTCCAAAAAATAATACTCACGTTCTCTCTCTTATTAATTATGGACAAAAATTAAATTGATTTTTATAAAATTATTAACCAATCAAATTGAAAAATTAAGATTTGATATCTAGTTATAACATATTATTTATTTTAAGTTATTATATTTGATAGATTTTGTTAAGATTTAAAATTATGATTCTTCTATCATCTTTATTTGATAATATTTTTAAATTATTTTGAATTATTATATAATACTTATAGTTAACAAAAATGTAAATTTTCTGCATATGTTAGAAATAAATTTTTAGAAACGGAGATATATTACTCAATTGATAAAGAAAAAATACGTTCAACGTCCCACATCGGTTAAAATTTTTAAATAATGGTTCTAAGTTATATTATAATAAAGACCAAAATGATTCAAAATCAAGAACCTTGACTTATCAAATTTAAAAAGTTTATTCGTTTAATCTGATTCTTTAGTCACAAAATAATTTTACCGAATAAAAAAAATAAAAAATATTTTAAATACTTATTTTAAATTATTATAAATATTTTAAATTTATAAAAAATTAAAAATATTTAAAATCTATAAAAATGACAAATAAACATAAATGCCCCTTTTGACAAAAAAAACATAACTGTCCCAAGAAAACTCATATTAAATATATTTTCATATTTATATAATTTGATTATCTAAACTATACTAGTATTTTTAAGTAATTCATTTTACTAACTACATATACTTTCAAAAACCATAATTAAATTTTGGTTACTCTAATATCGTTATTAGATGAAATCAATATGCTATTTTGAAGAACAGTGTATTTCTGGTATTAGGACGGAAAATAGTGTGTATGGGATGGGAATGGATAATTCGGGTAACAAAAATATTACTCGAACAATTTTTGATAAAAATGAGCCAATAAGTTTGGATAACGATATGAGATCAAAAAATTTAGGTAGGTAAACTTAATTCTCAGTAATTTGGTAAAACTTGACTACGAGACAGGTAAAGATCCATATCGAGACGGGTATTTTAAGAATTTTGGTAATTTTTGAAAACTAAAATTTTTTTTTGATAATTTTGAATATTTTATAAAAATTCAATATTCAAACATGGAATACAAGTATCCCGTCTAAAATTCTTACTCAGTATCTTATAAAAAAATTGCCAAACGGGTAATTTTTTTCAATTGTCGAACGAATAATTATTTAAAAGGGAACGATTATAGGACGGAAGAGTTTTATGGATACTAAAGGAGATGGTTTTCCATTTCAAAATGGATATGCCTAAGTTATATACTTATATAACTCAAACTAAAACCGAATAAAAATTTGATTTAACACCCCATAAACTGTTAGTAATTGTTTGATTAGTTTCGAAAATATACATGTAACATCACTTAACATTTACAACTAAATTATATTTGAAATTTAAATATCAAATAAATTTTTCTTACAAATATAACCCTGTACGTTCGTGCGGGTCCGATCCTAGTCTTATTATTTAAAGGAAAAAATCAGAGTTCACAAAGTTTATGCAGGATATAACAAAGTAAAAAAACCAACACCAAATAAAACTAGCAAGAAAATGCATCTGTGTTTTCCTTAGCGAACAATGACTTCAAACAAGATGGAAATCCTTAACACGCATATGACTAAAATCTCCCATTCTTGATTATACACTAAGTACTTTCATAGGCCCCCTTATTTTACCTTGGCTGTTAAAGAATCACATCACAACATTGTTTGCTCTGAATCTGATCCAAGGTGGGATTAAACATCACTTCACAAAAGGAAAGCCAACCATTGTGTGGGAAATAGCCTCAAAATGTAGCTTCTTCCACAATCTTTGTGTGAAGCCAAGCTGGACCACCAAGAGCAAGATATGATTATAGACGACCATCACAAGAGACACTAGTGGTAATATCTCGAGCAATTGAATTTTCTTTTGGAAACACTATCTTGAAAGAGATATCTAATCAAAACAAGCTGCAGTTCTAGCAATTTTATCTAGTACATTTTTGTACCTTGGCCAGTCTCTCGGCTTTGAGAGAATTTCAATGGTTGATGGACTATCAGATGCCACCTCTACAGATGAAATATGAATATCTCGGAGACTCTCTATAGCCATTGAATTCAGCAAAGTTCAACAATTATCTAATTTCTTGTCGGCGTAAAAGCATCACGAGCATAGTGCAATACATAACCATTAAAATCCCTAGTAATCCAAGCTCCACCACATAATGATTTTTCATTTATCCAAGATGCATTCACATTGCATTTAATACTCCCTCAATAGGTTTAGACCATCTTTTCTCCACAGAAGCTTGACTGAAAAATGAAGATTGTTGTTGTTGACACGCATTTTGAGCAGACCAAATACATGGATCTTCATAAGCCTGATGGACTAGTCCTTGCAAGTCTCTTTGTATCCATGCATAAACAAATGAGTTTTTGTTCTTCCATGTATACCATAGAATCCAAGGGATTGTTATCCTTAATTATTTGCATTTAATCTAGAAAATCTAGAATAAACATCAAGTTTTCCTCCAAAGAAAATAGTGAGAAACCTGCATATGGAGCTAAGATCTAAGATCTGTCTAGCAACCATGCATCCAAAAAGCACATGGCATATTGTTTCAGTTCTGTTTCCACAAATTTAGCAAGCTAAATCCATGGTGATGCCACGAGTAATCAGTCTGTCCGAGACTGCTAAGGCTCCTGATAAAGCCCACCAAGGAACATTCATATTTTTGGAGTTGTATTTACCGACCATTTTCTTTGTTTCAGCTTATTCTGGCCATTATCTTCCTCTATATTTGTTGTACTAGAAATGGGTGGATGGTTTGAGACAAACCAATACCCACTCTTACCTGAATAATCACTATCCAACAAAGCAGCAACTTTGAGATTCAAATCAATAAACAATTCCTTGTTCACTGGCCTTCTAATTCTTATCAAAAATCCATTTCTCAAGCCATACCAAAGAAGATTATCCATTTCCAATACTTTTTATAAGCCCTCTAGATAGGAGTTCTTGACCATGGAGATACTACGTCAAGAAGGGTGTGTACTAGAACAACTCTCTAAGAAACTTTTCTTCTATACATGCCTTTGTAGAGTCTAGCCAAAAGTGAATTAAGATCATGTACGCCACACTTTTTTGCCAAAAGTGATTGATTAACATTTTTTAGATCTCTGAAACCAAACCCAACATTCTCCTTTGACAAGCACAACCTTTTCCATGAAACCCAGTGAATCTTATTTTTTCCTTTAAACTCATTCCATCATTAACTACCCATTGCACTTGTAATATTCTTAAATTGATGTTTCGTTAGTCTAAAACAAGACATCGCATATACAGGTAGCGCCATGGTAACTGATTTAAGAAGAGGTTCTTTACCACCAAAAGATAAGGTTTTGGAGAACCATCAATATTGAGACGATTTTGCAGTTTATGTCCAATGAAAGCCAGAATATCTCATTGAGATCCACTAAAACACTCTGATAACCCAAGATATGGTAGAAAAATCTAAATAAAATCATCAAAAAAGATGAAGGGAAAACCTAAAAACAAGATCACTCGGTGACATAAGTTTGTTTGCTTACACATTTGGTATGTATGCAAATATATATAGCAAAATATACACATCTTGAACTTGGGTCTTGTGCACTAAAAAATCTAAATTTGTTATTGTTGCACATCCTTAATCACCAAGATAATAATGTTTTTTTAATGAATTTGTTAGAATATTTGCGGAATAAGATTAGAGAAAATAGAAAGAATAAAGAAGAAAATATTTCTTCATATTGATTTGTTGTAAAAATACAATTCAAATATATAGAGGTACAAGTTAACCACAAGGTGTTGCATGAAAAGCATAGAAAATCGTCATTTGATGCATGAAGGGGAGAGAAGAAGTGATGAATAAGGATTGTGCATGTTGAGTATTAAAGGCAATGGCTCCTCCTTGGATTAAATGCATAAGCTCTTCTTTGACTGGGATTATGAGTCAATTTAATCCTCATCAATGTTTCAATAATCCCTCTTAAGCTTAGCCGCAAAGATACCCAAGGCTGAACTTGAAACTTTGTGAAGCATCAACTCATTAAAAACCTTAACAAGGAGAACCCATTGGGACAAAACCTTGGAAGAGAAAAGAGTATGATGTCCACGAAGAGAGGACATGAGATCAAGGTCATGATGCATAGATTTGAGAACTCAATTTGGGGCTTGAATTTTTCAAATTGCACTGATGTGATGATTGTTCCAAACATCTCCAAGTTAAGAGATCTTCTTGCTTTGAATTTGTTTGAGGCCTCGATCCTCAGTTATTTAATTGGTCCGGTTTTTATTGAATCCGACTTCTTTAAGCCCCAATCCTCCATGTGTGTATCCGTTTGAGGAACTCTCCATTTCGGTCACCACCATAAACTGATCCGCTTTTATATAGTCTGGCTCCTTTTTCTTAGCCATTTTGAGTGTATTAAGCACTTGTTCCTAGCTAAGATCAAGAAAAGAAACCCACAAATTTCTTAAGAAAAACATTGCATACCTTATATCGTGTGGCTCAATGAGATAAATAGACACTCAAATTTCTTTGAGTTCCATTGCTCCCACACTCATTCCTCTTCCAAGTATTTTTCCACTTCATGACTTGTCTTCTTACAAGCTTGCTGTGAAGATTTTCTCATCAACATTTTGAGCATCTTGGGTCTACTCTCCATTTACTCTATTATATGGCTGTGACAATTCTCAGATTTGAATTAGAACCAAATTGAACACGTACACGCTCCTTGACTCTTCTTTCCCAATAATCTTCTCTTCATCTAATACTTCTTAGAGAATTTCTCCTGAATTTACTCCGTTAAACCTTAAACAACAAGAGATTTAAAAATTTAAAGTAATTGACGTGAGGGATAAGAAAGTTTAGATTAGAATTGAGCTTGCAAATTATAGAAACTAGAGTAATAAAATAAGCATATTTAAATAAATAAATAAATAAATAAATTTATTTAAATAAATAAGAGTTTACAGAGTAATTTTTGTTCTTCTTTGTTGATGGCCGGTTATGAGATTTTGGTGAATCAGCCTCATTGACTACTACTTCAGTCTGTCATCTTGGATCTACCACTTCGGTCATTCTTGGGTTCACCTTTAAATTCAAAAACAAGAGATTTAAAAATTTAAAGTAATTGACGTGAGGGATAAGAAATTTGAGATGAGAACTAAGCTTGCAAATTAGAGAAATTAGAGTAATAAAATAAGCACATTTGAATAAATAAATAAATTTATTTAAATAAATAAGAGTTTAGAGAGTAACCTTTTGTGTTGCTTCTTTGTTGATGGCCGATTATGGGATTTTGTTGAATCAGCCTCATTGACTACTACTTCGGTCTGCCATCTTGGGTCTATCACTTTGGTCATTCTTGGGTTCACCATCTTAGTCATTCTTTAGGTTACCTTTGGTCAGCCTAAGGTCCACCTTCAGGTCTTCCTCTTGTTCACCACTTCGGTTAGCCACTTGGGTGAGCCACATCAGTTAGTCATGAAGGTCATAGCTCCAACATTCCCTGCCCCCTACAAGATCAACATGAGTATAAAGAAAGTTGATCTTGGCATGAAGAACATTTTGCACATCATTCTTTCCATCTTTAGTAAAGCTTGAAGGATTTGTTGATTCAGTCTCATTGGCAACCACCTCGGTCTTCCTCTTGAATTCACCACACTTGAGTCCACCACCTTGGTTTATCCCTTGGATTATTTCTCTTGGGTTAACCACTTCAGTTAGCCATAGATGTGATGAGAGCAGACTTTCCATCTTTAGTAAAGCTTGAAGGACTTGTTGATTTTGAATTTCCAAGGTTTAAAACAAATAGAATAAGAGATTTAAGAAGAGGAATTTGGATTCATTAAGGCCTTAAGTGCTTATAAAAGTGGACCAATGTTCTCTTCCCCTTAATACAAATAGTTTGAGAGATTTAAGAAGATGAGTTTGGATTCGTCAAGGCCTTAAGTGCTTATACTCATAGGAGCAAAAGCAGACCAAAGTTCTCTTCCCCTTTGAGAATTTTGAAGAGGAATTTGGATTCATCAAGGTCTTAAGTGCTTAGGAGCAAGGCGTACCAAGGTTTTCTTCCCCTTCAAAATGAGGATCAATGCTCTGATACCATGTTAGAATATTTGCGGAATAAGATTAGAGAGAATTAGAAGAGAATATTTCGTCTTATTGATTTGTTGTAAAAATACAATTCAAATATATAGAGGTACAATTTAACCACAAGGTAGCTGCATGAAGAACATAGGAAATCGCCATTTGATGCATGAAGGAGAGAGAAGAAGTGATAAATTAGGGATATTCATGTTGAGCATAAAGGCAATGGTTCCTCCTTAGATTAAATGCAACAGCTCTTCTTTGACTGAGACTATGAGTCAATTTAATCATCATTAATATTTCAATAGAAATCGATGCATGTTGATCAAGTTTTCCTTGCTTTGGTTTGAGTTAAATATTGATGAGCCTTTCCCCTATTGATCTCAACTCTTTTTCAAAAACTTTTCCTGCCAGGGTTCCAAAGAAGATGTAGTCTCATCTAGAGTATTACTTTATGTGACGGACACATTTTTAGTTTGAATCAAGAAACTAGCTAATGTGAGAAGTCATCGTCAAGAGTCTTTCAGTTCGTTCTAGTTATTTTCATCTTTCTTTGCATTTATATTTGTTTATGAGTTCTCATAACTTTCTTGGCATTCGCTGTCTCACAAAGATAAACTGAATAACACAATTATCGATTAGTGGAACACGTCACTCTCTTAGTATATAATCCAAATCATATCATCAAATCTCTACTTAGGAGAATTTGTTTGGCAACGAGGCCACAAATGAAAAGTTTGTTTTCTGTTTTCTTTTATTAAAATTAGTATGTGAGATTTGATGATAATTTCAATGCATGTGAGGAAAAAGGCATACTTAAATTGGAGTTTCGGAAGAAAAAACGAAGGGTGTTTTCAAATAGTCAAATGAGTTGGCTAATAATTTATGAATGATATCTAAAAACAGATGGTAACTATTTATTAAAAAGTTAACAAGCTCTATTAATTTTCAAGAATTCTCACAAGACCCATCTTCTAATCAAGACAACTCACAACATGGTAGTGGATGATGCATAATTTAATATAAAATAATATTATATCTCATAGAAAGTGAAAAAAAAGAGATAGCAAGAAAACAAAAAGAGAGTCGTTTTCATTGAATACTAAGAAACAAAAGAGAACAAATCAACTGGATGATTATATTTTTTACCCTTCTCCTTATTATTTATTATTCTTCTTCTTATTTTCTCTTGCATTTCTTCTTTTTGAAAATAATTTATGGATGATGTCTAAAAAAAGATGGTAACTAATTATTAAAAACTTAACAAGCTCTAATAATTTTTAAGAATTCTCACAAGACCCATCTTATAATCAAGACAACTCACAACATGGTAGTGGATGGTGCATAATTTAGTATAAAATAATATTATATCTCGTAGAAAGTGAAGAAAAAGAGATAGCAAGAAAACAAAAAAAGAGTTGTTTTCATTGAATATTAAGAAACAAAAGAGAAAAAAACAACTGGATGGTTATAGTTTCTTACCCTTCTCCTTATTATTTATTATTCTTCTTCTTATTTTCTCTTGCCTTTCTTCTTTTTGAAAATAATTTATGGATGATGTCTAAAAACAGATGGTAACTATTTATTAAAAAGTTAACAAGCTCTAATAATTTTCAAGAATTCTCACAAGACCCATCTTCTAATCAAGACAACTCACAACATGGTAGTGGATGGTGCATAATTTAGTATAAAATAATATTATATCTCGTAGAAAGTGAAGAAAAAGAGATAGCAAGAAAACAAAAAGAGAGTTGTTTTCATTGAATATTAAGAAACAAAAGAGAACAAATCAACTGGATGGTTATAGTTTCTTACCCTTCTCCTTATTATTTATTATTCTTCTTCTTATTTTCTCTTGCAGTTCTTCTTTTTGCTTTGTTTTATTCTTTCATATCTTATTTTCCTCTATGTACTTTCATCTTGCATTTCCTCATTTTCTTCTGTTTTATTATGTTTTTGTCTTTCAATTCGAGGATGAAGATTGGAGTGACGCAATGGATGTGTAGAGATTGGTAAATGTTGTTGTGTATTGATAATAATGTGTATAGATATTTATACATGTATAGGAGATAGAGTTTAGAAGATACACAAGAGATACGAGTATATATAATATAGAAATATATATAGAATATACTCTAATATGCCTCTTCAAGATAAATGACCATGAGTGAGCTTAATCTTGTGGAAAAATAGTCTAAACAAGCTCAAGCAAGCGGTTTACTAAGCGTGTCGACTAGTTGTGCACCATTAGAAATGTAAATAACTTGAAAGCTCACTAGCTTGGAATTGATCTCGAATAAAATGATAAGCAAGCACAACATGCTTCATCCTCAAATGGAACACCGGATTGACACAAAGATATGTGGCTCTGATATTATCACAATAAATAACCGCTGGTTACGACTGTGGAATGTGTAATTCTGAAAGAAGCAATGCAACGCATTGAATCTCATAATTCATGTCAGTGACGCAAAGATACTCTGCCTCACTATAAGACCTAGACACTCCCTTATGTTTATTGGAAGCCCATGCGACCGGATGTTGACCAAGAAAAACCACATAAGTACTTGTGGAGGTATATACGTCTTTGTTGTCTGTCCAATCTGCATCAGAGAAGGCGTGGAGAGACAAGTCAGCAGTGGCAGAGAAGAAGATACATGTGGTGATGGTACCAATGAGACACTGAAGCACTATCTTTGTAGCAAGCCAATGTTCAGATGTTGGTTGATGCATAAATTGAGAGCTTATTAACCGTAAACTGAATATCTGGCCAAGTAAAAGTAAGATATTGGAAGCTCCCAACAACCATTCTATACTCGGTTAGATCATCAAGAAGAGTCATGCCATGAAGATTGAGTATCGTTGATGGACATAAAGGAGTAGCAATAGTCTTCGTATTTTCCATATGTATCTGACGCAAAAGATCAATGATGTACTTCCCATGTGTTAACAAAAGACCTTGAGAATATCTGGTTGCTTCAAGTCCAAGAAAGTAAGATAGGTTATCGTGATCTTTAAGCGAGAAATGATTCTCCAGGAGTTGATGAAATCCGTAACGTGAGAGGAAGAAGAGCCAATAACAATATACTGTTACCAGAGCATCATGAAAAATGAGCAATGAGGCATTGGCAAGAGAATTCTAGAAGCCCAAGGAGAGACGAAAATTCCAAAGCTCATTGTACCAAGCTCGTGGTGCTGGTATGAGCTCATATATTTCCTTCTTTAAACGACAAACATGTGTAGGATTATCTTTATCAACAAAGTGTGGTGGATATACCATGTAGACTTCTTTAATTAATTTTCCTTGAAAAAACACATTATTGACATCCAATTCTCGAATACCCCAGTTTCTGTTCGTTCTCATTCCAATGTAGAAACACATTATTGACATCCAATTGTCGAATACCCCATGTAGACTTCTTTAATTATGTGCCATGTAGACTTCTTTAATTAATTTCCCTTGAAGAAGAAATACATTATTGACATCCAGTTGTTGAATACCCCAGTTTCTATTCGTAGCCACTCTAGGATTTAAAAAAGGTAAGCATTTATACTTCCGCAGTGTTGAAATTGCTGGCACAATTGGAATATTGCGGAAAACATGTTAGCAAAGCATAAATGCTTAACAAGATCTTTCCCACTTTCCATAAAAAACACTATGTGTTGCAAGAGCAATATATAAATTGCGAATACAAAAGATTTTTTAAGCTAATTATGACGCCCATGCTTGCGGAAAAGAACAATAAACTCCTCATTAAGAATCATAATGTTTGACCAACTGGAATCAAAACATTTCCTGGAGTGAATGCAAGAGATGCATCGGATGTGAAATATCAAGAGTGAGAAAATCAAATCTATAGAGATCGGGATCGTGGTAGTCAATTTAATTGGGGACTTGGTAAATCCTATAACCCACAAGGGATGATGCCTTATAATTGGGTTAGACCTGAAAAAGGTCCAAAAGGGAAAGAATCCCAAGGAAGTACCAACCAAAAACCTGAGAACATTTGTTAAAGATGTGGATCAAAAGGGCATTTGCCAGCGCACGTCTATCGAACTCCCCTGGCCCACGTTTGTCGAAATCCTGAATATCTTTGTAAATTATACAAAGAATCCCTAAAAGGTAAATAGAAGCAAGTGAATCTCACATAACACTTTGTGGGTATGACACACCTCGACGCTTTCAATTTTATAGATGATTTCGTGAGACCACTTTAACTGGAAAGTGAAATGTTAGTAGTGATACTACTAAATAAGTCTACAGTTATGCATGAATAATTATTACTTATTTTAATTTTTTCAAGTACTTTGTTTTTAAAATAAGAGGTTGTATAATTATTGAATGATTTCAATTTATGAATAAAATTTATCATCTTATTATTAATATTTGTGTTGATTGCAGAAATGGAAAAAGATACTAGCAGAAAAATCTCTAAAATAAATACAAGAGAGATTTGTATACTAGATAATGAAACAACCCACACAATTCAGAGACACAAGATATACTTCTATCATTTAAAACCAGCAACGTGATAGTCAATACAATATTAGGTCCTACAGACGTGTTCAAAGAAAGTGGCAAAGCCAACTTTATATTACTTAATGGAACAAAATTTTCCATAAATAATACCTTATATTCTTCGAATTCTAAGAGAAATTTGTTGAGTTTCAAAGATATATATCTTCAAGGATATGACACTCAGTCTGCAATTGAGGATGGAAAGAAATATATGCATATAACTTATGCTAATCTGGTAAACGACATATATTAGGAAAATTTCCATAACTTCCTTCTGGTTTGCATCATACGTATATAGATTTCATTGAATCACATCCCATTATCAAAGAAATCTAGAAGATTTTACATTGTGTCATTATCGCCTTGGTCACCCATGCACTATAATGATGCAAAAAGTCATAGAAAACTCACATGGTCATTCACTTAAAATCCATGAAATAAATCAAGGGAATAAAACGACATGTGATGATATTTCTCTTGAGAAATTGATCATAAGGTCTCTCTTGAGAAATTGATCATAAGGTCATCACCAACTGAAATTGATAAAGAATCACAAAAATTCTTTGAATGAATCCAAGGTGATATTTGTGGACCAATACATATGTCATGTGGACCTTTCTTTTATTTTATGGTATTAATTAATGCATCCAACAGATGGTCACATGTATGTCTATTATCATCTTGAAACATGGCATTTGCAAGATTCCTAACTCAAATAATCAAACTAAAAGCTTGGTTTTCTAATTATCCTATTAAGAGAGTTAGATTAGACAATGGTGATGAATTCACATCTCAAACATGCAATGGTTATTGTATGGTATCAGGAACTGAAGTTGAGCATTTTGTAGCTCATGTCCATACACAAAATGGTGGATGAATCATTAATTAAACATCTGCAACTAATTGCCAAACCATTGATCATGAGATCAAAACTTCCACCATCTATATGGGAACATGCTATTTTGCATGCAGGAGCACTCATTCGGATAAGATCAAGAGCATATCATAAGTATTATCCATTACAATTAGCATTTGGTTGAGAACCAAATGTTTCTCTTCTAAAATTTTTTTGTTGTGTGGTGTACATGCCTATATCACCACCACAAAGATGAGACTACAAAGAAGGTTGAGAATATATGTTTGTTGTGATTTTCCATCAATTATACGATACCTACAACTGTAGACTGGATACGTCTTTACAACACGTTTTGCCGATTGTCATTTGGATGAGAAAGCATTTCCGGTTCTAGGGAAGAAAATAAAAAAGTAGGAAAAGATATCTAATGTGTGTATCATCTTTGTTACATCTTGATCCTCCTACAAAACAGTAAAAAACTGGAAGTTCGACGGATAATTGCATTTGTAGAGTATAGCAAATCAACTACTTGATGCATTTGCAGATACCAAGACGATAACTAAATCACATATACCAGCTGCAAATGTTCCTACACGAATTGAAATTCCAAAAACAATTGGAGGTGTAGAGGATACACGTGAGCCTAGAACACGTTTGAAGCATGGTAGACTCGTTGGTTCTAAAGATAAAAATCGTAGAAAGAAAAAGGAAGTTAAAAAGTATGATACACCTGAAATGAGATAAAGCATTTTAAAAGAAATGAATCACAAGTCTAATGATAAACTAAAACATGAGCCTGAAGGAAATCATGAGATTTCTACCAAAATAGAAAGATATAGAATCGAAATGAAGTGGATAATTTTGATGGCGTTTTCTCATACATTGTGTCAAAGGAAATATATGAGAAAACGATGATCTAGGACCAAAGTGTGCATATAAATGTCAAAAGCAACATGCTGGATAAAATGGAAAGATTTAATACAAGTTGAACTTGATTCGCTCAATAAACAAAATGTATTTGAACCTATTGTAATGTGAGGCTGATTGGATACAAATGAGTTTTCATTAGGAAAGAAAATGAGAAAAACTAGATTATGAGATAAAAAAACTCGTCTCGTAGCCCAAACTTTTTCTCAAGGGCCAGAGATTGGTTACGAGAAAACATATTCTCCAGTTATGGATGCAATCACATTTAAATTCTTGATGAATCTAGCAGCTAATGAAAATCTATATATGCGTCTCATGGATGTTTTTCACCATATTTATATGGACCATTAGATATTGAAATCTATATTAGAATGCTTGATGGATTTAAGATACCAGGAGCAATAAAATCCAAAACCCAAAGAATTATGCGCAATAAAAATTGCAAAGATCATTATATAAGTTAAAAGCAATATGGACGTATGTGGTACACTCTTCTTAGTGAGCATTTAATAAAGAATAATGTGTGAATGATACTATATGCCCATGTGTTTTCATCAGGAAAACAACATTGTGATTCTCGTAGTGTATATTGATGATCTAAACACAATAGGAACTCAAGGAGAAATACAAAAGTTGCATATGATTTGAAAGGAAGATTCAAGCTGAAAGATCTCGATCAGATAAAGTATTGTCCTGGTTTACAAATTGAGCATTCCAAAAGGCATATTTGTACATCAATCCACATATACCAAAAGAGTTTTAACACGTTTTAACATGGATAAGACAAATCGTCTCAATACTTCACTAGTTGTTAAATCACTTAAAGTTGAAAATGATCCATGTCGACTAGCCGAAAAGAATGAAGTGATAATTGGTCATGAAGTATCGCATCGGTGCAATTGTAGCTCTAATATATCTTAAAAATTGCACTCAACTTGACATGTCATTTACCATTAATCTTTTGGCAAGATTTAATTTATCCCCTACAGGGAGACATTGGAATGGAATCAAACATGTCTTTCAATACCTTCAAGAGACTACTTATTTAGAATTATTTTATTCAAAAATTTCAAATGGTCAAATGCTTGGTTGCAAATGCATGATATTTGTTAGATCCTCACAAGGCTCGATCACAAATAAGATATGTATTCACAATCGCATGCATTGTATATCATGGCGTTCTTAGAAGTAGACGTTGTGGCCACTCATTCTAATCATGTTGAAATCATCATACTTCATGAAACAAGTAGAGAGTGTGTATGTCTAAAATTAATAAGTCAACATATCCAACCAAGAAGTGGAATTCGCGTAAAAATGGAACATACTATCTTATATGAAGATAAATTTGTTTGTGTTGCTCAAACGAAATAATAATATAACAAAAGTGATAGAACCAAATATATCCCTCTGCTAAAAAAAATTTCATACACCCAAGAACTTGAGAAGAATAAAGATATTGAAGTAAGATATGTTCGATCGTCGGACTGTTGTAGATCACTTTACAAAATCACTATCGATCAGTGTGTTCAGGAAACATGTGTATAATATCGGAATGCATCGCCCACAATACTTATAATATATGATCATTATCATTCGAGGGGGAGTTTGCGTGATTGTACTCTTTTTACCTATTATTGTTTTCCCTACTAATTTTTTTCTTGAAATTTTTTTTAACGAAAAACATGAGATATAAGTGATACTAGACTCCAAATGGGAGTGTTACGAAAGTAAAAAAAGAACATATTCCATTAAAAATAAACTGCGTAAAACATTGTCTGGAATCTATCATCACTATGCATTATCTTTTTCACTTCTATATAAATAATCAATTTAATAATTATAATTGATTTGAAACATTTACAACTTTCGTAATAAAAAGAAAGCTATTATCGTTTTCTCTCATTTTTTTAACGGATATATTTTTTATTATTTATTTATATGTATGTACCATAAATTATACCATATACTATAATAAAAGAGGTTTAATTTTTTTGAGAAGAGGCTACTTTTTGTAATCCGTTTTTTCATATTTATTTTGTCAAAAATGTTTTTAAATGAAAAAAAAAAACGATTTTTTCAAACCAATAGGTAGAGTGAATGGACGTATAGTTATGGGCTTTAGCTTACAAAAGCTTCAACCTGGCCCGGTTAAAAGATAGAAAAAACGAACAAAAACTTCAACGCTGGTTCAGTTCTGAGTCCTTTTCCTTTTGTGTTGCGTTGAATCTGCAGAAACCCTAATTTTCTTGTGATTGATTCTTTATTTCCGCCATGGAAGAAGTATGCGAAGGAAAAGAATTCTCATTCCCACGGCAAGAAGAGAGCATCCTCTCACTCTGGACTCTAATCGATGCCTTCAAAATACAGCTCAAACGCACTGAGAATTGTCCGGAGTACATCTTCTATGATGGACCTCCATTCGCCACCGGACTTCCTCATTACGGCCACATCCTCGCCGGTACAATCAAAGATATCGTGACTCGGTACCAAACCATGACCGGTCACCACGTCACGCGTCGATTCGGATGGGATTGTCATGGTTTACCAGTTGAGAATGAGATCGATCGGAAACTGAATATAAAGAGAAGAGATGAAGTGATTCAAATGGGGATTGATAAGTATAATGAAGAGTGTAGAAGTATTGTTACGAGATATGTTAGTGAGTGGGAGAAGGTTATTACTAGGACTGGGCGTTGGATTGATTTTAGTAATGATTATAAGACTATGGATTTGCCTTTTATGGAAAGTGTTTGGTGGGTTTTTTCTCAGCTTTTTGAGAAGAATCTTGTTTACAGAGGCTTCAAGGTTTGTTGTTTCTTGCATTTCTGTAGGTTTTGAGATTTGGTGAAATTGGTTTTGATGTTTGTGATTTGTGGTTTTGTTTTGTAGGTTATGCCTTATAGTACTGGTTGTAAGACACCGTTATCGAATTTTGAAGCTGGTCAGAATTATAAGGTATTGTGTGGTTCAGCTGTTTGCTACCTTCTGTTGTTGTAGTTTTGATCTCTGATACTGGTAGAATGGTGTGTATACAGGAAGTTCCTGATCCAGAAATCATGGTGACTTTTCCGGTTATTGGAGATAAAGATAATGCGAGTTTTGTGGCATGGACTACAACTCCGTGGACTTTGCCAAGTAATTTGGCTTTATGTGTCAATGCTAAGTTTGTCTATCTGAAGGTTCGTAACAAGAATACTGGAAAAGTCTTCGTGGTTGCTGAATCTCGGTTGTCATCGCTTCCTGCTGATAAGCCCAAGGCTAAGTTGAGTAATGGACCTGCTGGTGATATGAAGAAAGCAAATCCTAAAGGGAAAGGTGGTAAACCTGAAAATGCAGCTGATTCTTATGAAGTTTTAGAAAAATTTAATGGAGCTTCCCTGGTTGGGAAGAAGTATGAACCATTGTTTGAGTATTTCAGCGATTTTTCAAGTGAGGCTTTCAGAGTAGTAGCAGATGATTATGTCACTGATGACAGTGGTACTGGTATTGTTCACTGTGCTCCTGCCTTTGGTGAAGATGATTATCGTGTTTGTCTTGAGAACAAGATAGTTAAAAAGGTTAGATTTGACTACATTCTCCTTAACTTCAGATATGGCCTAGTTGTTCAAATTTATATTTTAATTTTGTTTTTCTTGGTTTCAATTTCTGATCAGACAACTAGAAAATGTCATGTAATCTCATTCAGTTGGGGTTTAGTTGATCTTTTGGGTTGGTAATTCCTGGGGTTTCGTAGGGGGTTTAAGGGATTACACTGTATGGTTACTTCTTTAGGATGAGATGTTCATTTGTTGCTTCTCTCTCTCTCTCTTGAAGAACCCATGCTTGTCTATTCTATTAATCTCGCTGTATCTCATTATTTTAGATATTGTTCTATTTGTTAATCCTATCTTTCAGGGAGAGAATCTAGTTGTGGCTGTTGATGACGATGGTTGTTTTTCTGAGAGAATTACCCACTTCAGTGGCCGTTATGTCAAAGATGCAGACAAGGATATAATTGAAGCCGTGAAGGTGATTATGGATGCCAAATGTTTGTAACATGCCTCGATGAGTCATTTAAGATCGTAATGATTTGTCATATCTCTTAGAGAATTGAAGTGAATTTGGACCATTGGATTGTTCTATTGTAGGTGCTTTTTTGTGTTTAAGTAATTTAAAAAAAAATATTTCAGGCCAAAGGCAGGCTTGTTAAAACGGGGAGCTTTACTCACTCATATCCATTTTGCTGGCGGTCAGACACCCCTCTAATATATAGAGCAGTTCCAAGTTGGTAAGCTTCATGTTTCATATGAGCTTGTGCTAAGTTCTTAGTTGTGAAATCATTTTGTGCTAGCATCAGTGAGGCATTTTGTCACGCTGGTCCTTGTCTTGAAGTTTGGCTAAAAGATGTAGGCTTTCGTTCTGTCCCAGTTCGGTTGGTGTAAATGATGATCATAATTTTTTTCATATGATTATATCTGGCAGCCTCTTTTCGGAGCTATCTTTGTGTATATTGTTTTGGCAATCATCAAACTGTTTAGGATATTCAATTTTTCATGTTTTCATTTATCTATTTATATTTCATATGTAGTGAATATCTGACCTAAGTGGCATGAAGTAATTTGTCAAGCTGATATGAATCTTAGCATTATTTAAGTTTCATGTGTGGTTAGGACTTTGAAGTTTGTTCGTGTTTGACCTGTTAGGTTTGTGCGCGTGGAGCAATTGAAAGAAAAATTGTTAGAAAACAATAAACAGACGTATTGGGTACCTGAGTATGTGAAGGTCAGTGGAAGAAAGGATTGGTACTTTTGAGCATATTACAAGTTTAGTTCGTTTAGATAAGTTACTGATATGAATAAATTTATTCTAAAACCTTCTTCTTGATTAACCTGCAACTCAGGATAAACGTTTTCACAATTGGCTTGAAAATGCAAGGGATTGGGCAGTCAGCCGAAGTAGATTTTGGGGTACTCCTCTTCCCATATGGATCAGCGATGATGGGGAGGAAGTTGTGGTCATGGATTCTGTTGAAAAGCTTGAAAAGCTCTCTGGTGTCAAGGTCTCTATTTTTGTTGTTTGCTTTTTTTCTTCTGTCTTTCTACTGCAACTACTTTTCATGCACAATTGGAAGATAGTTTGTTTTTAAAAATTAAACAGAAATATATCAGCAGATAGCTCACTGATGCTTCAGGAAAACTTACTGTCATGATCTTGTTTCCTTTATGTGCAATTATTGTTGTGGTGAATATTTGCGGATATATAGTTTTAATCTGAATGTTTCTAGAAGTCTTCTTAATATGTTCCGTTCAAGTTTATGACATCCGAAGGGGGTTTGTTCATATCAGAAAGTCTGATACTCGTTTGTTTTTCTGATGATTTATGGTGCAGATATTTGATCTGCATCGTCACCATATTGATCAAATTACAATCCCATCTAGCCGTGGCCATGAGTTTGGTGTGCTCCGTCGTGTAGAAGACGTAAATGGATCCAGTACTCTTTCATTTTACCACTAATCCTTGATTGTCTGGGGTGGTATCCCATACTTAAGCTTATATCATGCTTTTTTCAGGTTTTTGATTGTTGGTTTGAGAGTGGGTCAATGCCTTATGCATATATCCATTATCCATTTGAAAACAAGGAGCTATTTGAGAAGAACTTTCCTGGTGATTTTGTGGCTGAAGGGCTTGATCAAACTCGCGGATGGTATGTCATTCCATATCTTGATTGTAACGAGAAATAAAAGCCATTATATTAGTTAAGTTTGGGCATTTAAAATGATTTAATAGCTATTATGGTGGTTGCATGGTGAAAAAAGTTCTTTGCTTTCTAATAAGGTCTTTGACAAGGGAATTTAACCTCTTACCTTCTAGTATTGCGTATCTTAATTGGTGTTTATCGTGTTGAGAGGTTTACAACCCAAGATTGGTGCTAAGAACCCATATCATTTCAGTTCTCATATGCTTTCCGAGAAGTGAATTCTATATTGATATATCGTCGAAGCTCTTCAGACAAATTTTCTCTATCCTGGGTTTGTTTCGTCCTTTTACTGTATTGGATGATCTGGATCTTAACTATCCTCAGTGATTGCACTTAATTAAGTAATGAGTCGAGGCTAATGGAAGTTGTGATCAGTTTAACATAAAATGTGATCCTAGGAGTGTTTTGAAAAAAGCATAACAAGCAATATTTGTTTCTGCTAAGTAGGCTATTAATGAT
This sequence comes from Cardamine chenopodiifolia, assembly GCA_963922655.1. Lineage (NCBI taxonomy): Eukaryota > Viridiplantae > Streptophyta > Magnoliopsida > Brassicales > Brassicaceae > Cardamine > Cardamine chenopodiifolia. The sequence continues at coordinate 12,005,815 of OZ000481.1, read as the reverse complement.
ATCTAAAGTTGTGGTTTGGTATCTACAGGTTTTATACTCTTATGGTGTTGTCTACTGCATTATTCGAGAAGCCAGCGTTTAAAAATCTGATTTGCAATGGTCTAGTGCTTGCTGAGGATGGCAAGAAGATGAGTAAGAAATTACAGAATTATCCACCACCTATGGATATCATAGATGAATACGGGGCGGTAAGGTTTATTTATAATATGCTCTTATGCTGCGTTTTCAGCTTTTATTTTTATATTCTATAGCTATGAAAATCTTGGCAGCGTTTATACGTCATCACTTAGTCACTTTACCTGAACCATGACAGGATGCTGTGCGATTGTACCTGATAAATTCTCCGGTTGTACGTGCTGAGCCACTACGCTTCAAAAGAGAGGGAGTACTTGGTATTGTGAGTGATCTTGGTGGTTGTTTTATTGATGTTTTGAGTAGATTTGTTGTTTGTCTGAACTAATCTTGTCCTGCATTGGGATTCACTAGGTTAAAGATGTATTCCTCCCATGGTACAATGCATATCGGTTCCTTGTTCAGAATGCAAAGAGACTTGAGATTGAGGGTTGTGGAACCTTTGTTCCTATTGATCTGGCAAGTTTACAGTCATCAAACGTTCTCGATCAGTGGATTCACTCAGCTACGCAGAGTCTTGTCCATTTTGTATGCGAAGAGATGGATGCATATCGGCTTTACACTGTAAGCATTTTAAATGTCATTTTCAGCATGATATGGTGTTTAGAAAACAAGTTATCGTTTTCTTGTGATACTTATCACATCTTTCTGAACCTTTTCCAGGTGGTTCCATATCTCTTGAAGTTCCTTGACAATCTCACTAACATATATGTTAGATTCAACCGCAAGAGGTTAAAAGGCCGTACAGGAGAAAATGATTGTCGCATTGCTCTTTCAACTCTATACAATGTATAGTAAATAGTTCTGGGGATACTTTTGTTTGCATGGTCACCATCATTTGAAAACTCGTAATAGCTAATAATTGTGTCTGGGTTTTCAGGTGCTCCTTACTTCTTGCAAAGTGATGACCCCTTTTACACCGTTCTTCACGGAGACTTTATACCAGAATCTGCGGAAAGTGTCTGAAGGTTCTGAGGAAAGCATTCATTACTGCTCTTTTCCACAACCAGAAGGAACGGTAATACTCAAATCCATATCTCCATATCCAAGGAGAAAATATAAATTGTCTGAGTTTTTGCTTTTTTATATTTTCTTGTCGTGTTTAAATAGAGAGGGGAGAGGATTGAGCAAAGTGTTACAAGGATGATGACAATCATTGATCTTGCTCGGAACATTCGTGAACGAAACAAACTACCCTTGAAAACTCCTCTAAAGTGAGCGTTGTATTTTTATTTTTTTTCAGTTTCTTTGTTAGCCTAAAACATGAAAAAGTTCATACATGCTTATTTTTGTTGTATCAGGGAAATGATTGTAGTCCATCCAGATGCAGAATTCTTGAATGACATAACTGGAAAACTAAGAGAGGTATGTGGTGTTACAGTTTTATCTTGTGGAAAGTTTTAATTATTATATATACATATATGCATAAGTATTTCTTCTGATGTTGTTATTGAGGACTGCTTGAAATAGCAAATCACTGTGTGGAAGGGAAATTCTTAAGTCTCCACGAGTCCTGAGTGCATGCTAGGCTTTGCACATCAACTACTTTTTCTCTTTACATTCAAGGAACCGATACCTCGGATTTATCCAGTTTGATTTTGCATTGCAGTATGTCCTAGAAGAACTTAATGTAAAATCTCTTATACCATGCAATGATACTCTGAAGTATGCATCTCTAAAAGCAGAACCAGATTTCAGGTTGGTCAAGTTTTCTATCTGCACTTTACTCTTTAACGTTGAGCTCAATGTGCTTTAGCAATTTTACTTGTTCATTCCTGCAGTGTATTGGGAAAGCGACTTGGAAAGTCGATGGGCCTTGTTGCAAATGAAGTTAAAAAAATGTCTCAGGAAGATATCTTAAGATTTGAGGAGGCTGGGGAAGTTACTATTGCTGGACACTTGCTAAAGCTAACAGATATCAAGGTCTCTCATGCTATGGTGCTCTCTTATGGGATAGCATGAAGAATATGTTGTTAATAGCTAAATTCTGACACATTTCTTTCTTGTGTTGTACAGATTGTTAGGGTTTTCAAACGCCCAGATGGTTTGAAAGATAATGAGATTGATGCAGCTGGAGATGGTACAACTCTTAATTAATTACTATTTCTCTATGCTCAATTTATGTGAATCGTGATTGATTACCGGTGCTCTATTGTTGAGGATACAGATAATATTTGCTTTTATTCATGATGCAGGTGATGTTTTGGTGATTCTGGATCTACGAGCAGATGATTCTTTGTTTGAAGCAGGTGCTGCCCGTGAGGTAAATAAATATAACATATAATACTGTACAAGTCCTAGATGAAACCAAAGCAATACATTTTCTTATAACTTGTATATTTGCTAGAGACTTCTTTTTTCTGTGTCTAAACATTTTATTTCCACATAAAGCTTCTGTTTTCCGATATTGTGCATTTGTGCTCATGAGCTTTCTCTCCCTGTGCTATAGATTGTCAATAGGATCCAGAAACTACGGAAAAAGTCAGGTCTGGAACCAACAGACTTTGTGGAAGTGTACATTGAATCATTGGACGAGGATGAATCTGTTTCGAAACAAGTTCTATTCTCTCAGGTAACTGGTTTTGGTTTGTTACTAGTTCATGTTAACTTACGTTCTACTTGAAAGTTAGGAATGTGTCATTGCTGTTACATAGTTAATTGTATCAAACAAAAAATTTATGTTTCCAACATGAATGTTCTCACTGTCTCATCATTTTTTGTTTGTTGGACAGGAACAAAACATTAGGGATTCAATTGGCTCGCCTTTGCTTCTGTCAACTTTAATGCCATCACATGCAGTAAGTCATCAAACACTCCCACTTCTGCAAATTTTTTTTTCTCCGCCGGCAGAAACTTAATGTTTATCCTCCTTTCTTTTGTTTGACAGGTCGTTATATCCGATGAGATATTTATCCCAAAAGAAACATCCGATGAAAGTGTCAAGAAGGTTCCAAAGTTGTCATATAAGATAAGTTTGGCTAGACCGGCTTTGAAGCTCAATGAAGAGGCTGTTCATGCTTTATACTCAGGTGAGTCACTGACTCATCACAATAGATGCCCACCGTCATATCTCTATCAATTTCTTTAATGAGTCCCATCTATGGTTCCAGGAGACGTGAAATTTGCAACCCGTCTCCAAACGTACTTGTTATCGAGGGATCATTCAAATCTTAAATCAGAGTTCCAAGCGGGAAATGGGAAGGTTTGTTTGTGCTTACTCAAAATTCTGATCATTAGTTAAGCTTTTTGAGAACCCAAATTGTTTTTACTTTATCTTTTATGGCAGATTACTGTAAGCTGCATCGAAAAGCTGCCTGATGTGACTGTGGTTCTTGGAGAACATCTTCATTTATCAGTCAGCGACGACTTGTTGAGCAAGAGGAACGCATGAGCCCTCCCTCTCGGTTTTGTTTCATTGTTTGTGGTAACTTGGGATTTATTTCAAACGACTGTACTCGTTTTATTTGTACGATACTAAAACTTTTGTTTTATCTCAAAATTTATGGTGGGACAGCGATGTTATAAAACTTGCTCAAGAGTTTGGAGTTGTTTTTTTCCTAACTTGTAATATGAAGTATCTAGGATTATAGTTATAAGCAGCGAGGTTAACATAATTTAACACTAAAGCTCTCTGTTGCTACAGTGAAAAGTGAAATCTCATCAACTAAGTTGCGTTCTCTTTGAAAATTGTCAGTGAGATATTAACTTATAAAGCAAAATTAGTCATCCTCTTTTATTATATTTAGTTTCCATACCATCAAATTTATTTGTACATATATATAAAATGTTGAGGCTTACAAACTTTTCACTCAGCGTACCACAAGCGTCGAGTTGTTAGCCAATCAAAGCTTGGTTCAGTCTCGGCCACTTTCCCTTCGTTGAACCACAAGCCTCGCGTGGTACGCCAATCAAAGTTTGGTTCGGCCTCGGCTACTTTTCCTTCAATGCTAGGCTCACCTCCAGGCATAATCTCAGACTCAGGCTTTGGAGCACGGGCAAGGTTTGGTCCTTCAATGACGCGCTGAGGCTCAATGCAATGCTTCGGCTGGACATCATGTGTGAGATTGTTTAACCTTGGAGTTGGTATTATAAGCAGTTTGTGCTGAGCCTCATCAGCTACGTTTTTGCTGTTTGCGTTATGTTCAACAAACCGAATCACAGCGCAGGCCACAAATATAACCAGAGCAATTGATAACACTGACTCTAATAGTTTGTTTCTTTTGAGACCTCCTCCCACCTGTAATTAGTTATAACATCCACACAAATAAATAAAAGAAATAATTAATTCCCAAATCTAAACCGGTTCACTACAATGTATGGTCCTAGATCTGTTCAATCCGGATCAATTAAACCGATTCGAAACAAATTGAAAAATAACAAACATCTTACCGGGCATCAGACCATAAACCCCTGATCTAACATCTAACCAGCTATCAAACCAATCATGTTTTGAAATCAAAGTTACCTTGGATAAGGTGAAGTTCCTTTTGGGAGAAAACACAAGATTCTTATCGCCGTGTTCAAGACTATAGCGTAGCAAGTTGCAGATTGTTAGCGCGGTGGCAATGTCTCAGCTTTCTGTAAAACAAACACATGCAATTCATTTCAATAACCAAGAAGATATAAAACCATTAGAGAAAATGTGATTTAAACGCATATATTTGTGACCTGGAATGTCGAATATTTGTTTGTCCGGTGGGATACCGAGAAGTTCTCCAAGGAAAACTCAGACTCGGGCACGTTCCGCTTGTAAAAGTATATCTCCATGAGTCATAACAACTGCTGGCTTGTCATCTAGTAAGCATATTTAAGTTCTTTAAGATTAGAAAAAGAGACTATTTTAAAACTTACAGTTTATAAAAATGGACTAACCAACCTTTAAACGATAGTAAAGGAGAGTTAAAAGCCGCGGAGATCATATGAGCATAGCTTGTTTCACTCTCCATCGATTTCAAGATTTCGACCGCATTAACAACAAAGATAACAGAATTCACTTTCCTTATCTCACAACCAGTACCACCATCACGGATCATTCTATCCTTAAAATCCGAGCTGTCTGATGTCCTAAAGCAAAATACAAACTTAGTAAGTTAACAGCAAAAAAAAACTGATGAAAGTCGAGAAGGATAATAATAATCAAGACAGAATCGAAACCAGATAACAGGTTCGCCGCGATGAACACCTTGTGTCATCCACTGTTTAATCTTACTAGTGTTATCAGATGACGAGATATGACTCAAACCACGTGTGTCATATAGGCTAAAGGAAGCAGAACTTCCTCTTGGAATCATATATTCTTGAGCAAAGAACGTGCCTCCTTTAGAAGCTGTACCATCTGCGAATCAAGAGCCCAAAAACATTAAAACTACACCTTAAAATAGATGATAAATAAAGGTGGATAAGTATGGATAGTGTACATGATTCTTGAGCTCTAGCTGGGGCAAATTCGTCGTCTTCGCCACTTTAGTAATCCTATTAACAAGACTACTCTACCCGGCGCCTTTAGGACCAACAATGAGGATAGTTGTCGTCTTTGGAACATCGTAATTGCCTTTTGGAACACCGTAAACGCCCAATTTCACATCAGACCATGATCCAGGAGTATAGCTATATGCATTTTCAAGCCAATCTCATTAGTTTTTAATATTAGGCAAAAACATAATTCAATTTGTATGATCACAAAGTAGAACTAACACAGCTTTTCCGTAATGAAAAATGAATCAAGAACCTCAAGATTTGGTTTCTGGCTTGTATCAGTTTTCTTTTGCTGCTTTTGAGTAATAGATCATGGCTTTGTAGAATCTCTTGATAAGCCTTTTCTCTTCTTCTCCAATCAACCGCATGATTTGAGAATTTAGGGAAATTCTCTTCAGAAACATCATCTTTAAACCCTAAATCATCACTGCCACATAAATAAAGAAACCCATTTCTTGAAATTTTGATCATCGAGAACAGGCAAATGATAAGAGTAATAATATTTATACCTGAAACAGCAAGAACAAGGAGATGATGATGATCTTGAAAACTCAAGGTAAGATGAAGATTCTTCATCTACAACAAGTTTTGTAAATCATTGATTTTCGTTAATCCAAAACATGCAAAACAGTTCCAGAAAAATAAAATAAAAAATTAGAGGAAAAAAAGAGAGAAATCTACCATTTGTGAAAGTATCACCACCCATGGCTAGGTTTTAAAACTCGATTCTTTATTTGTTCTTTGGTGCAGAGATTTTCTCTCAGAAAAAAAATTCAGAATATTGTTTCGATAAAGATCATATAAGAATCATAAAATTCTGTTCTATCCCTTCGTGATCTTTTTTTTTTTTTTTCAATCTCTTCGGTTTGTTGATCAGTCCTACCGGCTACACCTCGATAAATCTTTAGTGGACTTATTCGTTTTACTATATTTAGGGAATAATTGAATAAACAATTAAAGAAAGATCAAAATAACTAGTCGGTTCATTTTGCATATCGAGGCAGAGAATAGCGGCGAATATTGGGAACGGATAATTTAAATAGTAAAAATTATTATTTTGAAATATTTTCGATGAAATACGGGACGAAATTTTTGGTAACTAGACGGACTAGAAAATTGGCATAAGTATAATCATTATCCAGATTCACATTAATTTGAGTAAAAGTCAATTTTAGAACTGATTTTAGGACAAGTATTTTGGATCTACTCTAAAAAAAAAAATGGATAAATTTTGATAAATTTTATCAATTTTCTAATATATAAATACCCAAATTTGTAATGTTTGGAATGGAAATGAGTAGAAGACTAAAAATTAGAGTTTGGTATAGAGTCATGGACCAGATGAAATAGACATGCCTAAAAATAAATAACGTAGTTAACAAAAATGAATTTTTGTTATAAAATGTCAAAAAAACAGAAATGGCGACCGTTACTTTTAATTAATATTTATTCTGTGGAGTCCACCGTCGTTATGTATGTATAGTAACTTATTTTTTTCTATATTAACGATTGAATTCGTTCGATTACAAAACATCAATAACACAAAACAACATTCAATATTTTTTTCTCTCTCCAAACATCAGATATCATTTTTCATCGGTATAAATTTTTAGTTTTTAAATATATTTATCTTTATGATAATTTATAATTCTTTTTATAACACGTTATCAACACGATCACTCTCTAATTATGCTAAATATATTAAATAAATATTATACTGTATAATTTATTACAGTGGGCAGTATGTCGCCTTTATAATATATTTTAGTGGTTGTTTAAATCACCACTATTCATTTAATTTTACTATAGGCGGTTTTTGCATCGGTATTATTTTTAAGTGGTTGTATAATCACCACTATATAATTAATTTGATTGTATGCAGTTTTTCGTCTCGGTATTATTTTACTGTTCTTATGTCATGGTTGCTTAACCCACCATATATATTTCTTGAACGGCTAAGCCGCCATATATTTATTGGACGGCTAAGCCGCCATATATTTTATTGTTCTGATGTGGATGACTCCGTCACCATAATATTATTGTTAAATATCAGTTTAAATTATGATTATATAGTGGAGGCTCGGCCACCAGTATATAAATATTTTATCTGAAATTGGTAAATTGAACTAAATGATTGTTAAAATTTTAGATTGATTTTATGATTAAATTTTTTTTCACCAACGGTCACAAAGAAATTTTTTAAAAAATCTTTACTTTTCAAACGACTATAAACAATAATTTTCAATCTATAAATACACTCATTTTCACTCATTCATTTCATACAAAAAATTTCATCTCTCTTAAAATCTCTCTCCGAAAAAAAGGAAGGAAAAAAAATCGTTTTGAAGAATGATTCGCTTTCTTTTAATTATTATTTTGTTTGTAATTCTTGCATGTGTTTACGATCTCTTTGTTGGGAAATTTACTCACGGAGAGTTCACCGTAAACATCGTTTTACTCTTTTATGCAATCATGTTCTTTGTAATCGCTTGTGTTATTAATATAAATGGTTCATTTTAAATATGTAATATCATCCTATTAATAAAAAGTTTTATGTTTTTGTTTTTAAAAAATAATCAAATGGCAAATATTGAGAAGTTAAAGTTCTCACCTTTCAAAATAACCGGAGCAAACTATATTGCATGGATCACTGACATTGAGCTTCATCTAGAGATGCAAGATATTTCCGACACCATAAAAGTCGGAAATAAATCGCCTACCAAAAATAAGGCAAAAGCGATAATTTTCCTGAAGAAACATCTCGATGAAAATGTAACGCATGACTATGCACACATAAAAGACCTACCAGAGTTGTGGGTAGCTTTAAAAGAAAAGTTTGACAACCAATGGGAAATAACGCTCCCTCATGCTCTAGAAGAGTGGAGAAACCTGAGGTTTCAGGATTTTAAAAAGGTGAATGAATATAACTCTGCTATTTGAGAATAGTGTCACAACTGAAATATTGTGGTAAGCCAGTCACCGAAGCAGAAATGCTCAAAAAGACGTACCAAACCGTTCATAGAGAACATCGCCTCCTACGTTTACAGGAGCCGCGAATACAAAAGGTTCTCTGAGTTAATGGTGACACTCATGTTGGCAGAGAAGAATAATGAACTTCTCATTCAAAACCATAATTCCCGTCCCACGGGAACAAAAGCATTCCCAGAAGTGAATGCAGCAGACGTGAAATATCCTATAAAGGATGATGAAACCTATCATGTTCGTGGCCGTCGCCGTCGATTTAATCATGGACGTGGTAGAACTTACAACCCACAAGGGAGAGGGTCGTTCAAATGGGTTCGTTCCGAACAAAATTTCAAAGGAAAAGAACACCAAGAAAATTCCACCCAGAAGCGTGAGAATGTGTGTTACAGATGCGGGTCTAAAGGACATTGGGCCCGTACATGTAGAACCCCTCCACATCTATGTAAATTATACATGGAATCTACCAAAGGAAAAGGGAAAGAAGTGAATCTAGCAGAACACTTTGAGGGTACATCGTACCTCGACTCTCCCGATTTTGCAAATGATTTCGACGAGACCACCATTGCAAATAAGTGAAATATATATAGTGAAGCTGCTGAATAGTCTCCAATTATACCATATATAATATTATATTTATAGTTGATTAAATAATAATGTTGTTTTTAAAAGGTAACTAATGTATAATTATTGTGTGTTTTCTCATATGAATGAAATTTACTTCCTTTTACTTATGTTTATCTTGATTACAGAAATGGACAACGATCAAAATGGATCCAAAGGAAATACTAGAGAAATTTGTATATCAGATAGTGGAACAATGCACACTATTCTGAAGCAAAAGAGTTATTTCTCTAATTTAAAACCGGCAAACATTATTATCAATACAATATCAGGTCTTGCAGACTTGATCGAAGGAATTGGCAAAGCTAACTTTACGTTGCCTAATGGAACAAAAATTTTCATAAATGATGCCTTATATTCTCCAAATTCTAAAAGAAATTTGTTGAGTTTCAAAGATATATACCTTCAAGGGTATGATACTCAGTCCGCAACTGAGAATGGAAAAAAGTATATATATATATATATATATATAACTTCTGATGAATCGGGAAAAAAGCATATATTGAAAATTTTTCAAAAACTTTCTTCAGGATTGCATCATACTCATATGTGCGCAATCGAATCGCATCTAGTGATTAAAAGAAATCCAGAAGATTTCACATTATGGCATGATCGCCTCGGTCACCCAGGCACTACGATGATGCGAAAAATTATTGAGAGCTCACATGGTCATTCACTGAATATCCAGAAGATATATCAGGGAAATAAAATGACATGTACTGCATGTTCTCTTGGAAAATTGATCATAAGACCATCGCCTACCAAAATTGATAAAGAATCACCAAAGTTCCTTGAAAGAATTCAAGGAGATATTTGTGGACCAATACATCCACCATGTGGACCATTCCACTACTTTATGGTATTAATTGACGCATCCAGCAGATGGTCACACGTTTGTCTTTTATCATCTCGAAATATGGCATTTGCGAGATTTCTAACTCAGATAATCAAACTAAGAGCTCAGTTCTCTGATTATCCCATTAAGAGAGTTAGACTAGACAACGCTGGTGAATTCACATCCCAAGCCTTCAATGATTATTGTATTGTAACGGGAATCGAAGTTGAACATTCTATAGCTCATGTTCATACACAAATGGTTTGGCTGAATCACTAATTAAACATTTGCAACTGATTGCAAGACCATTGATCATGAGATCAAAACTTCCAATCTCCGTATGGGGACATGCCATTTTGCATGCATAAGCACTAATTCGGATAAGACCAAGTGCATATCATAAGTATTCCCCATTACAATTAGCATTTGATCGGGAACCAAATATTTCTCATCTAAGAATTTTTGGTTGTGCGGTGTAAGTGCCTATAGCCTTCAATGATTATTGTATGGTAACGGGAATCAAAGTTGAACATTCTATAGCTCATGTTCATACACAAATGGTTTGGCTGAATCACTAATTAAACATTTGCAATTGATTGCAAGACCATTGATCATGAGATCAAAACTTCCAATCTCCGTATGGGGACATGCCATTTTGCATGCAGAAGCACTAATTTGGATAAGACCAAGTGCATATCATAAGTATTCCCCATTACAATTAGCATTTGATCGGGAACCAAATATTTCTCATCTAAAATTTTTTGGTTGTGCGGTGTAAGTGCCTATAGCACCACCACAACGTACAAAGATGGGACCACAAAAAAGGTTGGAAATATATATTGGTTGTGATTCTCCATCAATTATACGATACCTAGAACCGCAGACTGGAGATATATTTACGGTACGTTTTGCCGATTGTCATTTCAATGAAAAAGTATTTCCGGTTCTAGGGGAGAAAATAAACAAGTAGGAAAAGATATAGAGTGGTGTGTACCATCTCTCTTACATCTTGATCCTCCTACGAAACAGTCGGAATTAGAAGTTCGACGAATTATGCATTTGCAGAGTATAGCAAATCAGTTACCTGATGCTTGGTTGAAAATATATATTGGTTGTGATTCTCCATCAATTATACGATACCTAGAACCGCAGACTGGAGACATATTTACGACACGTTTTTCCGATTGTCATTTCAATGAAAAAGTATTTCTGGTTCTAGGGGAGAAAATAAACAAGTAGGAAAAGATATAGAGTGGTGTGTACCATCTCTCTTACATCTTGATCCTCCTACGAAACAGTTGGAATTAGAAGTTCGACGAATTATACATTTGCAGAGTATAGCAAATTAGTTACCTGATGCTTTTGCAGATACTAAAACGGTAACCAAATCACATATTCCAGCTGCAAATGTTCCCGCTCGGATTGAAATTCCACAAGAACATAAAAGAGCGGATGATACACATGAGTCTAAAACACGCCTGAAGCGTGGAAGACCTGTTGGTTCTAAGGATAAAAATCCTAGAAAGCGAAAGGAAGCTGAAAAACCCAATATTCCCAATAAATCAAAAAATATTTTGGAGGAAACAACTCATGAGGCTGGTGATGATGTAGAACATCATGAACTTGAAGAGAATCATGAAATACCTATCAATTATATCCATAATGGAAAGATATGGAAACGAAAGGAAATTGATAGTGATGATGAAGTTTTCTCATACCTTGTATAAAAAGAAATATATGAGGAAAACAAAGATCCAGAACCAAAGTCTGTATATGAATGTCAAAACAGACACGACTCGGTGGAATGGAAAGGTGCAATACAAGTTGAACTTGATTCGCTTAATAAGCGAAATGTATTTGGACCAATTACACTCACACCCGAAGATGTGAAACTCGTTGGATACACGTGGGTATTTGTTCGGAAATGAAATGAGAAAAATGAGATTATGAGATATAAAGCTCGCCTTGTGGCTTAAGGATTCTCTCAGAGACTGGAATTGATTATGAGTATTCCCCAGTTATGGATGCAATCACGTTTAAATTCTTGATGAATCTAGCGGCAAATGAAAATCTAGAGATGCGTCTCATGGATGTTGTTACAGCATACTTATATGGATCATTAGATACTGATATCTATATGAGAGTTCCAAATGGATTTAAGATGCCAGAAGCATTAAAATCTAAACCAAAAGAGTTATGTGCAATAAAGTTGCAAAGATCATTATATGGGTTAAAACAATCTGGACGTATGTGGTATAATCGTCTCAATAAATATTTAACTAAAGAAGGATATGTGAATGATCCTATATGCCCATGTGTTTTCATAAAGAAAACAATATCTGGATTTGTTATAATCGCGGTATATGTTGATGATCTAAATATAATCGGGACTCAAGAAGAGATACAGAAAGCAACAAACTATTTAAAAGGGGAATTTGAGATGAAAGGTCTCGGGCAGACAAAGTTTTGTCTTGGCCTACAAATTGAACATACTCAAAAGGGTATATTTGTACATCAATCCACATACACCAAAAGAGTATTAAAACGTTTTAATATGGATAAGGCAACCCCTCTGACTACTCCAATGGTCGTTAGATCACTTAATGTTGAAAGTGACCCATTCCGACCACCTGTAGAAAATGAAGAGATACTTGGTCTTGAAGTACCATATCTAAATGCAATCGGAGCACTTATGTATCTCGCAAATTGCACTCGGCCTGATATCTCATTTTTCTGTAAATCTTTTGCATGATTTAGTTCGTCTCCTACACGAAGACATTGGAATTGAATTAAACATGTCTTTTGTTATCTTCAAGGGACTATTGGTTTAGAATTATTTTATCCTAAGAATTTAAATAATAAAATAATTGGTTTTGTAGATGTAGGATACTTATCAGATCCACATAAAGCTCGATCACAAACAGGATATGTGTTTACAATTGGAGGCACTGCTATATCATGGCGCTCTCAGAAGCAAACACTTGTGGCTACTTCTTCAAATCATGCTGAAATCATCCCGCTACATGAAGCAAGTAGAGAGAGTATATGGTTGAGATCAACAAACCGACACATCCGATCAAGCAGTGGAATCCACGTAAACACAAAACCAACTATCTTATATGAAGATAATACTGCATGCATTGCTCAGACGAAATATGGATATATCAAAAGTGATCGGACCAAACATATCCTTCCAAAGTTCTTTTCATACACCCAAAAACTCGTAAAGAATAAAGACATTGAAATAAGATATGTCCGATTATCCAAAAATTCTGCATACCTCTTCACAAAATCATTACCTACCACTATGTTCAGGAAACATGTCTATAATATTGGAATGCATCGTCAACAAGACTTGTAAGATATGATCCTGATATTCGAGGGGGAGCTTGCGGGGTTGTACTTTTTTTACCTACTATGGTTTTTCCCACCGGGTTTTCCTAGAAAGGTTTTTAATGAGGCAACAAAACATATAACGCAAGGGGCGATAGTGATACTGGTCTCCAAAGGGGAGTGTTATAAAATATCAAAAGAAACAGAGGTGGCAGCCGTTACTTTTGATTAATATTTATTGTGGAGCCCACTGTCACTATACACACATAGTAACTTACTTTTTTTTTTCTATGTTAACTATTGAATTCGTTCAATTATAAAACATCAATAACACAAAACAACATTATTCAATATTCTTTTCTCTCTCCAAAGATCTTATATCTTTTTCACGGATATAAATTTTTAGTCTTTAAATATATTTATCTTTATGATAATTTATAATTCTTTTTATAACAATTCTAAAATTTTCGTCTAGATATAAAAGAAACAAATTAAGACTAAATGTTGAAAGACGATAGAACCAAACATTAATGCAACGAATGTCTTTATGGTAAGGCCACATCAAGATTTTGAATGATTGGTTTTGGTTATTATGAGACCTAACTGTAATGATAAGCCAATGTCAACAACCTCTTCAGACAATGAAAAAAAAAAACAAAAAAAAAATAAAAGAGACCAAAAATGAGCAAATTAATCTCTCTATAATATAATACAGAGCCAAGAATTGAGAAACTTTTATCGGTTTGATATGATTTAAGCTCAAAAGACCCAATCTTTACAAATTAAAAAGGGGATTAAAGAAACAAATAAGGTGACAAAATCTAGAATCTTCCTCTGTTTTGCTTTTTCTTCTATCTTTTTTTTTCTGACAAACCTCTGTGTTATTTACTTTTACTAGGTATTGGATCAGTTTCAGAGGTAATGAGTTTGTTGAAACGGCGCAGACACAGCCATCCATGGGCGGTCCAACATATTTGTTTGCATTGATGATGTCATTGTGAACCCACTTGACTGTGAAGGTCCCATTGTTGTATGTTGCTGCATTGGACTGCTCACAAAGATATGTTTCTGATTAAACAAACACATAACTTAAAGGATCCATTGAGACAACTAAGACAAGTAAGTAATCTCACTTGAAGGATAGAGATAACGGAGATGATTCAACCGGTGCATGGAGACTATTTTCATTAGGAGAGAGCAACCAGAAAACTGTAAAATGGTCAAAGAGAGATTCAACAACCTGATGAAAATATAACCGAAACCGAAGTTTATGATCTTATCCTTAAGTTTCATCACCTGATGGTTCCCGATCGTTGTTAACCCCGGGGCAAAAGAGAATATTCTGCATTTGTAAAACCAAAAATTCAGTAGGATTCATTACAACTCATGAGAGGTTTTAATAATGGCTATTTCATGGTGTTCTAAGCTTACCTCGCTCATGTCTTGAGATACATTGCGGACCATTTCTGCAAAATAAAGATTTGAATACTTGTCAATTGTCAATTTGTGTCAAATATCGTGACCAAACTCTACACGATGGAATGATACTTACCCAGTTTAGGGGCACTTGGTTTTACAGCCAGTGTCAAGCCAAGAAAACATTCATCAGGTTCTGTGTTAAAGTCCCAGAGATTTAGCTCGAGATTAGGCATTGCCGCTGCAGAATACCACAAATTTAATTGAACTTAAATCTTGAAGTCATAAAAGCAGTACACATGAAGCGAAAACAAAGAAAAAAGCCTCACCCATGTTATTAAGCCTCAGCTCAAGGTCATGGAGAGGATATGAGGCCTGTGTAGCCATCTGCTCAGAATATATTACATTTTCAATTATACAAAGAATGTGAGATAGATTCAAAAGAAGCAAAAGGAACATTCAAATTACACTGAAAAAGGGATGATTTAGCGCCTGATCAGCTGTTGGTCGTTTCAATGGATCCCATGAGCAAAGTCGCTGTGATTATAATCAAAATGAAATCAAGAAGTTGAAGGATAATCATTTTCTTAAGAATGCTAAGAGATACCCACAAGGACTCACAGTGATCAAGTCAATAGCTTCAGGAGAAGCATTGGAGAGTAGATCAGCAATCCGTGTCTGCGGAAACTGTCACAAGAAATTCAAACCGCAAAGTCAATGTATAGGTACAGTTTTTTTTTTAATAAGAACCTTATCTTTTCATTAAATACCTCTGTGTGACTAATACTCATAATTCGAGATATGCTTTTTGCTTCAGGGAACGTAGTCCAGTCCGGCTTGCCAAAAACACAGCAAATCTTGTATAATTGATCAATCTCACTGCCCATAAAGAAATCACTAAATCAGAAATCACTATACACAATACAAGCTCAAATGCACTATCAGATTTCATTGTTCTGATAGAATCACTTTAGGTTATATCATCAAGTAGAAACAAGCTACACAAAATAGAGAACTATGTTTAGGCATTTGGTCAAAGGGCAATGAATTCACCTTTCACCAGGGAATAACGGAGATAAAGCGAAAAGCTCAGCCAATATTGCCCCCACTGCCCACATGTCTGCAGTTCTTTCTAAACGTTAGTCTATAAACATTTGCAAAGCGATCCAATGGAAGAAAAGGTCGAAAAATTTTCAACTTTTTGACTCTAGCAAATACTAGCCACGGAAGTTCAGCTAGAATTTTTGACATGATACTAATGTAATGTGATGAAGCACAAAAAGATTTTGCAAAAAGTACCAACTGCAGGAGTATATGATGAAGAGTTTAGCAAAACTTCTGGAGCTCGATACCTGTTGCAATAAGAGCCAATTATCATTCTATATTACCTTTCCGCATACATACATTCTAGAATTAATACAAAGCAATACCAAAGTAATTACTTACCATCGTGTGGAGACATATTCAGTGTAAGGAGGCATAGATGCAACTTCTCTAGCAAGCCCAAAGTCAGCAATTTTCAGAATATTGTTAGTCACCAGCAAATTCTCTTCAGAAACAAAATCAAACTTGTGTTAATACGACATTCAGAGAACGAATTAGCATGAAATTAACAATAATATAAAGCATTAAATATACCGGGTTTCAGGTCCCGATGGAAATAACCGTTTTTATGCATATGTGCAAGCCCTTGCAGCATTTGAGACATAAAACTACTTATTTCTCCCTCAGAGAAAGGTCGTTCCCTTTCTTTCATTATATGATACAGATTGTGGTCCTAGTAAAATCAATTATCCAAGATCAAATGAGAATATAATCTCTAGTATAAGAGTAAAATATCCTACAGACGAAGATAATCTCTACCATGCACTCAAAGATGAAAAATAGCTCATTATGTTCCCTCACAATCTCCTTTAACTTTATGATATGAGGATGATTTAGCTTATGAAGAGCCTGCAGAAGTAAAATCATATTATTATCCTTGAAAACAAACTTAGAGTTGGCACAATGGATTGAATAATAATCAGATACAATACCTTTACTTCTCGCAGATTCACACACTCTTCCCAATAATAAAATTTTCTCTTCATCTTCTTAACAGCAACCTAACCAAACATAAGGGTGTAAGGTAGAATTAGCACCGCGCCAAACCACACACTAAATGGCTAAATGCGTTAAAAAAAACATTTTCAAAAACTTACAACATCATGTGTTTCCAAATTCACAGCCTTATATACACTACCACAAGTACCATCACCAAGCTCTTCAAGAATCTTATACCTACACGAAGCACACAAGCTCATAAATTTCTCACAAATGCACAACTCCAATATTATGCCAACAACTCAACAAGAAGAAAGAACAAACCTTTCCATTATTCCCTTTTTTCGACAATACGACACTTATAAGAAATCGTCTAATTGACCTCTGACGTCTGCATAAATGGTTTAATTCTTGACTGTAGCAGATTGTAAACAAGAACCAGCTTCTCATCATAAGACTGATTAATTATAATAATCAGAAAAGTTAACAACATTGTTCAACAAAATAGAGCAGTTTCTACAAGCTGCTAATCAATAAGCTTCATCACAACAAATCTCCACTAACAAAGTTATCTGCAAAAAAAACAAACCATCAATCAATTAGTTAAGTAAAAAGAAACTTTTGTTTTGTTCACCAATGATTCATTTTATATAATCTAAGAGATTAAAACAATAAAGATCGGTTTAAGAATGTCGAAAAAAACAAATTTCATATGGAAAACTCTTAAAGCCTTAAATTTTCAATATTTTTGAAAAATTCTTATTCGAAACTGAAAATAATTGAGATAAAATTGAATCGAATAAGAAACAGAAATAAAGAAGGATTCTTTAAGAAAAAATAGATCATAAATAATAAAAGCTTTCCGATTATAAAAAACGTAATCGAGAGTTATTTTTTCCCATCTGTAAATACTTCTACGGGTAGAATTTGATTAGTTTTCTGGAATTTTAGAAGAAAAATGATGAAAAACCTTAAATATTCAAACAAATAGCTTGAAATTGATGAAAAAAATATATTTAAAATTGAGTAGACTCGTCCCTCACCATTGGTGGAAGAGAGTTAGAGTCGAGAAGATTAAAGGATCTGATGAACAAATTGAACGAAACACATCAATGTCGTTTTTATTTTTTGAAAGAAAGATGAAATTAAGAGAAGACAAACAAAAAGAGAGGATATAAAAGATAAATTGCAGATGAGGAGAGAGAAAAGCAGATTGCTTAGGAAGCCATTGGAGAAGGAAAAAAATTGTTGAAGAAGAAGAAGAAAGGAAATAATAATAAATTAATTAAAATTTAAAAGTATAATTTTTTGATGAAATAAAATATTAGAGACGATAATTATTGAATTTAGATTTAAATTTGGTTTTCGATATATATTTAAAAATAGGAAAAAAATAATAATAAACGGGGGAAAATGCTTGGTTGTGGTGGGGAAGGGAACTGTGGTCCCCCGAGAGTTATTAATATATTGTGATTTTGCCAAATTCGAAATTACGGAAAAGCCCCTAAACTACTTTTGTATTTACCGGACTGTTGGATAGATAAGAATTGACGAGGTCGCAGGTGGGTTACTGGGCTTTTTGAAGTTGGATTTGTTCTCTTTCAACTTTCGGCTAATAGGCAATAAATACGTATAAATTATTTTTTTCGATGTTTTCAGACTCGATCTGAAAAACAAGCCAAACAGTTTTGGAGCTTTCATTTCTGTAAGATTCATCTTTGATAATATTATCTTAGTTGCTCATGAGGTGGTTCACGCATTGCAAACTAATTTGAGATGCAAGGAAGATTTTCTGACACTTAAAACCGACATTTTAAAAGCTTGCAATAGAGTTGAGTGGGATTTCTTAGAATAGCTTTTCACACGTTTGGGATTCGAACGAAAATGGATTGATTGAATTATGGCTTGCGTACGATCAGTTACATAATCGGTTCTTCTTAATGGAAGATCACATGGTTTCACCACGCCCTAACATGGCCTTCGTCAAGGATACAATTTATCTCCATTCATTTTCAGTTTGTGTGTAAAAGTCCTAGTGCATATCGGGAATGTCGCGGATAATGAATGTAGAATCTCAAACATTAGATTAATAAGCAATACACTACAAAAAAACATCGTAAAACCGACGGCCATATTCGTCAGAATGCTGTCGGAAAACAGCATTTCCAACAACATTCCGACGGATATGGCCGTGGTTATAGCGTGTTGAAAATCCCTCAGAATATATCCCGACGGATATTCGAGAGATTTCCGACGGATTTATGACCGACGGATATGGCCGTCGGTTATAGCGTGTTGAAAATCCCTCAGAACATATCCCGATGGATATTCGAGAGATTTCCGACGGATTTATGACCGACGGATTTATTTAAATATAATTTAAATTTTATGTATTTCTGATTTATTTTTAAATAAATAATATTAAAATTTTAAAAATACAAAAAAGTTTAAAAATGTTAAAACTTACCGCAAACATTCTAAACCAAAGTTCACGATCTTCCATAGGCATCTTCGCAAACTTCTCGTACGGATGCTTTAACATCCCGATAATCATGTTGTTGATCGCCTTTGAAATCCTGTTATTGGAGAAATTAAACATGAAAATAATAAATATTGAAAATATATTATGAAATATATAAATTATAGAAAACTTAAATAATGTAAATGAAATAAATGTTAACTTATCAAGTAGCTCTATTAGCACGATTTGTCGGATGAAGGCGGGTGGTGTGATCTTGGCTCGGTTGAGAAGCAAAGTCTTCAACGGACATCTCAGTTGGCTCTGGAGTCGGGTTCATCACCGGTGTGGTCTCCGGTACAGTATCCGGGATATGAGTCGATTCGGTTTGGGAGGCGTCTCACACGACGAGCTCCCGGTAAAGCAACGTAATGACTGTAATTCCTGAAAAAATAAAAAAAAAACTAATTAAATTAAACAAATAGTTACAATTTGCCAATATATGGAATAAATTTACAAAAAATTATAAATCCATAATTTTGATGAGAGTTTTAAAACTTAACAACATTTATTTGAATACCAATTGATAAAATCCTATAAAATTTATAAATATTTATATATAAATTAATAAAATTTGTATAAATATCAAAAAATTACATAAAATCTATTAAAAGTGAATAAAGTTTAATAATTTCATAAAAATCCAAAAAAATCATAAACATTCAAAAAACTTTCAAAAAAATTATTAAAAATCATAAAAATACATAAATCTCAAAAAGTTATGAAATTATACTAATTTCATAAAAATCCTACAAATTCGTAAACATTCAAAAAACTTTAAAAATTATAAAAAATCATAAAAATACATAAAATTTTAAAAAATTTATTAAAGTATACTAATTTCATAAAAATCCTACAAATTCATAAAAATTCAAAAAACTTAAATAAAATTAGAAAATCATAAAAATCTATAAAAATCCTAAAAGTGTAATAATTTCTTTAAAATCCTATAAATTCATAAAAATTCAAAATATTATAAAAATCATAAAAATACATAATTTAATAACAATTCTATAAAAATCTCATAACTTAAACCTTAAATCAAAATCAAAAACATAATTCCTAAATCAATTTCAAATCCTAAATATCTAACTCCTAAATTTAACAATCTTAAACTTAAATCTAACAATCTAACACACTTATCTAACAATCTAACTCCTAAAATCAATTCCAAATCCAAAAATCTATCTCCTAAAACACTAATCTAACAATCTAATTCCTAAAATCTAACATGAATAAATAAGAAACTTGAAAATCAAAGAAACTTACATGTTATTAGGGAGATTGACCATATGTGATGAGGTTTAGAGAAATCCAAATGTTTTGATACGATTTGAGATGAATTTTGACGATTTTCGGATGATTTTCGCGAAGAAGAAGGTGATATATTTATAACAGGTTTTCGACAGATATATTTGTCGGAAATCAAAGTAATTAAATGAAAATTTGGTAACCGCGGGAGACGAAAAGTTAGTTCCCGCGGTAAAAATTGATTTCCGACGGATAGTGAATTTTGCATGCTTATTTATTGGCCAGTCAACACATGAAAGACCACCTATATCCGTCGGAAATTTTCAACGGATTTAGGGTTTCGATCATATTTTCAATCGTTTTACTATCTAATGGATTTGTATATGTTATATTTCCACATTTTCCTAGTGAATTATGTTTAAATCATCTTCTTAAGTATCAAAATTATTCAAACTAATTATTTTGTAACATGTTTCATACATATACATCTTCAAGTATAAGATTCATTAACTAACAATTAACTCATAAACTAAATTTTTTTTGTAATTTTGTATTTTAAGAGGTTTTAATGGCTATTTTGTATTAAACTAAAAATGATGTTTCAATGGATCAAGTGTATAAAACTTTGTAATTTAACCATGAAACCCTAAATCCGTCGGAAATTCATCGGAATAATACAAACATGTGATAAATGTTTTAAATACGAAAGAAAAATTATTAGTTTAAAGGGTCCCTCGGAAATTTCCGATGGATTTCCGACAGATATTTATATACATATATATTAATTTATTACATAAATCAATAAAACCCTAAATCCGTCAGAACTCCGTCTGAAATTTCTGATGGACCCTTTAAATTAGTAATTTTTCTTTCATATATTAAATATATTTTAATGTATATATATATATATATATATATATCTTTTTGTTCATTTAAATTCTAAAATAAATTGCATAAATGAAAAATACATAAGATTCTAAAATAAAATCCATAAAATTTTAAAATAAAATCCATAAATGAAAAATACATAATATAAATGAAAAATGCAAAATATAAATGAAAAAATCCATAATATAAATGAAAATCCATAATATAAATGAAAAATCCATAATATAAACTACTCAGACTCTTCTGAAGATCCATCAGAAGGAATTGAGTCTGAATCTCCAGAAAATTCTCTGTGTGATTCTTCTGAGTCTGAATGCACTCTATCGGTGATGATATCTGTGAAATCGATAACAAGATCGACATCAAATGAAGCTTCTGGTGGATCCATTTGCACACTTTTGATTGGTTGCAAAGCATCCTGTTCAGGAACTCCGTAAATTCTTCCTCTTCGGTTAATTGATGTTACTATGATTTAAGGGTCTGACAGTCTTGTAACTCGAGGGTATAGAATGTAGCAAACCTAAAACAGATGATGAAAATGCTTTTGAATGAACGACGACCATATTAATACTTGAAAAATATTAATAAAAATATAACTAAAACATACATGTCTCCGTCTTGAATGTACCGATGTAATACCGAATTTGTCAACTAGAACACCACGCCCAACGAATGGATCATACCAATCGCACATAAATACAATACATCTTAAGTTCAACATTCCAGGGTAGCGGATTTCTAATATTTGTTGAAGAATGTCGTAGTAAACAATATCACAAGATCTCGCAGAAATCCCGTAATCAGATGTTGTCCTCGTACTTCTCTCATTGTAAACCTTAAATGCATATCCCCTAGTGCAATACCTAGGGTATGAAGTCGCAATGTAGTTTGGACCATTAACGAACTCTACTAACCATGATGGAATTGTTTGCCCACTGTTTATTCCTTCAGTAACCTAAAACAGTCAATAAGAAGTTAGTATAAGTTTTAAAAAATTGGAAAGTCAAAAATTAACAAACTTACGTAATATAGCAACCAAGGCGCGAAATCATTCTCCTTTAGAGATTCAAGTTCCTCTTCTGTCTTATTCAGATAGTAACTACGAACTATCGCCATGTAAATCCTGTAAAAAAAACTAAATGAGAGTTAAATTCAATAGTTAAATTCAAGATCTTAATAGTTATATTGTAAAAAATTAAATTTTCATACCTTTCATAATCCATAATATCCTCACAATTTGTGAGAATATACATATGTAAGTGTGCATGCTCCTGCTCTGTAAGTCTTTGTTTCTTCCCTTTTCCACTAAGCCGACCAACTTGGACAAACAACTGAGGGACAACTATGGCATAAATCGGTCTCTCGCCTCGATCATCATGGCGAGCTGGCCATCGACTCTTTGTTCGAACTTTTGATGGAAAGTTATATTTAGCAAAGTGAGAAACTTCTTCGTTGATGCTCTGTGTGACAATACATCCCTCAACTCTGCTTAAATTTTTAACTTTTTTCTTCAGATGGAACATGTAACGCTCAAACGGATACATCCACCTGTATTGAACAGGGCCTCCTAGTGCTACTTCTTGTGGGAGGTGGATTGGAAGATGTTCCATAACATCAAAGAACGACGGGGAAATAACTTCTCGAGATTGCAAATGATCATTGGTATATTGTCTTCGAAATTGCGAATTCCATCAACTGTAAGTGATCGTGTGCACAAATCTCGAAAGAAACCACCAACTCCTGCATTTAAACATTTAATACTTCTTGTGGGAGGTGGATTGGAAGATGTTCCATAACATCAAAGAACGACGGGGAAATAACTTCTCGAGATTGCAAATGATCATTGGTATATTGTCTTCGAAATTGCGAATTCCATCAAATGTAAGTGATCGTGTGCACAAATCTCAAAAGAAACCACCAACTCCTGCATTTAAACATTTAATACAATAAAAATAGATAATAACATTTAAATTATTAAAATTATGGCAAAAAGAATATATACCTGCAATTGCATGGTGGACATCTTCTGGAAGAAATTTAGCAAACGCAAATGGAAGGAGCTGCTGCATCACAACATGACAGTCATAACTCTTCATTCCAATAAACTTTCCTTCTCCATAATCAACACAATTACGCAGATTTGATGCGTATCCATCAGTGAATTTAACATCTTCACGAATCCAATCAAAAAAGCTTTTTTTCTTTTCTTGGTTCAACCGGAATGCAGGCATCGCACAATTACTATTCGGTAGAACTTTAAGTACATCCCGAGAAAAAATCAATGGCAAGTCTAGTCTAGACTTTATATTGTCTTTTTTCTTCTCTTGGACGTTTAATACAGTGTTCATGATGTTGTCAAAGAAGGTTTTCTCAATGTGCATAACATCGAGATTGTGCCTCAATAAATGGTATTTCCAGTAAGGCAAGTCCCAAAAAATATATTCTTTTTGTGCTAATTATGATTTTCACCGGCACCGTAAATAGGTTCATGCTCATTACCACCACAACTTGGAGTTCTCTCAGCGCCAAAATATCTTAACTGCTCCAATATACTTGTGTCGTCTATCTCAGGAGATGGACCATTAAAAACTTGTTTATCCTTTGTAAACATTTCCGTAGAGCGACGATAAGGATGATCACTTGGTAGAAATCTTCTATGGTAATCAAACCAAGACTTCATATTGGAGAGAATATGAAAACTGCAAAAGACTGCAAAAGAATTTTAACTCTTCCACTACGACAAAATCGACATCTTTTGCAGTTTTCATATTCTCTCCAATATATCATACAGTTGTCGATGCACACATCTATTGTCTGATACGACAAACCATGACCAGCTGCAAGTTTTTGTACCTCGTAGTATGATTCTGGTGAAAGATTGTCTTCAGGAAATATATCTTTCACAAAATCGGCTATAGCATCAACACATTCTTCTGCCAAATTGTAGTCCGTCTTAATGGTCATCATTCTACTAGCAAATGATAACGACGAATGACCTTCTCTACAACCGCTATATAGTGGTTGTTTCCCTGCATCTAACATATCAAAAAATCTTTGTGCTTCTAAATTTGGTTCTTCAACCTTATCTCCATCTACAGATGTCGACTGCATATTCTCTCTAAACGCATCATTCAACCATCTCAATAGTACCTACACCAAAATCTACTTCCGTTCTATATTCTTCTAAACTATCTGCAATATATGGTTCACTAGTACTACCATAATCATAATTTGTTTCCCCGTATAGATACCAAATCTTGTAACCCGGCATAAACCCATTGTAATACAAATGCCTCCAAACAATCTCTATCTTAATATTATGGGAATTCATACAAATAAAATATGGACATTTCAACTTACGAGTATTTTTTGCTCCTGGTTGATTTACAGCCAATTCCATAAACTCGCATATACTTCGAACATACTCGTCTTTCAAGATGTTTGACTCCGGATCCATCATCGGTTCATCCATCCATGATCAAAAACTATTAGAAGACGACATCTCTTTATACTTGTTTTTTATGTAAGATATTGTAAATGAATGGAGAAGTGTAGAGAAGTGTAAATGAATAGAGAGAAGTGTTGATACATTTATATAGAGACGTCATCCGTTGGAATCGGTCGGAATCCGTCAGAATCTTTAAATTCCAAACGGCTATATGTTAACGGCTATATTAACGTTCATTTTTCTGACGGATTTCCGACGGACTGTCAAACCATCAAAAATTTCCGAGGGAATATGATCCGTCGGAAATTTCCAATGGATTTTGGATTGATTGTGCAACGGCTACATAACGTTCGTTTTGTCTGACGGATTTCCGACGGACTGTTGACAATCCGTCGGAAATTCGTCGAAAATTTCCTACGAATTTCTGACGGATAGGTCCGTCGGTATGTCGATGATTTCTATCAGTTTTTCAACTTCCGTCGGAATTGCGATTGTTTTCTTGTATTGATAGTCCATCGACCCACAACTTTTGTTTACGGACGATGACATTTTTATATGTCGGGCGACTTTTAAAGGGGGCTAAGGGTGATTTCTTGGGTACATTAAAACATAACTCGACGTCCCGAAGCAAAAATTCTTAAATACATGAAGTTCTATGAATATGCTTATGGACATTAGATTAATATTCAAAAATCTTCCATTACTTTCGGTGAGAAGATAAACCCAATCATGAGTCACGCTTTGTGTTTATACATGAGAATTATTCAAAAAGGAGGTGCCGAAAAATATTTGGGTTTTCCTGAGTGCTTTAGTGTCTCTCAGAGGGAGTTTCTAGCTTTCATCACTGATAAACTAAAAGCAATATTAAATTTTTGGTACGCGAAAACACTTTCATTAGGCGACAAGAAGACATTCCTCAAATTGGTGGCTATGGCATTGTCGGGTTATGCCATGTCTTGTTTCTAGTTAAAACAATTCCAGTGTCAACAAATCACTAGTGCAGTGACAAACTTTTGAAGATAAGAAGAAGATGCACTGGGTTTCGTGGGAGAATATATGTCAGTCCAAATCAGAGAGTGGATTGGGGTTTCAGGATACTAGTGATTTTAATCAAGCCTTATTGGCCAAGTAAGTATGGTGCTTACTATTAGAACTTTAATCTATGTTAGCTCGCTTGTACAAATCCTGGTATTACACTCACAAAAACTTTCTAGATGCCTCACATGGTTCTGGACCATCGTATGTGTGGCTAAGTATAGTACATGGAAGAGGATTGGCAAAAAAAGGTAATGAAATCCATTAGCAATGGTATGTGAACTGGGATCTAGATGGATAAATGAGTCCTTGATGAAATTCCTAGAAAATCAGTCAATAAGGAATTGTTTATATACATGAATCTCCGAGTATCGATGCTTATCAGTTAACAAGGAACTTGGGATTCCAATCTCTTTAAAAAGTTGTTTCCGCAAGATGATTTGAAAAGAATTATGTCATTTCTTCCGGATTTGAATTCACAAGATTCGTGGATATGGGCATTTTCAAAGGAGAGTACGTATTCGGTGAAATGGGGTAGTTAGCTCATCTCAAACTTAGGTGCATTTATCGTACCAACGTCTGTTAACAACCATTGTATATGAGCAAAAAACAAAAATTGAGGTGTGATGCAATCCAACCAACAAGCATGTAGACCACTGCCTCTATCGCATAGCATTAAATATACTTAGATCGAGTTTGCCTTTCACCCTTTTCTTCATTTAGAACGTAGACCTTCACAATTCTAGACGTGGAATCTCTATCATTTTCTATATTTATAAATATACAAACACTAAATTAAATAACTAAACTCAATATCAGTTTTTATTTTCCGAATAATACAAACATTAATAACAAATAACTCAAATTTCTGTTTACAATAACAAAACTGGATATTCAATTTTTAGTGATATTGTTTTGATACGATTATTAGAATGACTTAAAATTGTAGTTTAATTGCTATAATGATTCCCATATTTTTTTAGTTAAAAGTTCGGTATAAATATCAAACGTACCTTTGCCATGTTGTGTAAAAAAAAAACTAATTACGATAGTGCCATTAAATATTAATTCCAGCGCAGCCAAAAATTACAAAAATGTCATTCCGTTAACGTTGTCGCAGATTTATTTCGTCGCAGACTTATTTCACGTTACCACAGAGTTATTGAGTTATGTTAGTTACCGCAAACTTATTTCAGTTACCGTAAACTTATTTAGTTACCGCAGAGTTATTTAGTTACCGCAGACTTATTTTAATTACCGCAGACTTATTTCATTACCGGAGACTTATTTAGTTACCGCAAACTTATTGAAACGTTATCGCAGACTTATTGAAACGTTGTCGCAGACTTATTGAGTTACTGCAGACTTATTGAATGTTGTCGCAGACTTATTTAGTTACCGCAGACTTATTGTAGTTACCGCAGACTTATTGAAACGTTGTCGCAGACTTATTGTAGTTACCACAGACTTATTAGTTACCACAGACTTATTGAATTACCACAGACTTATTGAAACGTTGCCACATACTTTTTTAGTTACCGCATACTTATTGTAATTACCGCAGACTTATTGAAACGTTGTCGCAAACTTATTGTAGTTACTGCAAGCTTATTTAGTTACCGCAGATTTATTGTAGTTACCGCAGAGTTATTGTAGTTACAGCATAGTTCTTTAGTTACTGCAGAGTTATGTAGTTACCACAGAGTTATTTAGTTACCACAGACTTATTGTAGTTGCCGCATATTTATTGTAGTTACCACAGACTTATTTAGTTATCGCAGATTTATTGTAGTTGCCGCAGATTTATAGTAGTTGCCGCAAATTTATTGAGTTATCGTGGTCGGTCATACGATAAAGGCTTCTCTCAATTTAGGCACGCCGCCTCTTATTTTCATCCTGTTTTTTCCTCTGCTTCTTCTTCTTCACCGAAATTATCTTCATCCTAATAGCTAATAGAAGCTATTTCATCTTCATTCTAATCGTCGTCGTGATATTCGTTCTCTGTGTGTCGTAGATATGGAACAACAAATTATTCTTGTAAGTGGAAAATGGAATTTTGAAAGAAATAGATGGTTGTTTGTTGTTGATGTTAAGTCAGGATCTCGAATTCTAGCAGCTGAAGGTGGTACCAGTTATGAGAATTTCGTTCGAATGGTGTTCGAAGATTATGGGTTGGATAAGAGAGTTTATAATGTCAAATTGAGCTACATGTTGTGAAAGAAGATTAAGAAATATTTGCCTCAAGATACACCTCCGGTATATGTTGATAATTGTAGGCAATTCCAAGTTTTTTTGGGGCAATCGAAAGCAAATATGCTTCTTCTTTGTGTGGAAGTTTATTATAAAGTGGATATGGAGAAGAAGATGTCAGAAGATAATTTTCCAAAAGCTGAAGAGAATATGCACGCCCATGATTTCGATGTTGATGAAGATGATGATGAAGGTAGTGAATCTAGATTCGATTATTGTGACGACTCTAACGGAACAGATTCTGGGGATGAGAATTTTGCAGCGTATGGACTGGTGGGTGAAGTAGAGGAAGAAAATCCAAAATTACCTCTCAAGAAGAGAGGTTCCTCAGTGTATGTAAGTGAATACAATGGAAATGTTGAATTTCCAAAGTTAGAAATGAGTTCTGTGGATGTAGATGTCAGACAATGTTATGACACAAAAGAGCATCTAGAGACAAGAGTGAAAATTCTATCTGTTGTCCAGAAATTTGATTTCTATGTATATAAATCGACACCGGATCTATGGGTTGTCAAGTGTTGGGTGAAATGATGTTCTTGGAAGCTACATGCTTTGCCAATAGGAGATCATCCAAGATTTCATATTTGATAGTATGTTCCGAAACATACATGTTCAGTTACAGAGCGTACTGTAAGATGCTGACAAGTAACTCATGAGATACTTGGAGTATTGTACAAGGATTTCGTTGGTGGACTTGGACCAACCGTATTGCCAATACATGTTGTCGATGCTCTCAATAGACGATTTCAAATAAAGGTACATGTTTGCAGATGTATTTGAATTACACCTTTTATGATCGCATATTTATTAAAAAATATTTTGTATAGATTGGTTATTGGAAGGCATATAGAGCATTAAAACATGCTCGGAATTTGGTTAGGAGAAGTGAGGAGAGTGGATATGAATTACTACCTACTTACTTATACATGATAAAGAGAGCAAATCCTGGATCACACACACGACTTGAAGTTGATGAAAAACAAAGATTCAAGTATTTGTTTCTAACATTTGGTGCACGCATCAATGGACTTCTATACATACGAAAAGTTGTGGTTGTTGAAGGTACATTTTTTCAAGGTAAATACAAAGGAACACTTCTTACTGCTACAGCTCAAAACGGTAATTTTAGATATTTCCAATTGCTTTTGCCATAGTTGATACCAAAAATGATGAATCATGGGAATAGTTCTTCAAGCGACTCAGTGGTGTGATTCCCGATGATGAAGGCCTTGCCATTATTTCTGATAGGCACAAGTCTATTGAGAAAGCTATTACAACGGTATACCCGAAGGGTAGTCGTGGAATATGTACATACCATTTGTACAAGAATATATTGGTTCGTTTTAAAGGTCAGGATGTGTTTTGTTTGGTGAAAAAAGTGGCCAGTCTTTCACAATTGCTGAATTTGAGACCACCTTTGATTAGATTGAAGCGTTAAATCCTGCACTTTATAGTTATCTCATTTTCCTGGAGATAGATACAATCTTCTTACAAGCAACATTGCTGAATTAATGAATAAAGTTCTATCACGCGCTAGGAATTTGCCTATTTTACAACTACAGAAAGTAGTGAAATCGATGATGAAAAGATGGTTTTGGAACGAAGGACTGTTGCAATTAATCTAAAAATAAAACTAATCCGTGGAGTAGAACGATTGCTAGAGATAAATAATAAGCTTATATGGTGGCAGACTTATTTTGGTTACAGCTTATGTGGTGGCAGACTTATTTTGGTAACAACTTATGTGGTGGCAGACTTATTTTGGTTACAGTTTATATGGTGGCAGACTTATTTTGCTTACAGCTTATGGCAGACTTATTTTGGTTACAGCTTATATGGTGACAGACTTATTTTGGTTACACCTTATTTTGTATTGTTTTTTTGCAGAGTCGTGTGGAATATTCTAAGTTTCTAAGTGTTGGAGATATTGATGGTAATCAAGTTCAAGTGACAGGCGGATGACCATCTCTACATGTTGTAAATTTGAGAGAAAAAAATGTACATGTCGTAGGTTTGACTTGGAGAAGTTGCTATGTGCACACGCAATAGCTGCGTCTGAGAGCACGAAGATCTCCCGTATTTCACTTTGCCATCCCTATTATACGAGGTTGTACTTGTACAATTCATATTCTACTGCTATCATGCCGAAGATTTTTTATTACCAATACCGGAAAATGTAGCAACATGGACTTATTTACCACCTGTTGCTCGACAACAACCAAGTCGGCCTAAAAGATCAAGGATGAAATCATTCCTCGAAACTGTCAAAGTAATAAAAAGGCATAGGAAACAACACACTTGTGGTAATTGTAATCAAGTTGGACATAATCGTGTAACATGTAAAACAACATAATCTACCCAAAGCATTGTAAACTTTACAAAAAAGCTTTGTAACTCAAGCATTGTAGACTCTATAGTAAAACATTGTAAACTTTATTTTAAAGCATTGTAAATTCTATACTATTTGATGTTAACTCTATAGTAAAGCATTTTAAACTCTATTTTAAAGCATTGTAAACTCTACAATAAGACACTGTAAGTATGCGGTAAAATCAAAATAACTCTACGACAACTACAAAATAACTCTGCGGGAAAATCTAAATAACTCTACGGAAACTACAAAATAACTCTGCGGTAACTACAAAATAACTCTGCAGCAACTACAAAATAACTCTGCGACAACTACAAAATAACTCTACTGCAACTATGTATATATAGGCATTACTTGATCTAAATATGTTTAGATTAAATCCAGTTTGGGCTTAATTAATCGAATCGTAATTACACATAATCTTGGTTAGAACATGTTTAATCATAACCAAACTAACAACTATCAAAAGATTGATATTATCTTTATCAAACACCATCTTGTCCAAACATTACATCATAACCAAAGATTACAAGAATCAAACAAACAATGATCATATGAGTTTCACGAATCCAACCATGATCATACATCCAATGATTACAAGAATCATCATTTTCTTCATATTCGCTTTGGCTTCAATCAACACACCTTCTACCCTCTCAAATATCTCTTTCTCGACCTTCATTAGCATATTATCAAGCACCATCTTCTCATACTCCCCACCATCTCTTGTAATCTCTTTTGCCATTTGCTCAAGTCTCTCAGCTTTCAAAGTCAATGTCTCTACCTCATTCAACAATGCTTCATCAACCCATTTGAAAATGTGATTGTCATCCATAAGCTACAAAATAATATGATCCGTAAGGATTAACAACAATGAGAATCAAAATGAACATTGAGGAACCTATTTGATGCATCAAACCCACAATGAAAGTATCGACGGTAAGGATTACGTTCTGATTTTGAAATCTTCTCCACAATTTGAGCCCCACACCAACACACCGTAGGGACACCCACAAATCTACCTCGAACTGTGCTTGAAGCTCCAGATATATTGCTCATCCTCAATCTCGAAGTTCGACCTACAAAATTACCCTGAAATCGAATTGCCTATGAAACCACAAAATCGACGAAATCGAGCTTATACATATAAGTAGTATGAGTAATAAATTTTAAACAAGAAGAACGACTTACAATCGATTTTGGAATTTGGGATTTGGGGATTTAGGGTTCTTCAATTTGGGGATTTAGGGTTGGAGTCGGGTTTTAGGATGAGTTGGGTATTTGGAGAAGCCTGGTTTTAGGGTTACTCGGGTTAGAGTTATAGTAAAGCATTGTAAATAACTCTATGGCAACTACAAAATAACTTTACGGCAACTACAAAATAACTTACGGTAACTACAAAATAACTTTACGGTAACTACAAAATAACTTTACGGTAACTACAAAATAACTTTGTGGTAACTACAAAAAAATTCTGCGGTAACTACAAAAAAATTCTGCGGTAACTACAAAATAATTCTGCGGCAACTACAAAATAACTCTGCGGAAAAATCAAAATAAGTCTGTGGCAACCACAAAATAACTTTGCGGCAACCACAAAATAACTTTGCGGCAACTACAAAATAACTTTGCCGCAACTACAATATAACTCTGCCGCAATTACTAACTAAGTAACACTTGTGGTAATTGAAATCAAGTTGGAAACTCTACATTGTAAACTCATTAACATGTAAATCAACATATTACACATGAATATCTTATTAAACTGTAAACGAAAACATTGTAAACTATACAATCAACCATTGTAAACTCTACACTACAATATTGTTAACTCATATTGAGTTATCATTAAGTTGAGGAATTTTCATATCTTCACCACGAGACAATGGGTTAGTCGTTGCTGGTCCTAAATACCCTAAAAGTTCATCAAACAACTCAGCCGCTAATCTCACTCGCATGTCCTGAATGGTCCTATCGTTAAGCCCTTCGAATGTCCATCCTAAAGCAAGACACTCGATGTATTTTAAGGAATAGACACCGCAATCCCCTGGATTCTCATTGATCGGAATGCCTGCTGTGAATCCATGCTCTTCATACATGGCATAGCTAGGCTTGCGGTCTCTCTCCAGAACCATAATGCTTAGAATTGCTGGGATCATTTTCCAGAAAAATTGACACGCTTTAACGATCTCCTTGTTGGTGGTATGATTCAGGATAGAGTCGTAGATATATATCTTCTTCTTTGGGAAGTCAATGTCTAAAGCAAACCAATGATTGTTTTTCACATTAAGCACACCGAACAAGTTATCAATATCAAGGAACCATCTCTTGTTTGACGGCTCGGGAGGAATTAAACCCGTAGAAATGGTCAAGATAAGTTTTGTCAAGCAAGAACTTTCTAGTATTTGGCGGGACATGTTTGAAATTATTTCCCATGATACAGGTGAAATATGGGTCAAGGAAGCCTATTCTTTCCCGGTAAGGTGAAGGAGCACCAATATACCTATTGCGGAACATTGTCAATGCGTCAACCATGTGTTGTAAAAAAAAGAATACAAGTAAGGCAAAAGCAAAAAGTCTATGGTAACTACTAAATAACTCTGCGGCAACTACTAAATAATTCTGCGGCAAATACCAAACAAGTCTACGGTAACTACTATACAAATCTGCGACAACTACAAAATAAGTATGCGGTAACTATTTTGTAGGTAATTATCGTATCTTCCAACCATCCATAATATGGATTCGGCCACTCCTTCCTTGGTGTAATAAGCTTTTTGAAATGTTGCACATCTGGATTACTGCTTCCAAGTGGTTGGTCCATTTAAGAAAAAAATAATAATTTCATGTTCAAATTTCTAAATAATGACAATGATGGTTATGACGATAAAGGTATTAGATACTTACTCATCAGTGTTTATGAAATCCATTAGCTTACACAATTTGGTTTCATCGACAGCTTCCATAGGATCATAGTCGTATTCAAAAGTTATAACATGTGGAAGTCTGCGTTTGACACTTGGAATGATGTGTTTCACAGTAGAGTTACCAACATATGGTAATTGTTGAGAACACGCCAAATGTAGAACTCTTTTCGGCATTGGTGTTTTTTTCATCCAAAGCCTTCAGTTTTTCCGCTATATTAGCAATGGCCTCTAGCGGATTTGACCCTTCCTCTGAAGTTGATGTCATTTCCAAGTTTGTGGCTTGGGTTTGAAATTGTTGAGTTATGTCTACGACATCATCTTCAGCATGAGAAATCTTTTGCTTTTTCTTCATCAGAACCTCACTCTTTTCAATATTTATCCCACTCTTAACAACTTTTTTAAGTGGAAGCTTATCTGACGGTGTCTTCGTGTCCATTACCAACCACAACTGCATATAAGTGTTAAACCAACCCATTAAACATATAAAACAAAAATAAATAAGGTTGCGGTAACTACATAATAACTCTGCGGTAACTACAAAATAACTCTGCGGCAACTATTAAACAAGTATGTGGTAACTACTAAATAACTCTACTGTAACTACAAAATAACTCTGCAGCAACTACTAAACAAGTCTACGACAACTACTAAATAAGTCTGCGATAACTACTAAATAACTTTGCGGCAACTACTATATAAGTTTGCGGCAACTACTAAATAACTTTGCGGCAACTACTAAATAACTTTGCGGCAACTACTAAATAACTTTGCGGCAACTACTAAACAAGTCTGCAGTAATAGATATTACTAACCAGTGTTTTAATACTGGATTCATGATCGGGTTGCTCAGGTTCTTTGTAAGACTTGGTAAAACAAACGTTTTTTTATTTGACCTTAGCTCCTTGCTTTCGCAAATCAAAATTAGTCTGCGACAATACAATAATTAATCTATAGCAATATGTAAGTAAATCTGCAGCTAAATAAATAAATTTACTTGAACTAACCGGTGTTTTACTACTCTCTTCATCATCTTCTTTCTCTTTTTTTTGTCAGAATTAGACTTCCCCTTCACTCCTCGCTCTCGCAGATCATTGATATCTGCTTTAGCCTCGAATCAACGTTTGTTCCAAAACCTCCCAAACTTGTGCCCAAGTCATCAACGGTACGAACTAATGTTTCTATGACCTTAAACATTCCAGCTAAGGTATTATTTTCTTCAGCATCCTACACATTTAAAACAATAATTATTAACAAGAGTAATCACATACAAAAATGTTTTGTTAAAATAAGCAACAACAGTCCTAACATTTGAATGTTCTTTTGCTTTGATCATCAACATTTTCTTAGAACTTCCATCTCAAACCGACTTAGCACTCTTCGGTTCCTTTACATGCTAAAAAATTGGATCCAAACGATCTCCAATGATGTCCTGAATTAGCTTGTCAATTTTAAGATCCTTGTTTTCTTCATTGTCACTCCAAAAAAGATACATATCTTCTATAGAAACCGGAAGCATATGCCTAACACGAACCTACATAGCAAACAAGTACCATATGAATATCATCATTATAACAAATAAGTATCTCTCATCATTAACAACTGTGGCATAATTAATTCATACCTTTCCGTGTTGAGCTTTGTCCTCTCTTATTAAATCTTTAAATCTAAATCACTTCTGACTTCCTCGCCAGTTAAGTAGTGGAGGAACATCATCCATATTTCTCTTAAACCCATAGATCTCCCCTAAAGCATGAACCAACTCAAATAATCATACGGACAGAACATGAACAAATCCGTAGAATGTGTAATTGTCCGTTTTGTACTCCAGAGCTTTGATTGAATTTACCAAACTCGTAAATCCTACTCTACCCCACAGATAGTTTTCAAAACTCTCCTCATGAAGCACTATTTTTGCATCAACCCCACAGAGCTTTGATTGATGCATGATTGATGCCATGTATTCCAACATGTATTATACATAGTCTTCCAACCATCATCCTTTTCTCGTAACTCCAATTCTGACGTCTCAAAACACGCAACATCTCCCCCAATTAGGTCCATCCCCTAAAGGAACGTTCATCTCTCTCCAAAAGGCTTCATAATCAACAGCTGGATATAGGTCACAATTAGATCGTATATCAGATGGATATAGGTCACAATTAGATCACACATCAGATGGATATAGGTCATAATTAAGACCTGTGATATCCTTAAATTCGTGCAGCAAAAATCTTAATGGTTGATCATCAATCAATGACCAAACCTCGTGCATATTCTTCACTGCCAACTGATGTGTGATGAAGTAATGAACATAAGAGGATGGCCATATGAACTTCTCCCCCATGAAGTCTATATCATATAGCTTAAAAAAATACCAATAGATGATTCCTTCAATGCATCCCAAACATTATCTCCAATACTCTTTTTAATGGCAGCAAATTTGGAATGGGAATAATAGTGGTTTATGCTATCCACTTGAACATAACATTTCCCATCTTTGGAAAGCCTAGCAGGATAAGATGTCATATCTCTGTAATCAAATCGACAACCTATCAGTCTAAATAAATAAGTTAGCGGCAATACAAAATAAGTCACCGGCAATACAAAATAAGTCTACGGTAACTACTTAATAAGTCTATGACAACTACTTAATAATTCTGCGGTAACTAATAAATAACTCTACAGAAACTACTAAACACATATACGACAACTACTAAATAACTCTACGACAACTACTAAATAACTCTACGACAACTACTAAATAACTCTGCGGCAGCTACTAAATAATTCTGCGGCAACTTCTAAATAAGTCTGCGGCAACTACTAAATAAGTCTGCGGCAACTACTAAATAAGTCTGCGACAACTACTAAATAATTTTGCGGCAACTACTAAATAAGTCTGCGACAATTACTAAATAACTCTGCGGCAACTACTAAATAAGTCTATGGTAACACAAACATAAATCTACGATAACTAGAATAACTCTGTGACAACATAAAATCTAAAAGAATCTTATAACGAAAAACTACAGAAAACAAATGTAAAAGAAATCTGAAAAAGCTAACAAAATCGGCGACAAAGAACCTTGAAATCTGAAAGAAAGTTAGGGTTTTTTATGAAAGCGGACCTTTCTTTGGCGTGGTTAAAGGTGAACTCGGTGATGAAGATGAAACTGAAAATATACAAAACAAATATGAAAGAAATCAGAGAGAAACAAACAAAATCAGCAAAAAGAAAGATGAAATCTGAAGTAAGTTATTGGCCAAAAGAGAGAAACTAACAAAAAATCGATAAAGCGGACCTTTCTCCGGCTACGATGATGAACCCTAACTCTGCAACAGTGGCGACGGTGGTGCCTCGCGGAAGGATTTTTTTTAGATGATAGTTTGTAAAATATTAGAAACTTAACTTGCCATTAATGCTTTTTTGTAACTGTTTGCAAAATTTAAATATTAATGGTAATTTTCGTAATTATAAAATAAAGATAAGGTTCTATTGTCTTTTAACCCTCTTGTGCGATGTGGTACCAATGCAAGGTAGCAACCTCTTTTTAGGGCATCCTTGGCAGTTTGACAAGGGTACCACCCATTGTGGCCGGACCAACCATTACTTCTTCACGTATGATAAAAAGAAGATTAGCCTAGCACCACTTACTCCTTTGCAAGTTAATGAAATGCAAGTCAAATTATCTAAGGACCCTAGCTCTAAGGCCAATTTCTTGATTAATCCTAGTGTTGATAGGAAATCCTTTAGTGATAATGCTTGTTGTGTATTACTAATGGTTTTCAAAGAGACTTTGAGCATAGGTACAATGGAGGAGTCATTGTCGGCAGAGATAAGGAAACTCTTGGACCGATTTGAAGATGTCTTCCCTGATTAGATACCTCATAGACAGCCACCTACTAGAGGCATAGAGCATTAGATCGACCTCATTCCCGGAGCCCAACTCCGAAATAGACTTGATTACCGAGTAAATCCGGAAGAGGCTAAATAGTTGAAGTGTCAAGTGGGTGACTTGATGAGCAAGGGATATGTAAGGGAGAGTCTTAGTCATTGTGTCGTACCAATATTGTTGGTTCCAAATAAGGATTACATATGGAGGATATGCATTGATTGTCGAGCCATCAACAACATCACCATCCAGTATTGGCACCTAATCCCTAGACTAGACGATATGCTTAACGAGATAAGCGGATCAACCCTCTTCTCCAAGATTGACCTAAAAAGCGGATATCATCAAGTAAGGATGAAGGAAAGGGATGAGTGTAAGACAACCTTCAAAACCAAGCAAGGTTTGTACGAGTGGTTGGTAATGTCATTCGGTCTTTCTAATGCACCAAGTACTTTTATGCGATTGATGAATCATGTTCTTAGGCCTTTTATCAGTACATTTGTGGTAGTATACTTTGATGACATTATGATTTACAGCCAAATTCTAGTTTAACATACTAAACATTTAGAGTTAGTACTAGAAACCCTTAGGAAGAAAAGCTTGTATGCTAACCTTAAGAAATGCATTTTATGTGCTAATGAGTTGGTTTTCCTAGGTTTTGTTGTTATTTCACAAGGATTAAAGGTGGACAATGAGAAGATCAAGGCCATCGAAGATTGCCCGAATCCTTAGAGTATTAGCCAAGTTTGAAGTTTTCACGGATTGGCAAGTTTTTACCAAAGATTTGTCAAGGATTTCAGTACGGTTGCTGCACCTCTTACCTCGGTGATCTAAAAAAGTGTGGGGTTTATCTGGGGAGAAAGTATAAGAAAGGAAAATACAATGTGGTTGCGGATGTGTTATCTAGGCGTCATGTATTGATATCAACTTTGGAAGCCAAGGTTTTGGGGTTTGAGAGAATCAAAGAGTATTATGAAGATGAACGAAACTAGGAGGATGCTACCAAGGGCAATACAAAGGAATGTACCAAAGGTTTTACATCCATGATGGGTTCCTTTGTCAAGACAAGAGGCTTTGTGTTCCCAAAGTATCTATTAGGGAATTACTCATGAAAGAAGCGCATGAAGGCGGTATAATGGGGCACTTCAGGAATAAGAAAACTTTGCCGATGCTCAAGGAACATTTCTATTGGCCAAAGATGCAACAAGAAGTTGAGAAGTTTTTTACGAGATGTTTGACTTGTAGGAAGGAAAAATCCTGGAGTCATCCACATGGTCTATACCTTCCCCTACCAATTCTTACCTCACCATGGGTCGACCTTTCCATGGATTTCATCTTAGGATTACCGAAGGTTCAACATAAGAATTCCATATTTGTGGTAGTCGACCGATTCTCTAAGATGGCACACTTCATCCCATGCTCCAAAACCAATGGTGCCACCCAAACCGCGAATCTATTCTTCAAGGAAGTTGTCAAGTTACATGGGCTCCCAAGGACATTGTTTTGGAACGGGACACCAAATTCTTGAGTCATTTTTGGAGAACACTTCAGAGGATATTGGGAACTAAGTTAGTCTTTTATACAACATGCCACCCTTAAACCGATGGCCAAACCGAAGTGGTTAATAGAACATTGGCCACCTTGCTTAGGGCCACCATCGGAAAGAACATGAAAACTTGGGTGGAATGCCTAGCTTTTGTAGAATTCGATTACAATCGAGCCACCCACTCGGCCACCAAGCTCTCCCCATTTGAAATCGCTTACGGGTTTAAGCCCCTAACCCCCTTAGATCTCCTACCATTACCCCGACTCAACTTGACAACCAAGAAGGGATCTCCAAAACCGAATACGTGAAGAAGCTACATGAGAAGGTCCAGATGAGTATAGAGAAGAGAACCGAGAGCTACACTAAGCACGCTAACAAGGGGCGCCAACAAGTGTCATTCTAACTGGAATATTGGGTGTGGTTATACTTCAGGGCTGAGAGGTTCCCACTCCTTAGGAAGAACAAGCTCGCACCAAGAGGAGACGGTCCGTTCAAGTTTTTGGAAAATATCAACAATAAAGCCCGCCTAGAACTTCCGGATGAGTTTAATGTTTTTCAACCTTCAATGTCGCTGACTTAGCTCCTTTTGATGTAGGTGATGAGCCAGTTTTGAGGATAAAACCTCTAGAAGAGGTAAGGGATGATGGGACCACAGTACCGGTACCAACATCATCCGGAGAATCCAAAGAATCGGCCGAGAAATTACCCGAGTTATCCGAGGAATTACCCAAAAAATAAGAGGGGGTCATAGTCCCTACTATACCCTTGGGGATCATCAAGAGAGACAATGCCAGGATCTATAGGGAAAGATTCAACGACTACGTACAAAAAGCCCTAAGGCAAGAAGAAGATACCCAACAATTCCCGAGAGCTTCTATTTCCATGACACATATTCTTCAAGACTCTCAGAAGGCGATCTGCTTTGGAAAACATGAGCATAATGTCTTCACTATCTCTTTGGAGTGAAGACACCCCCAAGTCATAAAGGTAGTTGTACTCTTTTTCCCTGCCTCGGATTTATCCCATAGGGTTTGCCGAGGGGATTTTTAATGAGGCATGACACTTGGTGCATCACACTCCCTTCCATTTTTTATTTTACTTGGAAATATCAATGACGGGTAGAGTAGGTAAGGAGTGTGATTCTATCTTCAAGAAGACACCCACTTAAATAATGTCTTCTTTTCTATCTTAAACTTTTCCTAAGTATTTTCCGGTTTTCTTAAGGGTCCAAATTAGGCTTTTGTTAGACATTTAGACCAAAGTGTAATAAGTTTAAGATACCCTATAGCGCTTCATATAAAAGCCTCTAAGCCCTTGTAAGATTCTTTTTAGACCACTTTGAAATTAAAACCGAGAACATTTCTCCTTCTTGCTCTTGAGAGAATCAAGATCAAATCTTTACACCTCAAAGCTTGGCTCGGTGTGAAGATTGTTGTATCAAGAGGCTTCCACACCGCTTGTGGTGCACGTATCAATCCCTCTTCTAAATCCACTATTAGTTCCTAGGTTGAATTTCTTCCCAGGTTTCCTAACAAAACCCTTTCGTTTCATTCCATTACCTTGCTAAGTCTTGGCTCCATTAATCGGTTCAACTTGAAAGCGACGCTTAAAACTTGAAGACCCATAACCATATCATCCCGTCTTACTGTTGGTGTGCGCATCTTGTAGCAAAAAAAGATGCAAAGATCGGATATGATGAGGACATCAGAACCATGTCAGGCCTGGAGCCAACCAAAATACTTAAAGACGTCTAGACCGAGCATCATCACTGAGGAACTTGGAGAGTCCATGCCCCAATGGAGTTTTGCTCGAACACATGGCATAGGGATGATTATTCCCCAGAAAATCAACCCTAGGAAGCTTATCTATAAGTGGAATCGTGAGTACTCGAGTAAATCAAGTTGATGACCGCATTGAACCTTCCGGAGGCGAGAATCAAAGAGCCCCTTCAACCACAAACCAATTAACTCATGAAAAGGATGCCATACTCAATATTCACTCGAAATTGAATATTTTAAGAAGATTCTTCTAGTCAGAATGCATCAAGACCGAGCTACATATGAAGATACCCAAAGACTCACCTCCAACTCCGAGCAAGAAAAGCTTACTTACCAATTCCTTGAGTATGAATCCACTTGAGCATTCAGCCTCTCCTCATGTTTTCATTAGGAAATACCATATTTGGAAAGTTCTGATCAAAGAAAATCCACTCATGACCGAGTTAAATTCAAAGATAATACACAAATTCCTATTTTTCCTATTTTAGCCAATACCGACCGGTATAAATCAAGTGAAGCCCTAAACTAATTAAAGATCAATGCTCTAATGTTTTATTTAACTCCTAAGAAGACTACCAGGTGTTTTCAAGCTGCTAAAACAACACACCATATATTATCAAGCATGAATCAAAGGAAGCATCAAGACTTGACATATTTGGAGCCAAATGAGATCAATCAGCAACGACTTCTTTCTCCATCATTCCCACGCCTATTGAAGACTTCAAAGATCATCTGATATGTTTGGTTTTTATCACATTTTAGTATGTGTTTTAGAGTCATTCTATGTGTTTTTAGATTTTTTGCAAGTCAAATCATGTTAGGAAGAGTTCTAATGCCTTTATGGGAGCAAGATTTGGAGTAAAAGATGTAGAATCATGCATATACATCTGAAGTTTTCCTTTATGTGAGGAACTTCCCACCGATGGATTAAGCTCAACCTTGGACACAAGATAGATATTTGAGTTGGCTTTCATGTGGAATTGGGTTGAAGTTAATGTAACAGTGCGATCAAACGTTATGCGAATATTCGTGAATATGGTCTAGTCTGCCGAGCAGATGAAGCATACGCAGAGCCAAGACGCCGGGAGGAACTAGATTGATCGATCTGACTCCAGATCGATCGATCCCAAAATGCCGTAAGTTTCCAAATTGATCGATCCAAACCAGATAGACCGATCCAGAACTTTTTGAACCTATAAATGCTTCTTTTTGTGCCATTGTTTAGGCTATGCTTACTCTATTCTAGAAGCTTTATTTTTATTTGAGACATATTGTTAAGAGATATCTTTTAGATTTTATTGGATTTCTTTATGAGTTCTTCATCAAACCTTGGTTGTTTCTCAGCTTTCATGGTTGAGTAGTTCTCTAGTTAGGGTTTAGGGTTTCGAAGGAATGAAGAACCATTGAGTCAAACACAAATAGGCTTTTATCTTATATCATCTTCATATATTGTTATTATTAATGCTTAGACTTGATTAGCTACCTATTTTTATGATGCTAGATTGAATCTATTCTCCAAAAGCTTATAGGTTATCAGATAGAACATAGACGAGCGGATCGTTCTTAGCTAATGAAAGTTGATGTTAAGGCGATATGTGAACATATCGAACCCATTATTTAATGACTTTAAGTTCAAGCAAAAGTAATTGATGCCACGAAAGTGGATTGATTAGACGTTTTTGTTTAAGTTCGAGATAGTTTTTAATTAAATGTCCTCAATAGTTGTATGGTTCGTGATTTCTGAATTCCAGAGAATTCCCTAAAGCCTAGTGCTTTTAATCCATACGTTTACTTCGTTATTTACTTTCAATTGCTTCTTTTAGTTATTTGCATCACAATACAATCTCTCATTTTCATCTTAGCTTAACATTCTTTTGATAAAATCGTAGTACAACTTGGTCTCTAAGGATTTGATCCCTTCTATACTACTGTTATACTTGGGTTTAAAAACTTGTGTATCAAGTTTTTGGCGCCGTTGTCGGGGACCAATTGTTGCCTTCGAATATATGACTAAAGCTCAGTCTAAGATTTACTATTTACATTCTAGTTTTTCTTGTTTTTGTTTCTTAGGTGCATGCAGAGGAGAAGTGACGGTTCTGAAAACCTCATGTATCTAACTAATCAAGAATTAGCAAGGACATAACGAGCTAACAACAGAGCAAGGAAAGAAAAGTTAAAACTAGCCAACATGGGCGATAACGTCGACAACAACGTGGTGGCTGAAGCTCAAGCCGTTGTAGCTGCTCAACTCCAGGACTTGCAACAACAGTTGGAGAAGTTGCGTCAATAGCAACAACAAAAGCAGGCTCAGTAGCGTACTATTGGGAACATGGATACCCCTCACACGACAGAACAGGGCTGCAATTTATCCACCAAAGATTGCACGGCAGGACTATGAGATTAAGTCTCAACTGATTGCATTGGTGAAAGCATCATCTTTTCTATGGGTTACCGGCTAAGAACCAATGGATCACATCGAGAACTTAGAGAAAATTTGCAGCACAACAAAGTCTAATGTGGTACC
The DNA here is from genome assembly GCA_963922655.1 of Cardamine chenopodiifolia. Classification (NCBI taxonomy): domain Eukaryota; kingdom Viridiplantae; phylum Streptophyta; class Magnoliopsida; order Brassicales; family Brassicaceae; genus Cardamine; species Cardamine chenopodiifolia. The sequence goes on along the minus strand of OZ000481.1, from coordinate 11,962,546 downwards.
CACTGATTACCTCCGCTATAAGTTGTTCTCATTTTCTCTAGCTGATGAAGCTTTGAGGTGGCTTAAATCTCTTCCTTCGGGTTCTTTGAGGTCTTGGGCTGAATGTAGGGCAACTTTTCTTTACCATTGCTACACCAAGTCAAAGACAACCGCTTTGCGGATAAGATCACGAACTTTGGACAGCTTTTCGGAGCGTCCTTCTGTGAGGCTTGGAAAATATTCAAGGAATACCGTTGAGAGTTTCCTCATCATTGGTTTTTAGATGAGCAAATGCTTAGAATCTTTTACGATGGAGTTGATTAGGACTATAAGAATGCTTTGAATGCTGCTAGCAATGGGGACTTCATGACTCAGAGTATCACAAGTGTGTACACGCTAATAGAAACTTGGCTGCAAGTTCCAACAACCGATGTCCTGAGTATGATCACTCTTGTAAGGTAAACAGTGTAGAGTCTCAGAAGATCGATGAACTTATTGCTGAGGTAAATTTATCGCTCAAGGCTAATCAGAGAGGAGTGAATCAGTGTGAAGACAATTTGGATGCGTTTTGTTTTCAGGGTATTGCAGAGGGGTAGAACGAAGAAGTAAACTATGTGCAAGGCCAGGGGTATGTGAAGAACAGATGTTTCAATCATAACTATAGAAGCCACCCTAATCTCTCTTATCGTAGCAACAATGTCGAGAATCCTCAACATCAAGTCTATCTGCCTCAAGGAAAACAATTCTAACAGTCCTCTACTCCTACCAATGATTCTCACAGTGAACGCAAGGGTATGATGCAAAAACTTCTTGTTTCTCAACAGAAATCCTCTAATGAGATCAATGCCAAAGTGGATGCAATATATACGGATCTGAATGGTAAGTTTGAGGGTGTCTACACTCATCTAAGGTTGTTTGATACTCAAGTTGCTCAGGCTGCAGAAACGGTTAAGCATCAACAAGGAGTCCTTCCAGCAAAGGGGAAACAAAACCCAAGCAATGGAGAAGGCTCTAGTGGTTCAAAGGAAAATGTGTATAAGGTTAAAGAACAAGCACAACCTTCTCAAGAGCTTATATTTGAAAACATGCTGAAGAAGATCTTGGATGGTCAGAAAAAGAGTGCACAAGAGGTGAATGATAGAATGGATGATCTACAATGGAAGCTTGTGTATTCAATCTCTGCAACAGCCTCAGGTTGATCGATCAACTCACCGGATCGATTGATCCTATCCCCAATTAGGTTGATCGACTTACCTGACTTATCGATTTTATGAGCAGACCTAAGATCCACTAATTGATCGGTCCCCTGAAGCCACTATAGACCGTAAGAAGTCAGATCGATCGATCCCATCAATGATCGATCGATCCAATCATGACATCCTAAGCCGTAAGTTTCCAGATTGATCGATCCCACCAATGATCGATCGATCCGACAATGAGCATTCCAGCCGTAATATTTCAGATCGATCGATCTAATATCCAGATCGATCTCCACCTACCCAAACAAATCGATCGCAACCATCTAAGTCTCACCGTAACATTTTAGATCGATTGATCCTACCCCATATCGATCGATCTAGTCAAGCCAAGGAACCCCCTAAGAATCCAGATCAATCGACCCACTCCGGGATCGATCGATTCAATAACCAGACATTGATACATTCATCCACAACACACACCTATATTCCTAAGATTCTATATCTGAAGCATCCACAACCCGATCCAACCCCCACAGTTAAGGTCTTGCCCAAATTACCGGATCCATGAGAGTTCAATGTGCCATGCTCCATCTACGACATTGATTTTGAACACTCCCTCTGTGATACTGGGGCCTATGTGAACGTCATGTCAACCAAACTCGTTGAGTCTGTGGGTATTGCTTCTATAAAGCCTTCGGACATGACTTTATATTTTGTGGATGGCACATCATCAAGATCCCAAGGCTGCACCACCGACCTTTAGGTACGAATTGGAGACTGCTTGATCCTATTGATTTTCAGGTTGTCAAGATGAGCAAGGACGCCCTTGATTCTAGGAATGCCTTTCCTTGCCACCACAAGAGCTGTAGTTGACCTACCTAAAAAGAGGATTTTTCTCTCAAACATAGACAAAACGGTCTTCTATAATGTTATCTCCACAAAACCCAACAAGGATTATGTTTTCTATGTTGGCATTGAGAAGAGGGTTGATAAGTGTGACAAGTCTATGTCTGGGGGAGTAAGAGTAAGTTCTAGAATTACTTTGACACCATCACATAAACCACGTCTCGACCTGCCACCACCACACACAAATCCGTCTGTGAATTCTCATAACATCTAGGCGTTGCTGCAGTCGAGCTAATGACTTTAAACAAGCGCTTGGTGGGAGGCAACCCACTGGTACGTATTTATTTTATGGTTATTATACTTAGTTTTATCATTTATGTTATTTTTGTGTTTATCATGCCCTTCTTAAAGCCTATTTTCACATCGAGATGGTGTGAAGTAAGTCTGGGGGAGGGTTTACTTTACTAACGCTGTTTTTGTTTTGGTTTTCTTTTGATTCTTTGTATCGTTTTATTGAGTCAAAAATGAGAATATTATTATGATGTTCTTGGTTTTCATATGGTGTTGACTAACTTTCCGCAAACTTCTAGTAGTGATTGTTCTCAGCATAGGACGATTGGAAACACCATCAGTGGATCAACTTACATGAAATTCTCTATCTTTTGGAAGTCTGAATGATCTAACGTTGGCTCTATCTTAAATGACCTTTAAATTGACATAATCTTCTCACTTAGGGGCTTGATATCGCACAAGGATCACAACATTCGAGTTCTATTCCACCATTTCTACTACTCTCTTTAGAACTTTGAATGGCCAAGCTCACCTTTACTTTGATATCACACCTTATCCTTATCATTTCATTCAAACCACATGCCTTATATTTCATCACTATCATGTGCAATCAAGTGCAAAAACTATGGAGTATGCGGACCAACACACCTCTTCGTTCCTAAGGATCTCTTGTAAGTCTTATGCTCTCTTTCAGTTAGAATTATAATTGTTGAGTTGTCTTTGGTGCATGTAATATATGATTAGGACTGGTTCCGGCTTCTCTTTCTCGAGAAAAGTAAAAAAAAGAAAAAAAAACAAAAAAATAAGAGAAAAACGAAAAAATATATATAAAAGAAAAAGAAAAAGAAAAGACGAGAAGGGAAAGAAGACAAAGAATGAACTAGGATAAAGTCTTTTTGAGTTTAATGTTTTATCTTAAGCACTATTGCAACTCGTTTAGGACATTTACAGAGCTTTACAGAGATTCCAAGGTTCAAGGGGGTTGTGTATCAACATTTGGTCTTCGTCTCACTGTGATTTTGTGCCATGATTTGCATGTATTTTCATTATCTTCAGAACCTAAACACTTCAACCACCATCAAACTAGCCCTCATTTCCAAGCCTTGTTGTGATTGATAATCCCTTTGTGAGACTGCACATTACAAAGAATTCAATGAATGTTAAAGGATCGACAATGGAGATTTCATAGATTCTTTAGGATTCCGGGGACTAGAGTAAGATTTGTTTGCTATGCTTATGGTAAAATACATGTAGTACTAACTAGTTCTTTGATATGTTCTAAGTTCTTGTGGATTGAAAGTTCACCACGGTGGAGTCTAAAGGAGTGCGTAAGTTTCCGTTTTCAAACCTTTCTTCTAACTTGTATTTATTTGTTTGGACTTACTTGGGGACAAGGAAGGATTTAAGTCTGAGGGAATTGATATGTTTGGTTTTTTTATCACATTTTAGTATGTGTTTTAGAGTCATTATATGTGTTTTTAGAGTTTTATCAAGTCAAATCATGCTAGGAAGAGTTCTAATGCCTTTGGGAGCAAGATTTGGAGTAAAAGATGCAGAATCATGCGTATACGTTTGCAATTTTCCTTTATTTCAGGAACTTTCCACCAATGGATTGAGCTCAATTTTAGACACAAGATAGATATTTGAGTTAGCTTTCATGTGGAAATGTTTTGAAGTCGATCTAACGGTGCGATCAAACGTTATAACGATTTTCATGAAGAAGGTCTAATCTGCCTAGCAGATGAAGCATGCGAAGAGCCAAGACGCCGGGGGGAACCAGATCGATCGATCCCAAAATGCTGTAAGTTTCTGAATCGATCGATCCAGACCAGATTGACCGATCTAAACCCGATCGATCGACCAGATCTACCTGTCCAGAACGAGATCGACCTGTCCAGACCATATCGATCGATCGAACCCTTAAAATATGCCCCAAAATGAAAAAATTGCTTTTTTTCCTAATTTGTTTAGGATTTCAACCCAGAAATTTTTGAACCTATAAATACTTGTTTTTGAGCCATTTTTTAGGCTATGCTTACTCTATTCTCGAAGCTTTATTTTTATTGGAGAGATATGTTTTAGATTTTGGAATTCTTCATGAGTTCTTCATCAAACCTTGGTTGTTTCTCAGCTTCCATGGCTGAGTAGTTCTCTAATTAGAGTTTAGGGTTTCGAAGGAATGAAGAACCATTGAATCAGATACAAATAGAGTTTTTATCTTATGTTATCTTCATCTATTGTTATTATTAATGTTTAGACTATATTAGCTACCTACTTTTATGATGCTAGATTGAATTTATTCTCCAAAAGCTTATAGGTTATCAAATAGAACATAGATGAGCGGATCGTCCTTAACTAACGAAAGCTGATGTTAAGGCTATACGTGAGAATATCGAACCCATTAGTTAATGATTGTTTAGGACTTTAAATTCAAGCGAAAGTTTAAATACTTAGGTGGTTAGACATAGTAATTGATGCCACGAAAGAGGATTAATTAGACATTTATATTCGAGTTTGAGATAAATCTTAATTAAATGCCCTAAATAGTTGTTTGGTTCATGATTTCTGAATTCCAGAGAATTCTCTAAAGCCTAGCGCTTTAAATCCATAAGTTTACTTTGTTATTTACTTTCAATTGCTTCTTTTAGTTATTTGCATCACAATAAAATCTCTCGTTTTCATCTTACCTTAGCATTCTTTCGATATAATCGTAGTGCAATTTGGTTTCTGAGGATTTTATCCCTTCTATACTACTGTTTTTGTTTGTATACTTGCACTATTATACTTGGGTTTAAAACTCGTGTAACAGCATCCAGAATGTATCTAGACACCCCACTTTCAAGGCTCAAGCATCATCAAACTTGCCTTATTTGATTCGATTTTACCATCGATCCTCCAACATCTCTTTTTTTGTTATTTTCATGATTTCTGTCATTTATTAGGCATATAGTTGTTGTACTCTGAGCCTATAAAAGCTCAGCTTGTGCCTCCTTATAAAGGACCCTTGATCGAATCTTAAAGTCAATAAGAAAAACAGTTTTTCTTCTCTTTCACAAAGTTGTGATTTCATTGTGTTTCTTTCATTAGTTCTAATTTGAGTGAGTCAATTAATTTCTTTTGAGTATGCAAATAGAGTTGTTTGAGTGATTAAAACTTATGGTTTTGTTCATCGATTGAGTGAGTCAATCATTTTACTTAATCTTTATCTTCTATTCCATCTTCCGCTTAATATTGGCTTGGAATCCTCTCGATCATCAAGTATTAGAATACAGAGTGATTTTGTGCTTACATCATGATACATTCTTGATGAAACTTAAAAAAATTTAACAGTTAATAAAAATTTAATGAAGTGAAATAAAAGTTAAGATTTAAAGAAACTTACTAGTTGTTGTTTCCGGGAAACCTTGCTCATTTCTCCCAAATTGTGAGTAGCAATTTCTTTGTCCTTCCGGTTACTCTTCCGGTTTGTTGATCAAGTAGTCGATGTTGCCTGGGTTTCCTCCATCCTCCAATACTCAACCAACCTGTTTCATAGCTCTGGTTTCCAATCAACTCTCTAGAAACGTCATTCCGAGTCCACTTTTTCTTTCACTGGTTAAGCTTCCTAGAGTACACCTTCAATGCCTTAGCATCAAATTCATGTCTAACCCGAGGCGTGAGGTCTCTATCCCAAATAAAATCTTGCTGAAAAACGAAATGATTAAACATCAGAACTTGCCAAAAATTCTATTAAAATAAATCTAAAAACTTGAAATTGTAATGTTAAAAATAAAAATTAAAGCTTATCGCAAATTGGTGAAACCAAAGATCACGCTCAGACATCGGTATTATGGAGTATGTAGCATACAGACGGTGTAATATTCCGTTGAGCATACGGTTGAATGACTTCATTATCCCATTATAAGATATATGGAACCTATAAAAAGTTTTTTGTAAATTGTTATAGAATAAAAAAATTAAATAATAATCTAGAAAAAAAATTTTACCAAGTGTGCCTTCCAGCATAATCCGGATGAAGAGGAGGCAATCTTTTCTGTCCAGATTGAGAAATGAAGTCCTCGATGCTCATCTGCGTTGGAGCGGAAGCCGCTAGATTAGTAGATGAAGGAGATTGGGTCTCTGGAACAGAACTTGCTCCTCGTCCCCGTCTCGACCCACCCGCAACATAAGTGGATCTATGAAACCGACATAATCCCTAGAAACAAAAATAAATTAAATTAAAATATATAAACAAGCATCTAAAAATATAAAAAAATTTAAAATTCCTAAAATTTTATATATATTTCTAAAATCATAAAAACAATTCTAAAATTTTATAAAATTTTGGTAAAAAAAATATATAATTCTAAAAAAAATTTTAAAAATTTAAAATAATTATAAAAGTTTAAAAACAAGTATAAAATTTAGTAACATTATATATTTTTACAAAAACATTCTTAAAACATTTAAATAATTAATGATAACATTTTAATGATTATGAAAATAATTATAAACCGTTAAAATACTTCAAATAATTCACTTATCTAATAAAAAATTTCAATATCACAATTAAAATAAAAAATCATATTAACAATCAAACTCCCTAATATTCAATCCAAAACCCTAAATCTTAATTCATAAACTCTGATTCTACATTCCAACTCACTCAAACTAAATTCCAAATCCTAAATCTAAAAGTCAAAAGATATGAATCAACTAAACACTTAAGAAAATTATATGTTTGATCGGTTTGGATCCATTTGTATGTAGATTGATGAAGCATGTGACAAAAATTGGAAGATTGACAGAATTTTAGAGATTTGAGTGATTTTCTAAGGATTTTGTGAATGGTTTCAAGAAGTAGAAGACTGGATATATAAAAACAAAATCCGATATACCTGTCAGAAATCCGTAGGAAACAGTTAGATAATTAATTCACTGTGTCTTTGTTAGTTCTTGAGATGGAATCGCGTAAAATTTCGTGAATCCGTCGGAAGTCCGTCAAAATTTCCTACGTATTTGCAAAATTTTAGGTTATGCGGGAAGCCAAAAGTTATTTTCCGGGGTAAGTTTTGCAAATCCGTCCGAATTTCTGATGTATTCGCGAAACATGGATATCACATCATTGGTCAGTAAACCTTAAAAATTTATATGTGTATCCCCATATCCGTCGGAAAATTTCTGGTGGATTTCCAATAGATTTCCTACGGATTTATAGATTTGAAGGTTTTTTTTCCAACGTCGCGATTGGAATAAGTTTGTACTAAGCTGTAGTAATCATTTCATTGAGTAAACTACAACATAAACCTTCTAAAAGTCATTAATTTACAAAAAATTCTACAATATATGTTCTATTAATGGTATGCAACAATATCTAACATTTAATCCAAATCGTCATGAAATATTAAAATTTCTAAACTATGTTGTTTAATCGGATATTATATGAATCTAATGTTTAACCAAGTGTTAGAATTTGTTTAATATACCAATGTCTAACATTTTCCAAAACAAATAATCCCAAAACCCCAAATTCGTCGGAAAACTATTGGAATTTCTCACAGATTTGGGGTTTTAAAAAAAATACTATGTTGAAAATCCGTTGGAAATTTCGACGAATTTGGAGATTTTTTCCAAAAAAGGTATTTAGTTAATCATTGAAAAATGTAAACAAAACATTAGAATTACAAAAATTACAATTTAGTATTCAATAAATTAAAACTACAGAGTTTTTAACTACTTCGAATCTTGAGATAATCCTTCAGAAGGAATTGAGTTTGAATCGTCATCAAATTTTCCACGTGATTCCTCTGAGTCTGAATGAACTATATTATCAATGTGAAATCAACAACAAGATCAATGTCAAATGAATGCTCAACATGATCCATTTGATAAATTCTAGTTGGATGCAGAGCATCGTGTTCTGAAACTCCATCTATTCTTCCTCTTGGGTTAATAGCAGTCATTGTAATCAACGAGTCTTAACGATAACTAACCCGAAGGTTACGAATGTAACAAACCAAAATGAAATGGAGATAATTTTTTAAAAATCATAAATATTAGTAAGTTAAAATAGAACAATATTTTTAACTGAATCAGGCCTGGTCTGCTTGTGACGCAAGGATGAATGAATTGTATTTAAGAAGTCTCCGTCTTGAATGTACCAATGTCCCGCCGAATTGGTCAATTTGAACACCACGACCAATGAATAGATCATACCAATCGCACTTAAAAACAATGCACCTCCAGTCCAACATTCATGGATATTATACTTCCAATATTTCATTCAGGATGTCATCATAAACTACATCACCTGATTGAATCGAAACACCATAGTCTGAATTTGGTCTTGTTCTTCCCTCCTCATGAATCCTAAATGCATATCTCCTAGTGCAATACCTAGGGTATGAAGCTACAATGTTGTTTGGACCATTAACAAACTCCATTAACCATGTCGAAAATTATTGACCATTTTCTATGCCTTCAGTTACGTAGGAAAATATAAAATAAAGTATAAATATTGTTGTAAGATAAATATTAAAATTCCAAACTAGGTAAAGTATTTAACACTTACGTAAAATCGTAACCAAGGCGCAAATTCTTGTTCTTTTAGGAAGTCAAGTTCGGATTCTGTCTTATTTGGATAATAGTCGCATATTAGCATCATGTCAATCATGTAAGATAGCCAAAACTTAATAATCACATATTAATTAATTTTAAATAATTGGTAAGGGCACAAAAAATGAATCATTACCTCTCATACCCCACAATATCCTCACAATTTGTGAGGACATACATATGCAAGTGTGTAAAATTATGCTCTGATAGTTCCTGTTTCTTTTCTTTTCCACTTACTCCACCAATTTGGACAAACAACTCAGGGACATACACGGGATAAATCGCTCTCTCACCTTTATCATCATGGCGCGCCAGACGTCTACTCTTAGTATGCACTTCCGATGGAAAGTAATATTCAACAAAGTGTGAGACTTCTTCGTTGAGGCTTTGTGACACATAGATCCCTCAACTTTGCTTAAATTTTTCATTTTTTTCTTGAAGGGGAATATGTAACGCTAAAAAAAAGTACATCCAACGTTATTGAACAGGGCCTTCGAGTGAAACATATTTTTACAAAACCGGATTAAAACTCATTGAACCAGTTCAAATTATCCTAGGTTAAAAATCAAAACATCTCCAAAATTAAAACCGATATTGGCGAGTATTATTCTTGATCTAAGGAGTCCAGAACTAGTTTTAAATCCTCAAGAACCAGTTTAAAACATTCCCAAATTTGCTAGATCTCTTCAAAATCAGAAAACTTACCAATTAAATTCCGATTTACTGAGACCTCTGAATGACAAGCGGCAAGTGGCGCTGGATTTGTGAAACTGAGCAGTTTCTAAAAAAGGTATAAATTGTAGCCTGACTGTCCCTAAAATTCAATCCACCATTAAATATCTTCGACCTCACTTCCATGGAGAAAAAATTTGAAAAAATGAAGAGATGAAACTTACCTAATACTTCAATGATCAAGTAACACGACCTAGAACTATAGCACAAGCAACAAAATAGCAAAATCAATCTAAACCACATAAAAATATTTAATAATAAGAGGATGAAAACGTCCAAATTGGAAAGAAAAATAAGAGTCTTCAAACAAACTTACCAAAGTCCCAAACTAACTAGAGAATCAACTTCTAGACATCTAGAGCTTTAAAATGCATATATATACACATTATATTTAGGGTTGAGAATCGAAGATTTACGTTGTTAAAAATAATCCCAGCAATTTCAGCAAATTTGAACTCGATTTTCTCCCTTTTATCGTTTTTCACAATAGCCCTCAGTTTTTACCTAATTGTAGCTTTTACCTCTAACATTCGAATTGATTAGAAACCCCTCACGAGAGAAAAAACAGATTCTAATCTTTTAAATTGAGAAATTTATCCCAAATTTTTCTTTTTCTTGTAATTTTGGGTGTTACAAATCCTTCTTAGCTTCATTTTCCCCATCGACTATTCGACTATTCGACTATTGGTTGTAGTTCCTTCTACACTTTGTTTGGTTTAATTGGGTCCATTCACTATTGGGCTTATTGTTGTGTTTAATGTTTTTTTATTATTGGAGCATTGTTGGACCATACACTAAAACCCTGCCTGGGATGGGCTATATATTTTGTCGTCTTTTCATTTCAATAATAAATCCTTTAAACTACGACTTTAATAAAACATTTTATTTCTAAAATTAAACTATATATATTAAATTATTGCATCATATACATTATTTAGAATACGAGAAATTTTAATTCTTAAAGTTCAAACTAATAATAATGGTCTCAGATACATAAACGAGAGAAAAATGATACCGTTGGTTTCATAAATCTTAATTTCCTACGCGTTTTAGCTAATTTTGGAGAATTGCAACAAATACATGTTTCAATATAAGAACATGTTAATTCTAAGGTTAAACTATAATAAATCTTTGCATATATGTTCGATATAAGTTTTTATTTTCAAAATTTAAACTAGTAAGGCCTCACATCATAAAAGAATAAGTTTTAAACTTAGATAAGAAATTAATTGAATAAAGTTTCATCTTTTTTTTAAAGAATGTTAAATTTACATAATTTGTATGTTTGGCCTCAAATCATAAACGAATGGTATAACTTGTAATTAGATTCATTCATTAATATTTTTTAGTCATTTTGCTGCGTATTAGAAGGTAAAATTGATTGTGAAAGCGTCACTTAAGATTTCCTACAAAAATTATTACTCCTTTAAATTATTAGAAATACAGTAGGATAAATTTTTAGATTTTTTTTTTGTTATAAAGATAGCAATTTCAATTGTTTAGACATATTCATCCTGAAATTGTTTTCTTGTTCTTAGTACCAATGGGAAATGATGTAATATTTTACATTTACATTGTAATTTTCTTAAATGACTTCCATAATAATATTAGTAAGCATCATTATATAGACTCAATTAATAATCAAAATAAATTTTGAAACAAATGACTAAATCCTATCTAAAAACACGTATTTAAATTAGAAAGTAAAATGAAAAAAGGATAAATTAGATTATTCAGACGATTCTAAATTACTTTAAAATATTTAATTGCAAGTGTTGTGAATTAGGTTTTGTTAACAATAAAACAGAAAAAAATGAGATTTTACAAGTAAAAGGTATATAACTATCTTTATTTTATCTTCTTATTTCAAAAAAAAATAGTCAGATTTTGATGGCGAAAAGTAATCTGGAGATGGTAGTGTTCCCCTGACTATAGAAAAATTGGTATATGACGTGGGAAGGGTTGTTACGAAATCGACTATCTACATTTCAAGAACAGAAAATTATGATGGATGGACTGCAAGTCTGATTCGCTTCAAGGATATGAAGATCTATCGAAAACATGATTTCAGTTTAATCGTGCATGGTGAGTACTTTTTTTCCGGAAAAGGTTTTGTCCTATTAGATTTTTCTTTTTCGGATTTTAACGAGGCCTCCATAAATCGATGTTTTAAGTTTTGAATTCAAAATTTATTTTCAATGTAACAGTCGCACTGTAGATTTTCTTTAAATATAATTTTATATTTATTAAAAAAAAAGTAATTTGAGATCCTTTGTCTTAGGTGAAACATAACTGTCAACTACTTAATCTGGTTATATGATCCTTCCAGAATCAGACAACAAAACAGTTCATTTTGCTGTGTTATCCTCAAAAAGAAAACGAAATAGAAAAATAAAACTTTAAAATAAGTGAAATAAATAAATAAAAGTCTTGAGTTAGCTGGTAATCACGTCTGTATCACACATTTAGATTTGAGGCTAAAATTATCACCTCATTTCACCTATTTATCATCCCGACCAATACTTGACGGTTACTTCATTTCAATTGCATCATCACCATTCATCATGGCGTCTTACTTTGGAATCTCTCTTTCCTTCGTATTCTGGGCTACGCTACTCTCACCGGCTGTGTCACAGTCATCTTCTTGTTTGTCACAGACTTTTTCCGGCAACAAATCTTACCCTCACTGCCTTGACCTCCCTCACCTTAAAGCTTTTCTCCATTACTATTATGACTCCGCTAACACAACTCTCGCAGTTGTTTTCTCCGCTCCACCTTCAAAGCCCGGTGGCTGGATCGCTTGGGCTATTAACCCTAAATCCACCGGCATGGCTGGATCTCAGGCGCTTGTCGCCTCTAAGGATCCCAAAACCGGTGTTGCCTCCGTCACGACTCTTAACATCATCTCTTATAGCTCTCTAGTTCCCTCGAAGCTATCGTTTGAAGTTTGGGACGTTAAGGCGGAGGAGGTGGCTAATAACGGTGGAGCTTTACGAATCTTTGCGAAAGTGAAGGTTCCGGCGGATTTAGCGGCGAAGGGGAAGGTTAATCAGGTTTGGCAGGTGGGACCGGGGGTGTCCAATGGGAAGATACAGGCTCACGATTTCAGCACTCCTAATCTTAACGCTATGGGACCTCTCGATCTGACGGGAGCTACCGCTGGAGTCCCTGTCTCTGGCGGCGACGGCAGCTCAAGGGTTCGTAAGAAAAACGTAAGTTTCATAACTTTCATTTTTTTATTTTATTTTTATTTTATTTTTATTTTGAAATCTATTCCTCTAAAAATTCAAGAAGAATGAACTAATTTTTATTTTATTTTTGTTTAAAATTTTTAATGTTAAAGAATGATTTTGATTTTGGTTCATAAGAGAAATGTGAGTCTGATTTTGAATTTTTTTTTTTTAATCTTTTCCTATGTAAGTTCAAGAAAAAAAATTCAAGAAACACTCAATATTTTTTTTTTTTGGTTTTAATGTTAAACAAGAATGAACCATTTGAATGTAAATTGGCAGATCCATGGGATATTAAACGCTGTGAGTTGGGGTCTTCTATTTCCGATTGGAGTAATCATAGCTAGATACATGAGAATATTTGAATCAGCAGATCCAGCTTGGTTTTACCTCCACGTGTCATGTCAATTTTCTGCTTACGTGATTGGTGTTGCCGGATGGGCCACCGGACTCAAGCTCGGGTCAGAATCTAAAGGTATTCAGTTCAACAGTCACCGTAACATAGGCATTGCTCTCTTCGCTATGGCCACTCTTCAGGTAAACCATTACTAATTAATTAAATGCAAGTTGACCAATTAAGAAAAAGATTTGTTTTGATGTGTTGTTGAACTATGTGTTGTGTTTGTGTCTTTTTGCGCATGTTTTAAGATGTTTGCGATGCTGTTAAGACCAAAGAAGGACCACAAGTTCAGATTCGTTTGGAATATTTACCACCATGGAGTTGGATACTCTATTCTTATCCTTGGAATAATCAATGTTTTCAAAGGTCTTAGCATCTTGAACCCAGACCATACTTATAAGACTGCTTATATTGCTGTGCTTGCGACCTTAGGAGGTATCACTTTGCTCTTGGAAGCTGTCACTTGGGTTATTGTTCTCAAGAGAAAATCTGCTAATTCGACAAAGCCTCTTAAGGCTTAATTCTTTGTTATTCAAATTAAGGATTTGTATTCTTGTTTTATGTTCTTCAGTTAGAAAATGCTTTTGTGTTTCTCCACAATCTTGATTTATCTCCAGACGTTGCCTATTTTGATTATGATGATGATGATGATGTATAATAGTAGGAGAAACAAACACATTATATGTATTAGTGTTTGTTCTTTGTAGCTTTCTGCCTTTTGTTTCGCCTGTTTTTGTGATTCAGAGTCCTTGTAGGGAATTTAAAAACTTTTACTTTTAATCCTTTTTAGGTGTCGTAATTACCCAACTAATATTCTTTTTTTTTTGGGGGGTTTAGATTAAGACAAAACGAAAGATGTCGAAATGAACAACAAACAGTAAAAGTCTACCTCCTAGTCTTCCGGCTTGACTCGTGGGACAAAACACTGTCATAACTCACAAGATTCTTATTTTTAGGTATTTTGAATGATGATAACGTTTAAAACTTTAATGTGTCCACCTACTACTGGATCATCTTTAATTACACTGGCCTCTTTTTTTTTTTTCTGAATGAAATTCAAATTCTAGTGGAACTCTTTTTCGGAACTTTTTCAACGGTGTTTCCACTTTTCTTTCCCAAAAGGTTGATTACATTGCCTCATCCGGGGTTGACTCATGTATTACACCGAATTTTGGGGTCACCTTCAAACAAATTAGGAACAATTTTAGAATAATAATTTAAGATATAATTTACTTTTGGAATATGCACCATTTAATAAATTTTTTTTTTTGACTAATTACACAATCTAACACACATCACAAAGTAACATATCCCAAATAAAATAATACAGGATTAACTATATCAAATTAGTTTAATGAAATGGTAATATTCACCATCAAAAACGAATATATACCAACTAAAATATATATTGTAAATATAACATAAACTCTTATATGATATGTTTTTTTCCGTCTTTTACAGTGTGAATGGTAAAAAAGCATAAACTTGTAAAGATTAGTTAGAATAAAATATAGTTTGCAGTATGTTTTTCTCTTGTTGATGCATATCATTGTGTATTTGTATTTTTGTTTTGTATTTTTTGTCGATAATGGATATTGTATTTTTGTTAGTAAAAGAAAATATGTTGCAGACAACATTCATCCTAACTCCGTCACAATTTTCTTTTAACTATAATATAAACTTACACAACCATACAGTACCAACTAAACATATATATATATATATACATATATATATATAAATAGATCCTCTATACCATGAAAAAACAGAAGTAGAGGTTATAAAATTTTAAGTTTTAATTTAAATTAATTTTAACTAAAATATAAACAATAATAAGGCGGTTAAACCAATCATACAATTTAAAGGATATGTAATTAAACTAGAAAGTTTTATACAAATACCACTATTTGGATACTATTTTTCACAACTACCATTCATTTTTGTCTATTTCATAAATACTATTTTGGGTGGGGTCTTCTGACCAAAATAACTTTACTGATATTAACATTTATTTTTAAAAAATATTATGTAAAATTATATTCAAAGAAACTTTTGTACAACAAATGCAACCGTTTTTTTTTGAATTTTTATACAAAAAGACTAGAGCTTTAAAACAGAAAATCGAAAGTGGTTTGCCTCATTAAAACCCAAAACTGGAAAAACCAGTAATAAAAAAAAAAGTATATACCACTTTACATAGAGCTTAAAAACATATAAACAAATTCAAAGCAAAATAGAAATGTACATAAGAAATATTAGACTCTACTTGAGAACCAAACTTGCAATCTATCTGTCATAAGTCTCTTCTTGTGCAAAGTTGATAGTCTATTTCGGATTGTCCTACCCATATCACGAACATGAATGTCGATGTGAGTTGGGAATGCTCCATGTCTTCTTTGGTTTCACTCCTACCAGAGTAAATATAGAGTAACTTGAAAGATATACTTAGCCAAAAAAGTATGAGAAGCACAATGTCCAAATGTCACAATAGAGGATATTATATCATGGAACTGAGTTGTGTACCTTTGTTGGAATAAACCAGAAGTCATTTTATACCAAATTTGGGATGTGAAAGGACAAGAGAAGAACAGGTGATCCCGTGTCTCCAACGAGCCTTAGCAAAAGACACAACCTGCATGGACGTTAGTATTCCAAAGAAGCATTCTATCACCTGTTGTTAAACGATTACGAACAGCCAACCACACCATAAAAGAAAATTTGGTGTAGCATCGGTAAACAAGATTCCCTTATGCTAAGGAGTTGCAGGATAAGCCTTTCTAATGTGATTCCAAGTATCCTTCGAAGAAAAGTTTGGTTTGAATTTATTCTCCTTACATCTCCACAATGGAATGTCCAAATCAGTGTAGGGTCTTTAAGCTTAGAAATCTCATCCTCTACCAGACCTAAAACGGTGCTCTTCTCCTCCTAGGCCGATGATTCGCAAAGACCTCTTCCATTGTATCGGAAAGCAATATGTCCATATCAATACAACCTCTCTCACCAACACATTGAACAAATGACCTAAACAATTCCAATTGTCGAACCAAAAGGACGTGAGGGATCCACTTCTACCTCAACTTTATGAAACCCCTTAGCCGAGTCCCGGTATTTTAGAAGGTTTCTCCAAATCCACGAGCCACCACTCGTATTTAACTTTGTCGACCAAAACAAGCTCTTCCTAATGAGATTTTTGTGCATCCAATTAACCCAAAGAGAACTCCTTGAAGATACTAACCTCCAAATCAATTTAAAGCTTCTAAATTTGTTCACCTCGGACAAAGACCTAAGGCCAAGTTCACCTTCTGAATTTGGCTTCCAGACATCACTCTAAACCACTTTAGCTTCCATTGAGTTTAGAGCTGGTCCCGACCATAAAAACGCTGAACTTATCTTCTCAATCTCTTTAATACAAGCACTTGAGAGTCTAAATGCGAAAATCCAGAAATTAGTCAAGCTCGCAAGTACTGATCTTAACATTATCTCTTAGAGTTAGTTACAACCTTAGAGTTTAGGGTTTAAAGTTTACTATTTAGGGTTTAAAGTTTACTATTTAGGGTTTAGGGTTTAAAGTTTACTATTTAGGGTTTAGGATTTAGTATTTAGGGTTTAGGATTTAGTATTTAGGGTTTAGGGTTATAAAAGATTTTGTAAAGTAAGTTTTCCACCAAAACTGATCCGTTTCCCACAAAAAAAAAACCAATTCCATAATTTTCTTAACAAAATATAAATCCGTAATTTTCGGTCAAAATGATAATTTCACAATTTTCCACAAAAAACGGATTCGTAAATTTTCAGCTGAAAGTTATATTCCGTAATTTTTGGTCAAAATAAGTAATCTACAATTTTTCCGCAAAAAAATAGATCTATAATTTTTCCGCTCAAAATTTTATTCCATAATGTTTCAAAAAATAAGAAATCCGCATTTTTCCGCCAAGAAAATAGATCCGTAACTTTTCCGCCAAAACTTGATTATGTATTTTTTCACCAAAGTATAAATTTGTAACTTTATGCCAAAACAAAAAATCCGCAGTTTAAATTTGTATTTAAAAAAATAATTGATAATTTGTTTTTAGGTTAAATGATAATAAGAGTATATTTGTCTTTTTGTTTTTCAATAGTAGTAGTTTTGAAAATGAACACATGAAAGTGGTAGTTTTAAAAATGTGCACATGGAATGTAGCATATATGAAATTCATAAAATTAAGATAATAAAATATAAACAAAATACTTTATTAAAGCTTACAATGGATCATAGCAATGTTTGAGATAACAAGAGGAGAGAAGTGGGAGGAGAGGAGAGAAGTGGGAGGTAGTGAGAGAATGGATTGAGAGATGAGAAAAATGGAGAATGAGAACTTGGAGATTACAAACAAACCTACACTCCTTTATATAAAAGTTTCACAAAGCTAAAAATATCAAAGAATATAAAAACATAAACTAGTGGTAGAATTTAGATGAATCCACTAAGAAAGTAAGATTCCCATTAAATACAAGTTGGATGAATCCGCTATGAAAGTGGACTTCTCATTAAATAACTGAAGTTTGACAAAAATACAATATTTTTAATTTTCAGATTTCTGGATATTTGTTTTCTTTGCAGCAGTAGATCGCACTCAGAGATTTGGTTGAAATCATGTTCCACTGTTGCTGTATATTTCTTCATCGATGTCTGAGATATTTGAATATGTTTCACTGAAACTTGAGAATTGTCATCCGAAATTGACGGTAAAAAACGTAAGGAAATCACCTTAATTTCTTTGTATGACTTTTCAGCAGCCAACAACGATAATATTTTTGATTTGTGGACCAAAAATTAGGATGTTTCTGTTGTTTGGTTGGGAATTGGTGAGATGTTTGTGGTAAAGATTTGGATAAATTTGCATTTTGGATTTTTATCCAATCTGAGATATTGGAAGGTAAAATATTGGGTAGAATTTTGAATTTATTCCACCATTTTACCTTAAACCTTTGTCTGATGATAGAGATAGGTCCTGGTGAGAATTCCAAACTGCAAGAAAAAACCCAAGGAAAATAAAATTTGGAGTTCAAAAGACTATTGGAGGAAATCTTTTTTCATCACTAGATGGAATAAAATTGGTTTTACAGATTTGGAATAATTTTTGTATTTGAGGTTTGTAAATTTCTTTGACGGATCCAAAATTGTTCCACCATGGAATGAACCAATTTGGAGCTTTTGAAATTTGACAAGTGGTGTAAAAAAAGATTAACCAAGTATGTTTGTGTTTTG
This sequence comes from Cardamine chenopodiifolia, assembly GCA_963922655.1. Taxonomy (NCBI): domain Eukaryota; kingdom Viridiplantae; phylum Streptophyta; class Magnoliopsida; order Brassicales; family Brassicaceae; genus Cardamine; species Cardamine chenopodiifolia. The sequence continues at coordinate 11,944,027 of OZ000481.1, read as the reverse complement.
GAGATTGAACCAAGAAGGTATTATACTTGATAATCTTGATAATAGTCCCAATAGTTGAAAGAGACGTCATAACAATCGAGATATTCAGATTCTCTAGAAAGTTTAAACTCATATTAAGATTATATTCCCAATCACTTGGTGCAATAATTTTATGATTTTTGAAGGTGGAGTATGCAGGATTAGTATGTTTTTCGTTCAGATAAAAATGTTTGAAAGATACTGATTCCGTAATATCCAAGATCGTTTGAAAATAAAATACAATTTTTTTTGTTTTTACCAAATTATTTTTCAGTGGTAGAAAATGGGTCATTGTTGACATAAATTCCTTTTTCAACATTTATAATATTTTGATAAATCTTTTTTTCAAAATAATCCAAGTGAGAAGTTTGAGAAAAATTGTTCAAAATTATTTGTGAAATATTTAAAGGTTTTGAAATCATTTTTGAAGTCTGATTTCTTAAAGAGGCATATTTAAAAGAGACTACATGAACATTTGAAGTCATTTGAGAAGAAAGTTTTTTCAAACAAATACCCTTCTCTTGGTTTGTAAAAACTTTGTTCAAGGGATTTTTATAATTGTATGATTTGGTCCATAATTTTTTGTGGGGATTGAAGATTTGAAAAAGTGTATAGGACATCTTTTATGTTTGACACTTTTTTTGGTAACGGTAATCCAAGGTTCTGTTTTTGCTTATTTGGAGGTTTTTATATGGGTGGTTTTTTCTGGTTTTGTCTTCATGTCTAAGCCTTTGCCTTTATCAATCTTCTTCGGAGGCATTGTACATGTTTTGGAGAAATTATTTTGTCAAAAAATCTAGAATATAGTTTGATTTTCCCTTAATATACTCGTTATCAAAATAAAAATACTTAATATTGTTTGCCATCTCGCAAAAATTTGTTTTGATGCAAGGTTTATAACATTATTTTGTAAAACATATTTAGCACTTTTATAATCGATTCCTAAAAGAAATGTTTTGGTTCATAATACCACTTTGAAAACTTTGTATACATAATACAATACTTAGAATTTTTTTGTGATTGTTGAATAATTCTTCTGGGCATTATTCCAATGTGAAAACATACACTGGACTATCTTTTCATATCCATTTTTATTTTTCTGTTTAAGTTTGTATGTTCATTTGTCCGAGGAACATGATTCTGTTTTTAGACAGTTATGTTCATTTGTCTGAGGAACATTGTTCTAGACAGTTATATACTGGTTTTGTCATCCTATTTATGTTTGGACATAAATTTAAAACATAATTAAAACTTCCAAGGAATTTTTGTAGTTGGGTTTTATCCAAAATTTTGTTGAGAAATTTATTCACAAATTCCAAATATCAGTCTATGGTGTTAACATACCTTGCAATATGTAGAGACCTACGAATATAATATTTGTTTGGAATAATGACATTTTTGTTTTTGAAACCACAAGACCATTTTTACTTGCAACATAATAAAATGTTTTTAGATGTTTAAAATGTTCATCAGTAGAATTTGATAATATTAGTATATCATAAATATAGACAATGCAAAACTTTGAATAATCCGATAATATGTTATTCATGATTCTCTGAAATTATGAAGATGCAGTTTTTTTTTTAAAAGGCATTACATTACATTCGTATTGATCGAAAAGAATAGTAAAGTGTTGTTTTGTACTGATCCGTTTCAGATATTTGAATTTGCGAAAATCCTGCTATTAAATCAAAAATTAAAAGTTATGTGTTGAATAAAGTCTTTGAAGTAAATATTTTTATTTGGTAATTGGTATCGAATCCATTTCAAGGCGGTGTTTAAAAATTTTTAATTTACTACTAATATTGAGGTTCCTCTTTCTATTTCAGAATTTTTATTTACGTAAAAATCTACACAAGACCAAGAAGATCTTGATTTTGAAATTAAAATTTTGTTCAGGAGGTCAGATATTTATTTCTACAATTTATCTCTATCTCAGAATTCATTTGAATTGGATGAGCCTTTGTAGGAAATTATTTTTCATTGAAACTCCTTCATAAGGTAAATCAATATTATTCGGTTTGCGATTCCAAAAAGCAGTTGGTAAATCGGAATTTTTTTTCAAAGAATTTATTAAGATCTGAAATTTTGTCTTTTATTTTTTTATATCTAATGTTTCTTTAATTTTCTCTAACTAAAATTTTGTTTTTAAGTTTTGTAGGTGGAAAGAATTACTTTGTATTAAAGTACTTAGAAAATTGGTTTGTATAGAACAAGCTTTTATTAAATTGAGGCTTCGTTTTTAAGACTTTCAAGAAAATCAAAATATAGTTTTTATTTTATTTTGAAGTTTGAAGGAAATTGAATCATCCATAACTTTATATGGAGTTATTAAATTTATGAAAAGTGTTCCCAAAATAACATTTTCGTAAATATCATCCGTGAGAATGAAAGCTTTTTTGATAAAGATGTTATCATTACACATTAAAGCTTAAGCTTTAGAATTTATATGTAGTTTAGAATTATTTGCTGCGGAGAGTTTTTATGAGTTTCAAGGTCAAAATATTTTGGGACAAGTCCAGATTTGATACAGTTAAGATCGGCATTAGTGTTAAAAAGAGAGATCATGTCGATTTGGTAGTTTTCGGAAAAAACAAGGGTGATTTTTATTTTATATTTTGGGGATGTAATTTCTCTTAAAACATATATAAAATCATTTGGGTCAGAATTTAAGGAATATAATTGCTCTTTTAGATTGATGTTATCTTCAATATCGTCCACATTTTCATCATCGAGTTCATCAGAACTTGAAGCACGTTTCTCTTTTATTGAAGATAATATCAAAATGAAATACTCAGAATCTTGTTTTTGTTTTTCTTTTAGAAGTTTAAGCTTGTTTTGTTACTTTAGAATTTTAAGCTTGGTTTTTACTTCTTTTATTTCAGACCTAAGATCTTGAATAGAAGGCTTTGAAATATCTTTCTTTCTTTTGTTAAGGATGGTAGTAAGATCGTATGATGATTTAGAATTGGTAGGGGTATTGGATTTTTGGTGTGTTTTCTGTTTTATGTGTTTCTATTTCAGTCATGGATGAAATATTTTTTATAGATTTTTTTATTTGAGAATCCAAGATAGATTTTAGAATTTCAAGTTGAAATTCTTGATTTTTTGTTAGGACATTGAGTTTCTTTTTATCTGATTCTGAGTCAGCTGATGATTGTTTTAGTTCATCAACTTGCAAAACTTTTTCTGAATGTAAGGATGAATTATAATCATATGATGACGAAGAACACTCTATCATGAGGTTTGATAATTCATTAGAGATTTCCTCTCATAAATTGAGTTCCTGGACTTTTCGGTTTAGTTGTCAGAATTTTGAAGTGTGACCTTTTTGTAAAATTTGAAGCAAGTTAAATTTTTATTGAAAGGTTTACTAGTTGAGGCTTCTTTTGGTTGAAATTTTCTGTGGAGTTTTTGCCAAATATTTTCACGGGGTTTTTGATATTTGTAGTTTCTAGAGAATTTCTTTGGTTCTTGATGTAGAGTAGTAGGATTTATTGCAATCTCCTAAGCAAGAGTTGCTATTTTTGCTAGGATATATTTTGAATTTCTTACAGATCATAGTTCTACTTTTGTTCTTTTAAGTTCCCATTTAAGATATTTTTGAAGTTTTAGATCTTGATAGATTTTTAGTCCTTTTGTTGGACAATACTGATCAATTCTCCATAAGTGAAATCATCATAAGGGAATATTTGTTTTCCCATGGAATCTCTAATTTTATTTATAAATTTTTCTCCTAAAATTGTTGGAAGTCATGCTAGGGATTTTTCTTTCCAGAATGGTTGGTTTGAATATTGACATAGTAAAACTCTAATGAGGAGAGTGTTTTTATACCATTGGAAATCACTTAATTTTTTGCATTTAAGGTTTGAAAGAAGTTCGACGTTTTTATCTCTTAGAACCGAAGGGTCTCCTATAAACTGCAAAGTTTTTGCTATGACTAAGGTTGCTTCCACATCTTGTTGATGGTTTCCAAAATCTAGTATTGGTAAGCTATCTTCATCTGTTTTAATGGCCTAAGAACTTATGTACGTTGTTGACTGTTTAGGTAGTTATCCCAAAATCCTTTAAGCTCTAAGGAGTTCATTCACAATTTTACCTCATTTTCTATTTGGGTTCTATATGCGTTTGCAACCAGTGTGATTTTTTGGACGAATTTTAAGCTATTGTACTCAGATATGCCGTCAATATTCCAGTCATATACCGAGTAGGAATTGAACATAAATTGTTCTATTGGTTGGATTTGTAATAGATCAGGGGCTGAGATTATTTGGCGGTCTTTGTTGTTATTCCAATCAGTAAACTTTATTTAGGGGTTTGATCATGTAAATGATTTGATATTTCACTATTATTTGAATCTTGTGCTAGAGTATTTATTAGGATTTAAGAAGTAGGAGTGTCAAGGATATCAGAACCTTGAGGCATACTAATATCCCTTATTTTGATCATATTAATTGGCTTTGGAGGGCGCAAATGAATTCTATATTTGTATCTTGATAAGTTTTTACACTAGAATTCAAAATTTGAAGGGTTTGAACATGGGGATTTTGATATTTTTTTGAGAAGAAGGATCTATTGAAGGAACATATTGCCTTTGCATTGATTTTTCAATTCTAATCAAACTGTTTACTTATTGTACCAATATTTTTGTTTGAAAAATTGTTTTGCACAATGATGTTCTTAATATATGCCTTTTCATCATCATTTGAGCACTTAAAAAGATTTGATTCAATTGGTGTACCCAATAGTTCAAGTGTTATTCCTTGAGGAGGGGGATGGTTTGAGCTGATTATCTTGCCATTGGAGTTTTATTACAAGAGCTCCACATGAAAAATTATCCATGTAATCACCTTGGTTATTTTTAAGGAAGGAAAGTTTGACCTTTTCGTCTAGGAATTTTTAATGTGTTTTAAACGTGTATTTGGCTCTATAGATTCTAGAGGTTTTAAAGGTTTTGGTTGAACAGCTCCTTCGAGAATCCATTCATCCGAAAGATTACTATCTTTCCATTGAATAGACTTTGGAGTGACGGAGTTGGATCTAAATAAATCAGTTTGAAGTAATAAGGTTTCTCCCTTTTTACTTGAAAGTTTAACTTTTGAAGAGAAATCATTTGTTGTTTCTTTATAGTGAACTATGGAAATTAAAGCAATTGGAATTGATCCTTCAGTCATTTCATAATTGTGAGTTTTACTTGTAAAACTAGATATTTTAAAATATTTTTGTCATTTAGAAAGATTGTAAATTTGGATAGCAATCAAAAGAGATTGGTCTGGTGCATAGACTTGATTCAATAGAAATTAATAAAGAATCTTCACATTTTTAAACAGTGTATATTTTAAGATAGCTAGGACCAAAGTATTTTGACCTTCTTTTGAAAGTTTTTCAGTATCAACGTGGATTAAACCAATATGTATATATTGGAAATTCTTTTCTCCATGCCTTTATAAAGCACGTTCGAAAAAAGAGGAAGTGTTTCAAAAGATATGATAAGTTGAATATCTCGTTCTTCTGTTTATATTGAAAATTTTGTTCTTAAAAATTTCATTTTTGAAATTTGATAAATTTGATCTTTATGAAAATTTGGAATTTTCCGATTATCAACTGACCCTTGGAAATCATATATGGTTGTTTCATGACTAGTGATGATCCTTTTTGAACTTTTAAGCAATTTTTTCTATCTAATAGAAAAAAAGGCAGAATCAAACCTATTTGATGAAGATATATAAATTATAAACTCATTTTCAGAAATAAGGTGGAAAATCTTGGACTCCCTACAATCCTATCTAACCTTAGGTTTAAATGCCCAACACTCATGAGACTGACGACTTGGTTTAGACCGGCAAAACATTCAGGAAATCCTATTTTATAATCTCAAAATCTTGAAAACAAGATCAATAAAAGATCACAAGACTAAGTTCTTATACACCTAGACCCTTTTTAAATTTTAAAAATCACTTAAATGTTGATACGGTATGCAACGTTATGATCCAACAGTGAGACAATACATACACGAATGTCTTTCTCATTTAAGAGTAATATCTTATGGTCTCCCCATACACATATTTGTTTTTCAGCCAGTATATCGAATGATCTACGGGTCTGATACCATGAGGATCCATTTATATATATCTAATATATATATATATATATATATATATGTTACAGATTACATTCATCATAAGTCTGTTACAGTTTCTGTTTTGAATATAATATAAACCAAACAGAAAATAAGTTGTACACTATATTCATCATAACTCTGTCACAGTTTCTGTTAAATTATAAAATAAACCATTATGTAATATGTATTTATTTTTACATACTATATTTATCATAACTTCATCATACTAAAGGGTTGGTGGCCTAATATTAGTACAAGAGATTTAGTTCATTTATGTCATGGGTTAAATTCTTTTTTAGTATTGAGGATTATTATTTAAGTCTTATATATAACATTTTAGAAGTACATTTTCGAAAATATTCAGAATTAATCATTTATTTACAGCAGTTGTCATCCAATTTTTTAAGATTAGTAAGGGCAAATTTGTCTAAAAACAGTTCAATTCAATTTCAGTTCAATCTTACACTAATCTTTCACTAATTAAAAAAAAATGGAGGAGGCGAGGTTAGAAAATCCGCGTCCCATTCCTTAGACTCATTGACTTGCATTTGGGTGGGTGGATTTTGGTTATACCTCAACCTAATCTTGGTTAAAATTCTCTCAAACCATGCATGAAACCGATAATAATTAAAAAATATCATAAATCAGTGCAATCATATTACTCCCTTGAATATCGGTAAATCTGATAACAATTTATGATTAAAATCGAACCATGCATTAAACCCACACTATGTATTCCCTTGAATACCGATAAATCTAATCACAATTTATGATTTCATTACTAAATCTTTCAAAATTAATATATAACATCAAATATTACATGCTTATAACCATCTCAATAATTATCTATAACCATAATCGATGTTTTCAATATGCAAATCACAATTATATGCAAATCACAATTACTCGATTTTATTGTTTCTAAATCTAATTAAAACATATTAAATCTTATTTGAATTCTAAGATATTCGAAAATTGTCATCATTTTGACCTAATTAAACCCCACAGTTTTACTTCACACATATATATATATATATATCAATATCATTGACTAAGAACATACCTCATTAGTCTTCATTTCTTTAGTAAGCAAATATTTGCACAAACGTCGACAAAGACCATGTCCATGTCTTTTGCCTTATTCCAAGACCTCAAACCTTACAAAACTGCATGGAAAATTCAAGTCAAAGTGTTGCATACATGGAAGACATATACGGTTAAAAGTGGTGAGACTTTAGAAATGGTTCTAGCTGATACAAAGGTAACAATAAATATATATTTAGCATATGTTTACATTTATAACAATCTAATGTATGTTGCTTAATATAACAGGAAAACAAGATACATGGTTCCATAAAAAAAGAATTTGTAACCAAATATGAACATTCTCTAAAAGAAGGTGAGTGGAAATTCATCAAGAGATTTGGTGTGTCTGCTGCCTTTGGAAAGTATAGGCCAACTAGTCTATACTACAAGTTAAATTTCCAAGCGAATACGGTAGTATCACCATTTGAATCTCTATCAGATTCATACTATTTGACTCTCACCAATTTCAATGAGATATCAGGAGGGAATATGAATACCCATGTCTTAGTCGGTCAATATTAAAGAAATTTTATTTTAATATACTCTTAACATCATGACTTTATTTTGCAATATGTTCATTTTGTTCTTCAATCTCAAAAATCATAGATATTATTGGTCAAGTTGTTAATGTTGATGCAATGGAAACTTTTGATGTGGACAATAAAAAGACCAAGAAGATTGATTTCAAACTACAAGATCATAGGTAAGTTATGTTACTGATTTTATATATTGTGATAGTCTTTTTCTATCAACTATATATTGTGATTGTCATTTTTTTATTCAACTATATATTGTGATTGTCTTATATGCCTTAGTTACAGTCTAGTATGGTTTTGTACTCAATTGTATGTTATGTTGGGATGTCATATTACCGTGTACACTAAGAGGATACTTTGCTGAACAACTTTTCAAAGCTTGTGATCAATATAATGGTGAAATGGTTATTTTTTGGTCAAGTTTGCAAAGATCCAAACAGACAAAGGTAACAACCTTATTAAAAGTTATTATTTATTTTAAATGGTTATATAAGATATAAAATAATTTATTAATCAGAAGCTCTATATTTTATAGATGTCATAGATATTGGTAATGCATTTGATACGTCACAAGTCAAAATCAATCCTCCATACGAAGAACTTGAGGAGTTCAAATCTCAGTATAATCTTCTACATATTAATAATTGTAACTATTTTAAAATATATGTTAGATTTAGTGGAATACTTAATTTGTGTTATTGATACGTTACCAAACGATTGTCTAACTCTTACCATTTTAGAAGCTAAACCCCAAAATGAGATCATTAAAGTGAATGATGATTTCTATCAATAGTTTCCTAATAAATCAATAGTTGATGTCCTTAATTCTACAGAGGTTATTGTTTATATTCTCAAAGTTCTTCTACCGTTATTTTAATATTCTATTCTTCTACCGTTACAAAGTGTCTAAGATTTTGTCTAAAAAAGGATCATTTTTGGATGAAGTTTTGGATTGTGATTCATATATTGTTCCTAATAATGAATCCATCATTTCTGGTTACAAGGTTTGTAGCTCAAGTTATTATAGAATTCATATATAATCCTGTCACTACATTAGCAATAATATTATTTATGAGTATTTATTTTTAATGTTACATTACAGGATACCTTAATGTTGACTGATAGTCAAGAAAATTCAACAACTATGACTCCATCATCAAAATATTCCAGTGAAGGTTATAATTTACCAAGTGAGCAATAATCTACTGATATCTATGGTTTTTGCATAGTTTACACATTTTTACACTTTAATCTCATTTTGTATCATTTAGGAGTTGCATATATGCATTTTAGTCACATTTTTATTATCTTGCATTTTAGAGTCAAATGTTGTATATATTGTATTTTGCATAGTTTTGAGTGTTTTTAGGTGAATGGGAAACCTTGTAGGATATTAGAGCCTTAGAATTTAAGAGAGGATCAAGAAGATATGAAAATAATATGAATAAGAGCTTGTAGCGGTCACTTAACCCTCTCGGATAATCAAAAACAGCTGAAAGATTGCATCGGACGAACATCTTCTCGTGCCCAATTTAATCTTAAATTCGGTGTCAAGATAAAAAATTGAGTTAGCTTTCCAATAGAAGTGATCTCGAGTCATTTTAGCTATATTTCAAGAGTTCTGCTCGAACTAATCGACACATGTCATCTTCTTCGCGAATAAGAAAGCATAATTTTGTGTTGACCAAGAAGTTTAGAGTTGACCCAACTATTTTTGTTGCCTTCATATAAATAATTGTAAAAACATCTATAAACCTAAGTTTTCTTATCTCTAGAGGTTGTTTTTAGATCCAAACTCTCTTCAGATGTTTTGGATTGATCTTCATCATAATATGCCACTCCACTGAAAGATTTCTTCACCTTCGATCTTTGTAAATTTATGTTTATATCTTTTCCTTTCTCTTTTCTTCATTTTAGTGTTAATCTTTTAGTTGGATCATTGGTTATGCTAGATTATGATGATTTGATGGTTAGATGATGATTATTTTGGTTGATATTGTTAGATCCATCATTTAGGTTGATGTTAATGCTAGTTTTGACTGATCTTTCAAAATCTAGAAGGTGTTCGATGAAATACTTGAACCAAACCTTTTATGAGATTTACATATCTAGACAATGAGAATTGATGATTAGGGTGTTTAATAAACTTATTAGAATTGTTTCTTAATGCTCATTGATGAATTTATTGCTAACAAAAGTTATTGATGATTACATAATAAGTAAAGTGATTAGTGCCACGGAAGTGGATTAGTTATAATTTTGAATTTCATGTTCTAGGATGGTGCTTAATTCAAACTCTTGCATCATTTTCGATTGTCAATCCATTTTTATGATATTAGAACCCATGATCCAATTTTTTCTCTTGTTTTCTTTTTGCATTTCACTTTTTTCATTTCTTGTTTATAAAAACCAAAATTATTTACTCTAGATTAGTTTGAATCTCAGATATCTAGTGTGTGATCTTTAGTTCTTGTGGTTCAATACGTATAGTATAACAATGCATGATAGGGTAATTGTCATTAGATTTATCAATTTGGCATTAAAGTTAGAATTCTAATTGAGACTAGAGCCTTTTGCATTTCTTTTGTTGCAAATCTGTTTCCTCTTTTAGTCCTTGTGATCTTGATATCTAAGGTGTACAACTAGGAGTAAAGCAGACATGTAAAGAAGGAGTCAATAAGAAGAAACAACCGTCAAGCTAGTAACGTTAAATGTGCCATTGGGAACTCTCCCAAGTCTATCCCTTGTCAAACTTATGACAGAAAAAACAATAAATAAGGAGGATGAAGCTCCTCAATTTCGAAGCTCCAAGGTAGCATTTCTTTTTATTTCTGTCAATATCATATTTTTCTTCTTTGAGTTTGTTTGTGTTTCATGCTCTCTTTGGCTTATTTTTTCACCAAGATGGTGTGAAATAACTCGGAGGGGGGGGGGGAAGGAAGTTTTTGTTAATTGATCTTGTGTTTTTTGTCTCTTATTTTTATTGTCTTGTGTGTTTTGAGTCTTTCATCATACATATTCATATTAAATTAAAAAAGTCATGTAGTTTACATTTTCATTCCTTTATAGGATTAAGTCTAGAGCATATAGGATTGCATTGCATTTGCATAGGGAAAACTGATTTGAAAGTACAATGCTAGAATATCTCTTTAAAAACTTGAAAACTTCGTAAATTTTCTTTTCTTTTCCTATATTTACAAGAGGATCACACTAGTTTTTTGGCTTTCTTTTAGAGCTATAAAAACAGTTATGATTTCCTTTTTGACCAAACTCTTCTTTTGAATCCGAATCTCTTTCTTTTTGTTTCTTATGGTTTTACAAAATTCAACTTCTTTCCTTTTAAACTCATGTCCTCATATACCTAACAGCTCCTTATAAATCAATTAATGTAAACCATTGATGTTCCTAGCTAGCCTATGGAAATGGTTCCCTTGTTTTTCCATGCATTCTACCATTTTACACATCAACAACATATCACATTAAGAGGCCTCACTCAAATGATGGTAGCGGTTTGAAATAAGGATAGGGTATAGGGTGAGGTACCAATCTATAGATGAGAATGACTACTTATGCTCTTTCAAGAGTGGCAAAGTGAATAAGGGAGCCTAAGTATTAGCTAAAACCATAAATTGTGATTCATACTTCAAGTAAGAATAATTGAAGATTCAATTTAAGTTCAAATATATGGAGCAAAGATCTAATCAAGCACACTTCAAGCCAAGTAAAGAGTTTCAAGCTAGATACAACAAAATATGAATATTTCATATTTTTCATGTTAGTTCTAGCATCTTTTACTCTTAGAAAGGGAATTGAACCTATATCTAAGAATGTCTCTTTACAAGGTATAAAATCATTGATCCTATGCATATTTAAATGCAAATGCAACCTATATGCTCCTAAGACTCAATCCTACAAATAGAAGAAAAACTGAATTTATATGAATTTTTTGTTGTCGGTGTTTTTATATGCAATAGATGTATGCATGGGAATCAAGATGATAAATAGAAAACATGGTTAACTAAGATAAATTATCCCCTTGGACTTAAATTACACTGTCCCGGTGTAAGACAAACCGAGAGGAGGGGTGGAGAAGGGACTTACCTTGGCCCTAGCCTTAATCCTTACGAAGATTAGGAGATGGTGGAATCAAATGATTCCATTGTGTTGGGGAGGATGGTGAAGCATGAATGTCGTGGAGGTTGATTGGAAGAGGCTTGGTGAGAACTTCTTGGAGCTTTTGTAGGGCAAAGAGTGCTAGTTGGATGACGCCTTTAACTCTTTCAAAAGGTGTTGAGTGACCGTTTGTATTTCTTTTTAACTTAATGTCATCATCATTTAGTCTCAGTGGGTGAAAATTCAATGTAGCTTCCCCTAGACTATACTCCTTTGTAGTGGCGGTTTCAACTTTGGTGGGAGGGATGGTAGCTTGTTTCATCTTACATTTTTTTCTTGCTTTTACCCTTCTTTACCTTAATAGGTTTCTCCATGATTTTCTCAATCTCATTCTCTATAGTGGTGGAGAAGAAAGAGTCCAAGAAAACACCATCAAGTTCTAAAACCTCTTCATTACCATAACCCAAAACATTCTCTTCTTATCGTTTTGCTTCTTACAAGCTCTTGGGGTGAAGCTATCACTTTCTTGATATCATTTACCGAGTCAATGGTCTTTTTTCACACATCATGCAAGTTTTCAAACTATTCTTCTTATCAAAATCATCCTCATTGAACCCTTTGTTCTCTTCATTATCAACTATCAAGGTTCCAACAAAGTGAGTAGAAGATGGCAAGAGAGGGTAAGAATTTTTATTTAGGTAATTTATACACTCTTTTGTTTGAGAAGTCTATTTGGGCTCCAACGTTTGCTAAGAAAGGTTGGCCTAAGATCAAAGTCATTTTACCCTCTTGCACACTCGCTACAACTACCAAATCCATGTGTACTTCATAACTATCTACCAAGAGAGGATAGTCTTTGATCAATCCTTGAGGTTTTGTAGAAGAGTATACCACTAAGGTGATAGAAGTATAGTAAGGTTCAATCTTCTTGATTCCAAAAAGCGTAGCACTAGCCCTTAAAATGATATTGATGCTAGCGCTCTCTAATCTACTAGGGTATTCTTAAGCTCAACTTCACCAATCACACAAGGAATTGTAAATTGTCCGGGATCCTCCACTTTCCCAAGATTGATAGGGGATGGTTTAAGTGTTTCCTCAAAGGTGTGACTGGCTAAGATCTCCTCTACTTTCACCTTTTTGTCTACCACATCTTTCACAAATTTCCTTATTAAAGGAACCTCGGTTATGACATCTAATAGAGGTAATGTGATATTCAATTTAGCCAAGGCATATCTAAATAACTTGTACTTTTTCTTCTTAGGTTGGGAACCGACCCGGAAAAGGTAGCTTTGGGACATAGAGAGAAGTTTCTTCCTTCTCCTCTTTCTTTTTTTCTCATTCTTACCCATAGCTAAATCCCCATGAGAATATCTGTAACATCCCGCTCTGGACATCCCAGCGTCCGGTGACGAAGAAGTAACGAGTTCATGCCTGGTCACGGTCGAACCTCCTTAAATTTCCTTCTTCCTTTCAAAATGCCTTTCATAGGCTATTCCCTAACCTTTTCTTAACGTAGTGGATTTCTTTATTTTCCTTGGTTAAATTCCAACCAAGTAGTTGCCCAATTATATTGATCTATCTCCACTCTTACTTAGCCATACAACCAACCATCCCCTTAGGCTTTGTATATGGAAGAGATTGGGATCAACGTCTCTTCGGTTCATGGTGGCCGGCCAAGTCCTCGCTTATTGATAAATCCATGTTCCCCGCCAACTCAATCATGGGTTCATGAGCTGAAAACCAAGTGCCCCTTCTCTGCCTCGTCTTCATCTCCATCTCTAATCTTACCTGCATCAGATTGTTCCAAGAACAATCATACGAGCTCAGGGAACAGATTCAGCAGGACCTTCTAGAGCATAAAATCGAACTGTCTTTAGCAAGCATATGATCTAATATCCTTAGTGCTGGGTTTGTTAAAAGTTGTATGTTTTCATTTTATGAAGTCTTAGCTACAAATACAGGTCAAGTTGATCTTGAGGGATCTTGGAATGATGGATCTACCTTAAATCCATGTTCATCCGGTTCGAGTCATGCTATGAAAGCCTGCTCATCTTCTGTATGTAACAATTGAATTCAGTAGATTTTAGCTATATTTTTAATTATGATCAGCAGAAACGTGATTACTAATCAGCATTAGTTGTTCTTTATTGTGTCCAAAGTTGGCACCAGCTGGAACCAAAGGAATAACAAATATTCGAAGCCTACCTCCTCTTAGATTTGGAGAAACGTTTGAGGAAGCATATGATGTGATCTTGATACTGGATGATCGAGAAAAGTTTGGCACTAAGGGGTTTGTGGAACATTTTAGTCTTACTCTACTCATTTATTTATTTATTTGAGGTTTCTTATGGTTTGGTTATGAAAGTGTGATAGTAGCCTATCTACGTTATTGTTGATAAACACTAATCCATACCTTCTTCTTCACAGATTACGGTCCAGGAATATAGTTGATAACATAAGCTCTGAATTCAATATCAAGATTGAGGTTTGCATTTGATTTCTTGGATTGATGTCAACAGATTCCAAAATTACACAAATTAACTTGAAAAATGGTGTAGGTTAGACGATTACCTGTCGGGGATTGTATCTGGATTGCTCGGCATAAGTACCTTGAGACTGAATATATTCTGGATTTTATTGCCGAGAGGAAGAATGTTGATGATATGCGCTCATCAATTAGAGATAATCGCTACAGGGACCAAAACTTAGACTTCAGGTGTGTGTATTCTCAACTCCTAAGTTTTTTATTTGTTCTATCTTTCGTTGATAGTTCTTTCTCATTTTCTTCTTTAATTGCAATTCTAAATAGAGATCGGGATTCAAGAAGCTGATATACATTCTTGAAGGGGATCCAAACTATTCTGATGCAGCAGAAAGCATTAAACGACGTAAGAAATTTGTTTCATAAGATTTTGATTGGTTGTGCATTTTTCTTTGAGATTTGGAACCAAACCTATCTTCATCTATATATGCTTCTAGTTGTTCCACGACAGAGATTCTGGAGGGATTTGATGTGCTGAGGACACACGGGCTGGGTGAGACGCTAAGAAAATACGGACTATATATATATATATATACTCTAAAGAAAGATGGAGATAAGTTGAAACTGTGAAAATCGTCTATTTACGTTATTTTTTCCACTGGTTTCGCTCTCCTTTGAGCTCATCAGGTGATCAGGTTACAGATCACGACCAGTTTTTTTAAGGATGGTCTAATCCTTTTTTTTCTGAGACTGAGGGGGGAGCGAGTTTATGCCAGCTCTTTTTTTTTTTCCTTTTTAAGACTGAGGGGGGAGCGAGTTTACGCCTTACCTCCAGCTCTTTTTTTTTGAAACTGAGGGGAAAACAAGTTTACGTCTTGCCTCTACCTCTTTTTTTTTGGAGACTGAGGGAGGGAGCGAGTTGCCTCCAACTCTTTTTTTTTTTGTTTCGAGATTGACGGGGAAGCAGTTTAGGCTTTGCCTCCAGCTCTTTTTTTTTTCTTTTTTTTTATCATACAACAATCTAATGTCGTCGCATCCTCATGAGAGAGGCTTCGACGTTACGGTTCATGTCGAGAGGGAAGGGCTGATAAGGTTCCCTGAATTAGATGTGCTTCAAAGGTGTGAGGATCAGATCGAGGGAGACGTTTTTGTTGTTGATGTTTCTCGTCTTTGTGAACGGTCTCAACAGTCGTAGGATCAGGACTGGTAAGACGAACACGTGCCTCACTAGCCAAACAACAGAACAAGAGCAAAAGGATGAAAATTATTGCGGAAGCTTTCACCATAGTTTCTGAATCAAAAGAGATAGAGACGAGAGTCTCCTTAGGAAAAGGTTTTTCCTTTTATTTTCACGTTGGTATATAAAGTTTTTTTATTTCTAATTTTTCACTTTGTTCTCGATTAATAAAAAAGGAAATATAAGAATATTAAAGTTACAGTGATACAGAAGAAAACTCCACAAAGATTACTACAAGACTGCAACAAACAACAATTAAAGGACGTTGTTTACATATATTTCCAAGGTTTGTTGAAGCTAATCTTGCTGCAATTAATGGGCTAAAGGTCAGTGAAACGCTCTTCTGCGTTTTGCTCCCCAAGATACAACCAAACAGTTTGATTCTTTCCTCTTTGTCCCAAGATACAACCAAACAGTTTGGTTCTTTCCTCTTTGCCCCAAGATAACCTTGACAGTTTTCAGAACCACAATTGCACTTTACTTCACAAATATTACTACACAATTACAACAACCAAATCATCAAAACAAATTGTTTAAGGATGGTCCCGGAGATTTTTGAAGCTAATCTTTCTGTAACTTATGGGCTAAAGGTCGGTGAAAAACTCTTCTGCGTTTTGCTCCCCAAGACACAACCAAACAGTTAGGTTCTTTTCTCTTTGTCCCAAGATAACCTTGACAGTTTTGACCCACAATTACACATTACTTCAGGACCAAACTGCACAAATCTGCAAAAACAACCTAATATATAAGAATTTCAGATGATTTAAGCTCATCATCAATGGTCCAGAAGTTGACCTGTAATCATATGTAAGTGGCTCTCTTGCTTCTATTTGACGAGCTGCAAAGACACCTACACGGATCTCACCTTTTTTTTTTTTTTGAATATGATGTAAAATTATATTCAAATTTTTTTTTTACAAACATTTTCAAAATTTGTTTAAACTGAGAAAAAATGAAAAGGCTAAAAAAACAGGAGTATCGAAAGTGGTTGCCTTATTAAAACCCCGAGTTAGAAACCCAATTGGGACAAAACTAACTCGTGGGAAAAAGAATACATCCACTTTCGATTGAGCTGAAAGAAAATGATGGAATAGAAAGAAACGATACATAGCACTTCGACCATGAGGAGTTTAAGTTCTAGTGGCAAACCACACTTGTAGACCCGACTTCATTATTCCGCAACTTTGCATCGTTGAAAGGCGATTATGAACAGTCCTCCTGATGTCTCTTATCAAAATATCAATGGATGATGGGCTATCCCCGTGCCTCCGCTTGTTGCGTTTTCTCCACAGGAAATAAACCACAACTTGGAATAGGTATTTGGCAATGAAATCCCGATGTTCTTTGCTACCTGAAGACAAAACCTATGTTAGAATATCGTGAAAAATCTCTGTGGTCCTGTGGTGGAGGATTCATGCCGTCAGGCTTTGCCAAACCTGAGAGGCAAAAGGACAAGAGAAAAAAAAGATGGTCTCTCGTCTCCATCGAATTATAACATAAAACACAACCATTAGGAGCATTCGAATTCCACAAAACATACGATCTCCCATAGATAAATGACTGAGGATAGCTAACCAGACAATGAACGAGAATTTTGGAGTAGCATTTGAAAACCAAACGCCCTTAGATCAAGATGTCATAGGAAACTGCTCCCTGAGCTGGTTCCAAGTTTCTTTGGTGGAGAAAAATGGCTTGAACTGACCTCTCTTACCCCTCCACAGAGTCACGTCTAAGACAGCAGTCCTCCTACCTCTAAGATCATGAATCTCATCTTCTAACTGTGAGTGAATGACTGTGCGATGGTGTCAACGTCGATGATAGCTGAAAACCTTCCCTAGCGTATCTGTCGACTTAATGCCCATATCTATACAACCACGATCTCCCAAGACATCAACTAGCCTACCAAGACTACTCTAGTGATCAAACCAAAAAGACGTGTGAATGCCAACTTTTAACCTGAATCCTATGAAAATCCTTAGCTGAATCACGATATTTTAAAAGCTTGCACCACATCCAAGAACCAGCTTGTGTCCGAGACTTAATCAACCAAAAGGAAGCTTTCAGAATGAGATGTTTATGAATCCAGCTTACCCATAGGGATGTCTTTGAGGATACCAATCTCCAAATCAGCTTGAAACAACTAACCTTATTAGCTAGCTCTAACGATCTAAGGCCTACCCCTCCACCTTTTGGCTTACAAACGTCCACCCATGCCACTTAGGATTTTTTTGGATTCAAATCAGTTTTGGACCAAAAAAAAGAAGAACTCATCCATTCAATTTCTTTAATGCATTCCCGGGGAAGTCTAAAGGCTGAGAGTAATTGAAGGCGACTTGCAAAGGATAAAACACGGTTTTTTCAAGAGCCTATACGCGCTTTGATTTTCTCTATAAGACGCTGGTAGTCCGAAGTGGTCATGCGTTTGGTGAGAAGTGGTAGCCCCAAATATCTCACCGTAAGGTACTTATATTAAAAGAAAAATCCGACAAGGAGACGCGAGTATTTGAGGAAACTTCCGCAATAAACAATGATGTCTTCTGCAAGCTAATGATTAGACCAGATATGCAAGCAAAATGATTAAATAATTTTAGAATACCTTGGATGGAACGGATTCTCCCATCCGTGAAAACCATTATATCATCCGCGAAATAGAGGTGAGTAAGGTTCAAGCTCTATCATAGCTCTATCTAACAACCGAGATAAACAGTTCATACAAATCACAAAAAGGTAGGGAGAAAATGAACAAACCTTGGCGTAGAGCCCTCTCACTTCTAAAGAACCCCGTGAGCTAACCATTGAGCTAGACTGAAAATGACGGAGTAGTGACACACAGCTCAATCCATTGAATGAACAGTGAATGCAGCTGAAGATCGTGTAAGATGTTAAGGAAGAAGTCCCATTGTACAGAGTCAAAATCCTTGGAAATGTCGAAAGCCTTGGATCTCACATTCAACTTGCCTGTTAAACCAACCACACATTTTACAAGAATGAAACTGACTCATTCTCTTTTACTCGAGAATCAGCGACATATTTATATGAAAGAGGTATGCTTTACAACATTTCCAATACACAGTTTAGGTTGCAACTGTGATTCAAAAAGCATGAGGCGTTCCCTTTGAAGGTGGCATCATCGTGAAGTCTTTTTCAATCTCACACATGTAAAAGTCTTTCATGCCTTTATGTTTCATATCCCAAAGCCTTTGCTCACATTGAGCATCACTAATCATTGTGGATAGAGTGAGAACAATCACTAAAAACTCTATCCCTTTCGACCACAACCATAACGCTTAAATACCAAAATCATTATATTTTAACTTCACCAATGTATTCAACAATGAAGTCCTGTTTGTTGATAGATTCTGCTGTATGTACTTCTTTTTCCCTGTGAGATTTCACCCTTGGATGAGATCATCCTTTGGGCATGTCAGGTTTTGGATGATAATTACATATGAATAAGGCATCCTTTTATAGGGATTATGAATGCCTAAATTTCACCATCTCGCACCCATTCTCGTGTGGTTAGGATCGCACATTTTGGATATTCCAACCGCCTTTGTCCTCGCTGGCGGACCTTACCTAGTTTGGTACCTATATGATCAGTCCACTCATTAGGCTAGTACTTGATCAGCCCACCGAGCTGGTTGATCTACCGGCCAACTTAGCAAGCTAGTATTGTAGCTCATCCAGCTAGCTTAGCTTACCTAGCTGGTTAGCTCGAGCATTTTCCTCCCTTTTCATTTTCTAAACAAATTGACCTCATATTTCCAAGATAGGGGTGTTACAATTCGACCCCCCTTAGAATGAATTCATCCTCAAATTTGGGTGTGGTTAGAGTTTCCCGACCTCGTTATTCCTTGACTCGGTCAATTTCCTCCACTTTGATCATTCATTTAATTGGTGCATTCCCGACGTTGATTCTTATGGATTCAGTCAATTTCCCTACCTTAGTCATTCATTGACATGGTGAATTCTCAATATTGATCATATGGTTTGATCATATTTCCAATCTTGATACTTATAGTTTTGCTCAATTCCCCACCTTAGTCATTCTGTGCTTGGTGAAATCTCGACCTTGATCCTATGGATTCAATCAAGTTCTTGATCTTAATCATTTTGGATTTGGTTCTGAGCACTTATCCATCCGAGGATCAAGCATGCTCTGATACCAACTGTAATACTCCATCCTGCACATTATGGTGTAAGAGTGCGAAGAGTACGAGTTAACCTCTTAATGATCGATGTTGTCACGGCCTGACCTCTTTAAATTTTCCTTATTCCTTTTGAAATGCCTTTCATATTCTATTCCTTAACGCATCACATATTCTTTTCTTGGTTTAATTCAACTAAAGTACTTGCCTAATTATATTGACCCATCCCCTTAGGCTTAACCATACAACCAACATTCCCTTAGGTTTTGTATACCGTAGAGATTGGAATCAACGTCTTTTCGGTTCATGGTGGCTAGTCAAATCTTTGCTTGCTGATACATCCATGTTCCCGAATCATTTCCTTTGTGTCTGCAAAATACCTCTGTAAGATCAACCCTCATTTGAATAACTGATTTTTCATCGATTCTCCATTGTTTACACCCTCCTCAGTAGTTCGTATCAATCTATCGGCGAATAACTGCTTTATCTGGTAGTTAATTTAACATTCCTATCCCGAGAATATTGGGTCGGTTTTTTTGGAGGATAAATGGACTGGGTAAGGGAATGGAAAGGGAAAAAATGCTCAAGCTAACCATCTAGGTAAGGTAAGCTAGCTGGACGAGCTAGAACACTAGATAGGTAGCTGGAAGTACTAGCTAGTTGAGCTGGAAGTACTAGCTAGTTGAACTCAACCAGCTCGGTGGACTGATCGAGTACTGACCAAGCTGGATGGACTGATCAGCTAGGTGCCGAGCTAGGTAAGGTACAACCGTTGGGAGATTGACCAAGTAACCGCCCAAGGAAGTTATCACCCGAAAATGTGTGAACTTAACCATTCTTAAAATGAGTGGTAGAGATCGCACGAGAATGGGGTGCAGATGGGGAAGTTACATAAAATTTTCCTATAAAAGTAAGGCATTTTCATGGGTAACTACCATTCGGAACCCAATACGCCTAAAGGCTGGTCTCGTTCATAAGTGAAATCTCACAGCAAAAAGGGAGAAACCACCAGAGGAAAGAGACAAGATCAAGGACCACGGTCGGAGATAGAACCAATGGTAGAGGTGAGGATTAATCATCATCTCGATAGTCCATATCGATCCATCAACGAGTAATCGCTCTAACCGACAGTTTTCCCTGTTTATCGATCGACTACACGTTCCCTGCCAAGTAGCCTGTTTGGATCATTTATCATCTTGCTGATATACATGGTTTGTACTGCCCAATCGACCAACTAACCGTCCCAATAATTTTCCAGCCTGGGTTTTCAATCGAGTAATCGTCGTACCCGACAAACTCTTATGATTCTTTATCTCGCCTCTTTCTTCTGGTGGTGTCTCCCTTTTTTCCGGTGAGATTTCACCCCTGGACAAGATAGTTTTATAGAACTAAGGCCTCCTTTTATAAATATTATGGACGTATAACTTCGGCTATCCCGTACCCATTCTCGTGCGATCTGTACCATTCATAAAATAAATGGTTAGGATCGCACTCTTTTGGATGGTAACTTTCTTGGGCGGTTACTTGGTTAATCTCCCACTCGCCCATGTTCCAGCTATCATACCTCACCTAACTCAGTACATAGCTGATCATTTCACCCAGCAAGGTTAGTACTCGATCAATCAACCGTGTTGGTTGAGCTGTCAATCAACTGAGCTAGCTATTACGTCCATCTAGCTAGGTTAGCTTACCTAGTTGGGTAGCTCGAGTATTTTCTTCCCTTTTTGTTCTCTTACTCGACCTTATATTTCTAGGATGTGGATGTTACAAGGTGATGATCCGGTACATGGTGGATTTTTGACATCTCACACCATTATTTGGTCATGTGGGGATTGTTGACTGAGTGACTAAGTAATGGAGAGATTTTTTGCTTTGCATTGTTTTTATTTGGAGTTAATGGATCATGGAACCAATGGAGTGGTTCAAAGAAGAACAAGATGCGATGTTGAGCAATTATAGAGTGAACAAAATAATCAGTCAGAATTCAGCGATGGCAAGGTAAGCACCAAAGATTTGAGTAAGGACTTGTGATTTCTTAGCTTGTTAAGTTATGGAAAAGAAACATTGATTATATGTGCATGAACTGTCTGAAACCTTGTTAAGGTGTTTTGGAAAATAGCTTAAAATTCATAGAGGTTCGATTACGGTGTGACCGGGCAGGTGTGTCCTTGGCCATGGTTGGAAAACCATGTAAGAACGTTTCAGTTTGGTAATAGAGCATGGTCAGTTCTAGGACAAATTTTAGAGTTAAGTGGACTTGTCTAGAATGAGTTAAAAACATGAAATGCTAAGGCATTTGTAACAAAATTTATTAAGTGGTTGCTCTGGTGTAATGAAATGGAAAGAATACTCGGTAGGTGAATGAATTGGCAATGACTCAGCGTAAAGACTAACTGGTAGAGTAAAAATTGGGTAGATTCTTTCATAGTTGGTTCCTGATGAAATATTGTTTAAAGGAAACATATTTAATTAAGTTAGTTTGTACTAAATTTATCAAGTCATCAGAAATGATTGATCAAAACCACTGGAATGGACTACGAAAATAATAGTTATGGTATCCAAATTCTAGAGTGGGAATAGGTATCAGTGAGGACTCGCAAACCGATAGTACAAGGGAAAATTTTAAATGAAATGTGTGTAGCTTGATTTTTCTTACTTGATTAAATCATTGGAAATGACTGATCAAAGTCATTGGAAATGACTAAGGCAAGACTAGTCATGGTACCCACATTCTAAGTGAGGAAAGTGTTAAGTTGTTGTGAGGTATTATATCATGTCGTCATCGACATGGCCGTGGATTGTGATTAACAAACAATGACTAAGGAAAATGGATTGTTGAAATGTGAAGCAAAGAAATACTTACATACGTTGAATAAAGAATGACCGAATTGAAAGATTCATCATATACAAAGTAAGGAAGTGAATTATCGAGAGTAGGTTTGTCAGAATGTGTAAATAATGATCTAACATTCCGGAATATGGCATGAACAAGGGTGTCCGAAAGGTGAAACAAAATTTCATTAAGGAAAGGAAATTCTTGAGAAAGTATCTAAGGCAATGGGTTACCAGAATGTTAAGTTATGGAGTACTTGCATTCACGGAGAATGGTTCGGCCGAGATATTTGATGTTAATCTTACATAGTCAGAGATGAGTGGACCATTTGGTCTATAAGGTGAAAGAGTAAATTCCATAAGAGGGATGGTATTCCATGGTTCTCTCGAGCTTATGGGTAGTCACGCCTAAGTTGCAGAAGCTAGTGTTTTGTTCATAAGAGAATTGCGTTATTTATTAATCAAAGGAGAATAACTATTACACAGCTGTAGGGAGACTTTATAAGAGTCCATCAGCTAGCCCTAGGGCCGAAGAAATTAAAACGCAACATGTAAAAATTAAAACACAAAAAGCTAAAGAAAAACCATGCTATTTTTATATCTCGGCTTACACAAAAATAAAAGAAAATAGCTAAGTGTTTAAGACACTCTAATAGAACTAGAGTCTTCAGTTTGAACATGCAAAGAAAGCAAAAATTGAATTCACGTGTATTACCTTGGCGCGTGTGAGGTTGATGCCCAAAAGTTCATCGTTGAAGCCTCCTCGGGTATCTTTGAATCCAGCTCGGTCATCACCTATTTTTTCTTGGTAGATAAGATATTTTGACACGTTTACGAGTGTTATTTTTATCCTAGCTTCAATGCTCGAGTGGCTTCTACTGTGGACGACTTTGTCGTATCTTCTTGGTCTTTGGACTCGGTGATAGACTGTTCACGTACCAACTCTGTTTCCTCGCAAAATATCTTGATTCTGTCTTGAGCACTTGCTTCCTGGGAGTTGATTTTTGGTTGAATATCAAGGCTTTGCAATTTCACTTCTCGGCGTTTCCTCTTGTAGCTCCTGGTGTTGAATTCTTGGCTTTCCTCGGTGATTCCCTGTGCTCTCAGCTATATCCTGTTTCGCTCCTGATTCCTGCAATATCTATCTACCAAACGTAATAAAATGTGGTATTTTTGAGGAAAGAGCTTACCTCATGTGTACGAGTTGATATTGTTTGTACCATGGAGCTTAATTTTTCTTGGAAATGGCTACGCGGTACGCGGTGTAGCTTGGTAGTTGTGCTTCTTCCTTGATCATTAGAGCTTATACATCGTCATTGAACTTTTCCTTGAGTCTCTTGAGTTTATTTTGTGTAATGGGGTCCTCTCTCACAATCTATATCTGGAGTATCTCATTAGGGTCTAATACCGGTATTCCAGGTTCACTACAGATGGCCTCATCATTCCATACCCTTGCGAGGGTTTTGACTTCAGAACTGCTTCTCCTGCTTCAAGAGGAGGCAAGTCAGCCACATTAAACGTTTTAGAAATATTGACCTCACCTGGGAGGTCAATTCAGTAGACGTTATCATTGATCATTTCCATGACTTTGAAAGGGCCATCACCGTGGGGATTTAGTTTAGAGCTCCTCTCAACTGGAAATCTCTCAGGCCTCATATGTAACCAAACCCACTCTCCAGGCTCAAAAATTATTTATTTTTGGTGTTTATCAATTTGTAACTTGTAGGCTTTGGTCTTTCTCTCAATTCTCTCCTTGATGGTAACATGTAATTTCATCATGATCTTCACTTTGGTAGCTCCATCTTGACAAACCTGGTCTACTTTTAGTATAGAGTGCATGTCAAGTGGCATCAAGGTCTTGAATCCATAAACCATCTCAAATGGAGACAACTTAGAAATAGAATGAGTAGCATGGCTATATGCAAATTTAACATAGGGAATACACTAACCAATTCCAAAGATTTTTACCGATAGTGGCTCGAAGTAATGTAGAGGAGTATGGTTTACCATTTCCGTTTGACCATCCATTTGGAGATGACAAGTGGTGGAGAAGAGAAGCTTGGCTCCTAACTTCTTCCACAAGGAACTTAGTGTCTCGGTCCGATACTATGGTTCTCAGTAAACCATGTATGCCCACAACCTCCTTGAAGAATAGGTTAGTGATTTGGGAAACATCACTCGTCCACATAGGCTGTTTTGATATGCTCGAAACCCAAAACCTTAGCTTCCATTGTAGTAATTAATGCATGCCTCCTTGATAGTGCATCCGCTACTATGTTTTCTTTCCCTTTCTTGTACTTAATGATGTATGGGAAGGTTTCAACGAAATCTAACCACTTAGCATGCCTTCGCATGAGATTTGTCTGCCCCTTAGATGCTTGAACATCTCGTGGTCGGTGTGGATGGCAAATTCCTTGGACAATAAGTAATGTTGCCAAATTTCCAACGCCCCAACAAGAGCGTATAACTTCTTGTCGTAAGTTGGATAGTTGAGGGTTACTCCGCGTAGTTTCTCACTAAAGTAAACCACCGGTCTCCCTCATTGAGTGAGCCCTGCTCCAATACCTAATCCTGAAGCATCACATTCAATCTCAAACATAGCATCAAAATTAGGTAAAGTAAGCACCAGTGCCTCAGTGAAGCTTTTCTTTAAAGTGTTGAAAGCAACTTTCGGTTTGTGTCCCCAAGAGAATTGTACATTCTTCTTTATCATGGCGATGAGTGGGGTTGCTATGGAGCTAAAATCTCTAATGAACTTTTAGTAGAAGATCCTAATATGCCTGATGCTAGTTAGTGTAGGCCACTCTTAGATTGCTTTGATCTTCTCCTCATCGACTTGTAGCGTAAACTAACGGTAAATCCTAGGAAAAGAATTTTATCAGTGCAAAACATGCACTTTTGAGGTTAGCATAGACCTCTTCCTTTCGGAGAACTTCTAGGACTTTCTCAAGGTGCTTTAGGTGATCCGACAAGAAACTTGCTATAAATTAAAATATCATCAAAATAAACAACCACAAACTTACTGATGAAGTTCCTAAGAACATGGTACATGAGTTTCATGAATGTGCTCGGAGCATTTGCCAAGCCGTAAGGTATCACAAGTCATTCATACATAACTTTTTTTTCTTGAATGCATGATGAAGGCATCCTAGTTAGTGGCTCCGGACCTGAAGAAAATGTTGTCATTTCAATTCCACAACTAAGAAGAAGCAAAAGAATGAGAGGAGGCTCAAAAAGCGTAAGAGAAGACTTCAACAAATATGTGGAAAGCTTGATCATTTTAATAGAGCATGAAGAACTCAAAGGATCACCCTCACCAAGGAAATCACTCAAGAAACTCCAACGGATCCGACAAGATTATCAAGTGTGGAATGTGCTCCAGGAGATAAGGATTCTCACCAAGACCCACTCGTGCACATCAAGTCCTCATCCATAGCATTCTTGTCGGTTCTATAAGGATCCCATGAAGCATCACTCTTCACCATCACCAAGAATGCAATGTGAGTAGTTAAATTGCTTTTAAATTCATGAGTGTTTTGTGTTTCTTTTGCAGGGTTTTTTATAGTTTATCTTGAGTCTAGGAAGTCCCAGCGTTTGTAACTTAGAGTATAGAGTGTGCGTTGTTTAGACTAGAGACTCCGTGTTGTTTTAAAACTTTCCTTATGTAGTGTTTTTTGGCCTAGAAGCCACACTGATCGAGCTATTTATAAAGCTCTTTTCTCAGTTTGTATCATTTAACGTATTATCAATAAAGAACAGAATTTTCTTCCAAGTAAGAAAAACCCTATCCGCTTAGCCCTTCTCGCGTGTGACTCGCTTAAAGCTCGAGCTGAGACTTATCAAAGCTCTTTCACAAGCGTTGTGGCATCTATCACTCCACCGTAACTCCATCGTAACTCCTTCAATCAGTATCCATCTCTTTGCTTCCCCGGAGAGCGTGTTACCACCTTCCAAGAGTCTCCACTACACCACTTCGACCATCACTCGTCAAGCAGAGAGCGTGTTACCACCAGCTGCTTGATTCCATCCCTATCTCTTGGCTCACCTTCGTTTTAGTTCCTGCATCATCTGGTATCAGAGGTCAAAATCTCCCGACATCAGGTTGTAGCGAAACCCTAATTTACATCGCACCCCCTTTGTTTGAGTTTTCCTTGCTTTTTGAGATTGTTTTGCTTGTTCTGTTTTGTTTTTTCTTTGTTATCGTTTTTTTAATCATCAGAAAAACCATAAAAAGAGTTTATTTCATTGCATGTTAGTTGTTTCCTCTTCTCATCAATTCAATAAAGTAAAAAAACAAATTTAAGGTTCTAGCACCGCATATCATATCACTGCACTTATTGAGTCTTGTTTTGTGTTTCTATTTCATCTCATCATTTAAACATCTTCATCGAGCTTGCATCATCTAGTATTCATTCATATGATCGAAGAAAATTTTCAAAAAAAAAACTAGGGTTTCATTGCTTGTGCCACATCTTTGAGATATTTAAGTTGTGAATTCGACTCGTCTTTTTTTTGCTTTGTCTGTTTCATCTAGGGTATCGGTTATTTTTTTAGTTGAGTCCCATAAGTTGCATCATCATCTCAGTAGTCACAATTGAAAGTATTTTTTCTTGATTGCTTGTTTTCTCATGTATTAACTTGTTTGCGATTGATGTTTGAAGTTACATCTTTAATTTATGTTGCTATTGTTTCTGTTGCATAGTCATTCGAGCTGTCATTGTCGTCACTCGCTTCGTCGCTTGTGGCATCAATCTTTCATCCGTAGCTCATTATCATAATTCAAAAAGAGAGAGTAAAATTTCATATTTGGGTTTTCATCAATTGTTGCATTTAGTCTTTGCTAGTTTAACATGATTTTTTATTCGTGTCTTTCATTGCATTACTTGAACTGGTGTGTTTGATCTTTTCACTTGTGTTCCACAGTTCATAGATCGACATGGCAGCAGAAAAACCGGTTATCATGAATCAGCTCTTGGAGGCTATCATGTCTGTTAGTGATCGTCTCACCTGTTTAGAGACACAAGCACAACTGGCTAGAAGATAGCTGGGAGGGAACAACAACCAAGTTAGGCCCCAACAAGAAGAAGAGACTGATGAGGATATGTTGAGTTTCGAGGATGATCCCCCACCTGTTCATTACCACAACACTTGAGGGAGAAGACCAGAGAGAGCTAGGGATCGAGAGTTTGAAGATGATAGGCCTAGAAAAGGAGGCAAAGACCAGAATTTGACTGCTCATACCTTTGTTGGAAGAGTAAATTCAGAGGCCTATTTAGACTAGGAAAAATGAATGGAAAAAATATTTAACTACTATGGTTACTTGGATGCAAGGAAGGTGTCACTTGCAGTTTCTCAGCTCACCGAGAGTGCCTTGGCATGGTGGGATAGAGAAGTCATCGAGAGAAGAAGGCATATGCATGATCAAATAAGCACTTGGGAGGATATGAGGTATCAGCTTAGGAAAAGATACATGCCTTCGTACTACCACCGAGACTTATAGAAGAGATTTTGGAGACTCACTCAAGGAAACAAGTCCGTAGAAGATTATTTCGAGGAGTTTGAGCTACTTAAGAACAACTAGAGGCTGAAGACTTTGAGGAGACTCCCATGGCTCAGTTTTTAGATGGACTAAACGATATGATTGCTCGAAAAGTGGAGCGGCAAACTTACCAAGACTTAGAAGATTTGTTGCATCTTGTAGTTCAAGCTAAGCAACATATCAAGAGGAAGGTGATCAAACCATAAGGAGTATATCTAATTGGACTCCTCAGCCACAGAGAAACTTAGAAAAAACCTAGTAGACCCAAGGAAGGAAGGTAAGTATCCGAGTCAAATTCCTAGGAAACGTGATATAACATGCTTCAAATCTCAAGGAAAATCACTATGCAAAGGAGTTCCCAAATCAACGCATCACGGTGCTTAGAGATAATGGGGAGTATGAGTCCGAGGATGAAGTCAATGAGGAGCAAGTTGAGTCCGAGAAGGAAATTATCGATGATCCAGAGGTAGGAAAGCTCCTAGTGATAAGGACAGCCCTCGACTCTATATTTGACCCCGAGCCTGTGCAAAGAGAGAATATTTTCCATTCACGATGCACCATAGACTTCAAACTATGTAGCCTTTTTATAGATGGTGGTTTTTGTACTAATGTTGCGAGCAAGTATTTGGTGGATAAGCTAGGTCTCACACAAAGCATCCAAGACCTTACAATCTCAAGTGGCTCAATGATGAGACCAAAATCAAAAATCTTGGAGCAAGTTACTATAACATTAAGCATAGGGAAGTATGCGGATCAAGTTGTTTGTGATGTTGTCCCCATGCAAGCTGGTCACTTACTCCTAGGGAGACCATGTAAATTCAACAAGGATACCACTCAAAGTAGACATACAAACTACCATAGTTTCAGGAACAACAACCGTAAGAACAACCTAGCACCCCTCACTCCATAAGAGGTTCATGAAATGCAGAAAGAAATTGACATATGGGCTAAGGTAAGTAAGACAAACTTATTTGTATCACATTGTTTTGTTTTGAAATTTCTTGTTGCTACTTACGATCTATAAAGAAGGGTACCTTACAGGTCAAGATGACAAGGTTACACTGGAGGAGGTCCTTAAGCTTTTGGAGAAGTTTCAAGACGTGTTTCCGGAGGAGATCCCACCCAGGTTACCACCTCTTAGAGGAATAGAGCACCAGATAGATTTAGTTCCCGGAGCCCCTTTACCCAATAGACTTGCGTATAGGTAAACCTGAAAGAATCTAAGGAGTTAGAGCTTCAAGTGCAGGACTTGATGTCTAAGGGTTACATTAGAGAGAGCCTAATTCCTTGTGCGGTACCAATCCTGTTAGTCTCTAAGAAAGATGGATCATGGCGAATTTGCGTGGGTTGTAGGGCTATTAATAACATCACCATTAAGTATAGGCATCCCATCCTAGGTTAGACGACCATTTAGATGAGCTTAGTGGTGCAACCATTTTCTCTAAGATAGATTTGAAAAGTGGCTACCACCAAGTTAGGATGAAAGAGGGGGACGAGTGGAAAACCACTTTCAGTATGAAGAGAGGGTTATATGAGTGGCTTGTTATGTTATTCGGTCTAACCAACGCACCAAGCACTTTCATGAAGCTGATGAACCATGTTCTGAGAGCCTATATCTGTAAGTTCGTAGTTGTGTATTATGACGACATACTAATATATAATACTTGTTTTGCAAATCACCTCAAACACCTAGAACAAGTCCTAGATACACTCCGGCTGAAAGGTATGTATGCAAACCTCAAGAAGTGTACCTTTTGTAATGATGGATTGGTATTTTTAGGTTTTGTGGTTAGTTCACAAGGTTTGAAGGTTGACGAGAAAAAGATAAGAACAATACAAGAATAGCCAACACCTTCTACGATCACAAAAGTTAGGAGTTTTCATGGATTAGCAAGCTTCTATAGGAGGTTTGTCAAGGAATTTAATACCATAGCAGCACCCTTGACCTCATTGATCAAGAAGCATATCATTTTTACATGGGGGCAAGCTCAAGAGGAAGCTTTCGGCAAGCTGAAGCACAGTCTCACCAATGCATCGGTTTTGGTACTCCCTAATTTTGATAACATGTTTGAGATTGAGTGGATGCCTCGGGTACATGCACTATAGCTGTGTTGACTCAAGGAGGAAGGCATGTTGGTTATTTTAGTGAGAAATTTAGCAGACCCTCACTGAATTATCCAACTTACGAAAAAGAGTCGTATGCATTGGTAAAAAGTTTAGAAACTTGGCAACATTACCTATTATCCAAATATTTTGTTATTCATACAGATCACGAGACCTTGAAGTACTTGAGAGGACAGACCACACTTAAGAAAAGACATGCAAGGTGGCTAGAGTTTGTGGAGACATTTCCATATGTGATCAAATACAAGAAAAGTAAAAAAAAAAAACATTGTGGCAGATGCTCTCTCGAGGAGATACATACTTATCACCTCAATGTAAGCCAAAATCATGGGGTTTGAGCATATCAAGAACCTTTACAAAGAGGATCCAGATTTTCAAGACATCTACAAGGAAACTACCAAGGCTGCCTTCAGAATTTTCTACCAACAAGATGGATTTCTTTTTGGAGAAGAGACTTTGCATTCTTCAAGGATCTATGCGAGAATTGTTGCTTAGGGAGGCGCATGGAAGAGGCCTAATAGGGCATTTTGGACGTGACAAGATACTGAGTGTGCTGGTGGAGCACTTCTTCTAGCCATACCTAAAGAGAGGTGTAGATAGATTCTGTGCCAAATGCATCACTTGCCTAAAGGCAAAATCCAGGTTACATCCACATGGTTTTATACATTCCTTTATATATTCCTAATATGCCTTGGGTGGACATATCGATGGAATTTGTCTTAGGACTTCCAAAGATAAACCACAAGGACTATTTTTGTAGTTGTAAACATGTTTTTGAAGATACAACACTTCATACCGTGCAACAAGACCAATGATGCTACGCAAATGTCATCTCTTTTCTTCAAAGAGTTTGTTAGATTGCATGGTGTGCCTAGGACCATCCTCTTTAACAGTGATACCAAGTACTTAAGCAATTTCTGGAGGACATTATAGAGGAATTTAGGGACTAAGCTGCCATTTTAAACAACGTGTCATCTCCAAACCGATGGACAAAACAAGGTAGTAAACCGGATCCTCTCAACATTATTGAGGGCCACGGTTGGTAAGAAATTACTGAATGGTTATCATGCTTACCACACATATAAGCATTCATCCTTTGAGATTGTTTATGGATTTAAAACTAGATATTTCTCCTTTGCCTCAAGATGTTTACTCTAGTGCTGAAGGAGAAACCAAAGCTGAATTTGTGAAGAAGCTACACCAGAAGGTCAAAGAAAACGTGGAAAAGAAGAATGAGAAGACTATGGAGTATTCCAACAAGGGGCGTACGAAAGTTACCTTTGTACTAGGGGATTGGGTCTGGCTTCACATGCGCCAAGAAAGATTTTCAAACCAAAGGAAGTCAAAGCTCTCACCTAGAGGAGACGGTCCCTTCAGAGTCTTGGAAAATATCAATGACAACGCCTACAAACTGGAGCTGCCATGTGAGTTAAATATCTTGTCTACTTTCATTGTTACTGATCTAGCTCATTTTCTTGCAGATGAACTAGTTCTGAGGACGTAACCTTTTCAAGAGGGAGGGAATGATGAAGGCTACCCATCTAGTGATTCCGGAGCTGAAGAGAATGTTGTCATTTCAATTCCACAACTAAGAAGAAGCCCAAGAATGAGAGGAGGCTGAAGAAGCGTAAGAGAAGAATTCAACAAATCTGTGGAAAGCTTAATCATTTTAATGGAGCATGAAGAACTCAAAGGATCACTCCTCACCAAGGAAATCACTCAAAAAACTCGGACGGATCCGAAAAGCTTATCAAGTGTGGAAAGTGTTCAAGGATATAAGGATTCTCACCAAGCCCCACTCGTGCACATCAAGTCCTCATCCATAGCATTATTTTTGGTTCTACAAGGATCATACGAAGAATCACTCTTTACCATCACCAAGAATACAATGTGAGTAGTTGAATTGCATTTAAACTCACGAGTGTTTTGTATTTCTTTTCCAAGGTTTTTATATTTTATTTTGAGTCTTATAATTTCCAGCGTTTGTAACTTAGAGTCTAGAGTGTACATCTTATAGACTAGAGAATGCGTGTTGCTTTAAAACTTTCCTTATGTAGTGTTTTCGGCCTAGAAGCCACGTTGATCGAGCTATTTATAAAGCTCAATTCTCAGCTTGTATCATTTAACCTATTATCAATAAAGGACTGAAATTTCTTCCAATTAAGAAAAACCATAGCTGCTTAGATCTTCTTGCGTGTGACTCGCTTAAAGCTCAAACTTATAAAAGCTTTATGGCGTTTATCATTCCATCGTAACTCCTTCAATCCATATCCATATCTTTGTTTTTCCGGAGAGTGTGTTACCACCTTCCGAAGCCCCACCGCACAACTTTGACCATTACTCATGAAGCAGAGAGCGTGTTACCACCAGCTGCTCAACTCCATCCCTATCTCTTGGCTCGCCTTCGGTTTAGTTCATGCATCAATGCGGTTTTCCATTCGTCTCCTTCTTTCATCATCACTTGGTGATACCCACTCTTAAGATCCAATTTAATAGACTGGCTCCACTTAACTCGTCCAACATGTCATCTAAACGTCGAATAGGGTGCTGGTACTTGATGGTGATGTTGTTTATAGCTAGACAGTCAACACACACTCTCCATGTGTCGTCCTTCTTTGGTACTAGCAAAACTGGCACCACACAAGGGTTGAGGCTCTTCCTAATGTATCATTTGTTCATCAGCTCTTGAACCTACTCTCGAGTTCTCTAGCTTCTTTCAGGTTCATCCGGTAAGCCGGTTGGTTCGGAAAGGCTGCCCCGAGCACGAAATTGATTTGGTGTTTAATACCTCGCAAAGGTGGTAATCCTACTAGCATTCCACAAGGAATACCTCTTGGAATCGTTTCAAAACCGTGGTGACTTCTCCGGGTAGCTCCAAGTCTACAAAATCAGAAACTAACGCCTCCTTGTAGGCCATTAGTAGCACGGCGTGTTTGGACAAAAAACGTTGCAAACTGATTGGGAAGAGATATAAAGGTTAGGTTTACTTACATAGGTCTCCTTAGTCATCTTGGTTTGCATTTAGTAGACTTGAGAGGCGTAAGTTGTATTTGTGTTTGTTGTAGGTGAAGGAGTAGTAATTGGTTCTCCCACCATGTATAACCTCTCTATCAAACTGCCAAGTCCTCCCTAGTACTAGATGCCCCGCTTACATGGGCACCACGTTACAAACAACACGATCATGATACTTCCCAATGTCGAAAAAGATTGTAAATTTTTCTGCAATTTTAAACTCGGCTTTGTCATTAAGTCATCGCAGCCTATAAGGCCTTGATGTTTGGTAGTGTGAAGTCCAAGCTTGTCTACCATATAATTTGTTGCCACGTTAGAGCATGATCTGCCGCCATCAATGATGAGATTACACAGTTTTTTGTTGATGTTAAAACATGTGTGAAATATGTTTTCTCATAGAGTCGTCTCCTCTGGATTAATTATTACACTCAATACTCGTTTAGTGATGTAAAGCTCTCCTACTTACGGATATTCGGTACTCTCCTCCGGCTGGGTACCATCTTCATCTTGTTCATCTTGAAACTCGTACTCTCCACAAGGTAAAAGCATCATCACTCTTTGATTGGCACTTTAAGAAAGTGATATCCATTGTTCTTTGAGTACTAGAAGCTTGTCCTGGTTGAGGTTTGTTTTCCTAGCTCGGCTCATTGCCTCTAGGTTTAAACTTTGGGTCTGTTTCCACTGCCTTTCCTTTATCCATGGCTTTGCTTGTGTTGGAAGAAAACCAAGGTGGAGTTTTGCGTGGTCATGGAGTAGAAGATATTTTCTTCTTGATTTGATGCTCAGCTAGTATGGCAAGATGTAGAACCTCATGCATTTGGTGATAAGGTTGTCGCTCAACCTTCCAAGCAATTCGGTCTTGTAAGCCATCAACAAATTGAGACATCAAGGATTCTGCAGTATCATTCAGCCCCAGTCTTCTCCTAATGTTCCAAACTTGTCATAGTAGTCCTCTACTGCCTTATTGCCTTAGGTGAGCTTCCAAAACTTTTTCTGGTTTTCTCGGTGATAATATGGAGGAACATACAACCCCTTCATGTCTTCCCAGGTCCTAATGTGATCATATTGGTGTCTCCTTCTTTCAACTAGTTCACTGTCCCACCAAGTTAAAGCATGCTCGGTGAGTTGGAGGAAGCTATCGCTACCCTCTTTTGATCGGTATAGTTATATGACTCGAAGATATACATTATACGCTTCTCCAAGTCTAGATATGCATCCAGGTCGACCTTCCCAATAAAGGTTAGAGGAATAAGTTTCATGTGGGTGCCTCATTGTTGGTAAGGCTCCTCTTCTTGGTACCTTCCTCGTTGTTGAGGGTCTTGTCTCCTGTTTCTAGGCTAGGATTGGTGAACGTATTGGAGATCTTCCTCGTCAGTCTCGTACAAATCCTCCTCAATACGAGCTCCTCTCCTAGGTTGAACATTCCTAGTGTTGACTACCGGGAGTAAACCACAAGCTTAATAAACTCGTAAATAAATAAATTCTATTTTTTAAAATAAAATTCCACAAATATTTAAATTAATCAAAGAAATAAGAGAAATAGATTTTATGGGTTTTTATGGTTTTTGTAAAACAAAATAAATTTAAAAATTACGAAAACAAGTGCAAAATGTTTTATGAGTTTTTTAAGGATTTTCAACAAAGATGAAACGGAGAAAGCTTGTAATAAAAAGAAGATGAAAGCAACACAAACTGATGTAGAAACTCTTAGGCTCTGATACTAGATGAGATAGCCCTCGAGTGACGAAGACTAGAAGATAGAGATGGAGGTTCGGAAGCTGACTTTAGTTCTCTCTTGGAACCGAAAAGATGGAAGCAATGTGGGGAATCTACGAGCTGGCCTTTACTCTCTCTCTCTCTTTCTCATGTATTCAAGTGATAGTACAAAGATGGATCGAAGTACAACACAGAGGGGTTATAATTCTCTGATACGGCAAGAGTTTCTCTTGAGTTTAGGGGGTAGCCGCGCGTAAGTTGCAAGAGGTAGGGTTTTTTCTTAAGAGAACTGTGTTATTTTATTAATCAAAGGAGAAGAAATAGTACACAGCTACAGGGGATTTTATAAGAGTTCATCAGCTAGCCCTAGGACCAAAGAAATTAAAACGCAACATGTACAAATTAAAATGCAAAAAGCTAAAGAAAAACCATGCCATTTTTACAAATTGATTTCCAAGAAAAATAAAAGAAAATAGCTAAGTGTTTAAGACACTATAATAGAACTAGATTCTTCAGTTTGAACCTGAAAAGACAGCAAAAATTGAATTCACGCGACTTACCTTGGCGCGGGTGAGGTTGAAGCTCGAACGTTCATCGGATAAGCCTCCTCGGGTATCTTTGAATCCAGCTCGGTCATCATCTATTTCTTCTCGGTAGATAAGCTTTACTTGAAAGGTTTCTGAGTATAATTTTGATCCTAGCTTCAACACTCTAGTGGCTTCTACTATGAACAACTTCGTCATGTCGTCTTGGTCTTTGGACTCGGTGATAGGCGTATCTCATGGGGGTCTAATACCGGTATTTCGGGTTCACTACGGATGACCACATCAGGTAGTGAGTTAACTTGTTGGGAATTTAGGTCAATTGGAATGACACTGTTGAGAGTCGAGAGTCTCAACAAAATGTACCCGTTGGCTAAGAATTTGCTCAAAAATAAAACTACTATGTTTAGTTGAGTTGTGAATCGAATGAGGTCAGATGACCATGTGATGATGGTTATGTCTAAGGCTGTTTTCTTACTTAGATTCACTTACTCTCTGAGTGCAAAGGCTTGATGCATGTTATTTAGTCTTGACTAGGCAACACTCTTGGAAGCCATGGGCTTGCCAAGGCTTTTTTGTTCACGTTAAGACTGTCAATCGTTTGGATACTCATTAGTGAGGAATAATTGGTCATGACTTGCACTATTGACTAATTGTGTCAATATTAGGATTACAAATTCTTATATGGTGTCATTTCTTAGTATGGTAAGAATGAGAAAAAGGGATGATGTAAATCCAATACTTAGAGGATCATACCTAGTTGAGATTGCGATTCATAAGGTTGATTCATTGGAAAATAAAACTTGGTTAAGGTAAAGGCCAAAAAGGAATAAAAATGAGAATCCAAGGCAGTTAAGTACACAAATTACTAGTAAGGATGAAAGGAAAAATAATGAGTTACTATCTACACCGTGGATATGAGGAAGAATTTATTGTAAGTCAGGAGAAATTGTAACACCCGTGTTCTGCAGATCTTACCAGACGAATACGGGAGAAGGTTTGGTAAGGATCAAGAAGGATCAAATGAGATGTAATCAAAGAGTGTTGGATCAATAAAAGGGAGAATTACACTTATCGAGAAAGAATGGAGGTTATCGGGTAGTTCAGAGCGGATACCGAACTACTGAGTAGCATTTCAGAGGTATCGGGTAAGTATGTGATTCTTGGAGTCAACAGAAAGTTACTCGAACAAGAAGGTTATTTAGACCAGTGTGTTCAAGATCGAACATGAATTGGTCTGATTCGGATAGGGTTGGTTGAATGGTTACTCGAGTGCGCGAGAACCAGTGTGTGATAACAGGTGGGAACGGTTACCTAGTAGGCAAATTATGCGTGCAAGCGTGTAAAAGAGAGTTTTAGAGCAGTTATGAGCGATTTTCACAAGGAAAATCTCTTAAATAATTGAGTGCAGACTCAAAGAAGCAATTATGTGAATCCTAGAGAAGATATATGCGAAAAAGTACATCAGACAATCATTCGAAGGAGGATGATCGGTCTATGATGAAAAACACGAGATTTCTGAATAAATGCATGAGAGAAAAAAGAATGAGACGATTGTTCTAGAGAGAATGTCGATCCTTGAAGAGGAAAGGATGATTAGTTTTAGAGAATTTATGAAAGAAAGATAGAGAAGTGATTCGAGCAAGAAGGGAATAAGTGCAAGAGTTCATTGTTTATGACGGTCTTTTGTTGTATCCAGTGGTGCTGCGATCGTGCCTGGTAGATCCGTGATCTTACCTTGTAACCAGGACGGTTATAGAGTGGTTCCAAAACGTACATGGTAGCGTTGCGAAGTTACCTTTAATGGTGAGATGGTTATTGTTCGTATGTGGTGATGATTGTTCGATTAAATGATGAGCATCATGTCGGTGATGGTTACCGGTAGTTGTATGTGGAGAAGATCGTAATGGGTAGTGAGATGTGAGATGGCGGTTACTTGGTAAGCAATGCATAATGCATGAGGA
Source organism: Cardamine chenopodiifolia (assembly GCA_963922655.1). Taxonomy (NCBI): domain Eukaryota; kingdom Viridiplantae; phylum Streptophyta; class Magnoliopsida; order Brassicales; family Brassicaceae; genus Cardamine; species Cardamine chenopodiifolia. Next base: position 11,906,557 of record OZ000481.1, on the reverse strand, counting down.
AGATACTTGGTAGCGATACAAGATGGCAATTACCTACTAACAATGTGCGATGCACGATGCGCGATGCGCGATGGCGGTTACCCGATAGTGATGCATGATGAGCGATAGCGGTTACTCGGTAACAATGCATGATGCACCATGGTGGTTACCCGGTAGCGATGCATGGAGATATATGTGCCGGTAGCAGGTACTCGTTGGTGATCCTACCTGGCAGCGTGCCACGACGGTGATTTTTTAATAAAGATGGTGTGACTTGCGAGTTGCACTGTGGAATCTAGATGAAGGTGTTAAGGGTTTAGTGGAGGTTAACCACAAGTTTGGAGATGGAAGCTACCGAGTAGTGTATGTTGGTACCTGTAGTTCTAGGTGGTTAGCGTGAGGAAACTTTGGGGAATCGTGAGGGATTTTTGAGTGATCCGGTACATGGTGGATTTCAGACATCTTTCTCCGTTGCTTGATCATGTGGGGATGATGGTTGAATGAGTGACTAAGTACCGGAGATATTTTTTTGTTTGCATTGTTCGTATTTGGAGTTATGGAACATGGAATCATTGAAGTGGTTCAAAGGAGACAAGATGTGATGTGGAGCAGCTCGAGAATGAACAAAGAAATCGGACAAAATTCAGTGTTAGCAAGGTAAGCACCAAAGTTTTGATAAAGGAATCGTGACTACATAACTTGTTAAGTAATTGGAAAGAAACTTGGATTAATTGTTCATGAATTGTCTAAGTTATCAAGTTAACTTAAGGAGTTATTTGTGTGAAACCTCGTTGAGGTGTTTTGAAAAATAACTTAAAATTCATAGAAGTTCGTTAATGGTGTGAATAGGTAGGTTTGTCCATGGCCGTGGTTAGGAAAACTGGTTTGAGGCGTTTCAATTTGGTATTATCGGTTCTAGGATAGAGTTTAGAGTGAAGTGGACATGTCTAGAACGAGTTAAAAGGGAGAACCTGCTAAGGCATTTGTAAGAGACTTATTAAGTGGCTTGATCTTGGTGTGGTCGAGTGGAAAGACTACCCAGTAGGTGAATGAACTGGCAATGAGTGGGCATAAAGACTTTATGGTAGAGTAAGAATTTGGTAGGGACGTCTAGATCAGACTAATTACAGACTTTCCTTTTCTTGATATAGGGCGATTTTTGAGCGATTTCGAGGCTCCCTAGGGATTTCCTTTTCTTGATCGCCGCCGCCTTCGGTCTCCCCTGTGGTAGTTGGAGGTTCATCTCTGAATACCTCTGATCGTCAAGCAAACAATACCAGAACTTGCAGTACCATCGCTGTTGATTGCAGTCTGCACGTTCAGCTCAACGAACCTCTGGAGCTTTCTGTTTTGGAACCACAACCACTTGAGACTTCTACGGTAGGGAATTCTGGCATAGAGGAGCAGTCGCAGGCAGGAGTGGTTCCAATGGAGAGTTCAGTTCCAGTTCAACCTATTTCGTTTGTGATGGGTACTGCTTCAAGCAGGGGGCCATCTGTAACATGGTATCAACAAAGTTCAGAAAGAGGACAAGGCTCGAAGAAATCATGGCTTTAGGTTGCCGCTAAGAACTCCTTATCTAAGTATGAATGCACAGTTACAGAGACTGGGGTTTAAGGGAGTATTCTTGGTTCCCGACGAGATTCTTCAAGATTCTCTGATATGGGAGGAATTCCTTGTAGGCCGGTTTGCTTCTGTTGTGCCTCATATTGCTAAAATACACGTGACCGTAAAAAAATTTGGAATCTTGGCGACAAATCTATCAAAGTGGATGTATATGAGGTGAATGAAAGCTCAGTCAAATTCTGAATTCGTCATGCTAGAGCGCGGAGTAGACTGCTCAGACGTGGCATGTGGAACATTTGCAATATCCCAATGATTGTGTCCCGTTGGACTCCTATTTCTAAAGACGCTCAACAGGAAATCACCTCCATGCCAATGTGGGTTGAAATTACAAATGTGCCGCACTCTCTTTTCTCATGGTGAGGGCTCAGCTTCCTTGTTAGCCCTCTGGGCATTCCATTGTGTCTCCATAGAGAAACATAACTAGTATCCAACTTTGAGGAAGCGAAGATATTTGTGGATGTTGATCTTTCGAAGCCCTTGCCTCATCACTATATTTTCAATGAAGAAGTCCATGTTAACTATAACTACCCTTGGCTCCCTCCTCGGTGCACTTTATGCTCCAAATGGGGCCATTCGTCTGAAGGCTGCGTAACGAAGCTTCAACAGGTTTGGATCTCTACATTTTCGCCAAAACAGAAACATGTGTCTCCTCCGGAAAAGAGGACTGTGTCTTCGCCGAAAAAGGGGTCTGGGTCGGAAGCTCTTGTGCTATCGGAAATATAGTCAGCATCTCCGGGAAGTGGGTTAGTGTCTCTCGCTTTGTCATCGACGAATACACTCGCCATCGAAGCTGTTTGAAAACAGAGTAATGATGGGTTGCTGCAGGTAACTACGTTTCCTGTGACGACTTCTCCCAAGTCGTAGAGGGCTGGGAAAACAGAGTCTTTGGCACAAAGAGATGAAGTTGCATCTACAACATCTAGGAATGAGACTAAGAGGCAAAACGAGCCTGGATTGGTATCAGGTTACGCACCAGAGGCCTGCTTCTCTTCTGCAACTCACGTTAATGTTGGAAAAGAAGATAAAAACAACCACAAGGTGGTAGCTCTAGACATCAAGGAGGGGGATATCAGTTTCTTATCTCCGGTGCTTAAGACTTCGGCTAATGATTGGGCTATCGTCTTTGGGAATAAATGATTGGGCAACTCTCTGCACAGAGCTGAATCATCAACGAAGTCGCCACCACTCCTTTTTAGTCAGGTAACTATTGCTTCACCCTCACGATTTGCTATTTTGGAGGTTCAGGATGAAGAAGACACAACAGACATATTAGCAGCTACTTAGTCTGTATCTACGTTTGGGACTGCTAAGGGTGAGAGTGAGAATGAAGATATATTGATACATACAGAAAGTAATGAGTTCATAGATTCAGAACAGATAGGGAATACCTCTGTACAGAATCTGACCGAGTATCAGGATACAAAAAAGGCTGAAGGGCTACCGGCTCGTCCGACCCTTCCGAGATCCTCGAAGGTTGCTTATAAGTATTTTTCCAAGACCTCTCAAAAGGCAAGAGGATCCTCTCTCAATGGATTCAGCAAACGGTCATCTCTCAGAAAACATTAATGTCATTTTTTTCCTCAAAAATTCGTGGGTTTAATCAAATCAGGAAGCTTTTGGTGGTAAAAGATTTAATTCCTTCTAACACAATAGATTTTGGGGTTTTATTGGAAACGAGAATCACTAAAAATAAGTCATCTCAAATAGAAAAATCTGTTGTTTCGGGAATGTCAATGATATCAAATTATGAACATAACCCGCTAGGAAGGATATGGGTGGTTTGGAGCAAAAGAGTTGAGTTTAAAACAATGCTTAAAACATAGCAGATGATTATGGGTTTGATAAACTACATGGGTTCTTTGGAGACGTTTCTTTGCTCTTTTATTTATGCATCAAATGACTTGGTTGAGCGTTGTGCTCTTTGGTGTGATCTCAGGTCCATACATGACTGACCACAATTTAGAGGGATCTCGTGGCTCTATCTTGGGGATTTTAACGAGGTTTTGAGTCGGGCGGACCAGTCACTCTTAACTACTACGACTGTCCACCTACCAGGAATGATGGAATTCCAAGACACAAATTGTTATTGTTCACTTATCGACATGGCTTATCATGGTTTTCGTTATACATGGTGTAATAAGAGGGAAGAGGGATTAGTTTGTAAAAAACTTTACCATGTCCTTATTAATTCTCATTGGCTGCAGCTCTCATCCAGATCATTCTGTTCCTTTGACACGAAGGGCTGTTCCGACCATCTCTGTGGTATCCTTTCGCTAGGTAACGCACCTTATAAGCCACACAGTCTGTTCAAGATAGTAAATGCAATTGTCAAAATGGCTGAGTTTAAGACGGTAGTTCATGATTTTTGGACCAACACTACCGAGCTATTTGAGTCAACTTCAGCCCTCTTTCAATTTTCTAAGAAGCTCAAAATATCACTCAAACCAATTATTCGAGGCCTTAGTCAACAACAGTTGCACCACCTCACCAAGCGGACGGAAGAGGCTTACACGGTGCTGTGTGAGAAGCAAAATAACACTCTTTCGAACCCAGATCCTCAGGCTATTCACGATGAAACAACAGCTTATATGGTGTGGGATCGAGTGGCGTCCTTGGAAGAGAGTTACCTTCGACAAAAATCAAAGCTACATTGAATAGAAGTAGGTTACAAGAATAACCAGTTTTTTCATTGTGCAGTTAAAGAACGCCAAACAAGAAACTCCATCGACATGGTCAAGACGCCAAGTGGTGACGTGCTCACAAGACCAGACGAGATAAAAACATAAGCAATTCGTTTTTTCACTACGTTGTTTGTTTCCCATCCACATGGTTTTACAGGTTTGGAGGCAGCTGATATCTCGACCTATCTTCCTTATCGATGCTCCGAAGAGGACAGGAGCTGTTGGTTATCCGAGGTCACTAATGAAGAAATCAAGAAGGTCTTATTCTCTATGCCATTGAACAAATCCCCGGGTCCAGATGGTTACATGGTGGAATTTTTTTTGGTCTATAGTAGGAAGGGATTTTTGTGTGGCTGTACGTTCGTTCTTCTCCTATGGGTTTCTCCCTAAAGGTATCAACACAACTATTTTAGCTCTCATCCCGAAGAAAAGCGGCACAATTGGAATGAAGAATTACCGCCCTATCTTTTGTTGCAATGTGATCTACAAAGTTATCTCAAAACTCTTAGCGAACCATCTTAAGGTTATCCTTCCATGCTTCATCACTCCAAATCAATCGCTTTCATTAAGGATATGTATATGATGGAAAATCTACTCCTAGCATCAGAATTAGTCAAAGACTATCATAAACCAAGTGTTACTTCTCGTTTTGCTATGAAGATCGATATTTTGAAGGCCTTTGACTCGGTACAATGGAGTTTTTTGATAAATATGCTGCGAGTTATGGATCTGCCGAAACAGTTCATCAAGTGGATTGAATTATGCGTGACTACCCTTTTGTTTTTTGGTTCAAATAAATGGGGAGCTAAGAGGTTTCTTCAGAAGTGAGAGAGGGTTACAACAAAGTTGTTTGCTTTCTCCCTACTTATTTGTTATTTGTATGAATTTTTTATCTCTTATGCTAGAAAGGGCAGCGATGGAGGGCAAGTTTGGATTTCATCCGGGTTGTAAAACCTTTCGTCTTACTCATCTTTGCTTTGCGGATGACATAATGGTTTTTACGGATGGCCGCACGTGCTCCATTAGAGGTATCATTGATGTTTTTGATGCATTTGCCCATTTTCTGGACTAACTATTAGCTTGGAGAAGACTTCATTGTTTATCACAGGAATTACCACACGGGTTAGAGACTCTCTTTCAGAATTCTCTTTCACTTTGGGCACCTTACCAGTCTGCTATTTGGGTTTACCCCTCCTCACAAAGCGGATGAGTAAAACTGATTACCAGCCCTTAATAGAAAAAATCCGAGCTAGAATTGGGTCTTGGAAGAATCGTTTTTTGTCTTTTGCAGGTCGACTACAGCTCATATCCTCGGTGATTTCAAGCATTACAAATTTTTGGATTGGTGTGTTCAGGCTCCCTCGGGCGTGTGTAAGTGAAATACAGAAAATAAGCTCAGTGTTTCTTTGGTCTGGAGTTGATTTAAACCGAAGAAGGCGAAGATTGCTTGGAGTGATGTGCGCAAACCAAAAGTAGAAGGAGGCCTGGGTCTCAAGCCATTAGGGATTGCAAATATTGTTGCTTTCTACAAGCTGATTTGGCGTTTGGTTTCGTCCCGAACGTCGTTGTGGGTGAATTGCATCCAGAAAAATTTAATTCGCAGGGGCTCTTTTTGGTCGTCTAAACCAAGGAATAAGGCTGGCTCGTGGATGTGGCGAAAACTTCTCAAAATTCGGGATTATGCTAAGGAATTCCACAAAGTCGAGGTAAGGAACGGTTATAACACTTCTTTTTGGTTTGATGATTGGTGCTCTCTTGGCAGGTTGATCGATGTTCTAGCGAAAGGGGGTGCATAGATCTTGGTATTAAGCTATCCGACACCCTAGGGGATGTTTTTGCAACCCATTGAATTAGGGGACACCGTCATTCTACACTCACTCAAATCGAAGAGGAGATCACGAAACTGAAAGACGGCGCATATGAAAATGAAGATATAGCAAAATTTAAGACAAAGTTCTACCAAGGAAACTTGGAATCAGCTCCGACAAACTTCCCCGGAACAATCATGGTTTAAGGATATTTGGTTTTCTCATGCCACTCCAAAATACTTGTTTATAGTATGGCTGGCAGTGCGCAATCGCCTCTCCACCGGAGACAAACTGGTTATTTGGAATGTGAATTCAGTTCACAGCTGTGTTTTTTGCAACCATCCCCTGGAGACAAGGGACTACTTATTCTTCGAGTGCATCTTTACAACGCCATTCAAGACTGGTTCGATACGCGACTTTAGATGAAGCTCTATTTGCTTCATTTCGACTATTGTCAACTTGCTTAGAGGTCGACGATTGGTGTACTCTTTTTTCCAACTACTGGTTTTATTCCAATTAGATTTTCCAGTCTTTGGGTTTTAACGAGGCACACATCGACAATCTCACTATTTAGAGCTTTCTCGATTGTATTCATTTTCTAAGTTATTCAGCTTTCTTATTAAACAAACGGTTTTGTACAAAAGTTTTTTCTTGAATATAATTTTACATATTATTGAAAAAAAAAGAATTTGGTAGATTCTGTCATGGTTGGTTCCATATGGAACATGGTTTAAAGGAAACAGGAATCTTGGAGTTAACCTTAATAGCTCTGTCTCAGAAGCAGTTGATGGAAATATATGATTAATTCGGATATTTCGTCACCCGCGGTCGTGTGAGATTGATGCTCTTTTACTCACTGTCCTTGTTCCGAATATTGATGCAGGTCCACATATTCCCTTATGGCGTCACTCCTCAACTGAATTCAAATCTACATTCTCGGCAAGATACCCGTGTAATCATATATACAGATAAAGAAGCTTATCGTATCATGGCATAAATTTGTATGGTTCTTTCAAGCGATTATTGATACTTATTCATAGTTTGGCTTGCGATTAGAGACCGTCTAGAAACGGGTTCACGAACACGAGTCTCCGGTCATTTCCAACCATGCATCTCAAGTACTTGTTGCGAGAGGTACTGACGTAACTCGACTAAAAAGAGAGGTTGTTTACATACTTGACCTTTTTTTCCATGTCGTAAACCAACACGATTTGGTTGAGATTAAAGTCTCGGCCACTAGGTCATCGGTTAACTTTGGGCTTGTCTTAGACGGTGTGTACTCTGATCTCTTCTCGGCTCAACCTCTTGGACAAGATTCTTTTTCGTATAGTTTTCCAAACATCGTTATATCTTATATAGAGAGAAATAATTGGACGCCATCCTCCCTATTTCCTTATTTGTACAAACCGGAAAACTGTTCGTAATACCATCGCTTCACTCAACTATGAACTGGCCACGAAGCATGGAGGGTTACTGGATCGCTGGTCTATTTTGGGAATTTGATCATGGGTCACACTTCGCACTCTGTTTTATTGAACTCTGTTTTTTTCTGTAATTATGTGGAACATTGTCCTCTTATATCTGTAAATTAGGTACCCAGTTCCAAATAAATTTAACATTTAAAAAAAAATCGGTTATAATCTGCCATATATTTTCAAATAATCACATACCAAAAAGTATAAATACATATATATATATATGTGTGTGTGTATAAATAAAATAAAAAAAAAACTAAAATAGTTCAAGAATGGTTTGAACTACTTATTGTACTCAATTTTATTGTAAGATAAATTATGAGACTGATTTAAATCTATGTAAAAATAAACGTTACATACATATCTATTTTTATTTCATAAATTATCAAACTAATTTAAAAGGCTAAAACTTATAAATATGATAAATTAAATAAAATAAAAATAAATATACAACATCTTTTTGTTAAGGGGTTTAATAAATAAATATACAACTTAAACAAATAAGAGGTTAAAAAATAATAATATATATATAATTTTGCGTAATGGTAAGTTCTAATAATTAGTTGTAAGAGAGGGGATGAGATAGGGAGACAAGAAGAGTGTAGAAAACATGCATGCGAAAAGATAGATATGTAGTGACAAGAGAGAAAAAAAAGAAGAGGTAAATATGTTGTGCTAAAAAAAGAAAAGAGAAGAATTAAAAATGTCTTTATATAAAATTATAATCTTGTGGGTTAAAAAGTGAAAACTTCATCCTCTGTATTTTAAAAGTCTTATCTCTACGTGTGCAGAAACCTTACCATTAGATGATAAGTAGAAGACAAAACTTACAGCCAAATTGACAAAATTTCTCTCTCCAAAACATTTGGTCCATACGATAAAGCAAGTTGAAGAATTAATAAAAAGAACACCAAGAAGAAGAAGAAGAAGAAGAGAATGAGAAACATCAAGCCACGATTCATATCTATCTTCTTTCTTCTCTTTGGTTTGTTTCTTGGAAATGATGTAATTCAAGGTCTCATTATTTTCACCTCTCTCCTTCGTATTCCATCTTCTTAATTTCAACTATTAATTCATCCTCCTTAGGATTAACACTTTTTTTTGGAACTCTCTCGTTTGTGTGTGTGTTTTTTCTTGAATCAGCCTCAAGACCTCGTTCTATTGAAGATACGGTCTCACTTTCCTCACAAGTACACCTCCTGGTAAATTCCCATTTTTTCAGTAATTAGTACAAGAAAAAAGCTGATAGCTGTATAATTAAAGCATATAGTAGTATATAATTAATGTTTAATTTGAAACTATGTAAAAGCAGAATTCAAAGAGGAGGCATATGATAGGGTCGACGGCACCAACTTGTACGTACAACGAGTGCAGAGGATGCAGATACAAATGCAGAGCTGAGCAAGTCCCAGTTGAAGGCAATGACCCTATCAACAGTGCTTATCATTACAGATGTGTTTGTCATAGATAATAATGGAGATAATCTCTTCTTTTTGCCCTCTCATTGCAATTTTTGTATGGCTTAATTACAATTTTTTTTGGGAATTAGATTTTTTTGTCAACATTTTTAATTATTAGTTTTCTTGTTTTAATGTTAAAAATATGTTTGCCAAGAGTTTGTGCATGGGACATTATGTTAAGGCTCTTGTTGGTGTTTGTATTAGTGTTGATGATGGTGGAGATGATGGTGATGATGATGATGATAAAATTTGGGTGGGTCGTTGTATAAGCATATATGTGTGTTTAAAATTCGCAGAGAGAAACCACATGGTCCTGTGGTCCAAGTTTGAGACATAAGCTAAGAATGGGTCACGTGAGGGAACTAGAGTTGGCATGTTTGTAATAGTAGCCCTCCTGTCTTTTGTTCTGTTACCTACACATTATGACAATAAGCATTAAAGAAATTTGTTTCATTAGGATATTTACAGTATTTGAGAATGTTATATATGCTCCTACCTCTCATTTGTTTTTTCTACATCTCATGAGGATCCAAACTCCATTTTAGTAACTTAAACATTCTAAATTAATCTTATGGTATAATTGTTATATTCGAACACATGATTTGGTCTACCCCACTCAAAAGGTTTTCTAAATTACCAAGTAGTTTTTGAACTAGTGGCGTGTTGGGGTCCTTCTTAAAGGAGCGAGAAGTCTGTCATTTGAATTTGAAGTTGCTTGGAAGGTTACAATTTTCTTAAAAGGAAATTTTATTATAAAAAAAATTACCGGCCCTGACATTGGAGACTATGAGACTTGCCAAAACTTTGTTTATAAAGAAAAAAAGTATTTTATAAATTAAACAGGTCCAGTTGTCAAACCATCTTACTATCCAATCTTTTCTCTATATTAACATTCAAGATTCCATTAATGCAACAACGATAGGTAAGCGATTGTTGAATGAAGGACAAGAGAAAGTCTTAGATGTTAGGGAGAAAAATATTCTTTTCATTATATTAGATGTTTTAGTAATTTTTTTCTGCTTCGTTCATTTTTATTTTCAAGTTTCTATGTAAAATATATTAAATTCATTTAACTTTTACTTGAATCTCCGGATTTGTTGTTTCCAGCACAATAGGAGGCAGCACGGTCGTTGTAGGTAGCAATGGGTCGACTCCCAATTTTGTGTTTGCACCATCTCTAATACTAACTTGTGAACCAAACTTTAGAAGTTCACTTCCAAAACGTATAAAATTCCAGCCAATGGACCTCTGTTTGCCGTGAGTATATGCCCGTTTCGAATATATCTAGCTTTTAGCATTCGGAATAAAAGACTTTCCGGTCTTCTCATTATTTCGATATTTAGTTTGCTAATAAAGCTTACTTTAAGTGGTGTAAGCTCTAAATCCCAATGTGCCATCTTTCTTTGATTTTGCCATTTTTTTCCATGAGACCCATACCATTTTACGGTTTACCGCACCAAAACTTGCTGTCATATTATTTATTTCAGAACATGAAGCTGGAAACAGTTCATAGATTAGACAGACATTGCATATGCCACAACTTTGATCAACGTTTCTTTTCCAGCCGTTGTTAGAAAATGGGTTCGCCAGCCACTAATCTTCTTTATCTACTTTTTCTTGAATATATTGGAACTTTTCTTTCTTTTTATGTCCAAACTGTTCAGGTAACCCCAAATATTTGACTCCTTCTCCAGTATTTGGTATCTTCAAGGTATGCATTATTCCATCTCTTGTATGTTGGTAAACACGCTTACCAAAAATTATGGCCGGTTTCTCTAGAATAATAAGATGACGTGATCCATACTCCTCAAATATCTTCAATAAGCATAGACTGTTTTGGTAATCCGCTTTCAAGAAAAAAGTGAATCATCGGCAAAAGGCAATTGAGAGATTGTTTGACCCCTATTGCTCCCGCGGATTCCTTGGAATTGTTTTTCACGTTGTGCTTTTGTGATGAGGGAGCTCAGTACATGTGAACATAGAATAAATAAATATGGAGATAAGGATCACCTAGTCTTAATCCTCGGCTTGCATTAAAATCTCCATATGGGTTTTCGTTGACAAGGACCGAAAATGATATTGTTTTGACGCATTTCATAATCCAATTTACCCATATACTTGAAAATCTTTTTTAACCACTTATTGGAGGAATCTCCATTCCACTATATCATAAGGTTTGCTTATATTCATTTTAACGGCTATATATGAATTTGAACATCTCTTTTGAACCCTTAGTGAATGGAGGAATTCATGGGCTATGAACACATTCTTCATAATAAATTAACCGGGTATAAAAGCAGCTCTTTGTTTGGAAACTACCGAAGGTAGTATTTCTTTTAGTCTTATTACCAAGATTTTTGATATAATCTTGTAAATGACATTGCTAGACTTATCGGCCAAAAAATTTTAATCGTTTATGGATGCTCAATTTTATGTATTAAGTATAAGTTTATGTGGTTCCACCCTTGTTATAATGTCCCGATTTGAAAGAATAGTTTTACCTTGTTTTCACTATTGCAGGACCAACTATATCCCAATAATTTTGGTAGAAAGCAGTTGTATAACCATCAGCACCTGTAACTTTTGTTGCATCAATTGAGAATAAGGCACTCCTTATTTTGTCTGTAGAGATTTCTTTTACTAACTCCTCATTAATCTCATTAGTGACAACTAGGTGAATATTACCAAGTACTTTTGATAAATCAGGCCGTGTAGAACTTTTAAACAGCTCTTGAAAATATCTTTCAGCTTCTACACCTATTGCTTAATTTCCGAAAATGTGTTCACCCATTTCTCCTTATATCGATGTAAGTTTGTTTCTAGTTATTCTGTTTGTTGTTGCAGCATGAAAAAAGGTTTGTATTACGATCGCCTTTCTCCAACCATCGGTTTCTACTTTTTTGTTTCTAAAATGTTTCTTCACTTTGATAAGCCGTTGAAAGATCTTTCTTAATTCGTGAATCCATTCTAGAGATATATATGGCTCGGTATGTGCTTTATCAATTGCCGATGTCAACTCCTTTATTTGCTTTGCCTCATTCATTTTGCTTTGGTGCTTCAAGGCTGCTATCTCCTTACAAAAATTCCTTATGTGATCATGTACTAAGTTTCTAAATCTACCATCCTTTCAAATTTGTTCCAATAATGGTTCTAACATCCCGTAACTTACATAGTCTTCCATCAAAGAGAAAAGGGTGTGTACCTTTATTGGTGCTTCTCTTAATATTTATTATTGCTTGTCTATGATCACATTCAATCATCTCTAGATACTCGATTTTGGGAACCGGATATGTCACCTTCCATCCATCATTCCCCAAAGCTCTGTCCATCCAACATTCAACGGCATATTTGTTCATCTTTTCCAGGGCCATGTCATATTATTTCCTTTGTATGGTAAATCGGATGCTTGACAAACTTGTACCATGTTACGGAAATCTACAAATCTCCAATTCTCACTTATTCTTCAACCTCTTTTAATTGGCGTTTAAGATTTTAGTAAAGTCTCCACACATTAACCAAGACCTTTTTGAATAATTGCAATGCGTTGAAGTCATTCCCAAAGAATATGTCTTAACTTTCTACTTGGATGCTCATATATGCAAGAGAAATTTAAAGTACCATCTTTATTATTTATCTTACAATCGATGAGTCTTGTATCAACATTACAGACACTGAATTTTTCATAACAAAGATAGGCCACCACATATCCCCCAAAGGCGACACACATTTCACATAATTATAACCTAATTTAGCAGCTACATCAAGAACGATATATTTTGGGTTCTTCCTCTCGATCAAAAAGAGTAAGTCTTGAGAGTAAGTTATCTTAATCCCTTTTGGTAGACATTGAACTACCAGGTTCCTTTTCAAGGCCCGGTATTTCCAAAATGTTGTGTTCATCCCGGTTCAGGTGGCTTTTGGCCCATCGAGCCCTCTCGATCAGTGTTGGTGTGTGTTTGGCCGTGCCTCCCAATATCATTATGCGATGTAATTGCAGAACTCGTAGGCTTCATGAACCAGTTTTGGACTTCTAGTACTTCAAACTGCGCTCTTCTCCTTTTACAGAAACATTGTTGTATGTCTTCACTAGAGTAATTTTTCTTTACATCGTAGCATACCAATAGTGTGGTATCTATATTTTTGGATGGAGATGCGTAATCATCAGTTTTCCTCTTCTTTGAAACCAAAGGTGATTCTTCGCTCTTCAGACTTTTCTTCTTCAACGTTATTCTCCATTGTTGCAACATCATTGTTCTGGTTTGTATCTTCTGAAAGGTTGGGGGTGTTGATCGTCATCTTTGTCTTCATCATCATCGTCAGGTGCAATAGGTCATGGGTTGATGTTTGGTTGGCATTCAGACGTATCATATGTCATGAGGCCACAAGTGTTGCCGAAATTGCAGTTTTTTGTACGTAAACTTTAAGACACATGTGTCTTCGCCAAAGGAATAGTTGCCGAAAACATAGTGGCATCTCAATGTCCCATAAGAGGCGCACACAAACATAATCAACTATGGTTGCACCATCACCATCAATATCTGTCTCCAGAAAGTGAAGCAATTTTCATCCAATTTAAGTAACCATATGCGGGAGATGAAGTGGGTTTCCACGTATTTGCACCCAAAACGGGTTACGTTTGAGGTCATCTTTCGAGTGAAGCTGTCCATTTATGTATCATACACATCCAATTGTTGATCGACCATAGAGCCTTTCGCGAAACATAGAGCATTGACTCTTTTGATTTAAATAGGAATTGGATCTTCCTATATAGAGCATTCCAGAATCCTTCGGTTTACTTTTTTTCTCCAACCCCGACAATGTATTGGGCATTGGACGCAGATTCTGTTTCTTTGGATTCAAACCTTTTGCAATAAGACTGTATTAAGTGCATTGCGATGCTTATTCACATCGCTTAATCGAAAGATTAACGACTTCATCTTCAATCCCTAGAGTGATATCTTGTAATTTCTTCTTAATGTTCTCCGCCATGATTAATATAAACAAAGGAAAATGTAACCCTTCACTCTGATCAACACATCAAAACAAGAGACAAACACAAGCTTTATATATATTGAATTTTGGCTAGAGCGGTTAGGGAATGGGTAACCGTTACAGCATGAACTGAGCCTGACCAAACCGACGATAACCATATGCAAAACTGTTTGCTGACGAGAGACACTGCTTGGGAGAGAACTGTTGCACTTTCAGTCGCATCGCTCTGTTCCCCCTCATCTAATAGAATTAGTTACAATTAGAAGAGCTTATACAATCACTAATGTATGCATATTATAAAAACATTAATATACATCATATTACTCCTCCTCAAAGCATTATTGACAACAAAAGGACTACCATCTCCAAGTTTTTGTTTTTATCAGAGACTAAGAATGACAGACATTATCTACAACATGAGCAAGTTAATCTAGGATTTGATAACCTCCAAACTGTTGAACTGGTTAGCACTAGTGGAGGTTTATCTTTATTTTACTCTAAAGATTATTCGGCTAAATTACTTTTGTTATATGATCGTCTTATTGATATCAAAACTATCATCGATAGAATTAAATTTTTTAAGACTTTCATTTATGGATATCATGTTGTTAAAAATGAGAGTCTATTTGGGTAAAACTTACCCAAATTGGCATTGAAAGAAACAAACCATTGTTAACAAAATTATAGGAAACCATGAGCCTGACAACACCGCCGATAACCATATGCAAAAACTGTTCGCGGACGAGAAACAGTTCTTGGGAGAGAACTGTTGCACTTTCAGTCGCATTGCTCTGCTCCCCTACCCCTCTTCTAATAGAATTAGTTACAATTATAAGAGCTTATACAATCACTAATGTATGCGTAGTATTAAATCATTAATATATATCATATTACTCCTCCTCAAAGCATTATTGACAACAAAAGGACTGTCATCTCCAGGTTTTTTGTTTTTGTTAGAGACTAAGAATGACAGACATTATCTTCAACATGTGCAAGTTAATATAGAATTTGATAACCTCCAAAATGTTTAGCCGGTTGGTACTAGTGGAGGTTTAGCTTTATTTTATTCTAAGGATTATTCAGTTAAGTTTCTTTTGTTATCGTCTTTTTGATATCGAAACTATCATCGATGGAAATAGAGTTTTTATGACTTTCATTTATGAATATCCTATTGTTAAAAACAAGAGTATATTTGGGAAAGACTTACCCGGATTGGCATTGAAAGAACCGAACCATGGTTTATCATTGGTGAATTTTAACAAAATTATACGGAACCATGAGAAACGTGGTGGTAAAAAAGATAATAAAGTACCTTTCTACTCTTTCGTGATATGATTCATGTGTGTGAATTAATTGATTTCCCATATCGATGGAACAAGCATTCATGGATCGGACAACGATTAAATGGTAAGATAAGATGTCATCTGGATAGAGCAATGAGAAACGAAGAATGGCATAATATGTTTTCTCACAATATTGTGGAGTAACTTAAGATGTTGGTTTCATATCATTGACCTATGATTGCGTCGATTCTTTCTAGACCACGTATATCATGTAGAAGGCTTATCTTTGATAAGAGACGGATAGAGACACCGGGATTTCAAAAAACTATGGAAAAAAGGTTGGGAAAAAAACTATCGAAACTATTTTAATGCGCTCAAAACAGACAGAATCAAGGCATACGATATATTAGAATGGATAAGATGGATTTTGGCCCCAGATGGATGGAGTGGATCATGCAATGCATTACCTCTGTGTCCTACCGGGTGATTACCAATGGTACTCCAAAAGGGCACATCAGACCTTCGAGAGGAATCCGACAATGAGTAACCATATCTTTGTACCTATTTGTACTGTGTACATAAGCCCTTATTGTACAATTACTCAAATATAATGTTGATGGAAAGATCCAGGGACTCAGAATCTCGTGTGCGAGTCCTTGGCTTTCCCATCTTCTCTTTGCAGACGATAGTCTATTCTTCTACAAAGTAGACGTTCAATATAGCAAGGATATAATTGATATTATCCGACCCTATGGCAAAGCATAAAACCAAGTTAATTTCTCTAAATCATCGATCATGTTTGATGCCGAGATCCCTACCCCAATGAGACAAGAAATAAAATCCATAGTTGGCATAAATCAAGAAGGAGGGATGGAGATGTATTTGGGACTTTCGGAAAAAATTCACAGATCCTAAGCCCAAGTATTTTCCTTTGTTCTCCAAATTCGGGTTAACTCATAGAATTTTAAATTTCTATCGAAGAAAGGGAAAAAAAATATTGATAAAGTCTCAAGTGTAAGCTCTTTTAACATATGTAATGTCATGTTATCTGTTACCAAAAGTTGTATGCTCAAAATTAACTAGTGCTATTGCTAATTTCTGTTGGAGACAAAAGAAAGATAGTACAAGCATTCATTATTTGGCATGCGATCAATCATGTCTCTAGTGGGCAGAGGCTTGGGATTTCGTATGTTAGTATACTTCAATACTGCTTGTCTAGCTTAATAATTGTGGAGAGTACTACGTTCTCTAAGTTTCTACACGCCCGAGTACTGAAAATGATGCAACCTCAGCCACGATCCAACGAGAGGATGAGTTCTCGAAGGGTAGTTGAAGAGATCTTCTCCCACGAATCCACTTAGGAGTTTAGATGAAGGGATAATCCTTGGCAATGGCTCAGTGAAGAGACAAAGCAAGGCGGTGGAGTGAGTGACGCCACAAAGGGATGCGGATAGCCCCTTGATAAGTCGATGATCCTTTAGCTTCACACCAAAAGGATCGATGATTCCTTAGCTTCACACCAAGAGAATCGATTTTTGATGGATGAACACACCAACACGAAAAGAGAAGAAAAAAGTTTTGATTAAAAAGATGGATGATTTGCTCTTAGGCTTACACACGAAATATAAAGGGAAAAGATGAGAGATTTCGAGTCTAACAAGCATAGTCTCAAGATCATTAACTCACTCGGAAATTACAATGCATAAAAACAAGAAAATAAAGACTAAGTTTGAACAAAGTTTGAATTCTAAAGAAGGCTCCTCTTGATGCCTTGGCCTCGTGAAGAAGAAAGAGGATGGGCCTTGGATTTTATTGATATTGACAAGGCCTTGGACTCCTAAGTTAACGATGGGCTATGGTGGAGTAATCCCTTTGCCTCGTTAAAAACCTTATCGAGAAAACCCATAGGGACAAAACTTGAAAAGGGGAAAAGAGTACAAAAGAGCACTCTTCCCATGTTAACTTACTTAGCTTGTATCAATACCATGGATGTTTGACTAGCCGTGTTGTCGAGATATTGGCTCCATATGTTTTGGAGAAGTCCTCTGATGGCTTCCTTGAGCTTCTTGGTCTTTGATCGAGTCATGGGACCAGTTGATATCTTCAAGCTCTCCTCGGTTCTGTGCTTATCCTTTAGTTTCAGATCAAGCTGCTCCTCAAGATCATGTTCCTCTTCTTGTTCCTTGTCCGAGGTGTCCTTGATGCTCTTTAGGATTCACATCATGTTATCTGCTACCAAAACCTGTATGCTCAAAATGAAGTAGTACGATTGCTAATTTCTGGTGAAGCCAAAAGGAAGATAGTACAAGCATTCATTATTGGCATACGATCAATTATGTCACTAGTGGGCGGAGGTTTGGGATTTCATACATTAGTATGTTAATATTGATCTTCTAGCTAAATAATTGTGGAGATTACTACTATTCCCTGAGTTTCTACTCGCTCGAGTACTAAAAGGGATATATTTTAGATATTTTAGTCTATTGAATATACAAGTCTCAAATCGGCACTCTTACAGGTGGAAGACTATGCTAGCTACCAAACCTTTACTTAGCTCGGGCATATAAGACAATTGGCTTGGGTTTTGGAACGTGTATTTGAACGGAGCTCTAGATCCCATATGAGCCGACACGTTCTCCGATGGGACTTATTGAGGAGAGAGATCCATTGGTATACGTTAATACTTTGATCGATTTCGAGACAACAAAATGAAAAATGGATTATATCCAGAAGCTTTTCCCTCGGAAGAAATTACCCTAATATTAGAGATTAAACCAAGCTATAATGTATCAAGTGATGTTTATAGTTGGACCTCGACAAGGTCTGAAAATTACTTTGTTATAATTGGATATTGGGCTGCTAGAGCCATCTCTCGCCTTGCATGCGACTACCCTCTTCAGGGACGTAGTATCACAACACTAAAAGCGCAAACATGGAAATTAAAAACCATACAAAAATTAAAAACACTTTGTGTGGCTATGCCTTTTTGCATGCATCACTTCATGTCAATGCATCTTTTACCGACACATAGATTGAGATAAAGAGTGCCCACAATGTGAAGCGGAGTAAAATACCATTAACCACTTGATCTTTGATTGCCTCCCGGCGGGACAAGTGTGGGCATTATCGAACATTTTCTCAACACCAGATATTTTCCCCTCGTAGTCGTTGTTCAATAATTTGGATTATCTATATGCGAGGGGAAAGGATTACAGAGCGGTTGAGGAGGCGCACAATATGATATTTTGGGAATATCAGAGAGGATCCCCAAGATACCCTAGTAATTGCTATCTAGGAAGAAAAAACATGGAGGACAGCCAATACAAAGGATGACTTACTCGAGGAGACGCATAGTGGAGTTGGAGTGGAGAGTTTACCACTAGACATCCATATTTGGTATACCAATGGATTATGGCACAACTACGATGTGAGGAGTGGACAAGAATGAATAGTTGCTATTGGAGATGAGACATTACATAAGATTAAAAGGAACGAGATGCTGCCTCTCCTTTCTTCATTCAGAACTAGAGGCCCTGGTATGGGCTATGCAAAATCTAGCTGTGATATCCTTGACAGATGTTCTCTTTGCTACAGATTATTCAAACCTTATTACCATGCCTACAAATCCTGAGAGTTGACCATGTTTTTCTTTGGAGCTTCTTGTATTATAGGAATTTATTTAGTTCACTTAGGATTTGACTTATCCTACAGAGTGAGAATGTTCGTGCTGTTAACCTTGCTAAATATGCAAGATTACATAGTTTCTGTTTTTTCCATGTAAACTCATAGATTTCTGAGTAGGTTTTCCTAGAGGAGAGTCACTAATCGGTAACATTATATGGGATTTGACAACCAAAAAAACCGAAAGAAAAAGAAACAGATCTGATGTTCATATCAGATTATGTGTAATCTTTAACCGGTATAGCTGTCGGTTAAATTGAAATTTACATTAGTATCCCTACCATTATAACTTGTTTCAAAATTCTAGTCAGCTTTAAGAAACCCTCTCCCTGAAAATAAGTCTTTAAAGTCCATATCATCAAAAACTTGAGGCGTTGCGTCCAAATCTCCAGTTAAATTTTCATTTCCACCCAAAGAACAAAACTTGTCAAGTTTCTTCCTATAACTTGGTCCAAGAGCTGAATCCAGTTTACTAGACCCGAATTATAAAGCCACCATGTCACAAAAGACTGAATCTTCTAAAAAGATCAACCAAGAAAGTTGCTTTAGCTCCCAAACTCGGGCATTATATTGTTTGAATCTTTTTGACTCGCTCGTAAAGTGTTTTTTCTGCCTAGCTTCACTTCAAAATTTGATCCTCTTGTCAGGTTCAATGATCAAAATTACAACACAAAAATCACTGAACCGGGGAATTTAGGAGAGAAGTGAAATTTTTTTACTTACTAGAGCAACATCATTACGAGAGGCCTCCAGTCATTTAACCTTCGGAGTCTGCAGTTCTCAGGATAGACTTCTAATACTAATCCCAACTTTAGTTTTACTTGACCCAAACCTGCAACATCAATAAAAACCAAATTAAATGACCATACATGATACTTCTTCAGATATGTATCATGTTTCGGATAGAGGATAGAGGGATAAGAGATAGAGTTCTCAAACGGGAAATGTGGAATATAGCAGATAGACCCATGATGGTCACTAAGTATGGACCAGTCCTTGAAGAAGATCAATCATTGGATTCGATGGATTCATGGTGGAGTTCTTAAAGGCTTCTTGGTGTTTCATTGGTAATGATTTCATAGTGGCAGTTAAATCTTTTTTCAAGTATGGATTCCTACCGAAGGGGCTTAATAATACGATCTTAGCTTTAATCCGAAGAAGACGGCCATCATTGGTATGAAGGACTACCAACCAATCTCCTGTTGTAACATCCTATACAAAGTTATTTCCAAGCTCCAGGCAAACTGCCTAAAAGGAATCCTCCCAGGTTTTATCTCTCAGAACCAGTCAGCTTTCATTACGGATCGTTATATGTAGCAGAATTTTTTGTTAGCCTCTGAGTTGGTGAAGGATTACCATAAGGACAACATCACATCTCGTTGCACCATGAAGATAGACATATCGAAGGCATTCGATTCAGTTCAATGGGACTTCTTACTAAATATAGTCCGATCAATACAGCTTCTGGACCGGTTTATTAGGTGGATAGAGTTGTGTGTCACTACTCCGTCTTTCTCGGTCCAGCTTAATGGCGAGCTTATGGGTTTTTTCAGAAGTGAGAGAGGTCTACGCCAAGGTTGTTCCCTTTCTCCCTATCTCTTTGTGATTTGTATGAACGGTTTATCCAGGTTGCTAGACAGGGCTGCGTTAGAAGGTAACATGGGGTTTCACCCGGGCTGTAAGAGTTTGAACTTAACTCACCTTTGCTTTGCGGATGACATTATGGTTTTCACGGATGGGAAAGTCCACTCCATTCAAGGTATCCTAAAAGTTTTTGATGATTTTGCTAGAATGTCTGGACTAACTATTAGCTTGCAGAAGACGTCTTTGTTCATTGCGGGAATTTCTACGCATACTCGTGCTTCCTTGTCGGATCTTCCTATTTCTATAGGTACCTTGCCGGTTAAATATTTGGGTCTACCGCTGCTCACAAAGCGCATGACCACATCAGAATACCAGCCCCTTCTTGAGAAGATTAAAAAGCGTATAGTCTCCTGGAAAAATCGGTTTTTATCTTATGCAGGACGCCTTCAACTTCTGTCCTCGGTTATAGCTAGTCTAACCAACTTTTGGATTTCAGACTTTAGGCTTCCCCGGTCTTGTGTTAAGGAGATTGAGACTATCAGTTCAGCATTTCTTTGGTTAGGTATCGAGTTGAGTTCAAATAAATCAAAAGTGGTTTGGGAGGATGTGTGTAAGCCGAAAAAGGAAGGGGGGGTTAGGCCTCAAATCGCTGGAGCTAGCTAATAGGGTAAGTTGTTTCAAACTGATTTGGAGATTGGTATCATCAAAGACGTCTCTTTGGGCAAGCTGGATTCAAAAACATCTTATTAGAAAAGCCTCCTTTTGGTCGATAAAACCTGTGACTCAAGCTGGCTCTTGGATTTGGAGAAAGCTCTTATAATACCGAGATGTAGCTAAGGATTTTCACCGGATTATGGTTAAGAATGGGGATCACACGTCTTTTTGGTATGATCATTGGAGTTCCCTTGGATGCTTACATGGGGTTTTAGGAGGCCGGGGCTGCATAGATATGGGCATTAAGGAAACAGAAATGCTAGGTGAGGTTCTTAGAAACCATAGGCGCCGCCGCCACCGCACAACCATTCACGGATAGATTGAGGACGAGATTCAAGCCCTTCAAAGTCGGATATCTAACTCTGTTGATGTGTCTCTCTGGAGAGGTAAGCGAGATCAGTTTAAGACGGTTTTCTCAACCAAAGACACCTAGAACCACCTCCGGGTTCAATCTCCTCCGAAGCCTTGGTCTAAGGCTCTTTAGTTTCCAAATGCTACCCCAAAATTCTCGTTTATTGTGTGGTTAGCTATTCTTAATCGCTTATCTACGGGAGATCGTATGGTTTTATGGAATTCTAATGTTCATCATGGCTGTGTATGATGTTCTAACTCGATGGAGACGAGAGACCATCTTTTGTTCTCTTGTTCGTTTACATCTCAGGTTTGGAGGCGGCTCACGGCGGGTCTCTTCCACCACAGGTATACTGAGGTTTTTCAAGGAATTCTAACGTTGTTACAGGCCACAGGCAGTAGAGACCCTCGGGACTTTATATCCAAGTACGTATTCCAAGTTGAGGTTTACTTCATATGGAGAGAGCGCAACAAGAGGCGGCATGGAGACATGCCATCATCCATTGATATTTTGACTCGCGACATTGGAAGGAAAGTTCGTAACTGTCTTTCAACGATGAACAGCTGCGGCTTGATGAAGTCCGGTCTACAAGTTTGGTTTGCCACCAGACTCTAAGCCTCACACTCGAAGTGACTATCAAGGGTTTTTTTAACTCTCCAATTTCTATTTTTCAGCTCATTCGAAAGTGGATGTACTCTTTTTCCCACGAACTAGTTTTGTCCCAAATGGGTTTTATAGTTTGGAGTTTTAATGAGGCAACCACTTTCGACAAATCTATCTTGAGCTTCTCTTTATTTTATTTTTTTTGGTTAAACAATTTCGTAAACAGTCTGTAAAAAGATTTTCTTTAATATAATTTTACATAATATTCAAAAAAAAAACGAATAATAGTTTATTACCTTTCCCAACCCAAGTGGAAAATTCATGCATATCAATTCTTGACACTTTGATAAAATGCTCCTCTTTTCCTATGTGTTTTGTTTCATTTTAACCCAGGTAACTGTAATACGTACCTAGAGCGTTCAAAATTGCTATTCTCTCGTAATTAACATCAGCATATAATTGTAACGACCTGGGTTCGAAATCAAATCACAAGGCCCATCTCGAGCCCAACAACGAACCAAACCTTTTAAAACCCTATTTTCCCTCATGTGTATTAAAGGAGGACACAAGTCTCGAGCTCTGACCTAGGAAGTTGCAGCCACCACCACCGTTGATTCCGTTCCAGTTGCCGGTGACGCACAATATCTCGCGAGCCCCGTCTCTCCGAAGCCTCCAGTTTGTTGTGTTTCTTTTAGTGATGACTTTGAGGCTTAAGACATGAGTTCTGTTCACCGCCTGAACCACCAAGCCACACTGTCGAGAGAAGCCGCCGAGAGAGGTAATCGGCCAAACTCATCTTTTTCAATTGAATTGTGCTGTGTTATATTGATTATTGAACCAAGCCTTTTAAAGAACCAAACCTGAACTTGCACAGAATGGGTATCTGAAATACTCAAATACAAATATATAATAATTATATTCAAATACTATATACCTATATTTCGGGTATCTGAATCCGATCAGAAACCGAATATATCTGAACAGAACTCGAACCAAAAAATTATAAATATTCAAATAGATCTTAAACCGCTAAATCCAAAAATTCAAAATACTAAATTCAAACCCGAATGGATACCCAAAGCACTCAGACCTGACAACATTGTTGTCTAATAAGTAATTTTTAGGTTGAGTTGGTTCAGTTATTTAATCGGAATCGTTGTGTAATTAAAGTGCAATAAACCAAACTCACTTATGTGTTTACGTGAGTGAATTGTGGAGTTAGTGAAATGTTCCGTTATTTGGTTGATTTGTGGTGTTGATGTAATAATATTGAATTTTTAGTTTGGGTGGGTTTAATTAATTTAATTAGTGTCTAAACCAAATTAGTATTTTAGGATGTAAAATTAAAAATAAGAATTTTAATGTGTGTTGCGTGGTTTGATGAAATGCATGTTTTCATGATAAAATAATTGTTTGTGCACAAAAATGTGGGAGAGCCTCAGAGTTATATCCAAAGAAAGATCCTTGTAGTTGTTGATTTGTCGATGGGTGCAGGATTTTTGATAAACTAGGATGGCTAACAGGCCGACAAGTAAGAGGTGCATGGAAAATATGTTTAGTCACGAGGGATCCGGTCTGCATGGGTGAAAGGTTCAGGGAAGAAGTGCAAAAACACCAAGGATTCGGTATTCATGAGAGATAGCGTTGTTGACACGGGTATCCAGCCCACGTATTGGCGGGATGGGAGGTAGTCCCTTTTTTGTAGTATGTGTCTCGTTGACACTGATTGTCAGATTGTCTTAAGTTTAAACTTTGTGATGATCTAGATATGTTTGTGAAGTGAGAAATTGTGAGCCATAAGGCTTACTCCTCTGAGTTATCCTTGATTACTAACCTCTCTATTTTTCTTGTAGGTAATCTTGATGAGTAGTCCCGGATTTTAGCAGTTAGTGCCAATCTAAAAGATAAAGTTTCCCTTCTTTTTAATTCATTTATTATTGAGTTTATTGGATTAATTATGTGCCTTTGTATAAACGTTTATGGAAACGTTCAGTTGGATTATTAGAGTATTTTGGTTAATTTCGGTTAAATATGAGATTAATTGAGTTATAAGTTATTTTTGCATGTCGTGTTGTGGAAGTAAGAATTAGGTGTTAAAATTTTTGGTATCAGAGCTCTATATTATGTCAAACCAGTTCTGATACAGGAGGCAGTCCTAAGGAAGAAAACTCCAAAAAAGCACGTGGAGGACGAGTTAGAGTTGCATCATATCCAAGAGTGAGGGATGTGAGCCCAGTGGCCTCTGTTGAGATTGTGCATGCTGAATACCCAAATGCAGCAGGGGCTACTATGACTAAGGCAAGAGCAATACAAGTGAATGGCCCTGCAACTGAGGAAACTAGTTGTGAGTGAAGCACTAGAGGACATTGCACCATAGTGTGAAGCACCAAATATGGCAGCCCATCCTCAGTATCTGCCCCACCTCAGCCACTACCTATACAAGTCCACGTGCATGGTCTGTCGTACTGGGAAGCAATGAGGAATTTAAAAGACATGGGCAAAGAGTCCTTTGGTGGTCGGTCTAACCTTACCACTTCTAACACTAGGAGGAAGAGGTTGGAAAGAAATTTGGATAATGCTAGATGTCCGCATAAGTACCGTAAGGATTTAGCAGTTTTATACATGAAGGATGAAGCGTTGGTGAAGTGGGAAAAACTGGTAGCCCAAATGTAGGGATAATATGAATTGATTTGGAGGATTTTAAGACAGAATTCACCAGGAAGTATGTCCCCAGAGAGGGTAAAGATCGAATGGAAAATGAGTTTACGGAACTTTGCCATGGAAACATGACTATGTGAGAGTATGAGGAGGAGTTTGATCGACTCAGCTAGTTTTCATGTAGATTCATTGATGACGACGAGCTTATCCGTATGTTTCTAAGGGGTCTAAGAATCAAGCTGAAGAACCATTGTGAGATGTACGATCACCGCAGTATGAGTGGGTTGGTCGAGAAAACTGCTAACTTGGAGATTGGGATGTAAAAGAAGCTGAGCCAAACAAAGGCAGCACATGTGAAAGCTGCAAGAGGGACAAGTTCTCACAAAAGGACTTGTGATATAATAAATGTGAGTACTTTATCAACTTTTTTTAGGTGCAATTAAACGGGGCACCTTCAGAAGGATTTTCCTCATGCTATGACCAATAGGAATTGTTTTCAGTGCGGGTAACTAGGACACATTGCAAGATTTTGCACGTAGAAGACTGGTGGTCAGCAGGGTGGGGATTCCCTTAGAGAGTTCCGACCACCACCTCCAAAATGTTAGAAAGTGAGTCCTCGTGTGATGATGGTTGGTGAGCATGAGCAAAACAAACCGATCACTGGTACGTGAATATTTACTTGATCAAGATTTTTTCTGTTTCATAAATTCAATTTTTTGTGTGTGTGATTGTTTTCTTAGAGGTAGTATAACCGCGGTTATAGTGGGAGGGCTTATACACTGTTTTATATATGCTCTACACTCAGTTGTGTAAAACCGGGAGTGACTAAGATTTGGACCTTTGTTGGGGAATTCGTTTTGAAAGCTTAGAAGATGGGGAATGTTAAGAAAGAATGAATAGAGTCCACTGGAGTCCATATGGATGTGCCTATCATGATAAACGTGGAGACCTTATAGGAACAGAGGTGAACAATTATGATGTGATACTTGGAATGAATTGGCTAAAGAAGCATTGGGCTGTATTGAATTGCCACTGTGCTCATGTTTACTTCGCAAGGCCAAAAAGGAAGTTGGTATTCCAAGGTGTAAAAATTGGTGAGGGACTTTCCATCATATCCATGATGCAAGCAGAGGAAATGATAGTGAAAGGGAACGATGTTTTCCTCGCCACCATTTTTGCTGTGAGAGATGAGATAGAATTAGGGGTAGAGAACATTCCAATTATGGGAGAATATGCGGATGTATTTGAGTCTTTATAAGGACCGCAACCGAGAAAAGGAGATGCTTTTATGATAGAATTGGAGCTAGGAACAACACCATATCACGAGCACCTCACCGCTTAGCACCTGCAGAACTTAAGATTTAATTTGAAGACCTTACAAATACAGGGTTTATCTGCCCAGTAGTTCACTGTGGGGAGCAGCAATGCTTTTTGTGGAGAAGAAATATGTTAGTTTTGGATTTTGTACTGACTATTGGGGATTGAATAAGGTAACCATCAAGAATAAGTACTCACTGCCACGA
Organism: Cardamine chenopodiifolia; assembly: GCA_963922655.1. Taxonomy (NCBI): domain Eukaryota; kingdom Viridiplantae; phylum Streptophyta; class Magnoliopsida; order Brassicales; family Brassicaceae; genus Cardamine; species Cardamine chenopodiifolia. The sequence continues at coordinate 11,880,138 of OZ000481.1, read as the reverse complement.
ATTGACCAGTTGTTGGACCAGTAGCAAGGAGCTTCGTGGTTTTCAAAAATTTATTTGACCTTAGGGTACCACCAAATATCGATAGCAGAGGAAGATATAAGGAAAACAGCTTTTTAAACTAGGTATGGACACTACAAGTCTGTAGTAATGTCGTTCGTGTTAAACAATATGCCAGCTTCATTCATGAACTTGATAAACAAAGTATTTTGATAAGTGTGTGATAGTATTCCTCGATGATATTCAAGTCTACTCAAAGAGTTATGAGGAACACGAGAAAGCTTTGCGAGTGGTATCGAAAAATTGCAGTTTCTGGTAGAGGAAAATTGGGTTTCTCGGGCATGTTGTCTCAGAACGGGAGTATTGGTGGATCCATAAAAGATAGTTTGGGAGTATTGGTGGATCCAGAAAAGATAGTTTGATAATGCTAAATGATAAGCTACTGCACAAATCCTCTATGTAATGATATATGGTATCATATACTTTGGCTTAAGCTTTTTCAACTTCTGGTTTTTATCTGCTCATCTAAATGAACTTATTTTACAAGTACACTGCATCACCGACTGCAAAATTCAAAACCTTTTAGCATTTTTTTTTCATGGGCTTTCTTAAGCCTATCTCAAAGAAGTCTACCTGCTCTATAGTTTCTCTGACCAGCTCTAGCTCTAGTTCCTTTTGCTCGAACAAATCGGGGGAGCAACATGGCCTACCATGTAGGGCCCATATAGTGGCATCCTTATGCTAAAATGATAAATGTTGTTATATGCAGGTTTGACCAGTGAAAAATACTTAAACCGGCTTCCTTCCCAGTATGGCACACATGCCCCCAACATGTCCTCTAGTGTTTAAATTGTCCTTTCAGACTGCCGGTCTGTTTGGGGATGATACAATGTGCGGATGCATACTTTTGGTCCCAAACCTTTATGAAAGGCTGCCAAGACATAAATGTTAACTTTGTAGCACGATCGGGCACAATACTTACTAGCACCCCATGCCTTTTAACAACCTCGTTCAAATAATGTTGTGTTAAGATATCTGTACTATCTGTTTTCTTGATGGGAAAGAAATTAAATGTTTTGGTAAGTCAGTCCACAATAACCTAAATAGCAAACTTACTTCCGATGACAAAATCCATTGTTATCATATCTCATTTCCACTCATTTAGCATTATCAAGCTATCTTTTATGGGTCCACTAATACTCCCTCTTCTGATATAACATGCCCGAGAAACCCAATTTTCCTCTGCAAGAAACATGCACTTACTCATCTTTACATACAACTATTGTTCCTGCAATTTATTAAATACCACCCGTATATGTTTCTCGTGTTCCTTGAATTTTTGAGTAGACTAAAATGTCATTGATGAATTCTATCAAAAACCTATCCAAATATTCCTGAAATATATTTTTTATCAACTTCATGAATGAAGCTGACTCATTAATTAACCCAAACGACATTTCTACAAACTTGTAGTGTCCATACCTAGTTCGAAAAGTTTTTCCTTATATCTTCCTATGCCATAGAGATTTTGTGGTACCTAAGGCCAAATTAATCTTTGAGAACCACAAAGCTCCTTGATATTGGTCCAACAACTCATCCATTCGTGGCAACTGGTATTATTCTTGATGATTACCTTATTCATTCCTTGGTAGTCAATACAATGTCTGAAACTCCAATATTTCTTCTTCCCAAAAGCAGTGGTGCTTCCCATGGTGAACTACTTTGCCGGATAAACCCTTTCTTTGTAAGGTCCTCTAACTGAACCTTCAATTTTGTCGTTTCAGTAGGCGCCAGGCGATAAGGTGTACGTGATACATGTGATGTTCCTGGGGTCAATTCTATCATGAAAGCGTCTCTTCTGCTCGGTAGAGATCATTTTAAAGGCTCAAATACGTTCACATATTCAGCCACAATCAAAGTTTCTTCAACCCCCAAATCAATCTCTTCCCACAACAAAAATGGTGGGGAGGAAGGCATCATTCTCTTTCTCTATCAACTCCTGTGCACTCCTCTGCTTGCATCATGATTATGATAGGAAACCTCTCACCACTTTTTAAACCGTGGAATACCAATTTTCCTTTCAGCATTGCAAAATGAACGCGATCTCGGTGGCAATTCAATATAACATGGTGCTTCTTTAATCAATTCATTCCATGTATCACGTCACTATGGTTCACCTCCATTTCTGTAAAGTCTAGACAGTAATTCTTCGTTTATTAGGATATGCACATCCAGATGGACTACAGTAAACTCTATTCGTTCTTTTCCAACAGTCCAACTCTTCTGAGCGTTCGAAACAAATTCACCATCAAAGGTCCAACTCTCAGTCACTCCCAACTTTACAGAGCTGAGTGTAGCACCAATATCAAACAGTGTATAAGCTGGCCATCCTCCCACTAGAATCGATCCCACACGGTTATATTATCTCTAACAAAAAATCACACACACATACACACACACTAAAGGCTTGATTTACAAAACACAAAAAATCTTGATCATTAGTATATTCACCTACGAGTGATTCTTAATCGACTTCTTTTCCTCATGCTCTCCAGCCATCATCACATGAGGTCCCATTTTCTGACATTTTGGAGGTGGTGGTATGTACTCTCTAGGGAAATCCCTGGGCTACTGATCTCCAGTATTCCGCTTGCAAAATCTCATAATATGTTATGGTCGTCCACACTAGAAATAGTTCCCATTAGTCATAGCTCAAGGGCAATCCTTCTAAAGGTGGCTCAATTAATTGCACTTGAAAAAAGTTGGTGGAGTACTCACATTCCTCTTGTGAGAGCTCGTCCCCATTGCATTGCATGTCCTGCCTTTGTATGGCTTAGGTACTTTTACATCCCAATTTCCAAGTTAGCAGCTTTCTCCACCAACCCTCTTATACTTTGGTGATCGTACATCTTACAATGGTTTTTCAGCTTGATTCTTTGACCCTTCAAAAACATGCGGATAAGCTTGTCTTCATCTACTAATCTACCTACAAACTGGCTGAGTCAATTAAATTATTCCTCATATTCTCTCACAGTAATGTCCCCTAGCAAAGTTCTGTAAAATCATTTTCTCTGATCCATAACCTCCCAAGGAAAATACCGTCCCTGCACCTGGATTACCACTTTTTCCCAGCACACCAATGTTTCATCCCTTAGGTACTAAACCGCTAAATCCATGCGGTACTCATGCGGACACCTGGCATTGTCCATATTCCTCTCCAAGTGTTAGTAATTGTATGGTTAGATCGGCCACGAAAGAACTCCATGCCCATGTCCTTCAAATTCTTCATTGTTTCCCAGTGCGACGGCCCCTGCACGTGGACCTGTATAAGTGGTGGCAGAGGTGGGGGGAGGGGCTGGATGTTGAGGCTTGGCAGCCATATTTGGTACATCATGTTGTTGTGTAATCCCCTTCTGTGCTCTTCACAAAAGGTTCCATGTGCATGTATTCCAAGAGTCGAGATAATTCCTCAAACATGGCCATCTCAGCTGCAGGGTCACTTACTTGTGTTGCTCCTACGTGAGCCACATTTTCTCTTGCTGCATCCAAGTGCTTAGCATGCACACTCTTAGGAGAAGCCACTGGGCTCTAAGCCCTCACTCTTGGTTGTAACACAGCTCTTACTCGTCCTCCATGTGCTCTCTTTGGAACATCTAAACACTAAAGCAAGCAAATCAGTTTTCTTCTTCATGACTATCTCATGGCTCAGAACCGATTAAAGGTAATGTAGAGCTTTGATACCAAAAATGTAAAACCCGATTCTTATTTTCACAACACAGCATATCCCAAATAACTTATAACTCAAGTAATTCCATACTTAACTGAAATTAACCAAAATACTCTAATAATACAAATGAAGGTCTTCTATTAACCTTATTATAATGAGGCTCTATTCGTAGGAATAAAATCAGACAGGTAATTCTTATATTAACAAGTAATTCCTCTATATAATGAGGCTCTATTCGTAGGAATAAAATCAGACATCTTTCTTATTATTTTTGGAACCTTAGAGAGTGAGTTTTCATTTCTCGTCAATGGTGTGTAATATCTATTGAATTAATTAATGGTGTGTAATATCCATTGATCAATACATGATTTTTCTTGGTGTGTCATATCCAAGGGATCTTGTCGAAAGTGATTCTTGTTTTCCGCCTTGAATTCATCTTAGTGCTTCATATCTAGGGGATTCAAGATAGGGTAAATCAGAAGTCTTCCGTAACTTTTGTGCGACCTTTAGATCCACCTTCTATTTATCTTGAATTCGTCTTTGTGTGTAATATCTAACGAATTCAAGTTGATGTATCTATCTTGCCAAATCTAGAGTGACGATATTCTTGGGAGTTTATTTGATGCACTCCTCCTAAGATGGGCACTCTGAATAGTGTTGGGGATAGATTTTGCAACCAGGAAACCAGGTCTATGATATTCCAACGATATTCCAACTGAATCTTCTTGTGGATATTCTACACAAGCGAGATGATCAGACTTAAAAAGTAATAGAATAAAAAGATAGATAGATTTCTCACAAGAGTTTACAAGAATTATAAAGAAGAAAAGAAGCTAGTTTCGAGACAAGCACGCCAAATCCCAAAACAGAAATTAAACACTAAAAATAAGCAAAATAATTAAAAAGTAAGTTTGAATTCAAAATGACTCTTAAAGGAATTTCCCTTCATGTGGCCATGAGATTATTTTAGTTATTGGGCCTGATCTTGATCAAAAATTGGTTATAAAAGTTATGCCTGAGAAACGACAAAAGGAATTGAAGTTTGATGTAGGGGACTTGGTATATCTTAAGGCAGTGATTTACAAAGAAAAATGTTGATTCACCAAGAGGAAAAGATAAGTCTAAGATATATCGGGCCTTATGAAGTCATCAAACGAGTTGGGGAAGTCGCGTACAAACTGCTTCTACCACCAGGACTTGAAGCTTTCCACAAGGTGTTCCATGTATCACAACTCAAGAAATATCTAAGTGATCAAGACCATGTGGTGGCTGAAACCCCTTCGGAATTAAAAGGAAAATTTAACGACCGAAGCCAATCCAGTTCGAGTAATCGATTGCATGGAGAAAGATACGAGAGGGAACAAGATACAATTGATCAAGATCCTTTGGGATTGTAATGGGAGAGAAAAGCTACATGGGAAACCGAGAATAAGATGAAAGCTGACTTTCCAGAGTGGTTTAAGGAGTTGGGCAAGAATCAACAAGATCCTTTTGAAACATCGACCAATCCTCCATATTTTCCTTCTGATCCCCCACTTGAAACATACATTGCATTTAGGAGACATCCATGGATACGAATAGCGAACTTCAGATACTACACCCTGCTTTGGATTTTTAAACACCTACATTGGACTCCATCCAGAAACAAAGCAGGGTGTAGTATCCGAAGTTCGCTATTCGTATCCATGGATGTCTCCTAAATGCAATGTATGTTTCAAGTGGGGGCATCAGAAGGAAAATATGGAGGATTTGCCTCGTTAAACTTATTACAAAGTGTTTAAAAATCCAAACCGGTGGTATACAGTTTACATGAATAATAAATTAATGATAAAGTCTAACACTCTGTGCTAATTTATCTGCTTTTGAATTTAAATGACAAAAAATTAGAGGAAGAGAGAGAAATGAGAATCAATTTTTGATCTGCACGAGATCTTTCAGGTGTATCAAGAAAGCAAGCCAACTCGCCGGTGTAAAGACTATCTTCACCACCTCGGATGAATCCATTGCAAATGCTACTTCAGTTTTCTGTTGTGTAGTCACACTAGTCATGATCCTTATGAGAGCTTTTAATTTGACGTGTAATGGGCGACGCATTTACGAGTGTTACATAACCCCATTATTGTTCCTTCCACATCATCTTGAAAGCAAAACCAACCTAATCTAGAGAAATTATCCGTCTCTTTTCACAAACCATCTACATGACATTAAAACTCTTTAAAACTAAATTATGAAAATAGAGTATAACACGGATATATTCAGAAATTTGATTACTCTCATTATAATCTTTACCGTGTGCTGATTTCCAAGGTAAAACTTTGGTTTATGCTATTTTAAGATTCATTGTGGGTTACTATTGATACTTATAAATATCAAATCATTTCCAACTTCCAAAAATACCATAAAATTCATGGAAAACTATCATCTTTATATATCCCAAGAATCCTCCAGAAAAATGAAAAACGAATTCCCTGGAAATTGACATAGATTTACACAATCACAAGTAAAGATATATTATAATTCAAATACATATTATAATTTAAATACTGCAGTTAAAATATCGAATAATATATTTTTCAAAGAAAAAAATTTATAATATAACCTACACATAGCGCGGAATAACCCTTGCAAAAATCAACAACATATTCTTCAAATGGCGATGTTCTCATTACCAATTAATTAATATTTTACATAGTGTTTCATATCATTAAGAGAATTTTATAAAAAAGTTTATCTGTTATGTTAAGTAAAAACAATTTCTGGCTAACCAACACTACAAGAAAGCACCGGGAAAAAGACGGTCAAATCCATCAGAAATGACTGTTTTTGATGGATTTCTGTCGAAAATGAAACAAACGTCATAAAGCTGTGGGTAATTCTGATGAATTTCCGATATCTAATATCCGTCAAAAATCTGCAACATATGGTTCATTAGTATTACCATTATCATAATTTGTTTCTGCATGTAAATACCAAATCTTATAACCCAGAACAAACTCATTGTTGTATAAGTGATGTCAAACTAACTCAACCTTAATATTATGAGAATTATGGCAAATACAACATGGATAATTTCATCTTACCACTATTTTTAGCTTCCTGCTGATTTCTGGCCAATCCCATGAACTCGCATATTCCTCATGCATACTCATCTTTTAGTAATTTCGACTTCGGATCCATCATAGGTTCGTTCATCCATGACCAAAAATATTTACCAGAAGACATATATTTTCAATTTTGAATGAATAAGTGGTGTAAATGAATGAAGAAAAGTGAAAACATATATATATCGCCGTGGGAAATCCGTCAGTAATCCATCGGTGTGTACTAAATTCAAATAGCTGTAACAACGGTTATATTAACGTTCGTATTTAGCAACGTGTTTTCGTCGGATTTCTGACTGTTTTTTAACGCATATCCATTGAAATCTGTTGGAATTTAATGTTCTTATTATCCGACAGATTCCTAATAGATTTATGTGTTTTTGTTGGAAATCTACCGACGGTTTGTAGTAGTCATAAATCCATCATATAACCGTCATAAATTTTCGACGGAATTAGAAACCGTCGGATATTCCGTCGGTTTTGCGGCTACTTTCTTGTAGTGCAAGAGCCCCAATATCGCTATCCCTAGTTAATCTCCATGAGTGTTTCTAACCTTTGAAACCAATAGTAATCAACAAAATTGATGATCTAACCCTCGAACCATTGAATTTTTGAAGATTTTGGGAATTACGCCATTGGTTTCATTCATCTTAGATCTAAAAGCATATTTAGAGCTACCAAAAATGATAGTTGAATTTAGAAAGAAGTCGGGTGGCAGCCTTACCTCTTGAATCTCGATCAGTGAGATCCTTGTGGTGATGTGTGGAACTCCATCTGCATCTTCTTTTCCACTCTTGAACAACAAATTTAATGTTCGTTGTATTCGATAAAAAGAGGGTGATAAGATGAGTACATGTGATGGATTTGTGAAACAAATGTAGAGGCTCAACGTAACCGAGATTTTAAAGAAGTTAAACCATTTATCTTCGTAATTTCTAAAGAATGCCACATGGCTACCATAGTTGGATGGCTGACGAGGCATAAAGAGAGAGTTTTCTAAAGAAGGTTATCACAAGGGTTGCCTACATGGCATTTTGAGAGAGTTTTTAGAAAACCTGATGTGGATGTTCTTTGGAGTCTCCAGGAGCTCCTTTTTTATGGCAAAAGAGGTGCAACAGTAAGACTTTCTGATAGATTATCAATCCTAGTACTATTCCTGCCTAAACATGTTTAATTGTGGAGTTCTAATGGAATCCAATAAATTAGTATAGAATTCAAGTGTATCATATTTGTGTTTATCTTAAATCGTATACAATGTAAAAAACATGTGTGCGATCCTTTGTTAATAAACTTAAAATTTTGTAATAGTTTTATAGTATCAAGCCAATAGTTAAACAAAACTATATATTGTTTGTTAGTTTATAAAGAAACTATATGACTGGAGTGAAATTCCTTGCAATGTTTTTGTTTTGGGTAAGAATAGTAAAAAATTGAAGAAGAAATTGATGGGACTTACGTAACTTTTACCTTTATGATTTGATCAAATGCAAAAATTTTGGAGCCATGATCAGGTTGAAGCAAAATTACAAGAATTTGGTAGTTGAGATATTTGGAGAATTAGATATCTAATTTGTTAGGGTATATTGAATGATCGAACATGTGTATTTATACAAGCATATTGTAACGTTCTGTCCTAGACATTCCGGCGTTTGGGTACAAGGAGTTAACCATTCATGCCTCGTCATGGCCGAATCTCTTTTAAACTTTTCCTTATTTCTTTAGAAATTTCTTTCTTAGGCTATTTTCTTTATCTTTTGTCAACGTAGTGGATTCCCTTCTTATATTTGGTTTAATTCCAACCAAACAATTTCCCATGTGCATTGACCCATCCCTACGTTACTTAGCTATACAACCAACCATATCTTTATGCTTTGTATGCAATAGATTTTGAGATCAAATATCCATTCGGTTCACGGTAGCCGATCAAGCCTTCACTTGTAGATCTCACCATGTTCCCGAATCACCCTTAGTGGTGTCCGCGGATTCTCATCGTAAGATCACCCCTCGGTTTACTAACCGATCCTTCATTGATTATTAAGATGGTTTTACTTACCCATAAAACCAACCATTCTCTTATGTTTCTATACGGTAAATATTGGGATCAAATATCCCTTCAGTTCAAGGTGGCCGATCAAGCCTTCATTTGCCGATCTCACCATGTTCCCGAATCACCCTTAGTGGTGTCTTCGGATTCTCACCTTAAGATCACCCCTCGGTTTACTAACTTATCCTTCATCGATCCTCCATCAATTCTCTTTTTATTCTCATCGTTTGCTTACCTACCCAGTAGTCTGTATCAATATTTTTGTGAGTAGCTGCTCTACCCAGCAATTACTTCTGACTCATTAAATGGCTATAATTCCCACCCTTTCATAGTCCATACTGATTAGTCAAGCGAGTAACTGCTATATTTGGTAATTTTCCCTGATCCATCGAACGGTTACATGATCCTTGCTTTATAGTATGTACGGATCAACCTTAGACTCATCAGTCTATATAGTTTGTACTGATCAGTCAGTCAACTCACCATCCTACCCGGTAGTGCGTACTAATATGCCAGTCGAGTCGTCGTCGTACATGACAGCCAATTCATGATCCTTGAGTCCTACCCGGCACTATATTCGTAGGGATTCTTCAAAGACCATCCTTGTTCTTCAGGATCTCGAGATCCCTACGGTTATTCCGTGATCCAACACCCATTTTCCCATGCTAAGATTTACGTTTCAAGGTCTGACCGTGATCCATGATCTCGCCTTATTCCTCTGGTGGCTTCTCCCTCTTTTCCGGTGAGATTTCACCCATGGATGAGACCATCCTTTGAGCGGGTGGGGGTTTGGATGTGGTTCCATTCAACCAAGGCTTCCTTTTATATGGTATTTGGTTGTGTAACTTCCACCATCTCTCACCATTTCTTGTGTGATCCATAACCATTCATAAGGATCACACTCTTTCGGATGGTAACCACCTTGGGCAGTTACTAGGCGGTTACTCGATCATTCCCCCAACAGCCCATGTGTCTTAGCTGTTGTACCTCACCTACCTTGGTAGCTAGCTGATCAGTCCATCCGGCTCCGTTAAGCTACCGGTAAGTTCAACTAGCTAGTACTTCCAGCTAGCTAGCTAGTCCCCATCTCGTCTAGCTACCTCTGCTCACCTAGCTGGTTGGCTCGAGCATTTTCCTTCTTTTCCACCTGGTTAGGTCATTTGATTAGTTTCTCGATCATAACTAGGTTATCACACCATTTTTCTAAGTCATCTACCATACATGACTGAAACTTATTCATGTAATCATTCCATTACTCGATACATTTATCCTCTAAATGAACCTGCCCTATATTCCTAAATTAGTGATGTTACACATATATTGGCTAAACTAGTCACAAATTCTATGAGAATTAGGTTTCTAATCTCTATCAAAAGCCCATAAACACATATACCACATATACCCTTAATACTCCCACACATGTTGGCACGTATAAGTCTTAAACGCCCAACTTAGAAATTAGAAAATAAAACTATGTATTGCCAAGTGCTTTAGCCTATGATATATGAGAAAATTTATCATTTGTACATATATGTTTGGTAGCAATGATGCATCCTCGACTGCGTCAAAAATGGCATGAAAATCTGATTCAATAAGCTTGGTGCGTTCATAAAATATTGGGTTTACAGCAAAGTGAAAGGTAGTCTAGCTTTCACAAAAGAGAGAAGCTGGTCTAGCTTGTTTGATGCCTAATCCTTGCAACCTTCGTCGAAGCCATTTGATTTCTAAGAGAGTTGCTGCCATATACCAATATTTTTCGTTTGCAAAAGAGTGAGAAACCGTATCTTGCTTCTTTGTTTTCTAATATATCAAGGAATCACCAAGCATGACTACAAACACACTTAGTGAATGATGTGTTAGAGGAAAAGAAGCCCAATCAAAATCACAATAGACATTCAATGTAAGGCCAGTGTCCGATTTGAGAAGTATACTCATTCCCATAGTATCTTTCAAAAAATGAACAACCCGAATATATGCATCCTAATGAGCTTCCCTTGGAGTTTGCATGTACTTAGACAAGACAGGACCGAGTAACTTAACTCAGCTCTTGTGTGTGTTAGGTAAATTGTGCATTCTTCTAGATAATGATACTTCTTCGGCTAATCAAGGAGCGGACCATCATCTATGGGGAGATGATGGTTTTGTTCAAATGTAGTAGCGGCTGACTTAAACCAAGTAACCACTATCAGCCACAATATCTATCGCGTACTTGCATTGTGACAGAAAATTCCCATCGAGTCCTCTAGTAACCTCAATGCCAAGGAAATATTTCAACTATTCCAAATCCTTCATAGAAAAACACTGGCCATAACCTGTTGTGTTTTGATTAAAACTATCTAGAAAAATCTTCTAAAGTCTGTTTAGGTCAAACACAAACAGCACATGATTGACAATTGGCATAGGTCAAGGAACCAGAAAACAATGGCAAAGCAGAAACAATAAATCCCCAACCGCCATTGTTCATGGGCCCCCACATCCTCTCTCGGCCTTTGGGCCCTACCTTTGTCTCGCACCCGGTGCATAATTTTAGAAGGCTCGAAAGATTTTTTTCTAACCCTACGAATAACCACATGATATCTCCCCGTGTTTTGGCCTCACTCGCATGATACCAGAATCACTTCCTGGTAGGTAATCCATCTTTAAATTGCTCTAGCTCACACATGCGTAACTCGAGAGTTCTCTCTTGACAAGTGACAAAAGAGATAAGTACACTTTGGTAACATAGGTAGCAAAAATCAAATCTTTTAATCGCTTATTATGCACACCCATATTTTTTGAACTTGGGATATTACAATCACTCTGTCTAACAGAGCACAACATCCTCATTGTGCACCAAGACCGTCACCCTCAATGGTATCAGCCCACATGTCTCTACAGTCATCTGGATTTGGCTCTGATACCACCATGTAACACCCCGACCGCCACCGTTTGTAAGAACCTACACACTTTCTAGTTTTGTGGACCTCACCCTCTTCTGACGGTCAGTGCACTATCTGAGAATGCTCGATAATGCTCGATAGACTTGTTATTATCCCTACAAATCACCACATGATCATTCTTCGTGTTTTGACCTCACTCACACGGTACCGAAAATCACTTCCCAATAGGTCACCCATCCTTAAATTTCTCTAGTTCAAGCACGCTTAACTCTGAAGTTCCCCTAGGATAACTGACGAAAAAGATAAGCTCACTTTACTGACATAGATAACCAAATAAAATATCTTAATTGCTCCTCATGCTCTTCCATATACAAGAAAACGACATGTTACAACCACCCCCACTAACATAGTACAATGTCCCCATTGCGTACCAAGTCTGTCACCCTTGATGGTGTGAGCCCATATGTCTCTACACTCTTCTTGGTTTCGCTTTGATACCACTTGTACCACCCCCACCACAACCATTCATGTGCTTCACGTCCTATGTTGGTCCGCTGACCCTATCCTTGTCTGATGGCCGATGCCATATTTTGGGAGGCTTACAAATTACCACATGATCTTTCCTATGCTTTGTTATCACTCGCAGGCTACCGAATCCTTAAATTTCTCCAACTCAAACACGCTTTGCTATGGAGTTCTCTCTAGACAAGTGATGAAAAAGATAAGTGCACTTTGGTGAAATTGGTAGACAAATCAAATCTCTTAAGTGCTTTTCATGCACCACAATATTTTCAGAATTCAAGATATTACGATCACCCCCACTAACATATCAAAACTTCCTTTTTTGCACCAAGACTGTCACCCCAATCGTGTGAGACCATATATCTCCACACTCATCTGGGTTCGGCTCTGATACCTCTAGTAATGCCCCAACCGCCACTGTCCATGAGCACCTATGCCCACTCTTGTCCGATGGCGATCATGAAATATCGATTACTTGTTGAAGCATGTGAATTGCGCAAAAGTAGGATACTAAAAATTCGAGGGAACATTTTCTTTTTCCAGTTAAATCCCCTAGTATAGGAAAGAGTGAAAGAGTGCTTTCGTTGTGGGAATAAGAAGCCTTCTTCCCCCTCGTTTGATGGCTGGTTTGCTATCTTAGGAGACTTGAAAGACTTGTTACTATCCCTACAAATCACCACGTGGCTTTTTCACGTGTTTTTGGCTCACTCACACGGTACCGTAATTTACTTTCCAATAGGTCATTCATCATTAAATTGCTCTAGTTCAAAGTACACTTAAATTTGGAATTCTCTCCGGATAAGTTACGGAAAAGAAAAGTGCACTTTTGTGACATAGATAGCCAAATCAAATCTTTTAAGCGCTCCTCATGCACCACCATATACTACTAACCGGGGTGTTACATAAATACATAAAAGACAGATGTTCTAATAGTTAATGCCACAATGCTTGATCACGATTGATGTCTACACTATGTATCTTTGCCGAGATGACGTATGTAAAATAATAAAAACCATCACCCTCTGCACTAGTTCCAATCAACTTCCTCAAAACCGTCATATAAAACACAAATTTTATCAATAAAAAATGCCACACACTTCATTTGTTTTAGCATTTCTGAAACCAATATAAGTGTGCAATTCAAAGAAGGCACATATTAGACATTAATCAATGACATTGTTTTGGACAATAGAAACATGCCCATACTCAAAGCTAAGGTTTTGCTACTGTTCTTCTTGTATGAAATTTGAGTAGGCTTCACCAAGGGACGAGAGTGGATCCAATCTGATAAGAATGGTACACAAACCACCAAACCTTGGTTCATAAAACCCCATAACAAACTGGTATATAATTTATTCTTGTTGTTCTGTCAAAATTTCTTCTTGTTGTTCTTCTAAAAGCCTCGGCCACAACCGCTTGGCTTGCCTCGTTTCTGTATTTCTGAGTGCTCCTTTTCACAAGTCTAGAAAGCCTACAATTTTCCATCACTCTCTTTTCTCATGTCGTGCCCTACCACAATGCGAGCACATCACTTGTCAATCTCTGTTTTTGGGTATCAAATTTTCCGGTTGGATTACATAAAATGATAAGTTCGGCCGAGAAGAGATGTTTCTTCTGAAGGCTGAGCTCACAAACGATCAAGATATCCTCGAACATTGAAATCACTTGCCTTTTACTCCTGTTCTCAAGAGCGGGTTTACACGAGCTATTATTCTTCTTGTATGACATGTGAGTAGGTTACATCAAGGGATGGAAGTTGATCCAATCTGATAAGAGTGGTACACAAATCACCAAACGTTGAATAATCAAACCCTATAACAAATTGGTAAATAATTTAGTCTTGTTATTCTTGCAAAGTTTATTCTTGTTGTTCTCTTAAAAGCCTCATCCATGACTGCTTGGCTTGCTTTGTTTCTGTATTTCTGAGTGCTCTTTTCACAAGTTTAGAAAGCCAACGATGTGCCAGCACTCTCTTTTTTCATTTCCAGGCCTACCACAATGCAAGCATATCACTTGTCAATCTCTGTTTTTGAGTATCAAATTTTCTGGTTAGATAACGGAAAATGATCAGTTTGGCCGAGAAGAGCTGTTTCTTTGAAACACTGAGCTCACAAACGATCAAGATATCCTTGAGCATTGAAATCGCTTGCCTCTTGCACATGTTCTCGAGAGTGGGTTAATGCGAGCTACTGTTCTTCTTGTATGACATGTGAGTAAGCTTTACCAAAGGACGAGAGTGGATCAGATCCGATAAGAGTGGTACACAAACCTCCAAACCTTGAATCATCAAACCCCATAACAAACTGGTAAATAATTTATTCTTGTTGTTCTCTCAAAAGCCTCGGCCATGACTGCTTCGCTTACCTCGTTCCTTTATTTCTGAGTGCTCCTTTCACTAGTCTAGAAATCCAACGATGTGCCAGCACTCTCTTTTCTCACGTCTAGACCTACCATAATGCGAGCACATCACTTATTGATCTCTATTTTTGAGTATCAAATTTTCTGGTTGGATTACAGAAAAATGATTAGTTTTGCCGAGAAGAACTATTTCTTTGGAAGGTTGAGCTCACAAATCATCGAGATGTTTTCGAGCAATAAAATTTCTTGCCTCTTGCTCCTGTTCTCGAGAGCGGGTTAACACGAGCAACTGTTCTTCTTGTATGACATGAAAGTAGGCTTAACCAAGGGATGAGAGTGGATCCAATCTGATAAGAGTGGTACACAAACCACAAAACTTTGAATCATCAGACCCATAACAAACTGGAAAATAATTTCTTCTTATTGTTCTCTCAAAATTTCATCTTTTTTTTCTCTTAAAAGCCTCAGCCATGACCGTTTGGCTTGCCTCGTTCCTGTATTTATGAGTGCTCCTTTCACTAGTCTAGAAAGCCAACGATGTGGCAGCACTCTCTTTTCCCAAACGATCGAGATATCCCCGAGCAATGAAATCGCTTGCTTCTTGCTCTTGTTCTCAAGAGCGGGTTAACGTGAGATATTATTCTTCTTGTATGACATGTGAGTAGGCTTCACCAAGGGACGTGAGTGGATCTAATATGATACGAGTGGTACACAAATCACCAAACCTTGAATCATCAAACTCCATAACAAACGGGTAAATAATTTATTCTTGTTCTTCTCTCAAAATTTCTTCTTGTTGTTCTCTTAAAAGCCTCAGCCATGACCGCTTGGCTTGCCTCAGCCAATGACCATATTTTAACATTCCCTCTTAAAGAGATCAAGCTTGCGATGATGTGATTGCACAATTTTTCACATTGTTAATGACTGTAGGATTTTGTTGA
Organism: Cardamine chenopodiifolia; assembly: GCA_963922655.1. NCBI lineage: Eukaryota > Viridiplantae > Streptophyta > Magnoliopsida > Brassicales > Brassicaceae > Cardamine > Cardamine chenopodiifolia. Next base: position 11,864,569 of record OZ000481.1, on the reverse strand, counting down.
ATCAGCCTCATTGACTACTATTTCGGCCTGCCATTTTGAGATCACCACACTTTGGGTCTGCACCACGGTTTATCCCTTGGGTGCAAGCCTCTTGGTTCAGCCACATCAGTCAGCCATGAAGGTCATAATTCAACATCCCCCCCCCCCTCAAGATCGGCTGGAGAATAAAAAAAGTCGATCTTGGCATGAAGACCATTTTGCACATTATCCCTTGCAAGATAGAAAAAAAAACAATGTATCAATTTATTACAACAATTTAAATTACTTTATAGAATAAATAGAGCAAACAAATAGAATTTAGAAAAAAAACAGAACATGAAAGACGATAATATGAAAAAGGATAGATATAACCTGATGTCTCATGTCAACTAAGAAAGAGCCCTACCCCAAAGACAAGCGGATGCGGATCAAAGGTGTAAACCAAGAAGATGGTGTACACCAAACCAATATCAATACATGTATTCTTATAAGGATGCAATAGATCAGATGAGACCTTCCAAGTCTGACTTCCTCACAACCTCTTCTCCTTGATTTGAGTAATTGGCTTATCCTTGATCACCCATGGATTCATGAGAGAGATTGGCCTTTGGTTCCTTGTTGAACTTGTTCGGTTTAAGGTGAAGATGGAGAATCCAACATTTATCTTTGATGTGATCCTTCCTCTTGCAATGGTCACAAAATCATATCTTTCTTTCATCATGCTTGTATAATCATTTGTTTGCTATGAGGAGCTCGTTTCTTCCACCAAAAAGACCAAGTGAGCCTTGTTCCCTTTAAACTTGAGAACACACGTCTTTAGGGTTCTTCAGGGTTCGGGAGCTTGTCAGCCCTTAGGAGATGCTTGATGAGGTCATTGAAGGTTGAGTTCAAGGTGAGTAAGATACCAAAGACCTTGTCTTGCTCTCTCCTTTCATTGAGCACAACCGGATCCAAGGTATTTGGCCTTAGCATCTCAATTTCAGCCCACAAGGACCTAAATTTCCAAAATGCCTAGTGAACTCCATATCTTCTTTTCTTAGGTTGATGATGGCCTTCTTTACCTCAAACACACGTGTGAGATTTGACACATTTCCATACACGTTCTTGAGAGCATCTAATAGCTCATTTGAAGATTCATAACATGAGTAAGCTTCAAAGATGGATGCTTTAAGAAAGTTTTGGAGAATGGCAAGGAAGGTTTGATCTTTTGAAACCACTTGGCTTCTTTCTCAAGAGCCACCTCCTATTATTCTTCTTTGATGGTTTCTTTTCCATCTCATTTTCTGGTTTCCTTTGTAGCATGAAATTTTTAAATATGGCTCCAAAGTCTAATTCCACAAAACGCGGTTTTTATGGTCCTAGACCACAACAAATCGTTTCTTCCATTGAAGATAACCCGAATCACTACAGATTTTGAATTTTCCATCAAATCCAACAAATAGAACAAGAGATTTAAGAAAAGGAATTTAGATTCATCAAGGCCTTCAGTGCTTATAAAAGCGGACAAATGTTCTCTTCCCCGATACATAAATAGAATGAGAGATTTATGAAGTATTATAAAGAGAATGGGAGATTTAAGAAGTAGTATAAAGAGAATTAGAGAACTGGAAATTTAAGAAGGCTTTGGATTCATCAAGGCCTTAAGTGCTTCTACTCCTATGAGCAAAGCTGACCAAGGTTGATATGATCATGGGAAGAAACCAAGGAGAAGAGCCAAAGGAAGAAGAATCCATGCAAGTTCCGAGTTGTGCAATGACAAGATCAAAGACCAAGAGACCCAAGGAAACTCTTGTGAGTCTCATCCAGTAGCTGGAGTTCTCAAAGCCAACAGATGGTGCTACACACGGTACCTTGATCTCCATAAAAGTTAAGGCAAGATTGTTCTCAAAATTTCTAAGTCCATCTTGTTATTGTCTAGAGTTGAATAAAAGCCAAGTCCAAGAAGAAGAATGTTTGAAGCATAAGGCCTAGTCCACCAAAACTGCCGACAATGATTCTCTTCAAGGACTTAGGTATTTTCTTTTGATGTTTATATCTTTAGTTCATTTTAAAATTTGAGTTAATATTTTGAGATATTTCTATTAACTCTTGGCCGACTAGACCTTGATATTTAAGTGGCCAAGAGATTTAAAAGGGACACTTAAACTTCTTTTTATCAAAATCTCTCTCTTTTGCAAAACACAAAAACCTTTGTTCCTCTTGGAACTCTTGGAACTTTTTTGGTGCTTAACATCCAAGGAATTCAACTTGGTTTATCGAGTGAAACTCATATCACTCGTGTGGCCCCTCTATGGTCCTAGGTCTTGAGAAGTTAAACAAGGGAGCTGGTCCTCGGTTCATACACCGTGGTATTGGCTCATACACGCCTCTCACCATCGAAGACTCCACCGCCTATATTGAGTAAGAGTTAAGTGAGGGGTTTGGGAATTGATTTATACATCGATCTCTTGAGTCGTACACTTCTTACCGAGCGTAGGATTATCTTGATCAAATCATTGAGTGCCAATCCTAGGGACCACATATCATTTGGTATTAGAGCCAGGTTCTTTGATCATCCGATCTCCTTTCTTCTCTACCTTACCATCGTTTATTTTCACCTTTAGCTCGTTTGATCTTGTTTCTCACCACATCAGTCTGTCATCACCATCTCAAATAAAAAACCAAAACAATCATTATTTCTTCTTCATTCTTCCGATCAAACTCCACAATAACTTCCATAGCTATTTCTTCAACCGATCACAGCCAAAAACTCTTGTCTTTGACACGCAACCAACATCCGATCAAGTATTGGTTGTTTAGTCTATCTATTTGACTTAGAACCATCGTGATTCCCTTTGCCATCTCCGACCAAAGTGCAGGACTCTTCAGGTACCGTCAGTTACAAGCTACAGCGGAACCATTAGTTTTTTCCCTTTTAATTATTTTCTTTTACTTCTTTAATTTTTCTCTTAATAATTAATCTGATCTCGATCTTATTAATTAAGGTTTGTATTTATAAAAAAGAAAAAAAGTCCTAAGATATATAAAAAAATCAGATTGTTGATTGAAGTTTCATATCTTTTCTTTCTTTCTTTGAGTCAGTTCGGTAGCTTAGTCGAGTGAGCTTATTATTTTGGATCATCTTGAATTGGTTTAAAAAGTTTCAGAACGTGTTGTAAACCCTTTTGGCAACTTGATAAAACCATTGTTGGATTTCTTGGGGACATAGGTGCCTAAGCTAGATCATTGGTACTTTTGGAACAATTTGAGTTTAGTAGAGTAATTATGAGAGGTTAGAAGAAGTTAGAGCCGAAGCTCTTCAAAAGAGACCTCAAGCTGTGGTTCCACCGAGAGATGAGCGACCCCAAAGACTTAATCAAATTGAGGCTGAGGATGATGTTGAGTATTATAGCCGAGATTGTCATTCATTCATGGGAAGCCAAAGACGTCATAGGCGTTAAAGAGAAGCAAGAGGACGAGATGATAATCTTGGAGGACTCAAATTGAAGACACCACCATTCTATGGAAAGAATGACCCCAATACATATTTAGAGTAGGAAAAGAAGATTGAGATTGTGTTCACTTATCAAAACTATTCCTAGCTCAAGAAGGTCCGGGTTGCAGCCACTGAGTTCTATGAATATGCAATTAATTGGTGGGATCAGATTGTTACAACTAGGAGAAGGAATAAGAGAGAATCATGTGGACACTTGGATTGAGATGAAAATTCTAATGCGGAGGAGATTTGTGTTGAGTCACTATCATAGAGAGTTACACCAAAAGCTTAGGAGGCTAGTGCAAGGTAGTAGGAGTGTTGAAGACTACTTCCAAGAGATGGAATCTCTTATGATCAAAGCTCATGTTGAAGAAGACCGAGAAGCAACCATGGCAAGATTTTTGAGTGGAATGAATCGAGATATCCAAGATAGGCTAGAATTGAAGCACTATGAGGATTTAGAAGAGATGTTGCATAAGGCAATACTAGTGGAACAACAACTCAAGAGGAGGAGTAATAATTTACACCAACCCATTTTCTCTAGTTCTCGGCCACGCTACACCCGGGAAGATAAACCAATTTTCACGAGACCTTATCGGGAATCAAAACCCAAGGAAGAGTCTAAAGTTACTACACCAAAGCAAGGCTGAAGCATCTTCCACGAGAAACCGGGATGTTTGATGTTTCAAATACCAGGGAAGAGGACACTATGCTAATGAATGTCCTAACAAGCGCTCTATGATCTTATGAGATAATGGGCATACTGAAACCGAAGATGAGGAAGATTCGGTACACACTTATCTCTAGAGAAATTTGAGGAGTATGCGCCAAAGGGGGATTTGTTAGTCTCAGTGAGAGTTTTGAGAGTTCAAACTAAGGCTGGAGCCGATGACGAAAGGGAAAATCTGTTCCACACAAGATGCCAAGTCAAATAAAAATTGTGTAGTCTCATCATTGATGGGGAAGTTGCACAAATGTGGCTAGCTAAACCATGGTGGAGAAGCTTGGTTTGATCACTACAAGGCATCCATCACCTTATAACTTGCAATGATTAAATAACATAGGAAATTTTAAGGTACAGCGGCAAGTCTTGATGCCTTTAACGATAGGGAAGTATCAGGATGAAGTGTTGTCTGACGTTTTATCTATGGACGCCGGAAACGTTTTCTTAGGTCGGCCTTGGGAGTATGAACGACGTGTGTCCCATGATGGCTACACCAACAAGCACTAGTTTGAATTCCAAGGAAAAAGAATAGTGTTGAACCCTATGTCGCCTCAAGAGATCTATTTGGATCAAATGCATCTAGAGAAAAAGAACAAGAAACGAGTGAACCACCAAACACTAAACACCTTAAAGAGAGTGTTATACATGAAGCAATCTTGTCATTTGTTTGTATACAAAGAAGCTCTTATGAGCATGAATGACTTGGAGCCGGTGCTACCAAGCGAGATTACCTCTGTTTTGCAGGAGTATGAGGATGCATTCCCAGAGAAAACCCCAAGTGGACTGCCGCCAATCTGAGGAATCGAGCATCAAATCGATTTGTACCCGGGAAATCCCTACTAAAACGACGCACTTATAGAACCAATCCTGTGGAAATAAAGGAACTACAAAAACAAGTAGGAGAGCTCATGGAGAAAGGATATATCGGTAAAAGCATGAGTCCATGTGCTATGTCTGTTTTGTTGGTACCAAAGAAGGATGGATCATGGCGCATGTGTGTTGATTGTCAAGCCATCAACAACATCATGGTAAAGTATCACCACCCTCTTCCTAGATTAGATGACATGTTAGACGAGTTACATGGGTCTAGTGTGCTCTCTAAGATTGATTTAAATAGTGGATATCATCAAACCCGCATGAAAGAAGGGATGAATGGAAAACAACTTTCAAAACAAAACATTGTTTATATGAGTGGTTAGTCATGCCATTTGGCTTAACCAGTACACATAGTACGTTAATGAATCATGTTTTTTAGAACCTTTATAGGATTTTTTGTTGTTGTCTACTTTGATGACATCCTTGTCTATAGTAAGAACTTGAATGAGCATGTCAAGCACTTGCATTTTGTCTTAGAAGTTCTTAGGGAAGAAAATTTGTATGCTAACTTGAAGAAGTGCACCTTTTTCACGGGTAACCTTGTCTTTTTAGGTTTTGTTGTGAGTGCACAAGGAATACGAGTTGATGAGGACAAAGGGAAGGCTATTCGAGAATGGCCAAGCCCAAAATCTGTCGGAGAGGTCCGGAGCTTCCATGGTCTAGCCGGTTTATATAGACGGTTTGTTAGAGATTTTAGCACTTTGGCCGCACCTTTTATAGAAGTAATCAAGAAGGACGTTGGTTTTAAGTGGGAGAAAGCTCAAGAAGAGGCGTTTCAAACTCTTAAAGAAAAACTCATTAATGCACCACTTCTTTCTTTGCTTAAATTCTTGAAACATTTGAGATTGAATGTTATGCTTATGGTGTAGGTATTGGAGCTGTCCTTATGCAAGAAAATATACCAATAGCTTACTTTAGTGAGAAGCTTGGGGGAGCTAAATTGAATTACCGAACATATGATAAAGGGATGTATGCCCTAGTATGAGCTTTGCAAACTTGGCAGCATTATCTTTGCCGAAGGAGTTTGTGATACATACCGATCACGAGCCGTTTAAACACTTGAAAGGCCAACAAAAGCTGAATAAAAGGCATGATAGGTGGGTTGAATTCATTGAGACATTCCCTTATGTCATCCGCTACAAGCAAGGTAAGCAAAATGTAACTGTCGATGCACTATCCCGGAGGTATACGTTCTTCTCAACTCTCGAAACCAAACTCTTAGGATTTGAGCAAATTAAAGAATACTATGAACAAGATCCCGAATTCAAAGAACTCTATCAATCAAGTGCAAAGTTTGCTATTGGAAAACACTATAGGCTTGAGGGATTTCTTTTCTTTGCTAATCGCCTATGTGTACCTAATTGTTCTTTGAGAGATTTGTTTATTAGAGAAACACATGGAGGAGGTTTGATGGGACACTTTGGACTCGCCAAAACCTTGAGTATTCTTCAAGAACACTTCTTTTATCCTTGAATGAGAAGAGACGTAGAACGGATTTGTTGCAAAGATAAGGCCAAAGCTCAACCTCAAGGTATGTAATCTCTGCTTATTTCTAAGGCACCTTGGACTAATGTGTCAATGGATTTTGTGTTAGGACTGCCTAGAACTAGAAAAGTTCTAGATTCTATCTTTGTTGTGGTTGATAGGTTCTACAAAATGGCATACTTCATCCCTTGTCATAAAACTGATGATGCAACTATGGTATCCGCAAACCGATGGAAAAACTGAGGTAATAAATATATCATTGTCTACACTTTTCAGAGCTATCATCACGAAAAACATTAGGACTTGGGAGGATTGTTTGCCACATATTGAATTTACTTATAATTATTCTACCCATTACCCATCTAAGTTATCACTGTTTCAGCTTTGTATGGTATTAATCCTTTATCACCGTTGGATTTGATTCCTTTACCTTTGAGTGAGCTTGGTAGTCTAGATGGTCATAAAAAACGGAGCTTGTGAAGCAAATGCATGAAACGGTAAGAAAAAACATTAAGGAAAGGACCATGCATTACCAAAAGATAGCTAGTAAAGGTAGGCGTGAGCTCATTCTTGAACCTGAATATTTAGTATGGATTCACCTAAGGAAAGAGATGTTTCCTCGTGAGAGAAGATCCAAGTGGTTGCCAATAATTTATGGTCCATTCAAAGTTTTGGAGCATGTCAACAACAATGCTTACAAGATTGAAATTCCGAGTAAGTATAATGTGAGCTCTACTTTCAATGTTGCTGACTTGATTCCTTTTGTGGAAGATATGACCATCGGAAGCAACCAAGGAGAAGAGCCAAAGGAAGACGAGTCAATGCAAGTTCCAAGGGTGCAAAGACAAGATCAAATACCAAGAGACTCAAGGAAAATCTTGTGAGTCTCATCCAGAAGCTGGAGTTCTCAAAGCCAATGGAGGGTGCTACACACGATATCTTGATCTCCGTACAAGTTAAGACTTAAGATATTAACTAGGTGGACTTTTGAGACAAGCCTTGTACTCTTTTTCCTTATCGCAGGTTTTTTCTAATGGGGTTTCCGGGAAAGGTTTTAATAAGGCAAGCTTTTTCTCAAAATTTCTAAGTCAATCTTGTTCTTGTCTAGAGTTGAATAAAAGCCAAGTCCAAGAAGAAGAATGTTTGAAGCATAAGGGCCAGTCCATCAAAACTGTCGAGAAGGATTCTCTTCAAAGACTTAGGCGTTTTCTTTTGATGTTTATGTCTTTAGCTCAATTTAAAACTTGAGTCAATGTTTAGAGATATTTCTTTTAAATCTTGGCAGACTAGACCTTGATAATTAAGCAGCCAAGAGAGTGAAAGGTACACTTGAACTTCTTTTTATCAAAATCTCTCTCTTTTGCAAAACGCAAAAACATTTGTTCCTCTTGGAACTATTTAAAATTTCTTGGTGAGTAACAACCAAGGAATTCGACTTGGTTTATCGAGTGAAGCTCATATCACTCGTGTGGCCCCTCTACCATCCTAGGTCTTGAGAAGTTAAGCAAGGGTGCTGGCCCTCAGTTCATACACTGTGGCATTGGCTCATACACGCTTCTCACCATCAAAGATTCCACCGCCTAGATTGAGTAAGAGTTAAGCGAGGAGCTTGTGAATCGATTTATACATCGATCTCTTGAGTCATACACTTCTTACCGAGCCAAGGATTATCTTGATTGGATCATTGAGTGCCAATCCTAGGGATTACATATCAAAGGTTCTCTTCCCCTTTGAGAATTTTGAAGAGGAATTTGGATTCATCAAGGCCTTAAGTGCTTATAATCCTATGTGAAAAGCGGACCAAGGTTCTCTTCCCCTTCAAAAAGAGGATCACTGCTCTGATTCCATGTTAAAATATTTTTGCGGAATAAAAATAGAGGATAGAGAAAATAGAGAAGAAAATATTTCTTCTTATTTTAATTTGTTGTACAAATACATTTCATATATATAGAGAGACAATAAACAAAAGATAGCTTGCATGAAGAGCATAAAGAATCACCATTTGATGCATGAAGCAGAGAGAAGAGGTTGTGCACGTTGAGCATTAAAGCCAAGGGGCTCCTCCTTTGAACAAGACAATAGCTCTTCTTTGACCAAGCCAATATTAATGAGAATTAATACTTCAATAAAGAGTACAAACATTATCGATACAGCTAAAAACACGGAAATAATTAAAAAATAAACCTCAAAAATTTTATCTTCTTAAGTCAAACCACACTTACATCCCCTCTAAATATCACTTATCACCAAGAGCTTTGATTGTTGAGAGTTGATTTTGAACATGTTTATCAATCCATCGAATTAAGATGACTGCTGAGTTTGGGATGTTCCCATGCCTTCTAGCATTTCTCTCTCTCCAAACTGTATATATTGAAGCTTGGAAGACGTATCACAGGAAGAAATTCCAAGTTCGATCAATATTTGGATCTGAAATATAGAGCAGAATTGAAGACCAAATAGTGGTATACCTTGATTGGAGTATGTTTTTGGCGAAAGTTCTTTCCAGACTTGTATGGTGAAGTCACATGAAAAAAAGATGGTCTTGTGATTCAAAGAATTTGAACACAAAACACATATCCCTGTCAATCCCACGTTCCAGTTAATCATACGATCTCCTATGGAATTAAGAGAGAATATAGATCAATGTTAGACTATTATATCTTGCAATTTATGGACGTCTCACATTAAGTCTTAAATCTCTCCTCTCATGAAATATACTGCATTTTTTGTTTCCAGTAAGAATGTGGTTCTGACATTCGTGGTTCATGGCTCAATATTCATATTTATGACCAATAACTGTAGAACCATGGCTAATTTTTGAAGAAAGAACGAGAAATTGTCCTCATTTACTTCATCCATCACCTTAACCTATTGTTAACCTCCAAAGCCTTTTATACATCAAAAGAGTGAGGTTCCATTGTTTGGGATCTTCTGGTTGAATGGAAAAATATTTGGCATTTAAGATCTCCAAGTGGATTTCCATAGCCACGACGAATGCTCAGTCTTAGAAATCTACGTTAAAAGAGCTTTTTGCAACTCAAGTTGAGCCCAAAAGAGAAGTCGGTGAAACAAAAGTGTGGTTGGTAAAATACCGAGTTACAATACACCTTCGTCCGTATAGACATCATATAAATTACGTGTCGAATTTGTCTTCATATAATTCAGTTTAGGCGTTTTTAATGTTTTTTTCTTCAATATCAGAAGGCTAATATATATAACCCAATGTGTAACCATAAAATTTTAGAAAATGGTCTTTATTTATCACTCCAATAATAACATAAAGCTTAAATCCATCTTAGTTCAATAAGAAGTGTGATAATAAACTTAGTGATTGATAGCTTTATTGGCATAAGAGCGTTGGAGCTTCCACAATTTCTCAGGCGACTTAGACATTAAGTCAGTGGAATTGCAAATTTTTGGGAGAGGAGTCTTTCCTTTGTACGCTTTGCAGATTTGGGCCACCCAATCATCGGTACTCTGCGTCCCCAAATACCAAAACCACAATCAGTGATAAGTAAACATTTTAATTGATTCAAAAATATAAATGAATGAAGTCAGAAATTCATGAAAAAAGAAGAGTTTATATATAAGAAGTTGTACGTCATCAAGTGGTTTGCCATTGAGTGTGACCCATGGTACGTATACATGTGGCGGGTTCAAATTTATGGTCTCTTCTGCGTACTCAAGTATGAGCTGAAATTACAAAAATTACGTAAACATGGTTATAGGCTTATAGTGTTATATAATTAATCATACAAAATATGTGTATATTATGATTTTTTCTCTTTCTATATATGTATACCTACCTCTTTAGAGAGATTACCATTGTAACAATCACCTATGGTTTTCTCACGTCTCGAGTTCTTAACACATGATTTCCAGTTTTTCGTATTGTTTTCAACACACCATATAAACCAGTAGTGCATTTTCTGCGTTCCAAAACCATCATATTTTTCAAATTAAAATTCTGCATTTGGCATGAGTAAAAATATATTTATAATTAAAATAAATAAATACATTCAATATATTTACCGGATCGGGCCAAGTATTTATAGCACAAGCTTCAAGGGCGTTTAGTTTGCATTCTTCTTCACCATGCTTCACAAAAATTCCCAAACATGATTAATTAGAAATAGGAAATTAATTATAAGAATTCCCAAACATGATTAAGTATAAGATAAACGTACAAGTTATATAAATAGGAAATTAATTGATTTATCAACAAGAAAAGGGAGAAATTGAAAAGAACCTGGCAAGTGACATTCAGATCATCGGAGAGTTTGGTGTTACCGAATGGAACCAGCTTGAGATCAGTGATTTTGTGGAGATCGAAGTTAAAGATTCTGACTAGATCACTGACGATAAAATCTTGACAACCGGGACAAAGTGATTCATAGTAAAGATTAAGCTTCACTTTGTCGGATTGTCTAGCCAGAACGAGATGGTTTGAGAATGTGAAGAAGAGGCAAGGTAAGAAAAGACATGGGAACAGAACAAGCTTGGTTGGAGAAGAAGACGCCATTATGAAAGTAGTATTCTTACTAAAGAGTTTGAGTTGAGTACTTATGACTACAGGCTTGTGAAAACATTTATAGATACGTTTTCTACCGTCACAGTAACTGTTTTTTACTAGTTGGTAACATATTTTCACGTGGGGTCTCTGTTTTTTACCAGACTAATAGCTTTTATCTACCATTCGAGTATATATTGACATATTATTAAGTATTTAGTTTATAAGATAGTGTTTATGGACTAAAAGATAAAACCTTGCAGCTGTAGTTTCTACTTTTACATGTCTGAGTAGTTTTGATGTATCTTTCAGATTACTAAACTTTAATAGTTTTGGAAAACATTTTAACGTCAATAAGCTAAAGTGGATGTCTAGATTGAACCAAATACAGTTATAGTTTTCCAATTTAATTAATGCCATAGAATTAAGTTTGAATAAACTCAACTTTCAGTTTCACCAAGAATACTAGATAGTTTCATTATTGTTTGGGTTAGTAACAAAATTGGAAACCTTGTTACGAGATTAAAACTATTGGGATAAGGCGGTTTATATTTAGATAAGTTTCATAATTATATTGTGATAAGGATTAGTAAATATATTCCTAGAAGAATTAGGAAAGTTAGAGTCGGTTGGAGTCGGTCTAAGTCATAGAGCTTTGTGTATAAATACAATTTTTTTTGAATCAATGAAAGGAAGATCTACATGCTATCAGAGCTAAAAAAGACAAAAATCCTTAAAATATTTTCTAAAAACTTTCGATCAATACATGTTTAGTTAAGAGACAAATACTAGTTCTTCATGGCGGATATCTGGTCCTGGAGCGGTTGTTCCGATATCTGCAAAGGTGAAGCCCTCACCTTATAATTTTTCAAACTCCGATAATCCCGAGTCTTGATTTCTCCTATTTTGTTGAATGGAGAAAATTACAATGAGTGGTCGAAGGAGATGTCAAACGCACTCCAAGCCAATCGGAAAACTGGTTTCACTAATGGAACCATATCAAAACCTTTCATTGATGATCAAAATTTTGAGCATCGGCAAACCGTAAACTCCATGATCGAGGGATGGATTTGTGCGTCCGTTGAACCTAATGTGAAATCAAAAGTGACATTCATCAATGAAGCTTATCAACTATGGAGTGACTTGAAACAACGTTTCTCTGCGGGAAAAAAACGTCCGAGTTCACCAAGTCAAAGGTCAATTGACTTGTGTCGTCAAGCTGGGAAAACCGTGATTATTTACTACGGAAGTTTGTGTGCCTTGTTGGAAGAGTTACAGAAATACAAACTTCTTTTGGTGTGTTCATGCGGAGCTTCTTTGGAGATATCAAAGCATCGTGATGATGAAAAAGACCATCAGTTTGTTATGGGCGTCGATGATTCGAGATTTGGTGGGTTATGTACTAGCCTAATCGGTACAGATCTGTTACCTTCTCTTGGTGAGATTTATTCGAATGTAATTCGAGAATAACAGCAAGGCTCGGGTTCTCGGGTTCGTGAATAATAGCATGAAGTTGTTAGTTTTATAGCTCGCCAAAACGAGTCTCACTTGTCCAGCACGCAATAGTTTCGTGAAGATGATCGGCCTTCTATTTTGAGAAAATGTGATCGATCAGTTCTCGGTGCTCATTGCGGTCGCAATGATCATGAAAAGAAGGTTTGATGGCAGCTAATTAGTTTTCAAGATTGGTGGGTGGAGAGATCCGAACAAAGTGGTGGTGGTCGCGGAGTAAGTGGTTGTGGTTGTAGCGGTCGCTGGGCAGGTCATGGTAGAGGACAACCAATTGTGGCGCATGTTACTAGCTCCAATGCTTCAGCAGTTCATGATCTCACTCAAGATCAATGGGTGATTCTCAAACACATGATTCAAGACAAGTCTGACAATGGAAGTTCTGATAAATTGTATGGTAAGACGAGCTTTTGCGATGTTATTCTTGATACAGGCGCTTCCCATCACATGACTGGGAACATGTCTCTTTTAATTAATGTTGTCGCAATCTCACCTTGCTTGGTGGGTTTTGCAGATGGAAGTAAGACAGTGGCGTTAAACATGGGAGAGTTGTTTTTTCTTCTCTTCCAGCTAATAGCATACTACGCCCTGTGCTTCTTTTTGGAAGCTGTTTCCGCTTTCAGACAAAATCGTATTAACGAATATTCTTTATGTACCATCTTTAAATTGCACTTTGATTTTAGTTTCAAAAATATTGAAACAAACAAAGTTTTTTGCGAGTTTTACTAATACAATTTGTGTCTTGCATGACAGTTTTTCGAAGATGCTAATTGGAACCGGTGAAGAGCGTGATTGGGTATATTATTTTACGGATGTCACTACAGATAGATACACACGGGTAAAGCCTCTTCAGAACATGCTTTGTGGCATCACCGCTTAGAAATTTTAGTGGTTTTGTGCTTTCGGCTTTACCTTTATCTTCAAAATCTATCTCTGTAAGCTCTTGTCCTTGTGATGTATGCTTTCATGCAAAATAGACTAGAGAGGTTTTTCCTGACAGTATTAATAAATCAAACGAGTGTTTTGCTTTAATACATTGTGATGTTTGGAGTCCATATAGAGTTCCTTCTTCTTGTGGAGAAGTGTATTTTTATGATTGTCAATGATTTTTCCTAAGCACTTGGGATATACCTTTTGCTCGAGAAACTGAGGTCCTGACGTGCTCACCGACTTCTTGGCATACACAGAAAAACAATTTGGAGAAACTGTCAAGACATAATTCATGTGTCTCTCACAGTATTTTTGAGAACATGCCATAATTCACCAAACGTCTTGTGTAGCAGCTCCACAACAGAATGGACGCATTGAAAGGAAGAACATTAGTATCCTTAAAGTCGTTAGAGCCTTGTTATTTCAAGCTTAATTGCCGGTAAAGTTTTGGGGTGAAGCGGTACTAACTACTGCATACTTGATCAATCGCACGCCAAGTTCTGTTCTTAAAGTAAAATCTCCTTGTGAAATCTTGCATGGAAGTAAACCATATTACAAGTAGTTGAAGGTTTTATGTTTTGCTTTCTATACTCATCGTTCAACATGCAGTAAAGATAAGTTTGGAGAGTGTAGTCGTTATTCCATAAAGATAAGTTTTTTGACACTGACGAGAGGAGTTTGTAGTTTCTCACGATGGTGTGTTATGTGAAGAAGTTTTATCCTATCACCATCACTGGGTGTTGATGAGGAAGAGTTAGTACTGACGGCTTTGGTATAAAGGGAATCATGCAGAATCTCTTAAGAAAAGATCACTCAAAGTTGATCGGATAATCTTTGGTTTGATGAAGACATATATGACTCAAGACAAAGGTGTATAAACCGAACACCAAGCCCTTGCTTGACTTTTCAACGAACTAGGTGGTGGAGAATTTGAAAAAAGAGAGGCGTGTATGAACCAATACGTGTATAAACCAAAGACCAGCCCCCTTGCTTGAACTTCTCTAGTATCTCGTACGGTAGAATGGTTACACAAATGTTATGGGCTATGTTTGATATTGCCAAATGAATGCTTTGGATATGACACACCAAACAGAATCAAATGAGTTCCATAAGGAACAAAAAAGTGCAAAATAGCAAAAGAGTTGTTTAATTAAAAAGTTGTGTGTTTGATTCATTTCCTTGGCCGAGATGAAAAAGAGAGTTTAATCGGCCAAAGGGGCGATGAATCAAAAACATTAAAAGACTTAAATGACTTAAACAAATATCTAAGAGTGTTTGAGTAAGATAGAATGAATCTAGACATCTAAATGAGAACGCGCCAAAATCTTCAAAAAACAAATAGATTCATTTCCTCTTGATGGATTCGTCTTCTCATTTAAATGGGTTGTGATAGACTTGAACAAATTCTTAATGGGCTAGGCGATGAGAAATCAGGCTTGCCTCATTAAAACCTTTATTGGAAAATCCAATGGGATAAAACCAAAGATAAGGAAAAAGATTATAAGGCCTTGATATCAAGCCCATCTAACAATTTGAAATAGTCATTTCTTGTGTAGAGATGAAAGTGTTTTGATGCTTGTCTTCCTTAAGCATTGAACCATTCATGTCTTAAATAAATCCCTTTGAGTGCTTCCTTGAGGCACTTGGTCTTTGATCTTGTCATCGGTCCGCTTGGACCCTCCAATGCTTCTTCCAATGGATACTTGTTCTTAATGCTTTCTATGACCATATCATCCCCCTCCTCTTGAAAAGTATTTGACCTCAAATTTTACTCATATGCAATAAGAGGAATTGAGTTAGAAACATTGAACGTGGAGTTAACATTGCACTTAGTTGGAAGTTTGAGTTTGTAAGCATTATTGTTGATGCATTCAAGGACGGAAAACCGGTTTCAAAGAGGAAATTCCTGCTTCTTGACATCTAGTATCTTTTTCGACATATTCGTCTTGTTCTGTTTTGAATTTGTCACTTTTGATAACTTCTTTTATGATTACCTTAACTTTAACATTTACTTTCATCTTTTCTGAGTATGCCTTGATCTGAAGTTTGGCATGCCGTGGGAGAAACTCTAGCTCCTTGTATTCCGTAAAGATCATAGGATTCTCCAAGGTGACTTCTCCGAGCTTCATGGTTGAGTATCTCCAGTCATGGTCTTTGTTCTTTGTTGGATTAAAAGACGGTTTCACAACCTTCTCAACAAAGGAACTAAACACAAGTTGTAGTTCAAGTTCAATGAAAAAGTTGTAAGAGTTAAGCGGATGACTTAGAAGTCCATACTCATCAAAGTTCATCTCTTTTATACCTCCATACGTGATCTCCCTAGCAGCTTCGATCCTTGTTTTCTTAGGTAACATCACACAAGCACTCCATGTTTTGTTATAATCCTCTTTCACTAGATTGACAAAATTCTACATTGACATCTCTGGAGTTGGGGTGTAAAGTGTGTTTTTCACTAGTATCTTTGAGTAGAGAGGATTGGTGTACTCTGAACTTACATACAATGTTGAACGTTTCCTCCCCGGTGTGATTTCTCTATCCTTTGAATGAGTTTTACTCGAGCTCTCATCTTTGTTTTCTTGATTGGTGATTAGCGGATCACTCTTCTTCTTGTCACCTCTCACAAGTTGAGTTTGATCTAGATAGACCTCATGAGATGACATAAGATTCAACGTGATCTTCTTTCCTTTGAACTCAAATGAATACTTGTTGGTAAAACCATCATGAGATACTTTCCTATCGTATTACCTTGGTCTTCCCAAAAGTAAATGACCAGCCTCCATTGAAAAATATCACATAACCCCTTATCCTTGTACTTCCCTATAGCCAAAAGAACCACGACTTGCCTTTGAACCCTCACGTTTCTGGTGTTGTTTAGCTAATGTAGGTTGTAAGGCGTCAGATGCCTCGTTGTGATCATTCCTAACTTCTCCACCATGTTAGCGCTAGCGACATTTTTGCAACTTCATCCATCAATGATGAGACTACACAACTTCTCTTTAACTTGGCACTGTGTGTGGAACAAGTTATCTCTTTGGCTTCAGCCTCAATCTTGGTTTGAACTTGCAAAGCTGTCCTTGTGACCAATAGTTCTCCTTTAGGCGCATTCTCCTCATATTCTTCTAAAGAGGAATGAGAATCCGACTCTGCCTCCTCGGTCTTAATGTCTTCATTCTCTCTTAAGATCATTGTCCGTTGGTTTGGACATTCGTTTGCATTGTGCCCTACTCCTTGACACGTAAAGCACTTGACATCCCAGTTCCGAGTAGATATCTTGGTCTTTCTCTTGTAAGCTTGGTTTGATGCTGGCGCCTTAGCCTCTTCTCTTGGTTTCACTTCCAAGATTGGTCTAGAATAGTTTGGCTTCTCATCTCTAGTATAGCACGATCGAGAGTTAGAAGCATATGGTTGGCGTATAGAACTTCCCCTCCTCTTGAGTTGTTGCTCCACTAAGATAGATTTGTGTAGCATGTCTTCCAACTCCACGTAGTGATCCAAATCCAATCTGTCTTGAATCTCACATTTTAAGCCTCCTAAGAATCTAGCCATGGTTGCTTTTCGGTCTTCTACAAGGCGAGTCTTGATCATGAGAGACTCCATCTCTTGATAGTAATCCTCTACCCATTTACTACCTTGAGTTAGTCTTCTAAGCCTTTGATGAAACTCATGATGATAGTGACTAGGTAAGAATCTTTTCCTCATTATTGTCTTCATCTCATTCCAAGTCTCAACCGGATACTCCCCATTACTTCTCCTACTTGTGACAAGCTGATCCCACCAATTGATTTTATAATCACAAAATTCGGTTGCGGCAATGCGAACCTTTTTGTTCTCGGGGTAGTTTTGGCAATCAAAGACAAGCTCTATCTTCTTCTCCCATTCTAGATAAGGGTCTAGGCCATTCTTCCCTTGTAATGGAGGTATCTTCAATTCTAAGCATCCTCGGTTATCATCTCTTTCTTTCCTGGCACGTCTAGGGTATCTTTGGCTTTCTCTAGATGAATTACCGTCCCAGTTATAGTTTCCAAAGTCTTCTTCCGCCTTAACTCGATTAGGCCTTTGGAGATGCCTATCTCTTTGTTGTGGAATGACTTGAGGTCTTCCTTGAAGAGCTCAGGTCTAACTTCCTCTAACCTCTCATATACTCCATTAATTTCCACTCGAAATAAGCGTTGCAGTTCTCCCATCAAAGCCTGTATTTGGAGATTAGGGATGGTGTTTTGTACTTCTTTTTTACGGTTCTCTTCATGTTTTAACATGTTGTACCTAAAAAATGAGAAAATGATTAGAGAATAAATCCTCACAAGTGTTTTACTCCTTTTTTTCTTAAGAAATTTGTTCTCAACTCTCTTTTTTCTTAAAGAAGCCTCTATCGATTCTAAATGTACCAAAAGATTACTTGACTTAGACGAAAACCCAAACAAACCATATATTCAAATATTAGATCCCTTGATCTTTAAATATATATATATATATACTCTGATCGAAATTAACAATTAGAAAAAGGTGCAAACGAAAATCGTAACCGGTAATGGCTGAAGGGGTGTGAGTGTTGGACGAGGGTTGATCGGTCGGATAACAGTGTTCACGGTTGGTGATGATCGAGTATCCATTGGTTATCGAAGGGTGTGACGAACGGGCATGATGACCGGATGATCGAGCAGTTCTTCGGCGATGAACGGTTGTTGTCGAGACGGATGACAGCTTTGATGTACCGAGATGACGAGTATCCACATATAATCAAACGGGTGCGATGATCGGTCGATAAAAGTTTTGATCAAGCGGCTACCGGTAATGATCGGGCGATGACATTGCGATCGGGTATTGACGGTTTGTAGAGTACGTGGTTTTGTTACCAAGAATGGGACAAAATGGACATGACGGTCCTTCTCCTCGTAGTTGTAGTGTCTTCGGGTCTCCCTGTACCCATTTTGGTTTCCAACCGATATACTCTACAGTCGATGGTTAGGTTTAAAGGGTGATGGTTTAAGAAATGATGGTTTTGATCGGTGTTGATGCGATCAATGAATGAGTAATAAACGGGTGCAAAGTGATGGATGAACGGGTGTGAAGGATCGGTTGATAGCGTGATGATCAAGCAATCGATGATGGTGGTGATGATAGGACATGATCAAGGGTTTGATCATGGTGAGGAAGCGAAAGAATGTGAAGTGAAAATGGTTATGTGGTGGTGAAGATAAAGGATCGAATCGATGGTGATGGTGATGATTTGGTCCGATGATGGTGATGATGATGATCAAATGGTTTTTGATTGTGATGGTGATGAAATGGTATGATGGTGGTAATAATCAAGTGATCTGATGGTGGTGTTGATGAGGATCAGATGATCGGTGAAGATGATGATGGAGTAATTGTGAAGATGCAATAGTGTGATGGTAACAGTTTGATCGGTGAGCCTATGAGCGTTGCTCTGATACCAAATGATGCGGAATCCCTTAAGGAATTATCAATCAAAGCCGATCAGATAATCTTTGCCTCGATGGAGGCATGTATGATTCAAGAAGATAGTGTATAAACGGAACCCCAAGCCCCTTGCTGAACTCTTCAACGAACTAGGAGGTGGAGTTTTTGACAAAAAAGGCGTGTATGAACCAATAAGATGGTGTATAAACTGAAGACCAGTGGGCTTGCTTGAACTTCTCTAGTATCTTGGATAGTAGAAGAGTCAGACAAACGTTATGGGCTACGTTTTATATTCCCAAATGAATCCCTTGGATATGATACACCAAGCAGAATCAAAAGAGTTCTATAAGGAATGAAATAGTTGCAAATAACAAAAGAGTTGTTTGATTAAAAAGTTGTATGTTCGATTCACCTCCTTGGTCGAGATTATAAAGAGAGTTTAGTTGGCGAGAGGGGTGATGAATCAAGAACATTAAAAGACTTAAATGACTTAAACAAATATCTAAGAGTGTTTGACTAAGATAGATTGAATCTAGACATTTAAATGAGAACACACCAAAATCTTCAAAGAAATAGGTTGTGATGGACTTAACAAACGCTTAATGGGCAAGAAGATGAGAAACAAGTTTTGCCTCATTAAACCTTTCTTTGGAAACCCCAATGGGACAAAACCAAAGATAAGGAAAAAGAGTATGAAGCCTTAATATCAAGTCCATCTAGAAGTTTGAACTAGTCGTAGCTTGTGTAGATATCAAAGTGTCTTGATGCTTGTCTTCCTTAATCATTGAATCCTTCATGTCTTAAATAAATCCCTTGAGCACTTCCTTGAGGCGCTTGTTCTTTGATATTGGCATCGGTCCACTTGAACTCTCCAATGCTTCCTCCGATGCGTCCTTGTTCATAATGCTTTCCATGAACATATCAATGAGTTTAGCAGAGAAGTCCCCTGATGCGAATACTCCTTCGCGTGATGATGAAAATGTGGGGGCTCACCATGATGAGACTCAAGCTTTTTCCATATCGATTGCTTCGTCGAAACAATATGTCCAGCCATAAAAGATAACTAAAAAAAATCATGTGAGGATACGAAGACACCAACTAAGGCAGCTGGTGCCTCGCCGGTACCCTCACAACTGGTGCAGTCACCAGCTCTAAAACTTGGCAAAGGTCTTCGTCCCCATATACCATCTGTGCGGTTACGAGACTATGTTACTTATAATTCCATCAGTAATCAAGATACCCATCACACTCTCCCCCAACTCTTCTGATCAGTCCTCGTCTACGTTCCCATCACGCTCTCCCCCAACTCTTCTGATCAGTCCTCGTCTACGATCCCAGATACTTCCTTATATCCCTTACAATATTATATCTCTGAATAAAATTTCTCTCCAGGCCATCAAGTTTTTTAGCAGTCATTACAAAGGGTGTTGAATCAAAACATTTTATGGAGGTTTTGGCCATAAAGGTATGGAATCATGTGATGAAAATAGAGGTCAAAGCTTTAGAAGAAAATAAGACTTGGGATTTGGTTGATCTGCCACCTAATAAAATCACCATTAGGAGTCAATGGTTTTATAAAATCAAGTGTAATGCTGATGGGACCATCAAACAGTACAAAGCTCGTCTTGTTGTACAAGGAAATAAGCAAGTTGAAGGTGAAGCTAATAGTGAAACCTTTGCTCCAGTCGTCAAGCTTACTACGGTATGTACCTTACTTCGCCTTGTTGAAGTTAGAAAATGGGAAGTATATCAGATGGATATTCATAATACCTTTCTTCACGGTGATCTTTATGAAAAGGTATATATGAAATTACCCCCAGGGTTTTGACATACACATCCTGACAAAGTTTGTAGGTTACGCAAGTCACTTTATGGTATTAAACAAGCCCCAAGATGTTGGTTCAAGAAGTTTGATTCCTTAGTAAAGTTTATGAAAAGGTATATAAGAAATTACCCCAAGGTTTTGACATACACATCCTGAAAAAGTTTGTAGGTTACGCAAGTCGCTTTATGGTCTTAAACAAGCCCCAAGATGTTGGTTCAAGAAGCTTTTTGATTCCTTACTAAAGTTTAGTTTCGTTCAGTCTTATGATGACTACTCTTTATTCTCTTACACATGAAATGGTATTGAGTTAAAAGTCTAATATATGTTGATGATGTTCTCATGTGTGGTAGTTCTTGAGTCAATTTTTCGATGAAAGAATTAGAAATGTTGAAGTACTTTCTGGGTGTTGAGGTGAGTCATGGACCCGGAAGTATATTTTTATCTCCAAAAAATATGCTTTGGATATTATTAAAGAAACTCGATATTTAGGTTCAAAACCGGCCGCTACACCACTTGAGATAAATCATCGTTTAGCATTAGATGATGGCCCGGTCTTAGAGGATCCAAAGAAGTATCGCTGTTTGGTGGATCGGTTAATTTATCTTACGCACAATCGGCCAGAAATCAGCTACTTGGTGCATGTTTTGTCTCAGTTCATGCAGGTCCCGCGAGAAGCTCATTGGGTGGCTACTCTTCAGGTGGTTTGTTTTTTGAAAGGATCTCCAAGTCAAGGAATTTTAATCCGAACTAATGTTGACTTGTCCCTTATAGTGTACTGTTGTTTAGATTGGGGGCCTTGTCCGTTAACAAGATGCTCCCTTAGTGCTTTTCTTATTATCCTTGGTGGTTCACTGATTTCTTGGAAAACTAAGAAGCAGGAAAGAGGGTCACACTCTTCCGCGGAAACAGAGTACAGAGCGATGGCTGCTGCACTTCGAGAAATAAAATGGAATTGTCGTTTGTTACAAGGTTTAGGTATTTATCAGTCTGTGCCAACTCGTTTATTTTGTGATAGAAAAGTTGCCATTCACATTGCGGCAAACTCAGTTTTCCATGAGCATACAAAGTAGATAGAGTCGGATTGTCATGCAGTACTGATATTAGATTTTTAGGTCTATCAATTAAAACATATCGTGCATAAAACTTTAGGGTTAAATCCACAAGAAACTAGAACTACAAACTAAGGTTGCATTTTATTAATTAAAATAATCAATAAGATTGGTTTTGGTAATTAACAATGCAAATTGAACTTAACAATGACTAAACAAGTAAAACCTATAAACAAGATTGATACTAAATATGATAAAAGGGATGAGTCAAGGGGATGAAAATGATTTAGATGAGATGATAAATTTTTGATGATGCTAAAAACATAGTATAAACACTATCCTTGGTATAGATCACTAATCAAGACTAATCCACTTCTATGACATTAATTTTTTCCTTAATTACCTAATCATCAATAACTTCCGCTAGCGATCAAGTAATCAAAGAACATAATTACTAGCCTAATACAACTACTAAACATCCTAATAAACTATTTCCATAGGCTAGGAATGTAAAGTTCATCTAAGTTCTTTCAAACATTTCATCAAAAACCTTTTGGACATAAAATTCTATTGATCTATATTCAAGTTATAATCTTAAACTAGCATTACTACCAACTTAAATTAAAGATAACCTAGGATCCAGTCCTAAACATCACCAACAACTCATCAAATCATCATAATCAACCAGCCCTCAACTCATGTAAATGACTACTCACTAATCTTCATGACAAAACAAAGCAATTGGTTTGATCTTTGCATAATCATAGTAGATTAGAAAAATGAAAAGTAAATCTAAAAAATGAAATTGATTGCATAAAATATCATGATCTAACAAAAATGTTCTTAGATCTAAAAGAGGCAAGCGAAACATTAAAAAGATGGATCCCCTATTAAAATTAGATCTAAAAACTATAAATAGCAATAGATATGCATCATGGATCGATCCGAGACAAACGACTCAGATCCAAGCAAGTACAAGTTGTGGTGGTCATATGTGACAGTCAGGGCCGCCAAGGTCAACACATGGAGACTTCTTTTTTGACCCATATTTATCATTTTTTATGTTCTTCGATTTAATTATGGTTGTTTCTCACATGATTGAGATTTTTTCAACATTTCTTTATGTCTAAGTTCCAAATCTCTCATTCATCTAAACAGATTTTAAAACTATGCAAAATATTATATATATAACCTAGGACTCTAAAATGTGAGATAATACAAAAGTGTACATTAAAAATGAACCTAAATAATGTAATTTAGTGAGAAAATAATTTAAAACAAGGATTATAAACGTGTAAAAACAATAGATATAAAGTACATGATATTATACGAGACGGTTTGATCTCCACGCATCATTTTCGGACGAAGGAGCAACTAGCGGATTTTCTTACAAAAGCATTAGAATAAGATCATTTTTTAGATTTATATCCAAGTTGGGTGTTCAAATCTTATACACTTCAACATGAGGTATTGAGATAAGTCGGTTGATATTAGATTAGTTCCACAATTATATTGTGATAAGGACTAGTAAATATATTCCTAAAAGTTAAGAGTCCGTTGAAGTCGGTCTGAAGTCATAGAGCTTTGTATATAAATACAATTTTTTGTGAAAAAGCATTTCACTTCGATATCTTGATCAACAGAAACCATTAGGGAGCAAATCATAAGTTAGTTTCTTTTTATTTTTACGTAAATATTAGGTAAGTTAATTATGTCTTTAAGATTTACGAATTTATACGCAAGTTCTTTAATTTGTATTCAAATTCAAAATGCATGTTGATAAAAATATGATTTTCTTTTACCATACTAAACTTTTTTCTGATTAATTTACGTTATATACCAAACATAGTTTTGTGGAACTAAACTAATATTTATATGTATCAACAAACGACGAATGATTAGTTCTCACAGCAATATATAATTTTCGGTTTTGTGCCACATTCTGAGTGAAAATTATATTATTCTTGGATTTAGTGTAGGCTCATATCGATCCGGTTTATAGAATTTGGTCACAGTGCATTTCCACTGGATCCTATTCTATGAAAGAATTTTTTTTTTGAGGCCCAAAATTTGTGTAAATTATGTAGAAAGTAGCATAAATTTGTAAAAAAAAACCGTAATTTAAAAAATATTGAACTTGATGAGGGCCCGAAATTTGTTTTAAGGCAAGCCAGGTTGGCTTATAAAAAGTATGATCGTTGCGTGTTACAAACCTAATATGTAGTTCACACTCCATATGGTGTTCTTTATACATTTGAATATCAAAACCTTTATCTTTTTGTCATCATCGGATCCTAAACCCTTATAATAAATGATGTTTCTAAAAATATGGCAATGTGATGGCTGGAAACTATAGGAGGTGATAATATTGGATAAGTGACTCATAACGACATAAAGTCCCAGCTAGCCGTTTTGGCATTTGGTCACAAATTTCAATATTCGCTCTAAATGTGAGAACTTTTGAAAATATTTTTCCATATTACTTTTTCTTCCTCTGGTAGCTATTTTCCATATTACTAAGTTAGTACTTAGAGAGATTAGTTAAGTAGATGCTAGCTCAACCCAAATCAAGGTACATTGCTGTTTTTGAACTAGTAGTATGCGAAACAACTCTCGTCCTCAAATTAAGTTTGAGTATGTACAAAAAAATAATTATGGCGTAAAAGAAATTGATTACACTCAATTTTGCTTTTCATTAATTAACTTTCTTACAAATACGGAATTTTTGTTTGCATAATTTCTAGTAGAGCATTGCGGATAGTAATGAATATTGTAACCTTGTTACTAAATTGTAACTGATTAGTCCATGAACCAACCACGCGATCATAATCCCTTTTGTTTGCAGATGGCTAGTTTAATTTCTCAATAAATTAACTTAAGAGAGTGAAGTACTGGCAAGAGAAGGAAACTAAGAGAGTATGTAGCAATGCTCTTTTGAGTTACAATTTAATGGATGAGTTAGATGTTGTCCTCGAGTTTTATGTAAGGTTGTGAAGCTCGGTTTCGACATGAAAACAATGTTGAAGCTTTAAGAAACGATTAATATCATGCAATGCAGCCAAGAGCTATAACTTGATGATGTTGAAGATTGAATAGTTGGGGCACAAAAATGTGTGTACTTTAGAACCCATTTGGCTTAGCATCCATCTAAATAACCTTAGAACCCACCCACCCACAACCTCTAAGCTTGTTAGTGTTTTAACTTTAAGTTTTACTATTCGAAAATATCTTTCTCTGTAATCACTCTGTTTCTTCATGATTTCTTCTGCATGTTTTTAATATATATTTTCTTTTGGATCTAATCGAATCCACTAGTACTAGCTACACACATTTTTTTTTTTTAATATTATGTTAAATTATACTCAAGAAAAAAATACCCTTTTTACAATATTGTGTCCGAGAGTTTGAAATAAAGAGATAAAAGCTCAACAAAAGATTTTGAAGGTGGTTGGCTCGTTAAAACCCATCTCCGGAAAACCCAATTGGGACAAAACCGGGAGATGAGAAAAAGAGTACAAACCAACCTTCAAGGGAGCTGAGAGAGAGCATAAGAGTAAACTGATAGGATGTATTAAAATCTGGTGGACAACCAAGCTTGGAGACCATCCGAGTGAATTCCTTTGGCTTGTAAAGTTGAGAGCCTATTTCGCACCATAAGATCCATACTTCTCAATAATCTGTCCTCCGGCAAAGAACCCTCTCCATGACGCCTTCGATTACGTTCTCTCCATAAAAAGTAGACCGCCACTTGGAATGCATATTTGACTAAGAAAGAGGAGATGTCTCTACCCCCTGAAATCAGAACATTAGTAAGCATAGTGTGTAGACAAGTGGTGTACATGTGGTGTAGTAACCCGGATGAGAAGTGATGCCATATGCGAGAGCTGA
The DNA here is from genome assembly GCA_963922655.1 of Cardamine chenopodiifolia. NCBI lineage: Eukaryota > Viridiplantae > Streptophyta > Magnoliopsida > Brassicales > Brassicaceae > Cardamine > Cardamine chenopodiifolia. The sequence continues at coordinate 11,838,898 of OZ000481.1, read as the reverse complement.
AGGGGCAAGAGAAAAAAAAGTGTTCCGCTGACTCGAGTAGTGAAAAACAAAAAACGCAAGCTGAATTCGAGTTTGGACTCCAAATGCTCATTCCATCCCCTGTAGACAAATGATTGAGAGCAACCAACCAACCAATAAACGAGAATTTCGGGGTTGCATGAGTGAACCATATACCCTTGTACCATATCACACGCTGAGTAGTCTTACGAACCTGGTCCCAAGTCTCCCTAGACAAAAACCGAGACTTAAACTTACCCCCCGGTCCTCACCAATGAGGGATGTCCGGAGCATTAGTAGCCCTGTTTTTAAAATGTTGAACTTCAACATCAATTAGTATCAGAGTGTTTGAACGGCGGTGCCGTGGCCGATGCCCAGCAAAGGCGTCCGCCACCGTCGCCGAGATGGGGATACCTAAGTCTATACTTCCACGGGCCATAAGGAGATCATACAGTCGACCTAAGTCACTCCAAACATCAAACCAGAAAGACGTGAAAGCACCATTACTTACCTGGACTTTGTGAAAAGCCTTGGCCTGATCACGGTACTTTAGAAGCTTTTGCCATATCCAAGAGCCCGCGCTCGTGGATAGATTGATTGACCAGAAAGAGCCATCTCGAATAAGGTGCTTATGAATCCAATTTACCCAAAGAGAATGACAGCCTGAAACAGTACGCCAAATTAATTTAAAACAACAAACCTTGTTCACATCACCCAAGTCTCTCAGACCCAGACCCCCTTCAGCTTTGGGTTTACAAACCCCCTCCCAAGAAACTTTTGCCTTGTTTGAGTTAAGCGATGGACCAAACCATAAGGACGCCGAACAGAGCCGCTCCAGCTCTTTAATGCAAGCACTAGGTAGGCGGAACGCCGACAGCCAGAAGTTAGTAAGACTAGCTATAACTGAGGACAAGAGCTGTAACCGACCCGCAAAGGATAGAAATCTGTTCTTCCAAGAATTAAAACGTCCACGAATCTTCTCAATAAGCGGTTGATAGTCAGAGGTCGTCATCCTCTTAGTCAGCAATGGAAGACCTAAATCTTTAACCGGCAAATCCTCAATAGCAAAAGGAAAAGTATCCAAAGACGTGCGGACAGCCTGAGAGATACCCGTGATGAAAAGAGTTGATTTCTCCAAGCTAATGGTGAGATCTGAAAAGGATGCAAAACAATCGAAAACCCGGAGAATACCCTAAATTGATCTGATCCTACCATCTGAAAAAATCAAAATGTCATCAGCAAAACAAAGGTGAGTGATAGACAGACTTTTGCATCCTGGATGATAACCTATTTGACCTTCCACCGCCGCTTTGTCAAGCACACAAGATAAGACATTCATACAGATGACAAAAAGATATGGAGAAAGGGAACAACCTTGTCTAAGTCCGCGCTTGCTACCAAAGAAACCAACCAAATCACCATTAAGCTGAATAGAAAAAGATGGAGTAGAGACACAAACCTCAATCCAGCGAATGAATAAAGGAGGGAGCTCCAACGCTTTAAGAATATTTATCAAAAAATCCCAATTCACCGAGTCAAAAGCCTTCGATATGTCAATCTTCATTACGCAACGTGAGGCTATGTTAGGCTTGTGATAATCCTTAACTAGCTCGGATGCAAGGAGGAGATTCTCCATCATATACCGGTCCTTAATGAACGCGAATTGATTTTGAGTAATGAACCCCGGAAGCACAGCCTTTAACCTGTTAGCCAAGAGCTTGGAAATAATCTTGTAAATCACATTACAACATGATATAGGCCTATAATCTTTCATACCTATTGTTCCCAACTTCTTGGGGATCAAAGCAAGGATTGTAGAGTTTAAACCTTTTGGCAAAAAACCAAAGATAAAAAAAGATTGGATGGCCACCACTAAATCCTTACCGCGTAATTGGCCAAGTCTCCCTAAAGAACTCCACAGTAAATCCGTCTGGACCTGGAGATTTATTCAAAGGTATTGAAAACAGAGTGCGCTTTATTTCTAACTCAGTTACCTCGTGAAGCACGGCTGTCTTTTCTTCTTCCAAGCACTTTTAATTAAGCACCGCTGCCACATCCTCAACCAAACTCCTTGGTGAGAGCTGTACCTGTACAGAAAATAAGTTAGAATAATACCTTATAGCCTCTGTGTGAATATCCTCCTTGTCGGTGAGCTGCCTCCCATCCGGGGACTTAACTACATTGATCGCGTTTCACACTTCCCTCTCTTTAATTGCATTATAGAAGAACTTATTGTTTTTATCCCTAACATTAAACCAATGGAGCTTAGCCTTTTGTCTTAGATAGTTTTCCTCCAGCCTCGAAATTGAATCCCAAACAGCAAAAGCTTGAGATTCCTCATAAATTATGTCCCCAGCCGGATCCTCTAAAGTAGCGAGCTGCTTTGCACAAAAATTCTTGAATGCAGCCTCAGTTCTGGTTGTCAAGTGATGGATGCTATGCCAGCTGAACTCTCGAATTTTCGGCTTAAGGAGTGTCAGCTTTTTAGAAAGCCGGTATAAAGTAGAAGTCGAGTGGGAAAGGAGAGATGTGGAAGCCCAATATGCGTCTATTATTGGCATGAAGCCAGCCATCGTGAGGACTGCGTTGACAACCTTCAAAGGAACCTTAGGCCTAGGATGTGCACCATTAAGCGAAACAATTGCACAAAGGTGATCGAAGCACCCGTGAGCTTTAAAGAGGCTATAAGAATTCGTAGTGTGGTGACGCCAAGAGGAATTAACCATCACCCTGTCTAATTTCTTGCATACCAAACTGTCTTCCCTTTTATTACACCACGTGTAAAGCGGACCATGGTAGGCCATATCACTAAAAGAACAGATCCGAACCAGCTCTTAGAAGTCCCTCATTCCCAGAACCTCAACATGAATTGACGAAGCTCATGAGTGTTTTAAAGTAGCTAGAATCTCATTAAAGTCACCAAGATGGAATGGAATTATGATTGAATGGAATTAGAGTGCTTTCGTAAAGGACAGGTTGTTGGTTGAGAATATGTTGTTGGCAACTGAGCTGGTTAAAGACTACCACAGGGACTTAATATCGACTAGGTGTTCGATTAAATTTGATATATCCAAGGCTTTCGATACAGCTAAATGGGAATTTATGATATCGACTCTTCAGGCTATATCATTCCCAGACCAATTCATTCATTGGATTTATCAATGCTTGTCGACTGCTTTGTTCACTATTGCTATTAACGGTGAGCTTGCTGGTTTTCTCAAAAGCAATAGAGGCCTTCATCAAGGCTTCTCACTATCTCCATATCTCTATATTATCGCTAGCAATGTGTTGTCGTGAATGGTAAATAAAGCTGTGTATGATAGAGTCTTTGGGTATCATCCAAAGTGCACAAAGGTTGTGGTTACTCATCTTAGTGGACAATATTTTGGTTTTCACAGATGGGAGACGAGAATCTATAGGCGGTGTTATTGACATTTTAAAACGGTTTGCTCTCATGTATGGTCTTAATATCAATACTTCGAAATCGTCTATTTTTCAGGTGGTGTGAACAGAGCTGCAACTATTATCGCAGCTCAACAAGTGGCACTGGAAAAGGAGGAGCTACTGATCCGTTATCTGGGACTACCTCTTACTACTAAGTCGATGACAAGTCTCGACTATGAGCCACTTATTGACCAGATCAGAACTAGGCTGCTGGCTTGGGCTGCTAAAAGTTTGTCATACGCAAGCCATTTTCAACTCATAAAGTCGGTTGTCTCGAGTATCTCCAACTTTTGGTTTTCGGTTTGTAGACTACCTCAGCGATGTTTGGATGAGATTGAGGTGTTATGTGGCAGGTTCTTACGGGGAGGCTCATCTAATTGTCAAAACAGAGCTATGGTTGCTCAGGATGATCTTTGTTGTCAAGTGTCGAAGGGTAGACTAGGATTAAGGCGGCTATGGGATTCCTCTCGAGTTTTTTCTCTTTGTCTCATCTGGAGATTACTCACAAGCCTAGGATCTCTGTGGGTGGCTTGGACTCGAGTTCATCTCTTGAAGTAACATTTTTTTTGGAGTGTAAGGGATGCTACTTTAGTGTCTGGGATAGGTGCAAACTACTTAAACTTTGTGGCTTAGCTTAAGGTTTTATACAGAAGGAGATTGGTAAAGGGCAAACAACACTATTCTGATGGGATGTATGGTTACCTTCGGGGCAGCTATATGCTCAACTTGGAGATGTTGGGCTGAGAAATCTATGCATTGGTTTGTGGGATACAGTAGCTGATGCAGTAAGGGCAGTGGTTGGCGTATCCGCAGAGGACGATCATACCATCACAAGCCAAGTATTGAGGAGATTTATCTCGACACTGTTCCCTCTACTCAGGCAGGCCCGGATATCTCCCTTTTGCAACATGCGCCTGATGACTATCGAGCAAACTTCTCAGCTCCACACACATGGAATCAAATTCGTAAGGTTAGAAGCGAAGTTGCTTGCCACAAACTTGTTTGATTCCCACAGGCAATATCGAGGTACTCATTTATTACTTGGCTAGCGGTACGTGATCGACTCTCAAAAGGTACACGCATAAATTCATATGGTCAAGCTCATGACTGTGTATTATGTTGTAGTCTTTAGCATAATAATCATATGATTGAATGGAATTAGAGAGCTTTCGTAAAGGACAGGTTGTTGCTTGAGAATGTGTTGTTGGCAACTGAGCTGGTTAAAGACTACCACAAGGACTTAATATCGATTAGGTGTTCAGTTAAATTTGATAAATCCAAGGCTTTCGATACTGTTAAATAGGAATTTATGATATCGACTCTTCAGGCTATATCATTCCCAGACCAATTCATTCATTGGATTCATCAATGCTTGTCGACTGCTTTGTTCACTATTGCTATTAACGGTGAGCTTGCTGTTTTTTTGAAAAGCAATAGAGGCCTTCATCAAGGCTTCTCACTATCTCCATATCTCTATGTTATCGCTAGCAATGTGTTGTCGAGAATGGTAAATAAAGCTGCGTATGATAGAGTCTTTGTGTATCATCCAAAGTGCACAAAGGTTGTGGTTACTTATCTTAGTGGACAATATTTTGGTTTTCACAGATGGGAGACGAGAATCTATAGGCGGTGTTATTGACATTTTAAAACGGTTTGCTCTCATGTATGGTCTTAATATCAATACTTTGAAATCGTCTATTTTTCAGGTGGTGTGAACAGAGCTGCAACTATTATCGCAGCTCAACAAGTAGCACTGGAAAAGTAGGAGCTACTGATCCGTTATCTGGGACTACCTCTTACTACTAAGTCGATGACAAGTCTCGACTATGAGCCACTTATTGACCAGATCAGACCTAGGCTGCTGGCTTAGGCTGCTAAAAGTTTGTCATACGTAAGTCGTTTTCAACTCATAAAGTCAGTAGTCTCGAGTATCTCCAACTTTTGGTTTTCGGTTTGTAGACTACCTCAGCGATGTTTGGATGAGATTGAGGTGTTATGTGGCAGGTTCTTACGGGGAGATTCATCTAATTGTCAAAACAGAGCTAAGGTTGCTCAGGATGATCTTTGTTGTCCAGTGTCGAAGGGTAGACTAGGATTAAGGCGGCTATGGGATTCGTCTCGAGTTTTTTCTCTTAGTCTCATCTGGAGATTACTCACAAGCCTAGGATCTCTGTGGGTTGCTTGGACTCGAGCTCATCTCTTGAAGTAACATTTTTTTTTGAGTGTAAGGGATGCTACTTTAGTGTCTTGGATAGGCGCAAACTACTTAAACTTCGTGGCTTAGCTTCAGGTTTTATACGAAAGGAGATTGGTAAGGGGCAAACAACACTATTCTGATGGGATGTATGGTTACCTTCAGGGCAGCTATATGCTCAATTTGGAGATGTTGGGCCGAGAAATATAGGCATTGGTTTACGGGATACAGTAGCTAATGCAGTAAGGGCATGGGTTGGCGTATCCGTAGAGGACGATCACACCATCACAAGCCAAGTATTGAGGAGATTTATCTCCACACTGTTCCCTCTACTCAGGCAGGCCCGGATATCTCCCTTTGGCAACATGCACCTGATGACTATCGAGCAAACTTCTCAGCTCCGCACACATGGAATCAAATTAGTAAGGTTAGAAGCGAAGTTGCTTGCCACAAACTTGTGTGGTTCCCACAGGCAATATCGAGGTACTCATTTATTACTTGGCTAGCGGTACGTGATCGACTCTCAAAAGGTACACGCATAAGTTCATATGGTCAAGCTCATGACTGTGTATTATGTTGTAGTCTTTAGAAAAATAATCATATGATTGAATGGAATTAGAGTGCTTTCGTAAAGGACAGGTTGTTGCTTGAGAATGTGTTGTTGGCAACTGAGCGGGTCAAAGACTACCACAAGGACTTAATATCGACTAGGTGTTCAATTAAATTTGATAAATCCAAGGCTTTAGATACTGTTAAATGGGAATTTATGATATCGACTCTTCAGACTATATCATTCCCAGACCAATTCATTCATTGGATTCATCAATGCTTGTCGACTGCTTTGTTCACTATTGCTATTAACGGCGAGCTTGCTGTTTTTTTGAAAAGCAATAGAGGCCTTCATCAAGGCTTCTCACTATCTCCATATCTTTATGTTATCGCTAGCAATGTGTTGTCGAGAATGGTAAATAAAGCTGCGTATGATAGAGTCTTTGTGTATCATCCAAAGTGCACAAAGGTTGTGGTTACTCATCTTAGTGGACAATATTTTGGTTTTCACAGATGGGAGACGAGAATCTATAGGCGGTGTTATTGACATTTTAAAACGGTTTGCTCTCATGTATGGTCTTAATATCAATACTTCGAAATCGTCTATTTTTCAGGTGGTGTGAACAGAGCTGCAACTATTATCGCAGCTCAACAAGTGGCACTGGAAAAGTAGGAGCTACTGATCCGTTATCTAGGACTACCTCTTACTACTAAGTCGATGACAAGTCTCGGCTATGAGCCACTTATTGACCAGATCAGAACTAGGCTGCTGGATTGGGCTGCTAAAAGTTTGTCATACGCAAGTCGTTTTCAACTCATAAAGTCGGTTGTCTCAAGTATCGCCAACTTTTGGTTTTCGGTTTGTAGACTACCTCAGCGATGTTTAGATGAGATTGAGGTGTTATGTGGCAGGTTATTACGAGGAGGCTCATCTAATTGTCAAAACAGAGCTAAGGTTGCTCAGGATGATCTTTGTTGTCAAGTGTCGAAGGGTAGACTAGGATTAAGGCGGCTATGGGATTCGTCTCGAGTTTTTTCTCTTAGTCTCATCTGGAGATTACTCACAAGCCTAGGATCTCTGTGGGTGGCTTGGACTCGAGCTCATCTCTTGAAGTAACATTTTTTTTGGAGTGTAAGGGATGCCACTTTAGTGTCTTGGATAGGCGCAAACTACTTAAACTTCGTGGCTTAGCTTCAGGTTTTATACGAACGGAGATTGGTAAGGGGCAAACAACATTGTTCTGATGGGATGTATGGTTACCTTCAGGGCAGCTATATGCTCAACTTGGAGATGTTGGGCCGAGAAATATAGGCATTGGTTTGTGGGATACAGTAGCTGATGCAGTAAGGGCAGTGGTTGGCGTATCCGCAGAGGACGATCACACCATCACAAGCCAAGTATTGAGGAGATTTATCTCGACACTGTTCCCTCTACTCAGGCAGGCCCGGATATCTCCCTTTGGCAACATGCGCCTGATGACTATCGAGCAAACTTCTCAGCTCCGCACACATGGAATCAAATTCGTAAGGTTAGAAGCGAAGTTGCTTGCCACAAACTTGTTTGGTTCCCACAGGCAATATCGAGGTACTCATTTATTACTTGGCTAGCGGTACGTGATCGACTCTCAAAAGGTACACGCATAAGTTCATATGGTCAAGCTCATGACTGTGTATTATGTTGTAGTCTTTAGAAAAATAATCATATGATTGAATGGAATTAGAGTGCTTTCGTAAAGGACAGGTTGTTTGTTGAGAATGTGTTGTTGGCAACTGAGCGGGTCAAAGACTACCACAAGGACTTAATATCGACTAGGTGTTCAATTAAATTTGATAAATCCAAGGCTTTAGATACTGTTAAATGGGAATTTATGATATCGACTCTTCAGGCTATATCATTCCCAGAACAATTCATTCATTGGATTCATCAATGCTTGTCGACTGCTTTGTTCACTATTGCTATTAACGGTGAGCTTGCTGGTTTTTTCAAAAGCAATAGAGGCCTTCATCAAGGCTTCTCACTATCTCCATATCTCTATGTTATCCCTAGCAATGTGTTGTCGTGAATGGTAAATAAAGCTGCGTATGATAGAGTCTTTTGGTATCATCCAAAGTGCACAAAGGTTGTGGTTACTCATCTTAGTGGACAATATTTTGGTTTTCACAGATGGGAGACGAGAATCTATAGGCGGTGTTATTGACATTTTAAAACGGTTTGCTCTCATGTATGGTCTTAATATCAATACTTCGAAATCGTCTATTTTTCAGGTGGTGTGAACAGAACTGCAACTATTATCGCAGCTCAACAAGTGGCACTGGAAAAGTAGGAGGTACTGATCCGATATCTGGCACTACCTCTTACTACTAAGTCGATGACAAGTCTCGGCTATGAGCCACTTATTGACCAGATCAGAACTAGGCTGCTGGATTGGGCTGCTAAAAGTTTGTCATACGCAAGTCGTTTTCAACTCATAAAGTCGGTTGTCTCAAGTATCGCCAACTTTTGGTTTTCGGTTTGTAGACTACCTCAGCGATGTTTAGATGAGATTGAGGTGTTATGTGGCAGGTTATTACGGGGAGGCTCATCTAATTGTCAAAACAGAGCTAAGGTTGCTCAGGATGATCTTTGTTGTCCAGTGTCGAAGGGTAGACTAGGATTAAGGCGGCTATGGGATTCGTCTCGAGTTTTTTCTCTTAGTGTCATCTGGAGATTACTCACAAGCCTAGGATCTCTGTGGGTGGCTTGGACTCGAGCTCATCTCTTGAAGTAACATTTTTTTTGGAATGTAAGGGATGCTACTTTAGTGTCTTGGATAGGCGCAAACTACTTAAACTTCGTGGCTTAGCTTCAGGTTTTATACGAACGGAGATTGGTAAGGGGCAAACAACATTATTCTGATGGGATGTATGGTTACCTTCAGGGCAGCTATATGCTCAACTTGGAGATGTTGGGCCGAGAAATATAGGCATTGGTTTGCGGGATACAGTAGCTGATGCGGTAAGGGCAGTGGTTGGCGTATCCGCAGAGGACGATCACACCATCACAAGCCAAGTATTGAGGAGATTTATCTCGACACTGTTCCCTCTACTCAGGCAGGGCCGGATATCTCCCTTTGGCAACATGCGCCTGATGACTATCGAGCAAACTTCTCAGCTCCGCACACATGGAATCAAATTCGTAAGGTTAGAAGCGAAGTTGCTTGCCACAAACTTGTTTGGTTCCCACAGGCAATATCGAGGTACTCATTTATTACTTGGCTAGCGGTACGTGATCGACTCTCGAAAGGTACACGCATAAGTTCATATGGTCAAGCTCATGACTGTGTATTAGAAAAATAATCATATGATTGAATGGAATTAGAGTGCTTTCGTAAAGGACAGGTTGTTTGTTGAGAATGTGTTGTTGGCAACTGAGCGGGTCAAAGACTACCACAAGGACTTAATATCGACTAGGTGTTCAATTAAATTTGATAAATCCAAGGCTTTAGATACTGTTAAATGGGAATTTATGATATCGACTCTTCAGGCTATATCATTCCCAGAACAATTCATTCATTGGATTCATCAATGCTTGTCGACTGCTTTGTTCACTATTGCTATTAACGGTGAGCTTGCTGGTTTTTTCAAAAGCAATAGAGGCCTTCATCAAGGCTTCTCACTATCTCCATATCTCTATGTTATCGCTAGCAATGTGTTGTCGAGAATGGTAAATAAAGCTGCGTATGATAGAGTCTTTGTGTATCATCCAAAGTGCACAAAGGTTGTGGTTACTCATCTTAGTGGACAATATTTTGGTTTTCACAGATGGGAGACGAGAATCTATAGGCGGTGTTATTGACATTTTAAAACGGTTTGCTCTCATGTATGGTCTTAATTTCAATACTTCGAAATCGTCTATTTTTCAGGAGGTGTGAACAGAGCTGCAACTATTATCGCAGCTCAACAAGTGGCACTGGAAAAGTAGGAGCTACTGATCCGTTATCTAGGACTACCTCTTACTACTAAGTCGATGACAAGTCTCGGCTATAAGCCACTTATTAACCAGATCAGAACTAGGCTGCTGGCTTGGGCTGCTAAAAGTTTGTCATACGCAAGTCGTTTTCAACTCATAAAGTCGGTTGTATCGAGTATCTCCAACTTTTGGTTTTCGGTTTGTAGACTACCTCAGCGATGTTTAGATGAGATTGAGATGTTATGTGGCAGGTTCTTACGGGGAGGCTCATCTAATTGTCAAAACAGAGCTAAGGTTGCTCAGGATGATCTTTGTTATCTAGTGTTGAAGGGTAGACTAGGATTAAGACGGCTATGGGATTCGTCTCGAGTTTTTTTGCTTAGTCTCATCTGGAGATTACTCACAAGCATAGCATCTCTGTGGGTGGCTTGGACTCGAGCTCATCTCTTTATGTAACATTTTTTATGGAGTGTAAGGGATGCTACTTTAGTGTCTTGGATAGGCGCAAACTACTTAAACTTCGTGGCTTAGCTTCAGGTTTTATACGAAAGGAGATTGGTAAGGGGCAAACAACACTATTCTGATGGGATGTATGGTTACCTTCCGGGCAGCTATATGCTCAACTTGGAGATGTTGGGCTGAGAAATCTAGGCATTGGTTTGCGTGATACAGTAGCTGATGCAGTAAGGGCAGTTGTTGGCGTATCCGCAAAGGACGATCACACCATCACAAGCCAAGTATTGAGGAGATTTATCTCGACACTGTTCCCTCTACTCAGGCAGGCCCGAATATCTCCCTTTTGCAACATGCGCCTGATGACTATCGAGCAAACTTCTCCGCTCCGCTCACATGGAATCGAATTCGTAAGGTTAGAAGCGAAGTTGCTTGCCACAAACTTGTTTGGTTCCCACAGGCAATATCGAGGTACTCATTTATTACTTGGCTAGCGGTACGTGATCGACTCTCAAAAGGTACACGCATAAGTTCATATGGTCAAGCTCATGACTGTGTATTATGTTGTAGTCTTTAGCATAATAATCATATGATTGAATGGAATTAGAGTGCTTTCGTAAAGGACAGGTTGTTGCTTGAGAATGTGTTGTTGGCAACTGAACTGGTTAAAGACTACCACAAGGACTTAATATCGACTAGGTGTTCAATTAAATTTGATAAATCCAAGGCTTTCGATACTGTTAAATGGGAAATTATGATATCGACTCTTCAGGCTATATCATTCCCAGAACAATTCATTCATTGGATTCATCAATGCTTGTCGTCTGCTTTGTTTACTATTGCTATTAACGGTGAGCTTGCTGTTTTTTTGAAAAGCAATAGAGGCCTTCATCAAGGCTTCTCACTATCTTCATATCTCTATGTTATCGCTAGCAATGTGTTGTCGAGAATGGTAAATAAAGCTGCGTATGATAGAGTCTTTGTGTATCATCCAAAGTGCACAAAGGTTGTGGTTACTCATCTTAGTGGACAATATTTTGGTTTTCACAGATGGGAGACGAGAATCTATAGGCGGTGTTATTGACATTTAAAAACGGTTTGCTCCCATGTATGGTCTTAATATCAATACTTTGAAATCGTCTATTTTTCAGGTGGTGTGAACAGAGCTGCAACTATTATCGCAGCTCAACAAGTGGCACTGGAAAAGTACGAGCTACTGATCCGTTATCTAGGACTACCTCTTACTACTAAGTCGATGACAAGTCTCGGCTATGAGCCACTTATTGACCAGATCAGAACTAGGCTGCTGGCTTGGGCTGCTAAAAGTTTGTCATACGCAAGTCGTTTTCAACTCATAAAGTCGGTTGTCTCGAGTATCTCCAACTTTTGGTTTTCGGTTTGTAGACTACCTCAGCGATGTTTAGATGAGATTGAGATGTTATGTGGCAGGTTCTTACAGGGAGGCTCATCTAATTGTCAAAACAGAGCTAAGGTTGCTCAGGATGATCTTTGTTGTCCAGTGTTGAAGGGTAGACTAGGATTAAGACGGCTATGGGATTCGTCTCGAGTTTTTTCGCTTAGTCTCATCTGGAGATTACTCACAAGCCTAGCATCTCTGTGGGTGGCTTGGACTCGAGCTCATCTCTTGAAGTAACATTTTTTTTGGAGTGTAAGGGATGCTACTTTAATGTCTTGGATAGGCGCAAACTACTTAAACTTTGTGGCTTAGCTTCAGGTTTTATACGAAAGGAGATTGGTAAGGGGCAAACAACACTATTCTGATGGGATGTATGGTTACCTTCAGGGCAGCTATATGCTTAACTTGGAGATGTTGGGCTGAGAAATCTAGGCATTGGTTTGCGTGATACAGTAGCTGATGCAGTAAGGGCAGTGGTTGGCGTATCCGCAAAGGACGATCACACCATCACAAGCCAAGTATTGAGGAGATTTATCTCGACACTGTTCCCTCTACTCAGGCAGGCCCGAATATCTCCCTTTTGCAACATGCGCCTGATGACTATCGAGCAAACTTCTCAGCTCCGCTCACATGGAATCGAATTCGTAAGGTTAGAAGCGAAGTTGCTTGCCACAAACTTGTTTGGTTCCCACAGGCAATATCGAGGTACTCATTTATTACTTGGCTAGCGGTACGTGATCGACTCTCAAAAGGTACACGCATAAGTTCATATGGTCAAGCTCATGACTGTGTATTATGTTGTAGTCTTTAGCATAATAATCATATGATTGAATGGAATTAGAGTGCTTTCGTAAAGGACAGGTTGTTGCTTGAGAATGTGTTGTTGGCAACTGAACTTGTTAAAGACTACCACAAGGCCTTAATATCGACTAGGTGTTCAATTAAATTTGATAAATCCAAGGCTTTCGATACTGTTAAATGGGAAATTATGATATCGACTCTTCAGGCTATATCATTCCCAGACCAATTCATTCATTGGATTCATCAATGCTTGTCGTCTGCTTTGTTTACTATTGCTATTAACGGTGAGCTTGCTGTTTTTTTGAAAAGCAATAGAGGCCTTCATCAAGGCTTCTCACTATCTCCATATCTCTATGTTATCGCTAGCAATGTGTTGTCGAGAATGGTAAATAAAGCTGCGTATGATAGAGTCTTTGTGTATCATCCAAAGTGCACAAAGGTTGTGGCTACTCATCTTAGTGGACAATATTTTGGTTTTCACAGATGGGAGACGAGAATCTATAGGCGGTGTTATTGACATTTTAAAACGGTTTGCTCTCATGTATGGTCTTAATATCAATACTTCGAAATCGTCTATTTTTCAGGTGGTGTGAACAGAGCTGCAACTATTATCGCAGCTCAACAAGTGGCACTGGAAAAGTAGGAGCTACTGATCCGTTATCTAGGACTACCTCTTACTACTAAGTCGATGATAAGTCTCGGCTATGAGCCACTTATTGACCAGATCAGAACTAGGCTGCTGGCTTGGGCTGCTAAAAGTTTGTCATACGCAAGTCGTTTTCAACTCATAAAGTCGGTTGTCTTGAGTATCTCCAACTTTTGGTTTTCGGTTTGTAGACTACCTCAGCGATGTTTGGATGAGATTGAGGTGTTATGTGGCAGGTTCTTACGGGGAGGCTCATCTAATTGTCAAAACAGAGCTAAGGTTGCTCAGGATGATCTTTGTTGTCCAGTGTCGAAGGGTAGACTAGGATTAAGGCGGCTATGGGATTCGTCTCGAGTTTTTTCTCTTAGTCTCATCTGGAGATTACTCACAAGCCTAGGATCTATTTGGGTGGCTTGGACTCGAGCTCATCTCTTGAAGTAACATTTTTTTTGGAGTGAAAGGGATGCTACTTTAGTGTCTTGGATAGGCGCAAACTACTTAAACTCCGTGGCTTAGCTTCAGGTTTTATACGAAAGGAGATTGGTAAGGGGCAAACAACACTATCCTGATGGGATGTATGGTTACCTTCAAGGCAGCTATATGCTCAACTTGGAGATGTTGGGCTGAGAAATCTAGGCATTGGTTTGCGGGATACAGTAGCTGATTCAGTAAGGGCAGTGGTTGGCGTATCCGCAGAGGACGATCACACCATCACAAACCAAGTATTTAGGAGATTTATCTCCACACTGTTCCCTCTACTCAGGCAGGCCCGGATATCTCCCTTTGGCAACATGCGCCTAATGACTATCGAGCAAACGTCTCAGCTCCGCTCACATGGAATCAAATTCGTAAGGTTAGAAGCGAAGTTGCTTGCCACAAACTTGTTTGGTTCCCACAGGCAATATCGAGGTACTCATTTATTACTTGGTTAGCGGTACGTGATCGACTCTCAAAAGGTACACGCATAAGTTCATATGGTCAAGCTCATGACTGTGTATTATGTTGTAGTCTTTAGCATAATAATCATATGATTGAATGGAATTAGAGAGCTTTCGTAAAGGACAGGTTGTTGCTTGAGAATGTGTTGTTGGCAACTGAGCGGGTCAAAGACTACCACAAGGATTTAATATCGACTAGGTGTTCAATTAAATTTGATAAATCCAAGGCTTTAGATACTGTTAAATGGGAATTTATGATATCGACTCTTCAGGCTATATCATTCCCAGACCAATTTATTCATTGGATTCATCAATGCTTGTCGACTGCTTTGTTCACTATTGCTATTAACGGTGAGCTTGCTGTTTTTTTGAAAAGCAATAGAGGCCTTCATCAAGGCTTCCCACTATCTCCATATCTCTATGTTATCGCTAGCAATGTGTTGTCGAGAATGGTAAATAAAGCTGCGTATGATAGAGTCTTTCAGTATCATCCAAAGTGCACAAAGGTTGTGGTTACTCATCTTAGTGGACAATATTTTGGTTTTCACAGATGGGAGACGAGAATCTATAGGCGGTGTTATTGATATTTTTAAACGGTTTGCTCTCATATATGGTCTTAATATCAATACTTCGAAATCGTCTATTTTTCAGGTGGTGTGAACAGAGCTGCAACTATTATCGCAGCTCAACAAGTGGCACTGGAAAAGTACGAGCTACTGATCCGTCATCTGGGACTACCTCTTACTACTAAGTCGATGACAAGTCTCGGCTATGAGCCACTTATTGACCAGATCAGAACTAGGCTGCTGGATTGGGCTACTAAAAGTTTGTCATACGCATGTCGTTTTCAACTCATAAAGTCGGTTGTCTCGAGTATCTCCAACTTTTGGTTTTCGGTTTGTAGACTACCTCAGCGATGTTTGGATAAGATTGAGGTGTTATGTGGCAGGTTCTTACGGGGAGGCTCATCTAATTGTCAAAATAGAGCTAAGGTTGCTCAGGATGATCTTTGTTGTCCAGTGTCGAAGGGTAGACTAGGATTAAGGCGGCTATGGGATTCGTCTCGAGTTTTTTCTCCTAGTCTCATCTGGAGATTACCCACAAGCCTAGGATCTCTGTGGGTGGCTTGGACTCGAGCTCATCTCTTGAAGTAACATATTTTTTGGACTGTAAGGGATGCTACTTTAGTGTCTTGAATAGGCGCAAACTACTTAAAC
Source organism: Cardamine chenopodiifolia (assembly GCA_963922655.1). Classification (NCBI taxonomy): domain Eukaryota; kingdom Viridiplantae; phylum Streptophyta; class Magnoliopsida; order Brassicales; family Brassicaceae; genus Cardamine; species Cardamine chenopodiifolia. The sequence goes on along the minus strand of OZ000481.1, from coordinate 11,823,293 downwards.
TTCGTGGCTTAGCTTCAGGTTTTATACGAACGGAGATTGGTAAGGGGCAAACAACATTATTCTGATGGGATGTATGGTTACCTTCAGGGCAGCTATATGCTCAACTTGGAGATGTCGGGCCGAGAAATATAGGCATTGGTTTGCGGGATACAGTAGCTGATGCAGTAAGGGCAGTGGTTGGCGTATCCGCAGAGGACGATCACACCATCACAAGCCAAGTATTGAGGAGATTTATCTCGACACTGTTCCCTCTACTCAGGCAGGCCCAGATATCTCCCTTTGGTAACATGCGCCTGATGACTATCGAGCAAACTTCTCAGCTCCGCACACATGGAATCAAATTCGTAAGGTTAGAAGCGAAGTTGCTTGCCACAAACTTGTTTGGTTCCCACAGGCAATATCGAGGTACTCATTTATTACTTGGCTAGCGGTACGTGATCGACTCTCAAAAGGTACACGCATAAGTTCATATGGTCAAGCTCATGACTGTGTATTATGTTGTAGTCTTTAGCATAATAATCATATGATTGAATGGAATTAGAGTGCTTTCGTAAAGGACAGGTTGTTGCTTGAGAATGTGTTGTTGGCAACTGAGCGGGTCAAAGACTACCACAAGGACTTAATATCGACTAGGTGTTCAATTAAATTTGACAAATCCAAGGCTTTAGATACTGTTAAATGGGAATTTATGATATCGACTCTTCAGGCTATATCATTCCCAGACCAATTCATTCATTGGATTCATCATTGCTTGTCGACTGCTTTGTTCACTATTGCTATTAACGGTGAGCTTGCTGTTTTTTTGAAAAGCAATAGAGGCCTTCATCAAGGCTTCTCACTATCTCCTTATCTCTATGTTATCGCTAGCAATGTGTTGTCGAGAATGGTAAATAAAGCTGCGTATGATAGAGTCTTTGTGTATCATCCAAAGTGCACAAAGGTTGTGGTTACTCATCTTAGTGGACAATATTTTGGTTTTCACAGATGGGAGACGAGAATCTATAGGCGGTGTTATTGACATTTAAAAACGGTTTGCTCTCATGTATGGTCTTAATATCAATACTTCGAAATCGTCTATTTTTCAGGTGGTGTGAACAGAGCTGCAACTATTATCGCAGCTCAACAAGTGGCACTGGAAAAGTAGGAGCTACTGATCCGTTATCTGGGACTACCTCTTACTACTAAGTCGATGACAAGTCTCGGCAATGAGCCACTTATTGACCAGATCAGAACTAGGCTGCTGGATTGGGCTGCTAAAACTTTGTCATACGCATGTCGTTTTCAACTCATAAAGTCGGTTGTCTCGAGTATCTCCAACTTTTGGTGTTCGGTTTGTAGACTACCTCAGCGATGTTTGGATAAGATTGAGGTGTTATGTGGCAGGTTCTTACGGGGAGGCTCATCTAATTGTCAAAATAGAGCTAAGGTTGCTCAGGATGATCTTTGTTGTCCAGTGTCGAAGGGTAGACTAGGATTAAGGCGGCTATGGGATTCGTCTCGAGTTTTTTCTCTTAGTCTCATCTGGAGATTAATCACAAGCCTAGGATCTCTGTGGGTGGCTTGGACTCGAGCTCATCTCTTGAAGCAACATTTTTTTTGGAGTGTAAGGGATGCTACTTTAGTGTCTTGGATAGGCGCAAACTACTTAAACTTCGTGGCTTAGCTTCAGGTTTTATACGAAAGGAGATTGGTAAGGGGCAAACAACACTATTCTGATGGGATGTATGGTTACCTTCAGGGCAGCTATATGCTCAACTTGGAGATGTTGGGCTAAGAAATCTAGGCATTGGTTTGCGGGATACAGTAGCTGATGCAGTAAGGGCAGTGGTTGGCGTTTCCGCAGAGGACGATCACACCATCACAAGCCAAGTATTTAGGAGATTTATCTCCACACTGTTCCCTCTACTCAGGCAGGCCCGGATATCTCCCTTTGGCAACATGCGCCTGATGACTATCGAGCAAACTTCTCAGCTCCGCACACATGGAATCAAATTCGTAAGGTTAGAAGCGAAGTTGCTTGCCACAAACTTGTTTGGTTCCCACAGGCAATATCGAGGTACTCATTTATTACTTGGCTAGCGGTACGTGATCGACTCTCAAAAGGTACACGCATAAGTTCATATGGTCAAGCTCATGACTGTGTATTATGTGGTAGTCTTTAGCATAATAATCATATGATTGAATGGAATTAGAGTGCTTTCGTAAAGGACAGGTTGTTGCTTGAGAATGTGTTGTTGGCAACTAAGCTGGTTAAAGACTACCACAAGGACTTAATATCGACTAGGTGTTCAATTAAATTTGATAAATCCAAGGCTTTCGATACTGTTAAATGGGAATTTATGATATCGACTCTTCAGGCTATATCATTCCCAGACCAATTCATTCATTGGATTCATCAATGCTTGTCGACTGCTTTGTTCACTATTGCTATTAACGGTGAGCTTGCTGTTTTTTTGAAAAGCAATAGAGGCCTTCATCAAGGCTTCTCACTATCTCCATATCTCTATGTTATCGCTAGCAATGTGTTGTCGAGAATGGTAAATAAAGCTGCGTATGATAGAGTCTTTGTGTATCATCCAAAGTGCACAAAGGTTGTGGTTACTCATCTTAGTGGACAATATTTTGGTTTTCACAGATGGGAGACGAGAATCTATAGGCGGTGTTATTGACATTTTAAAATGGTTTGCTCTCATGTATGGTCTTAATATCAATACTTTGATAATAATATTTGCATCAAATTCATAGCCTAAAAATCATTACATGGTTACTATTAGTAATTATATGTATATAATTAGGAAGTCACACTTCTTATTTAAATCACCAACTATCAAACATCCGTTTTTATATGGAAAAACACTTACTATAAAGTCAAGAACTTGAAAACAGAGAATATATCAGTTGTTTTGTTATTCCAACTCGTATAAATTCACTAAATACATTTATTAATTTTGTCTTTTTAGAATTTTGTTTGCTTTCAAATAATAACGACAATTATTAACGCAGAAAAGAAAAAAATTAAACATATATTTTTCTTACAAGACAAAAAACATTGGTTTAAGCCAAAACATATCTAATTGTATAGTAAATTTTTTTATAATAAACCGATAATATTTTTTGGAATTAGATAATAGATATGGCTGATATAAATAAAAAATTGTTTGATAAGTTACTCGAATCAGTATATTGATTTATATGATTTATATTTTTTAAAGTATTTGACATTTTACTTACTATCACTATTAAAATATACTAAAATAGCATTCGAATATTTATAAGATTACAATATGTTATGAACAATATACATATATTATTAGTTCATAACTACCATAATCCCAAAACATATGTAAATACTATAATATAAGATTAATCTTCATAAAATCAAAACTACTATTATTAGTCTATTATGATGTAAACAAACGAACTAAAATTTATGCAAACATTATACTGTAATGTACATTACGAGTTCCTAACATATTATAAGAGCCCATCATATTATTTATTTTTATATTCATTACTAATTTATAATTAACACAACACAAACCATCTATAACATTAATAAAAAACTTTCTAAAAACAAAGATACATATAATCTAAAATATATTAATATTAATCTATGATTATATATACTGTTGAACAAAAAATAAAGCAGATATTTCTCCACGCTGTACAGCGCGGATTACTATATATATATATATAATAGTTACCTCATAAATCAAATTTAGACATCCGACCACTATGATATGGGTTAAGTTAAATTACATATTTGTACGAATATAATTAATCACGTACCTTTCACAACCGATTGTTTTATTATAATCAATTATCATAAAATTATTTTGAAAAATATTATTTCTGTTATAAAATGTCAAAAGAAACGGAGGTGGCGGCCGTTACTTTTGATTTATATATATTTTGTGCAGTCCACCGTCACTATGCATGCATAATAACTTACTTTTTCTCTTCTATATAAACGATTGAATTCGTTCGATTAAAAACATCAATAACATAAAAAAACATTCAATATTCTCTTCTCTCTCCAAACATCTAATATCTCTTTTCACGGTTATAAATTTTTAGCCTTTTATTATATTTACTTATGATAATTTATAATTCTTTTTATAACACGTTATCAGCACAATCACTCTCTAATTATGCTAAATATATAAAATAAATATTACACTGTATAATTTATCACAGTATACAGTATGTCGCCTTTATAATATATTTTTAGTGGTTGTTTAATCACCGCTATTCAATTAATTTTACTGTAAGCGGTTTTCGCCCCGGTATTATTTTTAAGTGGTTATATAATCACCATTATATATTTAATTTTATTGTAGGCAGTTTTCGGTCTGGTATTATTTTTAAGTGGTTGTATAATCACCACTATATATTTAATTTGATTGTAGGTGGTTTTTGCCTCGGTATTATTTTACTGTTCTTATGTCATAGTTTCTTAACGCACCATATATATTTATTGGACAGCTAAGCCGCCATATATTTTTATTGTTCTGATGTGGATGACTCCGTCACCATAATATTATTGTTAAATATCAGTTTAAATTATGATTATATAATGGAGGCTCGGCCACCAGTATATAAATATTTTATCTAAAATTAGTAAATTGAATTAAATGATTTTTAAAATTTTGGATTGATTTTATGATTAAATTCTTTCTCACCAACGGTCACAAAGAATTTTTTCAAAAAATCTTTACTTTTCAAACGGCTATGAACAGTAATTTTCAATCTATAATACACTCATTTTCACTCATTCATTTCATACAAGAATTTAATCTCTCTTAAAATCGCTCTCCGAAAAAAAAGAAGGAAGAAGAAAAAAATCGTTTTGAAGAATGATTCACTTTCTTTTAAATTATTATTTTGTTTGTAATTGTTGCATGTGTTTACGGTCTCTTCGTTGGGGAATTTACTCACAGAGAGTTCACCGTAAACATCGGTTTACTCTTTTATGCAATCATGTTCTTTGTAATCGCTTGTGTTATTAACATAAATGGTTCATTTTAAATATGTAATATCATCCTATTAATAAAAATTTTATGTTTTTGTTTTTAGAAAATAATCAAATGGCAAATATTGAGAAGTTAAAGTTCCTAGCTCTCAAATAACCGGAGCAAATTATATTGCATGGACCACCGACATTGAGCTTCATCTAGAGATGCAAGATATTTCCGACACCATAAAAGTCGGAAATAAATCGCCTGCCAAGGATAAGGCAAAAGCGATAATTTTCCTGAAGAAACATCTCGATGAAAATGTGACGCATGACTATGCATACATAAAAGACCCAACAGGGTTGTGGGTAGCTTTAAAAGAAAGGTTTGACAACCAAAGGGAAATAATGTTCCCTCATGCTCTAGAAAAGTGGAGAAACCTGAGGTTTCAGGATTTTAAAAAGGTGAATGAGTATAACTCCGCTATTTTGAGAATAGTGTCACAACTAAAATATTGTGGCAAGCCAGTCACCGAACCAGAAATGCTCGAAAAGACGTACCAGACTTTTCATAGAGAACATCGCCTCCAGCAAGAACTTTGCAGGAGCCGTGAATACAAAAGGTTCCCTGAGTTAATGGTGACACTCATGTTGGCGGAGAAGAATAGTGAACTTCTCATTCAAAACCATAATTCCCATCCCACGGGAACGAAAGCATTCCCAGAAGTGAATGCAGCAGACATGAAATATCCTTTAAAGGATAATGAAACCTATCATGGTCGTGGCCGTGGCCGTCGATTTAATCGTGGACGTGGTAGAACTTACAACCCACGAGGGAGAGGGTCATTCAAATGGGTTCGTTCCGAAAAAAATTTCAAGGGAAAAGAACACCAAGAAAATTCCACCCAGAAGCGTGAGAATGTGTGTTACAGATGCGGGTGTAAAGGACATTGGGCCTGTACATGTCGAACCCCTCCACACCTTTGTAAATTATACATGGAATCTACCAAAGGAAAAGGGAAAGAAGTGAATCTAGCATAATTCTTTGAGGGTACATCGTACCTCGACTCTCCCGATTTTGCAAACGATTTCGACGAGACCACCTTTGCAAATAAGTGAATATATAAAGTGAGACTGCTGAATAGTCTCCAATTATGCCATGTTTAATATTATATTTATAGTTGATTAAAGAATAATGTTGTTTTTAATAAGTAACTTATGTATAATTATTGTGCGTTTTCTCATATGAATGAAATTTACTTCCTTTTACTTATGTTTATCTTGATTACAGAAATGGACAACGATCAAAACGGAACAGTATCCAAAGGAAATACTAGAGAAATTTGTATACCAGATAGTGGAACAACGCATACTATTCTAAAGCAAAAGAGTTATTTCTTTAATTTAAAACCAGCAAACATTATTATCAATACAATATCAGGTCCTGCAGACTTGATCGAAGGAATTGGAAAAGCTAACTTTACGTTGCCTAATGAAACAAAATATTCCAAAAATGATGCCTTATATTCTCCAAATTCTAAAAGGAATTTGTTGAGTTTCAAATACATATACCTTCAACGGTATGATACTCAGTCCGCAACTGAGAATGGAAAGAAGTATATATATATAACTTCTGATGAATCGAAGAAAAGGCGTATATTGGAAAAATTTCCAAAATTTCCTTCAGGATTGCATCGTACTCATATAAGTGCAATCGAATCGCATCTAGTGATTAAAAGAAATCCAGAAGATTTCACATTATAGCATGATCGCCTCGGTCACCCAGGCACTACGATGATGCAAAAAATTATTGAGAGCTCACATGGTCATTCACTGAATATCTAGAAGATATATCAAGGAAAGAAAATGACATGTACTGCATGTTCTCTTGGAAAATTGATCGTAAGACCATCACCTACCAAAATTGATAAAGAATCACCAAAGTTCCTTGAAAGAATTCAAGGAGATATTTGTGGACCAATACATCCACCATGTGGACCATTCCACTACTTTATGGTATTAATTGACGCATCTAGCAGATGGTCACACGTTTGTCTTTTATCATCTCGAAATATGGCATTTGCGAGATTATTAACTCAGATAATCAAATTAAGAGCTCAGTTCTCTGATTATCCCATTAAGAGAGTTAGACTAGACAACGCTGGTGAATTCACATTCCAAACCTTCAATGATTATTGTATGGTAAAGGGAATCGAAGTTGAACATTCTGTAGCTCATGTTCATACACAAAATGGTTTGGCTGAATCACTAATTAAACGTTTGCAATTGATTGCAAGACCATTGATCATGAGATCAAAACTTCCAATCTCTGTATGGGGACATGCCATTTTGCATGCAGAAGCACTTATTTGGATAAGACCAAGTGCATATCATAAGTATTCCTCATTACAATTAGCGTTTGGTCGGGAACCAAATATTTCTCATCTAAGAATTTTTGGTTGTGCGGTGTACGTGCCTACAGCACCACCACAACGTACAAAGATGGGACCACAATGAAGGTTGGGAATATATGTTGGTTGTGATTCTCCATCAATTATACGATACCTAGAACCGCAGACTGGAGATATATTTACGGCACGTTTTTCCGAATGTCATTTCGATGAAAAAGTATTCCCGGTTCTAGGGGGAGAAAATAAACAAGTAGGAAAGGATATAGAGTGGTGTGTACCATCTCTTGTACATCTTGATCCTCCTACGAAACAGTCGGAACTAGAAGTTCGACGCATTATGCATTTGCAGAGTATAGCAAATCAGTTACCTGATGCTTTTGCAGATACTAAAATGGTAACCAAATCACATATTCCAGCTGCAAATGTTCCCGCTCGGATTGAAATTCCACAAGAACATAGAAGACCGGATGATACACATGAGTCTAAAACACATCTGAAGCGTGGAAGACCTATTGGTTTTAAGGATAAAAATCCTAGAAAGTGAAAGGAAGCTGAGAAGCTCAATATTCCCGTAATAGCAGAAAATATTTTGAAGACAAATCATGAGGCTGGTGATGATGTAGAACATCATGAACTTGAAGAGAATCATGAAATATCTATCAATTATATCCATAATGGAAAGATATTGAAACGAAAATAAATTGATAGTGATGGTGTTTTCTCATATCTTGTATCAAAAAAATATATGAGGAAAACGAAGATCCATAACCAAAGTCTGTATATGAATGTCAAAACATGCACGACTGGATGGAATGGAAAGTTGCAATACAAGTTGAACTTGATTCGCTTAATAAGCGAAATTTATTTGGACCAATTACACTCTCACCCGAAGATGTGAAACCCGTTGGATACAAGTGGGTATTCGTTCGGAAACGAAATGAGAATAAAAATGGGATTATGAGATATAAAGCTCACCTTGTGGCTCAAGGATTCTCTCAGAGACCTGGGATTGATTATGAGGAAACATATTCCCCAGTTATGGATGCAATCACGTTTAAATTCTTGATGAATCTAGTGGCAAATGAAAATCTGGAGATGCGTCTCATGGATGTTGTGACAACATACTTGTATGGATCATTAGATACTGATATCTATATGAGAGTTTCAGATGAGTTTACGATGCCATAAGCATTAAAATCTAAACCAAAAGATTTATGTGCAATAAAGTTGCAAAGATCATTATATGAGTTAAAATAATCTGGACGAATGTGGTATAATTGTCTCAATGAACGTTTAACTAAAGAAAATTGTTGAAAGTGACCCATTCTGACCACCTGAAGAAAATGAAGAGATACTTGGTCCTAAAGTACCGTATCTAAGTACAATCGGAGCACTTATGTATCTCGCAAATTGCACTCGACCTGATATCTCATTTTCTGTCAATCTTTTGGCTAGATTTAGTTCGTCTCCTACATGAAGACATTGGAATGGAATTAAACATGTTTTTCATTATCTTCAAGGGACTATTGATTTAAGATATTTTATCCTAAAAATTTAAATAATAAAATGATTGATTTTGCAGATGCAGGATACTTATCATATCCACATAAAGCTCGATCACAAACAGGATACATGTTTACAATTGGAGGCACTGCTATATCATGGCGCTCTCAGAAGCAAACACTTGTGGCTACTTCTTCAAATCATGCTGAAATCATCGCGCTACATGAAGCAAGTCGAGAGTCTATATGGTTGAGTTCAATAAACCAACACATCTGATCAAGTAGTGGAATCCACGTAAACACAGAACCAACTATCTTATATGAAGATAATGCTGCATGCGTTGCTCAGACAAAATATGGATGTATCAAAAGTGACCGGACCAAACATATCCCTCCAAAGTTCTTTTCATACACCCAAGAACTCGTGAAAAATAAAGACATTGAAGTAAGATATGTCCGATCATCCGAGAATTCTGCAGATCTCTTCACAAAATCATTACCTACCACTGTGTTCAGGAAACATGTCTATAATATTGGAATGTGTCATCAACAAGACTTATAAGATATGATCCTGATATTCGAGGGGGAGCTTGCGGGGTTGTACTCTTTTTACCTACTATAGTTTTTCCCACCGGGTTTTCCTAGAAAGGTTTTTAATGAGGCAACAAACCATATAACACAAGGGGCGATAGTGACACTGGTCTCCAAGGGGGAGTGTTATAAAATGTCAAAAGAAAAGGAGGTGGCGGCCGTTACTTTTGATTTATATATATTCTGTGGAGTCTACCGTCACTATGCACGCATAGTAACTTACTTTTTCTCTGTTATATAAACGATTGAATTCGTTCGATTACAAAACATCAATAACACAAAACAACATTCAATATTCTCTTCTCTCTCCAAACATCTAATATCCATTTTCATAGGTATAAATTTTTAGTTATTTATTATATTTATCTTTATGATAATTTATAATTCTTTTTATAACAATTTCGTGCTATGTAGCACGGCTATAAACCTAATTAATACTTTATTTTGTATAGCAGAACCATTTGCTATATTTGCATCATGTAGTGTGACACATTTACATCATCTATACCCACCATCACTATATGCTTTATTGTTAACCTCCCAAAGTCTTTTGTTCATCAAAACAGGAGTTTCATTGTTTTGAAGAGCCATTGTTTTGTGGTGTTAGTAGCAATGAAATGTCTCTAATTATTTTATGAAACAATTGTTTATTTTTATTTATAGTAACTACGATAAGATTTTTTTTTTACTGTTTGAAAAAAAGAAAAAAACACAACAAGGAAAGAATGAAAATAGTATTGAATATTAATTATTTATATGTTGAAGAGAGTGTAATATTAGCTTTACGAGGTTTTCCTTTAGTGATTTTGGTATACCTTAAAAAAAAATTGTTTAATCCATTTCAAATGAATATCATAAAATTAGATTATTGATTATTTCAATTATATATATATATATATATTATAAAGTATATTATTTCATTTATATATATATATATATATTTATTTAGTTACCTCATAAATAAAATTTACACATGCATCAATTATCATATGGATTGAGTTAGATTGCAAATTTATACGCATATAATTAAATCACATTTGGAGTGTTAGTCGCATATGGAATGTCTGTAATTTTTTTATGAAATCATTTTATTTTTTTATATAGTAACTACGATAAGATTTTTCCTTTTACTATTTGAAAAACAACAATGAAATAATAAATACAGTATTGAATATTAAATATAAATGTTGAAGAGGGTGCAAATGTGCAATGTTAGCTTTACGAGATTTGCCTTTAGTAACTTTTGTATAACCTACAAAAAATTATTTAATCAATTTCTAATGAATATCATAAAAGTTAGATTCTTGATTATTTCAATTATATATATATATACCTCATCAATCAAATTTACACATCCAAGAATTATCATAAGGATTAAATTATATTACATATTTTTACAAATATAAATATATCAAATACCTTTCACAACCGATTGTTTTATGAAAACAAATATCATAAAAAAAATTTGAAAATTATTATTTTGTGCTGTATAGCAAGCCCGAGAAAAAGCTATATAGTTCATACTATTTTGTATAGCAGATCCATTTGCTATATTTGCATCATGTAGTGTGACACATTTACATTATCTATAACCACCATCACTATAAAATATATTGTTGACCTTCCAAAGTTTTTTGTACATCAAAAGAGTAGTTTTATAGTTTTGAAGAGTCATTGTTTTGTTGTGTTAGTAGCAATGGAATGTCTCTCACACTACAAGAAAACATTACAAAATCTTACGAAATTTCCTACGAAAATTGGTAGGTATATTATCTTACCTTAAACCTACGACTTTTTGACAAAAAAACTACACAATAAATTATTTCGTGAAAAAATGGTCAAAACTTTCCTACCAAAATCTCACAACCCATTTTGTCATAGGAAAAAGGGTAAAAAATTAAAAAGAATTTGATTGGAAAAAACTAACAGTTAAAATGGTAGAAAATTTGTAGGAAAATTTCCTACCATGTTTCTACGAAACATAATTCATACACCACTCGTAAGAATTTCGTAGGAACAACTACTACCATTTTTCTACGAAACATTATCCGAATACTATAACCAAAAGTGAGAGTATTTGTAGAAAGTTGATAGAAAATATTATAAGACTGAATCGTACCATTTTTCTACGAAACATAATATGTAGATTATTTGTAAAATTTCATAGGATAATTTATAACCATTTAGGTTGGGGGAAATAAAATCAACAATATTTTGGATATAAAAGAAGAAGAATTTGGAGAGTTTGAAGAAGGTTATGATTCCGTCTCTTCAGAATATTCATCCACTTTAAATAGTTTTTTTTTCCTTTTTGTTTATTTTCTATATTTGTATTATTATTTTCAAACTCCTTAATTTTTACTATTATCTTCAGAATATTCATCCGACTTTCTATTTTTATTATTATTTTCTATATTATTATGTATTTTATTAACAATTTTAAAATAAAATTATGAATTTTAAAATAAAATTATGAATTTTAAACAACAAATAATATTGTATGATATGTATCTACCACTTTACAACGAACAAATTTAACATTATCAAGTTCACCTACTAATTTCCTACCAAAATTGTAAAAACCTAGATCTAAAAGCTGTAACCGAGAAATCGTCTGAAAAGGGCCTAATTCTAAAACAAAAAAAAACTCAAAACTCTCCTTTAAAAACATGATTTAGTTTTGAATTAATTTTAAATAGAAAAATTGGTATTTTACGATTTTCCCTAGGAAAAATTGGGTAATTACAATGAAAACATGGGTTTTATCCACACACCCAAAAGAAATTCGGATCTAACCCGGAAACCCAACTCATTCTTCAAATCAAATCGAATCGCACAACATCCCTCCCTAACTTTTTAATCGCGACATTCATCAAAACCTTCTTTCTCTCCTCTTTCGTAAAAGTAAGGATAACTAGCGTCGATTAGCCTTGATTGTTGAGATTTTCAACTCGATTTCAAAACAAATGGTTAAGACAAGGGGAAATAAGTAGAAACAGATTGAAGAAGGAGAAGAGATTTCTCATGATGAGAGTAGGCGACCTCTGGTTCAAGAAAACAAAAGGAGTAAAGAAGGAGAACCTCTGGTTCTAGTAGACGAAAGGATTGAAGAAGGAGAAGAGATTGCTCGTGATGAGGACGAGGGAAGTAAAGAAGATCTCGAAGAAAGAGAAGGAGATACGGACGAGAATGGTGATGAGGATGAGGATGTCGGCCAGAATGAAGAAGAAGGAGATATGGACGAGAAAAGTACAAACCAAACTGTGAGCGACCCCATTGACTCAACGGTAAGTAATTGCTCTTGATGTTATTTGTTTTAGTTAGGGAATAAGTAGAACTAGTTCTTTTGGAGGGACCGTCAAGGAGGGTTCATTATGGTCGATTCCAGGTTTTTGTATTCGTATGGAGATTAGTAAAAATTATTTGAGGTATTGGTCATTTTTACTAGTTCTTATGCTTAGCTAAATCTAAGTATATGTGTGTTGTGTAGCTTTTAGCATTTAAGGCAATTACAGAACTGGAGAATAAATTCCAAGAAGATTATCTAGGCGCATATGAAAATTGTCCTAGGATGTGCATGAAAAGGTTTAAAAAAGGCAAATTGAAAGGGTTTCCTCTTTCAAAAATAAACAAAGAACTTGGTAAAACTGTGGTGAGATATCCGAATTATCTTTTTCATATGAATTATTTTGGATTGTTATGTTATAATATTTCTTCATTTTTTACGTTCACAGAACATTGATAGTATCGTAGTAGTTAGAGGTGAAGAAAACTCTATTCTAGTTTAAATCAGGGAAGAAGAAGACGACGATGATAAGCATGATCTTGTTGTTGCCAGTCGGATGCAGTGTCTTCGTAAAGGATATACCGTTTTGTTTGAGGAAATGTAAAACCAAAATGTGGCTTTCCGATTAGGAGAGGAACCTGAGGATAAGGTGAACGAGTAAATAGCCACCAATGAAAGACTGGGAGACCCGACTTTCGCTGAATTTTGATGGATCTCATTTAAGGAATGGGAGAATAGATGAAGGAAATTGTGGACAAGGTTGATGGGTTCGACAAAACACTCGGATCCTTGGAAGCTACTGTGAAGTAGTTAGAAGAGAAGTCAAATGTAAGACTTGGTAATACAAGAGTATAACCGTTGGTAATATTTGGTAATACTAGAGTATAACTGTATTCGATTGCAGGCGCCTGCAGACCCATCAGACGAGGAGAATGCTGGTTCCACAGAGGCACCAAATGAGCATGCTGGTCCTTCCTCATAGCCACCTAACAAGGGTGTTAAACGGACTGGAGTAGACGAGAACCCGAATATGCGAGTGACAAGGTCAAAGAAAAATGAGGTGTTGAGACTATATCTTGTACTTCGTTTATTTTTGGATATGAATTCGTAGTACTGGTAATACTTAGTAGAACTATGTTGTTTTTTGTATCTTAATTCGTACTACTAGTAATACTTGGTAGAACTATACTGTTTGTTTGTATCTTAATTCGTACTCATGGTAATACTTGGTAAAAATATGCTGTTTTTTTAATCTTAATTCGTACTACACGTAAAATTTGGTAGAACTATGCTATTTTTTTGTATTTTAATTCGTACTACTAGTAATACTTTGTAGAACTATGTTATTTTTATCTTAATTCGTTCTACTAGTAATACTTGGTAGAACTATGCTATTTTTTGTATCTTAATTCGTACTACTAGTAAACACAAGTCTTTCAAAACAAAGGAGAAACAAAGATAAGTCCAAAAGAAAGTTAAGTCTTACAAAACAAACAAAGATAAGTCCCCAAGGAATTCTTGTTATATCAAGGCATAGGACCAAAAAGCTTTTCGATTCGACCCACAAGCCCAGCCACTAACTTCTTCAGGTTTGTAATCTCTTCAATATTGTTTACCACATCCCGACGCAACTGTTTTATCGTCAATTCATGGAATCTAATGCTTCCCTCCTTGGACTGCTCATCAAACTCCTTCTTTAACTTAGTCACCTCTTCTTCCATAGCGTGAACCCAAAATTTCCGAATGTGTAAGCCATCATTCTACACATAAAGACAGATATAGCATCACATATTCAACATTAATGCCATTAATCTAAAATCGATGACCTCTTCTCACCTTAAACACATTTCATGTAAAGTATCTCCTTTCTATGGGCGCTTCAGTTAAGGTCTCCTCGATGATGCTTCCACCACATGGACAGCTTAAAGAAGGCCATAGTCACCATTGGCTATTAAACATTGCATGTCGTATAGCTCATTGTTCCTCTTCATTTCACTGTAGTATGAGTCCTTCTCAGAGATTCTATCCATGATTACCTTAATTCAAATCAAAGACCTAACCTTCATCAAAATCATTCACAATTGAAAACCAAATCAAAGATGTAAAACCTTAATTGAAAATCTTACCCGAAATCGATTGAGAAAGAAAAATAAATCAAGAGAATAAAGAGAATTCCAAGCTTTGGGAAGAAGAGAATGAGAGGCTCGAAATGGAGAATGATTTCTCAATAATGGAGGAGAAGGAAGAGAATAAAGGAGATACCCCAATTTTTTGCCAAAAAATTTGGGGTTGGGCGCCAAAACATTATTCCCCACTTGTGTATTTTACTCACATGTGCACCATCAAATTTACACATAGTTATACTGAAGATAGTAGTTATACCAAAGTTCCAAATAGTTATACTTTGACTGTTTTCCATTTTAATTAGTATTACGTACTTTCAAATTTGTTTTTTTTTAGTTTTACAGTTGATTTAAGTCGATTAACATATAATTCTTAGTGTTTTATGCATTCATATGTTAAAAACTTATATTTCTGTAACTTTGATATCCTAAGTTGGTTATTATTTACAAAGTCACCTTAAAAGTATAAGGAATATATTGTGTAAATTGTTTCATAACAATTTAATATATAGTATTATTATAATTTTCGTCTTCATACATATTTTAACCATTTATTTCTGATGTTTACAATGCATATAATTCCTTCTTAATACACAATGTACCATTTTAACACTATAACATAATTATTTTCCATTCCACAATTATACCAGTTATACCAATTGATTTAACTCGATTAACATATAATTCTTATTAGTGTTTTATGTTTCATAACAATTTAATATATAGTATTATTGTAATTTTTTTCTTAATACACAATGTAACATTGTAACATAATTATTATTTTCCATTATCAACTTTCCTTAGTTAACCAGTTATGTCAGTTATACCAGTAATACTAATTATACCAATTGATTTAAGTCGATTAACATAGAATTCTTAGTATTTTATATTTCATAACAATTTAATGTATAGTATTATTGTAATATTTTTCTTAATACACAATGTAACATTGTAACATAATTATTATTTTTTATTATCAACTTTCCTCAGTTATACCAGTTAGGTCAGTTATACTAGTTATACCAATTGATTTAAGTCGATTAAAATATAAATTCTTATTGTATTATGTTTCATAACAATTTAATATGTAGTATTATTGTAACATTGTAACATAATTCTTATTTTTCATTATCTGTTTTTCTCAGTTATACCAGTTATTCCAGTTTTTCATTAGATACCAGCTTTCCTTTTTTCATTATCAGTTTTTCTCAGTTATACCAGTTATTCCAATTTTTCATTAGATACCAGCTTTCCATTTTTCATTAGGTACCAGCTTTCCATTTTTCATTAATTATACATGTATTACCCAATAGTCACAGAACCAATATATAATATTACATAATGGAAAACCAATTTAATGTAGTTGTCTAAGCCAAGATAAAATTAAACCTACTACGATTTCCAAATAACAACCATTGGAGTCCTTGTCTCGGCCGCCTTTTATTTTGCGTCCTTGGACGCTGTTCCCCAGCCGATGGAAACTTTTTTACTTTATTTCTTTCCGTTTTTACTTTTTGATTCGGAGATATGATTTGTTTGCTTTTGATGTCATCTGGGACATCCCATTGAGACATATCCGGCACTAAATAGATTGTCCTATAATACGCCATTGCCCACAACTCCGTCCAATAATATTTTGAACACAACTCATGTAATTGGATATCACAAGCTCTATCATCTTGCCTTAGGAATTCAATGTAAGCGGCTAATGCGTGCACACAAGAAAACCTTTCAATATTGAACATCCTACAACTGCAACTTTTCAAGAGCAAGTTCACCAAATAAGGCTTTCCATCACTACCGATGGCATTTTATTCAAGCTCGAAAATGTTTAGCTCCGTCACAATCAATTTCTCAACAACAGCCCATAAATAATGCATGTAGTTCTCCATTAAAGGCACCAGTTTATTTGAAATTGATCCAGACATAGCCTCCTTCCGATGTTCATTAAACTAATTAGCAAATGTTTTAATGATCGCATCAAGCATGGGTATTAAGGAGTACTTCCTTGCGTCCTTAAAAACACTGTTCAACTTGCATCATTCTCACCATCGAATGTTCCTTGCATCAAGAAAATGTTTGATGTTCATTGCATCCAGTATAACGGTTTTCAACATCTCCATAAACCACGTCCAACTTGCATCATTCTCACCATCGAGTACAACAAACGCTATGGGATAATGGTGACGATTAGGATCTTGAGCTATGGCAAAAATTAGTACCCAACCATATCCGTTCTTGAGAAAAGTTGCATCCACAATTATCACTTTCCTCATCTCTTGAAACCCTTCAATGTTAGCTCCCAAAGCTATGAATAGGTACTTGAATTTTTCCTTCTCATCCAATTTCACATGAGTTATTGTACCATCGTTGTACTTCTCTAACATGTGCAAATAGCAATACAACATCTTGTAGCTTTCTTCCAGGGTACCATGCAAATCACTAACAGCTATATTTCTCCCTTTCAACGCTGTGAAGTATGATATATTCACACCTAATTTTGTCTTAACAAGATCCATGATAACTCTAAGAGTTGGAGTTTTCATTTGTCATGGATAATCCTCATGCAAAATAGCTGCAACTAATTGTGGTGTCATTGCCTCTTCAAGTTGCTATCACTCTTACTAGCCCAAGAGCATGTATGCATCTTGGTGTACCTTCTGAAAACATCTGTATTTTGAGTCCTTGTACCTCGTCAACCCCATTTACAGCTTTCTTTACTACATTTTAGCACTAAACGTCTCGGGTCAGACCTTTTTATAGCAAAACCAAAATTGTTAACAAATGAGGCTCTATCCACCACATCTTGCAAGGCCTTCTTATTTGGAAATTCTTGAAGTAGACTTACACCCAAATCATCTTCCCATGCATCTACAAACTGACTTGTTTCTACAACAGGTGGAACCTCAACCCATATCTAATATATTCATACCGTTATCCACACCTTCATCACGTGATACAATTTTCATCATCTTTAGTATTATCATCATCATCCACTATCGCCTCATGTTGTTGTTTTGCTTGTTATTTTTCTACATACAGAGTAATGGCATTAGCTCCAATTTCACTATCATTTGAATGCAACTTGTCATAGTTAATACCAAAAGAACTTTTGACCGCTCTCGATAGTTGCTCTGGCAGTTCCGATGTAGTGATGACCTCCACAAACAAATACATCGACGATTCTCTTTATCAATAGACATTAGATAATTACACACATCCTCATCATCAGAAATAGGTTATTGTTCTTCACATCCCACCAACAGTGGATAGTAACTCAATTGAAATTTAACCATACTTTCATCTAATGCAAGCTTCTTGTATATACTATTTTCTATCGTCGACAAAGTTATCTCCTCCATTGATGTGTTCAACATTAAACTATACATGCAAACTTGGCATTTAAAATGTATGCTGACGTTGTTGCTCATTATATCCTGCCAAAAACCTCAATCAATAATAATAGTTTTACTATACATTTATCAGTAATATTAGTTTTACTAGATACTACATTTATTAGTAATACTAGTTTTATTACATTTATCAGTAATACTAGTTTTACCCATGTCTCATATCTGCAAGAACTCAAACTGGGCCGTCTTGGATTCTAATCTACAATACAATACAATTCAACCACTAAAATTCATTTGTTACCAAATTAAAGTCTTAATCGACCCAGAAACCATGGTAAAACACCAAATGTGCATAAAATCAAATGCTCAAAATAAAATAAAAACATTTGGAGAACTTGGATTTTGAAGCTTGGAAGAGGCAAAAGTAACGGTAATGCAGAACTTGACGATGATGCAGAGTTCCACAAGTGAGCTCGATGGTGCCGAAAAAATCTCAAGGTTGTCGTTGGAGGTCGCCGGATTCCAGTTCCAAAGTTGCCATTTTGTTTGATTGTTTTTTGTTAAATTTGTTTTAATTAATATTGATAATTGAAGTAAATTTATTTTCGTCTTCACATATTTCATAAAAGATGAAGTGGATATGTAGATTAAGAAGGACTATAGCAGATTTGTTTTGTTCAGAATGACTCTTTCAGCAATTGATTAAGCTGTAACCTCACCTTCTTGACACCTTCACTCTCTTCGTTCACGCCTTCGCGCATTCACTTCTACACCGTCCTCGCTTGAGCCGCCCTCATCCTCGAGTATCTAAAGAATAAAGCTCTGGACTCAACCCCTCCAGAGTTGCAGAAAAACAGAACGGCAAAACTCCTCTCCGGCGAAAAAGGGAAATTCATCTTGTTTGTCTTAGTTCTCTTAGAATCTCTAATATTTTGGTTTCTTAGAACCGTCAACTATGTATGAAATACATACGATTTTATGTTGTTGGAAGATTTTGTTGTGTGATTAAATCTGTCTTTAAATCTGTGATTTTTATGGAATAATAAAAGAGGTGAGAAATGACAGGAACCCATGTACCGGACAACCGACTAAACCAGTCAACAGACAAGTCCGCAGACCATTCTGCAGACCAGTCCGCAGACCAGTCCGCAGACAAGTCTTGCCCGATCGCTGTCGACTCCGCAGACAGGATTTACCCGAGCACTACCGTTCCATGGACAGGCTCCACCCGAATGCTACCCTGTCTACAGACAAGTCCCACCTATCTACGGACCAGTCCTGCCCGTCTACAAATAAGTCACAACCAAGTGATGACGAGGACCCAGACATGGCATCACCAGATCAAGACGAGGCATTGGAGGTTCCCATCCTCCCACCTGGACCTATCAAAAGGAGTAAGACAAAGCTCTATAGGGACAAGTTCTTGCGAGTCGTTCAACGATTCATAGACCAAGAAGCCACCAAGGCTGAGCCGACCCGCACTACCAGCGACGCTCAAGAATTCAGCGTCTTCACAATCACTAGGTGAAGACGCACCCAACACGTCAAGGGAGTCGCACTCTTTTTCTCTGTTCGGATTTATCCCAAGTGGTTTGTAGAATGGGTTTTTAACGAGGCGAGGAAACTTAGCGCATCACGCCTCACCACGATCAATCTTCTTGGAAATGTGCGGGCCAAGCAAGATTGACAAAGCGTGATCCTTATCCGAGAGGCCCAACCGCGTTTTGGACATCTTTTCCTTAGCTTTATTTTCTTTTGTTTTGTTTGTCGTTAAGCGGCCCGCTAAAGAGCTTGTTCTTTAAGAGGCCTCATTTGGGACACGTAACCCCTTCACTTGTGAGCATATAAAAGGCGCTTTACCCCTTCAATGAAACACTAGACTTAATACACAAAAATTAGAGTTTCTCTCTTAACGTTCAATCGAGTCACTTCTCTTGAATCTCTTTCTCCGGTAACGTTCCTTGAGCTGGACTCAGACTCGTGACCGGCTTGCCGTATCAAGGGTCATTCTAAACTCCTTGTGTTGCGTTTCACTCCATTCGCTCTCTTCCGTGAAGAATCGGGTCGAGTCATCCTCAATTTTTTGCTCCATCCCTTTATCCGTTCTATCGTTCGTTCCGCAACCGGTCCGTGACGAGTCAAGGCTTGATTTCCGACAAGTACCCATGACAAATCCTTGGATCAGTCCCTTGGGGTACATCAGCTGGTATCAGAGCTAAACGCTCCACTAGGTTGTCTCCTTCCTTCACCCATGAGAGCAAACGTGTGAGTCTTACTCCTTCACGTCCTTTGCCTTTTTATTAATCAATTTGTGGTTGTTTATTTCGATGACATCCTTGTCTACAGCCGTAGCCTTAGTGAACACCTTGACCACCTTGAAACGGTCTTAGGCGCGCTTCGAAAGGAAGGCCTGTACGCCAACCTTAAGAAGTGTGTTTTTGGTGCTAATGAGCTTTGCTTCCTAGGTTTTGTCGTAAGCTCGCAGGGTCTCAAGGTCGATGAAGAGAAGATCAATGCGATCCAAGAGTGGCCCACTCCCGCGAGTATCAGCCAGGTCCGGAGCTTCCACGGACTGGCCAGCTTTTATAGGCTGTTCGTTCACGACTTTAGCACCATAGCGGCTCCACTTGCCAACGTCATCAAGAAGACCACCGAGTTTCAATAGGGATCCGATCAAGTTAAAGCTTTCCGTGAGCTTAAAGAATGCCTCACCCGAGCCCCTTTGCTCACCCTCCCGCGAGTATCAGCCAGGTCTGGAGCTTCCACGGACTGGCCAGCTTTTATAGGCTGTTCGTTCACGACTTTAGCACCATAGCGGCTCCCCTTGCCAATGTCATCAAGAAGACCACCGAGTTTCAATAGGGACCCGATCAAGTTAAAGCTTTCCGTGAGCTTAAAGAATGCCTCATCCGAGCCCCTTTGCTCACCCTCCCGGATTTGGATAAGACGTTCGAGGTCGAGTGTGACACCTCCGGGATAGGCATTGAAGTGGTCCTTACTCAAGGTGGCCGACCGGTCGCATACTTCAGCGAGAAGCTCAGCTGCGCCTCACTTAACTATCCTACCTACTACAAGGAGCTCTACGCATTGGTCTGAGCCCTCGAAACATGGCAGCACTACCTCCTTGCCAAGGAGTTTGTGATCCACACAGACCACGAGACGTTGAATCACCTACGAGGCCAAACCAATCTGAAGAAGCGACATGCTAAGTGGCTCGAATTCATCGAGACTTTTCCTTACGCCATCAAGTACAAGAAGGGGAAGGAAAACGTCGTCCCCGACGCATTGTCCCGACACTATGCATTGATCATGGTCTTGGACGCTAAGGTTTTAAGATTTGAAGGCATCAAGAATCAATACGACCAAGACCCGAAGCTAGGCGAGTGCTTCCGAGGCCACGTAATCCATCCCCACCAAAATTTCTATCTCCATGAGGGCTTCCTCTTCAAAGGATGGAAGCTATGCATTCCTCAAGGATCGATCCGGGAACTCTTAACCCGAGAAGCTTACGGTGGAAGACTTATGGGTTACTTTGGCTCCCTCAAAACCCTTTCCATACTCTGGAGTCACTCTATTGGCCAAGAATGAAGCGCCAAGTTGAAGACTTCTGGTCTAAGTGCTTGGAGTGCAAGAAGGCCAAGTCTCAGAGCCAACCGCAAGGATTATACACGCCACTACCCATACCGACCGCACCATGGATCGATATTTTGATGGATTTTGTCCTTGGGCTACCCATCATCGACCGCAAGGATACCATCATGGTGGTCGTGGACCGCTTCTCCAAAATGGTGCACTTTATCTCTTGCTCCAAGTCCCATGACGCGACAAAGATAGCCAAGTTCTTCATCCGCTAGATCATACGCATCCTCGGTCATTTTTGGCGAACCTTAAGGCGGCAACTCGGCACTTTCAACCCGCAGACCGACGGAAAAACGGAGGTCGTGAACCAGACGCTCGGAGCTCTCCTATGAGCTAGCCTCGGTGATAACAAGATGGCATGGCTTGACGTCATACCATTAGTCGAGTTCGCATACAACCGGGCCGTTCACTTGGCAACTAGGAAATCACCATTTGAGGTGGTCTATGGGTTTAACCTCTTAACCCCGCTAGACCTACTCCCTTTACCTCCAGGTCAGGTTGAGAACCAAGAAGGAGTTGACAAGGCTGCCTACGTCAAGAAGCTCCATGAGACGGTCTGAGCCAATATCGAAAAAAGAACCGAGCACTATGCCTGGCAAGCCAACAAGGGTCAAAAGCAAACGATGTATCAACCCGGCGATTGGGTTCCCTCAGCAAAGGAAAAGCAAGCTTAACCCCCACGGCGAGGTCCATTCCGCATATTGGAACACATCAATGACAATGCCTACTGCATTGAACTCCGGGGTAAGTATAATGTCTCTTCCACTTTCAACATCGCTGACTTAGCTCCTTTTCATGCAGATGATGAATCAGTTTTGAGGAAAAAACCTCAACAAGAGGGAGGGGATAACAGGAACCCATGTACCGGAATGCCGACTAACCAGTCCGCAGACAAGTTCGCAGACCAGTCCGCAGACAAGTCTTGCCCTATCATTGCCGAGTCTGCAGACAAGATTTACCCGAGCACCA
This sequence comes from Cardamine chenopodiifolia, assembly GCA_963922655.1. Classification (NCBI taxonomy): domain Eukaryota; kingdom Viridiplantae; phylum Streptophyta; class Magnoliopsida; order Brassicales; family Brassicaceae; genus Cardamine; species Cardamine chenopodiifolia. The sequence continues at coordinate 11,800,465 of OZ000481.1, read as the reverse complement.
CCCGTTCCACGGACAGGGCCTACCCGAACGCTACCCTGTCTACGGACAAGTCTCACCTGTCTACGGATTAGTCCCGCCCGTCTACGGACAAGTCACAACCAAGTGATGCCGAGGACCCAGACTTGGCATCACCCGATCAAGACGAGGCATTGAAGGTTCCCATCCCCCCACTTGTACCTATCAAAAGAAGTAAGACAAAGCTCTATGGGGACAAGTTCGTGCAGAGTCGTGCAACGATTCATAGACTAAGAAGCCACCAAGGCTGAGCTGACCGGCACCACCACCGACGCTCAAGAATTCAGCGTCTTTACCATCACTAGGTGAAGATGCACCCAAGACGTCAAGAGAATCGCACTCTTTTTCCCGGTTCGGATTTATCCTAAGTGGTTTGCCGAATGGGTTTTTAACGAGGCGAGAATACTTGGCGCATCACGCCTCACCACGATCAATCTTCTTGGAAATGTGCGGGCCAAGCAAGATTGACAAAGCGTGATCCTTATCTGAGAGGCCCACCCGTGTTTTGGACCTCTTTCCCTTAGCTTTACTTTCTTTTGTTTTGTTTGTCGTTAAGCGGCTTGGTAAAGAGCTTGTTCTTTAAGCGGCCTCATTTGGGACACGTAACCCCTTCACTTGTGAGCATATAAAAGGCACTTTACCCCTTCAATGAAACACTAGACTTAATACGCAAAACGTAGAGTTTCTCTCTTAACGTTCAATCTAGTCAATTCTCTTGAACTTCTTTCTCTGGTAACGTTCCTTGAGCTGGGCTCGGACTCATGACCGACTTGCCGTATTAAGGGACATTCCATACCCCTTGTGTCGCATTTCACTCCATTCTCTCTCTTCCATGAAGAATTGGGTCGAGTCATCCTCGATTCTTCACTCCATCCCTTTATCCGTTCTATCGTTCGTTCTGCAACCGGTCCGTGACGAGTCAAGACCTGATTTCCGACGAGTACCCGTGACAGATCCTTGGATCAGTCCCTTGGGGTATATCAGAAAACATGGCTTATGCAGCGATGAAGCCCATGAAAGCTGATTTAGAGGAACTACTCGAGCAGATTCATTAGATCAGGATCACTCTCTCTTCTAAGAATTTGAAAAATTTGGAAAAAGGTTTGATCTTTTTTGTTTCTTTACTTTTTTGAGAGAGTTTATCATCATCTATGCTTTGATTCAGTGTTGGGAATCTAGAAAATCTCGATCCAAATGCGGCAAGATCCCAAATTCTAATGAATCAGAATGCTTTGGAATAATGAATCGTCTCTCTGTCTAATGCTTTTGTTTGATTAGTGTGCACTGACCTGGTTTGTGGAGCTAAGGATAAGAGTCTCAGAGTCAAGGGACCAGTGAGATTCCCCCCCCCCCCCCCCCCAACCTTAACATCACTACGAGAAAGGCTCCTTGTGGTGAAGGTAACTCTCATTCTCATCTTCTCTACTTCTACATTCTCTACAATGTTGCTAAACTGAAGAATCTGAACTATACGTGGTACTCTCATTTATATTAGGAACCAATACAAGCGGGTGATTGATCTCTTCAGCCCTCCTGGGGTTTTGCTGCTAAGGTATTTACTTGCCATATGACCAACATATACCCTTATCAGCTCTAACCCCTCCAGTCTCTCACCAGTCACCATCTCACGCCTCCACCATCTCCCGCATCTGAATCTCTAACGCCTCCACCATCTCAAGTTTCCCATGGAAATTTATTTTCAAATATGATTTTAGACATTTATTATTATTTTTCTCTTTTTGTAAAACAATTTGCTTTTATATAAATTAGTCAGATTAATAATAATGGTATTTCGTAATTTTGAATTTAATTTTGTAATTAATATAGTTATTGAAACCCATTTAATTAATTTTACTTTTTATTAATTTTGTAGGAAATTGGTAGGAAATATTTTCTACCAAAATAGTTGTGGAAATTGGTTGAAATTTTTAGGTACGATAATGGTAGCAAATATTTTTCCTACGAATATTTTGGTAAGAAATCGATAAAAAAATCTATCATTTTCTTACGAAGTTTCCTAGGAATTTTCTACATTTTTTTATTTTCTATGGGACATTTTTTACTAATAAATTTCGTAGGAAGACAGTAGAAAATAGTTATTTCTTACTATTTTCCTCGGATAAAAGCATTTCCACAAAAGGAGGCAAGACATGTCATGTTCATTTTTTAGCAGCATGATCAGCGACAACAATAAAAGAAAAAAAAAAAACCCAAAATATTTTCTGCAATAAAAAACAAATTTATTTTCGTATTCTTGTTAAAAAGAAAGAAACGCAGCGAACGAAAAATCAAATTGTCGTAATGGCTGGAATTTTCAGCGTCAGAATTAATCAATACTGTTTCCCGTCATCTTAATCTACATATATCGCATGTGTTACTGTTTGCCATTTTTATAGTGCAATTTTCCCATCGCCGATGTTAATCCCGCGACTGTGAAAAGAACAGGACAAGAGTCCCATGATGGCCACAACCGAGCAAGCTGGTGGAACTGCATGGCTGCTTCCAAGGAACTGAGTCGCGAGGAGGCCTGCCAAAGTTGAGCTCTGCATTCCTGTGCAAAGGGATATTGTTCGGCTAAGCTCTTCCTGTCGTCTGATAAGGAAGCTAACGTTATTCATTACTTTACAAAACAAAAGGTTATTCAAATTGATCAAAGATGTAGCCATTACCTAAAGGCAGAGACCTTAGATAACCAATATCCCAAAGCAAATGCAACGGCATGAAATGTCACAATTGGGAAAATCAAACTAAGACCGTTTGATGAAAGAATCTGAGTTTCATTAATTGAAAGCGGGCTTCCTATGCTCAAAGAAGTGCATACCATAGCAAAAAATGGCATAAAGGGTCGAAGAAAGGTGACAAAAGGCTTTGCATAGGTATTTAACACAAGGCCAAGAGTCACAGGGACAAGTACAGCCTGTAGAGGACATAAACCAATCACAAACTGAAGAGAATTGTGAATGATATAAAGAAGAAACTTATTACTTGAAGTATGGACTTGGACATGGCGATTGCATCAACAGGAACGACTGATCCAATGAGAAGACGGCTTAGCAAAGGGGTAAAGATTGAAGAAGCAATAGTAGTAGAGCTAGTGAGAAGAATGCTCAAGGCGACATCTCCTTTGCTTAAGAAACTAGCGTAGCTAGATAATTAAGCTTCAACTACACAAGCCGTGAGTACAAAACCGGAGTAAACTGTTGGAGATATCCCAAAGATATTGGCAACTAAAACCCTGAGGAGTGGTTTTATAAGGTAATGAGCAAGAAACCGAACAGTAAGTGGCAATGGTCTAGGAGTAAGATTGAAAAAATGAAGAAACAGTTTTAACAAAATCTGCTTACTATTTCTAGAGTCTTTATAGAGTAAAGTTTTTGCAGGAAACTGAAATCCTTGAAGCCAGCCTTACCCAATCTCAGCCGCAATAAGCTCCACAACCTAACGAAGAGGACAGCCGCTGCATATGAGGTCCTTTGTGAAAACCAGAAGCAAACTCTCTCTACGCCTGATGCAACCTAGCTTCATAGTGAGTTTCGAGCGTTTGATTCTTGGGAAAAGGTATCTGCATTTGAGGAAAGCTACTTACGACAGAAAGTTAAGCTCCACTGGTTAAATATCAGCGACAAAAATAATAGGTTCTTTTATAATGCTGTCAAAGAAAGGGAAGTGAGAAATTCAATTAACATGATTCACTCTCAGGATGGTGTGCTGTTAACGAATAGGGAGGATATAAAACAAGAAGCTACTAGTTATTTTACTAACTTTTTTTGCTTGAATTCGCGGGGCTACACAGATCTCTCTCCGGCGGAGCTCTCGCCTATACTCCAGCATAGTTGCTCGAAGGAAGAGAAAACAAGGGTCATGGCCGATGTCACTGATTCTGAGATCAAACAGGTTCTGTTATCCATGCCAACCAACAAGTCTCCTGCCCCGGATGGATTTACGGTAGATTTCTTTAAGGAATCTTGGCGTATCATTGGTAATGACTTCATAGTGGCGGTTAAATCTTTTTTCAAGTATGGATTCCTACCGAAGGGGTTTAATACAACGATCTTAGCCTTAATCCCGAAGAAGACAAGCATCATTGGTATGAAAGACTACCGGCCAATCTCCTGCTATAACGTCTTATACAAAGTCATCTCCAAGCTCCTCGCGAATCGCCTAAAAGGAATCATCCCAGGTTTTATCTCTCAAAACCAATCTGCTTTCATTGAAGATCGTTATATGATGGAGAATTTGTTGTTAGCCTCTGAGTTGGTAAAGGATTACCATAAGGACAACATTACATCTCGTTGCGCCATGAAGATAGACATATCGAAAGCTTTCGATTCAGTTCAATGGGACTTCTTACTCAATATCCTTAGCGCAATTCAACTTTCACCCCGGTTTATTAGGTGGATAGAGCTATGTATCACCATTCCGTCTTTCTCGGTCCAGCTTAATGGCAAGCTTACGGGTTTCTTTAGAAGTGAGAGGGGTCTATGCCAAGGTTATTCCCTTTCTCCCTATCTCTTCGTGATTTGTATGAACTGTTTATCCAGGTTGTTAGACAGGGCTGCGGTAGATGACAACATGGGTTTCCACCCGGGCTGCAAGAGCTTGAACCTAACTCAACTTTGCTTTGTGGATGATATTATGGTTTTCACGGATGGGAGAGTCCACTCCATCCAAGGTATTCTAAAAGTTTTTGACGATTTTGCTAACATATCTGGACTAACTATTAGCTTGCAGAAGACGTCTTTGTTCATAGCGGGAATTTCTACAAATACTCACGCTTCCTTGTCGGATTTTCCTTTTACTATAGGTACCTTGCCGGTTAAATATTTGGGATTACTGCTGCTTACCAAGCGCATGACCACATCGGACACCAGCCTCTTCTTGAGAAAATTAAAGAGCGTATAGGCTCTTGGAAAAATCGTTTTTTATTTTATGCAGGTCGCCTTCAACTTCTCTCCTCGGTGATAGCAAGTCTAACCAACTTTTGGATCTCAGCCTTTAGGCTTCCCTGGGCATGTGTTAAGGAGATTGAAAAAATCAGTTCAGCCTTTCTTTGGTCCGTTACTGACTTGTGTTCAAATAAATCAAAAGTGGCTTGGGTGGATGTGTGTAAGCCGAAAATGGAAGTGGGGTTAGGCCTCAAATCGCTGGAGCTAGCTAATAGGGTAAGTTCTTTCAAGCTGATTTGGAGATTAGTGTCATCGAATACTTCTCTATGAGCAAGTTAGATTCAAAAACATCTCATTCGAAAAGCCTCCTTTTGGTCGATTAAGACTAGGACACGGATTATGGTTAAGAGTGGAGACCACACGTCTTTCTGGCACGATCATTGGAGTACTATTGGACGTCTATATGGGGTCTTGGGAGCCCAGGACTGTATAGAAATGGGCATTAAGGAGACAGATACGATAGGAAAGGTGCTTAGAAATCATCTGCGCCGCCGCCATTGCACAACCATTTACTCATAGATTGAAGACGAGATTCAAGTCCTTCGAAGTAGGATGTCTAACACCGTTGATGTTGGTCTATGGAGACATAAAAGAGATCAGTTCAAACCTTTTTTCTCCACCAAAGAAACTTGGAACCAGCTCCGGGATCCGTCTCCTCAGACGCCTTGGTCTAAAACTCTTTGGTTTCCAAATGCTATCCCAAAATTCTCGTTCATTGCCTGGTTAGCCATTCTTAATCGCTTATCTACGGGAGATCATATGGTTCTATGGAATTCAAATACTTTTCATGGCTGTGTATTATGTTCTAATTCGATGGAGACGAGAGACTATCTTTTTTTCTCTTGTTTTTTTGCTTCTCAGGTTTGGCGACTGCTCACAGCGGGACTCTTTCACCACTGGTACACCGAAATTTTTCAAGATATTCTAAAAATTTTGATCATTTTGTAAATTTTATATTATAATGTACTATTTTATTAGTAAAATAGCTTGAATATTTTCTACAGTATGTTTTATAGTTATATATAAAAGTTATAGGATTTTGGTAAATTATTATAAATAGTAAAGACTATAGTATATAATACAAACTATCTAATGTTAAATTTAAAGTTTTACTTTTACAGACACACACCCAAAACCTTGTAAACCTAAAAAATAAGGTCTTTTGTAGAGATGCTCATAGGCCATAATCTCTTTAAATATGGAGTCGACCCAAGTCTTGTATTTTCTAAAATGCGTACCAAGAAAACGTAGACGTCTGCCCTTTTACATCCCAAATAATGCATAGACTCACCTTTGGCCTTCTCCAATTAAGGTATATTCCTCGTTTCCCGAATATTTTATTAATCCTTGTGATTTCAGTTAGTAGGAGAATTAGAAATTTTCTAGCGAAGTATGTTTTTCAAGTGCCTGCTTATTTCATATGGCGAAAGAGAAACATGCAAAGGCATGAGATGTTCCTTCTCTATTGATCGGCTGGTTCGGGATATGGACAAAACAGTTTGAAATCGCCTTTCAGCGCTGCAACGTCAGAGAATCATGCTAATGGGTTTACAAGATTGGTTTGACACAAAACTTTAGCAGTTGTTTATATTGCCTCTTTGTTTATTATTCTTCTCTTTATTTTCAGCTCTCTTCTGAAATCGGTTGTGGATGTACTTTTTTTCCAATCACTGGTTTTGTCTCAAATTTTCCAGTTTTGGAGTTTTATCGAGACATCCACTCCAACTATTCCATAATTCTTGAGCTTCCTGTAGTCTATTTTTGTCTTTTACTTCAGTCTTTATATTCGAAAATCGGTTTTGTATAAAGGATTTCTTGAATATAGTTTTACATAATATTCAAAAAAAAAAGTAGATAGGTGGGACAGGGCGGCCAAGGCGGTGAGAACTACTAGAAAAGGAAGCAACACAGACAAAACTTGAAATGTATCCGTCTTTGTTGGAGCTCCGCTATCCGTCTTTGCTAGAGTTCCGGTATCCGTATTTGTCGGAGCTCCGCTAAAAGATAACAAGGAAACGTTTCCATTTCTCCATTGCAATCCCATCCTCCCTGACGCCGTTGAGCATGCAACGTTAACCGCAGCATACGACCCACCGCTTCTTTGCGGTACACTGACATCACTAAACGACGACGTGTGGGAGGCGCGAGGGAGACTCCTCGATTTGAAGGGAAGAAACGAACAGGAAACCAACGGTTTGTGAAAAGCCGGTCGTGAGAAAGATAAAAATACGGTCGAGGCCATTTCTTTAGTTGGAATTGTTTGTTCATAATGCTTCAAATCGGAGAGGTTAATGTTGGGATTTAGAGATATTTGAGAATAATAACAATGTGTAGTCAATGGTTTTGGGATTCCGTTTCATAAACCACTATACTTAGATAACATAGAAGATGTGTGACATCAGTTTACATGTAATATATATTTTAAATAACTATTTGATGATTATTAAGGAGATGTGTGACATTACTACATACAAAACCAACGGATGAGAAAATACTAAAAAGGAACCAACGGATGAGATTGACTTTCCTTAATTCAACAACGTGATTATCAACATCACTGAACTTTTCAACAACGTGATTATCAACATCACTGAAATTTTCTATAAGACTATAACCGAGTCATTCATAATTGAGCACTCATTTATTCGTGTCTTATTTTGATTGGAAAACGAATTACATTGATTTTGAACTATTCGAATATGCAAGCATATATTATTCGTTCCATGTGATATTATTTGAATATTCGATCAGTGCTTTCGTGGATATTCTAAATTAGTTTACTCGAAGCAAAAAAAAAAAAGAAGAGTATTAATTTTACAGATTCTGATCTAATAATATTAAAAACAGGATGACAGTAGCAATGGGATGTCTCGGATTCGAAACCCATTCCCCCAAAACGAGGCAAGGAATAGTCCCATGATGGCCACAAGCTGGTCGGACCGCATGGCTACTTCCAAGAAACTGAGTCGCGAGGAGGCCTGCCATAGTCGAGCTTTGCATTCCGGTGCAAAGCGATATCGTTCGGCTAACCTCTTCCTCTTGTCTGATAAAGAAGCTAAGAATATTCATTCTGTACCAAAAAGGTTATTTAAATTAATCAAATATATATGTAGCCAATTATTACCTAAAGGCAGGGACCTTAGAGAACCAATCCCAAAGCAAATGCCACGGGAAAAAATGTCACAATTGGGAGAACCAAACTAAGACCGTTTGCTGAAAGAATCTGAGCTTGATTAATCGAAAACGGGCTTCCAACGCACAAAGAAGTGCATACCATAGCAACAAATGGCATAATGCGTCGAAGAGAAGTGACAAAAGGTTTTGCATAGGTACTTAACACAAGGCCAAGAGTCACAGGGACAAACACAACCTATAGAGAATATAAACCAATTAAAAACTTAAAGAACTGTGAATGATGTAGAAGAAACTTATTACTTGTAGTATGGACTTGGACATGGCGATTGCATCAACAGGAACGACTGATCCAATGATAAGACGATTTAGCAGAGGAGTTATAAGAGCATAACTCCTACGATATAAGCAAACTGATAATTTTGAAGAAATAATATAAAAATAAATATTACTGATAAAAGAATTAGGAAAAGATTTGCAGAGTCGAGATGTATCTCTTTCCTTAATTCTGTAAATGCCCCGTAGTGAGACGGTTTATATGATATTTCAAAATCCCATGATACGACTGCAATATCTTGGATTTGCATTATCCAAACTCGAAACCTGACGAACTTTGTTTTGTGTTGTACTCTCAAAGAAAAAACAAGACAAAAACTAAGAGAGATTTCTACTATAAGTGGAAGAGAATGAGATTCCTCTATCATGTTCTTACGTGTATAAAGAGTTTTTCTTTTACAGCACAAAAATTTATACATAATAATGCACAAAATTAATCACCATTAATTTGTGTCTTTGCACCAAAAATGGAAGTTACTCAATATGTATTAATCATGATATTAACCATAGAATTAATCACAATATTGAAAACTTGTTGACCAATGTTAGTCATGTATAATGATTATTAGAAAAACTAAAAATAAATAGGTCCAACAAATGTTGGTTATTAGACCTGCACATCTATAAATAAGCACACGAGTCTCAGTCTAACCTTGACTCACAATCTCCACTTTTCTATTTCTCATTCAAACGAACTCCATATAACAACGAGTTCCAACAATCTCCCACATGAATAGAAATGACTTTATACATTTTACGACTCGATAAACTTGACTCCATAGACACGACTCAACAAGACTCAAAAATGACTTTTGAGAGTACAAATAAAAAATCACTGCATTTGAGATGGTAGCGTTGACAGTCTTGAACCATTCATAGTGAATAACTATCGGATTTACTGGACCAGAAGGTGACTTGATGTCTTGAACCACCCGGACTTTTATGTAAACCTAGACAACAACTATCATACAGTTTCATTTTCTCACAAAATTAGGTTCTCTATTGTGTTCATTTTGGCCTTGAACATGTATGGTTTCATGAGTGAACTTGGAGAATATAGCCTTTATCGTTCATTCTCCTAGAAACGGCCCCATTTCACACTCACATAGGCGATTTCCCATATGCTTATCCGTTTTTTTGAAAGCATTATGTTGTACTTCATGAGAATGGAAGTATGAAATCATTAAAAGCTCAACACTTAACCTCATAAAAATAGCACCGTCTAATCATCTTAGGAATCGGGTAGAGACATTAGTCTCAAAGTGCTTTCAGCAGAATTAGTTAAATTTAGTTATCCATTTGAACCTCACTCTTGGGATCTCTAGTCATTGAGGTTGGGTTTCCATCAAACTTCATCATTAATTCATAGGCTGTAAACCCATTCCTCTTGATGATTTCACAACTTGATCTTGTGACCAGCCTTTAATAAAAGGATCCTAGGTTGCCAACCAAACTAGTATAATTTATTGAGATTATACTATTTGAGATCAATTGTTTTATGGTTTTATGTCATCTCCTTAGAAGACATGTTTTACCATTACAAAGAAAAACTTAGCACCCATAGTATAGTCAATTGAATATCAGAACGTACTTACAACGTCAGCATAAATTTTTCACATCAAAGATCTTTCGAGCCTTTATGAAAGCCGCTCAACTTAGTTTAACTCTTCTTCAAGTTATTTACTCAGATTCCATTTTGGATCTTGTCTTTATAAGTTGTTTAAAAGATTTTGATTGATATTTGTATGAAGTGGTACTGTGATATTCGTCAGCTACCTCCACACTTTAAGTAATTAGTATTTACACAAGAGTACTAAATTTTCATAGTTCATTAACATATTATCAACAACTTTATGTGGTATTTTGTTGAGAATTTATTTGTGGTAAGCAACGCTTTTCCCCACATTACATGAGATTACTCAATTTTTCCACAACAAATCATGCAAAGTCTCAATAAAGTTTTCAATTTTCTTTCTATAACTTTATGAGATTCAAGTGACTAGAGAATTTGTATTAAAATACTATCATCCTCTATCACTTAAAGCAAATATGATTGGTTTCACCAAAATCATATTACCACTATAGAAAATACATTATACATGTATATTTCAGTTTATTTGCTCTAAGACTTATCATTGTCTCTGCTTGAGTCAAACTTTTTACCACATTCATCATCTTTGTGATTCAACTTATACATGATCTTTATGCAAGTAATGATTCTTTTACAAGTCATGATCTTTTTACAAGGTCATAAGTCCATTTTGCATACTGAGTCACAAGTCGCAGACCTTCTCAAATCAGGATGTCGGCTCACCACACTCGTTGCAAATATTAGAAACCTCTGTTTCTTTTACAAAAAATTTAGTAATACTTCACAATTCGATTTACAACATGTAACCCAAATTTGTATACTAAATTATATATAAATTCAATGTAAGAGAATTTGTCAAATTAAATTTATTATTTTTGCTGGAATATGCAATTAAACATAGTAATTTATTCAAAATAAATCACAAAATATATTAATTATTTCTGAAATTTTGTTGAAATAATCAACAAGTATCATACCTAATAATTAATAAATTGCATAATCCATTTATAAGATTTTATATATCATGTTATAAGACCTTATAATTTTATTTTATAAGTCTTCGTAAATTCACTTTATAAGACCTTATAAAATACAATGGCTATTATTAGCGTTTATAGCGTTTCACAAATTTGCTTGTAAAGCGTTCGTGAAAATCGTTCTACTCAAACACAAATGCGTTTTGCAAATTTGCTTACAAAGCATTAGCAAAAACCATTATTGTTGTGTTTTACACCATTTAAATCATTTCGCAAACTTGCGTGCAAAGCATTCACGAAAACGTTTGAAACTAATGGAAATCTAGTTTCCAAAAGAACTCGTTTATTTTTGGCAGTTTTATTACAGACTCAATATCTCTGTTTGTACTAACTTAATTTATGCGATCTATATATCATTAGAAAGATAATTTTGATATCTAGGCACAGACACTAAAATCGCTCAATTCCAATAAAATATCAGAAATTTATGAACTATACACTATTTGATCATTTAATATCATAATATTCGATCATATATTGATATTTGGACATTATGATAAACATCATAATTCCAATGCATATCTCATATAGAAACACATGTGGCAGACCCCTCCCAAACTAGAGCATCAACTCACATGATCTATTATGCACTTATTGGATTTAATGCATATGAATCCATCACAATAATATTTCAAAAATAACATAAAATCAGTTCACATCCGATAGCCTAAACAAGCATTTTTTGTGTATTTATCTTTTTATAGTATTTGAATTTTAACTTGGTAAAAATTAACCAAAGTAAACTCATATATGAGTATTTTAAATCTGAATAAATTCATAAGAATTATTAGATTAACTACTCAAGTTAAACAAAAGAATTCAGAATCAATTAGCCGATGACCCAATAAAAGTACTTTCTTTTGCGTTAACTTTTAATTGACAAACAAATTTAGAATTCAACTTGGTCACCTACCAGAGAATTCAGTTTTTTGTTTTTCTTGTCAAGCTTCAATTTTTTCCTATTTAAATCACTATGAAGTATCTAAATCGAAAAAGTGATGTGCAGAAAATAAATTTCAGAATTTAAATGCATTAAACGACTGAAATTTAAAGACACAATTTGAATAAATAAATTAATCCAAACATGGTTAGTTTTCACCATTATGGATCTGCACAAAAATTATTAGATTTCGGTAAAGTCCATAATGCTTGAACAACTCCTGTTCTTTTATCAAAACTCACAAAATATCAGTTTTTTCCGTTAGTGCATCAAAGCAAAAACAAAATATTTACAGAATTAAGAATGTAAGAACATAACTCCTACGATATGGAAAAACTGATAATTGTGAAGAAATAATATAATATAAATATTACCGATATAAGAATTAAATTTACAGAGTCGAGACGAATCGTTTTCTTTAATTCTGTAAATGCCCCGTAATGAGACGGTTTACATGAAATTTTAGAATCCCATAATACAACTGCAATATCTTCGATTTGCATCACCCAAACTCGAAGCCCGACGAACTTTAGTTTGTGTTGTACTCTCAAAGAAAAAACAAGACAAAAAGTAAAAGAGATTTCTACCATGGGTGGAAGAGAATGAGATTCCTCTATCATGTTCTTACGTGTATAAAGAGTCTTTCTTTTATAACACAAAAAATTATACATAATAATGCACAAAATTAATCACCATTAATTTGTGTCTTTACATAAAAATGGAGGTTACTCAATATGTATTAATCATGGTATTAACCATAGAATTAATCACAGTATCGACAACTTGTTGACCAAGGTTAGTCATGTGTAGTGACTATTATACAAATTAAAAATAAATAGGTCCAACAAATGTTGATTATTAGACATGCACGTCTATAAACGCGAGTCTCAGCCTAAACTTAACTCACAATCTCCACTTTTCTATTTCTTATTCAAACGAACTTTGTATAACAACGATTTCCAACAGTAGTAAAGATTACGGTGGCAATAGTAGTAGAGCTGGTTAGAAGAATGCTCAAGGCGATATCTGCTTTGCTTAAGAAACTCGCGTAGCTAGATAATTGAGCTCCTGCTACACAAGATGTGAGTACAAAACCGAAGTAGAACGTCGGAGATATCCCAAAGGTATTAGCAACTAAAACACCGAGGAGCCGTTTAATAACGTACTGAGCAAGAAACCCAACAGAAAGTGGCAATGGTCTAGAAAAAAAAATTGAACAAGAGTAAAAGTGATTTACAAAATCCGCATAATGTTGTGGGAGGTTTTTAAAAATTGTTGTTACCTATTGAAAAGTCGTTGACTGAAAGCTGAATTCCAATGCATCATATAATTCTTTTGATACCCTAAACACAAACACAAAAAGTTCAAATTCGAAGAATTTTTGTTTTGGGTTAATTAGGAAGTTCTACGCTTAGGCCCATAATTTCCAAAGTCCAAGATCGAACCAAATCTCTTTTTTTTTTAGTTAAGAAGTTTTGTCTTACACCCTTTATCAGGATCGAGTCAAATCGAGTTTACACCTTAGTTTTTTGTTCTTTGGTTAAATATTAAGTTCCAGACTTTTAGAAACCTAATCTCTATAGGTCCGAGACCGAGTCAAATCTCAAGTATCTCTATACTATTATTATTTGAGCAATATTATAAGTACTTCAACCAATAATTATGTGTAATATTACAAAAAATCATTGCATTTTAAAACATATAAGAAAAATAAAAAATCCAAATATGATATATGATATAGTTTTTAAAAATAATATCTTAAATAATTATTAGTTTCCAAAAACTAAAATTTATTTTTTCTCTCCTAACAAATATAAATGAAAATTTAAAAATAATTTTTAAAGAAAGTAATCAGTCAAAAATTTAAAAAGTAAGATTTGAGATTATATTATACGATATTATGTTAACCAATCAAAATTATAAAAAAAAAATTAATTTAATTTTTAAAAACATTAACCAATTGAAATAAAAAGTAAGAACAATAAAAAAAATCCAAAACAGAAAACATGAAATAGTTTCCAAAAATAATCTCTTAAATAACTATTAGTTTCAAAAATATGAAACATATTTTTTTCTCTTTATAAGTATAAATGAAACTTATAAATCAAATTTCAAATTTTTTAACCAATTGAAAAGTAAGATTTGATATATAATCATACCATCTATAACTATACCATATTCATATTTTTAATTTAATTTTTAAATTATTTTGAATTATTATATTATACATATTGTTACAAATAGTAAAGAATTTTCCATATGTTTTAATGTTTCTAATTTTTAAAAATAGAGATATATTATTCAATCAATGTAATGACATTTAAAATAATAGTATAATATAATAATATTATAGTATAGTAAATAATATTATAATCAAAATAATTTAAAAATAAAATAGTCAGGTGGCATATTACAAAAATTTCATTGCATTTTAAAACACTGAAAAAATAAAAATCCAAACAGAATATATGACATAGTTTCCAAAAATATTCTCTTAAATAATTATTAATTTCTAAAAAATAAAAATTATTTCTCTCTCTGAATAAATATAGTCAAAAAACTAATCAAAATTGAAAATTTAAGATTTGATATTTAATTATACAATATTACTTATTTTAATTATTATATTTGTAAGATTTTTTAAGAATTAAAATTATGATGTTCTATCATCTTTGTTTGATTTTATTTTAAAATTATTTTGAATTATTATATTATACATATAATTACTAATAATAAAAAAGTTTGTGTATGTTGTAATTTGACTTTTTTAAACAGAGATATAGTACTCAATCGATGAAAAAAAAATATGTGTTCAAGGGAAATAAGAGAAAAATCATTGTTTATTTAAATCAACAACTATCAAATATCTATATTTATATGAAAACAAATTACTTACTATAAAGTCAAGAACCTGAAAACATAGAATATATTAGTTGTTTTGTTATCCCAATTTGTATAAATCCACTAAATAGATTTATTAATTTCGTCTTTTTAAGAATTTTTTTTTGTTTTCAAAGAAAAACAATAACTATCAACAATGTATTTGACTGGTAAAAACCTCTCCGAGTTCACCAGCAAATAAAGGATAAGTTTTTATTTGCGACTGGTAAGCTCCCAATGCGATATTTAGGACTGCCTTTGGTTACTAAGCGTCTAACTTCTATAGATTATTCCCCTAGGTTTTGGGGTTTTGGGTTTATAAAATTGGGAGTAAGTTTTTTGGTTTTGGGTTGGTGTGGTATGTTTTGATGTTTAGAATTTATTATTTAGGATTTGGGGTTTGGGTTTAAATGTTTAGTGTTTAGGGTTTGGGGTTTGGCTTAGGGCTGAGGGTTAAGGATTACGATTTTAGGTTATTAGGTTTCATGGTTTCTAATTTAGTGTTTAGGGTTTGCGGTTTATGATTAATGGTTTCGGTTTTAGGGTGATACTATTAACCCTAAACCGTAAACCAATTGGGAGTATGGTTTCAGGTTTACGGTTGGGGTGTTATGGTTTAGTGCTTAAAATTGAGGGTTTAAGGTTTTGCTATTTAGGGTTTAGGGTTTCGGGTTTAGATTTTTTGTTTTTTGGTTTTTGGTTTTAAGGTTTGGAGTTTAGTGTTTAGGGTCTGCGGTTTAGGATTTATTGTTTAGGTTTTGGGTTTAAGGTTTTGGGTTACGATTTTGGGTTTTGGGTTTAAGGTTTAGGGTTTAGTATTTAAGGTTTTGGGGTTTAGGGTTTATGATTTGGGTTTTGGGGTTTAGGGTTTACGAATTAGGGAGTATGGTTTTTGGTTTTGGGTTCGAGCGTTATAGTTTGATGTTTAGAATTTGTTGTTTAGGATTTGGGGTTTGCGGTTTAAGGTTTTTGGATTTGGGATTTAGGGTTTATGAATTAGGTTTTGGGGTTTAGGGTTTATAAAATCGGGAGTATGGTTTTTTGGTTTTGGGTTGGTGTGGTATGTTTTGATGTTTAGAATTTATAGTTTAGGATTTGGGGTTTGGGTTTAAATGTTTAGTGTTTAGGGTTTGGGGTTTATGGCTTATGGCTTAGGGCTGAGGGTTTAGAGTTTAGGGTAACGGTTTAGATGTTAAGGTTTAGGGTTAACGAGTTTATGGTTTGGGATTTAGTGTTTAGGGTTTTTTGGTTTGGGATTTAGTGTTAAGGCGTTATGGATTAGGGTTTTATATTTCGGAGTTTTTGATTTAGGATTTGGCGTTTTTCGGTTAGCGTTTTGATTTTTGTTTAGTGTTATAAATTTTGGGATTTAGGTTTTATGAATTAAAGAGTATAGTTTCGGGTGTTGGGGTTGGGGTTAAGAAATAAAGGTTTAATGTTCGGGATGTAGTGTTTAGGGTTTCGGGTTTAGATTTTTTGGTATTGGGTTTTAAAGTTTGGAATTTAGTGTTTAGGGTTTGCGGTTTAGGATTTATGGTCTAGGGTTTAGGGGTTTAAGATTTTGGATTTAGGGTTTAAGAATTTGGGTATAGGCTTTCTGGTTTCGAGGTGTGGGGTTTTTGGGTTAGGATGTCATTGTTTAGGATTTTGGGTTTGCTGTTTAGGGTTTTTGGTTTTGGGATTTAGTGTTTATGAATTAGGTTTTGGGGTTTAGGGTTTATAAAATCGGCAGTATGGTTTTTGGTTTTGGGTTGGTGTGTTTTGTTTTGATGTTTAGAATTTATAGTTTAGGATTTGGGGTTTGGGGTTAAAGGTTTAGTGTTTAGGGTTTGGGGTTTATGGCTTATGGTTTAGGGTTTAGAGTTTAGATATTAGGGTAACGGTTTAGATGTTAAGGTTTAGGGTTAACGAGTTTATGGTTTGGGATTTAGTTTTTAGGGTTTTGTTGTTTGGGATTTAGTGTTTAGGGGTTATGGATTAGGGTTTTATATTTTGGAGTTTACGATTTAGGATTTGGTGTTTTAAGGTTAGGGTTTTGATTTTTGTTTTAGTGTTAAAATTTTTGGGATTTAGGTTTTAAGAATTAAAGAGTATGGTTTCGGGTGTTGGGGTTGGGGTGTTATGGTTTGGTGTTAAGAAATAAAGGTTTAAGGTTCGAGGTGTAGTGTTTAGGGTTTCGGGTTTAGGTTTTTTGGTATTAGGTTTTAAAGTTTGGAATTTAGTGTTTAGGGTTTGTGGTTTAGGATTTATGGTCTAGGTTTTAGGGGTTTAAGATTTTGGATTTAGGGTTTAAGATTTTGGGTTTAGGCTTTCTTTTTTCGGGGTCTGGGCTTTTGGGGTTAGGATGTCAAGGTTTTGCGTTTAGTGTTTAAGTGTTAGGGTTTAGGGTTTTAAGTTTTTGGGTTTAAGATTTAGGATTTGGGGTTCGTGGGTTTAGGGTTAAGGATTACGATTTTAGGTTATTGGGTTTCATGGTTTTGAATTTAGTGTTTAGGGTTTGCGGTTTATGATTAATGGTTTTGGTTTTAGGGTTATACGGTTAACCCTAAACCCTAAACCATTAGGGAGTATGGTTTCAGGTTTACGGTTGGGGTGTTATGGTTTAGTGCTTAAAATTGAGGGTTAAAGGTTTTGCGATTTAGAGTTTAGGGTTTCGGGTTTAGATTTTTTGTTTTTTGGTTTTTCGTTTTAAGGTTTGGAGTTTAGTGTTTAGGGTTTGCGGTTTAGGATTTATGGTTTAGGGTGGGTTTAAGGTTCCGGGTTATGATTTTGGGTTTTGGGTTTAAGGTTTAGGGTTTAGGTGTAAGGGTTTAGTGTTTAGGGTTTTGGGGTTAAAGGTTTATGATTTGGGTTTTGGTGTTTAGGGTTTACAAATTAGGGAGTATGGTTTTGGGTTTTGGGTTAGGGTGTTATAGTTTGATGTTTAGAATTTGTTGTTTAGGATATGGGGTTTGCGGTTTAGGGTTTTTGGTTTTGGGATTTTGGGTTTATGAATTAGGTTTTGGGGTTTAGGGTTTATAAAATCGGCAGTATGGTTTTTGGTTTTGGGTTGGTGTGTTATGGTTTGATGTTTAGAATTTATAGTTTAGGATTTGGGGTTTGGGGTTAAAGGTTTAGTGTTTAGGGTTTCGGGTTTATGACTTATGGTTTAGGATTTAGGGTTCAGAGTTTAGGGTTTAGGGTTTAGGGTAACGGTTTAGATGTTAAGGTTTAGGGTTAACGAGTTTTTTTTGTTTGGGATTTAGTGTTTAGGGTTTTTTGGTTTGGGATTTAGTGTTAAGGCGTTATGGATTAGGGTTTTATATTTCGGAGTTTTTGATTTAGGATTTGGCGTTTTTCGGTTAGCGTTTTGATTTTTGTTTAGTGTTATAAATTTTGGGATTTAGGTTTTATGAATTAAAGAGTATAGTTTCGGGTGTTGGGGTTGGGGTTAAGAAATAAAGGTTTAATGTTCGGGATGTAGTGTTTAGGGTTTCGGGTTTAGATTTTTTGGTATTGGGTTTTAAAGTTTGGAATTTAGTGTTTAGGGTTTGCGGTTTAGGATTTATGGTCTAGGGTTTAGGGGTTTAAGATTTTGGATTTAGGGTTTAAGATTTTGAGTATAGGCTTTCTGGTTTCGTGGTGTGGGGTTTTGGGGTTAGGATGTCAAGGTTTTGCGTTTAGTGTTTAAGGGTTAGGGTTTAGGGTTTTATGATTTGGGTTTAAGATTTAGGATTTGGGGTTCGTGGGTTTCGGGTTAAGGATTACGATTTTAGGTTATTAGGTTTCATGGTTTCTAATTTAGTGTTTAGGGTTTGCGGTTTATGATTAATGGTTTCGGTTTTAGGGTGATACTATTAACCCTAAACCGTAAACCAATTGGGAGTATGGTTTCAGGTTTACGGTTGGATTGTTATGGTTTAGTGCTTAAAATTGAGGGTTTAAGGTTTTGCTATTTAGGGTTTAGGGTTTCGGGTTTAGATTTTTTGTTTTTTGGTTTTTGGTTTTAAGGTTTGGAGTTTAGTGTTTAGGGTCTGCGGTTTAGGATTTATGGTTTAGGTTTTGGGTTTAAGGTTTTGGGTTACGATTTTGGGTTTTGGGTTTAAGGTTTAGGGTTTAGTATTTAAGGTTTTGGGGTTTAGGGTTTATGATTTGGGTTTTGGGGTTTAGGGTTTACGAATTAGGGAGTATGGTTTTTGGTTTTGGGTTCGGGTGTTATAGTTTGATGTTTAGAATTTGTTGTTTAGGATTTGGGGTTTGCGGTTTAAGGTTTTTGGATTTGGGATTTAGGGTTTATTAATTAGGTTTTTGGGTTTAGGTTTTACAAAATCGGGAGTATGGTTTTTTGGTTTTGGGTTGGTGGGGTATGTTTTGATGTTTAGAATTTATAGTTTAGGATTTGGGGTTTGGGTTTAAATGTTTAGTGTTTAGGGTTTCGGGTTTATGGCTTATGGCTTAGGGCTGAGGGTTTAGAGTTTAGGGTAACGGTTTAGATGTTAAGGTTTAGGGTTAACGAGTTTATGGTTTGGGATTTAGTGTTTAGGGTTTTGTGGTTTGGGATTTAGAGTTTAGGCGTTATGGATTAGGGTTTTATATTTCGGAGTTTTCGATTTAGGATTTGGCGTTTTGCGGTTAGCGTTTTGATTTTTGTTTAGTGTTATAAATTTTGGGATTTAGGTTTTATGAATTAAAGAGTATGGTTTCGGGTGTTGGGGTTGGGTTTAAGAAATAAAGGTTTAATGTTCGGGATGTAGTGTTTAGGGTTTCAGGTTTATATTTTTTGGTATTGGGTTTTAAAGTTTGTAATTTAGTGTTTAGGGTTTGCGGTTTAGGATTTATGGTCTAGGGTTTAGGGGTTTAAGATTTTGGATTTAGGGTTTAAGATTTTGGGTATAGGCTTTCTGGTTTCGAGGTGTGGGGTTTTGGGGGTTAGGATGTCTAGGTTTTGCGTTTAGTGTTTAAGGGTTAGGGTTTAGGGTTTTAAGTTTTTGGGTTTAAGATTTAGGATTTGGGGTTCGTGGGTTTCGGGTTAAGGATTATGATTTTAGGTTATTAGGTTTCATGGTTTCTAATTTAGTGTTTAGTGTTTGCGGTTTATGATTAATGGTTTCGGTTTTAGGGTGATACTATTAACCCTAAACCGTAAACCAATTGGGAGTATGGTTTCAGGTTTACGGTTGGGGTGTTATGGTTTAGTGCTTAAAATTGAGGTTTAAAGGTTTTACGATTTAGCGTTTAGGGTTTCGGGTTTAGATTTTTTGTTTTTTGGTTTTTGGTTTTATGGTTTGGAGTTTAGTTGTTTTGGGTTTGCGGTTTAGGATTTATGGTTTAGGGTTTGGGCTTAAGGTTTCGGGTTACAATTTTGGGTTTTGGGTTTAAGGTTTAGGGTTTAGGTGTAAGGGTTTAGTGTTTAGGGTTTTGGGGTTTAGAGTTTATGATTTTGGTTTTAGGGTTTAGGGTTTACTAATTAGGAAGTATGGTTTTGGGTTTTGGGTTGGGGTGTTATGGTTTGGTGTTTAGAATTTATAGTTTAGGATTTGGTGTTCGGGATTTAAGGATTATAATTTATGGTTTAGGGTTTAAGGTGTAGAGTTTAGGGTAACGGTTTTGAAGATAAGGTTTAGGGTTAAGGAGTTTATGGTTTGGGATTTAGTGTTTAGGGTTTTGTGGTTTGGGATTTAGTGTTTAGGGTTTTGTGATTAGGGAGTATAGTTTTGGGTGTTGGGGTTGAGGTGTTATGGTTTGGGGTTAAGAAATAAAGGTTTAAGGTTCTGGATTTAGTGTTTAGGGTGTCAGGTTTAGATTTTTTGGTATTAAGTTTTAAAGACTGGAGTTTAGTGTTTAGGGTTTGCGGTTTAGGATTTATGGTCTTTGGGTTAGGGGTTTAAGATTTTGGTTTTAGGGTTTAAGATAAAGGGTTTAGGCTTTTTGTTTTCGGGGTCTAGGGTTTACGGTTTAGGATTTCAAGGTTCTGCATTTAGTGTTTAAGGGTTAGGGTTTAGGGTTTTCAGTTTTTAAGTTTAAGATTTAGGATTTGGGTTTCGTGGGTTTTGGGTTAAGGATTACGATTTTAGGTTTTCAGTTTACGGTTTAGGGTTTAGGTGTAAGGGTTTAGGGTTTTTGGTTTTAGCGTTTAGGGTTTATTATTTAGGTTTATGATTAATGGTTTTGGTTTTTGGGTGATACGGTTAACCCTAAACCCTAAACCATTAGGGAGTATGGTTTCAGGTTTACGGTTGGGGTGTTATGGTTTAGTGTTTAAAATTGAGGGTTTAAGGTTTTGCGATTTAGGGTTTAGGGTTTCGGGTTTAGATTTTTTGTGTTTTGGTTTTTAGTTTTAAGTTTTGGAGTTTAGTGTTTAGGTTTTGTGGTTTAGGATTTATGGTTTAGGGTTTGGGTTTAAGATTTTGGGTTACGATTTTAGGTTTTGGGTTTAGGTGTTAGGGTTTTGGGTTTTTGGTTTTGGGGTTTAGGGATTATAAATTGGGTTTTGGGGTTTTGGGTTTCGGGTTTCGATTTTTGGTTTTTTTGTTTTGGTTTTAAGGTTTGGAGTTTAGTGTTTAGGGTTTGTGGTTTAGGATTTATGGTTTAGGGTTTGGGTTTAAGGTTTCGGGTTACGATTTTTGGTTTTGGGTTTAAGGTTTCGGGTTTAGGTGTCAGAGTTTAGGGTTTTTTGTTTTGGGGTTTAGGGTTTATGAATTGGGTTTTGGGGTTTAGGGTTTACGAATTAGCGAGTATGGTTTTGGGTTTTGGGTTAGGGTGTTATAATTTGATGTTTAGAATTTGTTGTTTAGGATTTTGGGTTTGCTGTTTAGGGTTTTTGGTTTTGGGATTTAGTGTTTATGAATTAGGTTTTGGGGTTTAGGGTTTATAAAATCGGCAGTATGGTTTTTGGTTTTGGGTTGGTGTGTTTTGTTTTGATGTTTAGAATTTATAGTTTAGGATTTGGGGTTTGGGGTTAAAGGTTTAGTGTTTAGGGTTTGGGGTTTATGGCTTATGGTTTAGGGTTTAGAGTTTAGATATTAGGGTAACGGTTTAGATGTTAAGGTTTAGGGTTAACGAGTTTATGGTTTGGGATTTAGTTTTTAGGGTTTTGTTGTTTGGGATTTAGTGTTTAGGGGTTATGGATTAGGGTTTTATATTTTGGAGTTTACGATTTAGGATTTGGTGTTTTAAGGTTAGGGTTTTGATTTTTGTTTTAGTGTTAAAATTTTTGGGATTTAGGTTTTAAGAATTAAAGAGTATGGTTTCGGGTGTTGGGGTTGGGGTGTTATGGTTTGGTGTTAAGAAATAAAGGTTTAAGGTTCGAGGTGTAGTGTTTAGGGTTTCGGGTTTAGGTTTTTTGGTATTAGGTTTTAAAGTTTGGAATTTAGTGTTTAGGGTTTGTGGTTTAGGATTTATGGTCTAGGTTTTAGGGGTTTAAGATTTTGGATTTAGGGTTTAAGATTTTGGGTTTAGGCTTTCTTTTTTCGGGGTCTGGGCTTTTGGGGTTAGGATGTCAAGGTTTTGCGTTTAGTGTTTAAGTGTTAGGGTTTAGGGTTTTAAGTTTTTGGGTTTAAGATTTAGGATTTGGGGTTCGTGGGTTTAGGGTTAAGGATTACGATTTTAGGTTATTGGGTTTCATGGTTTTGAATTTAGTGTTTAGGGTTTGCGGTTTATGATTAATGGTTTTGGTTTTAGGGTTATACGGTTAACCCTAAACCCTAAACCATTAGGGAGTATGGTTTCAGGTTTACGGTTGGGGTGTTATGGTTTAGTGCTTAAAATTGAGGGTTAAAGGTTTTGCGATTTAGAGTTTAGGGTTTCGGGTTTAGATTTTTTGTTTTTTGGTTTTTCGTTTTAAGGTTTGGAGTTTAGTGTTTAGGGTTTGCGGTTTAGGATTTATGGTTTAGGGTGGGTTTAAGGTTCCGGGTTATGATTTTGGGTTTTGGGTTTAAGGTTTAGGGTTTAGGTGTAAGGGTTTAGTGTTTAGGGTTTTGGGGTTAAAGGTTTATGATTTGGGTTTTGGTGTTTAGGGTTTACAAATTAGGGAGTATGGTTTTGGGTTTTGGGTTAGGGTGTTATAGTTTGATGTTTAGAATTTGTTGTTTAGGATATGGGGTTTGCGGTTTAGGGTTTTTGGTTTTGGGATTTTGGGTTTATGAATTAGGTTTTGGGGTTTAGGGTTTATAAAATCGGCAGTATGGTTTTTGGTTTTGGGTTGGTGTGTTATGGTTTGATGTTTAGAATTTATAGTTTAGGATTTGGGGTTTGGGGTTAAAGGTTTAGTGTTTAGGGTTTCGGGTTTATGACTTATGGTTTAGGATTTAGGGTTCAGAGTTTAGGGTTTAGGGTTTAGGGTAACGGTTTAGATGTTAAGGTTTAGGGTTAACGAGTTTTTTTTGTTTGGGATTTAGTGTTTAGGGTTTTGTGGTTTGGGATTTAGTGTTTAGAGGTTATGGATTAGGGTTTTATATTTTGGAGTTTACGATTTAGGATTTGGCGTTTTGCGGTTAGGGTTTTGATTTTTGGTTTAGTGTTATATGTTTTGGGATTTAGGTTTTATGAATTAAAGAGTATGGTTTCGGGTGTTGGCGTTGGGGTGTTATGGTTTGGTGTTAAGACTATAACATTTAGGATGGGGGTTTTGGGTTGAAAATTTTGTGTTTAGGGTTTGGGGTTTAGAGTTTTGGGTATTGGGTTTCAAGTTTTAGAGTTTTGGGTATTGGGTTTCAAGATTTTGAATTTAGTGTTTAGGTTTTGGGGTTTAGTATATTTCTTATTTGGGATTTTTGGTTGAGGGTTTATGAGTTAGGGTGTATGGTTTTGGTTTTTGGGTTGGGGTGTTATGGTTTGTTGCTTAGACTATAACATTTAGGATGGGGGGTTTTGGGTTGAAAGTTTTGCGTTTAGGGTTTGGGTTTAAATGTTTAGTGTTTAGGGTTTGGGGTTTATGGCTTATGGCTTAGGGCTGAGGGTTTAGAGTTTAGGGTAACGGTTTAGATGTTAAGGTTTAGGGTTAACGAGTTTATGGTTTGGGATTTAGTGTTTAGGGTTTTGTTGTTTGGGATTTAGTGTTTAGGCGTTATGGATTAGAGTTTTATATTTTGGAGTTTTCGATTTAGGATTTGCGTTTTGCGGTTAGCGTTTTGATTTTTGGTTTAGTGTTATAAATTTTGGGATTTAGGTTTTATGAATTAAAGAGTATGGTTTCGGGTATTGGGGTTGGGGTGTTATGGTTTGGTGTTAAGAAATAAAGGTTTAATGTTCGGGATGTAGTGTTTAGGGTTTCGTGTTTAGATTTTTTGGTATTGGGTTTTAAAGTTTGGAATTTAGTGTTTAGGGTTTGCGGTTTAGGATTTATGGTCTAGGGTTTAGGGGTTTAAGATTTTGGATTTAGGGTTTAAGATTTTAGGTATAGGCTTTCTGGTTTCGAGGTGTGGGGTTTTGGGGTTAGGATGTCAAGGTATTGTGTTTAGTGTTTAAGGGTTAGGGTTTAGGGTTTTAAGTTTTTGGGTTTAAGATTAAGGATTTGGGGTTCGTGGGTTTAGGGTTAAGGATTATGATTTTAGGTTATTAGGTTTCATGGTTTCTAATTTAGTGTTTAGGGTTTGCGGTTTATGATTAATGGTTTCGGTTTTAGGGTGAAACTATTAACCCTAAACCGTAAACCAATTGGGAGTATGGTTTCAGGTTTACGGTTGGGGTGTTATGGTTTAGTGCTTAAAATTGAGGTTTAAAGGTTTTACGATTTAGGGTTTAGGGTTTCGGGTTTAGATTTTTTATTTTTTGGTTTTTAGTTTTATGGTTTGGAGTTTAGTTTTTTTGGGTTTGCGGTTTAGGATTTATGGTTTAGGGTATGGGCTTAAGGTTTCCGGTTATGATTTTGGGTTTTGGGTTTATGATTTTGGTTTTGGGGTTTAGGGATTACTAATTAGGGAGTATGGTTTTGGGTTTTGGGTTGGGGTGTTATAATTTGATGTTTAGAAATTTGTTGCTTAGGATTTGGGGTTTGCTTTTTAGGGTTTTTGGTTTTGGGATTTAGGGTTTATGAATTAGGTTTTGGGGTTTAGGGTTTATAAAATCGGCAGTATGGTTTTTGGTTTTGGGTTGGTGTGTTTTGGTTTGATGTTTAGAATTTATAGTTTAGGATTTGGGGTTTGGGGTTAAAGGGTTAGTGTTTAGGGTTTGGGGTTTATGGCTTATGGTTTAGGGTTTAGAGTTTAGAGTTTAGGGTAACGGTTTAGATGTTAAGGTTTAGGGTTAACGAGTTTATGGTTTGGGATTTAGTGTTTAGGGTTTTGTGGTTTGGGATTTAGTGTTTAGGGGTTATGGATTAGGGTTTTATATTTTGGAGTTTACGATTTAGGTTTTGGCGTTTTGCGGTTAGGGTTTTGATTTTTGTTTTAGTGTTAAAAGTTTTGGGATTTAGGTTTTATGAATTAAAGAGTATTGTTTCGGGTGTTGGGGTTGGGGTGTTATGGTTTGGTGTTAAGAAATAAAGGTTTAAGGTTCGGGATGTAGTGGTTAGGGTTTCGAGTTTAGGTTTTTTGGTATTAGGTTTTAAAGTTTGGAATTTAGTGTTTAGGGTTTGCGGTTTAGGATTTTTGGTCTAGGTTTTAGGGGTTTAAGATTTTGGATTTAGGGTTTAAGATTTTGGGTTTAGGCTTTCTGGTTTCGGGGTCTGGGGTTTTGGGGTTAGGATGTCAAGGTTTTGCGTTTAGTGTTTAAGGGTTAGGGTTTATGGTTTTAAGTTTTTGGGTTTAAGATTTAGGATTTGGGGTTCGTGGGTTTAGGGTTAAGGATTACGATTTTAGGTTATTGGGTTTCATGGTTTTGAATTTAGTGTTTAGGGTTTGCGGTTTATGATTAATGGTTTTGGTTTTAGGGTTATACGGTTAACCCTAAACCCTAAACCATTAGGGAGTATGGTTTCAGGTTTACGGTTGGGGTGTTATGGTTTAGTGCTTAAAATTGAGGGTAAAAGGTTTTGCGATTTAGAGTTTAGGGTTTCGGGTTTAGATTTTTTGTTTTTTGGTTTTTCGTTTTAAGGTTTGGAGTTTAGTGTTTAGGGTTTGCGGTTTAGGATTTATGGTTTAGGGTGGGTTTAAGGTTCCGGGTTACGATTTTGGGTTTTGGGTTTAAGGTTTAGGGTTTAGGTGTAAGGGTTTAGTGTTTAGGGTTTTGGGGTTAAAGGTTTATGATTTGGGTTTTGGTGTTTAGGGTTTACAAATTAGGGAGTATGGTTTTGGGTTTTGGGTTAGGGTGTTATAGTTTGATGTTTAGAATTTGTTGTTTAGGATATGGGGTTTGCGGTTTAGGGTTTTTGGTTTTGGGATTTTGGGTTTATGAATTAGGTTTTGGGGTTTAGGGTTTATAAAATTGGCAGTATGGTTTTTGGTTTTGGGTTGGTGTGTTATGGTTTGATGTTTAGAATTTATAGTTTAGGATTTGGGGTTTGGGGTTAAAGGTTTAGTGTTTAGGGTTTAGGGTTTAGGGTAACGGTTTAGATGTTAAGGTTTAGGGTTAACGAGTTTTTTTTGTTTGGGATTTAGTGTTTAGGGTTTTGTGGTTTGGGATTTAGTGTTTAGAGGTTATGGATTAGGGTTTTATATTTTGGAGTTTACGATTTAGGATTTGGCGTTTTGCGGTTAGGGTTTTGATTTTTGGTTTAGTGTTATATGTTTTGGGATTTAGGTTTTATGAATTAAAGAGTATGGTTTCGGGTGTTGGCGTTGGGGTGTTATGGTTTGGTGTTAAGACTATAACATTTAGGATGGGGGTTTTGGGTTGAAAATTTTGTGTTTAGGGTTTGGGGTTTAGAGTTTTGGGTATTGGGTTTCAAGTTTTAGAGTTTTGGGTATTGGGTTTCAAGATTTTGAATTTAGTGTTTAGGTTTTGGGGTTTAGTATATTTCTTATTTGGGATTTTTGGTTGAGGGTTTATGAGTTAGGGTGTATGGTTTTGGTTTTTGGGTTGGGGTGTTATGGTTTGTTGCTTAGACTATAACATTTAGGATGGGGGGTTTTGGGTTGAAAGTTTTGTGTTTAGGGTTTGGGTTTAAATGTTTAGTGTTTAGGGTTTGGGGTTTATGGCTTATGGCTAAGGGCTTAGGGTTTAGAGTTTAGGGTAACGGTTTAGATGTTAAGGTTTAGGGTTAACGAGTTTATGGTTTGGGATTTAGTGTTTAGGGTTTTGTAGTTTGGGATTTAGTGTTTAGGCGTTATGGATTAGAGTTTTATATTTTGGAGTTTTCGATTTAGGATTTGCGTTTTGCGGTTAGCGTTTTGATTTTTGGTTTAGTGTTATAAATTTTGGGATTTAGGTTTTATGAATTAAAGAGTATGGTTTCGGGTGTTGGGGTTGGGGTTAAGAAATAAAGGTTTAATGTTCGGGATGTAGTGTTTAGGGTTTCGGGTTTAGATTTTTTGGTATTGGGTTTTAAAGTTTGGAATTTAGTGTTTAGGGTTTGCGGTTTAGGATTTATGGTCTAGGGTTTAGGGGTTTAAGATTTTGGATTTAGGGTTTAAGATTTTGAGTATAGGCTTTCTGGTTTCGAGGTGTGGGGTTTTGGGGTTAGGATGTCAAGGTTTTGCGTTTAGTGTTTAAGGGTTAGGGTTTAGGGTTTTATGATTTGGGTTTAAGATTTAGGATTTGGGGTTCGTGGGTTTCGGGTTAAGGATTACGATTTTAGGTTATTAGGTTTCATGGTTTCTAATTTAGTGTTTAGGGTTTGCGGTTTATGATTAATGGTTTCGGTTTTAGGGTGATACTATTAACCCTAAACCGTAAACCAATTGGGAGTATGGTTTCAGGTTTACGGGTGGATTGTTATGGTTTAGTGCTTAAAATTGAGGGTTTAAGGTTTTGCTATTTAGGGTTTAGGGTTTCGGGTTTAGATTTTTTGTTTTTTGGTTTTTGGTTTTAAGGTTTGGAGTTTAGTGTTTAGGGTCTGCGGTTTAGGATTTATGGTTTAGGTTTTGGGTTTAAGGTTTTGGGTTACGATTTTGGGTTTTGGGTTTAAGGTTTAGGGTTTTGTATTTAAGGTTTTGGGGTTTAGGGTTTATGATTTGGGTTTTGGGGTTTAGGGTTTACGAATTAGGGAGTATGGTTTTTGGTTTTGGTTTCGGGTGTTATAGTTTGATGTTTAGAATTTGTTGTTTAGGATTTGGGGTTTGCGGTTTAAGGTTTTTGGATTTGGGATTTAGGGTTTATTAATTAGGTTTTTGGGTTTAGGTTTTACAAAATCGGGAGTATGGTTTTTTGGTTTTGGGTTGGTGGGGTATGTTTTGATGTTTAGAATTTATAGTTTAGGATTTGGGGTTTGGGTTTAAATGTTTAGTGTTTAGGGTTTCGGGTTTATGGCTTATGGCTTAGGGCTGAGGGGTTAGAGTTTAGGGTAACGGTTTAGATGTTAAGGTTTAGGGTTAACGAGTTTATGGTTTGGGATTTAGTGTTTAGGGTTTTGTGGTTTGGGATTTAGAGTTTAGGCGTTATGGATTAGGGTTTTATATTTCGGAGTTTTCGATTTAGGATTTGGCGTTTTGCGGTTAGCGTTTTGATTTTTGTTTAGTGTTATAAATTTTGGGATTTAGGTTTTATGAATTAAAGAGTATGGTTTCGGGTGTTGGGGTTGGGGTTAAGAAATAAAGGTTTAATGTTCGGGATGTAGTGTTTAGGGTTTCAGGTTTATATTTTTTGGTATTGGGTTTTAAAGTTTGTAATTTAGTGTTTAGGGTTTGCGGTTTAGGATTTATGGTCTAGGGTTTAGGGGTTTAAGATTTTGGATTTAGGGTTTAAGATTTTGGGTATAGGCTTTCTGGTTTCGAGGTGTGGGGTTTTGGGGGTTAGGATGTCTAGGTTTTGCGTTTAGTGTTTAAGGGTTAGGGTTTAGGGTTTTAAGTTTTTGGGTTGAAGATTTAGGATTTGGGGTTCGTGGGTTTCGGGTTAAGGATTACGATTTTAGGTTATTAGGTTTCATGGTTTCTAATTTAGTGTTTAGGGTTTGCGGTTTATGATTAATGGTTTCGGTTTTAGGGTGATACTATTAACCATAAACCGTAAACCAATTGGGAGTATGGTTTCAGGTTTACGGTTGGGGTGTTATGGTTTAGTGCTTAAAATTGAGGGTTTAAGGTTTTACTATTTAGGGTTTAGGGTTTCGGGTTTAGATTTTTTGTTTTTTGGTTTTTGGTTTTAAGGTTTGGAGTTTAGTGTTTAGGGTCTGCGGTTTAGGATATATGGTTTAGGTTTTGGGTTTAAGGTTTTGGGTTACGATTTTGGTTTTTGGGTTTAAGGTTTAGGGTTTAGTATTTAAGGTTTTGGGGTTTAGGATTTATGATTTGGGTTTTCGGGTATAGGGTTTACGAATTAGGGAGTATGGTTTTTGGTTTTGGGTTCGGGTGTTATAGTTTGATGTTTAGAATTTGTTGTTTAGGATTTGGGGTTTGCGGTTTAAGGTTTTTGGATTTGGGATTTAGGGTTTATGAATTAGGTTTTGGTATTTAGGGTTTATAAAATCGGGAGTATGGTTTTTTGGTTTTGGGTTGGTGTGGTATGTTTTGATGTTTAGAATTTATAGTTTATGATTTGGGGTTTGGGTTTAAATGTATAGTGTTTAGGGTTTGGGGTTTATGGCTTATGGCTTAGGGCTGAGGGTTTAGAGTTTAGGGTAACGGTTTAGATGTTAAGGTTTAGGGTTAACTAGTTTATGGTTTGGGATTTAGTGTTTAGGGTTTTGTGGTTTGGGATTTAGAGTTTAGGCGTTATGGATTAGGGTTTTATATTTTGGAGTTTTCGATTTAGGATTTGGCATTTTGCGGTTAGCGTTTTGATTTTTGGTTTAGTGTTATAAATTTTGGGATTTAGGTTTTATGAATTAAAGAGTATGGTTTCGGATGTTGGGGTTGGGGTGTTATGGTTTGGTGTTAAGAAATAAAGGTTTAATGTTCGGGATGTAGTGTTTAGGGTTTCGGGTTTAGATTTTTTGGTATTGGGTTTTAAAGTTTGGAATTTAGTGTTTAGGGTTTGCGGTTTAGGATTTATGGTCTAGGGTTTAGGGGTTTAAGATTTTGGATTTAGGGTTTAAGATTTTGGGTATAGGCTTTCTGGTTTCGAGGTGTGGGGTTTTTGGGTTAGGATGTCAAGGTTTTGCGTTTAGTGTTTAAGGGTTAGGATTTAGGGTTTTAAGTTTTTGGGTTTAAGATTTAGGATTTGGGGTTCGTGGGTTTAGGGTTAAGGATTATGATTTTAGGTTATTAGGTTTCATGGTTTCTAATTTAGTGTTTAGTGTTTGCGGTTTATGATTAATGGTTTCGGTTTTAGGGTGATACTATTAACCCTAAACCGTAAACCAATTGGGAGTATGGTTTCAGGTTTACGGTTGGGGTGTTATGGTTTAGTGTTTAAAATTGAGGTTTAAAGGTTTTACGATTTAGGGTTTAGGGTTTCGGGTTTAGATTTTTTGTTTTTTGGTTTTTGGTTTTATGGTTTGGAGTTTAGTTGTTTTGGGTTTGCGGTTTAGGATTTATGGTTTAGGGTTTGGGCTTAAGGTTTCGGGTTACAATTTTGGGTTTTGGGTTTAAGGTTTAGGGTTTAGGTGTAAGGGTTTAGTGTTTAGGGTTTTGGGGTTTAGAGTTTATGATTTTGGTTTTAGGGTTTAGGGTTTACTAATTAGGGAGTATGGTTTTGGGTTTTGGGTTGGGGTGTTATGGTTTGGTGTTTAGAATTTATAGTTTAGGATTTGGTGTTCGGGATTTAAGGATTATAATTTATGGTTTAGGGTTTAAGGTGTAGAGTTTAGGGTAACGGTTTTGAAGATAAGGTTTAGGGTTAAGGAGTTTATGGTTTGGGATTTAGTGTTTAGGGTTTTGTGGTTTGGGATTTAGTGTTTAGGGTTTTGTGATTAGGGAGTATAGTTTTGGGTGTTGGGGTTGAGGTGTTATGGTTTGGGGTTAAGAAATAAAGGTTTAAGGTTCTGGATTTAGTGTTTAGGGTGTCAGGTTTAGATTTTTTGGTATTAAGTTTTAAAGACTGGAGTTTAGTGTTTAGGGTTTGCGGTTTAGGATTTATGGTCTTTGGGTTAGGGGTTTAAGATTTTGGTTTTAGGGTTTAAGATAAAGGGTTTAGGCTTTTTGTTTTCGGGGTCTAGGGTTTACGGTTTAGGATTTCAAGGTTCTGCATTTAGTGTTTAAGGGTTAGGGTTTAGGGTTTTCAGTTTTTAAGTTTAAGATTTAGGATTTGGGTTTCGTGGGTTTTGGGTTAAGGATTACGATTTTAGGTTTTCAGTTTACGGTTTAGGGTTTAGGTGTAAGGGTTTAGGGTTTTTGGTTTTAGCGTTTAGGGTTTATTATTTAGGTTTATGATTAATGGTTTTGGTTTTTGGGTGATACGGTTAACCCTAAACCCTAAACCATTAGGGAGTATGGTTTCAGGTTTACGGTTGGGGTGTTATGGTTTAGTGTTTAAAATTGAGGGTTTAAGGTTTTGCGATTTAGGGTTTAGGGTTTCGGGTTTAGATTTTTTGTGTTTTGGTTTTTAGTTTTAAGTTTTGGAGTTTAGTGTTTAGGTTTTGTGGTTTAGGATTTATGGTTTAGGGTTTGGGTTTAAGATTTTGGGTTACGATTTTAGGTTTTGGGTTTAGGTGTTAGGGTTTTGGGTTTTTGGTTTTGGGGTTTAGGGATTATAAATTGGGTTTTGGGGTTTTGGGTTTCGGGTTTCGATTTTTGGTTTTTTTGTTTTGGTTTTAAGGTTTGGAGTTTAGTGTTTAGGGTTTGTGGTTTAGGATTTATGGTTTAGGGTTTGGGTTTAAGGTTTCGGGTTACGATTTTTGGTTTTGGGTTTAAGGTTTTGGGTTTAGGTGTCAGAGTTTAGGGTTTTTTGTTTTGGGGTTTAGGGTTTATGAATTGGGTTTTGGGGTTTAGGGTTTACGAATTAGCGAGTATGGTTTTGGGTTTTGGGTTAGGGTGTTATAATTTGATGTTTAGAATTTGTTGTTTAGGATTTTGGGTTTGCTGTTTAGGGTTTTTGGTTTTGGGATTTAGTGTTTATGAATTAGGTTTTGGGGTTTAGGGTTTATAAAATCGGCAGTATGGTTTTTGGTTTTGGGTTGGTGTGTTTTGTTTTGATGTTTAGAATTTATAGTTTAGGATTTGGGGTTTGGGGTTAAAGGTTTAGTGTTTAGGGTTTGGGGTTTATGGCTTATGGTTTAGGGTTTAGAGTTTAGATATTAGGGTAACTGTTTAGATGTTAAGGTTTAGGGTTAACGAGTTTATGGTTTGGGATTTAGTTTTTAGGGTTTTGTTGTTTGGGATTTAGTGTTTAGGGGTTATGGATTAGGGTTTTATATTTTGGAGTTTACGATTTAGGATTTGGTGTTTTAAGGTTAGGGTTTTGATTTTTGTTTTAGTGTTAAAATTTTTGGGATTTAGGTTTTAAGAATTAAAGAGTATGGTTTCGGGTGTTGGGGTTGGGGTGTTATGGTTTGGTGTTAAGAAATAAAGGTTTAAGGTTCGAGGTGTAGTGTTTAGGGTTTCGGGTTTAGGTTTTTTGGTATTAGGTTTTAAAGTTTGGAATTTAGTGTTTAGGGTTTGTGGTTTAGGATTTATGGTCTAGGTTTTAGGGGTTTAAGATTTTGGATTTAGGGTTTAAGATTTTGGGTTTAGGCTTTCTGTTTTCGGGGTCTGGGCTTTTGGGGTTAGGATGTCAAGGTTTTGCGTTTAGTGTTTAAGTGTTAGGGTTTAGGGTTTTAAGTTTTTGGGTTTAAGATTTAGGATTTGGGGTTCGTGGGTTTAGGGTTAAGGATTACGATTTTAGGTTATTGGGTTTCATGGTTTTGAATTTAGTGTTTAGGGTTTGCGGTTTATGATTAATGGTTTTGGTTTTAGGGTTATACGGTTAACCCTAAACCCTAAACCATTAGGGAGTATGGTTTCAGGTTTACGGTTGGGGTGTTATGGTTTAGTGCTTAAAATTGAGGGTTAAAGGTTTTGCGATTTAGAGTTTAGGGTTTCGGGTTTAGATTTTTTGTTTTTTGGTTTTTCGTTTTAAGGTTTGGAGTTTAGTGTTTAGGGTTTGCGGTTTAGGATTTATGGTTTAGGGTGGGTTTAAGGTTCCGGGTTATGATTTTGGGTTTTGGGTTTAAGGTTTAGGGTTTAGGTGTAAGGGTTTAGTGTTTAGGGTTTTGGGGTTAAAGGTTTATGATTTGGGTTTTGGTGTTTAGGGTTTACAAATTAGGGAGTATGGTTTTGGGTTTTGGGTTAGGGTGTTATAGTTTGATGTTTAGAATTTGTTGTTTAGGATATGGGGTTTGCGGTTTAGGGTTTTTGGTTTTGGGATTTTGGGTTTATGAATTAGGTTTTGGGGTTTAGGGTTTATAAAATCGGCAGTATGGTTTTTGGTTTTGGGTTGGTGTGTTATGGTTTGATGTTTAGAATTTATAGTTTAGGATTTGGGGTTTGGGGTTAAAGGTTTAGTGTTTAGGGTTTCGGGTTTATGACTTATGGTTTAGGATTTAGGGTTCAGAGTTTAGGGTTTAGGGTTTAGGGTAACGGTTTAGATGTTAAGGTTTAGGGTTAACGAGTTTTTTTTGTTTGGGATTTAGTGTTTAGGGTTTTGTGGTTTGGGATTTAGTGTTTAGAGGTTATGGATTAGGGTTTTATATTTTGGAGTTTACGATTTAGGATTTGGCGTTTTGCGGTTAGGGTTTTGATTTTTGGTTTAGTGTTATATGTTTTGGGATTTAGGTTTTATGAATTAGGATTTTTGGTCTAGGTTTTAGGGGTTTAAGATTTTGGATTTAGGGTTTAAGATTTTGGGTTTAGGCTTTCTGGTTTCGGGGTCTGGGGTTTTGGGGTTAGGATGTCAAGGTTTTGCGTTTAGTGTTTAAGGGTTAGGGTTTATGGTTTTAAGTTTTTGGGTTTAAGAATTAGGATTTGGGGTTCGTGGGTTTAGGGTTAAGGATTACGATTTTAGGTTATTGGGTTTCATGGTTTTTAATTTAGTGTTTAGGGTTTGCGGTTTATGATTAATGGTTTTGGTTTTGGGTTGGTGTGTTATGGTTTGATGTTTAGAATTTATAGTTTAGGATTTGGGGTTTGGGGTTAAAGGTTTAGTGTTTAGGGTTTAGGGTTTAGGGTAACGGTTTAGATGTTAAGGTTTAGGGTTAACGAGTTTTTTTTGTTTGGGATTTAGTGTTTAGGGTTTTGTGGTTTGGGATTTAGTGTTTAGAGGTTATGGATTAGGGTTTTATATTTTGGAGTTTACGATTTAGGATTTGGCGTTTTGCGGTTAGGGTTTTGATTTTTGGTTTAGTGTTATATGTTTTGGGATTTAGGTTTTATGAATTAAAGAGTATGGTTTCGGGTGTTGGCGTTGGGGTGTTATGGTTTGGTGTTAAGACTATAACATTTAGGATGGGGGTTTTGGGTTGAAAATTTTGTGTTTAGGGTTTGGGGTTTAGAGTTTTGGGTATTGGGTTTCAAGTTTTAGAGTTTTGGGTATTGGGTTTCAAGATTTTGAATTTAGTGTTTAGGTTTTGGGGTTTAGTATATTTCTTATTTGGGATTTTTGGTTGAGGGTTTATGAGTTAGGGTGTATGGTTTTGGTTTTTGGGTTGGGGTGTTATGGTTTGTTGCTTAGACTATAACATTTAGGATGGGGGGTTTTGGGTTGAAAGTTTTGTGTTTAGGGTTTGGGTTTAAATGTTTAGTGTTTAGGGTTTGGGGTTTATGGCTTATGGCTTAGGGCTGAGGGTTTAGAGTTTAGGGTAACGGTTTAGATGTTAAGGTTTAGGGTTAACGAGTTTATGGTTTGGGATTTAGTGTTTAGGGTTTTGTAGTTTGGGATTTAGTGTTTAGGCGTTATGGATTAGAGTTTTATATTTTGGAGTTTTCGATTTAGGATTTGCGTTTTGCGGTTAGCGTTTTGATTTTTGGTTTAGTGTTATAAATTTTGGGATTTAGGTTTTATGAATTAAAGAGTATGGTTTCGGGTATTGGGGTTGGGGTGTTATGGTTTGGTGTTAAGAAATAAAGGTTTAATGTTCGGGATGTAGTGTTTAGGGTTTCGTGTTTAGATTTTTTGGTATTGGGTTTTAAAGTTTGGAATTTAGTGTTTAGGGTTTGCGGTTTAGGATTTATGGTCTAGGGTTTAGGGGTTTAAGATTTTGGATTTAGGGTTTAAGATTTTAGGTATAGGCTTTCTGGTTTCGAGGTGTGGGGTTTTGGGGTTAGGATGTCAAGGTATTGTGTTTAGTGTTTAAGGGTTAGGGTTTAGGGTTTTAAGTTTTTGGGTTTAAGATTAAGGATTTGGGGTTCGTGGGTTTAGGGTTAAGGATTACGATTTTAGGTTATTAGGTTTCATGGTTTCTAATTTAGTGTTTAGGGTTTGCGGTTTATGATTAATGGTTTCGGTTTTAGGGTGAAACTATTAACCCTAAACCGTAAACCAATTGGGAGTATGGTTTCAGGTTTACGGTTGGGGTGTTATGGTTTAGTGCTTAAAATTGAGGTTTAAAGGTTTTACGATTTAGGGTTTAGGGTTTCGGGTTTAGATTTTTTATTTTTTGGTTTTTAGTTTTATGGTTTGGAGTTTAGTTTTTTTGGGTTTGCGGTTTAGGATTTATGGTTTAGGGTATGGGCTTAAGGTTTCCGGTTATGATTTTGGGTTTTGGGTTTATGATTTTGGTTTTGGGGTTTAGGGATTACTAATTAGGGAGTATGGTTTTGGGTTTTGGGTTGGGGTGTTATAATTTGATGTTTAGAAATTTGTTGCTTAGGATTTGGGGTTTGCTTTTTAGGGTTTTTGGTTTTGGGATTTAGGGTTTATGAATTAGGTTTTGGGGTTTAGGGTTTATAAAATCGGCAGTATGGTTTTTGGTTTTGGGTTGGTGTGTTTTGGTTTGATGTTTAGAATTTATAGTTTAGGATTTGGGGTTTGGGGTTAAAGGGTTAGTGTTTAGGGTTTGGGGTTTATGGCTTATGGTTTAGGGTTTAGAGTTTAGAGTTTAGGGTAACGGTTTAGATGTTAAGGTTTAGGGTTAACGAGTTTATGGTTTGGGATTTAGTGTTTAGGGTTTTGTGGTTTGGGATTTAGTGTTTAGGGGTTATGGATTAGGGTTTTATATTTTGGAGTTTACGATTTAGGTTTTGGCGTTTTGCGGTTAGGGTTTTGATTTTTGTTTTAGTGTTAAAAGTTTTGGGATTTAGGTTTTATGAATTAAAGAGTATTGTTTCGGGTGTTGGGGTTGGGGTGTTATGGTTTGGTGTTAAGAAATAAAGGTTTAAGGTTCGGGATGTAGTGGTTAGGGTTTCGGGTTTAGGTTTTTTGGTATTAGGTTTTAAAGTTTGGAATTTAGTGTTTAGGGTTTGCGGTTTAGGATTTTTGGTCTAGGTTTTAGGGGTTTAAGATTTTGGATTTAGGGTTTAAGATTTTGGGTTTAGGCTTTCTGGTTTCGGGGTCTGGGGTTTTGGGGTTAGGATGTCAAGGTTTTGCGTTTAGTGTTTAAGGGTTAGGGTTTATGGTTTTAAGTTTTTGGGTTTAAGATTTAGGATTTGGGGTTCGTGGGTTTAGGGTTAAGGATTACGATTTTAGGTTTTCAGTTTACGGTTTAAGATTTAGGTGTAAGGGTTTAGGGTTTTTGGTTTTAGTGTTTAGGGTTTATTATTTTGGTTTTGGGGTTTAGGATTTCTTATTAGGGTTTTTTGGTTGAGGGTTTATGAGTTAGGGTGTATGGTTTAGGGTTTTGGGTTGGGGTGTTTTGGTTTGGTGTTTAGAATATACATTTAGAATGGGGGTTTGGGGTTGAAGGTTATGTGTTTAGGGTTTAGGGTTTAGTGTTTTGGTTATTGGGTTTCATGCTTTTGAATTTAGTGTTTAGGGTTTGTGGTGTCTGATTAATGGTTTCGGTTTTAGTGTGATACAGTTAACCCTAAACCCTAAACCATTAGGGAGTATGGTTTCAGGTTTACGGTTGGGGTGTTATGGTTTAGTGCTTAAAATTGAGGGTTAAAGGTTTTGCGATTTAGAGTTTAGGGTTTCGGGTTTAGATTTTTTGTTTTTTGGTTGTTGGTTTTAAGGTTTGGAGTTTAGTGTTTAAGGTTTGCGGTTTAGGATTTATGGTTTAGGGTTTGGGTTTTGGGTTTAAGGTTTAGGGTTTAGGTGTAAGGGTTTAGTGTTTAGGGTTTTAGGGTTAAGGGTTTATGATTTGGGTTTTGGTGTTTAGGGTTTACGAATTAGGGAGTATGGTTTTGGGTTTTGGGTTAGGGTGTTATAGTTTGATATTTAGAATTTGTTGTTTAGGATTTGGGGTTTGCGGTTTAGGGTTTTTGGTTTTGGGATTTAGGGTTTATGAATTAGGTTTTGGGGTTTAGGGTTTATGATTTCGGTTTTGGGGTATAGGGTTTACGAATTAGGGAGTATGGTTTTGGGTTTTGGGTTCGGGTGTTATAGTTTGATGTTTAGAATTTGTTGTTTAGGATTTGGGGTTTGCGGTTTAAGGTTTTTGGATTTGGGATTTAGGGTTTATGAATTAGGTTTTGGGGTTTAGGGTTTATAAAATCGGCAGTATGGTTTTTGGTTTTGGGTTGGTGTGTTATGGTTTGATGTTTAGAATTTATAGTTTAGGATTTGGGTTTAGGGTTAAAGGTTTAGTGTTTAGGGTTTGGGGTTTATGGCTTATGGTTTAGGATTTAGGGTTTAGAGTTTAGGGTTTAGAGTTTAGGGTAATGGTTTAGATGTTAAGGTTTAGGGTTAACGAGTTTTTTTGGTTTAGGATTTAGTGTTTAGGGTTTTGTGGTTTGCGATTTAGTGTTTAGGGGTTATGGATTAGGGTTTTATATTTTTGAGTTTACGATTTCGGATTTGGCGTTTTGCGGTTAGGGTTTTTATTTTTGTTTTAGTGTTATATGTTTTGAGATTTAGGTTTTATGAATTAAAGAGTATGGTTTCGGGTGTTGGGGTTGGGGTGTTATGGTTTGGTGTTAAGAAATAAAGGTTTAAGGTTCGCGATGTAGTGTTTAGGGTTTCGGGTTTAGAATTTTTGGTATTGGGTTTTAAAGTTTGGAATTTAGTGCTTAGGGTTTGCGGTTTAGGATTTATGGTCTAGGGTTTTGGGGTTTAAGATTTTGGATTTAGTGTTTAAGATTTAGGGTTTAGGCTTTCTGGTTTCGCGGTGTGGGGTTTTGGGGTTTGGATGTCCAGATTTTGCGTTTAGTGTTTAAGGGTTAGGGTTTAGGGTTTTAAGTTTTTGGGTTTAAGATTTAGGATTTGGGTTTCGTGGGTTTAGGGTTAAGGATTACGATTTTAGGTTTTCAGTTTACGGTTTAGGGTTTAGGTGTAAGGGTTTAGGGTTTTTTATTTTAGGGTTTAGGGTTTATTATTTAGGTTTTGGGGTTTAGTATTTTTATTAAGGTTTTTTGGTTGAGGGTTTATGAGTTAGGGTGTATGGTTTTGGTATTGGGTTGGGGTATTATGGTTTGGTGTTTAGACTATAACATTTAGGATGGGGGTTTTGGGTTGAAAGTTTTGTGTTTAGGGTTTGGGGTTTAGAGTTTTGGGTATTGGGTTTCAAGATTTTGAATTTAGTGTTTAGGATTTGCGGTTTATGATTAATGGTTTCGGTTTTAGGGTGATACGGTTAACCCTATACCCTAAACCATTAGGGAGTATGGTTTCAGGTTTACGGTTGGGGTGTTATGGTTTAGTGCTTAAAATTGAGGGTTTAAGGTTTTGCTATTTAGGGTTTAGGGTTTCGGGTTTAGATTTTTTGTTTTTTGGTTTTTGGTATTAAGGTTTGGAGTTTAGTGTTTAGGTTATGCGGTTTAGGATTTATGGTTTAAGGTTTTTGGATTTGGGATTTAGGGTTTATGAATTAGGTTTTGGGGTTTAGGGTTTATAAAATCGGGAGTATGGTTTTTGGTTTTGGGTTGGTGTGGTATGTTTTGATGTTTAGAATTTATAGTTTAGGATTTGGGGTTTGGGTTTAAATGTTTAGTGTTTAGGGTTTAGGGTTTACAGCTTATGGCTTAGGGCTGAGGGTTTAGAGTTTAGGGTAACGGTTTAAATGTTAAGGTTTAGGGTTAACTAGTTTATGGTTTGGGATTTAGTGTTTAGGGTTTTGTGGTTTGGGATTTAGTGTTTAGGCGTTATGGATTAGGGTTTTATATTTTGGAGTTTTCCATTTAGGATTTGGCATTTTGTGGTTAGCGTTTTGATTTTTGGTTTAGTGTTATAAATTTTGGGATTTGGGTTTTATGAATTAAAGAGTATGGTTTCGGGTGTTGGGGTTAGGGTGTTATGGTTTGGTGTTAAAAAATAATGGTTTAATGTTCAGGATGTAGTGTTTAGGGTTTCGGGTTTAGATTTTTTGGTATTGGGTTTTAAAGTTTGGAATTTAGTGTTTAGGGTTTGCGGTTTAGGATTTATGGTTTAGGGTTTAGGGGTTTAAGATTTTGGATTTAGGGTTTAAGATTTTGGGTATAGGCTTTCTGGTTTCGGGGTGTGGGGTTTTGGGGTTAGGATGTCAAGGTTTTGCGTTTAGTGTTTAAGGGTTAGGGTTTAGGGTTTAAAATTTTTGGGTTTAAGATTTAGGATTTGGGGTTCGTGGGTTTAGGGTTAAGGATTACGATTTTAGGTTATTAGGTTTCATGGTTTTTAATTTAGTGTTTAGGATTTGCGGTTTATGATTAATGGTTTTGGTTTTAGGGTGATACTGTTAACCCTAAACCGTAAACCAATTGGGAGTATGGTTTCAGGTTTACTGTTGGGGTGTTATGGTTTAGTGCTTAAAATTGAGGTTTAAAGGTTTTGCGATTTAGGGTTTAGGGATTCGGGTTTAGATTTTTTGTTTTTTGGTTTTTGGTTTTATGGTTTGAAGTTTAATTGTTTTGGGTTTGCGGTTTAGGATTTATTGTTTAGGGTTTGGGCTTAAGGTTTCCTGTTACGATTTTGGGTTTTGGGTTTAAGGTTTAGGGTTTACGTGTAAGGCTTTAGTGTTTAGGGTTTTGGGGTTTAGGGTTTACTAATTAGGGAGTATGGTTTTGGGTTTTGGGTTGGGGTGTTATGGTTTGGTGTTTAGAATTTATAGTTTAGGATTTGGTGTTTGGGATTTAAGGATTTGAATTTATGGTTTAGGTTTAAGGTGTAGAGTTTAGGGTAACGGTTTTGAAGATAAGGTTTAGGGTTAAGGAGTTTATGGTTTGGGATTAAGTGTTTAGGGTTTTGTGGTTAGGGATTTAGTTTTTAGGGGTTAGCGATTAGGGTGTTATATTTTGGGGGTTAAGATTTAGGATTTGGCGTTTTGCGTTTACGGTTTTGATTTTTGTTTCAGTGTTATAAGTTTTGGGATTTAGGTTTTATGAGTTAAGAAGTATAGTTTTGCGTGTTGGGGTTGGGGTGTTATGGTTTGGGGTTAAGAAATAAAGTTTTAAGGTTCGGGATTTAGTGTTTAGGGTTTCGGGTTTAGATTTTTTGGTATTAAGTTTTAAAGACTGGAGTTTAGTGTTTAGGGTTTGCGGTTTAGGATTTATGGTCTTGGGGTTATGGGTTTAAGATTTTGGGTTTAGGCTTTAAGATATAGGGTTTAGGCTTTCTGTTTTCGAGGTCTAGGGTTTACGGTTTAGGGCGTCAAGGTTCTGCATTTAGTGTTTAAGGTTTATGGTTTAGGGTTTTCAGTTTTTAAGTTTAAGATTTAGGATTTGGGTTTCGTGGGTTTAGGGTTAAGGATTACGATTTTAGGTTTTCAGTTTACAGTTTATGGTTTAGGTGTAAGGGTTTAGGGTTTTTTGTTTTAGGGTTTAGGGTTTATTATTTAGGTTTTGGGGTTTAGTATTTTTTATTAAGGTTTTTTGGTTGAGGGTTTATGAGTTAGGGTGTATGGTTTTGGGTTTTGGGTTGGGGTATTATGGTTTGGTGTCTAGACTATAACTTTTAGGATGGGGGTTTTGGGTTGAAAGTTTTGTGTTTAGGGTTTAGGGTTTAGAGTTTTGGGTATTGGGTTTCAAGATTTTGAATTTAGTGTTTAGGATTTTCGGTTTTTGATTAATGGTTTCGGTTTTAGGGTGATACGGTTAACCCTAAACCCTAAACCATTAGGGAGTATGGTTTGGAGTTTAGTGTTTAGGTTCTGCGGTTTAGTATTTATGGTTTAAGGTTTTTGGATTTGGGATTTAGGGTTTATGAATTAGGTTTTCGGGTTTAGGGTTTATAAAATTGGGAGTATGGTTTTTGGTTTTGGGTTGGTGTGGTATGTTTTGATGTTTAGAATTTATAGTTTAGGATTTGGGGTTTGGGTTTAAATGTTTAGTGTTTAGGGTTTGGGGTTTATGGCTTATGGCTTAGGGCTGAGGGTTTAGAGTTTAGGGTAACGGTTTAGATGTTAAGGTTTAGGGTTAGCGAGTTTATGGTTTGGGATTTAGTGTTTAGGGTTTTGTGGTTTGGGATTTAGTGTTTAGGCGTTATGGATTAGGGTTTTATATTTTGGAGTTTTCGATTTCGGATTTGGCGTTTTGCGGTCAGCGTTTTGATTTTTGGGTTAGTGTCATAAATTTTGGGATTTAGGTTTTATGAATTAAAGAGTATGGTTTCGGGTGTTGGGGTTGGGGTGTTATGGTTTGGTGTTAAGAAATAAAGGTTTAATGTTCGGGATGTAGTGTTTAGGGTTTGGGTTTAGATTTTTTGGTATTGGGTTTTAAAGTTTGGAATTTAGTGTTTAGGGTTTGCGGTTTAGGATTTATGGTCTAGGGTTAAGGGGTTTAAGATTTTGGATTTAGGGTTTAAGATTTTGGGTATAGGCTTTCTGGTTTCGAGGTGTGGGGTTTTGGGGTTAGGATGTCAAGGTTTTGCGTTTAGTGTTTAAGGGTTAGGGTTTAGGGTTTTAAGTATTTGGTTTTAAGATTTAGGATTTGGGGTTCGAGGGTTGAGGGTTACCGATTACGATTTTAGGTTATTAGGTTTCATGGTTTCTAATTTAGTGTTTAGGGTTTGCGGTTTATGATTAATGGTTTCGGTTTTAGGGTGATACTATTAACCCTAAACCGTAAACAAATGGGGAGCATGGTTTCAGGTTTACGGTTGGGGTGTTATGGTTTAGTGCTTAAAATTGAGGTTTAGTGCTTAAAAGATTTTACGATTTATGGTTTAGGGTTTCGGGTTTAGATTTTTTGTTTTTTGGTTTTTGGTTTTATGGTTTGGAGTTTAGTTGTTTTGGGTTTGCGGTTTAGGATTTATGGTTTAGGGTTTGGGCTTAAGGTTTTGGGTTACAATTTTGGGTTTTGGGTTTAAAGTTTAGGGTTTAGGTGTAAGGGTTTAGTGTTTAGGGTTTTGGGGTTTAGGGTTTATGATTTTGGTTTTGGGATTTAGGGTTTACTAATTAGGGAGTATGGTTTTGGGTTTTGGGTTGGGGTGTTATGGATTTAGTGTTTAGGGTTTCAGGTTTAGATTTTTTGGTATTGAGTTTTAAAGACTGGAGTTTAGTGTTTTGGGTTTGCGGTTTAGGATTTATGGTCTTTGGGTTAGGGGTTTAAGATTTTTGTTTTAGGGATTATGATAAAGGGTTTAGGCTTTTTGTTTTCGGGGTCTAGGGTTTACGGTTTAGGATGTCAAGGTTCTGCATTTAGTGTTTAAGGGTTAGGGTTTAGGGTTTTCAGTTTTTAAGTTTAAGATTTAGGATTTGGGTTTCGTGGGTTTTGGGTTAAGGATTACGATTTTAGGTTTTCAGTTTACGGTTTAGGGTTTAGGTGTAAGGGATTAGGGTTTTTGGTTTTAGGGTTTAGGGTTTATTATTTAGGTTTTGGGGTTTAGTATTTCTTATTAAGGTTTTTTGGTTGAGGGTTTATGAGTTAGGGTGTATGGTTTTGGGTTTTGGGTTGGGGTATTATGGTTTGGTGTTTAGACTATAACATTTAGGATGGGGGTTTTGGGTTGAAAGTTTTGTGTTTAGGGTTTGGGGTTTAGAGTTTAGGATTTGCGGTTTATGATTAATGGTTTCGGTTTTTGGGTGATACAGTTAACCCTAAATCCTAAACCATTAGGGAGTATGGTTTCAGGTTTACGGTTGGGGTGTTATGGTTTAGTGTTTAAAAATGAGGGTTTAAGGTTTTGTGACTTAGTGTTTAGGGTTTCGGGTTTAGATTTTTTGTGTTTTGGTTTTTAGTTTTAAGGTTTGGAGTTTAGTTTTTGTGGTTTAGGATTTATGGTTTAGGGTTTGGGTTTAAGATTTCGGGTTACGATTTTAGGTTTTGGGTTTAGGTGTTAGGGTTTTGGGTTTTTGGTTTTGGGGTTTAGGGATTATAAATTGGGTTTTGGGGTTTAGGGTTTCGGGTTTAGATTTTTGGTTTTTTTGTTTTTGGTTTTAAGGTTTGGAGTTTAGTGTTTAGGGTTTGTGGTTTAGGATTTATGGTTTAAGGTTTGGGTTTAAGGTTTGGGGTTATGAGTTTTGGTTTTGGGTTTAA
This sequence comes from Cardamine chenopodiifolia, assembly GCA_963922655.1. NCBI lineage: Eukaryota > Viridiplantae > Streptophyta > Magnoliopsida > Brassicales > Brassicaceae > Cardamine > Cardamine chenopodiifolia. Next base: position 11,757,182 of record OZ000481.1, on the reverse strand, counting down.
GGTTTCGGGTTTAGGTGTCAGGGTTTAGGTTTTTTTGTTTTGGGGTTTAGGGTTTATGAATTGGGTTTTGGGGTTTAGGGTTTACGAATTAGCGAGTAATGTTTTGGGTTTTGGGTTAGGGTGTTATAATTTGATGTTTAGAATTTGTTGCTTAGGATTTGGGGTTTGCTGTTTAGGGTTTTTTGTTTTGGGATTTAGGGTTTATGAATTAGGTTTTGGGGTTTAGGGTTTATAAAATCGGCAGTATGGTTTTTGGTTTTGGGTTGGTGTGTTTTGGTTTGATGTTTATAATTTATAGTTTAGGATTTGGGGTTTGGGGTTAAAGGTTTAGTGTTTAGGGTTTGGGGTTTATAGCTTATGGTTTAGGGTTTAGAGTTTAGATATTAGGGTAACAGTTTAGATGTTAAGGTTTAGGGTTAACGAGTTTATGGTTTGGGATTTAGTGTTTAGGGTTTTGTGGTTTGGGATTTAGTGTTTAGGGGTTATGGATTAGGGTTTTATATTTTGGAGTTTACGATTTAGGATTTGGCGTTTTGCGGTTAGGGTTTTGATTTTTTTTTTTAGTGTTAAAGTTTTTGGGATTTAGGTTTTCTGAATTAAAGAGTATGGTTTCAGGTGTTGGGGTTAGGGTGTTATGGTTTGGTGTTAAGAAATAAAGGTTTAAGGTTCGGGATGTAGTGTTTAGGGTTTCGGGTTTAGGTTTTTTGGTATTAGGTTTTAAAGTTTGGAATTTAGTGTTTAGGGTTTGCGGTTTAGGATTTATGGTCTAGGTTTTAGGGGTTTAAGATTTTGGATTTAGGGTTTAAGATTTTGGGTTTAGGCTTCCTGTTTGCGGGGTCTGGGCTTTTGGGGTTAGGATGTCAAGGTATTGCGTTTAGTGTTTAAGTGTTAGGGTTTAGGGTTTTAAGTTTTTGGGTTTAAGATTTAGGATTTGGGGTTCGTGGGTTTAGGGTTAAGGATTACGATTTTAGGTTATTGGGTTTCATGGTTTTGAATTTAGTGTTTAGGGTTTGCGGTTTATGATTAATGGTTTTGGTTTTAGGGTTATAAGGTTAACCCTAAACCCTAAACCATTAGGGAGTATGGTTTCAGGTTTACGGTTGGGGTGTTATGGTTTAGTGCTTAAAATTGAGGGTTAAAAGTTTTGTGATTTAGAGTTTAGGGTTTTGGGTTTAGATTTTTTGTTTTTTCGTTTTTGGTTTTAAGGTTTCGAGTTTAGTGTTTAGGGTTTGCGGTTTAGGATTTATGGTTTAGGGTTTGGGTTTAAGGTTTCGGGTTACGATTTTGGGTTTTGGGTTTAAGGTTTAGGGTTTAGGTGTAAGGGTTTAGTGTTTAGGGTTTTGGGGTTAAAGGTTTATGATTTGGGTTTTGGTGTTTAGGGTTTACGAATTAGGGAGTATGGTTTTGGGTTTTGGGTTAGGGTGTTATAGTTTGATGTTTAGAATTTGTTGTTTAGGATTTGGGGTTTGCGGTTTACGGTTTTTGGTTTTGGGATTTTGGGTTTATGAATTAGGTTTTGGGGTTTAGGGTTTATAAAATCGGCAGTATGGTTTTTGGTTTTGTGTTGGTGTGTTATGGTTTGATGTTTCGAATTTATTGTTTAGGATTTGGGGTTTAGGGTTAAAGGTTTAGTGTTTAGGGTTTGGGGTTTATGGCTTACGGTTTAGGATTTAGGGTTTAGAGTTTAGGGTTTAGAGTTTATGGTAACGGTTTAGATGTTAAGGTTTAGGGTTAACGAGTTTTTTTGGTTTGGGATTTAGTGTTTAGGGTTTTGTGGTTTGGGATTTAGTGTTTAGGGGTTATGGATTAGGGTTTTATATTTTGGAGTTTACGATTTAGGATTTGGCGTTTTGCAGTTAGGGTTTTGATTTTTGTTTTAGTGTTATATGTTTTGGGATTTAGGTTTTATGAATTAAAGAGTACGGTTTCGGGTGTTGGGGTTGGGGTGTTATGGTTTGGTGTTAAGAAATAAAGGTTTAAGGTTCGAGATGTAGTGTTTAGGGTTTCGGGTTTAGATTTTTTGGTATTGGGTTTTAAAGTTTGGAATTTAGTGTTTAGGGTTTGCGGTTGAGGATTTATTGTCTAGGGTTTAAGGGTTTAAGATTTTGGATTTAGGGTTTAAGATTTAGGGTTTAGGCTTTCTGGTTTCGGGGTGTGGGGTTTTGGGGTTAGGATGTCAAGGTTTTGCGTTTAGTGTTTATGGGTTAGGGTTTAGGGTTTTAAGTTTTTGGGTTTAAGATTGAGGATTTGGGGTTCGTGGGTTTAGGTTTAAAGATTACGATTTTAGGTTTTCAGTTTACGGTTTAGGATTTAGGTGTAAGGGTTTAGGGTTTTTGGTTTTAGGGTTTAGGGTTTATTATTTAGGTTTTGGGGTTTAGTATTTCTTATTTGGGATTTTTGGTTGAGGGTTTATTAGTTAGGGTGTATGGTTTTGGGTTTTGGGTTGGGGTATTATGGTTTGTTGCTTAGCCTATAACATTTAGGATGGGGGTTTTGGGTTGAAAGTTTTGTGTTTAGGGTTTGGGGTTTAGAGTTTTGGGTATTGGGTTTCAAGATTTTGAATTTAGTGTTTAGGATTTGCAGTTTATGATTAGTGGTTTCGGTTTTAGGGTGATACGGTTAACCCTAAACCCTAAACCATTAGGGAGTATGGTTTCAGGTTTACGGTTGGGGTGTTATGGTTTAGTGCTTAAAATTGACGTTTAAAGGTTTTGCGATTTAAGGTTTAGGGTTTCGGGTTAAGATTTTTTGTTTTTTGGTTTTTGGTTTTATGGTTTGGAGTTTAGTTGTTTTGGGTTTGCGGTTTAGGATTTATGGTTTAGGGTTTGGGCTTAAGGTTTCGGGTTACGATTTTGGGTTTTGGGTTTAAGGTTTAGGGTTTAGGTGTAAGGGTTTAGTGTTTAGGGTTTTGGGGTTGAGGGTTTATGATTTTGGTTTTGGGGTTTAAGGTTTACTAATTAAGGAGTATGGTTTTGGGTTTTGGGTTGGGGTGTTATGGTTTGGTGTTTAGAATTTATAGTTTAGGATTTGGTGTTTGGGATTTAAGGATTAGAATTTATGGTTTAGGGTTTAAGGTGTAGAGTTTAGGGTAACGGTTTTGAAGATAAGGTTTAGGGTTAAGGAGTTTATGGTTTGGGATTTAGTGTTTAGGGTTTTGTGGTTAGGGATTTAGTTTTTAGGGGTTAGTGATTAGGGTGTTATATTTTGGGGTTTAGGATTTAGGATTTGGCGTTTTGCATTTACGGTTTCGATTTTTGTTTTAGTGTTATAAGTTTTGGGATTTAGGTTTTATTAGTTAAGGAGTATAGTTTTGGGTGTTGGGGTTGGGGTGTTATGGTTTGGGGTTAAGAAATAAAGGTTTAAGGTTTGGGATTTAGTGTTTAGGGTTTCGGGTTTAGATTTTTTGGTATTGAGTTTTAAAGACTAGAGTTTAGTGTTTAGGGTTTGCGGTTTAGGATTTATGGTCTTGGGGTTAGGGGTTTAAGATTATGGGTTTAGGCTTTAAGATATAGGGTTGAGGCTTTCTGTTTTCGGGGTCTAGGGTTTACGGTTTAGGATGTCAAGGTTCTGCATGTAGTGTTTAAGGGTTAGGGTTTAGGGTTTTCAGTTTTTAAGTTTAAGATTTAGGATTTGGGTTTTGTGGGTTTAGGGTTAAGGATTACGATTTTAGGTTTTCAGTTTACGGTTTTGGGTTTAGGTGTAAGGGTTTAGGGTTAACGATTTCGATTTTAGGTTATTAGGTTTCATGGTTTCTAATTTAGTGTTTAGGGTTTGCGGTTTATGATTAATGGTTTTGGTTTTAGGGTGATACTATTAACCCCTTATGGTATCAGAGCCTGTTGGGATTAATTTGTTAAAAGAGATAATTTTTACTAAAAAGAAATTTCAAGACTAAATTGAGTTCGTATTTTTATAAACAAACTATTTTGATTTCTTTTTGAGTTCTAAGAATTTAGTAATCCTGAGTGTTTCGCCAGTCTCGTATGTAGGAAGTAAGTCCCGAAAGAGTAGGGCAATATAACCTAGAGTTTAGTCTGGATTGTAAGGAAAACTAATCTTTTAAATCAATAGGATTTCAAGATGAGTTCGTATTTTAAGAATACGCTAGATAGGTCTGAATCAACTTCATCTTCACGAATTAGATCTTCAAAAGAATCTAAAAAGATTATAAATAGTCATGAAACTACTATAGATGATTTCCAAGGATCAATTGACAATTGGGAAATCCCAAGAGTCCATAGAGACCAAATATACCAAATCTCAAGAATAAATTTCTTAAAAACAAATTTTTCAATTAAAACAGAAGAACGTGATATTCAATTAACTAAACCTTTTGAAACAATTTACTTGTTTTCAGAAAATGCTTTGCGAAAGCATAAAGAAAAGAATTTTTAATATATACATATTGGATTAGTCCAAGTCGGTATTAAACCGCTTTCAAAAGAAGGTCTTAACACTTCAATTCTAGCTATCTTAAGAGATACTAGATTCAAATTATTTGAAGATTCTTTGCTTAGCTCTATAGAATCGAGTTTATGTGCTGGTCCAATATCATTCGATTGTTATCCAAATTTCACTGTTTCTCTAAATGATAAAAATATTTTAAAATCTTTAGTTTTACAAGTTAAAACACATAATTATGAAATGATTGAAGGATCAATCCCGATTGCCTTGGTTTTTAGATTACATTATAAAGCCATGACAAGTGCCTTTTCTTCAAAAGTAAAACTATCAAGTAAAAAAGGTGAAACCCTCTTACTCCAAACTGATCTTTCAAAATCAAACTCCGTTATTCCAAGATCAATTCAATGGAAAGATATAAATCTTCCAGATGAATGGATCCTTGAAGGACTCACCCAACCAAAGCCTCAAAAACCCGTAGAACCAATAAAGCCAAACACGCGTCTAAAAAATATTGAACAATCTAACGATGGAAAAGTAAAACTTTCCTTTATTAGGCCTAATGATAAAAATACCGAAGATGATTTATCTTATGAATCCTCTTCAGCCATGGGAACTATAGACTTAGGAAGAATCTCCCAAATAGGTCGTAGTATTCCAATTCAAGAACCTAGATATCAACCACGATTTTCAACTTCTGATATTCCAAATTCGATTTTAAGAAATGTTGATTTTCAGACACAAATTCCAAAACCTGTTTATACATCAAGATCTAGTTTTGAACAAAATGAATTTGTTACCAAATCTGAGCCAACTAGCCCGACATTTTCGGCTATAACTGATAATATGGCAAATGAACTAAATATCCTAGAAAAAGACTTTGAAATAAATAAAAAATTCCTACGAGAAGATTTCTATTCGAAAAATAATTTACAAAAAAGAAATTGGTTTTTCAAAAAATTCTCAAAAAACAAAGAAAAAATACAAGAAGAATATTATGAATATCTTAAAAAACATAAAGTTCAAGTTTTATTTTTCAATTGGCTTGAAGATTATACAAAAGAAAATAACATTTATTTTCCTTATTCAAAATCAGCAAATCCCATCACAAACCGAAATAAATTTCCTGAGTGGGAAACACTTGCTAATGGAAAATTACTTCGTTCAAATCACCCTCCTCAACAAGGAATAAAGTTTGAATTATTGGGAAAACCAATTGAAGCAATCCCTTTTAAACTCCCCCAAGAAGATGATAAAACAAATGTCAAAAACATCATTCTTCAAAACAATTTTTCAAACACAAACCTTGGTACGATAAGCAAACAACTTAATAGAATTGAAAAAACAATTTTAAAACAACCGAACCTTCCAAATGAAACTTCAACCAGCAAAAAACTAAAACTTCCAATTTTCGAACCTTTCCAAATCTCAGAAACTAGTGTCAAAACTTACCAAAACACAAATATAGAATTCATTCGCGCCCTTCAAAGCCAACTAAGCCACATAGAAATAGGAGAAAATAGTAAACACCAAACTTATGATGCCCCTGACACTCCGACTTCTAAAATCCAAAAAAAATATTAGGCTCATCCAAACACCTAATAATCCTGAAACACAAAGCTCAAATATCCAAATAAATACTCTATATCACGAATCAGATTCTGATAAAACCCTACACCAATTCCAAAACAATAAAATAAACCGTCTTGATTGGAAAAACAGTCATGAAAACCAAATAATAACAGCACCAGACCTAGGACAAATTCAACCAGTAGAACAATCTAGGTTTAACTCCTCTTCGGTCTATGACTGGAATCTAGATGGAATATCTGAATATAATATCTTAAATTTCCTCCAAAAAATGACGATGGCTGCAAATGCCTATAGAACACAAATAGGAAATGAAGATAAAACTGTAGCTGAACTCCTTATAGCTGGTTTCTCGGGACAGCTTAAAGGATGGTGGGATAACTATCTTACTAATCAGCAACGAGGAGAAATCCTTGACGCTATAAAAGTAGATGAAGAAGGCATGCCAATTCTAGACAATTTCGGAAATCCCCAACAAAATGCCGTAGCAACTCTAGTCCTAGCTATAACCCTTCATTTCATAGGAGATCCTTCAGTCCTTAGGGACAAAAACGCAGAACTCCTTTCAAATCTTAAATGTAAAAAACTAAGTGATTTCCAATGGTACAAAAACACATTCCTCACTAGAGTCCTTCTCCGACAAGATTCAAACCAACCTTTTTGGAAAGAAAAATTTCTTGCAGGACTACCAACACTCTTAGGAGAAAAGGTTAGAACAAAGATTAGAGAATCTAGTGGCATCCAAATAATTGATTACGGAGAATTAGTTAGTCTTGTCCAACAAGGTCTTAAAATCTGTCAAGATTTAAAACTCCGAAAACATCTCAAATGGGAACTTAGAAGAACAAAAGTAGAATTAGGATCTTTCTGCAAACAATTTGAAATAGATCCTAATAACAAAAAGTCATGTGTAGGTGATTGCAAGCCAACATACTATTCCAAAAAATCAAAATTTACAAAAAGAAATTTTAAGGAATATAAGCCACGAGAAAACGCTTGGAATAAATCTCGAAACAGATTTAGACCAAAAGAACCCCAAAACAAACCTTTTTACAAAAACCTAACGTGCTATAAATGCAACAAGAAAGGCCACACTTCAAAATTTTGCCGTCTAAATAAGAAAATCCAAGAACTCGATCTTGGAGAAGAAATCTCAGCCAAAATATCAAACCTTTTTCTAGACTACTCTTCCTCATCGAGTGATTATGATTCTGAGCCCTCATCTGAAGAAGCCTTGCAAGTTGATGAACTTAATAATTCGTCATCTAGCTCGGACTCAGATGATAAAAAACTCCAAGTCCTAACAAAAAATCAAGAGTTCCAATTAGAAATCTTGAATTCAATCTCAGACCCCCAACTAAAACAAAAATTTCTTGAAACAATTATTTCAACCCTAAATGAAAACCAAAAAATATAAAATCTTCCAAAAACCAAAGATCCATCAACTTCAAACTCTTCGTATAACTTAACCACTATCCTCAACCAAGGGAGAAAAAATAATTCCAAAACTACTCTACAATCCCTTCAAATTGAGATCAAAGACGTAAAAAATGAACTCAAACATTTAAAAGAAAAACAAAAAACGGATTCCGAGTATTTTCATTCAATATTAACTTCTAAAAAACATGATGACTCCAGTTCAGAGGAACAAAACAACATTTGTTCAGAAAATATAGAAGATGATCTAATAGAACAAATACAGTCCCTAAACACCATGCCAAATGATTTCCTCTTTGTATTAAGAGAAATCACGGCTCGGAAATATAAAATAAAAATTACACTTGTTTTCTCAGAAAATTACAAAATAGATACAATTGCACTCTTTGATACTGGTGCCGACCTTAATTGCATAAAGACAGGTCTTGTGCCAAGATGTTTTCATCACAAAACCAATGAAAAACTCTCAGCAGCAAATAATTCAAAACTTAGTATAACTTCAAAAACAGAAGCTTCAATATTAAAAGAAAATATCCTTTTCAAAACAACTTTTGTTCTCACAGATGATATATACCAAAATATCATTCTCGGAACACCATTTATAAACCTAATAACTCCGTATAAAGTTAAAGATGATTCAATTTCTTTCAAAACACAAGATAAAAAATTATCTTTCGAATTTATGGAAACTCCAAAGAAAAGGAGTCTAAACTTAATAAAAGCATGCTCAATACAAGAAAACTCTATAAATTCTCTAATTAATAGCAAAAAATTCCACTTAGAAAACTTACAGACAGAATTTCTTGTTGAAAAAACAAAAGAAACATTAGAAACTCCAATTACAAAAGAAAAAAATTTCAAAACTAAGTAAACTATTCGAAGAACAATTATGTTCGGATTTACCAACGGCCTTTTGGGATAGAAAACAACACATAGTTGATCTACCCTATGAAGAAAAATTCGATGAAAGGGAAATTCCTACAAAGGCTCGTCCAATACAGATGAACTCTGATTTAGAGAGCCATTGTAAGAAAGAAATTTCAGAACTTCTAAACAAAAAATTAATTTCGAAATCAAGATCTCCATGGTCTTGTGCAGCTTTCTATGTGAACAAAAATTCAGAAATAGAAAGAGGAACTCCGAGACTTGTAATAAATTACAAACCTTTAAATACATCTTTAAAATGGATTAGATATCCAATACCAAATAAAAAAGACCTTCTTCAAAAACTCCACTCTGCACACATATTTTCAAAATTCGATCTAAAATCAGGATTTTGGCAAATCCAGATATCGGAAAATGATCGATATAAAACAGCATTTACTGTTCCTTTTGGGCAATACCAATGGAATGTAATGCCTTTTGGTTTAAAAAATGCACCTTCGGAATTTCAAAGGATAATGAATAACATATTTTTAGAATATTCAAAATTTTGTATAGTATATATTGATGATATACTTATCTTTTCAAACTCCCTTGAGGAACATTTTAAACATCTAAAAACATTTTACTATGTTGCACGAAAAAATGGACTTGTTATTTCAAAATCAAAAATGGCTTTATTTCAAACTAAAATCAGATTTCTTGGCCATTACATATCCAAAGGTATGATAAAACCAATAGAAAGATCATTAGAATTTGCGAACAAATTTCCTGATAAAATCTTAGATAAAACCCAATTACAAAGATTTTTAGGAAGCCTTAATTATGTTTTAGATTTTTGTCCAAACATCAATAGATTAGCTAGACCATTACATGACCGTTTAAAGAAAAACCCAACCCCCTGGACAGAAGAGCATACCGCTGTAGTCCAACAGATTAAAAAACAAGTTTTAGAAATCCCGTGTCTACATATAGCAGATCCAAATTTAGAAAAAATTGTAGAAACGGACGCCTCTGATATTGGATACGGAGGAATTCTGAAACAAAAAGAAACAACAGGTCGTGAAAAAATAATCCAATTTACTTCATCTCATTGGAATGAGACCCAAAGAAATTATTCGACAATCAAAAAAGAAATACTAAGTATAGTTTTATGTATACAAAAATTTCAAAGTGATCTTCTAAATCAAAAGTTCTTACTAAGAATTGATTGCAAAAGTGCTAAAGATGTTTTACAAAAAGATGTTAAAAATCTTGCTTCAAAACAAATTTTTGCCCGATGGCAGGCATTACTAAGTATTTTCGATTTTGATATAGAGTATATTAAAGGAGAAACAAATTTTATTCCAGACTTCTTGACTCGTGAATTTCTCCAAAACAGGTACGATGCCACCAAAGACGATTGACAAAGGAAAAGGCCTTTCTTTAGGCCCAAACCAAGAAAAATTACAAACTCCAAACACTTCCAAACCAAAACCAGAACCCGAGACACAACCCTAGATTACAGTTACTAAAAGGAAACCAGAAAAAGAAGAAAAAACCCTCTAAACTCCTGACGAAATTTTGGAACAGATCCGGACTTTACAACAAGCTTTTGAAAAAAGTTTTTCAAAACAAGAGAAAGGTAATTCTTCAAAAATGCCTTCTTCTCTTGAGATTTCCAAAATCCCTGAAGCCTCCTTAAAAATAATTTCAACACAAAACCAGGCTTCGAAACAAATTTCAAAACCTTTGAACAATTCACAAATTGTTTTAAAGGAATTTTCACAAAGTCCTCCTTCAGAGTATTTTGAAAAAACAACTTATCAAAACGTCATTACAGTTGAAAAAGACTTTTTTGTGGAAAATGATCCGTTTTTAACCATCGAAAAGTTTTTTGGGAAAAATCAGTTTTATAAACCATTCAATACAGATAAAACTGTATTATTTTATCAAACAATTCTGGAAATTACGGGTTCTATTACTTTCAAACACAATTTTTTGGATGAAAGTCACACGGCTCCTGCTTACTCTACTTTCAAAATCCATGACATCATTTCTCCAAGAGATTGGGATTATGATCTCAATGACAATATAAAATTTCCAGAAAGCTTTTCAAATCTCTCTTGTTACGATGTCCCATTCAATTACTGGGACTATTGCCAAGCTTGGTATAATTCCTTCTTAATCCAATCACCCAAACACAAACACACTTGGTTAATCTTTTTTGATACCACCTGTAACCTATCTAAATCACCAATTTGGTTCAATCAATGGTGGAACAACTTCGGTTCTGTCATAAACATTTTCAAACCTCAGATAAACAAATCTTTCCAAATCTTCAAAAACTGTTTCATACCATCTGATGACGAAAAAAGATTTTCCGCTCTAACCCTTTTCCATTCCAAATTTTATTTACCTTGGGTTTTTTCATGGACCTTTGAATTTTCAAATGATACAATACCTGTCGTCAGACGAAAATTTAAAGTCAAATGGTGGGACAAATATAGAATCCCCTCAAATTTATATCCTTCAAACATCCCTGAATGGATTCGAAGCCAAAATTCTAAATCCCTTAACCCACCAAATTCACAAACACTTATCCAATCACCAGAAATGACCCATTTCTTAGCCCAGAAATCAAAAATGCTGTCTATGCTGGCAGCCGCAAAATCAGAGGAAGAAATCAAGACAATCTCGATGCGATTCTTACCAACAATTTCAACACAGAACTCTCAAGCCTCAGGAAGTGAACCTGAGATAGACGAGGATGACTTGTTTGGTAACGATCCCATGTAATATAAAATTCAGATTTCATACTTAAAAAAAAAAAAAGTGTACATAAAAAAAAAAAAAAAAAAAAAAAAAAAAAAAATTAAAAGAACAAAACATGTACAAACATCGGAGTACAAAAAGACAACAAATCCCCAATCAAAACAGGTACAAACATCGGAGTACAAAGAAGACAACAAATCCCCAATCAACCACAGTAGGTATCGGCAAAATCAACAATCAACTACAGTAGCTGTCAGATCCACTACAAACAGCGAAAGACAAAAATCATTGTTGACCACTACGGAAAGCAAAAGACATGAAGCATCTCGAGGAGCACTCAGAAGCCATCATTGTCCACTACGAAAAGCAGGAGACAAGAAGCATCTCAAGGAAGCACTCAGAAGATAATGCGCTTAATGCGCTTGTAATAATTTAAAAATTTCTATTAAAATTTAATCCAAAACCGCACTTGTAAACTTCTATATAAGAAGAGTCGTGCATCTCTATAAGCACACCTTCGAACTCTCTCTCCATTTTCGATCTCAAAAAACCTTTCACCCCTTCCATCTCGAGTCAAGAACTCTTATTCCGTTTTTATTTGTAAGTTTAATGTTTTATGTTTGTTTGTTTAAAAATCTTAAATAAAATATAAACTTCTGTTTACTAAACTAAATCATTGTCTTTCAAATTCTGAGAATACCCTCTATCAATCCTTCTTCACTCTGAGACTAAGTCCTCAAAAGTCAATGACTCTTGAGTTGTGAAAAGGCTGATAGGATGTACCCTAAACCGTAAACCAATTGGGAGTATGGTTTCAGGTTTACGGTTGGGGTGTTATGGTTTAGTGCTTAAAATTGAGGGTTTAAGGTTTTGCAATTTAGGGTTTAGGGTTTCGGGTTTAGATTTTTTGTTTTTTGGTTTTTGGTTTTAAGGTTTGGAGTTTAGTTTTTAGGGTCTGCGGTTTAGGATTTATGGTTTAGGTTTTGGGTTTAAGGTTTTGGGTTACGATTTTGGGTTTTGGGTTTAAGGTTTAGGGTTTAGTATTTAAGTTTTTGGGGTTTAGGGTTTATGATTTGGGTTTTTGGGTTTAGGGTTTACGAATTAGGGAGTATGGTTTTTGGTTTTGGGTTTGGGTGTTATAGTTTGATGTTTAGAATTTGTTGTTTAGGATTTGGGGTTTGCAGTTTAAGGTTTTTGGATTTGGGATTTAGGGTTTATGAATTAGGTTTTGGGGTTTAGGGTTTATAAAATCGGGAGTATGGTTTTTGGTTTTGGGTTGGTGAGGTATATTTTGATGTTTAGAATTTATAGTTTAGGATTTGGGGTTTGGGTTTTGGGTGTTTAGTGTTTAGGGTTTGGGGTTTATGGCTTATGGCTTAGGGCTGAGGGTTTAGAGTTTAGGGTAACGGTTTAGATGTTAAGGTTTAGGGTTAACGAGTTTATGGTTTGGGATTTAGTGTTTAGGGTTTTGTGGTTTGGGATTTAGTGTTTAGGCGTTATGGATTAGGTTTTTATATTTTGGAGTTTTCGATTTAGGATTTGGCGTTTTGCGGTTACCGTTTTGATTTTTGGTTTAGTGTTATAAATTTTGGGATTTAGGTTTGATGAATTAAAGAGTATGGTTTCGGGTGTTGGGGTTGGGGTGTTATGGTTTGGTGTTAAGAAATAAAGGTTTAATGTTCGGGATGTAGTGTTTAGGGTTTCGGGTTTAGATTGTTTGGTGTTGGGTTTTAAAGTTTGGAATTTAGTGTTTAGGGTTTGCGGTTTAGGATTTATTGTCTAGGGTTTAGGGGTTTAAGATTTTTGATTTAGGGTTTAAGATTTTGGGTATAGGCTTTCTGGTTTCGAGGTGTGGGGTTTTGGGGTTAGGATGTCAACGTTTTGCGTTTAGTGTTTAAGGGTTAGGGTTTGGGGTTTTAAATTTTTGGGTTTAAGATTTAGGATTTGGGGTTCGTGGGTTTAGGGTTAAGGATTACGATTTTAGGTTATTAGGTTTCATGGTTTCTAATTTAGTTTTTAGTGTTTGCGGTTTATGATTAATGGTTTCGGTTTTAGGGTGATACTATTAACCCTAAACCGTAAACCAATTGGGAGTATGGTTTCAGGTTTACGGTTGGGGTGTTATGGTTTAGTGCTTAAAATTGAGGTTTAAAGGTTTTACGATTTATGGTTTAGGGTTTCGGGTTTAGATATTTTGTTTTTTGGTTTTTGGTTTTATGGTTTGGAGTTTAGTTGTTTTGGGTTTGCAGTTTAGGATTTATGGTTTAGGGTTTGGGCTTAAGGTTTCGGGTTATGATTTTGGGTTTTGGGTTTAAGGTTTAGGGTTTAGGTGTAAGGGTTTAGTTTTTAGGGTTTTGGGGTTTAGGGTATACTAATTAGGGAGTACGGTTTTGGGTTTTGGGTTGGGGTGTTATGGTTTGGTGTTTAGAATTTATAGTTTAGGATTTGGTGTTTGGGATTTAAGGATTAGAATTTATGGTTTAGGGTTTAAGGTGTAGAGTTTAGGGTAACGGTTTTGAAGATAAGGTTTAGGGTTAAGGAGTTTATGGTTTGGGATTTAGTGTTTAGGGTTTTGTGGTTAGAGATTTAGTTTTTAGGGGTTAGCGATTAGGGTGTTATATTTTGGGGTTTAAGATTTAGGAGTTGGCTTTTTGCGTTTACGGTTTTGATTTTTGTTTTAGTGTTATAAGTTTTGGGATTTAGGTTGTATGAGTTAAGGAGTATAGTTTTGGGTGTTGGGGTTGGGGTGTTATGGTTTGGGGTTAAGAAATAAAGGTTTAAGGTTTGGGATTTAGTGTTTAGGGTTTTGTGGTTAGAGATTTAGTTTTTAGGGGTTAGCGATTAGGGTGTTATATTTTGGGGTTTAAGATTTAGGATTTGGCTTTTTGCGTTTACGGTTTTGATTTTTGTTTTAGTGTTATAAGTTTTGGGATTTAGGTTTGATGAATTAAAGAGTATGGTTTCGGGTGTTGGGGTTGGGGTGTTATGGTTTGGTGTTAAGAAATAAAGGTTTAATGTTCGGGATGTAGTGTTTAGGGTTTCGGGTTTAGATTTTTTGGTATTGGGTTTTAAAGTTTGGAATTTAGTGTTTAGGGTTTGCGGTTTAGGATTTATTGTCTAGGGTTTAGGGGTTTAAGATTTTGGATTTAGGGTTTAAGATTTTGGGTATAGGCTTTCTGGTTTCGAGGTGTGGGGTTTTGGGGTTAGGATGTCAACGTTTTGGGTTTAGTGTTTAAGGGTTAGGGTTTGGGGTTTTAAATTTTTGGGTTTAAGATTTAGGATTTGGGGTTCGTGGGTTTAGGGTTAAGGATTACGATTTTAGGTTATTAGGTTTCATGGTTTCTAATTTAGTGTTTAGTGTTTGCGGTTTATAATTAATGGTTTCGGTTTTAGGGTGATACTATTAACCCTAAACCGTAAACCAATTGGGAGTATGGTTTCAGGTTTACGATTGGGGTGTTATGGTTTAGTGCTTAAAATTGAGGTTTAAAGGCTTTACGATTTATGGTTTAGGGTTTCGGGTTTAGATATTTTGTTTTTTGGTTTTTGGTTTTATGGTTTGGAGTTTAGTTGTTTTGGGTTTGCGGTTTAGGATTTATGGTTTAGGGTTTGGGCTTAAGGTTTCGGGTTATGATTTTGGGTTTTGGGTTTAAGGTTTAGGGTTTAGGTGTAAGGGTTTAGTGTTTAGGGTTTTGGGGTTTAGGGTTTACTAATTAGGGAGTATGGTTTTGGGTTTTGGGTTGGGGTGTTATGGTTTGGTGTTTAGAATTTATAGTTTAGGATTTGGTGTTTGGGATTTAAGGATTAGAATTTATGGTTTAGGGTTTAAGGTGTAGAGTTTAGGGTAACGGTTTTGAAGATAAGGTTTAGGGTTAAGTAGTTTATGGTTTGGGATTTAGTGTTTAGGGTTTTGTGGTTATGGATTTAGTTTTTAGGGGTTAGTGATTAGGGTGTTATATTTTGGGGTTTAGGGTTTATGATTTTGGTTTTGGGGTTTAGGGTTTACTAATTAGGGAGTATGGTTTTGGGTTTTGGGTTGGGGTGTTATGGTTTCGTGTTTAGAATTTATAGTTTAGGATTTGGTGTTTGGGATTTAAGGATTAGAATTTATGGTTTAGGGTTTAAGGTGTAGAGTTTAGGGTAACGGTTTTGAAGATAAGGTTTAGGGTTAAGGAGTTTATGGTTTGGGATTTAGTGTTTAGGGTTTTGTGGTTAGGGATTTAGTTTTTAGGGGTTAGCGATTAGGGTGTTATATTTTGGGGTTTAAGATTTAGGATTTGGCGTTTTGCGTTTACGGTTTTGATTTTTGTTTTAGTGTTATAAGTTTTGGGATTTAGGTTGTATGACTTAAGGAGTATAGTTTTGGGTGTTTGGGTTGGGGTGTTATGGTTTGGGGTTAAGAAATAAAGGTTTAAGGTTCTGGATTTAGTGTTTAGGGTTTCAGGTTTAGATTTTTTGGTATTGAGTTTTAAAGACTGGAGTTTAGTGTTTTGGGTTTGCGGTTTAGGATTTATGGTCTTTGGGTTAGGGGTTTAAGATTTTTGTTTTAGGGATTATGATAAAGGGTTTAGGCTTTTTGTTTTCGGGGTCTAGGGTTTACGGTTTAGGATGTCAAGGTTCTGCATTTAGTGTTTAAGGGTTAGGGTTTAGGGTTTTCAGTTTTTAAGTTTAACATTTAGGATTTGGGTTTCGTGGGTTTTGGGTTAAGGATTACGATTTTAGGTTTTCAGTTTACGGTTTAGGGTTTAGGTGTAAGGGATTAGGGTTTTTGGTTTTAGGGTTTAGGGTTTATTATTTAGGTTTTGGGGTTTAGTATTTCTTATTAAGGTTTTTTGGTTGAGGGTTTATGAGTTAGGGTGTATGGTTTTGGTTTTTGGGTTGGGGTATTATGGTTTGGTGTTTAGACTATAACATTTAGGATGGGGGTTTTGGGTTGAAAGTTTTGTGCTTAGGGTTTGGGGTTTAGAGTTTAGGATTTGCGGTTTATGATTAATGGTTTCGGTTTTTGGGTGATACGGTTAACCTTAAATCCTAAACCATTAGGGAGTATGGTTTCAGGTTTACGGTTGGGGTGTTATGGTTTAGTGTTTAAAAATGAGGGTTTAAGGTTTTGTGACTTAGTGTTTAGGGTTTCGGGTTTAGATTTTTTGTGTTTTGGTTTTTAGTTTTAAGGTTTGGAGTTTAGTTTTTGTGGTTTAGGATTTATGGTTTAGGGTTTGGGTTTAAGATTTCGGGTTACGATTTTAGGTTTTGGGTTTAGGTGTTAGGGTTTTGGGTTTTTGGTTTTGGGGTTTAGGGATTATAAATTGGGTTTTGGGGTTTAGGGTTTCGGGTTTAGATTTTTGGTTTTTTTGTTTTTGGTTTTAAGGTTTGGAGTTTAGTGTTTAAGGTTTGTGGTTTAGGATTTATGGTTTAGGGTTTGGGTTTAAGGTTTGGGGTTATGAGTTTTGGTTTTGGGTTTAAGGTTTCGGGTTTAGGTGTCAGGGTTTAGGGTTTTTTTGTTTTGGGGTTTAGGGTTTATGAATTGGGTTTTGGGGTTTAGGGTTTACGAATTAGCGAGTAATGTTTTGGGTTTTGGGTTAGGGTGTTATAATTTGATGTTTAGAATTTGTTGCTTAGGATTTGGGGTTTGCTGTTTAGGGTTTTTTGTTTTGGGATTTAGGGTTTATGAATTAGGTTTTGGGGTTTAGGGTTTATAAAATCGGCAGTATGGTTTTTGGTTTTGGGTTGGTGTGTTTTGGTTTGATGTTTATAATTTATAGTTTAGGATTTGGGGTTTGGGGTTAAAGGTTTAGTGTTTAGGGTTTGGGGTTTATAGCTTATGGTTTAGGGTTTAGAGTTTAGATATTAGGGTAACAGTTTAGATGTTAAGGTTTAGGGTTAACGAGTTTATGGTTTGGGATTAAGTGTTTAGGGTTTTGTGGTTTGGGATTTAGTGTTTAGGGGTTATGGATTAGGGTTTTATATTTTGGAGTTTACGATTTAGGATTTGGTGTTTTGCGGTTAGGGTTTTGATTTTTTTTTTTAGTGTTAAAGTTTTTGGGATTTAGGTTTTCTGAATTAAAGAGTATGGTTTCAGGTGTTGGGGTTAGGGTGTTATGGTTTGGTGTTAAGAAATAAAGGTTTAAGGTTCGGGATGTAGTGTTTAGGGTTTCGGGTTTAGGTTTTTTGGTATTAGGTTTTAAAGTTTTGAATTTAGTGTTTAGGGTTTGCGGTTTAGGGTTTATGGTCTAGGTTTTAGGGGTTTAAGATTTTGGATTTAGGGTTTAAGATTTTGGGTTTAGGCTTCCTGTTTGCGGGGTCTGGGCTTTTGGGGTTAGGATGTCAAGGTATTGCGTTTAGTGTTTAAGTGTTAGGGTTTAGGGTTTTAAGTTTTTGGGTTTAAGATTTAGGATTTGGGGTTCGTGGGTTTAGGGTTAAGGATTACGATTTTAGGTTATTGGGTTTCATGGTTTTGAATTTAGTGTTTAGGGTTTGCGGTTTATGATTAATGGTTTTGGTTTTAGGGTTATAAGGTTAACCCTAAACCCTAAACCATTAGGGAGTATGGTTTCAGGTTTACGGTTGGGGTGTTATGGTTTAGTGCTTAAAATTGAGGGTTAAAGGTTTTGTGATTTAGAGTTTAGGGTTTTGGGTTTAGATTTTTTGTTTTTTCGTTTTTGGTTTTAAGGTTTCGAGTTTAGTGTTTAGGGTTTGCGGTTTAGGATTTATGGTTTAGGGTTTGGGTTTAAGGTTTCGGGTTACGATTTTGGGTTTTGGGTTTAAGGTTTAGGGTTTAGGTGTAAGGGTTTAGTGTTTAGGGTTTTGGGGTTAAAGGTTTATGATTTGGGTTTTGGTGTTTAAGGTTTACGAATTAGGGAGTATGGTTTTGGGTTTTGGGTTAGGGTGTTATAGTTTGATGTTTAGAATTTGTTGTTTAGGATTTGGGGTTTGCGGTTTAGGATTTTTTGTTTTGGGATTTTGGGTTTATGAATTAGGTTTTGGGGTTTAGGGTTTATAAAATCGGCAGTATGGTTTTTTGTTTTGGGTTGGTGTGTTATGGTTTGATGTTTAGAATTTATTGTTTAGGATTTGGGGTTTGGGGTTAAAGGTTTAGTGTTTAGGGTTTGGGGTTTATGGCTTACGGTTTAGGATTTAGGGTTTAGAGTTTAGGGTTTAGAGTTTATGGTAACGGTTTAGATGTTAATGTTTACGGTTAACGAGTTTTTTTTGGTTTGGGATTTAGTGTTTACGGTTTTGTGGTTTGGGATTTAGTGTTTAGGGGTTATGGATTAGGGTTTTATATTTTGGAGTTTACGATTTAGGATTTGGCGTTTTGCAGTTAGGGTTTTGATTTTTGTTTTAGTGTTATATGTTTTGGGATTTAGGTTTTATGAATTAAAGAGTACGGTTTCGGGTGTTGGGGTTGGGGTGTTATGGTTTGGTGTTAAGAAATAAAGGTTTAAGGTTCGAGATGTAGTGTTTAGGGTTTCGGGTTTAGATTTTTTGGTATTGGGTTTTAAAGTTTGGAATTTAGTGTTTAGGGTTTGCGGTTGAGGATTTATTGTCTAGGGTTTAAGGGTTTAAGATTTTGGATTTAGGGTTTAAGATTTAGGGTTTAGGCTTTCTGGTTTCGGGGTGTGGGGTTTTGGGGTTAGGATGTCAAGGTTTTGCGTTTAGTGTTTAAGGGTTAGGGTTTAGGGTTTTAAGTTTTTGGGTTTAAGATTGAGGATTTGGGGTTCGTGGGTTTAGGTTTAAAGATTACGATTTTAGGTTTTCAGTTTACGGTTTAGGATTTAGGTGTAAGGGTTTAGGGTTTTTGGTTTTAGGGTTTAGGGTTTATTATTTAGGTTTTGGGGTTTAGTATTTCTTATTTGGGATTTTTGGTTGAGGGTTTATTAGTTAGGGTGTATGGTTTTGGGTTTTGGGTTGGGGTATTATGGTTTGTTGCTTAGCCTATAACATTTAGGATGGGGGTTTTGGGTTGAAAGTTTTGTGTTTAGGGTTTGGGGTTTAGAGTTTTGGGTATTGGGTTTCAAGATTTTGAATTTAGTGTTTAGGATTTGCAGTTTATGATTAGTGGTTTCGGTTTTAGGGTGATACGGTTAACCCTAAACCCTAAACCATTAGGGAGTATGGTTTCAGGTTTACGGTTGGGGTGTTATGGTTTAGTGCTTAAAATTGAGGTTTAAAGGTTTTGCGATTTAAGGTTTAGGGTTTCGGGTTAAGATTTTTTGTTTTTTGGTTTTTGGTTTTATGGTTTGGAGTTTAGTTGTTTTGGGTTTGCGGTTTAGGATTTATGGTTTAGGGTTTGGGCTTAAGGTTTTGGGTTACGATTTTGGGTTTTGGGTTTAAGGTTTAGGGTTTAGTGTTTAGGGTTTTGGGGTTGAGGGTTTATGATTTTGGTTTTGGGGTTTAAGGTTTACTAATTAGGGAGTATGGTTTTGGGTTTTGGGTCGGGGTGTTATGGTTTGGTGTTTAGAATTTATAGTTTAGGATTTGGTGTTTGGGATTTAAGGATTAGAATTTATGGTTTAGGGTTTAAGGTGTAGAGTTTAGGGTAACGGTTTTGAAGATAAGGTTTAGGGTTAAGGAGTTTATGGTTTGGGATTTAGTGTTTAGGGTTTTGTGGTTAGGGATTTAGTTTTTAGGGGTTAGTGATTAGGGTGTTATATTTTGGGGTTTAGGATTTAGGATTTGGCGTTTTGCATTTACGGTTTCGATTTTTGTTTTATTGTTATAAGTTTTGGGATTTAGGTTTTATTAGTTAAGGAGTATAGTTTTGGGTGTTGGGGTTGGGGTGTTATGGTTTGGGGTTAAGAAATAAAGGTTTAAGGTTTGGGATTTAGTGTTTAGGGTTTCGGGTTTAGATTTTTTGGTATTGAGTTTTAAAGACTAGAGTTTAGTGTTTAGGGTTTGCGGTTTAGGATTTATGGTCTTGGGGTTAGGGGTTTAAGATTATGGGTTTAGGCTTCAAGATATAGGGTTGAGGCTTTCTGTTTTCGGGGTCTAGGGTTTATGGTTTAGGATGTCAAGGTTCTGCATGTAGTGTTTAAGGGTTAGGGTTTAGGGTTTTCAGTTTTTAAGTTTAAGATTTAGGATTTGGGTTTTGTGGGTTTATGGTTAAGGATTACGATTTTAGGTTTTCAGTTTACGGTTTAGGGTTTAGGTGTAAGGGTTTAGGGTTAACGATTTCGATTTTAGGTTATTAGGTTTCATGGTTTCTAATTTAATGTTTAAGGTTTGCGGTTTATGATTAATGGTTTCGGTTTTAGGGTGATACTATTAACCCTAAACCGTAAACCAATTGGGAGTATGGTTTCAGGTTTACGGTTGGGGTGTTATGGTTTAGTGCTTAAAATTGAGGGTTTAAGGTTTTGCAATTTTGGGTTTAGGGTTTCGGGTTTAGATTTTTTGTTTTTTGGTTTTTGGTTTTAAGGTTTGGAGTTTAGTTTTTAGGGTCTGCGGTTTAGGATTTATGGTTTAGGTTTTGGGTTTAAGGTTTTGGGTTACGATTTTGGGTTTTGGGTTTAAGGTTTAGGGTTTAGTATTTAAGTTTTTGGGGTTTAGGGTTTATGATTTGGGTTTTTTGGTTTAGGGTTTACGAATTAGGGAGTATGGTTTTTGGTTTTGGGTTTGGGTGTTATAGTTTGATGTTTAGAATTTGTTGTTTAGGATTTGGGGTTTGCGGTTTAAGGTTTTTGGATTTGGGATTTAGGGTTTATGAATTAGGTTTTGGGGTTTAGGGTTTATAAAATCGGGAGTATGGTTTTTGGTTTTGGGTTGGTGAGGTATATTTTGATGTTTAGAATTTATAGTTTAGGATTTGGGGTTTGGGTTTTGGGTGTTTAGTGTTTAGGGTTTGGGGTTTATGGCTTATGGCTTAGGGCTGAGGGTTTAGAGTTTAGGGTAACGGTTTAGATGTTAAGGTTTAGGGTTAACGAGTTTATGGTTTGGGATTTAGTGTTTAGGGTTTTGTGGTTTGGGATTTAGTGTTTAGGCGTTATGGATTAGGGTTTTATATTTTGGAGTTTTCGATTTAGGATTTGGCGTTTTGCGGTTACCGTTTTGATTTTTGGTTTAGTGTTATAAATTTTGGGATTTAGGTTTGATGAATTAAAGAGTATGGTTTCGGGTGTTGGGGTTGGGGTGTTATGGTTTGGTGTTAAGAAATAAAGGTTTAATGTTCGGGATGTAGTGTTTAGGGTTTCGGGTTTAGATTTTTTGGTATTGGGTTTTAAAGTTTGGAATTTAGTGTTTAGGGTTTGCGGTTTAGGATTTATTGTCTAGGGTTTAGGGGTTTAAGATTTTGGATTTAGGGTTTAAGATTTTGGGTATAGGCTTTCTGGTTTCGAGGTGTGGGGTTTTGGGGTTAGGATGTCAACGTTTTGCGTTTAGTGTTTAAGGGTTAGGGTTTGGGGTTTTAAATTTTTGGGTTTAAGATTTAGGATTTGGGGTTCGTGGGTTTAGGGTTAAGGATTACGATTTTAGGTTATTAGGTTTCATGGTTTCTAATTTAGTGTTTAGTGTTTGCGGTTTATGATTAATGGTTTCGGTTTTAGGGTGATACTATTAACCCTAAACCGTAAACCAATTGGGAGTATGGTTTCAGGTTTACGGTTGGGGTGTTATGGTTTAGTGCTTAAAATTGAGGTTTAAAGGTTTTACGATTTATGGTTTAGGGTTTCGGGTTTAGATATTTTGTTTTTTGGTTTTTGGTTTTATGGTTTGGAGTTTAAATGTTTTGGGTTTGCAGTTTAGGATTTATGGTTTAGGGTTTGGGCTTAAGGTTTCGGGTTATGATTTTGGGTTTTGGGTTTAAGGTTTAGGGTTTAGGTGTAAGGGTTTAGTGTTTAGGGTTTTGGGGTTTAGGGTTTACTAATTATGGAGTATGGTTTTGGGTTTTGGGTTGGGGTGTTATGGTTTGGTGTTTAGAATTTATAGTTTAGGATTTGGTGTTTGGGATTTAAGGATTAGAATTTATGGTTTAGGGTTTAAGGTGTAGAGTTTAGGGTAACGGTTTTGAAGATAAGGTTTAGGGTTAAGGAGTTTATGGTTTGGGATTTAGTGTTTAGGGTTTTGTGGTTAGAGATTTAGTTTTTAGGGGTTAGCGATTAGGGTGTTATATTTTGGGGTTTAAGATTTAGGAGTTGGCTTTTTGCGTTTACGGTTTTGATTTTTGTTTTAGTGTTATAAGTTTTGGGATTTAGGTTGTATGAGTTAAGGAGTATAGTTTTGGGTGTTGGGGTTGGGGTGTTATGGTTTGGGGTTAAGAAATAAAGGTTTAAGGTTTGGGATTTAGTGTTTAGGGTTTTGTGGTTAGAGATTTAGTTTTTAGGGGTTAGCGATTAGGGTGTTATATTTTGGGGTTTAAGATTTAGGATTTGGCTTTTTGCGTTTACGGTTTTGATTTTTGTTTTAGTGTTATAAGTTTTGGGATTTAGGTTGTATGAGTTAAGGAGTATAGTTTTGGGTGTTGGGGTTGGGGTGTTATGGTTTGGGGTTAAGAAATAAAGGTTTAAGGTTCTGGATTTAGTGTTTAGGGTTTCAGGTTTAGATTTTTTGGTATTGAGTTTTAAAGACTGGAGTTTAGTGTTTTGGGTTTGCAGTTTAGGATTTATGGTCTTTGGGTTAGGGGTTTAAGATTTTTGTTTTAGGGATTATGATAAAGGGTTTAGGCTTTTTGTTTTCGGGGTCTAGGGTTTACGGTTTAGGATGTCAAGGTTCTGCATTTAGTGTTTAAGGGTTAGGGTTTAGGGTTTTCAGTTTTTAAGTTTAAGATTTAGGATTTGGGTTTCGTGGGTTTTGGGTTAAGGATTACGATTTTAGGTTTTCAGTTTACGGTTTAGGGTTTAGGTGTAAGGGTTTAGGGTTTTTGGTTTTAGGGTTTAGGGTTTATTATTTAGGTTTTGGGGTTTAGTATTTCTTATTAAGGTTTTTTGGTTGAGGGTTTATGAGTTAGGGTGTATGGTTTTGGGTTTTGGGTTGGGGTATTATTGTTTGGTGTTTAGACTATAACATTTAGGATGGGGGTTTTGGGTTGAAAGTTTTGTGTTTAGGGTTTGGGGTTTAGAGTTTTGGGTATTGTGTTTCAAGTTTTAGAGTTTTGGGTATTGGGTTTCAAGATTTTGAATTTAGTGTTTACGATTTGCGGTTTATGATTAATGGTTTCGGTTTTTGGGTGATACGGTTAACCCTAAATCCTAAACCATTAGGGAGTATGGTTTCAGGTTTACGGTTGGGGTGTTATGATTTAGTGTTTAAAATTGAGGGTTTAAGGTTTTGTGATTTAGGGTTTAGGGTTTCGGGTTTAGATTTTTTGTGTTTTGGTTTTTAGTTTTAAGGTTTGGAGTTTAGTGTTTAGGCTTTGTGGTTTAGGATTTATGGTTTAGGGTTTGGGTTTAAGATTTCGGGTTACGATTTTAGGTTTTGGGTTTAGGTGTTAGGGTTTTGGGTTTTTGGTTTTGGGGTTTAGGGATTATAAATTGGGTTTTGGGATTTAAGGTTTCGGGTTTAGATTTTTGGTTTTTTTGTTTTTGGTTTGAAGGTTTGGAGTTTAGTGTTTAGGGTTTGTGGTTTAGGATTTATGGTTTAGGGTTTATGAATTGGGTTTTGGGGTTTAGGGTTTACGAATTAGCGAGTAATGTTTTGGGTTTTGGGTTAGGGTGTTATAATTTGATGTTTAGAATTTGTTGCTTAGGATTTGGGGTTTGCTGTTTAGGGTTTTTTGTTTTGGGATTTAGGGTTTATGAATTAGGTTTTGGGGTTTAGGGTTTATAAAATCGGCAGTATGGTTTTTGGTTTTGGGTTGGTGTGTTTTGGTTTGATGTTTATAATTTATAGTTTAGGATTTGGGGTTTGGGGTTAAAGGTTTAGTGTTTAGGGTTTGGGGTTTATAGCTTATGGTTTAGGGTTTAGAGTTTAGATATTAGGGTAACAGTTTAGATGTTAAGGTTTAGGGTTAACGAGTTTATGGTTTGGGATTTAGTGTTTAGGGGTTATGGATTAGGGTTTTATATTTTGGAGTTTACGATTTAGGATTTGGAGTTTTGCGGTTAGGGTTTTGATTTTTTTTTTTAGTGTTAAAGTTTTTGGGATTTAGGTTTTCTGAATTAAAGAGTATGGTTTCAGGTGTTGGGGTTGGGGTGTTATGGTTTGGTGTTAAGAAATAAAGGTTTAAGGTTCGGGATGTAGTGTTTAGGGTTTCGGATTTAGGTTTTTTGGTATTAGGTTTTAAAGTTTGGAATTTAGTGTTTAGGGTTTGCGGTTTAGGATTTATGGTCTAGGTTTTAGGGGTTTAAGATTTTGGATTTAGGGTTTAAGATTTTGGGTTTAGGCTTTCTGTTAGGATGTCAAGGTATTGCGTTTAGTGTTTAAGTGTTAGGGTTTAGGGTTTTAAGTTTTTGGGTTTAAGATTTAGGATTTGGGGTTCGTGGGTTTAGGGTTAAGGATTACGATTTTAGGTTATTGGGTTTCATGGTTTTGAATTTAGTGTTTAGGGTTTGCGGTTTATGATTAATGGTTTTTTGTTTTAGGGTTATAAGGTTAACCCTAAACCCTAAACCATTAGGGAGTATGGTTTCAGGTTTACGGTTGGGGTGTTATGGTTTAGTGCTTAAAATTGAGGGTTAAAGGTTTTGTGATTTAGAGTTTAGGGTTTCGGGTTTAGATTTTTTGTTTTTTGGTTTTTGGTTTTAAGGTTTGGAGTTTAGTGTTTAGGGTTTACGGTTTAGGATTTATGGTTTAGGGTTTGGGTTTAAGGTTTCGGGTTACGATTTTGGGTTTTGGGTTTAAGGTTTAGGGTTTAGGTGTAAGGGTTTAGTGTTTAAGGTTTTGGGGTTAAAGGTTTATGATTTGGGTTTTGGTGTTTAGGGTTTACGAATTAGGGAGTATGGTTTTGGGTTTTGGGTTAGGGTGTTATAGTTAAATGTTTAGAATTTGTTGTTTAGGATTTGGGGTTTGCGGTTTAGGGTTTTTGGTTATGGGATTTTGGTTTTGGGATTTTGGGTTTATGAATCAGGTTTTGGGGTTTAGGGTTTATAAAATCGGCATTATGGTTTTTTGTTTTGGGTTGGTGTGTTATGGTTTGATGTTTAGAATTTATAGTTTAGGATTTGGGGTTTGGGGTTAAAGGTTTAGTGTTTAGGGTTTGGGGTTTATAGCTTATGGTTTAGGGTTTAGAGTTTAGATATTAGGGTAACAGTTTAGATGTTAAGGTTTAGGGTTAACGAGTTTATGGTTTGGGATTTAGTGTTTAGGGTTTTGTGGTTTGGGATTTAGTGTTTAGGGGTTATGGATTAGGGTTTTATATTTTGGAGTTTACGATTTAGGATTTGGTGTTTTGCGGTTAGGGTTTTGATTTTTTTTTTTAGTGTTAAAGTTTTTGGGATTTAGGTTTTCTGAATTAAAGAGTATGGTTTCAGGTGTTGGGGTTAGGGTGTTATGGTTTGGTGTTAAGAAATAAAGGTTTAAGGTTCGGGATGTAGTGTTTAGGGTTTCGGGTTTAGGTTTTTTGGTATTAGGTTTTAAAGTTTGGAATTTAGTGTTTAGGGTTTGCGGTTTAGGATTTATTGTCTAGGTTTTAGGGGTTTAAGATTTTGGATTTAGGGTTTAAGATTTTGGGTTTAGGCTTCCTGTTTGCGGGGTCTGGGCTTTTGGGGTTAGGATGTCAAGGTATTGCGTTTAGTGTTTAAGTGTTAGGGTTTAGGGTTTTAAGTTTTTGGGTTTAAGATTTAGGATTTGGGGTTCGTGGGTTTAGGGTTAAGGATTACGATTTTAGGTTATTGGGTTTCATGGTTTTGAATTTAGTGTTTAGGGTTTGCGGTTTATGATTAATGGTTTTGGTTTTAGGGTTATAAGGTTAACCCTAAACCCTAAACCATTAGGGAGTATGGTTTCAGGTTTACGGTTGGGGTGTTATGGTTTAGTGCTTAAAATTGAGGGTTAAAGGTTTTGTGATTTAGAGTTTAGGGTTTTGGGTTTAGATTTTTGGTTTTTTCGTTTTTGGTTTTAAGGTTTCGAGTTTAGTGTTTAGGGTTTGCGGTTTAGGATTTATGGTTTAGGGTTTGGGTTTAAGGTTTCGGGTTATGATTTTGGGTTTTGGGTTTAAGGTTTAGGGTTTAGGTGTAAGAGTTTAGTGTTTAGGGTTTTGGGGTTAAAGGTTTATGATTTGGGTTTTGGTGTTTAGGGTTTACGAATTAGGGAGTATGGTTTTGGGTTTTGGGTTAGGGTGTTATAGTTTGATGTTTAGAATTTGTTGTTTAGGATTTGGGGTTTGCGGTTTAGGGTTTTTGGTTTTGGGATTTTGGGTTTATGAATTAGGTTTTGGGGTTTAGGGTTTATAAAATCGGCATTATGGTTTTTGGTTTTGGGTTGGTGTGTTATGGTTTGATGTTTAGAATTTATTGTTTAGGATTTGGGGTTTGGGGTTAAAGGTTTAGTGTTTAGGGTTTGGGGTTTATGGCTTACGGTTTAGGATTTAGGGTTTAGAGTTTAGGGTTTAGAGTTTATGGTAACGGTTTAGATGTTAAGGTTTACGGTTAACGAGTTTTTTTGGTTTGGGATTTAGTGTTTACGGTTTTGTGGTTTGGGATTTAGTATTTAGGGGTTATGGATTAGGGTTTTATATTTTGGAGTTTACGATTTAGGATTTGGCGTTTTGCAGTTAGGGTTTTGATTTTTGTTTTAGTGTTATATGTTTTGGGATTTAGGTTTTATGAATTAAAGAGTACGGTTTCGGGTGTTGGGGTTGGGGTGTTATGGTTTGGTGTTAAGAAATAAAGGTTTAAGGTTCGAGATGTAGTGTTTAGGGTTTCGGGTTTAGATTTTTTAGTATTGGGTTTTAAAGTTTGGAATTTAGTGTTTACGGTTTGCGGTTGAGGATTTATTGTCTAGGGTTTAAGGGTTTAAGATTTTGGATTTAGGGTTTAAGATTTAGGGTTTAGGCTTTCTGGTTTCGGGGTGTGGGGTTTTGGGGTTAGGATGTCAAGGTTTTGCGTTTAGTGTTTAAGGGTTAGGGTTTAGGGTTTTAAGTTTTTGGGTTTAAGATTGAGGATTTGGGGTTCGTGGGTTTAGGTTTAAAGATTACGATTTTAGGTTTTCAGTTTACGGTTTAGGATTTAGGTGTAAGGGTTTAGGGTTTTTGATTTTAGGGTTTAGGGTTTATTATTTAGGTTTTGGGGTTTAGTATTTCTTATTTGGGATTTTTGGTTGAGGGTTTATTAGTTAGGGTGTATGGTTTTGGGTTTTGGGTTGGGGTATTATGGTTTGTTGCTTAGCCTATAACATTTAGGATGGGGGTTTTGGGTTGAAAGTTTTGTGTTTAGGGTTTGGGGTTTAGAGTTTTGGGTATTGGGTTTCAAGATTTTGAATTTAGTGTTTAGGATTTGCAGTTTATGATTAGTGGTTTCGGTTTTAGGGTGATACGGTTAACCCTAAACCCTAAACCATTAGGGAGTATGGTTTCAGGTTTACGGTTGGGGTGTTATGGTTTAGTGCTTAAAATTGAGGTTTAAAGGTTTTGCGATTTAAGGTTTAGGGTTTCGGGTTAAGATTTTTTGTTTTTTGGTTTTTGGTTTTATGGTTTGGAGTTTAGTTGTTTTGGGTTTGCAGTTTAGGATTTATGGTTTAGGGTTTGGGCTTAAGGTTTCGGGTTATGATTTTGGGTTTTGGGTTTAAGGTTTAGGGTTTAGGTGTAAGGGTTTAGTGTTTAGGGTTTTGGGGTTTAGGGTTTACTAATTAGGGAGTATGGTTTTGGGTTTTGGGTTGGGGTGTTATGGTTTGGTGTTTAGAATTTATAGTTTAGGATTTGGTGTTTGGGATTTAAGGATTAGAATTTATGGTTTAGGGTTTAAGGTGTAGAGTTTAGGGTAACGGTTTTGAAGATAAGGTTTAGGGTTAAGGAGTTTATGGTTTGGGATTTAGTGTTTAGGGTTTTGTGGTTAGAGATTTAGTTTTTAGGGGTTAGCGATTAGGGTGTTATATTTTGGGGTTTAAGATTTAGGAGTTGGCTTTTTGCGTTTACGGTTTTGATTTTTGTTTTAGTGTTATAAGTTTTGGGATTTAGGTTGTATGAGTTAAGGAGTATAGTTTTGGGTATTGGGGTTGGGGTGTTATGGTTTGGGGTTAAGAAATAAAGGTTTAAGGTTTGGGATTTAGTGTTTAGGGTTTTGTGGTTAGAGATTTAGTTTTTAGGGGTTAGCGATTAGGGTGTTATATTTTGGGGTTTAAGATTTAGGATTTGGCTTTTTGCGTTTACGGTTTTGATTTTTGTTTTAGTGTTATAAGTTTTGGGATTTAGGTTGTATGAGTTAAGGAGTATAGTTTTGGGTGTTGGGGTTGGGGTGTTATGGTTTGGGGTTAAGAAATAAAGGTTTAAGGTTCTGGATTTAGTGTTTAGGGTTTCAGGTTTAGATTTTTTGGTATTGAGTTTTAAAGACTGGAGTTTAGTGTTTTGTGTTTGCAGTTTAGGATTTATGGTCTTTGGGTTAGGGGTTTAAGATTTTTGTTTTAGGGATTATGATAAAGGGTTTAGGCTTTTTGTTTTCGGGGTCTAGGGTTTACGGTTTAGGATGTCAAGGTTCTGCATTTAGTGTTTAAGGGTTAGGGTTTAGGGTTTTCAGTTTTTAAGTTTAAGATTTAGGATTTGGGTTTCGTGGGTTTTGGGTTAAGGATTACGATTTTAGGTTTTCAGTTTACGGTTTAGGGTTTAGGTGTAAGGGTTTAGGGTTTTTGGTTTTAGGGTTTAGGGTTTATTATTTAGGTTTTGGGGTTTAGTATTTCTTATTAAGGTTTTTTGGTTGAGGGTTTATGAGTTAGGGTGTATGGTTTTGGGTTTTGGGTTGGGGTATTATGGTTTGGTGTTTAGACTATAACATTTAGGATGGGGGTTTTGGGTTGAAAGTTTTGTGTTTAGGGTTTGGGGTTTAGAGTTTTGGGTATTGTGTTTCAAGTTTTAGAGTTTTGGGTATTGGGTTTCAAGATTTTGAATTTAGTGTTTACGATTTGCGGTTTATGATTAATGGTTTCGGTTTTTGGGTGATACAGTTAACCCTAAATCCTAAACCATTAGGGAGTATGGTTTCAGGTTTACGGTTGGGGTGTTATGATTTAGTGTTTAAAATTGAGGGTTTAAGGTTTTGTGATTTAGGGTTTAGGGTTTCGGGTTTAGATTTTTTGTGTTTTGGTTTTTAGTTTTAAGGTTTGGAGTTTAGTGTTTAGGCTTTGTGGTTTAGGATTTATGGTTTAGGGTTTGGGTTTAAGATTTCGGGTTACGATTTTAGGTTTTGGGTTTAGGTGTTAGGGTTTTGGGTTTTTGGTTTTGGGGTTTAGGGATTATAAATTGGGTTTTGGGATTTAAGGTTTCGGGTTTAGATTTTTGGTTTTTTTGTTTTTGGTTTGAAGGTTTGGAGTTTAGTGTTTAGGGTTTGTGGTTTAGGATTTATGGTTTAGGGTTTATGAATTGGGTTTTGGGGTTTAGGGTTTACGAATTAGCGAGTAATGTTTTGGGTTTTGGGTTAGGGTGTTATAATTTGATGTTTAGAATTTGTTGCTTAGGATTTGGGGTTTGCTGTTTAGGGTTTTTTGTTTTGGGATTTAGGGTTTATGAATTAGGTTTTGGGGTTTAGGGTTTATAAAATCGGCAGTATGGTTTTTGGTTTTGGGTTGGTGTGTTTTGGTTTGATGTTTATAATTTATAGTTTAGGATTTGGGGTTTGGGGTTAAAGGTTTAGTGTTTAGGGTTTGGGGTTTATAGCTTATGGTTTAGGGTTTAGAGTTTAGATATTAGGGTAACAGTTTAGATGTTAAGGTTTAGGGTTAACGAGTTTATGGTTTGGGATTTAGTGTTTAGGGGTTATGGATTAGGGTTTTATATTTTGGAGTTTACGATTTAGGATTTGGCGTTTTGCGGTTAGGGTTTTGATTTTTTTTTTTAGTGTTAAAGTTTTTGGGATTTAGGTTTTCTGAATTAAAGAGTATGGTTTCAGGTGTTGGGGTTGGGGTGTTATGGTTTGGTGTTAAGAAATAAAGGTTTAAGGTTCGGGATGTAGTGTTTAGGGTTTCGGATTTAGGTTTTTTGGTATTAGGTTTTAAAGTTTGGAATTTAGTGTTTAGGGTTTGCGGTTTAGGATTTATGGTCTAGGTTTTAGGGGTTTATGATTTTGGATTTAGGGTTTAAGATTTTGGGTTTAGGCTTTCTGTTAGGATGTCAAGGTATTGCGTTTAGTGTTTAAGTGTTAGGGTTTAGGGTTTTAAGTTTTTGGGTTTAAGATTTAGGATTTGGGGTTCGTGGGTTTAGGGTTAAGGATTACGATTTTAGGTTATTGGGTTTCATGGTTTTGAATTTAGTGTTTAGGGTTTGCGGTTTATGATTAATGGTTTTTGTTTTAGGGTTATAAGGTTAACCCTAAACCCTAAACCATTAGGGAGTATGGTTTCAGGTTTACGGTTGGGGTGTTATGGTTTAGTGCTTAAAATTGAGGGTTAAAGGTTTTGTGATTTAGAGTTTAGGGTTTCGGGTTTAGATTTTTTGTTTTTTGGTTTTTGGTTTTAAGGTTTGGAGTTTAGTGTTTAGGGTTTACGGTTTAGGATTTATGGTTTAGGGTTTGGGTTTAAGGTTTCGGGTTACGATTTTGGGTTTTGGGTTTAAGGTTTAGGGTTTAGGTGTAAGGGTTTAGTGTTTAAGGTTTTGGGGTTAAAGGTTTATGATTTGGGTTTTGGTGTTTAGGGTTTACGAATTAGGGAGTATGGTTTTGGGTTTTGGGTTAGGGTGTTATAGTTTGATGTTTAGAATTTGTTGTTTAGGATTTGGGGTTTGCGGTTTAGGGTTTTTGGTTTTGGGATTTTGGGTTTATGAATTAGGTTTTGGGGTTTAGGGTTTATAAAATCGGCATTATGGTTTTTGGTTTTGGGTTGGTGTGTTATGGTTTGATGTTTAGAATTTATTGTTTAGGATTTGGGGTTTGGGGTTAAAGGTTTAGTGTTTAGGGTTTGGGGTTTATGGCTTACGGTTTAGGATTTAGGGTTTAGAGTTTAGGGTTTAGAGTTTATGGTAACGGTTTAGATGTTAAGGTTTAGGGTTAACGAGTTTTTTGGTTTGGGATTTAGTGTTTACGGTTTTGTGGTTTGGGATTTAGTGTTTAGGGGTTATGGATTAGGGTTTTATATTTTGGAGTTTACGATTTAGGATTTGGCGTTTTGCGGTTAGGGTTTTGATTTTTGTTTTAGTGTTATATGTTTTGGGATTTAGGTTTTATGAATTAAAGAGTACGGTTTCGGGTGTTGGGGTTGGGGTGTTATGGTTTGGTGTTAAGAAATAAAGGTTTAAGGTTCGAGATGTAGTGTTTAGGGTTTCGGGTTTAGATTTTTTGGTATTGGGTTTTAAAGTTTGGAATTTAGTGTTTAGGGTTTGCGGTTGAGGATTTATTGTCTAGGGTTTAAGGGTTTAAGATTTTGGATTTAGGGTTTAAGATTTAGGGTTTAGGCTTTCTGGTTTCGGGGTGTGGGGTTTTGGGGTTAGGATGTCAAGGTTTTGCGTTTAGTGTTTAAGGGTTAGGGTTTAGGGTTTTAAGTTTTTGGGTTTAAGATTGAGGATTTGGGGTTCGTGGGTTTAGGTTTAAAGATTACGATTTTGGGTTTTCAGTTTACGGTTTAGGATTTAGGTGTAAAGGTTTAGGGTTTTTGGTTTTAGGGTTTAGGGTTTATTATTTAGGTTTTGGGGTTTAGTATTTCTTATTTGGGATTTTTGGTTGAGGGTTTATTAGTTAGGGTGTATGGTTTTGGGTTTTGGGTTGGGGTATTATGGTTTGTTGCTTAGCCTATAACATTTAGGATGGGGGTTTTGGGTTGAAAGTTTTGTGTTTAGGGTTTGGGGTTTAGAGTTTTGGGTATTGGGTTTCAAGATTTTGAATTTAGTGTTTAGGATTTGCAGTTTATGATTAATGGTTTCGGTTTTAGGGTGATACGGTTAACCCTAAACCCTAAACCATTAGGGAGTATGGTTTCAGGTTTACGGTTGGGGTGTTATGGTTTAGTGCTTAAAATTGAGGTTTAAAGGTTTTGCGATTTAGGGTTTAGGGTTTCGGGTTTAGATTTTTTGTTTTTTGGTTTTTGGTTTTATGGTTTGGAGTTTAGTTGTTTTGGGTTTGCGGTTTAGGATTTATGGTTTAGGGTTTGGGCTTAAGGTTTCGGGTTACGATTTTGGGTTTTGGGTTTAAGGTTTAGGGTTTAGGTGTAAGGGTTTAGTGTTTAGGGTTTTGGGGTTGAGGGTTTATGATTTTGGTTTTGGGGTTTAAGGTTTACTAATTAGGGAGTATGGTTTTGGGTTTTGGGTTGGGGTGTTATGGTTTGGTGTTTAGAATTTATAGTTTAGGATTTGGTGTTTGGGATTTAAGGATTAGAATTTATGGTTTAGGGTTTAAGGTGTAGAGTTTAGGGTAACGGTTTTGAAGATCAGGTTTAGGGTTAAGGAGTTTATGGTTTGGGATTTAGTGTTTAGGGTTTTGTGGTTAGGGATTTAGTTTTTAGGGGTTAGTGATTAGGGTGTTATATTTTGGGGTTTAGGATTTAGGATTTGGCGTTTTGCATTTACGGTTTCGATTTTTGTTTTAGTGTTATAAGTTTTGGGATTTAGGTTTTATTAGTTAAGGAGTATAGTTTTGGGTGTTGGGGTTGGGGTGTTATGGTTTGGGGTTAAGAAATAAAGTTTTAAGGTTTGGGATTCAGTGTTTAGGGTTTCGGGTTTAGATTTTTTGGTATTGAGTTTTAAAGACTTGAGTTTAGTGTTTAGGGTTTGCGGTTTAGGATTTATGGTCTTGGTGTTAGGGGTTTAAGATTATGGGTTTAGGCTTTAAGATATAGGGTTTAGGCTTTCTGTTTTCGGGGTCTAGGGTTTACGGTTTAGGATGTCAAGGTGCTGCATGTAGTGTTTAAGGGTTAGGGTTTAGGGTTTTCAGTTTTTAAGTTTAAGATTTAGGATTTGGGTTTTGTGGGTTTAGGGTTAAGGATTACGATTTTAGGTTTTCAGTTTACGGTTTAGGGTTTAGGTGTAAGGGTTTAGGGTTAACGATTTCGATTTTAGGTTATTAGGTTTCATGGTTTCTAATTTAGTGTTTAGGGTTTGCGGTTTATGATTAATGGTTTCGGTTTTAGGGTGATACTATTAACCCTAAACCGTAAACCAATTGGGAGTATGGTTTCAGGTTTACGGTTGGGGTGTTATGGTTTAGTGCTTAAAATTGAGGGTTTAAGGTTTTGCAATTTAGGGTTTAGGGTTTCGGGTTTAGATTTTTTGTTTTTTGGTTTTTGGTTTTAAGGTTTGGAGTTTAGTTTTTAGGGTCTGTGGTTTAGGATTTATGGTTTAGGTTTTGGGTTTAAGGTTTTGGGTTACGGTTTTGGGTTTTGGGTTTAAGGTTTAGGGTTTAGTATTTAAGTTTTTGGGGTTTAGGGTTTATGATTTGGGTTTTGGGGTTTAGGGTTTACGAATTAGGGAGTATGGTTTTTTGTTTTGAGTTCGGGTGTTATAGTTTGATGTTTAGAATTTGTTGTTTAGGATTTGGGGTTTGCGGTTTAAGGTTTTTGGATTTGGGATTTAGGGTTTATGAATTAGGTTTTGGGGTTTAGGGTTTATAAAATCGGGAGTATGGTTTTTGGTTTTGGGTTGGTGAGGTATATTTTGATGTTTAGAATTTATAGTTTAGGATTTGGGGTTTGGGTTTAAATGTTTAGTTTTTTGGGTTTGGGGTTTATGGCTTATGGCTTAGGGCTGAGGGTTTAGAGTTTAGGGTAACGGTTTAGATGTTAAGGTTTAGGGTTAACGAGTTTATGGTTTGGGATTTAGTGTTTAGGGTTTTGTGGTTTGGGATTTAGTGTTTAGGCGTTATGGATTAGGGTTTTATATTTTGGAGTTTTCGATTTCGGAATTGGCGTTTTGCGGTTAGCGTTTTTATTTTTGGTTTAGTGTTATAAATTTTGGGATTTAGGTTTTATGAATTAAAGAGTATGGTTTCGGGTGTTGGGGTTGGGGTGTTATGGTTTGATGTTAAGAAATAAAGGTTTAATGTTCGGGATGTAGTGTTTAGGGTTTCGGGTTTAGATTTTTTGGTATTGGGTTTTAAAGTTTGGAATTTAGTGTTTAGGGTTTGCGGTTTAGAATTTTTGGTCTAGGGTTTAGGGGTTTAAGATTTTGGATTTAGGGTTTAAGATTTTGGGTATACGCTTTCTGGTTTCGAGGTGTGGGGTTTTGGGGTTAGGATGTCAACGTTTTGCGTTTAGTGTTTAAGGGTTAGGGTTTAGGGTTTAAAATTTTTGGGTTTAAGATTTAGGATTTGGGGTTCGTGGGTTTAGGGTTAAGGATTACGATTTTAGGTTATTAGGTTTCATGGTTTCTAATTTAGTGTTTAGTGTTTGCGGTTTATGATTAATGGTTTCAGGTTTATGGTTGGGGTGTTATGGTTTAGTGCTTAAAATTGAGGTTTAAAGGTTTTACGATTTATGGTTTAGGGTTTCGGGTTTAGATTTTTTGTTTTTTTGGTTTTTTGTTTTATGGTTTGGAGTTTAGTTGTTTTGGGTTTGCGGTTTAGGATTTATGGTTTAGGGTTTGGGCTTAAGGTTTCGGGTTACGATTTTGGGTTTTGGGTTTAAGGTTTAGGGTTTTGGTGTAAGGGTTTAGTGTTTAGGGTTTTGGGGTTTAGGGTTTATGATTTTGGTTTTGGGGTTTAGGGTTTACTAATTACGGAGTATGGTTTTGGGTTTTGGGTTAGGGTGTTATGGTTTGGTGTTTAGACTTTATAGTTTAGGATTTCGTGTTTGGGATTTAAGGATTAGAATTTATGGTTTAGGGTTTAAGGTGTAGAGTTTAGGGTAACGGTTTTGAAGATAAGGTTTAGGGTTAAGGAGTTTATGGTTTGGGATTTAGTGTTTAGGGTTTTGTGGTTAGGGATTTAGTTTTTAGGGGTTAGCGATTAGGGTGTTATATTCTGGGGTTTAAGATTTAGGATTTGGCGTTTTGCATTGACGGTTTTGATTTTTGTTTTAGTGTTATAAGTTTTGGGATTTAGGTTGTATGAGTTAAGGAGTATAGTTTTGGGTGTTGGGGTTGGGGTGTTATGGTTTGGGGTTAAGAAATAAAGATTTAAGGTTCTGGATTTAGTGTTTAGGGTTTCAGGTTTAGATTTTTTGGTATTGAGTTTTAAAGATTGGAGGTTAGTGTTTAGGGTATGCGGTTTAGGATTTATGGTCTTTGGGTTAGGGGTTTAAGATTTTGGTTTTAGGGATTAAGATAAAGGGTTTAGGCTTTTTGTTTTCGGGGTCTAGGGTTTACGGTTTAGGATGTCAAGGTTCTGTATTTAGTGTTTAAGGGTTAGGGTTTAGGGTTTTCAGTTTTTAAGTTTAAGATTTAGGATTTGGGTTTCGTGGGTTTTGGGTTAAGGATTACGATTTTAGGTTTTCAGTTTACGGTTTAGGGTTTAGGTGTAAGGGTTTAGGGTTTTTGGTTTTAGGGTTTAGGGTTTATTATTTAGGTTTTGGGGTTTTGTATTTCTTATTAAGGTTTTTTGGTTGAGGGTTTATGAGTTAGGGTGTATGGTTTTGGGTTTTGGGTTGGGGTATTATGGTTTGGTGTTTAGACTATAACATTTAGGTTGGGGGTTTTGGGTTTAAAGTTTTGTGTTTAGGGTTTGGGGTTTAGAGTTTTGGGTATTGGGTTTCAAGTTTTAGAGTTTTGGGTATTGGGTTTCAAGATTTTGAATTTAGTGTTTAGGATTTGCGGTTTATGATTAATGGTTTCGGTTTTTGGGTGATACGGTTAACCCTAAATCCTAAACCATTAGGGAGTATTGTTTCTGGTTTACGGTTGGGGTGTTATGGTTTAGTGTTTAGAATTGAGGCTTTAAGGTTTTGCGATTTAGGGTTTAGGGTTTCGGGTTTAGATTTTTTGTGTTTTGGTTTTTAGTTTTAAGGTATGGAGTTTAGTGTTTAGGTTTTGTGGTTTAGGATTTATGGTTTAGGGTTTGGGTTTAAGATTTCGGGTTACGATTTTAGGTTTTGGGTTTAGGTGTTAGGGTTTTGGGTTTTTGGTTTTGGGGTTTAGGGATTATAAATTGGGTTTTGGGGTTTAGGGTTTCGGGTTTAGATTGTTGGTTTTTTTTGTTTTTGGTTTTAAGGTTTGGAGTTTAGTGTTTAGGGTTTGTGGTTTAGGATTTATGGTTTAGGGTTTGGGTTTAAGGTTTCGGGTTACGATTTTTGGTTTTGGGTTTAAGGTTTCGGGTTTAGGTGTCAGGGTTTAGGGTTTTTTGTTTTGGGGTTTAGGGTTTATGATTTGGGTTTTGGGGTTTAGGGTTTACGAATTAGCGAGTATGGTTTTGGGTTTTGGGTTAGGGTGTTATAATTTGATGTTTAGAATTTGTTGTTTAGGATTTGGGGTTTGCTGTTTAGGGTTTTTGGTTTTGGGATTTAGGGTTTATGAATTAGGTTTTGGGGTTTAGGGTTTATAAAATCGGCAGTATGTTTTTTGGTTTTGGGTTGGTGTGTTTTGCTTTGATGTTTAGAATTTATAGTTTAGAATTTGGGGTTTGCGGTTAAAGGTTTAGTGTTTAAGGTTTGGGGTTTATGGCTTATGGTTTAGGGTTTAGAGTTTAGATATTAGGGTAATGGTTTAGATGTTAAGGTTTAGGGTTAACGAGTTTATTGTTTGGGATTTAGTGTTTAGGGTTTTGTGGTTTGGGATTTAGTGTTTAGGGGTTATGGATTAGGGTTTTATATTTTGGTGTTTACGATTTAGGATTTGGCGTTTTGCGGTTAGGGTTTTGATTTTTGTTTTAGTGTTAAAATTTTTGGGATTTAGGTTTTATGAATTAAAGAGTATGGTTTCAGGTGTTTGGGTTGGGCTGTTATGGTTTGGTGTTAAGAAATAAAGGTTTAAGGTTCGGGATGTAGTGTTTAGGGTTTGCGGTTTAGGATTTGTGGTTTAGGGTTTGGGTTTAAGGTTTCTGGTTACGATTTTGGGTTTTGGGTTTAAGGTTTAGGGTTTAGGTGTAAGGGTTTAGTGTTTAGGGTTTTGGGGTTAAAGGTGTATGATTTGGGTTTTGGTGTTTAGGGTTTACGAATTAGGGAGTATGGTTTTGGGTTTTGGGTTAGGGTGTTATAGTTTGATGTTTAGAATTTGTTGTTTAGGATTTGGGGTTTGCGGTTTAGGGTTTTTGGTTTTGGGATTTTGGGTTTATGAATTAGGTTTTAGGGTTTAGGGTTTATAAAATCGGCAGTATGGTTTTTGGTTTTGGGTTGGTGTGTTATGGTTTGATGTTTAGAATTTATAGTTTAGGATTTGGGGTTTGGGGTTAAATGTTTAGTGTTTAGGGTTTGGGGTTTCTGGCTTACGGTTTAGGATTTAGGGTTTAGAGTTTATGGTAACGGTTTAGATGTTAAGGTTTAGGGTTAACGAGTTTTTTTGGTTTGGGATTTAGTGTTTAGGGTTTTGTGGTTTGGGATTTAGTGTTTAGGGGTTATGGATTAGGGTTTTATATTTTGGAGTTTACTATTTAGGATTTGGCGTTTTGCGGTTAGGGTTTTGATTTTTGTTTTAGTGTTAAAATTTTTGGGATTTAGGTTTTATGAATTAAAGAGTATGGTTTCAGGTGTTGGGGTTGGGGTGTTATGGTTTGGTGTTATGAAATAAAGGTTTAAGGTTCGGGATGTAGTGTTTAGGGTTTTGGGTTTAGTTTTTTTGGTATTAGGTTTTAAAGTTTGGAATTTAGTGTTTAGGGTTTGCGGTTTAGGATTTATGGTCTAGGTTTTAGGGGTTTAAGATTTTGGATTTAGGGTTTAAGATTTTGGGTTTAGGTTTTCTGTTTTCGGGGTCTGGGCTTTTGGGGTTAGGATGTCAAGGTATTGCGTTTAGTGTTTAAGTGTTAGGGTTTAGGGTTTTAAGTTATTGGGTTTAAGATTTAGGATTTGGTGTTCGTGGGTTTAAGGTTAAGGATTACGATTTTAGGTTATTGGGTTTCATGGTTTTTAATTTAGTGTTTAGGGTTTGCGGTTTATGATTAATTGTTTTGGTTTTAGGGTTATACGGTTAACCCTAAACCCTAAACCATTAGGGAGTATAGTTTCAGATTTACGGTTGGGGTGTTATGGTTTAGTGCTTAAAATTGAGGGTTAAAGGTTTTGCGATTTAGAGTTTAGGGTTTCGGGTTTAGGTTTTTTGTTTTTTGGTTTTTGGTTTTAAGGTTTGGAGTTTAGTGTTTAGGGTTTGCGGTTTAGGATGTATGGTTTAGGGTTTGAGTTTAAGGTTTTGGGTTACGATTTTGGGTTTTGGGTTTAAGGTTTAGGGTTTAGGTGTAAGGGTTTAGTGTTTAGGGTTTTGGGGTTAAAGGTTTATGATTTGGGTTTTGGTGTTTAGGGTTTACGAATTAGGGAGTATGGTTTTGGGTTTTGGGTTAGGGTGTTATAGTTAAATGTTTAGAATTTGTTGTTTAGGATTTGGGATTTGCGATTTAGGGTTTTTGGTTATGGGATTTTGGTTTTGGGATTTTGGGTTTATGAATCAGGTTTTGGGGTTGAGGGTTTATAAAATCGGCATTATGGTTTTTTGTTTTGGGTTGGTGTGTTATGGTTTGATGTTTAGAATTTATAGTTTAGGATTTGGGGTTTGGGGTTAAAGGTTTAGTGTTTAGGGTTTTGGGTTTATGGCTTACGGTTTAGGATTTAGGGTTTAGAGTTTAGGGTTTAGAGTATATGGTAACGGTTTAGATGTTAAGGTTTAGGGTTAACGAGTTTTTTTTGTTTGGGATTTAGTGTTTACAGTTTTGTGGTTTGGGATTTAGTGTTTAGGGGTTATGGATTAGGGTTTTATATTTTGGAGTTTACGATTTAGGATTTGGCGTTTTGCGGTTAGGGTTTTGATTTTTGTTTTATTGTTATATGTTTTGGGATTTAGGTTTTATGAATTAAAGAGTAAGGTTTCAGGTGTTGGGGTTGGGGTGTAATGGTTTGGTGTTAAGAAATAAAGGTTTAAGGTTCGAGATGTAGTGTTTAGGGTTTCGGGTTTAGATTTTTTGGTATTGGGTTTTAAAGTTTGGAATTTAGTGTTTAGGGTTTGCGGTTTAGGATTTATGGTCTAGGGTTTAAGGGTTTAAGATTTTGGATTTAGGGTTTAAGATTTAGGGTTTAGGCTTTCTGGTTTCGGGGTGTGGGTTTTGGGGTTAGGATGTCAAGGTTTTGCGTTTAGTGTTTCAGGGTTAGGGTTTAGGGTTTTAAGTTTTTGGGTTTAAGATTTAGGATTTAGGGTTCGTTAGTTTAGGGTTAAAGATTACGATTTAAGGTTTTCAATTTACGGTTTAGGATTTAGTTGTAAGGGTTTAGGGTTTTTGGTTTTAGGGTTTAGGGTTTATTATGTAGGTTTTGGGGTTTAGAATTTCTTATTTGGGATTTTTGGTTGAGGGTTTATTAGTTAGAGTGTATGGTTTTGGGTTTTGGGTTGGGGTATTATGGTTTGTTGCTTAGACTATAACATTTAGGATGGGGGTTTTGGATTGAAAGTTTTGTGTTTAGGGTTTGGGGTTTAGAGTTTTGGGTATTGGGTTTCAAGATTTTGAATTTAGTGTTTAGGATTTGCGGTTTATGATTAATGGTTTCGGTTTTAGGGTGATACGGTTAACCCTAAACCCTAAACCATTAGGGAGTATGGTTTCAGGTTTACGGTTGGGGTGTTATGGTTTAGTGCTTAAAATTGAGGGTTTAAGGTTTTGCGATTTAGGGTTTAGGGTTTCGGGTTTAGATTTTTTGTTTTTTGGTTTTTGGTTTTAAGGTTTGGAGTTTAGTGTTTAGGGTCTGTGGTTTAGGATTTATGGTTTAGGTTTTGGGTTTAGGGTTTTCGGTTATGATTTTGGGTTTGGGGTTTAAGGTTTAGGGTTTAGTATTTAAGGTTTTGGGGTTTAGGGTTTATGATTTGGGTTTTGGGGTTTAGGGTTTACGAATTAGGGAGTATGGTTTTGGGTTTTGGGTTCGGGTGTTATAGTATGATGTTTAGAATTTGTTGTTTAGGATTTGGGGTTTGCGATTTAGGGTTTTTGGATTTGGGATTTAGGGTTTATGAATTAGGTTTTGGGGTTTAGGGTTAATAAAATCGGGAGTATGGTTTTTGGTTTTGGGTTCGTGTGGTATGTTTTGATGTTTAGAATTTATAGTTTAGGATTTGGGGTTTGGGTTTAAATGTTTAGTGTTTAGGGTTTTGGGTTTATAGCTTATGGCTTAGGGCTGAGGGTTTAGAGTTTAGGGTAACGGTTTAGATGTTAAGGTTTAGGGTTAACG
The DNA here is from genome assembly GCA_963922655.1 of Cardamine chenopodiifolia. Lineage (NCBI taxonomy): Eukaryota > Viridiplantae > Streptophyta > Magnoliopsida > Brassicales > Brassicaceae > Cardamine > Cardamine chenopodiifolia. Next base: position 11,716,835 of record OZ000481.1, on the reverse strand, counting down.
AGTTTATGGTTTGGGATTTAGTGTTTAGGGTTTTGTGGTTTGGGATTTAGGGTTTAGGCGTTATGGATTAGGGTTTTATATTTTGGAGTTTTCGATTTAGGATTTGGCATTTTGCGGTTAGCGATTTGATTTTTGGTTTAGTGTTATAAGTTTTGGGATTTAGGTTTTATGAATTAAAGAGTATGGTTTCGGGTGTTGGGGTTGGGGTGTTATGGTTTGGTGTTAAGAAATAAAGGTTTAATGTTCGGGATGTAGTGTTTAGGGTTTCGGGTTTAGATTTTTTGGTATTGGGTTTTAAAGTTTGGAATTTAGTGTTTAGGGTTTGCGGTTTAAGATTTATGGTCTAGAGTTTAGCGGTTTAAGATTTTGGATATAGGGTTTAAGATGTTGGGTATAGGTTTTCTGGTTTAGAGGTGTGGGGATTTGGGGTTAGGATGTCAAGGTTTTGCGTTTAGTGTTTAAGGGTTACGGTTTAGGGTTTTAAGTTTTTGGGTTTAAGATTTAGGGTTTGGGGTTCGTGGGTTTAGGGTTAAGGATTACGATTTTAGGTTATTAGGTTTCATGGTTTTTAATTTAATGTTCAGGGTTTGCGGTTTATGATTAATGGTTTCGGTTTTAGGGTGATACTGTTAACCCTAAACCGTAAACCAATTAGGAGTATGGTTTCAGGTTTACGGTTGGGGTGTTAGGGTTTCGGGTTTAGATTTTTTGGTATTGGGTTTTAAAGTTTGGAATTTAGTGTTTAGGGTTTGCGGTTTAGGATTTATGGTCTAGGGTTTAAGGGTTTAAGATTTTAGATTTAGGGTTTAAGATTTAGGGTTTAGGCTTTCTAGTTTCGGGGTGTGGGGTTTATGGTTTAGGATGTCAAGGTTCTGCATTTAGTGTTTAAGGGTTAGGGTTTAGGGTTTTCAGTTTTTAAGTTTAAGATTTAGGATTTGGGTTTCGTGGGTTTTGGGTTAAGGAATACGATTTAAGGTTTTCAGTTTACGGTTTAGGGTTTAGGTGTAAGGGTTTAGGGTTTATTATTTAGGTTTTAGGGTTTTGTATTTCTTATTAAGGGTTTTTGGTTGAGGGTTTATGAGTTAGGGTGTATGGTTTTGGGTTTTGGGTTGGGGTATTATGGTTTGGTGTTTAGACTATAACATTTAGGATGGGGGTTTTCGGTTGAAAGTTTTGTGTTTAGGGTTTGGGGTTTAGAGTTTTGGGTATTGGGTTTCAAGATTTTGAATTTAGTGTTTAGGATTTGCTGTTTTTGATTAATGGTTTCGGTTTTATGGTGATACTGTTAACCCTAAACCCTAAACCATTAGGGAGTATGGTTTCAGGTTTACGGTTGGGGTGTTATGGTTTAGTGTTTAAAATTGAGGGTTTAAGGTTTTGCGATTTAGAGTTTAGTGTTTTGAGTTTAGGGTAACGGTTTAGATGTTAAGGTTTAGGGTTAACGAGTTTTTTTGGTTTGGGATTTAGTGTTTAGGGGTTATGGATTAGGGTTTTATATTTTGGAGTTTACGATTTAGGATTTGACGTTTTGCGGTTAGGGTTTTGATTTTTGTTTTAGTTTTCAAATTTTTGGGATTTAGGTTTTATGAATTAAAGAGTATGGTTTCAGGTGTTTGGGTTGGGGTGTTGTGGTTTGGTGTTAAGAAATAAAGGTTTAAGGTTCGGGATGTAGTGTTTAGGGTTTTGGGTTTAGATTTTTTGGTATTGGGTTTTAAAGTTTGGAATTTAGTGTTTAGGGTTTGCGGTTTAGGATTTATGGTCTAGGGTGTAGGGGTTTAAGATTTTGGATTTAGGGTTTAAGATTTAGGGTTTAGGCTTTCTGGTTTCGGGGTGTGGGGTTTTGGGGTTAGGATGTCAAGGTTTTGCGTTTAGTGTTTAAGGGTTAGGGTTTAGGGTTTTCAGTTTTTAAGTTTAAGATTTAGGATTTAGGTTTCGTGGGTTTAGGGTTAAGGATTACGATTTTAGGTTTTCAGTTTACGGTTTAGGGTTTAGGTGCAAGGGTTTAGGGTTTTTGGTTTTAGGGTTTAGGGTTTATTATTTAGGTTTTGGGGTTTTGTATTTTTTATTAAGGTTTTTTGGTTGAGGGTTTATGAGTTAGGGTGTATGGTTTTGGGTTTTGGGTTGGGGTATTATGGTTTGGTGTTTGGACTATAACATTTAGGATAGGGGTTTTGGGTTGAAAGTTTTGTGTTTAGGGTTTGGGGTTTAGAGTTTTGGGTATTGGGTTTCAAGATTTTGAATTTAGTGTTTAGGATTTGCTGTTTATGATTAATGGTTTCGGTTTTAGGGTGATACGGTTAACCCTAAACCCTAAACTATTAGGGAGTATGGTTTCAGGTTTACGGTTGGGGTGTTATGGTTTAGTGTTTAAAATTGAGGGTTTAAGGTTTTGCGATTTAGGGTTTAGGGTTTCGGGTTTAGATTTTTTGTGTTTTTGTTTTTAGTTTTAAGGTTTGGAGTTTAGTGTTTAGGTTTTGTCATTTTAGATTTATGGTTTAGGGTTTGGGTTTAAGATTTCGGGTTACGATTGTAGGTTTTGGGTTTAGGTGTTAGGGTTTTGGGTTTTTGGTTTTGGGATTTAGGGATTAAAAATTGGGTTTTGGGGTTAGATTTCTGGTTTTTTTGTTTTTGGTTTTAAGGTTTGGAGTTTAGCGTTTAGGGTTTATGGTTTTGGATTTATGGTTTAGGGTTTGGGCTTAAGGTTTCGGGTTACCATTTTTGGTTTTGGGTTTAAGGGTTCGGGTTTAGGTGTCAGGGTTTAGGGTTTTTTGTTTTGGGGTTTAGGGTTTATGAATTGGGTTTTGGGGTTTAGGGTTGACGAATTAGCGAGTATGGTTTTGGGTTTTTGGTTAGGGTGTTATAATTTGATGTTTAGAATTTGTTGTTTAGGATTTGGGGTTTGCAGTTTAGGGTTTTTGGTTTTGGGATTTAAGGTTTATGAATTAGGTTTTGGGGTTTAGGGTTTATAAAATCGGGAGTATGGTTTCTGGTTTTGGGTTGGTGTGTTTTGTTTTGATGTTTAGAATTTATAGTTTAGGATTTGGGGTTTGAGGTTAAAGGTTTAGTGTATAGGGTTTGGGGTTAAAGGTTTTGTGTTTAAGGTTTGGGGTTTATGGCTTATGGTTTAGAGTTTAGAGTTTAGAGTTTAGGGTAACGGTTTAGATGTTAAGGTTTAGGGTTAACGATTTTATGGTTAGGGATTTAGTGTTTAGGGTTTTGTGGTTTGGGATTTAGTGTTTAGGGGTTATGGATTAAGGTTTTATATTTTGGAGTTTACGATTTAGGATTTGGCGTTTTGCGGTTAAGGTTTTGATTTTTGTTTTAGTGTTAAAAGTTTTGGGATTTAGGTTTTATGAATTAAAGAGTATGGTTCCGGGTGTTAGGGTTGGGGTGTTATGGTTTGGTGTTAAGAAAAAAAGGTTTAAAGTTTGGGATGTAGTGTTTAGGGTTTCAGGTTTAGGTCTTTTGGTATTAGGTTTTAAAGTTTGGAATTTAGAGTTTAGGGTTTGCTGTTTAGGATTTATGGTCTAGGTTTTAGGTGTTTAAGATTTTGGATTTAGGGTTTTAAGATTTTGGGTTTAGGCTTTCTGGTTTCGGGGTCTGGGGTTTTGGGATTAGGATGTCAAGGTTTTGCGTTTAGTGTTTAAGGGTTAGGGTTTAGGGTTTTAAGTTTTTGGGTTTAAGATTTAGGATTTGGGGTTCGTGGGTTTAGGTTTAAAGATTACGATTTTGGGTTTTCAGTTTACGGTTTAGGATTTAGGTGTAAGGGTTTAGGGTTTTTGGTTTTGGGGTTAAAGGTTTATGATTTGGGTTTTGGTGTTTAGGGTTTACGAATTAGGGAGTATGGTTTTGGGTTTTGGGTTAGGTTGTTATAGTTTGATGTTTAGAATTTGTTGTTTAGGATTTGAGGTTTGCGGTTTAGGGTTTTTGGTTTTGGGATTTTGGGTTTATGAATTAGGTTTTGGGGTTTAGGGTTTATAAAATCGGCAGTATGGTTTTTGGTTTTGGGTTGGTGTGTTATGGTTTGATGTTTAGAATTTATAGTTTAGGATTTGGGGTTTGGGGTTAAAGGTTTAGTGTTTAGGGTTTGGGGTTTATGGCTTACGGTTTAGGATTTAGGGTTTAGAGTTTAGGGTTTAGAGTTTATGGTAACGGTTTAGATGTTAAGGTTTAGGGTTAACGAGTTTTTTTGGTTTGGGATTTAGTGTTTAGGGTTTTGTGGTTTGGGATTTAGTGTTTAGGGTTTTGGAGTTTACGATTTAGGATTTGGCGTTTTGTGGTTAGGGTTTTGATTTTTGTTTTAGTGTTAAAAGTTTTGGGATTTAGGTTTTATGAATTAAAGAGTATGGTTTCGGGTGTTGGGGTTGGGGTGTTATGGTTTGGTGTTAAGAAATAAAGGTTTAAGGTTCGGGATGTAGTGTTTAGGGTTTCGGGTTTAGATTTTTTGGTATTGGGTTTTAAAGTTTGGAATTTAGTGTTTAGGGTTTGCGGTTTAGGATTTATGGTCTAGGGTTTAGGGGTTTAAGATTTTGGATTTAGGGTTTAAGATTTAGGGTTTAGGCTTTCTGGTTTCGGGGTGTGAGGTTTTGGGGTTAGGATGTCAAGGTTTTGCGTTTAGTGTTTAAGGGTTAGGGTTTAGGGTTTTAAGTTTTTGGGTTTAAGATTTAGGATTTGGGGTCCGTGGGTTTAGGGTTAAGGATTACGATTTTAGGTTTTCAGTTTATGGTTTAGGATTTTGGTGTAAGGGTTTAGGGTTTTTGGTTTTAGGGTTTAGGGTTTATTATTTAGGTTTTGGGATTTAGTATTTCTTATTTGGGATTTTTGGTTGAGGGTTTATGAGTTAGGGTGTATGGTTTTGGGTTTTGGGTTGGGGTATTACGGTTTGTTGCTTAGACTATAACATTTAGGATGGGGGTTTTGGGTTGAAAGTTTTGTGTTTAGGGTTTGCGGTTTATGATTAATGGTTTCGTTTTTAGGGTGATACGGTTAATCCTAAACCCTAAACCATTAGGGAGTATGGTTTCAGGTTTACGGTGGGGTGTTATGGTTTAGTGTTTAAAATTGAGGGTTTAAGGTTTTTTGCGATTTAGGGTTTAGGGTTTCGAGTTTAGATTTTTTGTTTTTTGGTTTTTGGCTTTAAGGTTTGGAGTTTAGTGTTTAGGGTTTACGGTTTAGGATTTATGGTTTAGGGTTTGGGTTTAAGGTTTCGGGTTACGATTTTAGGTTTTGGGTTTATGGTTTAGGGTTTAGGTGTCAGGGTTTTGGGTTTTTGGTTTTGGGGTTTAGGGATTATAAATTGGGTTTTGGGGTTTAGGGTTTCGGGCTTAGATTTTTGGTTTTTTGGTTTTTGGTTTTAAGGTTTGGAGTTTAGTGTTTAGGGTTTGTGGTTTAGGATTTATGGTTTAGGGTTTGGGTTTAAGGTTTCGGGTTACAATTTTAGGTTTTGGGTTTAAGGTTTAGGGTTTAGGTGTCAGGGTTTAGGGTTTTTGTTTTTAGGCTTTAGGGTTTATGAATTTGGTTTTGGGGTTTAGGGTTTACGAATTAGGGTGTTATAGTTTGATGTTTAAAATTTGTTGTTTAGGATTTGGGGTTTGCGGTTTAGGATTTTTGGTTTTGGGATTTAAGGTTTATGAATTAGGTTTTGGGTTTTAATGTTTATAAAATCGGGAGTATGGTTTTTGGTTTTGGGTTGGTGTGTTATGGTTTGATGTTTAGAATTTATTGCTTAGGATTTGGGGTTTAGGGTTAAGGGTCTAGTGTTTAGGGTTTGGGGTTTATGGCTTATGGTTTAGGTTTAGGGTTTAGAGTTTAGGGTAACGGTTTAGATGTTAAGGTTTAGGCTTACAGAGTTTATGGTTTGGGATTTAGTGTTTAGGGTTTTGTGGTTTGGGATTTAGTGTTTAGGGTTTTGGGGTTTACGATTTAGGATTTGGCGTTTTGCGGTTAAGGTTTTGATTTTTGTTTTAATGTTATAAGTTTTGGGATTTAGGTTTTAATGAATTAAAGAGTATGGTTTCGGGTGTTGGGCTTGGGGTGTTATGGTTTGGTGTTAAGAAATAAAGGTTTAAGGTTCGGGATGTAGTGTTTAGGGTTTCGGGTTTAGATTTTTTGGTATTGGGTTTTAAAGTTTGGAGTTTAGTGTTTAGGGTTTGCGGTTTAGGATTTATGGTCTAGGGTTTAGTGGTTAAAGATTTTGGATTTAGGGTTTAAGATTTAGGGTTTAGGCTTTCTGGTTTCGGAGTCTTGGGTTTAGGGTTTAGGATGTCAAGGTTTTGCATTTAGTGTTTAAGGGTTAGGGTTTAAGGTTTTATGTTTTTGGGTTTAAGATTTAGGATTTGGGGTTCGTGGGTTTAGGGTTAAGGATTACGATTTTAGGTTATTGGGTTTCATGGTTTTGAATTTAGTGTTTAGGGTTTGCGGTTTACGATTAATGGTTTTGGTTTTAGGGTTATATGGTTAACCCTAAACCCTAAACCATTAGGGAGTATGGTTTTAGGTTTACGGTTGGGGTGTTATGGTTTAGTGCTTAAAATTGAGGGTTAAAGTTTTTGCGATTTAGAGTTTAGGGTTTCGGGTTTAGATTTTTTGTTTTGTGGTTTTGGTTTTAAGGTTTGGAGTTTAGTGTTTAGGGTTTGCGGTTTAGGATTTATGGTTTAGGGTTTGGGTTTAAGGTTTTGGGTTACGATTTTGGGTTTTGGGTTTAAGGTTTAAGGTTTAGGTGTAAGGGTTTAGTGTTTAGGGTTTTGGGGTTAAGGGTTTATGATTTGGGTTTTGGTGTTTAGGGTTTACGAATTAGGGAGTATGGTTTTGGGTTTTGGGTTAGGGTGTTATATCTTGATGTTTAGAATTTGTTGTTTAGGATTTAGGGTTTGCGGTTTAGGGTTTTTGGTTTTGGGATTTTGGGTTTATGAATTAGGTTTTGGGGTTTAGGGTTTATAAAATCGGGAGTATAGTTTTTGGTTTTGGGTTGGTGTGTTATGGTTTGATGTTTAGAATTTATAGTTTAGGATTTGGGGTTTGGGGTTAAAGGTTTAGTGTTTAGGGTTTGGGGTTTAGAGTTTAGTGTTTTGAGTTTAGGGTAACGGTTTAGATGTTAAGGTTTAGGGTTAACGAGTTTTTTTGGTTTGGGATTTAGTGTTTAGGGGTTATGGATTAGGGTTTTATATTTTGGAGTTTACGATTTAGGATTTGACGTTTTGCGGTTAGGGTTTTGATTTTTGTTTTAGTTTTCAAAGTTTTGGGATTTAGGTTTGATGAATTAAAGAGTATGGTTTCAGGTGTTTGGGTTGGGGTGTTGTGGTTTGGTGTTAAGAAATAAAGGTTTAAGGTTCGGGATGTAGTGTTTAGGGTTTTGGGTTTAGATTTTTTGGTATTGGGTTTTAAAGTTTGGAATTTAGTGTTTAGGGTTTGCGGTTTAGGATTTATGGTCTAGGGTTTAGGGGTTTAAGATTTTGGATTTAGGGTTTAAGATTTAGGGTTTAGGCTTTCTGGTTTCGGGGTGTGGGGTTTTGGGGTTAGGATGTCAAGGTTTTGCGTTTAGTGTTTAAGGGTTAGGGTTTAGGGTTTTCACTTTTTAAGTTTAAGATTTAGGATTTGGGTTTCGTGGGTTTAGGGTTAAGGATTACGATTTTAGGTTTTCAGTTTACGGTTTAGGGTTTAGGTGTAAGGGTTTAGGGTTTTTGGTTTTAGGGTTTAGGGTTTATTATTTAGGTTTTGGGATTTAGTATTTTTTATTAAGGTTTTTTGGTTGAGGGTTTATGAGTTAGGGTGTATGGTTTTGGGTTTTGGGTTGGGGTATTATGGTTTGGTGTTTGGACTATAACATTTAGGATAGGGGTTTTGGGTTGAAAGTTTTGTGTTTAGGGTTTGGGGTTTAGAGTTTTGGGTATTGGGTTTCAAGATTTTGAATTTAGTGTTTAGGATTTGCTGTTTATGATTAATGGTTTCGGTTTTAGGGTGATACGGTTAACCCTAAACCCTAAACTATTAGGGAGTATGGTTTCAGGTTTACGGTTGGGGTGTTATGGTTTAGTGTTTAAAATTGAGGGTTTAAGGTTTTGCGATTTAGGGTTTAGGGTTTCGGGTTTAGATTTTTTGTGTTTTTGTTTTTAGTTTTAAGGTTTGGAGTTTAGTGTTTAGGTTTTGTCATTTTAGATTTATGGTTTAGGGTTTGGGTTTAAGATTTCGGGTTACGATTGTAGGTTTTGGGTTTAGGTGTTAGGGTTTTGGGTTTTTGGTTTTGGGGTTTAGGGATTAAAAATTGGGTTTTGGGGTTAGATTTCTGGTTTTTTTGTTTTTGGTTTTAAGGTTTGGAGTTTAGCGTTTAGGGTTTGTGGTTTTGGATTTATGGTTTAGGGTTTGGGCTTAAGGTTTCGGGTTACCATTTTTGGTTTTGGGTTTAAGGGTTCGGGTTTAGGTGTCAGGGTTTAGGGTTTTTTGTTTTGGGGTTTAGGGTTTATGAATTGGGTTTTGGGGTTTAGGGTTGACGAATTAGCGAGTATGGTTTTGGGTTTTTGGTTAGGGTGTTATAATTTGATGTTTAGAATTTGTTGTTTAGGATTTGGGGTTTGCAGTTTAGGGTTTTTGGTTTTGGGATTTAAGGTTTATGAATTAGGTTTTGGGGTTTAGGGTTTATAAAATCGGGAGTATGGTTTCTGGTTTTGGGTTGGTGTGTTTTGTTTTGATGTTTAGAATTTATAGTTTAGGATTTGGGGTTTGAGGTTAAAGGTTTAGTGTATAGGGTTTGGGGTTAAAGGTTTTGTGTTTAAGGTTTGGGGTTTATGGCTTATGGTTTAGAGTTTAGAGTTTAGAGTTTAGGGTAACGGTTTAGATGTTAAGGTTTAGGGTTAACGATTTTATGGTTAGGGATTTAGTGTTTAGGGTTTTGTGGTTTGGGATTTAGTGTTTAGGGGTTATGGATTAAGGTTTTATATTTTGGAGTTTACGATTTAGGATTTGGCGTTTTGCGGTTAAGGTTTTGATTTTTGTTTTAGTGTTAAAAGTTTTGGGATTTAGGTTTTATGAATTAAAGAGTATGGTTCCGGGTGTTGGGGTTGGGGTGTTATGGTTTGGTGTTAAGAAATAAAGGTTTAAAGTTTGGGATGTAGTGTTTAGGGTTTCAGGTTTAGGTTTTTTGGTATTAGGTTTTAAAGTTTGGAATTTAGAGTTTAGGGTTTGCTGTTTAGGATTTATGGTCTAGGTTTTAGGGGTTTAAGATTTTGGATTTAGGGTTTTAAGATTTTGGGTTTAGGCTTTCTGGTTTCGGGGTCTGGGGTTTTGGGATTAGGATGTCAAGGTTTTGCGTTTAGTGTTTAAGGGTTAGGGTTTAGGGTTTTAAGTTTTTGGGTTTAAGATTTAGGATTTGGGGTTCGTGGGTTTAGGTTTAAAGATTACGATTTTGGGTTTTCAGTTTACGGTTTAGGATTTAGGTGTAAGGGTTTAGGGTTTTTGGTTTTGGGGTTAAAGGTTTATGATTTGGGTTTTGGTGTTTAGGGTTTACGAATTAGGGAGTATGGTTTTGGGTTTTGGGTTAGGTTGTTATAGTTTGATGTTTAGAATTTGTTGTTTAGGATTTGGGGTTTGCGGTTTAGGGTTTTTGGTTTTGGGATTTTGGGTTTATGAATTAGGTTTTGGGGTTTAGGGTTTATAAAATCGGCAGTATGGTTTTTGGTTTTGGGTTGGTGTGTTATGGTTTGATGTTTAGAATTTATAGCTTAGGATTTGGGGTTTGGGGTTAAAGGTTTAGTGTTTAGGGTTTGGGGTTTATGGCTTACGGTTTAGGATTTAGGGTTTAGAGTTTAGGGTTTAGAGTTTATGGTAACGGTTTAGATGTTAAGGTTTAGGGTTAACGAGTTTTTTTGGTTTGGGATTTAGTGTTTAGGGTTTTGTGGTTTGGGATTTAGTGTTTAGGGGTTATGGATTAGGGTTTTATATTTTGGAGTTTACGATTTAGGATTTGGCGTTTTGTGGTTAGGGTTTTGATTTTTGTTTTAGTGTTAAAAGTTTTAGGATTTAGGTTTTATGAATTAAAGAGTATGGTTTCGGGTGTTGGGGTTGGGGTGTTATGGTTTGGTTTTAAGAAATAAAGGTTTAAGGTTCGGGATGTAGTGTTTAGGGTTTCGGGTTTAGATTTTTTGGTATTGGGTTTTAAAGTTTGGAATTTAGTGTTTAGGGTTTGCGGTTTAGGATTTATGGTCTAGGGTTTAGGGGTTTAAGATTTTGGATTTAGGGTTTAAGATTTAGGGTTTAGGCTTTCTGGTTTCAGGGTGTGAGGTTTTGGGGTTAGGATGTCAAGGTTTTGCGTTTAGTGTTTAAGGGTTAGGGTTTAGGGTTTTAAGTTTTTGGGTTTAAGATTTAGGATTTGGGGTCCGTGGGTTTAGGGTTAAGGATTACGATTTTAGGTTTTCAGTTTATGGTTTAGGATTTTGGTGTAAGGGTTTAGGGTTTTTGGTTTTAGGGTTTAGGGTTTAGGGTTTATTATTTAGGTTTTGGGATTTAGTATTTCTTATTTGGGATTTTTGGTTGAGGGTTTATGAGTTAGGGTGTATGGTTTTGGGTTTTGGGTTGGGGTATTACGGTTTGTTGCTTAGACTATAACATTTAGGATGGGGGTTTTGGGTTGAAAGTTTTGTGTTTAGGGTTTGCGGTTTACGATTAATGGTTTCGTTTTTAGGGTGATACGGTTAACCCTAAACCCTAAACCATTAGGGAGTATGGTTTCAGGTTTACGGTGGGGTGTTATGGTTTAGTGTTTAAAATTGAGGGTTTAAGGTTTTTTGCGATTTAGGGTTTAGGGTTTCGAGTTTAGATTTTTTGTTTTTTGGTTTTTGGCTTTAAGGTTTGGAGTTTAGTGTTTAGGGTTTACGGTTTAGGATTTATGGTTTAGGGTTTGGGTTTAAGGTTTCGGGTTACGATTTTAGGTTTTGGGTTTATGGTTTAGGGTTTAGGTGTCAGGGTTTTGGGTTTTTTGTTTTGGGGATTAGGGATTATAAATTGGGTTTTGGGGTTTAGGGTTTCGGGCTTAGATTTTTGGTTTTTTGGTTTTTGGTTTTAAGGTTTGGAGTTTAGTGTTTAGGGTTTGTGGTTTAGGATTTATGGTTTAGGGTTTGGGTTTAAGGTTTCGGGTTACAATTTTAGGTTTTGGGTTTAAGGTTTAGGGTTTAGGTGTCAGGGTTTAGGGTTTTTGTTTTTAGGCTTTAGGGTTTATGAATTTGGTTTTGGGGTTTAGGGTTTACGAATTAGGGTGTTATAGTTTGATGTTTAAAATTTGTTGTTTAGGATTTGGGGTTTGCGGTTTAGGATTTTTGGTTTTGGGATTTAAGGTTTATGAATTAGGTTTTGGGTTTTAATGTTTATAAAATCGGGAGTATGGTTTTTGGTTTTGGGTTGGTGTGTTATGGTTTGATGTTTAGAATTTATTGCTTAGGATTTGGGGTTTAGGGTTAAGGGTCTAGTGTTTAGGGTTTGGGGTTTATGGCTTATGGTTTAGGTTTAGGGTTTAGAGTTTAGGGTAACGGTTTAGATGTTAAGGTTTAGGCTTACAGAGTTTATGGTTTGGGATTTAGTGTTTAGGGTTTTGTGGTTTGGGATTTAGTGTTTAGGGTTTTGGGATTTACGATTTAGGATTTGGCGTTTTGCGGTTAAGGTTTTGATTTTTGTTTTAATGTTATAAGCTTTGGGATTTAGGTTTTAATGAATTAAAGAGTATGGTTTCGGGTGTTGGGCTTAGGGTGTTATGGTTTGGTGTTAAGAAATAAAGGTTTAAGGTTCGGGATGTAGTGTTTAGGGTTTCGGGTTTAGATTTTTTGGTATTGGGTTTTAAAGTTTGGAGTTTAGTGTTTAGGGTTTGCGGTTTAGGATTTATGGTCTAGGGTTTAGTGGTTAAAGATTTTGGATTTAGGGTTTAAGATTTAGGGTTTAGGCTTTCTGGTTTCGGAGTCTTGGGTTTAGGGTTTAGGATGTCAAGGTTTTGCATTTAGTGTTTAAGGGTTAGGGTTTAAGGTTTTATGTTTTTGGGTTTAAGATTTAGGATTTGGGGTTCGTGGGTTTAGGGTTAAGGATTACGATTTTAGGTTTTGGGTTTAGGGTTTAGGTGTAATGGTTGAGGGTTTTTGGTTTTAGGGTTTAGGGTTTATTATTTAGGTTTTGGAGTTTAGGATTTCTTATTAGGGTTTTTTGGTTGAGGGTTTATGAGTTAGGGTGTATGGTTTAGGGTTTTGGGTTGGGGTGTTTTGGTTTGGTGTTTAGAATATACATTTAGAATGGGGGTTTGGGGTTGAAGGTTATGTGTTTAGGGTTTAGGGTTTAGAGTTTTGGTTATTGGGTTTCATGCTTTTGAATTTAGTGTTTAGGATTTGTGGTGTCTGATTAATGGTTTCGGTTTTAGTGTGATACAGTTAACCCTAAACCCTAAACCATTAGGGAGTATGGTTTCAGGTTTACGGTTGGGGTGTTATTGTTTAGTGTTTAGAATTGAGGGTTTAAGGTTTTGAGATCTAGGGTTTCGGTATTGGGGTTTGATTTTTTGTTTTTTTTTTTAAGGTTTGGAGTTTAGTGTTTAGGGTTTGCGGTTTAGGATTTTTGGTTTAGGGTTTGGGTTTAAGGTTTCGGGTTAGGATTTTGGGTTTTGGGTTTAAGGTTTAGGGTTTAGGTGTAAGGGTTAGGGTTTTTGGTTTTGGGTTTAGGTTTTATGATTTGTGTTTTGGGGTTTAGGGTTTTGGGTTTTGGATTGGGGTGATATGATTTGGTGTTTAGAATTTATAGTTTAGGATTGGGTGTTTGGGATTTAAGGTTTAATGTTTAGGGTTTGGGGTTGATGGTTTATGGTTTAGGGTTTAAGGTGTAGAGTTTAGGGTCGGTTTAGATGTTAAGGTTTAGGGTTAAGGATTTTATGGTTTGGGATTTAGTGTTAGGGTTTTGTGGTTTGGGATTTAGTTTTTAGGGGTTAGCATTTTGTGTTGAGGGTTTTGATTTTTGGTTTAGTGTTATATGTTTTGGGATTTAGGTTTTATGAAATAAGGAATATGTTTTCGGGTGTTGGGGTTGGGGTGTTATGGTTTGGGGTTAAGAAATAAAGGTTTAAGGTTCGGGAATTTGTGTTTAGGGTTTCAGGTTTAGATTATTTGGTATTAAGTTTTAAAATTTGGAGTTTAATGTTTAGGATTTGCAGTTTAGGAATTATGGTCTAGGGTTTAGGGGTTTAAGATTTTGAGTTTAGGGTTTAAGATTTAGGGTTTAGGTTTTTTGGTTTCGGGGTCTAGGATTTAGGGTTTAGGATGTCAAGGTTTTGCATTTAGTGTTTAAGGTTTACGGTTTAGGGTTTTCAGTTTTTAAGTTTAAGATTTAAGATTTGGAGGTCGTGGGTTTAGGGTTAAGGATTACGGTTTTAGGTTTTGGGTTTACGGTTTTGGGTTTAGGTGTAAGGGTTTAGGGTTTTTGGTTTTAGGGTTTAGGGTTTATTATTTAGGTTTTGGGGTTTAGGGTTTCTTATTAGGGTTTTTTGGTTGAGGGTTTATGAGTTAGGGTTTATGGTTTCGGTTTACAGTTCGGGTGTTATAGTTTAGTGTTGAGAATTAAGGGTTTAAGGTTCTGCGATTTAGGGTTTAGGGTTTTAAGGTTTTGGATTTAGTATATAGGGGTTAGAGTTTCGGGTTTTCAATTTTGGGGCTTAGGGTTTAGGATTTAGGATTTTGGGTTTTGGAGTTAAGGGTTTAGAATTTAAGGTTTAGGATTTTGGATTTATTGTTTATGGTTTAAGGATTAGTGTTAAGCTTTAGGAATTGGGGTTCTTGATTTATGATTTTGGTTTCTAGGTTTAGGATTTCTGAATTAGGGAGCATTGTTTTGGGTTTTGGGTTATGGTTTTAAGGTTAGGTGTTTTGAATTTAAGGTTTAGGATTTTGGGTTTAGGGTTTAAGGTTTAGATTATAGGATTTGGGGTTTAGGGTTTCCGAGTTTAGTGTTTAGTGTTTAGGGTTTATGGTGTAGTGTTTAATGTTTAGGGTTTAGGGTTTTGAGTTTAGGGTAACGATTTAGACTTTATTGTATAAGGTTAAAGGGTCTATTGTTTGGGATTCAGTGTTTTGGGTTTAGGTTTTTAATTAGGACTTAAGGTTTGGATTTTTTTGTAGTGTTTTAATGTTTTGGATTTACTAATTACCGTTTCAAGGTTTGGGATTTAGTTTTTAGGGATTAGGGTCTTGATTTTTCATTTTTGTAGTTTGGGATTTAGGATTTTGGGTTTGTGGGATTAATCTTAAGGTTTAGGGTTTAGGTTTGAAGTCTAAGTGTTTAGGGGTTTTTGTTTTGGGGTTTAAGGTTTATGATTTGGGTTTTGGGTTTGTGGTTTGGCATTTTTTGTTTAACATTTATGGTTTAGGGTTTAGAGTTTACGATTTGGAGTTTAGAGTTTTGGGTTTTAAGGTTTAAGGTTTAGTCCTTAGGATTTGGGGTTTAGATTTTTGGGTTTTTTGTTTTAAGGTTTGTAGCTTAGTGTTTAGCGTTTGCGGTTTAGGATTAATTTTTTAGGGTTTATGGTTACCCCTAATTACTAAACCATTAGGGAGTATGGTTTCGGGTTTAGGGTTGGGGTGTTATGGTTTAATGTTTAGAATTGAATATTTAATGTTTTGGGATTTAGTGTTTAGGGTTTCGGGTTTAGGGTTTTGGTTTTAGTGTTTAGGGTTCACGATTTAGACGTTAAGGTTTAGGGCAAAGGAGTTTAGGATTTACTGTTTAGGGTTTTAAGATTTGGGATTTAGTGTTTAGGGGTTAGCGATTAGGATTTACAATTTTGGTGTTTACAATTTAAGGTTTGGGGTTTTGGGTTTTAGGATTTAGGACTTAAGGTTTGGATTTTTTTTTGTAGTGTTTTAATGTTTTGGATTTACTGATTACCGTTTCAAGGTTTGGGATTTAGTTTTTAGGGATTAGGGTCTTGATTTTTCATTTTTGTGGTTTGAGATTTAGGATTTTGGGTTTGTGGGATTAATCTTAAGGTTTAGGGTTTAGGTTTTAGGTCTAAGTGTTTAGGGGTTTTTGTTTTGGGGTTTAAGGTTTATGATTTGGGTTTTGGGTTGGTGGTTTGGCATTTTTTGTTTAACATTTATGGTTTAAGGTTTAGAGTTTACGATTTGGAGTTTAGAGTTTTGGGTTTTAAGGTTTAAGGTTTAGTCCTTAGGATTTGGGGTTTAGATTTTTGGGTTTTTTGTTTTAAGATTTGTAGCTTAGTGTTTAGCGTTTGCCGTTTAGGATTAATGTTTTAGGGTTTATGGTTACCCCTAATCACTAAACCATTAGGGAGTATGGTTTCGGGTTTAGGGTTGGGGCGTTATGGTTTGGTGTTTAGAATTGAATGTTTAATGTTTTGGGATTTAGTGTTTAGGGTTTCGGTTCTAGGGTTGGGGTGTTATGGTTTGGTGCTAGAATTGAAGGTTTCAGGTTTTGCGATTTAGTGTTTAGGGTTAACGGTTTTGACATTTGGATTTAGGGTGTAGGGTTTAGGGTTTAGGGTTTAGTGGTTTATTGTTTAGGGTTAAGGATTTAGGATTTAAGGTTAAGAGTTTCTTGTTTTGGGGTTTAAGGTTTAGGGTTTATGATTTGGGGTTTAGAGTTTAGGGTTGTTTGTTTAGATTTTTTGGGTTTGGTGTTTCAAGGTTTGGAGTATAGTGTTTAGTGTTTGTGGTTTAGGATTTGTGGTTTAGGGTTTAGGGTTTAGGGTTTAGGGTTTACCGTTTTGAAATTTGGGTTTATGGTTTAGGATTTAGTGTTTACAGTTTTAAGGTTTAGGATTTGGTGTTTCAGGGTTAGCGTTTAGGGGTTTTTGATTTTGGGGTTTAAAATTATGAATTTGCTGTTTTGGGGTTTAAGGTTTTTGATTTAAAGTTTAGGATTATTGGTTTAGGTTATTAATTAGAATTTAGTATTTGGGGTTTTAAAGTTTTGGATTTAGTATTTAGTGGTTAGAGTTTCGGGTTTTCAATTTTGAGGTTTAGTGTTTAGGATTTAGGATTTTGGGTTTTGGGGTTAAGGGTTTAGAATTTAAGGTTTAGGATTTTGGATTTATTGTTTATGGTTTAAGGATTAGTGTTAAGCTTTAGGAATTGGGGTTCTGGATTTATGATTTTCGTTTCTGGGTTTAGGATTTCTGAATTAGGGAGCATTGTTTTGGGTTTTGGGTTATGGTTTTAAGGTTAGGTGTTTTGAATTTAATGTTTAGGATTTCGGGTTTAGGGTTTAAGGTTTAGATTATAGGATTTGGGGTTTAGGGTTTCCGATTTTAGTGTTTAGTGTTTAGGGTTTATGGTTTAGTGTTTAGTGTTTAGGGTTTAGGGTTTTGAGTTTAGGGTAACGATTTAGACTTTATTGTATAAGGTTAAAGGGTCTATTGTTTGGGATTCAGTGTTTTGGGTTTTATGTTATGGGATTTAGTATTTAGCAGTTAGAGTTTAGGGTTTTCAGTTTTGGGGTTTTGTTGTTTAGGGTTTATGATTTAATGTTTAGTATTTTGGGTTTATTGTTTTAAGCTTTGGGATTTAATGTTTAGTTTTTCAAGGTTTGGAATTTAGTTTTTAGCGGTTAGGGTTTAGGGTTTTCATCTTGGGGTTTAAGATTTAGTATTTGGGGTTTCTGGGTTTAGGGTTAAGGTTTAGGATTTTTGGTTTAGCGATCTGATTTTAGGGTTTAGGTGTATGGGTTTAGGGTTTTTGCTTTACAGTTAAAAAGTTTGGGATTTACTATTTAGGGTTTCAAGGTTTGGAATTTAGTGTTTAGTATTTAGGGGTTAGGGTTTAGGGTATTCACCTTTTGGGTTTAAGATTAAGGATTTGGGGTTTGTGGGTTTAGGGTTAAGGTTTAGGATTTTTGGTTTAGGGTTTAAGGTTTAGGGTTTTGGTCTAAGGGTTTAGGGTTTTTGGTTTTAGAGTTTAGGGTTCACGATTTAGACGTTAAGGTTTAGGGCTAAGGAGTTAGCGATTAGGGTTTACAATTTTGGTGTTTATAATTTAAGGTTTGGGGTTTTGGGTTTTAGGATTTAGGACTTAAGGTTTGGATTTTTTTTTAGTGTTTTAATGTTTTGGATTTACTGATTACCGTTCCAAGGTTTGGGATTTAGTTTTTAGGGAATAGGGTCTTGATTTTTCATTTTTGTGGTTTGAGATTTAGGATTTTGGGTTTGTGGGATTAATCTTAAGGTTTAGGGTTTAGGTTTTAGGTCTAACTGTTTAGGATTTTGGGTTTGTGGGATTAATCATAAGGTTTAGGGTTTAGGTTTTAGGTCTAAGTGTTTAGGGGTTTTGGTTTTGGATTTTAAGGTTTATGATTTGGGTTTTGGGTTTGTGGTTTGGCCTTTTTTGTTTAACATATATGGTTAAGGGTTTAGAGTTTATGATTTGGAGTTTAGAGTTTTGGGTTTTAAGGTTTAAGGTTTAGTCCTTAGGATTTGGGGTTTAGATTTTTGGGTTTTTTGTTTTAAGGTTTGTAGCTTAGTGTTTAGCGTTTGCGGTTTAGGATTAATGTTTTAGGGTTTATGGTTACCCCTAATCACTAAACCAATAGGGAGTATGGTTTCGGGTTTATTGTTGGGGTGTTATCGTTTGGTGTTTAGAATTGAATGTTTAATATTTTGGGATTTAGTGTTTAGGGTTTCGGGTCTAGGGTTGGGGTGTTATGGTTTGGTGCTAGAATTGAAGGTTTCAGGTTTTGCGATTTAGTGTTTAGGGATTCGGGTTTAGATTTTTGGGTTTTGGGTTTTAAGGTTTGGATTTATTGTTTAGGGTTTGCGGTTTAGGATTTATGGTTTAGGATTTAGGGTTTAGGTTGTCAAGGTTTGGAATTTAGATTTTAAGATTAGGGTTTAGGGGTTTTAGCTTTGGAGTTTAAGATTTAGGATTTAGGGTTCGTTGTTTTAAGGTTAAGGTTTATGATTTTGGGTTTTGGGTTAAGGGTTTAGGTGTACAGGTTTAGTGTTTTTTGTTTTGGTTTTTGGGTTTATGATTTAGGTTTTGGGGTTTAGTGTTTATGAATTAGGGAGTATGGTTTTGGGTTTTGGGTTGGGGTGATATGGTTTGGTGTTTATAATTTATAGTTTAGTATTTTAGGTTTATTGTTTTAAGGTTTGGGATTTAATGTTTAGTTTTTCGAGGTTTGGAATTTAGTTTTTAGGATTTGGAGTTTAGAGTTTTGGGTTTTAAGGTTTAAGGTTTAGTCCTTAGGATTTGGGGTTTAGATTTTTGGGTTTTTTGTTTTAAGGTTTGTAGCTTAGTGTTTAGCGTTTGCGGTTTAGGATTAATGTTTTAGGGTTTATGGTTACCCCTAATCACTAAACCATTTGGGAGTATGGATTCGGGTTTAGGGTTGGGGTGTTATGGTTTGGTGTTTAGAATTGAATGTTTAATGTTTTGGGATTTAGTGTTTCGGGTTTCGGGTCTAGGGTTGGGGTGTTATGGTTTGGTGCTAGAATTGAAGGTTTCAGGTTTTGGGATTTAGTGTTTAGGGTTTCGGGTTTAGATTTTCGGGTTTTGGGTTTTAAGGTTTGGATTTTATTGTTTAGGGTTTGTTGGTTTAGGATTTATGGTTTAGGATTTAGGGTTTAGGTTGTCAAGGTTTGGAATTTAGATTTTAAGATTAAGGTTTAGGGGTTTTAGCTTTTGGGTTTAAGATTTAGGATTTAGGGTTCGTGGTTTTAAGGTTAAGGTTTATGATTTTGGGTTTTGGGTTAAGGGTTTAGGTGTACGGGTTTAGTGTTTTTTTGTTTGGGTTTTTGGGTTTATGATTTAGGTTTTGGGGTTTAGGGTTTATGAATTAGGGAGTATTGTGTTTGGTTTTGGGTTGGGGTGTTATGGTTTGGTGTTTAGAATTTATAGTTTCGGATTTGGTGTTTGGGATTTAAGGTTTAATGGTTAGGGTTTGGGGTTCATGGTTTATGGTTTAGGGTTTAAGGTGTAGAGTGTAGGGTAACGGTTTAGATGTTATGGTTAAGAGTTAAGGAGTTTATGGTTTGGGATTTAGTGTTTAGGGTTTTGTGGTTTAGGATTTAGTGTTTAGGGTTTCGGGTTTAGATTTTTGGGTTTTTTGTTTTAAGGTTTGTAGCTTAGTGTTTAGCGTTTGCGGTTTAGGATTAATGTTTTAGGGTTTATGGTTACCCCTAATCACTAAACAATTAGGGAGTATGGTTTTGGGTTTAGGGTTGGGGCGTTATGGTTTGGTGTTTAGAATTGAATGGTTAATGTATTGGGATTTAGTGTTTAGGGTTTCGGGTCTAGGGTTGGGGTGTTATGGTTTGGTGCTAGAATTGAAGGTTTCAGGGTTTGGGATTTAGTGTTTAGGGTTTCGGGTTTAGATTTTCGGGTTTTGGGTTTTAAGGTTTGGATTTTATTGTTTAGGGTTTGTTGGTTTAGGATTTATGGTTTAGGATTTAGGGTTTAGGTTGTCAAGGTTTGGAATTTAGATTTTAAGATTAAGGTTTAGGGGTTTTAGCTTTTGGGTTTAAGATTTAGGATTTAGGGTTCGTGGTTTTAAGGTTAAGGTTTATGATTTTGGGTTTTGGGTTAAGGGTTTAGGTGTACGGGTTTAGTGTTTTTTTGTTTGGGTTTTTGGGTTTATGATTTAGGTTTTGGGGTTTAGGGTTTATGAATTAGGGAGTATTGTGTTTGGTTTTGGGTTGGGGTGTTATGGTTTGGTGTTTAGAATTTATAGTTTCGGATTTGGTGTTTGGGATTTAAGGTTTAATGGTTAGGGTTTGGGGTTCATGGTTTATGGTTTAGGGTTTAAGGTGTAGAGTGTAGGGTAACGGTTTAGATGTTATGGTTAAGAGTTAAGGAGTTTATGGTTTGGGATTTAGTGTTTAGGGTTTTGTGGTTTAGGATTTAGTGTTTAGGGTTTCGGGTTTAGATTTTTTGGTATTGGGTTTTAAAGTTTGGAATTTAGTGTTTAGGGTTTGCGGTTTAGGATTTATGGTCTAGGGTTTAGGGGTTTAAGATTTTGGATTTAGGGTTTAAGATTTAGGGTTTAGGCTTTCTGGTTTCAGGGTGTGAGGTTTTGGGGTTAGGATGTCAAGGTTTTGCGTTTAGTGTTTAAGGGTTAGGGTTTAGGGTTTTAAGTTTTTGGGTTTAAGATTTAGGATTTGGGGTCCGTGGGTTTAGGGTTAAGGATTACGATTTTAGGTTTTCAGTTTATGGTTTAGGATTTTGGTGTAAGGGTTTAGGGTTTTTGGTTTTAGGGTTTAGGGTTTATTATTTAGGTTTTGGGATTTAGTATTTCTTATTTGGGATTTTTGGTTGAGGGTTTATGAGTTAGGGTGTATGGTTTTGGGTTTTGGGTTGGGGTATTACGGTTTGTTGCTTAGACTATAACATTTAGGATGGGGGTTTTGGGTTGAAAGTTTTGTGTTTAGGGTTTGCGGTTTACGATTAATGGTTTCGTTTTTAGGGTGATACGGTTAACCCTAAACCCTAAACCATTAGGGAGTATGGTTTCAGGTTTACGGTGGGGTGTTATGGTTTAGTGTTTAAAATTGAGGGTTTAAGGTTTTTTGCGATTTAGGGTTTAGGGTTTCGAGTTTAGATTTTTTGTTTTTTGGTTTTTGGCTTTAAGGTTTGGAGTTTAGTGTTTAGGGTTTACGGTTTAGGATTTATGGTTTAGGGTTTGGGTTTAAGGTTTCGGGTTACGATTTTAGGTTTTGGGTTTATGGTTTAGGGTTTAGGTGTCAGGGTTTTGGGTTTTTGGTTTTGGGGTTTAGGGATTATAAATTGGGTTTTGGGGTTTAGGGTTTCGGGCTTAGATTTTTGGTTTTTTGGTTTTTGGTTTTAAGGTTTGGAGTTTAGTGTTTAGGGTTTGTGGTTTAGGATTTATGGTTTAGGGTTTGGGTTTAAGGTTTCGGGTTACAATTTTAGGTTTTGGGTTTAAGGTTTAGGGTTTAGGTGTCAGGGTTTAGGGTTTTTGTTTTTAGGCTTTAGGGTTTATGAATTTGGTTTTGGGGTTTAGGGTTTACGAATTAGGGTGTTATAGTTTGATGTTTAAAATTTGTTGTTTAGGATTTGGGGTTTGCGGTTTAGGATTTTTGGTTTTGGGATTTAAGGTTTATGAATTAGGTTTTGGGTTTTAATGTTTATAAAATCGGGAGTATGGTTTTTGGTTTTGGGTTGGTGTGTTATGGTTTGATGTTTAGAATTTATTGCTTAGGATTTGGGGTTTAGGGTTAAGGGTCTAGTGTTTAGGGTTTGGGGTTTATGGCTTATGGTTTAGGTTTAGGGTTTAGAGTTTAGGGTAACGGTTTAGATGTTAAGGTTTAGGCTTACAGAGTTTATGGTTTGGGATTTAGTGTTTAGGGTTTTGTGGTTTGGGATTTAGTGTTTAGGGTTTTGGGATTTACGATTTAGGATTTGGCGTTTTGCGGTTAAGGTTTTGATTTTTGTTTTAATGTTATAAGTTTTGGGATTTAGGTTTTAATGAATTAAAGAGTATGGTTTCGGGTGTTGGGCTTAGGGTGTTATGGTTTGGTGTTAAGAAATAAAGGTTTAAGGTTCGGGATGTAGTGTTTAGGGTTTCGGGTTTAGATTTTTTGGTATTGGGTTTTAAAGTTTGGAGTTTAGTGTTTAGGGTTTGCGGTTTAGGATTTATGGTCTAGGGTTTAGTGGTTAAAGATTTTGGATTTAGGGTTTAAGATTTAGGGTTTAGGCTTTCTGGTTTCGGAGTCTTGGGTTTAGGGTTTAGGATGTCAAGGTTTTGCATTTAGTGTTTAAGGGTTAGGGTTTAAGGTTTTATGTTTTTGGGTTTAAGATTTAGGATTTGGGGTTCGTGGGTTTAGGGTTAAGGATTACGATTTTAGGTTTTGGGTTTAGGGTTTAGGTGTAATGGTTGAGGGTTTTTGGTTTTAGGGTTTAGGGTTTATTATTTAGGTTTTGGAGTTTAGGATTTCTTATTAGGGTTTTTTGGTTGAGGGTTTATGAGTTAGGGTGTATGGTTTAGGGTTTTGGGTTGGGGTGTTTTGGTTTGGTGTTTAGAATATACATTTAGAATGGGGGTTTGGGGTTGAAGGTTATGTGTTTAGGGTTTAGGGTTTAGAGTTTTGGTTATTGGGTTTCATGCTTTTGAATTTAGTGTTTAGGATTTGTGGTGTCTGATTAATGGTTTCGGTTTTAGTGTGATACAGTTAACCCTAAACCCTAAACCATTAGGGAGTATGGTTTCAGGTTTACGGTTGGGGTGTTATTGTTTAGTGTTTAGAATTGAGGGTTTAAGGTTTTGAGATCTAGGGTTTCGGTATTGGGGTTTGATTTTTTGTTTTTTTTTTTAAGGTTTGGAGTTTAGTGTTTAGGGTTTGCGGTTTAGGATTTTTGGTTTAGGGTTTGGGTTTAAGGTTTCGGGTTAGGATTTTGGGTTTTGGGTTTAAGGTTTAGGGTTTAGGTGTAAGGGTTAGGGTTTTTGGTTTTGGGTTTAGGTTTTATGATTTGTGTTTTGGGGTTTAGGGTTTTGGGTTTTGGATTGGGGTGATATGATTTGGTGTTTAGAATTTATAGTTTAGGATTGGGTGTTTGGGATTTAAGGTTTAATGTTTAGGGTTTGGGGTTGATGGTTTATGGTTTAGGGTTTAAGGTGTAGAGTTTAGGGTCGGTTTAGATGTTAAGGTTTAGGGTTAAGGATTTTATGGTTTGGGATTTAGTGTTAGGGTTTTGTGGTTTGGGATTTAGTTTTTAGGGGTTAGCATTTTGTGTTGAGGGTTTTGATTTTTGGTTTAGTGTTATATGTTTTGGGATTTAGGTTTTATGAAATAAGGAATATGTTTTCGGGTGTTGGGGTTGGGGTGTTATGGTTTGGGGTTAAGAAATAAAGGTTTAAGGTTCGGGAATTTGTGTTTAGGGTTTCAGGTTTAGATTATTTGGTATTAAGTTTTAAAATTTGGAGTTTAATGTTTAGGATTTGCAGTTTAGGAATTATGGTCTAGGGTTTAGGGGTTTAAGATTTTGAGTTTAGGGTTTAAGATTTAGGGTTTAGGTTTTTTGGTTTCGGGGTCTAGGATTTAGGGTTTAGGATGTCAAGGTTTTGCATTTAGTGTTTAAGGTTTACGGTTTAGGGTTTTCAGTTTTTAAGTTTAAGATTTAAGATTTGGAGGTCGTGGGTTTAGGGTTAAGGATTACGGTTTTAGGTTTTGGGTTTACGGTTTTGGGTTTAGGTGTAAGGGTTTAGGGTTTTTGGTTTTAGGGTTTAGGGTTTATTATTTAGGTTTTGGGGTTTAGGGTTTCTTATTAGGGTTTTTTGGTTGAGGGTTTATGAGTTAGGGTTTATGGTTTCGGTTTACAGTTCGGGTGTTATAGTTTAGTGTTGAGAATTAAGGGTTTAAGGTTCTGCGATTTAGGGTTTAGGGTTTTAAGGTTTTGGATTTAGTATATAGGGGTTAGAGTTTCGGGTTTTCAATTTTGGGGCTTAGGGTTTAGGATTTAGGATTTTGGGTTTTGGAGTTAAGGGTTTAGAATTTAAGGTTTAGGATTTTGGATTTATTGTTTATGGTTTAAGGATTAGTGTTAAGCTTTAGGAATTGGGGTTCTTGATTTATGATTTTGGTTTCTAGGTTTAGGATTTCTGAATTAGGGAGCATTGTTTTGGGTTTTGGGTTATGGTTTTAAGGTTAGGTGTTTTGAATTTAAGGTTTAGGATTTTGGGTTTAGGGTTTAAGGTTTAGATTATAGGATTTGGGGTTTAGGGTTTCCGAGTTTAGTGTTTAGTGTTTAGGGTTTATGGTGTAGTGTTTAATGTTTAGGGTTTAGGGTTTTGAGTTTAGGGTAACGATTTAGACTTTATTGTATAAGGTTAAAGGGTCTATTGTTTGGGATTCAGTGTTTTGGGTTTAGGTTTTTAATTAGGACTTAAGGTTTGGATTTTTTTGTAGTGTTTTAATGTTTTGGATTTACTAATTACCGTTTCAAGGTTTGGGATTTAGTTTTTAGGGATTAGGGTCTTGATTTTTCATTTTTGTAGTTTGGGATTTAGGATTTTGGGTTTGTGGGATTAATCTTAAGGTTTAGGGTTTAGGTTTTAAGTCTAAGTGTTTAGGGGTTTTTGTTTTGGGGTTTAAGGTTTATGATTTGGGTTTTGGGTTTGTGGTTTGGCATTTTTTGTTTAACATTTATGGTTTAGGGTTTAGAGTTTACGATTTGGAGTTTAGAGTTTTGGGTTTTAAGGTTTAAGGTTTAGTCCTTAGGATTTGGGGTTTAGATTTTTGGGTTTTTTGTTTTAAGGTTTGTAGCTTAGTGTTTAGCGTTTGCGGTTTAGGATTAATTTTTTAGGGTTTATGGTTACCCCTAATTACTAAACCATTAGGGAGTATGGTTTCGGGTTTAGGGTTGGGGTGTTATGGTTTAATGTTTAGAATTGAATATTTAATGTTTTGGGATTTAGTGTTTAGGGTTTCGGGTTTAGGGTTTTGGTTTTAGTGTTTAGGGTTCACGATTTAGACGTTAAGGTTTAGGGCAAAGGAGTTTAGGATTTACTGTTTAGGGTTTTAAGATTTGGGATTTAGTGTTTAGGGGTTAGCGATTAGGATTTACAATTTTGGTGTTTACAATTTAAGGTTTGGGGTTTTGGGTTTTAGGATTTAGGACTTAAGGTTTGGATTTTTTTTGTAGTGTTTTAATGTTTTGGATTTACTGATTACCGTTTCAAGGTTTGGGATTTAGTTTTTAGGGATTAGGGTCTTGATTTTTCATTTTTGTGGTTTGAGATTTAGGATTTTGGGTTTGTGGGATTAATCTTAAGGTTTAGGGTTTAGGTTTTAGGTCTAAGTGTTTAGGGGTTTTTGTTTTGGGGTTTAAGGTTTATGATTTGGGTTTTGGGTTTGTGGTTTGGCATTTTTTGTTTAACATTTATGGTTTAAGGTTTAGAGTTTACGATTTGGAGTTTAGAGTTTTGGGTTTTAAGGTTTAAGGTTTAGTCCTTAGGATTTGGGGTTTAGATTTTTGGGTTTTTTGTTTTAAGATTTGTAGCTTAGTGTTTAGCGTTTGCCGTTTAGGATTAATGTTTTAGGGTTTATGGTTACCCCTAATCACTAAACCATTAGGGAGTATGGTTTCGGGTTTAGGGTTGGGGCGTTATGGTTTGGTGTTTAGAATTGAATGTTTAATGTTTTGGGATTTAGTGTTTAGGGTTTCGGGTCTAGGGTTGGGGTGTTATGGTTTGGTGCTAGAATTGAAGGTTTCAGGTTTTGCGATTTAGTGTTTAGGGTTAACGGTTTTGACATTTGGATTTAGGGTGTAGGGTTTAGGGTTTAGGGTTTAGTGGTTTATTGTTTAGGGTTAAGGATTTAGGATTTAAGGTTAAGAGTTTCTTGTTTTGGGGTTTAAGGTTTAGGGTTTATGATTTGGGGTTTAGAGTTTAGGGTTGTTTGTTTAGATTTTTTGGGTTTGGTGTTTCAAGGTTTGGAGTATAGTGTTTAGTGTTTGTGGTTTAGGATTTGTGGTTTAGGGTTTAGGGTTTAGGGTTTAGGGTTTACCGTTTTGAAATTTGGGTTTATGGTTTAGGATTTAGTGTTTACAGTTTTAAGGTTTAGGATTTGGTGTTTCAGGGTTAGCGTTTAGGGGTTTTTGATTTTGGGGTTTAAAATTATGAATTTGCTGTTTTGGGGTTTAAGGTTTTTGATTTAAAGTTTAGGATTATTGGTTTAGGTTATTAATTAGAATTTAGTATTTGGGGTTTTAAAGTTTTGGATTTAGTATTTAGTGGTTAGAGTTTCGGGTTTTCAATTTTGAGGTTTAGTGTTTAGGATTTAGGATTTTGGGTTTTGGGGTTAAGGGTTTAGAATTTAAGGTTTAGGATTTTGGATTTATTGTTTATGGTTTAAGGATTAGTGTTAAGCTTTAGGAATTGGGGTTCTGGATTTATGATTTTCGTTTCTGGGTTTAGGATTTCTGAATTAGGGAGCATTGTTTTGGGTTTTGGGTTATGGTTTTAAGGTTAGGTGTTTTGAATTTAATGTTTAGGATTTCGGGTTTAGGGTTTAAGGTTTAGATTATAGGATTTGGGGTTTAGGGTTTCCGATTTTAGTGTTTAGTGTTTAGGGTTTATGGTTTAGTGTTTAGTGTTTAGGGTTTAGGGTTTTGAGTTTAGGGTAACGATTTAGACTTTATTGTATAAGGTTAAAGGGTCTATTGTTTGGGATTCAGTGTTTTGGGTTTTATGTTATGGGATTTAGTATTTAGCAGTTAGAGTTTAGGGTTTTCAGTTTTGGGGTTTTGTTGTTTAGGGTTTATGATTTAATGTTTAGTATTTTGGGTTTATTGTTTTAAGCTTTGGGATTTAATGTTTAGTTTTTCAAGGTTTGGAATTTAGTTTTTAGCGGTTAGGGTTTAGGGTTTTCATCTTGGGGTTTAAGATTTAGTATTTGGGGTTTCTGGGTTTAGGGTTAAGGTTTAGGATTTTTGGTTTAGCGATCTGATTTTAGGGTTTAGGTGTATGGGTTTAGGGTTTTTGCTTTACAGTTAAAAAGTTTGGGATTTACTATTTAGGGTTTCAAGGTTTGGAATTTAGTGTTTAGTATTTAGGGGTTAGGGTTTAGGGTATTCACCTTTTGGGTTTAAGATTAAGGATTTGGGGTTTGTGGGTTTAGGGTTAAGGTTTAGGATTTTTGGTTTAGGGTTTAAGGTTTAGGGTTTTGGTCTAAGGGTTTAGGGTTTTTGGTTTTAGAGTTTAGGGTTCACGATTTAGACGTTAAGGTTTAGGGCTAAGGAGTTAGCGATTAGGGTTTACAATTTTGGTGTTTATAATTTAAGGTTTGGGGTTTTGGGTTTTAGGATTTAGGACTTAAGGTTTGGATTTTTTTTTAGTGTTTTAATGTTTTGGATTTACTGATTACCGTTCCAAGGTTTGGGATTTAGTTTTTAGGGAATAGGGTCTTGATTTTTCATTTTTGTGGTTTGAGATTTAGGATTTTGGGTTTGTGGGATTAATCTTAAGGTTTAGGGTTTAGGTTTTAGGTCTAACTGTTTAGGATTTTGGGTTTGTGGGATTAATCATAAGGTTTAGGGTTTAGGTTTTAGGTCTAAGTGTTTAGGGGTTTTGGTTTTGGATTTTAAGGTTTATGATTTGGGTTTTGGGTTTGTGGTTTGGCCTTTTTTGTTTAACATATATGGTTAAGGGTTTAGAGTTTATGATTTGGAGTTTAGAGTTTTGGGTTTTAAGGTTTAAGGTTTAGTCCTTAGGATTTGGGGTTTAGATTTTTGGGTTTTTTGTTTTAAGGTTTGTAGCTTAGTGTTTAGCGTTTGCGGTTTAGGATTAATGTTTTAGGGTTTATGGTTACCCCTAATCACTAAACCAATAGGGAGTATGGTTTCGGGTTTATTGTTGGGGTGTTATCGTTTGGTGTTTAGAATTGAATGTTTAATATTTTGGGATTTAGTGTTTAGGGTTTCGGGTCTAGGGTTGGGGTGTTATGGTTTGGTGCTAGAATTGAAGGTTTCAGGTTTTGCGATTTAGTGTTTAGGGATTCGGGTTTAGATTTTTGGGTTTTGGGTTTTAAGGTTTGGATTTATTGTTTAGGGTTTGCGGTTTAGGATTTATGGTTTAGGATTTAGGGTTTAGGTTGTCAAGGTTTGGAATTTAGATTTTAAGATTAGGGTTTAGGGGTTTTAGCTTTGGAGTTTAAGATTTAGGATTTAGGGTTCGTTGTTTTAAGGTTAAGGTTTATGATTTTGGGTTTTGGGTTAAGGGTTTAGGTGTACAGGTTTAGTGTTTTTTGTTTTGGTTTTTGGGTTTATGATTTAGGTTTTGGGGTTTAGTGTTTATGAATTAGGGAGTATGGTTTTGGGTTTTGGGTTGGGGTGATATGGTTTGGTGTTTATAATTTATAGTTTAGTATTTTAGGTTTATTGTTTTAAGGTTTGGGATTTAATGTTTAGTTTTTCGAGGTTTGGAATTTAGTTTTTAGGATTTGGAGTTTAGAGTTTTGGGTTTTAAGGTTTAAGGTTTAGTCCTTAGGATTTGGGGTTTAGATTTTTGGGTTTTTTGTTTTAAGGTTTGTAGCTTAGTGTTTAGCGTTTGCGGTTTAGGATTAATGTTTTAGGGTTTATGGTTACCCCTAATCACTAAACCATTTGGGAGTATGGATTCGGGTTTAGGGTTGGGGTGTTATG
The DNA here is from genome assembly GCA_963922655.1 of Cardamine chenopodiifolia. Taxonomy (NCBI): domain Eukaryota; kingdom Viridiplantae; phylum Streptophyta; class Magnoliopsida; order Brassicales; family Brassicaceae; genus Cardamine; species Cardamine chenopodiifolia. The sequence goes on along the minus strand of OZ000481.1, from coordinate 11,688,720 downwards.
GTTTGGTGTTTAGAATTGAATGTTTAATGTTTTGGGATTTAGTGTTTCGGGTTTCGGGTCTAGGGTTGGGGTGTTATGGTTTGGTGCTAGAATTGAAGGTTTCAGGTTTTGGGATTTAGTGTTTAGGGTTTCGGGTTTAGATTTTCGGGTTTTGGGTTTTAAGGTTTGGATTTTATTGTTTAGGGTTTGTTGGTTTAGGATTTATGGTTTAGGATTTAGGGTTTAGGTTGTCAAGGTTTGGAATTTAGATTTTAAGATTAAGGTTTAGGGGTTTTAGCTTTTGGGTTTAAGATTTAGGATTTAGGGTTCGTGGTTTTAAGGTTAAGGTTTATGATTTTGGGTTTTGGGTTAAGGGTTTAGGTGTACGGGTTTAGTGTTTTTTTGTTTGGGTTTTTGGGTTTATGATTTAGGTTTTGGGGTTTAGGGTTTATGAATTAGGGAGTATTGTGTTTGGTTTTGGGTTGGGGTGTTATGGTTTGGTGTTTAGAATTTATAGTTTCGGATTTGGTGTTTGGGATTTAAGGTTTAATGGTTAGGGTTTGGGGTTCATGGTTTATGGTTTAGGGTTTAAGGTGTAGAGTGTAGGGTAACGGTTTAGATGTTATGGTTAAGAGTTAAGGAGTTTATGGTTTGGGATTTAGTGTTTAGGGTTTTGTGGTTTAGGATTTAGTGTTTAGGGTTTCGGGTTTAGATTTTTGGGTTTTTTGTTTTAAGGTTTGTAGCTTAGTGTTTAGCGTTTGCGGTTTAGGATTAATGTTTTAGGGTTTATGGTTACCCCTAATCACTAAACAATTAGGGAGTATGGTTTTGGGTTTAGGGTTGGGGCGTTATGGTTTGGTGTTTAGAATTGAATGGTTAATGTATTGGGATTTAGTGTTTAGGGTTTCGGGTCTAGGGTTGGGGTGTTATGGTTTGGTGCTAGAATTGAAGGTTTCAGGGTTTGGGATTTAGTGTTTAGGGTTTCGGGTTTAGATTTTTGGGTGTTCGGTTTTATGGTTTGGATTTTAATGTTGAGGGTTTGTTGGTTGAGGATTTATGGTTTAGGATTTAGGGTTTAGGTTGTCAAGGTTTGGAATTTAGATTTTAAGATTAGGGTTTAGGGGTTTTAGCTTTGGGGTTTAAGATTTAGGATTTAGGGTGCGTGGTTTTAAGGTTAAGGTTTATGATTTTGGGTTTTGGGTTAAGGGTCTAGGTGTACGGGTTTAGTGTTTTTTTGTTTGGGTTTTTGGGTTTATGATTTAGGTTTTGGGGTTTAGGGTTTATAAATTAGGGAGTATTGTTTTTGGTTTTGGGTTGGGGTGTTATGGTTTGGTGTTTAGAATTTATAGTTTAGGAGTTGGTGTTTGGGATTTAAGGTTTAATGGTTAGGGTTTGGGGTTCATGGTTTATGGTTTAGGGTTTAAGGTGTAGAGTTTAGGGTAACAGTTTAGATGTTAAGGTTAAGAGTTAAGGAGTTTATGGTTTGGGATTTAGTGTTTAGGGTTTTGTGGTTTGGGATTTAGCGTTTAGGGGTTAGGGATTAGGGTTTTATATTTTGGTGTTTACAATTTAGGATTTGGTGTTTCACGTTTAGGATTTAAGGTTTTTGATATTTGTTTTAGTGTTATAAGTTTTTGGGATTTAGTGCTTACGGTTTCAATGTTAGGGAATTAGTTTTTAAGGGTTAGGGTTTGGGGTTTTCAGTTTTGGGGTTAAAGATTTAGGGTTAACGGTTTTGAGTTTTTGATTTAGGGTGTAGGGTTTCAGGTTTAGGGTTTAGTGGTTTATTGTTTAGGGTTAAGGATTTAGGATTTAAGGTTAAGAGTTTTTGGTTTTGGGGTTTAGAGTTTAGGGTTGTTTGTTTAGATTTTTTGGGTTTGGTGTTTCAAGGTTTGGAGTATAGTGTTTAGTGTTTGTGGTTTAGGATTTGTGGTTTAGGGTTTAGGGTTTAGGGTTTAGGGTTTACCGTTTTGAAATTTGGGTTTATGGTTTAGGATTTAGTGTTTACAGTTTTAAGGTTTGGGATTTGGTGTTTCAGGGTTAGCGTTTAGGGGTTTTTGATTTTGGGGTTTAAAATTATGAATTTGCTGTTTTGGGGTTTAAGGTTTTTGATTTAAAGTTTAGGATTATTGGTTTAGGTTTTTAATTAGGACTTAAGGTTTGGATTTTTTTTGTAGTGTTTTAATGTTTTGGATTTACTAATTACCGTTTCAAGGTTTGGGATTTAGTTTTTAGGGATTAGGGTCTTGATTTTTCATTTTTGTAGTTTGGGATTTAGGATTTTGGGTTTGTGGGATTAATCTTAAGGTTTAGGGTTTAGGTTTTAAGTCTAAGTGTTTAGGGGTTTTTGTTTTGGGGTTTAAGGTTTATGATTTGGGTTTTGGGTTTGTCGTTTGGCATTTTTTGTTTAACATTTATGGTTTAGGGTTTAGAGTTTACGATTTGGAGTTTAGAGTTTTGGGTTTTAAGGTTTAAGGTTTAGTCCTTAGGATTTGGGGTTTAGATTTTTGGGTTTTTTGTTTTAAGGTTTGTAGCTTAGTGTTTAGCGTTTGCGGTTTAGGATTAATTTTTTAGGGTTTATGGTTACCCCTAATTACTAAACCATTAGGGAGTATGGTTTCGGGTTTAGGGTTGGGGTGTTATGGTTTAATGTTTAGAATTGAATATTTAATGTTTTGGGATTTAGTGTTTAGGGTTTCGGGTTTAGGATTTTGGTTTTAGTGTTTAGGGTTCACGATTTAGACGTTAAGGTTTAGGGCAAAGGAGTTTAGGATTTACTGTTTAGGGTTTTAAGGTTTGGGATTTAGTGTTTAGGGGTTAGCGATTAGGATTTACAATTTTGGTGTTTACAATTTAAGGTTTGGGGTTTTGGGTTTTAGGATTTAGGACTTAAGGTTTGGATTTTTTTTGTAGTGTTTTAATGTTTTGGATTTACTGATTACCGTTTCAAGGTTTGGGATTTAGTTTTTAGGGATTAGGGTCTTGATTTTTCATTTTTGTGGTTTGAGATTTAGGATTTTGGGTTTGTGGGATTAATCTTAAGGTTTAGGGTTTAGGTTTTAGGTCTAAGTGTTTAGGGGTTTTTGTTTTGGGGTTTAAGGTTTATGATTTGGGTTTTGGGTTTGTGGTTTGGCATTTTTTGTTTAACATTTATGGTTTAAGGTTTAGAGTTTACGATTTGGAGTTTAGAGTTTTGGGTTTTAAGGTTTAAGGTTTAGTCCTTAGGATTTGGGGTTTAGATTTTTGGGTTTTTTGTTTTAAGATTTGTAGCTTAGTGTTTAGCGTTTGCCGTTTAGGATTAATGTTTTAGGGTTTATGGTTACCCCTAATCACTAAACCATTAGGGAGTATGGTTTCGGGTTTAGGGTTGGGGCGTTATGGTTTGGTGTTTAGAATTGAATGTTTAATGTTTTGGGATTTAGTGTTTAGGGTTTCGGGTCTAGGGTTGGGGTGTTATGGTTTGGTGCTAGAATTGAAGGTTTCAGGTTTTGCGATTTAGTGTTTAGGGTTAACGGTTTTGACATTTGGATTTAGGGTGTAGGGTTTAGGGTTTAGGGTTTAGTGGTTTATTGTTTAAGGTTAAGGATTTAGGATTTAAGGTTAAGAGTTTCTTGTTTTGGGGTTTAAGGTTTAGGGTTTATGATTTGGGGTTTAGAGTTTAGGGTTGTTTGTTTAGATTTTTTGGGTTTGGTGTTTCAAGGTTTGGAGTATAGTGTTTAGTGTTTGTGGTTTAGGATTTAGGGTTTAGGGTTTAGGGTTTAGGGTTTAGGGTTTACCGTTTTGAAATTTGGGTTTATGGTTTAGGATTTAGTGTTTACAGTTTTAAGGTTTAGGTTTTGGTGTTTCAGGGTTAGCGTTTAGGGGTTTTTGATTTTGGGGTTTAAAATTATGAATTTGCTGTTTTGGGGTTTAAGGTTTTTGATTTAAAGTTTAGGATTATTGGTTTAGGTTTTTAATTAGAATTTAGTATTTGGGGTTTTAAGGTTTTGGATTTAGTATTTAGTGGTTAGAGTTTCGGGTTTTCAATTTTGAGGTTTAGTGTTTAGGATTTAGGATTTTGGGTTTTGGGGTTAAGGGTTTAGAATTTAAGGTTTAGGATTTTGGATTTATTGTTTATGGTTTAAGGATTAGTGTTAAGCTTTAGGAATTGGGGTTCTGGATTTATGATTTTCGTTTCTGGGTTTAGGATTTCTGAATTAGGGAGCATTGTTTTGGGTTTTGGGTTATGGTTTTAAGGTTAGGTGTTTTGAATTTAATGTTTAGGATTTCGGGTTTAGGGTTTAAGGTTTAGATTATAGGATTTGGGGTTTAGGGTTTCCGATTTTAGTGTTTAGTGTTTAGGGTTTATGGTTTAGTGTTTAGTGTTTAGGGTTTAGGGTTTTGAGTTTAGGGTAACGATTTAGACTTTATTGTATAAGGTTAAAGGGTCTATTGTTTGGGATTCAGTGTTTTGGGTTTTAAGTTTTGGGATTTAGTATTTAGCGGTTAGAGTTTAGGGTTTTCAGTTTTGGGGTTTTGTTGTTTAGGGTTTATGATTTAAGGTTTATTATTTTGGGTTTATTGTTTTAAGGTTTGGGATTTAATGTTTAGTTTTTCAAGGTTTGGAATTTAGTTTTTAGCGGCTAGGGTTTAGGGTTTTCAGCTTGGGTTTAAGATTTAGTATTTGGGGTTTCTGGGTTTAGGGTTAAGGTTTAGGATTTTTGGTTTAGCGATCTGATTTTAGGGTTTAGGTGTATGGGTTTAGGGTTTTTGCTTTACAGTTAAAAAGTTTGGGATTTACTATTTAGGGTTTCAAGGTTTGGAATTTAGTGTTTAGTATTTAGGGGTTAGGGTTTAGGGTTTTGACCTTTTAGGTTTAAGATTAAGGATTTGGGGTTTGTGGGTTTAAGGTTAAGGTTTAGGATTTTTGGTTTAGGGTTTAGGGTTTAGGGTTTCGGTCTAAGGGTTTAGGGTTTTGGTTTTAGAGTTTAGGGTTCACGATTTAGACGTTAAGGTTTAGGGCAAAGGAGTTTAGGATTTACTGTTTAGGGTTTTAAGGTTTGGGATTTAGTGTTTAGGGGTTAGCGATTAGGGTTTACAATTTTGGTGTTTATAATTTAAGGTTTGGGGTTTTGGGTTTTAGGATTTAGGACTTAAGGTTTGGATTTTAATGTTTTGGATTCACTGATTACCGTTTCAAGGTTTGGGATTTAGTTTTTAGGGATTAGGGTCTTGATTTTTCATTTTTATGGTTTGGGATTTAGGATTTTGGGTTTGTGGGATTAATCTTAAGGTTTAGTGTTTAGGTTTTAGGTCTAAGTGTTTAGGGGTTTTTGTTTTGGGGTTTAAGGTTTATGATTTGGGTTTTGGGTTTGTGGTTTGGCATTTTTTGTTTAACCTTTATGGTTTAGGGTTTAGAGTTTACGATTTGGAGTTTAGAGTTTTGGGTTTTAAGGTTTGAGGTTTAGTCCTTAGGATTTGGGGTTTAGATTTTTGGGTTTTTTTGTTTTAAGGTTTGTAGCTTAGTGTTTAGCGTTTGCGGTTTAGGATTAATGTTTTAGGGTTTATGGTTACCCCTAATCACTAAACCATTAGGGAGTATGGTTTCGGGTTTAGGGTTGGGGCGTTATGGTTTGGTGTTTAGAATTGAATGTTTAATGTTTTGGGATTTAGTGTTTAGGGTTTCGGGTCTAGGGTTGGGGTGTTATGGTTTGGTGCTAGAATTGAAGGTGTCAGGTTTTGCGATTTAGTGTTTAGGGTTAACGGTTTTGACATTTGGATTTAGGGTGTAGGGTTTAGGGTTTAGGGTTTAGTGGTTTATTGTTTAGGGTTAAGGATTTAGGATTTAAGGTTAAGAGTTTCTTGTTTTGGGGTTTAAGGTTTAGGGTTTATGATTTGGGGTTTAGAGTTTAGGGTTGTTTGTTTAGATTTTTTGGGTTTGGTGTTTCAAGGTTTGGAGTATAGTGTTTAGTGTTTGTGGTTTAGGATTTGTGGTTTAGGGTTTAGGGTTTAGGGTTTAGGGTTTACCGTTTTGAAATTTGGGTTTATGGTTTAGGATTTAGTGTTTACAGTTTTAAGGTTTGGGATTTGGTGTTTCAGGGTTAGCGTTTAGGGGTTTTTGATTTTGGGGTTTAAAATTATGAATTTGCTGTTTTGGGGTTTAAGGTTTTTGATTTAAAGTTTAGGATTATTGGTTTAGGTTTTTAATTAGGACTTAAGGTTTGGATTTTTTTTGTAGTGTTTTAATGTTTTGGATTTACTAATTACCGTTTCAAGGTTTGGGATTAAGTTTTTTAGGCTCTTGATTTTTCATTTTTGTAGTTTGGGATTTAGGATTTTGGGTTTGTGGGATTAATCTTAAGGTTTAGGGTTTAGGTTTTAAGTCTAAGTGTTTAGGGGTTTTTGTTTTGGGGTTTAAGGTTTATGATTTGGGTTTTGGGTTTGTGGTTTGGCATTTTTTGTTTAACATTTATGGTTTAGGGTTTAGAGTTTACGATTTGGAGTTTAGAGTTTTGGGTTTTAAGGTTTAAGGTTTAGTCCTTAGGATTTAGGGTTTAGATTTTTGGGTTTTTTGTTTTAAGGTTTGTAGCTTAGTGTTTAGCGTTTGCGGTTTAGGATTAATGTTTTAGGGTTTATGGTTACCCCTAATCACTAAACCATTAGGGAGTATGGTTTCGGGTTTAGGGTTGGGGCGTTATGGTTTGGTGTTTAGAATTGAATGTTTAATGTTTTGGGATTTAGTGTTTAGGGTTTCGGGTCTAGGGTTGGGGTGTTATGGTTTGGTGCTAGAATTGAAGGTGTCAGGTTTTGCGATTTAGTGTTTAGGGTTAACGGTTTTGACATTTGGATTTAGGGTGTAGGGTTTAGGGTTTAGGGTTTAGTGGTTTATTGTTTAGGGTTAAGGATTTAGGATTTAAGGTTAAGAGTTTCTTGTTTTGGGGTTTAAGGTTTAGGGTTTATGATTTGGGGTTTAGAGTTTAGGGTTGTTTGTTTAGATTTTTTGGGTTTGGTGTTTCAAGGTTTGGAGTATAGTGTTTAGTGTTTGTGGTTTAGAATTTGTGGTTTAGGGTTTAGGGTTTAGGGTTTAGGGTTTACCGTTTTGAAATTTGGGTTTATGGTTTAGGATTTAGTGTTTACAGTTTTAAGTTTTAGGATTTGGTGTTTCAGGGTTAGCGTTTAGGGGTTTTTGATTTTGGGGTTTAAAATTATGAATTTGCTGTTTTGGGGTTTAAGGTTTTTGATTTAAAGTTTAGGATTATTGGTTTAGGTTTTTAATTAGAATTTAGTATTTGGGGTTTTAAAGTTTTGGATTTAGTATTTAGTGGTTAGAGTTTCGGGTTTTCAATTTTGAGGTTTAGTGTTTAGGATTTAGGATTTTGGGTTTTGGGGTTAAGGGTTTAGAATTTAAGGTTTAGGATTTTGGATTTATTGTTTATGGTTTAAGGATTAGTGTTAAGCTTTAGGAATTGGGGTTCTGGATTTATGATTTTCGTTTCTGGGTTTAGGATTTCTGAATTAGGGAGCATTGTTTTGGGTTTTGGGTTATGGTTTTAAGGTTAGGTGTTTTGAATTTAATGTTTAGGATTTCGGGTTTAGGGTTTAAGGTTTAGATTATAGGATTTGGGGTTTAGGGTTTCCGATTTTAGTGTTTAGTGTTTAGGGTTTATGGTTTAGTGTTTAGTGTTTAGGGTTTAGGGTTTTGAGTTTAGGGTAACGATTTAGACTTTATTGTATAAGGTTAAAGGGTCTATTGTTTGGGATTCAGTGTTTTGGGTTTTAAGTTTTGGGATTTAGTATTTAGCGGTTAGAGTTTAGGGTTTTCAGTTTTGGGGTTTTGTTGTTTAGGGTTTATGATTTAAGGTTTATTATTTTGGGTTTATTGTTTTAAGGTTTGGGATTTAATGTTTAGTTTTTCAAGGTTTGGAATTTAGTTTTTAGCGGCTAGGGTTTAGGGTTTTCAGCTTGGGTTTAAGATTTAGTATTTGGGGTTTCTGGGTTTAGGGTTAAGGTTTAGGATTTTTGGTTTAGCGATCTGATTTTAGGGTTTAGGTGTATGGGTTTAGGGTTTTTGCTTTACAGTTAAAAAGTTTGGGATTTACTATTTAGGGTTTCAAGGTTTGGAATTTAGTGTTTAGTATTTAGGGGTTAGGGTTTAGGGTTTTGACCTTTTAGGTTTAAGATTAAGGATTTGGGGTTTGTGGGTTTAAGGTTAAGGTTTAGGATTTTTGGTTTAGGGTTTAGGGTTTAGGGTTTCGGTCTAAGGGTTTAGGGTTTTGGTTTTAGAGTTTAGGGTTCACGATTTAGACGTTAAGGTTTAGGGCAAAGGAGTTTAGGATTTACTGTTTAGGGTTTTAAGGTTTGGGATTTAGTGTTTAGGGGTTAGCGATTAGGGTTTACAATTTTGGTGTTTATAATTTAAGGTTTGGGGTTTTGGGTTTTAGGATTTAGGACTTAAGGTTTGGATTTTAATGTTTTGGATTCACTGATTACCGTTTCAAGGTTTGGGATTTAGTTTTTAGGGATTAGGGTCTTGATTTTTCATTTTTATGGTTTGGGATTTAGGATTTTGGGTTTGTGGGATTAATCTTAAGGTTTAGTGTTTAGGTTTTAGGTCTAAGTGTTTAGGGGTTTTTGTTTTGGGGTTTAAGGTTTATGATTTGGGTTTTGGGTTTGTGGTTTGGCATTTTTTGTTTAACCTTTATGGTTTAGGGTTTAGAGTTTACGATTTGGAGTTTAGAGTTTTGGGTTTTAAGGTTTGAGGTTTAGTCCTTAGGATTTGGGGTTTAGATTTTTGGGTTTTTTTGTTTTAAGGTTTGTAGCTTAGTGTTTAGCGTTTGCGGTTTAGGATTAATGTTTTAGGGTTTATGGTTACCCCTAATCACTAAACCATTAGGGAGTATGGTTTCGGGTTTAGGGTTGGGGCGTTATGGTTTGGTGTTTAGAATTGAATGTTTAATGTTTTGGGATTTAGTGTTTAGGGTTTCGGGTCTAGGGTTGGGGTGTTATGGTTTGGTGCTAGAATTGAAGGTGTCAGGTTTTGCGATTTAGTGTTTAGGGTTAACGGTTTTGACATTTGGATTTAGGGTGTAGGGTTTAGGGTTTAGGGTTTAGTGGTTTATTGTTTAGGGTTAAGGATTTAGGATTTAAGGTTAAGAGTTTCTTGTTTTGGGGTTTAAGGTTTAGGGTTTATGATTTGGGGTTTAGAGTTTAGGGTTGTTTGTTTAGATTTTTTGGGTTTGGTGTTTCAAGGTTTGGAGTATAGTGTTTAGTGTTTGTGGTTTAGGATTTGTGGTTTAGGGTTTAGGGTTTAGGGTTTAGGGTTTACCGTTTTGAAATTTGGGTTTATGGTTTAGGATTTAGTGTTTACAGTTTTAAGGTTTGGGATTTGGTGTTTCAGGGTTAGCGTTTAGGGGTTTTTGATTTTGGGGTTTAAAATTATGAATTTGCTGTTTTGGGGTTTAAGGTTTTTGATTTAAAGTTTAGGATTATTGGTTTAGGTTTTTAATTAGGACTTAAGGTTTGGATTTTTTTTGTAGTGTTTTAATGTTTTGGATTTACTAATTACCGTTTCAAGGTTTGGGATTTAGTTTTTTAGGCTCTTGATTTTTCATTTTTGTAGTTTGGGATTTAGGATTTTGGGTTTGTGGGATTAATCTTAAGGTATAGGGTTTAGGTTTTAAGTCTAAGTGTTTAGGGGTTTTTGTTTTGGGGTTTAAGGTTTATGATTTGGGTTTTGGGTTTGTGGTTTGGCATTTTTTGTTTAACATTTATGGTTTAGGGTTTAGAGTTTACGATTTGGAGTTTAGAGTTTTGGGTTTTAAGGTTTAAGGTTTAGTCCTTAGGATTTAGGGTTTAGATTTTTGGGTTTTTTGTTTTAAGGTTTGTAGCTTAGTGTTTAGCGTTTGCGGTTTAGGATTAATGTTTTAGGGTTTATGGTTACCCCTAATCACTAAACCATTAGGGAGTATGGTTTCGGGTTTAGGGTTGGGGCGTTATGGTTTGGTGTTTAGAATTGACTGTTTAATGTTTTGGGATTTAGTGTTTAGGGTTTCGGGTCTAGGGTTGGGGTGTTATGGTTTGGTGCTAGAATTGAAGGTGTCAGGTTTTGCGATTTAGTGTTTAGGGTTAACGGTTTTGACATTTGGATTTAGGGTGTAGGGTTTAGGGTTTAGGGTTTAGTGGTTTATTGTTTAGGGTTAAGGATTTAGGATTTAAGGTTAAGAGTTTCTTGTTTTGGGGTTTAAGGTTTAGGGTTTATGATTTGGGGTTTAGAGTTTAGGGTTGTTTGTTTAGATTTTTTGGGTTTGGTGTTTCAAGGTTTGGAGTATAGTGTTTAGTGTTTGTGGTTTAGGATTTGTGGTTTAGGGTTTAGGGTTTAGGGTTTAGGGTTTACCTTTTGAAATTTGGGTTTATGGTTTAGGATTAAGTGTTTACAGTTTTAAGGTTTGGGATTTGGTGTTTCAGGGTTAGTGTTTAGGGGTTTTTGATTTTGGGGTTTAAAATTATGAATTTGCTGTTTTGGGGTTTAAGGTTTTTGATTTAAATTTTAGGATTATTGGTTTAGGTTTTTAATTAGGACTTAAGGTTTGGATTTTTTTTGTAGTGTTTTAATGTTTTGGATTTACTAATTACCGTTTCAAGGTTTGGGATTTAGTTTTTAGGGATTAGGGTCTTGATTTTTCATTTTTGTAGTTTGGGATTTAGGATTTTGGGTTTGTGGGATTAATCTTAAGGTTTAGGGTTTAGGTTTTAAGTCTAAGTGTTTAGGGGTTTTTGTTTTGGGGTTTAAGGTTTATGATTTGGGTTTTGGGTTTGTGGTTTGGCATTTTTTGTTTAACATTTATGGTTTAGGGTTTAGAGTTTACGATTTGGAGTTTAGAGTTTTGGGTTTTAAGGTTTAAGGTTTAGTCCTTAGGATTTAGGGTTTAGATTTTTGGGTTTTTTGTTTTAAGGTTTGTAGCTTAGTGTTTAGCGTTTGCGGTTTAGGATTAATTTTTTAGGGTTTATGGTTACCCCTAATCACTAAACCATTAGGGAGTATGGTTTCGGGTTTAGGGTTGGGGTGTTATGGTTTAATGTTTAGAATTGAATATTTAATGTTTTGGGATTTAGTGTTTAGGGTTTCGGGTTTAGGGTTTTGGTTTTAGTGTTTAGGGTTCACGATTTAGACGTTAAGGTTTAGGGCAAAGGAGTTTAGGATTTACTGTTTAGGGTTTTAAGGTTTGGGATTTAGTGTTTAGGGGTTAGCGATTAGGATTTACAATTTGGGTGTTTACAATTTAAGGTTTGGGGTTTTGGGTTTTAGGATTTAGGACTTAAGGTTTGGATTTTTTTTGTAGTGTTTTAATGTTTTGGATTTACTGATTACCGTTTCAAGGTTTGGGATTTAGTTTTTAGGGATTAGGGTCTTGATTTTTCATTTTTGTGGTTTGAGATTTAGGATTTTGGGTTTGTGGGATTAATCTTAAGGTTTAGGGTTTAGGTTTTAGGTCTAAGTGTTTAGGGGTTTTTGTTTTGGGGTTTAAGGTTTATGATTTGGGTTTTGGGTTTGTGGTTTGGCATTTTTTGTTTAACATTTATGGTTTAAGGTTTAGAGTTTACGATTTGGAGTTTAGAGTTTTGGGTTTTAAGGTTTAAGGTTTAGTCCTTAGGATTTGGGGTTTAGATTTTTGGGTTTTTTGTTTTAAGATTTGTAGCTTAGTGTTTAGCGTTTGCGGTTTAGGATTGATGTTTTAGGGTTTATGGTTACCCCTAATCGCTAAACCATTAAGGAGTATGATATCAGGTTTAGGGTTGGGGTGTTATGGTTTGGTGTTTTGAATTAAATGTTTCAGGTTTTGGGATTTAGTGTTTCGGGTTTAGATTTTTGGGTTTTGGGTTTTAAGGTTTGGATTTTATTGTTTAAGGTTTGCGGTTTAGGATTTATGGTTTAGGATTTAGGGTTTAGGTTGTCAAGGTTTGGAATTTAGATTTTAAGATTAGGGTTTAGGGGTTTTAGCTTTGGGGTTTAAGATTTAGGATTTAAGGTTCGTGGTTTTAAGGTTAAGGTTTATGATTTTGGGTTTTGGGTTAAGGGTTTAGGTGTACGGGTTTAGTGCTTTTTTGTTTGGGTTTTTGGGTTTATGATTTAGGTTTTGGGGTTTACGGTTTATGAATTAGGGAGTATGGCTTTGGGTTTTGGGTTGGGGTGTTATGGTTTGGTGTTTAGAATTTATAGTTTAGGATTTGGTGTTTGGGATTTAAGGTTTAATGGTTAGGGTTTGGGGTTCATGGTTTATGGTTTAGGGTTTAAGGTGTAGAGTTTAGGGTAACGGTTTAGATGTTAAGGTTAAGAGTTAAGGAGTTTATTGTTTGAGATTTAGTGTTTAGGGTTTTGTGGTTTGGGATTTAGTGTTTAGGGGTTAGGGATTAGGGTTTTATATTTTGGTGATTACAATTTAGGATTTGGTGTTTAGCGTTTAGGATTTAAGGTTTTTGATATTTGTTTTAGTGTTATAAGTTTTGGGATTTAGTTCTTACGGTTTCAAGGTTAGGGAATTAGTTTTTAAGGGTTAGGGTTTGGGGTTAAAGATTTAGGGTTAACGGGTTTGAGTTTTGGATTTAGGGTGTAGGGTTTCAGGTTTAAGGTTTAGTGGTTTATTGTTTAGGGTTAAGGATTTAGGATTTAAGGTTAAGTGTTTCTGGTTTTGGGGTTTAAGGTTTAGGGTTTTTGATTTGGGGTTTAGAGTTTAGGGTTGTTTGTTTAGATTTTTTGGGTTTGGGGTTTCAAGGTTTGGAGTATAGTGTTTAGTGTTTGCGGTTTAGGATTTGTGGTTTAGGGTTTAGGGTTTATCGTTTTGAAATTTGGGTTTATGGTTTAGGATTTAGTGTTTACAGTTTTAAGGTTTGGGATTTGGTGTTTCAGGGTTAGCGTTTAGGGTTTTTTTATTTTGGGGTTTAAAATTATGAATTTGCTGTTTTGGGGTTTAAAGTTTTTGATTTAACGTTTAGGATTATTGGTTTAGGTTTTTAAATAGAATTTAGTGTTTGGGGTTTTAAGGTTTTGGATTTAGTATTTAGGGGTTAGAGTTTCGGGTTTTCAATTTTGGGGTTTAGGGTTTAGGATTTAGGATTTTGGGTTTTGGGGTTAAAGGTTTAGAATTTAAGGTTTAGGATTTAGGATTTATTGTTTATGGTTTAAGGATTAGTGTTAAGTTTTAGGAATTGGGGTTCTGGATTTATGATTTTGGTTTCTGGGTTTAGGATTTCTAAATTAGGGAGCATTGTTTTGGGTTTTGGGTTATGGTTTTAAGGTTAGGTGTTTTGAATTTAAGGTTTAGGATTTTGGGTTTAGAGTTTAAGGTTTAGATTGTAGGATTTGGGGTTTATGGTTTCCAATTTTAGTGCTTAGTGTTTAGGGTTTATGGTTTAGTGTTTAGTGTTTTGGGTTTTATGTTATGGGATTTAGTATTTAGCAGTTAGAGTTTAGGGTTTTCAGTTTTGGGGTTTTGTTGTTTAGGGTTTATGATTTAATGTTTAGTATTTTGGGTTTATTGTTTTAAGCTTTGGAATTTAATGTTTAGTTTTTCAAGGTTTGGAATTTACTTATTAGCGGTTAGGGTTTAGGTTTTTCAGCTTGGGGTTTAAGATTTAGTATTTGGGGTTTGTGGGTTTAGGGTTAAGGTTTAGGATTTTTGTGTTTAGGGCTAAGGTGTTTAGGGTTAAGGTTTGGGATTTAGTGTTTAGGGGTTAGCGATTAGGGTTTACAATTTTGGTGTTTACGATTTAAGGTTTGGGGTTTTGGGTTTTAGGATTTCAGACTTAAGGTTTGGATTTTTTTTGTAGTGTTTTAATGTTTTGGATTTACTGATTACCGTTTCAAGGATAAGGATTTAGGTTTTAGGGGTTAGGGTCTTGATTTTCATTTTTGTGGTTTGAGATTTAGGATTTTGGGTTTGTGGGATTAATCTTAAGGTTTAGGGTTTAGGTTTTAGGTCTAAGTATTTAGGGGTTTTTGTTTTGGGGTTTAAGGTTTATGATTTTGGTTTTGGGTTTGTGGTTTGGCATTTTTTGTTTAACATTTATGGTTTAGGGTTGAGAGTTTACGATTTGGAGTTTAGAGTTTTGGGTTTTAAGGTTTAAGGTTTAGTCCTTAGGATTTGGGGTTTAGATTTTTGGGTTTTTTTTTTAAGGTTTGTAGCTTAGTGTTTAGCGTTTGCGGTTTAAGATTAATGTTTTAGGGTTTATGGTTACCCCTAATCACTAAACCATTAGGGAGTATGGTTTCGGGTTTAGGGTTGGGGTGTTATGGTTTGGTGTTTAGAATTGAATGTTTAATGTTTTGGGATTTAGTGTTTAGGGTTTCGGGTCTAGGGTTGGGATGTTATTGTTTGGTGCTAGAATTGAAGGTTTCAGGTTTTGGGATTTAGTTTTTAGGGTTTCGGGTTTAGATTTTTGGGTTTTGGGTTTTAAGGTTTGAATTTTATTGTTTAGGGTTTGCGGTTTAGGATTTATGGTTTAGGATTTAGGGTTTAGGTTGTCAAGGTTTGTAATTTAGATTTTAAGATTAGGGTTTAGGGGTTTTAGCTTTGGGGTTTAGGATTTAGGATTTAGGGTTCGTGGTTTTAAGGTTAAGGTTTATGATTTTGGGTTTTGGGTTAAGGGTTTAGGTGTACGGGTTTAGTGATTTTTTGATTGGGTTTTTGGTTTTATGATTTAGGTTTTGGGGTTTAGGGTTTATGAATTAGGGAGTATGGTTTTGGGTTTTGGGTTGGGGTGTTATGGTGTGGTGTTTAGAATTTATAGTTTAGGATTTGGTGTTTGGGATTTAAGGTTTAATGGTTAGGGTTTGGGGTTCATGGTTTATGGTTTAGGATTTAAGGTGTAGAGTTTAGGGTAATGGTTTAGATGTTAAGGTTAAGAGTGAAGGAGTTTATGGTTTGGGATTTAGTTTTAAGGGTTATATGGTTTGGGATTTAGCGTTTAGGGGTTAGGGATGAGGGTTTTATAGTTTGGGGTTTACGATTTAGGATTTGGTGTTTCGCGTTTAGTATTTAAGGTTTTTGATATTTGTTTTAGTGTTATAAGTTTTGGGATTTAGTGCTGACGGTTTCAAGGTTAGGGAATTAGTTTTTAAGGGTTAGGGTTTGGGGTTTTCGGTTTTGGGGTTAAAGATTTAGGGTTAACGGTTTTGACTTTTGGATTTAGGGTGTAGGGTTTCAGGTTTAGGGTTTAGTGGATTATTGTTTAGGGTTAAGGATTTAGGATTTAAGGTTTAGGGTTTATGATTTGGGGTTTAGAGTTTAGGGTTGTTTGTTTAAATTTTTTGGGTTTGGGGTTTCAAGGTTTGGAGTATAGTGTTTAGTGTTTGCGGTTTAGGATTTGTGATTTAGGGTTTAGGGTTTAGGGTTTACCGTTTTGAAATTTGGGTTAATGGTTTAGGATTTAGTGTTTACTGTTTTAAGGTTTGGGATTTAGTGTTTCAGGGTTAGGGTTAAGGGTTTTTGATTTTGGGGTTTAAAATTATGAATTTGCTGTTTTGGGGTTTAAGGTTTTTGATTTAAGGTTTAGGATTATTGGTTTAGGTTTTTAATTAGAATTTAGTGTTTGGGGTTTTAAGGTTTTGGATTTAGTATTTAGGGGTTAGAGTTTTGGGTTTTCAATTTTGAGGTTTAGTGTTTAGGATTTAGGATTTTGGGTTTTGGGGTTAAGGGTTTAGAATTTAAGGTTTAGGATTTTGGATTTATTGTTTATGGTTTAAGGATTAGTGTTAAGCTTTAGGAATTGGGGTTCTGGATTTATGATTTTGGTTTCTGGGTTTAGGATTTCTGTATTAGGGAGCATTGTTTTAGGTTTTGGGTTATCGTTTTAAGGTTAGGTGTTTTGAATTTAAAGTTTAGGATTTTGGGTTTAGGGTTTAAGGTTTAGATTGTAGGATTTGGGGTTTATGGTTTCCAATTTTAGTGCTTAGTGTTTAGGGTTTATGGTTTAGTGTTTAGTGTTTAGGGTTTGGGGTTTTGAGTTTAGGGTAACGATTTAGACTTTATTGTATAAGGTTAAAGGGTCTATTGTTTGGGATTCAGTGTTTTGGGTTTTAAGTTATAAAATTTAGTATTTAGCGGTTAGAGTTTAGGGTTTTCAATTTTGGGGTTTTGTTGTTTAGGGTTTATGATTTAATGTTTAGTATTTTGGGTTTATGGTTTTAAGGTTTGGGATTTAATGTTTAGTTTTTCAAGGTTTGGAATTTAGTTTTTAGCGGTTAGGGTTTAGGGTTTTCAGCTTGGGGTTTAAGATTTAGTATTTGGGGTTTGTGGGTTTACGGTTAAGGTTTAGGTTTTTTGGTTTAGGGCTAAGAAGTTTAGGGTTTCGGATTTACTGTTTAGGGTTTTAAGGTTTGGGATATAGTGTGTAGGGGTTAGCGATTAGGGTTTACAATTTTGGTGTTTATGATTTAAGGTTTGGGGTTTTGGGTTTTAGGATTTAGGACTTAAGGTTTGGATTTTTTTTGTAGTGTTTTACTGTTTTGGATTTACTGATTACCGTTTTAAGGTTAAGGATTTAGTTTTTAGGGGTTAGGGTCTTGATTTTCATTTTTGTGGTTTGAGATTTAGGATTTTGGGTTTGTGGGATTAATCTTAAGGTTTAGGGTTTAGGTTTTAGGTCTAAGTGTTTAGGGGTTTTAGTTTTGGGGTTTAAGGTTTATAATTTGGGCTTTGGGTTTGTGGTTTGGCATTTTTTGTTTAACATTTATGGTTTAGGGTTAGGAGTTTACGATTTGGAGTTTAGAGTTTTGGGTTTTCAGGTTTAAGGTTTAGTCCTTAGGATTTGGGGTTTAGATTTTTTGGTTTTTTGTTTTAAGGTTTGTAGCTTAGTGTTTAGCGTTTGCGGTTTAGGATTAATGTTTTAGGGTTTATGGTTACCCCTAATCGCTAAACCATTAAGGAGTATGGTTTCGGGTTTAGGGTTGGGGTGTTATGGTTTGGTGTTTAGAATTGAATGTTTAATGTTTTGGGATTTAGTGTTTAGGGTTTCGGGTCTAGGGTTGGGGTGTTATGGTTTGGTGCTAGAATTGAAGGTTTCAGGTTTTGGGATTTAGTGTTTAGGGTTTCCGGTTTAGATTTTTGGGTTTTGGATTTTAAGGTTTGAATTTTATTGTTTATGGTTTGTGGTTTAGGATTTATGGTTTATGGTTTAGGTGTTTAACGTTTCTGGTTTAGGATTTAGGGTTTAGGTTGTCAAGGTTTGGAATTTAGATTTTAAGATTAGGGTTTGGGGTTTTAGCTTTGGGGTTTAAGATTTAGGATTCAGGGTTCGTGGTTTTAAGGTTAAGGTTTATGATTTTGGGTTTTGGGTTAAGGGTTTAGGTATACGGGTTTAGTGTTTTTTTGTTTGGGTTTTTGGGCTTATGATTTATGTTTTGGGGTTTAGGGTTTATGAATTAGGGAGTATGGTTTTGGGTTTTGGGTTGGGGTGTTATGGTTTGGTGTTTAGAATTTGTAGTTTAGGATTTGGTGTTTGGGATTTAAGGTCTAATGGTTAGGGTTTGGGGTTCATGGTTTCTGGTTGAGGGTTTAAGGTGTAGAGTTTAGGGTAACGGTTTAGATGTTAAGGTTAAGAGTTAAGAAGTTTATTTTTTGGGATTTAGTGTTTAGGGTTTTGTGGTTTGGGATTTAGCGTTTAGGGGTTAGGGATTAGGGTTTTATATTTTGGAGTTTACGATTTAGGATTTGGTGTTTCGCGTTTAGGAATTAAGGTTTTTGATATTTGTTTTAGTGTTATAAGTTTTGGGATTTAGTGCTGACGGTTTCAAGGTTAGGGAATTAGTTTTTAAGGGTTAGGGTTTAGGGTTAAAGATTTAGGGTTAACGGTTTTGACTTTTGGATTTAGGGTGTAGGGTTTCAGGTTTAGGGTTTAGTGGTTTATTGTTTAGGGTTAAGGATTTAGGATTTAAGGTTAAGAGTTTCTGGTTTTGGGGTTTAAGGTTCAGGGTTTATGATTTGGGGTTTAGAGTTTAGGGTTGTTTGTTTAGATTTTTTGGGTTTGGGGTTTCAAGGTTTGGAGTATAGTGTTTAGTGTTTGCGGTTTAGGATTTATGGTTTAGGGTTTAGGGTTTAGGGTTTAGGGTTTACTGTTTTGAAATTTGGGTTTATGGTTTAGGATTTATTGTTTACAGTTTTAAGGTTTGGGTTAAGGGTTTAGGTGTAAGGATTTAGTTTTTTTTTTATTTGGGTTTTTGGGCTTATGATTTAGGTTTTGGGGTTTAAGGTTTATGAATTAGGGAGTATGGTTTTGGGTTTTGGGTTGGGGTGTTATGGTTTGGTGTTTAGAATTTATAGTTTAGGATTTGGTGTTTGGGATTTAAGGTTTAATGTTTTTGGTTTGGGGTTCATGGTTTATGGTTTAGGACTTTGGGTTTAGGGTTTAAGGTTTAGATTATAGGATTTGAGGTTTAGGGTTTCCGAGTTTAGTGTTTAGTGTTTATGGTTTATGGTTTAGTTTTTAGTGTTTAGTGTTTAGGGTTTTTAGTTTAGGGTAACGATTTAGACTTTACTGTATAAGGTAAAAGGGTATATTGTTTGGGATTTAGTGTTTTGGGTTTTAAGTTATGGGATTTAGTATTTAGCGGTTAGAGTTTAGGGTGTTCAATTTCGGGGTTTTGTTGTTTAGGTTTTAGGATTTAAAGTTTAGTATTTTGGATTTAGTGTTTTAAGGTTTGGGATTTAAGGTTTAGTTTTTCAAGGTTTAGAATTTAGTGTTTAGCGGTTAGGGTTTAGGGTTTTCAATTTAAGATTTAGTATTTGAGGTTTAGGGTTTAGGATTAAGGTTTAGGATTTTTGGTTTAGGGATTAGGGTTTAGGGTTTAAGTGTATGGATTTAGAGTTTTCCCTTTATAGTTTAAAAGTTTGGGATTTACTGTTTAGGGTTTCAAGGTTTGGAATTTAGTGTTTAGTATTTAGGGGTTAGGGCTTAGGGTTTTCAGCTTTTGGGTTTAAGATTAAGGATTAGGGGTTTGTGGGTTTTTGGTTAATGTTTAGGTTTTTGGATTTAGGGATTAGGTCAAGGTTATGGATTTTGGATTTAGGGTTTAGGGTTTAGGGTTTCGGTCTTTGGTCTAAGGGTTTAGGGTTTTTGGTTTTAGAGTTTAGGGTTCACGATTTAGACGTTAAGGTTTAGGGCTAAAGAGTTTATGGTTTAGGATATACTGTTTAGGGTTTTAAGGTTTAGTGTTAAGCTTTAGGATTTGGGGTTATGGGTTTATGATTTGGGTTTCTGGGTTTAGGATTTATGAATTAGGGAGCATGGCTTTGGGTTTTGGGTTAGGGTTTTAAGGTTAGGTGTTTAGAATTTAAGGTTTAGGATTTGGGGTATAAGGTTTAAGGTTTAGGGTTTATGTTTTAGATTATAGGATTTGGGGTTTAGGGCTTCCGAGTTTAGTGTTTAGGGTTCAGGGTTTGGGGTATAGGGTTGAAGGTTTAGGGTTTATGGTTTAGATTATAGGATTTGGGGTTTAGGGCTTCCGAGTTTAGTGTTTAGTGTTCAGGGTTTGGGGTTTAGTGTTCAGGGTTTGGGGTTTAGTGTTTAGTGTTTAGGGTTTAGGGTAAACGGTTTAGAGTTTACTGTTTAAGGTTAAAGTTTACTGTTTAGTGTTTAGTGTTTAGGGGTTTGGGATTCAGTGTTTTGGGTTTTAAGTTATGGAATTTAGTATTTAGCGGTTAGAGTTTAGTGTTTTCAATTTTTGGGTTTTGTTTTTTAGGGTTTAGGATTTAAGTTTTTGTATTTTTGGTTTAGTGTTTTGCGGTTAGGGTTTAGGGTTTTCAGCTTTGGGGTTTAAGATTTAGTATTTGGGGTTTGTGGGTTTAAGGTTAAAGTTTAGGATTTT
Organism: Cardamine chenopodiifolia; assembly: GCA_963922655.1. Taxonomy (NCBI): domain Eukaryota; kingdom Viridiplantae; phylum Streptophyta; class Magnoliopsida; order Brassicales; family Brassicaceae; genus Cardamine; species Cardamine chenopodiifolia. The sequence continues at coordinate 11,668,904 of OZ000481.1, read as the reverse complement.
TGGTTTAGGGATTAGGGTTTAGGGTTTAAGTGTATGGGTTTACGGTTTTTCCTTTACAGTTTAAAAGTTTGGGATTTACTATTTAGGGTTTCAAGGTTTTGAATTTAGTGTTTAGGGATTAGGGTTTAGGGTTTTTAGCTTTTGGGTTTAAGATTAAGGATTTGGGGTTTGTGGGTTTAGGGTTAAGGTTTAGGAATTGGGGTTTAGGATTTAGGGTTTAGGGTTTCGGTCTAAGGGTTTAGGGTTTTTGGTTTTAGAGTTTAGGGTTCACGATTTAGACATTAAGGTTTAGGGCTAAGGAGTTTATGGTTTTGGATTTATTATTTACGGTGTTAAGGTTTTGGATTTAGTGTTTGGGGGTTACTGATTAGGGTTTACAATATTGGTCTTTATGATTGAAGGTTTGGGGTTTTGGGGTTTAAGATTTAGGATTTAGGACTTAAGGTTTGGACTTTTGTTTTAGTGTTTTAAGGTTTTGGATTTAGTGATTACCGTTTCAAGGTTTGGGATTTTGTTTTTAGGGGTTAGGGTCTTGAGTTTTCAGTTTTGGGGTTTGAGATTTAGGATTTTGGGTTTGTGGGTTTAATGTTAAGGTTTAGGGTTTAGGTTTTAGCTCTAAGTGTTTAGGGGTTTTGGTTTTGGGGTTTAAGGTTTATGATTTGGGTTTTGGGTTTGTGGTTTGGGATTTTTTGTTTATAATTTAGAGTTTAGGGTTTAGAGTTTTGGATTTGTAGTTTAGAGTTTAGAGTTTTGGGTTTTAAAGTTTAAGGTTTAGTGCTTAGGATTTGGGGTTTAGATTTTTTGGTTTTTTGTTTTATGGTTTGGAGCTTAGTGTTTAGCGTTTGTGGTTTAGGATTAATGGTTTAGTGTTTATGGTTACCCCTAATCGTTAAACCATTAGGAGTATGGTTTCGGGTTTAGGGTAGGGGTGTTATGGTTTGGTGTTTAGAATTGAATGTTTAAGGTTTTGGGTGTTATGGTTTGGTGCTAGAATTGAAGATTTAAGGTTTTGGGATTTAGTGTTTAGGGTTTCGGATTTAGATTTTTGGGTTTTAGGTTTTAAGGTTTGGAGTTTATTGTTTAGGGTTTGAGGTTTAGGATTTATAGTTTAGGGTTTAGGTGTTTAAGGTTTGTGGTTTAGGTTTTATGGTTTAGGATTTAGGGTTTAGGTTGTCAAGGTTTGGAATTTAAAGTTTAAGATTAGGGTTTAGGATTTTTAGCTTTGGGGTTTAAGATTTAGGATTCAGGGTTCGTTGTTTTAAGGTTAAGGTTTACGATTTTGGGTTTTGGGTTTAGAGTTTAGGTGTAAGGGTTTAGGGTTTTTTTTGTTTGTGTTTTAGGGTTTATGATTTAGTTTTTCGGGTCTAGGGTTGGGTTGTTATGGTTTGGTGCTAGAATTGAAGGTTACAGGTTTTGGGATTTAGTGTTTAGGGTTTCGGGTTTAGATTTTTGGGTTTTGGGTTTTAAGGTTTAAATTTTATTGTTTATGGTTTGCGGTTTAGGATTTATGGTTTATGGTTTAGGTGTTTAACGTTTCTGGTTTAGGATTTAGGGTTTAGGTTGTCAAGGTTTGGAATTTAGATTTTAAGATTAGGGTTTAGGGGTTTTAGCTTTGGGGTTTAAGATTTAGGATTCAGGGTTCGTGGTTTTAAGGTTAAGGTTTATGATTTTGGGTTTTGGGTTAAGGGTTTAGGTGTAAGGATTTAGTGTTTTTTTTGTTTGGGTTTTTGGGCTTATGATTTAGGTTTTGGGGTTTAGGGTTTATGAATTAGGGAGTATGGTTTTGGGTTTTGGGTTGGGGTGTTATGGTTTGGTGTTTAGAATTTATAGTTTAGGATATGGTGTTTGGGATTTAAGGTTTAATGGTTAGGGTTTGGGGTTGATGGTTTATGGTTTAGGGTTTAAGGTGTTGAGTTTAGGGTAACGGTTTAGATGTTAAGGTTTAGGGTTAAGGAGTTTATGGTTTGGGATTTAGTGTTTAGGGTTTTTTGGTTTGGGATTTAATGTTTAGGGGTTAGGGATTAGGGTTTTATATTTTAGGGTTTACGATTTAGGATATCGCGTTTTGTGTTTAGGATTTAAAGTTTTTGATTTTTGTTTTAGTGTTATAAGTTTTGGGATTGAGTGATTACAGTTTCAAGGTTAGGGAATTAGTTTTTAAGGGTTGGGTTTTGGGTTTTCAGATTTGGGGTTAAAGATTTAGGGTTAACGGTTTTAACTTTATGGTTTAGGGTGTAGGGTTTAGGGTTTAGGGTTTAGGGTTTAAGGTTTCATGGTTTAATGTTTAGGGTTTAGGATTTAGGATTTAAGGTTTAGAATTTCTGGTTTTGGGGTTTACTGTTTAGGGTTTATGATTTAGGGTTTAGAGTTTAGGGTTTTCTGTTTAGATTTTTTGGGTTTGGGTTTCAAAGTTTGGAGTTTAGTGTTTAGGGTTTGCGGTTTAGGATTTGTGGTTTAGGGTTTAGGGTTTACGGTTAACCGTTTTGAAATTTGGGTTTATGGTTTAGGATTTAGTGTTTACAAATTTAAGGTTTTGGATTTAGTGTTTCAGGGTTAGGGTTTAGGGTTTTTTGATTTTGGGGTTTAAAATTATGAATTTGCTGTTTTGGGGTTTAAGGTTTTTGATTTAAAGCTTAGGATTATTGGTTTAGGTTTTTAATTAGAATTTAGTGTTTGGGGTTTTAAGGTTTTGGATTTAGTATTTAGGGATTAGAGTTTCGGGTTTTCACTTTTGTGGGTTAGAATTTTGGATTTTGGGTTTTGGGGTTAAGGGTTTAGAATTTAAGGTTTAGGATTTTGAATTTAGTGTTTATGGGTTAAGGATTAGATTTAATGTTTAGAATTTGGGTTTATGGGTTTATGATTTAGGTTTCTGGGTTTAGGATTTCTGAATTAGGGAGCATGGTTTTGGGTTTTGGGTTAGGGTTTTAAGGTTAGGTGTTTAGAATTTAAGGTTTAGTATTTGGGGTTTAGGGTTTAAGGTTTAGATTATAAGATTTGGAGTTTAGGCTTTCCGAGTTTAGTGTTTAGTGTTCAGGGTTTATGGTTTAGAGTTTAGTGTTCAGGGTTTGGGGTTTAGTGTTTTGTGTTTAGGGTTCAGGGTTAACGGTTTAGACTTTACTGTTTAAGGTTAAAGGGTATATTGTTTGGGATTAAGTGTTTTGGGTTTTAAGTTATGGGATTTAGTATTTAGCGGTTATATTTTAGGGTTTTCAATTTAGGGGTTTTGTTGTTTAGGGTTTAGGATTTAAGGTTTTGTATTTTGGGTTTAGTGTTTTAAGGTTTAGGATTTAATGTTTAGTTTTTCAAGGTTTGGAATTTAGTGTTTAGCGGTTAGGGTTTAGGGTTTTCAGCATTGCGGTTTAAGATTTAGTATTTGGGGTTTATGGGTTTAGGGTTAAGGTTTAGGATTTTTGGTGTAGGGATTAGGGTTTAGGGTTTAGGTGTATGGGTTTAGGGTTTTTGCTTTACCATTTAAAAGTTTGGGATTTACTATTTAGTGTTTAGTGTTTGGGGGTTTGGGTTTAGGGTTTTCAGCTTTTGGGTTAGAGATTAAGGATTTGGGGTTTGTGGGTTTCGGGTTAAGGTTTAGGATTTTGGGTGTAGGGTTTCGGTCTAAGGGTTTAGTTTAGGGTTTAGGGTTTAGGGTTTTTAGCTTTGGGGTTTAAGATTTAGGATTTGGGGTTCGTGGTTTTAAGGTTAAGGTTTACGATTTTGGGGTTTGGGTTTAGGGCTTAGGTGTAAGGGTTTAGGGTTTTTTTGTTTATGTTTTAGGGTTTATGATTTTGGTTTTGGGTTTAGGGTTTATGAATTAGGGAGTATGGTTTTGGGTTTTGGGTTGTGGTGTTATGGTTTGGTGTTTAGAATTTATAGTTTAGGATTTGGTGTTTGGGATTTAAGGTTTAATGTTTAGGGTTTGGGGATGATGGTTTATGGTTTAGGGTTTAAGGTGTAGAGTTTAGGTAACGGTTAAGATGTTAAGGTTTAGGGTGAAGGAGTTTATGGTTTGGGATTTAGTTTTTAGGGTTTTGTGGTTTGGGATTTAGTGTTTTGGGGTTAGGGATTTGAGTTTAATATTTTCGGGTTTGCGATTTAGGATCTGGTGTTTTGCGTTTAGGATTTAGGTTTTTTATATTTGTTTTAGTGTTATAAGTTTTGGGATTTAGTGCTTACGGTTTCAAGGTTAGGGAATTAGTTTTTGGGTTTTGGGTTTTGGGTTTTCAGTTTTGTGGTTAAAGATTTAGGGTTATTGGTGTTGGCTTTAGGGTTTAGGGTATAGGGTTTAGTGTTTAGAGTTTATTGGTTTATTGTTTAGAGTTAAGGATTTAGGATTTAAGGTTTAGAGTTTCCGGTTTTGGGGTTTAGAATTTGTGGTTTAGGGTTTAGGGTCTATGGTTAACCGTTTTGAAATTTTGGTTTGTGGTTTAGGATTTAGGGTTTACAGTTTTAAGGTTTGAGATTTAGTGTTTCTATGTTAGGGTTTACGGTTAACCGTTTTGAAATTTGTGTTTATGGTTTAGGATTTAGTGTTTACAGTTTTAAGGTTTAGGATTTAGTGTTTACAGTTTTAAGGTTTAGGATTTAGTGTTTACAGGTTTAAGGTTTAGGATTTAGTGTTTACAGTTTTAAGGTTTAGGGTTTTTTTGTTTGTGTTTTAGGGTTGATGATTTAGTTTTTGGGGTTTAGGGTTTATGAATTAGGGAGTATAGTTTTAGGTTTTGGGTTGGAATGTTATGGTTTGGTATTTAGAATTTATAGTTTAGGATTTGGTTTTTGAGATTTAATGTTTAATGGTTAGGGTTTGGGGTTGATGTTTTATGGTTTAGGGTTTTTTGGTTTGGGATTTAGTTTTTAGGGGTTAGGGATTAGGGTTTTATATTTTGGGGTTTACCATTTAGGATTTGGCGTTTGGCTTTTAGAATTTAAGGTTTTTGATTTTTGTTTTATAGTTATAAGCTTTGGGATTTAGTTCTTACGGTTTCAAGGTTAGGGAATTAGTTTTTAAGGCTTAGGGTTTTGGGTTTTCAGTTTTGGGGTTAAAGATTTAGGGTTAACGATTTTGACTTTAGGGTTTAGGGTGTAGGGTTTTGGGTTTAGGGTTTAGTGGTTTAATGTTTAGGGTTAAGGATTTAGGATTTAAGGTTAATAGTTTCTGGGTTTAGAGTTTATGATTTGGGTTTTAGAGTTTAGGGTTTTTTGTTTAGAATTTTTGGTTTTGGGTTTCAAGTTTTGGAGTTTCGTGTTTAGGGTTTGCGGTTTAGGATTTGTGGTTTAGGGTTTAGTATTTACAGTTAACCGTTTTAAAATTTGGGTTTATGGTTTAAGATTTAATGTTTACTGTTTTAAGGTTTGGGATTTGGTGTTTCATGGTTAAGCACTAAAGCTTAACCTTAAACCTTAAAACCCAAAACTCTAAACTCTAAACTCCAAATCATAAACTCTAAACTCTAAACCCTAAAAGTTAAACAAAAAATCCCAAACCACAAACCCAAAACCTAAATCATAAACCTTAAACCCCTAAACACTTAGACCTAAAACCTAAACCCTAAACCTTAACATTAATCCCATAAACCCAAAATCCTAAATCTCAAACCGCAAAACTAAAAACTAAATCCCTAACCTTGAAACAGTAATCACTAAATCCAAAACCTTAAAACACTAAAACAAAAATCCAAACCTTAAGTCCTAAATCCTAAAACCCAAAACCCCAAACCTTAAATCATAAACACCAAAATTGTAAACCCTAATCGCTAACCCCTAAACACTAAATCCCAAACCTTAAAACGCTAAATAGTATATACTAAACCCTAAACTCCTTAGCCCTAAACCTTAACGTCTAAATCGTGAACCCTAAACTCTAAAACCAAAAACCCTAAACCCTTAGACCGAAACCTAAACCCTAAACCCTAAACCCAAAATCCTCAACCTTAACCCTAAACCCACAAACCCCAAATCCTTAATCTTAAACCCAAAAGCTGAAAACCCTAAACCCTAAACCCTAAATACTAAACACTAAATTCCAAACCTTGAAACCCTAAACAGTAAATCCCAAACTTTTAAACAGTAAAGGAAAAACCCTAAACCCATACACTTAAACCCTAAACCCTAATCTCTAAACAAAAAATCCTAAACCTTAACCCTAAACCCACAAACCCCAAATACTAAATCTTAAACCCCAAAGCTCAAAACCTTAAACCCTAACCGCTAAACACTAAATTCCAAGCCTTGAAAAACTAAACATTAAATCCCAAACCTTAAAACATTAAACCCAAAATACTAAACCTTAAATCTTAAACCGTAAACAACAAAACCCCAAAATTGAAAACCCTAAACTCTAACCGCTAAATACTAAATCGCATAACTTAAAACCCAAAACACTAAATTCCAAACAATAGGCCCTTTAACCTTAAATAGTAAAGTCTAAACCGTTAACCCTAAACTCAAAACCCTAAACCCTAAACACTAAATTCCAAACCTTGAAACCCTAAACAGTAAATCCCAAACTTTTAAACTGTAAACCAAAAACCCTATACCCTAATCCCTAAACCCAAAATCCTAAACCTTAACCCGAAACCCACAAACCTCAAATATTAAATCTTAAAGCCCAAAGCTGAAAACCGTAAACTCTAACCGCTAAACACTAAATTCCCAAACCTTGAAAAACTAAACATTAAATCCCCAACCTTAGAACACTAAACCCAAAATACTAAACCTTAAATCCTAAACCCTAAACAACAAAACCCCAAAATTGAAAACCCTAAACTCTAACCGCTAAATACTAAATCCCATAACTTAAAACCCAAAACACTGAATCCCAAACAATAGACCCTTTAATCTTATACAGTAAAATCTAAACCGTTACCCTAAACTCAAAACCCTAAATCCTAAACACTAAACACCAAACCATAAACCCTGAACACTAAACACTAAACTCGGAAACCCTAAACCCCAAATCCTATAATCTAAACCTTAAACCCTAAACACTAAATCCTAAACCTTAAATTCAAAACACCTAACCTTAAAACCCTAACCCAAAACCCAAAACAATGCTCCCTAATTCAGAAATCCTAAACCAAGAAACCCAAATCATAAACCCAGAACCCCAAATCCTAAAGCTTAACACTAATCCTTAAACCATTAAAAATATATCAAAAATCCTAAACCTTAAATTCTAAACCCTTAACCCCAAAATCCAAAGGGTTTATGAATTAGGGAGTATGGTTTTGGGTTTTGGGTTAGGGTATTATGGTTTGGTGTTTAGAATTTATAGTTTAGGATTTGGTTTTTGGGATTTAAGGTTTAATGTTTAGGGTTTAGGGGTTGATGGTTTATGGTTTAGGGTAACGGTTTAGATGTTAAGGTTTAGGGTTTAGGATTTTATGGTTTGGGATTTAGTGTTTAGGGTTTTTTGGTTTAGGATTTAGTGTTTAGGGGTTAGGGATTAAGGTTTTATATTTTGGGGTTTACGATTTAGGATTTGGCGTTTTGCGTTTAGAAGTTAAGGTTTTTGATTTTTATTTAGTGTTATAAGTTTTGGGATTTAGTGCTTACGGCTTCAAGGTTAGGGAATTAGTTTTGAAGGGTTGGGTTTTGGGTTTTCAGTTTTTGGGTTAAAGATTTAGGGTTAACGGTTTTGACTTTAGGGTTTAGGGTGTAGGGTTTAGGGTTTAGGGTTTAGTGGTTTATTGTTTAGGGTAAAGGATTTAGAATTTAAGGTTTATAGTTTCTGGTTTTGGGGTTTAAGGTTTAGGGTTTATGATTTGGGGTTTAGAGTTTAGGGTTTTTGGTTTAGATTTTTTGGGTTTTGGTTTTAAGGTTTGGAGTTTAGTGTTTAGGGTTTGTGGTTTAGGATTTGTGGTTTAGGGTTTAGGGTTTATGGTTAACCATTTTGAAATTTGGGTTTATGGTTTAGGATTTAGTGTTTACAGTTTTAAGGTTTGGGATTTGGTGTTTTAGGGTTAGGGTTTAGGGTTTTTTGATTTTGGGGTTTAAAATTATGAATTTGCTGTTTTGGGGTTAAAGGTTTTTGATTTAAATTTTAGGTTTATTGGTTTAGGTGTTTAATTAGAATTTAGTGTTTAGGGTGTTAAGGTTTTGGATTTAGTATTTAGGGGTTTGTGTTTCGGGTTTTCAATTTTGGGGCTTAGGATTTAGGATTTTGGGTTTTGGGGTTAAGGGTTTAGAATTTAAGGTTTAGGATTTTGAATTTAGTGTTTATGGGTTAAGGATTATGGTTAAGCTTTAGGATTTGGGTTTCTGGGTTTAGGATTTCTGAATTAGGGAGCATGGTTTTGGGTTTTGGTTAGGGGTTTAAGTTTAGGTGTTTAGAATTTAAGGTTTAGGATTTTGGGTTTAGGGTTTAAGGTTTAGATAATAGGATTTGGGGTTTAGGGTTTCCGAGTTTAGTGTTTAGTGTTCAGGGTTGATGGTTTAGTGTTTACTGTTTAGGGTTTTGAGTTTCGGGTTAATGGTTTAGACTTTACTGTTTAAGGTTAAAGGGTCTATTGTTTGGGATTAAGTGTTTTGGGTTTTAAGTTATGAGATTTAGTATTTAGCGGTTAGAGTTTATTGTTTTCAATTTTGGGGTTTTGTTGTTTAGCGTTTAGGATTTAAGGTTTAGTATTTTGGGTTTAGTGTTTTAAGGTTTGGGATTTTATGTTTAGTTTTTCAAGGTTTGGAATTTAGTGTTCAGCGGTTAGGGTTTAAGGTTTTCAGCTTTGGGGTTTAAGATTTAGTATTTGGTGTTTGTGGGTTTAGGGTTAATGTTTAGGATTTTTGATTTAGGGATTAGGGTTTAGGGTTTAGGTGTATGGGTATAGGGTTTTTGCTTTACAGTTTAAAAGTTTGCGGTTTAGGATTTGTGGTTTATGGTTTAGGGTGTACGGTTAACCGTTTTGAAATTTGGGTTTCTAGGTTTAGGATTTGGGTTTCTGGGTTTAGGATTTCTGAATTAGGGAGCATGGTTTTGGGTTTTGGGTTAGGGTTTTAAGTTTAGGTGTTTAGAATTTAAGGTTTAGGATTTCGGGTTTAGGGTTTAAGGTTTAGATTATAGGATTTGGGGTTTAGGGTTTCCGAGTTTAGTGTTTAGTGTTCAGGGTTTATGGTTTAGTGTTTAGTGTTTAGGGTTTTGAGTTTAGGGTTAATGGTTTAGACTTTACTGTTTAAGGTTAAAGGGTCTATTGTTTGGGATTCAGTATTTTGGGTTTTAAGTTTTGAGATTTAGTATTTCGCGGTTAGAGTTTATTGTTTTCAATTTTGGGGTTTTGTTGTTTAGGGTTTAGGATTTAAGGTTTAGTATTTTGGGTTTAGTGTTTTAAGGTTTGGGATTTTATGTTTAGTTTGTCAAGGTTTGGAATTTAGTGTTTAGCGGTTAGGGTTTAAGGTTTTCAGCTTTGGGGTTTAAGATTTAGTATTTGGTGTTTGTGGGTTTAGAGTTAATGTTTAGGATTTTTGATTTAGGGATTAGGGTTTAGGGTTTAGGTGTATGGGTTTAGGGTTTAGGGTTTAGGTGTATGGGTTTATTGTTTTTGCTTTACAGTTTAAAAGTTTAGGATTTACTATTTAGGGTTTCAAGGTTTTGAATTTAGTGTTTAGGAGTTAGGGTTTAGGGGTTAGGGTTTAGGATTTAAGGTTTAGTATTTTGGGTTTAGTGTTTTAAGGTTTGGGATTTACTGTTTAGGGTTTCAAGGTTTTGAATTTAGTGTTTAGGGGTTAGGGTTTAGGGTTTTCAGCTTTTGGGTTTAAGATTAAGGATTTGGGGTTTGCGGGTTTAGGGTTAAGGTTTAGGATTTTGGGTTTAGGGTTTAGGGTTTCGGTCTAAGGGTTTAGGGTTTTTGGTTTTAGAGTTTAGGGTTCACGATTTAGACGTTAAGGTTTAGGGCTAAGGAGTTTATGGTTTAGGATTTACTGTTTAGGGTTTTAAGGTTTGGGATTTAGTGTTTAGGGGTTAGCGATTAGGATTTACAATTTTGGTTTTTATGATTTAAGGTTTGGGGTTTTGGGGTTTAGGATTTAGGACTTAAGGTTTGGATTTTTTTTTTAGTGTTTTAAGGTTTTGGATTTAGTGATTACCGTTTTAAGGCTAGGGATTTCGGTTTTAGGGGTTAGGGTCTTGAGTTTTCAGTTTCGGGGTTTGAGATTTAGGATTTTGGGTTTGTTGGTTTAATGTTATGGTTTAGGGTTTAGGTTTTAGGTCTAAGTGTTTAGGGGTTTAAGTTTTGGTTTTGGGGTTTAAGGTTTATGATTTGGGTTTTGGGTTTGTGGTTTGGGATTTTTTGTTTAGCATTTAGGGTTTAGGGTTTAGAGTTTACTTTTTGGAGTTAAGAGTTTAGAGTTTTGGGTTTTAAGGTTTAAGGTTTAGTGCTTAGGATTTGAGGTTTAGATTTTTGGGTTTTTTATTTTAAGGTTTGGAGCTTAGTTTTTAGCGTTTGCGGTTTAGGATTTATGGTTTAGGGTTTATGGTTACCCCTAATCGCTATACCATTTGCGAGTATGGTTTCGGGTTTAGGGTTGGGGTGTTATGGTTTTGGTGTTTAGAATTGAATGTTTAAGGTTTTGGGATTTAGTGTTTAGGGTTTCAGGTTTAGGGTTGGGGTGTTATGGTTTGGTGCTAGAATTGAATGTTTAAGGTTTTTGGATTTAGTGTTTAGGGTTTCGGGTTTAGATTTTTGGGTTTTGGGTTTTAAGGTTCAGAGCTTATTGTTTAGGGTTTGCGGTTTAGTATTTATGGTTTAGGGTTTAGGTGTTTAAGGTTTCTGGTTTAGGATTTATGGTTTAGGATTTAGGGTTTAGGTTATCAAGGTTTGGAATTTAGTGTTTAAGGTTAGGGTTTAGGGTTTTTAGCTTTTGGGTTTAAGATTAAGGTTTACGATTTTGGGTTTTGGGTTTAGGGTTTAGGTGTAAAGGTTTAGGGTTTTTTTGGTTGGGGTTTGAGGTTTATGATTTAGGTTTTGGGGTTAGGGTTTATGAATTAGGGAGTATGGTTTTGGGTTTTGGGTTTATGAATTAGGGGTGTTATGGTTTGTTGATTAGAATTTATAGGTTAAGATTTGGTGTTTGGGATTTAAGGTTTAATATTTAGGGTTTGGGGTTAATGGTTATGGTTTAGGGTTTAAGATGTAGAGTTTAGGGTAACGGTTTAGATGTTAAGGTTTAGGTTAACGAGTTTATGGTTTGGGATTTAGTGTTTAGGGTTTTGTGGTTTGGGATATAGTGTTTAGGGGTTAGGGATTAGGGTTTTTTTTATTTTGGGGTTTACGATTTAGGATTTAGCCTTTTGCGTTTAGAAGTTAAGGTTTTTGATTTTTGTTTTACTGTTATAAGTTTTGGGATTTAGTGCTTACGGTTTCAAGGTTAGAGAATTAGTTTTGGAGGGTTGGGTTTTGGGGTTAAAGATTTAAGGTTAACGGTTTTGACTTTAGGGTTTAGGGTGTGGGTTAACTGGTTTAATATTTAGGGTTAAGGATTTAGGATTTAAGGATTATGATTTGGGTTTTGGGTTTGTGGTTTGGGATTTTTTTGTTTAGCATTTAGGGTTTAGGGTTTAGAGTTTACGTTTAGGAGTTTAGAGTTTAGAGTTTTGGGTTTTAAGTTTTAAGGTTTAGTGCTTAGGATTTGGGGTTTAGATTTTTGGGTTTTTTATTTTAAGGTTTGGAGCTTAGGGTTTAGGGTTAACTGGTTTAATGTTTAGGGTTAAGGATTTAGGATTTAAGGTTTAGAATTTTTGGTTTTGGGGTTTATTGTTTAGGGTTTATGATTTGGGGTTTAGAGTTTAGGGCTTTCGGTTTAGATTTTTGAGTTTGGGTTTCAAGGTTTGGAGTTTAGTGTTTAGGGTTTGCAGTTTAGGATTTGTGGTTTAGGGTTTAGGGTTTACGGTTAACCATTTTGAAATTTGGGTTTATGGTTTAGGATTTAGTGTTTACAGTTTTAAGGTTTTGGATTTAGTGTTTCGGGGTTAGGGTTTAGGGTTTTTTTGATTTTGGGGTTTTACATTATGAATTTGCTGTTTTGGGGTTTAAGGTTTTTCATTTAAAGTTTAGGATTATTTGTTTTGGTTTTTAATTAGAATTTAGTGTTTGGGGTTTTATGGTTTTGGTTTTAGTATTTAGGGGTTAGAGTATCGGGTTTTCAATTTTGGGGGTTTAGGATTTAGGATTTTGGTTTTTGGGGTTAAGGGTTTAGAATTTAAGGTTTAGGATTTTGGATTTAGTGTTTATGGGTTAAGGATTAGGGTTAAGCTTTAGTATTTGGGGTTATGCGTTTATGATTTGGGTTTCTGGGTTTAGGATTTCTTAATTAGGGAGCATGGTTTTGGGTTTTGGGTTAGGGTTTTAAGGTTAGGTGTTTAGAATTTAATGTTTAAGATTTGGGGTTTAGGGTTTATGGTTTAGATTATAGGATTTGGGGTTTAGTGCTTTGGAGTTTAGTGTTTAGTGTTTAGGGTTTGGAATTTAGTGTTTAGGGTTTAGGGTTTCGAGTTTATTGTTTGGGATTTAGTGTTTTGGGTTTTAAGTTATCGGATTTAGTATTTAGCAGTTAGAGTTTAGGGTTTTCAATTTTGGGGTTTTGTTGTCTAGGTTCTAGGATTTAAGTTTAGTACTTTGGGTTTAGTGTTTTAAGGTTGGGGATTTAATGTTTAGGTTTTCAAGGTTTGGAATTTAGTGTTTAGCGGTTAGAGTTTACGGATTTCAGCTTTGGGGTTTAAGATTTAATATTTGAGGTTTGTGGGTTTCATGTTAAGCTTTAGGATTTTGGGTTTAGGGATTAGGGTTTAGGGTTTTTGGTTTACAGTTAAAAAGTTTGGGATTTACTGCCTAGGGTTTCAAGGTTTGGAATTTAGTGTTTAGGGGTTAGGGTTTAGGGTTTTCAGCTTTGGGGTTTGTGGGTTCAGGGTTATGGTTTAGGATTTTGGGTTTAGGGTTTAGGGTTTAGGGTTTAAGGTTTCGGTGTAAGGGTTTAGGGTTTTTTTTTTGGGGTTTAGGGTTTCTTATTTGGGTTTTAGGGTTGAGGTTTTATGGTTTGGTGTTTAGAATTGAAGGTTTAGGATTTCGGGTTTTTGGTTTAAGGTTTTGTGTTTAGGGTATGAGGTTTATGGTTTATGGTTTAAGGTTTTGGGTTTAGAGTTTAGGGTTAACGGTATAGACTTTAAGGTTTAGGGTTAAGAAGTATATGGTTTTGGATTTAGTGTTTAGGGTTTTAAGGTTTGGGATCTTGTATTTAAGGGTTAGGGTTTAGGGTTTTCAATTTTGGAGTTTACGATTTAGGATTTGGGGTTTTAGGGTTTATAGCTTAAGGGTTTGGGGTATTAGGATTTAGGATTTAATGTTTATGATTTTGTGTTTACTGTTTTAAGGTTTTGGATTTAGTGTTTAGGGTTTATAGCTTAGGGTTTTCAGTTTTGGGGTTTAAGGTTAAGGATTTGGGGTTTAAGGTTAAGGATTTGGGGTTTGTGGGTTTTGGGTTAAGGTTTAGTATTTTGGGTTTAGGGTTTAGGTGTAAGGGTTTAGGGCTTTCAATTTTAGGGTTTAAGGTTTATCATTTAATTTTTGGGATTTAGAGGTTTGTGGTTTGTGGGTTTAAGGTTAAGGTTTACGATTTTGGGTTTATGTTTTATGGTTTAGGTATAAGGGTTTAGGATTTTTTGTTTTGGGGTTGAGGTTTTATGAATTAGAGAGTATGCCTTTGGGTTTTGGGTTGGTGTGTTATGATTTGGAGTTTAGAATTGAAGGTTTTGGATATGGGGTTTTGGGTTTAAGGTTTAGTGTTTAGGGTTTGAGGTTTATGGTTTAAGGTTTTGGATTTAGAGTTTAGGGTTAACGGTATAGAGTATAAGGTTTAAGGTTAAGGAGTATATAGTTTGGGATTTAGTGTTTAGGGTTTTAAGGTTTGGGATTTTGTATTTAGGGGTTCGAGTTTAGGGTTTTCAATTTTGGAGTTTACGATTTAGGATTGGGGGTTTTAGGGTTTAGGGTTTAGGATTTAAGGTTTATGATTTTGGGTTTACTGTTTTAAGGTTTTGGATTTAGTTTTTAGGGTTTATGGCTTAGGGTTTTCAGTTTTGGGGTTTAAGGTTAAGGATTTGGGGTTTTGGATTTTGGGTTTTGGGTTGGTGTGTTATGGTTTGGATTTTAGAATTGAAGGTTTTGGATTTGGGGTTTTGGGTTTAAGGTTTAGTGTTTAGGGTTTGAGGTTTATGGTTTAAGGTTTTGGGTTTATAGTTTCGGGTTAACAGTTTAGACTTTAAGGTTTATGGTTATGGAATTTATGGTTTGGAATTTAATGTTTAGGGTCAGGATTTTGAGTTTAGGTTTTAGTGTTCAGGGTTTGGAGTTTATGGTTTACAGAGTAGAGTTTAATGTTTAGAGTTTAGGGTTAACGGTTTAGACGTTAAGATTTAGGGTTAAGAAGTTTATGGTTTAGTATTTAATGTTTAGGGTTTTAAGGTTGAGGATTCAGTGTTGAGGGGTTAGGGATAAGGGTTATTAATTTTGGCGTTTACTATTTAAGATGGGTGGTTTTGAGGTTTAGGGTTTAGGATTTAATCTTTAAGATTTTTGTTTTAGCGTTTGAAGGTTTGGGATTTAGTGTTTACTGTTTCAAAGTTTGGGATTTTGTTTTTAGGGGTTTGGTTTTGGGTTTTCAGTTTTGGGGTTTAAGATTTTGGAGATGGGGTTTGTGGGTTTAAGGTTAAGGTTTAGGATTTATGGTTTAGCGTTTATGGTTTCGGTTTAGTGTTTTAAGGTTTAAGGTTTAAGATTTAGGGTTTAGGATTTCTTGTTTTGGGGTTTAGTGTTTAGGGTTTACTATTTGGAGTTTCGAGTTTTGGGTTTTGGGTTTTAAGGTTTAAGGTTTACTGTTTAGTGTTTGGAGTTTTAATTTTTGGTTTTTGGGTTCGAAGGTTTGGAGTTTAGTGTTTAGGGTTTGCAGTTTTGGATTAATGATTATTGTTTAGGGTTTATGGTTAACAGTTTTGACTTTAGGATTTATGGTTAAGGGTTTTTGGTTTTGGGGTTTGTGGGTTTAGGGTTAAGGTTTAGGATTTTGGGTACAGAGATTAGGGTTTATGGTTTAGGTGTAAGGGTTTAGGATTTTTTGTTTACAGTTAAAAATTTTGGGATTTACTGTTTAGGGTTTTCAATTTTGGAGTTTACGATTTAGGATTTGGGGTTTTGGTGTTTAGGGTTTAGGATTGAAGGTTTATGATTTGGGTTTTACTGTTTTAAGGTTTTGGATGTAGTGTTTAGGGTTTATGGGTTTGGGATTTATTGTTTAGATGTTTGGGTTTAGGGTTTTCAGTTTTGGGGTTTAAGATTAAGGATTTTTGGTTTACAGTTAAAAATTTTGGGATTTACTGTTTAGGGTTTTCAATTTTGGAGTTTACGATTTAGGATTTGGGGTTTTGGTGTTTAGGGTTAAGGATTAGGATTTTCGGTTTAGGGTTTATTGTTTGGTGTTTAGGCGTAAATGTTTAGGGGTTTTGGTTTTTGGGTTCAAGCTTTATGATATTTGTTTTGGGTTTGCGGTTTAGGATTTATTGTTTAGCGTTTAGGGTTTAGGTTTAAAGTTTTAAGGTTTAGGATTTAGGATTTAGGGTTTAGGGTTTCTTGTTTTGCGGTTTAAGATTAAGAATTTGGGGTTTGGGAGTTCAGGGTTAAGGTTTAGGATTTTGGGTATAGGGTTTTGGTTTAAGGGTTTACGGTTTTTGGTTTAGGGATTTAGGGTTTTTGATATTGGTTTTAGGGTTTCTGGATTTAGGGTTAAGGTTTAAGATTTTTTGTACAGGGATTAGGGTTTAGGGTTTAGGTGTAAGGGTTTAGGATTTTTTGTTTACAGTTAAAAATTTTCGGATTTACTGTTTAAGGTTTCATGGTTTGGAATTTAGTGTTTAGGGGTTAGGGTTTAGGGTTTTTAGCTTTTAGGTTTAAGAATAAAGATTTAGGGTTTGTGGGTTTAGCGTTAAGGTTTAGGATTTTGGGTTTAGGGTTTTGGTGTAAGGGTTTTGAATTTTGGCGTTTAGGGTTTCTGATTTGGGTTTTGGGGTTGAGGTTTTATAAATTAGTGAGTATGGTTTTGGGTTTTTCGTTGGGGTGTTATTGTTTGGTGTTTATAATTGAAGGTTTAAGATTTAGTGGTTCACGTTTAAGGTTTAGTATTTAGGGTTTGAGGTTAATGGCTTATGACTTAAGGTTTTAGGTTTGGACTATAGGGTTAATGGTTTATACTTTAAGGTTTATGGTTAAAGAATATATGGTTTGGAATTTAGTATTCAGGGTTTTAATGTTTGGGATTTTGTATTTAGGGGTCAGGGTTGAGTGTTTTCAATTTTGGTGTTTACAATTTAGGATTTGGGGTTTTGGGGTTTAGGGTTTAGGATTTAAGGTTTATGATTTTGGGTTTATTGTTTTGGGATTATGGGTTTGGGATTTAATGTTTTAAGGGTTCAGGTTTAAGGTTTTCAGTTTATGTGTTTAAGATATACGATTTGGAGTTTGTGGGTTTAGGGTTCAGATTTACGATTTTGGGTTCAGTGTTGAGGTGTAAGGGTTTAGGGTTTGGGTGTAAGGGTTTAAGGTTTTCGGTATTGGGGTTTACGGTTAATGATTTATGTTTTTTTAGGGTTTATGAATTTAAGGTTTAGGATTCGGAGTTTTGGGTTTAAGTTTTAGTGTTCAGGGTTTGGATTTTATGGTTTATAGTGTAGGGTTAACGGTTTAGACGTTAAGGTTTAGGGTTAAGAAGTTTATGGTTTGGTATTTGATGTTTAGGGTTTTATGGTTTGGGATTCAGTGTTTAGGGGTTAGGGATATGGGTTATCAATTTTGGCGTTTACTATTTAAGATTGGTGGTTTCGAGGTTTAGGGTTTAGGATTTAATCTTTAAGATTTTTGTTTTAGCGTTTGAAGGTTTGGGATTTAGTATTTACGGTTTCAAAGTTTGGTATTTTGTTTTTAGGGGTTTGGTTTTGGGTTTTCAGTTTTGGGGTTTAAGATTTTGGAGATGGGGTTTGTGGGTTTAGGGTTAAGGTTTAGGATTTAGGGTTTAGGATTTAGGGTTTTGGGTTTTGGGTTTAGGGTTTAGATATAAGTGTTTAGGGGTTTCGGTTGTGGGGTTAAAGGTTTATGATTTGGGTTTTGGGTATGCGGTGTAGGATTTATTTATTTAGCGTTTATGGTTTAGGTTTAGAATTTAAGGTTTAGGGTTTAAGATTTAAGATTTAGGGTTTAAGATTTAACAATTATTGTTAAGGGTTTTATGGTTTGAGATTTAGTGTTTCCAGTTTAAAGGTTTGGGATTTACTAGTTAGGGTTTAAGTGTTTAGAATTTAGTGTTTACAGGTTACGGTTTAGGGTTTTCAGCTTTGTGGTTTAAGATTAAGCATTTGGGGTTTGGGAGTTAAGGGTGAAGGTTTGGGATATTGGGGTTTTAAGATTTAAGATTTAGGGTTTAGGATTTCTTGTTTTGGGGTTTAGTATTTAGGGTTTACTATTTGGAGTTTCGAGTTTTGGGTTTTGGGTTTTAAGGTTTAAGGTTTACTATTTAGTGTTTGGAGTTTTAATTTTTGGTTTTTGGGTTCGAAGGTTTGGAGTTTAGTGTTTAGGGTTTCCAGTTTTGGATTAATGATTATTGTTCAGGGTTTATGGTTAACAATTTTGACTTTAGGGTTTATGGTTAAGGGTTTTATGGTTTGAGATTTAGTGTTTCCAGTTTAAAGGTTTGGGATTTACTAGTTAGGGTTTAAGGGTTTAGAATTTAGTGTTTACGGGTTACAGTTTAGGGTTTTCAGCTTTGTGGTTTAAGATTAAGCATTTGGGGTTTGGGAGTTAAGGGTGAAGGTTTAGGATATTGGATATATGGTTTTTGTTTAAGTGTTTAGGGTTTTTGGTTATGGGGTTTAGGGTTTCTGTTATTGGTTTGGGGGTTTGTGGGTTTAGGGTTAAGGTTAAGGATTTTGGGTGCAGGGATATTAGGGTTTAGGGTTTAGGTGTAAGGGTTTAGCATTTTTTGTTAAGAGTTAAAAAGTTTGGGATTTACTGTTTAGGGTTTCATGGTTTTGAATTTAGTGTTTAGGGGTTAGGGTTTAGGGTTTTCAGCTTTTGGGTGTAAGATTAAGGATTTAGGGTTTGTGGGTTTAGCGTTAAGGTTTAGGATTTTGGGTTTAGGGTTTATGGTTTAGGGTTTGTGGGATTTTGTATTTAGGGGTCAGGGTTTAGTGTTTTCAATTTTGGTGTTTACAATTTAGGATTTGGGGTTTTGGGGTTTAGGGTTTAGGATTTAAGGTTTATGATTTTGGGTTTATTGTTTTGGGATTATGGGTTTGGGATTTAATGTTTAAGGGTTCAGGTTTAAGGTTTTTAGTTTATGGGTTTAAGATATGCGATTTGGGTTTAGGGTTAAGGTTTACGATTTTGGGTTTAGGGTTTAGGTGTAAGGGTTTAGGGTTTTTCGTTTTGGGGTTTTTGGTTTAGGGTTTCAGGTTTTTGGTATTGGGGTTTCGGGTTAATGATTTGTGTTTTTTTACGGTTTATGAATTTAAGGTTTAGGATTCGGAGTTTTGGGTTTAAGTTTTAGTGTTCATGGTTTTGGGTTTATGGTTTATCGTGTAGGGTTTAGTGTTTAGAGTTTAGGGTTAACGGTTTAGACGTTAAGGTTTAGGGTTAAGAAGTTTATGGTTTGGTATTTGATGTTTAGGGTTTTAAGGTTTGGGATTCAGTGTTTAGGGGTTAGGGATAAGGGTTATCAATTTTGGTGTTTACTATTTAAGATTGGTGGTTTCGAGGTTTAGGGTTTAGGATTTAATCTTTAAGATTTTTGTTTTAGCGTTTGAAGGTTTGGGATTTAGTGTTTACGGTTTCAAAGTTTGGGATTTTGTTTTTAGGGGTTTGGTTTTGGGTTTTCAGTTTTGGGGTTTAAGATTTTGGAGATGGGGTTTGTGGGTTTAGGGTTAAGGTTTAGGATTTAGGGTTTAGGGTTTAGATATAAGTGTTTAGGGGTTTCGGTTGTGGGGTTAAAGGTTTATGATTTGGGTTTTGGGTATGCGGTGTAGGATTTATTGTTTAGCATTTATGATTTAGGTTTAGAATTTAAGGTTTAGGGTTTAAGATTTAAGATTTAGGGTTTAGGATTTCATGTTTTGGGGTTTAGTGTTTAGGGTTTACTATTTGGAGTTTCGAGTTTTGGGTTTTGGGTTTTAAGGTTTAAGGTTTACTGTTTAGTGTTTGGAGTTTTAATATTTGGTTTTTGGGTTCGAAGGTTTGGAGTTTAGTGTTTAGGGTTTGCAGTTTTGGATTAATGATTATTGTTTAGGGTTTATGGTTAACAATTTTGACTTTAGGGTTTATGGTTAAGGGTTTTATGGTTTGAGATTTAGTGTTTCCAGTTTAAAGGTTTGGGATTTACTAGTTAGGGTTTAAGGGTTTAGAATTTAGTGTTTACGGGTTACAGTTTAGGGTTTTCAGCTTTGTGGTTTAAGATTAAGCATTTGGGGTTTGGGTGTTAAGGGTGAAGGTTTAGGATATTGAATATATGGTTTTTGTTTAAGTGTTTAGGGTTTTTGGTTATGGGGTTTAGGGTTTCTGTTATTGGTTTGGGGGTTTGTGGGTTTAGGGTTAAGGTTAAGGATTTTGGGTGTAGGGATATTAGGGTTTAGGGTTTAGGTGTAAGGGTTTAGCATTTTTTGTTAAGAGTTAAAAAGTTTGGGATTTACTGTTTAGGGTTTCATGGTTTTGAATTTAGTGTTTAGGGGTTAGGGTTTAGGGTTTTCAGCTTTTGGGTGTAAGATTAAGGATTTAGGGTTTGTGGGTTTAGCGTTAAGGTTTAGGATTTTGGGTTTAGGGTTTATGGTTTAGGGTTTGTGGGATTTTGTATTTAGGGGTCAGGGTTTAGTGTTTTCAATTTTGGTGTTTACAATTTAGGATTTGGGGTTTTGGGGTTTAGGGTTTAGGATTTAAGGTTTATGATTTTGGGTTTATTGTTTTGGGATTATGGGTTTGGGATTTAATGTTTAAGGGTTCAGGTTTAAGGTTTTTAGTTTATGGGTTTAAGATATGCGATTTGGGTTTAGGGTTAAGGTTTACGATTTTGGGTTTAGGGTTTAGGTGTAAGGGTTTAGGGTTTTTCGTTTTGGGGTTTTTTGTTTAGGGTTTCAGGTTTTTGGTATTGGGGTTTCGGGTTAATGATTTGTGTTTTTTTACGGTTTATGAATTTAAGGTTTAGGATTCGGAGTTTTGGGTTTAAGTTTTAGTGTTCATGGTTTTGGGTTTATGGTTTATCGTGTAGGGTTTAGTGTTTAGAGTTTAGGGTTAACGGTTTAGACGTTAAGGTTTAGGGTTAAGAAGTTTATGGTTTGGTATTTGATGTTTAGGGTTTTAAGGTTTGGGATTCAGTGTTTAGGGGTTAGGGATAAGGGTTATCAATTTTGGTGTTTACTATTTAAGATTGGTGGTTTCGAGGTTTAGGGTTTAGGATTTAATCTTTAAGATTTTTGTTTTAGCGTTTGAAGGTTTGGGATTTAGTGTTTACGGTTTCAAAGTTTGGGATTTTGTTTTTAGGGGTTTGGTTTTGGGTTTTCAGTTTTGGGGTTTAAGATTTTGGAGATGGGGTTTGTGGGTTTAGGGTTAAGGTTTAGGATTTAGGGTTTAGGGTTTAGATATAAGTGTTTAGGGGTTTCGGTTGTGGGGTTAAAGGTTTATGATTTGGGTTTTGGGTATGCGGTGTAGGATTTATTGTTTAGCATTTATGATTTAGGTTTAGAATTTAAGGTTTAGGGTTTAAGATTTAAGATTTAGGGTTTAGGATTTCTTGTTTTGGGGTTTAGTGTTTAGGGTTTACTATTTGGAGTTTCGAGTTTTGGGTTTTGGGTTTTAAGGTTTAAGGTTTACTGTTTAGTGTTTGGAGTTTTAATATTTGGTTTTTGGGTTCGAAGGTTTGGAGTTTAGTGTTTAGGGTTTGCAGTTTTGGATTAATGATTATTGTTTAGGGTTTATGGTTAACAATTTTGACTTTAGGGTTTATGGTTAAGGGTTTTATGGTTTGAGATTTAGTGTTTCCAGTTTAAAGGTTTGGGATTTACTAGTTAGGGTTTAAGGGTTTAGAATTTAGTGTTTACGGGTTACAGTTTAGGGTTTTCAGCTTTGTGGTTTAAGATTAAGCATTTGGGGTTTGGGTGTTAAGGGTGAAGGTTTAGGATATTGAATATATGGTTTTTGTTTAAGTGTTTAGGGTTTTTGGTTATGGGGTTTAGGGTTTCTGTTATTGGTTTGGGGGTTTGTGGGTTTAGGGTTAAGGTTAAGGATTTTGGGTGTAGGGATATTAGGGTTTAGGGTTTAGGTGTAAGGGTTTAGCATTTTTTGTTAAGAGTTAAAAAGTTTGGGATTTACTGTTTAGGGTTTCATGGTTTTGAATTTAGTGTTTAGGGGTTAGGGTTTAGGGTTTTCAGCTTTTGGGTGTAAGATTAAGGATTTAGGGTTTGTGGGTTTAGCGTTAAGGTTTAGGATTTTGGGTTTAGGGTTTATGGTTTAGGGTTTGTGGGATTTTGTATTTAGGGGTCAGGGTTTAGTGTTTTCAATTTTGGTGTTTACAATTTAGGATTTGGGGTTTTGGGGTTTAGGGTTTAGGATTTAAGGTTTATGATTTTGGGTTTATTGTTTTGGGATTATGGGTTTGGGATTTAATGTTTAAGGGTTCAGGTTTAAGGTTTTTAGTTTATGGGTTTAAGATATGCGATTTGGGTTTAGGGTTAAGGTTTACGATTTTGGGTTTAGGGTTTAGGTGTAAGGGTTTAGGGTTTTTCGTTTTGGGGTTTTTTGTTTAGGGTTTCAGGTTTTTGGTATTGGGGTTTCGGGTTAATGATTTGTGTTTTTTTACGGTTTATGAATTTAAGGTTTAGGATTCGGAGTTTTGGGTTTAAGTTTTAGTGTTCATGGTTTTGGGTTTATGGTTTATCGTGTAGGGTTTAGTGTTTAGAGTTTAGGGTTAACGGTTTAGACGTTAAGGTTTAGGGTTAAGAAGTTTATGGTTTGGTATTTGATGTTTAGGGTTTTAAGGTTTGGGATTCAGTGTTTAGGGGTTAGGGATAAGGGTTATCAATTTTGGTGTTTACTATTTAAGATTGGTGGTTTCGAGGTTTAGGGTTTAGGATTTAATCTTTAAGATTTTTGTTTTAGCGTTTGAAGGTTTGGGATTTAGTGTTTACGGTTTCAAAGTTTGGGATTTTGTTTTTAGGGGTTTGGTTTTGGGTTTTCAGTTTTGGGGTTTAAGATTTTGGAGATGGGGTTTGTGGGTTTAGGGTTAAGGTTTAGGATTTAGGGTTTAGGGTTTAGATATAAGTGTTTAGGGGTTTCGGTTGTGGGGTTAAAGGTTTATGATTTGGGTTTTGGGTATGCGGTGTAGGATTTATTGTTTAGCATTTATGATTTAGGTTTAGAATTTAAGGTTTAGGGTTTAAGATTTAAGATTTAGGGTTTAGGATTTCTTGTTTTGGGGTTTAGTGTTTAGGGTTTACTATTTGGAGTTTCGAGTTTTGGGTTTTGGGTTTTAAGGTTTAAGGTTTACTGTTTAGTGTTTGGAGTTTTAATATTTGGTTTTTGGGTTCGAAGGTTTGGAGTTTAGTGTTTAGGGTTTGCAGTTTTGGATTAATGATTATTGTTTAGGGTTTATGGTTAACAATTTTGACTTTAGGGTTTATGGTTAAGGGTTTTATGGTTTGAGATTTAGTGTTTCCAGTTTAAAGGTTTGGGATTTACTAGTTAGGGTTTAAGGGTTTAGAATTTAGTGTTTACGGGTTACAGTTTAGGGTTTTCAGCTTTGTGGTTTAAGATTAAGCATTTGGGGTTTGGGTGTTAAGGGTGAAGGTTTAGGATATTGAATATATGGTTTTTGTTTAAGTGTTTAGGGTTTTTGGTTATGGGGTTTAGGGTTTCTGTTATTGGTTTGGGGGTTTGTGGGTTTAGGGTTAAGGTTAAGGATTTTGGGTGCAGGGATATTAGGGTTTAGGGTTTAGGTGTAAGGGTTTAGCATTTTTTGTTAAGAGTTAAAAAGTTTGGGATTTACTGTTTAGGGTTTCATGGTTTTGAATTTAGTGTTTAGGGGTTAGGGTTTAGGGTTTTCAGCTTTTGGGTGTAAGATTAAGGATTTAGGGTTTGTGGGTTTAGCGTTAAGGTTTAGGATTTTGGGTTTAGGGTTTATGGTTTAGGGTTTGTGGGATTTTGTATTTAGGGGTCAGGGTTTAGTGTTTTCAATTTTGGTGTTTACAATTTAGGATTTGGGGTTTTGGGGTTTAGGGTTTAGGATTTAAGGTTTATGATTTTGGGTTTATTGTTTTGGGATTATGGGTTTGAGATTTAATGTTTAAGGGTTCAGGTTTAAGGTTTTTAGTTTATGGGTTTAAGATATGCGATTTGGGTTTAGGGTTAAGGTTTACGATTTTGGGTTTAGGGTTTAGGTGTAAGGGTTTAGGGTTTTTCGTTTTGGGGTTTTTGTTTAGGGTTTCAGGTTTTTGGTATTGGGGTTTCGGGTTAATGATTTGTGTTTTTTTACGGTTTATGAATTTAAGGTTTAGGATTCGGAGTTTTGGGTTTAAGTTTTAGTGTTCATGGTTTTGGGTTTATGGTTTATCGTGTAGGGTTTAGTGTTTAGAGTTTAGGGTTAACGGTTTAGACGTTAAGGTTTAGGGTTAAGAAGTTTATGGTTTGGTATTTGATGTTTAGGGTTTTAAGGTTTGGGATTCAGTGTTTAGGGGTTAGGGATAAGGGTTATCAATTTTGGTGTTTACTATTTAAGATTGGTGGTTTCGAGGTTTAGGGTTTAGGATTTAATCTTTAAGATTTTTGTTTTAGCGTTTGAAGGTTTGGGATTTAGTGTTTACGGTTTCAAAGTTTGGGATTTTGTTTTTAGGGGTTTGGTTTTGGGTTTTCAGTTTTGGGGTTTAAGATTTTGGAGATGGGGTTTGTGGGTTTAGGGTTAAGGTTTAGGATTTAGGGTTTAGGGTTTAGATATAAGTGTTTAGGGGTTTCGGTTGTGGGGTTAAAGGTTTATGATTTGGGTTTTGGGTATGCGGTGTAGGATTTATTGTTTAGCATTTATGATTTAGGTTTAGAATTTAAGGTTTAGGGTTTAAGATTTAAGATTTAGGGTTTAGGATTTCTTGTTTTGGGGTTTAGTGTTTAGGGTTTACTATTTGGAGTTTCGAGTTTTGGGTTTTGGGTTTTAAGGTTTAAGGTTTACTGTTTAGTGTTTGGAGTTTTAATATTTGGTTTTTGGGTTCGAAGGTTTGGAGTTTAGTGTTTAGGGTTTGCAGTTTTGGATTAATGATTATTGTTTAGGGTTTATGGTTAACAATTTTGACTTTAGGGTTTATGGTTAAGGGTTTTATGGTTTGAGATTTAGTGTTTCCAGTTTAAAGGTTTGGGATTTACTAGTTAGGGTTTAAGGGTTTAGAATTTAGTGTTTACGGGTTACAGTTTAGGGTTTTCAGCTTTGTGGTTTAAGATTAAGCATTTGGGGTTTGGGTGTTAAGGGTGAAGGTTTAGGATATTGAATATATGGTTTTTGTTTAAGTGTTTAGGGTTTTTGGTTATGGGGTTTAGGGTTTCTGTTATTGGTTTGGGGGTTTGTGGGTTTAGGGTTAAGGTTAAGGATTTTGGGTGTAGGGATATTAGGGTTTAGGGTTTAGGTGTAAGGGTTTAGCATTTTTTGTTAAGAGTTAAAAAGTTTGGGATTTACTGTTTAGGGTTTCATGGTTTTGAATTTAGTGTTTAGGGGTTAGGGTTTAGGGTTTTCAGCTTTTGGGTGTAAGATTAAGGATTTAGGGTTTGTGGGTTTAGCGTTAAGGTTTAGGATTTTGGGTTTAGGGTTTATGGTTTAGGGTTTGTGGGATTTTGTATTTAGGGGTCAGGGTTTAGTGTTTTCAATTTTGGTGTTTACAATTTAGGATTTGGGGTTTTGGGGTTTAGGGTTTAGGATTTAAGGTTTATGATTTTGGGTTTATTGTTTTGGGATTATGGGTTTGGGATTTAATGTTTAAGGGTTCAGGTTTAAGGTTTTTAGTTTATGGGTTTAAGATATGCGATTTGGGTTTAGGGTTAAGGTTTACGATTTTGGGTTTAGGGTTTAGGTGTAAGGGTTTAGGGTTTTTCGTTTTGGGGTTTTTTGTTTAGGGTTTCAGGTTTTTGGTATTGGGGTTTCGGGTTAATGATTTGTGTTTTTTTACGGTTTATGAATTTAAGGTTTAGGATTCGGAGTTTTGGGTTTAAGTTTTAGTGTTCATGGTTTTGGGTTTATGGTTTATCGTGTAGGGTTTAGTGTTTAGAGTTTAGGGTTAACGGTTTAGACGTTAAGGTTTAGGGTTAAGAAGTTTATGGTTTGGTATTTGATGTTTAGGGTTTTAAGGTTTGGGATTCAGTGTTTAGGGGTTAGGGATAAGGGTTATCAATTTTGGTGTTTACTATTTAAGATTGGTGGTTTCGAGGTTTAGGGTTTAGGATTTAATCTTTAAGATTTTTGTTTTAGCGTTTGAAGGTTTGGGATTTAGTGTTTACGGTTTCAAAGTTTGGGATTTTGTTTTTAGGGGTTTGGTTTTGGGTTTTCAGTTTTGGGGTTTAAGATTTTGGAGATGGGGTTTGTGGGTTTAGGGTTAAGGTTTAGGATTTAGGGTTTAGGGTTTAGATATAAGTGTTTAGGGGTTTCGGTTGTGGGGTTAAAGGTTTATGATTTGGGTTTTGGGTATGCGGTGTAGGATTTATTGTTTAGCATTTATGATTTAGGTTTAGAATTTAAGGTTTAGGGTTTAAGATTTAAGATTTAGGGTTTAGGATTTCTTGTTTTGGGGTTTAGTGTTTAGGGTTTACTATTTGGAGTTTCGAGTTTTGGGTTTTGGGTTTTAAGGTTTAAGGTTTACTGTTTAGTGTTTGGAGTTTTAATATTTGGTTTTTGGGTTCGAAGGTTTGGAGTTTAGTGTTTAGGGTTTGCAGTTTTGGATTAATGATTATTGTTTAGGGTTTATGGTTAACAATTTTGACTTTAGGGTTTATGGTTAAGGGTTTTATGGTTTGAGATTTAGTGTTTCCAGTTTAAAGGTTTGGGATTTACTAGTTAGGGTTTAAGGGTTTAGAATTTAGTGTTTACGGGTTACAGTTTAGGGTTTTCAGCTTTGTGGTTTAAGATTAAGCATTTGGGGTTTGGGAGTTAAGGGTGAAGGTTTAGGATATTGGATATATGGTTTTTGTTTAAGTGTTTAGGGTTTTTGGTTATGGGGTTTAGGGTTTCTGTTATTGGTTTGGGGGTTTGTGGGTTTAGGGTTAAGGTTAAGGATTTTGGGTGTAGGGATATTAGGGTTTAGGGTTTAGGTGTAAGGGTTTAGCATTTTTTGTTAAGAGTTAAAAAGTTTGGGATTTACTGTTTAGGGTTTCATGGTTTTGAATTTAGTGTTTAGGGGTTAGGGTTTAGGGTTTTCAGCTTTTGGGTGTAAGATTAAGGATTTAGGGTTTGTGGGTTTAGCGTTAAGGTTTAGGATTTTGGGTTTAGGGTTTATGGTTTAGGGTTTGTGGGATTTTGTATTTAGGGGTCAGGGTTTAGTGTTTTCAATTTTGGTGTTTACAATTTAGGATTTGGGGTTTTGGGGTTTAGGGTTTAGGATTTAAGGTTTATGATTTTGGGTTTATTGTTTTGGGATTATGGGTTTGGGATTTAATGTTTAAGGGTTCAGGTTTAAGGTTTTTAGTTTATGGGTTTAAGATATGCGATTTGGGTTTAGGGTTAAGGTTTACGATTTTGGGTTTAGGGTTTAGGTGTAAGGGTTTAGGGTTTTTCGTTTTGGGGTTTTTTGTTTAGGGTTTCAGGTTTTTGGTATTGGGGTTTCGGGTTAATGATTTGTGTTTTTTTACGGTTTATGAATTTAAGGTTTAGGATTCGGAGTTTTGGGTTTAAGTTTTAGTGTTCATGGTTTTGGGTTTATGGTTTATCGTGTAGGGTTTAGTGTTTAGAGTTTAGGGTTAACGGTTTAGACGTTAAGGTTTAGGGTTAAGAAGTTTATGGTTTGGTATTTGATGTTTAGGGTTTTAAGGTTTGGGATTCAGTGTTTAGGGGTTAGGGATAAGGGTTATCAATTTTGGTGTTTACTATTTAAGATTGGTGGTTTCGAGGTTTAGGGTTTAGGATTTAATCTTTAAGATTTTTGTTTTAGCGTTTGAAGGTTTGGGATTTAGTGTTTACGGTTTCAAAGTTTGGGATTTTGTTTTTAGGGGTTTGGTTTTGGGTTTTCAGTTTTGGGGTTTAAGATTTTGGAGATGGGGTTTGTGGGTTTAGGGTTAAGGTTTAGGATTTAGGGTTTAGGGTTTAGATATAAGTGTTTAGGGGTTTCGGTTGTGGGGTTAAAGGTTTATGATTTGGGTTTTGGGTATGCGGTGTAGGATTTATTGTTTAGCATTTTTGATTTAGGTTTAGAATTTAAGGTTTAGGGTTTAAGATTTAAGATTTAGGGTTTAGGATTTCTTGTTTTGGGGTTTAGTGTTTAGGGTTTACTATTTGGAGTTTCGAGTTTTGGGTTTTGGGTTTTAAGGTTTAAGGTTTACTGTTTAGTGTTTGGAGTTTTAATATTTGGTTTTTGGGTTCGAAGGTTTGGAGTTTAGTGTTTAGGGTTTGCAGTTTTGGATTAATGATTATTGTTTAGGGTTTATGGTTAACAATTTTGACTTTAGGGTTTATGGTTAAGGGTTTTATGGTTTGAGATTTAGTGTTTCCAGTTTAAAGGTTTGGGATTTACTAGTTAGGGTTTAAGGGTTTAGAATTTAGTGTTTACGGGTTACAGTTTAGGGTTTTCAGCTTTGTGGTTTAAGATTAAGCATTTGGGGTTTGGGTGTTAAGGGTGAAGGTTTAGGATATTGAATATATGGTTTTTGTTTAAGTGTTTAGGGTTTTTGGTTATGGGGTTTAGGGTTTCTGTTATTGGTTTGGGGGTTTGTGGGTTTAGGGTTAAGGTTAAGGATTTTGGGTGCAGGGATATTAGGGTTTAGGGTTTAGGTGTAAGGGTTTAGCATTTTTTGTTAAGAGTTAAAAAGTTTGGGATTTACTGTTTAGGGTTTCATGGTTTTGAATTTAGTGTTTAGGGGTTAGGGTTTAGGGTTTTCAGCTTTTGGGTGTAAGATTAAGGATTTAGGGTTTGTGGGTTTAGCGTTAAGGTTTAGGATTTTGGGTTTAGGGTTTATGGTTTAGGGTTTGTGGGATTTTGTATTTAGGGGTCAGGGTTTAGTGTTTTCAATTTTGGTGTTTACAATTTAGGATTTGGGGTTTTGGGGTTTAGGGTTTAGGATTTAAGGTTTATGATTTTGGGTTTATTGTTTTGGGATTATGGGTTTGAGATTTAATGTTTAAGGGTTCAGGTTTAAGGTTTTTAGTTTATGGGTTTAAGATATGCGATTTGGGTTTAGGGTTAAGGTTTACGATTTTGGGTTTAGGGTTTAGGTGTAAGGGTTTAGGGTTTTTCGTTTTGGGGTTTTTTGTTTAGGGTTTCAGGTTTTTGGTATTGGGGTTTCGGGTTAATGATTTGTGTTTTTTTACGGTTTATGAATTTAAGGTTTAGGATTCGGAGTTTTGGGTTTAAGTTTTAGTGTTCATGGTTTTGGGTTTATGGTTTATCGTGTAGGGTTTAGTGTTTAGAGTTTAGGGTTAACGGTTTAGACGTTAAGGTTTAGGGTTAAGAAGTTTATGGTTTGGTATTTGATGTTTAGGGTTTTAAGGTTTGGGATTCAGTGTTTAGGGGTTAGGGATAAGGGTTATCAATTTTGGTGTTTACTATTTAAGATTGGTGGTTTCGAGGTTTAGGGTTTAGGATTTAATCTTTAAGATTTTTGTTTTAGCGTTTGAAGGTTTGGGATTTAGTGTTTACGGTTTCAAAGTTTGGGATTTTGTTTTTAGGGGTTTGGTTTTGGGTTTTCAGTTTTGGGGTTTAAGATTTTGGAGATGGGGTTTGTGGGTTTAGGGTTAAGGTTTAGGATTTAGGGTTTAGGGTTTAGATATAAGTGTTTAGGGGTTTCGGTTGTGGGGTTAAAGGTTTATGATTTGGGTTTTGGGTATGCGGTGTAGGATTTATTGTTTAGCATTTATGATTTAGGTTTAGAATTTAAGGTTTAGGGTTTAAGATTTAAGATTTAGGGTTTAGGATTTCTTGTTTTGGGGTTTAGTGTTTAGGGTTTACTATTTGGAGTTTCGAGTTTCGGGTTTTGGGTTTTAAGGTTTAAGGTTTCCTGTTTAGTGTTTGGAGTTCTAATTTTTGGTTTTTGGGTTCGAAGGTTTGGAGTTTAGTGTTTAGGGTTTGCAGTTTTGGATTAATGATTATTGTTTAGGGTTTATGGTTAACAATTTTGACTTTAGGGTTTATGGTTAAGGGTTTTATGGTTTGAGATTTAGTGTTTCCAGTTTAAAGGTTTGGGATTTACTAGTTAGGGTTTAAGGGTTTAGAATTTAGTGTTTACGGGTTATAGTTTAGGGTTTTCAGCTTTGTGGTTTAAGATTAAGCATTTGGGGTTTGGGAGTTAAGGGTGAAGGTTTAGGATATTGGGTATATGGTTTTTGTTTAAGTGTTTAGGGTTCTTGGTTATGGGGTTTAGGGTTTCTGTTATTGGTTTGGGGGTTTGTGGGTTTAGGGTTAAGGTTAAGGATTTTGGGTGCAGGGATATTAGGGTTTAGGGTTTAGGATTTAGGATTTTTTGTTAACAGTTAAAAAGTTTGGGATTTACTGTTTAGGGTTTCATGGTTTTGAATTTAGTGTTTAGGGGTTAGGGTTTAGGGTTTTCAGCTTTTGGGTGTAAGATTAAGGATTTGGGGTTTGTGGGTTTAGCGTTAAGGTTTAGAATTTTGGGTTTAGGGTTTATGGTTTAGGGTTTGTGGGATTTTGTATTTAGGGGTCAGGGTTTAGTGTTTTCAATTTTGGTGTTTACAATTTAGGATTTGGGGTTTTGGGGTTTAGGGTTTAGGATTTAAGGTTTATGATTTTGGGTTTATTGTTTTGGGATTATGGGTTTGGGATTTAATGTTTAAGGGTTCAGGTTTAAGGTTTTTAGTTTATGGGTTTAAGATATACGATTTGGGGTTTGTGGGTTTAGGGTTAAGGTTTACGATTTTGGGTTTAGGGTTTAGGTGTAAGGGTTTAGGGTTTTTCGTTTTGGGGTTTTTGGTTTAGGGTTTCAGGTTTTTGGTATTGGGGTTTCGGGTTAATGATTTGTGTTTTTTTACGGTTTATGAATTTAAGGTTTAGGATTCGGAGTTTTGGGTTTAAGTTTTAGTGTTCATGGTTTTGGGTTTATGGTTTATCGTGTAGGGTTTAGTGTTTAGAGTTTAGGGTTAACGGTTTAGACGTTAAGGTTTAGGGTTAAGGTTTATGATTTTGGGTTTATTGTTTTGGGATTATGGGTTTGGGATTTAATGTTTAAGGGTTCAGGTTTAAGGTTTTTAGTTTAAGAGTTTATGGTTTGGTATTTGATGTTTAGGGTTTTAAGGTTTGGGATTCAGTGTTTAGGGGTTAGGGATAAGGGTTATCAATTTTGGTGTTTACTATTTAAGATTGGTGGTTTCGAGGTTTAGGGTTTAGGATTTAATCTTTAAGATTTTTGTTTTAGCGTTTGAAGGTTTGGGATTTAGTGTTTACGGTTTCAAAGTTTGGGATTTTGTTTTTAGGGGTTTGGTTTTGGGTTTTCAGTTTTGGGGTTTAAGATTTTGGAGATGGGGTTTGTGGGTTTTGGGTTAAGGTTTAGGATTTAGGGTTTAGGGTTTAGATATAAGTGTTTAGGGGTTTCGGTTGTGGGGTTAAAGGTTTATGATTTGGGTTTTGGGTATGCGGTGTAGGATTTATTGTTTAGCATTTATGATTTAGGTTTAGAATTTAAGGTTTAGGGTTTAAGATTTAAGATTTAGGGTTGAGGATTTCTTGTTTTGGGGTTTAGTGTTTAGGGTTTACTATTTGGAGTTTCGAGTTTCGGGTTTTGGGTTTGAAGGTCTAAGGGTTTAGGGTTTTTTGTATTGGGGTGTACGGTTAATGATTTGGTTTTTTTTTTAGGGTTTATGAATTTAAGGTTTAGGATTCGGGGTTTTGGGTTTAAATTTTAGTGTTCAGGGTTTTGGGTTTAGGGTTTAGATATAAGTGTTTAGGGGTTTCGGTTGTGGGGTTAAAGGTTTATGATTTGGGTTTTGGGTATGCGGTGTAGGATTTATTGTTTAGCATTTATGATTTAGGTTTAGAATTTAAGGTTTAGGGTTTAATATTTAAGATTTAGGGTTTAAGATTTAACAATTATTGTTAAGGGTTTTATGGTTTGAGATTTAGTGTTTCCAGTTTAAAGGTTTGGGATTTACTAGTTAGGGATTAAGCGTTTAGAATTTTGTGTTTACAGGTTACGGTTTAGGGTTTTCAGCTTTGTGGTTTAAGATTAAGCATTTGGGGTTTGGGAGTTAAGGGTGAACGTTTAGGATATTGGGCATATGGTTTTTGTTTAAGTGTTTAGGGTTTTCGGTTATGGGGTTTAGGGTTTCTGTTATTGGTTTTGGGGTTTGTGGGTTTAGGGTTAAGGTTAAGGATTTTGGGTGTAGGGATATTAGGGTTTAGGGTTTAGGTGTAAGGGTGTATGATTTTTTGTTAACAATTAAAAAGTTTGGGATTTACTGTTTAGGGTTTCATGGTTTTGAATTTAGTGTTTAGGGGTTAGGGTTTAGGGTTTTCAGCTTTTGGGTGTAAGATTAAGGATTTGGGGTTTGTGGGTTTAGCATGAAGGTTTAGGATTTTGGGTTTAGGGTTTACGGTTTAGGTGTTAAGGTTTATGTATTTCAATTTTAGGGTTTAGGGTTTATGATTTGATTTTTGGGATTTAAGGTTTAGGGTTAAGCTTTACGATTTAGGGTTTAGGGTTTAGGGTTTAGGGTTTAGGGTTTAGGGTTTAGGGTTTAGGGTTTAGGTGTTAGGGTTTAGGTGTCAGGGTTTAGGGTTTTTGGTTTTGGGGTTTAAGGTTTCTGATTTGGGTTATGGAGTTTGTGGGTTTTGGGTTAAGGATTAGGATTTTCGATATTGGTTTTTGGGTTTCTGGGCTTAGGGTTATTGTTTAGGATTTTGGGTACAACGATTAGGATTTATGGTTTACGTGTAAGGGTTTTGAATTTTTAATTTTGGCGTTTAGGGTTTCTTATTTGGGTTTTGGGGTTGAGGTTTTATGAATTAGTGAGTATGGTGTTGGGTTTTTGGTTGGGGTGTTATGGTTTGGTGTATATAATTGAAGGTTTAGGATTTAGGGTTTCACGTTTAAGGTTTAGTGTTTAGGGTTTGAGGTTTATGGTTTAAGGTTTTTGGTTTAGAGTTTTGGGTTAACGGTTTAGACTTTAAGGTTTATGGTTAAGGAAATTATTGTTTGGAATTTCGTGTTCAGGGTTTTAATGTTTGGGATTTTGTATTTAGGGGTTAGGGTTTAGGATTTTCAATTTTGGGGTTTACGATTTAGGAATTGGGGTTTTGGGGTTTAGGGTTTAGGATTTAATGTTTATGATTTTGGGTTTATTTTTTAGGGATTATGGGTTTGGGATTTAATGTTTAAGGGTTCACGTTTAAGGTTTTCAGTTTTTGTATTTAAGATATACGATTTGGGGTTTGTGGGTTTAGGGTTAAGGTTTACGATTTTGGGTTTAGGGATTAGGGTTTTTGTTTTGGGGTTATAGGTTTGAGTGTTAAGGTTCATGATTTTGGGTTTAGGGTTTCAGGTTTAGGGTTTGGGTCTAAGGGTTTAGGGTTTTTTGTATTGGGTTGTACGGTTAATGATTTGGTTTTTTTTTTAGGGTTTATGAATTTAAGGTTTAGGATTCGGGGTTTTGGGTTTAAATTTTAGTGTAGGGTATAGTGTTTAGAGTTTAGGGTTAACGGTTTAGACATTAAGGTTTAGGGTTAAGAAGTTTAAGGTTTTGGTATTTGATGTTTAGGGTTTTAAGGTTTGCGATTCAGTGTTTAAGGGTTAGGGATAAGGGTTATCAATTTTGGTGTTTACTATTTAAGATTGGTGGTTTTGAGGTTTAGGGTTTAGATTTAATCATTAAGATTTTTGTTTTAGCGTTTGAAGGTTTGGGATTTAGTGTTTACGGTTTCAAAGTTTGGGATTTAGTTTTTAGGGGTTTGGTTTTTGGGTTTTCGGTTTTGGGGTTTAAGATTTTGGAGATGGGGTTTGTGGGTTTAGGGTTAAGGTTTAGGATTTAGGGTTTAGGGTTTAGTTTTTAGGGTTTAGTTTTTAGGGTTTAGGATTTAGGGTTTAGGTATAAGTGTTTAGGGGTTTCATGTTTAACGTTTAGTGTTTAGGGTTTGAGGTTAATGGTTTATGGTTTAAAGTTTTGGATTTAGAGTTTAGGGTTAACGGTTTAGACTTTAAGGTTTATGGTTAAGGAGTTTATGGTTTGGGATTTAAAGTTTAGGATTTTAAGGTTTAGGATTTTATATTTAAGGGTTATAGTTTAGGGTTTTCAATTTTGGAGGTTTACGATTTAGGATTTTGGGTTTAGGATTTAAGGTTTATGATTTTGGGTTTATTGTTTAGAGATTATGGGTTTGGGATTTAATGTTTAAGGGTTCAGGCTTAAGGTTTTCAGTTTATGGGTTTAAGATATACGATTTGGGGTTTGTGGGTTTAGGGTTAAGGTTTATGATTTTATGTTTAGGGTTTTGGTGTAAGGGTTTAGGGTTTTTCGTTTTGGGGTTTTTTGTTTTAGGGTTAAGGGTTTTTTGTTTTCGGGTTTTGGGTTTAGGGATTCAGGTTTAGGGTTTAAGATTTAAGATTTAGGGTTTAGGATTTCTTGTTTTGGGGTTTAGTGTTTAGGGTTTACTATTTGGAGTTTCGAGTTTTGGGTTTTGGGTTTTAAGGTTTAAGGTTTACTGTTTAGTGTTTGGAGTTTTAATTTTTGGTTTTTGGGTTCGAAGGTTTGGAGTTTAGTGTTTAGGGTTTGCAGTTTTGGATTAATGATTATTGTTTAGGGTTTATGGTTAACAATTTTGACTTTAGGGTTTATGGTTAAGGGTTTTATGGTTTGAGATTTAGTGTTTCCAGTTTAAAGGTTTGGGATTTACTAGTTAGGGTTTAAGGGTTTAGAATTTAGTGTTTACGGGTTACGGTTTAGGGTTTTCAGCTTTGTGGTTTAAGATTAAGCATTTGGGGTCTGGGAGTTAAGGGTGAAGGTTTAGGATATTGGGTATATGGTTTTTGTTTAAGTGTTTAGGGTTTTTGGTTATGGGGTTTAGGGTTTCTGTTATTGGTTTGGGGGTTTGTTGGTTTGGGGTTAAGGTTAAGGATTTTGGGTGCAGGGATATTAGGGTTTAGGGTTTAGGATTTAGGATTTTTTGTTAACAGTTAAAAAGTTTGGGATTTACTGTTTAGGGTTTCATGGTTTTGAATTTAGTGTTTAGGGGTTAGGGTTTAGGGTTTTCAGCTTTTGGGTGTAAGATTAAGGATTTGGGGTTTGTGGGTTTAGCATTAAGGTTTAGAATTTTGGGTTTAGGGTTTTGGTGTAAGGGTTTTGAATTTTTAATTTTTTCGTTTCGGGTTTCTGATTTGGGTTTTGGGGTTGAGGTTTTATGAATTAAGTAGTATGGTTTTGGGTTTTTCGTTGGGGTGTTATGGTGTGGTGTTTATAATTGAAGGTTTAAGATTTAGGGTTTCGCGTTTAAGGTTTAGTATTTAGGGTTTGAGGTTTATGGCTTATGCCTTAAGGTTTTGTGTTTGGACTATAGGGTTAACGGTTTATACTTTAATTTTTATGGTTAAGGAATATATGGTTTGGAATTTAGTATTCAGGGTTTTAATGTTTGGGATTTTGTATTTAGGGGTCAGGGTTTAGTGTTTTCAATTTTGGTGTTTACAATTTAGGATTTGGGGTTTTGGGGTTTAGGGTTTAGGATTTAAGGTTTATGATTTTGGGTTTATTGTTTTGGGATTATGGGTTTGGGATTTAATGTTTAAGGGTTCAGGTTTAAGGTTTTTAGTTTATGGGTTTAAGATATGCGATTTGGGTTTAGGGTTAAGGTTTACGATTTTGGGTTTAGGGTTTAGGTGTAAGGGTTTAGGGTTTTTCGTTTTGGGGTTTTTGGTTTAGGGTTTCAGGTTTTTGGTATTGGGGTTTCGGGTTAATGATTTGTGTTTTTTTACGGTTTATGAATTTAAGGTTTAGGATTCGGAGTTTTGGGTTTAAGTTTTAGTGTTCATGGTTTTGGGTTTATGGTTTATCGTGTAGGGTTTAGTGTTTAGAGTTTAGGGTTAACGGTTTAGACGTTAAGGTTTAGGGTTAAGGTTTATGATTTTGGGTTTATTGTTTTGGGATTATGGGTTTGGGATTTAATGTTTAAGGGTTCAGGTTTAAGGTTTTTAGTTTAAGAGTTTATGGTTTGGTATTTGATGTTTAGGGTTTTAAGGTTTGGGATTCAGTGTTTAGGGGTTAGGGATAAGGGTTATCAATTTTGGTGTTTACTATTTAAGATTGGTGGTTTCGAGGTTTAGGGTTTAGGATTTAATCTTTAAGATTTTTGTTTTAGCGTTTGAAGGTTTGGGATTTAGTGTTTACGGTTTCAAAGTTTGGGATTTTGTTTTTAGGGGTTTGGTTTTGGGTTTTCAGTTTTGGGGTTTAAGATTTTGGAGATGGGGTTTGTGGGTTTAGGGTTAAGGTTTAGGATTTAGGGTTTAGGGTTTAGTTTTTAGGGTTTAGTTTTTAGGGTTTAGGTGTAAGGGTTTAGGGTTTTTGGTTTTAGGCTTTAGGGTTTATTATTTTGGTTTTGGGGTTTAGGATTTCTTATTAGGGTTTTTTGTTTGAGGGTTTATGAATTAGGGTGTATGGTTTTGGGTGTTCTGGTTTAGTGTTTAGAATTGAGGGTTTAGGGTTTTGGGATTTAGGGTTTAAGGATTTTGGGTTTAGATTTTTGGTTTTTTGGTTTTAATGTTTGGAATTTAGTGTTTAGGGTTTGCGGTTGAGGATTTATGGTTAAGGGTTTAGGGGTTTAAGGTTTCGAGTTCCGATTTTTTGTTTTGAGTTTAAGGTTTAGGGTTTAGGTGTATGGGTTTAGGGTTTTTGGTTTTGTGGTTTAGGGTTTACGAATTAGGGAGTATGGTTTTGGGTTTTGGGTTGGGGTCTTATGGTTTAGTGTTTAGAATTTATTGTTTAGGATTTGGGGTTTGCGGTTTAAGGTTAGTGTTTAGGTGTAAGGGTTTAGGCTTTTTGGTTTTGGGATTTTGGGTTTATCAATTAGGTTTTGGGGTTTAGGGTTTATATAATTGGGAGTATGGTTTTTTGTTTTGGGTTGGTGTGTTATGGTTTGGTGTTTAGAATTTATAGTTTAGGATTTGGGGTTTGCGGTTTAAGGTTTAGTGTTTAGGGTTTGGGGTTTATGGCATATGATTTAGGGTTTAGGGTAACGGTTTAGATGTTAAGGTTTAGGGTTAAGGAGTTTATGGTTTGGGATTTAGTGTTTAAGGTTTCATGGTTTCGGATTTAGTGTTTAGGGGTTAGGGTTTAGGGTTTTCAATTTTGGGGTTTACGATTTAAGATTTGGGGTTTTACTTTTAGGATTTAAGATTTAGGATTTTTGTTTTAGTGTTTTAAGGTTTGGGATTTAGTTCTTACGGTTTCAAGGTTAGGGAATTAGTTTTTAAGGGTTAGGGTTTTGGGTTTTCAGTTTTGAGGTTAAATATTTAGGATTAACGGTTTTGGCTTTAGGGTTTAGGGTGTAGGGTTTCGGGTTTAGGGTTTAGGGGTTTAATGTTTAGGGTTAAGCGTTTAGGATTTTTTGTTTAGGGTTTCTTGTTTTGGGGTTTAAGGTTTAGGGTATTTGATTTGAGGTTTTGAGTTTAGCGTTTTCGGTTTAGATTTTTGGGTTTTTGGTTTCATGGTTTGGAGGTTAGTGTTTAGGGTTTGCGGTTTAGGATTTTTTGTTTAGGGTTTAGGGTTTATATTTAACAGTTTTGAAATTTTGGTTTATGGTTTAAGTTTAAGTGTTTAATGTTTTAAGGTTTGGAATTTAGTGTTTCAGGGTTAGGGTTTATGATTTTTGGTTTATTGTTTAGGGTTTATGGGTTTGGGTTTTAATGTTTAAAGGTTCGGGTTTAAGGTTTTCAGTTTATGGGTTTAAGATATAGGATTTGGGGTTTGTGGGTTTAGGGTTAAGGTTTACGATTTTAGGTTTAGGGTTTAGGTGTAAGGGTTTATGGTTTTTCGGTTTGGGGTTTATGATTTCTTATTAGTTTTTTTAGGTTTATTGTTTATGAATTAGGGAGTATGGTTTTGGGTTTTGGGTTGGTGTGTTTTGGTTTAGTGTTTAGAATTTAAGGTTTAGGATGGGCGGTTTGGGATTTAAGCTTTGGTGTGTAGTGTTTCGGGTGTATGGTTTATGTTTTAGGTTTTAGGGTTTAGAGTTTAAAGTTAACAGTTTAGACTTTAAGGTTTAGGGTTAAGGAGTTTATGGTTTGGGCATTAGTGTTTGGGGTTTTACTGTTTGGGATTTAGTGTTTAGAGGTTTTGGGATTCGGATTTTCAATTTTGGTGTTTATGATTTAGGATTTGGGGTTTTGGGGTATTGGGTTTAGGATTTAAGTTTTAGGATTTTTGGGTTTAGTGTTTTAAGGTTTGGGATTTAGTGATTAGGGTTTCAAGGTTTCGGATTTAGTGTTTCGGGGTTAGGTTTTAGGGTTTTTTGTTTTGGGGTTTAAGATTTAGGATTTGGGTTAGTGGGTTTAGCATTATGGTTTAGGATTTTGGGTTTTTGGCATAGGGTTTAGGGTGTAGGTGTAAGGGATAAGGGTTTAAGGGTTTAGGGTTCGGGGTTTAGGGTTTAGGGTTTAGGGGTTTAATGTTTAGGATTCAGGGTTTAGGATTTTTGTTTAGGGTTTCTTGTTTTGGGGTTTAAAGTTTAGGGTTTATGGTTTGGGGTTTAGAGTTTAGGGTTTTCGGTTTAGATTTTTGGGTTTTTGGTTTCAAGGTTTGGAGTTTAGTGTTTAGGGTTTGCGGTTTAGGATTTTTTGTTTAGGGTTTAGGGTTTACATTTAACAGTTTTGAAATTTTGGTTTATGGTTTAAGTTTTAGTGTTTACTGTTTTAAGGTTTGGAATTTAGTGTTTCAGGGTTAGAGTTTATGATTTTTGGTTTATTGTTTAGGGTTTATGGGTTTGGGTTTTAATGTTTAAAGGTTTGGGTTAAGTTTTCCAGTTTATGGGTTTAAGATATAGGATTTGGGGTTTGTGGGTTTAGGGTTAAGGTTTACGATTTTGGGTTTAGGTTTTAGGTGTAAGGGTTTAGGGTTTTTAGGTTTGGGGTTTATGAATTAGGGAGTATGGTTTTGGGTTTTGGGTTGGTATGTTTTGGTTTGGTGTTTAGAATTTAAGGTTTAGGATGGATGGTTTGGGATTTAAGCTTTGGTGTGTAGGGTTTCGGGTGTATGGTTTATGTTTTAGGGTTTAGGGGTTAGAGTTTAAAGTTAACAGTTTAGACTTTAAGGTTTAGGGTTAAGGAGTTTATGGTTTGGGCATTAGGATTTGGGGTTAGTGGGTTTAGCGTTATGGTTTAGGATTTTGGGTTTTGGGTATAGGGTTCAGGGTTTAGGTGTAAGGGATAAGGGTTTAAGGGTTTAGGGTTTAGGGGTTTAATGTTTAGGGTTCAGGGTTTAGGATTTTTTGTTTAGGGTTTCTTGTTTTGGGGTTTAAGGTTTAGGGTTTATGATTTGGGGTTTAGAGTTTAGGGTTTTCGGTTTTAGATTTTTGGGTTTTTTGTTTCAAGGTTTGGAGTTTAGTGTTTACGGTTTGCGGTTTAAGATTTTTTGTTTAGGGTTTAGGGTTTACATTTAACAGTTTTGAAATTTTGGTTTATGGTTTAATTTTTAGTGTTTACTGTTTTAAGGTTTGGGATTTAGTGTTTCAGGGTTAGGGTTTATGATTTTTGGTTTATTGTTTAGGGTTTATGGGTTTGGGTTTTAATGTTTAAAGGTTCGGGTTTAAGGTTTTTAGTTTATGGGTTTAAGGTATAGGATTTGGGGTTTGAGGGTTTAGGGTTAAGTTTTACGATTTTGGGTTTAGGGTTTAGGTGTAATGGTTTAGGGTTTTTCGGTTTGGGGTTTATGGTTTCTTATTAGAGTTTTAGGTTTAGAGTTTATGAATTAGGGATTATGGTTTTGGGTTTTCGGTTGGTGTGTTATGGTTTGGTGTTAAGAATTTAAGGTTTAGGATGGGCGGTTTGGGATTTATGCTTCGGTGTAGTAGGGTTTGGGGTGTATGGT
The DNA here is from genome assembly GCA_963922655.1 of Cardamine chenopodiifolia. Taxonomy (NCBI): domain Eukaryota; kingdom Viridiplantae; phylum Streptophyta; class Magnoliopsida; order Brassicales; family Brassicaceae; genus Cardamine; species Cardamine chenopodiifolia. Next base: position 11,629,649 of record OZ000481.1, on the reverse strand, counting down.
TTATGTTTTAGGGTTTAGAGTTTCGGGTAACGGTTTAGATGTTAAGGTTTAGGGTTAAGGAGTTTATGGTTTGGGAATTAGTGTTTAGCGTTTCATGGATTGGGATTTAGTGTTTAGGGGTTAGGGATTAGGGTTTTCAATTTTGGGGTTTACGATTTAAGATTTGGGGTTTTACTTTTAGGATTTAAGGTTTAGGTTTTTTATTTTATTGTTTTATCGTTTGGGATTTAGTGCTTACGGTTTCAGGATTAGGGAATTAGTTTTTAAGGGTTAGGGCTTTGGGTTTTCAGTTTTGTGGATAAAGATTTAGGGTTAACGGTTTTGGCTTAGGGTTTTGGGTGTAGGGTTTCGGGTTTGGGTTTAAAGGTTGTGGAGTTTTGAGTTTTTTGTTTTGGGTTTTAAGGTTTAAGGTTTAGTGTTTAGGTTTGGGTTTTTAATTTTATTGGTTTTGGGTTTGAAGGTTTGGAGTTTAGTGTTTAGGGTTTGCTGTTTAGGATTAATGATTAGGGTTTAGGGTTTACGGTTCACGGTTTTGACTTTAGAGTTTATTGTTAAGGGTTTTATGTTTGGGATTTAGTGTTTCCAGTTTAAAGGTTTGGGATTTACTGTTTAGGGTTTCAAGGTTTAGAATTTAGTGTTTACGGGTTAGGTTTTAGGGTTTTCAACTTTGGGTTTTATGAGTTTAGGGTTAAGCTTTAGGATTTTGGGTATAGGGTTTCGGTTTAAGGGTTAGGGTTTTTGGTTTTGGGGTTTTGGGTTTCTAATATTGGTTTTGGGATTTAGGTTTTTTTGAATTAAGGAGTATGGTTCCGGGTGTTTGGGTTGGGGTAATATGGTTTGGTGTTAAGAAATAAAGGTTTAAGGTTCGGGATTTAGTGTTTAGGGCTTCGGGTTTAGATTTTTTGGTATTCGGTTTTAAAGTTTGGAGTTTAGTGTTTAGGGTTTGCGGTTTAGGATTTATGGTCTAGGGTATAGGGGTTTAAGGTTTTTCTTTTAAGGTTTAAGATTTAGGATTTAGGCTTTCTGGTAATGGGGTATAGGGTTTAGGGTTTATGATGTGATCATGAATAGCTCACAGAAGTCGCTTGAAGTCGAGGACGCCTTGACCATGCCAAGTGGACCAATGACAAGATCACGTGCCAAAGAGTTCCAGAAAGCAATCAGTGGATTACTCACTCAAGCTCATTCGCCAAAGGACCAGCTCGAAGACATGGATAAGAAAATCATCTTGGTTGCTCGAGTGGACTAATAAATGGGTGATTCGTTTGTACTCTTTTTCCTAGCCTTTGGTTTTGTCCCAATGGGTTTTCCAAAAGAAGGTTTTAATGAGGAAAATGGGTCACTCTAATCCATCAAGTCCACAAGAGTCCACAAGAGAAGTTTCAGTCCAAGTCCAAGTTATGTTTGGGTCTTTTTTTCAGAAGTATCAAGCCCAAAGGAGGGATTGTTGGCCCAAATATCATTGTCTCTATGCATGAAAACGCCCAGCCTTATTTGAAGAAGAAGTAGGCACTTGAGTAGTTCAAAAGTCCCTAAAGTTAATATCGTTTTTAATTCTGCGTTTAATTATGACTTCTTCTTTACTCTTTCTTTTTCTTTATAACTTTAGTTTTCTTAAGAAATAGGGATCCACCTTTTTTTTATAAAATATTGAGAGTGATTTCTCATGTGTTCGTTGAAGAACATTTCCCGATTGTTTGGTGTGTAATATCCTTCAATCAAACCGATTCAATGGTGTGTCATATTCGTGAATCAAACCTTGGCGTTCTTGAGTGTGTCATATCTCGAGAAAGTCATTGAGGAAATATCAGAGGTCTTCCGCAACCTTTGTGTGATCCATTCATTCCATCCTTTCACGATTACCCCTCGAAAGTGCGAAATCCCGGGAAGATTCATATCATTTGGTATCAGAGCACCCTTTCGGGATCGGTATTCGTTTCTGTTCATCTTATCATCTTAAAGTTATCATTTTCTCTTGTCTTTCTTTATGTTTTCTGATCGGATCAATTCATTTGGAATCGAAGAAAAAAAAATCGGTTTGATTGCTAGACATCTAGGCGATTAAATCTGTTCATCTTTGGCTATTTTTGATTCAATGATCTGATCAATTTTTTTTTCAGTTTGATCTTTATTTTCCTTCTAAATCTGATCAGTTTGTGTTTAAAAAAAAAAAAAAAGAAACCCATCGGACACAAAAAAAAAAAAAAAGAAAAAAAAAAAAGGGGGTCTGTCCGATTTAAATGTTCTAAGCAAGTTATATTTTTGTTGTTCTAAATTATTCTCTTAAATTTTCCTGATCAATCTTGATCTTTTTCGAATAAAAAAAAAAAACACACTACTAAATCTTTTTTCTCTATCTCGATTCTAATCGTTTCATTTCGAGTTGTTGGAATTATTCATCGGATTTGATCTGTTTTGTTCGATATGAACCATTGAAGAAATCACTGAGAGAGGACATCTTGAGTGTTGAGTGTGGAGTGAATAAAAAGGAGAGAAACACTTGTGAGGATCGACTTTTTATTACTAAAGGTTTGTTAAGTGTGCAGGGAAAAATTAATATGTCTAATCACGAAAGTGATGCTGAGAACACTAACCGAGCACGAGGAGCAAGAAACAATAACAATCTGGACGTGCAAGCCCTTATGGGAGAGATGAGGCGATTGTTGAGGCGTGAGATGGAAGCAGTCAATGAAAGGATCGATACGATTCAAGAATCCGTTAATCAAGGATTGCCTCAAAATACTGCTGGTAGAAGAAGAAGACAACAACCTGAAGAAGAAGATGAAGAGGACGAGTTGAATTACTATAGCAAAGGTAGTCAAGCTTCTAATCGGAGTCGAAGAAGGCCGAGACGTGTAAGAGAAGCTGGGGTTCAAAATGAGGACAATCTCAGTGGACTGAAGTTGAAGATACCGCCATTTCATGGGAAGAATGATCCAGACGCCTACTTGGAGTGGGAGAAGAAAATTGAGCTCGTGTTTGATTGTCAAAATTATTCGGAGAAAAAGAAAGTTCAAGTAGCGGCGACGGAATTTTATGACTATGCTATTAATTGGTGGGATCAGATCGTGACAAGTAGAAGACGCAACCGTGAACCACCCGTAGTCACTTGGGAAGAGATGAAAAATCTGATGAGGAAGAGATTTGTTCCTAGCCACTACCATCGGGAGTTACATCAAAAGCTTAGGCGATTAACTCAGGGCAGTAAGAGTGTGGAGGATTATTTTCAAGAAATGGAGTCCCTAATGATCAAAGCTGATATAGATGAAGATGCTGAGGCAACAATGGCAAGGTTCTTGAGTGGGTTGGCTCGAGATATACAAGATAGAATGGAGCTTCAAACATATGCTGATTTGGAGGAAATGCTCCATAAGGCTGTTTTGGTTGAACAACAAATTAAGAGGAGGGGTACTTCTAGGCTTTCCTATGGAGCTGGAGCAGCCAATGCTAGGACGAGTTACAGCCGAGAAGATAAGTCTGTTGTTAAGCCAAAACCCGACCCTAAGCCTTACGCCAATACTCAAGACGCCAAAGGAAAAGCTGTGGCGACTTCGTCTAGAAACCGGGACGTTAAATGTTTCAAGTGTCAAGGGAGAGGACATTACGCCAATGAGTGCACCAATAGAAGGACTATGATCCTATTGGATAATGGCGAGATTGAAACTGAGGAGGAAGAGCTTGAAAGTGATAGTGAGATCGAGGAAGTGGACATAGAGTTACCAGCCACCGGAGAATTATTGGTAACAAGACGTTCCTTGAGTATTCAAGTTAAGGATACTGTCCAAGAGCAGCGGGAGAACTTATTTCACACGAGATGCTTGGTACAAGGTAAAGTTTGCAGCCTTATTATTGATGGTGGGAGCTGTACTAATGTGGCTAGTGAAACAATGGTGAAGAAGTTAGGGTTGGAAGTTAAGATGCATCCAAAACCTTATCAGCTTCAATGGCTAAATGATGCTGGCGAGATGACGGTGAGCAGCCAAGTATTGGTTCCTATAACCATAGGCAAGTATGAGGACGAAATTCTTTGTGATGTTTTACCTATGGAGGCGGGCCACATCTTGCTTGGAAGACCTTGGCAGTTCGATAGAAGGGTCTTACATGACGGTTTTACTAATCGATACTCATTTGAGTACAATGGCCGAAAGACGATACTTGCTCCATTAACACCACAAGAAGTTCATCAAGATCAACTTCAGCTGAAACAACAAGGAAAAACCATTGTGAGTGAACCCCTAAACACACCACCTCAAAATAAAAACGAGAGTTTGAGAAAAACCAAGAAAAAGGCCTGTGAGAGTAAACCCGTGAGGCATTCAAACTTCTTTGTGAGGTCTAATGTGGTTAAGAGAGCTCTGTTCTCTAAACAACCCGTTCTCTTATTTATTTACAAAGAAGCTTTGCTGAACCTTACTAACCCCGTACCGGATTTGCCGAGTAAAATTACTTCTATTTTGCAAGATTTTGAAGACGTCTTTCCGGAAGAAAACCCCAAGGGATTGCCGCCTATTCGTGGGATTGAGCACCAGATCGATTTTGTGTCGGGAGCTTCACTTCCTAACAGGCCAGCATATAGAACCAACCCAGTTGAGACTAAGGAGCTTCAAAAGCAAGTGAGTGAGCTGATGGACAAAGGATACATCCGAGAGAGCATGAGCCCTTGTGTTGTGCCGGTGCTGCTCGTTCCAAAGAAGGACGGAACTTGGAGGATGTGCATTGATTGCCGAGCCATCAACAATATCACTGTAAAGTATCGCCATCCTATCCCTCGTTTAGATGATATGTTAGATGAGCTTCATGGTTCTAGCATATTTTTGAAAATAGATCTTAAAAGTGGATACCATCAAATTAGGATGAAAGAGGGTGATGAATGGAAAACTGCGTTTAAAACTAAACATGGCTTGTATGAATGGTTAGTTATGCCATTTGGATTAACAAATGCACCTAGTACTTTCATGAGGTTGATGAATCATGTTTTGAGGAGCTTCATTGGAATTTTTGTTGTTGTTTACTTTGATGATATCTTAGTCTACAGCAAAAATTTAGAAGAACATGTTAAGCATCTAGAAGCGGTTTTGATGGTACTTAGGAAAGAAAAACTGTATGCTAATCTGAAGAAATGCACTTTTTGTACGGATAACGTTGTGTTTCTAGGCTTTGTTATAAGTGCAGATGGCATCAAAGTGGACGAAGAGAAGGTTAGAGCTGTCCGCGAATGGCCCAGTCCGAAAACCATAGGAGACGTGAGGAGTTTCCATGGGCTTGCGGGATTCTATCGAAGATTTGTGAAAGATTTCAGTACCATAGCTGCTCCTCTCACTGAAGTGATTAAGAAAAGTGTAGGATTTAAATGGGAGAATGCACAAGAAGAAGCGTTCCAAGCGTTAAAGGATAAACTCACCAATGCACCACTTTTATCTTTACCGAATTTTCTTAAAACTTTTGAAATTGAGTGTGATGCATCTGGTGTAGGTATTGGAGCTGTCTTGATGCAAGAGAAGAAGCCCATAGCCTTTTTTAGTGAGAAGCTTGGAGGAGCTACGCTGAACTATCCAACCTACGACAAGGAGTTGTATGCGCTAGTCGGAGCCTTGCAAACGTGGCAACACTACCTCTGGCCAAAGGAGTTTGTCATTCATACTGACCACGAGTCTTTGAAGCATTTAAAGGGTCAGCATAAGCTCAACAAGAGGCATGCTAGGTGGGTAGAGTTTATCGAAACATTTCCCTATGTGATCAAGTACAAACAAGGTAACGAAAACGTAGTTGCTGATGCCTTATCTCGAAGGTATGCCTTGATTTCAACTTTGGATGCTAAATTATTGGGATTTGAACACCTTAAAGATCTTTATCAAGCTGATTCTGATTTTCAAGATAATTACAAGTCTTGTGAGAAGTTTGCTTTTGGGAAATATTTTAGGCATGACAGCTTTCTTTTCTTTGAAAATCGTTTGTGTGTGCCTAATTGTTCTTTGAGAGACTTGCTAGTTAGGGAGGCACATGGAGGAGGCTTGATGGGGCCTTTTGGGATCGCCAAGACTTTAAAAGTGATGCAAGAACACTTCTACTGGCCACAAATGAAGAGAGACGTGGAAAGAATCTGCGGGAGATGTGTTACGTGCAAACAAGCCAAATCGAAGCTACAGTCCCAAGGTATGTACACGCCCTTGCCTATTCCTGATCAGCCTTGGACTGACATTTCTATGGATTTTGTGCTTGGATTACCTAGAACTAGGACTGGAAAGGATTCAATTTTTGTGGTTGTCGATAGGTTCTCTAAAATGGCACATTTTCTTGCTTGTCATAAAACTGATGATGCTTCTCACATAGCTGACTTGTTCTTTAAAGAAATAGTTTTACTGCATGGAATGCCTAGGACTATAGTCAGTGATAGAGACACGAAGTTCTTGAGTTATTTTTGGAAAACGCTTTGGTCTAAGCTAGGAACTAAGTTGCTGTTTTCAACTACTTGCCATCCTCAATCCGACGGTCAAACTGAAGTAGTTAATAGAACTTTGTCTACCTTGTTGCGTGCCTTGATTAAAAAGAACTTGAAAACTTGGGAAGAATGCTTGCCACATGTTGAATTTGCTTATAATCGATCACTGCATTCCGCCACAAAGTTTTCTCCTTTTGAAATCGTTTATGGCTTTAATCCTTTGTCTCCTTTGGATCTAACCCCATTGCCTTTGAGTGAAAGAGCAAACTTGGATGGGAAAAAGAAAGCTGAACTTGTTAAACAGATCCATGAGAAAGCGAAGCACAACATCGAAGAGAAGACAAAGTTGTACGCCAAACAAGCTAACAAGATCAGGCGCAAGATGATTTTTGAGGAAGGAGACGACGTTTGGATACATCTAAGGAAGGAAAGATTTCCGGCTGAGAGGAAGTCCAAGCTTATGCCAAGAATTGACGGTCCATTTAGAATTACAAAGAAGATCAACGATAATGCTTATCAACTCGATCTCCAAGGTAAGTACAATGTGAGTTCAAGTTTCAATGTTGCTGACTTAATTCCTTTTGTTGCAGATGATCCAGATTTGAGGACAAATCCTTTTCAAGAGGGAGGGGATGATGTGATCATGGATAGCTCACGGAAGTCGCTTGAAGCCGAGGACGCCTTGACCATGCCAAGTGGACCAATGACAAGATCACGTGCCAAAGAGTTCCAGAAAGCAATCAGTGGATTACTCACTCAAGCTCATTCGCCAAAGGACCAGCTCGAAGACATGGATAAGAAAATCATCTTGGTTGCTCGAGTGGACTAATAAACGGGTGATTCGTTTGTACTCTTTTTCCTAGCCTTTGGTTTTGTCCCAATGGGTTTTCCAAAGGAAGGTTTTAATGAGGAAAATGGGTCACTCTAATCCATCAAGTCCACAAGAGTCCACAAGAGAAGTTTCAGTCCAAGTCCAAGTTATGTTTGGGTCTTTTTTTCAGAAGTATCAAGCCCAAAGGAGGGATTGTTGGCCCAAATATCATTGTCTCTATGCATGAAAACGCCCAGCCTTATTTGGAGAAGAAGTAGGCACTTGAGTAGTTCAAAAGTCCCTCGGGAAATAGTTAATATCGTTTTTAATTCTGCGTTTAATTATGACTTCTTCTTTACTCTTTCTTTTTCTTTATAACTTTAGTTTTCTTAAGAAATAGGGATCCACCTTTTTTTTATAAAATATTGAGAGTGATTTCTCCTGTGTTCGTTGAAGAACATTTCCCGATTGTTTGGTGTGTAATATCCTTCAATCAAACCGATTCAACGGTGTGTCATATCCATGAATCAAACCTTGGCGTTCTTGAGTGTGTCATATCTCGAGAAAGTCATTGAGGAAATATCAAATGTCTTCCGCAACCTTTGTGTGATCCATTCATTCCATCCTTTCATGATTACCCCTCGAAAGTGCGAAATCCCGGGAAGATTCATATCAGTTTAGGATGTCAAGGTTTTGCATTTAGTGTTTAAGGGTTAGGGTTTAGGGTTTTCATCTTTTGGGTTAAAGATTTAGGATTTGGGGTTCGTGGGTTTAGGGTTAAGGATTACGATTTTGGGTTTTGGGTTTTGGGTTTAGGGTTTAGAGTTTAGGTGCAAGGGTTTAGGGTTTTTCGTTTTAGGGTTTAAGGTTTATTATTTTGGTTTTGGGGTTTTGGATTTCTTATTAGGGTTTTTTGTTTGAGGGTTTATGAATCAGGCTGTATGGTTTTGGGTTTTGGGTTTGGGTGTTATGGTTTGGTGTTTAGAATTAAAGGTTTAGGATGTGAAGGTTTAGCATTTAGTGTTTAAGGGTTAAGGTTTAGGGTTTTCAGCTGTTAGGTTTAATATTTAGGATTTGGGGTTCATGGGTTAAGGGTTAAGGATTACGATTTTTAGTTTTGGGTTTATGGTTTAGGGTTTAGGTGTAAGGGTTTAGGGTTTTTGGTTTTAGGCTTTAGGGTTTATTATTTTGGTTTTGGGGTTTAGGATTTCTTATTTGGGTTTTTTGTTTGAGGGTTTATGAATTAGGGTGTATGGTTTTGGGTGTTCTGGTTTAGTGTTTAGAATTGAGGGTTTAGGGTTTTGGGATTTAGGGTTTAAGGGTTTTGGGTTTAGATTTTTGGTTTTTTGGTTTTAATGTTTGGAATTTAGTGTTTAGGGTTTGCGGTTTAGGATTTATGGTTGAGGGTTTAGGGGTTTAAGGTTTAGGATTTATGGTTTGGTGTTAAGAAATAAAGGTTTAAGGTTCGGGATTTAGTGTTTAGGGTTTCGGGTTTAGATTTTTTGGTATTCGGTTTTAAAGTTTAGAGTTTAGTGTTTAGGGTTTGCGGTTTAGGCTTTATGGTCTAGGGTATAGGGGTTTAATGTTTTTCTTTTGGGGTTTAAGATTTAGGGTTTAGGCTTTCTGGTAATGGGGTCTAGGGTTTAGGGTTTAAGATGTCAAGGTTTTGCATTTTGTGTTTAAGGGTTAGGGTTTAGGGTTTTCAGCTTTTGGGTTTAAGATTTAGGATTTTAGGGTTCGTGGGTTTAGGGTTAAGGATTACGATTTTGGGTTTTGGGTTTTGGGTTTAGGTATTAGGGTTTAGGTACAAGGGTTTTGGGTTTTTGGTTTTAGGGTTTAGGGTTTATTATTTTGGTTTTGGGGTTTTGGATTTCTTATTAGGGTTTTTTGTTTGAGGGTTTATGAATTAGGGTGTATGGTTTTGGGTTTTGTGTTTGGGTGTTATGGTTTGGTGTTTAGAATTAAAGGCTTAGGATGTCAAGGTTTAGCATTTAGTGTTTAATGGTTAGGGTTTAGGGTTTTTAGCTTTTGGGTTTAATATTTAGGATTTGGGGTTCATGGGTTTAGGGTTAAGGATTACGATTTTGGGTTTTGGGTTTACGGTTTAGGGTTTAGGTGTAAAGGTTTAGGTGTAAGGGTTTAGGTGTAAGGGTTTAGGGTTTTTGGTTTTAGGGTTTAGGGTTTATTATTTTGGGTTTAGGGTTTAGGATTTCTTATTAGTGTTTTTTGTTTGAGGGTTTATGAATTAGGGTGTACGGTTTTGGGTGTTCTGGTTTAGTGTTTAGAATTGAGGGTTTAAGGTTTAGGGATTTAGGGTTTTGGGTTTTGGGTTTAGATTTTTGGTTTTTTGGTTTTAAGGTTTAGAGTTTAGTGTTTAGGGTTTTTGGTTTTGGATTTATGGTTTAGGGTTGAGGGGTTTAAGGTTCCCGGTTCCGATTTTTTGTTTTGAGTTTTAGGTTTAGGGTTTAGGTGTAATGGTTTAGGGTTTTTGGTTTTGGGGTTTAGGGTTTACGAATTAGGGAGTATGGTTTTGGGTTTTGGGTTGGGGTCTTATGGTTTGTGTTTAGAATTTATTGTTTAGGATTTGGGGTTTGCGGTTTAAGGTTTAGGATTTTGTATTTAAAGGTTATAGTTAAGGGTTTTCAGTTTTGGAGTTTACGATTTAGGATTTGGGGTTTTGGGGTTTTGGGTTTAGGATTTAAGGTTAATGATTTTGGGTTTATTGTTTAGGGATTATGGGTTTGGGATTTAATGTTTAAGGGTTCAGGTTTAAGGTTTTCAGTTTATGGGTTTAAGATATACGATTTGGGGTTTGTGGGTTTAGGGTTAAGGTTTATGATTTTTGGTTTAGGGATTAGGTGTAAGGGTTTAAGGTTTTTCGTTTTTGAATTTTTTTTTTTAGGGTTAAGGGTTTTTCGTTTTGGGGTTTTGGGTTTAGAGTTACAGGTTTAGGGTTTGGGTGTAAGGGTTTAGGGTTTTTGGTATTGCGGTTTAGGGTTAATGATTTGGGTTATTTTAGGGTTTATGAATTTAAGGTTTAGGATTCCGGGTATTGGGTTTAAGTTTTAGTGTTCAGGGTTTGGGGTTTATGGTTTATAGTGTAGGGTTTAGTGTTTAGAGTTTAGGGTTAACGGTTTAGACGTTAAGGTATAGGGTTAAGACGTTTATGGTTTTGGTATTTGATGTTTAGGGTTTGAAGGTTTGGGATTCAGTGTTTAGGGGTAAGGGATAAGGGTTATCAATTTTGGCGTTTACTATGTGAGATTGGTGGTTTTGAGGTTTAGGGTTTAGGATTTAATATTTAAGATTTTTGTTTTAGCGTTTAAAGGTTTGGGATTTAGTGTTTACGGTTTCAAAGTTTGGGATTTTGTTTTTAGGGGTTTGATTTTGGGTTTTAAGTTTTGGGGTTTAAGATTTTGGAGATGGGGTTTGTGGTTTTAGGGTTAAGGTTTAGGGTTTCCGGTTTAGGGTTTTGGTATAAGTGTTTATGGGTTTCGGTTGTGGGGTTTAAGGTTAATGATTAGTGTTTAGGGTTTATGGTTAACAGTTTTGACTTTTGGGTTTATGGTTAAGGGTTTTTTGGTTTGGGATTTAGTTTTTCCAGTTTAAAGGTTTGGGATTTACTAATTAGGGTTTAAGGGTTTAGAATTTAGTGTTTACGGGTTATGGTTTAGGGTCCAGCTTTGGGGTATAAGATTAAGGATTTGGGGTTCTGGAGTTAAGGGTTAGGGTTTAAGATATTGGGTATAGGGTTTTTGTTTAATGTATTAGGGTTTTTGGTTTTGGGGTTTAGGGTTTCTGATATTCGTTTTGGGGTTTGTGGGTTTAGGGTTAAGGTTTAGGATTTTGGGTACAGGGATTTGGGTTTAGGATTTAGGTGTAAGGGTTTAGGATTTTTGGTTTACAGTTAAAAAATTCGGGATGTACTGTTTAGGGTTTCATGGTTTTGAATTTAGTGTTTAGGGTTTACGATTTAAGGTTTTTAGCTTTAGGGTTTAAGATTAAGGGTTCAGGGTTTGTGGGTTTAGCGTTAAGGTTTAGGATTTTGGGGTTAGGGTTTATGGTTTACGTCTAAAGGTTTAAGTATTTCAGTTTTAGGGTTTAGGGTTTTGGGTTTAGGGTTTAGGTGTAAGGGTTTAGGGTTTATTATTTTGGTTTTGGGGTTTAGGATTTCTTATTAGGGTTTTTTGTTTGAGGGTTTATGAATTAGGGTGTATGGTTTTGGGTGTTCTGGTTTAGTGTTTAGAATTGAGGGTTTAAGGTTTTGGGATTTAGGGTTTAAAGGTTTTGGGTTTAGATTTTTGGTGTTTTTGGTTTTAATGTTTTGAATTTAGTGTTTAGGGTTTGCGGTTTAGGATTTATGGTTTAGGGTTTAGGGGTTTAAGGTTTAGGATTTATGGTTGGGTGTTAAGAAATAAAGGTTTAAGGTTCGGGATTTAGTGTTTAGGGTTTCGGGTTTAGATTTTTTGGTATTTGGTGTTAAAGTTTGGAGTTTAGTGTTTAGGGTATGCGGTTTAGGATTTATGGTCTAGGGTATAGGGGTTTAAGGTTTTTCTTTTGGGGTTTAAGATTTAGGGTTTAGGCATTCTGGTTATGGGGTCTAGGGTTTAGGGTTTAGGATGTCAAGGTTTTGCATTTAGTGTTTAAGGGGTAGGGTTTAGGGTTTTCAGCTTTTGGGTTTAAGATTTAGGATTTGGGGTTCGTGGCTTTAGAGTTAAGGATTACGATTTTGGGTTTTGGGTTTTGGTTTTAGGGATTAGGGTTTAGGTACAAGGGTTTACGGTTTTTTGTTTTAGGGTTTAGGGTTTATTATTTTGGTTTTGGGGTTTTGGATTCCTTATTAGGGTTTTTTGTTTGAGGGTTTATGAATTAGGGTGTATGGTTTTGGGTTTTCGGTTTGGGTGTTATGGTTTGGTGTTTAGAATTAAAGGTTTAGGATGTCAAGGTTTAGCATTTAGTTATTAAGGGTTAGGGTTTAGGGTTTTCAGCTTTTGGGTATAAGATTTAGGATTTGGGGTTCGTGGGTTTAGGGTTAAGGATTACGATTTTGGGTTTTGGGTTTTGGGTTTAGGGTTTAGGGTTTAGGTGCAAGAATTTAGGGTTTTTGGTTTTAGGGTTTAGGGTTTATTATTTTGGTTTTCGTGTTTTGGATTTCTTATTAGGGTTTTTTGTTTGAGGGTTTATGAATTAGGGTGTATGGTTTTGGGTTTTGGGTTTGGGTGTTATGGTTTGGTGTTTAGAATTAAAGGTTTAGGATGTCAAGGTTTAGCATTTAGTGTTTAAGGGTTAGGGTTTAGGGTTTTTAACTTTGGGGTTTAATATTTAGGATTTGGGGTTCATGGATTTAGGGTTAAGGACTACGATTTTGGGGTTTGGGTTTACGATTTAGGGTTTAGGTGTAAGGGTTTTTGTGTAAGGGTTTAGGGTTTTTGGTTTTAGGGTTTAGGGTTTTTGGTTTTACGGTTTAGGGTTTATTATTTTGGTTTTGGGGTTTAGGATTTCTTATTAGTGTTTTTTGTTTGAGGGTTTATGAATTAGGGTGTATGGTTTTGGGTGTTCTGGTTTAGTGTTTAGAATTGAGGGTTTAAGGTTTTGGGATTTAGAGTTTAGGGTTTTGGGTTAAGATTTTTGGTTTTTTGGTTTTAAGGTTTGGAGTTTAGTGTTTAGGGTTTGTGGTTTAGGATTTATGGTTTAGGGTTTAGGGGTTTAAGGTTCCGGGTTCTGATTTTTTTTTTTGAGTTTTAGGTTTAGGGTTTAGGTGTAACGGTTTACGAATTAGGGAGTATGGTTTTGGGTTTCGGTTGGGGTCTTATGGTTTGGTGTTTAGAATTTATTGTTTAGGATTTGGGGTTTGCGGTTTAAGGTTTAGGATTTTGTATTTAAGGGTTATAGTTTAGGGTTTTCAGTTTTGAAGTTTACGATTTAGGATTTGGGGTTTTTGGGTTTTGGGTTTAGGATTTAAGGTTAATGATTTTTGGTTTATTGTTTAGGGATTATGGGGTTTGGGATTTAATGTTTAAGGGTTCAAGTTTAAGGTTTTCAGTTTAGGGGTTTAAGATATACGATTTGGGGTTTATGGGTTTAGGGTTAAGGTTTATGATTTTGGGTTTAGGGTTTAGGTGTAAGGGTTTAAGGTTTTTCGTTTTAGAATTTTCGGTTTTTAGGGTTAAGGGTTTTTTGTTTTGGGGTTTTGGGTTTAGGGTTTCAGGTTTAGGGTTTGGGTGTAAGGGTTTAGGGTTTTTGGTATTGCGGTTTAGGTTAATGATTTGGGTTTTTTTAAGGTTTATGAATTTAAGGTTTAGGATTCGGGGTTTTGGGTTTAAGTTTTAGTGTTCAGGGTTTGGGGTTTATGGTTTATAGTGTAGGGTTTAGTGTTTAGAGTTTAGGGTTAACGGTTTAGACGTTAAGGTTTAGGGATAAGAAGTTTATGGTTTTGGTATTTGATGTTTAGGGTTTGAAGGTTTGGGATTCAGTGTTTAGGGGTTAGGATTTAGGGTTTTTAGCTTTTGGGTTTATGATTAAGGGTTCGGGGTTTGTGGGTTTAACGTTAAGGTTTAAGATTTTGGGGTTAGGGTTTATGGTTTAGGTGTAAAGGTTTAAGTTTTTCAGGTTTAGGGTTTAGGGTTTATGATTTGATTTTTGCGATTTAAGGTTTAGGATTAAAGTTTACGATTTAGGGTTTAGGGTTTAGGATTTTGGGTTTAGGGATTAAGTGTAAGGGTTTAGAGTTTATTATTTTGGTTTTGTGGTTTAGGATTTCTTATTAGGGTTTTTTGTTTGAGGGTTTATGAATTAGGGTGTATGGTTTTGGGTGTTCTGGTTTAGTGTTTAGAATGGAGGGTTTAGGGTTTTGGGATTTAGGGTTTAAGGGTTTTGGGTTTAGATTTTTGGTTTTTTTGTTTTAATGTTTGGAATTTAGTGTTTAGGGTTTGCGGTTTAGGATTTATGGTTTAGGGTTTAGGGGTTTAAGGTTTAAGATTTATGGTTTGGTGTTAAGAAATAAAGGTTTAAGGTTCGGGATTTAGTGTTTAAGGTTTCGGGTTTAGATTTTTTGGTATTCGGTGTTAAAGTTTAGAGTTTAGAGTTTAGTGTTTAGGGTTTGCGGTTTAGGATTTATGGTCTAGGGTATAAGGGTTTAAGGTTTTTCTTTTGGGGTTTAAAATTTAGGGTTTAGGCTTTCTGGGAATGGGGTCTAGGGTTTAGGGTTTAGGATGTCAAGGTTTTGCATTTAGTGTTTAAGGATTAGGGTTTAGGGTTTTCAGCTTTTGGGTTTAAGATTTAGGATTTGGGGTTCATGGGTTTAGGGTTAAGGATTACAATTTTGGGTTTTGGGTTTAGGGATTAGGGTTTAGGTACAAGGGTTTACGGTTTTTTGTTTTAGGGTTTAGGGTTTATTATTTTGGTTTTGGGGTTTTGGATTTCTTATTAGGGTTTTTTGTTTGAGGGTTTATGAATTAGGGTGTATGGTTTTGGGTTTTGGGTTTGGGTGTTATGGTTTGGTGTTTAGAATTAAAGGTTTAGGATGTGAAGGTTTAGCATTTAGTGTTTAAGGTTTAGGGTTTAGGGTTTTCAGCTTTTGGGTTTAATAGTTAGGATTTGGGGTTCATGGGTTTAGGGTTAAGGATTACGATTTTGGGTTTTGGGTTTACGGTTTAGGGTTTAGGTGTAAGGGTTTAGGGTTTTTGGTTTTAGGGTTTAGGGTTTATTATTTTGGTTTTGGGGTTTAGGATTCCTTATTAGGGTTTAGGGTTTAGGGATTATGGGGTTTGGGATTTAATGTTTAAGGGTTCAAGTTTAAGGTTTTCAGTTTATGGGTTTAAGATATACGATTTGGGGTTTATGGGTTTAGGGTTAAGGTTTATGATTTTGGGTTTAGGGTTTAGGTGTAAGGGTTTAAGGTTTTTCGTTTTTGAATTTTTGGTTTTTAGGGTTAAGGGTTTTTTGTTTTGGGGTTTTGGGTTTAGGGTTTCAGGTTTAGGGTTTGGGTGTAAGGGTTTAGGGTTTTTGGTATTGCGGTTTAGGTTAATGATTTGGGTTTTTTTAAGGTTTATGAATTTAAGGTTTAGGATTCGGGATTTTGGGTTTAAGTTTTAGTGTTTAGGGTTTGGGGTTTATGGTTTATAGTGTAGGGTTTAGTGTTTAGAGTTTAGGGTTAATAGTTTAGACGTTAAGGTTTAGGGATAAGAAGTTTATGATTTTGGTATTTGATGTTTAGGGTTTGAAGGTTTGGGATTCGGTGTTTAGGGGTTAGGATTTAGGGTTTTTAGCTTTTGGGTTTATGATTAAGGGTTCGGGGTTTGTAGGTTTAACGTTAAGGTTTAAGATTTTGGGGTTAGGGTTTATAGTTTAGGTGTAAAGGTTTAAGTTTTTCATGTTTAGGGTTTAGGGTTTATGATTTGATTTTTGCGATTTAAGGTTTAGGATTAAAGTTTACGATTTAGGGTTTAGGGTTTAGGATTTTGGGTTTAGGGATTAAGTGTAAGGGTTTAGGGTTTATTATTTTGGTTTTGGGGTTTAGGATTTCTTATTAGGGTTTTTTGTTTGAGGGTTTATGAATTAGGGTGTATGGTTTTGGGTGTTCTGGTTTAGTGTTTAGAATTGAGGGTTTAGGGTTTTGGGATTTAGGTTTTAAGGGTTTTTGTTTTAGATTTATGGTTTTTTTGTTTTAATGTTTGGAATTTAGTGTTTAGGGTTTGCGGTTTAGGATTTATGGTTTAGGGTTTAGGGGTTTAAGGTTTAGGATTTTAGGTTTGGTGTGAAGAAATAAAGGTTTAAGGTTCGGGATTTAGTGTTTAAGGTTTCGTGTTTAGATTTTTTGGTATTCGGTGTTAAAGTTTAGAGTTTAGAGTTTCGTGTTTAGGGTTTGCGGTTTAGGATTTATGGTCTAGGGTATAGGGGTTTAAGGTTTTTCTTTTGGGGTTTAAAATTTAGGGTTTAGGCTTTCTGGGAATGGGGTATAGGGTTTAGGGTTTAGGATGTCAAGGTTTTGCATATAGTGTTTAAGGGTTAGGGTTTAGGGTTTTCAGCTTTTGGGTTTAAGATTTAGGATTTGGGGTTCATGGGTTTAGTGTTCAGGATTACGATTTTGGGTTTTGGGTTTTGGGTTTAGGGATTAGGGTTTAGGTACAAGGGTTTACGGTTTTTTGTTTTAGGGTTTAGGGTTTATTATTTTGGTTTTGGGGTTTTGGATTTCTTATTAGAGTTTTTTGTTTGAGGGTTTATGAATTAGGGTGTATGGTTTTGGGTTTTGGGTTTGGGTGTTATGGTTTGGTGTTTAGAATTAAAGGTTTAGGATGTGAAGGTTTAGCATTTAGTGTTTAAGGTTTAGGGTTTAGGGTTTTCAGCTTTTGGGTTTAATAGTTAGGATTTGGGGTTCATGGGTTTAGGGTTAAGGATTACGATTTTGGGTTTTGGGTTTACGGTTTAGGGTTTAGGTGTAAGGGTTTAGGGTTTTTGGTTTTAGGGTTTAGGGTTTATTATTTTGGTTTTGGGGTTTAGGATTCCATATTAGGGTTTAGGGTTTAGGGATTATGGGGTTTGGGATTTAATGTTTAAGGGTTCAAGTTTAAGGTTTTCAGTTTATAGGTTTAAGATATACAATTTGGGGTTTATGGGTTTAGGGTTAAGGTTTATGATTTTGGGTTTAGGGTTTAGGTGTAAGGGTTTAAGGTTTTTCGTTTTTGAATTTTTGGTTTTAGGGTTAAGGGTTTTTTGTTTTGGGGTTTTGGCTTTAGGGTTTCAGGTTTAGGGTTTGGGTGTAAGGGTTTAGGGTTTTTGGTATTGCGGTTTAGGTTAATGATTTGGGTTTTTTTAAGGTTTATGAATTTAAGGTTTAGGATTCGGGGTTTTGGGTTTAAGTTTTAGTGTTCAGGGTTTGGGGTTTATGGTTTATAGTGTAGGGTTTAGTGTTTAGAGTTTAGGGTTAACGGTTTAGACGTTAAGGTTTAGGGATAAGAAGTTTATGGTTTTGGTATTTGATGTTTAGGGTTTGAAGGTTTGGGATTCGGTGTTTAGGGGTTAGGTTTTAGGGTTTTTAGCTTTTGGGTTTATGATTAAGGGTTTGGGGTTTGTGGGTTTAACGTTAAGGTTTAAGATTTTGGGGTTAGGGTTTATGGTTTAGGTGTAAAGGTTTAAGTTTTTCAGGTTTAGGGTTTAGGGTTTATGATTTGATTTTTGCGATTTAAGGTTTAGGATTAAAGTTTACGATTTAGGGTTTAGGGTTTAGGATTTTGGGTTTAGGGATTAAGTGTAAGGGTTTAGGGTTTATTATTTTGGTTTTGGGGTTTAGGATTTCTTATTAGGGTTTTTTGTTTGAGGGTTTATGAATTAGGGTGTATGGTTTTGGGTGTTCTGGTTTAGTGTTTAGAATTGAGGGTTTAGGGTTTTGGGATTTAGGTTTTAAGGGTTTTGGTTTTAGATTTTTGGTTTTTTTGTTTTAATGTTTGGAATTTAGTGTTTAGGGTTTGCGGTTTAGGATTTATGGTTTAGGGTTTAGGGGTTTAAGGTTTAGGATTTATGGTTTGGTGTGAAGAAATAAAGGTTTAAGGTTCGGGATTTAGTGTTTAAGGTTTCGTGTTTAGATTTTTAGGTATTCGGTGTTAAAGTTTAGAGTTTAGAGTTTCGTGTTTAGGGTTTGCGGTTTAGGATTTATGGTCTAGGGTATAGGGGTTTAAGGTTTTTCTTTTGGGGTTTAAAATTTAGGGTTTAGGCTTTCTGGGAATGGGGTCTAGGGTTTAGGGTTTAGGATGTCAAGGTTTTGCATATAGTGTTTAAGGGTTAGGGTTTAGGGTTTTCAGCTTTTGGGTTTAAGATTTAGGATTTGGGGTTCATGGGTTTAGTGTTAAGGATTACGATTTTGGGTTTTGGGTTTTGGGTTTAGGGATTAGCGTTTAGGTACAAGGGTTTACGGTTTTTTGTTTTAGGGTTTAGGGTTTATTATTTTGGTTTTGGGGTTTTGGATTTCTTATTAGAGTTTTTTGTTTGAGGGTTTATGAATTAGGGTGTATGGTTTTGGGTTTTGGGTTTGGGTGTTATGGTTTGGTGTTTAGAATTAAAGGTTTAGGATGTGAAGGTTTAGCATTTAGTGTTTAAGGTTTAGGGTTTAGGGTTTTCAGCTTTTGGGTTTAATAGTTAGGATTTGGGGTTCATGGGTTTAGGGTTAAGGATTACGATTTTGGGTTTTGGGTTTACGGTTTAGGGTTTAGGTGTAAGGGTTTAGGGTTTTTGGTTTTAGGGTTTAGGGTTTATTATTTTGGTTTTGGGGTTTAGGATTCCATATTAGGGTTTAGGGTTTAGGGATTATGGGGTTTGGGATTTAATGTTTAAGGGTTCAAGTTTAAGGTTTTCAGTTTATAGGTTTAAGATATACAATTTGGGGTTTATGGGTTTAGGGTTAAGGTTTATGATTTTGGGTTTAGGGTTTAGGTGTAAGGGTTTAAGGTTTTTCGTTTTTGAATTTTTGGTTTTAGGGTTAAGGGTTTTTTGTTTTGGGGTTTTGGGTTTAGGGTTTCAGGTTTAGGGTTTGGGTGTAAGGGTTTAGGGTTTTTGGTATTGCGGTTTAGGTTAATGATTTGGGTTTTTTTAAGGTTTATGAATTTAAGGTTTAGGATTCGGGGTTTTGGGTTTAAGTTTTAGTGTTCAGGGTTTGGGGTTTATGGTTTATAGTGTAAGGTTTAGTGTTTAGAGTTTAGGGTTAACGGTTTAGACGTTAAGGTTTAGGGATAAGAAGTTTATGGTTTTGGTATTTGATGTTTAGGGTTTGAAGGTTTGGGATTCGGTGTTTAGGGGTTAGGTTTTAGGGTTTTTAGCTTTTGGGTTTATGATTAAGGGTTCGGGGTTTGTGGGTTTAACGTTAAGGTTTAAGATTTTGGGGTTAGGGTTTATAGTTTAGGTGTAAAGGTTTAAGTTTTTCATGTTTAGGGTTTAGGGTTTATGATTTGATTTTTGCGATTTAAGGTTTAGGATTAAAGTTTACGATTTAGGGTTTAGGGTTTAGGATTTTGGGTTTAGGGATTAAGTGTAAGGGTTTAGGGTTTATTATTTTGGTTTTGTGGTTTAGGATTTCTTATTAGGGTTTTTTGTTTGAGGGTTTATGAATTAGGGTGTATGGTTTTGGGTGTTCTGGTTTAGTGTTTAGAATTGAGGGTTTAGGGTTTAAGGGTTTTGGGTTTAGATTTTTGGTTTTTTTGTTTTAATGTTTGGAATTTAGTGTTTAGGGTTTGCGGTTTAGGATTTATGGTTTAGGGTTTAGGGGTTTAAGGTTTAGGATTTATGGTTTGGTGTTAAGAAATAAAGGTTTAAGGTTCGGGATTTAGTGTTTAAGGTTTCGGGTTTAGATTTTTTGGTATTCGGTGTTAAAGTTTAGAGTTTAGAGTTTAGTGTTTAGGGTTTGCGGTTTAGGATTTATGGTCTAGGGTATAAGGGTTTAAGGTTTTTCTTTTGGGGTTTAAAATTTAGGGTTTAGGCTTTCTGGGAATGGGGTCTAGGGTTTAGGGTTTAGGATGTCAAGGTTTTGCATTTAGTGTTTAAGGATTAGGGTTTAGGGTTTTCAGCTTTTGGGTTTAAGATTTTGGATTTGGGGTTCATGGGTTTAGGGTTAAGGATTACAATTTTGGGTTTTGGGTTTAGGGATTAGGGTTTAGGTACAAGGGTTTACGGTTTTTTGTTTTAGGGTTTAGGGTTTATTATTTTGGTTTTGGGGTTTTGGATTTCTTATTAGGGTTTTTTGTTTGAGGGTTTATGAATTAGGGTGTATGGTTTTGGGTTTTGGGTTTGGGTGTTATGGTTTGGTGTTTAGAATTAAAGGTTTAGGATGTGAAGGTTTAGCATTTAGTGTTTAAGGTTTAGGGTTTAGGGTTTTCAGCTTTTGGGTTTAATAGTTAGGATTTGGGGTTCATGGGTTTAGGGTTAAGGATTACGATTTTGGGTTTTGGGTTTACGGTTTAGGGTTTAGGTGTAAGGGTTTAGGGTTTTTGGTTTTAGGGTTTAGGGTTTATTATTTTGGTTTTGGGGTTTAGGATTCCTTATTAGGGTTTAGGGTTTAGGGATTATGGGGTTTGGGATTTAATGTTTAAGGGTTCAAGTTTAAGGTTTTCAGTTTATGGGTTTAAGATATACGATTTGGGGTTTATGGGTTTAGGGTTAAGGTTTATGATTTTGGGTTTAGGGTTTAGGTGTAAGGGTTTAAGGTTTTTCGTTTTTGAATTTTTGGTTTTTAGGGTTAAGGGTTTTTTGTTTTGGGGTTTTGGGTTTAGGGTTTCAGGTTTAGGGTTTGGGTGTAAGGGTTTAGGGTTTTTGGTATTGCGGTTTAGGTTAATGATTTGGGTTTTTTTAAGGTTTATGAATTTAAGGTTTAGGATTCGGGATTTTGGGTTTAAGTTTTAGTGTTTAGGGTTTGGGGTTTATGGTTTATAGTGTAGGGTTTAGTGTTTAGAGTTTAGGGTTAATAGTTTAGACGTTAAGGTTTAGGGATAAGAAGTTTATGATTTTGGTATTTGATGTTTAGGGTTTGAAGGTTTGGGATTCGGTGTTTAGGGGTTAGGATTTAGGGTTTTTAGCTTTTGGGTTTATGATTAAGGGTTCGGGGTTTGTAGGTTTAACGTTAAGGTTTAAGATTTTGGGGTTAGGGTTTATAGTTTAGGTGTAAAGGTTTAAGTTTTTCAGGTTTAGGGTTTAGGGTTTATGATTTGATTTTTGCGATTTAAGGTTTAGGATTAAAGTTTACGATTTAGGGTTTAGAGTTTAGGATTTTGGGTTTAGGGATTAAGTGTAAGGGTTTAGGGTTTATTATTTTGGTTTTGGGGTTTAGGATTTCTTATTAGGGTTTTTTGTTTGAGGGTTTATGAATTAGGGTGTATGGTTTTGGGTGTTCTGGTTTAGTGTTTAGAATTGAGGGTTTAGGGTTTTGGGATTTAGGTTTTAAGGGTTTTGGTTTTAGATTTTTGGTTTTTTTGTTTTAATGTTTGGAATTTAGTGTTTAGGGTTTGCGGTTTAGGATTTATGGTTTAGGGTTTAGGGGTTTAAGGTTTAGGATTTATGGTTTGGTGTGAAGAAATAAAGGTTTAAGGTTCGGGATTTAGTGTTTAAGGTTTTGTGTTTAGATTTTTTGGTATTCGGTGTTAAAGTTTAGAGTTTAGAGTTTCGTGTTTAGGGTTTGCGGTTTAGGATTTATGGTCTAGGGTATAGGGGTTTAAGGTTTTTCTTTTGGGGTTTAAAATTTAGGGTTTAGGCTTTCTGGGAATGGGGTCTAGGGTTTAGGGTTTAGGATGTCAAGGTTTTGCATATAGTGTTTAAGGGTTAGGGTTTAGGGTTTTCAGCTTTTGGGTTTAAGATTTAGGATTTGGGGTTCATGGGTTTAGTGTTAAGGATTACGATTTTGGGTTTTGGGTTTTGGGTTTAGGGATTAGGGTTTAGGTACAAGGGTTTACGGTTTTTTGTTTTAGGGTTTAGGGTTTATTATTTTGGTTTTGGGGTTTTGGATTTCTTATTAGAGTTTTTTGTTTGAGGGTTTATGAATTAGGGTGTATGGTTTTGGGTTTTGGGTTTGGGTGTTATGGTTTGGTGTTTAGAATTAAAGGTTTAGGATGTGAAGGTTTAGTATTTAGTGTTTAAGGTTTAGGGTTTAGGGTTTTCAGCTTTTGGGTTTAATAGTTAGGATTTGGGGTTCATGGGTTTAGGGTTAAGGATTACGATTTTGGGTTTTGGGTTTACGGTTTAGGGTTTAGGTGTAAGGGTTTAGGGTTTTTGGTTTTAGGGTTTAGGGTTTATTATTTTGGTTTTGGGGTTTAGGATTCCATATTAGGGTTTAGGGTTTAGGGATTATGGGGTTTGGGATTTAATGTTTAAGGGTTCAAGTTTAAGGTTTTCAGTTTATAGGTTTAAGATATACAATTTGGGGTTTATGGGTTTAGGGTTAAGGTTTATGATTTTGGGTTTAGGGTTTAGGTGTAAGGGTTTAAGGTTTTTCGTTTTTGAATTTTTGGTTTTAGAGTTAAGGGTTTTTTATTTTGGGGTTTTGGGTTTAGGGTTTCAGGTTTAGGGTTTGGGTTTAAGGGTTTAGGGTTTTTGGTATTGCGGTTTAGGTTAATGATTTGGGTTTTTTTAAGGTTTATGAATTTAAGGTTTAGGATTCAGGGTTTTGGGTTAAAGTTTTAGTGTTCAGGGTTTGGGGTTTATGGTTTATAGTGTAGGGTTTAGTGTTTAGAGTTTAGGGTTAACGGTTTAGACGTTAAGGTTTAGGGATAAGAAGTTTATGGTTTTGGTATTTGATGTTTAGGGTTTGAAGGTTTGGGATTCGGTGTTTAGGGGTTAGGTTTTAGGGTTTTTAGCTTTTGGGTTTATGATTAAGGGTTCGGGGTTTGTGGGTTTAACGTTAAGGTTTAAGATTTTGGGGTTAGGGTTTATGGTTTAGGTGTAAAGGTTTAAGTTTTTCAGGTTTAGGGTTTAGGGTTTATGATTTGATTTTTGCGATTTAAGGTTTAGGATTAAAGTTTACGATTTAGGGTTTAGGGTTTAGGATTTTGGGTTTAGGGATTAAGTGTAAGGGTTTAGGGTTTATTATTTTGGTTTTGAGGTTTAGGATTTCTTATTAGGGTTTTTTGTTTGAGGGTTTATGAATTAGGGTGTATGGTTTTGGGTGTTCTGGTTTAGTGTTTAGAATTGAGGGTTTAGGGTTTTGGGATTTAGGTTTTAAGGGTTTTGGTTTTAGATTTTTGGTTTTTTTGTTTTAATGTTTGGAATTTAGTGTTTAGGGTTTGCGGTTTAGGATTTATGGTTTAGGGTTTAGGGGTTTAAGGTTTAGGATTTATGGTTTGGTGTGAAGAAATAAAGGTTTAAGGTTCGGGATTTAGTGTTTAAGGTTTCGTGTTTAGATTTTTAGGTATTCGGTGTTAAAGTTTAGAGTTTAGAGTTTCGTGTTTAGGGTTTGCGGTTTAGGATTTATGGTCTAGGGTATAGGGGTTTAAGGTTTTTCTTTTGGGGTTTAAAATTTAGGGTTTAGGCTTTCTGGGAATGGGGTCTAGGGTTTAGGGTTTAGGATGTCAAGGTTTTGCATATAGTGTTTAAGGGTTAGGGTTTAGGGTTTTCAGCTTTTGGGTTTAAGATTTAGGATTTGGGGTTCATGGGTTTAGTGTTAAGGATTACGATTTTGGGTTTTGGGTTTTGGGTTTAGGGATTAGGGTTTAGGTACAAGGGTTTACGGTTTTTTGTTTTAGGGTTTAGGGTTTATTATTTTGGTTTTGGGGTTTTGGATTTCTTATTAGAGTTTTTTGTTTGAGGGTTTATGAATTAGGGTGTATGGTTTTGGGTTTTGGGTTTGGGTGTTATGGTTTGGTGTTTAGAATTAAAGGTTTAGGATGTGAAGGTTTAGCATTTAGTGTTTAAGGTTTAGGGTTTAGGGTTTTCAGCTTTTGGGTTTAATAGTTAGGATTTGGGGTTCATGGGTTTAGGGTTAAGGATTACGATTTTGGGTTTTGGGTTTACGGTTTAGGGTTTAGGTGTAAGGGTTTAGGGTTTTTGGTTTTAGGGTTTAGGGTTTATTATTTTGGTTTTGGGGTTTAGGATTCCATATTAGGGTTTAGGGTTTAGGGATTATGGGGTTTGGGATTTAATGTTTAAGGGTTCAAGTTTAAGGTTTTCAGTTTATAGGTTTAAGATATACAATTTGGGGTTTATGGGTTTAGGGTTAAGGTTTATGATTTTGGGTTTAGGGTTTAGGTGTAAGGGTTTAAGGTTTTTCGTTTTTGAATTTTTGGTTTTAGGGTTAAGGGTTTTTTGTTTTGGGGTTTTGGGTTTAGGGTTTCAGGTTTAGGGTTTGGGTGTAAGGGTTTAGGGTTTTTGGTATTGCGGTTTAGGTTAATGATTTGGGTTTTTTTAAGGTTTATGAATTTAAGGTTTAGGATTCGGGGTTTTGGGTTTAAGTTTTAGTGTTCAGGGTTTGGGGTTTATGGTTTATAGTGTAGGGTTTAGTGTTTAGAGTTTAGGGTTAACGGTTTAGACGTTAAGGTTTAGGGATAAGAAGTTTATGGTTTTGGTATTTGATGTTTAGGGTTTGAAGGTTTGGGATTCGGTGTTTAGGGGTTAGGTTTTAGGGTTTTTAGCTTTTGGGTTTATGATTAAGGGTTCGGGGTTTGTGGGTTTAACGTTAAGGTTTAAGATTTTGGGGTTAGGGTTTATAGTTTAGGTGTAAAGGTTTAAGTTTTTCATGTTTAGGGTTTAGGGTTTATGATTTGATTTTTGCGATTTAAGGTTTAGGATTAAAGTTTACGATTTAGGGTTTAGGGTTTAGGATTTTGGGTTTAGGGATTAAGTGTAAGGGTTTAGGGTTTATTATTTTGGTTTTGTGGTTTAGGATTTCTTATTAGGGTTTTTTGTTTGAGGGTTTATGAATTAGGGTGTATGGTTTTGGGTGTTCTGGTTTAGTGTTTAGAATTGAGGGTTTAGGGTTTAAGGGTTTTGGGTTTAGATTTTTGGTTTTTTTGTTTTAATGTTTGGAATTTAGTGTTTAGGGTTTGCGGTTTAGGATTTATGGTTTAGGGTTTAGGGGTTTAAGGTTTAGGATTTATGGTTTGGTGTTAAGAAATAAAGGTTTAAGGTTCGGGATTTAGTGTTTAAGGTTTCGGGTTTAGATTTTTTGGTATTCGGTGTTAAAGTTTAGAGTTTAGTGTTTAGGGTTTGCGGTTTACGATTTATGGTCTAGGGTATAGGGGTTTAAGGTTTTTCTTTTGGGGTTTAAAATTTAGGGTTTAGGCTTTCTGGGAATGGGGTCTAGGGTTTAGGGTTTAGGATGTCAAGGTTTTGCATTTAGTGTTTAAGGGTTAGGGTTTAGGGTTTTCAGCTTTTGGGTTTAAGATTTAGGATTTGGGGTTCATGGGTTTAGGGTTAAGGATTACAATTTTGGGTTTTGGGTTTAGGGATTAGGGTTTAGGTACAAGGGTTAGGGTTTAGGGTTTATTATTTTGGTTTCGGGGTTTTGGATTTCTTATTAGAGTTTTTTGTTTGAGGGTTTATGAATTAGGGTGTATGGTTTTGGGTTTTGGGTTTGGGTGTTATGGTTTGGTGTTTAGAATTAAAGGTTTAGGATGTGAAGGTTTAGCATTTAGTGTTTAAGGTTTAGGGTTTAGGGTTTTCAGCTTTTGGGTTTAATAGTTAGGATTTGGGGTTCATGGGTTTAGGGTTAAGGATTACGATTTTGGGTTTTGGGTTTACGGTTTAGGGTTTAGGTGTAAGGGTTTAGGGTTTTTGGTTTTAGGGTTTAGGGTTTATTATTTTGGTTTTGGGGTTTAGGATTCCTTATTAGGGTTTAGGGTTTAGGGATTATGGGGTTTGGGATTTAATGTTTAAGGGTTCAAGTTTAAGGTTTTCAGTTTATGGGTTTAAGATATACGATTTGGGGTTTATGGGTTTAGGGTTAAGGTTTATGATTTTGGGTTTAGGGTTTAGGTGTAAGGGTTTAAGATATACGATTTGGGGTTTATGGGTTTAGGGTTAAGGTTTATGATTTTGGGTTTAGGGTTTAGGTGTAAGGGTTTAAGGTTTTTCGTTTTTGAATTTTTGGTTTTTAGGGTTAAGGGTTTTTTGTTTTGGGGTTTTGGGTTTAGGGTTTCAGGTTTAGGGTTTGGGTGTAAGGGTTTAGGGTTTTTGGTATTGCGGTTTAGGTTAATGATTTGGGTTTTTTTAAGGTTAAAATGAATTTAAGGTTTAGGATTCGGGGTTTTGGGTTTAAGTTTTAGTGTTCAGGGTTTGGGGTTTATTGTTTATAGAGTAGGGTTTAGTGTTTAGAGTTTAGGGTTAACGGTTTAAACGTTAAGGTTTAGGGTTAAAAAGTTTATGGTTTTGGTATTTGATGTTTAGGGTTTGAAGGTTTGGGATTTAGTGTTTAGGGGTAAGGGATAAGGGTTATCAATTTTGGCGTTTATTCTGTGATTTTGGTGGTTTTGAGGTTTAGTGTTTAGGATTTAATATTTAAGATTTTTGTTTTAGCGTTTAAAGGTTTGGGATTTAGTGTTTACGGTTTCAAAGTTTGGGATTTTGTTTTTAGGGGTTTGATTTTGAGTTTTAAGTTTTGGGGTTTAAGATTTTGGAGATGGGGTTTGTGGTTTTAGGGTTAAGGTTTAGGGTTTCCGGTTTAGGGTTTTGGTATAAGTGTTTATGGGTTTTGGTTGTGGGGTTTAAGGTTAATGATTAGTGTTTAGGGTTTATGGTTAACAGTTTTGACTTTTGGGTTTATGGTTAAGGGTTTTTTGGTTTGGGATTTAGTGTTTCCAGTTTAAAGGTTTGGGATTTACTAATTAGGGTTTAAGGGTTTAGAATTTAGTGTTTACGGGTTATGGTTTAGGGTCCAGCTTTGGGGTATAAGATTAAGGATTTGGGGTTCCGGAATTAAGGGTTAGGGTTTAAGATATTGGGTATAGGGTTTTTGTTTAAGGTATTAGGGTTTTTGGTTTTGGGGTTTAGGGTTTCTGATATTCGTTTTGGGGTTTGTGGGTTTAGGGTTAAGGTTTAGGATTTTGGGTACAGGGATTTGGGTTTAGGATTTAGGTTTAGGATTTAGGTGTAAGGGTTTAGGATTTTTGGTTTACAGTTAAAAAATTCGGGATGTACTGTTTAGGGTTTCATGGTTTTGAATTTAGTGTTTAGGGGTTACGATTTAGGGTTTTTAGCTTTTGGGTTTAAGATTAACGGTTCAGGGTTTGTGGGTTTAGCGTTAAGGTTTATGATTTTGGGGTTAGGGTTTATGGTTTACGTCTAAAGGTTTAAGTATTTCAGTTTTAGAGTTTAGGGTTTATGATTTGATTTTTGGGATTTAAGGTTAAGGGTTAAAAGTTTACGATTTTGGGTTTAGGGTTTTGGGTTTAGGGTTTAGGTGTAAGGGTTTAGGGTTTATTATTATGGTTTTGGGGTTTAGGATTTCTTATTAGGGTTTTTTGTTTGAGGGTTTATGAATTAGGGTGTATTGTTTTGGGTGTTCTGGTTTAGTGTTTAGAATTGAGGGTTTAAGGTTTTGGGATTTAGGGTTTAAAGGTTTTGGGTTTAGATTTTTGGTGTTTTTGGTTTTAATGTTTTGAATTTAGTGTTTAGGGTTTGCGGTTTAGGATTTATGGTTTAGGGTTTAGGGGTTTAAGGTTTAGGATTTTGGGGTTTAAGATTTAGGGTTTAGGCATACTGGTTATGGGGTCTAGGGTTTAGGGTTTAGGATGTCAAGGTTTTGCATTTAGTGTTTAAGGGTTAGGGTTTAGGGTTTTCAGCTTTTGGGTTTAAGATTTAGGATTTGGGGTTCGTGGGTTTAGGGTTAAGGATTACGATTTTGGGTTTTGGGTTTTGGGTTTAGGGATTAGGGTTTAGGTACAAGGGTTTACGGTTTTTTGTTTTAGGGTTTAGGGTTTAATATTTTGGTTTTGGGGTTTTGGATTCCTTATTAGGGTTTTTTGTTTGAGGGTTTATGAATTAGGGTGTATGGTTTTGGGTGTTCTGGTTTAGTGTTTAGAATTGAGGGTTTAAGGTTTTGGGATTTAGGGTTTAAAGGTTTTGGGTTTAGATTTTTGGTGTTTTTGGTTTTAATGTTTTGAATTTAGTGTTTAGGGTTTGCGGTTTAGGATTTATGGTTTAGGGTTTAGGGGTTTAATGTTTAGGATTTTGGGGTTTAAGATTTAGGGTTTAGGCATACTGGTTATGGGGTCTAGGGTTTAGGGTTTAGGATGTCAAGGTTTTGCATTTAGTGTTTAAGGGTTAGGGTTTAGGGTTTTCAGCTTTTGGGTTTAAGATTTAGGATTTGGGGTTCGTGGGTTTAGGGTTAAGGATTACGATTTTGGGTTTTGGGTTTTGGGTTTAGGGATTAGGGTTTAGGTACAAGGGTTTACGGTTTTTTGTTTTAGGGTTTAGGGTTTAATATTTTGGTTTTGGGGTTTTGGATTCCTTATTAGGGTTTTTTGTTTGAGGGTTTATGAATTAGGGTGTATGGTTTTGGGTTTTGGGTTTGGGTGTTATGGTTTGGTGTTTAGAATTAAAGGTTTAGGATGTCAAGGTTTAGCATTTAGTGTTTAAGGGTTAGGGTTTAGGGTTTTCAGCTTTTGGGTTTAAGATTTAGGATTTGGGGTTTGTGGGTTTAGGGTTAAGGATTACGATTTTGGGTTTTGGGTTTTGGGTTTAGGGTTTAGGGTTTAGGTGCAAGGGTTTAGGGTTTTTGGTTTTAGGGTTTAAGGTTTATTATTTTGGTTTTCGGGTTTTGGATTTCTTACTAGGGTTTTTTGTTTGAGGGTTTATGAATTAGGGTGTATGGTTTTGGGTTTTGGGTTTGGGTGTTATGGTTTGGTGTTTAGAATTAAAGGTTTAGGATGTCAGGGTTTAGCATTTAGTGTTTAAGGGTTAGGGTTTAGGGTTTTTAACTTTGGGGTTTAATATTTAGGATTTGGGTTCATGGGTTTAGGGTTAAGGATTACGATTTTGGGTTTTGGGTTTACGATTTAGGGTTTAGGTGTAAGGGTTTAGGTGTAAGGGTTTAGGGTTTTTGGTTTTAGGGTTTAGGGTTTATTATTGTGGTTTTTTGTTTCAGGGTTTATGAATTAGGGTGTATGGTTTTGGGTGTTCTGGTTTAGTGTTTAGAATTGAGGGTTTAAGGTTTTGGGATTTAGGGTTTAGGGTTTTGGGTTAAGATTTTTGGTATTTTGGTTTTAAGGTTTGGAGTTTGGTGTTGAGGGTTTGTGGTTTAGGATTTATGGTTTAGGGTTTAGGGGTTTAAGGTTTCGGGTTCTGATTTTTTGTTTTGAGTTTTAGGTTTAGGGTTTAGGTGTAAGGGTTTAGGGTTTTTGGTTTTGGGGTTTAGGGTTTACGAATTAGGGAGTATGGTTTTGGGTTTTGGGTTGGGGTCTTATGGTTTGGTGTTTAGAATTTATTGTTTAGGATTTGGAGTTTGCGGTTTAAGGTTTAGGATTTTGTATTTAAGGGTTATAGTTTAGGGTTTTCAGTTTTGGAGTTTACGATTTAGGATTTGGGGTTTTGGGGTTTTGGGTTTAGGATTTAAGGTTTATGATTTTGGGTTTATTGTTTAGGGATTATGGGGTTTGGGATTTAATGTTTAAGGGTTCAAGTTTAAGGTTTTCTGTTTATGGGTTTAAGATATACGATTTGGGGTTTATGGGTTTAGGGTTAAGGTTTATGATTTTGGGTTTAGGGTTTAGGTGTAAGGGTTTAAGGGTTTTCGTTTTTGAATTTTTGGTTTTAGGGTTAAGGGTTTTTTTGTTTTGGGGTTTTGGGTTTAGGGTTTCAGGTTTAGGGTTTGGGTGTAAGCGTTTAGGGTTTTTGGTATTGCGGTTTAGGTTAATGATTTGGGTTTTTTTAAGGTTTATGAATTTAAGGTTTAGGATTCGGGGTTTTGGGTTTAAGTTTTAGTGTTCAGGGTTTGGGGTTTATGGTTTATAGTGTAGGGTGTAGTGTTTAGAGTTTAGGGTTAACGGTTTAGACATTTTAGGGATAAGAAGTTTATGGTTTTGGTATTTGATGTTTAGGGTTTGAAGGTTTGGGATTCAGTGTTTAGGGGTTAGGATTTAGGGTTTTTAGCTTTTGGGTTTATGATTAATGGTTCGGGGTTTGTGGGTTTAGCGTTAAGGTTTAAGATTTTGGGGTTAGGGTTTATGGTTTAGGTGTAAAAGTTTAAGTTTTTCAGTTTTAGGGTTTAGGGTTTATGATTTGATTTTTGCGATTTAAGGTTTAGGATTAAAGTGTACGATTGAGGGTTTTGGGTTTAGGGATTAGGTGTAAGGGTTTAGGGTTTATTAGTTTGGTTTTGGGGTTTAGGATTTCTTATTTGGGTTTTTTGTTTGAGGGTTTATGAATTAGGGTGTATGGTTTTGGGTGTTCTGGTTTAGTGTTTAGAATTGAGGGTTTAGGGTTTTGGGATTTAGGTTTTAAGGGTTTTGGGTTTAGATTTTTGGTTTTTTTTTTTTTAATGTTTGGAATTTAGTGTTTAGGGTTTGCAGTTTAGGATTTATGGTTTAGGGTTTAGGGGTTTAAGGTTTAGGATTTATGGTTTGGTGTTAAGAAATAAAGGTTTAAGGTTCGGGATTTAGTGTTTAAGGTTTCGGGTTTAGATTTTTTGGTATTCCGTGTTAAAGTTTAGAGTTTAGTGTTTAGGGTTTGCGGTTTAGGATTTATGGTCTAGGGTATAGGGGTTTAAGGTTTTTCTTTTGGGGTTTAAGATTTAGGGTTTAGGCTTTCTGGGAATGGGGTCTAGGGTTTAGGGTTTAGGATGTCAAGGTTTTGCATTTAGTGTTTAAGGGTTAGGGTTTAGGGTTTTCAGCTTTTGGGTTTAAGATTTAGGATTTGGGGTTCATGGGTTTAGGGTTAAGGATTATGATTTTGGGTTTTGGGTTTTGGGTTTAGGGATTAGGGTTTAGGTACAAGGGTTTACGGTTTTTTGTTTTAGGGTTTAGGGTTTATTATTTTGGTTTTGGGGTTTTGGATTTCTTATTAGGGTTTTTTGTTTGAGGGTTTATGAATTAGGGTGTATGGTTTTGGGTTTTGGGTTTGGGTGTTATGGTTTGGTGTTTAGAATTAAAGGTTTAGGATGTCAAGGTTTAGCATTTAGTGTTTAAGGGTTAGGGTTTAGGGTTTTCAGCTTTTGGGTTTAAGATTTAGGATTTGGGGTTCGTGGGTTTAGGGTTAAGGATTACGATTTTGGGTTTTGGGTTTTGGGTTTTGGGTTTAGGGTTTAGGTGCAAGGGTTTAGGTTTTTGGTTTTAGGGTTTAAGGTTTATTATTTTGGTTTTCGGGTTTTGGATTTCTTATTAGGGTTTTTTGTTTGAGGGTTTATGAATTAGGGTGTATGGTTTTGGGTTTTGGGTTTGGGTGTTATGGTTTGGTGTTTAGAATTAAAGGTTTAGGATGTCAAGGTTTAGCATTTAGTGTTTAAGGGTTAGGGTTTAGGGTTTTTAACTTTGGGGTTTAATATTTAGGATTTGGGTTCATGGGTTTAGGGTTAAGGATTACGATTTTGGGTTTTGGGTTTACGATTTAGGGTTTAGGTGTAAGGGTTTAGGTGTAAGGGTTTAGGGTTTTTGGTTTTAGGGTTTAGGGTTTATTATTTTGGTTTTGGGGTTTAGGATTTCTTATTAGTGATTTTTGTTTGAGGGTTTATGAATTAGGGTGTATGGTTTTGGGGGTTCTGGTTTAGTGTTTAGAATTGCGGGTTTAAGGTTTTGGGATTTAGGGTTTAGGGTTTTGGGTTAAGATTTTTTGTATTTTGGTTTTAAGGTTTGGAGTTTAGTGTTTAGGGTTTGTTGTTTAGGATTTATGGTTTAGGGTTTAGGGGTTTAAGGTTCCGGGTTCTGATTTTTTGTTTTGAGTTTTAGGTTTAGGGTTTAGGTGTAAGGGTTTAGGGTTTTTGGTTTTGGGGTTTAGGGTTTACGAATTAGGGAGTATGGTTTTGGGTTTTGGGTTGGGGTCTTATGGTTTGGTGTTTAGAATTTATTGTTTAGGATTTGGGGTTTGCGGTTTAAGGTTTAGGATTTTGTATTTAAGGGTTATAGTTTAGGGTTTTCAGTTTTGGAGTTTACGATTTAGGATTTGGGGTTTTGGGGTTTTGGGTTTAGGATTTAAGGTTTATGATTTTGGGTTTATTGTTTAGGGATTATGGGGTTTGGGATTTAATGTTTAAGGGTTCAAGTTTAAGGTTTTCAGTTTATGGGTTTAAGATATACGATTTGGGGTTTATGGGTTTAGGGTTATGGTTTATGATTTTGGGTTTAGGGTTTAGGTGTAAGGGTTTAAGGTTTTTCGTTTTTGAATTTTTTGTTTTAGGGTTAAGGGTTTTTTGTTTTGGGGTTTTGGGTTTAGAGTTACAGGTTTAGGGTTTGGGTGTAAGGGTTTAGGGTTTTTGGTATTGCGGTTTAGGTTAATGATTTGGGTTTTTTTAAGGTTTATGAATTTAAGGTTTAGGATTCGGGGTTTTGGGTTTAAGTTTTAGTATTCAGGGTTTGGGGTTTATGGTTTATAGTGTAGGGTTTAGTGTTTAGAGTTTAGGGTTAACGGTTTAGACGTTAAGGTTTAGGGATAAGAAGTTTATGGTTTTGGTATTTGATGTTTAGAGTTTGAAGGTTTGGGATTCAGTGTTTAGGGGTTAGGATTTAGGGTTTTTAGCTTTTGGGTTTATGATTAAGGGTTCGGGGTTTGTGGGTTTAGCGTTAAGGTTTAAGATTTTGGGGTTAGGGTTTATGGTTTAGGTGTAAAGGTTTAAGTTTTTCAGGTTTAGGGTTTAGGGTTTATGATTTGATTTTTCCGATTTAAGGTTTAGGATTAAAGTTTACGATTTAGGGTTTAGGGTTTAGGGTTTTGGGTTTAGGGATTAAGTGTAAGGGTTTAGGGTTTATTATTTTGGTTTTGGGGTTTAGGATTTCTTATTAGGGTTTTTTGTTTGAGGGTTTATGAATTAGGGTGTATGGTTTTGGGTGTTCTGGTTTAGTGTTTAGAATTGAGGGTTCAGGGTTTATGATTTGATTTTTACGATTTAAGGTTTAGGATTAAAGTTTACGATTTAGGGTTTTGGGTTTAGGGTTTTGGGTTTAGGGATTAGGTGTAAGGGTTTTGGGTTTAGGATTTAAGGTTTATGATTTTGGGTTTAGGGTTTAGGGATTATGGGGTTTGGGATTTAATGTTTAAGGGTTCAAGTTTAAGGTTTTTCAGTTTATGGGTTTAAGATATACGATTTGGGGTTTATGGGTTTAGGGTTAAGGTTTATGATTTTGGGTTTAGGGTTTAGTTGTAAGGGTTTAAGGTTTTTCGTTTTTGAATTTTTGGTTTTAGGGTTAAGGGTTTTTTGTTTTGGGGTTTTGGGTTTAGGGTTTCAGGTTTAGGGTTTGGGTGTAAGGGTTTAGGGTTTTTGGTATTGCGGTTTAGGTTAATGATTTGGGTTTTTTTAAGGTTAAAATGAATTTAAGGTTTAGGATTCGGGGTTTTGGGTTTAAGTTTTAGTGTTCAGGGTTTGGGGTTTATTGTTTATAGAGTAGGGTTTAGTGTTTAGAGTTTAGGGTTAACGGTTTAGACATTAAGGTTTAGGGTTAAAAAGTTTATGGTTTTGGTATTTGATGTTTAGGGTTTGAAGGTTTGGGATTTAGTGTTTAGGGGTATGGGATAAGGGTTATTAATTTTGGCGTTTATTCTGTGATTTTGGTGGTTTTGAGGTTTAGGGTTTAGGATTTAATATTTAAGATTTTTGGTTTAGCGTTTAAAGGTTTAGGATTTAGTGTTTACGGTTTCAAAGTTTGGGATTTTGTTTTTAGGGGTTTGATTTTGAGTTTTAAGTTTTGGGGTTTAAGATTTTGGAGATGGGGTTTGTGGTTTTAGGGTTAATGTTTAGGGTTTCCGGTTTAGGGTTTTGGTATAAGTGTTTATGGGTTTCGGTTGTGGGGTTTAAGGTTAATGATTAGTGTTTAGGGTTTATGGTTAACAGTTTTGACTTTTGGGTTTATGGTTAAGGGTTTTTTGGTTTGGGATTTAGTGTTTCCAGTTTAAAGGTTTGGGATTTACTAATTAGGGTTTAAGGGTTTAGAATTTAGTGTTTACGGGTTATGGTTTAGGGTCCAGCTTTGGGGTATAAGATTAAGGATTTGGGGTTCCGGAGTTTAGGGTTAGGGTTTAAGATATTGGGTATAGGGTTTTTGTTTAAGGTATTAGGGTTTTTGGTTTTGGGGTTTAGGGTTTCTGATATTCGTTTTGGGGTTTGTTGGTTTAGGGTTAAGGTTTAGGATTTTGGGTACAGGGATTTGGGTTTAGGATTTAGGTGTAAGGGTTTAGGATTTTTGGTTTTACAGTTAAAAAATTCGGGATGTACTGTTTAGGGTTTCATGGTTTTGAATTTAGTGTTTAGGGGTTACGATTTAGGGTTTTTAGCTTTTGGGTTTAAGATTAACGGTTCAGGGTTTGTGGGTTTAGTGTTAAGGTTTAGGATTTTGGGGTTAGGGTTTATGGTTTACGTCTAAAGGTTTAAGTATTTCAGTTTTAGGGTTTAGGGTTTATGATTTGATTTTTGGGATTTAAGGTTAAGGGTTAAAAGTTTACGATTTTGGGTTTAGGGTTTTGGGTTTAGGGTTTAGGTGTAAGGGTTTAGGGTTTATTATTTTGGTTTTGGGGTTTAGGATTTCTTATTAGGGTTTTTTTTTTGAGGGTTTATGAATTAGGGTGTATGGTTTTGGGTGTTCTGGTTTAGTGTTTAGAATTGAGGGTTTAAGGTTTTGGGATTTAGGGTTTAAAGGTTTTGGGTTTAGATTTTTGGTGTTTTTGGTTTTAATGTTTTGAATTTAGTGTTTAAAGTTTGCGGTTTAGGATTTATGGTTAGGGTTTAGGGGTTTAAGGTTTAGGATTTATGGTTTGGTGTTAAGAAATAAAGGTTTAAGGTTCGGGATTTAGTGTTTAGGGTTTCGGGTTTAGATTTTTTGGTATTCGGTGTTAAAGTTTGGAGTTTAGAGTTTAGGGTATGCGGTTTAGGATTTATGGTCTAAGGTATAGTGGTTTAAGGTTTTTCTTTTGGGGTTTAAGATTTAGGGTTTAGGCATTCTGGTTATGGGGTCTCGGGTTTAGGGTTTAGGATGTCAAGGTTTTGCATTTAGTGTTTAAGGGTTAGGGTTTAGGGTTTTCAGCTTTTGGATTTAAGATTTAGGATTTGGGGTTCGTGGGTTTAGGGTTAAGGATTACGATTTTGGGTTTTGGGTTTTGGGTTTAGGGATTAGGGTTTAGGTACAAGGGTTTACGGTTTTTTGTTTTAGGGTTTAGGGTTTATTATTTTGGTTTTGGGGTTTTGGATTCCTTATTAGGGTTTTTTGTTTGAGGGTTTATGAATTAGGGTGTATGGTTTTGGGTTTTGGGTTTGGGTGTTATGGTTTGGTGTTTAGAATTAAAGGTTTAGGATGTCAAGGTTTAGCATTTAGTTATTAAGGGTTAGGGTTTAGGGTTTTCAGCTTTTGGGTATAAGATTTAGGATTTGGGGTTCGTGGGTTTAGGGTTAAGGATTACGATTTTGGGTTTTGGGTTTTGGGTTTAGGGTTTAGGGTTTAGGTGCAAGGGTTTAGGGTTTTTGGGTTTAGGGTTTAGGGTTTATTATTTTGGTTTTCGTGTTTTGGATTTCTTATTAGGGTTTTTTGTTTGAGGGTTT
Source organism: Cardamine chenopodiifolia (assembly GCA_963922655.1). NCBI lineage: Eukaryota > Viridiplantae > Streptophyta > Magnoliopsida > Brassicales > Brassicaceae > Cardamine > Cardamine chenopodiifolia. The sequence goes on along the minus strand of OZ000481.1, from coordinate 11,594,264 downwards.
ATGAATTCGGGTGTATGGTTTTGGGTTTTGGGTTTGGGTGTTATGGTTTGGTGTTTAGAATTAAAGGTTTAGGATGTGAATGTTTAGCTTTTAGTGTTTAAGGTTTAGGGTTTAGGGTTTTCAGCTTTTGGGTTTAATAGTTAGGATTTGGGGTTCATGGGTTTAGGGTTAAGGGTTTAGGGATTTACTAATTAGGGTTTAAGGGTTTAGAATTTAGTGTTTACGGGTTATGGTTTAGGGTCCAGCTTTGGGGTATAAGATTAAGGATTTGGGGTTCCGGAGTTTAGGGTTAGGGTTTAAGATATTGGGTATAGGGTTTTTGTTTAAGGTATTAGGGTTTTTGGTTTTAGGGTTTCTGATATTCGTTTTGGGGTTTGTTGGTTTAGGGTTAAGGTTTAGGATTTTGGGTACAGGGATTTGGGTTTAGGATTTAGGTGTAAGGGTTTAGGATTTTTGGTTTACAGTTAAAAAATTCGGGATGTACTGTTTAGGGTTTCATGGTTTTGAATTTAGTGTTTAGGGGTTACGATTTAGGGTTTTTAGCTTTTCGGTTTAAGATTAATGGTTTAGGGTTTGTGGGTTTAGCGTTAAGGTTTAGGATTTTGGGGTTAGGGTTTATGTTACGTCTAAAGGTTTAAGTATTTCAGTTTTAGGGTTTAGGGTTTATGATTTGATTTTTGGGATTTAAGGTTAAGGGTTAAAAGTTTACGATTTTGGGTTTAGGGTTTTGGGTTTAGGGTTTAGGTGTAAGGGTTTAGGGTTTATTATTTTGGTTTTAGGGTTTAGGATTTCTTATTAGGGTTTTTTGTTTGAGGGTTTATGAATTAGGGTGTATGGTTTTGGGTGTTCTGGTTTAGTGTTTAGAATTGAGGGTTTAAGGTTTTGGGATTTAGGGTTTAAAGGTTTTGGGTTTAGATTTTTGGTGTTTTTGGTGTTAATGTTTTGAATTTAGTGTTTAGGGTTTGCGGTTTAGGATTTATGGTTTAGGGTTTAGGGGTTTAAGGTTTAGGATTTATGGTTTGGTGTTAAGAAATAAAGGTTTAAGGTTCGGGATTTAGTGTTTAGGGTTTCGGATTTAGATTTTTTGGTATTCGGTGTTAAAGTTTGGAGTTTAGTGTTTAGGGTATGCGGTTTAGGATTTATGGTCTAGGGTATAGTGGTTTAAGGTTTTTCTTTTGGGGTTTAAGATTTAGGGTTTAGGCATTATGGTTATGGGGTCTAGGGTTTAGGGTTTAGGATGTCAAGGTTTTGCATTTAGTGTTTAAGGGTTAGGGTTTAGGGTTTTCAGCTTTTGGATTTAAGATTTAGGATTTGGGGTTCGTGGGTTTAGGGTTAAGGATTACGATTTTGGGTTTTGGGTTTTGGGTTTAGGTACAAGGGTTTACGGTTTTTTGTTTTAGGGTTTAGGGTTTATTATTTTGGTTTTGGGGTTTTGGATTCCTTATTAGGGTTTTTTGTTTGAGGGTTTATGAATTAGGGTGTATGGTTTTGGGTTTCGGGTTTGGGTGTTATGGTTTGGTGTTTAGAATTAAAGGTTTAGGATGTCAAGGTTTAGCATTTAGTTATTAAGGGTTAGGGTTTAGGGTTTTCAGCTTTTGGGTATAAGATTTAGGATTTGGGGTTCGTGGGTTTAGGGTTAAGGATTACGATTTTGGGTTTTGGGTTTTGGGTTTAGGGTTTAGGGTTTAGGTGCAAGGGTTTAGGGTTTTTGGGTTTAGGGTTTAGGGTTTATTATTTTGGTTTTCGTGTTTTGGATTTCTTATTAGGGTTTTTTGTTTGAGGGTTTATGAATTCGGGTGTATGGTTTTGGGTTTTGGGTTTGGGTGTTATGGTTTGTGTGTTTAGAATTAAAGGTTTAGGATGTGAAGGTTTAGCATTTAGTGTTTAAGGTTTAGGGTTTAGGGTTTTCAGCTTTTGGGTTTAATAGTTAGGATTTGGGGTTCATGGGTTTAGGGTTAAGGGTTTAGGGATTTACTAATTAGGGTTTAAGGGTTTAGAATTTAGTGTTTATGGGTTATGGTTTAGGGTCCAGCTTTGGGGTATAAGATTAAGGATTTGGGGTTCCGGAGTTTAGGGTTAGGGTTTAAGATATTGGGTATAGGGTTTTTGTTTAAGGTATTAGGGTTTTGGGGTTTAGGGTTTCTGATATTCGTTTAGGGGTTTGTTGGTTTAGGGTTAAGGTTTAGGATTTTGGGTACAGGGATTTGGGTTTAGGATTTAGGTGTAAGGGTTTAGGATTTTTGGTTTACAGTTAAAAAATTCGGGATGTACTGTTTAGGGTTTCATGGTTTTGAATTTAGTGTTTAGGGGTTACGATTTAGGGTTTTTAGCTTTTCGGTTTAAGATTAATGGTTCAGGGTTTGTGGGTTTAGCGTTAAGGTTTAGGATTTTGGGGTTAGGGTTTATGGTTTACGTCTAAAGGTTTAGGTTTTTCAGTTTTAGGGTTTAGGGTTTATGATTTGATTTTTGGGATTTAAGGTTAAGGGTTAAAAGTTTACGATTTTGGGTTTAGGGTTTTGGGTTTAGGGTTTAGGTGTAAGGGTTTAGGGTTTATTATTTTGGTTTTGGGGTTTAGGATTTCTTATTAGGGTTTTTTGTTTGAGGGTTTATGAATTAGGGTGTATGGTTTTGGGTGTTCTGGTTTAGTGTTTAGAATTGAGGGTTTAAGGTTTTGGGATTTAGGGTTTAAAGGTTTTGGGTTTAGATTTTTGGTGTTTTTGGTTTTAATGTTTTGAATTTAGTGTTTAGGGTTTGCGGTTTAGGATTTATGGTTCAGGGTTTAGGGGTTTAAGGTTTAGGATTTATGGTTTGGTGTTAAGAAATAAAGGTTTAAGGTTCGGGATTTAGTGTTTAGGGTTTTGGGTTTAGATTTTTTGGTATTCGGTGTTAAAGTTTGGAGTTTAGTGTTTAGGGTATGCGGTTTAGGATTTATGGTCTAGGGTATAAGGGTTTAAGGTTTTTCTTTTGGGGTTTAAGATTTAGGGTTTAGGCATTATGGTTATGGGGTCTAGGGTTTAGGGTTTAGGATGTCAAGGTTTTGCATTTAGTGTTTAAGGGTTAGGGTTTAGGGTTTTCAGCTTTTGGGTTTAAGATTTAGGATTTGGGGTTCCTGGGTTTAGGGTTAAGGATTACGATTTTGGGTTTTGGGTTTTGGGTTTAGGGATTAGGGTTTAGGTACAAGGGTTTACGATTTTTTGTTTTAGGGTTTAGGGTTTATTATTTTGGTTTTGGGGTTTTGGATTCCTTATTAGGGTTTTTTGTTTGAGGGTTTATGAATTAGGGTGTATGGTTTTGGGTTTTGGGTTTGGGTGTTATGGTTTGGTGTTTAGAATTAAAGGTTTAGGATGTCAAGGTTTAGCATTTAGTTATTAAGGGTTAGGGTTTATGGTTTTCAGCTTTTGGGTATAAGATTTAGGATTTGGGGTTCGTGGGTTTAGGGTTAAGGATTACGATTTTGGGTTTTGGGTTTTTGGTTTAGGGTTTAGGGTTTAGGTGCAAGGGTTAAGGGTTTTGGGTTTTAGGGTTTAGGGTTTATTATTTTGGTTTTCGTGTTTTGGATTTCTTATTAGGGTTTTTTGTTTGAGGGTTTATGAATTAGGGTGTATGGTTTTGGGTTTTGGGTTTGGGGTTTAATATTTAGGATTTGGGGTTCAATATTTAGGATTTGGGGTTCATGGATTTTGGGTTAAGGATTACGATTTTGGGTTTTGGGTTTACGATTTAGGGTTTAGGTGTAAGAGTTTTGGTGTAAGGGTTTAGGGTTTTTGGTTTTAGGGTTTAGGGTTTATTATTTTGGTTTTGGGGTTTAGGATTTCTTATTAGTGTTTTTTGTTTGAGGGTTTATGAATTAGGGTGTATGGTTTTGGGTGTTCTGGTTTAGTGTTTAGAATTGAGGGTTTAAGGTTTTGGGATTTTGGGTTTAGGGTTTTGGGTTAAGATTTTTGGTTTTGTTGGTTTTAAGGTTTGGAGTTTAGTGTTTAGGGTTTGTGGTTTAGGGTTTGTGGTTTAGGATTTATGGTTTAGGGTTTAGGGGTTTAAGGTTCCGGGTTCTGATTTTTTTTTTTGAGTTTTAGGTTTAGGGTTTAGGTGTAAGGGTTTACGAATTAGGGAGTATGGTTTTGGGTTTGGGTTGGGGTCTTATGGTTTGGTGTTTAGAATTTATTGTTTAGGATTTGGGGTTTGTGGTTTAAGGTTTAGGATTTTGTATTTAAGGGTTATAGTTTAGGGTTTTCAATTTTGGAGTTTACGATTTAGGATTTGGGGTTTTGGGGTTTTGGGTTTAGGATTTAAGGTTTATGATTTTGGGTTTATTGTTTAGGGATTATGGGGTTTGGGATTTAATGTTTAAGGGTTCAAGTTTAAGGTTTTCAGTTTATGGGTTTAAGATATACGATTTGGGGTTTATGGGTTTAGGGTTAAGGTTTATGATTTTGGGTTTAGGGTTTAGGTGTAAGGGTTTAAGGTTTTTCATTTTTGAATATTTGGTTTTAGGGTTAAGGGTTTTTTGTTTTGGGGTTTTGGGTTTAGGGTTTCAGGTTTAGGGTTTGGGTGTAAGGGTTTAGGGTTTTTGGTATTGCGGTTTAGGTTAATGATTTAGGTTTGTTTAAGGTTTATGAATTTAACTTTTAGGATTCGGGGTTTTGGGTTTAAGTTTTAGTGTACAGGGTTTGGGGTTTATGGTTTATAGTGTAGGGTTTAGTGTTTAGAGTTTAGGGTTAACGGTTTAGACGTTTTAGGGATAAGAAGTTTATGGTTTTGGTATTTGATGTTTAGGGTTTGAAGGTTTGGGATTCAGTGTTTAGGGGTTAGGATTTACGGTTTTTAGCTTTTGGGTTTATGATTAAGGGTTCGGGGTTTGTGGGTTTAGCGTTAAGGTTTAAGATTTTGGGGTTAGGGTTTATGGTTTAGGTGTAAAGGTTTAAGTTTTTCAGGTTTAGGGTTTAGGGTTTATGATTTGATTTTTTCGATTTAAGGTTTAGGATTAAAGTTTACGATTTAGGGTTTAAGGTTTAGGGTTTTGGGTTTAGGGATTAAGTGTAAGGGTTTAGGGTTTATTATTTTGGTTTTGGGATTAGGATTTCTTATTAGGGTTTTTTGTTTGAGGGTTTATGAATTAGGGTGTATGGTTTTGGGTGTTCTGGTTTAGTGTTTAGAATTGAGGGTTTAGGGTTTTGGGATTTAGGTTTTAAGAGTTTTGGGTTTAGATTTTTGGTTTTTTTGTTTTAATGTTTGGAATTTAGTGTTTAGGGTTTGCGGTTTAGGATTTATGGTTTAGGGTTTAGGGGTTTAAGGTTTAGGATTTATGGTTTGGTGTTAAGAAATAAAGGTTTAAGGTTCGGGATTTAGTGTTTAAGGTTTCGGGTTTAGATTTTTTGGTATTCGGTGTTAAAGTTTAGAGTTTAGTGTTTAGGGTTTGCGGTTTAGGATTTATCGTCTAGGGTATAGGGGTTTAAGGTTTTTCTTTTGGGGTTTAAGATTTAGAGTTTAGGCTTTCTGGGAATGGGGTCTAGGGTTTAGGGTTTAGGATGTTAAGGTTTTGCATTTAGTGTTTAAGGGTTAGGGTTTAGGGTTTTCAGCTTTTGGGTTTAAGATTTAAGATTTGGGGTTCATGGGTTTAGGGTTAAGGATTACAATTTTGGGTTTTGGGTTTTGGGTTTAGGGATTAGGGTTTAGGTACAAGGGTTTACGGTTTTTTGTTTTAGGGTTTAGGGTTTATTATTTTGGTTTTGGGGTTTTGGATTTCTTATTAGGGTTTTTTGTTTGAGGGTTTATGAATTAGGGTGTATGGTTTTGGGTTTTGGGTTTGGGTGTTATGGTTTGGTGTTTAGAATTAAAGGTTTAGGATGTGAAGGTTTAGGATTTAGTGTTTAAGGCTTCGGGTTTAGGGTTTTCAGCTTTTGGGTTTAATAGTTAGGATTTGGAGTTCATGGGTTTCGGGTTAAGGATTACGATTTTGGGTTTTGGGTTTACGGTTTAGGGTTTAGGTGTAAGGGTTTAGGGTTTTTGGTTTTAGGATTTAAGGTTTATTATTTTGGTTTTTGGGTTTTGTATTTCTTATTAGGGTTTTTTGTTTGAGGGTTTATGAATTAGGGTATATGGTTTTGGGTTTTGGGTTTGGGTGTTATGGTTTGGTGTTTAGAATTAAAGGTTTAGGATGTCAAGGTTTAGCATTTAGTGTTTAAGGGTTAGGGTTTAGGGTTTTCAGCTTTTGGGTTTAAGATTTAGGATTTGGGGTTCGTGGGTTTAGGGTTAAGGATTACGATTTTGGGTTTTGGGTTTTGGGTTTTGGGTTTAGGGTTTAGGTGCAAGGGTTTAGGGTTTTTGGTTTTAGGGTTTAAGGTTTATTATTTTGGTTTTCGGGTTTTGGATTTCTTATTGGGGTTTTTTGTTTGAGGGTTTATGAATTAGGGTGTATGGTTTTGGGTTTTGGGTTTGGGTGTTATGGTTTGGTGTTTAGAATTAAAGGTTTAGGATGTCAAGGTTTAGCATTTAGTGTTTAAGGGTTAGGGTTTAGGGTTTTTAACTTTGGGGTTTAATATTTAGGATTTGGGGTTCATGGGTTTAGGGTTAAGGATTACGATTTTGGGTTTTGGGTTTACGATTTAGGGTTTAGGTGTAAGGGTTTAGGTGTAAGGGTTTAGGGTTTTTGGTTTTAGGGTTTAGGGTTTATTATTTTGGTTTTGGGGTTTAGGATTTCTTATTAGTGTTTTTTGTTTGAGGGTTTATGAATTAGGGTGTATGGTTTTGGGTGTTCTGGTTTAGTGTTTAGAATTGAGGGTTTAAGGTTTTGGGATTTAGGGTTTAGGGTTTTGGGTTAAGATTTTTGGTATTTTGGTTTTAAGGTTTGGAGTTTAGTGTTTAGGGTTTGTGGTTTAGGATTTATGGTTTAGGGTTTAGGGGTTTAAGGTTCCGGGTTCTGATTTTTTGTTTTGAGTTTTAGGTTTAGGGTTTAGGTGTAAGGGTTTAGGGTTTTTGGTTTTGGGGTTTAGGGTTTACGAATTAGTGAGTATGGTTTTGGGTTTGGGTTGGGGTCTTATGGTTTGGTGTTTAAAATTTATTGTTTAGGATTTGGGGTTTGCGGTTTAAGGTTTAAGATTTTGTATTTAAGGGTTATAGTTTAGGGTTTTCAGTTTTGGAGTTTACGATTTAGGATTTGGGGTTTTGGGGTTTTTGGTTTAGGATTTAAGGTTTATTGTTTTTGGTTTATTGTTTAGGGATTATGGGGTTTGGGATTTAATGTTTAAGGGTTCAAGTTTAAGTTTTTCAGTTTATGGGTTTAAGATATACGATTTTGGGTTTATGGGTTTAGGGTTAAGGTTTATGATTTTGGGTTTAGGGTTTAGGTGTAAGGGTTTAAGGTTTTTCGTTTTTGAATTTTTTGTTTTAGGGTTAAGGGTTTTTTGTTTTGGCGTTTTGGGTTTAGGGTTACAGGTTTAGGGTTTGGGTGTAAGGGTTTAGGGTTTTTGGTACTGCGGTTTAGGTTAATGATTTTGGTTTTTTTAAGGTTTATGTATTTAAGGTTTAGGATTCGGGGTTTTGGGTTTAAGTTTTAGTATTCAGGGTTTGGGGTTTATGGTTTATAGTGTAGGGTTTAGTGTTTAGAGTTTAGGGTTAACGGTTTAGACGTTAAGGTTTAGGGATAAGAAGTTTATGGTTTTGGTATTTGATGTTTAGGGTTTGAAGGTTTGGGATTCAGTGTTTAGGGGTTAGGATTTAGGGTTTTTAGCTTTTGGGTTTATGATTAATGGTTCGGGGTTTGTGGGTTTAGCGTTAAGGTTTAAGATTTTGGGGTTAGGGTTTATGGTTTAGGTGTAAAGGTTTAAGTTTTTCAGTTTTAGGGTTTAGGGTTTATGATTTGATTTTTGCGATTTAAGGTTTAGGATTAAAGTTTACGATTTAGGGTTTTGGGTTTAGGGTTTTGGGTTTAGGGATTAGGTGTAAGGGTTTAGGGTTTATTAGTTTGGTTTTGGGGTTTAGGATTTCTTATTAGGGTTTTTTGTTTGAGTGTTTATGAATTAGGGTGTATGGTTTTGGGTGTTCTGGTTTAGTGTTTAGAATTGAGGGTTTAGGGTTTTGGGATTTAGGTTTTAAGGGTTTTGGGTTTAGATTTTTGGTTTTTTGGTTTTAATGTTTGGTATTTAGTGTTTAGGGTTTGCGGTTTAGGATTTATGGTTTAGGGTTTAGGGGTTTAAGGTTTAGGATTTATGGTTTGGTGTTAAGAAATAAAGGTTTAAGGTTCGGGATTTAGTGTTTAAGGTTTCGGGTTTAGATTTTTTGGTATTCGGTGTTAAAGTTTAGAGTTTAGTGTTTAGGGTTTGCGGTTTAGGATTTATGGTCTAGGGTATAGGGGTTTAAATTTTTTCTTTTGGGGTTTAAGATTTATGGTTTAGGCTTTCTGGGAATGGGGTCTAGGGTTTAGGGTTTAGGATGTCAAGGTTTTGCATTTAGTGTTTAAGCTTTCGGGTTTAGATTTTTTGGTATTCGGTGTTAAAGTTTAGAGTTTAGTGTTTAGGGTTTGCGGTTTAGGATTTATGGTCTAGGGTATAGGGGTTTAAATTTTTTCTTTTGGGGTTTAAGATTTATGGTTTAGGCTTTCTGGGAATGGGGTCTAGGGTTTAGGGTTTAGGATGTCAAGGTTTTGCATTTAGTGTTTAAGGGTTAGGGTTTAGGGTTTAGGGTTTTTGGTTTTGGGGTTTAGGGTTTACGAATTAGGGAGTATGGTTTTGGGTTTTGGGTTGGGGTCTTATGGTTTGGTGTTTAGAATTTATTGTTTAGGATTTGGGGTTTGCGGTTTAAGGTTTAGGATTTTGTATTTAAGGGTTATATAATTTAGGGTTTTCAGTTTTGGAGTTTACGATTTAGGATTTGGGGTTTTGGGATTTTTGGTTTAGGATTTAAGGTTTATGATTTTGGGTTTATTGTTTAGGGATTATGGGTTTGGGATTTAAAGTTTAAGGGTTCAGGTTTAAGTTTTTCAGTTTATGGGTTTAAGATAAACGATTTGGGGTTTGTGGGTTTAGGGTTAAGGTTTATAATTTTGGGTTTAGGGATTAGGTGTAAGGGTTTAAGGTTTTTTTTTTTGACTTTTTGGTTTTAGGGTTAAGGGTTTTTCGTTTTGGGGTTTTGGGTTTAGGGTTTCAAGTTTAGGGTTTAGGTTTAAGGGTTTAGGGGTTTTGGTATTGCGGTTTAGGGTTAATGATTTGGGTTATTTTAGGGTTTATGAATTTAAGGTTTAGGATTCGGGGTTTTGGGTTTAAGGTTTAGTGTTCAGGGTTTGGGGTTTATGGTTTATAGTGTAGGGTTTAGTGTTTAGAGTTTAGGGTTAACGGTTTAGACGTTAAGGTTTAGGGTTAAGTAGTTTATGGTTTTGGTATTTGATGTTTAGGGTTTGAAGGTTTAGGATTCAGTGTTTAGGGGTTAGGGATAAGGGTTATCAATTTTGGCATTTACTATGTGAGATTGGTGGTTTTGAGGTTTAGGGTTTAGGATTTAATATTTAAGATTTTCGTTTTAGCGTTTAAAGGTTTGGGATTTAGTGTTTACGGTTTCAAAGTTTGGGATTTTTTTTTTAGGGGTTTGATTTTGGGTTTTAAGTTTTGGGGTTTAAGATTTTGGAGATGGGGTTTGTGGTTTTAGGGTTAAGGTTTAGGGTTTTGGTATAAGTGTTTATGGGTTTCGGTTGTGGGGTGTAAGGTTTATGATTTGGGATTTGGGTATGCGGTTTAGGATTTATGGTTTAGTGTTTCTGGTGTAGGTTTAGAGTTTTAAGATTTAAGGTTTAGGATTTCTTGTTTTGGGGTTTAGTGTTTTGGGTTTACAATTTGGAGTTTCGAGTTTTGGGTTTTGGGTTTGAATGTTTAAGGTTTACTGTTTAGGGTTATGAGTTTTAATTTTTGGGTTTTGGGTTTGAAGGTTTGGAGTTTAGTGTTTAGGGTTTGCACTTTTGTTAATGATTAGTGTTTAGGGTTTATGGTTAACAGTTTTGACTTTTGGGTTTATGGTTAAGGGTTTTTTGGTTTGGGATTTAGTGTTTCCAGTTTAAAGGTTTTGGATTTACTAATTAGGGTTTAAGGGTTTAGAATTTAGTGTTTACGGGTTATGGTTTAGGGTCCAGCTTTGGGGTATAAGATTAAGGATTTGGGGTTCCGGTGTTAAGGGTTAGGGTTTAAGATATTGGGTATAGGGTTTTTGTTTAAGGTATTAGGGTTTTTGGTTTTGGGGTTTAGGGTTTCTGATATTCGTTTTGGGGTTTGTGGGTTTAGGGTTAAGGTTTATGATTTGGGTTTTGGGAATGCGGTTTAGGATTTATGGTTTAGCGTTTCTTGTTTAGGTTTAGAGTTTTAAGGTTTAGGGTTTTAGATTTAGGGTTTAGGATTTCTTGTTTTGGGGTTTAGTGTTTAGGGTTTACGATATCGAGTTTCGAGTTTTGGGTTTTGGGTTTTAATGTTTAAGGTTTACTGTTTAGGGTTATGAGTTTTAATTTTTGGGTTTTGGGTTTGAAGGTTTTGAGTTTAGTGTTTAGGGTTTGTAGTTTTGTTAATGATTAGTGTTTAGGGTTTATGGTTAACAGTTTTGACTTTTGGGTTTATGGTTAAGGGTTTTTTGGTTTGGGATTTAGTGTTTCCAGTTTAAAGGTTTGGGATTTACTAATTAGGGTTTAAGGGTTTAGAATTTAGTGTGTATGGGTTATGGTTTAGGGTTTTCAGCTTTGGGGTATAAGATTAAGGATTTGGGGTTCGGGAGTTAAGGGTTAGGGTTTAGGATATTGGGTATAGGGTTTTTGTTTAAGGTATTAGGGTTTTTGGTTTTGGGGTTTAGGGTTTCTGATATTCGTTTTGGGGTTTGTGTGTTTAGCGTTAAGGTTTAGGATTTTGGGGTTAGGGTTTATGGTTTAGGTGTAAAGGTTTAAGTATTTTAGTTTTAGGGTTTAGGGTTTATGATTTGATTTTTGGGATTTAAGGTTTAGGGTTAAATTCTACGATTTAGGGTTAAGGGTTTTGGATTTTGGGATTAGGTGTAAGGTTTTAGGGTTTTTGGTTCCGGGGTTTAAGGTTTCTCATTTGGGTTTTGCCATTTGTGGGTTTAGGGTTTAGGATTTGGATTTTCGGTTTAGGGTTTATTGCTTAGTGTTTAAGGGTTAGGGTTTAGGGTTTTCAGCTTTTGGGTTTAAGATTTAGGATTTGGGGTTCATGGGTTTAGGGTTAAGGATTACGATTTTGGGTTTTGGGTTTTGGGTTTAGGGTTTATTGTTTAGGTGCAAGGGTTTAGGGTTTTTGGTTTTAGGGTTTAGGGTTTATTATTTTGGTTTTGGGGTTTTGGATTTCTTATTAGGGTTTTTTGTTTGAGGGTTTATGAATTAGAGTGTATTGTTTTGGGTTTGGGTGTTATGGTTTGGTGTTTAGAATTAAAGGTTTAGGATGTGAAGGTTTAGCATTTAGTGTTTAAGTTTTAGGGTTTAGGGTTTTCAGCTTTTGGGTTTAATATTTTGGATTTGGGGTTCATGGGTTTAGGGTTAAGGATTACGATTTTGGGTTTTGGGTTTACGGTTTAGGGTTTAGGTGTAAGGGTGTAGGGTTTTTGGTTTTAGGGTTTAGGGTTTATTATTTTGGTTTTGGGGTTTAGGATTTCTTATTAGGGTTTTTTGTTTGAGGGTTTATGAATTAGAGTGTATGGTTTTGGGTTTTGGGTTTGGGTGTTATGGTTTGGTGTTTAGAATTAAAGGTTTAGGATGTGAAGGTTTAGCATTTAGTGTTTAAGGTTTAGGGTTTAGGGTTTTCAGCTTTTGGGTTTAATAGTTAGGATTTGGGGTTCATGGGTTTAGGGTTAAGGATTACGATTTTGGGTTTTGGGTTTACGGTTTAGGGTTTAGGTGTAAGGGTTTAGGGTTTTTGGTTTTAGGGTTTAGGGTTTATTATTTTGGTTTTGGGGTTTAGGATTTCTTATTAATGTTTTTTGTTTGAGGGTTTATGAATTGTGGTGTATGGTTTTGGGTGTTCTGGTTTGGTGTTTAGAATAGAGGGTTTATGGTTTTGGGATTTAGGGTTTAGGGTTTTGTGGTTTAGGATTTATGATTTAGGGTTTACGGTTTAGGGGTTTAAGATTCCCGGTTCCGATTTTTTGTTTTGAGTTTTAGGTTTAGGGTTAAGGTGTAATGGTTTAGGGTTTTTGGTTTTGGGGTTTAGGGTTTACGAATTAGGGAGTATGGTTTTCGGTTTTGGGTTGGGGTCTTATGGTTTGGTGTTTAGAATTTATTGTTTAGGATTTGGGGTTTGTGGTTTACGGTTTAGGATTTTGTATTTAAGGGTTATAGTTTAAGGTTTTCAGTTTTGGAGTTTACGATTTAGGATTTGGGGTTTTGGGGTTTTTGGTTTAGGATTTAAGGTTTATGATTTTGGGTTTATTGTTTAGGGATTATGGGTTTGGGATTTAATGTTTAAGGGTTCAGGTTTAAGGTTTTCAGTTTATGGGTTTAAGATATACGATTTGGGGTTTGTGGATTTAGGGTTAAGGTTTGAGATTTTGGGTTTAGGGTTTAGGTGTAAGGGTTTAAGGTTTTTCGTTTTTGAATTTTTTATTTTAGGGTTAAGGGTTTTTTGTTTTGGGGTTTTGGGTTTAGGGTTTCAGGTTTAGGGTTTGGGTGTAAGGGTTTAGGGTTTTTGGTATTGCGGTTTGGGTTAATGATTTGGGTTTTTTTAAGGTTTATGAATTTAAGGTTTAGGATAAGAAGTTTATGGTTTTGGTATTTGATATTTAGGGTTTGAAGGTTTGGGATTCAGTTTTTAGGATTTAGGGTTTTTAGCTTTTGGGTTTATGATTAAGGGTTCGGGGTCTGTGGGTTTAGCGTTAAGGTTTAAGATTTTGGGATTAGGGTTTATGGTTTAGGTGTAAAGGTTTAGGTTTTTCAGTTTTAGGGTTTAGGGTTTATGATTTGGGTTATTTTAGGGTTTATGAATTTAAGGTTTAGGATTCGGGGTTTTGGGTTTAAGTTTTAGTGTTCAGGGTTATGAGTTTTAATTTTTGGGTTTTGGGTTTGAAGGTTTGGAGTTTAGTGTTTAGGGTTTGCACTTTTGTTAATGATTAGTGTTTAGGGTTTATGGTTAACAGTTTTGACTTTTGGGTTTATGGTTAAGGGTTTTTTGGTTTGGGATTTAGTTTTTCCAGTTTAAAGGTTTGGGATTTACTAATTAGGGTTTAAGGGTTTAGAATTTAGTGTTTACGAGTTATGGTTTAGGGTCCAGCTTTGGGGTATAAGATTAAGGATTTGGGGTTCCGGAGTTAAGGGTTAGGGTTTAAGATATTGGGTATAGGGTTTTTGTTTAAGGTATTAGGGTTTTTGGTTTTGGGGTTTAGGGTTTCTGATATTCGTTTTGGGGTTTGTGGGTTAAGGGTTAAGGTTTAGGATTTTGGGTACAGGGATTTGGGTTTAGGATTTAGGTGTAAGGGTTTATGATTTTTGGTTTACAGTTAAAAAATTTGGGATGTACTGTTTAGGGTTTCATGGTTTTGAATTTAGTGTTTAGGGGTTAGGATTTAGGGTTTTTAGCTTTTGGGTTTAAGATTAAGGGTTCAGGGTTTGTGGGTTTAGCGTTAAGGTTTAGGATTTGGGGTTAGGGTTTATGGTTTAGGTCTAAAGGTTTAAGTATTTCAGTTTTAGGGTTTAGGGTTTATGATTTTATTTTTGGGATTTAAGGTTAAGGGTTAAAAGTTTACGATTTAGGGTTTAGGGTTATGGGTTTAGGGTTTAGGTGTAAGGGTTTATTATTTTGGTTTTGGGGTTTAGGATTTCTTATTAGGGTTTTTTGTTTGAGGGTTTATGAATTAGGGTGTATGGTTTTGGGTGTTCTGGTTTAGTGTTTAAAATTGAGGGTTTAAGGTTTTGGGATTTAGGGTTTAAAGGTTTTGGGTTTAGATTTTTGGTGTTTTTGGTTTTAATGTTTTGAATTTAGTGTTTAGGGTTTGCAGTTTAGGATTTATGGTTCAGGGTTTAGGGGTTTAAGGTTTAGGATTTATGGTTTGGTGTTAAGAAATAAAGGTTTAAGGTTCGGGATTTAGTGTTTAGGGTTTCGGGTTTAGATTTTTTGGTATTCGGTGTTAAAGTTTGGACTTTAGTTTTTAGGGTTTGCGGTTTAGGATTTATGGTCTAGGGTATAGGGGTTTAAGGTTTTTCTTTTGAGGTTTAAGATTTAGGGTTTAGGCTTTCTGGTAATGGGGTCTAGGGTTTAGGGTTTAGGATGTCAAGGTTTTGCATTTAGTGTTTAAGGGTTAGGGTTTAGGGTTTTCAGCTTTTGGGTTTAAGATTTAGGATTTGGGGTTCGTGGGTTTAGGGTTAAGGATTACGATTTTGGGTTTTGGGTTTAGGGATTAGGGTTTAGGTACAAGGGTTTACGGTTTTTTGTATTAGGGTTTAGGGTTTATTATTTTGGTTTTGGGGTTTTGGATTTCTTATTAGGGTTTTTTGTTTGAGGGTTTATGACTTAGGGTGTATGGTTTTGGGTTTTGGGTTCGGGTGTTTAGAATTAAAGGTTTAGGATGTCAAGGTTTAGCATTTAGTGTTTAAGGGTTAGGGTTTAGGGTTTTTAACTTTTGGGTTTAATATTTAGGATTTGGGGTTCATGGATTTAGGGTTAAGGATTACGATTTTGGGTTTTGGGTTTACGGTTTAGGGTTTAGGTGTAAAGGTTTAGGTGTAAGGGTTTAGGGTTTTTGGTTTTAGGGTTTAGGGTTTATTATTGTGGTTTTGGGGTTTAGGATTTCTTATTAGTGTTTTTTGTTTGAGGGTTTATGAATTAGGGTGTATGGTTTTGGGTGTTCTGGTTTAGTATTTAGAATTGAGGGTTTAAGGTTTTGGGATTTAGGGTTTAGGGTTTTGGGTTAAGATTTTTGGTTTTTTTGTTTTAAGGTTTGGAGTTTAGTGTTTAGGGTTTGTGGTTTAGGATTTATGGTTTAGGGTTTAGGGGTTTAAGGTTTAGGATTTATGGTTTGGTGTTAAGAAATAAAGGTTTAAGGTTCGGGATTTAGTGTTTAGTGTTTCGGGTTTAGATTTTTTGGTATTCGGTGTTAAAGTTTGGAGTTTAGTTTTTAGGGTTTGCTGTTTAGGATTTATGGTCTAGGGTATAGGGGTTTAAGGTTTTTCTTTTGGGGTTTAAGATTTAGGGTTTAGGCTTTCTGGTAATGGGGTCTAGGGTTTAGGGTTTAGGATGTCAAGGTTTTGCATTTAGTGTTTAAGGGTTAGGGTTTAGGGTTTTCAGCTTTTGGGTTTAAGATTTAGGATTTGGGGTTCTTGGGTTTAGGGTTAAGGATTACGATTTTGGGTTTTGGGATTTGGGTTTAAGGATTAGGGTTTAGGTACAAGGCTTTACGGTTTTTTGTTTTAGGGTTTAGGTTTATTATTTTGGTTTTGGGGTTTTGGATTTCTTATTAGGGTTTTTGGTTTGAGGGTTTATGAATTAGGGTGTATGGTTTTGGGTTTTGGGTTTGAGTGTTATGGTTTGGTGTTTATAATTAAAGGTTTAGGATGTCAAGGTTTAGCATTTAGTGTTTAAGGGTTAGGGTTTAGGGTTTTCAGCTTTTTGGTTTAAGATTTAGGATTTGGGGTTCGTGGGTTTAGTGTTAAGGATTACGATTTTGGGTTTTGGGTTTTGGGTTTAGGTGCAAGGGTTTAGGGTTTTTGGTTTTAGGGTTTAGGGTTTATTATTTTGGTTTTCGGGTTTTGGATTTCTTATTAGGGTTTTTTGTTTGAGGGTTTATGAATTAGGGTGTATGGTTTTGGGTTTTGGGTTTGGGTGTTATGGTTTGATGTTTAGAATTAAAGGTTTAGGATGTCAAGGTTTAGCATTTAGTGTTTAAGGGTTAGGGTTTAGGGTTTTTAACTTTTGGGTTTAATATTTAGGATTTGGGGTTCATGGGTTTAGGGTTAAGGATTACGATTTTGGGTTTTGGGTTTACGGTTTTGGGTTTAGGCGTAAGGGTTTAGGGTTTTTGGTTTTAGGGTTTCTGATATTCGTTTTGGGGTTTGTGGGTTTAGCGTTATGGTTTAGGATTTTGGGGTCAGGGTTTATGGTTTAGGTGTAAAGGTTTAAGTATTTCAGTTTTAGGGTTTAGGGTTTATGATTTGATTTTTGGGATTTAAGGTTTAGGGTTAAAGTTTACGATTTAGGGTTTAGGGTTTAGGGTTTTGGGTTTAGGTGTAAGGGTTTAGGGTTTTTGGTTTTGGGGTTTAAGGTTTCTCATTTGGGTTTTGTCATTTGTGGGTTTAGGGTTTTGGTTTAGATGTTACGGTTTAAGGGTTAGGGTTTTTGGTTTTGGGGTTTTGGGTTTCTAATATTGGTTTTGGGGTTTATGTTTTTTTGAATTAAGGAGTATGGTTCCGGGTGTTGGGGTTGGGGTGTTATGGTTTGGTGTTAAGAAATAAAGGTTTAAGGTTCGGGATTTAGTGTTTAGGGTTTTGTGTTTAGATTTTTTGGTGTTCGGTTTTAAAGTTTGGAGTTTAGTGTTTAGGGTTTCGGTTTAGGATTTATGGTCTAGGGTATAGGGGTTTAAGGTTTTTCTTTTGAGGTTTAAGATTTAGGGTTTAGGCTTTCTGATAATGGGGTCTATGGTTTAGGGTTTAGGATGTCAAGGTTTTGCATTTCGTGTTTAAGGGTTAGGGTTTAGGGTTTTCAGCTTCTGGGTTTAAGATTTAGGATTTGGGGTTCGTGGGTTTAGGGTTAAGGATTACGATTTTGGGTTTTGGGTTTTGGGTTTAGGGTTTAGGGTTTAGGTGCAAGGGTTTAGGGTTTTTGGTTTTAGGGTTTAGGGTTTATTATTTTGGTTTTGGGGTTTTGGATTTCTTATTAGGGTTTATTGTTTAGGGTTTATGGGTTTGGGTTTTAATGTTTAAAGGTTCGGGTT
This sequence comes from Cardamine chenopodiifolia, assembly GCA_963922655.1. Taxonomy (NCBI): domain Eukaryota; kingdom Viridiplantae; phylum Streptophyta; class Magnoliopsida; order Brassicales; family Brassicaceae; genus Cardamine; species Cardamine chenopodiifolia. Next base: position 11,577,374 of record OZ000481.1, on the reverse strand, counting down.
TAAGGTTTTCAGTTTATGGGTTTAAGATTTAGGATTTGGGGTTTGTGGGTTTAGGGTTTTTCGGTTTGGGATTTATGATTTCTTATTAGATTTTTTAGGTTTAGAGTTTATGAATTAGGGAGTATGGTTTTGGGTTTTTGGTTGGTGTGTTTTTGTTTGGTGTTTAGAATTTTAAGGTTTAGGATGGGCGGTTTGGGATTTAAGCTTTGGTGTGTAGGGTTTCGGGTGTATGGTTTATGTTTTAGGGTTTTTGGTTTTAGGGTTTCTTATATTCGTTTTGGGGTTTGTGGGTTTAGCGTTATGGTTTAGGATTTTGGGGTCAGGGTTTATGGTTTAGGTGTAAAGGTTTAAGTATTTCAGTTTTAGGGTTTAGGGTTTTGGGTTTTGGGTTTAGGTGTAAGGGTTTAGGGTTTTTGGTTTTGGGGTTTAAGGTTTCTCATTTGGGTTTTGTCATTTGTGGGTTTAGGGTTTCGGTTTAGATGTTACGGTTTAAGGGTTAGAGTTTTTGGTTTTGGGGTTTTGGGTTTCTAATATTGGTTTTGGGGTTTATGTTTTTTTGAATTAAGGAGTATGGTTTCGGGTGTTGGGGTTGGGGTGTTATGGTTTGGTGTTAAGAAATAAAGGTTTAAGGTTTGGGATTTAGTGTTTAGGGTTTCGTGTTTAGATTTTTTGGTGTTCGGTTTTAAAGTTTGGAGTTTAGTGTTTAGGGTTTGCGGTTTAGGATTTATGGTCTAGGGTATAGGGGTTTAAGGTTTTTCTTTTGAGGTTTAAGATTTAGGGTTTAGGCATTCTGGTAATGGGGTCTATGGTTTAGGGTTTAGGATGTCAAGGTTTTGCATTTCGTGTTTAAGGGTTAGGGTTTAGGGTTTTCAGCTTTTGGGTTTAAGATTTAGGATTTGGGGTTCGTGGGTTTAGGGTTAAGGATTACGATTTTGGGTTTTGGGTTTTGGGTTTAGGGTTTAGGGTTTAGGTGCAAGGGTTTAGGGTTTTTTGTTTTAGGGTTTAGGGTTTATTATTTTGGTTTTGGGGTTTTGGATTTCTTATTAGGGTTTATTGTTTAGGGTTTATGGGTTTGGGTTTTAATGTTTAAAGGTTCGGGTTTAAGGTTTTCAGTTTATGGGTTTTGGGGTTTAGGATTTCTTATTAGTGTTTTTTGTTTGAGGGTTTATGAATTAGGGTGTATGGTTTTGGGTGTTCTGGTTTAGTATTTAGAATTGAGGGTTTAAGGTTTTTGGATTTAGGGTTTAGGGTTTTGGGTTAAGATTTTTGGTTTTTTTGTTTTAAGGTTTGGAGTTTAGTGTTTAGGGTTTGTGGTTTAGGATTTATGGTTTAGGGTTTAGGGGTTTAAGGTTCCGGGTTCTGATTTTTTGTTTTGAGTTTTAGGTTTAGGGTTTAGGTGTAAGGGTTTAGGGTTTTTGGTTTTGGGGTTTAGGGTTTACGAATTAGGGAGCATGGTTTTTGGTTTTGGGTTGGGGTCTTATGGTTTGGCCTTTAGAATTTATTGTTTAGGATTTGGGGTTTGCGGTTTAAGGTTTAGGATTTTGTATTTAAGGGTTATAGTTTAGGGTTTTCAGTTTTGGAGTTTACGATTTAGGATTTGGGGTTTTGGGGTTTTGGGTTTAGGATTTAAGGTTTATGATTTTGGGTTTATTGTTTTGGAATTATGGGGTTTGGGATTTAATGTTTAAGGGTTCAAGTTTAAGGTTTTCAGTTTATGGGTTTAAGATATACAATTTGGGGTTTATGGGTTTAGGGTTAAGGTTTATGATTTTGGGTTTAGGGTTTAGGTGTAAGGGTTTAAGGTTTTTCGTTTTTAAATTTTTGGTTTTAGGGTTAAGGGTTTTTTGTTTTGGGGTTTTGGGTTTAGGGTTTCAGGTGTAGGGTTTGGGTGTAAGGGTTTAGGGTTTTTGGTATTGCGGTTTAGGTTAATGATTTAGGTTTGTTTAAGGTTTATGAATTTAAGGTTTAGGATTCGGGGTTTTGGGTTTAAGTTTTAGTGCTCAGGGTTTGGGGTTTATAGTTTATAGTGTAGGGTTTAGTGTTTAGAGTTTAGGGTTAACGGTTTAGACGTTAAGGTTTAGGGATAAGAAGTTTATGGTTTTGGTATTTGATGTTTAGGGTTTGAAGGTTTGGGATTCAGTGTTTAGGGGTTAGGATTTAGGGTTTTTAGCTTTTGGGTTTATGATTAAGGGTTCAGGGTTTGTGGGTTTAGCGTGAAGGTTTAAGATTTTGGGGTTAGGGTTTATGGTTTAGGTGTAAAGGTTTAGGTTTTTCAGTTTTAGGGTTTAGGGTTTATGATTTGATTTTTGCAATTTAAGGTTTAGGATTAAAGTTTACGATTTAGGGTTTAGGGTTTAGGGTTTTGGGTTTAGGGATTAGGTGTAAGGGTTTAGGGTTTATTATTTTGGTTTTGGGGTTTAGGATTTCTTATTAGGGTTTTTTGTTTGAGGGTTTATGAATTAGGGTGTATGGTTTTGGGTGTTCTGGTTTAGTGTTTAGAATTGAGGGTTAAGGGTTTTGGGATTTAGGTTTTAAGGGTTTTGGGTTTAGATTTTTGGTTTTTTGGTTTTAATGTTTGGAATTTGGTGTTTAGCGTTTGCGGTTTAGGATTTATGGTTTAGGGTTTAGGGGTTTAAGGTTTAGGATTTATGGTTTGGTGTTAAGAAATAAAGGTTTAAGGTTCGGGATTTAGTGTTTAGGGTTTCGGGTTTAGATTTTTTGGTATTCGGTGTTAAAGTTTGGAGTTTAATTTTTAGGGTTTGCTGTTTAGGATTTATGGTCTAGGGTATAGGGGTTTAAGGTTTTTCTTTTGGGCTTTAAGATTTAGGGTTTAGGCTTTCTGGTAATGGGGTCTAGGGTTTAGGGTTTAGGATGTCAAGGTTTTGCATTTAGTGTTTAAGGGTTAGGGTTTAGGGTTTTCAGCTTTTGGGTTTAAGATTTAGGATTTGGGGTTCGTGGGTTTAGGGTTAAGGATTACGATTTTGGGTTTTGGGTTTAGGGATTAGGGTTTAGGTACAAGGGTTTACGGTTTTTTGTTTTAGGGTTTAGGGTTTATTATTTTGGTTTTGGGGTTTTGGATTTCTTATTAGGGTTTTTTGTTTGAGGGTTTATGAATTAGGGTGTATGGTTTTGGGTTTTGGGTTCGGGTGTTTAGAATTAAAGGTTTAGGATGTCAAGGTTTAGCATTTAGTGTTTAAGGGTTAGGGTTTAGGGTTTTTAACTTTTGGGTTTAATATTTAGGATTTGGGGTTCATGGATTTAGGGTTAAGGATTTTGATTTTGGGTTTTGGGTTTACGGTTTAGGGTTTAGGTGTAAGGGTTTAGGTGTAAGGGTTTAGGGTTTTTGGTTTTAGGGTTTAGGGTTTATTATTGTGGTTTTGGGGTTTAGGATTTCTTATTAGTGTTTTTTGTTTGAGGGTTTATGAATTAGGGTGTATGGTTTTGGGTGTTCTGGTTTAGTATTTAGAATTGAGGGTTTAAGGTTTTGGGATTTAGGGTTTAGGGTTTTGGGTTAAGATTTTTGGTTTTTTTTGTTTTTAGGTTTGGAGTTTAGTGTTTAGGGTTTGTGGTTTAGGATTTATGGTTTAGGGTTTAGGGGTTTAAGGTTCCGGGTTCTGATTTTTTGTTTTGAGTTTTAGGTTTAGGGTTTAGGTGTAAGGGTTTAGGGTTTTTGGTTTTGGGGTTTAGGGTTTACGAATTAGGGAGCATGGTTTTGGGTTTTGGGTTGGGGTCTTATGGTTTGGTGTTTAGAATTTATTGTTTAGGATTTGGGGTTTGCGGTTTAAGGTTTAAGATTTTGTATTTAAGGGTTATAGTTTAGGGTTTTCAGTTTTGGAGTTTACGATTTAGGATTTGGGGTTTTGGGGTTTTGGGTTTAGGATTTAAGGTTTATGATTTTGGGTTTATTGTTTTGGGATTATGGGGTTTGGGATTTAATGTTTAAGGGTTCAAGTTTAAGGTTTTCAGTTTATGGGTTTAAGATATACAATTTGGGGTTTATGGGTTTAGGGTTAAGGTTTATGATTTTGGGTTTAGGGTTTAGGTGTAAGGGTTTAAGGTTTTTCGTTTTTTGAATTTTTGGTTTTAGGGTTAAGGGTTTTTTGTTTTGGGGTTTTGGGTTTAGGGTTTCAGGTTTAGGGTTTGGGTGTAAGGGTTTAGGGTTTTTGGTATTGCGGTTTAGGTTAATGATTTAGGTTTGTTTAAGGTTTATGAATTTAAGGTTTAGGATTCGGGGTTTTGGGTTTAAGTTTTAGTGCTCAAGGTTTGGGGTTTATGGTTTATAGTGTAGGGTTTAGTGTTTAGAGTTTAGGGTTAACGGTTTAGACGTTAAGTTTTAGGGATAAGAAGTTTATGGTTTTGGTATTTGATGTTTAGGGTTTGAAGGTTTGGGATTCAGTGTTTAGGGGTTAGGATTTAGGGTTTTTAGCTTTTGGGTTTATGATTAAGGGTTCAGGGTTTGTGGGTTTAGCGTTAAGGTTTAAGATTTTGGGGTTAGGGTTTATGGTTTAGGTGTAAAGGTTTAGGTTTTTCAGTTTTAGGGTTTAGGGTTTATGATTTGATTTTTGCAATTTAAGGTTTAGGATTAAAGTTTACGATTTAGGGTTTAGGGTTTAGGGTTTTGGGTTTAGGGATTAGGTGTAAGGGTTTAGGGTTTATTATTTTGGTTTTGGGGTTTAGGATTTCTTATTAGGGTTTTTTGTTTGAGGGTTTATGAATTAGGGTGTATGGTTTTGGGTGTTCTGGTTTAGTGTTTAGAATTATGGGTTAAGGGTTTTGGGATTTAGGTTTTAAGGGTTTTGGGTTTAGATTTTTGGTTTTTTGGTTTTTTGGTTTTAATGTTTGGAATTTAGTGTTTAGCGTTTGCGGTTTAGGATTTATGGTTTAGGGTTTAGGGGTTTAAGGTTTAGGATTTATGGTTTGGTGTTAAGAAATAAAGGTTTAAGGTTTGGGATTTAGTGTTTAGGGTTTCGGGTTTAGATTTTTTGGTTTTCGGTGTTAAAGTTTAGAGTTTAGTGTTTAGGGTTTGCGGTTTAGGATTTATGGTCTAGGGTATAGGGGTTTAAGGTTTTTCTTTTGGGGTTTAAGATTTAGGGTTTAGGCTTTCTGGTAATGGGGTCTAGGGTTTAGGGTTTAGGATGTCAAGGTTTTGCATTTAGTGTTTAAGGGTTAGGGTTTAGGGTTTTCAGCTTTTGGGTTTAAGATTTAGGATTTGGGGTTCTTGGGTTTAGGGTTAAGGATTACGATTTTGGGTTTTGGGATTTGGGTTTAAGGATTAGGGTTTAGGTACAAGGGTTTACGGTTTTTTGTTTTAGGGTTTAGGGTTTATTATTTTGGTTTTGGGGTTTTGGATTTCTTATTAGGGTTTTTGGTTTGAGGGTTTATGAATTAGGGTGTATGGTTTTGGGTTTTGGGTTTGAGTGTTATGGTTTGGTGTTTATAATTAAAGGTTTAGGATGTCAAGGTTTAGCATTTAGTGTTTAAGGGTTAGGGTTTAGGGTTTTCAGCTTTTTGGTTTAAGATTTAGGATTTGGGGTTCGTGGGTTTAGGGTTAAGGATTACGATTTTGGGTTTTGGGTTTTGGGTTTAGGTGCAACGGTTTAGGGTTTTTGGTTTTAGGGTTTAGGGTTTATTATTTTGGTTTTCGGGTTTTGGATTTCTTATTAGGGTTTTTTGTTTGAGGGTTTATGAATTAGGGTGTATGGTTTTGGGTTTTGGGTTTGGGTGTTATAGTTTGATGTTTAGAATTAAAGGTTTAGGATGTCAAGGTTTAGCATTTAGTGTTTAAGGGTTAGGGTTTAGGGTTTTTAACTTTTGGGTTTAATATTTAGGATTTGGGGTTCATGGGTTTAGGGTTAAGGATTACGATTTTGGGTTTTGGGTTTACGGTTTAGGGTTTAGGCGTAAGGGTTTAGGGTTTTTGGTTTTAGGGTTTCTGATATTCGTTTTGGGGTTTGTGGGTTTAGCGTTATGGTTTAGGATTTTGGGGTCAGGGTTTATGGTTTAGGTGTAAAGGTTTAAGTATTTCAGTTTTAGGGTTTAGGGTTTATGATTTGATTTTTGGGATTTAAGGTTTATTGTTAAAGTTTACGATTTAGGGTTTAGGGTTTAGGGTTTTGGGTTTAGGTGTAAGGGTTTAGGGTTTTTGGTTTTGGGGTTTAAGGTTTCTCATTTGGGTTTTGTCATTTGTGGGTTTAGGGTTTCGGTTTAGATGTTACTGTTTAAGGGTTAGGGTTTTTGGTTTTGGGGTTTTGGGTTTCTAATATTGGTTTTGGGGTTTATGTTTTTTTGAATTAAGGAGTATGGTTTCGGGTGTTGGGGTTGGGGTGTTATGGTTTGGTGTTAAGAAATAAAGGTTTAAGGTTCGGGATTTAGTGTTTAGGGTTTCGTGTTTAGATTTTTTGGTGTTCGGTTTTAAAGTTTGGAGTTTAGTGTTTAGGGTTTGCGGTTTAGGATTTATGGTCTAGGGTATAGGGGTTTAAGGTTTTTCTTTTGAGGTTTAAGATTTAGGGTTTAGGCTTTCTGGTAATGGGGTCTATGGTTTAGGGTTTAGGATGTCAAGGTTTTGCATTTCGTGTTTAAGGGTTAGGGTTTAGGGTTTTCAGCTTTTGGGTTTAAGATTTAGGATTTGGGGTTCGTGGGTTTAGGGTTAAGGATTACGATTTTGGGTTTTGGGTTTTGGGTTTAGGGTTTAGGGTTTAGGTGCAAGGGTTTAGGGTTTTTGGTTTTAGGGTTTAGGGTTTATTATTTTGGTTTTGGGGTTTTGGATTTCTTATTAGGGTTTATTGTTTAGGGTTTATGGGTTTGGGTTTTAATGTTTAAAGGTTCGGGTTTAAGGTTTTCAGTTTATGGGTTTAAGATATAGGATTTGGGGTTTGTGGGTTTAGGGTTTTTCGGTTTGGGATTTATGATTTCTTATTAGATTTTTTAGGTTTAGAGTTTATGAATTAGGGAGTATGGTTTTGGGTTTTTGGTTGGTGTGTTTTTGTTTGGTGTTTAGAATTTTAAGGTTTAGGATGGGCGGTTTGGGATTTAAGCTTTGGTGTGTAGGGTTTCGGGTGTATGGTTTATGTTTTAGGGTTTAGGGGTTAGAGGTTAAACTTAACAGTTTAGACTTTAAGGTTTAGGGTTAATGAGTTTATAGTTTGGGCATTAGTGTTTGGGGTTTTACTGTTTGGGATTTAGTGTTTAGAGGTTTGGGATTAGGGTTTTCAATTTTGGTGTTTATGATTTAGGATTTGGGGTTTTGGGGTATTGGGTTTAGGATTTAAGTTTTAGGATTTTTGGGTTTATTATTTTAGGGTTTGGGATTTAGTGATTAGGGTTTCAAGGTTTCGGATTTAGTGTTTCAGGGTTAGGGTTTAGGGTTTTTTGTTTTGGGGTTTAAGATTCAGGATTTGGGGTTAGTGGGTTTAGTGTTATGGTTTAGGATTTTGGGTTTTGGGTATAGTGTTTAGGGTGTAGGTGTAAGGGATAAAGGTTTAAGGGTTTAGGGTCCGGGGTTTAGGGTTTAGGGTTTAGGGGTTTAATGTTTAGGGTTCAGGGTTTAGGATTTTTCGTTTAGGGTTTCTTGTTTTGGGGTTTAAAGTTTAGGGTTTATGATTTAGGGTTTAGAGTTTAGGGTTTTCGGTTTATATTTTTGGGTTTTTGGTTTCAAGGTCTGGAGTTTATTGTTTAGGATTTGCAGTTTAGGATTTTTTGTTTAGGGTTTACATTTAACAGTTTTGAAAATTTGGTTTATGGTTTAAGTTTTAGTGTTTACTGTTTTAAGGTTTGGGATTTAGTGTTTCAGGGTTAGGGTTCATGATTTTGGGTTTATTGTTTAGGGTTTATGGGTTTGGGTTTTAAAGTTTAAAGGTTCGGGTTTAAGGTTTTCAGTTTATGGGTTTAAGGTATAGGATTTGGGTTTGAGGGTTTAGGGTTAAGGTTTACGATTTTGGGTTTAGGGTTTAGGTGTAATGGTTTAGGGTTTTTCGGTTTGGGGTTTATGGTTTCTTATTAGAGTTTTAGGTTTAGAGTTTATGAATTAGGGATTATGGTTTTGGGTTTTGGGTTGGTGTGTTATGGTTTGGTGTTTAGAATTTAAGGTTTAGGATGGGCGGTTTGGGATTTATGCTTTGGTGTAGTAGGGTTTGGGGTGTATGGTTTATGTTTTAGGGTTTAGAGTTTTGGGTAACGGTTTAGATGTTAAGGTTTAGGGTTAAGGAGTTTATGGTTTGGGATTTAGTGTTTAGGGTTTCATGGTTTGGGATTTAGTGTTTAGAGGTTAGGGATTAGGGTTTTCAATTTTGGGGTTTACGATTTAAGATTTGGGGTTTTACTTTTAGGATTTAAGGTTTAGGTTTTTTGTTTTAGTGTTTTATGGTTTGGGATTTAGTGCTTACGGTTTCAAGATTAGGGAATTAGTTTTTAAGGGTTAGGGTTTTGGGTTTTCAGTTTTGTGGATAAAGATTTAGGGTTAACGGTTTTGGCTTAGGGTTTAGGGTGTAGGGTTTCGGATTTAGGGTTTAAAGGTTTAATGTTTAGGGTTCAGGGTTTAGGAATTTTTGTTTAGGGTTTCTTGTTTCGGGGTTTAAGGTTTGGGGTTTATGATTTGAGGTTTAGAGTTTAGGGTTTTCAGTTTAGATTTTTGGGTTTTGGGTTTCAAGGTTTGGAGTTTAGTGTTTAGTGTTTGCGGTTAAGGATTTTTTGTTTAGGGTTTAGGGTTTACATTTAACAGTTTTGAAATTTTTGTTTATGGTTTAAGTTTTAGTGTTTACTGTTTTATGGTTTGGGATTTAGTGTTTCAGGGTTAGGGTTTAGGGTTTTTTGATTTTGTGGTTTAAAATTATTAATTTGCTGTTTTGGGGTTTAAGGTTTTTGATTTAAAGTTTAGGATTATTGGTTTAGGTTTTTAATTAGGATTTAGTGTTTGGGGTTTTAAGGTTTTAAATTTAATATTTAGCAGTTAGAGTTTAGGGTTTTCAATTTAGGATTTGGGGTTTTGGAGTTTCGGGTTTAGGATTTAAGGTTAGGATTTTGGATTTAGTGTTTATGGGTTAACGTTTAGGGTTGAGCTTTAGGATTTGGGTTACGGGTTTATGATTTGGGTTTCTAGGTTTTGGGTTTTGGGTTAGGATTTTATGGTTAGGTGTTCAGAATATAAGGTTTAGGATTTGGGGTTTAGGGTTTAAGGTTTAGGGTTTATGGTTTAGGGTTTATGGTTTAGATTATAGGATTTAGGGTTTTGGGCTTTCGAGTTTAGTGTTTAGTGTTTAGGATTTGGGGTTTAGTGTTTAGGGTTTATAGTTTCGAGTTTAGGGTTAACGGTTTAGATTTTACTGTTTTAAGGTTAAAGGGTCTATTGTTTGAGATTCAATGTTTGGGGTTTTAAGTTATGGGATTTAGTATTTAGCGGCTAGAGTTAAGGGTTTAGTATTTTGGGTTTTCAATTTTGGGGTTTTGTTATTTAGGGTTTAGGATTTAAGGTTTAGTATTTTGGGTTTAGTGTTTTAAGACTTGGGATTTAATGTTTAGTTTTTCAAGGTTTGGAATTTATTGTTTAGTAGTTAGGGTTTAGGGTTTTCAGCTTTGGTGTTTAAGATTTAGTATTTCGGGTTTGTGAGTTTAGGGTTAACGTTTACGATTTTTGGTTTAGGGATTAGGGTTTAGGTGTATGGGTTTAGGGTTTTTTCTTTACAGTTTAGAAGTTTGGGATTTACTGTTTAGGGTTTCAAGGTTTGGAATTTAGTGTTTAGTATTTAGGGTTTAGGGTTTAAGGTTTTCAGATTTTGGGTTTAAGATTAAGGATTTGGGGTTTGTGGGTTTAGTGTTATGGTTTGGTGTTTAGAATTGAAGGTTTAGGATTTTGAGTTTTTGGTTTAAGGTTTAGTGTTTAGGGTATGAGGTTTATGGTTTATGGTTTATGGTTTTGGGTTTAGAGTTTAGCGTTAATATAGACTTTAAAGTTTAGAGTTAAGGAGTGTATCGTTTGGGATTTAGTGTTTAGGGTTTTAAGGTTTTGGATTTTGTATTTAGGGGTTAGAGTTTAGGGTTTTCAATTTTGGAGTTAACGATATAGAATTTGGGGTTTTGGGGTTAAGGGTTTAGGATTTAAGGTTTATGATTTTGGGTTTACTGTTTTTAAGTTTTTGATTTAGTGTTTAGGATTTATGTGTTTTGGATTTACATTTTAGGTGTTACGGTTTAGGGTTTTTAGTTTTGGGGTTTAAGATTAAGGATTTGGGGTTTGTGGGTTTTGGGTTAAGGTTTAGGATTTTGGGTTTAGGGTTTAGGTGTAAGGGTTGAGGGCTTTCAATTTTAAGGTTTAAGGTTGATTATTAAATTTTTGGGATTTAGTGGTTTGGGTTTGTCGGTTTAGGGTTAAGGTTTACGATTTTTGGTTTTGGGTTTAGGGTTTAGGTGTAAGGGTTTAGGGTTTTTGGTTTTGAGGTTTAGGGTTTCTTATTTGGGTTTTGGGGTTGAGGTTTTATGAAATTGGGAGTATGGTTTTGGGTTGTGTGTTATGGTTTGGAGTTTAGAATTTAAGGTTTTAGATTTGGGGTTTTAGGTTTAAGGTTTAGTGATTAGGGTTTGAGGTTTGTGGTTTATGGTTTAAGGTTTTGTGTTTAGAGTTTAGGGTTAATGGTTTAGATTTTAAGGTTTAAGGTTAAGGAGTTTATGGTTTGGGATTTAGTGTTCATGGTTTTAATGTTTGGGATTTTGTATTTAGGGGTTAGGGTTTTGGGTTTTCAATTATGGGATTTACGATTTAGGATTTGGGGTTTTAGGGTTTAGGGATTAGGATTTAAGGTTTATGATTTTGGCTTTATTATTTAGGGTTTATGCGTTTGGGATTTAATGTTTAAAGGTTCGGGTTTAAGGTTTTCAGTTTATTGGTATAAGATATAGGATTTGGGGTTTGTGGGTTTAGGGTTAAGGTTTACGATTTTGGGTTTAGGGTTTAGGTTAAGGGTTTAGGGTTTTCAGCTTTGGGGTATAAGATTAAGGATTTGGGGTTTGGGAGTTAAGGGTTAAGGTTTAGGATATTGGGTATAGGGTTTTTGTTTATGGTATTAGGGTTTTTGGTTTTGGGGATTTGGGTTTCTGATATTCGTTTTGGGGTTTGTGGGTTTAACTTTATGGTTTAGGATTTTGGGGTCAGGGTTTATGGTTTAGGTGTAAAGGTTTAAGTATTTCAGTTTTAGGGTTTAGGGTTTATGATTTGATTTTTGGGATTTAAGGTTTAGGGTTAAAGTTTACGATTTAGGGTTTAGGGTTTTGGGTTTTGGGTTTAGGTGTAAGGGTTTAGGGTTTTTGGTTTTGGGGTTTAAGGTTTCTCATTTGGGTTTTGGCATTTGTGGGTTTAGGGTTTCGGTTTAGATGTTACGGTTTAAGGGTTAGGGTTTTTGGTTTTGGGGTTTTGGGTTTCTAATATTGGTTTTGGGGTTTATGTTTTTTTGAATTAAGGAGTATGGTTTCGGGTGTTGGGGTTGGGGTGTTATGGTTTGGTGTTAAGAAATAAAGGTTTAAGGTTCGGGATTTAGTGTTTAGGGTTTCGTGTTTAGATATTTTGGTGTTCGGTTTTAAAGTTTGGAGTTTAGTGTTTAGGGTTTGCGGTTTAGGATTTATGGTCTAGGGTATAGGGGTTTAAGGTTTTTCTTTTGAGGTTTAAGATTTAGGGTTTAGGCTTTCTGGTAATGGGGTCTATGGTTTAGGGTTTAGGATGTCAAGGTTTTGCATTTCGTGTTTAAGGGTTAGGGTTTAGGGTTTTCAGCTTTTGGGTTTAAGATTTAGGATTTGGGGTTCGTGGGTTTAGGGTTAAGGATTACGATTTTGGGTTTTGGGTTTTGGGTTTAGGGTTTAGGGTTTAGGTGCAAGGGTTTAGGGTTTTTGGTTTTAGGGTTTAGGGTTTATTATTTTGGTTTTGGGGTTTTGGATTTCTTATTAGGGTTTATTGTTTAGGGTTTATGGGTTTGGGTTTTAATGTTTAAAGGTTCGGGTTTAAGGTTTTCAGTTTATGGGTTTAAGATATAGGATTTGGGGTTTGTGGGTTTAGGGTTTTTCGGTTTGGGATTTATGATTTCTTATTAGATTTTTTAGGTTTAGAGTTTATGAATTAGGGAGTATGGTTTTGGGTTTTTGGTTGGTGTGTTTTTGTTTGGTGTTTAGAATTTTAAGGTTTAGGATGGGCGGTTTGGGATTTAAGCTTTGGTGTGTAGGGTTTCGGGTGTATGGTTTATGTTTTAGGGTTTAGGGGTTAGAGGTTAAACTTAACAGTTTAGACTTTAAGGTTTAGGGTTAATGAGTTTATAGTTTGGGCATTAGTGTTTGGGGTTTTACTGTTTGGGATTTAGTGTTTAGAGGTTTGGGATTAGGGTTTTCAATTTTGGTGTTTATGATTTAGGATTTGGGGTTTTGGGGTATTGGGTTTAGGATTTAAGTTTTAGGATTTTTGGGTTTAGTATTTTAGGGTTTGGGATTTAGTGATTAGGGTTTCAAGGTTTCGGATTTAGTGTTTCAGGGTTAGGGTTTAGGGTTTTTTGTTTTGGGGTTTAAGATTCAGGATTTGGGGTTAGTGGGTTTAGTGTTATGGTTTAGGATTTTGGGTTTTGGGTATAGTGTTTAGGGTGTAGGTGTAAGGGATAAAGGTTTAAGGGTTTAGGGTCCGGGGTTTAGGGTTTAGGGTTTAGGGGTTTAATGTTTAGGGTTCAGGGTTTAGGATTTTTCGTTTAGGGTTTCTTGTTTTGGGGTTTAAAGTTTAGGGTTTATGATTTAGGGTTTAGAGTTTAGGGTTTTCGGTTTATATTTTTGGGTTTTTGGTTTCAAGGTCTGGAGTTTATTGTTTAGGATTTGCAGTTTAGGATTTTTTGTTTAGGGTTTACATTTAACAGTTTTGAAATTTTGGTTTATGGTTTAAGTTTTAGTGTTTACTGTTTTAAGGTTTGGGATTTAGTGTTTCAGGGTTAGGGTTCATGATTTTGGGTTTATTGTTTAGGGTTTATGGGTTTGGGTTTTAAAGTTTAAAGGTTCGGGTTTAAGGTTTTCAGTTTATGGGTTTAAGGTATAGGATTTGGGTTTGAGGGTTTAGGGTTAAGGTTTACGATTTTGGGTTTCGGGTTTAGGTGTAATGGTTTAGGGTTTTTCGGTTTGGGGTTTATGGTTTCTTATTAGAGTTTTAGGTTTAGAGTTTATGAATTAGGGATTATGGTTTTGGGTTTTGGGTTGGTGTGTTATGGTTTGGTGTTTAGAATTTAAGGTTTAGGATGGGCGGTTTGGGATTTATGCTTTGGTGTAGTAGGGTTTGGGGTGTATGGTTTATGTTTTAGGGTTTAGAGTTTTGGGTAACGGTTTAGATGTTAAGGTTTAGGGTTAAGGAGTTTATGGTTTGGGATTTAGTGTTTAGGGTTTCATGGTTTGGGATTTAGTGTTTAGAGGTTAGGGATTAGGGTTTTCAATTTTGGGGTTTACGATTTAAGATTTGGGGTTTTACTTTTAGGATTTAAGGTTTAGGTTTTTTGTTTTAGTGTTTTATGGTTTGGGATTTAGTGCTTACGGTTTCAAGATTAGGGAATTAGTTTTTAAGGGTTAGGGTTTTGGGTTTTCAGTTTTGTGGATAAAGATTTAGGGTTAACGGTTTTGGCTTAGGGTTTAGGGTGTAGGGTTTCGGATTTAGGGTTTAAAGGTTTAATGTTTAGGGTTCAGGGTTTAGGAATTTTTGTTTAGGGTTTCTTGTTTCGGGGTTTAAGGTTTGGGGTTTATGATTTGGGGTTTAGAGTTTAGGGTTTTCGGTTTAGATTTTTGGGTTTTGGGTTTCAAGGTTTGGAGTTTAGTGTTTAGTGTTTGCGGTTAAGGATTTTTTGTTTAGGGTTTAGGGTTTACATTTAACAGTTTTGAAATTTTTGTTTATGGTTTAAGTTTTAGTGTTTACTGTTTTATGGTTTGGGATTTAGTGTTTCAGGGTTAGGGTTTAGGGTTTTTTGATTTTGTGGTTTAAAATTATTAATTTGCTGTTTTGGGGTTTAAGGTTTTTGATTTAAAGTTTAGGATTATTGGTTTAGGTTTTTAATTAGGATTTAGTGTTTGGGGTTTTAAGGTTTTAAATTTAATATTTAGCAGTTAGAGTTTAGGGTTTTCAATTTAGGATTTGGGGTTTTGGAGTTTCGGGTTTAGGATTTAAGGTTAGGATTTTGGATTTAGTGTTTATGGGTTAACGTTTAGGGTTGAGCTTTAGGATTTGGGTTACGGGTTTATGATTTGGGTTTCTAGGTTTTGGGTTTTGGGTTAGGATTTTATGGTTAGGTGTTCAGAATATAAGGTTTAGGATTTGGGGTTTAGGGTTTAAGGTTTAGGGTTTATGGTTTAGGGTTTATGGTTTAGATTATAGGATTTAGGGTTTTGGGCTTTCGAGTTTAGTGTTTAGTGTTTAGGATTTGGGGTTTAGTGTTTAGGGTTTATAGTTTCGAGTTTAGGGTTAACGGTTTAGATTTTACTGTTTTAAGGTTAAAGGGTCTATTGTTTGAGATTCAATGTTTGGGGTTTTAAGTTATGGGATTTAGTATTTAGCGGCTAGAGTTAAGGGTTTAGTATTTTGGGTTTTCAATTTTGGGGTTTTGTTATTTAGGGTTTAGGATTTAAGGTTTAGTATTTTGGGTTTAGTGTTTTAAGACTTGGGATTTAATGTTTAGTTTTTCAAGGTTTGGAATTTATTGTTTAGTAGTTAGGGTTTAGGGTTTTCAGCTTTGGTGTTTAAGATTTAGTATTTCGGGTTTGTGAGTTTAGGGTTAACGTTTACGATTTTTGGTTTAGGGATTAGGGTTTAGGTGTATGGGTTTAGGGTTTTTTCTTTACAGTTTAGAAGTTTGGGATTTACTGTTTAGGGTTTCAAGGTTTGGAATTTAGTGTTTAGTATTTAGGGTTTAGGGTTTAAGGTTTTCAGATTTTGGGTTTAAGATTAAGGATTTGGGGTTTGTGGGTTTAGTGTTATGGTTTGGTGTTTAGAATTGAAGGTTTAGGATTTTGGGTTTTTGGTTTAAGGTTTAGTGTTTAGGGTATGAGGTTTATGGTTTATGGTTTATGGTTTTGGGTTTAGAGTTTAGCGTTAATATAGACTTTAAAGTTTAGAGTTAAAGAGTGTATCGTTTGGGATTTAGTGTTTAGGGTTTTAAGGTTTTGGATTTTGTATTTAGGGGTTAGAGTTTAGGGTTTTCAATTTTGGAGTTAACGATATAGAATTTGGGGTTTTGGGGTTAAGGGTTTAGGATTTAAGGTTTATGATTTTGGGTTTACTGTTTTTAAGTTTTTGATTTAGTGTTTAGGATTTATGGGTTTTGGATTTACATTTTAGGTGTTACGGTTTTGGGTTTTTAGTTTTGGGGTTTAAGATTAAGGATTTGGGGTTTGTGGGTTTTGGGTTAAGGTTTAGGATTTTGGGTTTAGGGTTTAGGTGTAAGGGTTGAGGGCTTTCAATTTTAGGGTTTAAGGTTGATTATTAAATTTTTGGGATTTAGTGGTTTGGGTTTGTCGGTTTAGGGTTAAGGTTTACGATTTTTGGTTTTGGGTTTAGGGTTTAGGTGTAAGGGTTTAGGGTTTTTGGTTTTGAGGTTTAGGGTTTCTTATTTGGGTTTTGGGGTTGAGGTTTTATGAAATTGGGAGTATGGTTTTGGGTTGTGTGTTATGGTTTGGAGTTTAGAATTTAAGGTTTTAGATTTGGGGTTTTAGGTTTAAGGTTTAGTGATTAGGGTTTGAGGTTTGTGGTTTATGGTTTAAGGTTTTGTGTTTAGAGTTTAGGGTTAATGGTTTAGATTTTAAGGTTTAAGGTTAAGGAGTTTATGGTTTGGGATTTAGTGTTCATGGTTTTAATGTTTGGGATTTTGTATTTAGGGGTTAGGGTTTTGGGTTTTCAATTATGGGATTTACGATTTAGGATTTGGGGTTTTAGGGTTTAGGGATTAGGATTTAAGGTTTATGATTTTGGCTTTATTATTTAGGGTTTATGCGTTTGGGATTTAATGTTTAAAGGTTCGGGTTTAAGGTTTTCAGTTTATTGGTTTAAGATATAGGATTTGGGGTTTGTGGGTTTAGGGTTAAGGTTTACGATTTTGGGTTTAGGGTTTAGGTTAAGGGTTTAGGGTTTTCAGCTTTGGGGTATAAGATTAAGGATTTGGGGTTTGGGAGTTAAGGGTTAAGGTTTAGGATATTGGGTATAGGGTTTTTGTTTATGGTATTAGGGTTTTTGGTTTTGGGGATTTGGGTTTCTGATATTCGTTTTGGGGTTTGTGGGTTTAACGTTATGGTTTAGGATTTTGGGGTCAGGGTTTATGGTTTAGGTGTAAAGGTTTAAGTATTTCAGTTTTAGGGTTTAGGGTTTATGATTTGATTTTTGGGATTTAAGGTTTAGGGCTAAAGTTTACGATTTAGGGTTTAGGGTTTTGGGTTTTGGGTTTAGGTGTAAGGGTTTAGGGTTTTTGGTTTTGGGGTTTAAGGTTTCTCATTTGGGTTTTGGCATTTGTGGGTTTAGGGTTTCGGTTTAGATGTTACGGTTTAAGGGTTAGGGTTTTTGGTTTTGGGGTTTTGGGTTTCTAATATTGGTTTTGGGGTTTAGGTTTTTTTGAATTAAGGAGTATGGTTTCGGGTGTTGGGGTTGGGGTGTTATGGTTTGGTGTTAAGAAATAAAGGTTTAAGGTTCAGGATTTAGTGTTTAGGGTTTCGTGTTTAGATTTTTTGGTATTCGGTTTTAAAGTTTGGAGTTTAGTGTTTAGGGTTTGCGGTTTAGGATTTATGGTCTAGGGTATAGGGGTTTAAGGTTTTTCTTTTGAGGTTTATGATTTAGGGTTTAGGCTTTCTGTTAATGGGGTCTATGGTTTAGGGTTTAGGATGTCAAGGTTTTGCATTTAGTGTTTAAGGGTTAGGGTTTAGGGTTTTCAGCTTTTGGGTTTAAGATTTAGGATTTGGGGTTCGTGGGTTTAGGGTTAAGGATTACGATTTTGGGTTTTGGGTTTTGGGTTTAGGGTTTAGGGTTTAGGTGCAAGGGTTTAGGGTTTTTGGTTTTAGGGTTTAGGGTTTATTATTTTGGTTTTGGGGTTTTGGATTTCTTATTAGGGTTTTTTGTTTGAGGGTTTATGAATTAGGGTGTATGGTTTTGGGTTTTGGGTTTGGGTGTTATGGTTTGGTGTTTAGAATTAAAGGTTTAGGATGTGAAGGTTTAGCATTTAGTGTTTAAGGTTTAGGGTTTAGGGTTTTCAGCTTTTGGGTTTAATATTTAGGATTTCGGGTTCATGGGTTTAGGGTTAAGGATTACGGTTTTGGGTTTACGGTTTACGGTTTAGGGTTTAGGTGTAAGGGTTTAGGGTTTTTGGTTTTAGGGTTTAGGGTTTATTATTGTGGTTTTGGGGTTTAGGATTTCTTATTAGGGTTTTTTGTTTGAGGGTTTATGAATTTGGGTGTATGGTTTTGGGTGTTCTGGTTTAGTGTTTAGAATTGAGGATTTAGGGTTTAAGGGTTTTGGGTTTAGATTTTTGGTTTTTTGGTTTTAATGTTTGGAATTTAGTGTTTAGGGTTTGCGGTTTAGGATTTATGGTTTAGGGTTTAGGGGTTTAAGGTTTCAGGTTCCGGTTTTTTGTTTTGAGTTTAAGGTTTAGGGTTTAGGTGTATGGGTTTAGGGTTTTTGGCTTTGTGGTTTAGGGTTTACGAATTAGGGAGTATGGTTTTGGGTTTTGGGTTGGGGTCTTATGGTTTGGTGTTTAGAATTTAATGTTTAGGATTTGGGGTTTGCGGTTTAAGGTTAGTGTTTAGGTGTAAGGGTTTAGGCTTTTTTGTTTTGGGATTTTGGGTTTATCAATTAGGTTTTGGGGTTTAGGGTTTATATAATCAGGAGTATGGTTTTTGGTTTTGGGTTGGTGTGTTATGGTTTGGTGTTTAGAATTTATAGTTTAGGATTTGGGGTTTGCAGTTTAAGGTTTAGTGTTTAGGGTTTGGGGTTTATGGCATATGATTTAGGGTTTAGGGTTTAGAGTTTAGGGTAACGGTTTAGATGTTACGGTTTAGGCTTAAGAAGTTTATGGTTTGGGATTTAGTTTTTAAGGTTTCATGGTTTCGGATTTAGTGTTTAGGGGTTAGGGATTAGGGTTTTCAATTTTGGGGTTTACGATTTAAGATTTGGGGTTTTACTTTTAGGATTTAAGATTTAGGATTTTTGTTTTAGTGTTTTAAGGTTTGGGATTTAGTGCTTACGGTTTCAAGGTTAGGGAATTATTTTTTAAGGATTAGGGTTTTGGGTTTTCAGTTTTGAGGTTAAGTATTTAGGATTTAGGGTTTAGGTTGTAGGGTTTCGGGTTTAGGGTTTAGGAGTTTAATGTTTAGGGTTAAGGGTTTAGGATTTTTTGTTTAGGGTTTCTTGTTTTGGGGTTTAAGGTTTAGGGTTTATGATTTGAGGTTTAGAGGTTAGGGTTTTTGGTTTAGATTTTTGGGTTTTTGGTTTCAAGGTTTGGAGTTTAGTGTTTAGGGTTTGCGGTTTAGGATTTTTTGTTTAGGGTTTAGGGTTTACATTTAACAGTTTTGAAATTTGGTTTATGGTTTAAGTTTAAGTGTTTACTGTTTTCAGGTTTGGAATTTAATGTTTCAGTGTTAGGGTTTATGATTTTGGGTTTATTGTTTAGGGTTTATGGGTTTGGGTTTTAATGTTTAAAGGTTCGGGTTTAAGGTTTTCAGTTTATGGGTTGAAGGTATAGGATTTGGGTTTGAGGGTTTAGGGTTAAGGTTTACGATTTTGGGTTTAGGGTTTAGGTGTAATGGTTTAGGGTTTTTCGGTTTGGGGTTTATGGTTTCTTATTAGAGTTTTAGGTTTAGAGTTTATGAATTAGGGATTATGGTTTTGGGTTTTGGGTTGGTGTGTTATGGTTTGGTGTTTAGAATTTAAGGTTTAGGATGGGCGGTTTGGGATTTATGCTTTGGTGTAGTAGGGTTTGGGGTGTATGGTTTATGTTTTAGGGTTTAGAGTTTTGGGTAACGGTTTAGATGTTAAGGTTTAGGGTTAAGGAGTTTATGGTTTGGGATTTAGTGTTTAGGGTTTCATGGTTTGGGATTTAGTGTTTAGAGGTTAGGGATTAGGGTTTTCAATTTTGGGGTTTACGATTTAAGATTTGGGGTTTTACTTTTAGGATTTAAGGTTTAGGTTTTTTGTTTTAGTGTTTTATGGTTTGGGATTTAGTGCTTACGGTTTCAAGATTAGGGAATTAGTTTTTAAGGGTTAGGGTTTTGGGTTTTCAGTTTTGTGGATAAAGATTTAGGGTTAACGGTTTTGGCTTAGGGTTTAGGGTGTAGGGTTTCGGATTTAGGGTTTAAAGGTTTAATGTTTAGGGTTCAGGGTTTAGGAATTTTTGTTTAGGGTTTCTTGTTTCGGGGTTTAAGGTTTGGGGTTTATGATTTGGGGTTTAGAGTTTAGGGTTTTCGGTTTAGATTTTTGGGTTTTGGGTTTCAAGGTTTGGAGTTTAGTGTTTAGTGTTTGCGGTTAAGGATTTTTTGTTTAGGGTTTAGGGTTTACATTTAACAGTTTTGAAATTTTTGTTTATGGTTTAAGTTTTAGTGTTTACTGTTTTATGGTTTGGGATTTAGTGTTTCAGGGTTAGGGTTTAGGGTTTTTTGATTTTGTGGTTTAAAATTATTAATTTGCTGTTTTGGGGTTTAAGGTTTTTGATTTAAAGTTTAGGATTATTGGTTTAGGTTTTTAATTAGGATTTAGTGTTTGGGGTTTTAAGGTTTTAAATTTAATATTTAGCAGTTAGAGTTTAGGGTTTTCAATTTAGGATTTGGGGTTTTGGAGTTTCGGGTTTAGGATTTAAGGTTAGGATTTTGGATTTAGTGTTTATGGGTTAACGTTTAGGGTTGAGCTTTAGGATTTGGGTTACGGGTTTATGATTTGGGTTTCTAGGTTTTGGGTTTTGGGTTAGGATTTTATGGTTAGGTGTTCAGAATATAAGGTTTAGGATTTGGGGTTTAGGGTTTAAGGTTTAGGGTTTATGGTTTAGGGTTTATGGTTTAGATTATAGGATTTAGGGTTTTGGGCTTTCGAGTTTAGTGTTTAGTGTTTAGGATTTGGGGTTTAGTGTTTAGGGTTTATAGTTTCGAGTTTAGGGTTAACGGTTTAGATTTTACTGTTTTAAGGTTAAAGGGTCTATTGTTTGAGATTCAATGTTTGGGGTTTTAAGTTATGGGATTTAGTATTTAGCGGCTAGAGTTAAGGGTTTAGTATTTTGGGTTTTCAATTTTGGGGTTTTGTTATTTAGGGTTTAGGATTTAAGGTTTAGTATTTTGGGTTTAGTGTTTTAAGACTTGGGATTTAATGTTTAGTTTTTCAAGGTTTGGAATTTATTGTTTAGTAGTTAGGGTTTAGGGTTTTCAGCTTTGGTGTTTAAGATTTAGTATTTCGGGTTTGTGAGTTTAGGGTTAACGTTTACGATTTTTGGTTTAGGGATTAGGGTTTAGGTGTATGGGTTTAGGGTTTTTTCTTTACAGTTTAGAAGTTTGGGATTTACTGTTTAGGGTTTCAAGGTTTGGAATTTAGTGTTTAGTATTTAGGGTTTAGGGTTTAAGGTTTTCAGATTTTGGGTTTAAGATTAAGGATTTGGGGTTTGTGGGTTTAGTGTTATGGTTTGGTGTTTAGAATTGAAGGTTTAGGATTTTGGGTTTTTGGTTTAAGGTTTAGTGTTTAGGGTATGAGGTTTATGGTTTATGGTTTATGGTTTTGGGTTTAGAGTTTAGCGTTAATATAGACTTTAAAGTTTAGAGTTAAAGAGTGTATCGTTTGGGATTTAGTGTTTAGGGTTTTAAGGTTTTGGATTTTGTATTTAGGGGTTAGAGTTTAGGGTTTTCAATTTTGGAGTTAACGATATAGAATTTGGGGTTTTGGGGTTAAGGGTTTAGGATTTAAGGTTTATGATTTTGGGTTTACTGTTTTTAAGTTTTTGATTTAGTGTTTAGGATTTATGGGTTTTGGATTTACATTTTAGGTGTTACGGTTTTGGGTTTTTAGTTTTGGGGTTTAAGATTAAGGATTTGGGGTTTGTGGGTTTTGGGTTAAGGTTTAGGATTTTGGGTTTAGGGTTTAGGTGTAAGGGTTGAGGGCTTTCAATTTTAGGGTTTAAGGTTGATTATTAAATTTTTGGGATTTAGTGGTTTGGGTTTGTCGGTTTAGGGTTAAGGTTTACGATTTTTGGTTTTGGGTTTAGGGTTTAGGTGTAAGGGTTTAGGGTTTTTGGTTTTGAGGTTTAGGGTTTCTTATTTGGGTTTTGGGGTTGAGGTTTTATGAAATTGGGAGTATGGTTTTGGGTTGTGTGTTATGGTTTGGAGTTTAGAATTTAAGGTTTTAGATTTGGGGTTTTAGGTTTAAGGTTTAGTGATTAGGGTTTGAGGTTTGTGGTTTATGGTTTAAGGTTTTGTGTTTAGAGTTTAGGGTTAATGGTTTAGATTTTAAGGTTTAAGGTTAAGGAGTTTATGGTTTGGGATTTAGTGTTCATGGTTTTAATGTTTGGGATTTTGTATTTAGGGGTTAGGGTTTTGGGTTTTCAATTATGGGATTTACGATTTAGGATTTGGGGTTTTAGGGTTTAGGGATTAGGATTTAAGGTTTATGATTTTGGCTTTATTATTTAGGGTTTATGCGTTTGGGATTTAATGTATAAAGGTTCGGGTTTAAGGTTTTCAGTTTATTGGTTTAAGACATAGGATTTGGGGTTTGTGGGTTTAGGGTTAAGGTTTACGATTTTGGGTTTAGGGTTTAGGTTAAGGGTTTAGGGTTTTCAGCTTTGGGGTATAAGATTAAGGATTTGGGGTTTGGGAGTTAAGGGTTAAGGTTTAGGATATTGGGTATAGGGTTTTTGTTTATGGTATTAGGGTTTTTGGTTTTGGGGATTTGGGTTTCTGATATTCGTTTTGGGGTTTGTGGGTTTAACGTTATGGTTTAGGATTTTGGGGTCAGGGTTTATGGTTTAGGTGTAAAGGTTTAAGTATTTCAGTTTTAGGGTTTAGGGTTTATGATTTGATTTTTGGGATTTAAGGTTTAGGGCTAAAGTTTACGATTTAGGGTTTAGGGTTTTGGGTTTTGGGTTTAGGTGTAAGGGTTTAGGGTTTTTGGTTTTGGGGTTTAAGGTTTCTCATTTGGGTTTTGGCATTTGTGGGTTTAGGGTTTCGGTTTAGATGTTACGGTTTAAGGGTTAGGGTTTTTGGTTTTGGGGTTTTGGGTTTCTAATATTGGTTTTGGGGTTTAGGTTTTTTTGAATTAAGGAGTATGGTTTCGGGTGTTGGGGTTGGGGTGTTATGATTTGGTGTTGAGAAATAAAGGTTTAAGGTTCAGGATTTAGTGTTTAGGGTTTCGTGTTTAGATTTTTTGGTATTCGGTTTTAAAGTTTGGAGTTTAGTGTTTAGGGTTTGCGGTTTAGGATTTATGGTCTAGGGTATAGGGGTTTAAGGTTTTTCTTTTGAGGTTTATGATTTAGGGTTTAGGCTTTCTGTTATTGGGGTCTATGGTTTAGGGTTTAGGATGTCAAGGTTTTGCATTTAGTGTTTAAGGGTTAGGGTTTAGGGTTTTCAGCTTTTGGGTTTAAGATTTAGGATTTGGGGTTCATGGGTTTAGGGTTAAGGATTACGATTTTGGGTTTTGGGTTTTGGGTTTAGGGTTTAGGGTTTAGGTGCAAG
This sequence comes from Cardamine chenopodiifolia, assembly GCA_963922655.1. NCBI lineage: Eukaryota > Viridiplantae > Streptophyta > Magnoliopsida > Brassicales > Brassicaceae > Cardamine > Cardamine chenopodiifolia. The sequence goes on along the minus strand of OZ000481.1, from coordinate 11,554,709 downwards.
GGTTTAGGGTTTTTGGTTTTAGGGTTTAGGGTTTATTATTTTGGTTTTGGGGTTTTGGATTTCTTATTAGGGTTTTTTGTTTGAGGGTTTATGAATTAGGGTGTATGGTTTTGGGTTTTGGGTTTGGGTGTTATGGTTTGGTGTTTAGAATTAAAGGTTTAGGATGTGAAGGTTTAGCATTTAGTGTTTAAGGTTTAGGGTTTAGGGTTTTCAGCTTTTGGGTTTAATATTTAGGATTTCGGGTTCATGGGTTTAGGGTTAAGGATTACGATTTTGGGTTTTGGGTTTACGGTTTAGGGTTTAGGTGTAAGGGTTTAGGGTTTTTGGTTTTAGGGTTTAGGGTTTATTATTGTGGTTTTGGGGTTTAGGATTTCTTATTAGGGTTTTTTGTTTGAGGGTTTATGAATTTGGGTGTATGGTTTTGGGTGTTCTGGTTTAGTGTTTAGAATTGAGGATTTAGGGTTTAAGGGTTTTGGGTTTAGATTTTTGGTTTTTTGGTTTTAATGTTTGGAATTTAGTGTTTAGGGTTTGCGGTTTAGGATTTATGGTTTAGGGTTTAGGGGTTTAAGGTTTCAGGTTCCGGTTTTTTGTTTTGAGTTTAAGGTTTAGGGTTTAGGTGTATGGGTTTAGGGTTTTTGGCTTTGTGGTTTAGGGTTTACGAATTAGGGAGTATGGTTTTGGGTTTTGGGTTGGGGTCTTATGGTTTGGTGTTTAGAATTTATTGTTTAGGATTTGGGGTTTGCGGTTTAAGGTTAGTGTTTAGGTGTAAGGGTTTAGGCTTTTTTGTTTTGGGATTTTGGGTTTATCAATTAGGTTTTGGGGTTTAGGGTTTATATAATCAGGAGTATGGTTTTTGGTTTTGGGTTGGTGTGTTATGGTTTGGTGTTTAGAATTTATAGTTTAGGATTTGGGGTTTGCAGTTTAAGGTTTAGTGTTTAGGGTTTGGGGTTTATGGCATATGATTTAGGGTTTAGGGTTTAGAGTTTAGGGTAACGGTTTAGATGTTACGGTTTAGGCTTAAGAAGTTTATGGTTTGGGATTTAGTTTTTAAGGTTTCATGGTTTCGGATTTAGTGTTTAGGGGTTAGGGATTAGGGTTTTCAATTTTGGGGTTTACGATTTAAGATTTGGGGTTTTACTTTTAGGATTTAAGATTTAGGATTTTTGTTTTAGTGTTTTAAGGTTTGGGATTTAGTGCTTACGGTTTCAAGGTTAGGGAATTATTTTTTAAGGATTAGGGTTTTGGGTTTTCAGTTTTGAGGTTAAATATTTAGGATTTAGGGTTTAGGTTGTAGGGTTTCGGGTTTAGGGTTTAGGAGTTTAATGTTTAGGGTTAAGGGTTTAGGATTTTTTGTTTAGGGTTTCTTGTTTTGGGGTTTAAGGTTTAGGGTTTATGATTTGAGGTTTAGAGGTTAGGGTTTTTGGTTTAGATTTTTGGGTTTTTGGTTTCAAGGTTTGGAGTTTAGTGTTTAGGGTTTAGGGTTTACATTTAACAGTTTTGAAATTTTAGTTTATGGTTTAAGTTTAAGTGTTTACTGTTTTCAGGTTTGGAATTTAATGTTTCAGTGTTAAGGTTTATGATTTTGGGTTTATTGTTTAGGGTTTATGGGTTTGGGTTTTAATGTTTAAAGGTTCGGGTTTAAGTTTTCAGTTTATGGGTTTAAGATATAGGATTTGGGGTTTGTGGGTTTAGGGTTTTTCTGTTTGAGATTTATGATTTCTTATTAGATTTTTTAGGTTTAGAGTTTATGAATTAGGGATTATGGTTTTGGGTTTTTGGTTGGTGTGTTTTGGTTTGGTGTTTAGAATTTTAAGGTTTAGGACGGGCGGTTTGGGATTGAAGCTTTGGTGTGTAGGGTTTCGGGTGTATGGTTTATGTTTTAGGGTTTAGGGGTTAGAGGTTAAAGTTAACAGTTTAGACTTTAAGGTTTAGGGTTAAGGAGTTTATAGTTTGAGCATTAGTGTTTGGGGTTTTACTGTTTGGGATTTAGTGTTTAGAGGTTTGGGATTAGGGTTTTCAATTTTGGTGTTTATGATTTAGGATTTGGGGTTTTGGGGTATTGGGTTTAGGATTTAAGTTTTAGGATTTTTGGGTTTAGTGTTTTAGGGTTTGGGATTTAGTGATTAGGGTTTCAAGGTTTCGGATTTAGTGTTTCAGGGTTAGGGTTTAGGGTTTTTTGTTTTGGGGTTTAAGATTTAGGATTTGGGGTTAGTGGGTTTAGTGTTATGGTTTAGGATTTTGGGTTTTGGGTATAGGGTTTAGGGTGTAGGTGTAAGGGATAAAGGTTTAAGGGTTTAGGGTTCGGGGTTTAGGGTTTAGGGTTTAGGGGTTTAATGTTTAGGGTTCAGGGTTTAGGATTTTTCGTTTAGGGTTTCTTGTTTTGGGGTTTAAAGTTTAGGGTTTATGATTTGGGGTTTAGGATTTATTGTTTAGGATTTGGGTTTGCGGTTTAAGGTTTAAGATTTTGTATTTAAGGGTTATAGTTTAGGGTTTTCAGTTTTGGAGTTTACGATTTAGGATTTGGGGTTTTGGGGTTTTGGGTTTAGGATTTAAGGTTTATGATTTTGGGTTTATTGTTTTGGGATTATGGGGTTTGGGATTTAATGTTTAAGGGTTCAAGTTTAAGGTTTTCAGTTTATGGGTTTAAGATATACAATTTGGGGTTATGGGTTTAGGGTTAAGGTTTATGATTTTGGGTTTAGGGTTTAGGTGTAAGGGTTTAAGGTTTTTTGTTTTTGAAGTTTTGGTTTTAGGGTTAAGGGTTTTTTGTTTTGGGGTTTTGGGTTTAGGGTTTCAGGTTTAGGGTTTGGGTGTAAGGGTTTAGGGTTTTTGGTATTGCGGTTTAGGTTAATGATTTAGGTTTGTTTAAGGTTTATGAATTTAACTTTTAGGATTCGGGGTTTTGGGTTTAAGTTTTAGTGCTCAGGGTTTGGGGTTTATGGTTTATAGTGTAGGGTTTAGTGTTTAGAGTTTAGGGTTAACGGTTTAGACGTTAAGGTTTAGGGATAAGAAGTTTATGGTTTTGGTATTTGATGTTTAGGGTTTAAAGGTTTGGGATTCAGTGTTTAGGGGTTAGGATTTAGGGTTTTTAGCTTTTGGGTTTATGATTAAGGGTTCAGGGTTTGTGGGTTTAGCGTTAAGGTTTAAGATTTTGGGGTTAGGGTTTATGGTTTAGGTGTAAAGGTTTAGGTTTTTCAGTTTTAGGGTTTAGGGTTTATGATTTGATTTTTGCAATTTAAGGTTTAGGATTAAAGTTTACGATTTAGGGTTTAGGGTTTAGGGTTTTGGGTTTAGGGATTAGGTGTAAGGGTTTAGGGTTTATTATTTTGGTTTTGGGGTTTAGGATTTCTTATTAGGGTTTTTTGTTTGAGGGTTTATGAATTAGGGTGTATGGTTTTGGGTGTTCTGGTTTAGTGTTTAGAATTGAGGGTTAAGGGTTTTGGGATTTAGGTTTTAAGGGTTTTGGGTTTAGATTTTTGGTTTTTTGGTTTTAATGTTTGGAATTTAGTGTTTAGCGTTTGCGGTTTAGGATTTATGGTTTAGGGTTTAGAGGTTTAAGGTTTAGGATTTATGGTTTGGTGTTAAGAAATAAAGGTTTAAGGTTTGGGATTTAGTGTTTAGGGTTTCGGGTTTAGAGTTTAGTGTTTAGGGTTTGCGGTTTAGGATTTATGGTCTAGGGTATAGGGGTTTAAGGTTTTTCTTTTGGGGTTTAAGATTTAGGGTTTAGGCTTTCTGGTAATGGGGTCTAGGGTTTAGGGTTTAGGATGTCAAGGTTTTGCATTTAGTGTTTATGGGTTAGGGTTTAGGGTTTTCAGCTTTTGGGTTTAAGATTTAGGATTTGGGGTTCTTTGGTTTAGGGTTAAGGATTACGATTTTGGGTTTTGGGTTTTGGGTTTAAGGATTAGGGTTTAGGTACAAGGGTTTACGGTTTTTTGTTTTAGGGTTTAGGGTTTATTATTTTGGTTTTGGGGTTTTGGATTTCTTATTAGGGTTTTTGGTTTGAGGGTTTATGAATTAGGGTGTATGGTTTTGGGTTTTGGGTTTGAGTGTTATTGTTTGGTGTTTATAATTAAAGGTTTAGGATGTCAAGGTTTAGCATTTAGTGTTTAAGGGTTAGGGTTTAGGGTTTTCAGCTTTTTGGTTTAAGATTTAGGATTTGGGGTTCGTGGGTTTAGGGTTAAGGATTACGATTTTGGGTTTTGGGTTTTGGGTTTAGGTGCAAGGGTTTACGGTTTTTGGTTTTAGGGTTTAGGGTTTAGTATTTTGGTTTTCGGGTTTTGGATTTCTTATTAGGGTTTTTTGTTTGAGGGTTTATGAATTAGGGTGTATGGTTTTGGGTTTAATATTTAGGATTTGGGGTTCATGGGTTTAGGGTTAAGTATTTTGATTTTGGGTTTTGGGTTTACGGTTTAGGGTTTAGGCGTAAGGGTTTAGGCGTAAGGGTTTAGGGTTTTTGGTTTTAGGGTTTCTGATATTCGTTTTGGGGTTTGTGGGTTTAGCGTTATGGTTTAGGATTTTGGGGTCAGGGTTTATGGTTTAGGTGTAAAGGTTTAAGTATTTCAGTTTTAGGGTTTAGGGTTGATGATTTGATTTTTGGGATTTAAGGTTTAGGGTTAAAGTTTACGATTTAGGGTTTAGGGTTTTGGGTTTTGGGTGTAGGTGTAAGGGTTTAGGGTTTTTTGTTTTGGGGTTTAAGGTTTCTCATTTGGGTTTTGTCATTTGTGGGTTTAGGGTTTCGGTTTAGATGTTACGGTTTAAGGGTTAGGGTTTTTGGTTTTGGGGTTTTGGGTTTCTAATATTGGTTTTGGGGTTTATGTTTTTTTGAATTAAGGAGTATGGTTTCGGGTGTTGGGGTTGGGGTGTTATGGTTTGGTGTTAAGAAATAAAGGTTTAAGGTTCGGGATTTAGTGTTTAGGGTTTCGTGTTTAGATTTTTTGGTGTTCGGTTTTAAAGTTTGGAGTTTAGTGTTTAGGGTTTGCGGTTTAGGATTTATGGTCTAGGGTATAGGGGTTTAAGGTTTTTCTTTTGAGGTTTTAGATTTAGGGTTTAGGCTTTCTGGTAATGGGGTCTATGGTTTAGGGTTTAGGATGTCAAGGTTTTGCATTTCGTGTTTAAGGGTTAGGGTTTAGGGTTTTCAGCTTTTGGGTTTAAGATTTAGGATTTGGGGTTCATGGGTTTAGGGTTAAGGATTACGATTTTGGGTTTTGAGTTTTGGGTTTAGGGTTTAGGGTTTAGGTGCAAGGGTTTAGGGTTTTTGGTTTTAGGGTTTAGGGTTTATTATTTTGGTTTTGGGGTTTTGGATTTCTTATTAGGGTTTATTGTTTAGGGTTTATGGGTTTGGGTTTTAATGTTTAAAGGTTCGGGTTTAAGGTTTTCAGTTTATGGGTTTAAGATATAGGATTTGGGGTTTGTGGGTTTAGGGTTTTTCGGTTTGGGATTTATGATTTCTTATTAGATTTTTTAGGTTTAGAGTTTATGAATTAGGGAGTATGGTTTTGGGTTTTTGGTTGGTGTGTTTTTGTTTGGTGTTTAGAATTTTAAGGTTTAGGATGGGCGGTTTGGGATTTAAGCTTTGGTGTGTAGGGTTTCGGGTGTATGGTTTATGTTTTAGGGTTTAGGGGTTAGAGGTTAAACTTAACAGTTTAGACTTTAAGGTTTAGGGTTAAGGAGTTTATAGTTTGGGCATTAGTGTTTGGGGTTTTACTGTTTGGGATTTAGTGTTTAGAGGTTTGGGATTAGGGTTTTCAATTTTGGTGTTTATGATTTAGGATTTGGGGTTTTGGGGTATTGGGTTTAGGATTTAAGTTTTAGGATTTTTGGGTTTAGTATTTTAGGGTTTGGGATTTAGTGATTAGGGTTTCAAGGTTTCGGATTTAGTGTTTCAGGGTTAGGGTTTAGGGTTTTTTGTTTTGGGGTTTAAGATTCAGGATTTGGGGTTAGTGGGTTTAGTGTTATGGTTTAAGATTTTGGGTTTTGGGTATAGTGTTTAGGGTGTAGGTGTAAGGGATAAAGGTTTAAGGGTTTAGGGTTCGGGGTTTAGGGTTTGGGGTTTATGGGTTTAATGTTTAGGGTTCAGGGTTTAGGATTTTTCGTTTAGGGTTTCTTGTTTTGGGGTTTAAAGTTTAGGGTTTATGATTTGGGGTTTAGAGTTTAGGGTTTTCGGTTTATATTTTTGGGTTTTTGGTTTCAAGGTCTGGAGTTTATTGTTTAGGATTTGCAGTTTAGGATGTTTTGTTTAGGGTTTACATTTAACAGTTTTGAAATTTTGGTTTATGGTTTAAGTTTTAGTGTTTACTGTTTTAAGGTTTGGGATTTAGTGTTTCAGGGTTAGGGATCATGATTTTGGGTTTATTGTTTAGGGTTTATGGGTTTGGGTTTTAAAGTTTAAAGGTTCGGGATTTAGTGTTTAGGGTTTCGTGTTTAGATTTTTTGGTATTCGGTTTTAAAGTTTGGAGTTTAGTGTTTAGGGTTTGCGGTTTAGGATTTATGGTCTAGGGTATAGGGGTTTAAGGTTTTTCTTTTGAGGTTTAAGATTTAGGGTTTAGGCTTTCTGTTAATGGGGTCTATGGTTTAGGGTTTAGGATGTCAAGGTTTTGCATTTAGTGTTTAAGGGTTAGGGTTTAGGGTTTTCAGCTTTTGGGTTTAAGATTTAGGATTTGGGGTTCGTGGGTTTAGGGTTAAGGATTACGATTTTGGGTTTTGGGTTTTGGGTTTAGGGTTTAGGGTTTAGGTGCAAGGGTTTAGGGTTTTTGGTTTTAGGGTTTAGGGTTTATTATTTTGGTTTTGGGGTTTTGGATTTCTTAGGGTTTTTTGTTTGAGGGTTTATGAATTAGGGTGTATGGTTTTGGGTTTTGGGTTTGGGTGTTATGGTTTGGTGTTTAGAATTAAAGGTTTAGGATGTGAAGGTTTAGCATTTAGTGTTTAAGGTTTAGGGTTTAGGGTTTTCAGCTTTTGGGTTTAATATTTAGGATTTGGGGTTCATGGGTTTAGGGTTAAGGATTACGATTTTGGGTTTTGGGTTTACGGTTTAGGGTTTAGGTGTAAGGGTTTAGGGTTTTTGGTTTTAGGGTTTAGGGTTTATTATTGTGGTTTTGGGGTTTAGTATTTCTTATTAGGGTTTTTTGTTTTAGGGTTTATGAATTTGGGTGTGTGGTTTTGGTTGTTCTGGTTTAGTGTTTAGAATTGAGGATTTAGGGTTTTGGGATTTAGGGTTTAAGGGTTTTGGGTTTAGATTTTTGGTTTTTTCGTTTTAATGTTTGGAATTTAGTGTTTAGGGTTTGCGGTTTAGGATTTATGGTTTAGGGTTTAGGGGTTTAAGGTTTCAGGTTCCGGTTTTTTGTTTTGAGTTTAAGGTTTAGGGTTTAGGTGTATGGGTTTAGGGTTTTTGGCTTTGTGGTTTAGGGTTTACGAATTAGGGAGTATGGTTTTGGGTTTTGGGTTGGGGTCTTATGGTTTGGTGTTTAGAATTTATTGTTTAGGATTTGGGGTTTGCGGTTTAAGGTTAGTGTTTAGGTGTAAGGGTTTAGGCTTTTTTGTTTTGGGATTTTGGGTTTATCAATTAGGTTTTGGGGTTTAGGGTTTATATAATCAGGAGTATGGTTTTTGGTTTTGGGTTGGTGTGTTATGGTTTGGTGTTTAGAATTTATAGTTTAGGATTTGGGGTTTGCAGTTTAAGGTTTAGTGTTTAGGGTTTGGGGTTTATGGCATATGATTTAGGGTTTAGGGTTTAGAGTTTAGGGTAACGGTTTAGATGTTACGGTTTAGGGTTAAGAAATTTATGGTTTGGGATTTAGTTTTTAAGGTTTCATGGTTTCGGATTTAGTGTTCAGGGGTTAGGGATTAGGGTTTTCAATTTTGGGGTTTACGATTTAAGATTTGGGGTTTTACTTTTAGGATTTAAGATTTAGGATTTTTGTTTTAGTGTTTTAAGGTTTGGGATTTAGTGCTTACGGTTTCAAGGTTAGGGAATTATTTTTTAAGGATTAGGGTTTTGGGTTTTCAGTTTTGAGGTTAAATATTTAGGATTTAGGGTTTAGGTTGTAGGGTTTCGGGTTTAGGGTTTAGGAGTTTAATGTTTAGGGTTAAGGGTTTAGGATTTTTTGTTTAGGGTTTCTTGTTTTGGGGTTTAAGGTTTAGGGTTTATGATTTGAGGTTTAGAGGTTAGGGTTTTTGGTTTAGATTTTTGGGTTTTTGGTTTAGATTTTTGGGTTTTTGGTTTCAAGGTTTGGAGTTTAGTGTTTAGGGTTTGCGGTTTAGGATTTTTTGTTTAGGGTTTAGGGTTTACATTTAACAGTTTTGAAATTTTAGTTTATGGTTTAAGTTTAAGTGTTTACTGTTTTCAGGTTTGGAATTTAATGTTTCAGTGTTAAGGTTTATGATTTTGGGTTTATTGTTTAGGGTTTATGGGTTTGGGTTTTAATGTTTAAAGGTTCGGGTTTAAGTTTTCAGTTTATGGGTTTAAGATATAGGATTTGGGGTTTGTGGGTTTAGGGTTTTTCTGTTTGAGATTTATGATTTCTTATTAGATTTTTTAGGTTTAGAGTTTATGAATTAGGGAGTATGGTTTTGGGTTTTTGGTTGGTGTGTTTTGGTTTGGTGTTTAGAATTTTAAGGTTTAGGACGGGCGGTTTGGGATTGAAGCTTTGGTGTGTAGGGTTTCGGGTGTATGGTTTATGTTTTAGGGTTTAGGGGTTAGAGGTTAAAGTTAACAGTTTAGACTTTAAGGTTTAGGGTTAAGGAGTTTATAGTTTGAGCATTAGTGTTTGGGGTTTTACTGTTTGGGATTTAGTGTTTAGAGGTTTGGGATTAGGGTTTTCAATTTTGGTGTTTATGATTTAGGATTTGGGGTTTTGGGGTATTGGGTTTAGGATTTAAGTTTTAGGATTTTTGGGTTTAGTGTTTTAAGGTTTGGGATTTAGTGATTAGGGTTTCAAGGTTTTGGATTTAGTGTTTCAGGGTTAGGGTTTAGGGTTTTTTGTTTTGGGGTTTAAGATTTAGGATTTGGGGTTAGTGGGTTTAGTGTTATGGTTTAGGATTTTTGTTTTTGGGTATAGGGTTTAGGGTGTAGGTGTAAGGGATAAAGGTTTAAGGGTTTAGGGTTCGGGGTTTAGGGTTTAGGGTTTAGGGGTTTAATGTTTAAGGTTCAGGGTTTAGGATTTTTCGTTTAGGGTTTCTTGTTTTGGGGTTTAAAGTTTAGGGTTTATGATTTGGGGTTTAGGATTTATTGTTTAGGATTTGGGGTTTGCGGTTTAAGGTTTAGGATTTTGTATTTAAGGGTTATAGTTTAGGGTTTTCAGTTTTGGAGTTTACGATTTAGGATTTGGGGTTTTCGGGTTTTGGGTTTAGGATTTAAGGTTTATGATTTTGGGTTTATTGTTTTGGGATTATGGGGTTTGGGATTTAATGTTTAAGGGTTCAAGTTTAAGGTTTTCAGTTTATGGGTTTAAGATATACAATTTGGGGTTTATGGGTTTAGGGTTAAGGTTTATGATTTTGGGTTTAGGGTTTAGGTGTAAGGGTTTAAGGTTTTTCGTTTTTGAATTTTTGGTTTTAGGGTTAAGGGTTTTTTGTTTTGGGTTTTGGGTTTAGGGTTTCAGGTTTAGGGTTTGGGTGTAAGGGTTTAGGGTTTTTGGTATTGCGGTTTAGGTTAATGATTTAGGTTTGTTTAAGGTTTATGAATTTAACTTTTAGGATTCGGGGTTTTGGGTTTAAGTTTTAGTGCTCAGGGTTTGGGGTTTATGGTTTATAATGTAGAGTTTAGTGTTTAGAGTTTAGGGTTAACGGTTTAGACGTTAAGGTTTAGGGATAAGAAGTTTATGGTTTTGGTATTTGATGTTTAGGGTTTGAAGGTTTGGGATTCAGTGTTTAGGGGTTAGGATTTAGGGTTTTTAGCTTTTGGGTTTATGATTAAGGGTTCAGGGTTTGTGGGTTTAGCGTTAAGGTTTAAGATTTTGGGGTTAGGGTTTATGGTTTAGGTGTAAAGGTTTAGGTTTTTCAGTTTTAGGGTTTAGGGTTTATGATTTGATTTTTGCAATTTAAGGTTTAGGATTAAAGTTTACGATTTAGGGTTTAGGGTTTAGGGTTTTGGGTTTAGGGATTAGGTGTAAGGGTTTAGGGTTTATTATTTTTGTTTTGGGGTTTAGGATTTCTTATTAGGGTTTTTTGTTTGAGGGTTTATGAATTAGGGTGTATGGTTTTGGGTGTTCTGGTTTAGTGTTTAGAATTGAGGGTTAAGGGTTTTGGGATTTAGGTTTTAAGGGTTTTGGGTTTAGATTTTTGGTTTTTTGGTTTTAATGTTTGGAATTTAGTGTTTAGCGTTTGCGGTTTAGGATTTACGGTTTAGGGTTTAGGGGTTTAAGGTTTAGGATTTATGGTTTGGTGTTAAGAAATAAAGGTTTAAGGTTCGGGATTTAGTGTTTAGGGTTTCGGGTTTAGATTTTTTGGTTTTCGGTGTTAAAGTTTAGAGTTTAGTGTTTAGGGTTTGCGGTTTAGGATTTATGGTCTAGGGTATAGGGGTTTAGGGTTTAAGTTTTAGTGCTCAGGGTTTGGGGTTTATGGTTTATAATGTAGGGTTTAGTGTTTAGAGTTTAGGGTTAACGGTTTAGACGTTAAGGTTTAGGGATAAGAAGTTTATGGTTTTGGTATTTGATGTTTAGGGTTTGAAGGTTTGGGATTCAGTGTTTAGGGGTTGGGATTTAGGGTTTTTAGCTTTTGGGTTTATGATTAAGGGTTCAGGGTTTGTGGGTTTAGCGTTAAGGTTTAAGATTTTGGGGTTAGGGTTTATGGTTTAGGTGTAAAGGTTTAGGTTTTTCAGTTTTAGGGTTTAGGGTTTATGATTTGATTTTTGCAATTTAAGGTTTAGGATTAAAGTTTACGATTTAGGGTTTAGGGTTTAGGGTTTTGGATTTAGGGATTAGGTGTAAGGGTTTAGGGTTTATTATTTTGGTTTTGGGGTTTAGGATTTCTTATTAGGGTTTTTTGTTTGAGGGTTTATGAATTAGGGTGTATGGTTTTCGGTGTTAAAGTTTAGAGTTTAGTGTTTAGGGTTTGCGGTTTAGGATTTATGGTCTAGGGTATAGGGGATTAAGGTTTTTCTTTTTGGGTTTAAGATTTAGGGTTTAGGCTCTCTGGTAATGGGGTCTAGGGTTTAGGGTTTAGGATGTCAAGGTTTTGCATTTAGTGTTTATGGGTTAGGGTTTAGGGTTTTCAGCTTTTGGGTTTAAGATTTAGGATTTGGGGTTCTTGGGTTTAGGGTTAAGGATTACGATTTTGGGTTTTGGGTTTTGGGTTTAAGGATTAGGGTTTAGGTACAAGGGTTTACGGTTTTTTGTTTTAGGGTTTAGGGTTTATTATTTTGGTTTTGGGGTTTTGGATTTCTTATTAGGGTTTTTGGTTTGAGGGTTTATGAATTAGGGTGTATGGTTTTGGGTTTTGGGTTTGAGTGTTATGGTTTGGTGTTTATAATTAAAGGTTTAGGATGTCAAGGTTTAGCATTTAGTGTTTAAGGGTTAGGGTTTAGGGTTTTCAGCTTTTTGGTTTAAGATTTAGGATTTGGGGTTCGTGGGTTTAGGGTTAAGGATTACGATTTTGGGTTTTGGGTTTTGGATTTAGGTGCAAGGGTTTAGGGTTTTTGGTTTTAGGGTTTAGGGTTTAGTATTTTGGTTTTCGGGTTTTGGATTTCTTATTAGGGTTTTTTGTTTGAGGGTTTATGAATTAGGGTGTATGGTTTTGGGTTTTGGGTTTGGGTGTTATGGTTTGATGTTTAGAATTAAAGGTTTAGGATGTCAAGGTTTAGCATTTAGTGTTTAAGGGTTAGGGTTTAGGGTTTTTAACTTTTGGGTTTAATATTTAGGATTTGGGGTTCATGGGTATAGGGTTAAGGATTACGATTTTAGGTTTTGGGTTCACGGTTTAGGGTTTAGGCGTAAGGGTTTAGGGTTTTTGGTTTTAGGGTTTCTGATATTCGTTTTGGGGTTTGTGGGTTTAGCGTTATGGTTTAGGATTTTGGGGTCAGGGTTTATGGTTTAGGTGTAAAGGTTTAAGTATTTCAGTTTTAGGGTTTAGGGTTTATGATTTGATTTTTGGGATTTAAGGTTTAGGGTTAAAGTTTACGATTTAGGGTTTAGGGTTTTGGGTTTTGGGTTTAGGTGTAAGGGTTTAGGGTTTTTGGTTTTGGGGTTTAAGGTTTCTCATTTGGGTTTTGTCATTTGTGGGTTTAGGGTTTCGGTTTAGATGTTACGGTTTAAGGGTTAGGGTTTTTGGTTTTGGGGTTTTGGGTTTCTAATATTGGTTTTGGGGTTTATGTTTTTTTGAATTAAGGAGTATGGTTTCGGGTGTTGGGGTTGGGGTGTTATGGTTTGGTGTTAAGAAATAAAGGTTTAAGGTTCGGGATTTAGTGTTTAGGGTTTCGTGTTTAGATTTTTTGGTGTTCGGTTTTAAAGTTTGGAGTTTAGTGTTTAGGGTTTGCGGTTTAGGATTTATGGTCTAGGGTATAGGGGTTTAAGGTTTTTCTTTTGAGGTTTAAGATTTAGGGTTTAGGCTTTCTGGTAATGGGGTCTATGGTTTAGGGTTTAGGATGTCAAGGTTTTGCATTTCGTGTTTAAGGGTTAGGGTTTAGGGTTTTCAGCTTTTGGGTTTAAGATTTAGGATTTGGGGTTCGTGGGTTTAGGGTTAAGGATTACGATTTTGGGTTTTGGGTTTTGGGTTTAGGGTTTAGGGTTTAGGTGCAAGGGTTTAGGGTTTTTGGTTTTAGGGTTTAGGGTTTAATATTTTGGTTTTGGGGTTTTGGATTTCTTATTAGGGTTTATTGTTTAGGGTTTATGGGTTTGGGTTTTAATGTTTAAAGGTTCGGGTTTAAGGTTTTCAGTTTATGGGTTTAAGATATAGGATTTGGGGTTTGTGGGTTTAGGGTTTTTCGGTTTGGGATTTATGATTTCTTATTAGATTTTTTAGGTTTAGAGTTTATGAATTAGGGAGTATGGTTTTGGGTTTTTGGTTGGTGTGTTTTTGTTTGGTGTTTAGAATTTTAAGGTTTAGGATGGGCGGTTTGGGATTTAAGCTTTGGTGTGTAGGGTTTCGGGTGTATGGTTTATGTTTTAGGGTTTAGGGGTTAGAGGTTAAAGTTAACAGTTTAGACTTTAAGGTTTAGGGTTAAGGAGTTTATAGTTTGGGCATTAGTGTTTGGGGTTTTACTGTTTGGGATTTAGTGTTTAGAGGTTTGGGATTAGGGTTTTCAATTTTGGTGTTTATGATTTAGGATTTGGGGTTTTGGGGTATTGGGTTTAGGGTGTAGGTGTAAGGGATAAAGGTTTAAGGGTTTAGGGTTCGGGGTTTAGGGTTTAGGGTTTAGGGGTTTAATGTTTAGGGTTCAGGGTTTAGGATTTTTCGTTTAGGGTTTCTTGTTTTGGGGTTTAAAGTTTAGGGTTTATGATTTGGGGTTTAGAGTTTAGGGTTTTCGGTTTATATTTTTGGGTTTTTGGTTTCAAGGTCTGGAGTTTATTGTTTAGGATTTGCAGTTTAGGATTTTTTGTTTAGGGTTTACATTTAACAGTTTTGAAATTTTGGTTTATGGTTTAAGTTTTAGTGTTTACTGTTTTAAGGTTTGGGATTTAGTGTTTCAGGGTTAGGGTTCATGATTTTGGGTTTATTGTTTAGGGTTTATGGGTTTGGGTTTTAAAGTTTAAAGGTTCGGGATTTAGTGTTTAGGGTTTCGTGTTTAGATTTTTTGGTATTCGGTTTTAAAGTTTGGAGTTTAGTGTTTAGGGTTTGCGGTTTAGGATTTATGGTCTAGGGTATAGGGGTTTAAGGTTTTTCTTTTGAGGTTTAAGATTTAGGGTTTAGGCTTTCTGTTAATGGGGTCTATGGTTTAGGGTTTAGGATGTCAAGGTTTTGCATTTAGTGTTTAAGGGTTAGGGTTTAGGGTTTTCAGCTTTTGGGTTTAAGATTTAGGATTTGGGGTTCGTGGGTTTAGGGTTAAGGATTACGATTTTGGGTTTTGGGTTTTGGGTTTAGGGTTTAGGGTTTAGGTGCAAGGGTTTAGGGTTTTTGGTTTTAGGGTTTAGGGTTTATTATTTTGGTTTTGGGGTTTTGGATTTCTTAGGGTTTTTTGTTTGAGGGTTTATGAATTAGGGTGTATGGTTTTGGGTTTTGGGTTTGGGTGTTATGGTTTGGTGTTTAGAATTAAAGGTTTAGGATGTGAAGGTTTAGCATTTAGTGTTTAAGGTTTAGGGTTTAGGGTTTTCAGCTTTTGGGTTTAATATTTAGGATTTGGGGTTCATGGGTTTAGGGTTAAGGATTACGATTTTGGGTTTTGGGTTTACGGTTTGGGGTTTAGGTGTAAGGGTTTAGGGTTTTTGGTTTTAGGGTTTAGGGTTTATTATTGTGGTTTTGGGGTTTAGGATTTCTTATTAGGGTTTTTTGTTTGAGGGTTTATGAATTTGGGTGTATGGTTTTTGGTGTTCTGGTTTAGTGTTTAGAATTGAGGATTTAGGGTTTTGGGATTTAGGGTTTAAGGGTTTTGGGTTTAGATTTTTGGTTTTTTGGTTTTAATGTTTGGAATTTAGTGTTTAGGGTTTGCGGTTTAGGATTTATGGTTTAGGGTTTAGGGGTTTAAGATTTCAGGTTCCGGTTTTTTGTTTTGAGTTTAAGGTTTAGGGTTTAGGTGTATGGGTTTAGGGTTTTTGGCTTTGTGGTTTAGGGTTTACGAATTAGGGAGTATGGTTTTGGGTTTTGGGTTGGGGTCTTATGGTTTGGTGTTTAGAATTTATTGTTTAGGATTTGGGGTTTGCGGTTTAAGGTTAGTGTTTAGGTGTAAGGGTTTAGGCTTTTTTGTTTTGGGATTTTGGGTTTATCAATTAGGTTTTGGGGTTTAGGGTTTATATAATCAGGAGTATGGTTTTTGGTTTTGGGTTGGTGTGTTATGGTTTGGTGTTTAGAATTTATAGTTTAGGATTTGGGGTTTGCAGTTTAAGGTTTAGTGTTTAGGGTTTGGGGTTTATGGCATATGATTTAGGGTTTAGGGTTTAGAGTTTAGGGTAACGGTTTAGATGTTACGGTTTAGGGTTAAGAAGTTTATGGTTTGGGATTTAGTTTTTAAGGTTTCATGGTTTTGGATTTAGTGTTTAGGGGTTAGGGATTAGGGTTTTCAATTTTGGGGTTTACGATTTAAGATTTGGGGTTTTACTTTTAGGATTTAAGATTTAGGATTTTTGTTTTAGTGTTTTAAGGTTTGGGATTTAGTGCTTACGGTTTCAAGGTTAGGGAATTATTTTTTAAGGATTAGGGTTTTGGGTTTTCAGTTTTGAGGTTAAATATTTAGGATTTAGGGTTTAGGTTGTAGGGTTTCGGGTTTAGGGTTTAGGAGTTTAATGTTTAGGGTTAAGGGTTTAGGATTTTTTGTTTAGGGTTTCTTGTTTTGGGGTTTAAGGTTTAGGGTTTATGATTTGAGGTTTAGAGGTTAGGGTTTTTGGTTTAGATTTTTGGGTTTTTGGTTTCAAGGTTTGGAGTTTAGTGTTTAGGGTTTGCGGTTTAGGATTTTTTGTTTAGGGTTTAGGGTTTACATTTAACAGTTTTGAAATTTTAGTTTATGGTTTAAGTTTAAGTGTTTACTGTTTTCAGGTTTGGAATTTAATGTTTCAGTGTTAAGGTTTATGATTTTGGGTTTATTGTTTAGGGTTTATGGGTTTGGGTTTTAATGTTTAAAGGTTCGGGTTTAAGTTTTCAGTTTATGGGTTTAAGATATAGGATTTGGGGTTTGTGGGTTTAGGGTTTTTCTGTTTGAGATTTATGATTTCTTATTAGATTTTTTAGGTTTAGAGTTTATGAATTAGGGAGTATGGTTTTGGGTTTGGTTGGTGTGTTTTGGTTTGGTGTTTAGAATTTTAAGGTTTAGGACGGGCGGTTTGTGATTGAAGCTTTGGTGTGTAGGGTTTCGGGTGTATGGTTTATGTTTTAGGGTTTAGGGGTTAGAGGTTAAAGTTAACAGTTTAGACTTTAAGGTTTAGGGTTAAGGAGTTTATAGTTTGAGCATTAGTGTTTGGGGTTTTACTGTTTGGGATTTAGTGTTTAGAGGTTTGGGATTAGGGTTTTCAATTTTGGTGTTTATGATTTAGGATTTGGGGTTTTGGGGTATTGGGTTTAGGATTTAAGTTTTAGAATTTTTGGGTTTAGTGTTTCAGGGTTTGGGATTTAGTGATTAGGGTTTCAAGGTTTCGGATTTAGTGTTTCAGGGTTAGGGTTTAGGGTTTTTTGTTTTGGGGTTTAAGATTTAGGATTTGGGGTTAGTGGGTTTAGTGTTACGGTTTAGTATTTTGGGTTTTGGGTATAGGGTTTAGGGTGTAGGTGTAAGGGATAAAGGTTTAAGGGTTTAGGGTTCGGGGTTTAGGGTTTAGGGTTTAGGGGTTTAATGTTTAAGGTTCAAGGTTTAGGATTTTTCGTTTAGGGTTTCTTGTTTTGGGGTTTAAAGTTTAGGGTTTATGATTTGGGGTTTAGGATTTATTGTTTAGGATTTGGGGTTTGCGGTTTAAGGTTTAGGATTTTGTATTTAAGGGTTATAGTTTAGGGTTTTCAGTTTTGGAGTTTACGATTTAGGATTTGGGGTTTTCGGGTTTTGGGTTTAGGATTTAAGGTTTATGATTTTGGGTTTATTGTTTTGGGATTATGGGGTTTGGGATTTAATGTTTAAGGGTTCAAGTTTAAGGTTTTCAGTTTATGGGTTTAAGATATACAATTTGGGGTTTATGGGTTTAGGGTTAAGGTTTATGATTTTGGGTTTAGGGTTTAGGTGTAAGGGTTTAAGGTTTTTCGTTTTTGAATTTTTGGTTTTAGGGTTAAGGGTTTTTTGTTTTGGGTTTTGGGTTTAGGGTTTCAGGTTTAGGGTTTGGGTGTAAGGGTTTAGGGTTTTTGGTATTGCGGTTTAGGTTAATGATTTAGGTTTGTTTAAGGTTTATGAATTTAACTTTTAGGATTCGGGGTTTTGGGTTTAAGTTTTAGTGCTCAGGGTTTGGGGTTTATGGTTTATAATGTAGAGTTTAGTGTTTAGAGTTTAGGGTTAACGATTTAGACGTTAAGGTTTAGGGATAAGAAGTTTATGGTTTTGGTATTTGATGTTTAGGGTTTGAAGGTTTGGGATTCAGTGTTTAGGGGTTAGGATTTAGGGTTTTTAGCTTTTGGGTTTATGATTAAGGGTTCAGGGTTTGTGGGTTTAGCGTTAAGGTTTAAGATTTTGGGGTTAGGGTTTATGGTTTAGGTGTAAAGGTTTAGGTTTTTCAGTTTTAGGGTTTAGGGTTTATGATTTGATTTTTGCAATTTAAGGTTTAGGATTAAAGTTTACGATTTAGGGTTTAGGGTTTAGGGTTTTGGGTTTAGGGATTAGGTGTAAGGGTTTAGGGTTTATTATTTTTGTTTTGGGGTTTAGGATTTCTTATTAGGGTTTTTTGTTTGAGGGTTTATGAATTAGGGTGTATGGTTTTGGGTGTTCTGGTTTAGTGTTTAGAATTGAGGGTTAAGGGTTTTGGGATTTAGGTTTTAAGGGTTTTGGGTTTAGATTTTTGGTTTTTTGGTTTTAATGTTTGGAATTTAGTGTTTAGCGTTTGCGGTTTAGGATTTACGGTTTAGGGTTTAGGGGTTTAAGGTTTAGGATTTATGGTTTGGTGTTAAGAAATAAAGGTTTAAGGTTCGGGATTTAGTGTTTAGGGTTTCGGGTTTAGATTTTTTGGTTTTCGGTGTTAAAGTTTAGAGTTTAGTGTTTAGGGTTTGCGGTTTAGGATTTATGGTCTAGGGTATAGGGGTTTAAGGTTTTTCTTTTGGGGTTTAAGATTTAGGGTTTAGGCTTTCTGGTAACGGGGTCTAGGGTTTAGGGTTTAGGATGTCAAGGTTTTGCATTTAGTGTTTATGGGTTAGGGTTTAGGGTTTTCAGCTTTTGGGTTTAAGATTTAGGATTTGGGGTTCTTGGGTTTAGGGTTAAGGATTACGATTTTGGGTTTTGGGTTTTGGGTTTAAGGATTAGGGTTTAGGTACAAGGGTTTACGGTTTTTTGTTTTAGGGTTTAGGGTTTATTATTTTGGTTTTGGGGTTTTGGATTTCTTATTAGGGTTTTTGGTTTGAGGGTTTATGAATTAGGGTGTATGGTTTTGGGTTTTGGGTTTGAGTGTTATGGTTTGGTGTTTATAATTAAAGGTTTAGGATGTCAAGGTTTAGCATTTAGTGTTTAAGGGTTAGGGTTTAGGGTTTTCAGCTTTTTGGTTTAAGATTTAGGATTTGGGTATCGTGGGTTTAGGGTTAAGGATTACGATTTTGGGTTTTGGGTTTTGGGTTTAGGTGCAAGAGTTTAGGGTTTTTGGTTTTAGGGTTTAGGGTTTAGTATTTTGGTTTTCGGGTTTTGGATTTCTTATTAGGGTTTTTTGTTTGAGGGTTTATGAATTAGGGTGTATGGTTTTGGGTTTTGGGTTTGGGTGTTATGGTTTGATGTTTAGAATTAAAGGTTTAGGATGTCAAGGTTTAGCATTTAGTGTTTAAGGGTTAGGGTTTAGGGTTTTTAACTTTTGGGTTTAATATTTAGGATTTGGGGTTCATGGGTTTATGGTTAAGGATTACGATTTTGGGTTTTGGGTTTACGGTTTAGGGTTTAGGCGTAAGGGTTTAGGGTTTTTGGTTTTAGGGTTTCTGATATTCGTTTTGGGGTTTGTGGGTTTAGCGTTATGGTTTAGGATTTTGGGGTCAGGGTTTATGGTTTAGGTGTAAAGGTTTAAGTATTTCAGTTTTAGGGTTTAGGGTTTTGGGTTTTGGGTTTAGGTGTAAGGGTTTAGGGTTTTTGGTTTTGGGGTTTAAGGTTTCTCATTTGGGTTTTGTCATTTGTGGGTTTAGGGTTTCGGTTTAGATGTTACGGTTTAAGGGTTAGAGTTTTTGGTTTTGGGGTTTTGGGTTTCTAATATTGGTTTTGGGGTTTATGTTTTTTTGAATTAAGGAGTATGGTTTCGGGTGTTGGGGTTGGGGTGTTATGGTTTGGTGTTAAGAAATAAAGGTTTAAGGTTTGGGATTTAGTGTTTAGGGTTTCGTGTTTAGATTTTTTGGTGTTCGGTTTTAAAGTTTGGAGTTTAGTGTTTAGGGTTTGCGGTTTAGGATTTATGGTCTAGGGTATAGGGGTTTAAGGTTTTTCTTTTGAGGTTTAAGATTTAGGGTTTAGGCTTTCTGGTAATGGGGTCTATGGTTTAGGGTTTAGGATGTCAAGGTTTTGCATTTCGTGTTTAAGGGTTAGGGTTTAGGGTTTTCAGCTTTTGGGTTTAAGATTTAGGATTTGGGGTTCGTGGGTTTAGGGTTAAGGATTACGATTTTGGGTTTTGGGTTTTGGGTTTAGGGTTTAGGGTTTAGGTGCAAGGGTTTAGGGTTTTTGGTTTTAGGGTTTAGGGTTTAATATTTTGGTTTTGGGGTTTTGGATTTCTTATTAGGGTTTATTGTTTAGGGTTTATGGGTGTGGGTTTTAATGTTTAAAGGTTCGGGTTTAAGGTTTTCAGTTTATGGGTTTAAGATATAGGATTTGGGGTTTCTGGGTTTAGGGTTTTTCGGTTTGGGATTTATGATTTCTTATTAGATTTTTTAGGTTTAGAGTTTATGAATTAGGGAGTATGGTTTTGGGTTTTTGGTTGGTGTGTTTTTGTTTGGTGTTTAGAATTTTAAGGTTTAGGATGGGCGGTTTGGGATTTAAGCTTTGGTGTGTAGGGTTTCGGGTGTATGGTTTATGTTTTAGGGTTTAGGGGTTAGAGGTTAAACTTAACAGTTTAGACTTTAAGGTTTAGGGTTAAGGAGTTTATAGTTTGGGCATTAGTGTTTGGGGTTTTACTGTTTGGGATTTAGTGTTTAGAGGTTTGGGATTAGGGTTTTCAATTTTGGTGTTTATGATTTAGGATTTGGGGTTTTGGGGTATTGGGTTTAGGATTTAAGTTTTAGGATTTTTGGGTTTAGTATTTTAGGGTTTGGGATTTAGTGATTAGGGTTTCAAGGTTTCGGATTTAGTGTTTCAGGGTTAGGGTTTAGGGTTTTTTGTTTTGGGGTTTAAGATTCAGGATTTGGGGTTAGTGGGTTTAGTGTTATGGTTTAGGATTTTGGGTTTTGGGTATAGTGTTTAGGGTGTAGGTGTAAGGGATAAAGGTTTAAGGGTTTAGGGTTCGGGGTTTAGGGTTTAGGGTTTAGGGGTTTAATGTTTAGGGTTCAGGGTTTAGGATTTTTCGTTTAGGGTTTCTTGTTTTGGGGTTTAAAGTTTAGGGTTTATGATTTGGGGTTTAGAGTTTAGGGTTTTCGGTTTATATTTTTGGGTTTTTGGTTTCAAGGTCTGGAGTTTATTGTTTAGGATTTGCAGTTTAGGATTTTTTGTTTAGGGTTTACATTTAACAGTTTTGAAATTTTGGTTTATGGTTTAAGTTTTAGTGTTTACTGTTTTAAGGTTTGGGATTTAGTGTTTCAGGGTTAGGGTTCATGATTTTGGGTTTATTGTTTAGGGTTTATGGGTTTGGGTTTTAAAGTTTAAAGGTTCGGGTTTAAGGTTTTCAGTTTATGGGTTTAAGGTATAGGATTTGGGTTTGAGGGTTTAGGGTTAAGGTTTACGATTTTGGGTTTAGGGTTTAGGTGTAATGGTTTAGGGTTTTTCGGTTTGGGGTTTATGGTTTCTTATTAGAGTTTTAGGTTTAGAGTTTATGAATTAGGGATTATGGTTTTGGGTTTTGGGTTGGTGTGTTATGGTTTGGTGTTTAGAATTTAAGGTTTAGGATGGGCGGTTTGGGATTTATGCTTTGGTGTAGTAGGGTTTGGGGTGTATGGTTTATGTTTTAGGGTTTAGAGTTTTGGGTAACGGTTTAGATGTTAAGGTTTAGGGTTAAGGAGTTTATGGTTTGGGATTTAGTGTTTAGGGTTTCATGGTTTGGGATTTAGTGTTTAGAGGTTAGGGATTAGGGTTTTCAATTTTGGGGTTTACGATTTAAGATTTGGGGTTTTACTTTTAGGATTTAAGGTTTAGGTTTTTTGTTTTAGTGTTTTATGGTTTGGGATTTAGTGCTTACGGTTTCAAGATTAGGGAATTAGTTTTTAAGGGTTAGGGTTTTGGGTTTTCAGTTTTGTGGATAAAGATTTAGGGTTAACGGTTTTGGCTTAGGGTTTAGGGTGTAGGGTTTCGGATTTAGGGTTTAAAGGTTTAATGTTTAGGGTTCAGGGTTTAGGAATTTTTGTTTAGTGTTTCTTGTTTCGGGGTTTAAGGTTTGGGGTTTATGATTTGGGGTTTAGAGTTTAGGGTTTTCGGTTTAGATTTTTGGGTTTTGGGTTTCAAGGTTTGGAGTTTAGTGTTTATTGTTTGCGGTTAAGGATTTTTTGTTTAGGGTTTAGGGTTTACATTTAACTGTTTTGAAATTTTTGTTTATGGTTTAAGTTTTAGTGTTTACTGTTTTATGGTTTGGGATTTAGTGTTTCGGGGTTAGGGTTTAGGGTTTTTTGATTTTGTGGTTTAAAATTATTAATTTGCTGTTTTGGGGTTTAAGGTTTTTGATTTAAAGTTTAGGATTATTGGTTTAGGTTTTTAATTAGGATTTAGTGTTTGGGGTTTTAAGGTTTTAAATTTAGGATTTGGGGTTTTGGAGTTTCGAGTTTAGGATTTAAGGTTAGGATTTTGGATTTAGCGTTTATGGGTTAACGTTTAGGGTTGAGCTTTAGGATTTGGGTTACGGGTTTATGATTTGGGTTTCTAGGTTTTGGGTTTTGGGTTAGGATTTTATGGTTAGGTGTTCAGAATATAAGGTTTAGGATTTGGGGTTTAGGGTTTAAGGTTTAGGGTTTATGGTTTAGGGTTTATGGTTTAGGGTTTATGGTTTAGATTATAGGATTTAGGGTTTTGGGCTTTCGAGTTTAGTGTTTAGTGTTTAGGATTTGGGGTTTAGTGTTTAGGGTTTATAGTTTCGAGTTTAGGGTTAACGGTTTAGATTTTACTGTTTTAAGGTTAAAGGGTCTATTGTTTGAGATTCAATGTTTGGGGTTTTAAGTTATGGGATTTAGTATTTAGCGGTTAGAGTTAAGGGTTTAGTATTTTGGGTTTTCAATTTTGGGGTTTTGTTATTTAGGGTTTAGGATTTAAGGTTTAGTATTTTGGGTTTAGTGTTTTAAGACTTGGGATTTAATGTTTAGTTTTTCAAGGTTTGGAATTTAGTGTTTAGCAGTTAGGGTTTAGGGTTTTCAGCTTTGGTGTTTAAGATTTAGTATTTCGGGTTTGTGAGTTTAGGGTTAACGTTTACGATTTTTGGTTTAGGGATTAGGGTTTAGGTGTATGGGTTTAGGGTTTTTTCTTTACAGTTTAGAAGTTTGGGATTTACTGTTTAGGGTTTCAAGGTTTGGAATTCAGTGTTTAGTATTTAGGGTTTAGGGTTTAAGGTTTTCAGATTTTGGGTTTAAGATTAAGGATTTGGGGTTTGTGGGTTTAGTGTTATGGTTTGGTGTTTCGAATTGAAGGTTTAGGATTTTGGGTTTTTGGTTTAAGGTTTAGGTTTATGGTTTATGGTTTATGGTTTTGGGTTTAGAGTTTAGCGTTAATATAGACTTTAAAGTTTAGAGTTAAGGAGTGTATGGTTTGGGATTTAGTGTTTAGGGTTTTAAGGTTTTGGATTTTGTATTTAGGGGTTAGAGTTTAGGGTTTTCAATTTTGGAGTTAACGATATAGAATTTGGGGTTTTGGGGTTAAGGGTTTAGGATTTAAGGTTTATGATTTTGGGTTTACTGTTTTTAAGTTTTTGATTTAGTGTTTAGGATTTATGGGTTTTGGATTTACATTTTAGGTGTTACGGTTTAGGGTTTTTAGTTTTGGGGTTTAAGATTAAGGATTTGGGGTTTGTGGGTTTTGGGTTAAGGTTTAGGATTTTGGGTTTAGCGTTTAGGTGTAAGGGTTGAGGGCTTTCAATTTTAGGGTTTAAGGTTGATTATTAAATTTTTGGGATTTAGTGGTTTGGGTTTGTCGGTTTAGGGTTAAGGTTTACGATTTTTGGTTTTGGGTTTAGGGTTTAGGTGTAAGGGTTTAGGGTTTTTGGTTTTGAGGTTTAGGGTTTCTTATTTGGGTTTTGGGGTTGAGGTTTTATGAAATTGGGAGTATGGTTTTGGGTTGTGTGTTATGGTTTGGAGTTTAGAATTTAAGGTTTTAGATTTGGGGTTTTGGGTTTAAGGTTTAGTGATTAGGGTTTGAGGTTTGTGGTTTATGGTTTAAGGTTTTGTGTTTAGAGTTTAGGGTTAATGGTTTAGATTTTAAGGTTTAAGGTTAAGGAGTTTATGGTTTGGGATTTAGTGTTCATGGTTTTAATGTTTGGGATTTTGTATTTAGGGGTTAGGGTTTTGGGTTTTCAATTATGGGATTTACGATTTAGGATTGGGGTTTTAGGGTTTAGGGTTTAGGATTTAAGGTTTATGATTTTGGCTTTATTATTTAGGGTTTATGCGTTTGGGATTTAATGTTTAAAGGTTCGGGTTTAAGGTTTTCAGTTTATTGGTTTAAGATATAGGATTTGGGGTTTGTGGGTTTAGGGTTAAGGTTTACGATTTTGGGTTTAGGGTTTAGGTTAAGGGTTTAGGGTTTTCAGATTTGGGGTATAAGATTAAGGATTTGGGGTTTGGGAGTGAAGGGTTAAGGTTTAGGATATTGGGTATAGGGTTTTTGTTTATGGTATTAGGGTTTTTGGTTTTGGGGATTAGGGTTTCTGATATTCGTTTTGGGGTTTGTGGGTTTAGCGTTATGGTTTAGGATTTTGGGGTCAGGGTTTATGGTTTAGGTGTAAAGGTTTAAGTATTTCAGTTTTAGGGTTTAGGGTTTATGATTTGATTTTTGGGATATAAGGTTTAGGGTTAAAGTTTACGATTTAGGGTTTAGGGTTTTGGGTTTTGGGTTTAGGTGTAAGGGTTTAGGGTTTTTGGTTTTGGGGTTTAAGGTTTCTCATTTGGGTTTTGTCATTTGTGGGTTTAGGGTTTCGGTTTAGATGTTACGGTTTAAGGGTTAGGGTTTTTGGTTTTGGGGTTTTGGGTTTCTAATATTGGTTTTGGGGTTTATGTTTTTTTGAATTAAGGAGTATGGTTTCGGGTGTTGGGGTTGGGGTGTTATGGTTTGGTGTTAAGAAATAAAGGTTTAAGGTTCGGGATTTAGTGTTTAGGGTTTCGTGTTTAGATTTTTTGGTGTTCGGTTTTAAAGTTTGGAGTTTAGTGTTTAGGGTTTGCGGTTTAGGATTTATGGTCTAGGGTATAGGGGTTTAAGGTTTTTCTTTTGAGGTTTAAGATTTAGGGTTTAGGCTTTCTGGTAATGGGGTCTATGGTTTAGGGTTTAGGATGTCAAGGTTTTGCATTTCGTGTTTAAGGGTTAGGGTTTAGGGTTTTCAGCTTTTGGGTTTAAGATTTAGGATTTGGGGTTCGTGGGTTTAGGGTTAAGGATTACGATTTTGGGTTTTGGGTTTTGGGTTTAGGGTTTAGGGTTTAGGTGCAAGGGTTTAGGGTTTTTGGTTTTAGGGTTTAGGGTTTAATATTTTGGTTTTGGGGTTTTGGATTTCTTATTAGGGTTTATTGTTTAGGGTTTATGGGTTTGGGTTTTAATGTTTAAAGGTTCGGGTTTAAGGTTTTCAGTTTATGGGTTTAAGATATAGGATTTGGGGTTTGTGGGTTTAGGGTTTTTCGATTTGGGATTTATGATTTCTTATTAGATTTTTTAGGTTTAGAGTTTATGAATTAGGGAGTATGATTTTGGGTTTTTGGTTGGTGTGTTTTTGTTTGGTGTTTAGAATTTTAAGGTTTAGGATGGGCGGTTTGGGATTTAAGCTTTGGTGTGTAGGGTTTCGGGTGTATGGTTTATGTTTTAGGGTTTAGGGGTTAGAGGTTAAACTTAACAGTTTAGACTTTAAGGTTTAGGGTTAAGGAGTTTATAGTTTGGGCATTAGTGTTTGGGGTTTTACTATTTGGGATTTAGTGTTTAGAGGTTTGGGATTAGGGTTTTCAATTTTGGTGTTTATGATTTAGGATTTGGGGTTTTGGGGTATTGGGTTTAGGATTTAAGTTTTAGGATTTTTGGGTTTAGTATTTTAGGGTTTGGGATTTAGTGATTAGGGTTTCAAGGTTTCGGATTTAGTGTTTCAGGGTTAGGGTTTAGGGTTTTTTGTTTTGGGGTTTAAGATTCAGGATTTGGGGTTAGTGGGTTTAGTGTTATGGTTTAGGATTTTGGGTTTTGGGTATAGTGTTTAGGGTGTAGGTGTAAGGGATAAAGGTTTAAGGCTTTAGGGTTCGGGGTTTAGGGTTTAGGGTTTATGGGTTTAATATTTAGGGTTCAGGGTTTAGGATTTTTCGTTTAGGGTTTCTTGTTTTGGGGTTTAAAGTTTAGGGTTTATGATTTGGGGTTTAGAGTTTAGGGTTTTCGGTTTATATTTTTGGGTTTTTGGTTTCAAGGTCTGGAGTTTATTGTTTAGGATTTGCAGTTTAGGATTTTTTGTTTAGGGTTTACATTTAACAGTTTTGAAATTTTGGTTTATGGTTTAAGTTTTAGTGTTTACTGTTTTAAGGTTTGGGATTTAGTGTTTCAGGGTTAGGGTTCATGATTTTGGGTTTATTGTTTAGGGTTTATGGGTTTGGGTTTTAAAGTTTAAAGGTTCGGGATTTAGTGTTTAGGGTTTCGTGTTTAGATTTTTTGGTATTCGGTTTTAAAGTTTGGAGTTTAGTGTTTAGGGTTTGCGGTTTAGGATTTATGGTCTAGGGTATAAGGGTTTAAGGTTTTTCTTTTGAGGTTTAAGATTTAGGGTTTAGGCTTTCTGTTAATGGGGTCTATGGTTTAGGGTTTAGGATGTCAAGGTTTTGCATTTAGTGTTTAAGGGTTAGGGTTTAGGGTTTTCAGCTTTTGGGTTTAAGATTTAGGATTTGGGGTTCGTGGGTTTAGGGTTAAGGATTACGATTTTGGGTTTTGGGTTTTGGGTTTAGGGTTTAGGGTTTAGGTGCAAGGGTTTAGGGTTTTTGGTTTTAGGGTTTAGGGTTTATTATTTTGGTTTTGGGGTTTTGGATTTCTTATTAGGGTTTTTTGTTTGAGGGTTTATGAATTAGGGTGTATGGTTTTGGGTTTTGGGTTTGGGTGTTATGGTTTGGTGTTTAGAATTAAAGGTTTAGGATGTGAAGGTTTAGCATTTAGTGTTTAAGGTTTAGGGTTTAGGGTTTTCAGCTTTTGGGTTTAATATTTAGGATTTGGGGTTCATGGGTTTAGGGTTAAGGATTACGATTTTGGGTTTTGGGTTTACGGTTTGGGGTTTAGGTGTAAGGGTTTAGGGTTTTTGGTTTTAGGGTTTAGGGTTTATTATTGTGGTTTTGGGGTTTAGGATTTCTTATTAGGGTTTTTTGTTTGAGGGTTTATGAATTTGGGTGTATGGTTTTGGGTGTTCTGGTTTAGTGTTTAGAATTGAGGATTTAGGGTTTTGGGATTTAGGGTTTAAGGGTTTTGGGTTTAGATTTTTGGTTTTTTGGTTTTAATGTTTGGAATTTAGTGTTTAGGGTTTGCGGTTTAGGATTTATGGTTTAGGGTTTAGGGGTTTAAGGTTTCAGGTTCCGGTTTTTTGTTTTGAGTTTAAGGTTTAGGGTTTAGGTGTATGGGTTTAGGGTTTTTGGCTTTGTGGTTTAGGGTTTACGAATTAGGGAGTATGGTTTTGGGTTTTGGGTTGGGGTCTTATGGTTTGGTGTTTAGAATTTATTGTTTAGGATTTGGGGTTTGCGGTTTAAGGTTAGTGTTTAGGTGTAAGGGTTTAGGCTTTTTTGTTTTGGGATTTTGGGTTTATCAATTAGGTTTTGGGGTTTAGGGTTTATATAATCAGGAGTATGGTTTTTGGTTTTGGGTTGGTGTGTTATGGTTTGGTGTTTAGAATTTATAGTTTAGGATTTGGGGTTTGCAGTTTAAGGTTTAGTGTTTAGGGTTTGGGGTTTATGGCATATGATTTAGGGTTTAGGGTTTAGAGTTTAGGGTAACGGTTTAGATGTTACGGTTTAGGGTTAAGAAGTTTATGGTTTGGGATTTAGTTTTTAAGGTTTCATGGTTTCGGATTTAGTGTTTAGGGGTTAGGGATTAGGGCTTTCAATTTTGGGGTTTACGATTTAAGATTTGGGGTTTTACTTTTAGGATTTAAGATTTAGGATTTTTGTTTTAGTGTTTTAAGGTTTGGGATTTAGTGCTTACGGTTTCAAGGTTAGGGAATTATTTTTTAAGGATTAGGGTTTTGGGTTTTCAGTTTTGAGGTTAAATATTTAGGATTTAGGGTTTAGGTTGTAGGGTTTCGGGTTTAGGGTTTAGGAGTTTAATGTTTAGGGTTTAGGGTTTAGGATTTTTTGTTTAGGGTTTCTTGTTTTGGGGTTTATGGTTTAGGGTTTATGATTTGAGGTTTAGAGGTTAGGGTTTTTGGTTAGATTTTTGGGTTTTTGGTTTCAAGGTTTGGAGTTTAGTGTTTAGGGTTTGCGGTTTAGGATTTTTTGTTTAGGGTTTAGGGTTTACATTTAAAAGTTTTGAAATTTTGGTTTATGGTTTAAGTTTAAGTGTTTACTGTTTTCAGGTTTGGAATTTAATGTTTCAGTGTTAAGGTTTATGATTTTGGGTTTATTGTTTAGGCTTTATGGGTTTGGGTTTTAATGTTTAAAGGTTCGGGTTTAAGGTTTTCAGTTTATGGGTTTAAGATATAGGATTTGGGGTTTATGGGTTTAGGGTTTTTCGGTTTGAGATTTATGATTTCTTATTAGATTTTTTAGGTTTAGAGTTTATGAATTAGGGAGTATGGTTTTGGGTTTTTGGTTGGTGTGTTTTGGTTTGGTGTTTAGAATTTTAAGGTTTAGGACGGGCGGTTTGGGATTGAAGCTTTGGTGTGTAGGGTTTCGGGTGTATGGTTTATGTTTTAGGGTTTAGGGGTTAGAGGTTAAAGTTAACAGTTTAGACTTTAAGGTTTAGGGTTAAGGAGTTTATAGTTTGAGCATTAGTGTTTGGGGTTTTACTGTTTGGGATTTAGTGTTTAGAGGTTTGGGATTAGGGTTTTCAATTTTGGTGTTTATGATTTAGGATTTGGGGTTTTGGGGTATTGGGTTTAGGATTTAAGTTTTAGGATTTTTGGGTTTAGTGTTTTAGGGTTTGGGATTTAGTGATTAGGGTTTCAAGGTTTTGGATTTAGTGTTTCAGGGTTAGGGTTTAGGGTTTTTTGTTTTGGGGTTTAAGATTTAGGATTTGGGGTTAGTGGGTTTAGTGTTATGGTTTAGTATTTTGGGTTTTGGGTATAGGGTTTAGGGTGTAGGTGTAAGGGATAAAGGTTTAAGGGTTTAGGGTTCGGGGTTTAGGGTTTAGGGTTTAGGGGTTTAATGTTTAGGGTTCAGGGTTTAGGATTTTTCGTTTAGGGTTTCTTGTTTTGGGGTTTAAAGTTAAGGGTTTATGATTTGGGGTTTAGGATTTATTGTTTAGGATTTGGGGTTTGCGGTTTAAGGTTTAGGATTTTGTATTTAATGGTTATTGTTTAGGGTTTTCAGTTTTGGAGTTTACGATTTAGGATTTGGGGTTTTGGGTTTAGGATTTAAGGTTTATGATTTTGGGTTTATTGTTTTGGGATTATGGGGTTTGGGATTTAATGTTTAAGGGTTCAAGTTTAAGGTTTTCAGTTTATGGGTTTAAGATATACAATTTGGGGTTTATGGGTTTAGGGTTAAGGTTTATGATTTTGGGTTTAGGGTTTAGGTGTAAGGGTTTAAGGTTTTTCGTTTTTGAATTTTTGGTTTTAGGGTTAAGGGTTTTTTGTTTTGGGTTTTGGGTTTAGGGTTTCAGGTTTAGGGTTTGGGTGTAAGGGTTTAGGGTTTTTGGTATTGCGGTTTAGGTTAATGATTTAGGTTTGTTTAAGGTTTATGAATTTAACTTTTAGGATTCGGGGTTTTGGGTTTAAGTTTTAGTGCTCAGGGTTTGGGGTTTATGGTTTATAATGTAGGGTTTAGTGTTTAGAGTTTAGGGTTAACGGTTTAGACGTTAAGGTTTAGGGATAAGAAGTTTATGGTTTTGGTATTTGATGTTTAGGGTTTGAAGGTTTGGGATTCAGTGTTTAGGGGTTAGGATTTAGGGTTTTTAGCTTTTGGGTTTATGATTAAGGGTTCAGGGTTTGTGGGTTTAGCGTTAAGGTTTAAGATTTTGGGGTTAGGGTTTATGGTTTAGGTGTAAAGGTTTAGGTTTTTCAGTTTTAGGGTTTAGGGTTTATGATTTGATTTTTGCAATTTAAGGTTTAGGATTAAAGTTTACGATTTAGGGTTTAGGGTTTAGGGTTTTGGGTTTAGGGATTAGGTGTAAGGGTTTAGGGTTTTGGGTTTAGGGATTAGGTGTAAGGGTTTAGGGTTTATTATTTTGGTTTTGGGGTTTAGGATTTCTTATTAGGGTTTTTTGTTTGAGGGTTTATGAATTAGGGTGTATGGTTTTGGGTGTTCTGGTTTAGTGTTTAGAATTGAGGGTTAAGGGTTTTGGGATTTAGGTTTTAAGGGTTTTGGGTTTAGATTTTTTGTTTTTTGGTTTTAATGTTTGGAATTTAGTGTTTAGCGTTGCGGTTTAGGATTTATGGTTTAGGGTTTAGGGGTTTAAGGTTTAGGATTTATGGTTTGGTGTTAAGAAATAAAGGTTTAAGGTTCGGGATTTAGTGTTTAGGGTTTCGGGTTTAGATTTTTTGGTTTTCGGTGTTAAAGTTTAGAGTTTAGTGTTTAGGGTTTGCGGTTTAGGATTTATGGTCTAGGGTATAGGGGTTTAAGGTTTTTCTTTTGGGGTTTAAGATTTAGGGTTTAGGCTTTCTGGTAACGGGGTCTAGGGTTTAGGGTTTAGGATGTCAAGGTTTTGCATTTAGTGTTTATGGGTTAGGGTTTAGGGTTTTCAGCTTTTGGGTTTAAGATTTAGGATTTGGGGTTCTTGGGTTTAGGGTTAAGGATTACGATTTTGGGTTTTGGGTTTTGAGTTTAAGGATTAGGGTTTAGGTACAAGGGTTTACGGTTTTTTGTTTTAGGGTTTAGGGTTTATTATTTTGGTTTTGGGGTTTTGGATTTCTTATTAGGGTTTTTGGTTTGAGGGTTTATGAATTAGGGTGTATGGTTTTGGGTTTTGGGTTTGAGTGTTATGGTTTGGTGTTTATAATTAAAGGTTTAGGATGTCAAGGTTTAGCATTTAGTGTTTAAGGGTTAGGGTTTAGGGTTTTCAGCTTTTTGGTTTAAGATTTAGGATTTGGGTATCGTGGGTTTAGGGTTAAGGATTACGATTTTGGGTTTTGGGTTTTGGGTTTAGGTGCAAGGGTTTAGGGTTTTTGGTTTTAGGGTTTAGGGTTTAGTATTTTGGTTTTCGGGTTTTGGATTTCTTATTAGGGTTTTTTGTTTGAGGGTTTATGAATTAGGGTGTATGGTTTTGGGTTTTGGGTTTGGGTGTTATGGTTTGATGTTTAGAATTAAAGGTTTAGGATGTCAAGGTTTAGCATTTAGTGTTTAAGGGTTAGGGTTTAGGGTTTTTAACTTTTGGGTTTAATATTTAGGATTTGGGGTTCATGGGTTTAGGGTTAAGGATTACGATTTTGGGTTTTGGGTTTACGGTTTTGGGTTTAGGCGTAAGGGTTTAGGGTTTTTGGTTTTAGGGTTTCTGATATTCGTTTTGGGGTTTGTGGGTTTAGCGTTATGGTTTAGGATTTTGGGGTCAGGGTTTATGGTTTAGGTGTAAAGGTTTAAGTATTTCAGTTTTAGGGTTTAGGGTTTTGGGTTTTGGGTTTAGGTGTAAGGGTTTAGGGTTTTTGGTTTTGGGGTTTAAGGTTTCTCATTTGGGTTTTGTCATTTGTGGGTTTAGGGTTTCGGTTTAGATGTTACGGTTTAAGGGTTAGAGTTTTTGGTTTTGGGGTTTTGGGTTTCTAATATTGGTTTTGGGGTTTATGTTTTTTTGAATTAAGGAGTATGGTTTCGGGTGTTGGGGTTGGGGTGTTATGGTTTGGTGTTAAGAAATAAAGGTTTAAGGTTCGGGATTTAGTGTTTAGGGTTTCGTGTTTAGATTTTTTGGTGTTCGGTTTTAAAGTTTGGAATTTAGTGTTTAGGGTTTGCGGTTTAGGATTTATGGTCTAGGGTATAGGGGTTTAAGGTTTTTCTTTTGAGGTTTAAGATTTAGGGTTTAGGCTTTCTGGTAATGGGGTCTATGGTTTAGGGTTTAGGATGTCAAGGTTTTGCATTTCGTGTTTAAGGGTTAGGGTTTAGGGTTTTCAGCTTTTGGGTTTAAGATTTAGGATTTGGGGTTCGTGGGTTTAGGGTTAAGGATTACGATTTTGGGTTTTGGGTTTTGGGTTTAGGGTTTAGGGTTTAGGTGCAAGGGTTTAGGGTTTTTGGTTTTAGGGTTTAGGGTTTAATATTTTGGTTTTGGGGTTTTGGATTTCTTATTAGGGTTTATTGTTTAGGGTTTATGGGTGTGGGTTTTAATGTTTAAAGGTTCGGGTTTAAGGTTTTCAGTTTATGGGTTTAAGATATAGGATTTGGGGTTTCATGGTTTAGGGTTTTTCAGTTTGGGATTTATGATTTCTTATTAGATTTTTTAGGTTTAGAGTTTATGAATTAGGGAGTATGGTTTTGGGTTTTTGGTTGGTGTGTTTTTGTTTGGTGTTTAGAATTTTAAGGTTTAGGATGGGCGGTTTGGGATTTAAGCTTTGGTGTGTAGGGTTTCGGGTGTATGGTTTATGTTTTAGGGTTTAGGGGTTAGAGGTTAAACTTAACAGTTTAGACTTTAAGGTTTAGGGTTAAGGAGTTTATAGTTTGGGCATTAGTGTTTGGGGTTTTACTGTTTGGGATTTAGTGTTTAGAGGTTTGGGATTAGGGTTTAGGGTTTAGGTGCAAGGGTTTAGGGTTTTTGGTTTTAGGGTTTAGGGTTTATTATTTTGGTTTTGGGGTTTTGGATTTCTTATTAGGGTTTTTTGTTTGAGGGTTTATGAATTAGGGTGTATGGTTTTGGGTTTTGGGTTTGGGTGTTATGGTTTGGTGTTTAGAATTAAAGGTTTAGGATGTGAAGGTTTAGCATTTAGTGTTTAAGGTTTAGGGTTTAGGGTTTTCAGCTTTTGGGTTTAATATTTAGGATTTGGGGTTCATGGGTTTAGGGTTAAGGATTACGATTTTGGGTTTTGGGTTTACGGTTTAGGGTTTAGGTGTAAGGGTTTAGGGTTTTTGGTTTTAGGGTTTAGGGTTTATTATTGTGGTTTTGGGGTTTAGGATTTCTTATTAGGGTTTTTTGTTTGAGGGTTTATGAATTTGGGTGTATGGTTTTGAATGTTCTGGTTTAGTGTTTAGAATTGAGGATTTAGGGTTTTGGGATTTAGGGTTTAAGGGTTTTGGGTTTAGATTTTTTGTTTTTTGGTTTTAATGTTTGGAATTTAGTGTTTAGGGTTTGCGGTTTAGGATTTATGGTTTAGGGTTTAGGGGTTTAAGGTTTCAGGTTTCGGTATTTTGTTTTGAGTTTAAGGTTTAGGGTTTAGGTGTATGGGTTTAGGGTTTTTGGCTTTGTGGTTTAGGGTTTACGAATTAGGGAGTATGGTTTTGGGTTTTGGGTTGGGGTCTTATGGTTTGGTGTTTAGAATTTATTGTTTAGGATTTGGGGTTTGCGGTTTAAGGTTAGTGTTTAGGTGTAAGGGTTTAGGCTTTTTTGTTTTGGGATTTTGGGTTTATCAATTAGGTTTTGGGGTTTAGGGTTTATATAATCAGGAGTATGGTTTTTGGTTTTGGGTTGGTGTGTTATGGTTTGGTGTTTAGAATTTATAGTTTAGGATTTGGGGTTTGCAGTTTAAGGTTTAGTGTTTAGGGTTTGGGGTTTATGGCATATGATTTAGGGTTTAGGGTTTAGAGTTTAGGGTAACGGTTTAGATGTTACGGTTTAGGGTTAAGAAGTTTATGGTTTGGGATTTAGTTTTTAAGGTTTCATGGTTTCGGATTTAGTGTTTAGGGGTTAGGGATTAGGGTTTTCAATTTTGGGGTTACGATTTAAGATTTGGGGTTTTACTTTTAGGATTTAAGATTTAGGATTTTTGTTTTAGTGTTTTAAGGTTTGGGATTTAGTGCTTACGGTTTCAAGGTTAGGGAATTATTTTTTAAGGATTAGGGTTTTGGGTTTTCAGTTTTGAGGTTAAATATTTAGGATTTAGGGTTTAGGTTGTAGGGTTTCGGGTTTAGGGTTTAGGAGTTTAATGTTTAGGGTTAAGGGTTTAGGATTTTTTGTTTAGGGTTTCTTGTTTTGGGGTTTAAGGTTTAGGGTTTATGATTTGAGGTTTAGAGGTTAGGGTTTTTGGTTTAGATTTTTGGGTTTTTGGTTTCAAGGTTTGGAGTTTAGTGTTTAGGGTTTGCGGTTTACGATTTTTTGTTTAGGGTTTAGGGTTTGCATTTAACAGTTTTGAAATTTTAGTTTATGGTTTAAGTTTAAGTGTTTACTGTTTTCAGGTTTGGAATTTAATGTTTCAGTGTTAAGGTTTATGATTTTGGGTTTATTGTTTAGGGTTTATGGGTTTGGGTTTTAATGTTTAAAGGTTCGGGTTTAAGGTTTTCAGTTTATGGGTTTAAGATATAGGATTTGGGGTTTGTGGGTTTAGGGTTTTTCTGTTTGAGATTTATGATTTCTTATTAGATTTTTTAGGTTTAGAGTTTATGAATTAGGGAGTATGGTTTTGGGTTTTTGGTTGGTGTGTTTTGGTTTGGTGTTTAGAATTTTAAGGTTTAGGACGGGCGGTTTGGGATTGAAGCTTTGGTGTGTAGGGTTTCGGGTGTATGGTTTATGTTTTAGGGTTTAGGGGTTAGAGGTTAAAGTTAACAGTTTAGACTTTAAGGTTTAGGGTTAAGGAGTTTATAGTTTGAGCATTAGTGTTTGGGGTTTTACTGTTTGGGATTTAGTGTTTAGAGGTTTGGGATTAGGGTTTTCAATTTTGGTGTTTATGATTTAGGATTTGGGGTTTTGGGGTATTGGGTTTAGGATTTAAGTTTTAGGATTTTTGGGTTTAGTGTTTTAGGGTTTGGGATTTAGTGATTAGGGTTTCAAGGTTTCGGATTTAGTGTTTCAGGGTTAGGGTTTAGGGTTTTTTGTTTTGAGGTTTAAGATTTAGGATTTGGGGTTAGTGGGTTTAGTGTTATGGTTTAGGATTTTGGGTTTTGGGTATAGGGTTTAGGGTGTAGGTGTAAGGGATAAAGGTTTAAGGGTTTAGGGTTCGGGGTTTAGGGTTTAGGGTTTAGGGGTTTAATGTTTAGGGTTCAGGGTTTAGGATTTTTCGTTTAGGGTTTCTTGTTTTGGGGTTTAAAGTTTAGGGTTTATGATTTGGGGTTTAGGATTTATTGTTTAGGATTTGGGGTTTGCGGTTTAAGGTTTAGGATTTTGTATTTAAGGGTTATAGTTTAGGGTTTTCAGTTTTGGAGTTTACGATTTAGGATTTGGGGTTTTGGGGTTTTGGGTTTAGGATTTAAGGTTTATGATTTTGGGTTTATTGTTTTGGGATTATGGGGTTTGGGATTTAATGTTTAAGGGTTCAAGTTTAAGGTTTTCAGTTTATGGGTTTAAGATATACAATTTGGGGTTTATGGGTTTAGGGTTAAGGTTTATGATTTTGGGTTTAGGGTTTAGGTGTAAGGGTTTAAGGTTTTTCGTTTTTGAATTTTTGGTTTTAGGGTTAAGGGTTTTTTGTTTTGGGTTTTGGGTTTAGGGTTTCAGGTTTAGGGTTTGGGTGTAAGGGTTTAGGGTTTTTGGTATTGCGGTTTAGGTTAATGATTTAGGTTTGTTTAAGGTTTATGAATTTAACTTTTAGGATTCGGGGTTTTGGGTTTAAGTTTTAGTGCTCAGGGTTTGGAGTTTATGGTTTATAATGTAGGGTTTAGTGTTTAGAGTTTAGGGTTAACGGTTTAGACGTTAAGGTTTAGGGATAAGAAGTTTATGGTTTTGGTATTTGATGTTTAGGGTTTGAAGGTTTGGGATTCAGTGTTTAGGGGTTAGGATTTAGGGTTTTTAGCTTTTGGGTTTATGATTAAGGGTTCAGGGTTTGTGGGTTTAGCGTTAAGGTTTAAGATTTTGGGGTTAGGGTTTATGGTTTAGGTGTAAAGGTTTAGGTTTTTCAGTTTTAGGGTTTAGGGTTTATGATTTGATTTTTGCAATTTAAGGTTTAGGATTAAAGTTTACGATTTAGGGTTTAGGGTTTAGGGATTAGGTGTAAGGGTTTAGGGTTTATTATTTTGGTTTTGGGGTTTAGGATTTCTTATTAGGGTTTTTTGTTTGAGGGTTTATGAATTAGGGTGTATGGTTTTGGGTGTTCTGGTTTAGTGTTTAGAATTGAGGGTTAAGGGTTTTGGGATTTAGGTTTTAAGGGTTTTGGGTTTAGATTTTTGGTTTTTTGGTTTTAATGTTTGGAATTTAGTGTTTAGCGTTTGCGGTTTAGGATTTATGGTTTAGGGTTTAGGGGTTTAAGGTTTAGGATTTATGGTTTGGTGTTAAGAAATAAAGGTTTAAGGTTCGGGATTTAGTGTTTAGGGTTTCGGGTTTAGATTTTTTGGTTTTCGGTGTTAAAGTTTAGAGTTTAGTGTTTAGGGTTTGCGGTTTAGGATTTATGGTCTAGGGTATAGGGGTTTAAGGTTTTTCTTTTGGGGTTTAAGATTTAGGGTTTAGGCTTTCTGGTAACGGGGTCTAGGGTTTAGGGTTTAGGATGTCAAGGTTTTGCATTTAGTGTTTATGGGTTAGGGTTTAGGGTTTTCAGCTTTTGGGTTTAAGATTTAGGATTTGGGGTTCTTGGGTTTAGGGTTAAGGATTACGATTTTGGGTTTTGGGTTTTGGGTTTAAGGATTAGGGTTTAGGTACAAGGGTTTACGGTTTTTGTTTTAGGATTTAGGGTTATTATTTTGCTTTTGGGGTTTTGGATTTCTTATTAGGGTTTTTGGTTTGAGGGTTTATGAATTAGGGTGTATGGTTTTGGGTTTTGGGTTTGAGTGTTATTGTTTGGTGTTTATAATTAAAGGTTTAGGATGTCAAGGTTTAGCATTTAGTGTTTAAGGGTTAGGGTTTAGGGTTTTCAGCTTTTTGGTTTAAGATTTAGGATTTGGGTATCGTGGGTTTAGGGTTAAGGATTACGATTTTGGGTTTTGGGTTTTGGGTTTAGGTGCAAGGGTTTAGGGTTTTTGGTTTTAGGGTTTAGGGTTTAGTATTTTGGTTTTCGGGTTTTGGATTTCTTATTAGGGTTTTTTGTTTGAGGGTTTATGAATTAGGGTGTATGGTTTTGGGTTTTGGGTTTGGGTGTTATGGTTTGATGTTTAGAATTAAAGGTTTAGGATGTCAAGGTTTAGCATTTAGTGTTTAAGGGTTAGGGTTTAGGGTTTTTAACTTTTGGGTTTAATATTTAGGATTTGGGGTTCATGGGTTTAGGGTTAAGGATTACGATTTTGGGTTTTGGGTTTACGGTTTTGGGTTTAGGCGTAAGGGTTTAGGGTTTTTGGTTTTAGGGTTTCTGATATTCGTTTTGGGGTTTGTGGGTTTAGCGTTATGGTTTAGGATTTTGGGGTCAGGGTTTATGGTTTAGGTGTAAAGGTTTAGGGTTTTTGGTTTTGGGGTTTAAGGTTTCTCATTTGGGTTTTGTCATTTGTGGGTTTAGGGTTTCGGTTTAGATGTTACGGTTTAAGGGTTAGAGTTTTTGGTTTTGGGGTTTTGGGTTTCTAATATTGGTTTTGGGGTTTATGTTTTTTTGAATTAAGGAGTATGGTTTCGGGTGTTGGGGTTGGGGTGTTATGGTTTGGTGTTAAGAAATAAAGGTTTAAGGTTCGGGATTTAGTGTTTAGGGTTTCGTGTTTAGATTTTTTGGTGTTCGGTTTTAAAGTTTGGAGTTTAGTGTTTAGGGTTTGCGGTTTAGGATTTATGGTCTAGGGTATAGGGGTTTAAGGTTTTTCTTTTGAGGTTTAAGATTTAGGGTTTAGGCTTTCTGGTAATGGGGTCTATGGTTTAGGGTTTAGGATGTCAAGGTTTTGCATTTCGTGTTTAAGGGTTAGGGTTTAGGGTTTTCAGCTTTTGGGTTTAAGATTTAGGATTTGGGGTTCGTGGGTTTAGGGTTAAGGATTACGATTTTGGGTTTTGGGTTTTGGGTTTAGGGTTTAGGGTTTAGGTGCAAGGGTTTAGGGTTTTTGGTTTTAGGGTTTAGGGTTTAATATTTTGGTTTTGGGGTTTTGGATTTCTTATTAGGGTTTATTGTTTAGGGTTTATGGGTGTGGGTTTTAATGTTTAAAGGTTCGGGTTTAAGGTTTTCAGTTTATGGGTTTAAGATATAGGATTTGGGGTTTCTGGGTTTAGGGTTTTTCGGTTTGGGATTTATGATTTCTTATTAGATTTTTTAGGTTTAGAGTTTATGAATTAGGGAGTATGGTTTTGGGTTTTTGGTTGGTGTGTTTTTGTTTGGTGTTTAGAATTTTAAGGTTTAGGATGGGCGGTTTGGGATTTAAGCTTTGGTGTGTAGGGTTTCGGGTGTATGGTTTATGTTTTAGGGTTTAGGGGTTAGAGGTTAAACTTAACAGTTTAGACTTTAAGGTTTAGGGGTTAAGGAGTTTATAGTTTGGGCATTAGTGTTTGGGGTTTTACTGTTTGGGATTTAGTGTTTAGAGGTTTGGGATTAGGGTTTTCAATTTTGGTGTTTATGATTTAGGATTTGGGGTTTTGGGGTATTGGGTTTAGGATTTAAGTTTTAGGATTTTTGGGTTTAGTATTTTAGGGTTTGGGATTTAGTGATTAGGGTTTCAAGGTTTCGGATTTAGTGTTTCAGGGTTAGGGTTTAGGGTTTTTTGTTTTGGGGTTTAAGATTCAGGATTTGGGGTTAGTGGGTTTAGTGTTATGGTTTAGGATTTTGGGTTTTGGGTATAGTGTTTAGGGTGTAGGTGTAAGGGATAAAGGTTTAAGGGTTTAGGGTTCGGGGTTTAGGGTTTAGGGTTTAGGGGTTTAATGTTTAGGGTTCAGGGTTTAGGATTTTTTGTTTAGGGTTTCTTGTTTTGGGGTTTAAAGTTTAGGGTTTATGATTTGGGGTTTAGAGTTTATGGTTTTCGGTTTATATTTTTGGGTTTTTGGTTTCAAGGTCTGGAGTTTATTGTTTAGGATTTGCAGTTTAGGATTTTTTGTTTAGGGTTTACATTTAACAGTTTTGAAATTTTGGTTTATGGTTTAAGTTTAAGTGTTTACTGTTTTAAGGTTTGGGATTTAGTGTTTCAGGGTTAGGGTTCATGATTTTGGGTTTATTGTTTAGGGTTTATGGGTTTGGGTTTTAAAGTTTAAAGGTTCGGGATTTAGTGTTTAGGGTTTCGTGTTTAGATTTTTTGGTATTCGGTTTTAAAGTTTGGAGTTTAGTGTTTAGGGTTTGCGGTTTAGGATTTATGGTCTAGGGTATAGGGGTTTAAGGTTTTTCTTTTGAGGTTTAAGATTTAGGGTTTAGGCTTTCTGTTAATGGGGTCTATGGTTTAGGGTTTAGGATGTCAAGGTTTTGCATTTAGTGTTTAAGGGTTAGGGTTTAGGGTTTTCAGCTTTTGGGTTTAAGATTTAGGATTTGGGGTTCGTGGGTTTAGGGTTAAGGATTACGATTTTGGGTTTTGGGTTTTGGGTTTAGGGTTTAGGGTTTAGGTGCAAGGGTTTAGGGTTTTTGGTTTTAGGGTTTAGGGTTTATTATTTTGGTTTTGGGGTTTTGGATTTCTTATTAGGGTTTTTTGTTTGAGGGTTTATGAATTAGGGTGTATGGTTTTGGGTTTTGGGTTTGGGTGTTATGGTTTGGTGTTTAGAATTAAAGGTTTAGGATGTGAAGGTTTAGCATTTAGTGTTGAAGGTTTAGGGTTTAGGGTTTTCAGCTTTTGGGTTTAATATTTAGGATTTGGGGTTCATGGGTTTAGGGTTAAGGATTACGATTTTGGGTTTTGGGTTTACGGTTTAGGGTTTAGGTGTAAGGGTTTAGGGTTTTTGGTTTTAGGGTTTAGGGTTTATTATTGTGGTTTTGGGGTTTAGGAT
Organism: Cardamine chenopodiifolia; assembly: GCA_963922655.1. Lineage (NCBI taxonomy): Eukaryota > Viridiplantae > Streptophyta > Magnoliopsida > Brassicales > Brassicaceae > Cardamine > Cardamine chenopodiifolia. The sequence goes on along the minus strand of OZ000481.1, from coordinate 11,515,699 downwards.
TTCTTATTAGGGTTTTTTGTTTGAGGGTTTATGAATTTGGGTGTATGGTTTTGGGTGTTCTGGTTTAGTGTTTAGAATTGAGGATTTAGGGTTTTGGGATTTAGGGTTTAAGGGTTTTGGGTTTAGATTTTTGGTTTTTTGGTTTTAATGTCTGGAATTTAGTGTTTAGGGTTTGCGGTTTAGGATTCATGGTTTAGGGTTTAGGGGTTTAAGGTTTCAGGTTCCGGTTTTTTGTTTTGAGTTTAAGGTTTAGGGTTTAGGTGTATGGGTTTAGGGTTTTTGGCTTTGTGGTTTAGGGTTTACGAATTAGGGAGTATGGTTTTGGGTTTTGGGTTGGGGTCTTATGGTTTGGTGTTTAGAATTTATTGTTTAGGATTTGGGGTTTGCGGTTTAAGGTTAGTGTTTAGGTGTAAGGGTTTAGGCTTTTTTGTTTTGGGATTTTGGGTTTATCAATTAGGTTTTGGGGTTTAGGGTTTATATAATCAGGAGTATGGTTTTTGGTTTTGGGTTGGTGTGTTATGGTTTGGTGTTTAGAATTTATAGTTTAGGATTTGGGGTTTGCAGTTTAAGGTTTAGTGTTTAGGGTTTGGGGTTTATGGCATATGATTTAGGGTTTAGGGTTTGGGGTTTAGGGTAACGGTTTAGATGTTACGGTTTAGGGTTAAGAAGTTTATGGTTTGGGATTTAGTTTTTAAGGTTTCATGGTTTCGGATTTAGTGTTTAGGGGTTAGGGATTAGGGTTTTCAATTTTGGGGTTACGATTTAAGATTTGGGGTTTTACTTTTAGGATTTAAGATTTAGGATTTTTGTTTTAGTGTTTTAAGGTTTGGGATTTAGTGCTTACGGTTTCAAGGTTAGGGAATTATTTTTTAAGGATTAGGGTTTTGGGTTTTCAGTTTTGAGGTTAAATATTTAGGATTTAGGGTTTAGGTTGTAGGGTTTCGGGTTTAGGGTTTAGGAGTTTAATGTTTAGGGTTAAGGGTTTAGGATTTTTTGTTTAGGGTTTCTTGTTTTGGGGTTTAAGGTTTAGGGTTTATGATTTGAGGTTTAGAGGTTAGGGTTTTTGGTTTAGATTTTTGGGTTTTTGGTTTCAAGGTTTGGAGTTTAGTGTTTAGGGTTTGCGGTTTAGGATTTTTTGTTTAGGGTTTAGGGTTTGCATTTAACAGTTTTGAAATTTTAGTTTATGGTTTAAGTTTAAGTGTTTACTGTTTTCAGGTTTAAAATTTAATGTTTCAGTGTTAAGGTTTATGATTTTGGGTTTATTGTTTAGGGTTTATGGGTTTGGGTTTTAATGTTTAAAGGTTCGGGTTTAAGGTTTTCAGTTTATGGGTTTAAGATATAGGATTTGGGGTTTGTGGGTTTAGGGTTTTTCTGTTTGAGATTTATGATTTCTTATTAGATTTTTTAGGTTTAGAGTTTATGAATTAGGGAGTATGGTTTTGGGTTTTTGGTTGGTGTGTTTTGGTTTGGTGTTTAGAATTTTAAGGTTTAGGACGGGCGGTTTGGGATTGAAGCTTTGGTGTGTAGGGTTTCGGGTGTATGGTTTATGTTTTAGGGTTTAGGGGTTAGAGGTTAAAGTTAACAGTTTAGACTTTAAGGTTTAGGGTTAAGGAGTTTATAGTTTGAGCATTAATGTTTGGGGTTTTACTGTTTGGGATTTAGTGTTTAGAGGTTTGGGATTAGGGTTTTCAATTTTGGTGTTTATGATTTAGGATTTGGGGTTTTGGGGTATTGGGTTTAGGATTTAAGTTTTAGGATTTTTGGGTTTAGTGTTTTAGGGTTTGGGATTTAGTGATTAGGGTTTCAAGGTTTCGGATTTAGTGTTTCAGGGTTAGGGTTTAGGGTTTTTTGTTTTGGGGTTTAAGATTTAGGATTTGGGGTTAGTGGGTTTAGTGTTATGGTTTAGGATTTTGGGTTTTGGGTATAGGGTTTAGGGTGTAGGTGTAAGGGATAAAGGTTTAAGGGTTTAGGGTTCGGGGTTTAGGGTTTAGGGTTTAGGGGTTTAATGTTTAGGGTTCAGGGTTTAGGATTTTTCGTTTAGGGTTTCTTGTTTTGGGGTTTAAAGTTTAGGGTTTATGATTTGGGGTTTAGGATTTATTGTTTAAGATTTGGGGTTTGCGGTTTAAGGTTTAGGATTTTGTATTGAAGGGTTATAGTTTAGGGTTTTCAGTTTTGGAGTTTACGATTTAGGATTTGGGGTTTTGGGGTTTTGGGTTTAGGATTTAAGGTTTATGATTTTGGGTTTATTGTTTTGGGATTATGGGGTTTGGGATTTAATGTTTAAGGGTTCAAGTTTAAGGTTTTCAGTTTATGGGTTTAAGATATACAATTTGGGGTTTATGGGTTTAGGGTTAAGGTTTATGATTTTGGGTTTAGGGTTTAGGTGTAAGGGTTTAAGGTTTTTCGTTTTTGAATTTTTGGTTTTAGGGTTAAGGGTTTTTTGTTTTGGGTTTTGGGTTTAGGGTTTCAGGTTTAGGGTTTGGGTGTAAGGGTTTAGGGTTTTTGGTATTGCGGTTTAGGTTAATGATTTAGGTTTGTTTAAGGTTTATGAATTTAACTTTTAGGATTCGGGGTTTTGGGTTTAAGTTTTAGTGCTCAGGGTTTGGGGTTTATGGTTTATAATGTAGGGTTTAGTGTTTAGAGTTTAGGGTTAACGGTTTAGACGTTAAGGTTTAGGGATAAGAAGTTTATGGTTTTGGTATTTGATGTTTAGGGTTTGAAGGTTTGGGATTCAGTGTTTAGGGGTTAGGATTTAGGGTTTTTAGCTTTTGGGTTTATGATTAAGGGTTCAGGGTTTGTGGGTTTAGCGTTAAGGTTTAAGATTTTGGGGTTAGGGTTTATGGTTTAGGTGTAAAGGTTTAGGTTTTTCAGTTTTAGGGTTTAGGGTTTATGATTTGATTTTTGCAATTTAAGGTTTAGGATTAAAGTTTACGATTTAGGGTTTAGGGTTTAGGGTTTTGGGTTTAGGGATTAGGTGTAAGGGTTTAGGGTTTATTATTTTGGTTTTGGGGTTTAGGATTTCTTATTAGGGTTTTTTGTTTGAGGGTTTATGAATTAGGGTGTATGGTTTTGGGTGTTCTGGTTTAGTGTTTAGAATTGAGGGTTAAGGGTTTTGGGATTTAGGTTTTAAGGGTTTTGGGTTTAGATTTTTGGTTTTTTGGTTTTAATGTTTGGAATTTAGTGTTTAGCGTTTGCGGTTTAGGATTTATGGTTTAGGGTTTAGGGGTTTAAGGTTTAGGATTTATGGTTTGGTGTTAAGAAATAAAGGTTTAAGGTTCAGGATTTAGTGTTTAGGGTTTCGGGTTTAGATTTTTTGGTTTTCGGTGTTAAAGTTTAGAGTTTAGTGTTTAGGGTTTGCGGTTTAGGATTTATGGTCTAGGGTATAGGGGTTTAAGGTTTTTCTTTTGGGGTTTAAGATTTAGGGTTTAGGCTTTCTGGTAACGGGGTCTAGGGTTTAGGGTTTAGGATGTCAAGGTTTTGCATTTAGTGTTTATGGGTTAGGGTTTAGGGTTTTCAGCTTTTGGGTTTAAGATTTAGGATTTGGGGTTCTTGGGTTTAGGGTTAAGGATTACGATTTTGGGTTTTGGGTTTTGGGTTTAAGGATTAGGGTTTAGGTACAAGGGTTTACGGTTTTTTGTTTTAGGATTTAGGGTTTATTATTTTGGTTTTGGGGTTTTGGATTTCTTATTAGGGTTTTTGGTTTGAGGGTTTATGAATTAGGGTGTATGGTTTGTGGTTTTGGGTTTGAGTGTTATGGTTTGGTGTTTATAATTAAAGGTTTAGGATGTCAAGGTTTAGCATTTAGTGTTTAAGGGTTAGGGTTTAGGGTTTTCAGCTTTTTGGTTTAAGATTTAGGATTTGGGTATCGTGGGTTTAGGGTTAAGGATTACGATTTTGGGTTTTGGGTTTTGGGTTTAGGTGCAAGGGTTTAGAGTTTTTGGTTTTAGGGTTTAGGGTTTAGTATTTTGGTTTTCGGGTTTTGGATTTCTTATTAGGGTTTTTTGTTTGAGGGTTTATGAATTAGGGTGTATGGTTTTGGGTTTTGGGTTTGGGTGTTATGGTTTGATGTTTAGAATTAAAGGTTTAGGATGTCAAGGTTTAGCATTTAGTGTTTAAGGGTTAGGGTTTAGGGTTTTTAACTTTTGGGTTTAATATTTAGGATTTGGGGTTCATGGGTTTAGGGTTAAGGATTACGATTTTGGGTTTTGGGTTTACGGTTTAGGGTTTAGGCGTAAGGGTTTAGGGTTTTTGGTTTTAGGGTTTCTGATATTCGTTTTGGGGTTTGTGGGTTTAGCGTTATGGTTTAGGATTTTGGGGTCAGGGTTTATGGTTTAGGTGTAAAGGTTTAAGTATTTCAGTTTTAGGGTTTAGGGTTTTGGGTTTTGGGTTTAGGTGTAAGGGTTTAGGGTTTTTGGTTTTGGGGTTTAAGGTTTCTCATTTGGGTTTTGTCATTTGTGGGTTTAGGGTTTCGGTTTAGATGTTACGGTTTAAGGGTTAGAGTTTTTGATTTTGGGGTTTTGGGTTTCTAATATTGGTTTTGGGGTTTATGTTTTTTTGAATTAAGGAGTATGGTTTCGGGTGTTGGGGTTGGGGTGTTATGGTTTGGTGTTAAGAAATAAAGGTTTAAGGTTCGGGATTTAGTGTTTAGGGTTTCGTGTTTAGATTTTTTGGTGTTCGGTTTTAAAGTTTGGAGTTTAGTGTTTAGGGTTTGCGGTTTAGGATTTATGGTCTAGGGTATAGGGGTTTAAGGTTTTTCTTTTGAGGTTTAAGATTTAGGGTTTAGGCTTTCTGGTAATGGGGTCTATGGTTTAGGGTTTAGGATGTCAAGGTTTTGCATTTCGTGTTTAAGGGTTACGGTTTAGGGTTTTCAGCTTTTGGGTTTAAGATTTAGGATTTGGGGTTCGTGGGTTTAGGGTTAAGGATTACGATTTTGGGTTTTGAGTTTTGGGTTTAGGGTTTAGGGTTTAGGTGCAAGGGTTTAGGGTTTTTGGTTTTAGGGTTTAGGGTTTAATATTTTGGTTTTGGGGTTTTGGATTTCTTATTAGGGTTTATTGTTTAGGGTTTATGGGTTTGGGTTTTAATGTTTAAAGGTTCGGGTTTAAGGTTTTCAGTTTATGGGTTTAAGATATAGGATTTGGGGTTTGTGGGTTTAGGGTTTTTCGGTTTGGGATTTATGATTTCTTATTAGATTTTTTAGGTTTAGAGTTTATGAATTAGGGAGTATGGTTTTGGGTTTTTGGTTGGTGTGTTTTTGTTTGGTGTTTAGAATTTTAAGGTTTAGGATGGGCGGTTTGGGATTTAAGCTTTGGTGTGTAGGGTTTCGGGTGTATGGTTTATGTTTTAGGGTTTAGGGGTTAGAGGTTAAAGTTAACAGTTTAGACTTTAAGGTTTTGGGGTTTAAAGTTTAGGGTTTATGATTTGGGGTTTAGAGTTTATGGTTTTCGGTTTATATTTTTGGGTTTTTGGTTTCAAGGTCTGGAGTTTATTGTTTAGGATTTGCAGTTTAGGATTTTTTGTTTAGGGTTTACATTTAACAGTTTTGAAATTTTGGTTTATGGTTTAAGTTTTAGTGTTTACTGTTTTAAGGTTTGGGATTTAGTGTTTCAGGGTTAGGGTTCATGATTTTGGGTTTATTGTTTAGGGTTTATGGGTTTGGGTTTTAAAGTTTAAAGGTTCGGGATTTAGTGTTTAGGGTTTCGTGTTTAGATTTTTTGGTATTCGGTTTTAAAGTTTGGAGTTTAGTGTTTAGGGTTTGCGGTTTAGGATTTATGGTCTAGGGTATAGGGGTTTAAGGTTTTTCTTTTGAGGTTTAAGATTTAGGGTTTAGGCTTTCTGTTAATGGGGTCTATGGTTTAGGGTTTAGGATGTCAAGGTTTTGCATTTAGTGTTTAAGGGTTAGGGTTTAGGGTTTTCAGCTTTTGGGTTTAAGATTTAGGATTTGGGGTTCGTGGGTTTAGGGTTAAGGATTACGATTTTGGGTTTTGGGTTTTGGGTTTAGGGTTTAGGGTTTAGGTGCAAGGGTTTAGGGTTTTTGGTTTTAGGGTTTAGGGTTTATTATTTTGGTTTTGGGGTTTTGGATTTCTTATTAGGGTTTTTTGTTTGAGGGTTTATGAATTAGGGTGTATGGTTTTGGGTTTTGGGTTTGGGTGTTATGGTTTGGTGTTTAGAATTAAAGGTTTAGGATGTGAAGGTTTAGCATTTAGTGTTGAAGGTTTAGGGTTTAGGGTTTTCAGCTTTTGGGTTTAATATTTAGGATTTGGGGTTCATGGGTTTAGGGTTAAGGATTACGATTTTGGGTTTTGGGTTTACGGTTTAGGGTTTAGGTGTAAGGGTTTAGGGTTTTTGGTTTTAGGGTTTAGGGTTTATTATTGTGGTTTTGGGGTTTAGGATTTCTTATTAGGGTTTTTTGTTTGAGGGTTTATGAATTTGGGTGTATGGTTTTGGGTGTTCTGGTTTAGTGTTTAGAATTGAGGATTTAGGGTTTTGGGATTTAGGGTTTAAGGGTTTTGGGTTTAGATTTTTGGTTTTTTGGTTTTAATGTTTGGAATTTAGTGTTTAGGGTTTGCGGTTTAGGATTTATGGTTTAGGGTTTAGGGGTTTAAGGTTTCAGGTTCCGGTTTTTTGTTTTGAGTTTAAGGTTTAGGGTTTAGGTGTATGGGTTTAGGGTTTTTGGCTTTGTGGTTTAGGGTTTACGAATTAGGGAGTATGGTTTTGGGTTTTGGGTTGGGGTCTTATGGTTTGGTTTTTAGAATTTATTGTTTAGGATTTGGGGTTTGCGGTTTAAGGTTAGTGTTTAGGTGTAAGGGTTTAGGCTTTTTTGTTTTGGGATTTTGGGTTTATCAATTAGGTTTTGGGGTTTAGGGTTTATATAATCAGGAGTATGGTTTTTGGTTTTGGGTTGGTGTGTTATGGTTTGGTGTTTAGAATTTATAGTTTAGGATTTGGGGTTTGCAGTTTAAGGTTTAGTGTTTAGGGTTTGGGGTTTATGGCATATGATTTAGGGTTTAGGGTTTAGAGTTTAGGGTAACGGTTTAGATGTTACGGTTTAGGGTTAAGAAGTTTATGGTTTGGGATTTAGTTTTTAAGGTTTCATGGTTTCGGATTTAGTGTTTAGGGGTTAGGGATTAGGGTTTTCAATTTTGGGGTTACGATTTAAGATTTGGGGTTTTACTTTTAGGATTTAAGATTTAGGATTTTTGTTTTAGTGTTTTAAGGTTTAGGATTTAGTGCTTACGGTTTCAAGGTTAGGGAATTATTTTTTAAGGATTAGGGTTTTGGGTTTTCAGTTTTGAGGTTAAATATTTAGGATTTAGGGTTTAGGTTGTAGGGTTTCGGGTTTAGGGTTTAGGAGTTTAATGTTTAGGGTTAAGGGTTTAGGATTTTTTGTTTAGGGTTTCTTGTTTTGGGGTTTAAGGTTTAGGGTTTATGATTTGAGGTTTAGAGGTTAGGGTTTTTGGTTTAGATTTTTGGGTTTTTGGTTTCAAGGTTTGGAGTTTAGTGTTTAGGGTTTGCGGTTTAGGATTTTTTGTTTAGGGTTTAGGGTTTGCATTTAACAGTTTTGAAATTTTAGTTTATGGTTTAAGTTTAAGTGTTTACTGTTTTCAGGTTTGGAATTTAATGTTTCAGTGTTAAGGTTTATGATTTTGGGTTTATTGTTTAGGGTTTATGGGTTTGGGTTTTAATGTTTAAAGGTTCGGGTTTAAGGTTTTCAGTTTATGGGTTTAAGATATAGGATTTGGGGTTTGTGGGTTTAGGGTTTTTCTGTTTGAGATTTATGATTTCTTATTAGATTTTTTAGGTTTAGAGTTTATGAATTAGGGAGTATGGTTTTGGGTTTTTGGTTGGTGTGTTTTGGTTTGGTGTTTAGAATTTTAAGGTTTAGGACGGGCGGTTTGGGATTGAAGCTTTGGTGTGTAGGGTTTCGGGTGTATGGTTTATGTTTTAGGGTTTAGGGGTTAGAGGTTAAAGTTAACAGTTTAGACTTTAAGGTTTAGGGTTAAGGAGTTTATAGTTTGAGCATTAGTGTTTGGGGTTTTACTGTTTGGGATTTAGTGTTTAAAGGTTTGGGATTAGGGTTTTCAATTTTGGTGTTTATGATTTAGGATTTGGGGTTTTGGGGTATTGGGTTTAGGATTTAAGTTTTAGGATTTTTGGGTTTAGTGTTTTAGGGTTTGGGATTTAGTGATTAGGGTTTCAAGGTTTCGGATTTAGTGTTTCAGGGTTAGGGTTTAGGGTTTTTTGTTTTGGGGTTTAAGATTTAGGATTTGGGGTTAGTGGGTTTAGTGTTATGGTTTAGGATTTTGGGTTTTGGGTATAGGGTTTAGGGTGTAGGTGTAAGGGATAAAGGTTTAAGGGTTTAGGGTTCGGGGTTTAGGGTTTAGGGTTTAGGGGTTTAATGTTTAGGGTTCAGGGTTTAGGATTTTTCGTTTAGGGTTTCTTGTTTTGGGGTTTAAAGTTTAGGGTTTATGATTTGGGGTTTAGGATTTATTGTTTAGGATTTGGGGTTTGCGGTTTAAGGTTTAGGATTTTGTATTTAAGGGTTATAGTTTAGGGTTTTCAGTTTTGGAGTTTACGATTTAGGATTTGGAGTTTTGGGGTTTTGGGTTTAGGATTTAAGGTTTATGATTTTGGGTTTATTGTTTTGGGATTATGGGGTTTGGGATTTAATGTTTAAGGGTTCAAGTTTAAGGTTTTCAGTTTATGGGTTTAAGATATACAATTTGGGGTTTATGGGTTTAGGGTTAAGGTTTATGATTTTGGGTTTAGGGTTTAGGTGTAAGGGTTTAAGGTTTTTCGTTTTTGAATTTTTGGTTTTAGGGTTAAGGGTTTTTTGTTTTGGGTTTTGGGTTTAGGGTTTCAGGTTTAGGGTTTGGGTGTAAGGGTTTAGGGTTTTTGGTATTGCGGTTTAGGTTAATGATTTAGGTTTGTTTAAGGTTTATGAATTTAACTTTTAGGATTCGGGGTTTTGGGTTTAAGTTTTAGTGCTCAGGGTTTGGAGTTTATGGTTTATAATGTAGGGTTTAGTGTTTAGAGTTTAGGGTTAACGGTTTAGACGTTAAGGTTTAGGGATAAGAAGTTTATGGTTTTGGTATTTGATGTTTAGGGTTTGAAGGTTTGGGATTCAGTGTTTAGGGGTTAGGATTTAGGGTTTTTAGCTTTTGGGTTTATGATTAAGGGTTCAGGGTTTGTGGGTTTAGCGTTAAGGTTTAAGATTTTGGGGTTAGGGTTTATGGTTTAGGTGTAAAGGTTTAGGTTTTTCAGTTTTAGGGTTTAGGGTTTATGATTTGATTTTTGCAATTTAAGGTTTAGGATTAAAGTTTACGATTTAGGGTTTAGGGTTTAGGGTTTTGGGTTTAGGGATTAGGTGTAAGGGTTTAGGGTTTATTATTTTGGTTTTGGGGTTTAGGATTTCTTATTAGGGTTTTTTGTTTGAGGGTTTATGAATTAGGGTGTATGGTTTTGGGTGTTCTGGTTTAGTGTTTAGAATTGAGGGTTAAGGGTTTTGGGATTTAGGTTTTAAGGGTTTTGGGTTTAGATTTTTGGTTTTTTGGTTTTAATGTTTGGAATTTAGTGTTTAGCATTTGCGGTTTAGGATTTATGGTTTAGGGTTTAGGGGTTTAAGGTTTAGGATTTATGGTTTGGTGTTAAGAAATAAAGGTTTAAGGTTCGGGATTTAGTGTTTAGGGTTTCGGGTTTAGATTTTTTGGTTTTCGGTGTTAAAGTTTAGAGTTTAGTGTTTAGGGTTTGCGGTTTAGGATTTATGGTCTAGGGTATAGGGGTTTAAGGTTTTTCTTTTGGGGTTTAAGATTTAGGGTTTAGGCTTTCTGGTAACGGGGTCTAGGGTTTAGGGTTTAGGATGTCAAGGTTTTGCATTTAGTGTTTATGGGTTAGGGTTTAGGGTTTTCAGCTTTTGGGTTTAAGATTTAGGATTTGGGGTTCTTGGGTTTAGGGTTAAGGATTACGATTTTGGGTTTTGGGTTTTGGGTTTAAGGATTAGGGTTTAGGTACAAGGGTTTACGGTTTTTTGTTTTAGGATTTAGGGTTTATTATTTTGGTTTTGGGGTTTTGGATTTCTTATTAGGGTTTTTGGTTTGAGGGTTTATGAATTAGGGTGTATGGTTTTGGGTTTTGGGTTTGAGTGTTATGGTTTGGTGTTTATAATTAAAGGTTTAGGATGTCAAGGTTTAGCATTTAGTGTTTAAGGGTTAGGGTTTAGGGTTTTCAGCTTTTTGGTTTAAGATTTAGGATTTGGGTATCGTGGGTTTAGGGTTAAGGATTACGATTTTGGGTTTTGGGTTTTGGGTTTAGGTGCAAGGGTTTAGGGTTCTTGGTTTTAGGGTTTAGGGTTTAGTATTTTGGTTTTCGGGTTTTGGATTTCTTATTAGGGTTTTTTGTTTGAGGGTTTATGAATTAGGGTGTATGGTTTTGGGTTTTGGGTTTGGGTGTTATGGTTTGATGTTTAGAATTAAAGGTTTAGGATGTCAAGGTTTAGCATTTAGTGTTTAAGGGTTAGGGTTTAGGGTTTTTAACTTTTGGGTTTAATATTTAGGATTTGGGGTTCATGGGTTTAGGGTTAAGGATTACGATTTTGGGTTTTGGGTTTACGGTTTAGGGTTTAGGCGTAAGGGTTTAGGGTTTTTGGTTTTAGGGTTTCTGATATTCGTTTTGGGGTTTGTGGGTTTAGCGTTATGGTTTAGGATTTTGGGGTCAGGGTTTATGGTTTAGGTGTAAGGGTTTAAGTATTTTAGTTTTAGGGTTTAGGGTTTTGGGTTTTGGGTTTAGGTGTAAGGGTTTAGGGTTTTTGGTTTTGGGGTTTAAGGTTTCTCATTTGGGTTTTGTCATTTGTGGGTTTAGGGTTTCGGTTTAGATGTTACGGTTTAAGGGTTAGAGTTTTTGGTTTTGGGGTTTTGGGTTTCTAATATTGGTTTTGGGGTTTATGTTTTTTTGAATTAAGGAGTATGGTTTCGGGTGTTGGGGTTGGGGTGTTATGGTTTGGTGTTAAGAAATAAAGGTTTAAGGTTCGGGATTTAGTGTTTAGGTTTTCGTGTTTAGATTTTTTGGTGTTCGGTTTTAAAGTTTGGAGTTTAGTGTTTAGGGTTTGCGGTTTAGGATTTATGGTCTAGGGTATAGGGGTTTAAGGTTTTTCTTTTGAGGTTTAAGATTTAGGGTTTAGGCTTTCTGGTAATGGGGTCTATGGTTTAGGGTTTAGGATGTCAAGGTTTTGCATTTCGTGTTTAAGGGTTAGGGTTTAGGGTTTTCAGCTTTTGGGTTTAAGATTTAGGATTTGGGGTTCGTGGGTTTAGGGTTAAGGATTACGATTTTGGGTTTTGGGTTTTGGGTTTAGGGTTTAGGGTTTAGGTGCAAGGGTTTAGGGTTTTTGGTTTTAGGGTTTAGGGTTTAATATTTTGGTTTTGGGGTTTTGGATTTCTTATTAGGGTTTATTGTTTAGGGTTTATGGGTTTGGGTTTTAATGTTTAAAGGTTCGGGTTTAAGGTTTTCAGTTTATGGGTTTAAGATATAGGATTTGGGGTTTGTGGGTTTAGGGTTTTTCGGTTTGGGATTTATGATTTCTTATTAGATTTTTTAGGTTTAGAGTTTATGAATTAGGGAGTATGGTTTTGGGTTTTTGGTTGGTGTGTTTTTGTTTGGTGTTTAGAATTTTAAGGTTTAGGATGGGCGGTTTGGGATTTAAGCTTTGGTGTGTAGGGTTTCGGGTGTATGGTTTATGTTTTAGGGTTTAGGGGTTAGAGGTTAAAGTTAACAGTTTTGACTTTAAGGTTTAGGGTTAAGGAGTTTATAGTTTGAGCATTAGTGTTTGGGGTTTTACTGTTTGGGATTTAGTGTTTAGAGGTTTGGGATTAGGGTTTTCAATTTTGGTGTTTATGATTTAGGATTTGGGGTTTTGGGGTATTGGGTTTAGGATTTAAGTTTTAGGATTTTTGGGTTTAGTGTTTTAGGGTTTGGGATTTAGTGATTAGGGTTTCAAGTTTTCGGATTTAGTGTTTCAAGGTTAGGGTTTAGGGTTTTTTGTTTTGGGGTTTAAGATTTAGGATTTGGGGTTAGTGGGTTTAGTGTTATGGTTTAGGATTTTGGGTTTTGGGTATAGGGTTTAGGGTGTAGGTGTAAGGGATAAAGGTTTAAGGGTTTAGGGTTCGGGGTTTAGGGTTTAGGGTTTAGGGGTTTAATGTTTAGGGTTCAGGGTTTAGGATTTTTCGTTTAGGGTTTCTTGTTTTGGGGTTTAAAGTTTAGGGTTTATGATTTGGGGTTTAGGATTTATTGTTTAAGATTTGGGGTTTGCGGTTTAAGGTTTAGGATTTTGTATTGAAGGGTTATAGTTTAGGGTTTTCAGTTTTGGAGTTTACGATTTAGGATTTGGGGTTTTGGGGTTTTGGGTTTAGGATTTAAGGTTTATGATTTTGGGTTTATTGTTTTGGGATTATGGGGTTTGGGATTTAATGTTTAAGGGTTCAAGTTTAAGGTTTTCAGTTTATGGGTTTAAGATATACAATTTGGGGTTTATGGGTTTAGGGTTAAGGTTTATGATTTTGGGTTTAGGGTTTAGGTGTAAGGGTTTAAGGTTTTTCGTTTTTGAATTTTTGGTTTTAGGGTTAAGGGTTTTTTGTTTTGGGTTTTGGGTTTAGGGTTTCAGGTTTAGGGTTTGGGTGTAAGGGTTTAGGGTTTTTGGTATTGCGGTTTAGGTTAATGATTTAGGTTTGTTTAAGGTTTATGAATTTAACTTTTAGGATTCGGGGTTTTGGGTTTAAGTTTTAGTGCTCAGGGTTTGGGGTTTATGGTTTATAATGTAGGGTTTAGTGTTTAGAGTTTAGGGTTAACGGTTTAGACGTTAAGGTTTAGGGATAAGAAGTTTATGGTTTTGGTATTTGATGTTTAGGGTTTGAAGGTTTGGGATTCAGTGTTTAGGGGTTAGGATTTAGGGTTTTTAGCTTTTGGGTTTATGATTAAGGGTTCAGGGTTTGTGGGTTTAGCGTTAAGGTTTAAGATTTTGGGGTTAGGGTTTATGGTTTAGGTGTAAAGGTTTAGGTTTTTCAGTTTTAGGGTTTAGGGTTTATGATTTGATTTTTGCAATTTAAGGTTTAGGATTAAAGTTTACGATTTAGGGTTTAGGGTTTAGGGTTTTGGATTTAGGGATTAGGTGTAAGGGTTTAGGGTTTATTATTTTGGTTTTGGGGTTTAGGATTTCTTATTAGGGTTTTTTGTTTGAGGGTTTATGAATTAGGGTGTATGGTTTTCGGTGTTAAAGTTTAGAGTTTAGTGTTTAGGGTTTGCGGTTTAGGATTTATGGTCTAGGGTATAGGGGTTTAAGGTTTTTCTTTTGGGGTTTAAGATTTAGGGTTTAGGCTTTCTGGTAATGGGGTCTAGGGTTTAGGGTTTAGGATGTCAAGGTTTTGCATTTAGTGTTTATGGGTTAGGGTTTCGGGTTTTCAGCTTTTGGGTTTAAGATTTAGGATTTGGGGTTCTTGGGTTTAGGGTTAAGGATTACGATTTTGGGTTTTGGGTTTTGGGTTTAAGGATTAGGGTTTAGGTACAAGGGTTTACGGTTTTTTGTTTTAGGGTTTAGGGTTTATTATTTTGGTTTTGGGGTTTTGGATTTCTTATTAGGGTTTTTGGTTTGAGGGTTTATGAATTAGGGTGTATGGTTTTGGGTTTTGGGTTTGAGTGTTATGGTTTGGTGTTTATAATTAAAGGTTTAGGATGTCAAGGTTTAGCATTTAGTGTTTAAGGGTTAGGGTTTAGGGTTTTCAGCTTTTTGGTTTAAGATTTAGGATTTGGGGTTCGTGGGTTTAGGGTTAAGGATTACGATTTTGGGTTTTGAGTTTTGGGTTTAGGTGCAAGGGTTTAGGGTTTTTGGTTTTAGGGTTTAGGGTTTAGTATTTTGGTTTTCGGGTTTTGGATTTCTTATTAGGGTTTTTTGTTTGAGGGTTTATGAATTAGGGTGTATGGTTTTGGGTTTTGGGTTTGGGTGTTATGGTTTGATGTTTAGAATTAAAGGTTTAGGATGTCAAGGTTTAGCATTTAGTGTTTAAGGGTTAGGGTTTAGGGTTTTTAACTTTTGGGTTTAATATTTAGGATTTGGGGTTCATGGGTTTAGGGTTAAGGATTACGATTTTAGGTTTTGGGTTTACGGTTTAGGGTTTAGGCGTAAGGGTTTAGGGTTTTTGGTTTTAGGGTTTCATATATTCGTTTTGGGGTTTGTGGGTTTAGCGTTATGGTTTAGGATTTTGGGGTCAGGGTTTATGGTTTAGGTGTAAAGGTTTAAGTATTTCAGTTTTAGGGTTTAGGGTTTATGATTTGATTTTTGGGATTTATGGTTTAGGGTTAAAGTTTACGATTTAGGGTTTAGGGTTTTGGGTTTTGGGTTTAGGTGTAAGGGTTTAGGGTTTTTGGTTTTGGGGTTTAAGGTTTCTCATTTGGGTTTTGTCATTTGTGGGTTTAGGGTTTCGGTTTAGATGTTACGGTTTAAGGGTTAGGGTTTTTGGTTTTGGGGTTTTGGGTTTCTAATATTGGTTTTGGGGTTTATGTTTTTTTGAATTAAGGAGTATGGTTTCGGGTGTTGGGGTTGGGGTGTTATGGTTTGGTGTTAAGAAATAAAGGTTTAAGGTTCGGGATTTAGTGTTTAGGTTTTCGTGTTTAGATTTTTTGGTGTTCGGTTTTAAAGTTTGGAGTTTAGTGTTTAGGGTTTGCGGTTTAGGATTTATGGTCTAGGGTATAGGGGTTTAAGGTTTTTCTTTTGAGGTTTAAGATTTAGGGTTTAGGCTTTCTGGTAATGGGGTCTATGGTTTAGGGTTTAGGATGTCAAGGTTTTGCATTTCGTGTTTAAGGGTTAGGGTTTAGGGTTTTCAGCTTTTGGGTTTAAGATTTAGGATTTGGGGTTCGTGGGTTTAGGGTTAAGGATTACGATTTTGGGTTTTGGGTTTTGGGTTTAGGGTTTAGGGTTTAGGTGCAAGGGTTTAGGGTTTTTGGTTTTAGGGTTTAGGGTTTATTATTTTGGTTTTGGGGTTTTGGATTTCTTATTAGGGTTTATTGTTTAGGGTTTATGGGTTTGGGTTTTAATGTTTAAAGGTTCGGGTTTAAGGTTTTCAGTTTATGGGTTTAAGATATAGGATTTGGGGTTTGTGGGTTTAGGGTTTTTCGGTTTGGGATTTATGATTTCTTATTAGATTTTTTAGGTTTAGAGTTTATGAATTAGGGAGTATGGTTTTGGGTTTTTGGTTGGTGTGTTTTTGTTTGGTGTTTAGAATTTTAAGGTTTAGGATGGGCGGTTTGGGATTTAAGCTTTGGTGTGTAGGGTTTCGGGTGTATGGTTTATGTTTTAGGGTTTAGGGGTTAGAGGTTAAACTTAACAGTTTAGACTTTAAGGTTTAGGGTTAAGGAGTTTATAGTTTGGGCATTAGTGTTTGGGGTTTTACTGTTTGGGATTTAGTGTTTAGAGGTTTGGGATTAGGGTTTTCAATTTTGGTGTTTATGATTTAGGATTTGGGGTTTTGGGGTATTGGGTTTAGGATTTAAGTTTTAGGATTTTTGGGTTTAGTATTTTAGGGTTTGGGATTTAGTGATTAGGGTTTCAAGGTTTCGGATTTAGTGTTTCAGGGTTAGGGTTTAGGGTTTTTTGTTTTGGGGTTTAAGATTCAGGATTTGGGGTTAGTGGGTTTAGTGTTATGGTTTAGGATTTTGGGTTTTGGGTATAGTGTTTAGGGTGTAGGTGTAAGGGATAAAGGTTTAAGGCTTTAGGGTTCGGGGTTTAGGGTTTAGGGTTTAGGGGTTTAATATTTAGGGTTCAGGGTTTAGGATTTTTCGTTTAGGGTTTCTTGTTTTGGGGTTTAAAGTTTAGGGTTTATGATTTGGGGTTTAGAGTTTAGGGTTTTCGGTTTATATTTTTGGGTTTTTGGTTTCAAGGTCTGGAGTTTATTGTTTAGGATTTGCAGTTTAGGATTTTTTGTTTAGGGTTTACATTTAACAGTTTTGAAATTTTGGTTTATGGTTTAAGTTTTAGTGTTTACTGTTTTAAGGTTTGGGATTTAGTGTTTCAGGGTTAGGGTTCATGATTTTGGGTTTATTGTTTAGGGTTTATGGGTTTGGGTTTTAAAGTTTAAAGGTTCGGGATTTAGTGTTTAGGGTTTCGTGTTTAGATTTTTTGGTATTCGGTTTTAAAGTTTGGAGTTTAGTGTTTAAGGTTTGCGGTTTAGGATTTATGGTCTAGGGTATAAGGGTTTAAGGTTTTTCTTTTGAGGTTTAAGATTTAGGGTTTAGGCTTTCTGTTAATGGGGTCTATGGTTTAGGGTTTAGGATGTCAAGGTTTTGCATTTAGTGTTTAAGGGTTAGGGTTTAGGGTTTTCAGCTTTTGGGTTTAAGATTTAGGATTTGGGGTTCGTGGGTTTAGGGTTAAGGATTACGATTTTGGGTTTTGGGTTTTGGGTTTAGGGTTTAGGGTTTAGGTGCAAGGGTTTAGGGTTTTTGGTTTTAGGGTTTAGGGTTTATTATTTTGGTTTTGGGGTTTTGGATTTCTTATTAGGGTTTTTTGTTTGAGGGTTTATGAATTAGGGTGTATGGTTTTGGGTTTTGGGTTTGGGTGTTATGGTTTGGTGTTTAGAATTAAAGGTTTAGGATGTGAAGGTTTAGCATTTAGTGTTTAAGGTTTAGGGTTTAGGGTTTTCAGCTTTTGGGTTTAATATTCAGGATTTGGGGTTCATGGGTTTAGGGTTAAGGATTACGATTTTGGGTTTTGGGTTTACGGTTTAGGGTTTAGGTGTAAGGGTTTAGGGTTTTTGGTTTTAGGGTTTAGGGTTTATTATTGTGGTTTTGGGGTTTAGGATTTCTTATTAGGGTTTTTTGTTTGAGGGTTTATGAATTTGGGTGTATGGTTTTGGGTGTTCTGGTTTAGTGTTTAGAATTGAGGATTTAGGGTTTTGGGATTTAGGGTTTAAGGGTTTTGGGTTTAGATTTTTGGTTTTTTGGTTTTAATGTTTGGAATTTAGTGTTTAGGGTTTGCGGTTTAGGATTTATGGTTTAGGGTTTAGGGGTTTAAGGTTTCAGGTTCCGGTTTTTTGTTTTGAGTTTAAGGTTTAGGGTTTAGGTGTATGGGTTTAGGGTTTTTGGCTTTGTGGTTTAGGGTTTACGAATTAGGGAGTATGGTTTTGGGTTTTGGGTTGGGGTCTTATGGTTTGGTGTTTAGAATTTAATGTTTAGGATTTGGGGTTTGCGGTTTAAGGTTAGTGTTTAGGTGTAAGGGTTTAGGCTTTTTTGTTTTGGGATTTTGGGTTTATCAATTAGGTTTTGGGGTTTAGGGTTTATATAATCAGGAGTATGGTTTTTGGTTTTGGGTTGGTGTGTTATGGTTTGGTGTTTAGAATTTATAGTTTAGGATTTGGGGTTTGCTGTTTAAGGTTTAGTGTTTAGGGTTTGGGGTTTATGGCATATGATTTAGGGTTTAGGGTTTAGAGTTTAGGGTAACGGTTTAGATGTTACGGTTTAGGGTTAAGAAGTTTATGGTTTGGGATTTAGTTTTTAAGGTTTCATGGTTTCGGATTTAGTGTTTAGGGGTTAGGGATTAGGGCTTTCAATTTTGGGGTTTACGATTTAAGATTTGGGGTTTTACTTTTAGGATTTAAGATTTAGGATTTTTGTTTTAGTGTTTTAAGGTTTGGGATTTAGTGCTTACGGTTTCAAGGTTAGGGAATTATTTTTTAAGGATTAGGGTTTTGGGTTTTCAGTTTTGAGGTTAAATATTTAGGATTTAGAGTTTAGGTTGTAGGGTTTCGGGTTTAGGGTTTAGGAGTTTAATGTTTAGGGTTAAGGGTTTAGGATTTTTTGTTTAGGGTTTCTTGTTTTGGGGTTTATGGTTTAGGGTTTATGATTTGAGGTTTAGAGGTTAGGGTTTTTGGTTTAGATTTTTGGGTTTTTGGTTTCAAGGTTTGGAGTTTAGTGTTTAGGGTTTGCGGTTTAGGATTTTTTGTTTAGGGTTTAGGGTTTACATTTAAAAGTTTTGAAATTTTGGTTTATGGTTTAAGTTTAAGTGTTTACTGTTTTCAGGTTTGGAATTTAATGTTTCAGTGTTAGGGTTTATGATTTTGGGTTTATTGTTTAGGGTTTATGGGTTTGGGTTTTAATGTTTAAAGGTTCGGGTTTAAGGTTTTCAGTTTATGGGTTTAAGATATAGGATTTGGGGTTTGTGGGTTTAGGGTTTTTCGGTTTGAGATTTATGATTTCTTATTAGATATTTTAGGTTTAGAGTTTATGAATTAGGGAGTATGGTTTTGGGTTTTTGGTTGGTGTGTTTTGGTTTGGGGTTTATGGCATATGATTTAGGGTTTAGGGTTTAGAGTTTAGGGTAACGGTTTAGATGTTACGGTTTAGGGTTAAGAAGTTTATGGTTTGGGATTTAGTTTTTAAGGTTTCATGGTTTCGGATTTAGTGTTTAGGGGTTAGGGATTAGGGTTTTCAATTTTGGGGTTTACGATTTAAGATTTGGGGTTTTACTTTTAGGATTTAAGATTTAGGATTTTTGTTTTAGTGTTTTAAGGTTTGGGATTTAGTGCTTACGGTTTCAAGGTTAGGGAATTATTTTTTAAGGATTAGGGTTTTTGGTTTTCAGTTTTGAGGTTAAATATTTAGGATTTAGGGTTTAGGTTGTAGGGTTTCGGGTTTATGGTTTAGGAGTTTAATGTTTAGGGTTAAGGGTTTAGGATTTTTTGTTTAGGGTTTCTTGTTTTGGGGTTTAAGGTTTAGGGTTTATGATTTGAGGTTTAGATGTTAGGGTTTTTGGTTTAGATTTTTGGGTTTTTGGTTTCAAGGTTTGGAGTTTAGTGTTTAGGGTTTGCGGTTTAGGATTTTTTGTTTAGGGTTTAGGGTTTACATTTAACAGTTTTGAAATTTTGGTTTATGGTTTAAGTTTAAGTGTTTACTGTTTTCAGGTTTGGAATTTAATGTTTCAGTGTTAGGGTTTATGATTTAGGGTTTATTTTTTAGGGTTTATGGGTTTGGGTTTTAATGTTTAAAGGTTCGGGTTTAAGGTTTTCAGTTTATGGGTTTAAGATATAGGATTTGGGGTTTGTGGGTTTAGGGTTTTTCGGTTTGAGATTTATGATTTCTTATTAGATTTTTTAGGTTTAGAGTTTATGAATTAGGGAGTATGGTTTTGGGTTTTTGGTTGGTGTGTTTTGGTTTGGTGTTTAGAATTTTAAGGTTTAGGACGGGCGGTTTGGGATTGAAGCTTTGGTGTGTAGGGTTTCGGGTGTATGGTTTATGTTTTAGGGTTTAGGGGTTAGAGGTTAAAGTTAACAGTTTAGACTTTAAGGTTTAGGGTTAAGGAGTTTATAGTTTGAGCATTAGTGTTTGGGGTTTTACTGTTTGGGATTTAGTGTTTAGAGGTTTGGGATTAGGGTTTTCAATTTTGGTGTTTATGATTTAGGATTTGGGGTTTTGGGGTATTGGGTTTAGGATTTAAGTTTTAGGATTTTTGGGTTTAGTGTTTTAGGGTTTGGGATTTAGTGATTAGGGTTTCAAGGTTTCGGATTTAGTGTTTCAGGGTTAGGGTTTAGGGTTTTTTGTTTTGGGGTTTAAGATTTAGGATTTGGGGTTAGTGGGTTTAGTGTTATGGTTTAGGATTTTGGGTTTTGGGTATAGGGTTTAGGGTGTAGGTGTAAGGGATAAAGGTTTAAGGGTTTAGGGTTCGGGGTTTAGGGTTTAGGGTTTAGGGGTTTAATGTTTAGGGTTCAGGGTTTAGGATTTTTCGTTTAGGGTTTCTTGTTTTGGGGTTTAAAGTTTAGGGTTTATGATTTGGGGTTTAGGATTTATTGTTTAGGATTTGGGGTTTACGGTTTAAGGTTTAGGATTTTGTATTTAAGGGTAATAGTTTAGGGTTTTCAGTTTTGGAGTTTACGATTTAGGATTTGGGGTTTTGGGGTTTTGGGTTTAGGATTTAAGGTTTATGATTTTGGGTTTATTGTTTTGGGATTATGGGGTTTGCGATTTAATGTTTAAGGGTTCAAGTTTAAGGTTTTCAGTTTATGGGTTTAAGATATACAATTTGGGGTTTATGGGTTTAGGGTTAAGGTTTATGATTTTGGGTTTAGGGTTTAGGTGTAAGGGTTTAAGGTTTTTCGTTTTTGAATTTTTGGTTTTAGGGTTAAGGGTTTTTTGTTTTGGGGTTTTGGGTTTAGGGTTTCAGGTTTAGGGTTTGGGTGTAAGGGTTTAGGGTTTTTCAGGAAAAGAATTGGTTCTTGGACATCTCTTTTCCTTTCGTTTGCAGGAAGATTGAATTTGATAAGTATCAATATTATGGACTATCATGAATTTTTGGCTAGCTGCGTTTAGGCTTCCAAAGTGATGTATCCGAGAGATCGATAAAATGTGTTCATCATTTTTATGGTCAGGGCCTGACTTGAATCCGAAGAAAGCAAAAGTGGATTGGGTAGAGGTTCGTAAGCGAAAAGAAGGACTTGGACTTCGATCATTAAAAGAGGCAAATGAGGTTAGTTGTTTGAAATTAGTTTGGAAAATTGTCTCCCATGGGTCTTCTCTTTGGGTATAGTGGATACAAGCTTATTTAATCAAGCAACATACATTCTGGTCAGTTAGAGACACAATTACATTCTCGAGATTATATTTTTCTCTTGCACCTACTCCACAGAAGTTTGGCAAGCACTCGCCAAAAATCTTTTCCAATCAAGGTATTCGACCAATTGGTCTTTGAATTTCATCTATATTTCAGATCCTGGTCTTGATCAAACTCGAAGCTTCCTTGTGCGCTATGTTTTCCAATCATTGGTCTATACGTTATGGAGAGAGAGGAATGCAAGAAGACATGGAGAAATTCCAAATACATAAACTACGTTTATACAATGGATCGATAAACAGGTTAGAAATCAACTCTCAACAATCAAAACACTTGGCGATAAGCAATACTCAAAGGGGATGCAATTGTGATTTGACTCCCGAAGATAAACTCCTGGGTGTTCTTCTCTTCAGCAGTTTTAGTCTATCTTTCTGATTTTTTTCCTGCTTTTCTCAACTCTATCGATAGTATTTTGTACTCTTTTTCCCAAAATTGGTTTTGTCCCAATTGAATTTTCCAGTTTTGGGTTTTAACGAGACAAACACTAATCGATTTTCAATATTAGAACTTTTATTCTTTCAAAATTAGATTCAAAAAATAGTTGCACATGTTGTAAAAAGATTACTTCTGAATATAATGTAACATAATATTCAAAAAAGACATTATTTTAAACGAATTGATTAAAGATTGTGAATAACACTATAGACACCAAATTAAAAAAATATTTTTTTCAATTCTCATTCTCCTCAATTAAATATTTGAGCATACAACTTCTCATACTGCAGTGTATTGGATTAATTAGCAAAGCAATAAAGTGCATGATTGATTTTTGGGATAGTGATATTTATGCTAACAGACAATAGAAAAAAATAATAATGTGGTAATGGTTTTTTTATTAGTTATTTCTCTTTTACCTAAAAATCCAGATAAAAATGCTCCTATCACAATTTTATCGGGGTGAGTTTTTTGTTAACAATCAAAATATATTGGAGAAATTACATGTAATTTAATAGATAATTATTTTGTTAACACGATAAAAAATCATTATACCATGTGACATATATATATTCATATCTAAATTATTATTTAACATACTATAAAATATGTTGTGAACATGCTAATGTATTTATCCGGCAACTAATGAATAAAGTTTATACCGATAATTTATTTGTTAATATCGTAACTATGTTGATCAGTATACACAATATATATTATGTTAATAACTAAATTATCGTGAGGCATGAATATCCAAGCTCTCCTCCTCTAGCAGACAGCGACATCTCACCTACCAGAAAGTGATATTTTAATTACTTTCTTTTCCAAAATAGAAAGTTCACCACCGCTCTACAGAGACCAAAACTCCTCAGCATACTGACAACATGCCAGAACCAGTTTAAAATCTCTTGACAGATCTTTTGGCTTTGGGCTCCTCGCTGATGAGGACCTAAAGATCTTAAGATACAATTATCTCTCTCTTGAAACTTCTTGATATTTTTTATTTGAACCTATTGCTGTAAAAATCAAGAACCCTTCATGGCTAGATGGTTTACTTCACCTGAAAAGGCAAAGGCTTAGCTAGCAACCATGGGGAGCCTTTCCACAAAGGATCTGAGCTCCCCAACTGGATACTACTGAACTCATTCAAGAAATCAACTCACCCTTATTGAAAGGCTCAAAAACTCAAAGGAGCAGAAACAATGGTCTCTAATATCTTCTCTCTCAAATCGATGGAACCTTAAGGACAAAATCATTAGGTCAAATCTTGGCCATACTTTTTCCAGTTAAGAAACTATCCAAAAGTGCTTGAAAAGGCGTTATCACTTACATTGGATGGTTATTCTTCAGCGATGGGAACCAGTTATCCCAGCTTCCTTTCCTTATGAGATCCCGTTCTGGATTCACCTTAAGAGCCTCTCTTTGCATTACTGGCAACAAAAGGTGACAAGGAGCATAACCAGTGAGGATGGAGAGTTTGATAGTTTTGAGCTTACCAAGACATTAGCAAAAATGAGTGTTTCAGTAGATGAATTGAAGCCCTTGCTGAAGGAAAAAATCATTGAATTTAATAATGGAGAAAAATCTTGGTTTCCTTAGAGTATGAAATACTGGAGAAGCACTGCTCTATTTTCATAAGCTTTCTCATGAAAAGCATAAATTTCCCCCAATCTCTAACTATTCCAAGGTTCAAATAATTGAAGAGTCTCTCAAAACAGTAGAGAAAGATCAAAAACAGTAGAGATAAAAAACATAAGCTCAAAAGACAAGATATGTAGCTCACTCTGATATACCCATCTCTGCTAAAAGTCCATGAAATCACCTGCCTTCAAGATCTTTTGCTCAAACATTGGATCGTCATGGACAACCCTTTGGCAATAGAATATCTAAGCAGAAAGATCACAAGTTAGGAGTGGTGAACCTATAAGATCTAACAAGCACTATAAAAGAAGAAGAGTTCCTATCTTCTCTAGTTCATATCAGAATGGTGGTTATTTACAGAGTAACCCCCCCCCAATGGAAACTCACATTTAGCTTCCTCCCCTAGCTGAGATATGGGCCAGTAGCTCAAGAAGTATCTCATAGTAGAGATTTAAGAAACACTCTAGGAATAATCAAATTTTTAGAAGACACCATCCCTCTCCTAATCTGCAGTGTAGAAAAAAACAAGTTAGTAATCTTATTATTGGAGAAGAGGGTTCATCATCTTCTCGGGTTAGACGCACTCCTTGGAGAGGAATGTGGACAAAGATGCATTCCCTCCAATACAACCACAACTGACATTTGATGAAGTTGTGGGAGAGATCTAAGAGGTAAATTTCCAATATAATAGATGTGCAGACCCAATAGAAAATGCAACTCGAATCCAAAGAGTCATATAAAGAGAAAATAAGGCTAATGGCATAAACAACTACAAATATGTTAGCTACGGCATCAATGAATAATCAATGCACATTGGTATCAGATTATAATCAGTTGAATCTAGTTAGTAATTTTCTCCAAGTTGGATCCCCTTCAGGTACAACTACATCACCTGTTAAGAAAAAGGGCGACCACTGCTAACTAAGAAAGGGCAAGCATAGAAAAATCCTCAACAACTCCTTGAGGTGAGCTCAAGGAAAAGAAACATATATCATGTAGAAAACTCACCTAAAAGAAAGTGTATTCCATCAAAATTAGTCCTTCCTAGCGAGGAGAACAACATGAAACAAATCCAGAAGGCTCATTCTTATATCCCTTGTAATGAGGAGAACTCTTAAGTTGTAGGACTGGAAGCTCATACCTTCATAGTGATAATCAAATAAACACAAATATTTTAATTAAGAAGTCTTGGTTTAATAGTTCTTTCATCTATTTTGAGAACTAAAGCACACTAATAGAAACTCATTTTGGGAATACCTCACAGAATAGACCATGAATTGGGAGGTTCCCTAATTCCTCATAGGAGACTTCAACGAAATAATTGATAACTCATAGAATCATGGTGAGCCAAGAAAACCTAGAAGTTCCTTCAGTGATATAAGGGCCTTCATGTCACATGTCACATGTTTAATCTCCGCCATTTTGGTAACTTCTTGTCTTGGAGGGGAAAATAACACAAACTTATGGTGCATTGTTGCCTGGATAGAGCTATGTCCAATAATTCTTGGGCTGAACTGTTCCTTAGAGGAAGATCCGACTATCTTGCTTTTTAAGGGCCTAATCATCAACCCCTAGTAGTGTATTTCAACCATGCAAAGAAAAAAATGGTATGTTCAGATATGACAGAAGACTAAGATATACTATTGAAGTAAAGGAGCTGGTGGTGGCAACTTGGAATGCATTGGGTAGTGCACAATTGAAAAAGAGTATCCAGTTTCTATATAGCCATTTCAAAATGGAGTATAAAATATTATATCAGCAGCCAAGAGATCATCAATAAACTAAAACACAAACTAGAAGAAGCTATGGTAAGCTCTCTGTCTGATGAGGGGCTGATCTCTTCCTAACTTAGAGTTAAAAACAACATATAGAATGAAGAAGAAAATGATGAATAGATTTTTTGTCATCCGGCGACCAAGATGGCATATCATTATATGAGGAACAACAAATAGTGGGAGTTATTGCAAAATACTTTACATAAATATTCAGCACTAAGCATTTCATGGGGGCATATACTGTTCAGTTGGCTTTACAGCCCTGCATATAGGAACAGACAAATGAAATTCTTATTGCTACTCCCTCGCACACATAAATAAAGGCTACAACTTTTGCCATCCACCTAGATAAGGCTCTTGTGCCATATGGCTACTCAACTGGCTTTTTCCAGTCCAACCGAGAGGTTGGAGTACATGCCATCATTAAAGAAATATAATACTTCTTTATTTTAGAAATTTTATCAAGATCTATTAATAACACACACATTTGGCTTATATCTAAAGCTCTCAATCCAAAGTTGGTGGTTGATACCTATCAATTTTCCTCTGTAATGTATATTACAAGATCATCTCTAAAATCTTATCCCACTGCCTTCAGCCAATCCGCAATGCCATCATCTCCGAAAATCAGTCTGCTTTTGTGTCAGCATGCTGGGTAGATCAATAAGGGATAATCTCTTGATTAGTCATGAAGTGCTTCATTTTCTAAAAAATCTGGAGCTAAGAAACACTGCTTTATGGCTGTAAAAATAGACATGAGCAAAGTATATGACATATTAAATTGAGAATTTATCAAAATGGTATTTGAAAGACTAATTTTTCACAGTAAATGGGTCTCATGGATGATGCAGTGTGTAACTATAGTCTCCTATTCATTCCTAATCAATGGTTCAACTCAAGGATATTGTTATCTCAGCGCGGAATTTGCGAAGGTGATCCTTTATCTCCTTACATTTCATCCTATGCAACAAAATCCTCTTAGGCCTTTGCAAGAATACACATAGAACTAGTCAACTAGCAAGAATCAGAGTCTCAAGAAGAAGTCCAAAGATCAACCATCTGCTGTTTGCATATGAAAAAAATATTTTTTCTGCAAAACATATAAGAAGAGTTGCTCGACCTTAAAAAAAATCATGCACTAATATGAGCTAGCCTCTGGTCAGTTGATAAATACATCCAACTCATCCATAAACTTCTCAGCAAAAATACCTCACGAAACAAGATTTTATGTAAAGGAATTCTCAGTATACAAAAGAAAGGTGTAGTAGGTAAATACCTTAGATTATCTGAACTGTTTGGGAGAAAGAAGAAATATATCTTCTCCTCGATAGTTGATCGGATCCGCCAAAGAGCTATTAGCTGGTCATCCCGGTTCCCGTCAAGTGCAGGGAAGATGATCATGTTAAAATCACTGCTGACTATACCAACATATGAAAATTCATGCTTTAAACTCCTTATCCATGCAAGAGAATTCAGTCTATGCAAAAGAATTCAATCATTTTTGACTAGATTTGGTGGGAAGCTAATTCTGAAAAGCGAAATATGTGCTGGATTACCTGTAAAAAACTTACAAATACAAGAGATATCGAAAGTAGTTGCCTTATTAAAACTCAATTCCAAAAAACGTAATTGGGACAAAACCGGAAACTGGGAAAAAGAGTACAAACTAACTTTCAATTGAGCTAAAATGTTGAAAAATCAGAAAAAGGCTAAAAACATTAGGCTCTTGTTGAAAACCAAGTTTGTAGGCCGTCCATTAGAATCCCTTTCTGCTTCAAAGTTGAAAGTCTATTTCGCACCGTTCTATCTATATTTCGCACCAACCTGTCCGCCGATAAAGGAGGCTCACCATGGTGCCTTTGATTTCGTTCCCGCCATAAGTAATAAACCGCCACTTGAAAAATATATTTGACTAGAAAAGTCGGGGTGTTCCTACCTCCAGAAATCAAAACATTAATGAGGATATTGTGTAGACAAGTGGTATACCTGTGATGAAGTAAGCCAAACACCGTGCGATGCCAGATTTGAGAGCTAAACGGACAAGAAAAGAACATGTGCTCCACAGGCTCCAGCATTGCCGAACAAAAGGTGCATCTTGAATTAACATTCGGACTCCAAAAGAGCATTCTATCACCTATAAACAGTCGATTAAGACCAACCAACCATACAATAAAAGGGAATTTCAGGGTTTCATGGGTGAATCAGAGACCCTTATACCATGTTATACCATGTGTCGTATCCCGGACTTAATTCTAGGTTTCCTAATAAGATAAACTCGGTTTAAACTTACTCTCCTTCCCTCGCCAAAAAAGAATATCCAGGTTTGAGGATGCCATGTCTTTGAGCTTGATAATATCAGCATTAATCAGCGAAAGAGTGTGCATTCTCCTATGCCTAGGCCGATGAGTAGCAAAAACCTCCACCAAAGTTGATGAAGACTTAATCCCTAAGTCAATGCTGCCTCGGTTTCCTAACAGATCATACAGCTGACCCATATAAGAGCCACTTCTCACGTCGAATTTATGAAACTCCTCAGCAAGACAATGATACTTCAGAAGCTTACGCCACATCGACGAGCCATCACTTATAGTATATTGATCGACCAGAACGAGCTTTCCGGAATTAGATACTTGTAGACCTAATTAACCCAAAGAGAGTTCCGAGCAAGAAGAATTCGCCAAATCAACTTAAAACAACAAACCTTATTCGCATCCACCAAAGCTCTCAGACCCAGTCCCCCTTCAGCCTTAGGCTTACAAATATCTCGCCAAACAACTTTAACCTTGTTTGAATTGAGTGATGTACCCGACCACAAGAAAGCCAAAAAAATCCTCTCAACTTCTTTAATACATGCACTGGGTAGCCTAAATGCCGAAATCCATAAATTCATCAAGCTGACAATCACCAAAGATAAAAGTTGTAACCTTCTTGCAAAAGATAAGAACCTATTTTTCCAGGAACCAATGCGAGCACGAATCTTTTCAAGGAATGGCTGAAAGTGTGAAGTTGTCATTCTCTTAGTCAGAAGCGGGAACCCTAAATATTTGAACGGCAAAGTACTAATAGTAAACGGAAAACTATCAAAAGAATCTCTAGTTACCGGAGAGATACCCGTAATAAAGAGCGATGTTTTTTCCAAACTGATAGAGAGACTTGAGACTTTTGCAAAATTATCAAAAACCTTCATAATACCGTTTATTGATCAAATTCTCTCATCTGAGAAAACCATGATATCATCCGCAAAATGATATTAAAACTATTGTTATATAAACTAACTCAAAACTATTGTCACTATGCATACACGATGAAAATATTATCTTATTACCTTTATTAAGTGGTGTTAGTGATTCTTGTTTGAGGTATAGAGTCTTTATATGAATTTATGCCATGATTCTTTTCCGACGTCTCAAAAAAAATCTTGCATTTTCCAGTTTGGCTATCTATAAACATTTTTTTAGCAACAAAACCTAAATTTCTATTAATACTAGGGATGGTTTTGAATTTCGATTTGAGATTCTCCGATTAACTAAAAAAAAGAAATTATAGACAATCACTTCAATTGAAATAAAAATCATAATATAAAAGTGTCAAAAAGCTCTCTTTATTACTTTTTAAACTTTTTATTGAATATCCTTGTTTTTCCCTTTCCGATATCCTTTAATTTCATCATTTTCCACATATATTTTTATGGTATATTATACTATAATTAAAACAAAGATAATATTTTCAGGAAAAAATTTATAGCTATGTAAAAAGGGTAGGGCGGACCCGGATCTATCGTTTTCATTAAATTTGCTTTCCCCTAGATCTTAGTCCTATGGGTTTGGTTTTTGCTCCTTTTTTTTAATAATAAAGTGGGTTATTTTATATAATTTATATGTAAAACGTTGGGTTTTCATATAATCAAATTGCTTCCCAAAACGAACCACACAATTCCCAATACTTGGATCTACAATATGTTTTCTACATAATTTAATGATCAGAAGTTATATCGTAGAAGTTTTCGTTGAAGATTTGTTTCAAGCAAGCCAAAAAAATATTTTAATTAAATTTTTGGAATCTTTTTCAAATAATTATTACACTCCTACAACGTGTCACCATTTCGTAAGCTAATCGTCAGTTTAAGTAACCGCTTGATTACGTTAACATGCGGTCCCAAGTCAACTCGCGCCAGTCAAGCTGCTTATGCAACTCAACAACACAGACTCAACCAATCTCTCTTCACCTATACATATATCTTTATAGAGATGCTCAAAATCGTGCCTTTTAAGGCAACTGTAATTTGCAGAATTACATATGTTGTTATCCAAAAACAGATCCTTTCTTTAGAATAGATATGTATCTTCCTAAAGTTTCCAAAAATTTCTTGTTATAATCATATTTCCAGATAAATCTTTTTTTGTCTCTTTTCCCAGAAATTTATCCTTAATTCGAGCTAAATCATTTTCACACTTTCATATCTTTTGTTGCTTTATTCTGTAACTAACCAAATATTCCCAAGATATTTTCTAGTTTTTCTATCGTGTTCTTCTATATAAATCACTACTACAGAGATCAAAATTTTATTCATTACTTTGGGTTTTTATGTTGTGATCACTATGGTTTGGTTGGTCAAAATTCTTGTCTTTATTACATTACTCTCTTATGCTTTTGCAATAACAGAATCAGCTCCAGAATCTGCTCTTATCACCAAAATTCCTGGCTTCAATGGCAATCTTCCTTCAAAACATTACTCCGGGTAATATATTTAACTAAAAAAAAAATTCTTATCTTTTCAACTTATTTTAGTTTAAAATTCTGTTTTTTTAAGGTATGTGACAATTGATAAGGAACATGGGAAGAATCTATGGTATTACTTTGTTGAATCAGAGAAGAATCCTTCAAAAGATCCGGTCGTACTTTGGCTAAATGGTGGTCCAGGTTGTTCAAGCATGGATGGATTTGTGTACGAGCATGGTCCATTCAAATTCGAACCAGCAAAGACTAATACTACTCTCCCACTCTTGCATCTCAATCCTTATAGTTGGTCCAAGGTGAAAACATATTAATTTATATCGATTTTTTCAAACTTTTTTTTAGTTTGTTTTGTTCCATTGTTATAATGTTTTTATGTTTATTTTTAGGTCTCTAACATCATATACCTTGATTCTCCTGTTGGCGTGGGATTCTCTTACTCAAACAAAAAGTCTGATTACATAACCGGTGACACGAAAACCGCGGTTGACTCTCATATCTTCCTTCTCAAGGTGAATGAATCATAAGAGCATTTTGTTTTTTGTGTGTGTGTGTAATTTCAGATCACTAAAATACTTCTTTCCCTTAATCAGTGGTTTGAGATGTTTCCTGACTTTCAATCAAATCCGTTTTTCATCTCTGGTGAATCTTACGCAGGAGTTTATGTTCCAACTCTTGCTGCAGAAGTTGTCAAAGGTAATGTAATGTATCTTCTCCTATTATAAACAAAATGCATCTTGTCGAGATTTTTATCAATCATTTGTTTGGTTTATGTTGTAGGGAACAAAGATGGGGTCAGGCCAGCTCTTAACTTCAAAGTAACAAGATTAACGAGTCAATCACATTTTCATGAGTTCTCGTTTGGTTTTAGACAATGATATGATGATCTTCTTTGTTTTTTTTTGACAGGGATATTTGGTTGGTAATGGAGTTGCGGATGAAATTTTTGATGGTAATGCTCTGGTTCCCTTTGTTCATGGGATGGGACTAATCTCTGATCAACTCTTTGAGGTTTGTTTAGTTTCTTAATGGATGATTACTCTTTGACTTTCTTTCTTTTCATATATCTTACGCATAACGGAAAACAAAATCGCAGAACGTTACAAAAGCTTGCAATGGAAGTTTCTATGAAATACAGGGACTTGGTTGCCAGGAAGAGTTGAATAAAGTTTCAGAGGTATATATAATGTTGTATGCTAGTTTATAGACATTAAGAATGTTTGTAAGATGGTTTTAAATTTTTATGTTTTCCTATCAGGATACTGATATGTTGAACATATACAACATTCTTGAGCCTTGTTACCATGGAACATCGCTATCTGCTTTTGACATTAGATCGCTACCCTCAAGTCTTCTTCAGCTAGGCAAAACTGAACAACCGTTAGCTATAAGAAAAAGAATGTTTGGTCGAGCATGGCCAGTTCGTGCGCCTGTTCGTCCAGGCATTGTCCCTAGCTGGTCTCAACTCCTTGCAGACGTTAGTGTTCCTTGCATTGTAAGTAAACGAAAACCTAACGCTTCTCTGTTTTACAACTTCAGACTATAAGCTCAAAAAAAGAATGTTTTTGTTGCAGAATGATAGAGTTGCAACAGCTTGGTTGAATGATCCAGCGATTAGGAAAGCTATTCATGCTAAAGAGGTCTCAAACTCTGTTTAATCCTATTGCTATATATCATGAGAACATATGATTGATGTGTTGAGAATATTTACAGGAGAGCGATATTGGAAGATGGGTACTTTGCTCTGGAAAACTATCATTCGATCACGATGCAGGAAGCATGATCAAATTTCATAGAAACCTCACTTTAAGTGGATATAGAGCTCTCATTTACAGGTACTTGAACTAAAACATATAACATGAAAATTTGAAGCCATAGGCTTTGGTTTATAGAGTGATGAATTAAGTTTTGATTTTGTAGCGGGGATCACGATATGTGTGTTCCATATACTGGCTCTGAAGCTTGGACAAAATCTCTTGGATACAAAGTGATTGATGAATGGAGGCCATGGATATCAAACAACCAAGTCGCGGGGTAATCTTTTTCTTCTACTAATCGAAAATACGATTTTCTTTACCTCTTAATGTTTCGACATTAAACGATGCATATTTTTTTCAGGTATACGCAAGGATATGCAAACAATCTCACATTTTTAACCATCAAGGTAAGCATTGAATCTCAACTCAAATAAGCATCTCAACTGGAAAAATGGTTTTAATTCTTTTATCTTTGTGGTAATTGTAGGGTGCAGGACATACAGTTCCTGAGTACAAACCGCGGGAGGCTTTGGATTTCTATAGCCGATTTTTAGCAGGAATCGAGATTTAAGAGAGCTATGTGATGAGTTTAATGTTATATGTTGTATGTAAACAGATCATCTTATTGTAATCTTGACTGATTTGAATAAGAAATATATGTTCTTCAGCTTATTCTTTATCATAAACATTATGTATTCTGCTAAAAGATTTTGAAAACTTCAATTGGATTCGTGAGATCAGACAACTGATTTTATAAGATAGAATGGATTTACCATGTGTATTGTAACTCAGCTTCAATCTAATGGATATATATCTTTCTGCCGCTAAAAACAAAATATACTTTACTCATCTAGTATATATTAAACCAAATTAAAAAAAAAACAAATAAACTTTTAATTTGATTATATTGCATCATATATCATATATCATTACAAATCTTTTTTGAAATCTTATTTTTTATCTAAATGGTTAATGGGTTTTAAAAGTAAATTATATAAGCCCAATTACATATCTTTATAATCAGTTTATTAATTATTATCTTCCTAATTTCATCACACATATCTTTTATGAGATTTTATATGTCAAAAAAATTAATTTTTAATATATAGTAGATTTTTAAAAATATTTTTTTCAATAATTCAATCATAATTTTTATTTTCTTGCAAAAAATAAAATTGTTTATTTTTCAGTGTTCTAAAATACGGCATATACGGTAGAAAATCATACTCTATTTTATCTATACAGTGTTATTATACGATAAAATATATGGCCATATGTATGGATTTATAGTCCATATACAGTAAGTATCGTGTATATGCCATTTTTTTAAGGTTCGAAACAAATTGTATCATATTGTTCATGTTTTGAAAAAACTTGACAAAACTATATACTTTTTCTCTAATAAAAATTAACCCTAAAAATAAAAACGAAATGATTATATCGTCAATTTTTTTCTATTATTTCAAATTTTTTTTATTTAATATATATTTTTGAAAATTAAGAATTTTAAACATTCAATATTCATGTACGTAAATCTTTTATAGTTTTCATCATGATTATTACTTTTCTAATTTTTATTTATCGTGACACTGTAAAATATATATATATATATATGTATATATATACACTATCTTTTATGTTTATGTATTATTTTATGAAAAATATATGCCATATAATTTTCGTATAAACAGCTGTAAATACGGCTATACGCTATATATCCTCTACCGTATATCTAGCGTATAGCGTATTTTAAAACATTGATTTTTGTTAATTAAATCTATCTTCCCCTGCCAACAAAGCCGTTATGTGTCTAGAAACCTCTCCAAATGATGGGTACTCTCCTCTCTTTACATAGTCCAATGCTTGTTTGAGCCAACCAGACACATCCTTATAGATATTCTCGCAATGACTGATCCGTTTCTTACCAACCGGACCATTATTGAACTTTGGACGGGTTTGGTTGAGATGTGTGCTTGTGTTGGTTACTTGTTCTGAGTATCCAATATATGGTAATAAGTCTCAATCAAAAACTAAAACTTCACATAAAAAAATGTGAAACAAAAAATCATCAGTATCTTTACAAAAAGTTATGTTGTTATTCTTATAATTAGCGAATACTAATTAATACATTTCACTTTTCTTTTTAGAATTCATATACCTTAGGTAAATAAATAATAGATTTATAAGTTAGAAACTATACTCCTAAATGCGAAAATTTATTAATACTTGACAAAAAATTATGTGGCTCAAAATATATGCATATATTCTAAACGAGCCTAAACAGACTTTACATATTAACCCATTTACCCTGTTTGGGCCACAGGGTTAAACCCATTTTAACATCACTAAGTTTTAAGTTATTTTTGTGTTAATTTAATCTATGAAACATGACAATCTACTCCTATGATACATAACTGTAGTCTGTATACAGGCATGCGGCTGTAGCACCAAATTAGAAACTTACTATAAGTTTCACTTGCAATTTTTCAATCATAAGAGGAAGAATAATAGTCTTTAGTTTTACATATATAGTTGCTAAAATGACATACCTAGGACCATAATTTTATTCTCTTCAAGGAAGAAAAGACAAGCCGATTGGGATCATAAGGCGAACATTACTACTAATAAATACAAACACGCAAGATCAAGAAATGAAATTTGCTGAGAGTTCAATCGTCGATCAAGACCCCTAATTCTTGTTGTTGAGGTCTTTGAGAACCGGGCTGTCCAATGCAACACCCATTGCATTCAAGCCATTGTCCACATAGATGGTTGCACCAGTTATGGCAGAGGCCAGTGGAGATGCCAAGAAAGCTGCCGCATTCCCAACTTGCTCTGCATCATCGCCATATAAACCGTAAGACTCCCAAAAAAGACAAGTTTGAAAATGCCGAAAAGACAGAATGAATTGAAGGAAAAAAAACCTGCCGTCAGTGTTTTCTGAATAGGTCCATTATTGTAAGAATATTCAATCATTGTGTCTATGAAACCAATTGCTTTTGCTGCTCGGCTTCCCAAAGGACCTGAAACCAGAAACAATAGTACTCTTTCATAAGTTAAATTTGTACGACTACGCATGAGTGTAAGAGTGGAAGATGAATTACCCGCAGAGATGGTGTTGACCCTAATGTTTTGTTTCCTCCCAGCTTCAAATGCAAGCACCTATGTTGAACACAAATTTGGACTAAGAGAAATCTTTTTCTAGTTTATGAATACTATTTAACTAGAAATGAAAACTCACCCGTGTATCACTCTCTAGCGCGGCTTTAGCAGAACTCATACCTCCACCGTACCTGCAAAAAATGAAAAGAGATGTTTGTGAATTCTGTGACAAATAAAACTTTTTGTACACGGAATACATGGCCATTGTTGTGTGCACGCTTTACTTTGTATAAGTAAGACCCTTACCCAGGAATTATCCTTCAGAGGCAATATAAGTAAGTGATATTGAAGCACCTCCTAAATCATCATAGAGAATCAAATCAGAAAACATAACTATAAAAAGAATAAGAGACATACGAAATATTGTTGCATGCCTGGGTTCATAATTGGCAGAAAATGTCTAAGCAAGGAAACAAAGGAGTAACTCGAAGCAGAGATAGCAGCGAGATAGCCTTTCCTCGATGTCTCCAGAAGAGGTTTGCTAACCTAAAACCTCAGGTGCAAACCATTAGGCAAAAGTTACACTTAAAATGTAATCAGTAAGAACATATGAGTTCTTTACCTCTGGGCCCATTTGCGAGGGAATGTACAAGAATGTCGATGCTTCCAAAATCGTTTTTCACACATTCGGCAGCTTCCTGATGTATGCAACAAACAGCCAGTTCAGGTAGTAAGCCTCCACCATTAAAGAGATCATACATTTTTACGCTGGCATGAACTAGAAATGTAAACTCAAGGAACACGATTGCGTATTTTTAATCTATACCTGTACAGTCCAGTTTGATGATCCTGCATATCGCTTATTTGCTTTCACCTGAAAAATGTATCATACAGTTGTTAACAGTTCCATATGATGAGAAAGCTATTAATACACTTAAGTCTCCTTACATCTTCAGGCACATCTTCAGGATTATCAAACACAGCATCTAAAGGATAAACCTTCTTAATTTCCATCAATGACCCGTCCGGCAACCTGAATTTAAATGAATTAGAAACATCAATGTCCCATTATATGAAATATGTATGTCTCATCAATTTGTAAGTCTTTACACTCGTGACTGGTCAAACTTTCCACGTTTCAAGCTTGTCTCGAAAATATTAAGTGCCTAAAAGACCACTCAAAGGTTAGTATGATTAGCAACTGAGGAAACTAAAAGAAACTGAAATACGAAAGCGATAAGAGTACGAAATAACTTACAGGAACCCATGTCCCAACCAATATTTCAGCTCCAGCAGCAGCAAGGGATTTAGCTATGGCCCAACCATATCCATTGTCATCAGCTATACCAGCAATGAAAGCTCTTTTCCCTGTACCATTTATGGTTTGCTTAGTTTAAATAGCCGCAAAGACTTCTGTCACAAGGCTTTCTAATAACATCATAGTAACACGATAACTAAGATGACTACAAAGGAAGATATTACTAACCTCTCAAATCAATTGGAAGACCAGGAGAAGCCTTAGTTTCACACGATTTAGACATCGCCTTTGCAGAAAACAAAAAGGGTCTTTTAGAAGTTGGAAAAGCAATATGGTTTCTTAAACATCCAGGGTTCGATAAATGGCGAGTGCAAGCAAGTTT
Source organism: Cardamine chenopodiifolia (assembly GCA_963922655.1). NCBI lineage: Eukaryota > Viridiplantae > Streptophyta > Magnoliopsida > Brassicales > Brassicaceae > Cardamine > Cardamine chenopodiifolia. The sequence continues at coordinate 11,479,983 of OZ000481.1, read as the reverse complement.
ATCCCATGATGCGTTTCCAGGATTGACACCAACATTGTAGCTCCCTGCTTTAATAACTTTGCTAGTAGAAGAAGCGATGCTTGGCCTTCTTGTAGCAGCAATTTGCAAGCTTGAAGCTGCTGTTGTCGCCATACTCACAATATTTCTAATTTTTCTCTGCAAAAATGTAAAAACAACAACAATTCAAGAACCGAAATATCGAGATTTTTTTGAAAATTCACTGTGAGAAGACACAATGAGCTTTCTTCCTAATGTTTTAATACACAATCCAAAGTTTATAAATTTGTTAAAACAAAATTATAAGAATCAAGATTCAAACTTAAAGCCAATGCATTTACAAAAAACATAAATTAGAGATAAATCTTAATCTATAGAACGATTAAAGCCTAAATCACATTTGCATTTTTTTCTAATGATTTTTTATTAGAATACACAAAACAATGTTCACATTTTTTAATAAGAATCAAAATCAATTCAGAGAACACATTCACGAACCAGACCCTAACCAAGAAACCGCACAAGTTTAGATTTTTTCCTCTTTTAACATCAGAGAAAAACTCAAAAACCCAAAACAAAACGGAGACACAAATGGAGAACAAGAGAAAGAGATAGAGATACCTGTTCGAGCCTCTGAGAGAGATCGAGGCAAACACAAATGGTTGTTACGGAGTGATAGTAAGAGAGAAGGGCTTCGATGAGATCGAGGCGAAGTTAACTGAGATGAGAAGTTTTCGACATACTTCAGAACCGATAACTTTAAACTGTATTAGGATCCTTTTTGGAAAAATGCAAAAAAAATCTCAGAATCTTTTTTCACGTAAAAAATAACAAAAAAATGAAGTGCAAATAAAAACCCACATTTTTTATTTAGTGCAATTTAAACTTTCGCCAATTTTATTGTTAAATCATTAACAGGAGATAAACACAATTTAATTAATACCAACGATTTTGATTTTATAAATTTAGAACTTAAAATCAAAAGAATGTATTAAACTGAGCATTTGATGTGATTTGAGTTAAAATAATAAATCATATGTTATTAAAAAATAACATGAATATTAAAAATATTAAATCCAGTATTATTCGATATATAATTTGTAAATAATTTTTAAAATCTTGTGTTATTTGAACAAATTATTTTAAAAAATTCTTCCAAAACCATTTGGTGACCGAGTCTTACTCTTTGAGTCTCTTTTTTAAGCTCTGTTGTTAGTCGCGCCTGTTTAAGTTGATATTGGTACAACTTGAAATTTGGAGATTGTTAATGCTTATGTTATATTTCAGGGAGTATAGTTTAAGGGTTCATGCTTGTGTATTTTTTATGGGCTACATCCAAGTGGGAATACTCACGTAGTTCAACTAGACTTAAGATGGTTATTGATGAAGAAAAATCTTATTTACATATTTATGGTTGAAGGATATAATGAAAATATGGATACAATTTCATATTTTCCATCTGGAATTGAAGGGAGTGATAAGAAGTTGCTGGATAAGGATGACGATTTTGAGGAGTGGCGTGGATGTATGGATGGGAAAACAAGTATGTGACATATATGTTCTGAGAAGTGATGATCCAAATCTTAGAGGCATTTAGGTGTTTTGGTTGATATCTATGTATTTTTCTTTTTATATATTTCTATTGATTTTGATTTTTTTTTGCATTTCACACTATTTAGTGTTGTACATATGCATTTGATTCTTCCATTTGCATGTGTCACACTCTAGAACCATATAGTGTCATTTCTACCATGTTAAATATGTTTTGAGTTCTTTTTAATTGATTGGGAGACTTGGAGCATGGCAAGAGTTTAAAGAGAGCAAAGTGAGCAAAAGATGAGTTTTGAGAGATATCGCAGCTGCTAGCGGCTCCTACCACCACCCTAGGACAACTAGGATTTGAACGAGATATCTATAGCGGTCACCACCGCTAAGAGAGGCATGCCAGAATGCACATGAATTGTCCTGAAGATGCAATGTTCTAGGTGTTGAAGCTAGCGACCACTTAATCGTCACTCTATGACCGCCATGAGTTGCACGTGAAGATTGTAGCGGTCAACACCGCTAGGATTTGACCGCCAGGATCAACACGAATTACCCTGAAAATACAACATTTTAGGTGTCGAATGTAGCGGCCCCTTGACCGCCAGGATGACAACTATCATAAGCAGCACATTACGATGGTAGCGGCCATGACCGCGATAATGGATCGCTAAAACCTGCACCTTTTGTTATTTTTTGGGATTCGACCCGGTTTGTCCCGGGTCTACGTGCTATGCATTTGTCTTAGTATTTATAGCATTATAGACCTATATTAATGGGCTAAGCTTTGTTTTAGAGATTTTCTTTGCCTCTGTTGGATATTCCTCAAGAACATTGTGGGCATTTTGATATTTTAAGTATTAAATCTTTATTTTCTTCTTAAACCTTTCATCTATTCACAAAAGAATCATTATTAACCAAGGATCAAGCTTGTTGCTTTGTGTTAACATGAAGATTAGTGAGTAGTCTTTTAAGAACTTTTGGGATTGATAAATTTAGGTGATTACTTGTAGATTAGTAGAGTTTAGGCTTGTAACAACTTACATTCATGCTTGATAGGTATTATTAATGCAAGACTAGCCTTGATCATGATAGTTTAGGACTTAGGCATTTACACCTACAAGGTGTTCAATAAAATGTTCGAACCAAAATATTAAGTGTTTTACATTCCTTGCCCATTAAAATAGTTGATTGTGATGCTTAGTGGTTAATTAGGCTTGGTAATAATGTTCTTTGGTCATTTTATATCTAACGAGAGTTGATTGATTATTGAATGATTCGTGGAGAGATTTACACTACAAAAGTGGATTACTTGACATTAGTGATCTAAGATCAATGAATTAGCTCTAAGAAGTAGAATTAAGCTCTAGTAATTAGCATTTGATCACTCTATTCACCTATCTTATTCTCAAAAGTTTATTTTTCTTTTATTTGAATTTCCAAAATGAATTTTAGTATTTTTTCGTCTTTCTTACTTTTCAAATTTAGTTTCATAAACTTAAACTTTTTATTTGCTTGGATTGAAACATGATTTGCATTCTTGGTGCGGTAATTTCTTATTTCTCCGTGGATAAATCTTAAAGTACTCAATGCATTTAGGTTCAATGATAGGCCTAAAACCAAAATACCAGTTTGGTGTCATTGCCAGAAAAACTAAGAAATAACCATTAGGATTTGGTCTTGTTTTGAGACTAACCGTTATTTTTCATTTAATATCTAACCTTCTGTTTGTCTTTTGATCCTCCTTCTCATAGGTGCATAAACCTAAGGAGTCATAGTTCAACACACCGGGTTGATCGAGTTGAGGATATTCGTCGCTTAGAACATGAGATTGCTAGAGCTAAGAGAGAACAAGAGCGATTAGTCCATGAAAAACGGTTGGAGATCAATATAGAACGCAATCCACCACAGGGTTTTGAGGATAATGTTGAGCACTATGGGGTTGGTCAAGGCAATGAAGGTAATCAAAGGAATTTGCCTCACCACACACTAAGACCCACATTTGTTATTGGGACTTATTACGAGCTAACCATTCATGGCCATAGGAACGATATTAGCCCTCCTCTGGTTGAGAACACAATTTTGAGATAAAAGAGAGTTTGATCTACATGGTACAAACCTGAAAGTTTTGTGGTCTTGCAATGGAGGTTCCGCTTGATCACTTGGATCAATTTGACCAGTTTTATGGCACGGTAATCAACGGGACCTCGGAAGATGCTTTCAAACATAGGCTCTTCCCATTCTCATTAGGAGAAAAAACCCATGTGTGGGAGAAGAACTTATCTCACAACTCTATAACTTCATGGGATCAATGCAAGAGAGTGTTGTTGTCTAAGTTTTTCTCCACTTTATGCACGACTCGACTAAGGAATGAGATCTCTAGATTTGCACAACGATCCAATGATAGTTTTTATGAGGCATGGAAGCGTTTCAAAGGATTTACTTCTCAATGTCCACACCACGATTTTCAAAGGAGTCTCTCTTGAGTAGAAAATACCATGGTGTCTTGCCAAAGTATATGCTACTAGACACGGCGAGCAATGGTAATTTCTTGGGACAAGGTGCGAATGAGTAATAGTTTTTGGTAGGTAATCTCGCTTAAAGAGACCGAAATAATGGTGAGGATTACAGTCGTATATCGAGAGATAGTAATGAAATGAATGATAATAACATTAAGGAGATCAAAAAATTGAATTAGAAGATTGATCGGTTGCTACAAGTATCTCAAAAGACGGTCAATTTTGTTAGTGAGAATGAAGGGTATCAATGCTATCAAGATGTTGGAAATAAGGGGTGTGTTGAGGAACAAGAAGAGATGAACTATATTGGGGGACAAGGTCAGGGTTACAACAAGGAATTCAATCCAAACTATAGGAACCATCCTAACTTCTCCTAGAGAAATCCGAATGTGGAGAATACCCAAGATCAAACCTACCCACCTATGAAGCCTCAAGGGAATTTTCAATCCACAAACCAACAAATCACCTTCAAACCTTCAAACCAACAAGGGAACTTCAACCCTAAACCTCAATTCATACTTAACCAACCCTACTACCAAAACCTAGGGCAAGAAATTGCCTCAAAGCCACAATCGAATGAAGGAGACATAAATGCTCTCCTAAAGAAGATTCTAGAAAAAAGGGAATGGGAACAATGGAGCTTACTAATCAAATGTTGTCTATGAAAAATAAGGTTGATGGGATTTCCAAGGAGTTAAATTTCAAGTTCGAGCACTTATCTTTTCAAGTAAATCAAATGAGTAGCTCCACTTCAAAGCTTCCCATTAGTGTGTTACCGGGTAAGCCCAAACAAAACCCAAAATAATACATCAACGCCATCACACTTTGACGTGGGAAAGAATTACCTAACAGAGACCTTATTAGGGACAATGAGACTAAAAATGGGGAGGTAGCAATTGAGATTGATGATGATGAATTAGTATCTGAGGATTCTAAGGATAAAGAAACGATTGTTGAAAAGGTTGTGCTTGATAAAGGAAAAGATAAGGTGGTATAATAGACTACTCACGACAAAGCAAAAGTATGGACTTACAAAAGGGTCCAAATATTTCAAATAAGGAGACCCCTCTTTGTACCACCTTCTTACGAACCAAAAATCTATTTCCCGGGTCGTTTGAAGAAACAACTCAAGGAAAAGTATAAAGCCATGTTTGAAAGAAAAATGACCGAGGTCACCGTGACAATGCCAATCCTTGACACTTTTGTGTTGTCTCCTTCTTACAACAAGTTTCTAAAAATCACGACAAAAGAGAAGCAAAAGGCATTGGAGAGCGTTGTTGTCTTAACCCATGAGTATAGAGACATTATCCAAAGGAAGGTGGTTTCTAAGAGGAAAGATGATCCAAGTAGCTTCACACTCGCTTGTTCCCTTGGATCTTTATCTTTTTGTTGGTGACTAACAAATATGAAGTTAGCAATGGTAAGACTAGCATCGATGGAGATTAGAGTGAACTCAAAGCTCCAAAGGAATGTGTACCTTAAACCATTCCCAAAAGGGGTAAGGTACACATTCCTTTGAACAAACTCTACTTATCTAATTATCATTAATATTGAACTTAGTAATCTTGAAACTTCCCCTCTTTTAGGAGAATTGAGAAAGTTTAGGAAAACCATATGATATACACTTGATGACATAAAAGGAATATTGAAAACCCTTTGTGTGCATAGGATCCACCTTAAGAAAGAGTTTATGACTTCCGTTGAACATCAAAGACGATTAAATCATAACCTTATAAATGTCGTTCGGAAAGAGATCTTAAACTCTTGGATGCATAAATAATCTACCCAATTTTGGATAGTACATGGATTTTCCCGGTATACGTGGTACCAAATATGGGTGGATTCACGGTTGTAAAGAACGATAAGGATAAATTGATCCCAACTAGAACTATAACGGGACATAGGATGTACATAGACTACCAGAAATTGAATGCCTTATCTACGAAAGATCACTTCCCGTTACTTTTCATAGACCAAATGCTTGAAAGATAAATTAACCACACCCATTATTATTTTCCTTGATGCGTATTTGGGATTCTTTCAAATCATGATTCACCCCAATGACCAAGAGAATACGACATTTACATGTTCTTATTGTGCCTTTACTTATCAAAGGATTCCATTTGGGAAATGTAATGCACCTGCAACCTTTTAAAGGTGCATGATATCGATCTTCTCGAACTTAATTGAGAATGTGGTTAAGGTTTTTATAGATGATTTCAACATCTATGGAGATTCTTTTGTTTCTTGTCTTGCTAATCTTTCTAGGTTTTAAAAGCGATGTGAGGAGATGAACCTTGTTTTGAATTGGGAGAACTGCCATTTCATGGTCAAGGAAGACATAGTTTTAAGACACAAGATCTCCGATAAAAAGATTGTAGTGGATAGAGAAAAGATTGATGTGATGTCTAGTTTGGTGCCTCCTAACTTGGTCAAGGGTATAAGAAGCTTCTTTGTTGATACCGAGTTCTATAGAAGGTTCATCAAGAAATTTTCAAAGTTGGCAAGACCAATTACAAGGCTTTTTTGTAAGGAGGTAGCTTTTTTGTTTGATGAGGAGTGTCTTGAAGCTTTTGAAAATATCAAACGCGAGTTGGTTAGCGCTCCTATTGTGAAAGCACCAGATTGGGATTGCCCTTTGAGATCATGTGTGATGCAAGTGATTATGTGGTTGGTGTGGTACTTGGTCAACGGAAAGATAAGAAGTTTCATGTGATATACTATGAAACTAGGACCCTCGATGATGCATAAGTAAAATATGCCACGATGGAGAAGGAACTCCTTTCCATAGTGTTTGCATTTGAAAAGTTTAGGTCCTATTTGGTTGGATGGAAGGTGATTTTCCACACTGATCACGCGGCGTTGATACATTTATTGGCTAAGAAGGATGCCAAGACAAGGTTTTTGAGATGGATCTTTCTACTCTTAGAGGTAAACTTGGAGATTAAAGACAAGAAGGGAATAATAAATGGGGTAGCGGATTATCTCTCTTGGTCGAGGATTGTCAACAACATACCAATCGATGAATCTCTTTCCGAGGAGAAACTAACGGTAATCCAACTTTAACAATTGACTCATGAAACTCACAAGAATCTTGAGAAAGTCATGGGCTTAAGCAAAAAAGTGCCTTGGTATGTGGTTTACGTACAAATACTTGGCATGTGGAAAAGAGTCACCTAATCTTGAAGGATATGAAAGGAAGAAGTTCTTTAAAGATGTGTGTCGCTACTATTGGGATTAACCGTATTTGTACACTCTTTGCATGGATAACCTCTATAGGAGATATGTTTCGGAAGAAGAAGTAGAGGAAATATTGTTGCATTGCCATGGTTTGGCCTATGGAGGCCACTTTGCAACATTCAAGACGTTTACAAAAGCTCTACATACGAGATTTTTGTGGCCGACTATGTTTAAGGATGCTCAAGAGTTTATTATGAAGTGTGATCCATGCCAAAGAAAGGGCAACATTAGTTGGAGAAATAAGATGCTTCAAAATCCAATCTTTGAAGTAGAGATCTTTGATGTGTGGGGTATCGATTTCATGGAATATTTTCCTTCATTTTAGGGAAATTGTTACATCCTCGTTGCGGTGGATTATGTGTCTAATTTGGTTGAAGCGATTACTAGTCCTACCAATGATGCGAAAATAGTTTAAAGATGTTTAAGAAAATCATTTTCCAAGATTTGGGGTTCCAAGGGTTGCTATAACCGATTGACGTATTCATCAACAAGGTTTTTAAGAGCTTACTAAAGAAGTATGAAGTGAAGCATAAGGTTGCTACTCCATACCATCTGCAAAATAGTGGTTAAGTGGAGATTTCCAACTGGGAAATCAAACTATCTTGGTGAAGGCGGTTAATAAAACTAGGAAGGATTGGTCCATGAAGCTTGAGGTGCGATTTGGACATATAGGACTGCATTCAAGACTCTTATTGGTACAATTCCATTTAACTTTCTCTACAGAAAATCTTGCCACTAGCCTGTGGAACTCGAATACAAGGCAATGTGGGCAACAAAACTCTTAAATTTTGACATCAAGACCGCAGAGGAGAAGCAATTTTTCCAATTGAATGATTTTGATGAGATCCAGCTTTAAGCCTATGAAAGCTCAAAGATTTATAAAAAAATAACCAAGGCTTTTCACGACAAGAAGATCATTCTGCAGAACTTCAAAGAAGAAGATGAATTCATGTTGTTTAATTCATGTTTTAAGCTTTTTCTCGGGCAGTTCAAATCTCGTTGGTCATGACCTTTCACAATCAAAGAAGTGCGACCTTATAAAGTCATAGTGTTGACGAACCAGGCCGTCGAAGAGTTTGGTTAACAGAAAAAGAGTGAAACCATACTTGACAAACTATTCAAGAAAAATCCACGGTACCCCTCTCAGAACCATAATCCACATAAAATTAACGAAAGCCGAGGTCATGACGTTAAACAAGCGCACTTGGGAGGCAGTCCCATGGTATCCTTTGTAAATATTAGTAAGTAGATTCATTTTTCATGTTTTGTTCTCATAATTTTAAGAAATCTAGAAAAAACCAAACATTTGCAGGTTGTAGCGGTTCTATCTGCCAGAGGTGAACCGCTAGGATGTGCATAGCTAAAAAAAGAAAACATGGCTCTAGTGTAGTTCCTAGCGGTTACTTGACTACCAGAACCCAACCGCCAAGATTATCTTATGCAAGATCTAGCTGTGTGAAATGTTATATGTGGACCGCGACGGAGTGTTGCGTGAAATGCCAAAACTCGGCTTTTGTATTAATTGTATCTATCACTTGACCCCCATACTTAGATCGCCAAAATGTGCACATGTTAATTCTTGTGGTATTAAACGTTACACTTGGTCCGCTAGAACACACATCTCCCAAACTCAAAATCACACAAAAACACAAACATAGCGGTCATATGACCGCTAGAGGTGAACCGCTACAAACGATAAAACGCAATCCCTAACAATTTCGACTGTAAAAAAATAAACTCTTCTTATATCTAATTTGCTCCGGTTTAGGCCCGATTTTAAACCCCAAACTTCTTTTTTTCTTTTTTCCCCAGGTGAAAAACTTCTCTTTTCTCTCCATAATTTTTCACGCCACTTACCTCTTAAACACACCATCGATTCTTCTTTTTTTGGATCGATTGTCACTAGATTTTCACTAGTTTCTCACCCCCATCCTCTTTTCTTTATCCAATAATCTCAAAATCCAAGGTATGTCACTCAAATCTCCACTTTTCATAACTTTTTTAATTTGAGAATTTTTTATTTTCATGCTTAAATAGGACAATTGATGGGTTGATAAGCTTAGAATTGTGAACAAAATTGCTTGATAGCATGTTTAGTGAACAAAATTGCTTGATAGCATGTTTAGTGAACAAAATTGCTTGATTTTGGGTGAAATTCAAAAAATTTGACCACTTAGGGTACTTGAGAATCTTAGTGAAGAATTTGGATTTTTTTGGGGAAATTGGTTGATTGTTAATGATTCTCATTAGAGTATGCAACACATAGGGGTATTTAGTGGTTTAATTAGATGTTTTGTGAAGAATTATAATAATTTGCTTGAAATCATGAGAATTTTCAAGTGAAATCATGTTAGCAATAGTAAGTCTAGCTATGAGACCTTTTGATGTTGCTAATTGAAGTGTTTAAGTTGTTGTTGGGTTGCTTGGTGATGATTGTGAATGTTTGGATTCTTGTATGGTTGATAATTACTTAATTTGGAAATCTTGACATTGTTTGAGAATTTAGTTTTATGCATCAAACCACTGTGCATTAGTCTCACTTGTTTTAAGTTTTTGTAGGTACCATGGCATCCAAAAGTCGTACGAAACGTGATATTATGGCCGTTGTTTCCAAGACAACCAAATACAAGGCAACAACTTCAAAGGATAAAGGAAATGAGAAAGCTACGACCAAGCCTTCAATGCAAGCGGGGAAGCGGGGTCAAACCAAAGCCACACCTTCTAAGAAGAAGTTGCATCTTCTAAACGAGGTGCCCGTTCAAACCTCTTAAGGAAACCCCAAGTAAATGCTCGTTGAGTTTACAGATATAAAATTGGCAGATTTTCAATGCTTTAAGAAGATTGCTATATATCCCACCCGTTTCATCACGAGACATTTCTTAGAGAAAGTGGGATTTGAAGAGGATGTGCACTTACGTCTATTCCGAACTTGTGCGAGATTTTTTTTGTCATGGTGGAGCTCGTCTACAAACAACAGAGGAAGCTTACATCAGATGATGGGGTTTTGCGGTTTGTTGTTTGGGGACAATCATATAGCCTCAATATTACAAATTTTGGGGACTTCAATAGCGCGGACACCTTTTAGAATACAATATTTGAGGGAAATGTAAATGGAAACCCCAAGACCACTATCACACGGAATCTCGCAATCCGCTATGCCCATAAATTCCTCGCTAACACCTTTTCATGTTGAATCAATCAGGAGGAGTTAGGAAGAATGAATTGTGGCTACTTTCAAAGGCTTGAGGAGCTCTATGATTGATGGGGATGGTTAGATGTTTAGTGATAATGTTGTTGATGATGATGTGACCTTAGGGTGTTTTTTTGCCAAGGAGTTGGTTAAGATCCGAGCATGGGGTAGGACAACACCACAACCCCACTGTTTCATTGGGATTTTGCTAACACTGATCTTCCGTAAGGTTGGAATCAAGTTATTAATTTCTACCAAGACAAGAAACTCAACCGCGACTACTTTGTGTTGTGTCACTTTCTTGAGGACACCAAAGATGAGCTGGAGCATTACAACGTGTATTGGAACCATCTTCGTAATAAGCGCACCTTTCCACTACCCAACACCATTTTGACAACACTCACATCTTTTCATAACATCCTTTTTGAGCATGAAGGAGAAGCTCCCACCGTCTTGGATCAAAAAGAGAAAGAACCTCAAGACAAGAAGCCTCAAACTGATGAGCCTTAAGGCGCGGGTGACCCATGGGAACTCTTAAAATTAATCATCAAACCAAAGTCGAAAAGGGAGAAGATCTTCTTCAACACCTACAAGATTTAAAATAAGATTAACAAGATGGACAAGAACAAGTTCAATTGAATCAAGTCGAAATTAAAGAAGATTTTTGGTTATGTCTAGGACAAGGAAGAGTTCATTAGAAAAGAGGAAGCACGTGATACTGTTAGAGAGCAAGAAGGTCAAGGTGAGAAAGAGGTGGTTGATGAGGGGCGGTCTAACTACCAAATAGCTCATGATGATCAAGAAGCCTTTGATGTAAGCTCGGTTTAGCTACCAAGGAGACCACATGATCGATCATTTCTATCCCCACCACTTTCGATTTTGGAGGCTCGATCTCCTTCCACCCATGATACTCAAAAGTACCACATTGGTTCTTGTATATATTTCTCCTTCTTTTAGCTTTGTGTTTTTGCTTTTGTTGGTCTCTTTCTATAGTTTATTCTCACACCAAGACGGTGCAAAATAAGTTTAGGAGAGAGACATTGGTAACTAATTATGTGTGTTTGTTTTGATTTTCTATTTCTGAGTCATTCATTGTTTATAGTTATGTTTTCAAGAAAAATCAAAAATATTTGAAAAATATCGGAAAAAAACAATTCATGTAGAATTTCATTTCCACTTTGCTATTAGGATCGAGTTGAGAAGCATATAGGTTTGCATTTTCATATAGGTGATAATGATGAGATTGCCTTGTAGAAGTTTGAATTTGAATTTGGATTGAGATATAAGCCCTTAATCATTGGACCTTTTCCTCTTGAAAAACTCCCAACCATTATAGGACCCTTTCGTCTTTTGAAACTCTCGGCCGTTATGAGGTTTGCATGATTTTTATTACTACTCTCTATGAACTTAAACTTAAACTTGGATTTTATTCTCTCACTTAGGGGTTTGAAATTCGCTCTCATTGTCTTTGATTGATACACCCGATTTTTATTATCCTTTTTAGCACTTTTTTCTAAACCGGATGGCCATCTTCACTTTAAATATGGTTTCCCACCATTTACCTAAACCCTTATTTCTAACTTGAGTGAGGTCTTTGTTGTTTGATAATGTTACATTGGCAAAATCTTGAGTGAGGTCTTTGTTGTTTGATAATGTTACGTTGGCAAAATCTCAACCTCCATTAAGAGCTAAACTCTAGAACCTTAAGAGCTAGCATCTAGGATGATAAGAAATAACAATAGATATTCTTGTTGATGATTGGGAATGGGTGTTGGAGAAAGGAGTGAAAAAGAAAAGAAAGTGAGAATAGAAAAAGAAACTCTAGGGATCCAAAACTAAGAAATGACTCTAGCAATGAGAAATGTGCCTTGAAGACTCCTATAAAAGTGTGTATTTAAAAAAGAAAAGAAAGGAAATCTTGGTGAAAACAATGGAATAAAAATAGAGGGGTCAAGGAAAAATATCAAAGTAAAAGAAGAGTCACTAGTTTGAAAAAGAAGAAAATCCCTTAGAGAGTTGAAAAGAGAATAAGAGATGATTTGAGATTGTTGGAGGCTCGGAAACGGAATGATTGTGGGTTTAGCCTCTAAAATAGAGGATGAGAATGGGAAGATTTAAGTATCAAAAGTTTAGGATTGGGTAGAACAATTGATGTTGAACTTATATAGCTTTTACGTAATGAGTAACATTTATTTTTGATTCGAGAGAAGCTCACTAAATGCAATCAATAACCTCATTCTTTTTGCTTTTCTCACTAAACCGATTTGGACAGATTGACATTCCCTTAATGAGACCGCATTTTAATGTTGCTAATAAATGTGAAGAGTTATTTTGAATTCATTGCAAGTTAGTTTTTGGTTTTTGGGACTATTAGAGAGTTGAATTGATATGATTATAGCGAAGTACGAAGGAGTAAAGTGTTAAGTTATGCATTGTTTAATCTTTAAGGACTTTGTGTTGAATCTATTTTCAAACTTTGTAACATTGAGTCCCCGCTCTTCAATCTCTCTTTTAATGGTTTTGTTGTTTTCTTGCGGGCAAACAAATGACAAATTGGGAAGGTTGATATCTATGCATTTTGCATCATATTTCCATTTATTTTGATCATTTTTCTTTTGCATTTCACACCATTTAGTGTTGTAGATATGCATTTGAGTCGTGCATTCACATGTGTCACGCTCTAGGACCATATAGTGTTGTTTCTAGCATGTTGAATATGTTTTTGAGTCATTTTTAGGTGATTGGGAGACTTGGAGCATAAGCAAGGGAGTTCGAGAAGAGAAAAGTGAACGAAAAAAAAGTTCTGAGAGATATTGCAGCTGCTAGCAGCCCCTACCATCACCCTAGAACCGCAAAGATTTGCATGAGACGTCTATAGCAGTCACCACCGCTAGGAGAGACCCGCCAGAATGAGCATGGAATGTCCTGAAGACGCAAAATTCCATGTGTTGAAGCTAGTGGCCACTTGACCGTCAATCTTCAACCGCCAGGATTTCCACGTGAAGACTGTAACGGTCACCACTGCTAGGATTGGGCCACCAGGATCAACACAAATTGTCCTGAAAATACAGTGTTCCAAGGCTCGAATGTAGCGGCCCCTTGATTGCCAGAATGACCACCGCTAGGAGCTGCACATGACGATTGTAGCATCCATGACCGCCATAATGGACCGCTGGAATCTGCACCTTTTTATATTTTTGGGATCCAACCCGGTTTGTCCCAGGTCAATCCGCTGTACTGCCTTAGTATTTATAGCATTTAAACCTAAATTAATGGGCTAAGCTTTGTTTTAGAGATTTCCTTTTTCTCTTCTGGATATTCTCAAGAACATTGTAGGCATTTTAATCTTTTAAGTATTAAATATTTTTTTCTTCTTAAACCTTTCATCTATTCACAAAAGAATCATGATTACCAAAGATCAACCTTGTTGCTTTGTGTTAACATGAAGGTTAGTGAGTAGTCTTTTAAGAACTTTTGGGATTGATAGATTTAGGGGAATTACTTATAGATTAGTGGAGTTTAGCCTTGTAAAAACTTATATCCATGCTTGATAGGTGTTATTAGTGTTAGAATAGCCCTGATTATGCTAGTTTATGACTTAAGCAGTTTCACACACAAAGTGTTCAATAAAATGGTAGAACCAAAATATCAAATGATTTACATTCCTTGCCTATGAAATAGTTGATTAGGATGCTTAGAGGTTAATTAGGGGGTTTGTAATAATGAGACCAAAGAAAGTTTCAAGAGATATTTAGAGAGGTATGTAGTTGGAGGACAATTGAACATTGGTTTTAAGAAATCTGAAGGCAAGAAAGTATCTGCTTATTGTGTAGAAGAAAATTGTCACTTGAAGATATAGGGGCTGATTGGTGTTAGGTTGTTAGGACTTTTATTAGGTTTTATAGTTTTAACAGTTAAATCATAAACAATCAGACTTTTTACTCATTTATTTGTTCTTAATACTTTTGTTTCTTCTAAAGCCATAAAAGGGACTTTTAAATTGTAGGATTAATATCTTTTATCTTAATTTTTAAATGGTTATGGGATTAATTGATTTCCAAACTATTTTTTCAGTAATTAAAATTTTTATTAGACACAATTTGAATAAAATCTAGGTGAATAATTTAAAAAGCAGCAGCGGAAGAGTCGGTAAGTCACTTGAAAGAGATGCTCATATGCTCTGCTTAGCTCGGTAGAATGGCAGCCTCGTCGATGAGATGAGGTACCTCATTATGGATGACTATTGGAAAAGCACGGTGCCACGTTAGGTTAGGAAGCGGGGCTCATTTCATCGATCATTTTTGCACGAACAAATCTCAATAGTCTTACATTTATAGACGACATGAGCCCATTGCCTCCACTCTTCAGTTATATCCATACCAAGTGAAAACAGATTATCGACCTTCAGTGCCTGGTCAACCATTAAAGAAGAGAAGAGGAGCGGCGCTTCGCCATGAGTGGATCAGGTCCTTTAAGATGATCCTGCGAAGTCGGTTCCGGTGTCTAAGATCCTATCTTAATATTGAGGAAAGCTGATCTTTATGATAGTCAAAGAGAATATAGACTTAAAGGATGGCTGCTTCCAAGCGCACCTCATGGTTTTCATCGTCCTTTTCCCAGTTTGTGCCAGGAGCCTCCATCTCAACCGACAGCCTGGCAGACTGAAAAATCATTGCACTTCCTTCTCACAATGGTTGGAACCAGGAGATCTAGGAACGAGAAGGGAAGTTAGGCTCACCCTCAAAAATTATATACCTGCATTCCAAAAAATGGTCCAACCCTTTGATATTCCTAAGGTCTCTAACTCTACTTTCTAAATCTCTGTTTCCACACTTCTTTAGTGTTGCCATTTCAAACTAAAATAACAAATGATAGGATCAAATGCAATCCAAACTCTCGACAGAATAGAAAAGAGGTTTTGATTCATGTGTAGACACCTCAACGAACTCATGTGGACACTCCTCAGCCCAAGGACCTAATTCTGTGTTAATGCTGACATCTCTTCTTGCATAGCTTGTCTCCATCATGGGAGGCAGACATAATGGTTTGGCTTCGTTGGGATCGCCTTGTTTTGTTACGTCAGCTCCAAAAGGATAAGTTGCGTTTCCCAATCACCAATTCTGGCATGAATTGATAAAGATCCAACAAATCCAACATTGATTCTTTCATACGTGTCAATGGGACAAATACGCCCATAGTGACTAGGATGGATATTTCTTATCCAAAAATTAGCAGTTCGCCCTATTAACCAGGGCCCAAATAAAATCAAGACTTTTTGCATCTTTCAAAAAAGAATATCTTAAAAGAATATTGTGTTGGGTCCTGAGGACCAAGATGGTTTGGTCCTCCACTCAACAAGCCACCGGATTAGCTTTTGGTGGAATCCGCTTTGAGGGTCCTGGCCTTCTATTGAGACAAAAGATGATTCACGCTAAACTAGGATGCTTGGAAATTGCATACTTTTTTCTGACACTTGGCATAAAAAGAAGAAAAACCACGCATGGACCGTACTCGAGCTTTGGATAAATGCCCCCAGAAGGAAGGATTATGCACGCGTATTTCAACGAGAACAACAAAAAAGGCAAGGCAAAGTGGAGGTTGCATTAATGATAAAGATCTATGGGGAAACCGCTAAAAAAAGATTGAACATAAGGGAGGATCCCGAACGAATTCTGCTTTCATTTCCCCGTATGGAGCACTGAGTCACTTACGTTACGGTCTTCAGCAGGCAGGCTGCACTCCCAGCCGGGGGGGGGAGGGGGCGGATCGAATCTGAGTTTCTTTAGGTAGCCACCGACCTACATTTGTCCTTACACTTTCGTTCTTGGTGGAGAAGAAGCAAAATTTCCGGTGCAAGCGGTGTGGGGGTTAGTGAATAAGTTGTTGATGCTATAGAAGCTCTAGACGCCCTTGGTCTCTCAACGCATCCGCTGAGTGAAATTCTACGGTGCGGAGTTTGCCTCAGACACCTATTATGAGGATGAAGGAAACAGTCCAAGAGAAAGATGGAGTCATTTGGTTGGAACACGACTTGAGAGGCGGCACACACCCTTTTGTTTGTTTAGGAGCCGTTTTGGAAGGACGTACTAAACCCATGTACTTCGTCCCACACCACAGGGTGGCTTGCCTGAATGTCGAGTTGTTTTTAACCCTTCACCATCTCCATGGGGTTCTCATCCCTTCGCTCTCTTATCGACTTCACCTCCTCCAGGTCATATTAAATTAGATTTTGTTGTAAAAAACTTAAATACTATTAATTAATAGTTTCTAGTAATCAATTGTATTAAATATATTTTTATTAATTATTTACATCAATATACTGTTAATAATTAATAAATTAGAATCTAGTACTATTTTAGTTAGCAATCATTTTATTTGATTAATGAAATCAGTTGAATGTATATATATATACATATATTTTTAATATTTTCATTAAAGATATATTATGCATATTAAAATATCTGAAATAATTTCAACAAATAAAAACCAATTATTTATGAGTTTTTGTATTCTATTTCCTAAAATTTTATTAAAGAATAAAAATTATTTATGTCTTTATACTATTACTTTCATTTAAATATGATATAATAAAATTTATTTATATGAAAATTTCTAGAGTTTATTTACCAATCAGATTTTTAAAAATATTATTTAAAATCACAGCTTCAACAGTAACAGGTTATACAACAAAAGCCTCTAAAATCAAAAACCCTACAGTGAAAACATAAAGTAATAGTGCTAATCAATTGTCCTCATATGCTTCTATAAACAGCGGCTCTAATGGAGAATTGTATATAATGTGCAGTTTTCCTCAATTCGAACTATTTCATGACGTAGAAAACATTTCAATATAAACATACAAACTAAAAATGGCTTCAATCGTAAAAGACAAAGCAAATTCTCAGAAAAAATATCACTATTGGAGAATCAAATTCTAATCAGCATATAACTAGCCTATCTATAAAGATTAATAAATCAAAGTCAAGAATCCAAATTTCAAATAAAAATGAAAAGATCAATACATAAAGAAAGGAACAAGACTCATTAGACAAAAGGTATTACAATACTTCCCGTGCCTCATACGGGTTCTTGCCTGCCTGCTCTTGTTTCTGCTTCCTCCAATTCGTCCCTGTTTTAGGCCCAATAAAAAAATTGATAAATGAGCTACTCGACAGTTACACTCACCATATTTGACTGAAACCATCATGCATTTGAACAAATTTCTCTCTTGAAAAGTATATCCGAGAATCTTAAGCCTTGTCGAATCGTAAATCAACCAAACTATTATTTTACTAATAATTCTGATTGGTAAATTTTAACATAGTAATATTTCTTTCAGCTGATTTTTTCAGATAACCAAGCTATACATAGACAACATTAAAAACTGCATCAAAGATGATGTTTACCAATTTCGCAAGGCTAAACAGTAGGTTGATGAGATAGAACGAAAGATTCTCGAGCTATAAGCTGTTTAGATTTTGACCATTATGAGCTGAAAACACTTCTTCTAACATTAAAATTTTTTTTTGTATGAATGTCAAAATTATATACAAACAAAAAAATACAATTACACAGAAATTTTAGAATTAGAAATTAGAATAAAGCGAGAGATTTGAAAATCTATAATCTATATTCAAACCATAAAGATAATCCCTGTTGAAACTCTCTGCTTACCTCCTCCCTTAAGGAGGTAACCCGTTTCCTTACTTGCTTATCTAGGAGTTTTGTTATCATCGATGAATATATGTGTTGGTTACCATGTCTCCTTACATTTTTCTCTCTCCATATTCGATAAACTGTTGCTTAGAACACATATCGAATTAAAAAAGCTTTTAGTTTTGGCCGAACGAGTGCGCTGATTGCTTGGGTAACAGTCTCCCATGTAACCGAATGGTGATTACTTGATTGCAACAATGTTCCTTTGAGTGATCTCCAAACTCTGCTGAAAATGGACATTCAAAAAATGGGTGGTTTCTAGTTTCATATTCGCATCAATCACTAGCACACATCTTGTGTTTTGGTTCGAGTTCCATCTGCCCATGCCTCCCATCAACAATCGATTCTGCAAAGTTAATCAGGTGATAAACGTGAACTTAGGTGTATCATAGCTAAACCAAACAACACCATAACCTTGAAGCTTGGGATAGCTTTTACGGATAAGAAGATGTATTGATTTAGTATTGAAAGCGGACTAGTATTTATCTTCCAAGCATTTCCAAACATGCTTATCTTCAGCCTCATCGCCTTGGTTAGCTGGATAATACTTGTAATCATCTCCTCAATTTCATTTGAATCCTCAGACCTATGGACTCGACGTCGATGCGTAGCCATGGCCAATGCTAATGAATTGGAGATGGGAATTCCAAAGTCTATTACTCCTCTCGCACATGTGATATCAATTAATATGCCTCGTGGGCTCCAATTATCATACCAAAACGAAACAGAGTTTCCCGAACCAACTTTAACTTGATAAAAATCATGTACAATTGTACGATATTTCAATAGTTTCTTCCACATCCAAGACCCAACAGTAGTATTCTCTTTTACTAACCAAAATGATTTCGTCTGAATTAAATACTTCCATATCCAAGATACCCAAAGAGAGTTTTTTTGAAAGTATTTGCCATATGAGTTTCAGACAAATAACCTTGTTTGCCTCATGAATCGATTTCAATCCTACTCCTTCCTCATTCTTAAGCTTACATAGTTCTGTCCAAATCATTTTAACCTTTCGGGAATTTAGTTCCGGGCCGGACCATAAGAAAGCTGAAGAAAGTTTCTCTATTTCCAAGAGGCAGCGGTTAGGCATTCGAAATGACGACATCCAAAAGGATGTTAAGTTTGCAATGACTGATTTTATTAGCATCAAACGACCAGCATATGAGAGATGCCTTGTTGTCTAAGTACTTATCTTTGAGCGTATTTTCTCCAGAAGAGGTGCATAATCTGCTGGACTCATTCTCCAAGTCATCAAAGGGTGTCCCAAGTAACGGACCGGTAGAGTACCTTCTGCAAACAGGAATTGTTCTAGAATATTCTCTTTTATTTTCGTGCAATTCCTGCATGAAAAATCGTGGATTTTTCTAGGTTAATCTTTAAACTTTAGCAAGAACCAAACCTTCCAAATATTTTTATAACCTCCTCCACTGAGTGCTTTGTATCCACCATGAAAATCAGAATGTCATCCACAAAACATATGTGTGTAAGGCCCACATTCTTACACTTTTGATGAACACTTAGAAGCCTTTTCTGCGCTAATTCATCAATCATAAGTGAGAGGACATTTATACACATAACAAAGAGGTAAGGTGACAAGGAACAACCTTAGCGTAATCCTCTTGAACTACCAAAATACCCTGCTAATTCACCATTGACTTGGATAGAGAACGATGATGTTGTTATACAGAGACGTATCTAGTTGATAAACTCCTCCGGAAAATCTAACGCATGGAAAATGTTCAACAAAAAAGACCGTTGAACTGAATCAAAAACTTTTATAATATCTATTTTTATTGGACATCTTGGAGAAACACTCTCTTTGTGGTACTCTTTTACTATTTCTGCTGCCAATAGTATATCCTCTATCAATAATCTTCCTTTGACAAATGTTGATTGGTTTTGAACTATAAACCTTGGTAAGGCTACTTTGAGCCTATTGGTGAGGATCTTCGAAATGACTTTATACAATACATTACAACAAGATCTTCTAACATTTAGTTTAAACACAAGTAGCTTAACACTTCTTCAAAGTTTCCAATCGCCTTCTTCTTCTTCTCTAAATTACGAACAAATTTTGAGTTAGGGTTCTTCCTCAAAATCTTGTACAAATCTAATGAAAACGTCTTGGAGACCAAACTATCTTAGCTTGAGAATTGGCTAATTGACATACCAAACCGGCTGGTTAGTCCCGTGCCTGAACCAGAAAGTGAATACTATGTAGGTTCATTGACACTCAGTTTCGAAATTGAAACATGTAGTTTGTATCTACGTAACTATGAAGAGTTAGGGTTCTTCCCCAAAATCCCCAAAATTTCACTGTTTCGTTCTGGTTTTGATTTTAGGTTTTAATGTGAAAAATGATGTATTCTGTCTCCCGTAATGATTTAACAGTAAAGAGGGGAAGGTTTCAATTGCCTAAATTGAAACGGTGGGTTTTTATGTATACCTCATTTTTGTTGGGGGATTTTTTACGTGAAAATTAGATTCTTTTGATTTTTTTTTTGTATTTTCCTGATTGTTTATGTTTTTATTTTCTAACTTTTTGTTCATTATTATTTACTCGGTTAAGGATCCACACCTTGCGCGGAATTTCAATTTTAGAATATCGTAAAAATCTAATATAGTTATGTAAATATATATATATAAATTAAAGGTTATATAATATCATTTTAATTCTAAAACAGTAGATTATTATTATTTATATAATAACTAAAAATAAAAATCCAGAAACTATAAATGCTATAGATAAAATTCTGTTATTTGTTTTCCATATTCTTTTAGTTTAATAAAAAAACTTTTTGGTCAAATAATTCAATATTTTAATTAAAAAATTTTAGAAAATATTTACTTACATTTAAAAATTAATAAGTATTGTCTTAAATACCACATGATATATTAACACTCATAGAATTTTATCAAATTATTCTATTTATGTTTATTTGACAGTCCACATTATTTATGTTTTTCAAAAAATTATATGTATGTTATATTTGTGTCATTACTATTCAATTCAGTTTTACTTTAAATGATATATAAATTGAAAATAAGTGTTAAGATGAATTTAATTTTATAATTAATTATTTTGAAGAGGGTATTTGTAGGATCCACAATACTGTTGATGTGGATACCTTAAGAGGAGAGAAAATTCTGCTATTATGCATATAATTATATTAGTTGTATGCAATTTTTTTTAAAATAAATATTTTAATTATCGTTCCAAACCAAATTACAGAAACCAGATAAACTGGAAAGTAGAACGGATGAAGACGAGAGGCAATACCAAGGGGAAGGAGTCCTCAGCCTTCGTTGCGATGACGGATCTGATTTGCCAATGTACTTCTGTCAATCTGGTTATGAATCAAATTCACCGGCACCAACAAGCGAGCGAGGGGGAGGTGGCCAAACTCGATCCTCAAATTAGATTGAAAATGAAAATGGATTGCTATGTGAAATTATTGGTTAATCGTATAATACTCAAAGGGCTTGCCATTTAAGGAAAGTGGGGGATTTCTTTGGCGATTTGGTTTAGCTCGTCTCAAGCGCTTCGGGATGGTTTCCCCGCCATCAAGGAGGTGGTTTGGAGGAGCCGTTCAAGGCAGAGTGGACCAGAATGAAACAGAGCTTCACTCGGTATCTACGCCATTGATAGTGTCAGGATTGTTGGAGGGTAAAGGGGGGTCGGGAGTTTCAGCGAATGGTGCGGGTGTTTTTATATTGGCATCGTCGGAGCCAAACAGAGTAGTGGTTCAGAGGGTGTCTCGGTCAATGGTCGCGTGTGGGGGTGTTAGTCCGTTGGCACTGGTACTGGTTTTGGTTTCGTAAGGTTTAGCGGAGGGGGCAGATTTTCCAGCAGGGGACAACGAGGTGGTGAGGTCGTCGGGCTTGATGATTGAGGGGGTTTCAACGACTTCAGCAGTGGTGGTGGTGTCGGGGAGTGCAGCTTGTGAGGTAGTGTCTGAAGGTGCAGTTGCAGCGCTTCCTAGACTGGAGGTGACAAAGACTGTCTTAAAAGGGGGCACGTCTGAGCCGTAGTCTTGGGTCCAAGCTGTAACTAAGCATTCCTTAGCACGTTCTCCTTGTGCAGTGGTCGAAAAAGAAGGTAGGGAGGTGGTTGACATTCCAGAGACCGTGTTCGAAGAACCTCCGCCACTATGGGAGGATTTTCTGGTGGGACGGTTTGTGTCTCAAGCTCCTCATATAGAAAAATTCCACGTGATCGTCAATAAGATTTGGAATTTGGGAGCCTGGCGTCCATATGCAGAAGATGTGCAGCCGGCTATTAAATCTATGCCAATGTGGGTGACTATGAAAAATATTTCACCGTCATTGTTCTCTTGGAAAGGTTTAAGTTTCCTCGCTAGTCCTTTGGGGAATCCGATTAGGATTCATCGTGACACGGAGCTGGTTACGAGTTTTGAGGAGGCAAAAATATTGGTTGATGTGGTTTTAACAAAGAAGCTTCCCACTCAATATTTTTTCCAAGTCAAAGGGGAAGAAGTATGTGTCTCCTATGAATCTCATTGGCTTCCCCTTGCTGTGGGGTGTGCTCGAAGTGGGGGCATCTAGAGGAGAGCTGTCTAACGCAAGTTCAACAAGTTTCGACTACACTGGATTCTGCTTCGAAGGCTGGGAGTAATTCAAGAAGGGTTGGAAAAGTCTTGAGTACAAATTTGGTGGAGAGGAGTCACAACTCGAACGCAGATTTGATGGCTGGAACTAAGATTGTTCACCAGCACAACGCTTGGGAGGATTATGTATTGGTTTTGGTTGAGAGTACAGGCATGGCGCCTTTGATTTCAGATGTTTCAGAAGTCGAGGAGGGGGAGATTAGTCTTCTATCGCCGGTTTTAAAACCAATTGATGAGAAATGTTATACAGTCTTCCATTCGGCCGGGGGGGGGGGGATTCCAGTGGCTCTAGTATACGTTCAGGGTAACCATTGATTCCCTTACTCGGTTCGAAGTTCTACGAAAACATCAGGAGGAAAATGAGAAAGGTAGCAGTGTAATGATCAATGGATCTTCGACATAGCAAAACACAGGATTGGAGGCAGTTTGTTTTGGGCTGGCAGAAGGTGGGTTGGTGGCAGATGCCACTGTTCCCGGGGTGGGGGGGCTGAGTAGACAGATTCAAATGGTGTTATGAATGAGGTGAAGTCTGATTTTGATGCTCTAACCCAAGACCAAGGTACGGGAAATTCTCTGGAAAAAAAGACAAGAGGAGGTTAAGGAAAGGGTTCCCCTCCCACGATCATCGAAAGTGACATTAAAATATTTTATTAAAAATTCAGACAAAACAGGGGATCCAAATACAGGCAGCATATGTAAGAGGACTTCACCAAAAAACATGATTAATGTCATGTTTTTCTTGAAATATTCGTGGTTTTAACAAAGTAAGGAAGCACTCGGTCGTAAAGAATTTTATTCAGTCGGATTCTGTGGTCTTAGGGGTTTTGTTTGAAACTCGTGTAGTTGAAAGCAAGGCCTAGCTCATTGCGCGCTCGTATTTTGGGGACTGGTCAACGGTATCAAATTACGAGCATAATCCTTTAGGTCGTATTTGGGTGGTTTGGAGTAAAAAGGTGGAGTTTAAGGTGATTTCGAAGACGGGGCAGCAGATTACTTGTCTAGTTAAGCTTGAGAATTCTCTGGATGATTTTCTTTGTTCGTTTTTCTATGCGTCAAATATGTTGGAGGAGCGTCGGGAGCTCTGGTCTGATCTCAGATTGATTCAAGACATGTTGACCTTTCGTGGGAAGCCATGGATTTGTATGGATGACTTTAATGAAATTCTAGACTCGGCGGAACATTCACTCTCTTCCTAAATGTTAGTCTCTCTACAGGGTATGCTGCTATTTTAGGATGTTGTTCATTATTGTTTGTTTGTGGATATGGCATTTCATGGTCCTTTTTTCACTTGGTACAATAAGCACGACGAAGAGCTTGTTTGTAAGAAGCTCGATAGGATTCTGGTTAATTCTCATTGGCTGCAGCGTCCATATACTTCTTACTGTAGGTTCAAGGCTAAGGGATGCTTGGATCATCTTTCTGCGAATATTTCTCTTCCTGCAGTTCCGCATAAGTCTAATACTCCATTTAAGATGGTTAATGCAATTGTACAAATGGATTATTTCAAGGCTGTAGTGGATGCTTATTGGCGACAAATGTGCCTCTTTTTTAGTATACTTCAGCTCTCCACAGGCTCTCTAAGAAGCTCAAAGATCTTAAGCCGATAATTTGTGAGCTCAGTCGGAAGAGAATGCACCACCTAACGAGAAGAACAGAAGAGGTGCTTGCTTTTTTATGTTATAAGCAATCGAAAAATCTAGGTGATCCTAATGAAATGGCTATGAGTGAGGAATCAGTGGCATTTGAAGCTTGGGAGTCAGTCTAGATGTTAGAGGAAAAATATTTGAGACAAAAAGCAAAGCTTCATTGGGTTGATGTGGGTGACAGGAATAATAGATTTTTCTTACGGGTTGAGAAGATATTCAAGCTAAGGCGGTTAGATATTATTCAGACCTGTTCACGTTGTAGCCTCATGGCTATATAGGTATGTATGTTTATGATATGGAGAGTATTCTCAACTACAGCTGTTCTGAGACTGAGCAGGCTAGTGTAGTAGCTGAAGTTACTGAGGCGAAAACCAAACGAGTTTTATTTTCTATGCCTCTCAATAAGAGTCCCGGTCCATATGGTTTTATAGTGGAATTTTTTAAGAACACATGGTCTATCATTGGAAAGGATTTTACAGAGAAGGTGAAGTCGTTTTTCTCCTATGGGTTTCTTCCAAAAGGTATAAATACAACAATTCTGGCTTTAATCCCTAAGCAGACTGATACTATTGGCATGAAGGATTATAGATGGATCTCTTGCTGCAATGTCTTCTATAAGGTTATCTCGAAACTCTTAGCAAACCGCCTACAGCTTATTCTGCCTTGTTTTATTAGTCCTAACCAATCAGTTTTTATAAAAGAACTCTATATGATGGAGAACCTTCTCTTGGTTTCAGAGCTTGTAAAAGATCAACATAAGCTGAGTATCTCTCCTCGGTGTGCTAACGAGATCGATATTTCAAAAGATTTTGACTCCGTCCATTGGGGTTTTCTTCTTAATCTCTTGATAGCTTTGAAGTTACCGCCTAAGTTTGTTCGTTGGATAGAGCTTTGTGTTATAACCCCTTCGTTCTCAGTCCAAGTCAATGGTGAGCTTATGGGTTTTTTCCAAAGTCATAAGGGGCTGCGTCAAGGTTGCTTCTTATCTTCTTATTTGTTTTTATGTGAATGAATGTATTATCTTGTATGTTGGATACTTCAGCGATGACAGGTAGATTTGGATTTCATACGGGTTGTAAGAGCCCCTGCCTTACTCATTTATGCTTCGCGGATGATATCATGGTTTTTGCTGATGGGAGAATTTGATCCATTTAAGGTATTCTTGATGCATTTACTGATTTTGAAGCGATCTCGGGCCTGAATATAAGTCTGTCTAAGACTTCGTTATTTATTGTTGGGATATCTTCGGTAACTCATTCTTCTCTCAATACTTTCCCCTTTGCTATTGGTTCTTTGCCTGTTAAGTATTTTGGTTTGCCTCTAATGACTAAGTGAATGACAAGCGCTGATTTTCAGTCTTTAATAGAAAAGATCCGAGGTCGCATAGGATCTTGGAAAATCGTTTCTTATCTTTTGCAGGAAGGCTCCAGTGTTGTCGTTGGTAATAGCAAGTTTGACTAACTTTTGGATTTCAGCTTTTCGACTCCTGAGTGCTTGCATCAAGGAGATTGAACGATGGTGGAGTTTGCTGCGACTAAGATGTCGAATCGCCGGTTTCAGTGTCTTTAGTTTCTGTGTGAGTCGAAATAATGCTGATGTCGAAATAAAATCTCTGGAGTACCATTCCAATATCCCTGTACCAGCGGCTGAAACTCTTTCATACCGAGAATCGCATTAACAATTTTAAAAGGGACTCTCAGCTTATACGGAGCTGGGGCCAACAAGATGATTCCACAATGATGGTCCGAGCAGCCCTTACCTACGAATACACATGAGGACTGAAAAGACGGCTGCATCCAGTGATTATTTATTAGAACTCTATCCAACTTCTTGCAGACTAAATCCTCCTCCCGCTTATTACACCACGTGTAGTGAGGACCATGAGAAACCATATCTATCAAAGAGCAATATCTGGTGACATCCTGAAAATGAATCATACCAGGCAAGAAAACATGAATAGTCGAAGAGAGGAAATGATCAGCCAAAGCGAAGACTTCATTGAAGTCCCCCGCACACATCCAAGGCTTGCCACGGTACTGAGATGAATCCTTGTGAAATTTAAGGTCTCGCCAAAGCTCTGTTCGTTCAGCCAGATCGTTAGAAGCATAGATAAAGCTACAAAGAAAATCCTCAAAAGAACCTTTAAACTTAACCAAACATGAAACCATCTGAGCTGATTTAAAAACCACACTGAGGTCCACCCGATTACTCAAAGAACCCAAATTCTACCGAGAGAGTTATACTCATAATTTGCAGCCATAGACCAGCCATGAAATACAGAATTCACTATTCAAGCAGCTTTGTTTTCAACAACACGTGTTTCCAATAAAGCCCCAAAATCCATAGATGTAGAGTTAATCATATTCCTAATAACGAATGTTTGCGTAATTTGTTGAATCCGCGAATATTCCAAGAAAAAATGACATTTAAGGTTTCTTGTGATGTGGTCTCTTTCCGATAGGACCGAGAGTCAAGTCCTCTACACGAGTAGATGTCCCAGCCTTTGCTTCCTTTTGGCTGTGCTCGTTGTCGTTGTCTTTAGGTAGGGATGATGCTTTAGTTAACTCTATATGATTCGCATCTTCTGTGGGAATGTCCGTATTTTTTCCTTCTCTAAGTCATGATTCTGTAAGTTTATCATGTCGTTGTTCCTCTGGCTCATCTGAATTATTTGCTTCGGATATCACACTTGGTTGTTGAGTTAGCAGATTTCTGGTTGTTAGCTGCCACTAGATCATCTTCTTCACGATCAACTAAAGCAGCAAATCGAGATGGAGATATTAGTTTGACCTGACCGTAAACCAAAGTTGGAGGAGCTGGTGATGTCACTTTAGGTGACTTTCTTCCACGAGAATGTGTTACCAAAGACCACTCTTTTTCCATAGATTTTAGAACAGGGGATAGTAAGCTTATTTCACCATCCTCAAGGTCTACGATCTGATTTTCATTTACTACATGTGACATTGCTTCAACTACCACTTCGGATATTCCCTCTGTAGCATTAGTTTCTTCAGCAGATCTGTGTTTTCCATTTTCAGTGGAATCGTTTATCCGCCTAGGACTCTGTTCTCCAGAAGGAAGTCGTTGTTGTTGCTCGGAAGCCAACTTAGTAGGTGACTGATTCTTTGATGCACAAGTATCATTTGTGTGACCCCATTTCCAACAGATAGAACAACGAGGTGGTAGCCATGGATACGCGTAAGAGACGTGAACCTCCTCGTCTCGGACCTGAAAGTAGTAATGATCTGGAAGCTGCTTAGAGAGGTCTACATCTACAAAAATTTTAGCTTCTTCAAAGTTCGGAACCAGTTCTGTGACTCGATGCAGACGGAGTGGTATGCCAAGGGGGCCGACGAGGTAACTGAGCCCCTTCTAAGAGTATAACGAGTTTGGTACATTACTTATTTCGACCCACATAGGCATAGATATCATCGCAGGCTGGGCTTCTTCGGCAATAGGAGTTCATCACGTAACGAGCATCAGAATGTCACATAAATTTCACATCCCTCTTCGAAGAATTCTGCAACAAGCTGCTGCATTGCGAATGCGGAACTTTATAATAGTCTCATTGACTTCATAAGCATCGACTTTGATGTTTTTGTCACCTAACGTCCAAATCTGGTTAACAATCACATGTATTTTGGCTATATGAGGAGCTTTGGAGGCAAAACGGCCGACCATGAAGTCCTCCCATAGCTGCGGAGCCTCCGTGAAGATTTTTTCGGGGACTGACACCGTTTCTTTGTCGTTTACATTGATGACTTCATAGTCAAAATTTGAAAGAGTTATTTTTGCAGCTGCCTGAAGCCAAGATTTTTCTCAAACCCTCCTTGTTCAACGCCAATTGGATTCGTAAGATCCTCTGCTCCACTAGTAGGATTCGTCGTCGGAGGTTGTAGAACAGAGTGGTTTGCTGAGTCAGTATTTGGTAATGCCGATGGAGAACTCTCCACTGCAGAGAGAAGACATATCAAAATCAGAGCAGAGTCCTGGAGAGTCTCCCCAGAAACCGGAAGAACCACCAAGCCCGACCTCGTTGCCTGCTCTGACGGCCGCGCCGACATCGTGCTGCGCAAGAAAACACACAGTTTCAAAACCCTCGAAATCGCCTCAAAATCGCACTTTCCTTATTTGAAAATCGCCTTCAAAATGGAATACTTGTCCTTATTTCATTATCTAACGTTATTGATGGGAACTTTTTTTTGTTCAAAGGAAAAAAAAATCTAATCCAGTTATATATCAATTATGGATTATAGATATTTTTAGTATCAACTCCACCATGAAATCAATTTAGAGCATTTTCAAGGCATAACATAAATTAATAATGTCACTAAAATGAAGAAAGATTAATATACATTAACAATCTGGAGATTCAAGATTCCTGATCAAGGACAAGAGTAAAAACATTGATGCAAGAGAGTTGTTGAAGGTACATTCATATTTTTTTATCTACATTCATTTGACATAGTAAGGAAGGTCAAGAACGTAGAGAAGGAAGTAAGCCCAAGTCACCCCAGAGATGCCTCCGAAGAAGAACCCTCCTGTGAACTTAGCCCATCCCTCAGCCGTCTGAAGCTGGTCAGGCTGCTTCTTCCGCCCGGTCAAAGTCAAACTTGGCGCGATCGACAGCTCTCCTTCCTTGAAAGAAGAGATTCCATAGATGGTGAGGCACATGCTGAGGATGATTATGAGCCCAGCCGCGGCCAAATACCCGGCTGCACCAGCGTAAACAGTGTTCCTTAATGGGCCTGCCTTAACGAATGGGCCTACTAAGAAGAAACCATGGGCCAAGCCCACTTCAACACCATGGAGGAGAGGGTTGACTGCGGTGCGGTAACCGGGGAGGTTGGAAAGGTACCATGCGATCAAGGGGCTTGATGTCACCGGAGTTTCCAAACTTCCGATGAATGGATCACCGTTGATTGGTTGAATCACTTGGAATGTTGGCTGCCAATTTGCATATTAATTGTTAGAGAACACTATACATAACTCTCCATTGCATATGTCTAGAATCCATATTATCATTCTTTTAAATACTATAACTTCCACTGAAGACATTCTATAAAGTATCACTACAGAGAATTGATGGTGTTTTATCTTATAGCAAACAAATATAATATGTAACAAGAACATGGCCAGTCTATTGCAAAATTAGTTGCACTTAATCTGGATTTTTACTTTTTATCCTAACAACAAAATTTCTATTTTTTTTGTTCAAACAAGAACAAAATATTATTTTCCTAATTTTCCTAGAATATTATACCGTATGGTATAAATTTGGTATTGTCGGACTGAACATACCTTATCGGACTGAACAGCTCGGACGGTGAAGGAAAAGACTCTTTTGGTCGGAGAAACACCGAAAAAAGCGCCGGAGATGCCCTTTGGAACGGCGAGACGCCTTGAAAGAGAAGTGGAGGAGAAGCTGCTCCTTATCTGACTCGCCACTGGAGATGCACTCGCTGCCATTATTTTTTCTTCGTTTTTTCTCTTATGAAATTAAAATAAATCGGTGTTGGGATGTGATGAAGAAATAAGGGATCTACGAAACTTGAGATTGCATTTGCTAATGTGGCACGAGAAAGGATCTGGTTCTTGAGATGATTTGTGGCTCTTAAGGATCTATGTGTTTGATATATCTGATTCTTATTGGATGTTATCTTATCAACTTTGCCCAACAGTTTTTTTTATATGTATATTTTTTGAAAAAAAATATGTTAATACCATGCCATTTACAAATGAAAGAAAGAAAATATGTTAATACCAAAATCTATAGGTGATTAACGAGATTATGTTATAACAGTGATATAATTTATCATCAAAGAAAAATAAATATTTTCTTTTTGAAAAACTAATATTCGAAATTTTGCTCGCGTTAATCAGACAATTAGAGATAGGTCCAATACCTATTAAAATATCTGAAATTATAAAATTCATTGGTGTAAGGTTTTACTTCGATTAGTTTGTCTTGTTAATGTGATTAACTAACTAATGAATACACGGAAATTTAACGAGTTTCTCTCAAACTAGAGAGTACGTCTTGTGTGAGCCGAGATCACAAACATTCACTAGAAGATAACTTGTAGAATTATTGTTTTACAACCTCTCTTAAATCTCTCTCTCACCAATCTTGCGTTCTTGTGATAAATACCTCACGAAAAAACAAAACTACCATGATGATGTGCCACAGAATCGAGATTCTGGACCCCAAACCCGAGACTAAGAAGAAAAACAAGAACTAAAAACCCACCCGCAAAATATCCCTTAGAAACTAGACACCCAGGAACCTTAAAGCCTAAGACTCTCTCTATGTTTCTCTTTGTGTTTGCTTTGTTTTCTGGATGATGAATTATGAACCCTTGCCCCTCTTTATATAGTGCCTTGAGACCACCTATTCCAAGTAAAAGGAGGATTTGAATTTCCTGGAAATTATCTTTCTTGTTCCTAAAGAAAATAGGAAACCATAAAATATCTTGTAACCTTTATCTTCTAAATTCTTCTTATGATCCAACTGATGCGACAACCCGGTTCATGACCCAAACCGGCTCCTTGACCCGATGAAAATATCCACAAATCTTCACCTTTGTCGTCTGGTCCAACTTCACCTATTCCGATGAACCTTGAAATCTTGTCGCCATCTTTAATGGATGCTTCCAACAGCTCTATACAACTCCCGCCTGAGTACCTCAAAGCTTTCATGAGTAATGCTGTTGTTACTCAAGGAACGATAACCAGAACTTTGACTCGTCTCTATGTGGTGACGATCTCTGCTTTTTCATGCTCCTGAGCTCCTTTTCACTTTTCAGATGAAGAAGAACGTAAGGAGTTCGATACCTTGCCTGCATTGCGAAGTAAATCCCTTAGCACATTCGATTCTTTCATGTGATAGCTTAAGAACTCCATTCTTTCTATCCTTGATGATATCCATGCATAGAATCCTTGTAGCTGGACCAAAGTCTTTTCATCTCAAACTCGATGTTTAGACTTTTCTTTAAGATCTCTATCTTCTGTAAGTCCTTAGCCGCTACTAGCATATCATCAACATAGAGTAATAGGAATACTAGGTCATCAATGGTTGATCCTTTGTGATAAACACACAAATCATTGATGCTTCTGTGAAACCCATATGACTTCATGAAGTTATTGAACTCGTGGTTTCACTTTCTAGGTGACCGCTTTAATCCATAGAGAGACTTTTTTAGAAGATTAAACCATGTCTTCTTTACCTTTCTCTATGAAACCTTCTGGTTGATTCATGTAGATGACTTCATCTAGTGTGCCGCGTAGAAAAGCAGTCTTGACGTCTAGTTGCTCGAATTCAAGATCAAAATTCACCACAACCGATAACATAATTCGTATAGAAAACATGTTTAAGAACTGGTGAGAATATTTCATAGTAGTCAACTCTTTCAACCTGTGTAAATCCTTTAGCTACTAGCCTAGCTTTGCATCTAGGTTCTTCCACTCCTAGAATGCATTCTTTTAGCTTAAAGATCCCTTTAAACCCGACTGTCTCTTGTTTCTTTGGCTTAGAAACAACTTCCCACGTTTCATTTTTATCCAGAGACTTCATCTGTTTTATCATAGCTTTCTCCGACTTCTTCCATTCCTTACTCCTTTTAGCTTCTTTAAAGTTTTTGGCTCATCTAGTTCCAGATCTTCTGCACAAGCTAGTGCATAAGCCACAAAATGTGAGTTGTCTCCATATCTTTGTGAAGGTTGTATGTTTCCTCGTCTTACTCTATCTCTTGCGAGTAGATAACCATCGAGTGAATCATACTCTTCTGCTTCAACTTCTTCCAGAATCTCATCTCAATCAGATTCCCCTTCTGTTACACTAGTTTTTTAAGTTTCTGTACCTGAAGATGCTCCACCTTGATCGGTGCTTTCTTCATCTTCATCCTCTTCTGAAACAACTCTACCTTGATCCTAGGAGCTTTGAACCGTAACAGTATTAGCTTTGAATCTTGAACTTCAATGAAGCATTAGGAGTTCTGTTTATTAAATAAACCGCAGTGGCTACAGCCTCAGCCCAGAACTTCTTTTCTAACCCGGTTTTAGCCAACATGCACCTAATCTTATCAGCTATGGTCCTATTCATCCTTTCTGATATTCCATTTTGCTATGGAGTGTAAATACATGTCATGTGTCTCTTGACTCCCGTATCTTTGCACAGTTTATCCATTTCCTGGTTGCAGAACTCCATACCATTGTATGTCCTTAAGCACTTAAGAGTCTTCTTTGTTTGATTATCAACTAGAGTTTTCCACTCCGAGAAATTTTCAAACACCTCTTTCTTGCTTTTTAGGAACCGAATCCTAACCTTCTTTGAATAGTCATCAATGAATGTTAGGAAATACTTGAAACCTGAGAAACTTGCTTCATTAGAGATTGATCCCCACAAATCACTATGCACGTAGTCTAGAATACTTGTACACGTGTGCTTAGATTTCGGAAAGCTCTGCTTATGTGATTTGCCTATTACACATTCGTCACAAAACTCTAGTGTGTGTATTTTCTTTGAGTCTAGATAACATTCTTTGACCAGAATGTTCATATTCTTTAGACTCATGTGTCCGAGCCTAGAATGCCATCTGTTGGTCTGATTCACCTCAGCCCTTGCCACATATGCTTCTCCTCTCAACACAGTACCCTGCAAATATTACAGACAATCTTGATATCTTCATGTGAGCACTTTCATGTATTCCTTTTAGAATGTGACTGTAAAGTCTCCACCAACATACTTAGAACCATTCTTTTCTAACTAACCATATGAGATGAAATTTCTGCCCATGGTTGGCATGTATCTCACATCAGTTAGTGTCACAGTAGATCTATTAAGATTTAGTATCTTCAGCTTGCGTATGCCTTTCACTTCACTATGAGTGTTGTTTCCTATCAGAACTTTTCCTCCATCAACTTCTTTAAGGTCAAATAACACATCCTTGTTAGGTGTGAAATGAAAAGTATACCTTGAATCCATCACTCATTCATCCTTAGTGTCTTGCAAGCTAGCTATTATACCATAGGTAGCTCTTCTTCTTTAGCTAAGTTTGCAGCATTGTTGTTCTTCCTTTCAGGACATTCAGCTTTGAAGTGTCCTTCCTTCCCGCATACCCAACATTCTCTTTTCTTGGCTTGATTTCTCTGTTTTGACTTAGATCTCTTATCCTTGCTCTTGGATTTGTTGTCTCCTTGTCCATTATTTTTGTTGTCAGTTCTTCCTCTGCTTACAAAGAGGCCTTCAGAGTTGGCTTTTGAATTCAAGAGTCCCTTCTCTTTAGCTCAATCTCTTTTGAATAAGCAGCACTGGTAACATCATCAATGGTTAGAGTCTGAGTCTTCCCATCTCCATACTTGAGTGTATCCCTTAGAGCTTCATAAGGATCTTGTAGTGCAGATAGAATTTGTATAGCATGATCCTCATCCGAGATGTTGATATTTAAGCTGGCCAAGTCATTGATTAGCTTCAAGAAAATATCAAGATTGTACTCAATACTTTTTTTTTCTTCAAATTTGAAACATGAGAACTTCTGTTTCAAATAATTGCGGTTGGCTTGAGATTTGGATTGATAATCCCTTTCCAAAGCCTTCTAGATAGCTAGAGCTGTTTTTTCCTTCATGATCTTCCGTAGAACTACATCACCTAGGCACATACAGATTGTGTTCTTAGCTCTCTTCTCCTTTTCTTGATGCGCTGGATCCATCTCAATTTTTACTTTATATGATGATGGTGTTTTATCCCCTTTTCTTTATCTGAGGGATCACTTTTACCTGAAGTAGAGGGATTTTATTCCTTAAGACAAGAGTTTAAGCCGAGTAACTCCAAATGGTATATCATCTTGTACTTCCATAGACTTAAATCCCCTTTACCATCAAACTTCTCCACGTTGTATCTCTTAGAGTTATACTCCATGATTATCCTGTCTCTGCTAGAAACTATAGTCACACAAACTCCTTTTTCGGATATCTTTAGGATTTGCAAAACTTGTTGTGGAACGCCTTCTGCTTTTCCTGGCTGCTCTGCTACCACTTGTAAGATTTTAGTTCGATTAGTTTGTGTTGTTAATGCGATTAACTAACTAATGAACACATGGAAATTTAACGAGTTCCTCTCAAACTAGAGAGTACGTCTCGTGTTAGCTGAAAAAAAAACATCCACTAGAAAATAACTTGTAGGATTATTGTTTTACAACCTCTCTTAAGTCTATCTCTCAGCAATCTTGTGTTCTTGTGATAAATACCTCACGAAGAAATAAAATTACCCTGATGATGTGCCACGAAATCGAGATTCCGGACTCCAAACCCGAGACTAAGAAGAAAAACAAGAACCAAAAACCCACCCGCAAAACATCTCTTAGTAATTAGAACACCCGAGAACCTTAAAGCCTAAGGCTCTCTCTATGTTTTTCTTTGTGTTTGCTTTGTTTTCTGGATGATGAATTATGAACTCTTGCCCCTCTTTATATAGTGCCTTGAGACCACCTATTCCAAGTAAAAAGAGGATTTGAATTTTCTTTTGCCTTTTGGAAATTGTCTTTCTTGTTCATAAAAAAAATAGGAAACCATAAAATATCTTGTAGGCTTTATCTTCTAGATTTTTCTAATGACACAACTGATGCGACAACCCGGTTCATGATCCGAACCGGTTCCTTGATCCGATGACAAATATCCACAATTGGAAATTATGTTTTAGACTATTTTATTTAATTAATATAAATAATTAATATATGATGTTAAAGATAGCACTACAAGGAAATTATTATAATATTATAAATTTAATTTAAGAAAAATTGATCATAGGTAAATATATTGTTTGGATGTCATACCAAATTTCATATTACTGTTACAAAATAGTCTACAAGTATTTTTATTTTAGGTAGTACCCTTGAGGTTTTGGCAGAACCCGAAAAACCGAAGTGAGATTTCAGATTTTAGATTACATTGAATTTGAACATTAAACTGATTGGCACAATTAAAATTAGATTTTGTTTTTGTGAATCGATTCAGATTGGAATAAGACAACCGATTCAATAACCGATTGGAATACCCTAAACCGAAAACACATAATATGTTATCATCTTTTTTTTATTAATTCATTTGAGAATCGAGAGAGTTTTTCTTCAGTTTTTATTTCCTTCATGACTTCGTGGTTTACTGACCTAATTGTCTCGATTCAAAACCGCAAGAGAAATCAAATCGTCAGTTCATCATTTTGTCACCTAATCTTCAACAGTTCTTTCTCAGTTTATTTGAAGCGTTTCTATGATAAGTTTCAAACCCTATAATCCTGATTTTCAGATTTTCAAAATCAAGGTTATCAAATCGAAATAAGTCTTGGCTTGCAGATGTCTTGGTTTCAAAAACAAACGAAAAACTTGGTTTTGGTTTGATGGTTTTTGTTTTTAAAATTCAATAACAAATGTTTAGGTCTTGGTTTCAAAAGGGGTTTTCTAATCGATTTTTGTATTTACTTGTAGATGTCTTCTGAAGATGGAGATGAACCACCAAGTCCCGAATTTGTGGAGTCTTGAATAAAGAGGTTCTGCTCTACCACCAAAACTAAAGAAGGTATTTGCTAAATGAGCTTTGGTATGGAAACATTTTGTTCAAAGGGAAGATGATCCTTATTAGAGTAATTGTAGTTACTGTAGTGATCAGTTATGACTCCAAATTAGCTATAACTAGTCCAATGAAAAGTCACATAGCTAAATGTAAGTTATTCAAGGATTTCAATGAAAAAGATAAACAAAATGTGATGAGTGGTGATTGTAGTGGTAATATGAAAGTTATTATGTATGATTCTAATTTTTTTAGGAGATCAGTGAATGAGATGATTGCAGTCAATGAGTTATCATTCTCATTTGTTAAATCAGAGGGGTGGAAATGTTTATGTTTCAGTGTTTTGCCTTTGTACAAGATATTCTCAAGTAGGACATGAATTTATGATGTTGATGCGATGTATCTTAAAGAGAATACTACTTGGAAGAAGTTTAACTGTTGAAAAGAAGAGTGTGTCTCTCACCATAAATATATGGGTATCTCCTACAACCTCATACAACATGGTGGCAACAGCTCAGTGGATTGATGGATATTGGAAACTGTAGAAATTGATCCTTTCCTCTAAGGTCATCACAAATCATAAAGGAGACACCATTGCAGGTCAGCTTATTGACTACTTAGAGGAATGGGGAATTGATAAGGTTTTCAACATTAAAGTTGATAATGCAAAGGGTAACAACAAGGCTCTGAAGGTTTTAAAGGATCATTTGAGGCTGGGAGGAACATATGAGTTAGTTCAAGATGGATATTTTCTACATGTGTGTTGATGTGCTCATATTCTTAATATGACTGTGGGAGCTGGCCTGAAAAGGCTAAGCTTAGTATTGTTGCTATTAGAATGCATTGAAGTATATCTAGTTATCTTTCACTATATTGAAGTCATCTGAGATGCGGTGTGAGACATATAAGATCAGTAGAAGTAGCATGCCTTTAGATTGTCAGACAAGATGGAATTCAACTTATCTATGTTGACTTCTACGATTAAGATAAGGGTTGTTTTTGAGACGATGTTGAGTGAGGAAAAGCTGTATTTTGATTACTTTCTTGAAGAAGATGAGAAGACAAAGACAAAACGAGTTGGACCTCCAACTTCTTATAATTGGAAGGAAGTGCAATGGTTAGTGAAGTTTCCAAAAATCTTCTACAAATGTACCTTGACATTTTCAGTTTCCCAATCAATAATTTCTACACTTTGTTACGATGAGATTGTAAACATAGAAAGGAATACGATCACCAAGTGTGGCAACAGTGAGAAGTTGGTAAGAGATCAAACACATTTTATGAGGGATAATGATGTGTGTGGTTTTGTACTCCAA
Organism: Cardamine chenopodiifolia; assembly: GCA_963922655.1. NCBI lineage: Eukaryota > Viridiplantae > Streptophyta > Magnoliopsida > Brassicales > Brassicaceae > Cardamine > Cardamine chenopodiifolia. The sequence continues at coordinate 11,442,624 of OZ000481.1, read as the reverse complement.
ACTTTTACCTATAAAACCAAAAAAAAATGTAGCAAGTGCACAACTAATCGTACGTAGTATTTTAGGATCGATCTCACCGAGAGTGATGTTATTTAGACGAGTTTAATAAGAGTAAAACAAGAATAAGACAAAAATAATATTGGTGGTTCTGTTAGCAATGGTAACGAAAATCAAGTACGTAAATAGCAAGGTAAATAAATAACTAAGAGTGTTGGGCGATAGGAAACAATACAAGGACTATGGTTCTCAATAGTTTCAGAAATTTCAACACATTCTTCTCTTCTCTAAGTGCATTCTAGAACTTGCAACAGTAAGGTGGTTTCTCTATAACAAGACTACTTTTCATAGCAAAAATAACTATGTATAATCTCCTCCGTGAATCAAACAGTGGGCAGTCACAAGACGAAGATCATTCATGCAATATATCCTAGTGTTTTTAATTCAAAGAACTCTATGACTTGGTCAATTGACTGGTCATGACGCAAACTGCGCTATCTAGCTAGTTTGGGAGAAAGGTGTTGCGCCTTTCCACGAGAGATTCTCCTAGGTTATGTTGCAAGAGGTCATCAAGAAATAAGCATTAAGAACAAGTGTAGATGAAGAATCCTAATAATATTATGGTGAGAAAAAACGAATCTAGCAACCCACATAAATCAAACCATAGATCCCCTTCAAGTAACTCCCACTAAACCCAACAAAAAGACTACTCAGACATAATTAAACAAACCATAACAAGATATGAGATGGAAAACATTATAAAAATTAAGTATTTAAAAGGGTTTTCAAGGATCTTTTCTAAAAGGTACAAAGGAGATCTTCTCCCAAAAGATGAAGAAAACTAAGCTAAGCAATGAAAGAGATGATGAACTAAGTGCTTGATCTTCAATGGTGGTCCTTGAGGCAGCTTTGGTTGTTCTCACCGAGTTGGCTGGTTAAAACTAATAACGTTTTAGTCCACACCCTCTTCTAGCATTTTAGAACAAGTATTTATAAGGTTTGAAGCTTCAAAAGTCAGTTTTAGGTCAACTAAGTGAACTTCTGTTGTTTTAGACCAAAGGGGAATTTGGAGGTGGATTAGTGTGGTTACGAGCGTTGGTGCCGCGCCAATGAGGCCTCCCAGTGTCTCCACAGCTTCTGTTGTCACGCTCGCTTGATTTCTGGGTTTTCTCTGCAGGAGATGTTTTCATCATAACTTTTGATTGGCTGAATGGATTTTTTATTCCAAATATGAAAGAGAACTTTTATAGCTTTCCAATGACATGTTGTACATTGAATCTGGTCCACGAAAAGGTCTTCAAAATTAGCCTTAAATCTGAATTTCAAAACTATAGAAAAGCGTGTTTTGCTGCTTTTTGATCATTTATGCCTAAAAACTTTTAATGACTCTATGAAACGATAAATACTCGAAAGGTGGCTTAAAAGAATTTAAATCATATGAAAACACTTGTTAATCATCTCAAAACCATAGATAAAAGCGATAAAAGTATAATGTTATCAAGTCCCCTAGACTTAAACTTTGCTTGCCCTCAAACAAAAAAGAAAGTAAAGTCATGGAAAAAAAGTTTGAAAATCACAGGAACTGTCTTCTCATCAGAGACCGTATGTCGAGCTATTATCTGCATACCAAATAAATAGAAATTCACATTAGAACTTTCTCACTATAGTCTTATCAATTTCTCTACTCTTATCCATCGATCCTAAACCTGCAAAATCTTGTATTCACATCAATCAACTCCCTACATTTATTAAAATATTTCGTGAGTTTCTCATTCAAAGGATGTCATTCAGTATAGGTGGTGCTTGGTGTAAAGGAAGGATTTTTCGTGTTTAGTGGTGGAGTTTATGGTGTTTAGGTTGATGGATGGTAAGGTGGGTGTGAGATATTATGCATAACCGTAAGATGAAATGGACCTGATGATGTCCACAGTCTCCAACTACTTCGTCTTCTTGTTCCTTCCTCTTTTACTTTGGTTTCCACTAGACTTATATTTTTGCAGGCATTCCTCTTTAACTGACTCCTTTCTTCTAGACAATTTATCTATGCATCTCCTTGGGATTTTCATGTGCTATGAGACTTTACAAATGATATCAGTTTCCATTCCTATCGGTTATCAATTTTTTTTTTCGAAAGGAGAAACAGTACCTTACAAGAAATAATGTCTCATATGCACAAAATTAGTACCTTATTTTTTGAATTGCTTAGGTAGAATATGTAAATATGTCGGATCTTCATACTATGTCTCGTCTTTCTGAAACTCTTCTTCTAAGTCATTGGAACATTGTGTGATCTCTTTCTCTCTGGCATTTTTACACATAACTGCAGGTGAAAATGATGAAAAAGACGACATGGGTTTGAAAGAAAGGATTATGGTTAAGGGTAGGGAACTAGTTAAAGTGAGTGGCCATTCATGATCAACAAGACGATGATAAAAAAGGTAAAGATGATCCTGAATGTTTTTGCTCATTTTCCTGATATACCGCCTTCAATGAGAAACACAAATTCATTTTAGGTGGTTAAAATAAAATAGAGTTGACATTCAAACCAATAGAAGTCTTTGCAAGATGAAACTTCAGGGGAGAAGTGCAGTTCTGAGGTTTTAGGTATTGTTTGCTCTTCACAAATTCTGCAAGTTGTCCTAAGAAAAATAATTCTTGACATATAATGGCCATATATCATCATATGAAAATCATTATTCCCCACTAGTTTTGACCAAATAAAAAAATTTGACTCGATAAACCATCTTGATGTAAAAATTAGAAAAAGTCTCAAGTCAACAAAATAGAAAGTAGTATTAGTATAGGATGAACATCCTTCCCCCCGGATTTAAATCACACCATCCTTGGTGGGGAAAAAGAAAGAGAAAAGAATAAAATAGATAGGTGGAAAAATAAAGAAAGATTATAGATTAGGAACAATGTCACCTTATTTGAAAGTGAGATGAGATGATGGTGGTGAGTGTGGGATGGATGATGGTAGGTGATGGTGAGGTGGATGGTGGTAAGTTATGGATGATGGTTTGGTAGAAATAAGATGATATAGCCTTGGTTCTTTCTTTTGCTTGACATCGATTGGGTTAGACTAGCACCAATCAAATTATAATGTTTTAATTTCTAATTGCATCAGTTCTAAGACAAAAACTTAAAACCATCAATATTAAAATGAAATAAAACTAAATGAAAACATACCTAAGATAGTTGTTTGTAGTGATGATGCAATATTGATGATGATTGATGTAGAGATGCAGTAGAGGTCGATGAGTTATGAATGGATGATGCAGAATGCAAATAGGAGACTGAGGTTGTTCTGGCGCAGCTGGAACCTCCACTGGAGCGCTGGAAGGTGCTTCTGGCGCTGCATGTGCTCTTCTAGGAGCGATAGTTGCGGTACAAGAACAGCGCAGAACTGATGGCCATATCCGTTTATTCTAAATGGTCGGAAATAAAACAATCATCAAAATTCCATTGGTATGTTAAACGGATTCCGGATATCTAATTTTCGACAAAATATTCGTTGGAAATCCGATATCCAGAATCCGTCAGAAATCCGTCGGAAAACACCTGTCAGTAATCCGACGGAATAACTGACAGATTTAAGACAGTTTATAATCCGACAAATTACAGACAGTTTAAATCCGACAAATTACAGACGAATTTCTGATAGCTGTTTCCGACTGATTTTCGTCTTATAACCGATACCGAGTTTCCGACGGGTTTGTTTCCAATGGATGTTAAATAAATTATTTTTTAAATAAAATAAAATAATTATATTAAATAAATTATAATTTTAATTAAATAAAAATAATATTTAATTAAAATTATTAAACCAAAATAAAAAATAGTCTTAACGAAAATAAAAAGTATTCAAAAGAAAATGTAAATTATTCGAAATTAAAAAACAAGACAATTAGAAATCTAAAAATTTCTAATGTTGAGGAGACGGTTGGAACGAAGGGAAGAATGCGTCCATCTGATCTTGTATTGCTTTGAGTTGTGCAGCCTTGTTTTCTTCGATAGTCTCAATCTTGTTGGTGAGAGCTTTGATCTCGGCTGACTTTTCTTCTAGTTGCGCTTTAAGCTGAGGATCTTCGTAGAACCTCAAAGTTATCGAAGATGGCGACGAGTACTCTTCTGGAAGTCCAAAAATATGGCCTTTGGACTTTGGAGTGATCTACGAAACAAAATACATTTCATCATTAGAAAAGAATTAAATAAAGAAAAAACAAAAATAAAAATAAAGAAAAAACTAAATTTTACTTACTTCGTAGATAAATTCGTTGAGCTTCTCAATGAGAACTTCGGTGCAAGGAGGAATTCCTTCAACAGTCGGATGTGATTGCAGAAAATCCTCTCCTAATTTTGTCACGTTCTCCACGATCTCCCAAGCAACCAGATCTTGGATGTGTCCCGTCTTGCAGTTCGTGTGCGCATCTTGTAGCAAAACAAGATGGGATGGACGGACACCTTCTTGACGAAACTGAAGTATTTTATTAAAAATTTAAGTAAATAAAGTGAAATTAAAATATAAATTTAAAGAAAATTACTAGTTATTGTTCCCGGGAAGCCTTTCTCGTTGCTCCCAAATTGTGAGTGGCAATTCCTTTGTCCTTTCGGTCACTCTTTCGGTTGGTTGATTGAGTAGCCAATGTTCCAAGGGTTTCATCCATCCTCCAATACTCAACCAACCAGTTCCAGAGGTCTGGGTTCCAAACAACTCCCTAGGCATGTCATTCCGATTCCACTTGTCCTTCCACTCTTTCAGCTTCCTTGAGTACACTTTCGATGCCTTAGCATGGAACTCATGTTTAACCCGAGACGTGAGGTCTCTATCCCAAGTGAAATCTTGCTGCAAAAAGAAATGGTTAAAATATAAAAACTTCCTAGAAAATCTATTCTCATAAATATAAAAACTTAAAATTTTAATGTTAAAAATTAAAGTAAAGCATACCGCAAATTGGCGAAACCATAGATCACACTCAGGCAACGACATAAGAGAGTATATCGCATATGGATACTGAAACATTTTGTTGGGCATACGGTTGATAGACTTCGATATCCCATTTTGGGATATATGGAACCTATAAAACAAAATTAGTTTAAAACTGTTAAAGAATAAAAAAATTAAATAAAAAACTGAAAAATAAAATTACCAAATATTGTTGCCGTCACAATCGGGATGAAGATAACACAATCTTACCCGTCCGGGTTAAGAAACACAGTCCTCTATGCTCATATGGGTCAGAGCGGAACCCGCTTGATGAGTAGCTGAAGGAGATTGCGTCTCTGGAACAAGATTGGAGTGGTTTCGACTCGCTCTTCGGTCACGTATCGACCCACTCGACAAGGATACAGATTGAAATCGATCAAAATTTCTGATAATGAAAACAAAAAATAAAATTATAAACATATGCAAACAATAATTAATCCTATAAAATTTGATATATCATGTAAAAATATTTAAACAATATTTCAAAACAATAAAAATATAAAATTTATTTTAAAAAACAATTCTGAAATATAAAAACATTAAAAAAATATATATAAATAGCAAAAAAAAATTTATAAAAACAATTATAAAAAATATATAAATAATTATTAAATTTAGAAACATTTATAAAAATATAAAAATAATAAAAATTATGAAAACTATTAAAATAATTAGAAATAGCTTACAAATTTTATAAAAATATTAAAATAATTTTTAAAAAATCAAAAATAATTATTAAGTTTAAAAAAATTCATAAAACGATTAATATTACAATTAGAATATCTAAAAATAATTTTAAAACAATTAATAATACCAAAAAACCATAATATCATTCATAAAAACCTAAAATCTTCAACCTAAAACACTAAATCCTAATTCATAAACCCTAAATCTACATTCCAATTCTCTAAATATACATTCCAAATCCTAAATAAACAAAAAAAAACATAGAAACTTACAAATTTGATCGGTTTGGATCCATTGGAATAGAGTTTGTTGAAGTTTGAGACTTAAAACGGAAGATTTGATAGAGTTTTGGAGATTTTCGGAGTATTTGGGAAGTTTTTAGGGCTTTTGCGAAAGGTTACACGAAATTTCAGGTTACGCGATTTTCCAAAAGTTATTTTCCGATGAAAATTTCACAAATCCATTGGAAATCCTTCAGAAATACTGTCAGATTTCCTATTGATTTGTGAAATTTGTGGTTATGCGGGAACCCAAAAGGCAATTCCCCATTTCATGAATCCGTCGGAAATTTCTGACTGTTTTCCGATGGATTTGCAAAATTTGCATGTCGCATCATTGGTCAGTCAACCTTAAACACCCACACGTGTATCCTCAAATTTCCGACTGATTTCCAGATGATTTAGGGGTTTGAAGGTTTTCTCTAAACATCGGGACTGGAATACATTTGTACGAAGCCATAGTAACCATTGCATTGATTAAATTACAACATTAATTTACAAAAACAAAAATTTATGTTAGTTTATAATATATGTTATATGGTTAGTATGTATCTATAGGTATCATTTAATCAAAATCGTCTTAAATGTTATAATTTATTAAATACAACGTTATATATGATATTAAATTCATATAATGTCTCACCAAGTGTTAGAAATTGTTTTCTATACTAATGTCTAACAATTTAGTATAATAAATCTTCCAAAACTCCAAATCCATCGGAAATTGTGGTTTAAAAAAAAATATAAAATGTTCCATCGGAAATCCCTCGGTAAAATCCGACGGATTTCCGACGGATTTGGGGGTTTAATAATATAGAAAATTTCTGACGGGTTCGTGGTTTAAAAAATATAAAATGTTTTTGTCAGAAATCCGTCGGATTTTTAGTAAAATCCGACGGATTTCCGACAGATTTGGGATTTTTGACAAAAAAAAATAACATACCAAACTAAAACTTCAATACATTACAATTAAAAATAAAAAATACAAACAAAGTACTCCACATCTTCAGATGATCCGTCAAAAGGAATTGAATCTGAATCGTTCTTGAATTCGCCACGTGATTCCTCTAAGTGTGAATAAACTATATCAACCACGAGCTCAATGTCAACCGAATGCTCAACACGATCCATTTGACAAATTCTAGTTGGCTGCAGGGCATCATGTTCTGAAACTCCATTTATTCTTTCTCGTGGGTTAATCGCAGTAACTATGATCCAAGGATCTGACCGATAAGATACCCGAGGGTAACGAATGTAGCAAGCCTATATGAAATGAGGATAATTTGTTAAAATCAAATATATTAGTAACTTAAATAACAGTAAAATATGTTAATTTAATCATATCTGTTCTGCTTGTGATGCTAGAATAAATGGATTATATTTAAAAAAACTTCATCTTGAATGTATCGATGTCACGCCGAATTGGTCCATTTGAACACCACGACCAATGAATGGATCATACCAATTGCACTTAAACACAATGCACCTCAAGTCCAACATTCCTGGATATCAAACTTCTAAAATTTCATTCAATCTGCCATAGTAAACTACATCACCTGATTGCGCTAAAACACCAAAGTCTGAAGTTGGTCTTGTTCTTCCCTCCTCAAGAATCCTAAACGCATATTCCCTAGTGCAATACCTAGGATATGAAGTTGCAATTTTATTTGTACCATTAACAAACTCCATTAACCACGTCGGAAATTCTTAACCATTTTCTGTGCCTTCCGATACTTATAAAAATATATATAAAGAATAGAAAATATTGTGAGATAAATATTACAATACAATTATAAATTAGTAAAATTTTGTAAAAACTTACATAAAATTGCAACCAAGATGCAAATTCTTGTTCTTTTAGGATATTAAGTTTGGGTTCTGTCTTATCTGGATAATAGTTCCGTACTAGCCTCATGTAAATGCTGTAACATAACAAAAAATTTAATGATCACATAATAATTAATTTCAAATAATTGGCAACTAACATAAACAAATTAATCATTACCTCTCATACTCCACAATATCCTCACAATTTGTGAGGATATACGTATGCAAGTGTGTAAACTCCTACTCTGATAGTTTCTGTTTCTTTCATTTTCCATTTACTCGACCAATTTGAGCAAACAACTCAGGGACAGACACCAGATAAATTACTCTCTCACCTCTATCACCATGTAAAGTAATTTTCAGCAAAGTGTGAGGCTTCTTCGTTGAGGTTCTGTGCGATAATAGATCCCTCAACTTTGCTTAAATTTTAACCTTTTTCTTGAGGTGGAACATGTAACGCTCAAACAGATACATCCAACGGTACTGAACAGGACCTCCAAGTGCTGCTTCTCGTGGGAGGTGGATAAAAAAATGTTCCATAACATCAAAGAAAGACGGTGGAAATATCTTCTCAAGATTACATTGTCATGTAAATTGCGTATACCCTATACTATAAGTGTCCTTGTACATAAATCTCGAAAGAAAGCACCAACTCCTACAAAACACAATAAACAATTTACTATATATAAAAATATATATGCTAAAAAATGGTTAGTTAACATTATGAAAGTAACAATATATACCTGCAATTGCTTCGTCAACGTTTTTTTAAGAAGATGTGCAAAGGAAAATGAAAGAAGACGCTGCATCACAACATGAAAATCATGACTCTTCATTCCAATAAACTTTCCTACGGAAAAATCCACATAATTCCACAGATTATATGCATATTCATCCAGGAATTTACATCGTCTCAAATCCAATCGAAAATTGCTTCTTTCTTAGATGTGTCTAACCGGTAGGCAAGCATAGGACATCTACCATTAGACATAACATTAAAAAAATTCCGAGAACAAAACAGTACAAGTTTAATCTACACTTCATATTGTCTTTCGTCTTTCCCTTGCACGTTTAAAATAGTGTTCATTATGTTGAGGTAAATGCGAATACAAAAGAAATTTAAATGATGCCCCGTATAGGTGAATCGAACGGTGTTCTCTCTAAAAATGTATATCTCTTATGCGTTTCTCTGTCTAAAATCAGTTCATTTCCTTAATAAAAATGACTCTGCTATTTATAGGAGAAATCCCTTTTTTTTATGGATCGAAATAGGATTAGATGGATTTAGGCTGAGTTAAGGGTGTGCTAAACTCACCTCTCACACTTGTAAAATCTGATTAAGCATTAATTGAATTCAACTACATTTCTCTTATATTCTGCGTTATCTGTTTTTTTTCTTTTTGTGTGCTTTAGTAAGGGAATCTCAGCATTTGCTTTGCCGTATAAACTTACACCACCAACCTGGCTCAAGACTACATCTCAAGATGTAAGTAAGATTCATAGAAATTATTTCGATTTCTCTGGAAATGTGACTAATTGATGTAATTTTAAGGTGTTGTAATCTTTTGTTAGTTTGTAACCTTGATATGATTAATCGTTGCTGAGATTCTCTAACTTTGAATCAATGTGATAGGCTTAATCTTAGATTAGGATTGAAGATGAGAACAAATATTGTAATTTTGGAGAAGTTCGTTTATAAGTCATGAATTCAGGTGTTATTGATGTGAATGTCTTTAGTGGATACTTTTATTCTGTTAGTTTCTAATCATGATGTGATTAATCGTTAATGAGATTCACTAATTTTGGGTCAATGTGGTAGTGTTCCTTTTGGTGATTTAATTCGTTGATTTAATTAATAGCAAATGTGTTTGATGGTCTCTCTCCGTGTGAGGTTAGTTAATTTGGCTTTGAGAGTAGTGTGTTTAGTCTGATTGATCCAAACATTTGTGTTGATGAACCGATTTAATCCATTAATGTGTGTGCTTGTCTCTCTCCATGTGAGATTACTTGATACAGTTTTGAGAGTAATGTGTTTAATCTTAGTTATCCTGACGTTTAGTGTTGATGAGACGATTTGATCTATTTATATGTGTGCTCCATGTGAGGTTACTTAATGCAGCTTTGAGAGTGATGTGTTTAGTTTGATTTGATCATTACGTTTGTGTTGATGAACCGACTTAATCCTTTAATATGTGTGTGTTGGTCTCTCCATGTGATATTACTTAATACGGCTTTGAGAGTAATGTGACGTTTATATTGATGAACCATATCGATTGATGAGTCCATTCGCAAGCTTGCAAATAAAGGATTGACACCATCTCAAATCGGTGTAATTCTTCGTGATTCTCACGGAATCCCACAAGTGAAAAGTGTTACCGGAAGCACAATTCTTAGAATTCTCAAAGCTCATGGTACTTTCTTTTTTTAGAGTCTTCTTTAGTATCTGTTTATTATTAGACTAATACATTCATGGTACTTTCTTGTAATTTTTATTTAAAGGTCTTACTCCTGAGATCCCTGAGGATCTATATCACCTTATCAAGAAAGCAGTTGCTATCTGCAAGCATCTTGAAAGGAATAGGAAAGACAAAGATTCCAAATTCCGATTGAATCTTGTATAAAGCAGAATCCATCGTCTTGCTCGTAATTATAAGAAGACTAAGAAGCTCCTTCCTGTCTGAAAATAGTAGTACATAAAAATACAATCTAGTAGTTTACTTAAAGATCATAGTATTACTTTTGAATTGAGATTTATTGTCGATAATTCATTAACTTGTCGTTCTTGCTTTTGCAGTGAGTCTACTACCGCAAGCACATTTGTATATTAAGAAGCAATAGACTAGAGTTGGTTTTTGTCCTTCAAAAATGAAGAACAACAATTTCATTGGCTTAAATTGCAACCCAATTCTTCAACAAGTTGACTTTTGGGTTTGTTTTAGCTAGTTTTCTTTTATAAATATCCAAACAAAATTTTAAAAAACATCATCAAATAAAATTTTTTTAAATTAAGAAAAGTATGCTGATGACAGTATTTTATTCAATGTTTTTCCTAATAAAATATAAATGAAAAAAATGTAAGAGAAAGTGAACTAAAATGTATAGAAAGGATATTAAATATAAAAGATATAAAAAAGAAAAAAATGATGGAAAATTATAAAAGTATTTGGAGTGAGTGATGAAATAAGTGTCAAAAGAGTTAGATCTAAAAAGAAAGCGAAGATATCTATAAACATTTCTAAAGATGAGATTCGATTTCTATGAAAGAAATTTGACATGCATCGTACATGTTCAGAGAAATTTTTTTCCTAAAATATTTTGACGCTCAAGTCCATGAAGATCATGCAATCAATTAAAGAAAATAGTGTATTGAATGATTAAAATAAAATTATAATTCTGATATGGGTTGACAATAAGATGAGGCGAAGACAATACCCATTGTTTCACTCCTGTGACACTTAGCAAAGGCAATCGATTAAGCCCAGAAATAAGCAAGCACTCATCACCATCAAAAACATTCAAACTCCTAGAAAGCCTAAAACATCCTGCAAGTCGAAAAGAAAAAAAAACGACAAGCGAATCCTCCTATAGCGAAGAAAACTACCTCACAATTTACGGGTTCCTAGGCTTCCAATCCGGCAAGACAGATCCAAGAAAAACATGTCTAAATCCTCATATCCCCTCGGAAGCGGGTTATCAAAAGAACCTCGATTCTTAAACGCCTCAAAAGAAACCTTTGGACTGACCAGATCTGGATAAGATCTTTTGTGTAGAGACAAGGAGCGATCACATATCTAACAGGGTCACACCATCACATATCTAACAGGGTCACACCAAACTCAAACAAGCTCGGCAAAGGATCGAGTGCGAAATATACCAAGGAAAAATCCAGCCGATGAAGAGAAACTATAGGTGAGAACACAAACCCACGCCATCCAGACCTAAACAAAGACAATGACAGAATAGGGGCAACCACAACCCGAGAAGATGAAGCCAGAGCCCAAACACATACCTTTCAGACCGACGAACCGAAACAACCCTTCGAAAATATCAGATCTAATTACGATAATAGATCGATCCACCAAAAGAGAGAGATGTGGTTGCAAAAGCACCGTTGACCAAAACGGTCTGGCACCTCTAAACTCCAGCGATTAAGACTCCGAAAAGGACAATGAAGCTCAACCATCCACCATAAGAAGTCTTCAATACCGAGGCAAAATTTCTGTTATGACTAAGAACGAAAAAGAGACATAAGGACCAAACGCCGGGGCTAAAAATGCCACCAACGCGGGTCACCATACACTCTCAAGCGGGTGCGCAAGACACCAGAGAGAAACTTAGGGTTTGAGTTTTTAAATTCAACTTGCAGAGATCTATGTGGAAGTAATTGTGATAATGCATGGTATCCGTAGTAGTATTGTTTCGACCACAACTGTATATCTTTCCTAAAAAATTTGGATGCTCAATTCCGCGAAGATCATGCAACTAATTAAAGAAATAGTGTATTGGAAGATGAAAATAATGGTATAATTCTGATCTGGGTTAACAATTGTTCTGAAGTCCTCTTTGTTATAAGTGAGTGAAGAAAACGCGAAAAGAGAGTAGATAGCAGGAAGCGGGTATATCTTGGAAGATGACTAAGAAGTTGGAAGAGAAATTGATGAAAGCTCCACAAGATGGATGAACATACGATTACAGTAAATCTTTTAGGTCTTATTTATTGTTTGAAATGAATGAGTATTTAGAAAAATAAATTACATGAATTAGTGGATCACTTATCGGGTTTAAAGCGAAGCTAAACTATTTGACCATGTAAGCATGCTATGTGAGATGAAAATGGGATAGCCAGATAGAGGCATAATGGGATTTCCACAACGCTTTGCTCCCTACCGGAAATTTCAACAACGCTGCCGCTTTCATCCATTTCTCTTCCTCCATAGTATTCTTCTCTATGAGAGTATTTTACAATTTGTAGAGTTTTTCTATCTGCACTTTCTTGTGAAAATCCACAAGCTCTCGTGGGAACGTTGATGAAGATGACGAGGCTTTCCCGTAAAGAAATCGCTATGCCACGGCTCCGAAGGATGGACTACCGAATGTATATGTACATGATAATGTCACCATTCTGTCTTCATATTTTTCAATTTTTTTTAATGGTAATCTTTTGCTTTCCTTTGGTTTTCTTAGTACTCGTTTTGGAGGAAACAAAGATATGTGTTTATTCAAAGAAAAAGTTGAAGATAAATTTTAACCTTAACAGTCACGTGTGTATGTGTGTATCGTTTTTTAGCCATTGAATATGTTTTTGTGAATGCAAGATTGGGTTTTATATAGATGAAAAATGATATAACTTATTACATTGCATGAAATTAGTCACTTCCAGTCTTACCATCAACTTCCGGTCTTAACATCAATACTTCTAAGTCCTCTGTTTTTCGGCTGGTTTGGACAAGTCAAGAGTGATTAATAAAGCTTAGCGATTAGGTCTGGCTAGTAGTGTTTTACCTATCTGCTATTTGGGATTACCTCTTACCACAAAGTCGATGAAGCCTCATGACTACGAGCCTCTCATTGATAAGATCAGAACCCGATTATTATATTGGACTACTAAGAGTCTTTCTTATGCAGGTCACCTCCAATTAATTAAGTCGGTGATAACGAGCATATCGAATTTTTCGTGTTCGGTTTTTCGCTTACCACAGAAATGTCTTGATGAGATTGAAGGGCTGTGTGGTAGGTTTCTATGGAGCTGCTCTCCGAACAATCAAAACAGAGCAAAATTTTCTTGGAATGATATTTGTTTGTTCGTTTCAGGAAGGTACTTTGGGAATACGCCGGTGTGTGAATCCTCACGTGTTTCCTCACTCAGTTTAATATGGAGGCTCCTCACCAACACAAGTTCTCTTTGGGTTGCTTGGACACGTGCCTATGTTTTGAAGCAACACTCTTTCTGGAGTGTAAATGAGACAAGCTCGGGTTCTTGGATTTGGAGAAAATTACTCAAGTTTCAAGGAGTCGCGCACAATTTCATTAAGTGAGAGGTTCGTAATGGCCAATCCACATACTTTTGGTGGCATAACTGGTTACCGATAGGACAGCTCCGTAGTAAGGTGGGTAGAGCTGGACCTCGAAAACGCGGGAGTTCGTTTATTTTGAAAAATTGCCGAGGCTGTGGTTAAGAACCAATGGCAGGTTCGAAGAGGTCGTTCCCAAACATTTCAGCTACTAGAATCAGTAGTTCAAGCTCATCCTTTGCTTAATCTAGCAGCTGGACCGGATATTCCTCTTTGGCAACACAATACAGATGTATTTAAAGACCGTTTCTCTGCTTGGTGTACTTAGAACCAGATTCATCGAGTTTGATGTCATGTCCCTTGGCACTCCAACGTCTGGTTCCCCTAGAAGATACCAAGGTATTCTTTTATCATTTGGCTTGCGGTTTGTGGTCAGTTATCCACAGGGTCTCGTGCTTGTTTATGGGGTCAGCATGAGGTTTGATCTTTTTGTGGTGATCTAGACGAATTACGTGATTATCTTTTTTTTGCCTGCCCAATTTCTTACATAGTTTGGAAGAATGTTGCTGGGAACTTATTAGCTGATAAGATAACCCCGATTAGACGATAACGCTGAGGAGAATCAGCTCTAATCGGCTTCCTATGTTCGATAAAATTCTTTTACGCTGGGCCTTTAAATCCACAATTTACCATCTCTGGAGAGTAAGGAATGGTAGACGTCATGGACAAGCAAGAAATTCTCAACCTCAACTTATTTCGCCCTATTGTTAGAGTTATACAAGACCGAATTGTATCTCTTCACTGCACCCGGACAACAAGTTTAGCGAACTTCTACACCGATAGATCATAACTCAAGGTTAAAAAGATGTTAAGCATTTTTAAGTTTTTTCTTGTAAAATGCAGATTCATCCTTTTTAAATAAAACTTTTCATCTTAATATTAATTTATCGTTTCATCAAAAAAAAATTAGTCACTTCTTAGATAATTTTTGCAAGTTTGAACTTTTTGGGACCGAGAGTTTAATTTATATTTGAATGATTATGACATATTTGACAAACATTTAATGACAAGAAATTAGTCAAATATGTAAATCAACTATAGTTATTGCAAGTAATTATTATTTTATTTTCTTGACTACTTGGTCTTCTTTATGTAATCAACTATATTAGTCAACATTCTATCTTGAATACTAATAGCCGTTAATTGTAAGTATTAGCTTTCGTAAAATAGTTTTCATAGTAAAATTATATATATATATATATACATATATTTATAACTAGGAGGTTTTGGGAGTGGACTCATAATCCCTCTAGGCCTAGGTGTATAACTAGGAGGTTTTGGGAGTGGACTCATAATCCCTCTAGGCCTAGACCCCTAGGCCAGCCTTTAATATTTATACCGTACCAACTGTTACTCGATCATGTGAATTCTTAAATCTTTTAATATTATTATATCTTTCTAGATAGTATTAATTTTTAATCACCTTAAATTGTTTATTGTATACATTCTTGTAATACTTTTAGCTCTCTAAGATGGTTCTGAAAATATTATCAGAAACTAAGAAAATGCATGCATTATGGCTGCGAAACTTTATTTCATGGCTTGGGATTGCCGACATTATAACCAGACTGCTAAGAATTTATTGTGATAGTGCCGCTGCTGTCTTTTTTTGAAAGAATGCCAAATACTCTAAGGGTGCTAAGCACATGAAGTTAAAGTCGTTGTCGGTCAAAGAAGAAGTTAAAAAATGTAAAGTGTCATTTGAGCATATTAGAATGGATATGATGCTAGCGAATCTGTTAAATAAGGGTCTACCACCTAAGACATTCATTATCCATGTAGAACATATGTGTGTTATAGATAAATCCTTGTTGTAGTGGTTACAGTTTGTTATTATGTATGTGACACTAGAAATTCACTTAAAAATTATGTTTTTCTTTTATTGATTATATTATCATAAAAATATGTGTATACACTTATGGTTCATATAAAACATATGATTATTTTGAGAATTAAAGATCTTCTCAATATAAAAGAAAATTATAAAGTTGGAGTTGATTTGTGATACATGGAAAGGAGCATGTTGCTCAAAGATGTATACCTGCAATGATTCAGATCAATTTCTGATTTTATTTAATGGTCAAAAGAACTTGATATCAAAGTGTACTTTATAGTTATTAGTCCATTAAGTCGACACAAAAGTCACGTGGGTGAATGTAATAATAATTTTATTTTTATATGACTTATGTGTTTTTTGGTTTAACTATAAGGATCTAATTCATACTAAAAGTTAAGAACTTTAATATAAAAAGCGACATCGCGATGGATCGGTTTCGGTTAACGGTATTAGAATTCAGGTGTATTCATAACCCTCCTCCATTACCTTCTTATATTAAGTATCATTTCTTTTTATGATTATATATATATATATATATATCTACTATGCATATGTAGTTAATAAAAGGAAATAACTACCTAAATGTGTAATGGAGGTGTAATGCATATACATATGTATAAAGTGGCAGTTACTAAAAGGAACTTCAGGTGTGTTTTGGTGATTATAAATACAAGGGAAAATTCATTATATGGGAGGAATTTCAACAAATTTGTTCATCTATACCTTTTTTGATAAAAGTTATTCATCTAATCCTTTTGAAATATTTAATCCTATTTTGTCCTCCTAATTTTTTTTATTAAAATAAAACATATCAAAACTTCTAATCTAAAAAGAAGTTTGATTTAAAAAATATATTTTTTATTAATTTTAGATGATATATATATGAAATCAGAAAAAAAACTAAAAAGTAACAAAATCCCTAAAATATTAAAAACTCTCCTCTTCTCTTCAAAGCACACGATCCATCTCCTCTGGCGGTGGCTCCGACCGGCGGCTCCGACCGGCGGCTCCGACAAACGTGACTGTTCTTCTCCTCCCTTGCGACGGTTCTTCTCCTCCCTTGCTACTACTTCTTGGCAATACTACTTCTTGGCAAGTTTCAGCAATTGTTAATTCGGTTGAAGTCCCTCACTTTAACCTTAAGGAGGATCCATCTTTCTGGATGGATCACAACGTTCAGGTAGCTATTTGTTCCTATGGTTTACTCTCTTTGCTTCTGGGGTTATTGAATTGCATTTACTCGTTTTAGGTTCATTAGCTGCACCAAATTGTTTCTTTTAACAAAAATGTCTATTTTGTTTTTGATTTTTATTTTTTAAGATAAAGCATTGGACTGTTGATGAGATAAAGAAGTTTCAGAAATTGTGGTTAAGTGGAATGCTTGAATGATTGTCGAATGTATTGCAGATTCTTATACGTGTCCGACCACTTAATAGCATGCAGATTCTTCTCAAGTTCCCCCTTGCTTTCTTATTTGTCATATGGATTGACCATTCATCTTGACTTTGTGATTGCAATGATAAAGTTATCTAACATTGTCAATATAAACCACATATAAACCGATTAACTAGTTATCTAACATTGTCAATTATAAACCACATATAAAGCCACATATAAACCGATTAACTAGTTATTGTTCTCGTGCTTCTAGGCTCGTGAGATGATATATGGAAAGAATGTTATTCAGTTGATGGATCCAAACCTGATGGAGAATTTCTCCATAGAAGAAGCTACCATAGTTTTACAACTCGCCTCTCAATGTTTGCAGTACGAGTATCAAGAGAATCCCAACATAAAGGATCTTGTTGCAACACTTGAAACCTTGCAAACTAAAACAGAAGTGATGATCATATTATGTAACCGTAATTTCATTGTTATTTTTTTTTGCATACATGTTCAAACTGATATTCTTGCATGTAGGTTCCATCTGATGAAATGCTTGATATGAAAAATAATGCGGAGGTATCTTTGAATCAACTTTCGCCATTAGGAGAGGCTTGTTCAAGAATGGACCTCGTAGCTATTCATAAAATCTTGGTGAAGGCACAATACGAAGATGATAAGGAGGTCATCGAGGTACCAAAACACATTAGCACTGATTCTGCTGATACTTTAAAAGAAGCAGCCATTCTTGAAGCAAAGAGAAGCCAATAATGAGAAAGAATATTGATTTTGAATATTTCCTTTAGGATAAAAATGAAATAATATACTTGACATTTTCTGTTTTGTGTGTGTTGTGTAAATTCTGACCTAAGACTTTTTTTTAAAGTTGAAACCTTTTTTGATGTGAATCTTCATTAATTTTCATCTCTTGCAGTGATCAAATTTGAGATAGCTTTTGGATATATAGAGAATAAAGATTTTTTTCTTTTAATTTACTTTATTCTTTGTGTAATGATCCAATGTTTGGCTATGGAGATTGCACAGAGACTACTTTGCTTACACTATAACAAAGGTTAAATGTATATGTAACGTCATTAAACTAGAACAGAAACAACGACAATGTTAGCGACCCTCTTGTCTTGGATATAGACAAAACCCATCAATAAAAAGCAAGAACATGCATAAACAAAAAAGTGAGGCAAGAAATGCATGTGCCAAATTGTCCCAATTTTTAAAGCTCCTGCATTTTTTTTTTTGTTTATATAATCTCCTGTTTCTGTACTCACACGTATTGTGGTTGCTGAGAAGAAAAGGAGACAATATCCAAGCTTGATATGGAGGTTGTATTACATTTAATTTTTGAGAGCTATTGTTATCTTCTCCAACCATCCTCTAACAGCTAATTGTACTCCATTAAAAATTGTTTTTGTTCAGACATATAAGAGACATGTCTTAATTGTCACTCGTGCAAATATGAAATAAGGGACTTGAACTTAATGGAGTGTTTACATGTGAAGCACAAGCAAACGAATTCACAAGGGTTGACTCGGAATTTCAATCTGAAAAAACCTTGAAATTATTTAATAACCAAAATTATTAAATAATTATACCATTTTTATTGAATAACCGAAATTATTTTTAAATTATTTATGAGATCAAATAATCATTTAGTCATTATCTTTGGTATTTTTTAAATAATTTTAAAATTTAGTCATTATCCTTTCGGATATTCTAATTTTTTCAGAATACATATTCTAAAATTATCAAAATACTATTCTACTTGCTAGAATATGTAATATAATATTTTTAAACCATGAAAAAATGCTAGAATAAGTATTTTAAAAATATCAGAATGTGTATTCTAAATAATTCAGAATAGGTAAATTCTAATATTTGTATTCTAAAAATCCTAGAACATGAACGATTGCTAGAATATGTAATATAATTTTTTCAAACCATGAAAAAATGTTAGAATACATAATCTAATAATTTTATCTCGCCAGAATACCTATTCTAGAATTTTCAGAACAACTTTCATCAAACTAAAAACCTACTTAAAACTGCCAAAAATGGAAAATTTTCTTCTTCAAATCTTCTTAATAGGTGTGTATCTACATGTTTATATGGTTTTTTTTAAATGGTATTAATCTAGTAGTAGGGGTAGTTTAGGAAAAAGTGACAATTTACAAAAAATGTGTAAATGGACAAATTTTTTGCTAGTCCTCCTTTATAATGAATTATCCCAATCACAATTAAGAAAAATATAATATAACGTACATCAGAGTAACAAGTGACATAAAACGAAGAAATTGATTTGGATTCTTTGTCCATCAAGAAAATAGATTAAAGCCAAAAGCCAAACGCCAAAGGGAGGAAAAATCATTTAGAGACTTGATTCCACATTAAATCTAATCAATCATGGATCAATGTTAGGACCTTTCTTCTTTTTCTCTAAGAAGTGTTTGTGGTTAAATTAAATCAAAATCTAGATGAATTTGGGATAGCTTTCATAATAGAAATCATTAAGTAATCTACAGATCCTGCATCTCATACATGGTGACGTAGGTTTCTGTTGATACTAGATTTATTCTTTAAAACATGATTTGAAGTGGTATACAAGAATATCGTGGAAGCGTTGTTTTTAATGGTTGACTATATGTAGATTGCTGTTTTTATATCATATCACTGAATTTTTTGTTTTATTTTTTGCAAATTGTGAAATTGTTGTATTCTCGTGTATTGCTATGTGCTCAAGATAGTTATATATGTATATCTTGAGCACGTGATATCGTTATTTATAATATGTTAAAATTAAAAAGTAATATATTAAACAAATGTGTTTGCTGGTCTCTCTCCATGTGAGGTTCTTAATTCGGCTTTCAGAGTAGTGTGTTTAGTCTGATTGATCCTAACATTTGTGTTGATGAACTGATTTAATCCGTTAATGTGTGTGCTTGTCTCTCTCCATATGGATTACTTGATGCAGCACTGGAGTAATGTGTTTAGTCTGTATGATCCTGACATTTGGTGTTGATGAATCGATTTGATCCGTTTATATGTTTGCTCCATGTGAGGTTACTTAATGCAGCTTTGAGAGTAATTTTTTTTTTTTGCAGAAAATGTTAAATTTATGCTATCAAAAAACTTTTTTACATTAATTGTGACTAGTGTTTGAAAAAATTTAAAACTAATCTGGACAATTTTTAATTACTATAAGCAAACTAATGTTGAAGAATTCTTTCCAACTTTTGATCATCAATTGAAGTGTACCGGTTTCTTATTTACTTGTTGATGACTTTGATAAGAAACGTAAACGAGTTTGGATTTTCTCCATGTCGGCATGCATTTCTCTCTCTCCAAATGCTATGTATTACCGCTTGAAAAGCATACCGTGTTAGGAACAGAGTATACCTGTCGAGTCTTGTATATGAGATGAAATTGAGCATGGTGGGTCAATCCGTGCTGAATTGCTCTTTCAGAAGACCTTGCATTAATGATTTACAAAATTTTCCAGAATAAGCACAAGAGAAAAAGATGTTGTCGTGATTCTACAAGATCTCCACATAATATACATAATGTGTTAGCTCCAACATTCCACAATGCCATAGATCCCTAGTTGCTAATCGATTATGAATAGATAACCACACAAAGACAGAGAACTTCGGCATTGAATGCTTGAACCAGAATTTTTTTGACCAGCCAACAGGGGGAGACGCTTGACGAATTAATGACCAAGTGTGTTTTGATCTGAAAGTGTTTTTGTATTTGTCACCCTTGTAACACCAAAGTAAGACGTCTTTCACGTCCGGTGTAGACCTGATCTTTTTAGCCTCAAGTGCTGACTCCACTTGCTGTAAACCTCTGTTCGATGGCGTCTGCATTGTCTAGAAGTTCAGGCTGAAGCCACCAAAACATTCAGCAATATTCCCAGATCAATAACACCACGCATACCAAGCTTTTCAAACAACAAACCCAACTCTGACCAATTATCAAACCAAAAGGATGTACTTTCACCACTTAGAACATCCACCTTGTATAAAGCACATGATCTTTGAAAAATTTTCTCCACATCCAAGAGCCCTAATAGTATCCTTACGCATATACCAAAATGATTCTTTTCGAATTAAGTTGATGTGAATCCACTTAACCCAAACAAGGTTTGAGATGAGAGTAAACGCCAAATTAAGTTAAGACAAACAAGGTGTTTACCTCCGATAATGGTCTTATGCCAAGTCCGCCTTCATTTTTTGGCTTACAAATATACTCCCAACCTATACTTTCTTTCTTCGGGTTTATTGCTGGTCCTGACCAAAGAAACGAAGAACATAACTTCTCAATCTCCCTGATACAAGCTTTGGGAAGACATACTGACAACCATAAATTTGATATGCTTATTAACACATAAGCAATAAGCTTCAACCAGTTTGCAATCGATAAAAACCTTACAGACCATGAACTGATGCGGTTATGTATAGATTCCAGCAGGAGTAGGTAATCATTTGGTGTAATCCTTTTTGTCAAAAAGTTAAACCCAAGTATCGTACCGGTAACACCCCCGAAGAGAAGAAAAATGCTGATTGATCTTATTTTGTGTTACGTGATTAACACATGCAAACTAAATTGTGGACTTTTCCAAACTTATTCGCAGTTACGATATCTTAGCATACTCTTCAAACACTAAGATTATTCCTTCCACCAAGAGAATTTTTCCATCCATGAAAACCATAATATCATCCGCAAATCTTAAGTGTGTGAGTCCAATATTCTTGCACTTCGGGTGATAACTTGTCCGTCAAGCACTAGCTGCATTATCCAAAAATTTAGAAAGCACAACAGCCTTGCCATAAGCCTTGCTTCCTTTGGAAAAAGTCCACTAGTTCACCATTCACTTCGACCAAGAAAAAAGCTGTTGTGATACAAATAGATTTCAAATGAATGAATTTATCTGAAAAATCCATAGCTTTTAGACTATTAAGAAGAAAAGACCATTGAACTGAGTCGAAAAGCTTTCAAAATATTATATTTTATGGCACATTGAGACGAGATCAAGTCCTTATGATAGTCTTTTACCAACTCCGTCGCAAGCAACAAATTTTCTATCAATAACCTATCCTTCACAAAAGCAGATTGATTGAGAGAAATGAGCTGTGGAGGTATACCTTTCAATCTGTTAGCCATAATCTTCGAGATGACCTTGTATATCACATTACATCAATAAATAGGTCTAAAGTCCTTCATTTCCAGAGCTGAGTTCTTCCTTGTAAAAGGGCTAATATTGTTGAATTCATACCTTCGTAAGGAAACCTTTGACAAAGAAGGACTGAACGGATATAGTGAATTCTTTACCAATTAATGGCAACATCTTCTTGTTAAAATCTGAATTAAAACCATCTGGACTTTGAGATTTATTGTTTGGCAATAGAGAAGAACACCTCTTTGATTTCCTACTCTGAAACCCTCGCTACCTGCATGCATTTACCCCCCCCCCCCTCAGAGCATCTTTTTGGAATCAGCTCTTTCAGATTTTTGATCGATATTCCCTCAAACTCCTCTGAAATATGCTGTAGAAAATCCCTGAAAAAACCCTCACCTCCTCTTTTATTTTTTCTTCATCCGCCAACAAAGCACCATCTCGACACTTAACCTCCTAAATAGTTTCTCACACAGAAACTTGTGCATCCTCCGCCTTCTTTGAAAGATTACCCAACTTTTGTTTCGCTAATTCCCTTAGTAACGGCTTAAGTTTTTTTAAATTATTTGAAAAACGAAAAAGAGATGAGGTTGAGAGAAAAATTGGCTGAGTTTAACCCCAATACCTCTCGACCGTTAGCCAAAAATCCTTTAACTCTATCTTATTAAATTAGAAAGACTTTTTCTTCATTTGTACCTTATCGTCGAGATGAATTCTGCCTCTAAGATGATCCGAACACCCTCCAGCTTCAAAGACACATTACGAACTAGGGTATCTAAGATCTCAATGGTCATTTTTGAGAACCCTATCCAGCTTCTTTGAAATTAAACCATCACTCCTTTTGTTACACCAAGTAAATAAAGGTCCATGATAAGCCATATCATTAAAAGAACAATGTCAAACCAGCTCCTGAAAGTCTCACATATCGGGAGTAATCTGAGGCAAAATATCAAAATTTGAATGCTCTTATCCATCCAAAATTTCGTTGTAATCCCCCATACAAATCCATGGCTTTTGTCTAATAATTTGAGAGTTATGGTGATCCCTCAAATCATTCCAAAGTTCTTTATGTTCCTCCAAGAAATTAGAAGCACAGTTAAACGAGCAAAAAAACTCCTCTTGTTTATCATCTAACTTCACTGAGCAAGTAATCATTTGACCACTCTTAAAGAATGGAGTTAATCAAACTGTTGGCTGCCAAACGACCCATATACGCCCCAAGCAACTATACTCATAATTAGATAAAATCAACCAATCTCCAAAGATTGATGAACCAATCCTACTAACTTTTTCTTCCTTTACCTTGATTTCCAAGATACAACCAAATTGAAAATCTCTGCTATTAACCCGACACTTCAAGACATAATGTTTCGATGATTTATTTAGGCCCCTAACATTCAGAAGAAACCCAACAGATTTATGTTTTTTGGCATACTTTCGTCCTCCAACACTAGGAATAGTCTCCTTGGCATTGAGGCTAACAGCTGCTTGTTTGTTCTTATCAATACCTTTTGATCTTCCAGGTAGAGATTGATGCAGCGAGAGTTCACTAATGTTCACTTTTTTGCCATTCATATCGTGATGAAAATTTTCACCGTCTTCCTTGCCGTCACCCCTGGTCCTTCTATTTGTTTAACCATGTTTTCCTTTTGAATCATGGAACGATCCTCCATATTTTCCCTCCAATGCGGGTACTGAAAAATGAGAAGGCGAGCCAACTAAAACTTGCGCTGGAAATGATTTTCTCTCTGAATGATTTCCCTTGCTAGGCTAAACAAAAGACCAACCATCTTGTCTTGAACCCACATCTTCAACCGGTGAAAACACTACGGTTTTACCTAATAAAACCCGCTCTTTTTCTCCTTCTTTAACACTCAAAGACTATGACTACTCAAAGTCTTTATCAATGGTAGATGACTTTGCGGAAGAAGCATTTAAAGGTTAAACGTATCCGCCACCCACATTTGTATCTTCACATACATGTGTGGTAAATCTTGTTGAATAGGGTTTTTGATGGTTAATATCTCAGCCGAAAAAGCACCCACTTTTTTATCTTCACATACAGATGTCAAGGATCTTGTTGTGGCTGGAAAGTCCTTCACAACTTCTGTTGACTTCAACACCTTAGCACACATCATAGTCACTGAACAGAGGCTTGTTGCGACACTTTCCTCTTTTGAGGATTCTAGGTATTTCTATTTTAGACGTAGGCTTTTCTCTACAAGTCTCTCATAGAGGAACATGAACAGGAAAGACAAAGATAAATGAAAACAAACATAAGAGAAAATGAATTAAAATGTACAGAAAGAATATTAATTTTCAAATAAAAGTAAAGAGCAAATGATGGAAAATTATGAAAACATTGGGAGTGAGTAACGAAATAAGATTTAAAAGACTGAGATGTAAAAAGAAAGCGAATATATGTAGTAACATGTGAAAGATTATATTCGATTTCTATAAAAGTAATTTGACATGCCAATGTCACAGGTTTTAAACCTTCACTATCATTGCAAGTGCATAGAGAACGGAGTAGTATAGATAAGATTTGATCATCCACTGAGACCAAAGTACGGATTGTGAGGAGTCAATAGAGCTAAGATAAAATACGGATTGTGATTGTTGTATAATTACAAATAAAGTTAAAAAGCAAGTAAATAAATGATGCAAATAAATGGAAACGATCGTTGGGCCCAAGGAATATTGCATGTACCAATGATTGGTAAGCTATCTAACTAGTTACGGATTTGTTAACAGACCGTTCTCGTACACAAAACACTATGGTAAAGCTAGTCTACTCTCGCAGTACTAGCTATCAAAACATGTAACCTAAGACACTTAACTCCCAAATGAGCTTTAAAGACATATCAGTTTTGTAAACAAGTTTGATATGTTCACTTAGACGACTTAACTTCAACTCCTGTTGGCTAAGGATACTATGCTAATCAATTGTTGATTCTGGTAACGTAACTATCATTTTTGGAGCATAGATTAAACCTAGAGATATGATGCTAGATTCTTCAACCTAACATAAGCATAAAGTTCACAAAACATGAAGAACCAATATGATAAAACCCTAATCTAATAAACTAAACCTAATCGATCATTGAATCCCTTTGAACAACCCCAAAACCCACTGTAGGATTACTCAAGCATAGATGAAGTTAACAAAACCAAATTCAATGATAGCATAAATATCAAATTAATGTTAATAAGGGTTCAGAAGCACTTGTAGACGAGATGAAATTTCTTCTTCCTTAACTATGAAAACATAAAGCAAAAAGCTGTAAAGGCAAGAATAGCAAGTTGGAAACTAAGAAAATTTTGTAGACCTATTTAAATGAAAAGATAAATCCTAAAGATTGGTCTCCTAGCGGATTGATCGATCCTGAGCTGGATTAATCGATCCCTACTCCAAAACGCTTCATTTAATTAATTCTTCAATCTTGTTATACGAAGTTGGATTTGTCGATCCCAACTTATATTCCTTTGATTCTTGAATTCTTCAAACGTTTAAAGCTGGTCCAAATGATCTATTTAGCTCCAATGACTTGTAAAATCTTTATATGCTATATACAAGACCAAAATGACATAAAACCTATCCTATACTCGATTAAGAACACTAAAAATCTATTGAATCAAAGGTTAAAAACCATTAAAACCATGACACATCACACTCATCATAGCAAGGTTAAAGAAACCACAAGTGTATATCTTTCCTAGAAAAATTGGATGCTTAATTCCCCGAAGATCATGGAACTAATTAAAGAAATAGTGCATTGAAGATGAAAATAAGGGTATAACTCTGATATGGGTTGGCAAGTTCCGAAGTCTTCTTTTTTATTTGTGAGTGAATAGAACGTGAAAAGAAAGTATATAGCAGAAAGCGGGTGTATCTTGGAAGATGACTAAGAAGTTGGAAGAGAAATTGATGAAAGCTCTGCAAGATGGATGAACATATGATCACATTTAATATTTTTGGTCTTATTTATTGTTTGAAATGAATGAGTATTTAGAAAAATAAATTACATGAATTAGTGGATCGAGTATCGGGTTTAAAGCCAAGCTAAACTATTTGACCATGTAAGCATGCTATATGAGATGAAATGGGATAGCCAGATAGAGATATTCATGGCTTGGTCAAAAACCATCTTATGGAACAATGTGCTTACTTTGATGGGTAGAGTGTGTATGCTAAAGCTATTGTAGCGGTACAAAATGATTCATTGCTTTTCCAAGGTCTAAATTATTCTAGATTATACATATATGTTGTATATCATTTGGTAAAATAAGTTCGTTAGCAGTTTTAAATTTAAATCCCACACGTTTTTAGTTTAAAACTAATTAAATTTTATGTATTTTCCCCATTAAGGAAGTATATAAAATATTGCGGTTTCACTAAAGGTGATTGGATATTTTAGAAAACATTGAAAATTCATAAAACTAGAAAAAATATAACATAATTTTCCTAATAGGTGAAAATATTTTCTGTGATTATTCTTTAATTTAAAAACTCTTAACATTTAAACCATTTGAAACAAATGATTAGCCACAGTGGTTATTTACCAGCACCTCCTTCTTCATGGCTCCTTGCAACAATTTCCTCACATAATCAGAGTCGGTTCCAATGATATCGAATGTCCTAATTGAGATTAATTTTTATCCGACATAATATCAACCTTTTTCAACTTTAAACGAAATAAATAGAGGTTCTACTCTAAAGCTCCTTCATTAAAAAAACATAAAACATCAAAACCAAAGAGTAGAGCCAAAGATGAAAACTATGTAAGTCTCAACCACAACATAAACAAAACTTAAAACTAAATACTACTTAGTAAATATGTTTAATGCAAATCCACGGGAAGAAGATCAACAGTTTTTACTATGCGGAGGAGTTGAACACAAGAATTCAAGATTCTTCACAAGCCGAGGAAGAAAGGCTAACGGAACAGAACACATGCCTGCAATCTGAATTGGAAAACTCGGAGCAAATACGTAACAAAAAACCTGATGACAAAAACAATGTTCTGCTTCAGAACCGGAGGCAGAGAAGAGGGTACGTTTAGCTACTGTAAGTGATAAACCAGAGGTTCGGGACACATCAAATGCAATTCTGGTAGAAGAATCAGGCGATCAGGTGGTCAAGAAAACGTCTGAAACTGTTGACAGCGAACGCCATGGTACTTCAAAAAGGGAAGGGGTCATGACGAGAGTACCATTGTTAAGATCGACAAAACAGGTGCCAAAATTCTCACTCAATCCATCTCAACACGCTGGGGACAAAATCCCAAGCACCGTAGGACGCAAGAACTAAAGAAAAAAAGCAATAATGTTGTTCTTCTTCTGGAATATCCGCGGGTTTAATAAGAAAAGTTAGCAATCAGCAGTTAAGGATTTGATAAGAGAAAAGTCATTGGTACTAGGAGCTTTGCTAGAAACGAGAGTAGCCGAGAGTAAGTCAGAACAGATAATCAAGTCAACATTTCCGGGATGGTCAGGAATATCAAATTACGAGTTTAACCCGCTAGGGAGAATCTGGTTGCTGTGGAATAATTCAGTAACATTGACGGTGATTAAAAAGATGGGTCAGATGATTTCATGCAAGGTGAGATTTCAGGGTCGCATGGAGGATTTCATATGCACTTTTATCTATGCATCTAACTCTCAAGACGAGAGACGAGAGCTTTGGAGGGATTTGAAAGATCACCTAAAATGAGCCTCTAGTCCACGGATTACCATGGATGTGTGTTGGGGACTTTAATGAGACTCTTGATAGTATGGAACACTCAGCGGGAATATCTACGCTATCAGCTAGTTCGGGAATGTCTGAATTCAAGGACATGGTAAGCCATTGTTCTCTTGTGGATATGGCTTTTCATGACCCATTGTTTACTTGGTGAAACAAACAGAAGGAGGGGCTGATTTACAAGAAGCTGGACCGTGTTCTTGTGAACCCTCTTTGGCTACAGAGGCCACACAATTCATATTGTGTCTTCGAGGCCCGAGGCTTCTCTGATCATATAAGTGGAATCATTCTGCCCTACGAACACTCTATAAGCCGAAGACACCGTTTAAAGTTGTGAATGCAATAATGATCTTGCCGGAATTTAAATGCCTCATGGAGAATTATTGGATGAGCATGGAAGCTTTATAGTCATCAACCTCAGCCCTATATTGTTTTTTGAAGAAACTCAAGCAACTGAAACCGCTTATTCGAGCCTTTGGTAGATAGAGTTTTCATCATTTGACAAAACAAAGAGAAGACCCCTACAAGGAGCTATGTGAAAAACAGTCACAAAATCTTACAAACCCGGATGAAAGGAACATGAGTGAAGAAGCCCAGGCTTATGAGAACTGGGAGAGAGTGGCAGAGCTGGAGGAGAAGTACCTAAGGAAAAAAGCAAAACTCCATTGGATAAAAATGGGAGACAAGAACAATCGGTTTTTTTACAATGCGATAAAAGAAAGGGAACAACGGAATATGATTAATGTGATAAGAGGTCCAAAGGGAAGGGATCTAACAATGCCGGAGGATATAAAAGCTGAAGGGATTAGATACTTCTCGGATCTCTTCAAGGCGCCTCAGAGTTTTGATGGAGACACCTTCACACTTCCGGAACTGAACTAGATCTTGGAGTATCAATACAGCGAGGAAGAGGGCAGGGATTTAACAAAGGAAGTGCCTGCTCTGGAGATTAAGAATGCTCTCTTTTCAGTGCCTTCGAATAAGTCACCGGATCCCGATGGATACACAGTCGAATTTTACAAAGAAATGTGGGCTGTCATAGGGAACGACTTCATTGTGGCAGTCAAGTCGTTTTTCAGTTATGGATTCATACCGAAGGGGATAAACACCACCATCCTAGCTTTAATCCCCAAGAAGACGGGAACTATACAGATGAAGGATTATCGTCCAATATCATGCTGTAATGTAATCTACAAGGTAATTTCCAAGGTTATAGCGAATCGACTGAAACTGATTCTTCTGGGATTTATTACAAAGAATCAGACTGCTTTCATCAAGGATCGTTACTTGATGGAAAATCTTCTCCTTGCATCTGAGTTGGTCAAAGACTACCATAAAGCAGATGTATCCTCAAGATGTGCCATTAAGATAGATATCAAGAAAGCTTTCGACTCGGTTAACTGGGGATTCCTTATGAATTTATTGAGAGCAATGAAGATGTCGGAAATATTTATCAAATGGATTGATCTTTGCGTAACCACACCATCGTTTTCAGTTCAAATATATGGGGAGTTGGAGGGGTTTTTCCGAAGTGAGAGGGGCTTGCGCCAAGTTTGTTCTCTCTCTCCGTATCTCTTTTTAATATACATGAATATACTATCAAAAATGTTAGAGAAAGCCACAAGAAATGCAGAATTCGGTTATCACCTGGGCTGTAGGAACTTGGGAGTCACTCACCTTTGTTTTGCGGATGATATCATGGTTTTTGCTGATGGGAAAAATCGGTCAATCAAAGGCATTCTCACCATCTTTGAAAGGTTCGCTTCAGTATCGGGTCTGAACATAACCTTGGATAAGACAACCTTGTTCATCACGGGCATTACGCCGGAAGTTCGAATATTGTTGAATGATTTTCCGGTGGAGAAAGGGAACCTACCGGTGAAGTATCTAGGTCTCCCTCTCCTAACAAAGCGGATGTAAAGAGCAGACTACTAATCTCTTATAGACAGAATTCGGAGCTGCATAAGTGCATGGAAGAACCGGTTCCTTTCATTTGCAGGTAGGCTTCATCTCTTATCCTCGGTAATTATAAGTATAACGAATTTTTGGATTGCAGCGTTTAGATTACCAAAAGCATGCACCAGGGGATTGAGAAAATTAGTGTTGCTTTTGTATGGGCTGGTCCAAGTCTAAATACGAAAAAAGCTAAGGTGGCTTGGAGTGATGTTTGCAAGAAAAAATCGGAGGGAGGACTTGGTTTGAAATCATTGATAGAGGCAGATAAGGTAAGCTGCTACAAGCTGATATAGCGAATACTATCATCAACGGACTCATTATGGGTACTAACAATACTTCAGACGAGAAGAAGCAGAACAGGGAATTTCGTGACAAAATAAACCTTCTATAATCTAACCTACTCTGTATGGAGAGAACAAAAACTGCGAAGACATGGCAGCACCCCTCTCATGACGGACAGACTGATCAGCGAGGTAGGACGGATGGTACGGAACAGATTATCATCCCTACAACAACAAGGAATTATGACGAATGGTTTGCAGATTTGGTTCGCATCAAGACGGTGAATGGATACTTGGATATATTTAGCTTTTTCGATAATGGTAAGTACTCTTTTTTCCGGAGGTGGTTTTGTCCCACTGAGTTTTCTACCTTCAGGTTTTAAGGAAGCTGCCAGTTATCAAACTTCATTTAGCTAATCTTTCAAACAATAGCAGCACCTGATGTAAAAACGATTTATTTTCTTTGAATATTTTTACATACTATTAAAAAAAAAAAACTCAAAAGAGATAAGAAAGCTAAATCTCCATAATTCAAAAAATATGTTGGGCCCTAAGCCGTTATGTGGCTTATGCTACGATCTGGGCATTTACATAGTTTTTCATAGGCCCTCATACATCTTCAAAATCTGTTGTCCTTCACCTCCGCCGGTTCAAATTTCCCACACGCTATGCTCCCCACCGGCAACGGTAACACCGACGCTGCCACTTTCATCACTTTCTCTTCCTCCATAGTAGTCTTCTCCACGAAAGTATTGTACAATTTGCAGAGTTTTTCTATCTGCACTTTCTTGTGAGCATCCACAAGCGCTCGTGGCAACGTTGATGAAGATGACGATGCCTCCCTGTAAAGAAATCGCTTGGCCACGGCTCCGAAGGATGAAATACCGAATGTATACAGTTTTCAAGAGCCGGAATACAAGAGAAACGTGACATCAGCGCCACAGAGAACAGAGAGCTCACTGAGCTTATTGTAGATTCCGTTTCAGTGCTTTGATAATGACACCATTCTGTCTTCATCTTTTTCAATTTTTTTTAATGGTAAT
Organism: Cardamine chenopodiifolia; assembly: GCA_963922655.1. Classification (NCBI taxonomy): domain Eukaryota; kingdom Viridiplantae; phylum Streptophyta; class Magnoliopsida; order Brassicales; family Brassicaceae; genus Cardamine; species Cardamine chenopodiifolia. The sequence continues at coordinate 11,411,343 of OZ000481.1, read as the reverse complement.
CTTTTGCTTTCATTTGGTTTTCTTGGAACTCATTTTGGAGGAAACAAAAATATGTGTTTATTCAAAGAAAAAGATAGAAGATAAATTTTAAACTTAACTGTCAAGTGTGTATGTGTGTATCTTTTTATTTAGCGATGGAATATGTTTTTGTGAATGCAAGTTTTAGTTTTATATAGATGAAATAATGATATAAATTATTACATTGCATGAAATTAGTCAATTCTTAGATAATGCTTTGCAAGTTTGAACTTTTTTGTGACCGAGAGTTTAATTTATATTTGACTGATTATGACATATTTGACAAATATTGAATGATAAGAAATTAGTGTAAATCAACTATAGTTTTTGCAAGTAATTAGAAATATTATTAAATGACATGGTTTCTTTCATTGAATGAGTAAGATGATTATTTGGACATCCTATATGGAGAGAGAACTCTCCTGTTATATATATGTTTTTCTTGACTACTTATTCTTCTCTTTGTAATCAACTAAATCAGTCAACATTCTATCTTGAATACTAATAGCAATAAATTGTAATTATTAGCTTTCATAAAATAATTTTCTTAATAAATATATATATATATATATATATATAACTAGGAAGTTTTGGGAGAAGACCCATAATCCCTCTAGGCATAGAGCCCTAGGCCAGCTTTTAACTTTTATCCGACATGCTGCCACTGGATCCTGTGATTTCTTGAATCCTTTAATATTCTATATGTTTCTAGATAATATTTATTTTTAATGAACTTAAAAATTTTGTTGTATACATTGTTGAAATATTTAGCTCTATAAGACGGTTATGAAGATATTATCAGAAACTAAGAAAATTAAGTCTGTTTTAAAAAGTTATTTGTTTATTCATGATAGAAGTGTGGTTCGTATAGTTTATCTGAAAAAGGATAATAAGTAGTCTAAAATAAAAATAACTATTAGCTAAAATTATTGATGAGTAGGCCTAAACACAGTATTTAAGAGTATTGGGTCAGAGAATAGAGGGTAATAGTTTGGGATAGCATTTTGTGGTTAAAAATTCTAAATTAGACACTTGAACAAAAGCTAAACTATATATAGTTTACGACATTAAGCCTTGAATTCTAAGAAAAAACTTGAGATTATTGAAGATGTAGAAAATAGGAATCCATGAATCATGAGAAATATCTAACTCTGGAACTAATTCTAAACAGGAAAAAGAAAATAGATGCCTGATTCTAAACATGTGAATCAAAGAAAGAAACATAGAGCAAATATAGGTATAAGACCAGAATTGAAGATTTGAATCCTTTTTTTTTGGTCGAAAATAAGTTGATTAAAACTTAAATTGGGTCCGCTACATAGTTTCTCACAGCAAGCTTTGCTAATGCATCAATTTCTCTATTCGAGCGCAAGGCTGAAATGCCACAAATTGAAAAAAATAATATGGCATACCACTGAATAATCTGAATGCCACTTTATAAGTGTGATTTTTTTTTGCTTTTAATGAAATTTGTTTCTTTCTTCTTTTTTTCTTCAAATTTTATTAATAAAAAAAATCATAATCATTGTTTACAACCAAACATAAAAATCTCGGACATAAGGACATGGAAAACCCAGTCGTATACCTTCTATTATCCAGCAAAACCTTTCAAAATAAGATATGATTCTGCATAATAGAAAATATACCTTGTCCCACTGTACCTTTAATGTACTATAACACTTTGTACATTGCTACAAGATGAGCTGTGCGAGGTGGGAAAGAAAATTGACACAACTTATTCACAGCAAATGTAACATCAGGCCGCGTTATGGTGAAGCAGATTAACCTTTCCACAAGACTTCGATACATCTCCTTATCCTCCAACAATTCCCCATCCCGCTTAGATAGCCTCAAGTTGGGTATCATAAGAATAGAGGGAGGTTTACAAGCCAACATACCAGCAGAAGTAAGTAATTCTAAAGCATTTTTTCTCTAACAAAATGAAATACCTTAAGAAGTACGAGCAACCTCTAATCCCAAAAAATACTTTAGACGACCAAGTTCTCTCAACTGGAAACTCTGTTTCAAAGCATTAGTCAATTGAGTATCAACATCCTTTGTAGTATTAGCTACCACAATGTCATCAACATAGACAAAATCTGCAATAAATTCATTTCCATTACTCTGGACAAATAGTGTTTGATCTTCATGACCTTTAATGAAGCCTAATTGCAGTAATGATTCTGAATATTTGATTAACCACTACCAAGATGTTTTTTAAGTACATAAATAGACTTCTTGAGTCGACACACAATGTTTTAAGGCAAAATGTCCCTTTTTAATATCAACATATCCCTCATGTAGCTCCACATATATATCTTGCTCCAAGTCTTCATTCAGAAACGCATTTGCAATATATTAAGCTGATTGAGAAAACATTTTTTAAAAGCTAAACTTTCAGTAACAATTTGACAGTGACCATCTTGGCAACTGGAGAAAAAGTTTCAGTATAATCCAAACTTTCTTTCTAAGTATAATCTTTAGCAACCAACTGTACTTTGTATCTCCCAAGACTCCCACCAGCATGGAATTTCACTATAAACACCCATTTACAAACAATTGCTTTTTCCAGGTGGTAAACTTGTAATCTCCCAAGAATCAGTCCTCTACATAGCACCAATTTCCTTATCAATCACTCCACACAATTCTTTGGAATCTTTTTTCTCAGTATATGATTGAGGGATTGGCATTTTAGTAATGTTATTAATGTAAAACATATGTGATGGTGAGATTTGTGAATAGAAAAGAGAAGAAGAAATGGGATGAGTCATTTAAATGAGAAGGAAGTTTCTTCGTTCGATGATTAGAAATTTGTATTGATGGAGAAATTTGTGATGATGGAAGAGAAGAAGGAATATGATTACCTAAAGACAAAGAATCCATTGGTGTGAAGATGTATGTATTAGCATCATCCGACGTATGAGTATTTTCCAATGGAAAACCTCTTCATGAAATTTAACATTCCTCGTGATGAAAACCACATTACTCTCCAAATCCAACAGCTTATACCCTTTAAGATCAGCCGGATAATCCAGAACAAAACATGCTCGTGATCTAGGTTGAAACTTGTGTCTCTGTTTAGGAGAAGTATAATCATAAAAAAGACAACCAAAAGTTCTAATTTGAGTGTAATCTGGTTTCTTACATGTGCATAGTTCATAGGTAGTTTTATTTGAAAGCAACTGAGAAGGTGTTCAGTTGATGAAAAACACAGCTGTCAATATACAATCTCTCCAATATGACAGAAACATATTGTACTGAGACAACAAAGCTATTGCAAAATTGAGAATATGTTGATGTTTTCTCTCCACTACTGAATTATGTTCTGGTCTCTCAGGATATGAATGGTAAGAAACTATCCCTTTCTCTTGATCAAATTCTATAAAAATTGAGTTCCTTTGCATTGCATGACCTCACAAATTTCATCTTTGTGTTATATTGATTCTCGACTAGTTTGATGAAAGCATGAAATATTTAAAACCATCCACTGTCTCCATTGAAAATGGTCCCCAAACATCTATATGTGACAAAATGTTATTTGCAGATGAAAATGACAAAGTTTTCTGATTGGCAAAATGATAAACATGACAATAAGTTGTCTTCTTATTCTTATGTCTAGTAGTTCCCAAAACTTTTGGGATAACATTCAGTCTTGAGTAAGAAGGATGCCCAAGTCTCTTGTGCCACGTACTGACATCCACATTGTATTTACTATAACTGATAGAGACTGTGTGTCAAGCACATACATATTTCCAATGTGCCTACCTTGTCCAATCATCAACACCTTGATAGGATCATGTATTTGACAAAAAGAAAGATCAAAATCACTATGGAACCAAGATCAGTTGTTAAAGAACTGATAATGAGAAGATTGAACCTGATTCAAGAATAAACTAAACATTCTTGAGAAGTATGTCACTGTTTATCTGAATCATCCCTACTCCATTGATCTGTATATTTGGACATGTCGAAAGATTCACATAGCTCACAACAAAAGTATCTAATGAATGGAAAATATTTATATCATGAGATACATGGTGTGTAGCACCAGAATCAACCACCCATGTATCATTGGACATGGTATGTTGTGATACTGCCAATATTCAAACAAAATAGTACGTGGAAGGAGAAAATGAGATACCAGAATGCTGATTGTGATTAGCTTGATTTAATCAGATTAGAAATTGACTGATGCTAGAGTTGAGAACTGAATGTAGCAATAAAATTACGTAGCTGATCCTTCGAGAGATTACCAATTAAATTGTTAAGTGAACTTGGAGACTTGTCAGGGACTGGAGATAGAGTAACTTGAGCAGCCATAGGTTGAGGTGAAGGTTTTGGAACCTTATCAGAGAATTTTCCTTTGGGAATAAAGCCACGAGGAAAGCATCTCTCTACTATATTACCAACTATGTTGCAAAAAGAACAAATTGGGCAACCTTTTTGGTCCATTCTAAACATACATAACTACAAAAGGAGCTATAGGAGAAGAGTGCATCTCTGAAACTTGGAAAGCAACAGAAGGAGCAACAACATTAGAGAATCCATTCTGACTATTTTCTTGATCTAGGATATTGTAAACTTTTGCCAAACTGGGAAGAGCCTTCTTAGAAATGATTTGTCTACTAACAATCACATATGACTCATTCAAACCAGCAAGAAATTTCATTATCTTAGCTTTCTTTGCCTTCTGTTATAGACGGGTAGTTTTCCCACAAGTACAAGGATCATCCATTTCCTCTGTATTATCCAACTGATCCCATAAGTTCTTTAAAAGAGTGTAATACTCAAATAAAGACATGGATCCCTGACGAAGATCTTGATTCTCTTAAGTCAAATTATATGTGCATGGAAGATTAGCCATATGGAATCGACTAATAGATCACGCCATATTTTGCAGCATCATTGATGTGCGAGATGCTACAATATATCTGAGGTGAAACAGAATTCAACAACCAAGATTAATCCATGTTGTTAATCTAGACCAAAGACAAAAATTCTTATCATTTTCTAAAGGACGAAGCAATGTTCCATCTATGAATCCAAGATTATTCTTAGCGTCTAAAGAGATACGCATAGCAACACTCCAATCATCATAATTCGTTTTATCTAAGCAACGAGATATGATATTCAAACATGGATGATCAGTGATCTGTAAGAATGATACACATAGTTTAAACCCTATATAAACTACTACAAGTGCACAACAAATATTGTAGCAATCTAAGGATTAAATCCACAAGGACCAAGTTTCACACTACGACTCTTAAAGAATGAAACTAAGCTAAGAACAAAAGTATGGATTTTGTATTTTCAATGCAATAATGTAAACGAGAAAATAACTAAACGATGTAACTTAAGAAATTAAAAACGTTAGGCTTTAGGGATATTCACAGAAATCAGAGATCATGAACCAGATAATTATTTAGGGAGCTGATAAGCACAATCTTGAACTCAAACATAAATTTATAACCAATCCACTGTCGTGGTATGAATCACTTTATCTAGCAACCTAAGATTCTAAACTGTAGTTGGAACTTAAAATTCTAGACAATCATTAACAAGCAGGTTCGATTTGTTCACGAATTGCCTTAGCATCAGCTTTTGTTGGCTAAGAATAATTTGCTCACCTATGTTCTATCAAGCAATCTATAATACTTTTGATCAATGTATTAAACCCTAAATCAGAGACTAAGTGATAAATTTAGCCTAAGCAATAAGAACACTGATAGATAAAGATAACATATGATAAAACCCTATCTCTGTCTGATTCAATGATTCATAGATTCTTTTGAAACCCTAAAGTCTAACTATGGATCTACTCAAACATGGATGTAGAGAAACAACAGGTAGATAAATAAAATCTCATGATCATAAAAATATGAAATCCAAACGGGTTCAAAAATCTTCTCAAGAGATGTAGAGTCAGAGATTCATCCCCCAAAAGCTTATAAATTTCCAAAAGCCAAAAGTATGAATATAAAAATAATGTGTTGCCTAAACAATGGATAAAAATTAGTATATATAGGTTAAAATTGCATCATGGAGAAAATTTCCTTTTTTCTGCGTAGGTCGGTTCGTGTTGGATTAATCAATCCAAGACTGGATCAGCTGATCTGAAAATTCACGGTAAATAAGATTCCATCGGTCAAATGCTGGATCAATCGATCCAAGGTGGAACGATCGATCTGTGATTACTCTGGTCAATCTGAGTTATGATGGCTTCCTTGGTGATTTGGGATTGATAGATCTAAATGTAGATCGATCGATCAAAGCTCCAAAGATCACCACTTTTGCTCTTTCGCTAATGTTCTATGTTCCTAATGCCTTAAACTCCATTTAGACATGATCCAACCTGAAAAGACTCTGAAACATAGAAACTACTTTAAAACCCCTATGAAACTATGGTTAGAAAATGTAAAAATCGCAATATATCAACTCCTCCAGACTTAGTCTTTTTTTGTCCTCAAGCAAACTACAAAGAATAGAGTCGAGGTTTGAAAACAGAAACTCACCAAAATTCAGAACGCCTCATTGAACAACACATTTGAATCAACACACCACAAAGCCAAAATTAGATAGTATGTCAGTATAATAACCACAAGCTTAGCAAATCTCCCAGATACTGCTCAAACCCCATAGAGATATCTGAAATTGCCATTGTTGCCCATGTAATCAATTAAGCGTGTAGTCTCATCAAGGGAGTATCGATCAAAGACCTTGCATATGGTTTTTCTTCTAGGATTTTTGATCACACAGAAAGTTCCTCCGCAATATCTCTTATTTTCTCTTCCTTTAGTCTTATATATATATATATATAGTTCTCGAACAGTGCCACTCACTTTCATGTTCCTTGTGAGCAGACGCTTCATGAGTGGCCACTCACTTTCGTGTTCCTTGTGAGGAGATGCTTTCATGAATGGGGTTCACCATACTAGGAATTAGAGGGATATCAAAGAGAGAATCATGATAAACTTATCTTTATGGCTCTAGAAGAGGAATTCAGTTCGATGTATACCAATATCCAAGATGAGAAGTTAAGTTCAATTGGTGCAGAATCAACATTAGATCTTTCAAACACCCCAGAAACATGAACTTTCTCTGTTTGATTGATCCACCTATAGTGTGCTACTTAGTAAGATCTGAAATTAACTGTTGTAGCAATGGTCCTTCAAGTCTCAAAGCAAAGTAGTTAGTTCCGAGAAAACTCATAGTTTCAACAAAGTTTTAACTCAATAAAATAATTTGGACTGACTAAAGAAAAACATCAAAATGACTCAAGAGAAACAAAAAAACAAAAGAAATAGCTTAGTCCTAGTAAGTACCCTCCCGCAGACTTACTTCACTCCGTCTCGGTGTGAAGGTAGATCTTAAGAAGGATACGACAAATGCAACAGTAAAATAGAAATGAAAGTAAAAACATAGTGAAATAATACAATGAGACAAGAGATGGTACTATGCTCAATGATCACTCTCAGAAGTGGCACTATGGTTCTCGCATGGTGCTCTCCTACGTCAATGTAGTCGTGTATGATTGTCGTTGTCATATCATTCTCTGAAATCCCGTGTCCAGCAACATTAGGATTGAATGCAGCAGTAATATTAACTGTCTTTGAAGGCTCAACAGCTCTGAAACAAGAAGGGGGTCGAAGACACTAAAGCTTTGCAAGCGCACCATAAATCCACTACATCATTGAGTTGTTCTTTCGCTGAGAGTCAACCATCCCACTCCCAATGTTTCTCATCTGACACACCTACAAGAAGTGGAGGGAGATCCTACTCACCAGTGTATGCGGGAAAGAGTTTCTCCATCGTATCATGTGCCTGAAATGTTGACTAAGGCTAAGGGAAAAAATGATCTAGCATGCTAGCATCCTCCAGATGAGGCTGGGCAATATTCGCTCAAGAAGAGCTACCCTTTTGGCACATGATACGATGGAGCAACTCCTTCCCGCATACAAGTGCTCAGGTGCAAGTAGAAACTCCAGATTTTTCAACAGTTTTGAGAGCAGTGAGGGCAGGAAGTGGTAGCTTACAGTAGCTAGTGTTGCCATTGTGGTCATAAAACCTGTATTTATAACCCGGCTTGAGGATAAGACTGTTTTTGAGGTAGTCCTCATCAAGAAAGTCAAACTTGTCTAGGCATGGCTTCGTAGTGAAGTCAATCTGATGAAACCTGGAAATTGGAGTCAAAAGACTTCCAACAGCCTCCGTCTTTGGTCGTGCAGTATTCATACCATGAAACTTTTTTTGGACCAGAATTGAAGCAAAAATTACCCCAAAATTGGTGTCGTGTACAAGTTGAGGTGGCTCAGTGTAAATGTCACGAGCAAATGGGGGAAGCTCAAAATGTAACATCACCAACTCATCAAACCTCAAAGAACATATCTCTTTGTTAGCAAACAGAGTGTGCCCAATGATCTTAGCCACAATTCAAACAACAGGAAACCGAATCAAAGTTAGCTTTTTTCTCACACGAATTACATGGCCCTGAACAAATCACACTCCACAACCTAAAAAACTATGGGAAAGCATCTTAAAGAGGAAAAATGATAGAGACCACAAAAATGATAGAGACCACAAAACTTTTCTTGTCCTTGTCAAAAAGATAGAGACCACACAAATTTCAAAGAGAGATCTGATAAAGGAAACCACTAGAGAAATAAGAAATTCATCATCTTTAAACTTGAGATCAGCGGAAGCAAAGAACAGTCAAACTAACTCCGGATAGAGAGAATATGTGTGGGTTGCAAATGTACCAAACCCATCTTGGCCAACATCTCGTGCACATATTCAGCGATACCCATCTTGCGCGAGGTCTGACCACAGACAAACTTCGTAGGAAGCATCTGAACACGCAGCAACCCATTGTAACAAGTACTATTAAAAACAGTTTAGGGGTCTCCAAACTTATGGCTACTGTAATCGGTGAACTTCTACATTGGCGTGGCAGTCATGTGTGAGATTTCAGGAATATGGATACCAGTGATATGTGTATTATCAGTTTGAGGCCAAGGAGTAGTGGTCTAAACTTCTGCGGGTGCGTCTTCCGCAACGTGAGATTCTAAAGACGTGGTTATCGCTTTATCCTTCTGTTGTGCTGTTTTTTTGCTCATACTTCCCTGTAACTTTTCCTTTGTACCCCGTGGTGGTTGTCTCGGATTACACCCATCATCACTTGTCCTGACCATTGTCTGCAAAATCAAACACTACCCATATTCATCGAAATTTCACCCATACACAAAAATGCATGGATCAATCGTTCTGAAACTAGATCGATCAATACAAAAACTTATGACATTTTTCTCACCATTGGATCGATCGATCAAAATTTTTGCTATTTCTTTTCTGAAATCACAACTTTTTTGAAACTAGAAAAATGTCTTTGACACTGTTTTGAAAGCCTTTGACACTGTTTTGAAAGTAGAAAAATGTCCAGCATAGTTCGAACCATGACAGTGAAAGAGAATACATGGAATTTCTTCCTCTTTGACACTATTTTGAAAGTAGCATAACAGATGACATGAAGCTTCTTGTTTATTTTCTGCCCCAAAACAGCTCCCACTACATAGTCACTAGCATCAGTCATCACCTCAAAAGGAAGTTTCCAGTCTGGCGGTTGAACAATTGGGGCGTTGACAAGTTCTCCCTTGATTATGTGAAAGCCCTCAAGACATGCACTGTTAAATTCAAACTTCACATCTTTGCACAACAGTTGAGTCAAAGGTCTAGCAATTTTGGAGAATTCCTTGATGAACCTCCTGTAGAAACCACCATGTCCCAAAAATCTTCTAACCCCTTGAAGCAAATTAGGTAGCTGTAAACTCGCTATTACCTTAATATTTGCCTTGTCAACTTCAATTCTCTGCTCTGAAATCTTATGTCCCAGAACAATCTCGTCTCTGACCATTAAGTGATATTTCTCCGAGTTCATAACAAGATGTTTCTCCTCGCCACGTTGTAACACCTTGCACAAATTAGAAAGACAAACAGAGAAAAAGGATCCATAAACAGAAAAGTTATCCATGAAAACTTCCATTATGTCCTCAATTAGGTTAGTGAAAATTAACATCATACAACGCTGAAATATCGCTGGGGCATTGCACAAACAAAATAGCGTTCTGCGATAAGCAAATGTGCCATAAAGACATGTGAATGTGGTCTTCTTCTTATCATCTAGATGCATGGGAATATGAAAGAAACAAGAATAACCATCTAGAAAATAGTACCAAGGATGGCACATTTGTATATCATCAAGTGAATAACTTCCATATGTATCATATGCATACAAAGATCAGGTGAAATTTCAGTGATATCATAAGGTGAATAGCCTAAGGCCATATGATACTTTCTAAGTTCACACATAAGTAAAGCAGTCTCAGCATTGTTCAACGCAGCATTAAGGATCATAGGGTAGGTAGAGTTAGGACCAAGAAACGCGTACCTTAGCCCAGTTGTGAGTGTTTTGAGCTTAACCTTTGGAGCTTTCAGCTTGCTCCATGGGTTGTTGTTGGATGCGTATGAAGGTGCAGGGAAGCTTGATGTTGGAGGTTACTCTACAGCTTCATCCAAACTCATGTAACCTACCATATTTCCCACTACTTGGCTTGAATGCCGCATCTTAGCATACCAGTTGTATCCTCACTCAGAAAACCATATTCACTCTGAGCCTTCGTGATGAGGCCATCCATAGTGAATCCAGAATACCGGTATTAGAACCCATTGAGATACCCAAGATACCAATTTTGAGGGAGGGTCCCAGTACACAAAATAAACTTAAGAGACTCATGGAAAAGTTCAATGACGCTGTATAAGCTCTATTGATCAAAGAGGAAGCACAGTTACCAAGCTACACCGTATACCGCGTAGTCATTGCTGAGAAAACTCAAGTTCCATCGTCCAAAGAAATAACGACTCGTACACAGGAGGTAAGCTATCATTTCACTCGGTAAATACCACATTTAATTACGTTGGATCGAGAGATATTGCAGGAAAAACGAGCAAAACAGGAAATGACCACGAGTACCGAGAATCACCGAGGAAACGTAAAGAAGTCAACACCAGGAGCTACAGGAGAATTTCCTCGGGCCAAATTGTTAAGCCTCGACATTCACCAACAAATCAACTCCCAAGAAGTGAGTGCTCGAGACGAAATCAAGAGATTTTGCGAAGAAACAGAGCTGGTGCGTGAAAAGCCTATCACCGAGTCCAAAGAGCGAGAAGACACGACGAATTTGTCCACAGCAGAAGCCACTCGAGTGTTGAAGCAATGATCAAAATTACACTCGAAAACCTATCAAGAAAAATTAAATACCAAGAATAAATAGGCGATGACCAAGTTGGATTCAAAGATACCCGAGGAGGTTTCAACAATGAGCTTCCAAGCTTCAACCTCACCTGCGCCAAGGTAAGTCGCATGAATTCAATTTTTGCTGTCTTTGCAGGTTCAAACTAAAGACTCTAGTTCTATTAGAGTGTCTTAAATATTTAGATATTTTCTTTTATTTTTCCAGTAAGCCAAGATGTAAAAACGGCATGGCTTTTTTTTTTAGCTTGTAAGTCTTACTTTTTACATGTTGTGTTATGATTTCTTCAGCCCTAGGGCTATCTGATGGAATCTTATAAAGTCCCCCTGCAGTTGTGTAATATTTTCACGCTTGATTAATAAAATAACACAGTTCTCTTAAGAACAAAACCCTAGCTCTTGTAACTTAGGTGTGGTTATCCCCCTAAACTCGAGAGAAACTTTTTCCGTATCAGAGACTTATCACCCCTATGTGTTGCACCTCGATCTATCTTTGTACCATTACTTGAATCCACGAGAGAAAGCAAAGGCCAGCTCGTCGGTTCCCCGCATCGCTTCTATCTTCTCGGTTCCAAATAGAGAGCTAAAGCCAGCTTCAGAACCTCCATCCTTAGCCACATTTAATTTGACTACAGCTTACTTGGACTGGGAGAAGCATATAGAATACATCTTCGACTGTTATAATTACACCAACCAAAATAAGGTAGCGGTAGCATCCGCACAGCTTGTGGAGCACGCCTTGACTTGGTGGAATCGTGAATTAGCTGAGAGGATGATATACCATTATGGTCACGTTAGGACCTGGGAAGACGTGGAGGAGGCTTTGAAAAGGCAGTACGTGCCTCCACATTATCACTGTGGAAATCAGAAAAAGATTCAGAAGCTCACTCAAGGAGATAAGACGATAGAGGAATACTATGATGAGTTTGAAAACTTGAGAGGAAAGATGGAGCTGAATGATACGGAGGAATCCTTGACGGCTCAGTTCATTGATGGTTTACAAGACTGGATTGCTCGGAAATTTGAACGGCAACCTTATGAGCAAATGCATGAGGTCCTACACCTTGCCGTACAAGCCGAGCATCAAATTAAGAAGAAGATATCTTCTGCTCCACGGCCCCCCAGACCCAGCCTTGGTTTACTTCCAACGCAAGCAAAGCCCCGGACGAAGAAAAAGCAGTGGAAATCGATTCCAAGTTTTGGCCTAGAAGCAATGAGCCAAGCAGAGAAAACAAACCTCAACTGGGACAAGCTTCTAGTTCTCAAAGAACAAGGGATATCACTTGTTTCAAGTGTCAGGGGAAAGGGCACTACGCTAGGGCTGTGCAAATCAAAGAGTGATAATGCTTTTGCCTAGTGGGGAGTATGATTCCCAAGATAAACAAGACGAAGACAGTACTGAGCAGGGAGAGAGTACTGAATATCCGAAAATATGAAAGCTTTTGATCACTAGACGAGTATTGAGTGTCATGGTTGATCCAGAGGAGACGGCTCAACGAGAAAACATATTTCACACGCGTTGTAACATCAGCAACAAAGTGTGTAATCTCATCATCAATGGTGGATCATGCACTAACGTGGCCAGTAAATATATGGTGGACAAACTTGGACTTCACACCACAAAATATCCAAGGCCATATAGGTTGAGATGGCTCAATGACCAAGTAGAGCTGAAAATTTTGAACAAGTTGTTATCTCTTTCAACATTGGGAAGTATCATGATCGTGTTGTTTATGACGTGCTGCCTATGCAAGGGGGGGCATCTACTACTAGGGAGGGCTTGACAGTTTGATAGAGAGGTGATGCACGATGGGTGGACCAATTATTATTCCTTCACCTACAAAAAAAAAAAAAATTAGCGCCTCTTAGCCCCTCTCAAGTCCACGATATGCAAACCAAGATGACTAAGGAGAACCAGGTAGTTTATATCTCTTCCCAATCAGTTTGCAAGTCTTCGTTGTCCAAACATATCGTGCTACTAATGGTCTACAAGGAGGCATAAGTTTCTGATTTTGTAGAATTGAAACTACCCAGAGAAGTCACAACAGTTTTGCAACAATTCCAAAATGTGTTCCCTGAGGAAATACCAGCAGGGTTACCACCTTTTAGAAGTATTGAACACCAAACCGATTTTGTGCCTGGGGCAGCCTTACTAAATCGACCGGCTTACCGGATGAACCCGAAAGACGCTAGGGAACTCGAGACACAGATTCAAGAGCTGATGATCAAAGGATACATTAGGGAGAGCCTGAGCCCTTGTGCGGTTCCAGTCTTGCTAGTGCCAAAGAAGGACGGCACGTGGAGAATATGTGTTGACTGTCATGCTATAAACAACATCACCATCAAGTACCGCCACCCTATTCCACATTTAGATGACATATTGGAAGAGTAAAGTAGAGCTACTATATCCTCAAAAGTGGATCTTAAGAGTGGGTATCACCAAGTGAGAATGAAGGAAAGAGATGAGTGGAAAACCGCATTCAAGACAAAACAAGTTTTGTATGAATGGCTTGTGATGCCTTTTGGCTAGACAAACGTTCCAAGCACATTCATGAGACTCATGAACCAAGTTCTTAGAAACATCATCAGTAAGTTTATGGTCATTTATTTTGATGATATTTTAATTTATAGAGAGTGTTTGTCGAATCACCTAACGCACCTTTAGCAAGTCTTAGAAGTTCTCCGAAAGGAAAAGCTCTATGCTAACCTCAAGAAGTGCACATTTTGCCCTGATAAACGTGTTTTCCTACGATTTTTTGTTAGTTCATATGGGCTACAAGTTGATGAAGAGAAGATCAAAGGAATCCAAGAGAGGCCTACACCAACGAGTATCAGGCATTTTAGGAGTTTCCACAGCTTAGCGAGCTTCTACCAAAGGTTTGTTAGGAATTTCATCTCCATAGCAGCCCCACTCACTGTCGTGATCAAGAAGAATGTACCATTCTCTTGGGGACACGAACAGGAAGTTGCTTTCAAATCCTTACAAAAAAGCCTCACAGAGGCAGTGGTGCTTACTTTACCTAATTTTGATGTTATGTTTAGGTTGAATGTTATGCGTCTGGACTAAGTATTAGAGTAGTGGTTAAAAAGAGGAATATTGGTGGCTTACTTTGGTGAGATACTAAGCGGAGTAACCCTCGACTACATTACTTACGATAAGGAATTATACGCTTTGGTTAGGGTGTTGGAAAATTGGCAACATTACTTGTTGTCCAAGGAATTTGTCATCCACACCGACCATGAGACGCTAAGCATCTAAGGGGTAAGAAAATCTCAAAGAAAGGCATGCTAAATGCTAGAGTTCGTTGAAACCTTCCTCTACATCATTAAGTGCAAGAAAGGGAAAGAAAACATAGAAGTGGATGCACTATTAAAAAGGCATGCATTGATTACTACAATAGAAGCTAATGTTTTGAGTTTTGAGCATATCAAAACCGCCTATGTGGGATGACCCAGAACTAGAAACTATTTACAAAGAGTGTGAGAAATAAGCCTTTAAAAAATCTACATGCATGAAGTTTTTCTCTTCAAGGAAAAGCATTTTTGTATACCGCATGGATCCATGAGGGAATTGATAGTACGTGAAGCTCGTAGTGGAGGATTGATGGGGCACTTCAGAAGGGATAAGACTTTAGCAATCATAAAGGACCAATTATTTTGGGTTCACCTTAAGAAAGATGTAGAGAAGTTTTGTTCTCAATGCGTCACATGCCTTAGGGAAAATTTGATGTCACATCCCCACGGTCTTTATACTCCATTGCCTATTCCTAACTCCCCTTGGGAAGATATTTTCATGGATTTTGTTCTAATTTTACCGAAGATCCAACACAAAGACTCCATCTTCGTGGTGGTGGATCGCTTCTCCAAAAATGGCACACTTCATCCATGCGCTAAGACAAGTGATGCCTCCCAAATCGCTGATATATTATTCAAGGAGGTTGTGCGCTTACATGTCTTACCGAGAACCATAGTATCAGACTGAGCTAGTAAGTTCCTTAGTCACTTTTGGAGAACCTTGTGAAAGAATTTAGGAACCAAGTTCCTCTTCTCCACCACTTGTCATCCCCAAACGGAAGTGGTAAACCATACTCTTCCTACATTACTTCAAGCCAATATTGGTAAAAATCTTCGGAATTGGTTAGAGTGTATTCCCTACGTTGAATTTTCATATAACCATGTTACTCTTTCTATTTCTAAATTGTCTCCATTTAAGGTGGTTTATGGATTCAAGCCATTGATGCATCTTGACATGCGCCCCATACCACAAGCAGACTAGGTTTATCAAGATGGAGTTACCAAAGCAGAGATCATGAGGAGATTACATGAAGACGTCAAGGCAAAAATTGAGAAAAAGATCGAGGCCTACAAGTTACAAACGGATAAACACCAAAAGCAAGTCATTTTTGAGCCAGGAGAGATGACCGAGCTGGATTCAAAGATACTCGAGGAGGCTTCAACGATGAGCTTCTGAGCTTCAATCTCACCTGCGCCAAGGTAAGTCACATGAATTCAGTTTTTGCTGTCTTTGCAGGTCAAACATATGACTCTAGTTTTATTAGGCTGTCTTAAACACTTAGATAGTTTCTTATATTTTTCGTGTAAGCCGAGATATTAAACCGGCATGGTTTTTCTTTAGCTTTTGCGTTTTACTTTTCTACATGTTGCGTATTAATTTCTTTGGCCCTAGGGATAGCTGATGGACTCTTATAAATTTCTCCTACAACTGTGTAATATTTTCACGCTTGATTAATAAAAGAACGCAGTTCTCAAGAACAAAATCGTAGTTGTAGTAACTTAGGCGCGGTTATCCCCCCAAGCTCGGGAGAAACCCTTGTCGTATCAGAGACTTATCACTCCTCTGTGCTGCACCTCGATCCATATTCGTACCATTACTTGAATCCATGAGAGAGAGCGAAGGACAGCTCGTCGGTTTCCCGCATCGCTTCCATCTTCTCGGTTCCAAAGATAGAGCTTAAGCCAGATTCAAAACCTCCATCCCTATCATCTAGCCTTCTTCACTCAAAGGCTATATCACTTTGTCAAGGCAATCTATAATGGGTCATCCATCAAGATCTCTCTAGCCACTTCTTCAGAGACTTCTGGCAAGTCATCGACCGAGAATGTCTGCCCATCCAACATTTGTTTCTTCAGTTGCTTGTCGATCTGAAACTTCATTATAATATCTCCCAAGTGGAGATTAATTCTCCCATGCCAGACATCTATCATGGCTCATGTAGTGCATAAGAAAGTTCTTCCCAAAATGAGAGGCTCATTTGATTCTTTTCCAGTTCTAGAACCACAAATTTTGCAAGCACAAGTACATTGCCAATTCGCACATGTATATCCTCTAAAATTCCAACTGGCAACTTCACGGAACAATCATCAAACACCAAGGAGATCTTGGTTGGCTAGAATTTTTTGAGTCCATGTCTCTTAGCCACATACGGTATCAAGTTGACGCTAGAACCTAAATCACACAAAGAGCAAGCAAATTCCATTGCTCTGGTCTGCACAGACAGAACAAAATGCCCAAATCTCCAAGCTTTTTGAATGTCTTGTTTTGAATAACAGCACTGCAATCCTTTGTAGCCTTCATAAAATCCTCTTCACTGGACACTTTACTTGTCACCAATCTTTTCATGTATCTTTTCAGAGCATGTAATATGGACTGCATTAACAAGAGGTAGCTTCACTATAATATCATCTACCATCTCTTTACACTTCGCCTCTTCCAATTCCTTATGTGACTTCTTAGGACGAGTAGGGTAAGGGATCCTTGGAGCATACACACGCGCAGATGGTGGATCTGACTTCTCCGCAGGATCTTTGGCACTCTTATTCTTTGATTCATCTCTTTCTTTGAGATTGATGACTACATCAGCATTGTTGTATTTTTGTGCTACATGTTCCAACACTTTCCCCACTCCTCAGTTCGATGGCATTAACAAACTCTTTCCTGAGGTTCTGCTCACCCTTCGTTGGAAGGACTCCATTTTCTATCTTTACTGCATCAGCGGTCTGAGCAACCTGAGTATCTATCAGTTTCATGTGAGTGGAAACAACTTCATACTTGGCATTGAGATCGTTGTACATGTTGTCCACTTTCATATTGATCTCATTAGTAGACTTTTATTGTTGGATAAGGAGTTGCTGCATAAGGACCTTGACTTCTTCTTGAGGATCATTTGATGAGTTTGCAAGATCTTGGAAAAAAGTTGGGACTGTCGTCTGGGAATTTTTGAATGGTTGTTTCTGCTGGACTCCACCTTGAAATTTGTTTGACCTTAATTTTTCACGCCCGTATATTGCACGAATTGCTTCTCCTGAAAGCCTTGATAAAAGCTCTTCTAAAAACCCTGATTTTGCACGTTCGTTTGTCCTATAAATCCCTGAGAAATACCAGTGACGTCCAAATTTTGCAAGAACGATTTTCCCTGAGATTGTTGAGCCTGAGCGACCACCTGTTGTGCGTAGACTTGATCCTGTGGATTTTCAACATTTGTACTCATGTTGGGTGAGTTCTGTAATTATGGTTGAATCCCCTGTTTTGCACGAACCCCTATGAAAATCCTTAGTCTCGTCCTCAGCAATCTCATGACAGTAACATGCATCTAAACCATATTCACAAAGCTGAACACCTCTCTGATTTGCCTTCATCAATAAACTCACATTCACATCTAGCTCATCAATCTTCTAAGATTCCACACTCTTAACCATTTTAGAGAGATCATACTCTGTGCATCGACTGTGGGAATTTGCAGCCAAGTTCTCTATCAATTGGTACGCTCCTTCTATATTCTTAGTCATAAAGCCTCCATTGCTTGCAGCATTGAGAGCACTCTTACAGTCCCAATTGACTCCATCATAGAAAATGTTGAGAATATGCTCTTCTGAATACACATGATGAGGGCACTCTCTGCGGTATTCTTTGAATCTCTCCCAGTCTTGCAAAAAGACTCCTCTGAATGCTACCCAAAAGTAGTGATCTTGTTTCTCAGGGAAGTTATCTTGGATTTAGTGTAGAAGTGATCTAAGAAGGCAGCTCTGTTGTTGTAAATTCTAGAGTTGTGCAGCTGCAACGGCTTGAGCATCACCCATGTTGGCTAGCTTCAAATTTGCTAGCTCTTAATTAGGAGTTGCAAGAGGTTGTCAGAGCCTTCACTTCTTCTTTGCATTCATCTGAACCACACAAGCAAGCAAAATAGAACTTAGTCAGTAAATTTTATACTGCAAGTGCAATTGGTTTCCGACAACGGTGCCAAAAACTTGATACACCAAATATTAACTGTATATAAACTACTGCAAGTGCACAACAAATTGTAGCAATCTAGAGATCAAAACCACAAGGACCAAGTGTCACATTATGACTCTTAAAGAATGAAACTAAGCAAAGAACAAAAGTATGGATTTTGTAGTTTTGATGCAATAATGTAAACGAGAAAATAACTAAACGATGTAACTTATGAAATTAAAAGTGTTAGGCTTTAGGGATATTCACATGAAATAACTAGACAATTATTCAGGGAACTGATAAGTACAATCTTAAACTCAAACATAAATTTATAACCAATCCACTGTTGTGCTATCAATCACTTTATATACCAACCTAAGATTCTAAACAGTCGTTTGAACTTAAAATTCTAGATAAGTATTAACAAAGAGGTTCAATTTTTCACGAATTATCCATCAGCTTTCGTTGGTTAAGGATAATTCGCTCACCTATGTTTTATCAAGAAATCTATAAAACTTTTGATGAATAGATTAACCCTAAATCATAGACTAAATGATCAATTTAGACTAAGAAATAAGAACAACGATAGATGAATATAACATATGATAAAACCATACCTATGGTTGATTCAATGATCCATAAATTCTTTTGAAACCCTAAAAGCTAACTATGCATCTACTCCGACATGGATGCAAAAAACAATAGATAGATGAATAAAAGCTCATGATCATCAACATAAGAAATCCAAAGGGATTCATAAATCTTTTCAAGAGATGTAAAGTTAGATATTCATCTCCCGAAAGCTTACAAATTGCCAAAAACCAAAAGTCTGAATAGAAAAATAATGTGTTGCCTAAACAATGGCTAAAACCTAGTATATATAGGTTAAAATTGTGTCATCGAGCAAATTTCCTTTTTCTGCGTAGGTTGGTTTGGGTTTGGATTGATCGATCCAAGATTGAATCGATCAATCTGAAACTTCACAGCAAATTAGATCGATCGGTGGGATGGTGGATCGATCGATTTGAGGTGGAAAGATCTATCTGTGATTGTTCTGGTCGATCTGAGATGTGACGACTTTCTTGGTGATTTGGGATTGATCAATCAAAATGTACATCAAATCTGAGCTAAAAGAATCACCACTTTTTCTCTTTTGCTCATGTTCTATGTTCTTAATACCTTAAACTCTATTTATACATGATCCAACTTGAAAAGACTCTAAATCATAGAAAATACTCTAAAACTCTATGAAAATTATGGTTAAAAAACGTAAAAATCACAATATATCAAAAAAGAACAGAGATTGAGCCGGATCTTCCAATTCCAGTGATAGACCACCTCTCGAAGCTCTAGAAGCATGAGAATTAGCACATGGAGGAGAATTCGGAGGAGAATTCGGAGGTGAATCTAATGGAGAAATGATCACAATAGTAGATCAAGTTGATTGTTGAGGTTTGATTGCAGCTGAACTTGTCGTAGCCTTAGATCGGGTTGATCTGCGAGGAATTTTTGCGAGAAACACCATTTCTGTTCAAATCGAGCTTGATGAAGCAAAGATTAATCTCAAAAATGGTGAAAACGAAGTCGATCTTAGCTGAAACAAGAAGAAAATAAGTTTGATGGATCTGATACCATTTTATGATCTCAGAGAGAGAAGAAGATGAGAAAACTTTGTTAGAAAATATTTCTCATCCATTCAATGAATCATCTGTACAATTTAAATGTTATATACATGTATGGTATACTAACTTAATTTGTCTAAACCAACTAATCAATAAACCGCTATACATACTTCAATCGATCCATAATCATCTTCCGAGAGATCAAAGAATCCATTCTTTAATCGCTTGGAAACTTCGGTCTATATTACATTTCTTTAAAGAAGTTATACTTGGATCCAAACAGTGATTATTTTTTCTTTGTTAATAGTTAAATCTTGCGAACAGAGAATGATTATGATTGTGGACGTTTATAAAGAGAGGACACAAAAGACTAAATTATTTCCATATTTCCTAAATCATTTATTACTTTTCTTTTCTGATTTCTTTTGGGGAAAGGGGTAAAAATTGTAATTTATGCAAAAAGTTGGAAAATTTTCGCAAGAAAAGTTTGATACGTAGCAAAATTTTATTTAACAAGATCTCCAAACATGTGTGTAAATACCGATTAGTAATTCTTTGTTAAATCGGATTTTACTTTCTTTCTTTTTTGTAATGAATCCGATTTTACTCTTATACACTTGATTTTGCTATACAACTTAACCACATATTCAGAATTATTTTTCATTAAACTTTTTTGTTAAAGTTAAAGTTATCCTAATGTAGTATTATATAAAGAGACCCTTATATAAATTGTAAATACAAGTTGAAGTCATGTTTTCAAAATATAAAATAATGACTATCCATCATCAATATCTATTTTTCAATCTTAGAAAGAAATATAGATATTGGATGAAACTACATGTGACTTTCAAAGAAGAAACTTAAATAATCCAAGACAGTAAGTTTGGCAGAGAATAAATGTGCTTTAGCAACTCGACTTATATGACAAGAATTAAGTAAGGCATTTGTATTACACATGTTTTAGAACAAAAATTATAAATGGTAAAAGGTGAACAGAACAAAAATTCTCCCACTGCACAAGAAAGAGGCGCATATGGGTTAGAACTAAGAACTAAGAGGTAAGAACTAAGAAGAACAAACAAAAACTAAGAACTAAGAGGTAAGAACTAAGAAGAACAAACAAAAACTGTTCCTCAATCTACATTCCACACGCCTAGCCAAATAGAAGCAATTGGGGCTTCTAATATCGCGCTACAGCTAACATAATACATGTAATGGACCGGGCCTCAATTATACTTAATAATATTGTATAGGTCCACTATAATATAATAATTAATTTTTATCTACTACTGATTCAACGTTTATAAAACTTTGGCCTATGTTTCTTGTAGGTCTGGACAAAAAATAAAATCTAAATTCGAATTCTTGACTCTAAAATGGAATTCGAAAAGTTATTTTATTGAGAAGTCTGTAGTCGTACCTATAAATATCAGAGAAAACCCAAACCGAATTCAATAGCTGTTAGAATACTTGAAAATCTAAAAATATAATTAGTTATGGACAAAATACTGTAATTCGAAGATCTTCCCTAAAAAATCTTATAAATATGATTTTTATATATATAATATATACAAATCTAATTTGAATCTAAATCGAAAAACCAAAAAAAATTGTTTCTGTATGTAAAATTATATGGAAAACCCAAACCTAAACTTTGATCTAAATCCAATTTTTCAGATTTTTTTATGGTTTTAAATCTAAAACTCAAACCAACTTGAACCCAACAAGATCCAAACCAAAAAACCAAAAAGAAACTATTTATATATGTAAAATTGTATGGAAAACCCAAACCCAAATCTTGATCGAAATCCACTTTTTTCAAATTTTTATATGGTTTTAAATCTAAAACTCCAACCAACCCGAACCCAACAAAATCCAAACCGAACCCGAACCAAATTTTCAAAATTATTCTATTATATAGTAAATATATAAATCTGATAGACCATACCCATACCCGAATGCCCTGCCCTAGTTTCTTGTACCGAATCAATGATGAAAAGATAAAACAAAATCCATTGTAACAAAAGAGTACAAGACCGAGCCAATTGGTTCGCTCGGACACTTACGTTACACAACTGATGCTTCGTAAACAATCAACTACAGAATACTTGACTATAATCTCAAATCGATAAAACAAACTAGGAAAGAAAAAGACGTGAATGCGTTTAGTCGAACAAGCCAAAACCCAAATCTCCATCACTCTCTTCAGCTGGTTCATCCTACAACAGTCAATTAACCAAAATACGATCAATAACCAAAGCATGATAAGTAAGAAAATAACCAATAAACCCATCAAAGGTTTTTTCTTTTACTTTCGTCTTCTCCTCAGAAGCAGGAGCAGTGGCTGCAGCAGCAGCACCACCAGCAGCCGGAGCAGCTGGTGCAACTGGAACACCACCTCCACCACCAGCACCAGCATTCATGATGAGATCAGTCACATTACGTTTCTCAGCCATCTTAGCGAATAGCATAGGCCAGTATGACTCAATTTCAAAATTAGCAGATTTGACCAATGTCGCAATTTTGTCAGCCTAAAAATATGACAAAACAGATACAGTCAATAAAAGCAAACATATTTATCGAATTCTAAAAACCTAAAATCCCCAAAAACATACTATTAATCCTAAACCTCGATTTTAAACTTTCAACTTTAGAAAATGGTCATTAAATTAATCAAGAACAATCACAAGCATAGAATAAAAGCAAACTTCTTTATTATCATTAGATTATCGAATTCCAGTCCCTAAACACCCAAAACATACACCTAAACCTAAATTTTAAACCTTTTTCTAACTTTCAACATCATATAAGCATACAGTCACATAAAAGCAAGCTTCTTTATCGAATTATAAACCCTAAACCCCCAAAAACATAAGTCTAAACCTCAATTTAAAAACTTTTCTAACTTTCAACTTCGTGTAAGGTTATTAAATTCCCCCCCCCCCCCAAATCTCAATACTCCTATACTTAAGGCAATCTTCATTAGATTAACTGAGACTAGTCAGGAGCTAAGTAGCTAGAAACCAGTGATTAAGAAAATGAAAATTCTTAATTTGGGAATAAAAGATACCGTAATAGCAATACCCTCATCCTCGAGGATCATAACAGCGTAGCTGCAAGCAAGCTCTCCCACTGTCGACATTTTTTTTTCCTGTAACAACGATAACAAAAAAAGATCAAATCGGAACTTTAAATCCGTTTAAAATCCAGAATTATAGAAAAACAAACAACAAATACAAATATAAACAGATCAAAATCACAAAAACGATAGAAATGGAGAATCATCGAGTACCTTAGACAACGACTGAAAATGACTATTGAAACGCGGCCGAGAGTAAATAACTAGGGTTCAAAACAGAGTTTGGGCTTATATAGTATTTGCGGTTTCAAAGTTTGTTTCTAGGAACATGGGCTGGATAGATAATCAGTAGGCCCATTTAAGATGATTGGGTTTATATAGTATTTGTGGGCGTATATATGCTTATATATATTTTGTTGTGTGTTTTCTTTTTTTGTTTTATTAATAACCAGGAGGTTCAGAGTACGTGAGCCTCTAATCCTCTTGGGACATGATGTTAAATTATCTCTTTTTCGGAGAGCAGAATCCTCCCAACGGAAATCGAACTTATGACCTCTTTGGCCTTGACCCACAAAGAGTTACTACTAGACCAACCCCACGTTGGTTGTGTTTCCTTTTCTCCTCAGGAAAAGCTTTTCTACTTCTTTTGACGCGTGCGGCGGTGGTGAAGCCAAGATCTGACGGCGGTGAGTTAAAGTCTTCTGCTTCTATTGGAGCATCATCCTCCTTGGCCAAGAGTTGTATCTCCCTTGTAACCCCAGATGAGCCTTTGATCTAAGGCGGTGGGAGATGAGTCAAGTGATGATTGCGACGAGAAGTATCTCTATTTTGATTTGGATCTGCTCACCTAAGGAGTTTTAGGAATTTTCGGGTGGTATTTGAAGACTTGATGGCTATCTTTGATGTTCATAGTGGAGCTTGGAGCCGACGGCGATGTCATGGTGGTGCAGCTAGTCGGTGGCCGGAAAGCTATTTCATCCTACAGTTAACAGTAGACACGTGTTGCATGTTTAGATTTAGTTATCTCAAGTTAGATAACATTTAGGCTTAATAAAAAAATAGTTGTAATGGGTTTTGCTTCGATATCACTTTGTATCACCTTATGGGCTCTATCATTAATGAATCAGATTGCCGACATAAATTAAATTGAGAAAATGTCAATAAAATCTATTTAAAACATGATTTAAATGACGTAAACAAGTTCATGTTTTAAATAGACAAAATTTGAAAGTTTGTGATTTTATTGATATTTTTTTTTTTTAAAACAACGTCGTTTTGTTACTAACATAGAGTAGTTAACGATAGATTAACGTCTGTTAGTTATTCTGTTATCTGATTTAACGGCATGTCTTGTTTGGCTGAGTCAACGAAAATTCATAGTCAACGAAAATTGATGATTTAAATAGTCTACAACAAAATTCATGTTTTAAATAGCCTAAATTTGAAAGTTCTTGGTTTTATTGACATTTTTTCAAACTAAATTAAAATTTTAATATTTAAAAGATTATAATTATAATCATTAATAATGAGAGAAACAACTTTGAAAGACATATTCGTTTGGCAGTCGCTTGTAGCTGCGGCATGCGACTTGCGGTCAAACGCTATAATTCTTGTTCGTTTAACAGTCGCACGTCTGGTCGTAAATTTTAGCTTCAGATTTGTTCGTTTAACAGCTGCACGTCTGATTTTCATTTAATTTAAAATTTAATTTTTAGAAATTTGTTATAAATTACTATATAGTTTAAATATAATAATACATTCATTATAATTTTTTTAGTTAACAATCGCAGTAGTAATTTTTAATTAAATATACTTAAAATATAATAATTTTTATGATAAATCATAAACGAAATTAAAACATAAATATTAAACAAATTTATTTAAGTAAAACAAATATTTTTAGGATTTCACGTTATTTCTAGTATTTTTCGTTTTTTTAAGCTTTGTTTTCTTCTTTATCTTTTGCTTTTGGTTCTACTCTATTATAAATCTCGTTTTATTCAACTTTCAAGTGTTTTGTTTTTGGGTCATACTAATGTACTACTCATTACCAAATGGCGAAAAAGCCTTAAAGGACAATTGCTTACGGATAACATTCAGAAACTGCAAGTCAATTCCCCAAAACACAATTAGTTTTTTCACATATGCCTTATTGTTTAGTCAGCAAAGTCACCATCTTGGTTTTGAATTTCTTACGTTGTTAGCTCTTCTAAACAAGAGTCCTTCTCAGAGGCACCGTTCCTGGAAGATCTTCAGAGTTACACATCACAACAATAACTAAATACTATAATTACACATAAATAGCTAACCTGCATATGTTACCTCGTATGTCATTAACTAAATGAATACAACATGTGTTTCTTCGTATGTCTTCTAAAGTAACCAGACAACATAACAACATAATTAATCTCATTCTAACAACCAATGACAAAAGCAGACAAATTTCCCTTTAAGAGAGGACTGCAAGGAAGTCAGACTGAACCTAAATATATAGAAAACATTTTGCAATCATATAAGAGAGAATACTACAAGAAATAGAAGAAAGCAGTGGGAGGTTTTTTGGGCATCTTCGAATGGAGTTTAGAAGATTCCTTCTTTTGGCTTGCATTTGGCTTTCTCAAAGGCTGAAGTCTCAATCTTGTAGACCTCCTTGCATTTTCACTTGACATCCGAGCCAACTCTAAGTTCCTGCAAAATTTCAGTTTGCATTTATCAGAACTCTATCATCCTCTTTCCTACTTCTTCTCGCCCATTGCCGTTGAATAGCATAAAGTTCAAAATTTTCATTTCAGTTTGATCCAAGCACTTACCTAACCACACTAAATCAGTAATCAACAGAGAAATCAAGCAGAACCCTTAAACCCTAAACAGAGAATTCAAAGCAAAACCAAGGAAAAAAAGCCAAACTTGTTCTGTAACCATACACAAAACATACCGCGTAGAGCCGGCTGTACGACGGAGATGAAGGCCGCGATATTACTACATTGATTCGTCATTTTCTCTAATTTTTTCTCTCAAACTTTCTCTAAGAAGGCACATTGCCCTGATGGTGATGAAGTGGTGGTCGAATTGATCTATGAAACAACACAAACATTACAACACACAACAAAAGAGAAGGGTTCGGCCGAGTACCATCTCGCCGACTCTCCGACGACGTGAACCAATGATTCCGGAGGCGATGATGGCAGCTCGGTGATGAAAGATTTAAATTACAAATTTTGATCAGAATCGTTAGAGAATAGAGAGTTTAATCACCTGAGAGAGATAGATTTTAGGGTTTAATGGCAATTTTTTGTAAATTCACATATTAAAGGCAGTTTTGACTTTTTTCAGTTTCAGACGCAACAAAATGAGATGCATCGCCAAATTTTTCTGCAGTTAAAATTTTCTGACGCAGTGATCTTCATCGATAGCTTCTATAACATTTCTTATACAAAACATGTTAAACAAATACCAGCCATTTTGATAATTTATACTCTCTTTATCATGTGTGTGCCTATCTTCAAAACATCACCAATAACATATGTGGGTGAGTGATTTTTGTGGACAGTAGGACATGATTTTTGTTCATAATTACATAGTGCATCTGACTTCGAGCATGTTATGGATCGTCTCTTGTTGAGGAAGAAATATATTGTTGTTCTATCTGCTGCGTCCATGTTGAAACAGACACATGAACTGTCTATACTGTTGGGTTTACTTGAGGAATATTTTTTGGATTTTTTGGCATGACAGATTGCATTCATGGAGCACTAAACAACGGTACAATAGCCCTTGTTAAATTTTTCTGTAAGATAACATCATCCTCAATACGAGGGTTAGTTTGTTTCAAGTTAAGATCATCAAAAATAACACTGACTAAATTAGTTTTTGTCTTTGTTTTATGATTATAAATCTTGTAAGCAGCACTATTTGGAGAATATCCTACAAAAAAATCATGCATCACTCTTAGAATCATAATTTCCCAGCTGATCACGACTATTAAGAATATAACAATCACAACCAAAGATATGGAGTAACTTAAGTCTGGTCGTTTACCTTCCACAACTCATATGGAGTTTTGGTCATGCCTGGACGAATGTATACTATATTGATTTTATGACATGATGTGCTTATAGCTTCTGCCCAAAACACACACTTACATTGTTACCATGATGCATTGCTCTTGCCAATTTTTGAAGAGTGTGATTTTTCTTTCAACTACGTCATTTTGTTGAGGGGTTATTGGTGCCGAAAACTCATGGAAGATCACTTGATCACCATAAAAGTTAGTAAACATAGAGTTTTCGAATTCATTATCGTGATCACTCCAGATCCATTTCACCTTTGTACCTTTCTCATTTATTAATTGTAAACACATGGTCTTAAAACTATCAAGAGCATCTGATTTTTCACGAAGAAAGTGAACCCAAGTAAATCGTGAGAAATCATCTACACATAAAAAGATATACCTTCTACCTTTGATGCTTGTTGAAGCAACATGGCCCATTAAGTCCACATGTAGAAGTTCTAGAACATGATAAGTATTGATCATTGAATTTTTTTTATGACTTACTCGAACTTGTTTGGCCTGAATACATGGTTTGCACATAACATTTTAAGGAAATTTTAGAGTTGGGACTCTTCTTATTGTATTTGCATTAACGAGTTTTAATAGATTCTTATTTTTGATGCCATAAGATACTATTATCAACAGAAGTTTGGTTGCAGCTGATGTCATGTTCCAACAAGTAATAACTATTATTATGAGTTCATTTTTCGTAAGGACCAAGGTTACGCTACAATTCTTTAAAATTAAAACTAAGCTAAGAGAAAAATATGAGTGTTGGTTGTAATGAAACGAGAATAGCAAATTAAAAATGGAGTAAATATCAATTAAAAGAAACGTTAGGTCAAGAGAAATTCTCAGAAATCCAGAGATCATGAATTAGACAATTATTCAGAGAATATTATAATCACTTATCTCGAACTCAAACATAAATGTATAACTAATCCACTGTCGTGATATCATTTACTTTATCTAGCAACCTAAGATTCTTAATTGTCATTTGAACTTAGAATTCTAAACAAGCATTAATGAGCAGGTTCAATATGTTCATGTATCGCAATAACATCAACTTTTGTTAGCTAAGGATAATACGATCACATATGTTCTATCCAGCAACCTATAACATTTTTGGCAAATAGATTAAATCCTAAATCAGAGAGTAAGTGATCAATTTAACCAAAGAAATGAGAACAACAATGGATGAAGATAGAATTAGATAAATCCATATCTATGTCTAATTTCAGTGATTCATGAATTCTCTTGAAACTCCTAAACCTAACTATGATACTACTCAGACATGGATGTAGAGAAACAACCAAGATATAGAGAAGAACTCATAATATAATATAAAATCCAAAAGTATTTAGAAATCTTCTCAGAGATGTACGTCTGAATAAAGCAATATGTATATCCTAAACAATGGCTAAAAACTAGTATTTATACTCTAAAAACGTCTAGGCCGAAGTCCTAATCACAAAAGAAAAATAAGCAAGATTTCCATTTTCTCAGGCTGATCGATCTGGTATAGATCGATCGATCCATCTGAAATCTCACGGAACTTTTCTGCGCATGCTTCATATGCTCGCCATAGTGGACTATATTTACTAAAATTGGTATAATTATTGATCACACCGTTGGATTGACTCCAAACTACTTCCAAATGAAAGATACATCAAAGAACTTTCTTGTGTCCAAAATTTATCTTAATCCATAGGTGGGAAGTGGTTTAACGAATGATAAAATTCAGATGTCTCTGCAAAGTTCTGCATCTTCATATGTTGGAGCGATCCGGCCGAGGGTAGATCGACTGATCTATCCGAGACTGGATTGATCAATCGATTCCAGGGTGGATCGATAGATCAATCCAAGGGTGGATAGATCGATCTGGCTTTGTCTAGTCGATCTAAAATCTCACGGTAATTCTTCTAATATTGGATCGATCGATCTGAAGTCCAAAAACTTACTTTTTCCCCCCAAATCTTACTCCATATGCATTAGACTTCTCCCAAACATATTTAAAACAGAAAAGACTCTAAAAACATCTAAAAGACTCTAAAATCATAGTTTGAATGTGTCATCTTTTTATAGCCATAGGGAACATACGGTATCATAGAACGAATGCACTTGTAACAATGAGGTCGGATGTGGCATGTTCTTCCACAATAGTGGCATATTGTGACAAATTTTCTTTCAGCTACACGCTAATGAGAAGTGCTTGTGTGTGTCTTGTATTCCTCCTAAAACAAAAATAGTTTTGGATGCAAGATCGGCACCTTTGTACCCAATTCCTTGAGATTGATGCCCAACTCTACCAACTCATCATTTTCACCATTTTTTTGGTTTCTTCAAGATCACGTTGTGCTACAAGTAATTCTTTTCCTTTCTTGTGAAGTTGCATTTTCAAATTTTCAATATGTAAGTTAAACTCTTTTGTCTCCTTGATTAAATCAATATTTTGACTACATGTGGTGACAAAATTTTGCAGCAGTTCTTCATAAGTAGTTAAAAAAATAAAGCATCTTCATCAGCTTATGTTTCGGTGGACTATGTTTTAATAGAGTTATCTTTGTAGGCTCTACTGCAACGAAGGAAAATATGTTGTGGTACTTGGCATCTTCTTCATCGCTTTCTATTTTGGAATCACTTAGCGTCATTTTGAGAGACTTTTCTTTATGTTTATGCAAATTTGCATAGTTAACATTAAGATGTATGTATCCTTTACATTTATAACATTTAACTTTTCTTTTGTTTTTGCCACGATTCTCCTTTTTGTTGAAGCTGCTACTCGAATTTGGAGATTGCTTGTCTTTCTTCAACATATCCAGTTGATTCATATATCTTCCAATATTCTTTGTGAGCATCACCACATTCTTCGTTTAATCATCAATTTTTCTTTCGGTGGAAACAACAAAAGATTCCTTGCTTTTCGGCAAGGCCTCTGTTGTGATTTTGCATCTTCATTTCCATTTCATACGTCTGACGAGATCCAATAAGCTCTTCCAGCTTCATCCTCGACACATCATTAGATTATATTATTGCAGTTTTATTTGGAGCAAACTTGTTTGGTAAAGATGTCAAGACCTTCATAATCATGTCGAACTCCGTTAGGTTTTCCAAGAGCATAAGATTCATTTGCAATGTCTCTTAGTTCTTTTTAGAACTCAACAATGGAGCGGTCATGCTTCATTAACAAACTCTTAAATTTAGATTTAAGCATAATGAGTTTTGTTTGTTTAACCTTAGATGTGCCCTCATATGTGGTTTCTAATACTTCCCACACTTCTTTTGCTATTTTATAAGAAGATTTCATACAAAATTGGCCAACATCAATTGTAGCGTTCAAAGCTTTAGCATTGCTCGTATCTTTCTTGACTTCTTTGGAAGTTAAGCAGTTCTCACTTTTTGTGTAATGTTCCCTTGACCATCATTGATAACCGGATCGTTGTATCCAAGTAACACCGAGATCCACGCATCATCATCAATGGAACTAATGAAAGATTACATTCTGATTTTCCAATAGTTGAAGTTTGAGCCGTCTAGAAAAAGAGGACGTGTGACTGAAATT
Source organism: Cardamine chenopodiifolia (assembly GCA_963922655.1). Taxonomy (NCBI): domain Eukaryota; kingdom Viridiplantae; phylum Streptophyta; class Magnoliopsida; order Brassicales; family Brassicaceae; genus Cardamine; species Cardamine chenopodiifolia. The sequence continues at coordinate 11,380,475 of OZ000481.1, read as the reverse complement.
TCTTTTCTCGGTGGTTCCATCTAGTTTTGAACACAAGATTGAATCACTATAAATTTTTAACAACTTGATAAGTGATCCTTCTCTGATACGAAAAAAATTTCTAGACACTAATTATTTTATTTTAAAATGCATAAATAAATCAAAATATAAAAAAAATGGGATGACGCATGATTTTACGAGATATCAGTTTGTTCTTTCAAACCAATCACTAGTCTTTGCCTGCAAAATACGTTGTTATATTACTTCAAGAAAACAAGTACAAGATACATAAAAACTTTTATAAATTCTAATACATATATCTAAAGACATGAACTAAATTCAATTGACCCCTCCTTAGTCATAGTTGTCGTCTTTTTGCATAAGTCTTTATTTTGAGCTCCTCACACCAAGACTTTTCTCTTCTCGAGATAATATTTTCTAAAGCATCTAAACAATTTGGATAAAGAACTATATTTTATATTTCTCTACTTTAACAGTAAGAAAGCGTGTGCAAAATTAACTTCTTCTGCATTTTATAGATAAACATACCAACGAATCTTTCATTTTCATTAAACATATAATATGTCTTTCCTTTTTCAATAAAAGAAAGATTTCAAAATATTTTGGCAAAAAATCGTTAAAAAGAAAATAATATGATTAAGGAAAATCCAACTACTAGTTAATCAAGAATTTCTAATTTAACTAATATTATAATCTGCAATTAATATAAAGTCATAACTATCTTATAATTCAAATTAAAATCTTTAAAATTAAAGATTATGTAACAATAAATGAATTAATACTTTTTGAACGATCGGATACTTGAATAAAGAAGTTGATTTGCTATGATGTTTCTTTAAAATTATAAAAACGTTAATGCGTCCGAATTCGATTGTTTATATAATGGTAAAAAAATAAGTTAACTAACACAAATAAATATTTGTTTTACAAATGATGTACTACGTGTATGTTATGTTTGTTTTATTTATTGACTTTTATGACATAAACAAATTTTCAGAGTTTTGAGACATTTTAAAAGAGTGCTTTCACATAAAAAAAATTATAAACCAAATTATCAATAGTAAAATATCTAATTGGTAGACTTAATAATTATAAACGGGAAAACTATTGTTTGAGGTATGAATTTCCAAAAAGTGGACGTTCATGAACTTTCGAAATGTCATTTAAATGATAAAGTTTTTGTTAACATTCAAATTAAATAGCAAAGTTTCGTTGACTCGGCCAAAAAAAGCATGCCGTTACAGAAGACGATGACGGGGTTAACTTGCTGTTAATGGTAAGTTAACTGCCATGTGTTTTTTGGGCGAGTCAACGAAAATTTGCTATTTAATTTGAAAGTCAACAAAAAATTTAGTATTAAACTAACATTTTGTATAAGTCATTTTTTTCTTATTTATCAAAATTATTTTTTATTTTTTTGAGATAATATAAATAAAAATAATTATATTTTTAGTCCAATAATGGATATTAATTATCTTTACATAAACCAATATGTGATAAATCCGTGTCAAATATTTTTTTTCTAAGTTTATAACAAAAATCTTCTTTCAAATAACTTTTTTATTCGGTCATTAAATTTAAAATTTTATAGGTGTCACTAACACTCGATAAATATATTAATTTAATTTTTAATTTTCCAATTAAATTTTTTTTCTAAATAATGGATTTCATATTTTAAAATTTACGAATCTTTTATTTTATTTTAAAAGCTTTTTACAATTATTTACAAAGTTTACAATTGTTTCCATCTGATTCGTCCTTAACACTCACGGGGTAAGGTGTTTGCAGATTCAGAAATTTTCAGCTTAATCTCTATATCGATCAAAATTCATCTTTTGTTCATTTATGTTAAAGAGCATTTGAAGAGTAATTGGTAAAATCTAAATTTTTATACATTCGAGTGGTTTGAAACAATAATTTCATAATTTATGATAAATTTTTTAGTTTAGACAATCATAAGATCAAAACTAAAAATTTGATATTTCCTTCTCATTTGTTGAATCAGTTCAAAATTAAAGTTACAATTATTTTCATCTTTTATTTTATTTTTAAATTTTTTTTAGTAAAACTTAAATAGAATTTGTAATATTGTTTTTACTAAAAACGAAAAAGAAAATGGTAATAAAGATTAGAAAAATATTTTTAAAATATTTTATATTTATATGATTTAATTAGAATCTCGATAACATAATAAATTAACTATATTGAAGAGCAACTAAATGTTTAATTTTAAAATAGTGCAAATAAAATACATTTTAATAACATGTTCTTAGACTTTTTTTAATTATTAGAAATGATGTAAATTCAATATGCTTTCACTAACACTTAAGTTTATGATAAAAACATAAGGAAAAATGTAAAAAAAACATGAACTTTAAAAAAGTAGACGTTTTAATACAAATTTTTGAAATATCATTTAAATACCAAATTTTTTTTGAATTTTAAATTAAATAGCAAACTTTCATAGACTCGGCAAAAAAAAATATGACGTTAACTTACCGTTAACAACAAGTTAATCTCGTCATCGTGTTTTGTAACAAAATGTCCTTTTTATCCGAATCAACAAAACTTCACTATTTAATTTAAATATCAATAAAAATTTTAATATTTAAATAATATTTCGAAATTCGTAATTTAAACGTTTACTTTTTAAAAATTCATGCCGATATTTTTTCCGATTATAAACCCAGCCAATAAACTCATCATTTAAGGGTTTTTCAACGAAGACTGAAGAGGCCTTTTTAACTCTTTTAATATTGATAAAGAAACAAAAAACCTCTTTTAATATTGATCCACGTGAAACACGTAGTGTACACGGTGTTTTTTTTTTTTCTGTTCGATTCAACCCGACCATTTAATTAAAGAAAAATAGTATCGAACTTTTAATATCCTAATTTAAAACAAAATGAAGTGAAAAATCATTAAGAACCCTAAAAGGTCTTTCTTTAGACGCAACAATAAAACGAAAAATTGAACCTCTTGAAATTTCCTTCTCCTCTTTTGCTTGTGGTTTAGGTTTTTCAATCCGCCCTAAAGTCTTCAGAACAAGAAAAAAAACTTAAAGGTGAAGTCTTCTAAATCGCATCAGTAGTATACTACAAGGCTTGTGATAATTTGTTTCTTCTGGGTTTTGCAAAAAAATTGTCGCCTCCTTTTAATTTCTTCAATTTCTCTCAAATTTTTCTTTTTTCTCTCAGCAACCCATTGACTAAATCATGTCTGTGGCGTGAAAGTTTTGATATTTTCCTAGATCTTTAAGCCAAAAAATTAAAAAAGCTTTGACCTTTTCCTTTGTTTCAGGTACTGAAATGTGTCTTGCTCCTGGTTTATGGGTTCTTGCGACATTTTGAGAGTGTTGTTTGGTTTAGGTGTTTGGTGTATTGCTTATATAACTGTTGCAATCTTTGCATCTTTTAGAATCTTTCACTCTCTTTGTTAAATCTAAGACTTTTGTGGAGTTCGCTACAATGGGTTACGCTCAGCTCGTTATTGGTCCAGCAGGCAGTGGAAAGGTTATATAATATATAGTCTTATGTCAAAGTTTAAATTTTGTAAACTAGTGAGATTTGACTAACTGTTTTTTTTTGTGTTTGATCTATCAGTCAACTTATTGCTCATCTTTATATGAACACTGTGAAACTATTGGCCGAACAATGCATGTTGTTAATCTTGATCCAGCTGCTGAAATCTTTAATTATCCTGTAGCTATGGGTGAGTGAAGTGAAGTTTCCTCTTACTCAATCTCCTTTGGTGGGTTAGGTTTTGAGTTTGCCTCTCACATTTGTTGATTTCTCACTGTTCTGTAGATATCAGAGAACTTGTTTCTTTGGAAGATGTAATGAATGAGCTAGGTCTTGGTCCTAATGGTGGCCTTATGTATTGCATGGAGTATCCTTTTCTTGTTAGCTCGGCACAATCGGGTCTTTAAAATTGTTGCCTTTTATGTTAAAACCAAGGATCAGTGTATGTGATTTGTTTTAGGTGTTCTATTGTCTTTCAAAAGATCTATTTGGTGGAAATGGAAGAGCCTTAACTTTTAATCCTATAGATACCTTGAGGATAGCTTACATGATTGGGTGGATGAAGAATTGGAGAACTACAGAGACGATGATTACCTTATATTCGATTGTCCAGGTGCATACATGATCAATGAGTTTTATCTCTAATCTGTGTTTGGTGTTGCTTTGACGCATCCTAATTATGTTTTAATCTCTAAATTCTTTTAAATTGTTGTCATATTAATAGGCCAGATAGAGCTGTTTACACATGTTCCTGTGCTCAAGAACTTTGTGACGCATTTGCAGCAGAAGAACTTCAACGTCTGTGTTGTTTATCTGCTTGATTCACAGGTTTGATATAAGTTATATTTCTCCTTCAACTACTTACTTTTATTTTATAGTGAGCAATTTTTGCCTTTTGACTAATGATACATTTTGTTGGATCAGTTCATAATAGATGTAACCAAGTTTATCAGCGGTTGTATGTCGTCTCTCTCTGCAATGATCCAGCTTGAATTACCACATGTCAACATCCTCTCAAAGATGGATCTCTTGCAGGATAAAAGCAACATCGATGAGTATGGATTTATATTCTTCCCTTTGTTTTTTTCCTTGTCGCAGTTTCGATTCGATATTTAGTAACTTGATTTGGGTTTATCGTGACTTCAGCTACTTGGAACCGGAGCCTCGTACATTGCTGGCAGAGTTAAACAAAAGGATGGCTCCTCAATTTGCAAAACTGAACAAAGCCTTGATTGAGATGGTATGGTGTATACATGATTTGTAGTGGATTCTTATTGTTAATGTTGAAGTGATTTGATTTCATTGTTACGTTTTCGGGGTGTGGTTAATTAGGTGGGAGAGTATGGGATGGTGAATTTCATACCGCTCGACTTGAGGAAAGAACGAAGGTAACTTATTTCCTCTTAATTGTCTTCTTGACTTTTTTCAACTCAAAATTGACAGTAGCATTGTTTTTGTTAGCAGCATTCAATATGTTCTGTCCCAAATCGACGTATGTATCCAGTTTGGAGAAGATGCTGATGTGAAGATCAAAGATGAGGATGAAGATTTTGGTGGTGATGATCCTCATATGTGATTGTTATTCGGTTTCTATGACTATTTATTAAAATTGTAAACAATCTTGGTCTCATTGTTCTTGTTAGAGGCCAATGAGTTTGTGTAAACTACTTCATTGCTGAATATCAAAAACCTAAAATGAGAGACTTTTAAACCGGTTGAAATTTCTTGAATCATACAATTTCAAGTCAGCTAACAAGCACTATAATTAAGGATTGTACATCATCCTAAGATTTGAAATCAAATGGGATCCTACCATTCCCTAGTTTTGCCTCTTATGGGTATTTCGACATTATATTCCCTAGGATGGTGTCTTTATTTCTGTAGTGCCGCACGATAAATCTAGCCTGATGATACCGAATATCTCCCTCAAGATATATGATGGATCGAATGAGCCGCAGAGAATACGCTAGATCGCCACTAGAGTCTCCATGCCATTTAAAAGAGTATTCATATATGCATATATTATAAACGGTTTGGAAACAACAATACACAGCTTTCAAGTGTTGTGTTTTGATATAGAAATCAACATCAATACATTTTGACATTGTACTCTTAAAGGACGAGACTCAAAAAGGTACTGAGAAGGAAAAATTAACAACAAAAAAAGAATGCCCAATTGCCGTGATGATGCAGTGATGGGTAATCAATCCTGGAAATACATACTCTATCAACAACTACCTTGCTCCATTTTTGGCCTTTACATGAATGCCACATGCTTCATCTTCTGGACGAGAGCGAACAACACTCTCAAAACGTATTAACGTAGTCCTGTTTTCTCAAAAGAGTTCTTCTGAATTGAACTTGTTCCATGCTTCCTGTATATTGTCATGAGAAATGAGATGAAGTTAGCTTACAATCGTGCAAATCTAGTTATCCATTAGGAGATTTGAACACTTACCTTGAGCATGTCGAAAACTTTCTCGGCAATGTACTTTTGCTGGAGATTGGCGCCTTTTTGCTGAACTTTGTCGGGATGTATACATAGGGTTGCCTTCCTGTAGACTTTCTTGACAGATGCAGCGGTTATCAAATCAGTCAATGACACAGGTTGCCAACCACATTCTGGCCAAAGAACCTGCTCATTTTCATTGCAACATCAGAAAGATTCAAAACATCAAAAGTACAAATATTCAAGAAAATGGACACTACTACGTACATATTGTAATGTCGAAAGTAGAGCACGCAAGTTTCCCTCCTTCCCCGCACCCCAACGTTTTATCTCAACATCCAGGGTCCCACCAATCCTCTGAAATCAGAGATAAGTACAGTAATTAACAAAAGAAAACAAGACAAATCTCTACAATCCAGGATCAAGTATATTTTATGCTAATGGGTGCAAGACCCAGACTTAAGTGTTTGAATAGGAGATGGGCACAACAGAGGAAGGAAAAGGAAGAGAGACAATGTAGGAATTTCAAACTGAATACATGGTAATGAAACTTACATCTTTCTCAGCTTGCTCTCTTTGTACTTGAAGATCACGTTCATTTTTCTCAGCAAGTGCTTTTGCCTGATTGTGTTATGAAACATACAGGCAAATCTTGTGTCATTGTCAGATACAAAACCCATCAAAGTAAAAGATTTAACAACTCTAATGATACATACAGCCCGCTCCTGTGTCCTCTGGTGGCGTTCCAGCCTGGCACGCCGTCTCTCTTCAGTTTCTCCATCAACATCTTGAAATCCACCCGATTGGGAAGTTGAAGCTTTACAATGTAGGGGTTTTCAGTAGGAGACCAAGTTAAAAGACATGAAAATAAAGTGCGTACCCACAGAATATAATAAATAAACCTCAGAAATCAAATACCTCCAAATATTGAACTGAGATCATCAATAATGTTTGTTGCTGAAGAGGTCTTTCTCAAGTTCTCTGTTGCTCCAGAAGGCACTCGTGAAGATGTCTTGCTAGATTCGAAAGACCCTCCTTTGTTCCATGAATCCTGGAAAGGATCCTGAAACTCAACCAGAGTTATAGGAGGAGACAAAATCACCTGTAAAGGGCTTAAAGCAGAACTGAAGTAGATTATCAATCCCATCTCACCGGAGGGTTAGTTCTCTGTCGTGGAGCACTGCTTGGTCTAGAAACCGAGTTGAAGAAGGAGTCAAGATCATTGTTACTCTCTTGCTGCTTCTTAGCTTTAGCTTGGGCAGCTGTCCTTCCACGTGCCTCAGCAGCTGCCCTTTCCACAGCAGCTCGTTCTGCCCTAACCCTTGCTTCCTTCTCTCGCGCTTCAGCACTCACCCTTTCTCTAGCTTCTCCTGCAGCTCTTTCTTTAGCATCTGCTGCAGCTTTCTCAGCCTTTTCCTTTGCTCCTGCTGCTGCCCTTTCACGTGCTTCAGCATGGGCTCTTTGAACCGCTGCTCTTTCTGCGCGCTCTCGGGCATCAGAAGCCTTCCCAACCGCAGCTCTTTGAACTTTCGCATGAGCTTCAGCGGCTGCTCTTTCACGTGCTTCCCTTGTAGCCCTCTCTACCGCTTGTCTAGCCAACAGTCTTTCTCTTTCTCTGTCAATTCTTTTCTGCTCTCTTTCTCTCTCCTCTCTCTCCCTCTCATGGGCTTTTTCCATCTCTGCCTCCTTCTCTACCTTTTCACTGTCCAATCTCTCTTGCTTTTCTCTAGATTCCCTTTCCCGAGAATCATACTTCTCCGTTTGATCGCCTGCTCTATTTCTCTCCTTCAAATTTTCTTTCTCTCTCCTTTCCTTGGCATGCCTAAACTTTGCTTCTGCTTTATCCATGGCATCTTTCATGGCAGCAGCTGATGCAACAGCAGCAGAGAAAGCATCTGAATCTTCACCAGAGGGAGGCTCAGAATGTCCATTAGCAGCGGTCTGATTTCTTACCATAGAAAAATCATCCAGTTCATCCATTTGAGATGCTTTCAGGCTATACGCAGAAGTTCTAACTGAGCTAGGAACGTGTGAGTGGTTAGTAGAGGTCGATATAGAAGGCTCGTTAATCTTCTTTTTTATAGGACGTGTAGGTCTTGGTGGTGGAGGTCTCGTAGGTGGCGGAGCACTTGTAGGTTGTGTAAAGAGGGGGATCTCAGATACAGTAAGCCACACATCATCCGATGACTCAAAACTTTCATCTGAATTGGTAGGTGGTGGAGCATTCATATTCTGCTGAGGCTTCAAAAATTCATCAAATGAACCTTTCTTAGGATGACGGTAACTCCGAGAAGTTTCTACTGGTAACTGGGAGCCACTGATGTTTCCTGGTCTTAAATGACTCTTGCCTGTACTATTCATATCTGGTCCTGATTTTCCAAGACTGTCGAGAGGATCAATATCAACAAATACTCCTTCGTGGACAGATGAATGGTCCGTTTTTCTGCTATTGGAGCTATAGAACTTACCAATATCCTCCAATGGATCGGTGAACCCTCTGGTGGGAGGTTCTCGAGGGGTTGATGCAGACTCCTCCAAGACTACAAATGGGTCTTCTTCCACAAGATTGGAAGGTGTCTTGGCAGTCCGTAACGGAGGTTTCTGGGGTTGATTTGCTGTCTCTGAAGTTGACCTGTATAAAAAGAGTAGAGCATCTTTCAATTGATAAACAAGCTATGCCTAGAGAACCAAACATGAATAATGACAAGCGAAATGTTCAAGCTTTTGGAAACTATCTGAGATTTCTCTTCTAAGTTTCAGAAAGTACACTAAAGAGGACCTTGTAAGCAACCAAACAGCTCTCCGTAAGAACTAACTAATATCGTTCATGCTACATTTCATTATGTAAGTGTGATGGCTCTAAACTCTATACTCTTCTATATCATGAACGTGTAAGTTTGCATATGAATAATGACGAGCAAAAGATTCAAGTTTTTGGAGAATATCTGAGAATTCTCTTCTAAGTTTCAAAAAGTACACAAAAGAGAACCTAATAAGCAACCAAACAGCACCTCCATATAGCATATGCTACATTTCAATATCTAAGTGTGATAATGAAATGAAACTGTCTTCATCCTTGTTGTTGTACCTTTCTACTCTAAGCTATACACCCTTGAGTCATTTCAATTGATAAACAAGTTATATGCCTACACCGACAAAAATAAAAATGAAATTTTGCATTGTGAATGACATGCAAAAGGTTTAAGCTTTTGGAGACTTCTGAGATTACTTTAAGTTTACCTTGTATGCAAGTAAACAGCTCTCCGTAAGCACTAATATAGTTCATGCTACATTTCATTATGTAATGGGGTTGGCTCTAAGCTCTATACCCTTAAGCAAGCTTTCAAGTCAGTTCTAGGAGAAACAAATATGAAGAGCAATGACCAGTTATAAAGAGCATTGAATATAGTTCATGCTATAAATCCAGATTTAAAGGCTCTCAAGCCAGCTCTAGCTCCTCCATAGACACTACTATAGTACATGCTACATTTCATTATGTAAGCAAGTTCTCAAATTTGAACAAACCACAGATCAAAAAGAAGACTGAATATTACCGTTTGGGTGAGCTAGTGCGACCAAACCCTGGAATCAAGTCATCAAAAGCGAAGCTACTCTTCTCCTCTGTCTTGTTAGGCTCCGTTGTGTCTCTTTTCCCCAAATTCCCCATTAGATCATCAGAAGGAAAAATATTCTGCTTCCTATACTTTGCAGGTGATGACGACGAAATGGAAGAGAAAACATTCTCAAACCTATCTGACTGAGAAGAAGTAGAAGGGATTTTAAGCTCAGGAATAGCCTCAAACAGATCATCATCATAAACAGGCTTATCATAAATCGGCATGGTCGTCGATTTAGGTGCTGAACGCTCCTTGAACATAGCATCATAGTCAAAGGCCATTGGCGCAGATGGAGAACGAGAATCAGAAGATCCATACTTTGATGGTGGCCCACTAAATACATCTTTAAATAGAAGATCATCATCACCACCATCACGATCAAGATCGTCAAACACCGGCAACGAATCGGACTTCTTTTTTCCGGCGGGAGATGATGAAGCGTCGGCGAAGTTGTAGGAAGATGCGAAACTGTTGAAATCAGCGGTTGAAGAGTTTGATTGTGACGCCATCGGAGCTGATTTTCCCTGAGGCTTTAGTCCGAAGTCTCGAGATAACAATCCCGTGAAATCATCCATTAGATTCCTTCAAAATCTACCTCCCTAAACTGGAAAGTCTTTAGATTTCAACACCAGAGATGAAGATGAGATTGTTATTCAGATCTGAGTCACCATTAACGAATTGGATCAAAGCAATCTGATTATAAAATTAGGCTCTCTTTTTCTTTGTCTGTAGTTTCTTCTCCGACTCGTACATGTTTCGAGTCTTCGTAATTTCTTTTCTTCTGATAAATGGGTCCTTATAATTTTTAGATTTTATCATTTTGGCCTTCTCAAATTTCGACTTTCACCTCTTTGAAACTTGTCTCTATTTATATGATCATACTCGTCAGTACTTTGAACTGATTTCTCCACTTACATTTCTCCATTGTTGCCCATGTCTTTTTCCGTTGTTTGTTGTATCAAGAATTTTTTCTGTCCACTAAAAGTAAATGATTATGTTAAGACTCTCGAAGGTATTTCACAACAAGGGTATTTAAGCAATATGAATGAGGAGTTCAGAAATTTTCGTTTATAAAAATTAGGGTTGGAGAAAGAACATGATCCGAGTTTTTATTAACCAGTTGCAGAACGGATCGTACAACGATATAAACGGAGCCGAGCTAGTTACAATTAGGGCGAGGTTTAAAGGGGGAGATTAATGACGAGGTTAAAGAGAAGAAAACTATAAATAACTTTGAGGTTAAACGTTGCTTTCGAAATTTTAGGTGTAGAGCCGATATTTTAGTTGTCTCCAAGGTTCTATACGTAGAGCCAAAATTGCTGATGAGTTAAGATTGTTCACATGCAGTTTTACTCAATTTTCTCCCTAATTTCTTGGACTCCTTGTCAAGTAAGGTGATCTTTCTATTTATAGTGATAATTGATTATCTTAATTCAATGTCCTAACTTTTTTAGTTGGTGGATCAGCTGCCCAAATCCTTCTTTATTTGATGGATCAGCTGCCCTAATCTTTCTTTAGTTGGTGAGTCAGCTGACCTAATCTTTTTTCCTTTGTGGGTTTTTAAGCTTTGTGATGATGTAGAATGGGTCTTTGTCGAATTTGGGCCGAGCTTGGGTTGTGCTTGGCCCAACTCCATTAATTGTCCCCCAAGTTTGGCGATCGAGGCTTGAGGTTGGCGAGCTTTACACATAAGGGTTTGAATTCTGCATGGAACATTTTAGATTGCGATACCACTTTAAACGGGAAAAATAGGGATAACTATATGTGATTCGCATGAAGATTATGAAGGGTCGCAATGATTTATGTTCTTAACTTTTGTGCCCTTCTCCTATATAATTCGTCGTTGCTTCCTTTCTTCCCACTTCTTCGGTCGCTATAAAAGGTAGTCCTCTCTCTTGTTCTCCTTTTATCTATTTTTCTTCTTTTGTTACTTCCCTTTGGGTTTAGAATTGTCGTGTCGTTGCTATCGCATCACGTAATCTTGCGTTTTTCGTCGTGTTTTGTTGATTTTTCCAGCCAATCTGTTAGATCTGTTGAGCTATTTGACGGTCTTGGTTTATAGGTTTATCTCCTTCGATCTTTGATGGGATATCGACACATAAAGTCGAGCTCAGAATCTGCCTCGGTAAGCTTGGGTGTTCGTATCGCTGACGACGCATCATCCATGGGGGACACAGAAGAACCCGTCTCTCCTCTCTCCTTGTCTTGATTCTCCTTCTGAGGCTAAGCGAGCTACTCTGAGCCCATTTTCTCCTCAGGCTAACGCCTCAGAAGTAGTGGTTGAGGGATCTGCATTGGTACTCTCGGGTTTCTAGCTTATTTCTTCTCCTCTTTGCATCTTCCGAGACTAGGTGATGTGGCTGTCATACCGGTTTACTCTGGCTTCTCTCGCTATGGGATTCTCTTCTATTCTCCTTCCTCCTCGCGTTGAGTACAACTCCTCTTCGATTACGACAACAGGGCATTCACATCTCTACATAAGCTAGTTCATTGTCGTGATGTTATCTCGTCTCTACATGTCAGGCTCACATTGGATGGGGATTGTTGATGCTTCAATGCTCGGTATCAACACTCTACCTCCTCTCTCCTTTCAAGTAATGGTGTAGCTCTAGACTTCACTTCTTCATGTGGCCCTTGTCACATGTTAGTTAGGTTCTCTTACCTCGATAAGCTAGTTTTTGCTAGGAAGATTCCTTATTGTCAACTAGAGAACAGATTGTTGTTGCCTTGTTTGTGTGGATGTGATTGATGTTTTGGATAAAGGAGTTGGTTTGTTTATGTGGGTTGTTGGTCTCCTTGCTTTGGTTCGGGTTGAGGCTTCGGGTTTGCTTGAGCTTGTTTTGAAGGAATGTTTGGGATCATGGATCCAACCTCTTCTCGGCCTCTTTGATATGATTTGGCTAGTTTCTCTAAGAACCATCAAGGATTAGAATCCGCCAATGCACTCTATAGCTGCCATCTCAAGCGTAGGGTAAATATTGTTTCAATCAAAGGTAAGGGTTTTGAGTGCCGGTTCCTAAGGACTCGACAACAACAATATTCTTAATATCCTTTCGTTTCACTCAATTATGCATCATTAGGTCTCTTGTTAGTGTTATGTTTCTTTCTTATTTCATATTTTCAACACGTACTCAAACTCCATTACAAATTCAATAGAAAACTCTTTATAAAAAACGAAAAAATAACAAAAATTTTAAATGGTATTATACTTTTTCTTTAATATCCACAATTCTATCACATTGCATTAGTTTGAGTTTGGTAACACTATTCTTGAAAAACGTAAACTATAAATAAATTAAGCATGCAAAAATATTAAACAAGAAAACTTAACTTAGCTAAGGAGCGATAGAACAACATTTTCTTTTTTGGGCATTAGAACTTTAGAAAATTAGTAATCTACCTATATGAAAGAGGAAGGGTACTCTCCAGCTGCTTGCCACGTGGAGGCATGATGAGTGACATCTGTTTTTTAATTTTTAAGTTAAAACAGAAAAACAGTTAGTGGAAAACGTTTCCGTAAAGGCACGTGTCCACACAAGGAGAAGAAAAGGCACCGGCACTGCAAGGCGTTTTCTGGAAATATCTTGGTCGTTAATTAGTTCGTGACAAAAAATCAGGAGTCTCGTTTCTGAATGCAGAAATTAGTCACAATGATAACGGAGTTTCAATTCTCCAGGAATGCTAAAAGCCGACAATAACGCCTTTGAAGAAGAATTGGAATTAACACATATCAGAGAGGATTCTTTGAGCTCTTCAGCAATGTCTGATCCTTTTAATTTCCTCCCCAACATACAGACCTCTCTTCGTCATAGATCTGTCTGGAAATCCTTCTATAATGTACTATCTCTCTCGCTCTGTGTCTCTGTTACAATGTATCAATTGGTTTGTCTTTGTTCATTGTTGTTGTTGCATGCAGATGATTCCTGATTCGTTTATTTCGAATCACTTAAAGGGTATAATTCAGTCTATAAAACTGAAACTGACTTCAGACGCTTCAGACAGAATCTGAGAAGTGGAATTAGACGGTGGGAGATACGCCGGCAGATGGAAAGATTTCTCCGTTCACCATTGTGTTCGAAACGACACGTTTTGAGTTGTTGGTTAATCAACTAGCTTGGGAGCAAGGTTCTAATCGAGTTTTAAACTTAGTCTTATTAATAAAAAAAAAAGATAAAAATAGATTTTTATTGGATTTGGTGTTACCAAAACTTATTATTATTAAAAATTAGAATAAGGTTTTTTCTCTATAAATATCATAAGTATTTGTGTGCTTTGATATATCGAGAGTCGTAAGAATTGTTTAGTTTTTGGTGAAACTTTTCTAAACAATAATAAGAAGAGAGTTCTTGTTAATTCACTTTTGTGGCATATAAATCAAGAATTGGTAGTAGAGCTTGACGTGATCCCAGGATCGATCGCAACAACTCGAGTTGGAGACGTGATCAAAACTTGACGTGTAGGTCAAGAAAGCTTATCTCGACGAGAAGATCAACGAGTGACAATAAGGTCGAGACGAAGCATGGAGGAACAGAAGGCGATCACTACACCGTCGTAAACGTAACATTGGTGAAATGATCCGTCCAACTGGATTTATGCTTGAATTATGACTTCGATAATATAGAAGATCTTCCAAAACTTTACAATCTCGTTTCATAATAATATTATGATATCCTCTACACCATAGATATTGTAATGCATGTAAATAAACTATATTTTGTTTTTTTTTGTTAAATTTTGTTCTCTTTTGCTTTTGTTAATTGTGATACGGAAATTATTGTAATCGTGATTTTTAATGTTTTAAAATGTTTTTGTATTTTTTTGGATTTTAAAATTAATTCACAGCCTTCAAGACAATTTGCAGAATCGATTCAAAGATGTCGAAGTAATTCATCTCACCTGTTCTCATCTCTCACCAAATCTCTTTTCTCTTTCTCAATCTCAATCTCTCTCAATCTCTCACCCGAAGACTCATTCAACTTTGAAATTCTTAATTTCAACCATCTTCATCGTCTCTTCTGCGGCAGAGGATAAATATAATGAGGAATCTGTCCCATCTGAAGCTTCAAGTGATTATGGTTCATGGGGGGGAATCTCCACGGCTTTTGCTCTATGTTGGGTCACATCTGCCTTAGGACAACAACGGGTCTGATGCTGAGCTTTTCGTTGTGGCGCGTGTGTGGTCCCAATGGTCTTTCGGTGGCAGGATTAGGTAGCTGTATTCGGTGGCCGGATTCGGTGGCCAGCGATGGCCTCCTTTGGTGGTCACTTGCCGTCTCTCTCCAATTTGATTCAATTCTGGAGAAAATTGAGGTATACTTTGATTGTAAGTCAATCAAATTCTTATATTTTAATTGAATTGGTACTGTAGAATTTACAATTCTTGTTTTTATTTCTGAGTTTTGCTTTTGTGTTTGTGCACTTTGTGTTAAGGTTAGGAATCATACTCTTGATTTTGAAGGGTTGAGTGAGATGAGAAGGTTGAGTCGGCGGTGATGGAGGAGGAGGAAGAAGAAGAAGAAGAGTTGAATGGCGGAGATGGAGGAGAGGACAAATCGCCAGATAATGTATCAATTGATTTTGCTCTGTAATTTTCTTTTAAGGCTTGAGAAAATTTGGATTTCATGTTAAGTTATGAATTGTAAGAATAATTAGACCTAATAAATTTGGATTTCGTGTTAAGTTATGTGATTACTTGATTTTGCTTGTGATATATGAACCCTAATTTCATTTCAGTGCCAAAAATAGCTATTGATGAGCTGAGATAATATGATGGAATTAATTAGTAAACAATACGGCGAGCAAGAAGAAGAGGAGAAAGCATTGGCAATTCCCAAAAATGATTCCACAAGGAATCAAAATGTCCTTGTGGGCAAATCTTGGGGTAATAAGTAAGAATGCAAGCAGTGGGGAACTCACTTTCCACATATTTGTGGCATTGATGGGCAATCAAGTTATGGAGCTCAATCAGTGGTAATCGCTGGAGGTTATGATGATGAATGAGCTCATTAATAACCTCTAGAGATTATCACTGATTGAGCTCCATAACTTGATTGCCTAAAAATACCACTAATATATGGAAATTGAGTTCCCCACTGCTTGCATTTTTGCCTATTACCCCAAAATTCACTTACGAGGACACCTTGATTCCTTGCCGTGTTGTTTTTGGCAGTTATTGGACCAACATGAATTTTTTTGGTATTGTCACTTTGATCTTGCCATTAGAGGCATTAGCCAGCCCATTTGTTTTGCCCGTTCGGTAGTATATGCTTCCTCAGGGAATCTTCATTCTGAATATTATGTTAAACTGTAAAAATGGGTGCTGCAACATGTTTGGAATTTCTTGCCAAGTGAATAACAACAACTAGAGCTAAGTTCATGCGAGCGTTTCTTGCAGCTTTTTAGGAATTGAAACCCGTTATTTCACACAATTGAAATTTCTTTTACCAATCCATTTCTCGAAACGTTTTTTATCAGAAGTTGTGCCCACACAATATATGTAAAGACACATACAAGATAACTATTAGTGGTATATACTTTTAAAAAATAATCATCTTTGTCAAGAATATTTTCTTTACAATGACAAAAAGGAAAAAAGAGCAAGTATTGATGGTAAAAAAATCTTTAACGATAAACAAATTTTCTTATTAAAAAAGTATTAGGATTTTTAGCTAATGTTGATATCTTCATTTTAGTATGTTCTCCATATCCACATCTTCTCGGAATTATTCTAACCGATTGAGAACTAGAACCCGATGATATATAGCTCATTTCGTATAAAACAAATCAAATTTAGATATATCATAGAAAACCCACAATGGAACCTTTCAATTATTAGACTAAATCGACAATTTCAATACCAATCTCACAATCAAATTCACATATCGGATACCTTGAATCTCACAACCAAATTTCAAACCCAACCTTATAAATTGAATAATTACAAACATAGATGCTCAAATCAGCCATAAACCTACCTCTATCGTTGAGAACAATTGTTCTCTTTAATTTTGACGAATTCGAGGATGACGAAGCCCTTTCTCCTTTTCTCTTTTAAATTAATTTTAATTTTGTCGAAGGACAAAACATTAAGATTGGGTTTTATACTGCTAAAAATATTAGGTTTAGACACCACTTTTTTTCTTGTGGGGGGTGGGGGGGGGGTTAGGTGAAAACCAAACACTCAAATTGTTCTTTTTGCAGTTTTCACCGTTTCTTTTTGTTTTCAAATCCTTACATCAAAGTGGGGAAAGGTTAAATCCAAAGTTATGGAGAATGCTTTTGAGTTTATTGGTTTTCAGGGACCAAATTTATAAAGTTCAAAAATGTAGGACCCATTTAAAAAAAAAGAGAAATTACGGAGACTCGGAACATGTACTACTCGGAGAAGAACACACAGACAAGAAGGGCAACAAAACGAAGAAAAGAGAGAGCTAATTTTCAAAATCAAATTGCTTTGATCCGATTCGTTAATATAATTGCTTTGATCCGATTCGTTAATAGCGTCTGGTGGGAAAATCTAAAGATTCCCGATTTGGAGGTTGAAATTGAAGGAATCTAATGGATGATTTCACAGGATTGTTATCTCGAGACTTCGGATTAAAGCGTCAGGGAAAATCAGCTCCGATGGCTTGTCAATCAAACTCTTCAACCGCTGATTTCAACATTTTCGCATCTTCCTACAACTTCGCCAACGCTTCATCCTCTCCTGCCGGAAAAAAGAAGTCCGATTCGTTACCGGTGTTCGACGATCTTTGTCGTGATGGTGGTGATGATGATCTTCTCTTTAAAGATGTATATAGTGGGCCACCATCAAAGTACGGATCTTCTGACCCTCGTTCTCCTTCTGCTCCGATGGCCTTTGACTATGATGCTATGTTCAAGGAGCGGTCAGCACCTAAATCGGCGTCTAAGCCTGTTTATGATAAGCCTGTGTATGATGATAATGTGTTTGAGGCTATTCCTGAGCTTAAAATTCCTTCTACTTCTTCTCAATCAGCTAGGTTTGATGATGTTTTCTCTTCCATTTCTTCCTCACCATCAAAGCATAGGAAGCAGAATAGTTCTCCTTTTGATGACCTAATGGAGAATTTGGGGAAAAGAGACACAACGGAGCCTAACAAGACAGAGGAGAAGAGTAGCTCCGTTTTTGATGACTTGATTCCAGGGTTTGGTCGCACTAGCTCACCTAAACGGTAATATCCAGTCTTCTTTGTGATCTTTGGTTTCTAGTTAGGTTTGCTCCGGTCTTTGTTCTTCAAATTTGAGAACTTGCTTGCGTGAAATGACTCACCTGACATAATGAAATGTAGCATGTACTATAGTAGTGTTTATGGAGGAGCTAGAGCTGACGTGAGAGCCTTTAAATCTGGATTTGTAGCATGAACTATATTCAATGCTCTTTATAACTGGTCATTCCTCTTCATATTTGTTTCTCCTAGAGCTGACTTCAGAGCTTGCTTAAGGGTATAGAGCTTAGAGCCATCCCCATTACATAATGAAATGTAGCATGAACTATATTAGTGCTTACGGAGAACTGTTTGCTTGCATACAAGGTAAACATAAAGTAATCTCAGAAGTCTCCAAAAGCTTAAACCTTTTGCATGTTATTCACGATGCAAAATTTCATTTTGATTTTTGTCCATGTAGGCGTGTAACTTGTTTATCAATTGAAATGACTCAAGGGTGTATAGCTTAGAGTAGAGAGGTAACAACAACAAGGAGGAAGACGGTTTCGTTTCATTATCACACTTAGATAATGAAATGTAGCATATGCTATATGGAGGTGCTGTTTGGTTGCTTATTAGGTTCTCTTTTGTGTACTTCCTGAAACTTAAGAGAATTCTCATATATTCTCCAAAAACTTGACTCTTTTGCTTGTTATTATTCATATGCAAACTTTCATTTTCATTACTCATTGCTCTTCAATTCTTTTTCTCCTAGAGCTGACTTGAGAGCTTGCTCAATGGTATAGAGCTTAGAGCCACTACATAAGAAAATGTAGCATGAACTATAGTAGTGCTTATGGAGAGATGTTTGCTTACATACAAGGTTATATTATACAATTTTCCATCTAAACGGTAGGGTATAGAACAAAAACTTTTTTCAAATTTCAAACTCTCTCTCTGACGCTGTTACCAAGAACCTCCGTAAGCCTCTCACTTCTGACGTCGGTGGAGCGTTGGCTTGCCGGCGTCGTGCCCTTTGATGATACTCCTTTCTCCGGTTGGAGTTCCCCGCGCCTGAATGTTCTTCGCCGGCGCCATTCCGTCCTCTTTCCGTCAGCTACTTGGAGGCGTCCCATCTCTTCCGTCTTAGCCCCATGTATCATCCAGCTTCCCGACCACTATATCCATCTAGAAGCCCTAGATCTGGGGATCGGAGACCTCACCTTGGAGCTCTTCTTGACCCTATTTCTCCGTCGGATTATTCCGGCGAGCCATGTCTCCTCCTTCCGTCGGTCAACCTTGCTCAGCAAATCCATATCTTACCGGGAAGACTGTCGACGATGGACTTTTCAACTTCAAAGTGAAGTTCCGCTTTGTGGCCTCTATCCCGGCAAGCCTCTATGGCTTCTAGTCCGGCGAGCTCCTATTCCTTTTCATCTTGTTCCTTGTTATCCCCACGCCGACACCAGAGCAATCCTGCTCAATCGTTACGACCCCACGCCGACATCGGCAAGCCTCCACTTTGTTTTGTCGGTAATCCTGCTCAGCGACACCATGAGCTTAAAGAATCTCTGCTCAATCGTGGCAAGCATATCCTCTCAGACCTCTGTGCCCAGCGGTTTCAGTTGTCTAATTTCGATGGTGAGACTCGCTTGGATTTGTTTCCTCTGGGCCAATGTCTCAGGTTCATGTACTGCGGGGGTTGAGAGGCCGGATAAAGTGACCGGAGGCTTGAGCTTCGGTGTCGCCGTCGTTAAATCAAACGACCGCTCTCTTTTGTTTCACCCTGTCTCGGAATTTTTCTCCGATGGAACCATAAACTTCCGGTGGAATGTTTCGACTCTGCCGAGAGTTCTCCAGGTTACCCAAGGAGAGATTGGTCCTCATAGTTATCGCGAGATTCCTCCCAAGTGATATCTCACGACAAGTCGATTTGACATCGAGACTCTTCATCGGGTTGTTGGAATCTCTCTCCGGTGAAAGACGAAGCTCCGCCATGGACGCTGCAGGATTCGCCGTCAGGGTGACCGGAGACCGTACCTCACCACGACGGAGCTCAGACCCAGCGAGTCGCTTGCTCACCACCGTAGCCTCCGGTCTTGAGTCTCCACCCGTAATGATTAAACGGCCATCGTCTCCTGTCTGAGAAGAGGAAGGAAGGTCTTGAAGCTTGGACCATGTTGGTTGAAGATTGGACTTGGCCTGGCCCACCAAAAATATTGGGCTTAATGCTTAAGGTTTTAAGCTGTTTTCTGGCCAGCCCTAAAGGGTTATCAAAGGCCAAGTCAAAGATAGGTCCATCTAATGGTCTGTTTAATCATTATGATTTGATGTTTTGGTACAAGGATCCAAGTGGTCGAGGACTCCTCTTGCGATTTGGATAGACATCAACACGAGGATTGACGGATTATTTCTTGCATGTTTATTTGGAATATGAATATATTTGCTTTTCGCTATCAGTAATTGGAATGCAAAGTGGTTCCACCTCTCCGTTGGTATCTAAACCCTTGTTCACCTCGGGTTTCACGGGAGCCTTCTCCTGTCCCTCTTGTCACCACCCTCTTCAGGGATCGAGTGTCTCGACACTTAAGATGCAGGCTGGGAGTCTCAAAATACAACGAATACATCTGTATTCAGTGCGGTATTTCACCTTAAGGATACCGAGCATTATTGTTCGGCAAGCCTTATACGAGTGGCATATCCCTGTGGTCCGTTTTATTACGTTTGTTTAGTTCTAGTCATCTGTATTGTACTTGTTTCTTTATGTTTTTATCTTTGTCCGGATAGTGAGGATCGGTAGGATCACATTAATCCGAGCATCCAGTTTCCTATGTAATCACATCAATTTTCTACTAGTTCTTTTGATAAAAGAATTATTAGATAGTTAGATTTAATATATGGAGTTTGACGACAAAAAAAAAAAAACGGTAGGGTACAGAGCTTAGAGCCATCACGTGTACATAATGAAATGTAGCACCAACTATATGGAGAGCTGTTTGCTTGCATACAAGGTTCTCTTATGTGTACTCTCTGAAACTTAAAAAAATCTCATACAAGCTTCAACCTTTTACTTGTTATTCATATGCAAAATTTCATTTTGATCTGTGGCTAGGGTCATTGCTCTTCAAGTTTGTTTCTCCTAGAGCTGACTTGAAATTTGAGAGCTTGCCTGCGTGACATGGTCAAGCCTGTAGAGCTTAGAGCCATCACACTATCACAGTTACCGAATGAAATGTAGCATGAACTATGTTAGTGTTTGTGGAGAGCTATTTGGTTTTCTTATGTGTACGTTCTGAAACTTGGAGAAATTTCCGAGAGTCTTCAAAAGATTCAACTTTTTTCTTGTCATTCATCTGCAAATATTCATTATGATCTGTGGTCATTGCTCTTCATATTTGTTTCTCTTAGTGCTGACTTGAGAGCTTGCTCAAGGGTATAGAGCTTAGAGCCATCACACTTACATAATAAAATGTAGCATTCGATATTAGTGCTTATGGAAGAACTGTTTGCTTGCATAGAAGTTTCTCTTATGTGTACTCTCTGAAACTTTGAGAAAGTCTACACGTGCTTGAAGTTTTTGCTTGTCATTCCTTTGTAAAATTTCATTTGGCTAGGGTATAGAGCTTACAGCCATATGCTTTCATAATGCAATGTAATGCGTATGGTGAGGTGTTTGCTTGCATACAAGGTTCTTCTCTTTTGTGTATTCTCTGAAACAGAAGAATTTTCAGAAAGTCTCCGAAAGCTTTACTTTTTTCTTGTCATTCATATGCAAACTTTCATTTTGATTTTTGGTATTATAGGCATAGCTTGTTTATTTTTGCTTGTGTGAAATGACTCAAGGATGTAGAGCTTAGTGTCATCACAATTGCATAAGGTCTTATAGTTGTGCTCATAGAGAGCTGTTTGCTTACATATAAGGTAAACTTAAAAGTAATCTCAGAAAGTCTCCAAAAGCTTCAACCTTTTGCATGTTACTCATAATGCAAAATTTCATTTTGATTTTTGTTGGTGTACACGTATAACTTGTTTATCAATTGAAATGACTTATATAGAGCGTAGAGTAGAAAGGTAACAACAAGGATGAATAGGGTCATTTCATTATCACACATACGTAATCTATATGGAAGATCGGTTTGCTTGCTTATAAGGTTCTCTTATGTGTACTTTCTGAAACATAGAAGAGAAATCTCAGAAAGTCTCTAAAGCTTGAACCTTTTGCTTGTCATTATTCATATGCAATACTTCATTTTTAATTTTTGCCGGTGTAGGCATAGCTTGTTTATCAATTGAAAGATGCTCTTCTCTTTTGGAACAGGTCAACTTCAGAGACAACAAGTCAATCCCAGAAACCTCCGCATCGGACTGCCAAGACATCTTCCAATCTTGTGGAAGAAGACCCATTTGTAGTCTTAGAGGAGTCTGCATCAACCTCTCGAGAACCTGCCACGGGAGGGTTCACTGATCCATTGGAGGATATTGGTAAATTTAATAGCTCCAACAGCAGAAAAACTGATCATTCATTGGTCCACGGAGGACTATTTGTTGATATTGACCCTCTCGACAGTCTTGGAAAATCAGGGCCAGATATGAATAGTAGAGGCAAGAGTCATTTAAGACCAGGAAGCATCAGTGGCTCCCATTCACCAGAAGAAACTTCTGGGAGTTACCAGCATCCTAAGAAAAGTTCATTTGATGAATTTTTGGAGCCTCAGCAGAATACTAGTGCTCCACCACCTACTAATTCAGATGGAAGTTTTGAGTCATCTGATGATGTTTGGCTTACTGTATCTGAGATCCCCCTCTTTACACAACCTACAAGTGCTCAACCACCTACGAGACCTCCACCACCAAGACCTACACGTCCTATAAAAAAGAAGGTTAACGAGCCTTCTATATCGACCTCTACTAACCACTCATACGTTCCTACCTCAGTTAGAACTTCTGCGTATAGCCCGAAAGCATCTCAAATGGATGAACTGGATGATTTTTCTATGGGAAAAAATCAGACCGCCTCTAATGGACATTCTGAGCCTCCCTCTGGTGAAGATTCAGATGTTTTCTCTGTTGCCATGAAGGATGCCATGGATAAAGCAGAAGCAAAGTTTAGGCATGCTAAGGAAAGGAGAGAGAAAGATATTTTGAAGGCAAGTAGAAGTAGAGAAGGGGATCAAACGGAGAAATATGATTCTCGGGAAAGGGAATCTAGAGAAAAGCAAGAGAGATTGGACCGTGAAAGGGTAAAGAGGGAAGCAGAGATGGAAAAAGCCCAGGAGAGGGAAAGAGAGCAGAAAAGAATTGAGAGAGAAAGGGAAAGACTGTTGGCTAGACAGGTGGTAGAGAGGGCTACAAGGGAAGCACGTGAAAGAGCAGCCGCTGAAGCTCATGCGAAAGTTCAAAGAGCTGCTGTTGGGAAGGCTTCCGATGCCCGAGAGCGCGCAGAAAGAGCAGCGGTTCAAAGAGCACATGCTGAAGCACGTGAAAGGGCTGCAGCAGGGGCAAGAGAAAAGGCTGAGAAAAATGCAGCAGAAGCTAGAGAAAAAGCGAAGGCCGAAGCACGGGAGAAGGAAGCAAGGGTTAGGGCAGAACGAGCTGTTGTGGAAAGGGCAGCTGCTGAGGCACGTGGAAGGGCAGCTGCCCAAGCTAAAGCTAAGCAGCAGCAAGAGAGTAACAATGATCTTGACTCCTTCTTCAACTCGGTTTCTAGACCAAGCAGTGCTCCACGACATAGAACCAACCCTCCGGTGAGATGGATTGATTATTTACTTCTGTTCTGCTTTAAGTCCTTTACAGGTGATTTGGCTTCTCCTATAACTCTGGTTGTGTTTCAGGATCCTTTCCAGGATTCATGGAACAAAGGGGGATCTTTCGAATCTAGCAGAACATCTTCGCGAATGCCTTCTGGAGCTACAGAGAACTTGAGAAAGACCTCTTCAGCAACAAACATTGTTGATGATCTCAGTTCGATATTTGGAGGTACTTCATTTTCTGAGGTTTATCCATCATATTCCGTCGCTATGCACTTTATTTTCATGTCTTTTAACTTGGTCACCTACTGAAACCCCCTGCATTGTAAAGCTTCAGCGTCCCAATCTGGTGGGTTTCAAGATGTTGATGGAGAAACTGAAGAGAGACGGCGTGCCAGGCTGGAATGCCACCAGAGGACACAAGAGCGGGCTGTATGTATCATTAGAGCTGTTAAATCTTTTACTTTGATGGGTTTTGTATCTGACAATGACACAAGATTCACCAGTATTTTTAATGTCACGAATTCTTTTCTGAATCAGGCAAAAGCACTTGCTGAGAAAAATGAACGAGATCTTCAAGTACAAAGAGAACAAGCTGAGAAAGATGTAAGTTTTTGTTACAGAGTGATTCAGTTTAGAATCTTTTCATATGGCTTCTTCCTTTTTCCCCTGTTGTGTACAATCTCAAATCATGTTGCTTGTTAAGACACTTAAGTCTAGGCCTCTTGCAGTCATTAGCGTGAAATAAATTGTGCCACCTTAGGGTACTATCTCAACTATACTTATCCTTGATTTCAGAAGATCTGTCTTGGTTGTTTAATTAGTCACCATACTTGATCCTGGATTGTAGAGATTTGTCTTGTTTTTTTGTTTAATTACCGTACTTATCTCTGATTTCAGAGGATTGGTGTGACCCTGGATATTGAGATAAAACGTTGGGGTGCGGGGAAGGAGGGAAACTTGCGTGCTCTACTTTCGACATTACAATGTGTACGTAGTAGTGTCCATTTTCTTTAATATTTGTACTTTTGATGTTTTGAATCTTTTCTGATGTTGCAATGAAAATGAGCAGGTTCTTTGGCCAGAATGTGGTTGGCAACCTGTGTCATTGACTGATTTGATAACCGCTGCATCTGTCAAGAAAGTCTACAGGAAGGCCAACCTATGTATACATCCCGACAAAGTTCAGCAAAAAGGCGCCAATCTCCAGCAAAAGTACATTGCTGAGAAAGTTTTCGACATGCTCAAGGTAAGTGTTCAAATCTCCTAGTGGATAACTAGATTTGCACGATTGTAAGCTAACTTCATCTTGTTTCTCATGACAATATACAGGAAGCATGGAACAAGTTCAACTCGGAAGAACTCTTTTGAGAAAACATAACTACGTTTTGAGAGTGTTGTGCATCACTCACCCAAGTTGGAGCAAGATAGTTGTTGATAGAGTATGTATTTCTAGGATTGATTACCCATCACTGCATCATCAGAGACATAGCAGCAATTGGGCATTTTTTTTGTTGATTTTTCCTTCTCATTACCTTTTTGAGTCTCATCCTTTAAGAGTACAATATCAAAATGTATTGATGTTTATTTCTGTATCAAAACACCACACTTGAGAGCTGTGTACTGTTGTTTCCCACCATTTATAATATATGCTACATGAATATTCTTTTAAATGGCATGGAGCGTATTCTCTGTGGTTCTGGATCCTTTGTATTTTGAGGTATAAATTTGGCATCATCAGGCTAGATTTACCCCGAGGCGCTTGTTTGTTTTTGCTTTGTGATCATCATCAATGGGTTTGAACCACGGAAACAAAGACAAGGGGATACAATGTCGAAATACCTGTAAGAGGCACCAAACTAGGGAATGGTAGGATCCAATTTGATTTCAAATCTTAAAAAGATATACAATTTTAATTATAGTGCTTGTTAAGACGAAACTGTACCCGAATTGAAATTGTATGGTTTAAAAGTCTCTCATTTAAGGTTTTTGATATTCAACAATAAAGTAGTACTCACACAAGCTCATTGGTCTCTAAAAAAGAGACCAAAATTGTTTACAATTTTAAGAAATAGTCATAGAAACCGAATAATAATCACATATGAGGATCATCGCCACCAAAGTCTTCATCCTCATCTTTGATCTTTGCATCAGCATCTTCTCCAAACTGGATACATACATCGAAATGGGACAGAACATATTGAATACTGCTCACAAAAACAAACAATGCTACTGTCAATTTTGAATTGTAGAAAGTGGAGAAGAGAATTAAGAGCGGAATAAGTCATACCTCCGTTCTTTCCTCAAGTCAATCGGTATGAAATTCACCATCCCGCACTCTAACCACAAACCAAGAATGCAACAATGAAATAAAATTACTTCAACATTAACAATAAGAATCCATAACAATCATGTGTATACCATACCATCTCAATCAAGGCTTTGTTCAGTTTTAACTGAGAAGCCATCCTTTTGTTTAAATCTGCCAACAATGTACGAGGCTCTAGTTCCAAGTAGCTAAAAGTCACGAAAACCCAAATCAATTTACTAAATACCGAATCAATGTTAAACTTATTCACACCAAAAAACTGTTTTGAAAATAAATGTCATCCTAAAGTCATATACAAATTAGAAAATATCGAAAATGATTTTGAAAAGCAAGAAGAAACGGTTGTTAGCTAGAGATCAAGTAAGATCAAGGTGGCCGAGTGTCGAACCACAATGTAAGACCATCATCATAAAAGAGTAGTCTCCTTGATTGCGGATAGAGGTGAAACAATTTCTAACATTCTTATCCATCAATTTCACTAGATGAGCTGAAGAGGAAGAAATTTCTCCATGACGTTTTCCATTGCGCTCTCTCCAAATATGATAAATGGTAGCTTGAGACATGTACCTAAATGTGAAGAGAACTGTTCGATGATGGCTTTGATTGTTTAGTAGATAAATAAACTGGCTCCAGTCAAGCGAGAAATCGTTGCCTAGGAGTTTACCTACGAGCTGAGTCCAAACTGATGTTGAGTAACGGCATATAAAAAATAAATGATAACGAAACTCATTCAAGGCTCCACAGAATATGCAAGACGTTCTTTGACCTGAATTCCATTCCCGTATACGATCACCCATTGAAAGGCGATTGTTGATAGCTAACCATGTAATAAAGGAGTATTTGGGAGTTGCATCGGTGAACCAAAATCCCTTATACCATTGGTTACTTGGATTTGAAATACGTACCAGATTTCTTCTCACTTTAGTGCTGAAATTCTTCTTGAATTTATCATTGTGACTTCGCCATAAAGGGATATCTTCTCCTTCCCTAATGGAGACCTTTTTGATTTCAACTTTAATCTGAACATAACAGTCTGTACGATGTCTCCATCTACGACGAGCTGCTTTTGCTGAAGCAACCGTTGCTTGAGCTGGAATTCCCATGTCGATGTAACCTCTTCTCCCTGTAATATCATGTAGACAACCCAACTCACTCCAATTATCAAACCAAAAAGAAAACTTACCACCATTCCGGACTTCAACCTTGAAAAACAGTTTATCTATAATTCAAAAGCTTTGTCCACATCCAAGATCCCATACTTGTGTTTTCGTTTATTGTCCAAAGTGATTGCTGCCTAAGAAAAGTACATGAGATCCACTTAGCCCCTAGAGTACGTGAATAATCTTACACTTTGGGTGATAACCAAATCTTTTCTCCACTACAGCCTTGGCCAATAGTTTCAACAAAACATTCATACATACAACAAAAAGATACAGAGAGAGAGAACAACCTTGACGCAGACCCCTTTTGCTACTAAAGAATCCTGCCAACTCCCCGTTTACTTGGACTTGATTCCCATTTCCAACAAACACCCAAAATGCATATATTGATTATTTACCCAATTACGAATCAATGAATGCTTAGTACTTTTATTGAAACCACAAATAATGCAGAAGAAACCCGAAATCTAAGTTTTTTTCTTTTGGACATTTTTTTCCCTGCACCCGGATTCACATCCTTTGGGATTTGGGAGTTCGTTCTAATCTGTTCTTATGCATAGTTTTTGAAGCACGAGGAAGAGAAGGTCTTACACTTGAAATTTGACGGGGATGCGTATACTTGGTGCAAAGGAGTTTCTGGGAGATTGGTGAATCGACTGTTCATGGGAGACTTTCTCTGCTGAGTTCAGGGCTAAGTACTTTCCCCGTAAGCATATGACCGGTTAGAAGGTGAGCTCTTGGACTTGTGCCATGGTGAAATGACAGTAAGGGGGTATGAGACTAAGTTTAATAGAGTCAAGATGTTGGCCGTGAACTTGAGGATGAGAAAGTGCACGTTCGTCGATATATGTGTGGGTTGTATATTGAAATTTGTAACGCTGTCTAGTTTGCAACTATGCTACGGTTGCCAAACTGGTGGAAAAGGCAGCAATGTTGGAGAGTGGAATGAATGAGGAACCTAAACAGGCTGGCGTAGAGTTGCAGACTCAAAATGTATGGTAAAATAAGTTTATGAACGTTATGAGGAAAAAGGTTTAGGGTAAAAAATGTTAACTTTAGCGCAGTGCGTGTCCTAGTTGTGAAATATTTGTTTGGCTGCGTGTCGGGCTGCTTCTATAATGTGCCACTACTGTGGTAGTATGAACCATACGGTTTGAGATTATCCGAAAGAGGATCTAAGACTAAAGAACCAAGGAAAGGATGTGAGTGTGAAGTTGTGTTACAACTGTAATGAAGCTGGGGAAAGAATCAATACCCAAAGTTGGGGCAGCATTCAGGGAAATGAGCAAGTGATGGATTGATTCCATCGACAAAAAGGCAAGTGGTTATATTGTGGGTTTACTCGGTTGTTGCGGAGACACCCAAGGAAGCAAGTAACTCTCGCCCGATCACTGGTTAGTTATGTTAGTTTCCTTAGAATTATTTGTAAAATTGATTGTTGTGCTTGCGTAAAGTCCTTAGCATTCTAGGTGAATGTGTAGGGACTTTGTTATTGGGTGGTGTGGCGACCCAAACCTTGTTTAAGTTTAGAGTAACAAGTTGCTTTGTTAATCCAGACATGGTTGGGAAGGGTGGGTTCCAAAAGGAACCCGAGGTTCACTTTGGAATTGTAAAAACAGTTGGGGATGAAGTCATGATGACCTTAGGAAAATAAAAAAACGTTTTGGTGATGGTATGTGGAATAGATATGCCAACAAATTTGATATTCTGCCAAGTGAAGTATTATGATGTGATCATAGGCATTGATTGGCTTGGAAAGTAAAAGGCATATTTAGATTGTCATAGAGGACGATTAAAATTTGAAATGAATGATAAAATGTTGGTTTACAGAGGAGTTATACCCACCTCGGGTAATTTGTTGGTAATCCAAGCGGAACAGATGATCGAGAAGAGGTGTGCCTACCTGACTATGATCAGTACTACCAAAGTTGGGTGGATGCAAAACTTAACGATATTCCGATGGTAAACGAGTTTGGGAACGTGTTCCATGCATTATCAGGATTACCACCAACGTGTTCTGATCTGTTCACTATCGAGCTTGAGCTTGGAACAAATCTGATATCTAAGCCTCCTTACCAAATGACACCAACAAAGATGGCCGAGTTGAAAAAGAAGTTGAGTGAGCTGTTGGAGAAAAGGTTCATTTGACCAACCAATTCGCCGTGGGGTGCACCGTTGCAATTTTTTAAAAAGAAAGATGGAAGTTTCAGGCCGTGTGTCGATTACTGTGGCTTGAAACAAGTTACGGTAAAGAAAAAATACCCTTTTCCAAGGATTGACGAGTTGTTGGAACAAATCCGAGGTGCTACTTGGTTCTCAAAGATTGATTTGGCTTTAGGCTATCATCAAATCTTGATAGAAAAGTTGGATGTTCGGAAGATTGCATCTGCACAAGGTACGAGCCTTATGAATTTGTTTTCATGCCTTTCGGGCTGACTAACACACCTTTTACCTTCAAAAAGCTCATGAGTTTGTGATCATCTTCATAGATGATATTCTACTTTACTCAAAGAATTAGAAGGAGCAAAAAGAAAATTTGAAGATGGTGATGGGTAAACTAAGGGAACATAAGTTGTATGTCAAGTTGAGTAAGTGCAACTTTTGGCAGAGAAATCAGATTTTTGGGTCATGTGGTCTCGGATAACGGAGTGTCCGTTGACCCAAAATAGATCAAGTCGATTAAAGAATGGCGGAGACCAGTCAATGCCTTGGAGATAAGGACTTTTCTCAAACTAACAGGTTATTAATGCCGATTGGTTAAGGGTTTTTTGAGTATGGCGTAACAGTTGACTAAGTTGACGGGATGTTCACGAGTACTCATTGTGTGCTCGGCAAATTGTGAGGAAATTTTCTCAAATTTAAAGGAGATGCTTATGAGTACTCCGGTGTTGGATTTATTGGAACCAAATGAACCTTATCTGGTTTACACAGATACATCACAGATACAACATGGTAAGGTGATTGCTTATCCATCAAGACATTTAACACGTGACCTTGAGATGGCTGCTGTTTTCTTTGCATGGAAGATTTGGTGATATTACCTTTACGTTGGGATTTGTTTGGTTGACTAAAAAAAAGATAGGGATTTAATAAAGTGGTTAAAGACTGATAAGACCGAGTGTCAGAATTTGAATAATAGGACATTCTTTGTGAATGGATGAGTGTTGTATCATTTTTTTAGTGGATTTTATCCATTGATTCCATATGTTTTAGTGTCTTTATTTGAGTATAGGATATGTTTTATTTCTTTTTGGCTTTGTTTAAAGTCGTAAAAGTTTCACAAGTCATTGGAGCTAATAGTAACATTTGTTTACTCTTTAGACGTTTTAAAACTTCAATAATCAAAGAAGATGTATCAGAGATCGATTAGATCAAGAAAAATATCGACAAAATCAAGGAAAGATCGACCAAATCAAAGATGGATCGACCATATTGAAATTTAAATGAAATGGAGCATTTTGAAGCAGGGATCGATCGATCCTCGACCAGATCGATCAATCCCAAATGACAGCTGACTTTCCTTTTCCAATTCCAACCAACTTTGATGATTCCATCCGACCTAGGCTTTCTTATTCTTATATAAATAATGCTGCATGAGTTTTCTGCAGTAATAACTTGCCTTTTATAATTTTTAGAGCTTTCATAGTTTAAGGGAGAACAAATTTCATACCTTCAAGAAGTGATTTCCGAACCCTTGTTAAACCGATATTGTTACTTTTGATTTATTTTATGCAATCATTATATTTATATATCTTGATTTAATCTACTATGTTTGAGTAATCCACCAGTTGGGTTTAGTGTTTGTTCAAAGGATTCAATGATCGAATAGGCTTAGATTTATAGCAGGGATTTACTTTTAGGGTTCTTCATCTTTGTGTTCTCAATGCCTATGTAAGGTTGACAAATCTAGCATATGATCTTTAGGTAATCTAGGCGCCAAAAGCGATAGTTAGATTACCAGAATAACCAATATATGAGGTTAGACGGGAATAGCCAACATAAGTTGAAGTTATGTCGTCTTTGGGAGCTTTATCGTGACTTGTTAAGATTTATGGCATGTTTATTTAGGAACCACATACTAGTACTACTAGGGAATCCTTATTATTTATGTTTAAATAGTTAGAACTATGGGAGTAGATTAGCTTTACAATAGTTAGTTAGATAGTTTAATCAATCATTGATACCTAAGATTTTATATGTGCCCATCGTCTTTCTCCATATAAGTTTAACGCATTTAATTTATCAATATTTAATTTTTTAATCATGAATTTATACAACCATATTACGTTCTATCTCTGTTTGTTGCATCACATCTTGTAGTCTGACATTGGTCTCTATGGGATTTGATCCTAATCTTTACTACATCGCACAACTGTGCACTTGCAGTGATTGAGAAGGTTAAATCATGAGACATCAACTAGTATGTCTTCTGATTGATAAGGAATTACGTAAGAGATTTTTAAGGAAGCGCATCAATCTAAGTTTTTGATTCATCTGGGGTCAACTAAGATGTATCAAGATATAATGCTTTACTACCATTGGGTAGGAATGAAGGCTGATGGTGGATATCTGGTTGTTAGAATTGCCAGATGGTTAAGGCGGAACATCAGGTTCCGAGTGGGTTGTTGCAAAGTTTATCTATTCCCGAGTGGAAGTGGGATATAATCACAATGAATTTTGTCACTAGGTGTGAAATGTGTGACAAGAAGGATTCAGTTTGGGTCATTTTTGATCGGTTAACTAAGTCGACACACTTTCTTGCAATAAATAAGAAGGACAGTTTTGAAAAAAATCACAGAGTTATATGTAAAGGAAATTAACTTGTTACATAGGGTACCAACGAGTATAGTGTCAGATCGTGATTCCAATTTTACATCGGGATTTTGGAAGGCACTTCAGAAAATATTCGGTACAAAGATTCATATGAGTACATCTCATCATCTGCAAGCGGATGGGTAAGCCGAGATAACAATTCAAACACTTGAGAATTTGTTGCGAGCAGGTTTTCTGGATTGGCATGGTAAGTTGGAGGATTACTTACACTGGGCGGAGTTCACGTATAAAAATTTCTATCAAGCTAGTATTGGTATGTAACCCTATGAAGCATTGTATGGGCAACCTTGCCAAACACCGCTATGTTGGACCCAAGTTGGGGAGCAGAGTATCTTTGGCCGAGAATTTGTTGAGGAAACAACATAAATAATCAAATCCTTAAAGGTTAAAATGAAAAATCTCATGATCGACAAAAGAGTTATGCGGATAAGCGTCGGAAAGAGTTGGAATTCAAAGTAGGAGATATGGTTTATCTCAAAACGGTCAGTTATAAGGGTAATGATCATGCATCCTTAAACATAAAGCTGAGTTCAAGGTATATAGGACCTTTTAGGATCCTTGAAAGGATCAGACCAGTTGCTTACAAATTGGAATTGCCACTGGCAATGGATGTTTTCCACAAGGTATTTTATGTACTTTGCTAAGGAATTGTATAACTCACCGGGAGAATGTTATATCAGAACCACCATCGGACTTTCAAGAAAATATGACAATTGTGGGTAGACCGGTTTAGATTATGGGTAGAAATCTGAAAACGGACTGGAAGAAAAATGTTAAATTGATTCAAGTTGTTTAGGGTTGTGACGGAGAAGAAGAAACAACGTGGGCCTCAGAAGAAATGATGAAGGCAAATTTTGGTAAGTGGTCTGAGAAGCAAAAGGTAATGAAGGGTGCTTACATTCGAGGACGAATCTATTCTAAGTGGGGGAGAATTGTAATGCCTGTATTCAAGCATATTAAGGTAGTATTTAAGCTGAATTCATAGATTTTTGGATGAAATGGATAATTATTCATATTAAACGTAAAATTTTGGACAAGCCTTGTTGGAAGATTGACGATCGGGTATCGCTGATACGAGGATCCGAATGTGTCATGATTTTAGTGGATTTCATCTATTGATTATATCTATTTTTAGTGTCTTTTATTGAGTCTAGGATAGGTTTTTTGTTCTTTTGGTTTTGTTATTAGTTTTTAGATGTTTTATAAGCTATGAAGTTAAAGGAAGATTTGCCAAAAGCTATGGAGTTAAAGTTTTTAGATGTTTTATAAGCTGTAGGTTTAATCTATGTGCCAAAAGCGAATGTTAGGTTACTGGAATCTACAATAGATGAACTTAGATGGGAATAGCCAACGAGAGTTGAAGCTTGTCATCTCTGTGAACTTTATTGGAACTTTATTAGACTGTTAACATGCTTATTTAGAAACCACATACTAGTACTAGTAGGGAATCCTGATTATTCATGTTAAGATAGCTAGAGCTACGAGAGTAGGTTAGTTTGACAATAGTGTTTCAAGTTCTAGAGAGTCTGTTAGCAAATCCTTAGTAGTTCGATAACTTAGTCGATCACTGATACATGCTATATTCCCTATTCCCATCATCTTTTCCACAAGTTTGGTTTGTTTTATTTTTCTGCAATTGATACTTCAAAACCATATTTTTTTGCTAGCTCTACTTGTTCCATCATATCTTGTAGTGTGACATTGGTTTTTGTGGGATTTGACCTTAATCTTTACTACATCGCACAAATGTGTACTTGCAGTAATTGAGAAGGTTAAAATATGAGACATCAAGTTTTTGGTGCCGTTGCCGGGGACCAAAATATTTCCTACAAGTTTTTTTCTCGAGTCATGTCTAGGATTTAAAATTATTTTGCATCCCTTACCAGATCGATCGATCATCTTCAATTATTTACAAGATTTTTGGACATTTTTTCTAATTTTTTCTTACATCTTTTGTCTTTCTTCTTCTGATTATGGCCATGGATTACAATGATTGGTCACAAGAAGGAGATGTCACGTTTGATGAATGCATTTTGGATGAGCCATATGTGGAGTCACTGTTTGATGAGGGTGTGCTTACACCAGGACAAATAGTTAAGTTTGACGATCTTTGCATGAAAATCCAACATTGACAAGGAGTGATCTAGCGGCTATGATTTGATTGAACCTCCTTTCACATCGAGCAACACTTGAAGGAAGGGAGCTCACATCCTATGAGATAGTGGTAGCTCATGCACATTAGG
Source organism: Cardamine chenopodiifolia (assembly GCA_963922655.1). NCBI lineage: Eukaryota > Viridiplantae > Streptophyta > Magnoliopsida > Brassicales > Brassicaceae > Cardamine > Cardamine chenopodiifolia. Next base: position 11,346,411 of record OZ000481.1, on the reverse strand, counting down.
TGGAAATATATTGGGTTTCACCATGATAACTAGAAGGTACATGCGATTTAACCTTTGAAATTAATGATTATGAGGATATTTACATGCCTTGCATTGATGAAGTAAATTCTAGTTTGCATACTCCAATGCTCACTGATGAATGTTATGATTTAATGTGTGAGTCTCAAAGACTAGATACTCTAAGGGTAGAAAAAATTTCTAGGGATTACCATGAGATATGTTTTGATGTTGAATATCTATGTGCTTTAAATGTGCATGATCTCGAGTTTAAGTTTTCAACGCCTAAGAAATATAGATCTCTTTTTGAAAAATCTTATCTAGGAGATGTGATTGAGGATGATAAGATCTTGAATGAGATACAGGATCCTAAGGTTGAGATGAATTATAGAAGTGAGAATATTGTGTTCTATAGGATTGATGGGATGAAGTTGACTATTTTATGAAGAACTCATTTGATCTTGAAATTGGTTTTATCTTTCAATCGAATGCATTTGATCATCATGACAATCTAATCATCAATGAAGATTCCAAGTTATATGCTACTTTCGTAGTAAACTTCATTGATGATAATGTTGTCTCTTTACCATGGACCATTGTGTGTTATTATTCACATATTGTTTCTTGTTCAAAAAAGAGAAGGACAAAAGGTCCATTGGCACAACCTTTTGATTCTCATGAAACAGTCAAGCTATAAGCCTTAAACAAGTTGTTGTGGGAGGCACCCCATCTTTTGTTTTTGCATTATTTTGGTTTTCTTTTCTTGTTTTTCTTCTTTTCAGGTATACTATGAGTCAATTTCCAATTTAGTGTGTTTTCTATACAAACCAAAAAGTTTGATTTTCATGAATATTGATCATTCTCACCTTGGATTGATCGATCTAGATTTGGATTGATCGATACGTGCATTTTCATACAATAAAAAAACAAGAAAATGCATAGTGTCATCCATTATCCAAATTTCATCTTTTCATCTCTATTTTTTCGTCAATTTCTATATACTCTTTTCTTAGGTTTATTTTCATAGTAGAACGGTGTGAAGTAAGTCTGGGAGAGGGTTCATGGTTACTAACATTGTGTTTTCTTTTTGTTTTCTTAGTTTTAGAGCTAGCTTTTGTTTTATCGAGTCAAAACTTTGGGATATTTATCATGTTCTTGGATTTCATTATTAGCATTGACTAACTTTCTAACAGGCTCTAACATTGATGGTTCTCAGTACAAGAAGATTGGAAACACCATAAGTGGCTTGACTTAAACCGAAGTTCCCTATCTTTTGGAAATATGAATTATCTAAAGTTGACTATATCTTACATGACCTTTAACACTCACTTAAATTCTCATTTAGGGGCTTGATATCGCACATCGGATCACGACATTCAAAGTTCTATTCCGCTTTTTCTACCATCCTTTTCGGAACTCTGAATGGTCAAACTCATCTTTACATTGGTACCACACCTTTACCCCATCCATTATTTCAAACCACATGTCTCTATAATATCATTATCATATGCAACCATTTGCAAAAAATACGAAGTATGCGGACTGACACATTTTTTTGTTCTAATGATCTTTGCAACATTCAATGCTCTTTACATTGTTATACACATTTTGAGTTTGTTTTTGGTGCATAATTGTTGCCTAGAACCGGTTCCAACTTCCTCTTCTCATAATAAAGAAAAAATCGACAAAGAAAAAGAAAAAGTATATGCTGAGATCGATTGATCCTCTTAAGAAAAAGAGGAAAAAAGAGAGAGAATAAAACGAGAGGGGAAAAAGTCAAAGAAGGAACATGGATAAAGTCTGTTTATAGTTTAATGTGTAATCTTAGGCACCATTACAACTTAATAAGGCCATTTATAGAGCCTTACAGAGATTCCAAGGTTAGTGAGATTGTGTATCAACATTTGGTTCTAGTCTCACTGTGATTTTTCACAATGATTTGCATCCATCTCATCAGTAGAACCTACAAACTTTAGCCACCTTCAAATAGCCTTCCATTCCAAGCTCTTAGCGACGATCAATGAATGTTAAAAGGTCGACAATGGATATTTTGAAAATACTTTAAGATCTCGAGAGCTAGGGTACGGTAATGTTTGCTATGCTAATGGCTAAGTACATGTAGTACTAACTAGTTCTTTGATTTGTTTTCAGTTCTTAAGGATTCAATGTTCAGTGCGTTGGAGTCTAAAAGAGTGCGTAAGTTCCTATGTTTTCAAAAATTTCTTATTTGATTTTTACTTTGTTCTTGCTTGAGGATAACCAAAGGTTCAAGTCTGGGGGATTTGATGTGCCATGATTATAGTGGATTTCATCCATCGATTCCATATGTTTTATGTCCTTTTGGTTTTGTTATTAGTTTTTACAGGTTTTACAAGCTATGAAGTTAAAAGAATATTTGGATTTGCTTAAGACGTTTTAAAACTTAAAAAATCAAAGGAAATGCATCTGATTTCGACCAGTTCAAATATGGATCGACCAGACCAAAAGGAGGATCGACCAGACTTATATTTAAATGGAGCGACACGTTTTGAAGAAGGAAATGACTGATCCCTAAATTCCAGTTGACTTAGGAACTGACTGAGGGCTTTCTTATTCTCATATAAATAGTGCTGCACAAGATTTCTGCAGTTACAACTTTCCTAAAAATGTTAAGTAAAAAGGAAATGAAAATCTGATTAAGTGTTGGCATCAGATGAGTTTTGGCCGAGCAAGTACCCAGGTAGGAGAAAATTGGGTTTGAGTCTTTCACCATGTCCTTCTCTGTGGCGGAAATTGAGAGACCGGTTCTCTGTAACTCAAGGCGTTCATAGCATTTCTAGATCTGTGTGTTCGTCGACCTTTGGCCATTTGACAAAATTCCAGTGGTTTCCGAAGGTTGGGATGGGTCCTAAAGGGGTTGACCGAATAAGGAGAGTCGCAGCTGCGGTGGAGGCGCTTCGTACTCGCGCAACTCGCTTCAAGAGTTTTTCTATTCGACGGTAAATTGATAGGTTTTTGTCATGCTGTTAGAGATGGTTCCTCTGATTGTGGTGATTGACTCCTGTATAGGGCACATCACAGTGGTTGAACTTGAACCCGCCGAAGTGAGTTGCATTCAGAGAAGGGTTTTTCTTCTTTATGGATGTGACAGCTACTATTTCGTTTAACCTAACATGGTTCCTTTTTCTGTCTTTTGGACCTTTAATTCTGTTGTTCTCAACCCGGTCTTAAACCGAAGCCTATTTAAAAATGGGGTGTATCACATTTTAATTAGTGCAACAAATTTTATCAAAAAATAAAGAAAAAAATATCTTTTGTTTCAATTAAATTAAAAATACTTATTTGATGATAAAAAAAATTCAACATCTTATTACATAAACCTTGGTTACTCTCAAATTTTAAATTAAAACGATATTTAATATTCAAAATTGTTTATATTTAGTTTCAAATTTATTATTTAGTTATGTTACATATATTATTATTAACTTTGAACCCTCTCATCAAAAGTCGACATGTGTCAAAATTCTATATGACAGGAATGAGAAAAGTATCAGTAAAAGCATCAAATTCGTCATGTGTCAAATCTACAGTTTATAGTTAAAAATTAATTTGTTTATAATGTAATATTCTTAAATAGGAATTTACATATCTATTAAAAACATATAATTTCTTATCCTACTATTAAATAAACATTAATTTGCATAATATTATAAAATAGTTTCACGTGTATAGTGGTGTATTATTGTGAATTGATATTCTTAATTTTCTAATTTATTTTATATTCTATTTTTAACTGTCTTCATGAAATTATAATTAGTGACTATATATATTTTTCAAAACAACTAACAAAATAGTAAAATTGAGACTTTTAACTTTCTATTTTTTCTAATATATGTTAAATCCTATTTTTTGGTTTCTAAATTGAGTATAATCGAACCAAATACACTATTATAATTAATCAAGTATTAAATGAATTATAAGCTAAATTGATTGGGTTAACCCATGAATCTATCAACTTTAAAAAAGTCGGGGCAATCCATTTAATTTTATTGATAAAATGGTTAGATATGTTGACCTATAAACACATAATTAATTGTAAAAAATTTATCTTCACAGGAAAAAATTACATAATTACATTTTTTGAAATTTATTTAAATATTTTACAATGATGAATATTTGGCAAATTTTTGGTGTTGATAATTTAACATTACTAGATTATTTACGCATATTAATAATGAAATTCAAATATAGAAATGTAAATAAATTTATTCAAGTAGATTTTTACATATATCACCTATAGTAATTTTCTAAGTTAACTTTTTGTTAAATTTGAAAATTCATCCTTCCAACGCCTAAGTTTCGCGGTAAGCTTATTTTAATTATATGCATGAAAATTGATTACTAAGAATAATGAGTCTGATAACTGAGACTAGCGAGTCTGATTACTGAGACTACTGTGTCTGATTACTGAGACTTAAATATGTCAGTTATGTTGTGAAAAATTGAATTAATATTCAGACTAATTTAGTGATATGTTGATCATTGCAGATGGCTAAAGGTAACCGTAAAGAAAGAAGGAAAATTGGCGAGAAAACTGATGAGAACTGTGAGAATGTTGCTATTGAGCAAGTTGAAATGGTTAACTGAGGCTAACTAACGTGCATTCTTCCTTCACGAAGCTCATGAATGGCGTGTTTAGAGAATACTTGGATAAGTTTGTGATCATCTATATAGAGGATATTTTATTTTACTCAAAGAATTTAGAGGAGCACAAGGATCATTTAAAGAACGTGATGGGTAAACTAAGGGAACATAATTTGTATGCCAAGTTGAGTAAGTGCAGCCTTTGGCAAAGAGAATGTAACACCCAGTTTTCTGGTATGTGGTGGTGTATGAGGATCACTTAAGAGATTTGATTTGGCAACCTATATCACCAAAGTGCACTTGTCCAGAGAGAAATCCAAAGTTTGGAGCAGTTTAAAGATGGGTGACCTACCGGGAAGTGATTTCCGGTACCGTGCGAGTGAGGCCAAAACATGGGCAAAAGATCATGTGGTGATTTCTAGGGATAGTAACAAGTATTTCAAGGATCCTGGAATAACGCACTAGCCGTCAGAGGAGGTGGGACCCAAGGGCTGGGAGAGGGCATGGGGGCCCACTGATGGTGTCGGTCGGGGTGTTACAAGTGGTATCATGGCCAATCCCATATGATTATGGTGACATATAGGCTCATACCATTAGGGGTGATGGTCCTTAGACACAACGGTTTACATGTCTCCACACTCATATGGGTTCAACTCTGATACAAAATTATAACGCCCTGACCGCCACCGTCCTTGGACCTCCACATCTTCTCTCGGCCCATGGGCCCTAAGCTCGACCAACGACCGATGCTACTTCATGAAGCTCAAAATACTTGTTATTATCCCTACAAATCACCTCATAATCTTTCCTCATGTTTTGGCCTAACTCGCACGATACCTAAAATCACTTCCCGGTAGGTCACCCTTCCTTAAGTGACAGAAAAGATAAGTGCACTTTAGTGATGTTGGTAGCTAAATCAAATCACTTACACTCCTCATGCACTACTATATACCATAAATTAGGATGTTACAGAAAAATCGAATTTTTGGGTCATGTGGTCTCGGATAAAGGGTGTGTCCCTTGACCCGGAAAAAATCATGTTGATTAAATAATGGCTGAGACTATTCAATGCGCCGAAGATAAGGAGTTTTCTCGGACTGGCAGGTTATTACTAACGATTTGATAAGGGTTTTGAGAGTACAACGCAACAAATGACTAAGTCCACTGGAAAAGATGTACAATTTGTGTGGTCAGCAGATTGTGAGGAACATTTCTCAAAGTTAAAGGAGATACTTACGAGTACTCCGGTGTTGGCTTTACTGGAACCAAATGAACCTTATGTGGTTTTGATAGCTACATCACATATGGGACTTGGGTGTGTGCTGATGCAACATTGTAAGGTGATTGCTTATGCATCAAGACAGTTAAGGAAACATGAAAGAAAATATCCAACACATGACCTTGAGATGGTTGTTGTTTTGTTTGCATTGAGTCTTTAGTGATATTACCTTTACAATGGGAAAGTGCATGTTTTTACATTTCATAAGAATTTGATCTACGTGCTGAAAGCAATAGTTATATTACTAGAATCAACAATAGATGAGTTTAGATGGGAATAGCCAACCGAAGTTGAATTTATGTCGACTTTGTGAACTGTATTGTGACTTGTTAAGATTGCTGGCATGTTTATTTAGGAACATACTATTGCTACTGCAGAATTATTATCCAAAAGGTTTTACCCTAGAATAATACCGCAAGTGCACAGTTGCAATCCCAGTAGTATAATCAGGATCTAATTCACAAGGACCAATATAGGATCTAATCCACAAGGACCAATATAGTACACTATGAATCTATGATGGTTTAAACTAAGCTAAGATGCGAAGGAGTTATGTGAAACTCGATGTAAAAAATAACTAAATTCAATTAATTAAAAGCATTAGGAAATGAGAACTCATCTTGAGAATCATGATAATGAATGCTTCAATTATTAGGAATACATTAAGAACCGTTCTAGAACTTGAAATAAGAGTATAAAATTATCTTGCTGTCGCATAAAATAACTATCTATGCAATAAAAATCCCTAGCAACTAAACTGTCGTTTGTCATTAGAAATCCATGCACGCATCAAACCAAGCTTCTCCACCATGGTTGAACTAGCGATGTTCGTGAAACTTCCTCTATCAATCATGAGGCTACATAACTTCTCCTTAACTTGACACCTTGTGCGAAAAAAGTTTTCCCTTTGCTCATCGGCTCCAACCTTGGACTGAACTGTTAATACTCTCCTCGAAACCAACAACTTTTCTTTAGGAGCATACTCCTCATATTCTTCAAGAGATGAATGTGAATCCGAATCTTCCTCTTCCTCGGTTTCAATTTCCCCATTTTCTCTTAAGATCATAGTAAACTTGTTAGGACATTCATTGGCATAATGAACTCCTCCATGACACTTAAAGCATTGTACTCCTTGGTTCCTTGTAGTAGATGCCTCAGACTTTCCTTTGTAATCTGGTTTTGGTGTAGCGGCTTTAAGCTCCTCTTTTGGCTTTGCTTCCGAATTTGGTCAAGAAAAATTTGACTTGTCTTCTCTAGGAAAGTGCGCACGTGAGCTAGTGGCAAAGGGTTGGCATGAGATATTGCCTCTCCTCTTGCGTTGTTGCTCCACAAGTACTGCCTTGTGAAACATCTCTTCTAACTCCATGTAATGCTCCATTTCAAGCCTATCTTGGATGTATTGGTTCATTCCACTTAAAAACCAAGCCATGTTTGCTTCTCGGTCTTCATCAATGTTGTCTTTTATCATGAGAGTCTCCATCTCTTGGTAGCAGTCTTCCACGCTTCTACTACCTTGCCTTCTAAGTTTTGGATGTAAGTCTCGGTGATAATGGCTTGGCATAAATCTCCTTCTGATAAGCATCTTCATCTCATTCCAAGTTTCAATGGGATTCTCTTTATTTCTCCTCTGACTTATAACAAGTTGATCCCACCAGTCGATTGCATAATCATAGAACTCAGTTGCGGCTACTCTAAGCTTCTTGTTTTCCGTATAATTTTGGCAACCAAATACAAGTTTTATCTTCTTCTCCCATTCAAGATCAGCATGGGGATGTTCTTGCCATGGAATGGAGGTATCTTTAACTCCAAGCCTCCTAGGTTGTCATCTCGGACTCTACCTTCCGGAGCACGTCTAAGACGCCTTTGACTTCCCATAGATGAATGACCATCTTTGCCATAATATTCAATGCCATCCTAAGCCTGAACTCTGAGCGGTCCTTGGTGGTGCCTATCTCTTGGTTGTGGATCGGCTGGAAGTCTCCCAAGTTGAGCTTCGGCTCTAACTCTTGTAATTTTTCATAAAAGCCATCATTTCAATCCTCATAATGCACTGCATCTCCCCAATTTGGGATTGTATTAGAAGATTAGGAATGGTATTTTTCTCTTCTCCTTCTCGGTTTCCTTCAAGATTAGACATGTTGAACCTACAAAACGAACAACAAGTTAGTAGCAAAATTTCTCACTAGTGTTTCACTCTGTGTTTTTTCTCTCTAAGGTGTGTGCTCTCGTCTCTTTTACTCCACTAATCTCTAGATGCTCCAAAAGTACCGATGATCCTTGCTTTGACAGTTAAGTCACCAAGAAATCCAATAAAGGTTTGTTAAATTTTCCAAAATGAGATCACAAACTCTTAAGCTCTCAACAATGCTCAAATACTTCAAACGACTCAAAATTTTCAAATGATTAAACTCACTCGACTAAGCTACCAAATGATGCGTAGAAAAAAAAAGAAAAAGTTGAAAGTTTTGGTGAAGTCTAGACTACAATATTTTTTATTTAATTTAGATCTTAGCCCATGTAAATAAAAAAAAAAGAAGAAAAGAAATAAAAATCGGAAAATAAAATTTAGTTGATGCAAAGTGAGTTGTAACTGTTGAAAACTCAAAAACTCGATGATGGTTTTACCTGGCGAAAATGTTTGAGTATCCACCAAGTATTAATAGGATGGATGATCGAGTGGTATGACCAAATGTTCAAAGAATTCTTGGCGATGACTATTTGATGATCGGTTGAGATTAGGGTTTATAAGATACGTGGGTTGTTATCCAAAAATGGAACAACGCAGATCGATATCTTTCTCCTCATAGGAGTATTGTCTTAGGGTCTCCCCATATCCGTATTGGTTTACAACCTATATATGTTATGGACGTTTGGCTAGGATGAGAAAGTGATGGGTTTTAGGGTTTGAAAGTGGTGGTTGTGATCGGTTTTGATCCGAACAAAAAAAGGGTGTGATGTGTTAAAGGATCTAGGATTTGGAGTGGTGATGGATTTTAGGAAACGATCTAGGGTTTAGATTAGAAGGATGAAGAAGAAGTGTAAAGTGTAACGGTTTTGGACCTTGGTGAAGTTGAAAAGACAAGTCGATGGTGATAAAAGATTGGTTCGGTGGGGTTCAAGATCAACCAATCGAAAGATGAGATTATTTGTTGGTGGTAGTGATGAAGAAAGGATGGTTTGATAGAGGTGATCAATTAATCAATGAACGTAGCTCTGCTACTAAATGATGTAAAATCCAAAGGATTAACACTCAATGAACCAATCGAATAGCCTTAGACTCGTAGAAAGAGTGTATGACTCAAGAAGAAGAAAAGTGTATAACTCAAAAAGATGGTGTCTGAACCAAATTCTAAATTCCTCGCTTAACTTTCTCTAAGCATCAAATGATAGAAAGGCACACAAATGATATGAACTTCACTTGATAAACCAAAGTTAAACTCTTGGATATTACCCACCAAGAAATCAAAGAGTTCCAAGAGGAACAAAAGGATTTGCAATTTGCAAAAGAGAGAGATATTATTGAAAAGTTGGATGATTATTTTCCTCTCCTTTGGCCGCTTTATATAGACTTTTAGTCGGCCAAATGATAGAAAACAAGTGATATGAACTTCACTTGATAAACCAAAGTTAAACTCTTGGATATTACCCACCAAGAAATCAAAGAGTTCCAAGAGGAACAAAAAGATTTGCGATTTGCAAAAGAAAGAGATGTTATTGAAAAGTTGGATGATTATTTTCCTCTCTTTTGGCCGCTTTATATCGACTTTTAGTCGGCCAAATGATAGAAAATAGGTAGGCTAAACATTAGCTACTTACTTAATAGGTTGATTAAAACTAAACACTTAAAACTTTAATTAAATAAAAAACGCCTAAACCTCTTTAAAAATGAAGAGAAAATATCTTTGATGCACTTGATGGACCGGGCCTTTCTCTTCACTTGGACTAGGCTTTCTTGGGCTAAGATTAGAACAAATATGGACTAAGGAGTTAGAAGATAAAGCTTGCCTCATTAAAACCTTTCCGGCAATACCCATTGGGATAAAACCTAGGATAAGGAAAAAGAGTACAAAACATGTCTCTAAAGCCCATCTAATATTCTTCTCTAGCTTATATGGAAATCAAAGTACTGTGTGGCAGAATATCCTGTCTTCACTTCTTGAACTATACTTGCAAGAGCTTCCCTGAGCTTCTTTTTCCTTGCTCTTGTCATTGGACCACTTGTCACTTGTATGGGATCATCTTCCTTGTTGCCTCCCATGATTGTATCATATTGCCATGGTCGTCCCAAAAGAATATGACCAGCCTTTGGAAAAATTTCAAAAAAAACTTCATCTTTGTACTTTCCTATAGTCTATGGGATTAAACGTGACTTTTCACTCTGATGTTTCCGGTGTTGTTGAGCCACTGCAATTTGTAAGGCATGGAATGCTCAATTGTAGTCAATCCAAGCTTCTCGATCATTGTGGTACTAGCAACATTAGTACAACTTTCTCTGTTGATTATTAGGCTACATAATTTGTCATTGACTTGGGATCTCGTGTGAAACAAGTTTTCTCTTTGTTTATCAGCTTCCACCTTAGTATGAACTCTCAATACCCTTCTTGTGGCGCATACTCCTCATATTCTACAAGAGATGAATGTGAGCACAAATCTTCTTCCTCCTCGGTCTCAATATCCCCATTCTTTCTTAAGATCGTAGTTCTCTTGTTAGGAAATTCATTTGCATAATGCTCTCTTCCATGAAACTTAAAGCATTGGACATCTCAGTTTCGTGTGATATATGCCTTAGTCTTGTCTTTGTAAGCTTGGTTTGATGCGGTGGCCTTAGGTTATTCCTTCGGCTTGGCTTTCAAAATTGGCCTAGAGTAAGTTGGATCGTCCTCCTTAGTGTAGCACGGACATGAGTTAGAGAAAAAAGGTTGATGGGTGGTAGTGCCCCTCCTCTTAAGTTGTTGGTCCACGAGAATAACTTTGTGCAACATCTCTTCTAACTCCACTCCTTTTCTAGCCAATCTTGAATGTCTCAGTTTAATCCATTTAATAACCTCGCCCTGGTTACCTCTCGGTCTTCATCAATGTGTGCTTTGATCATGAGGGATTCCATTTTTTGGTAGTAATATTCTACTCCTTTACTACCTTGTACTAGCCTTCCAATCCTTTGTTGTAACTCTCGATGATAATGGCTTGGCACAAATCTTTTTCTCATGAGTGTCTTCATTTCATTCCAAGTATCAACATGATACTCTTCATTTATTCTCTGACTTGTAACAAGTTGATCCCACCAATTAATTGCATAGTCAGATAAGTCGGTGGCAACCAAACGACACTTCTTTTTTTCGGTGTAGTTTTGATAGTCAAACACAAGCTCTATCTTCTGCTTTTTATAGCATGTCTAGGACGTCTTTGGCTCCCTATAGATGAATTACTATGTCGGCTATAGTACTCAATTTCATCCTCAGTCTCAACTCTAAGGGGTCTTGGTTAGTGCTTACCTCTCCGTGGTGGCACAACTTGAGGTTTCCTTTGTTGAGTTTTGGCTCTAACCTCCTCTAATCTCTCATACAAGACATTCATTTCTATTTTCATGAGGCATTGCATCTCCCCCATTAGGGTTTGCATTTGGAGGTTAGGAATGATGCTTGCTCATCTCCTTCTTGGTTAGCTTTTTTGTTAGACATGATGCTCATGCAAAATGAACAAACAAATTAGAGTAAAACTTATCACAAGTGTTTTGCTCTTGGTGTTTTGTCTCAATGTGTTTACTCTCAATCTTTAACTTTCGATCAACAAGACTTTATATGTTCCAATAGAATCAATGCCCTATTTGTTTAGTCTCAATGTGTTTCCAAGAATCCAAAAGAGGTATTGATCGAAAAGGACATGAAAACATAATGGTTGGGTGATGAGATGGAGTGAAAACGTAACGGTTGGGTGATGGTGAAGTCAAAAAGGTATGATGGTGAGATGAAGGATCGAAATGAATGATGGAGATCAAGCGATCTTGGAATTATAGTGATGAAGATCGGTTGATTTAGTGGGGGTAGTGATGAAGGCGTGATGGAGGTAAAAAGGATGCGGTTTGCTACAAGTGATTAGATGAGATCAATGAGTGGGCTCTAATACCACATGATGCGGAAACTCTCAAGGATTGCACTCAGTGAAATCTATTTAGATAATCCTCGACTTTAATGGACTGGAAAAGGACAAAATTTAGATATATCAAACATAAGACCCAATACTCTACTTAGAACCCTCCAAAAGAAACAAGGCGGTGAAGATCTTGATGATGAAGATAAAGGAAGCACCAACACTAGGTATACGAAACCTATGACCAATACTTGCGACTTGTCTATTTCAAAATCTTGATCAGTAGAATGGCCACACAAGTGATATTGACTTCACTTGATAAACCTCGATGACTCTGTGGATATGAAACATCAAGTCAAATCAAAGTGTTTCGAAATAACAAAAGATTTTGCAAAATGCAAAAGAGAGTTTTATGGAAAAATGATTGTTATTTTCTTCTTCCTTGGCTTAGTCTTTATTAAAGAGACTATATCAGCTTAAGGTTACATGAATCTAGACATGTGAAAGGTTAAAAGACACTTAAAGAAATTAAAAAAGTTTGACTAAAAATAAAGACTAAAGACTTAACGATAAACTTGGATCATGCCTCTTATTGCGTGAAGATTTACGTGGGCTTTATTTGGACTTAGTTCAGAACCTTAGATGGATTTAGGTGATTGAGAATCAAGCTTGTCTCATTAAAAACTTTCTTGTAAAATCCATTTGGATAAAACCGAGATAAGGTAAAGATTACAAGAACTTGACATCTTAATCCATCTAATATCCTTTACTAGCTTTCACTTGAATTGACACCAAAGTGGCATGATGCTTAGCTTACTTAAGCATTGAATCGATAGCTTCTTGAACGAGTCCAACTAGTGCCTTTTATACGTATTTGGTTCTTGCCCTAGTCATTGGTACGCTTGACACTTCATTGGCTCTTTTTCCTTGTTGCTCCCTATGATCATATCGAAGTCCAATAGGATAATATTTGGCCTGAAGAAAACGTGTATGACTCAAGTAGACGGTGTATGAACCGAACCCCAAGCACTAGGTGGTGGAGTCTTCGAAAATAAGAGGCGTGTATGAACCAATGCAACGGTGTATAAACCGAGGACTAGTCCCCTTCCTTGAAATTCTCAAAACCTTGGATGATATATGGGTAGCAAAAATGTTATGGGCTATGTTTGATTAACCAAATGAATTTTTTGGATATTATGCACCAAGAAGAATCAAAAGAGTTCCATAAGGAAAACAAAAGTTGTGATTTGCAAAAGAGGTTTATTGATAAAACATTGTGTGTTTGATTCATCTCTTTGGTCAAGAATATAAAGAGAGTTTAGTCAGCCAAAGGGTGATGAATCTAGAAACATTAAAAGACTTAACAACTTAAACAATCTATCTAGATTTTTTGCCTAAAACTTAAAAAAGGATAGAATAAAGACTTAAGAGAAAATTGCCAAAATATCTTCACTCTTCGAATGTGGACTCTTCTTCTTTCTTTGGATTTGGACCAGAATTCTCTTGGGCCTTCATGTGGACTTGGTTTAAAATATTCAATGGGCTTAGGCGTAGAGAAGAGAAGTATGCCTCATTAAAACCTTTCTTTAGAAAAAAATGGGATAAAACAAAAGACAAGGAAAAAGAGTACATGCCTTGCTCTCAAAATCCATATAATATTCCTCACTAGTCGTTGCTTGAATTAAGAACAAAGTGTCAGGAGGCTTTTCTTCCGTAGGTGTCGTCCTCATTGCTTCTTGAATCAATCCCGCTCAGGCTTCTCTAGGTTTATTGGTTTTTTATCTTGTCATCAGTCCGCTTGGAACCTCCAATGCTTACTTTTCCTTAATGATTTCCATGATCATATCAGATTATAACAAGTCTTTTGAGCCTCCCAAAGTAGCGCATGTACCGTGGGATAAGAGTGGGGCCCACTAGGCAAGAGAAGGTGTGGGGGCCCAATGATGATGGTGGTAGGGGCATCAACATAGGTAGCAAAATAAAATATCTTAAACATTCATCATACACCACTAGAAATCAGGATGTTATAGTCACACCCACTATCAGAGCGCAATGTCCTCGTGCGCACCAAAACCGACACTCTAATGGTCTGAGCCCACATGTCTCTACACTCATATGATTTTAGCTCTGATACCAAATTGTAACATCCTCACCGCCACCGTCTGTGGGCCCCTATGGCCTCTCTCTGCCTATGGGCCCCTATGGCCTCTCTCTACCTATGGGCCCCAATCTTGTCAGATGGCGTGTGCGCTACTTCGTGAGGCTTGAAATACGTGTTATTATCCCTAATAATGACCACATCATCTTTCTATGTGTTTTGGCCTCACTCGTGTAGTACCAAAAATAAATTCTCGGTAGGTCACCCATTCTTAAATTACTCCAGCCTAAGCACTCTTAACTTTGGAGGTCGCTTTGCAAAAGTGACAGAATAGATAAGTGCAATTTAGTTCCTTATGCACCACCATATACCGGAAATAAGGATGTTACAAAGAAATTGGATTTTTGGGTCATGTGGTCTTGGAAAAAGGAGTGACTGTTGATGTAAGAATGTGTCGAGACCAATAAATGAATCGGATATAAGTAGTTTTCTCGGACTGACATATTATTACTGAAAATTGTTAAAGGTTTTGCGAGTATGGCACAACCAATGACTAACTTGATGGGAAAAGATGTACAATTTGTGAGGTCGGAAGATTGTGAGGAACGTTTCTCAAAGTTTAAGGAGATGCTTACGAGTACTCCAGTGTTAGCTTTACTGGAACTGAATGAATCTTATGTGGTTTACATAGATGCATCACATATGGGACTTGGCTGTGTGCTGATGCGACATGGTAAGGTGATTGCTTATGCATCAAGATAGTTAAGGAAACATGAAGAAAATTATCCAAGACACGATTGAGATGGTTGTGGTTGTGTTTGCATTGAAGATTTGGCAATCTTACATTTACGATGGGAAAATACAAGTCTTTACAGTTCATAAGTGTTTGAAGTATATCTTCACTCAACCGGAATTGAATCGGAAGATTCATATGTGTAGAGCTTATCATTCGCAAATAGATGGTCGGTTTCCGAGTGAATTGTTGCAAAGTTTACCTATTCTCGAGTGGAAGTGGGACATTATCACAATAAATTTTGTCACTACGTGTCTTATATGTGACAAGAAGGATTCAGTTTGGTTCATTGTTGATCGGTTAACTAATTCAACACATTTTCTTGTAATAAACAAGAAGGATGGTTTTTAGAAACTTGCAGAGTTATACGTAAAGGAACTTTCCTGTTACATGGAGTACCGATGAGTATAATTTCATATCATGATTCTAATTTTACTTTCGGATTTTGGAAAGTATTTCAGAAAAGATTCAGTACAAAGATTCATATGTGTATAACTCATCATCCACAAAACAGATGGGCAGTCCGAGCGAACAATTCAGACACTTGAGGATTTGTTGCGAGCAAGTTTTCTGGACTGGGCTGGCAAGTGGGAGGATTACTTACACTTGGCAGAGTTTGCGTATAACAATAGCTATCAAGCTAGAATTGGCATATTACCCTATGAAGCATTGCATGGGCAATCTTGCCAAACACCGGTAAGTTGGACCTAAGTGAGGGAGCGGAATATCTTTGTCCAGACTTTGTTGAAGAAACTACAGAAAAAATCAAAGGGTAAAGATCCTAGAACCGTGACTACAAAGCTAAGTCCAAGGTATATGGGACTGTTCAGGATCCTTGAAAAGATTGAAAGGATCTGAGAAGTTGCTTATAAATTGGAATTGCCACCGACAATTGATGTTTTCAACATTGTTTTTCATGTATCTTTGCTAAGGAAATGCATAACACATCGGGAGAATGTTATATCCAACCCACCACCAGACTTGCAAAAAAATATGACAATTGTAGGAAAAATAGTTCAGATTGTGGATAAAAAGTTGAAAATGGACCGGATGAAAAATGTGAAATTGTTTCAAGTTGTTTGAGATTATGACGGAGAAGAAGAAACAACATGGAAACCGAAAGAAATTATGAAGGAAAATTTCCAAAAGTGGTATGGGAAGCAAAAGGTAGCAAAAGGAAAACCTTAGATTGAAGGACAAATCTATTCTAAGTGGGGGAGAACAATAACGCCCGTATTCAAGCATATTAATGTAGTGTGCAAGCTGAATTCTGAGATTTTTTATGAAAGGGATGGTTATTACAATCAAACAGAATTTTAGGACAAGCCTTGTCGGAAGATTGACAATCGGGTATCGGTGATACAAGGATCTATGAAAATTCTTGGCTTAATGAGTTAATGGGTGGGTTTTTGCTTGAAAGTTGCATGGAAACGGTTACTCTGAAGGACACACGGGAGTGGTTAGTAGCCAAAAGGAAGCAAGAAAACTCGGGAGCAGTTTCCTAGTTAATTAATTTGCGTGAACACCGATCAAGTCTTGGCATTTCTGTTGGTATTTTCGAGCAGGAAGAGGTGTTATGACCCATTTCATCGAATCAAAGAGGCTAAGGTGAGTGTGTGACAGTTGCTTCATGTTTAAGTTTGATTCTTTATATAGATTCGTCTAGTCTTTGATTCCTTTACTTAATTCATTATTATGTGTGCTTTATCTCATTGATGATCCTTGTTCAGAACATGGATGATCATACTTGATAAGTAACTGTCTTGATGATATGACTTTTAGAATTGATTGTCAGGTTACGATACTTGATTGTGGCTCGGTGAGACGGGATGGTCGCCCTTACTAAGCATTTATTTTCTTACGCTTTTTTGTAAGAGCATGAAAAGAAACTAACATTGAAGGTCATTAAAGTGGCTGAACTGATCACGACACTAAGGCTGGAAGGAAGGAAGGATGGTGGATTTGAGTAGTTAAATGATGTAATAGCTTATATGCTACCTTACCGTTGTACTAGACAATAATTTCAATTAAAGTAATTTGTTTTTATGCTTACTATGACTCGTCTAAATGAATTATCACCCCAAAAAATGTTAAGTAAAATGGAAATAAAAATATGATTTAAGTGTTTGCATCGGATGAGTCTCGGCCGAGCAAGTACCCAAGTAGGAGAAATTGGGTTGGGGACTTTTACCATATTCTTCTTTGTGGTGTAAGTCGAGCGACCGGTTTTCCGTAGCTGAAAGCGGTTTATTGTGGTTCTAGATCTGGGTGTTCATTGGCTTTTAATTGGGTTTCTAGTGGGTTAGCTCTGCCTTTGTCCGTTTTTCAAAACTCTAGCGGAGCCCGAAGGTTAGGATGGGCTCTTCAAAGAGGTTGACCGGATAATGAGAGTTTTGGTTGCGTTGGAGGCAGTTCGTGCTTGCGCAGCTCGCTTTGGGAGTTTTTTAATATCGACGATGAATTGATGGGTTTTGGTCATGTTGTTGGTGACAGTTCCTACGGTTGTGGTGATTGGCTATAGTCTAGGGAACGTCGTGGTGGTTGAACTCAAACCCTCTAAAGTGAGTTACGTTCTGATAGGGGTTTGTCTTCTCCGTCGCTGTGACGGATATTTTTTCGTTTAACCTAACATGGTTCCTTTTTCTATCTTTTGGGCCTTTTATTCTATAGTTCTCAAATTGGTCTTAAAACAAAGCCCATTTAAAAATACGATGTATCACCTTTTAAATTAATGCAACAAATTTAATAAAAGTAAAGAAAAAGAGAAAAGGATATGTATTGTTTTGATTAATTAGTGTGTCTCCTCTTTGTAGGTAGGACTATTGAATTCGAAGAATGGACATAAGTGAAGATACCACATTACATCCTCTTCAATCCCCAAGGTATAAATGGTTTGGTAGTTGATCTTGATCGTAGGTAGGATGTCCATCATATCTAGTGCAGTTTAGTAGTCTTTGGACTTGTCCATCTTTTGTCGAAAATGAACCAATTGTGGTCCGGCGCTTCTTGTTGTCGTTGGTGGTATCTTTTGTGATTGCATCCAATGCTTCAAAGGTGCATCATCTCCAAACAAAGGTGATGTCTCTTCCTCGTTTGTAACCTTACGTTTCCCTTTCCTTTTGTCTTGTGCGTTATCGTTAGCTCTCTTGGTTTTATTCTCCTCAATCTCATTACTCAATGATGCTGCTTTGATCCTTCGCTCACTTGTTAGAGGTTTGCCCGATTTCTTTGATTTTATTTGTGCCTCCATATCTACCTAAAATAAGAAATGAGCAATAGAGTACATCAAGTGTGCAATGATTCAATAATCATGAGTATGAACTGCAACAAAAGTAAACATTAATAAGAGAGCTTAATTATTGCAATATATCAAAGTGTCCAAATCAAAATTTTGATTTCCGTTTTTGAAAATTCACCAAACATGTGAACTTCGAATACTCAATTTTTAGTCCCAATCATATGAAAAATCTAGTCAATACTTAATAACCATGATCAAAGAAGTGCAAGGAAGTGTGTTTTATCAAATTTGCATCATCAATTTCGGATTTCATGATAACCCTAATTACAATATCAGAATTTCATATCTATTTTGAATATAGCAATAAATATATGATAAGCATCATAGGATCAAATTAGTAAATTCCCCAGCAATTCTTACTAATCTAAGTACTTGAATGAAGATGAACTGGATATATCCAATTTAAGATATATAAAAAGAATAAGAAATAGAAGTCCATGTCTTTTTAATTGATTGATAAAAATAGTGGATTTGGAATCTTAATGAAATTTGAATGAAAGATATGTGAAGAGTTTTGAGAAAACTCCAAGTTTTAGAAAAAATGATTTTGGATCTTAATCTCTCTAGAGCGTAAACTAGCATAAGTGAAATAGATTTGATCTAAAAGTGCTTCCTTTTACTTTAAACAGTGATTTTTAAACCCAAAATTTTTTTTTTGATTAAAAACAAAATTTAGTAAACTTACCTTGGCCTACACGTTTTTGGTTTAGGTTGTGTCTGAAAACGAGCCTCGATATAGTTTGGATTGGTAGGGAAACGGAATGGGAAGAATGAGAAGAGGAAACTCGAACCGATAATGTGTCATGGTTTTAATGGTTTTCATCAATTGATTTCATATGTTTTTAGTGTCATTAATCGAGTCTATCATAAATTTTCTGTTCCTTTGGATTTGGTTATAGTTTTTACAGTTTTTACAAGTCACTAGAGTTTAAGGAATAATTTGGACTTTCTTTTTATGTTTCAAGACTTCAAAGAGCAAAAGGATATGCATCAGGATCGACCAAAACCCGAGAGGATCGACCAGAATGATGAGTAAATGAAGTGATGCGTTTTGAAGTAGGGATTGGTCGATCCTCAAGAAGATCGATCGATCCTTGTTTAGATTGCTAGCATGATTTATCTAGGGTTCACATACTAGTACTAGTAGGGAACTCTGGATAATCATGGTTAGATAATTAGCACTGCCAGAGTAAATTAGCTTTAAAATAGTGATTCTAGTTCTAGAACAGTTCATTGACAAATTCCTAGCTAATTAGATAGCTCAGTCGATCATTGATACATGTGACATTCGATGTGTCGAGTGTCTTTCTCCATTAGATTTACACATTTTTATTTCCTTCAATTTACTTTTTGCAATCGTGACTACAAACACTCTTATTACCTTCTAGTTCTACTCGTTGCATTGCAAATTCGTAGTATGACATTGGTCTATGTGGGATTTTACCCTAATCTTTACTACATCTCACAATTGTGCACTTGCAATAATTGACAAAAGGTTACACGTTGAAACATCAAGTTTTTGGCACTATTTCCTATGAGTTTTTGTTTTGAATCTAGTCTAAGATATTTTTTATTTTTTGCACGGGAGATTGAACGATCCTCTTTTTAGTGTTTTTCTAAACATTTGCTTTCTTTTGTCTTTGGTTCTCAGGTGAATGCAATTACGAAGTCACGGTTCTAAGAACTTGCATAACCTAGGTACCAACGAGATTTCCAAAACAATCAAAGCAAGCTTGAAAGGAGCCAAACAAGCTAGAGAAGCGAGGATGGATGACGATAAAAACAGTTTCCCATGTTTTCAAATCTTTCAAATCTTTAGAGTTTTACATTTTTCAAAAGTCATTGGAGCTGCTTTACACGTTTTAAGACTTCAAGTATTAAAGGAGATACACCAGAGGTCCACTAGATCAAGAAGAGATCGACCAGATCAAGAAGAGATCGACCAGATCAATAAGAGATCGACCGGATTAAAGATGGATCGACCAGATTGACATTTAAATAGAGTGAAGCATTTTGGAGCAAGGATCGACTGATCCTAAAGCATATCGATCAATCCCAAATGACAGCCGACTTTCCTTTTCCAATACCACCCAACTTTGACAACTCCAATAGACTCTAGGGCTTCCGTATATAAATAGTGCTGCTCGACTTCAGAGTAGTTACAACTTGTCTTTTATAATTTTCAGAGTTTTCATAGTTTAAGGGAGAAGAAATCTCATCTCTTGAAGTTTTTTTGAACCCTTATTAAATCGATATCGTTACATTGGATTTATTTTATGCAATCATTATATTTTATCTATCATGATTTCATCATCTAAGTCTTAGTAATCCACCAATTGGTTTTAAGGTTTGTTCAAAGGGATTTGATGATCGATTAGGTTTAGGTTATTTATATCAGGGATTTATCATTATAGTTCTTCATCTTTTTGTTCTCAATGCTTAAGTTAGCTTTATCACTAGCTTATGATATGTAGGTTCAATCTATGTGGAAAAAGCGAATGTTAGGTTACCAAAATCTACAATAGAGGAGCTTAGATGGGAATAACCAACAAGAGTTGAAGCTTGTCATCTTTGTGAACTTTATCGGAACTTGATTAGATTGTTGGCATGTTTATTTAGGAACCATATACTAGTACTACTAAGGAATCATGTAATTCATTTTTAGGTAGCTAGCACTATGAGAGTAAGTTAGTTTTATAATAGTGGTTCGAGTTCTGGAATGGTTCGTTAACAAACCGCTATTAGTTAGATAACTTAATCGATATTGATACATGCGATATTCCTTGCGCCCAACGTCTTTGTCCACCTAGTTTAACACATTAAATATACTGCTTTTATTTTTTGAAAACGTGACAATGAAACAACCATATTTTCGTCTTAGCTATACTTGTTGCATCATAACTTGTATTAGAACATTGGTCTCAGTGGGATTCGATCCTAATTTTACTATACCGTACAGTTGTACACTTGCAGTGATTGGGAAGGTTAAAACCTGAGACATCAGATATGCAATGCAAATAAAACAAACTAATGGAAAACGTAATCAAATATATGCATAATCTAGGTACCAACGAGCTTTCGGGAACAATCTGCACAAACCGCAAAGCAACCAAACTAGCTAGAGAAGCTAGGATGGATGACGACCAACTAAGTCTAGCAGCAGGGATGTTCAATCCAGAACATGATCCTGAAGATGCTGCTGGAGCACTTCGAGGCGATGTAGCTGAGCAGCAACACGCATAAGCTGATGCGCGTCAGAGGTAGTTTACCGCACAAAAACCTCATGTTATACCACCTCGCGGACCCCAAGCTTTACACCTACAATCAGCCCCATCAATGGGTTATGCTTGGTGAGCAAGATGCAGCTCATGCAAACTACATGAACTGCGTAGCAATTACTCCACCTGTCATCAGAGGCAAGACTACAAGATCAAGCATAAAATCTTTGCGCTAGCCAAGGAGAAGCAGTTCCATGGGCTATCTAACGAGAACCCTATGGATCACATTGATATATTTGAGGAAATTTGTAGCACAAATAGCTGGAATGGCGTACCACATGACTACTTACACTGTAAGCTATTCTCCTACTTACACTGTAAGCTATTCTACTTACACTGTAAGTTTATGAAGCCAAGATTTCTCACTAGCTGGGAACAATGGCGAACCGCTTTCTTGGCTCACTTTTTCACTAAGGTTAGATATGCGGCTCTGAAGAACAAGATAGATACTTTCCAATAAGAAGTTACTACGTCATTTTATTAGGCATGGGAACGATTCAAAGAGTACTTAAGGGTCTGTCTGCATCAAAGCTACACTGAGAACTATATAATTAACATCTTCTACAATGTCGAGAACTATCAAAATCGAGGATTCAATCAAAACTATCGAAATCACCCTAATCTCTCGTATATAAGCAACAATGTCGAGAACTCTGTCGATCAAGTCTACCCTCCACGCCAAACCAAAAGGAACACAATGTCAAACCCTTCCCCCTACCTCGGCAGAACCCTATGCAGGCTATGGTAATACATGGTTTCAGCCGAAGACCCAATTTGGGAATAATGGTTCTCAATATAGGGTTGAAAAAATGTTTCAGCAAGTTTTAGAAGGCAGAATAATTTTGCCACTGAGATCAATGCTAAGGTAGATGGAATGTGCGTATGATCTTAATGGGTAGTTTGAGAACTTGAGTACTCACATACGTGTGTTGGAAAAAAAAGTTATTCATACCGCTTCCATGGTTAAGACACCTCTAGGGAAATTTCCAAGACAGTTAGAGGCCAACCCAAAAGAGTACATTCAAGTAATTACGCTAAGAAGTAGAAAACAAATAGCTCCAAAGTCACATAACTTATTTATTGACCAATCCACCCCAAGAATCGATCGATCTGCTGAGAAAAACACAATTCTGGATTTATTGGATGAGGACGAGTATAGATCGATCCAACCTTGGATCCACCGATCATGTGACTTTTCAAATGGAAACAAATCCAAGTATCAAGCTACATGTGGTACAGGATCGAGAGACCACCCTTTGTACCCATGCCTCCACATCATTCAAAGAAAAGAACATAAATCAAGAGAATGAGCATGAGAAAATGAAGAACATTGTGGGTGAATTGCAAGTAAGGCTTCCAATTGCAGGTAAGGCTTCAATGTGAAGATGGTCCCGACATTGAAGAAATACATGAAGGACATCCTTATAGACAAGATCACATTGGAAATAGGAGTAATGATCCTTACACATGAGTGTAGTGCCATTCTACAAAATCAAATGCCTGAAATGCGTGATGATTCAGGTAGCTTCACATTCCCTTACACTATAAGGGATCTCAAATTCAGCCATTGTTTGTGTTATTTGGGTGCTAGTGTAAGTCTTATGCCATTGTCTGTCTCCAAGCATCTGAGATTGTTTAAATTCAAACCAACAAAGATTTCATTAGTATTAGCGGATTGATAAGTTTTTGGTACCCCAGAAGGTTTGCTTGAAAACATTCATGTAAGGGCTGGTGGGTTTAGTCTTGACAGACTTCATTGTGTTGAAACTGGACAAAGAGCCACAAGATCCTATCATACTCGGTAGACCATTCTTATCAACCGCGTGAGAAACATTCAATGTACAATAGTAAAAGATTGATCTTCATCTCAGTGACTTAGTAATGAAATTTAATATTGAGAAATTGATGAAGAAACCTATAATATAGGGGAATATCTTTTTGGATTGATATAGTGGACGAAATAACCCATGAGATTATGCAGGAGATGCATTCGGAGGACACCATAGTGGTCGCAATGGTTAAAGAAGAGGATGAGTCTGGGTACTAGAAACTACCCGATTTGCTTGTATTATGGATGTTGTAGAAGTTACAAAGGCAATATCCAGCAGTAACTTGCTAAGATATAGTAACATCATCAAGTTTTTGCAATCAGGTCTTAAAACTATGAAAAGATTGACCGATCTACAGAAGGAATCGATCGATCCCATCGACTTGTCCTCGTTGCCAGAAACTAAAATTATTCGACATATCGACCGATCCCAACCTGGATCGATCGATCCTAGTGTCCTAAAACTAACTTCGAATTTGATCCACCCAATTCCTTCGAGCGAACGATTAGAGGGAGCTGAAAGCTCCAAAGATCGTGTTCAAACCATTTCTTGTGGGGCTAAGGTACATATATCTTTGACCTAACTTAAACAACGTCGAGTCCACCTTGTTGCTTTGAGAGTTACGTAAATTTAGGAAAACATTTGGATATTCTTTGGAAGAAATCATTGGGATCTCGACTGGTCTATGCACACACCGTTTACACCTCGATGATCCAACTAAAATATTTCTTGAACATCAAAGGCGTTTGAATCCCAACTTACGCGAGGTGGTGAAAATGGAAATACTCAAACTCCTTTCAGCAGGTGTGATCTATCTGATCTCGGATAGTCCATGGATCAGTGCAGTGGGCGTCGTTATAAAGAAAGGAGGAATTATTGTAGTAACCAATGAAAGGAACGAGTTAATTCCTATGCGTACTATGACGACACACCTAACGTGCATAGACTACAGAAAGCTTAATGCTGCAAGTCGAAAGGATCATTTCCCCTTCATTTTATTGATCAAATGCTAGAGAGATTGGTTAACCATCCATACTACTACTTCCTTGATGGTTAGTTCAGGTTCTTCCAGATTCATATCCATTTAGACAATCCAGAGAAGACAACGTTCAAATTCCCATATGGGATATTCCCTTATCGTCTAATGTCCTTTGGAGTATGTAACACCCCAATCACATTCCAACGATGTGGTTTTTCTTTTTATGGCTCATCATTTGCTAGTTTTTTGTCAAATATTTACAGGGTACTATAATGCTGCGTGGATACGCAATTGGTTAATTGAGAAAACTGTCATTGGAAAATGCTATAAAATATATGCATAACCTAGGTACCTACGAGCTTTCACGCAAACCAAAAGTAGCCAAAAAAAGCTAGAGAAGCTATGATTGCTATTGCTGATGACCATTTGGGTCTAGGAGCAGGGATGTCTAATCCTGAACATGATCCTGAAGCTGCTGGAGCACTTCGAAACGCTGCAGCTAAGCAATAATGTGTAAAAGCTTATGCGTGCCGGAAGGAGAATGCTGCATGAAATCCTCTTGTTGTACCACCTAACAGACCCCAAGCTTTACATTACAATCAGCCCCAGCGACGGGTCACACTTGATGAGCAAGATGTGCCTCATGCATACTATAGGAACAACACAACAATCACTTCACCCGCCATTGAGATGCAAGACTACGAGATCAAGCCTCAGATAATCGCGTTTGGGCTATCTAACAAGAACCGTATAGATCACATTGATATATTCAAGGAAATCTGTAGCACGAGTAGCTCAATGGCGTACCACATGATTACTTATGATGCAAGCTACTCTTGTTCTCTCTAAGTGACAAAGCCTATTGTTGGCTAAAGCCAAGATCTCTCACTGGTTGGGAACAGTTTAGAACCGTATTCTTGGGTCACTTTTCATTAAGGCTAGATCCGCAGCTCTGAAGAACAAGATAGCTAATTTCCAAATAGATGCTACTGAGTCATTCTATGAGGCATTTAATCGATTTAAATAGTACTTAAGGGGTTGTTCGCATCTAAACTACATTGAGATGGATATAATGAACTTCTCTACAATGGGATTGAGTCAAAGTATCAAATGGAATTGGATACAACAAGTAAGGGTGACTTTATGTGCAAAACGTTTGAAGAAGCGACTGAGCGATTGAGCACATAACAACAAGCAATGCCAACCATTGCCTAGATTATGATAGGAGACATGGAGGAGTTTTAATTAACAAGACCATCGAGGAAATTAATGCTAAGATTGATATACTTCTTAAGGTACAATGAATGCCAATGAGTTTCTGCAAAGAACAGGAATACAAAGACTCTGGTATTGATGAATTGGCTGAGGGAACTAAAGAGGTTATCTATATAGAATGACAATGTAATTTTCAAAATCGAGGATCCAATCAGAACTACCAATATCACCTTTATCTCTCCTATTGAAGCAACAATGTGGAGAACCCGCCGATCAATTCTAACCTCCACACACAAATAACCAAAGGCAATACAATGTCCAACCATTCGCCCTAGCTCGCCTTGATATATTGTGTATTTGTCACATTCTATCTATGATTTTAGAGTGTTTTAGGTGTTTTTAGAGTTTTTTTAGGTTTAAGTATATTTGAAAGAAGTTTAATGCACATGGAGCAATGATTTAAGCAAAAGAACAAGAAGTAGGCGTTTTGAACTTCAGATCAATCAATCTAAACTCAGATCGATCGATCCAACATTAGGAGAATCGCCGTGAAACTTTAGATGGACCAGACAAAGCGAGATTGATCGTTGCAAGTCAGATCGATTGATCCACTCTCAGATCAATCGATCCAACATATGAAGATGTAGAACTATGTAGTGACATCTAAAGTTTGTCATTCGTTAAAGCACTTACTACCGATGGACTGAGCTAAAATTTGGACACAAACTATAATGTTGAGTTAGCTTTTATTTGGAAGTTGTTTGAAGTCGGTGAAATGGTGCGATCGAAAGTAATACCAATTTTCATGAAGAGAATCCAGTCTAGCGAGCAGATGAATCATGCACAGAAAAATAACGTAAGATTTCAGATTGATCGATCCACCTTGGAAAGAATGAAAAATTTGCGAAAAGTGAAGAACATGGGATTCAACCAGAACTACAGGAATAATCCTAATCTTTCCCACAAAAACACAAATGTTGAGAATCCTCAACATCAGGTATATCTGTAGATGGTATAACACTTCTAGGGACATAACCGTTTTTAGGACAGCTTCCAAAAGCAACCATCGAATTTTGCCAATGAATTTCTAGGAGAACTCAAAGCTCTTATGCAATAACTCCTCGTCACCCAGTAAAAGTATGTAGATGAGATCAATGTAAAGATGGGCAGTATGTATACCAATCCAAATGACAATTTTAGGTTTTCTCAACACATTGAAAGTTGGTAGATACTCATGTTGCTCAGACTGTAGAGGCAAGAAAAAGACAGCAAGGAGTCCTTCCAGCGAATGGTGAGAAAAATCATAGGAATTGAGATGGTTCTAGTCGCTCAATAGCAAATGTGCATTATGTTGGAAAGCAAGCAACCACCTTCCTAGGGGAATAAACTTGAGCTAATGATGCAGTAGATTTTGGAAAGAAAGAACAGGAGTGCACAAGAGGTGAATGACAAGATAAATGATCTTGATTGGAAGATTGAGTGTTCGATTTGTCAGGTTAAGAGCGAGATCCAAAAATTAGAATCTTCTGCGGCAGCCTCAGATCGATTGATCTACCATTGAATCAATCGATCCCCTCGAGACAAGAAACAGTGATACATTTCAGATTCATTTATCCATGCAAGACCTCCTTGAATGTAATATAGCAGATCAAACAATCCACCCAAGGATCGATCGATCTATCTCAACATAATCGATGTCTTTTTCAAATTGATTGATCCCTTCTTTAGAACCAGAGCAGAATTGTCAAACAAAAACACAGCTGCATATGTTGCTAAGGTTCCATACCCATTCGTGAATGGACTGCTCAAGCTTCATCATTGAAGCAATTTCCTAAACTAGAAGATCCAGGGAAGTTTGTTGTGCCTTACTCCATCTTTGAAGTTTAATTTGAAGACTCTCTCTCTGATTCTAGATCTACTATGAACCTCATATCAGCAGAACTTGTAGAGTAATTGAGGATTCATACTATACAGCCCTCTCAGATGTCCATCAAGTTTACGGATGCTTCAATAACAACTTCACAAGGATGCATTGAAGATCTTCATTTACAGACTGGAAATTGATTTTTAGGTTCTTGAGATGAGCAAGAATTCATATATGCTCTTGATTCTTGGAAGAACTTTCCTTGTTGCAGCAGGTGCAGTTGTGGATTTACCTAATAAGAGGGTATAACTCTCAAATATCAACAAAAATACCTTCTATGATGCAATCTCACACAGTGATGGAAACCAATATGGCTCTTATGTTGCCAATGAGGAGAAGAAGCTGGATGTTATGTCAACTACAACACCTGACAAAAAGATTGAGGTTAATGAAGTCCTAGATGAAGATACTCATTCTTATGAAAGGAAGCTGAGGAAGGTCGATAAGAGGGACAAGACAAAGACTGAGAGAATGCTGAAAGGTTTTGATATAAATTTGACACCGCAAAGATGTATTGGTGATACCATTGAGTATAAGCTAAAATGCAAAGGCATGTGTAAGTTTTTCTCTAAAGTCAAGGAAATTATCACTCTAGACATTAAGAAAAAAGGCTAACCAGCTATAGACGACATGTTGATGAAGCTTCTGAAGCTAGATATACATAATAAGAAAATAAGCGGACCATGTCTCAACCCACCTCCACCACACCCTAATCCACTTGAGGATTCTCATCATGCTTAGGCGTAACTGTAGTTAAGCTAATGACATTAAACAAGCGTTTGGTGGGAATCAACCCATTGGTAAGTATATATAATTTTTGTTTTTATTTTATCTTCTAATTTTTGTTTTGCTTTCAACGTAACAACAAAAATAGAGGAGCCATCAAGAATCTGATCGATTCACTTCGAGATCGATCAATCCATGTTCTGGAAAGTCCTTCTTCGATTCTTTTTGGTTTTTTGGCTATTTCAAATAGCCTATTTCATTTTTTTAAATTTTTGTGTTTCTTCATATCGTTCTTAAGATTTATTTTCACACCGGGACAGTGTGAAGTACGTCTGGGGGAGAGTACTTATCGTTATTATGATTTCTTCTTTATACCTTGGTTGTTTCTCTGCATCCATAGTTGAGTATTCCTCTAATTAGGTTTAGGTTTTTCAAGAGAATTCATAAATCATTGAATTAGACATAGATAGAGATGTATCTTAATGTAATTTCATCTATCGTTGTTCTCATTGCTTAGGGTAAATTGATCACTTAGTCTCTGATTTAGGGTTTAATCTATTCGCCAAAAACGTTATAGGTTGTTAGGTAGAACATAGGTGAGCGTATTTTACTTAGCAAACAAAATTTGATGCTATTGTGATACGTGAACATATTGAACATGCTGATTAATGCTTTTTCAGAGTTCTAACTTCAAACAGCAGTTTATAATCTTAGGTTGCTAGATAAAGTAATTGATACCACGACAGTTGATTGGTTATACATTTATGTTTGAGTTCGAGATAGGTGGTTATTTCATTCTCTGAAAATATTTCTGATTCCTGAGATACTCCCTTGACCTAACACTTTCTTTAATTGATATTTACATCGTTTTTACTGCTTTCTTTAGTTTGCATCAAACAAACAATCTCTCTTTTCAGCTTAACTTAATTTCCAGTTTTAAAGAATTGTAGTGTAACCTTGTTCCTTGTGCATTTGATCCCTATATTGCTACAACATTTGATGTGCACTTTGAGTAGTCTTTATAGGGTTGAAACTTTGTGTATCAAGCCTCAACAGAACTATACGCATGGATTTCAGAACAAAACTGCTGGTTATGGTAATAAAGGGTTTCAACTGAAGTAACAATTTGAGAATGCTGGTTCTCAAGAAAGGGAACAAATGTTCCTGCAAGTTCTAGAAAGGCATAATAAGTTTGCAAATGAGATCAATGCAAAGGTAGATGGAAGGTACAACGATGGTTTGGGAACTTAAGTACTTACATGTGTGTGTTGGAAAAACAAGTTGCTTAGACCGGTTCCATGATTAATATAACTCCAAGGAAACTTCAAGGAAAGTTAAAGGGAAACCAAAAGGAGTACATTCAAGCAATCACACTTAGGAGTGGAAAAGAAATTTCTCCAAAGTTACAAAACATAGAAATTGACCGATCCAGCCCATGGATCGATCGATCTTCTAAGGAAAACATGATTCCAGAATTTTTAGATGCAGATGAGGATCGATCGATCAGTCCCAAGACTCTTCAAATGTAAACAAGACAAGGAATCAAGCTACATGTGCTATAGGGTCGAGAATCAATGTTATGGCTGAAATTGAACCACCCAAATTACCACCACTACCCTATGTCCCTAAGGTTCCATATCCTTCAGGGCGAGAGAAAAAAATTCATGAGAATGATTTGGAAAAGATGAAAATTATTGTGGGTGAGCTGGAAATGAGGCTATTCTTTGTCAATGCTATAAAGATGGTTCTGACATTGAAAAATTATATGAAAGACATCCTTACAGATAACTTAACACTGGAGAAGGGTGCCATGATCCTCACACGCCAATGTAGTGCAATTCTACAAAACAAATTCCCAAACAATGCGATGATCCAGGGAGTTTCACCTTGCCATAAAAAATCTGCGATATCAGATTCAACCGATGTTTATGCGACATGCGAGCTAGTGTGAGCTTAATGCAATTGTTGGTTTCCAAATGATAGGGGTTCAACACTTATAAGCCATGCAAGATCCCTTGTGTTAGCGGATTGATCAGTTTGGTCTTCTCGAAAATGTGCTCGTAAGAATTGGTGAGTGCTGCATCTTAACAAATTTCATTCTGCTTGAGTTAGATGAAGAACAACAAGATCTCATCATCCTCGGTAGACCTTTCTTATCAACCGCAAGAGCTATCATCAATATCAAAAGGGAAAAGATCGATCTTCACATAATTGATTTGGTAATAAAGTTTGATATGGAGAAGAAGATGAAGAAGCCAACGATGGAAGGCCAGAATTGCTTGGTAGATACCGTTGGTGAAATTACAAATGAGATCATGCAGGAAATGCATTCGGAGGATCCCTTAGAGGTCGTATTTGTGCAAGAAGAAGATTATTTTGGATATTGTAGAATGGAGATAACAGGGTATGCACGCATACTAGATTCTGTAAAAGGGTTAAGAAGGTTTCATTCAATGTTTAATACAAACCACAGACAGATCCAATCTCAGATTTTAAATCGATTGAAGAATTTTTTGCAGCAATCGACCAATCTAACCTCCGTATTGATCAATCCCATCGATCCAAAATCACTAGATTTCTTCCAGCCAATTCTAGACACCTGCTAGAATACGGTGTGGAGTGATGATTACCCAAGTGTCACTAGAAGCACAACTAAGGCTCCAAAGTACACGATGCCAACACGAAGAAAAAGCAACAACCATAGTTTATAAACCACTACAACACTGGAAGATCATTCACCTCGGAAGGCTCCACGCTTAAAGTTCACAGAAGCTGGACAGCATAACAGCCCCGATTTACCATACCATGAATAATATAAGGATATCTCCAATCCTTCTATGGGATTTCACCACGCTTAGGCGTCACTACAGTCTTGGAGGCAACCTATATATACGTGTTTTTCTTTTTAGTATTTTATTTTTTGATTTTTATTTTATTTTGTAGGATCTTACAAAGATAATCAAGTATGGAGGTTAGATGCAAAGGAACAAGAACCAAATGCATAAGATGCGAATTTTGGAAGTTCTAGAGGCAAGATTAACCGGTCCTCGAGTTTAGTTCAATTCTGCTTTTTCTACCACCCTTTTCAGAACTCTGAATGGCCAAGCTCATCTTTAGGTTGGTAGCACACCTTTATCATATCCATTCTTTCACACCACATGCCTATGTTACATCATTATCATGTGTAATCATATGAAAAAACTATGGAGTATGCGGACAGATACTACTTTCTGTTCTAAGGATCTGTGGTAACATTCAATGTTTTTTTATATAGTTAATACACGTTTTGAGTTTTTTTTTGGTGCAGAATTATTGACTATAAACAATTCCAGCTTCCCCTTCTTAGAAAGAAAGAAAAAATTGAAAGAAATTTTTTTTTTTATAGTGATCGACCAATCCAATTCAGGATCGACCAATCCCCTGGAGAGAAAGAAAAACAAAAGATAAACAAGAAAGAAAATAAGACAAAGAAGAAACAAGAATAAATTCTATTTAGAGTCAAATGTGTTATCTTAGGCACCAAAGCAACTCAATTAGGAAATTTACAGAGCTTTACAAAGGTTCCAAGGTTCGTGAGGTTGTGTATCAACATTTGGTCATAATCTCACTGTGATTTGCACAATGATTTGCATCCATCTTCATTAGCGAAGTCTAAACACTTCAGCTAGCATCAACTAGTCTTTCATTCCAATCTTTTGTTGTGATTAATAATCCTTTTGTGATATTGCATTTAGAGATAATCAATGAATTTTAAAGGGTCGACATGGAGATTTTAGATATTCCTTAAGATCGCGGGAGCTTGAGTACGGTAAAGTTCGCTATGCTAATCGCTAAGTATATGTATTACTAACTGGTTCTTTGATTTGTATTAAATTCTTAAGGATTGGAAGTTCAATGCAGTGGAGTCTAAAGGAGTGTGTAAGTTCCCATGTTTTAAAACCTTTTTATGAATTTGATTTCTTTACTTTGTTTTAGCTTGAGGACAAGCAAATGTTCAAGTCTGGGGGAATTCGATGTGTCATGGTTTTAGTGAATTTCATCCATTGATTCCATATGTTTTTAGTATCTTTTACAGAGTCTAGGATAGATTTTATTACTTTTTGGTTTTGTTTAGAGTTTTACAGGTTTCAAAAGTCACTGGAGCTAAAAGAAACATTTGGAGCTGCTTTACATTTTAAAGACTTCAAGGATTAAAGGAGATGCATTAGAGATCAACAAGATAAATCAGAGATCAACCATATCAAAGGTAAATCGACCAGATTGACGTTTAAATGAAGTGAATCATTTTGGGTCAGGGATCAGCGGATCGATCGATCCTTTATGATAGCCGACTTTCTTTTTCCAATTCCAACCAACTCTATGGCTTTCTTATTCTTATATAAATAGTGTTGCTCGACCCCAGAGTAGTTACAACTCGTCTTTTATAACTTTCAGAGTTTTTCATCTTTTAAGGGAGAAGAAATCTTATCTCTTCAAGATGTGCTTTCTGAACCCTTGTTAAACCGATATTGTTACTTTGGATTTATTTTATGCAATCATTATATATTTAACATGATTTTATCATCTATGTCTTAGTAATCCACCAGTTGGGTTCAGGGTTTGTCCAAAGGGATTCGATGATTGAATAGGCTTAGGTTTAAATTAGGTATTTATCATTATAGTTTTTCTTCTTTGTGTTCTCAATGCTTAAGTTACCTTGATAACCTAGCTTATGATCTATAGGTTCAAACTATGCGCCAAAAGAGAATGTTAGGTTACGAGAAACTATAATAGATGAGCTTAGATGAGAATAGCAAACGAAAGTTGAAGTTATGTCGTCATTGTGAACTTTATTGTTACTTGTTTAGATTGCTAGTATGGTTATTTAGGAACCACATACTAGTACTACTAGGGAACTCTAATTATTCATGTTTAGATAGCTAGTATTGCGAGAGTATGTTAGTTTTACAATAGTGTTTCGAGTACGAGAACGGTTCGTTAAAAAATTCATAGATAATTAGATAGTTTAATCAATCATTGGTACCTGCGACATTCCCCAGGTCCAACGTCTTTCTCCATCTAGTTTAACGCTTTTAATTTATTGCATTTATTTTTTGCAACGTGATAGTCAAACAAACAAATTTTTTTCTTATCTCTACTTGTTGCATCATAACTTGTAGTGTGACATTGGTCTATATAGGATTCGAACATAATCTTTACTAGGGCGCACAATTGTGCATTTGCAGTGATTAAGAAAGTTTAAAAATGAGACATCAATTGCTTCAATGCATTCGAGCTCTAAATGCCTGAGTATGCTTGTTTCTATTTCCACTGAAATTTGGTAGAAATTGGTGACATTATAGATTACCATTTTTATCAAGCTCCTAGTCAATAAGAAACCAAAAGTTGTTATCTGAGATGTGTAAAGGCAAAACAAAAGAAAGATCATTAACCTGTACAAAAATGGAACTCTGAGCAGCTTGAAGTATTCTGAAGCTGAAACACTATCTGATTGAGTAAATTTCTAATACCAGAGATATGCTTGTATTACTGCAGTTTTGAGGTTAGTCCCTTCACCTTTACAGAGACAGCAACTACATTTTCAATATGTAGAAACATCAACAATGAGTAGACCAGTAATTTTATTGATGGATCGTAAAACAATATTAATTATAGTCTTTTATGCATGCTTCATTAACTTACACAATAATATCCTAAGAGACTGTTTTGAAGGGGTGACCCAGTTAAGGCAATTCAGAGCAGAGGAACATGGGAAAAAAGAAAGAATGCACTATGAAACAAAAGATCATAATGAACAAAAGAAACCTAATCAGTATAAAGAGCAACTCGAACGTTCTCTTAAAAAGATCAATAAGCTTTGCAAATGACGTCATAGTCTGACCCTCAAGGCATTTTAGATTTCTCTTGCCGCATTTGTCCTTCACCCCCTCCCAATAGACAGGTGTCTAAAGGCAGCATATCCCATCAAGAAGACTCCATTTCGTTATCTAGTCCAATCTCCTCTCCCTTCAAAATAAGACATTAGCGCACTAAGTGAATTGACAAAGTGTCATCAAAAATACAATTTAAATAGGCCAAACGAAGTGTCAAACATGAAGTATTTGATATATGGCCATTTTGATAGATTAATAGGGAGTCAAGACAGCTGAGATCTTGTGTAGTTGGATGACACGGCTTGCATCTATATTCTTTTATTAGGGAAATGACCTCCTGTAACCATACAAAAAGCTCCCAAGTTCGTTCTGTGTTACCTAGAACCTTATTTGAACCACCCAATCTTTTCTTTACATGCTTTACCTTTTTTCACTTCAGCTTCTTCGAAGTAGGTAACTGACGTTGCGTTCGTCAATCTAATAACACGAAAGAAGGTAAAGAAAATTACAAATCTAAACACTATTCATTCAACCAAAAGAGAACCCTGAGTAACTGGCGGCTCCTGCTTCAGTCTGACGGATGAGAAAAGAAAAAAAATGATGAAACCCTGATTTTAATTATAAACCTAACATAGCTGAAGGCGGAACCAAACCATGACAGAACTGACCGTAAAACAAAGCATTAGATACACCAAGTCGACGTTTGAAACAAAAAATAAGAAAAATCGAACCTGGAATACAACATATGCTGACTTTAAGACGAAAATAGCGTTTTGATAGAGATTTAGGAGACATTCATAAAGCAACAAAAAAAATAAGCAAACCAAACAAAAGAAATCAAAATAACATAGATCCAAACACGTAACAGGGATATATAGCATATCGGATCAGAGACAAACAGAGATGAAAATTTGTGTTAGTGGTAAAGCATTAAACTCATTAACAAAGTAAGAAACTGTACGTAAATATTTTTAAGGGTTCACGAGCTATTTTCCCTTCGCATCTATCATATAACACCAGATACAGCTCAAACTATGGTCTCAATATAAATAGCTATCCTGGAAATTTCCCAAACCTAGGTACCCTCAAACTTTCAAACTTAGATACCCTCCAATTCTAAAGTTTGAAACCAAATATCCCATGGACATGGGTTTATGTTGGTTTACTGTTTTGAAATTATGTCTTAACCAATAAAAACCATTTGTAAATCGAATTATGACCCGATTAGAAGTTATAAACCGGATACAACCCGAATTAAAAGTTATAAACCGTAGGACCGAAATCCAACCATATTTTATCAGAAACACCCAAAACAAAAAATCCACAAATTGAAGAAAAAAACCCTAGTGAAACCCTTGAAACCCAGATTTCAAATTCGAGAAATCCATCCAAAATCGAAACCCTAACTATCAAAATTGAAAGCTTTGATGGCTTTACTCTCTAGTAATCCTTCAATCGCAGGAGATTTCGACAAAAAAGAAGTGGAACGCGATGAGATGTTCATTGAGAAGGTTGTTCGCGAGTTCACAAATGAACCATCAGTTGAGCATGATGTCTATCCGGAGAGTAGTAGTGACGAACCAGAAGATGCTCCAGAGAGAGAGCACATACATATCAGACGTGGTAATGGGAGATTGTACCGAAAGCAAACATTATTCTTCAATCTAGTAGTTTACTAGCCCCAATTACGATCATGCACCTAGTGACTACAACAATCATCATCTTTTTCATACGAGATGATGATGATTCTTCCAACACATATTTCACCCTCTCAAATATCTCCTTCTCAAACTTCATTTGTACCTTCTCAAACTTCATTTGTACCTTCTCAAACTCCTTTCTCTCTGCTGCAATATCTTTAAGTTCTTCCTCAAGTCTAGCACTTTTCATTTTTACTAGTTAGTTCTTCTGTAGGGTTTCCAACATAATGCATAGTCTTTGTGTGTAAAACTTCTACAGCGTTCTTCTTCTTCGTAAAGTCTGTCATCTCCTTCTACTATTCTAGTTTAAGTATCTAAAGCATTATCCCATCAATATTTTAAGGCTCCATTAAATCACGAAACTAAGAGGACGCACGCTTGTTTTTCCAAGAATCCCCATTTCTTAAAATAATTTCATCATTTTATATTTGGATCTACCATCTATGTTCAATTCATATATACTCTCTCGTGTGTAAAAGTTTGCGTTTGGGAATTTATGGTGTGCTTCAAATAATAGGTCTTGTGGAGAGTGTCTACGATAATATGGTTTTTTTTATGGTTGAACTTTTCTTTTTATACAATTGATTTCTCTTTCTTCATCGGTTTCAAATTTGGCTATTTTCATCAATATTATTAATACCTTTCTTTTTATCTAATTGTTCTGATCTGCTTGAGATAGATTTTAAATTTTCTTTATCTGGAAATTTAATGGCTTTAGTTAAAGTTTAAAGAGAGGTGTTGAGATAGAGCTAAAAGGATGTGAGAGGGTTTTATAATTTTTAATTAAATTATTGTCATATTTTTCTAGTTTTTTTTATCTATGTGGTTTATTTGAAGGGAGACAGTGTGATGGATTTGAATTTGATAATTATTTTGTTCATAAATTATCTTAATATCTACCATATTTACTATATCTTTATCATCTCAGTTTGCACTGTTCTAAATGGAGTAGCTACTACTTGTCTTTGGGGTGTGTAAATTTTTAAGTCTTTTAATGGTGGATGGACTTATTTAAAGTGATTTTCCTATTAGCCATTTCTCATGTATTATATAAGATTGCACTGGTGTTAATTGATTCATTTTTATATGGATAGTAAGTTTTTTTTTTGTAGAGAATATGTTTCAAACCGTATGAAGAATAGAATGTTAGTTTTCACATCATTCATACGATTATACCATATTTTTGATAGGTAATTGTTGTTTCATTAGTAAATGTTTTAAAATATCATTGCCTTTTGTTTTTTATCTGATAAAAATTATTTTTAAGATATTGTTTATGTATTTCAAAATCTTCTGAAATAACATTGATAGACATAAAATTTGAGGGTGTTGGAGAGGTAGGAAACTAGATCCTACTTCCTTATTTTGAATAGGTTCAAAAATAGGTGCTTGAAAATTAATTGTGTTTTTTCTACTTTTCTTGTTAAAATTTGTTCTATACTTTCTTCTGATTCAGTATTAGATTTACCAGTCCTATAATCAGAGAAAGAGGACCCATGATAAAAAAAGAACTAATTTGTAATGAGGATGGCTCTCTAAAAGATCTGAATTTTAGTAGTATTTTCCATCAGTTTTTTCAGTTATATTTGTAATAGTTTTTTGCTCAAAATTTTATGGTGGTCGAGTAATATCAATATTCCACTGGTCGGGAATTGTAATTTCTGTCCATTTTAGTTGTTTAGGTGAGTAGGTAGACGTGGGAGGATATTTTCTATTAACAACTAGTATTGTTGTTTCTCCTTTATCATCTTGCAATAAATATCTCAGATTAAACTCCGATGTTGATTGGTTGAAGCAAATTCGATACAACAATAAATAGCCATGTCTTTGCTGAAATATATTTTCATGCAAGTGTACGTTTAAAACCAGTGTATTAAAAATTGTTGGATCATGTAACATAAACTAATGTACTTGAAAATTTGGAGCTCCATTAAATTATACATCTTCATTACATAAATTTCTTTGTACATCTCCTAGTAAGGAGTCTTCAAATTTTAAAAGAGTTTTATCTCTTAATAACATAAGTATTGGAGAATCAATCCCTTTCCTAGACAGAGGTTTGATCACTATT
Source organism: Cardamine chenopodiifolia (assembly GCA_963922655.1). Lineage (NCBI taxonomy): Eukaryota > Viridiplantae > Streptophyta > Magnoliopsida > Brassicales > Brassicaceae > Cardamine > Cardamine chenopodiifolia. The sequence goes on along the minus strand of OZ000481.1, from coordinate 11,308,641 downwards.
TGTATTAATCTAAAATGTGTATAGTTAAATTTTTTTCTTCTATAATTTTCTAAAGCCATAGATGATAGTAATTTAGTTTATTCAAATTCATTTGGTAAAGTTTATTCAAATTCATTTTGTAATGATATAGTTTTTTCAAATTCTTTTATTGAGTATGCGGTTTTAAAATCGAAAATTCTTATTTGACATATATTTTCTGGATTAACATGTGGTAACTTCTCTTGAATTAATTTTTTTTGACATGCTGAACATGATGCATGCTAAGACTTAAACCACTTTCTAACCATAGATGCCATGTTTAAAATGCATTTAATATTATTTTAAATGAAAACTAACCAATCTTATCGATGATGGGCGATTCACTGGCTTACCAATGATCTAACTGCCTTAAGGACTTACTGTCTGCAACACCTATGTTATCGACGCTCTTGACAAGGCTCTGGTAGATTGGATTAAAAAAGAGACTCAAGTTTAGTTTAAAGACAAAACCTTTGCCTTGGATAGATTTAGCCAAAACATAAATCATATAATGGACACAAAACCTATTCACTCTGATACCATAATCTTTAAAAATCTCAGGTTATATAAATTTATAATCGAAAGTGTACAAAAGATATACCAAATAATGTATATTATAAACTTTAAAATTTAAATACCAAGAAGTTGTAAAGAGAGTGATATGATTAAAACTTACTGTACTGAATTTGGTTGAAATACAAAGTTGAAAATACAACGACTGAAAATATAAAAGAGTAGGAAATAATGCAGAGAATTTAGTGCTGATAGCTTACTGAAATTCACTCTGCTTTCTACAAAAGCATCTTGGTCTTATTTATACATAGAAATAACTTTGCATGGATGATGATATGTCTCCATCTTAAGGTGTTTGGTGGATGAGTAATATTGACGAGGGTATGTGTCCTTCTTGTAGTAATTATGGAAGATGAGTAATGTAGATGTTGTTCTCCCTTGATGGGCTTGAGTAAGTCAGATCCTTGTTGAGTATGTAAGACTCCTATTGCTGAATTTGATGAGTTTGTTTAATTGATGATTTTGTCGCTTCCTCTTTCTTGATTAATGATTTTGGCTTGTTGTTGATGTCTTCATGTTACAGTAGTTTTGGGTAAACTTGAGCTTTGTGATAATTGCTTGAGTAGTCTTTTGAGTAGATAATTTCTTGAGTAGTCCTTTGATTTTTTTCCTCTTTTTTTGCTTTATTGTTGTTTTCTTGAATTTTTTCTTCTTTTTTTGGCTTCGTTTTTCTTGATTATCGTCTTGATTCTCTTTTATCTACATAAAACAGAAGTAGTTGACTACATAACATATTGAATTTTTATTTTCCTTTTATTTTCATGTTTGTTTAAGTCGTCAAATGGATTTTGTGTTAGTGGCCTACCATAGGGATCATCAGTTTATGTAGAAATATCTTGAGTAATTGTAATGTCTTCGTCTTCATCAGGGGATATTGGCATAGAAATAGCCCCAAGATTTTCTTGAAGTTTATCTTTTCCTTTAGTTTTCTTGGATCCCGAGGATGTTGTTGACTCTGTTAGACTGGATGGTGTTGGTTTTTATGATGGGGAGTTTTTGGTTTGTTTAGGTGGTAGAGCTCGGGATATAGTGGTGAAAAATTGTTTTATTTGTTAATCAGTCTGGATCCATTTTTTGAGATTGGTGACTGAACAACGGTCCAAGTTGTACTTATCCCACCATTTTATTTGGTATTCTCGGACTAGGGAGCGTGGCATATCTGGTAGAAAGGGTACAAGGTTGAAATGCCAGGATAATATCAAGGGTACTCCCATGTCAATATGGAAAGCTATTTTTGGTAGTGGTCATACGGGTTGGTATTTTTTGTATTTGGTGTAATAGGATAAGGAGAGTTTTAGTATTTGTGGGGAGTAAATTTGGCCACAAGATCAAAACCAATGCCACCATTCGTAGAACCATCCTGGAATTGAGTTAGGACAATGGAAATCAAAAGATATAAACCAAGAATTGTTATAGTTTTGTAGGTTAAAGGCTTGTAGAAAAGATTTTTGATAGTCCATGTAGGTAAAGCCTGGAATATGATACCCAAGAATGGAGAAATCTTTTGTAGTGTCGAGGTTGATAAACCCGAGTTCTGAAGCAGTACGTACTCTTAGAATCTTGCATGTAGAGTATGATATGAGGTTTGGGTTTTTTTATTGGTATGATGGGTAATCTCAACTGATTTGGTGTCTAAGAGAATAAAGTCATAGATTGTACGGTTTATGGTAAGGTTATCGGTAAAGTATTGGCTATCTTCATAGAAGAGTTGGTTGGTAAAGAGGTTTAACTCCTTGAGGGATATTTTTTAATAAAGGATGTAGTGGTGAGGTGTTGGCATTGTGGTTTAAGGAAGTAGGATGATTTTTGGTCGGTAGTTTTTTGTGGGGAAGGGGTTAGAGCCAAATTTTGTGGTGTTGGGGTAACAGCTTTGGCGTATGATAAAGGAGGGAATTATGCTAATGCAGAAAATAGGTTTTGGGTTGATATTTGTTTTCCTTGTAGATGTGGTTGATTCTTGATATAGTGGGAAGTAGACATTGGCTTCTTTTGCTCAATCATTTTGATGGTCTTGATTTTTTCCCTGTAAATACTCTCTTGTTAGAAAATTAGGTAAAAAAATATTTTTCCTTTTATATATTGTATATCAAAATCAAATACTGATAATATAGCTTGCAATCTTGTGAAAATCTTTTTAGAAACGAGATTTAACATCCTTTTGAAAAATATCTTTTGCGGATTTACAATCAACAAGTAATTCAAATATTTTTTTTATTAAATCATCTTGGAATTTAGAAATATAGTTTACTATAGATAAAACGTCCTTTTTAATTGTAGAATAATTCCTTTTGAGGTCCTAACCAAACTTTTGAATGGAAACATACTATAAACTCTTGGATAGACTCAGACAATTTTTGTTTAAGGATACCCCCATATCCTATCTCTGTTGCATTGGTTTCTACTATCATAGATGTATTAGGATGTGAGATAACTAAGCATGGTAATGTTGTGACCATTTTCTTAATATCTTGGACTATACTAGTATGTATACTAGACAATGGGACTCGGTTCTTCTGCAATCTCTGAAACAAAGGTTGAGTTATTTTACGTATATTAAGTAAAAATTCTGAGATAAAGTTTAAACATGCTAAAAATCTTTGTAATTGTGTTTTTTTTTTCTTTTATTTCATTAGTAAATTTATTTGTAAATCCTGTAGACCCAGATTTAGGTGTTATAGTTCCTTGATAAATATTATGTCCTAGAAATCTTATTTTTGTTTGAAATATTTGCATCTTTTTGCAGATACTACTAGTCCAAGTTTTTAACTATATTTAAAAAGGTATATAAATGTTTGAAATGTTGATCAATTGATTTGAAAAAATAATATGTCATCTATATATACTATAGAAAATGTGGAATAGGGATTAAACATTCCATTCATAGTGCCCACAAGTTATAATGAAGGTTGTTTTATATTTATCACGGCTATTTGTATTTGACAAAATCCATTTTTCATATCAAATTTTTAAAATATACAAGCATCATATAATCTTTTTAATAAATCTCTTTTATTAGGTATTGGGTATCTTATCCATTGTATAACATTATTTAAAGGTTTATATTTATTACTAATCGAGGTACTCCTCTTTCTTTTTAAGTTTGATTATTTACATAATAAATTGAACAACTCCAGGGTGATTTAGATTTTCTTATGAGTTTTTTTTTATCTAATGGTTCTTGGATTCCATTTTTTACAATGTTCTACGAATTTTTAATTCATTTGAATAGGTCTAGCTTAGGTTGGAATATTGTTTTCATTGAAATCCATTTCATAAAGAAGTTCAACAATATGGTTTTTCTTTTCCCAAAATGCATTTCGGAGTTCAGAGCATACTTGGTTTAAAAATTCATTTTCTATTTTTTTATAAAAATTTTGCTTACTATTAATGGATCACTTAGTTGTTGCTCTATATGCTGGTATTTTATTTCTTGTTGTAAATATTGAATGTTTTTATTTTCCATTTATTAGGTTTATAGATTTTTCTATTGTAGATTTTTTGTAAAGGTAGTATTTATTTATTTGTCATTGGAGATAGAAATTCAAATACTATCTTTTCTCCTACAATTTTTGTGGTAATTCCTAATTTTATGACATTAAATGGATAAATTTGTGTAAAAAATGGGGTTCATTTCTTGGCTTAAGTGTTTTACAAGTATAAATTGTGTCTTAAAACAATAATTTTTATTACAAATTTTTGCTTTTCTTAATTTATAATTAACCTTTAAAGTACTACCATTTGCTCCACTAAGTTTCTCATATCTTTTTCATAGTACTTAGTAGGAACTATTCCTTCTCTAATATAATTCTAATCTGCTCATGTATCCAATAATCCTATTATTTCTAGTTTAAAATCATATTATATGTAAGGTAATTTGTGTATACCATATACTTTATTTTCTCTATTTTGAATGTATTCTTCTTCATCATTAGTTTTTTTATGTTTTTCAGGGTTGCTTGTAGATTGGTGATTTGGATCAGCGGGTATAGAAGGATGTAGTTTTGGTTCAATTAAGGCTAGTCGAGCATTTATATGTAATTGTTCTAATTGTTATTAGTGAACTATTTGTTGTAGTTATTTTATTTGAGCTTTTAGAGTTTTGACTTCTCTTTGCAACTCTCCAGGAGTTACCTGTTTAAATAATGTAGGAGAAGAATATTTTTCAAATATTTTGTTAATACTAAAAGGTTGTGGAGTGGATAGTTGTTTTTCCTTATGTACAATTCCTTTAATTTTAGTTATATTGTATTTTAGTTTCAAGATCATCTTTTATCGATTATGTCTATTAGAAATTACTTATCTATATTTTAGTAATTACATTTATTGTTTTACAGTTGCAAATATTATTAAAAAAATTCTGGGAATGTCATAAGATGATTCACTTTGAGCTTCTATAATATTTAAAGAAGGTTTACTAAGTTCTTCAGAGTTTTCGGTTTCTTATAGGAGTTATTTATATAATATTTTTTTAATGTCTTGTTGATCATGAAAATTTTTATTTCTTCATTTTACACTCAGATGATTTATGACCTGAAAGTTGTAGCTCCAGCAGACAATTTTTTCTTTTTAGTGGGGTTTTTAATTTTTAAGTTTTTTTGTATAGTAAGAGGTAGAAAATCTTTTTGAAAATTTTGTACGCTTGTTGTATGGTCGTGAATATGAAAACTTGTTATGTTTGTGAGTTTTTTGTTTTTCTCTAGGAGGTGGAGTAAGATGATGATAACCATATTGCTTATAGACTGATCCCATAGTCTCTCAGAATCAAAATTACTAGTTTGTTGTTTATCCTTATGTTCTTGACATATTTGTAATCTTTCTTTTTTAATGAAGTCAAACAATTTACCATAGGTTATTGAATCCTATGGAATTGGTTGTCCTCCAGAAAAATCTTTTAATTTGTTTATTAGTCTTTCCCAAAAAATTGGTTGGGACTGCAAAAAATCGTCACCAAAATTCATTATGTTCTTGACGATATCCGAGCAACATCATTTTCCATTAGACCGATCTTTCTGCTTGTGTGAGAATTTCGTAGCAATTCAAGGATGATGTGCCTCTCTGGAAGTGTTTTCTGGTGGGACATTTCATCGGTGATGCTCCCCACATAGGTACATCTCATGCGACAGTAAACGGATTTGGACAATCTCCGATAAGAAATCATGTAGTGATGCTCAGTTCATTAGTCCCAAAACTGTGTTATTTCGTATTAAGAATGATCAGACTCGTGAGAGAGTGTTGTTTCGCCATTTTTGGCATATTCCTGATGTTCCGTTGGTGGTGAGTGAATGGATTCCAAGCACAATTCATTCGCAACCTGATTTATCGTTGATGCCAATTTGGGTTGAATGTAAGGGAGTCCCAGATCACTTTTTCTCTCATAAGGGACTAAATTTGTTGGCTTCCATTGTTGGTTCTTTCAAAATGTTACATTGAAATAAAGAACAGTGCACTCGTTTGCAACAAAAGGCTCGTATTCGTGTTGGTGTTAATCTGGAGAAGCCTTTGCCTGAGAAGATGTGTATCACGAAGAAGGACGGTTCTGAAGTTCTAATTCCAGTGAGCTTCCCTTGGCTCCCACCACATTGTTAATGCTACCATAAATGGGGACATACCCATAAGGATTGTTCAAATGTCAAAATATTTTGGTGAAAGAGAAGAGTTCTGATCTGCGGTCTTAAAAAAAGATTGATGAGGGTGCATAAAAGTTTTGTGGTACAGTAAATGATTCAGGTGTGGGTGAAACTATTGTTGAATAGGGAGAAATTATTATAGAGGCTTTAACTGATGCTTCGTGTAATGCTCAAAAAACAAATCAGGAAGTAGTGTGTGACATTGTGTCTGGAGAAAAAGGTAATAACAAAGAATAGTGTGGATTAAATCATGGTGGATAATATGAGTCCAGTTGTACCAAACGAAAATATTGTTTCTGGTCAACTAAATGAGTGGACATTGGTGGTGGGTAAAGGTGGCAGTCGAGCAGGCTCTTTACAAATCAGTGGGACTCCGGCACATGATGTTGTTTCACCATCACGATACAATGTTTTAGAGAATATTGATGAAGAAGACGCTACTCAAGATGCATAGCTAGTGGAAAAGAGTATTGGGAGTCAAGGAACAGAGAAGACCCTAGTGGAGATAAAAGCATGTAGTAATACTGCAACTTATGGTACTAGATTGAAGCAGAACAAACCCCTTAATCAGCATAAGGGCAATATGTAGCAGCATGTTTGAATCAAGAAAGAAGTGCTTCCACCCGTAAGCACTAAATCAATGATATCACTTTTTGCGTGGAACAAGCGTGGTTTCAACAAACCATGAAAACATCATATTTTACGTTATTGGATCAGTCGTATACAATCTTCTTTCGGATGTTGAATTGAGACCTTAGTGAAAGAAGAAAATAGTCTTGACATAATGAACACGGTAGTTCCAGGATGGAGGTTCTCATCAAACTATGACTATCATCGTCTTGGCCGTATATGGTTATGTTGGGTAGACAATGTTACGGTTACACATCTCTATAAAAATTCTCAAATCATCACATGTTGGGTCACCACCACAACTGGTGAGAGCTTTTTTTGTTCTTGAGTATATGCTTCAAATTTTCAGAGGGATCGAGTCAAACTATTGGAGAAGATACAGTATTCACATTTTTGCATACTACTTACGCTCTGGGAAATGTCCCTTGGATAGTTGAGATTTCAATGAAACTTTGGCCACGTCGGAACACTTGGGTCTAATGTCGATTACTAGAAAATCTGGTATGAGGGATTCCCAGAATGTAGTTTTGGCTTGTGATCTACAAGATTTTTCTTTTGAGGGTTCTCGTTTCACATGGTGGAATAATCAAGATGAAAATTCCATTGGAAAAAACTAGACTGTGCATTGGTTACAAGTGCTTGGTATACTTGGTATCCTCATTCTTTTGCTAATTTTGAGGTGGTGGGTATCTCTGATCATGCCAGATGTTGGGTTTAGTTTTCTCGTGGATCTCTACCGACTAGACAGCCTTTCCGGTTCTTTAGTTTCCTTACTAGTCATCCATAGTTTCTTGAAAGTATAAAAGCTAGTTGGGAGAATACGGTCCCTTTGTATCACTCATGGTCTGCTCTTCTCTTGTTTCACCATAAATTAGAGCAGTTGAAGCCTATTTTGCGTGAACTGAACCGCACATAATATAGAGATCTAGTTTCAAAGACTCATGAGGCTTTCGAGGATTTTTGTGAAATACAGAACTAACTTTTGCAAGCTCCAACACTGGCTATCTCTAAAAGCCAAGGTGGCACATAGAAACTGGGAATACTATTCAGGGGTTGAAGAAAACTTCATGCGCCAAAAATCTCGCATTACATGGCTGCAATGGGGTGACCAGAACACGCCTTATTTCCACAAAATAATGCAGATTCGAGCAGCAAAAAATTCTATATGTAATTTGCTGAATGCACAAGATTTTTTAGTATCAGATCCTCATGAAATAAATAAGCTTGATGTATCCCATTTTGATGATTGTTTGAACATTCGCCCAAATGACATCGATCATGTTACCGTTGAGTATATTGAGGAGATTTTTTCTTATCGCTGTCCTGAGCATATGGCACATGACTTGGTGGCGCATGCAACGACTTCTGAGATTAAAGAGGCACTATTTTCTTTACTACTAGATAAATTGCCCAGGCCCTGATGGATACACTATGAAGTTCTTTAAGGCAGTGTGGCCCATTGTTGGTAATGGTTTTATCATCGCAGTCCAATATTTCTTTGTTTACGGTTTCATGCTTCTTAGTGTAAATGCCACTGTTCTGTCACTCATTCCAAAACATGAGGATGCAAGGCATATGAAAGATTAGCAGCAGATTGTAGTATGATCTATAAGGTTATCTCAAAAAATTTGGCAATACATTAAAGTTGTTGCTACCTGATCTCATTGAGCCAAATCAATACACTTTTATACAAGATCATCTTCTTCTTGAGAATGTGCTCTTATCCACAGAACTGATAAAGGATGGAGGGTTTCTTTGGCAGCACTAGGGGTATTCGACAAATTTGTTCTATGAATCTCTGTATCTATTTTTTATTGTAAACAACGTCTTATCTTGTTTCCTTAACAAAGCAACAACAATTGGTAGATACGCTATCACCCACATTTTCATAAAGAAAAACTCAATCATTTGAGCTTTGCAGATGATGTTATGGTATTTTTCGATGGCATAGATCAATCTTTGTGTGGAGTTATGGATGTAGTAAATAGGTTTGGTGACATCTCAGGTTTACATGTAAATGCAAATAAATCGTCAATATTTATGGTTGGACAAACATTTGAGAGATTATTAGTGGAAGTAGAAAGGTTGGGTATCCCCATAGAGGAGCATTCGATACGTTACTTGGGTCTACCTCATACAACTAGGATGATGTCTAGACAAGAATATGAGCCATTAATTAACAAGATCAGAATGACTTCAGCTTATCCGGTCTGTAATCATGAGTATCATTAACTTCTGGTGCTCTGCTTTTCAGTTGCCTAAAATTTGCTTTAAAACCAGAAACAACATGTGTTCAAACTTCTTATGGTCAGGATTCCCTCTGGATCATTCGAAAGCAAAAGTGGCAACGTTTGCTCACCAAAGGAAGAAGGAAGGCTGGGTATTTGTAGTTTATGAGATTCTTCAAAGGTTTACGCTTTTAAGTTGATCTGGATGCTATTTTAATTGGCGAAATCGTTGTGGGTAGCTTGGGGGGGGGGAGGAAAAGATACTTCATTCGGTCTCATTCGTTTTGGGACATGAAGGAAGTGGGGGTTCTAATTTGGAGATATTTTCTAAAACTGCGGGATCTTGCAGCCTCTTTCATAAAATCTGAGATTGGTAATGGATCCTCGGCATTGTTCTGGGTATTTGAGACTGGTAATGGGTCCTCACCAAAGGAAGAAGGAAGGCTGGGTATTTGACCGGGTTTAGCCCATTCCTCGAAAGAAGTTTTTATGGGATCAACAAAAAATAAAATTCAAAATAGAAGTCCGCTATTAGGAACCATTAAATCCCGTTATGATATTCTTCAAAGGTTTACACTTTTAAATTGATCTGGATGCTATTTTATTATGCAAATCGTTGTCAGTAGCTTGGGGGAAAATATACTTAATTTGGTCTTATTCGTTTTGGGATATGAAGGAGGGGGGGGGGTTCTTGGATTTGGAGAAATTTTCTAAAACTACGGGATCTTGCAGCCACTTTCATAAAATTTGATATTGGTAATGGGTCCTTGGCATTGTTCTGACTAGACCATTGGCACTCTCTTGGTCGTCCTATTGATATTGTAGGTGATGGGGGTCCTTGTAAATTTGGTATTCCAATGGAAGCAAAAATTTTGTGGCTTATTCCAACATTAGATAGTTCTTGCGTCGTAGGAGAGCCTCATCTTTTAAGGATCTCATCGGTCAGTTACAAGTTTTTCCACCACCTACGCCAATGGCTGGACCCGATATTCCATTTTGGCACCACAAGGTTTTAGAATCGGTTTTCTCAACAAATCAGACTTGGGAAGAAATTCCTCAAGGTACTACTAGGTTCTCGTTTATCACAAGGCTTGAAATTCGGAACAGACTATCCACGGGTTCGCGCATGCGTACCTAGGGCTTTGGTGTACTGTTTTTATTGTGTGTGGAGCCAAGTGAGACACGGAATCATGTCTTCTTCGCTTGCCCTTACTGTTTTACTATTTGGATGAATCAATGTGGGGAATTTCTTCGGATTGAGTCAACATCACTGCAATTTCTTCGGATTGAGTCAACACAACTGAATTAATGTGGGGTATTTCAATCAGAATTTATTTGATATTTTTTACGGATTGAGTCAACACCACTGCATTTTAAGTTTTTTGAGTTGAAATTTAAGTTCCTGGTTGTGTAAACTGAATCTAGTCCGTGTACATTATGTTTACTACAGTTACTAAAGTTAATTTGAGTGTAATATATTGGCCCCTAAAGATGTAAATAAAACATTTTATTTGACAAAAAACTTTGTTTTCGAAACAATATTTAATTTGTTTGGATTGAATTCGAAATGAGTTGGGTGTACGTTAGCTGTAGTGTGAAGTGTACCACAGCTTCAATGACATACTCCACCTGATTTCAATGTGATTACTATGTGTCTATATTTCTTCTATCTCTCATTTCTAATAATCTTCTTTTCTGAACTGAATGTAAAATTTCTGCAAACCAAAAAACTGTTTTTTAATATTATGTTAAATTATATTCAAAATTAAACTTTTTACAACATATATAACGGATTTTAGAAACGTTTTGAAAGAACAGAAGTTCTAGAAATGAAAATTGAATAGTATTTGTTTCATTAAAACTAAAACTGTAAAACCAAATAGGGATAAAACCAATTTTGGGAAAAAGAGTACAAAACACTATCGATAGACCTGAAACAAATTCTTAAAAATGAAATAAAAAATGGCTGAACGAGCGGAAGAAAAAATAACCCATAGATTTCTCTTCGATAGTCAAACCACAGTTGCATCCCCTCTGAATAAGGCTTGTCATGAAGAGTTTTGATTGTTGATAGTTGATTTCAAACATGTTTGTCAACCTATCGAATTAATGAAGCTGCGGACTTTGGAATTTCCCCATACCTTCTAGATTTCCTCTCTCCAGACTGCGTGGATCAAAACTTGAAAGACATAGCACATAAGAAAGTTCCGAGTTTGACCAAACTTTGGATCTGAAACATAGAGCAAAATCGTTGACCAAATAGTAGTATACCTTGAATTGAGAATCTTCTTAGTGAGCTATTTCCAGACTTGTGAAGTGAAATCACATGAAAAAAATATGGCCTTGTGATTCCAACGAATTAGAACACAACAAAAAATTTGTAATGCTCCACAACACTGAGGTTATAAAAATCAATCTGCTAGCATAAGATAGGAAACGTGATGTCCGTGATACTAGCCGCTTCTTGATCTGCTCTAACAACAGAGAATAGTCTACATCAGTTAAACGCATTGTGACCAAAGGAAGACCCAAATATCTCAACGGAAGCTGTCCTAGAGCAAAAGGAAAACGATCCCTCATTACTTGTTGAGCGAAAAACTGCTTCTACATTAAATGTGGCTTTAAAAGTTGAGAAGGAATAGATTTTTTGAAGGGACGATTACTAGAATGACTCAAAATTGTAGTTTAATTACTAGAATGACTCGCGTGTTTTTTAGTTAAAAGCGCGGTATAAATCCCAAACGTACCCTTTCCATGTTGTGTAAAAAATAAAATAATTATGATAGTGCCATTAAATATTAATTCCATTGCGGCAAAAAATTACAAAAATATCATTCTGTTAACGTTGTCGCAGACTTATTTCACGTTACCGCAAAGTTATTGAGTTATGTTAGTTACCACAGACTTATTTCAGTTACCGCAAACTTATTTCGTTACCGTAGACTTATTGAACATAGTCGTAGACTTATTTAGTTACTGCAGACTTATTGTAGTTACCACAGACTTATTGTAGTTACCACAGACTTATTGTAGTTACCACAGACTTATTGTAGTTACCGCAGACTTATTGTAGTTACCACAGACTTATTTAGTTACCGTAAGCTTATTTAGTTACCGCAGACTTATTATAGGTACCGCAGACTTATTGAGTTACCGCAGACTTATTGAACGTTGTCGCAAACTTATTTAGTTACCGTACACTTATTTAGTTACCGCAGACTTATTTAGTTACCACAGACTTATTGAAACATTGTCGCAGACTTATTGTAGTTACCGTAAACTTATTTAGTTACTGCAGACTTATTGAGTTACCGCAGACTTATTGAAATGTTGTCACAGACTTATTGTAGTTACCGCAGACTTATTTAGTTACCGTAGACTTATTGTAGTTGCCACAAACTTATTGTAGTTGCCGCAGACTTATTGTAGTTGTCGTAGACTTATTTAGTTACCACAGACTTATTGTGTAGTTGCCGCAGACTTATTGTAGTTACCGTAGACTTATTTAGTTACTGCAGATTTATTGTGTAGTTGCCGCAGACTTATTGTAGTTACCGCAGACTTATTTAGTTACCACAGACTTATTGTGTAATTGTCGCAGACTTATTGTAGTTACCACAGACTTATTTAGTTACCGCAGACTTATTGTGTAGTTGCCGCAGACTTATTGTAGTTACTACAAACTTATTGTGTACTTGTCTTAGACTTATTGTAGTTACCGTAACCTTATTTAGTTACCGCAGACTTATTGTGTAGTTGCCGCAAACTTATTGTGTAGTTGCCGCAGACTTATTGTAGTTAACGCAGATTTATTGAGTTTTTTTTTGGACGACAGTGGCGATGGTGGTGGCCACGGTGGTGGTAGTATTTTTTTTTGACGAAATTTTTTTAACATACAAAAAAAAATATATATAAATATTACAAAACATAAAAACATAAATGGTAATTTTCGTAATTATTAAAAGAAAGGTTTGGTTTTATTGTCTTTTAACCCTCCCAAAATTTACCAAAAAAAAAACAAGTCAAACTAGTAATTACATATAAATTTGGGTCAATCTACGCCATTACCTCTATATTTGAATTATAATTTGAAGCACACAATTGTAACACTTCTTGGCTAGGTTGTAAGGGGGCCGAGTAGCAAACCACAAAGCGACACCATCATCGTAAGAGTAGTCTCCTTGATTTTGGATAGAGCTGAATCTGTTTATCATGTTCTTGTCAATGAAATTTTTGAGACGAGCTTGAGGAGTTGATTCATCACCATGGCATGATACAATTCTTCCAAAGGAACTGCCCTCAATGAAACCGGTTGGATAATCCTCAACTCGATAAAGACATGTATGACTCAAGTAGACGGTGGACTCTTCAACGAACTAGGCGGTGGAGATCTTGACGAAGAAGATAAAGTAAACACCAATGCTAGGTATACTAAACCTAGAAAAAATACTTGCAATTTGTCTCCTTGACGGCTCGATTGGTAGAATGGCCACACAAGTGTTATGAGTTACACTTGATAAACTTCAGTGATTCCTAGGATATAACACACCTAGACGAACACAAGGTTCCCTAAGTAACAAAAGATTTCGTGTGAAAGCAAAAAAGAAAAATGTTGTTTGATTAAAAAGTTGGATGCTCTTATTATTTTTCTTGGTCGAGTTTATAAAGGACTCGAGATAGGACAAGGGTTATATGAACTACCATATGAACATGAACAACTCAGAATCATTAAATGTAATCTTTTCTTGTTTTCTTGGCTTTTAGACGAGAATTCATCAAGTTTGGATGGGCCTTATTTCATCTCTCATTGTTTGGGCCCCTTTATAGACTAAGCTTAGAATATAGATCGATTTAAAGGGAAGAGAAATAAGTCCAGCCTCATTAAAATTTTACTCTTAAAACCCATTGGGATAAAACCGAGTTAAGAAAAAAGAGTACTAGATGAGTCTTCTTAATCCATCTAGTATCCATTACTAGTCGTTGCATGGTGGTGCATGGATTTCTTAGACATTGATCCCTTCATGTCTTGGATGAATCCTCCGAGTATTTCATTGATTCGCTTAGCTTTTTCTCTTCTGATCGGTACACTAGGGTCATTTGATATCTCCTTTTCCTTAGACGTTTTGATGATCATATCACCCCTTCTTTCTTCAAAAGGATTGTCCCTCAAATCCAAATCATCTACAGAGAAATGGGAATAAGTTAGAAAAGTTGAAAAAGAAAATCATCATGGAACTTACTTGTAAATCCGAGTTTTTTGGTATAGGGGTTTAAATTCTCCAAGACGTCGGATGGTCCTTTGATTCTTGGAAAGAACTTGTATCTTCTCGAAATGGTAAGCCTTTTTTTCTTCGTAAGAATCTCGAAGATGATTCTTCCTTTTCCTTTGTTAACGTTTTCAAAGAGCTCTCCAAAACTTCGAGCCTTGGATATAAATTTCCTCGTTACTATCCATTCCAATACTAGTGTCAAAGATGTAGAACCAATTTTCAAGAGAAAATTCTTGACATCTAGTATCTTCTTCTCGACACATTTTTCTTGTCCTTTGAATATGTCACATTTGACAATCTTCTTCACTGGCTGTTCTTCTTGGACACGTTCATTCAACCTTGCCGAATAAAGAATACTTCGAAACCTAGTATGACGTGGAAGAAACTCAATCCACTTGTCTTTCAGAAGTCCTTAAAGACAAATTCTCCAAACTCCTTTAATGAGTAACTCCATTCATAGCCTTCTTTCTCCGATGGAATAATGAGTGGTTCCAAATACTTATTTTCCATAGAATTACACACATTGTGAAAACCATGTGTAATGAAGAATTTTTTGAAATGGCTGAAGATGTTGTAGGAGTTGACCGATGACTTATAAGTCCATACTCTTTAAAGCAAGGCTCTTAGTATCTCCATGCGTGATCTTGATCATAACTCCAATCATTGTTTCCAACTCAAAAAACCCCATGGTTTATCATATTCCTCTTTCACTAGATTAACAAAATTCTTCAATAATATTTCTTGAGGTGGAATGTCAACCATGAGCTTCTCACTAGTTCCTTTGAGAGGAAATGACTTAGTGTAGTTTGAACTTACAATTAGAGTGGAGCATTTCCTTTCCAGTGTGCTTTCTTGAGTCTTAGAAGCGCTTTATTCAAACCTTCATCCTTAGTGAATGGCAGATTACTCTCCTTCTTGTCGCCATTTTCTAGATGCTTTTGATCCAAGTAAACCTCATGTGACGTCATAGAGTGCAACGTGACCTTTTTCCCTTTGAACTCAAATGTGTACTTGTTGGTAAAGCCTTCGTGAGATACTCGGCGATCGTATTGCAATAGACGTCCAAAAGAATGTGACAAGCCTCCATTGGCAAGATATCACAAAGCATTTCATCTTTATATTTCCCTATATAGAAAGGAACTAAAACTTGGCTCTTTACCTTGATGTTTCCAGTATTGTTGAACCATTGTAGATTATAAGGTGAAGGTGCCAAGTAGGGTTGAGTTCAAGCTTATCGACCATAGTGATGCTAACGACATTGGTGCAACTTACTCCGTCTATAATGAGACTACATAACTTCTCTTGAACTTGGAAACGAGTGTGGAGAAAGTTCTCGCGTTGAACTTCAGCCTCAACCTTAGCCTATACTTGAAAAGCTCATCTAGTAACCAAGAGTTCTCCTTTAGACGCATAAGCTTCGAGATCCTCCTTAGATGATGATGAATCCAAAACCTCTTCTTCTTTGGTTTCAATGTGTCTGTTGGCTTTCAAGATCATAGTTATTTGGTTAGGACACTCATTAGCATAGTGTCCACGTTCGTGATACTTGAAACATTGTAAGTCCCATTTTCTTTTAGTTGACTTCACTTCGGTTTTTCCTTTGAATGCTTGAGTTGATGCAACGGCCTTAGCTTCCTCCTTTGGCTTGGTTTCCAAGATTGGCCGAGAGTAAGATGGCTTCTCATCCTTGGTAAAGCAAAATCGATAATTAGGAGCATACGGTTGGCGTGTAGAACTCCCTCTCCTTTTGAGTTGTTGCTCCACTAAGATAACTTTGTGTAGCATGTCTTCCAACTCCACATAATCTTCTAACTATAGTCGTTCTTGAATGTCACAATTCAAACCAAGTATCGATGGGCGATTCTCCATTTCTTCTCCGGCTTGTAACTAGTTGATCCCACCAATTGATGGCGTAATCATAGAACTCAGTGGCTTCAACTCGGACTTTCTTGTTCTCGGAGTAATGTTAACAATGTCTTGGTTTGTGTCTAACTTCTTATAGTCTCTCATAGATGCTATTCATTTTAAACCTCATTAAGAGTTGTATTTCTCCTAATAAAGCTAGCATTTGAAGACTAGGTATGGTGTCTTCATGATTCTCTTCTTGGTTTGACATGAGCAAACGATTAGAATAAAACCTCACAAGTGCTTTGCTCTTTCTCTCAAGGTGTTTGAGCCTTTTCAAACCCACAAAACTCTATTTGCTCTAAAGATAGAACTGATGTTCTGTTGAAGAAAACTCAATGTGTTTTCCAAAACCCAAAGAGATAAACCAAGTGACTCAAAGAGAAATCACACTCGTAATACTCAACACGAATAGCACTTATCAAGGGATCAAAAGCCTCGACTGTACTACCCCAAAATAATACCAAATGATAAAACCTTAGGCTAGACTTCGATTTTTTCTATGTATATATATATATATAAATATATATATATATAACTATAGGATCGAAGCATAACTAATAAAAAGGGAAAGAAAATCCAAAGAAAAATTCAAAAAAATATCCAAAAAATGTAAAAGTAAAGTTTGATGACCCATTTTTTCTTATAGGGGTGCGAGTGGTGATCCAAGTGTTTTATCGAGTGTTTGGGAAGGGGATAACCGAGTGATGATCAGGTGGCGTGACCGAGCAGTTGGTGATCGGAGGCATCTTCGACAATGACAAGTTTCTTCTCGGCAATGACAAGTCCTTCCTCGGTGATGACAAGTATCCACGTGGTGAGGGTTTTGACTGCGTAATGGTTTATGGTACGTGGTGTTAGTCCAAGAGTGGGATGACACAGACACAAAGGTCCTTCTCCTCTTTGGTGGTGATGAAGCGATTGAATGGAGATGGAGATGTATCGATGTCGATTATGATGGATGATGGTGATCATGATAGAAATGAAATCGATGAGTGTGCTCTACTACCAAATGATATGATTCTTCCCAAGGAACTGCACTCAATGAGACCGGTTGGATAATCCTGGACTTGGTGAAAATGTGTATGACTCAAGTATATGGCACTAAGAGCGAATCCCCAAGCCCCTTTCTTGAACTCTTCAACAAATTAGGCGGTGGAGATCTTGACAAAGAAGATAGAGTAGACACCAATGCTAGGTATACTAAACCTAGAACCAATGCATGCCACTTGTCTCTTTGACGACTCGATCGGTAGAATGGCCACACAAAGGTTATGGGCTACACTTCCTCAGTGATTCGTAGGATATAAGGAACAAAAGAATTTGTGTGAAAGAAAAAGAGAAAAATGTTGTTTGAATAAAAAGTTGGATGATCTTATTATTTTTCTTGGCCGAATTTATAAAAGACTCGAGATAGGCCAAGGGTTACATGAATCTACCATGTGAACATAAATCTAAAAATAAATATAAAGACATATTTGTTTAACTATAATTTAAAGAAAGAAGAAGACTAAGAATTTAAGATAGAAGAAGTTAGACTCAGATTCATTGAATGTAGTCTTCTCTTGTGCATGGGCCTTAATTCATCTCTCATTGTTTGGGCCCCGTTATGGACCACGCTTAGAATATAGATTGATTTAAAAGGAAGAGAAACAAGCCCATCCTCGTTAAAACCTTACTCGTAAAATCCGTTGGGATAAAACTGAGTTAAGGAAAAAGAGTACTAGACGAGTCATTGTAATCCATCTAGTATCCTTTACTAGTCGTTGCATGGTAGTGCATGGCTTCCCTAGGCATTGATCTCTTCATGTCTTGGATGAAGCCTCCGATTATTTCCTTTATTCGCTTAGCTTTTGCTCTTGTGATCGGTACACTAGGGTCCTCCGAAGCCTTATTTTTCTTAGATATTTCCTGGATCGTATCATGGCGTCTCCCATTATGCTCACACCAAAGATGATATAAGGTTTCTTGTAAAGCGTACATGTAAGTGAATAGGTGTGGCTGATTGTATGCTGGACTTTTTAGCAAATTAATCAACTGGTCCCAGTCAAGAGAGAAACCATTTCCGAGATGTCTTCTTACGAGTAAGGTTCAAAGTTCTGCTGCATATTGACATAAGAATAATAGGTGATTATGGGACTTATTCGTATCTCCACAAATATGTGGTTTGTGCTTTGGCCTGAGTTCAATTCTGAATTTGATCACCATTGAAAGCCGGTTATTTATAGCTAAATATGTAAATAATAAGTATTTGGGTGTTGCGTTGGTGAACCAAACTCCCCTTTACCGTTCTTAACACGGATGAGAGATATGTACCAGACTTATTGTCAACTTTGTGCTAAACGTTTTCTTGTATTTGTCATTTAAATCTCTCCATAAAAGGATATCTTCATCTTCCGTATAATAACCTTTTCAATTTCATCTTTAATCTGCTTATAGTTATCAATATGGTGTCTCCTTATACGTCAACTGGCCTTTGATGAGGTAACTGTGGCCTGAGATAAGATTTCCAGATCAATGTATCACCTGCTCTCAGTGATATCATGTAAACAGCCCAAACCGTACCAATTATCAAACCAGAATGAGGTAGTGTTTCCATTTTGACCTTCGACCTTGTATAGCTGTTTTGCTATATCTCTGTATTTCAAAAGTTTTCTCCACATCCAAGATCCAATACTTGTGTTTGCCTTTAGCGCCCACATAAATTTCTTCTTAAGAATAGTGTTCGGGATCCATTTGACTCATAGTGAATCTTTCCCAGACAATATTCTCCATAGCAGCTTTAAACAACTTATCTTATTAGTTTCTTATAGAGATTGCAGTCCTAGCCCTCCTTCTTGCTTGGGGAGAAATACATCCATCCACTAAACCTTAAATTTCTTTTTAATTCAGCTTGATTCCATACCAAAGAAAAGTAGAACATAGCTGATAAAACTCCTTAATATAGCTACTATGCTGAAATCCAGAAATTCGTTGTGTTATTAATCACTGAACTTAGCAGTTGTACTCTATCAGCATATGAGAGATGACGCACAGTCTATGAAGTTATTCTGTCTCTTTGCTTCTCCAAGAGGGGAGAGTAATCATATTTGGTCATTTTCTTAGTGAGAAGTGGCAGCCCTAGGTATCTTACCGGAATATGTCCTTGAGCAAAAGGGAAGTGTTTTAAGATTTTAGAACAATTATTCTCCAACAAATCAGCCATGTATAGAGTCAATTTTTTGACACTAATCCTCAGCCTCGAAATCATTGCAAACTTATCAAATATTCGGAAGATTCCTTACATGGATTTCTATGTCCATCCACAAAAATCATCAAGTCGTCATCAAAGCATATGTGTGTCAATTGTATGCTCTTACACTTGGGGTGATAACCAATTCTATTCTCAACCACCACTTTATCCAAGAGCTGTGACAGAACATTCATACGTATAACAAAGAGATAAGGGGAAAGTAAACAACTTTGTCAAATACCCCTTTCACTTCTGAAAAAAACCCGCTAACAACTTACTTTAGTAAAAACCTCTCTGAAAAATTCAAAGCCTCAAGAAGATTCAATAATAAATCTGATTGGTATGATTCAAACGCCTTTCAAATATCAATTTTCATGGCACATTGAGAATAAATCGAAGCTTTGTGATAGTCATTTACTATTTCAAGGAGGACTTTTTCCATCAATAACCGATCTGTTACAAATGCATATTGGTTTGAAACCCACTAACGCTACATAATCTGCCCCATATAGTCCACCGATGTTCTTTGATAATCAGATGGTTTTTGGGAAGTTCTCTAAAGAATCTATATGCTTCCCCTTTTATCTCTTCATTCATTTTCAAAGCCTCTCCATTTTTTTATTATTTCTCTGATAGAATTCTGTATTTTCTGAATATCTGATGTTTTATGGAAAAATGTGTTGCTTTGTGTTAGAATTGCGGAAATATAACAAAGAGAGAATGTGATTAATGCGTAGGGAAGTAATCGAGAGAGATAAAGTAAGAAGAGAATTCTTATATTAGCATTCAAAAAATGTAGAGAGAGAAGAATGTGACCAAAGGGAGTGAAGGTGTCAACTCCTTAGTTTGAATTTAAACTAAGGATCACATGTGACTCTTGTGTATTTTGACTTCCAACGGTTAGAAGATCTTCTAATGGCTTCTTCTTCCCTTCTAGAAGACACGCATGGGCTTCTACTCCTTAAGGCCCTTCGTTTCTCCACTTATCCATTTAAGTATCAGCTTTACGTAATGTGTACGGACGGGTTTTACGGACAAGTTGTACGGACATGCCAAAGAATAGATAGGCTTAATCAATACTCCCTCTCAAACTTAGCCGTAGAGATGAGAAAGGCTAAGCTTGGAAACCTGTGAAGAAACACCTCATTAAAAACCTTAACATAGAAAAATCACTTGGGAGAAAACTGTGTTAACCGAAAAAGAGTGTGATGTCCATGGATTATAAGACATGAGATCAAGGGCGTGAAAGGTCTAAAAGCCCAAGTTTGCTATGGATGTGAATTAAAACTTTGAGACTTGCAACCTTGGTGAAAATTTCCGCCAATTGATCTTTACACCAAGTGTCGCATGGAAGAATCACTCCTTCTTCAATCTTTTCTCGGACTTTGTGACACTCCACCTCAAAGTATTTAGTCCTCTCATGAAAAATCGAGTTAGATGTGATGTGAAAGGCAGCTTGGTTGTCACAATGCATGGTGATGGGGCTAGCTGACTCAATGTCGAGATCTTTAAGGAGAGCTTTGAGCCAAGTAAGCTCATTTGTAAGCTTCCTTATTGCACGGTACTCCGCTTCCACGCTTGAACATGACACCATCTTTTGCTTCTTTGAATTCCAAGTTACCAAGTTCCCTCTAATGAATGTGCAATATCCGATTGTGGATTTCCTATCCAATCTATCTCCAGTATAATCTGCATCAAAATACCCAACTATCTTGGTGCTACCGTTTCTCCCCATCCAAACGCCTTGGCCCGGGCTACCTTTGAGGTAATTGAGAATCCACTCCACCATACTACAATGATATATTATCAAAATTTAAATGTGTTGACTGACTTGGTTCACATCAAAGCAAAAATCCTGTCGTGTGATAGTTAAATTGATCAATTTACCTATGAGCCAGCGGTATTGTGAGACGTCTTAATACGCCTTATATTCTTCAATTTGTGTCTTGTCTAGTTTTGCTCCAATTATCTCATTCAACAACTCAAGTGTGTACTTCCTTGGTGAAAGAAATAGGCCTTCCTGAGAACATCAAACTTAAATCCGTAGGAAGTGCTTTAGCTCACCAAGCTCTTTAATATCAAATTTAAGGAAGGACTTAGTTGATTGGATACCTTCCTTGTTGTCTCCGGAGATGATAAGATCATCCACATGGACGAGAACAACAACTATACCTTGAGAACTTTGTAGCGTGAATAAGGTGTGATGAGCTTTGGATTTCTTAAAACCACGTTCTTTGAGTGTTAAAACTTTGGATTTCTTCAAGCCATAGATAAATTTCCTAAGCCTCAACACCTTCCGGAGAACAATGGTATCTTCAAGGCCGGGTAGTGGAATCGTGTAAAGTTCCTCCTCAAGCTCGCCTTGAAGACAAGCATTCTTAACATCCATCTGCCACAACTTCCAAGAACTTTTAGTAGCCAAAGAGAATACTAATCTTACCATGTGGAGTTTGGCCACATGAGCAAAGGTATCTGTATAGTCATCTCCATAGGTTTAAGTAAAGCCTCGTGCCACCAATTGAGCCTTGTACCGTTCAATGTGTCCATTGCTTAGAGACTTGATAGTAAAGACCCACTTGGAGCTAACCGCCTTTTTCCTAGGAGGAAGATCCGCTTCGTCCCACGTGTGGTTGCGATCCATAGCACCAGCCTCATCACCCACCTCATCTAACCATTCTTTTCTTTCATTGGCTTCATCACAGCTTTGAGGTATCCGGTCTAGTTTAATTTTACCAAGATTTGGTTGGCAAAAAGGTAAGAGAATCAACCGCTTGAATGGGGTGAGCCACAACTTGATTATCGTAGTAGACCGGTGTGTTTACCCAATTGGAAGGATCGTTATAGAGCCACGTGCTACACCTAAGTGGTGGAGGAAGATCTTCTCTATCCACTTCTTCCTCCTCATGAGATGTAGGCTCCTCATTGCGAACAACTCACTCTTCTAGAACCGAGTATTCTAAGGCTTTCTCTTGGCCTTGGGGTGTTTCCACACCTTGATCTTGATCATTCAAAGGCTAGATACTTTCTTTTTCCCTTATTCCTTCTACATCCACTTGTCTTTGTGGTGCTTGATTTCCGAGGTGGTCTAGGAGGAATCTCAAGCATGATGCTGTTGGATGTGGAGTGAGATAGGTCTTTCAAGCTTTTCCCAATCCTTCTTATGACGATATCCTTGGTTATCAAGGATCTTCAGATCACGAGACACAAAGGTGGGGTTGTTGGAGGGATTAAGCATTTGTATCCTTTTTGAGTTGTTGAATAGCCTAGGAACATACACTTAGTGCACTTTCCATCTAGTTTGTTCCTTTGTTAACCTTGTACTAAGATAAAGCAAACACACCTAAATACTCGTAAATGATCAATTGATGGTTTGGTTTTGTTAAGTACCTCAAACGGTGAAAATTCTTTTAAGAGTTTGTTTGGAATCCGATTAATGAGGTAGCATCCAGCCATAACTGCATCACCCCAAAATCTTCTTGGTACATTGGTGTGGAACATCAGCGATCTTGCAACCTCCATGAGGTGTCGATTCTTTCTTTCCGCCACCTTAGTTTGTTGTGACGTGTAAGGACAACTTGTTTGGAGCATAATGCCGTGCTTAGCTAGATTCTCTTTGAATCAATGTCTTGTGTATTCTCCTCCATTATCTGTTATCAACACATTAAATTTAGCATTAAATTTATTAGTGACATAGTTTTAGAAATTAAGGAATGCATCAAACACGCGATCTTTAGATGGAAGCAATGTGATCCAAGTATACTATAATTTTTCATTTATGAATGTCACAAAATACTTGTTGTTATCTCGAGAAATGCATGGTGATGTCCAAACATCCGAGTGAACTAAGTCAAAACAATTCTCATAAATAGTAGAGGACTTTGGAAATACAGATTTGCAATGTTTACCAAGAATACAAGTATCACAACTATAATGATCAAATGAAACATTAAGTATCGTTAATTCAAGTGCACAAGAATGAGGATGAGTTAATATAGCATGCCACATAGCATTAAAACTAATAGCATGACAGGAATTAAAAGAAAACGAAGTAGAAGTGCTTGGTGAAGTGTTCTCAATAACATATATCTCTTTTAGTATTTTCTTCTCCAAATATTTTCCCGATCTTAATATCCTGAAAATGAATACTATTAGGCCAAAATATAATATAAAATTTTAAATCACATGTTTCCTTTTTCACCAACAAGAGATTTGCAGTAAATGTAGGCATAAAGAATGTCTTAGAGTTTTTATCAAATAATTTCAAATTTTCTACTCTTTTAACGGGAACCTATCACAATTAGTTATAGTAAGATTATCAATGGATGGTTCTATATTGTCAATAAGATTCGGGTTACTAATCATATGGTGAAAAGGCCCTGAATCTATGACAAGTGATTTACTCGGTTTAGATACGAAGAAGGTGGTATCAGATTCCTTTAAAGAGGCGATGGATCTTATGAGAGCCTCCAAGTCGGATTTCCTTATGACATCACCGTAGGATGCAGTCATAGCTACCTCTTCTCCATGCTTTGATGAACCCACTTTTCCTTGTTCACCCGCGACTTCATGAGAGAGGTTGGCCTTGAACTTGCTCGGCTTGAAGTGAGGATGGAGGACCCAACACTTGTCCATGGTATGAAATTTCCTCTTGAAATGATCACAAACCCATATCATCATTCTCCTTATGTTTGTAAGTCCCTGTTTTTCCATTTGGAGTTCTCCTTTTCCACTAAAAAGACAAAGATAGCCTTGTTCCCTTGGACTTGTGAACATAAGTCATCAAGATTAGGGAAATTGTCAACCCTTAGGAGGTGCTTGATGAGGTCATTAAAACAAAAAACTTTTCTTGCTCTCGCCGCATTAAGTACAACCAGATCCAAGGTACTCGGCCTTAACATCTCAAGTTCGGCCCATAAGGACCTAAACTTGCCAAAATGCTTGGCAAAATCCATATCTTCTTGGCTTAGGTTATTTTTAGCCTTCATTACTTCAAACACACGGGTGAGATTTGAAACGTTTCCATACACATTCTTTAGAATATCCTACAGCTCTTTTGCAGTTTCACAGTAAGAATATACTTTAGGGATTGGAGCTTCAAGTGAGTTTTGGGGAATGGCAAAGACGGTTTGATCTTCTTGGAATCACTTGACTTCTTTCTCAATATCAACCTCATTTTCATCTTCTTTGACGGTTTCCTTTCCATATTACTTGGTGACTTCCTTTGGAGTTTGAGACCCTTCAACGTGGCTCCAAAATCCGTGGCCACAAAGTGTGGTCGTTGTGGTTCTAGACCACAAAATGTGGTCGTTGTGGTTTTAGAGCACAAGTAGTTTCCTCCCTTGAGGACAACCGGGATCAACACGGGTTTTTTCCATGGTTGAAATCCAAGAAACCATTGGACAAAACTATTACCTAACAGATAAAGAGAATAGAATGAGAAGAATGAGTAAGCAGATTGAGAAAGTGAAGATTAGAGAGACTATATGAGACTAGAAAAAGGAGGAATATGAATCGATGCTCTGATAACATGTTAGAATTGTGGAATGATAACAAAGAGAGAATGAGAATAATGAGTATGGAAGTAATCGAGAGAGATAAAGAAAGAAGAGAATTATTTGAGTCCGTAAAATTTGAATGGTCCTCTCCATCTAGTATCTCATTGAAATCTCCACATATTATCCAAGGTTTATTTCTAAAGAGTGGTGAAGCATGATGATTTCGAATATCTTCCGACAACTCTTTCCAATCTTTCATAAAGTTTGAAACGTAAACAAAAGAACATAAGAATTCTTCCTCGTCACCTTCCAATAAAACCCAACAAGTGATTATTTGAGTACTTTTAAACACCGGAGTTAACCTTGTGTTTGTCTTCCATACCACCCAAATATGTCCCAGCCTATTGGACTCATAATTTGACATGGATGACCAATTCTGAAAAATTGTATTAACAATTTTAGGAGATTTATTCTCCTTGACTCTCGTCTCCAACAAACACCCAAACTGCATAGATTGACTATTTACCTAACTACGAATAACTGAATGCTTAGAAATTTTATTAAATTCTCAAACATTCCAGAAGAAAACCCGACATCTAAAGTTTTTTTTTTTGAAATTTTCTTTTCCAAGAACTAGGATTCTTATCCTTTGATACCTGAGAATTTGATTCTGAAGAAAACTTTTGATTAGATTTCGAAACACGAGGAAGAGATTGTCTGACCCCTATTTCCCTTGTTTTCTCCCCACTGATTGTTTGTAACACTTCCTAATTTCTATTTTGCCTTCTTCCACTTCATCCGTAACTTCCTGCTCAACTCTCTCTTCTGGCTTTTAACCATCATCCTCAGCTAGAATTAAAATCAAGAAGGAGATACATCAATAGTGTTATTTTCCTTCGCTTTTGCTCAAATTTTCTACCAGCTTTTGTTGGAGAAAAAGAGCGCCATTCACCATCTGCTTTTTGAGTGTTTTTTAGATTTGTTGTCTCCAACTTCTCTACCATTGTGTCAGTATCAAAACTGACTTTCTCCAAATTCACATATAATCCTTCGTCAGTCGTTTTGAGAAGGTTCTGTCTGTTCAGCTCTAGTATTCGCATCAGCTACTACCTGCATCACATTGACCTGCATTTGATCCTTTTGAGGAACCGCATCATCTAGTTTCTCACTCCACTTCGATGCATTCTCAACATTAACTCCCTCTTGACTTTTCTCGACTTGTGTTTCCGACACAGCAGATTGCTTTCCACTATTTATGACGTAAACTTCCTTTAAGTAACCCCATTTCGAGCATGTTGAGCATTTTGGTGGTAGCCATGGGTATTTGAATTGCACAACTGCATCCACTCCCTTATCTGGCTGAAACCTGAATGATTTTGGCAACTCTTTTGATAATTCAGCTTCCACAAAAACCTTTTCCTCAAAACTTTTATAGAGTATTGTATCAGCATGTAACCTCTTTGGATTTCCCACAGCACTTGCAATGAACCCGAAAACCTTCCATGTAAACATCCATTGCGGAACATGTTTGATAATGATCCACATGGGGATGGAATTTACACATATGGTTGTGTTTCCTCTATGATTGGGGACCACTTAGACAACCATCGGAACATCTACAATATTACACATACCACGTCAGAGAACCTTTCACGAATCTCACCCTTCCTTATTCTGAACTTAACAGTCGTAACAATCGTCTCATTGACTTCAAAGAATCTATCTTCACTATTTTATCACTAAACCAGACAAATCTTATTAACAGTAACATGAATCTTTGCCACATGTGGTGTAGTGGTGGAGAGAAACTTGCCAATTAGGAAATCCTCCCATAGGAGAGCAGAGTATTAATATCGTCGGGGATATGAACAGTTTGGTTACCATCTACAGCAGGGACACCAAGATGGTGCTTCGAGAGGGTTTAATTATTTTGAATAACTAAGGAATATGATTTTTTGTGTTGAATATCTTGAGAATCTCCCTTGCCCGTCGACGAGATTACCGTCGGAGGAGTCATCTTTCACGGGGGTTGACCCATCAGAGCAAAGAGAAGTGATAACACGCCAATACCCTATATCTCCTTTCTGATCTCCAGCCACGTCAGCCG
Organism: Cardamine chenopodiifolia; assembly: GCA_963922655.1. Taxonomy (NCBI): domain Eukaryota; kingdom Viridiplantae; phylum Streptophyta; class Magnoliopsida; order Brassicales; family Brassicaceae; genus Cardamine; species Cardamine chenopodiifolia. Next base: position 11,281,556 of record OZ000481.1, on the reverse strand, counting down.
CGTTACAGCAATATTAAGAGACTTTTTATAAGACTATTTACAATGGTCTAACAATTCAACACTCATTTTTTTTTCCATATCATATTTTAAAATTATTTTTTATCCACAAAAATACCAACAATCATTAAAATTATTACACATGTCATTGTCTCTCTCTTTATTTTTTAAAGAAAATGATTTATTTTTCCCTTTCAACATGTTGAAAATTTTCAACACCAAATAATCCACCTCATTTCAACACCCATATTCAACACTCTCATTACATCAATTCAACTATTGAATTTTTAATTCAACACCTCCATTGCACATAGTCTAATCATCAACTTCACACCGACCCTTCATTTATTTTCTATTATTTTATATTATCTTCTCGGCAACTATTTTTTCCATATATTTTTTTTATTTCAATTTATTTTTCATTTAAGGTTTTAGCACATAGATTAAGTGAGAGTTTGTAGAACTTAACATTTGGAGAAATTTGAGTTAAAATAATAAATTATATAGTATTAAAACATAAATTTTAAAATATATTTTAAAGTCAAATGTTATTGAATTAATAATTTTAAAAAATATAATCAAATCCATTATTACTGAAAATATTATAACAATTAGACTTGAAAGTTTCACTTAAAATTTCAAAAAATTTCTTAGTTAAAATTACAAACCGCGCGCAACACGTGAACAATGCGTTTTCTATATCTCAAAATCTACATTTCTTCCTTTGTGGATAGGCAGAACCCAACACGTAGTTAGTACAGATGTATGTAGTTACGACATATCCATGTAAGTCAGCATGCATTAGTCATTTTTGAGACGGTCAAACATATATTTTTTAGTGGATGTATATAGCCATATAATGGATCTTACTTTGCATAGCTGAATAACAGTTAAGTTTACGGTTCATCACATTAGACGGAATTAGAACGAATGTAAATTGTAACATGTTTTTCGTCAGAGAGATTGAAAATTTATGTTTTTATTTTCTTTGATCAGGTCTAATTTGAATCAAAAGAACTAAAAATAGCGTGAGAGTACATATGCAAACTGCAAACTGCAAACTAAGGTGGATTCGGTTTAAAGCTATTATCAAAAGTTAATATGGATGTGTTCCAGCTGCTGGTAGAGAGTTTCTGGGGTGCCATTCTGTGGCTCTTTTTTGTTCAACTTCTGCTACTTTTCGTTTTTGTAGGAAGTTAAAATCTTTGAAGCCGGCCATACGCAACATCAGCCGTAATAAGCTCTACAACCTAACGAGGAGGACATCCGCCGCATATGAAGCTCTATGTGAAAAACATAAGCAAATTCTCTCTACGCCTGATGCGAGCTCGCTTCTAAGTGAGTCTCGAGCATTTGATTCTTGGCAAAAAGTGTATGCACTTGAGGAAAGCTACCTACGATATAAAGCTAAGCTTCATTGGTTAAATGTCGACGACAAAAATAATAGGTTCTTTCATAATGCCGTCAAGGAAAGGGAAGTGAGAAATTCAATTAATATGATTCACTCTGAGGATGTTGTGCTGTTAACAAATAGGGAGGATATAAAACTAGAAGCTACTCGTTATTTTACTAACTTGTTTAGCTTGAATTCGCAGGGCTATACAGGTCTCTCTCTGGCGGAACTCTCGGCTGTACTCCAGTATAGATGCTCGGAGGAGGAGAAAACAAGGGTCATGGCCGATGTCATAATTCAGAGATCAAAAAGGTTCTATTCTCCATTCCAACCAACAAGTCTCCTGGCCCGGATGGCTTAACGGTGGAGGTTTTTAAGGCATATTGGCTTATCATTGGTAATGACTTCATAGTGGCGGTTAAATTCTTTTTCAAGTATGGCTTCTTGCCGAAGAGGATTAATACTATGATATCAGCCTTAATCCCGAAGAAGATAGGCATTATTGGTATGAAAGATTACCGACCAATCTCCTGCTGTAACGTCTTGTATAAAGTCATCTCCAAGCTCCTCGCGAATCGCCTAAAAGAAATCCTTCCATGTTTTATATCTCACAAGCAGAGGATGGAGAATTTTGCTGTTAGCCTCTGAGTTGGTAACGGATTACCATAAGGACAACATTACCTCCCGATGCACCATGAAAATAGACATATCGAAGGCTTTCGATTCATTTCAATGGGACTTCTTACTCAATATCCTTAGAGCATTACAACTTATGCCCCGGTTTATTAGGTGGATAGAGCTGTCTGTTACTACTCTGTCTTTCTCGGTCCAACTCAATGGAGAGCTTAAGGATTTCTTTAGAAGTGAGAGGGGTCTACGCCAAGGTTGTTCCCTTTCTCCCTATCTTTTTATGATTTGTATGAACTGTTTATCCAGGTTGTTAGACAGGGCTGCAATAGATGTCACCATGGGTTTCTACCCGGGCTGCAAAAGCTTGAACCTTCTCACTTATGCTTTGTGGATGATATAATAGTTTTCACGGACGGGAGAGTCCGTTCCATCCAAGGTATCCTAAAAGTTTTCGATGATTTTGCTAGCATCTCTAGACTAACTATTAGCTTGCAGAAGACGTCTTTGTTCATAGCGAGAATTTCTACAAATACTCGTGCCTCATTGTCGGTTTTTCCTTTTACTATAGGTACCTTGCCGGTTAAATATCTGGGATTGTCGCTGCTCACCAAGCGCATGACCACATAGGACTACCAGCCCCTTATTGAGAAAATTAAAGAGCGTATAGGCTCCTGGAAAAATTGTTTCTTATGTTATGCAGGTCGCCTTCAACTTCTCTCCTCGGTGATAGCAAGTCTAACCAACTTTTGGATCTCCGCCTTTAGGCTTTCCCGGGCATGTATTAAGGAGATCGAAAAAATCAGTTCAGCCTTTCTTTGGTCCGGAACAGTCTTGAGTTCAAATAAATAAAAAGTGTCATGGGTGGATGTGTGTAAGCCAAAAACGGAAGGGGGGTTAGGCCTCAAATCGCTGGAGCTAACTAATAGGATCAGTTGTTTCAAGCTGATTTGGAGATTAGTGTCCTCGAAGACTTCTCTATGGGAAAGTTGGATTCATAAATATCTCATTTGAAAAGCCTCCTTTTGATCGATTAAGACTGGAACACAGGCTGGTTCTTGGATTTGGAGAAAGCTCCTAAAATACCGAGATGCAGCTAAGGATTTTTATCGGATTATGGTTAAGAGTGGAGACCACACGTCTTTCTGGCACGATCATTGGAGTAATCTTGGACGGCAGTATGGGGTTTTTGGGAGCCCGGGGCTGTATAGATATGGGCATTAAGGCGACGAATATGCTAGGGGAGGTGCTTAGAAATCATCTGTGACGCCGCCACCAAACCGCCATTCACTCACAGCTTGAAGATGGCATTCAAGTCCTTTGGAGTAGGATGACTAACACCGTGGATGTTGCTCTATGGAGAGATAAAAGAGGTCAGTTCAAACCATTTTCTCCACCAAAGAAACCTGGAACCAGCTACGGGATCAGTCTTTAAGACGCCTTGGTCTAAGGCCCATTGGTTTCCAAATGCTACCCCAAAATTCTCATTCATTGCCTAATTGGCCATTCTTAATCGCTAATCTACGAGAGATCGTATGATTTTATGGAATTCGAATACTCCTCATGGCTGTGTATTATGTTCTAACTCGATGGAGATGAGAGACCATCTTTTTTTTTCTTGTCCTTTTGCTTCTCAGGTTTGGCGACGGCTCACGGCGGGACTCTTTCACCACAGGTACACAGAGATTTTCCAAGATATTCTAACAGTGGTTCAGTCCTCAGGTAATAGAGATTCTCGGGATTTCATTACCAAATACGTATTCCAAGTTGCGGATTACTTTCTCTGGAGAGAACGCAACAAACGGCGGCACGGAGACATCCCATCATCCATTGATCTTTTGACTCGTGACATTGGGAGGACGGTTCGTAATCGTCTTTCAATGATGAATAGCTGCGGATTGATGCAGTCCGGTCTACAAGTATGGTTCGCCACTAGAACCTAAGCCAGCACACTCGAAGTGACTTGTATTGATCTTTTGTTATTCTATTTTTTTCAGCTCAATCGAAAGTGGATGTACTCTTTTTTCCACGAGTTAGTTTTGTCCCATATGGGTTTTCTAGCTGGGGATTTTAATGAGGCAACCACTTTTGATACTTCTGTTTTTTGAGCTTTACCATTCTTTTAATAATTTTCGGTTTAAACAGTTTCTGAAATGGTTTGTAAAAGGTTTTTCTTGAACATAATTTTACATAATATTCAAAAAAAAAAAAATTTGTTTTGTCTCAAGTAGATTTAGCGTTTATTTCCATCTCAATTTTTATTGTGGGTAGAATGCATTCAAATCTAGTTAATACCAAAAAACTATTTTTGGTATATTCGTGAGAACACTAATAGGAATTCTTGAATGTGGAGAAAAATACTCAAAAATCATGCTTTAACTCGTACTTTACACAAGGTAAAGATACGAAGTGGAGAAACTACATCTTTTTGGTTTGATAGTTGGTCAGACTTGAATTGTTTGTTAAAGTTGGTATGCGAGGGGTTATTGATCTTGGAATCTCACAGAATGCTTCTGTGGGTTTGACCTAGACATCTAGACAACGACGACGCCATCGAACATAAGTTTTACACCATATTGAGTCCGCACTTGAGGATCAAAGGATCAAGTCTATACCAGGTATTAAAGATGTATAACTTTGGTGTTATAAGGGAGATAAATTTAAAGACATGTTCAACTCAAAGCATACTTGTTATTAATTCGTGAAACTACTACCTCTGTTGTTTGGTCAAAAAGAGTCTGGTTCAAGCATTTAACACCAAAATTTTTAGTTTTTGTTTGGTTATCAATTCATAATCGATTAACAACCGGGGATCGTATGTCACAGTGGAATGTAGGAGCAAGTACGATGTATTTTTTGTGCAGATCCTCTAGAGGGCGATATCACATATTTTTCTCTTGTGGTTATTCTTGAAAAATTTGAAAATCATTAATGCAAGGTCTTCTGAAAGATAGATTTAGCAAGGATTGGGTCATCATGTTCAACCTCATCTCGGACACAAGGGTTGACAGGTTCATTCTATTTATAACTCGTTATGCTTTTCAATCTGCAATTTTTAGCATTTAGAGAGAACAAAATGCTCGATGACATAGAGAAAATCTAAACTCGTTTTCGTTTCTTATCAAAATGATCGACAAGAAAATAAGAAATCGATGTTGTTCACTTGAAGATCGTAAGTCGGATGGGATTCTTGAACTCTAGTTTCCTTTTAGGATTTAAAAGTTGTTAATATCTCTCCTTTATGTTACTTTCCAACAATTGACACACTTGATGTAAAAAGATTTTTTTGATTGAATATTTTTTTTGACATTCTATTAAAAACAAGTTTTTTGGTCACATTAGACGAAATTAGAACGAATGTAAATGGTAACATGTATTTTGTTAGTTGGTGCTTATCACTATGCACTTTTGTTAGTGTAGCTAAACATTCATTTTTTTGAGATGTGGATCCTATTGGGAATAATATCTCACATCGGAAGTTGGGTAAAGATCTTACGTAATATATAAAAGATATGAACCAATTCATTCATCGCCAGTTAGTTTTGAGTTGGAAGTCCAAAATCTAATATGATATCATCGTGTCCAACCCGATCCAAAATATTTGCCCGCCGATTGATAATATCGCTATTTTACCTATTTTAGCTATGATTTTGAGATGATTAACAAGTGAATATGATTTTAAGTGCTTTTAAGGAACATTTCGAGTATTCTTGATTTCAAAGAGTCATTACAGGTTTCTAGACGAAAAGGATCAAAAAGTAAGCAAAACACATTTTTATAGAGTTTTTAAACTTCAGATTGAAGGCTACATTTGGAGACCTTCCCGTAGACCATATTCGATTTTCAGTATGTCATTAGAGAGCTAGAAGAGTCAACTTTCATGTCAACTTGGAATCAATCCAACCATTAAGTCAATCAGAAGTTATGACGAAAGCAATGAAGACATGTCCTGCAGAGAAGTAGCAGGAGCTACCCGGCGTGGCAAGAGAACCCGCAGGAGTGTCAAGAGCCCTTCCTGGCACTGCACAAAGACCCGCAGGAGCGCCAGGCCACATCCAAAGCCTCTTTGGCCGAAAATGATATCACATAACCTAATTCGAGTTAGAAAAGCCCTAACCAACCTAGGAGACTCTTAAATACCTATAAATACACACATTGACACCCTAGAAAATTCAAGTCGGCCTCTTGGACGCTCTTCATCATCTGCACATCTAAGTCATCCCCCTTGGGTTTTCTCCATCATCACATCATAATTTCTATGGTTTTTTTATTGTTTCTTTTAAAGCTTTCAAGGAAGACGAATCCTGCTCTTTGTATCTCATCGATGAGTATTTCGAACCCTATTATCTATTTATTTATGATTTTTATTTCATTATGCTTCTTTGTAGGGTTTATTGGGTGTTAATGAAAGGGATTCATGGTTCAATACTGACTAGGTTTTTAGATTTTTTTTCTCTCTATCTTATGATTAGGATTTTTCTAATTAGATTTGTTCTTAATGCTTATTGTTTGATTTATCACTTGCAAGTAAACTTAGGAGGAGGGTCCCGACATAACGCATCATCCTTCTCCCGAAATAGCTAGATAGAGCAGTTAGCATCATGAAATCCGAGTCATAGAATTGTTGTGAATCACTAGGTTATAATGCGTGAATATTCTTCGTCGTGTGCCTGCCCGTTGGTTGAGTCACGGAGGAGACTGTAGTGACCCTCTCTTAGAACTTAGGAACAGACATGGAACCATCCAAGAACCTATGGAAGTATGGACGGAAAAGTGGGAAATTTTAGTAAGTAGCGACACAGCTAAGTAAGGCAGCCTCGGAAAGGAAGAAACCATTCCAAGGGAATTGATTATGGTCGGTGGACTGGTCGGGATAAGTCGGTACTGAGCGGGAGAAGGATTTAAATTGAGTATGAGAATCAAGCTGTCTGGTAAGTAGGTGGTGGCAAGGTGCTTCTGTGAAGCAACCTGGTAAGTAGGTGGTGGCGAGGTGCTTCTGTGAAGCAACCTGGTAAGCAGTGGTGGCAAGGTGCTTATGGGAAGCAGCCTTGGAGGAAGGTGTTGGAAAAGCTTACCCTCCTATGAAGTCTTCTCGATGACTCATAAAGGAGGTGTCACCTAGTTAAGGGCTGAGATTTCCTTCACCTTAAGTCTTCTAATCCTATAAATACTAGTCCACTTCCTTTCTCATTAAGTTTGCAAAAATCTCTAAGAATTTCTAAGTGTGGAGAAGAATCCGTGGAGAGGAAAAGAAGAGGATTTCGTGAGAAAAGATAAGGAAAGTACTAATTTTCGGAGGAATTTCTGTTCCGCAGACAAGTTTATTCGGTCGGCAGAACAATATTGCCTAAACCTAGACAGTGAATTCGGTTTTCTTTGTTTATTTCGTGGTGAATGATGCATATACATGAATAAGATGTAAGATGCATGAATACTAAATGGTTAGTATGTTAAGTTCTCAGTGGAATTATTTGGTGGTTTACTTGATGATTTCCTTGATGCCGAGACTTGAATTGAATTGATTCACCACTGGAAATTGGTTGAGTAGCCAACTAAAGTGGCTTGATATGGATTGAAACATGCATAATTTTGTGTGGTATGATGCATATGTTTAAGTGTGGTCAGCGCAGTACGCAGTGAGGCGTGCGTGGTCGTGATTTCGAGGCGCGGTGAAGCGTGCTCGGTGAGACAGATCTATATGTCCTTAGTACGATGAGAGCAGTACGCTGTGGACGTAGCTCGCTCTATCGTGATACATACGGGGGATTGGTTCACTACAACCAGCCGTATGTCGCATGACGATGCGTTGTTCGGATCACTCGGCATGTTCAGCCTTAGTGGTTGCATGTCGAATGAGGTAAGATGATGAACGAGATTCAGGATCGTTAGCACGTTCAGTCTGAGTGACTGTGTGCTGGCGAGGTAAAAGGATGAACGAACTACGGAATATGGATGCTGCGGATGTTGAATGAGAACGAGAATTGATGAGAAAATGTTCTATGACTTGTCCACATTTTTGTATTTCATTTTCGGAGAATGATCCATGTATTGTGATTTTGTTTGGGGTTTGGTGGGATCATTTTATGCATGATAGGCACCCAAATTCGCTAAGCAAATTAGTTGATTATTCATTCTCCTTCCTTGCAAGAAAGCGGTAGAGAAAGCGGAGTTAAAGAAGGAACGAAGTAAAGTCGGTGTAGAGTTGGCCTTTTTTGTAAAAATGTATGTTGTAAATGACTTAAATGTTTTATGGATTTTTTATGTGCGCACATATACTTATGAAAGTTTGAAAATGTGGTTTTGGAACTTAAGTAAATAAAGTTAAAGGTTTTTTATATTACGACTTAAGTTCCAGTATGATATTTGGCTTTGTCCGAGCTAAACTAACTACGAATTCTTGTTCCAGTTGAAAAGCTAGGAATGAGGATAAGTAGGAATGGTGCTAAGGATGTTTCATCTGAGGCATTGGATTCATTCTGAAGCTTTGGATGAGATATTCTAAGTGTCATTGTAGCGCATTTGATTAGAAATGATTGGGGGTATTACAAAGAGTATACATAGTTAGCTTGCCTATCAAAAGTAGTCGCGTTTATAGAAGGAAGCATCTTAGTTTTGCGAGTTCTAGTATCCCATTAAGAGAAGAATTTATGAAAATTGCTAAAATTATTAAGAGCCATAGTCCATGGATATATTCCCAAACACCCAACGCTTTTATTCTTTTTACCGCTTTAGCTTTCGTTCGCCCCTCCAAGTATATTCTTCCTAGTTGAGTTCAACTCTTAATAAACTCGTCTTAGTAACATCACTCACTGAAAAATTGATCTTTAAGTACTACACACGATTTGAGTATGCACTTGCAGCCTTTCTGTTGTGTCTATTTGAGGTAAAACCTGACAATGGGTAGAAGTTTCATTATCTAGAGAGGGCGTATTGGGAATAATATCTCACATTGGAAGTTGGGAATAATACTCCCTTGGTTTATAATTAATCATATTTTTAATATTTTCACACATATTAAAAGTTGATTATAAATGCATCATTTGTTTTGTGGAAGCACTCTTGGCTCATTGGTTAAGGGTGTAAAATCTTCTACACCTGGTATGAGGTTCGATTCCCAGAGAACGCAATTTCTTGCAGATTAATGGAATCAAATATTTTCAAAGATTCCAAAGTGATGCAGATAGAGTCGTTCGTCGTGGTCGCGTGTGTTGCATGGAGAGTCTGTCTATCATAGATATGTCGTACATGCAAAACCATTTATCGTAGGTTCGAGTGTTGCAGAGAGAACATGTCCATCATAAGGATGCGTACATGTAGAACCGTTTGTCAAAGAGAACTTGTATCGTAGAATCGTTATTTGGAAAAAATATTCATCATAGTCGCATATACTGCAGTAGTTATATCATCATAACAGAATTAGACCAATTTTGTCTAGTGATATAATAGAGGACAAAAATACATTTTTTGTGATTAATAATTTTCTATAATCCTAAACCAAATAGTATTCAATTATTTTTGTTGAATTTTACAATATGTTATTAATAATTAATAAAAATACATCGAAAACCTAAAATTGTATTTTTTTAAAAGAAATTTTTTGTAGAAATATAATTAATAAGGAACATGAAGAATATATCAAGAATATTGACTAATATACTTATTGCAAATCAGATTTGAGTTGAATCTATAGTGACTACAATGTCTTAAAATAAAGTCAACGATGTTAAGTGTAAAATTGCGCGCCGCCCTATATGGAAGATTCAATTAAAAGAAAAAAAGAAAAAAAACTTAAATAATTTGTTTCTAATGGTGATGTGGATTTATCCATCTCTTTTCGTACCTTGTCTTGTAGAGTGAATACTTTGGCGTACAATTCATCGGACGTGAACACCGGGTTGCTCCACAGCAATCTTGTGACAAGTTAGTTGTTACTCTCTCAATGTGTAGAGTGAAATAAAAAACGGTAAAAAGAAATAGAAGGCTCAGAGATTTAGTTACAGTTAATCTTACCTCTTTTCTTTTTTTTTGAATAAATATAAAATTATATTTAGAAAAACCTTTTTTACAATTTTTGTTACCATTTTCGAGATTTTAGAAGAAGTAAACTAGTTCGAGAAACAATGTCGAAAGGGGGATGTCTCGTTAAAATTCCAATCCGGAAAACCCAATTGGGACAAAACCGAATTGTGGAAAAAAGAATACATCCTTATTTCGAATGAGATGAAAAAATTAAACAGAAAATATAAACAATTATACATGAGAATCGATGATAGATAACATGGAGAGCTCTAGCAGAGGGGAAACAAAACAAATCCTTCCGCATCAGATCCTAGTCGAGAACCAAAGTTGCAATCCATCCTTGTGAAGACCTTTTCAGTGAAGAGTTATGAGCTTATTTCGAACGGTTTTATCCATTTCACGAACCAAGCTGTCCAAAATGAGTGGGAGTTTCGCCATGATGCCTCTTGTTTCATTCCCACCATAAGATATTAATAGCTACCTGAAAAACATACTTAGCAAGGAAAGAGAGTGTACCCCTGAAACCCGTAATCAAAACAGAGGAGATGATGTCCGAGGACGTTGTAGTAAACCGTTGAAGGAGCAGACCGTATGATAAACGATATTAGATTTGAACGGTGACCGGGCAGGAGAAGAAAAGATGATCTCGAGTCTCCTCCGAAGCCTAGCAAAAAACACACCTTGATGCTGCATTAGGATTCAAATGGCGGAGTCTATCCCTTGTTCCTAACCAATTTTGAGCTGCTAACCACACTATAAATGAGTATTTCAGAGTAACAAAAGAAAACCAGACCCCCTTAGACCACGGTGTCAATGTATATACTTCCCGAACTTGGTTCCAAGTATCCTGATATGAGAACCTTGGCTTAACGCTGTCCGCCTTACAACGCCAAAGAGGAATGTCTAGGTCTATAAGAATGCATAATCCTGAAGCCGCTTAATATCAGCGTCGATCGTAAAAATAATTTGCGCTCGTCTGCTTCGAGGTCTATGATGCGCTAGAACCTCCGCCATATTAGCTGAAGATTTAATCCCCATATCAATATATCCTCTCTTACCCAGCACATCAATCAATCTTCCCAAAGAACTCCAATTTTCATACCAAAATAAAGTATTAGAACCATTCTGCACTTACACTCGATGAAACACCTTGCCGCTTCTCTATACTATATAAGTTTTCTCTAAATCCACGAGCCAGCACTTGTAGTCATCCTTATTGACCAGAACGAGCTCTTTGAATTAGATTTTTTGTAACCCAGTTTACCCATAAAGAATACCTAGCCGTCACTAGTCTCCAAATCAACTTATAGCAGTTCACTTTATTTGCCTCTGCGAGGGATTTCAGCCTAAGCCTTGCTTCAGTTTTTGGTTTACAAACATCTCTCCACGCTATTTTTTATTCCTTAAGAGTTTAAAACAGGTCTCGACCATAAGAGCGCGGAACTGATCCTTTCTATCTCCTTAATACAGGCGCTTGGGAGTCGAAAAGCTGAAATCCAGAAGTTTGTCAAGATTGCTATTACCGACGACAACAACTGAAGCCTTCCTGCAAAAGATAAGAAGTGATTTTTCCAAGAGTCTATGCAAGCTCGAATCTTTTATATTAAAATCTGAAAATCGGAGCTAGTCATTCATTTAGGCATCAGAGATAAACAAAGATATTTGACAGGCAAAAGAACCAATATCAAAGGGGAAAGTGTCAAGAGAAGACCGAGTCACCGGAGAGATCCCAACAATAAACAACGAGGTCTTAGGCAAGCTTATGGTCAGGCCCGAGAATGCTGCAAAATCATTAAACATAGCAAGAATACCTTGAATGGATCGAATTCTCCCGTCAGCAAATACCATAATATCATCCGCAAAGCACAAATGAGTAAGGGACAAGCTCTTACACCCCGGGTGGAAACCAAAGCTACCTGCCAACACTGATGTATCCAACATACGAGATAATACATTCATGCACATAACAAAAAAATAAAGGGGAAAGAGAACAACCTTGACGAAGCTCCTTCTAACTTTTAAAAACCCCGTAAGTTCACCATTAACTTGGACAGAAAAAAAGGGAGTGGTAACACATAGTTTTATCCAACGGACAAACTTAGGCGGTAACTTCAAAGCTGTCAAGAGGTTAATAAGAAATCCCCAATGGACGGAATCAAATGCTTTTGAAATATCAATATTCATCGCACACCAAGGAGAGATACTTGGCTTATGATAGTCTTTTACAAGCTCTGAAGCCAAGAGAAGGTTCTCCATCATATAACGGTCTTTTTTAATGATTAGTTGGGAGTGATAAAACCAGGAAAAATAATCTTAAGTCGGTTAGCCAAGAGCTTCGAGATAACCTTATAGATGAAGTTACCTATAGTTCTTCATACCAATAGTACATGTCTGCTTAGGGATTAAAGCCAGAATTGTTGTATTAATACCTTTTGGAAGAAAACTGTAGGAGAAAAGTGATTTCACCACCTCAATAAAATACTTTCCAATAATAGACCACGCCTCCTTAAAAAATTCCATTGTAAAGCTATCCGGGAACTGGACTCTTATTAAGAGGCATAGAAAATAAAACCAGCTTGATTTTCGCCTCCGTAACCTCAACCACAACACTTGCCTGCTCAGTCTCGTAACAGCTATAGTTAAGAATACTATCCATCTCGGTAAACGACAAACCTACGAATCCTTGAGGCTACGACGTGAAAAAATCTGAATAATATCGAACCATCTCTGCTTGAATATCTTCTCGACTTGTAAGCAAGACCCTGTCAAGATCCTTAACCGCATTGATTGAATTACGTACTTGTCTCTCTTTGACAGCATTATAGAAGGACCTATTATTCTTCCCCCCCCCCCCCACATCAATATAATAAAGTTTCACCTTTTGTCTCAAAACATTTTCCTCTAAAGTAGACATTTTCTCCCAAGCTGCAAATGCTTCTGATTCCTCATGCATAGCCATTGCATTCGGGCTAGCTAGAGTTTTTGATTGCTTGTCACATAAAACCATCAATGCCTCTTCAGTTTGTCTCATAAGGTGATGCATCCTTTTCGACTAAGATCCCAAATTATCGGTTTAAGAGCCTTGAGCTTTTTAGAGAACCTATGGAGAGCCAAAGTAGACTAAAAAGAGGCACTGTTTCTCGCCGAAACTCATCCACTACGGCCTTGAACTCGTCCATTTGAACTATGGCATTGACAATCTTAAACGGTGTTCGTGGTTAATGCGGAACTACGACAAGAGAAACAAACCCACAAAGATGATTCGAGCACCCCTTAGCCTCAAAGCGACAATGAGAGGTATACGAACGCTACAACCAATGAGAATTAACCATAACCCTGTCAAGCTTTTTACACACCAGCCCGTCTTCACGCTTATTGCACCAAGTAAACAAAAGCCGTGAAAAGTTATGTCTACAAAGGAACAATAACGGGACAACATCTTGAAATAACAGCATCCCCGGTGAAGAGACCAACAAAAGAGAAGAGAGCGAATGCTCCTCCAAATCTAGAATTTCGTTAAAATCTTCCATACACATCCACGGTTTTCCTCAAAAATGCAGAAAGTCTTGGATAGATCTCAGATCGGAGAATAATTCACGGCGCACTTCTAACACATTCGAAACATAAATGAACGAGCAAAGAAAATCCTCCCAAAGAATTCTCGATCTTAACTAAACAAGTAATTTGATGCCCTGTCTTAGAAATCAGCTTGAGGTCAACTTTGTTACTCCAAACCACCCAAATACGACCTAAACAATTATGCTCGTAATTAGAAACCATTGAACAATCCTAAAAAAAAGCGAGCAATTAGCTTAGCCTTTCTTTCAAATCAGACTGAATTATAATCTTGACTACCGAGTGCTTCCTTGCTTTGTTGAAACCGCAAATATTCCAAGAGAAACACGACATTAATAATTTTTTTTTGTGAAGTCCGCTTACCAATACCACAAGGATTTGAATCCCTTGCTTTGTCTGAAGTTTAACAAAATATTTTTGATGCCACTTTTGATGATCGTGGAAGGGGAACATTTTTGATGATCGTGGAAAGGGAACATTTTTGATGCCTTAATCTCATCATGAACATTTTTCTCAGTGTATTACCAGCCCCTTGATCATGGACTTGATCGTGGAAGGGGAATCCACCTCGTTCATGTCACCATCAGAATCTTTAAAAATGTTCTCCCCGGATCAGCAGCACCCTCTTCCACCACTAAAGGACCTTCCGCCATCCCCATGTCACCTTCCATAAACTCATATTGTTGTTTCTCCTGAGAGCCATTTGTTGTAGTTTCACTAACTCTCTCATTCTCCTCTTGGTGATCTCATAATATGTCGAACTGTGTTGGAGACGCAATTGTTACCTGGCCATACACTAGCAAAGCTGAATTTTTTTTTCCCCTCCCCCCGATTGGGTGACCTTAGACCAGATTTCATCATTTTGTTTCAGCACCAGCGAGAGAAGACTTATCTCTCTCTCCTGTACTTCGGAAACATCCAAATTCAAAGGCGCCAGACCTGAACTTTCGACTGATACCGATGGAACCTAGTTCGTTTCATTCTCTTGAGAGTTGTTTTTGGGAACATACATTGGAGTCCCAGCTGTGAAAGCAGTCACCAAAGTCTGACTCCTCATTGAACCCCATTGATTTTACTTCCAGCCTTCAACCCAGCATCCGACGTCATAGAGCCCCTCTGAACTTGCCTGAGACAGCTATCCAGCAAGTGCCCTACAACAAGGTGGGAGCCAAGGATACTCAAAAGAGACACATACTTCTTCCCCTTTAAATTGAAAAAAGTAATGGTCAGGCAGCTTTTTAGTGAGATCAACATCGACAAAAATTTTGCCTCTTCAAAGCTCGTAACTAAATATATGTCACGATGCCGAACCGGAGTACCCAAAGGATTCACCAAGAAGCTGAGACCTTTCCAAGAGAATAATGGAGCTGGAATTTCATTATAACCCACATTGGCATAGACTTGATTACAGGTTGTGCATCTTCTACATGTGGAGACCATTTTGTAACTATCATAGGGATATCACAAATATTCCACATCCCGCATCTTAACACTCGACGTTGTGCTTCCGAATTACGAAGTCTAAATTTTATTGTTGTTTCATTAACTTCAAAAGCATCAACTTTGATAAAATTATCTCCCAAATTCCAAATCTTATTGGCTATCATGTGCATTTTCTCTACGTGAGGGACCTAAGACACAAACCGACCCACCAGAAAACCCTCCCATAGCGGCGGTGCTTCTTCAAACACATCCGCCGAAACCTCAACCACCTTCCTACCTTCCATATCGACAACAACACATTGGAATTAAGATAGAGTTTGCTAACTCACTGCTTGGATCCAAGTCTTCGGTCCCGACTTCTTTGAAACATGTGTTGAAACCGCCGCAACTGCGATAGTTCCCAAAACCACTGTCATCTACTAAAAACTCAGAAGTCCCTGCCGCTGCAGCAGGTGATGAAGCTATCATAGCTCTGTCAACCGCTAAACCCATTGCTAAATCTTGCATTGGACCATCTGCAACTAAAGCATCTCTCAAAACTGACACAGTTATCCCCTTTGATAACTGCAGAACATAGGCATTCATCAAAAAAGCTAACCCCGTCAATGAACCAGAACCTGCAACTTTAATCAACTGCTGCTCTGAGCCAACTGAACCTGAAACAGAGTTTCCCATCTGCAAACCTTCGGCACTGAGCCAACTGAACCTGAATCCCTCTTGAAAGCCAGATCTGTAAAAAAACAAACATCACCAAGCCCATCAATATTATTAGCAACCTGTAACAAAATAGCACCATCGCCCGAGAGCAGAGCAGGTCTGAGTCCAGCGTCACTATCATCCCATCGCAAACCAACCACCACCGGAGCCCTCCCAGGCGACGGCGCAACCATCCAAGAGGTGAAGAAACTCTTAAACCTAATTGTTGTTTCGATCTCCCATAAGTTTCCTTAAATGGCTCCTAAACAGAGAGCGTTTGATACCTTCAGAAATTACCCACTTTCACTAGCTTTAGAAATTTTAGAACACTTGACCCAATCGAAGCAAATGGAAGAGAATAAACCATATTATCAAGTTAGACATTTAACGTGAAGTTGGTGACTATCACTTATGTATCTATATATGTAAAGTTTAGGATATAGGGTTTAGCGTTATATATTCATTGTTTGATCATTGTGTCCACCAATTATATAGCTACTCCATAGTCATGTAACGGAGTTTGTGTATCGTTTTTTGTAAAGTAGTTTAACAAGAAGAAATATCCCAAATAGAAGTGAGAATCCAAACAAATCAATATAAAATATACTTCCTTTAACAAAATTTTAACAAGAATAAATCTAAACTCTAAACCCAAAATGGAAGTAAAAACCCAAACAAATCAATGTACAAGATACTTTCGTATCAGAGTTTAACAAGAAGAAATCTAAACCATATATCCCAAATGGAGAAAAATATAATTAGTGTCCAATTTTTTCGTGTTTTGATAAAATTTGAAAATATTCTTGCCACTAACATTCGAACATATATATATGCTTGCTACTAACATGAATAGTATTAAAACATTGATCCAAATTTTTGTGTGTTTGATAAAACTGATTTTGTTCAAAGACATTGTTCAAACACAATATCCATTCTTTTCAGACCATTTGTATGATATTGCATGGATACACTATCAATTACATGTGGATACACCCATTTACTTAAACATGTTTATAGAAAAGCTTTTTTAGTGATCATAGTTTTCAAAGTTTCTTGCACCTAATTAAAAACAAAAGTATTTATTTTACCATTGGAATAGATCCTTCAAATACCAACAACATAACAGTTGTTCTTGGTGTCTAATTAAGTTTTCTACATATCCAAAAGAGCAAAAAAGGTATAGTAGTTTGTTTCCAATATAGTTTGTCGACTTACACATTTCAATGTCAGATGCTGTTTTGTTTTTCTCATTGGTTATTTGTTTGAATATTGATGATGGGGCTCTTTAAGCCAGACAAAGTTCATAAGACTCCAAGTCATATTTTTCTTTCTGACATAAGTTTTAATCAATCCAGAAATTATGTATGATGGATGGCTATGTATGGATGAAACGGGTGGATGGGGAGTGGTTTTTTGTTCTAGACATTTTTTTGATTTATGTTTTCATACTGATATATTTTCTCTACAGAGCAATGAACAATTTTTCAATTATGACTGGGCAATGGTGCAGAAAAGTATAGAACTACAATTCAGAAAACATGTACTGGAGAACTATCAAATCAAAACTAATTGAGATGTTATTCATAAGTAACATCGCATGGATCGGAACTGGTGGATGAGAATAGGAGAGTAAGGTAGAAATTATATTCAATAGTAAGCAATTCATAATTATCTTCTAAGATTCTAATTGATTCGAATATAACCGAAAAGCCAAGAATTTCATGAAACTTGAGTTGAATTGGGAAGACGCAAATGGACGTGTCCATGACAACATTTTGCAATTGTTAGCTTTGTCATCTTGTCCATGTCTAAACATACCTTTAGTCTTAACTCCGACAAAAAAGTTAAATGATCACAAGGGTTTATGATCATTCACACATAATTGAATAGAAGGAATCCGTTTTATCATTGTTTACATCAAAATAAATTAATTAAGAAATATGTTACTTTATAATCGAAAATGGCCATAAAAAGATTCAAGTTGATACATCAGCACTATGAAACATTTATATTTACTTTAACTTTAAATATTTTCCATCAGACATGGATTTTTGTTTTACCAACCATCCAACCCTGAACAAATGGTTCGAACTAACATAACCTGAGCATTTATATACAACTTTTTCAAATTTAAAATCAAACAAAGACCTTAGTGTCAGTTTTGAAGGAAAAAAGAGTAATGATAGAAATGGATCTCATCTCTATGAAGAAAAACCACCAAAGAAGTTAGTTTGATGAAGAATGATTTCATAATTAATGTAACTAAAAAAAGAAGAAAAAAGTCACAAACTTTTAAAAGGCAAGCATTACCAAAATATAATTTGTGTCCATGATAATTTGTCCACTTACACTTAACCATGTGGAACTATAAATGGATCCTAAAAGCCAAACAAACAAGAGATAGAAACCATATTTGGTATTGAAACAAAATGACCCAAGCCTCTTGTGGATTACCAAGTCCATGACTGAAGAATCACACACCACAAGTTTCTAGCTAATACTACAATATTTACTGTGTAAAGTGTAAATTATATCATAAAAAGTATGATTTAAGACTGATTATATAAAAAATATGGTTCCATTACACTGTATGTACAAACATTTTTATAAATGGAGTGTATGAAACTGCAGATTAAAAAGCAAAAATGATTATGAATAGAAGTAAATGTTAGATCACACAAGAATTGAGATGAAACTTATGCAATTCCTCAAACCAAACTCTAAGAATGTATTTACAAGTAGAATTTTCTGTGGTTATGAAAATGCCCACAAACCTCGCAAAGCTCTTCTTTTTTCCTTTTTCTACCTCATTGCAATTCAAAAAGAAAAACTAATCAATAAAGAGGAAATAGAGATGGAATTGGATTATGCTCACTTATATAAGACCAAACTTAGCAAACTACTATTTGAATTACGTTTAAAAATGTAAGGTGCTTGAACCTCTTAAGAACAAGCTCCTAGAGCTATGTTTCAACCACAAATTTTGAATACAAGTGAATTTGCATACAGATTATATCTATAGAAATCTGAACCACATATATTGAATAAGGAAATATAATTGCAAGTGAATCATGACTCGTAACGTAACAACAACAAGCCGAACTTAGCAATAATGATAATTATAATCCAACGACTGAGAGTCGATCAAGACTTATAGAGTCTCCTAAAGAACGCCTTGGTAGATGTAGATGGACCAGATCCCAAAGATACATAACATCAACAACAGAATTAGATGGAATCCAGAGCCATGGACATCCATTACCCTCTGGCTTCAGATTTGACTACAAGAACATTTTGTGCGGACAAATCCACAAGATTTAAACAAAAATCATCTTGCAAGGCCGGTGTGATATCATCTAAGCAACATTGCCCACAAAATAAATATTCAACTTCAATAACAAGAACATAGTGTAAAAATCAACAACCACTCTAAGAAGAGTAAAAAATTCTTAGTAAAAATAAGCATTGTTATATAATGGTTTCATCTTGATAACTCAACACAAAAAATGGTCAATTTCAACGTCAAATATTTTCACAGTGCTTTTTCATACACAAACTAAGATCCATAACGTTTATCAACTTCAACATGATAAATTTTCAAAAAATCAATATGGACTTCATTTGTGTGCCGAAATCAACTGTGACCAAATCAATATTAGTTAAACCGCTAAGTTAGATGCAATGTGGCAGAATCCTGCTGATTCATATGCCACATGACATATATTTTGCTCAATCAGATGACACATAGACTTTTAAAATAAAATCTTTTTGAAGTTTTATGCGATGTTCTGGATCTATTTTTAACATTTATAATAGAGAAACGAAAACACCATTATCAGTTGAACCACGTTATCTGTTTTTATCATTTTTGTAGTCGCAACAGCTGTATATCTCCAACCATTACATTGTACATTTTTGAAAAATTACAAATCTGAATTCTAAGTTCAAAAATTATAATTATTCTAGAATGTGTCTTCTAATGGTCGGAAATCCTACGTATGTTACGACTACATAAATGATAAAAATCGAAACAATAGTTGAACTAACAATGGTATTTTCGTTTCTCCATTATAAGTGTCAAACAAAATTTAGACCCAAAACATTGCATAAAACTTCAAAATATATATATATTTTTAAAGCCTATATGACATCTGATTCAACAAATCATATATCATGTGACAAATGACTCAGCAGGAAGATGCCACGTGGCATCTGACTCAGCGGTTTGGATAATACTGATTTGATGAAAGTTGATTCCAGAATATATATGAAAGTTCATGTAGATTTTTTGAAAAACTACTAAGTTGAAGTTGAAAAATATACTGAATCTTAGTTCGTATATGAAAAGGAACCTTGAAACTAGTTCTGTCACTCAACACTGGTAAAGACTATATACTCTCATACTCATAATTCTAGATCACCAAAGAACAAAAACATCACCAAAATCAAAGAATGTTTCATGCATAAATGGAATCAAGATCAAAAGTCAACAAGAGCAAGAATCTGAAATCTCCATCCCCTAATCTGCAGATGTTACACAAAAATCCATTGGTAAAAACAATCAGTTTGGTGCACATTCACTTAAAAAACAAAATCTAATTAAATATAAATATTCTACCTTGAATCTTGGCAATTTTCTGCCATGTGAGTAGTTGTTTTGATCTGAAACCATTTTTTAATGACAACGAGCTATTACTGTTGTAGTCACTCAACACACAGAGTATGTGACAAAGAGTAATGGAGAAATAGAAATAAGTTAAAGGCAAAACGTTTCATATGTTGGAAGAGGCTTACGATAAATATATAGAAGGGATAATTAACAATAAAAAAAATAAACACTCTAAGTCATTTATTCCAACCCAAACCAAACAAAGCAAACTACAGTTTGAGATAACTTTAAAAAAAATGCAAGATGCTTGAACCTCTTAAGAACAATCTCTTGGAGCTATGTTTCAACTACGGAATTTGAATACAACTGCATTTCCATAAGGATTATGTCTCTAAAAATTTGAACCACAGATTTTGAATAAGGAAATATAATTGCAGACGAATCATGACGTAATGTAGCAACAACAAGCTAAATCTAGCAATAATGATGATTATAATTCAGCGACTGAGGTCGATCACTGAAGAACACCTTGGTAGATGTAGACGGACCATATCCCGGAGATACACAACGTCAACAACAGAATTAGACGGAATCCGGAGCCATGGATGTCCATTACCCTTTGGTTTCAGATTTGACTGCAAGAACGGACCAATCCACATGATTTAAACAAAAATCATCTTCCAAGGCCGGTGTGATATCATCTAAGCATCATTGCCCACAAAACAAATATCCAAATCCAATAACAAGAACATAGTTTAAAAATTGACAACCACACTAAGAAGATTAAAATATTTTTAGTAAAAATAAGCATTGTTCAATGATGATTTCACCTTGATCACTCAACACAGAAAAAAGATCAATTTCAACGTTAACTATTTTCATAGTGCCTTTTCATACACGAACTAAGATCCATAACGTTTTTCAACTTCAACTTAGTAAATTTTCAAAACAAATCTATATGAACTTTCTTATGTGTGTCAAATCAACTTTGACCGAATTATTATTAGTCAAACCACTGAATTAGATGCAACGTGAAATATTCCTGATGAGGTATATGCCATGTGGCATATGTTTTGCTCAATCAGATGACATATAAACTTTTAAAAAAATTCTTTCTGAAGTTTTATGCGATATTCTATGTCTAAATTTTTTTTGACACTTATAATGGAGAAACATAAACATCATTATCAGTTAAGCTATATCATTTTTGTAGTCGCAACAACCGTAGAACTTCAACCATTAAACGGTACTTTTGTGAACAATTACAAATCTGACTTATAAGTTCAAAAAATTATAATTGTTCAAGAATATACCTTTAACAGTCTCCTCTTCAAAGGAGTTTCATATCTAACATACTTTTCTAACCTCATTTTAGGATCCATCTTAGATTGATGTGGTGGAGCAACTCTTCGTATATATTACATTCAAAAACTTTAAGATGGAAAATATATGGTTCCTGACCAAAAACCAATTTTGATGGGAGATCTCATAATAGTTTATTGGAATGATGTGAATCAATAATATTGCATGTAATATCTTGTGTATAAACATGAGCTACAAGATGTTCAATACGTATTCCAATGGAATTCACCAGCATTATCACTGAACCATGTATCCTCTCAAATTTTAGATTTGCGGGTCAATAACAAAGATATTAAGCGGGTGATCATTCCACAAAATTTTCTTGTATTCATTCCAAAAAATTAATCAATTCGTAATTTATCTTGGCTGGTGAAGGCCTTCTTATTAGCTTGTCTTGTAAATAGACAACACATGTAAAATCATTAGGAAGAATCCTATGGTTATTTAATGAATATCCACATGAATTCATAATTATCTTTGCATATCATCGAACCCGGATGATATAACAGCCGTGTCAAACACTAAGGTTCTCAATAAACTTCTGGTTTACTATAGCATTTGTCTCAATCACAATAGAGAATACAGGTAGTTTTTCCACAATAATTTTAGAGCCTTGGATAATACTTATGATCATAATCATCATTTCTTTTGTTCATAGTTTCAACATGATATCCATTTCTACGAATATATTTAAAACTCCAAAGATTTTCCAAGACTTAGGAGAGTAAAACGAATTATATCTCATCATAACGCATCAACAATTTTAAATTGCATTCCCATAGACAATTACATATATGTTATCCATGGGCCTTTAATTATCTTTGCACTATCCGAGACAATACTCACACTAGCCTCTTTCATTCTCAAATGAGAAAATTATCTCTTATTTTTTAGAATGGTGTGACAAGTCGCACTGTCTACCAAACATAAATCTCCATCGTTCATTTCTCTTCAAACAAAATAAATCATAATCATAATATAAGATTTTTAAATAAATAAACTAATAGTCATATAAATAACTTAATCAATTATCACCATTCACTAGTTTGCTACATTCATGCCATCAAACTAGGTTATCAACCTAGGTTAGCAATCAATCAATTTAATTCATCAAACGATATCATTTGATAATCATGTACAAATTTTATGTAATATCGATTTATACTTGAAAAAAATAAGAAATAGAGAATGGTGCATATACAGTGCTAAATCATAATAAACGATGATTGTTATGTATAAAATGTGTGAAATCATTTATGTGCAAAAATCCGTACAAAATCATATTTTTGTGAAATTCTGAATAAAGTTGTTATGTGCAAAATTCAGTTAAGATGACTTCGTACGAAATACAGTTTTCTAGTATCAATTGATAAAAGTAAATAATTGCAATAAATTAAAACGGTGTAAATGAATGGAGAAATACGCTAGGCACAAAGAATGTCGCATGTATCAATGATCGACTAAGTTATCTAACTAACTAAAGATTTATTAGCGAACCATTCTATAACTTGAAACACTATTATAAAGGTAGTCTACTCCCGCATCACTAACTATATAAACATGAATATTCAGGATTCCCTAGTAGTACTAGTATGTGGTTCCTAAATAAACATGCCAGCAATCTAAACAAGTCATGATAAAGTTAACAAAGATGACATAACTTCAACTTACGTTGGTTATTCTCGTCTAAGCTCATCTATTATTGATTCCGACAACCTAACATTCAATTAAGAATTGAGAACACAAAGATGAAGAACAATGATGATAAATCTCTAATTTAAATAACCTAAACCTAATTGAGCATCGAATCCCTTTGAACAAACCCTAAACACAACTAGTGGATTATTCAGACATAGATGCAGACATTAAAACCAAATTCAAAGTTTGCATAAATATCAAATAATATTCAACGCAGGTTTTGAAAGGATTTTAGAAGAGCAATGATTTATTTCCTCTTAGTGATGCGACAATGGACAACACTAAGGACTTGGAGCATGGAGCTGAGGTCAAGTTTGTAGCTGAGGAAGCTTTAGTGCCACTAATTGGACCCATGACTCGTTGTAGAGCCAAGAAATTCAATAAAGCACTTAATCACATTTGGAAGAGATTAACAAATGGGCATATGACTCATTTGCACGTTTTTCCCTCTTCTTTGGTTTTGTCTCAATGGATTTTTCAAAAAGAGGTTTTGAATGAGGCAAATTGATCACATCCTAATTACCCATTTTTTTGATCAAAATAAAGGCCCAATAACATTAGAGATGCGGCATTGAAGAGAGGAAGAGTCATTTTCGAATTCAAACTTGGTCTTTAATAATTTTGCTTGGCTTTGAGTGTTTTACTTGCTATTTCGAAAATTTTTTGTTTGTTTCAAAACTTGTTTTTTTTCTTCTTTACAAACCACTTGTAATCTATTATGAAAATTCATCTATCTTTTCTATCAAAAACCTTTTAAGCTATATCATTGATCTCTCTGGTGTGTCCGAAAGATTAAACCGGTATATTAAAAACCTTCTGCATCTTCTTTGCAACTAATCGCTCCATATACATTATTATCGTGGCTTTATGGTCTCATTGCAGAAAGGATTATTCTTTAACCAATCTCCTAAGTGCCAATTCGTGGAAAAAATCTCATCAAGTGGTATCTGAGTACACTTAGAAGTTGGAAATTTCGTTTCTAATATATTTTTCTTCATTTCTTGATTCGCTTTTCATCCAGATCGGTCTGTTATATTGTTATGTGTGTTGATTTAATTTTTAAAATCATGAAAGAATCATTTTTGAGCGATATATTGCTTAACTTGCCTCTTCATATTCATAAACACGTTTTTAGATCTGTTTCTAGGGTTTTAAAAATGGTTATTTGGGTTTGCGTAGAGTCAGTTTGATAAATCTGATAATGAGAACTCATTTAGAATTTCAATCGATTTTTTAACAACTAGTTACTAGTGATCCGTTTGTTATTATTTTCAAGTCAAGATGTCTGATCATTGCAAGGAAACTAGCAACAACAATAAACTGTTGGTAAAGGTGATCAATGCAAAAATGGAACAAATGATGAACAACAAATTGGAAGCACTTTGTCGAGAGCTTAATCCCAAAACCGCCAGAAAACACATTGAGGTCAGCATGGAGCAGCCCACAAAAAACCTCTCATGCTCACACATCTATGTTTTATTCTTATTATTAACCTGCTAATAAACTCAACCCTATACATTTTCAGGAAAAAGAAACTACTTAGAGTGGGAAAGATACATAGATGAGTGGTTTAACTACAACCACATCCTAAAGAGGAGAGATTAGCTTATGCAATTGGCCAACTCATTGGAGATGCTTATAAATGGTGGTTGCAAGAAGAAGAAAATGGTTGGTTCTACAAGGAGCCAACTATCAGCACGTGGAGAGATCTTAAGGAACTACTGAGGGATAAGTATGCATCAAAGGATATAGTAATAGAAATCAAGGAACTCTATACTAGAAGTTTCCTCAACCACAAAGCACCAAACTATGCTCCACAAGCCAATGCCAAAGTCCAAGGAACCACATCAACAAAAAGCTTCATAATGGATCAAATGGAGAAAGTAACAAGGTGCAATAACATGCCATCAAAAACAGAGCTCATGACGTGTTTTGCAGCCAATAAAGAAAGAGAGTATGTCACAAACACCATCTCGATCAAGGAAGAATAACAAGATTTACCACAAAAAGTTTTTGAGAATCACCTAAAGAAACAACAACACATGTATTCGCAAATTCACTTAAGGTGAAGCAATTCTGCTCCAAAATCAATTACCTAGAACTGAATACAACATGGTGATCAAGGAGAAACCACCAGATGCTCAACCATAATTAAAATCTGAGGTAACTGTCTAGACTCCAAAACGAATGAAAGCTATTTGGTAAAGCTATTTGGTAAACCTTTGAATCGATTTTTTCTCATGATTTAGGGATTGTGATTATGCATTTATTACATCCATAAAAAATTGAGAAAAACTTAGGTTTATTCAAAGAATATTCGGAACCAAACCCTTGTCCTAGGACGCAAGTAAAAAAGGAACATGACAAGGATAATGCTTTGGTTCAAGCTGAGACATGTTTACATGTTTATAGTGACTCCAATAGCACACTTTCTTTGCATGTACAAAAGAGGAGCCACCAGATTTAGAAGTACTTTTGTCTAATTTCTATATGAGGAATGGAATTGGAGTTTTTTATGCATGATAAGAAACTCATTGCTTATTACAAGATGATCTTTGAGGTTGGAGACCAAGTATGGGTACACCTGAGGAAGGAACGATTTCTATATGAAAGGAAGTCCAAAATGATGCCAAGGATCGATATTTCATCCAACATAACAAGACGAATCAGAGACAATGCTTATCAACTTGAGCTGCAAGGTAAGTATAATGTGAGTTCCAGTTTCAACGTTTCTCACTTGGTTCCTTTTATTGCAGATTAAACAGATTTGATGTTAAATCCTTTTCAAGAGGGGAGGATGATGTAAGAATGGACAACACTAAGGACTTGGAGAATGAAGTTAAGGATGAGCTTGGAGCAGAGGAAGCTTTAGTGACGCTAGTTAGACCCATGACTCGATTTAGAACCAAGAAATTCAACAAAACACTTAATCACATTTGAAGAAGATCAACAAATGGGCATGTGACTCATTTGTACTATTTTTCCTCTTTTTTTATTTTGTCATAATGAGTTTTCCAAAGAAAAGTTTTCAATGAGACAAATGGATCACATCCTAATTACCCATTTTGTTGATCAAAATAAAGGCCAAATAACATCAGAGACACGACATTAGAGAGAGGGAGAGTCATTTTCGAAATCAAACTTGGTCTTTAATAATTTTGCTTGTTTTCGAGTGTTTTAATTGCTGTTTGAAATTTTCTTATTTTCTTCTTTATAAACCTATTGTAATCTCTTATGAGAAGTCATTTATCTTTATAATCGAAAACTTTTTAAGCTAGATCATCGATCTCTCTTGTATGTCCGATCAAACCGGTATATTAGAAGCCTTCTACATCTTTTGTGCGACCAATCACTCCACATACCTTGTCATCATGGCTTCACAGTCTCTTCGTAGCAAGGATTATCCTTTAACCAATCTCCTAAATGTTATTTAGTGGGAAGAATCTCATCACTTAGTTATGAAAACAATAAGCAAAATCAATAAAAGACAAGTTGTTACTGCTCTTGGGTCGAGCAGCACTATTTCTATGAGATAAGAAAGCCCTAAAGTCAGTTCCTAAGTCGGCTAGAAATTAGAAAATATATGTGTCGCGGATTGATCAATCCTTTCAGGATCGGTTGCTCCTTGCTTCAAAATGCACAGCTCCATTTAAACATCAGTCTCGTCGATCCATCTTTGAACTGGCCGATCTCTTATGCATTTCCCTTAATTTTTGAAGTGTTAAAACGTCTTACATAAATCTAAATATTCTTTTAACTCTTTTGACTTGTAAAACATGTAAAAACCAATATAAAAGAAAAAAGGACATAAAAATTATCCTAAACTCAGTAAAAGACACAAAATACATATGGAATCAATGGATGAAATCCACTAAAATAATGACACATCAATTCCTCCAGACTTGAATATTTGCTTGTCCTCAAAGAAAAACAAAGTAAAAAATTCAAATACATAAGAAAGGTTTGAAAACAAGGAAACTTACGCACTCTTTTAGAATCAATGCATTGAACATCCAATCTTTAAGAAATTAAAACAAATCAAGAACCATTTAATACTAAATGTACTCTACCATAAGCATAGCAAACTTTACCGTACTCAGGCTCACGTGATCTTAAGGAATATCTGAAATCTCCATTGTTGACCTTTTAACATGCTTTGATTTTCTCTAAGTGCACTCTCACAAATAGAATATCAATCGCAACAAGGGCTTAGAATGAAAGATTGTATGATGGTGGCTGAAATGTTTAGGTTTTGAGGATGAAGATGGATGCAAAACATTGTGCTAAATCATAGTGACACTAGGATCAAATGTTGATACACATCCTCACGTACTTTGGAATCTCTGTCAAGATCTATAGATGTCCTAACTATTGCTTTGGTGCCTAAAATTACACATTAGACTCTAAAATGACTTTATTTTGGTTCTTTCTGTCTTTTTTCTTCTCGTTTTATTCTCTTTTTTTCTTTTTCTTCTGAAGATCGGTCGATCCTGAATTGGATCAGTTGATCTTTCATATATATATATATACATATATATATATATACATATATATATATATACATATATATATTATTTTTTCTGAGAATGGAAAGTTGGTACCGGTTTTAGTCAACAATTATGCACCAAAGACAAACTCAAAACATGTATAACTATGTAAAAAGCATCAAATGTTACCGGAGATCCTTATAACAAAAAATTATGTCGGTCCGCATACTTGGTAGTTTTTGCATATAATAATGATGTAACAGAGACATGTGTTTTGAAAGAATGGATAGGGCAAAAGTGTGGTATCAAGTTAAAGATGAATTTTGCCATTCACAGTCCTAAAAAGGATGGTAGAAAAAGGAGAACTATAAATACTGTGATCCAATGTGCAATATTAAGCCCCTAAGTGAGAAGTAAAATCAGTGTTAAAGGTCCTGTAAGATAGAATCAACATTAGATCATTCATATTTCCAAAAGATAGAGAACCTCGAGTTAAGTCGAGGCACTAATGGTGTTTCCAATCTTCCTATACTTAGAACCATCAATGTTAGAATTTTGTTAGAAAGTTACTCAATGCAAATAATAAAATCCACGAATAGCATAAAAGTTCCCAAAATTTTTGATTCGATAAAACAAAAATGACTCTAAAAATAAAATAAAAATTGTTAGTAACGAGCATACACCCTTCCCCATGCCTACTTCATTGTGTCCCGCTTTGAAATAAAATCAAAAGAAAGAGTGTTGCGAATAACAACACGGAAGCAAGTTCATGGAAGTAAATAACATAAAAGGAAACTACAGGGAAATGAGATAACCGAATACGATCACCACTCAAAAGACTCGGCACTAGATCTCTCCAAGCACCTTTGTACCTTGCATCATCATCGGCGCCATCTGCCCCTGACGCCACTGCTGGAATATGCTTATCAGTCTTATCATTTGTTGTAGACGAGGTAGTGCACACGAGAAAACAACAATGACTACTCTGCCATTATTTTATCGAAGTTGCACATTTCAGTTTGAATTGGGTTCAAATGGCTTAGTTTTACCATATTCAATTTTTGGATGGTTTGGTTGAAGTTTGGCTTGGTTTAAAAGAAACTTTCCTAATTCAGTTCAAATGGTTCAGTTTAATTCAACCAAAATCTGGGTTTTCACAGTTCCAGCGGCAATGTTGGATCGAATTGAATTACAAGCACGCAACGCAAGATCATATTTACTTCGAAACGCAAGATCATATTCTTGTAGAATAAGTAAATAAGTAATTTTCAATATTAAACTTAAGTATATATATAAACTTAGTATATATGGTGCATTTCATCATTTATGTTTTTTCCTAAATGGATTTATAAGTTTCAAAAATACCATCACCAAGAAAAAAACATAAATTATTGGATGATAGACATTCTACACTGGTTGAAGAGAAATATATTTGCACAAAACATGAAGTGGGGACATAATTTCCTCACAACTTTTGTGTTAAATGACGAAATTAAAAATGATGCAATTGAAAGAAAATGAATCGCATGTTTAATTGGTTACACCAAAAAGTTTTGTTGGTGCTATAGGAAATAACTAATGATATAAATTTGCACAAAATGATGATCGCTCCATCATAGTTAACCACTCAAAAAAGCTGTGTGATAATATTTCTAAGTTAGAAAAAGTAAAACATTTTTGGAACTACATATAGTTTTATTTTAAACGTAATCAATTATGGCAGTGTTTATGTTTACTAATGTGTCATTGCATGGTAAAACAAAACATAAAAATTTGTAGATGTCGGAACAAGAAGATGAGTCAACAATTGTCAATCAAAACGATTCCAAAGATAATAGATGTTGTAATTTAAGTTGTAAAAGTCTGGTTTGTATTTAGTTTAATTAGATTCTCTAGCTTCTATATATGCAAATGCGGGAAGTACGAGTGCAATTAATTAGAAGGCACTTCAAGAGCAAGATCGAAAGGAGAATAAGATGATTCTGAACCTAATGAACAAAACTAAAGATCTCAGAAAGTTTCAAACATTTTCATAGCTGTCGGTAAAGACAGATAGGTGGTGTTGTTTGGAGCTTTTGTTCCAGAGTTCCTTCACACTGACCACAATGATCTATATGAGGTTGAAATGCCATCACCAAGGATGATAGTAATGGCGTTAAAGACCTATAAGTTCGGTAATGATAGAAAAGAAAAAAATCAGTAACCACTGCAAAGAGAGAACCTATAAAACCCATATGTGTTCTTTCTAGTGTCATTGCGGAAACTGATTAATCAGCATTGCTGTAGCAGTTCTACATGGATATGTAAGCTTGTAGTCCAAAGTCACACTTTTGAATAAGGATCAAGAGACCAAACAATAATGATCATCAATCTGGAATAACTAGAGTTCTGTTTTGAATCCAATTTGTTACGTAAATAAAAGATTATCCAGATTGTGACTTAAGAGATCATTGGGAACACATGATTCTTACAGAGACTAATATTACAAAAATCAGAATAAGATTTGAATGGTCGGAACATTCAAAACAGCAACACACAAGATTGGCACAAGATTTGACACATAACCATTCATATGATACTCCTCCTGTTTAAGTTTATCCACAAGATTAACATTTGATACTCATAATGAATATAGAAACAGAAATTAAACTAAACGTAATCAAATCAGGAGATTACTTTTCACCCAATTGCAAGCAGAGTAACGTTTGTTTCACTCTACTATACACAAGATTGGCACATAAAAATTATGCAAAATATCACTCTCATTTACCGCAATAGGTAAGACTGAAAAAAGTTTAACAGGTTTAATGAAATTGGATGAATTTTTCATACAAAAAAAAAAATTGGATGAATTTTAGAAGTTTGTGTAGTAATGTTTTTGGATGAATTTTGGGTGAATTTTAAAAGTTTGTGTAGTAATTGTTTTTGTAGAGAAAAGTTTTTGTTCGTTAAAGTGCGGTAGTACATTATTATAGTTGTTCTTAAGTGGTAGATCATTAAGTTATTGAGCTAAACTTTACGGGAAGAGTCCATAAAACGAGTTAGTCCAATTTTGATCGGTTTAAGGTTAACCGAACTGAAACTATACCCAAAAAGGCCGAAACTGAGCTGCCTAATGGGTCTTCAGAGAAGAGCAAGCATTTTGAGCCTGTGAACAAACACTAAAGATCTCTGAAAGTTTCACACATTTCCAAAGCTGAAGGAAAAGAAGATAACAAAGATTGATGAAGTTGAAGTAACCTTGAATCTTGGGGACAGAAACCGAGTCAACAAGGTCTCTTTAGTCCTGCCATGGAAATATACAAGTGGATCAAGATCAACACTGATGCAGAGCGTTTAAGTCAGGCAATGACTACGCCTTTGAACTATACTAATAAGTGCAAACCCTGAAACAATGAAAACGATTTAGAAAGTTATAACATAAATGGATCAAAAATCAAAAATACAAACTTATAAGAAAGTGAAATGATGATTATCATTGATTTAACATTCCTCTCTTTAGCTATACATGAAAACAAAGAGTTCAATGTTCATCATCAGCATCAAACTGATAGCCAATCTTTTACTACCAAACCCACTTCAAGAGTACAATACCTTTCTTTTGTAGTCTTCACAAAGCTTAGCATCTAAACCAATTTCTCTCCTTAGCCACCAAGAAACCCATAACTCTTAACATAAAACATTATAACCTTCGTCATGTTGCAACAAACAAACAAAAAATCAATGATGCTCTGCTTCTTGCGCCATCAATTGATCCACAAGAACTAAAGCCACCATTGCTTCCACCACTGGCACAGCTGCAACAAACAAACAAAAAATCAAAATCAAAACATTGAGTCATAATAGAAAATCAATTAAATGGATTGGGTGTAATATAAAAACCTCGTGGAACAACACAAGGATCATGACATGTCGGTTCCTTTCTTATCTCTGGTTACAGTATTCTGCTTCCTCTGCACATATGAAAAGAGTATTAATAGGTTGATTAATGATTTCAAACAAATACTTGTTATGTTCATATGGAAACTGCACGAGTTTTTATCACAAACAAGCGCCATTATTTACTTCTGTATACAAATTCACAACCGAAATAACAGTTTTAATTTGCTGGTTTTAGATTATCAATTTAGGCAAATCCCATCGCACAGTTTTAGTTATAGAGCTCTCAGTGTGATAGTGTGTTTATCCACTTTACTTTCCAACCAAGAAATCGGTTTAACCCTTTGGTTCTTTCCAGTTTCAGGCCAATTCTTTTCTGCCTAACGATCTTTTAGATCACCGAAGATGGGAAAATCTTCTAAAGAACACAGCAATAACGCGTCAATCTAATCTTTTGGGTTTGAAACACACAATCCAAAGAATTTTGAAATGGCAACCATAGTTTAGAGATTTTACTTGTAAAAGGTTATGTTTTAGAGATTTTTACTTGTAAACGGTTATGGTTTTAGAGAATTTCCCTATCCACAATTTAGAGATTTTATCTGAAAACAGTTATGTTTTTAGAGATTTTCTATATTGACATTTTAGAAATTTTACCCGTAAAAGGTTATGTTTTTAGAGAATTTCCATATTCACATTTTAGAGATTTTACCTATAAAAGGTTATGATTTAGTGATTTCATTAGGCAACTCCAATAGGACAGTATTATAATTTTAGAGATTTAGGGGATTCTGCAATTCTATACCCTCTTTGTTTTCAAACCGACAACGGTTTTAAGCCACCTATGGGTTTATGATATATCATTAGGCAACACCAATGGAAGTGTTATAACTTTAGAGCTTTTTAGAAGCTTTTGCAATTCCCACAGATTTAAGCAGATGGTTTGTATTATCAATTAAGGCAACTCCCTCTGTGATACTCTTTTATTCTTTTTAAGTTGTGGCTATCTCTTTCCCATTTCAGGGCAAATTTTCCCAAGTTAGATTAGAACAGAACGCAACAATAATGCAACACTCCCATTGGTAATTCTAATCAAAAGAGGCTCACACATTAAGCATTTTTGTGTCTATGAGATCTAACACTAAAGGCTTTTAGAGGTTTATGTAATTCTTATATCCTCTTTGTTTTTAAACCAAAGAATCAGCTTTAAGTAGCTGTTTGTATTAGAGATTTTATTAGTGACTGTTTTTAAACATCCCATAATGAGTGCTTTTATTAGAGATTTTGTGATCTTAGTGTTTATAAGTTTTAGAACTAGAAGCTGGCTTGAGGTTTCTGCAATTACCATTTCCCCTTTTTCCAAGATGAGGGACCTTTTTAATTCTCATACCCTTTTTATTTCGATTTAGGCAACTCCCATAGAACACTTGTATTATATAAAGCTCTAAAACTTGAACTTGTAAGTGCTTCTTCTGTTCTGTTATTATCATTTCCCCTTTGTCATATCGCTTGACAGCTCATATAAACTGTTTTGACTTTAGAGTTCACAGTCTCACACATTCAGGCGAAGGTCTTAGTTACAACCCTTTTATTTCTGAACTGAAAAACTGGTTTTTAAGCCAGTGGTTGAATTATCAACTTAAGCCGTTGGTTTGTGGTATCATTAGGCAATTCAGGACTATCTTTAAGATGGTTTAAGCCACTGGTCTGAATTAGCTTTAGAGATTTTGTATCTTCCATACCTTTTTTATTGTTTGACCCGAAAAATCTGTTTTATGCCGCTGGTTTTATATATCATTAGACAACTCGGATCTGTTTATGCTGCTAGTTTGAATTAGTTTTAGAGGTTTTTGCAATTCTTTGCATGCCTATGATTTGTGATATCATTAGGCAACTCCGATGGGACTGTTATAGTTTTTCAGAGCTTTAGGGGATTTTGAAATTCGCATGTCCCTTCTGTTTTCAAACTGAGAAAGAGATTTAAAGCCACTAGTTTGTGTAATCCATTTAACAACAGTTCTAATTAAAGTGCTCGTGTTTTTCTTAGTGTTTATGAGCTCTTAGACTGTAAGCTCTTAGGGCTTTTGTAATTCCATTTATCCCGTTGTTTTGATATCAGACGAGTTACTACTGTGTATGAACTCTGAACCTTTTAAGACTTTTAGCTATTTCTCATTTCCCCTTTCTAAACCACTCAGCCGCTGCTTCGTGTTATTGTGTTATCAGTAAGCAATACTCTTCCAAGACTATTTTAATTTTTATAGCTTACACGTTCAGACCAAGCAGCCACTTGGTTTATGTTCCAGCTTTAGAAACTTTTCAGTCGTTGGCTTGTGTTTATTTAGGCTCTTAAAGTTGAACCTGATATGGGCATTTGCTATTCTCATCTCCCCCTATGC
This sequence comes from Cardamine chenopodiifolia, assembly GCA_963922655.1. NCBI lineage: Eukaryota > Viridiplantae > Streptophyta > Magnoliopsida > Brassicales > Brassicaceae > Cardamine > Cardamine chenopodiifolia. Next base: position 11,247,371 of record OZ000481.1, on the reverse strand, counting down.
GTTATCGTTAGGCAACTCATTTGAGACTGTTTTGACTTTACATTTAGGCATATGTGTTAAGCTTTAGAAATCTTTTGCAATTCCATCTTTGTTTCGAACTGAAAAATAGGTTTTAACCTTATGCAGCTCACATGGGACTATCTTATGTTTGTGTTTGTGTTTATTTTAATTGTAGAGACCCAACATGAAGTGTGTTTAAGTTGTGGGGTTTCCAATATCAGGACACTTGTTTCTAGTCCAATGGGACTGTTATACTTTAGAGTTTTAGGGGCCTTTACATTTCTTACACCTCCTTTGTTTTTGAAGCGGACTGTTTGTGGTTATTATTAGGCAACTCCAATGAGGCTGTTCTAATTTTAGAGCTTTGGAAGCTTTTAGAGATTTAGGGGTTTCTGCAATTCCATACTCTCTTTGTTTTTGAACCAAAACAGTTTAAAACCGATGGTTAGTGATGTCATTAGACAACTTTAGAGCTTTAGAGTAAACCGGTTTTAAACCGATGGGAGTGAACCAAAATGGTTCACTAAAGTTATAGAAGCTTTTATAGATTTAGGGGTTTCTGCAATTCTATACCCTCTTTGTTTTTGAACCAAAACGGTCTTAAACTTATGGTTAGTGATGTCATTAGGCAACTTTACAGCTTTAGAGCAAAACAGTTTTAAACCGGTGGGAGTGTTATAACTTTAGAGCTTTAAGGGATTTTGTAATTCTCATACGCTCGTTGATTTGAGTCTGGTGTTTGATATCATTAGGCAACACCGATGGGACTATTATAAGGTTAGAGCTTTCTGCAATTCCCATACCCTCTGTGTTTTTGAACCAAAACGGTTTTAAACCGATGGTTTGTGATGTCATTAGGCAACTCCAACAATAGATACCCTCTTTAGAGATTTAGAGATTTAGAGCTTTAGAAGCTTTAAGAGATTTGGGGGATTCTGCAATTCTATACCCTCTTTGTTTTGAAACCGACAAAACGGTTCTAAGCCACCAATGGGTTTATGATATACCAACCAATGGGACTGATACAACTTTAGAGCTTTATGTATTATCAATTAAGTCAACTCCCTCTGTGATACTCTTTTTTTTTATCTCTTTCCCATTTTCCCAAGTTAGATTCAAACAGAAGGCAACAGTAATGCGTCTGTCTCATCTTTGGGGTTTATTTAAAATTTAGGGATTGTTACCTCAAGAGAGTTTGTAGAAGTCGTGGATGGATCCTCTGGAACAATTGGTGATCACTGAGAAGAATGCTTTCTATGTCTTCTTATATATCCAAATACGACCTTCAATTACAGAAAGAAAAGGATTGTTAGAATATTAAGTAATTCAAACCAGAAACGAGAGAATAAATTTTGAAACCCTTAGGAATTCGAAGATAGAAACGCAAATCTTCGATTAAGTTTACTGAAATCAGAGTAATTCGAAACAAAAACGAGAGAAATAACTTATAAGCAACAGCGATTCCAGAATTTTGAAACCTACATTCGAAGAAACAAACATAAAGCTTTGGATTAATTTTACTGAAATCGAGTAAATTAAAACAAAAAATCGAGGGAAACTTTCAAGAAAACGAAACCCTAAGGTGTTGATTCGATGAAAACTACCAAAGAGAAGAAAAACTTTAACCGAAGAGAAAGATTAAACATCGATTTTACAAAACTAAAACTAAATGAAATTAGGATTAACCACACTGAAGTAAATAATCGACTTCGGAAACTTACAGAACAATTTCGATTTTGAAATCGCCGGCGAAGGAAAGGAGTCGCAGAGAATACTGCTTATATAAATGGGCCCCCATTGTAAATGTTATCATAAACGCCTATAACGGCTACTTTTAATTTATTCGGTTAAGTTTAACCGAACTGAAACCAACCTCCAGAACCGAACTATACAGCTGGTTCTTGATTTTGGAAAGAGTTAGAGAGTTAAAAACATATATTATCTAGATTTGTATGATGAACTTATATGATATAGTATTTACAACCCGGATTCATACTAATTAGGTATTTTGTTTGATTTTCGATTTGATTTCAGTCTATTTTATTAATATTTGAATATTTGAAATAATAATGACTCACCAATATTTTAAATTTTGAAATAATTTATTTGTCGGACCGAGATATACTGAACGGGATTAATGGTTGGTTAGATTTTTATTAAACTCGTGAAGATTCGTAAGTTCGGAATATTTTTATATATAAACATATAATTTTTGTAATTTGTATATCATTCATAATTCCAATTTTGAAATTTTGTTTAGTATTCGGTTTGTTGTAAGACAGTTTTTTAGCGTCAATTATTATAAGAATTTTAGACGGAATACTTGTATTTTTTTTTAAATATTGGATTTTTATAAAATTTATGAAAATCAACCAAGGAAAATATATTAATTACGGTTTAAGATATTTTCTTTTAACCTGTCCCACGATGGGTTAAACTTAATTGCGATTTTTAGCGGTAATTATTTTCATAAATAGTATAAAAAGTTGAGTTGTATATCTATTTATTTTAGATCTATGGATAAGATCTATTCTTAAAAATCTTTATTAATGCCAACAAATATAAGTTAATTGTTTTCCGAATCTAAAATGTTAATTCGTCACAAGTTGGGTAAACTTGATTATTACAATTACTGATTAAACAATGTTATAGTAAAAAGATATTGTAAAAAAATTTCAAACAATATCTCGTAACTAAAACTTAAAGTTACTTTTTATTTAACTTTGAATAATTCTAAAATTTAAAAGTGTATGAGAACCAAAATATTTGAATTGTAATATTGTAGGTTATATTAGAAAGAAACGTTTAAGAAAGGGAAAAAAAAAGAGAATAATAAAATTGAATTAATGCAAAATAAACCACCAAGTTCACCATCAATCTTCCCCTTCATCTCTACCAGAAGAGTCTGGAGTCTGATTAATTCGGTTTCCACCAATGCTTGACTCTGAAGCTTTCTAAGCAAATGCTCATTCAGAGATTGTAACCTCTTTACTTAGTCTTCAAGGTAAGTTGTGTGAGCCTTCTTCTTTTCCTTGTACTTCCTCACTGCCTCTCTGTTCCCACACGACTGTTTCTTGTTGTTGCTGTCACAACGATCATAACAGATCATGTTGCAATACAAATTTTCATAACTCTCTAATAATCCATTCAAATATCATCAAAACCATATCATATGTCTTCACCTCTCTCTTTGCTTCCTGCTTCTTCAATGTCTTCGCTTATGCTTTCAACCTGCAAACAAACACATTTTAATCTCCCAATTTATAACTAAAGAACATCAGTTTTGGGGGACAAGTTTGCTGCTTACAGTTTCTTCGGCAATTATGCCTACTGGTCCTCTCTTGAGCCATCCACACACGTATAAGCCCAGCTGATGCTCCTAGTACTGATTTATACATTCATACTGGATTACAATTCGAAACGTGAGAAATATAAATAGTCTGCACTAAGCAGTCTAAATGTACACGATACATCCTACATGAGAATGAGATCTTAAACTTCACAGTTCCTCTAGAAGCTCAGACATGAAACCCGGGAAGATAATATTGAGGTTGTTTCTATACTAATTCCTTTAAACCAAGTTCTTGCTCTTCCTAGATTCTTCGGTTTAACATCATATACATCATTAAACAACTCTGTCAATGATTGTTTCTCCCACTTCTTCTCTGCTTGAATCGCTTGCAGAAGCTACAAACACACAAAACCCCACTAAAACAGTTAGATAACATAACTTCAACTTTAACATAAGAATGTAGCAGTTTTCGAAATCTCTACCTGTTTTCTTATGTTAGATCTTAGCTCGACGATTAACTTCTGGTCATCGCGTTTGATTCCTATAAGCTCTTTGATGTAAGAAATTGCATCTCCAAGTAGAGAAGCTTTGTCCGTTTCAGAAATGTTTGGAACAACAGACCGTAAAGCATAAAACCTCTGGTTAAGCTTCTCGCGTCTCTGCCTCTCACCTCCACATGGTTCAATGGCACTTCTCTTTCATTTGCAGGCTTTCTCCCTCGTTTTTGAGGTCTCTTCTCATCAACAACAGAATGTGTTCCTGCTCCTCCTGCTAAAAGGATTGCTGGTCTTTTCTGAATCTGAAATTAAAATCTCAGAATTTGAAATTAAATTAAAGAATAAGATGAAGAATAAGAATATAACAGTAAACTCTTATACACAAGTTATTCACCTATATACACAATCTAATCAAGCCGATATTAATGGCACCATAGTCTGGTCTAATCAAAGTCAAGAAACTCCATTCTCTTCCTCATTGTTCCTCTCAGCCCACTTGTTTCCTTCTCCACCTTTTGAGCCTACACCAACACACAGATTCCACAAAACCAAATCATCATCACACACACAACATCACAAATAAGACAATTTGCTAATGATGTGTGAAAGTTAGAACATGTGATATGATGCGTTACCTTTTTAATATCTGCCTTAGAGACACGAATCATATGTGGAGAAAGCTCTTCTCTCAGACATGGTTTGAGGCCAAACTCAGTGAATTTGAAAACACAAAGTGAGATAACCAAAAGAAAAACAATGAGATGTCTTACCAGCTCACCAATCAGAACAACATTCTCGATACGGGTTATATAAAGGTCTAAAGGAATGTCACTGTATATTGTTCACCAACAATTACCCTCTCGCATGCACCTTCTAAAACCCCATTGGCTGTAAATCTACAACGAACATCTCCCTACCAACAACAATATTACAAATGTAGGAAACTTGAAAAAAAAAAGTGAATACCAAATGGATCAAAGGATCGGAACGTTCCCATTAGCTTTCTACCATCTCTAAGGAGCACAAGTAGTTTTCCTGCATTGTTAAGAGCAGAGCCAACAAAGATAAGTGACTGATGCACAATAAAGAGGACCATGAACCTTCAAACTCAAAGAACCAATTATCAAAAATAAACATGCTATTAGATGATGTAGAAAGACAATCAACGAACATCAAACAACAAAACCCGATCCTAACACAAAAACTCAAAACGAAATAAGAAAAATCTTTAAAATCTAGTATTTGGAAAATGTTACTGTGTCCATTTCAAATTAATATTTGTTAGGAATCTTCTAAACAAATCTTCTCATGATTAATTCAAATTATTTTTTACTAAATATCAATTTCTTGAGTGGTTAATATTTTGATAACAAATTTCTTATTTACCTTGCAAATCACGTTTAATCACAATATTTTCTTTGCAAATGTATTCTAATCAAATTTAAAGAATTTTATTAAATATTATTGCGTTAGGATGATTGCACATAATATTCGGATGGTTAAGATGATTTTTTAAGATCAAATTTTAATTGTAACAATAATTAGTTTCCAAAATTCGAAATTAACACAATATATGCCTACAAATCTGTTGATTTAAAAGTTTAAATATTTATATATTAGAAACAATATAGTTCAGTTTAGATTTGGTTTCTATTTTTGATGAAATCTATAATTAATATGCATTTTTAAAAAAAAAATTAGAAGAATTAATAGAATATTTATAAATCTTAACTTAAAATCTGAAGTTGATATGTACAATTTTTTCCAAAAAATCCGTAGTTGATAAAGAAATATGTTTTTGAAAAAATTCGAATATCCTAATTGTAACTTCACTTAATTAACGGGAAATTAAAATTTGGTAAATTTTTACTTTTAAAATCCAAAATCAATATATAGATATCAAATTTTCATTTTTGAAAATTTTTATTCTAATTTAAAATTTTTTTTTTTTTATAAAATATTACATATAAATATTGGTTCTTTTAATTTTTTGTATTTAAATAGTATAATATTAATTTAAAAATTTATACATGATTCTTAGGACCAAATGTTGATACACATCCTCACGAACTTTGGAAAATCTGTTAAGTTCTATAGATGTCCTAACTGAGTTGTTTTGGTGCCTAGAATTACACATTAGACTCTAAACAAACTTTATTTCGGTTATTTCTTTGTCTTTTTTTCCTTCTCGTTTTATTCTTTTTCTTCAGAAGATCTGTTCATCCTGAATTGGATCAGTTGATCTCTACATATATATTTTTCTTTTCTTTTTTTTATGAGAAGGGGAACTTGGAACCGGTTCTAAACAATTATGCACCAAATACAAACTCAAAACATATATAACTGTGTAAAAAACATCAAATGTTACCAGAGATCCTTAAAACAAAAAGTTATGTCAGTCCGCATACTCCATACTTTTTGCATATGATAATGATGTAATAGAGGCATGTGTTTTAAAAGAATAGATATGGTAAAGGTGTGGTACCAAGTTAAAGATAAATTTGGCCATTCACAGTTCCAAAATGGGTGGTAGAAAAAGTAGAACTCTGAATGTAGTGATCCATGTGTGATATCAAACCCCTAAGTGAGAAGTTAAATTAGTGTTAAACATCCTGTAAGATATAATCAATGTTAGATCATTCAGATTTCCAAAAGAGAGGGAACTTCTGGTTAAGTCGAGGCACTAATAGTGTTTCCAATCTTCTTAGAACCATCAATGTTAGAAATTTGTTAGAAAGTTACTAGATGCTACTAATAAAATCCAAGAACAGCATAAAAGTTTCCAAAATTTTGACTCGATAAAACAAAAGCTGACTCTAAAAATAAAAATAAAAAACAAAAAAAAATGTTAGTAACGAGCACACACTCCTCTCCCATACCTATTTCATTGTGTCCCGTTGTGAAATAAAATTAAAAGAAAAAGTGTTGCAATTAACAACACAGAAGCAAGTACGTGGAAGCAAATAACATAAAAAAAAAGTACAGGGAAATGAGATAACCGAATACGATCACCACCAAAAAAACTCAGCACTGGAAGAGTCGCTTGGATCTCTCCTTCACCTTGGTGAACGGTCATCCGAACTAAGTATCTCAGTTCCTGCATCATCATCGCCAAACACCTATGTACCTTGCATCATCATCGGCGTGATATGCGCCTGACACCGCTACTGAAATATGCTCATCAATCCTAACATTTGTTGTGGACGGTGCAGTGCACACGAGAAAACAGCAGTGACTACTCCGCCATTCTTTTTATCGAGGTTGCACATTTCGGTCTGAATTTGGTTCAAATGGCTCAGTTTTACCAAATTCAATTTTTAGATGGTTTGGTTGCATTTGGCTTGGTTTAAAAGAAACTTGCCTAATTCAGTTCAAATGGTTCGGTTTAATTCAAACCAAATCTGGGTTTTCACAGTTTGGGTGGTAATGTTGGATCGAATTGAATTACAAGCACGCAACGCAAGATCATATTTACTTCGAAACGCAAGATCATATTCTTGTAGAATAAGTAAATAAGTAATTGTCAATATTAAACTTTAGTATATATAAAAAAACTTAGTATATGTGGTTCATTTTATCATTTATGATTTTTCCCTAAATGGATTTAATTTTCAAAAATACCATCACCAAGAAAAAAAACATAAATTGTTGGATGATAGACATTCTACACTGGTTGAAGAGAAATATTTTTGCACAAAACATGAAGTGGGGACATAATTTCCTCACAACTTTTGTGTTAAATGACGAAATTAAAAATGATGCAATTGAAAGAAAATGAATCGCATGTTTAATTGGTTACACCAAAAAAATTTGTTGGTGCTATAGGGAATAACTGATGATATAAATTTGCACAAAATGATGATCGCTGCATCATAGTTAGCCACTCAAAAAATTTGAGTGATAATATTCTTAAGTTAAAAAAGTAAAACAATCATGGAACTACATATAGTTTTTATTTTAAACATAATCAATCATGGCAGTGTTTATGTTTACTAATGTGTCATTGCATGGTAAACAAAATATAAAATTTTTGAGATGTGGAAACAAGAAGATGGGGTCAAGAATTGTCAATCAAAACGATTCCAAAGATAATAGATATTGTAATTTAAGTTGTAAAAATCTGGTTTGAATTTAGTTTAATTAGATTCTCTAGCTTCTATATATTTAAATGCGGGAAGTACGAGTGCAATTAATTAGAAGGCACTTCAAGAGCAAGATCGAAAGGAGAATAAGATGATTCAAACATTTCCATAGCTGTCGGTAAAGACAGATAGGTGGTGTTGTTTGGAGCTTTTGTTCCAGAGTTCCTTCACACTGACCACAATGATCTATACGAGGTTGTAGTGACCATCACCAAAGATGATAGTAATAGCGTGAAAGACCTATAAGTTCGGTAATGATACAAAAACAAAACAGTAACCACCAGAAAGAGAGAACTTATGAAACTCATATGTGTTCTCTCCAGTGTCATTGCGGAAACTGTTTAATCAGCATTGCTGTAGCGGTTCTACATGGATATGTAAATTTCTAGTCCAAAGTCACACTTTTGAATAAGGATCAAGAGACCAAACAATAATGATCATCAATATAGAATAACTAGAGTTCTGTTTTGAATCAATCAGTTACGTAAATAAAAGATTATCCAGATTGAGATTTTATAGTTTTATTGCATTTTTTGTAGAAAAATGTTATTTCATGATTTTTTCGTTAAAAAACCAGATTTTACGATTTTGGAAAAATATAATTCTGAGATTTTGCGGTTATGACCAGAAACGCAATTTTGTGATTTTTTCTAAAATTGTGATTTTACGGTTTTGGCGAAAAACGTCATTTTGTGATTTTTCATCGAAATTGCGATTTCACAGTTTTCGCTGAAAAACGCAATTCCGAGATTTTTTTATTTTATCGTAAAAATGTAATTTCGCAATATTGTATTTTTAGCGGAAAATTTTATTTTATGATTTTTTTCTCAAAAAAAACTCAATTCACGATTTTGGCCAAAAAACGCAATTCCGAGATTTTGCGCTTTAGTGCAAAATCGTAATTCCTTGATTATATTTTTTTTTGCAGAAAACATCATTCTATATTTTTCGTAAAAAACTCGATTTTTACGGTTATTTTGTTTTTAAATATATTATGTGATTTTGCGGTTCTAAATATTATCTTTCAGGAATATGATTAAGATTCAAATATGATTAGATTAAATCATGGACATTTTAATAATTTTTTTGTTCAAAGTATCTAGATGGATATAGAGATTTACAAAAACTAACAAAACAAAGTGTTCAGATGGTTTATTTACATGAACAACCCAAAATATAAACAAACAACGTTGAGATGAATTATCTAGATGAAATATTTGAATTGATCATTTGGATGAAAATGATAGATGAGCAAACAAACGGACCTTAGTTATTTGATAACTGTTGCATCTATCAAGAAAGTCTACATGAAGGCCACACTATGTATACATCCTGACAATCTTCAGCAAAGTGCCAATCTCCAACGAATGTACATTGCCGAGAAAGTTTTTGACATGCTCAAGGTAAGTGATTCACCATACTTAGAGATGCCACCAACTAAACACCTTTAAGCTAACGAGTCTGTATTTGCTGGCTTCATCTCTTTTCTCATGACAGAGGCCCCGTTTGTTTGCTAATCTATCATTTCCATCCAAATGATTAATTCGAATACTCCATTTAGATAATCCATCTGAATGTTGTTTGTTTCTATTTTAGGTTATTCATCTGGATAATCCATCTAAATGAACTTTTATTTGTTCGGTTTTTTTGTAAATTTTCATATCCATCTAGATATTTTTAACAAGAAAATGACTAAAATGACCACAATTAATCTAATCATATTTGAATTTTAATTATATTATTAAAATACAATATTTAGAACCACAAAATCACATAATATATTTAAAAGCGCAATAAACATAAAAATCGAGGTTTTAACGAAAATTTATAAAATTGTTTTTCCAAAAAACAAACGTAAAAATGGCGAATTGATGTTTTTTACCAAAAAGACAAAATATTGGAATTAGATTTTTTGCCAAAATTGTGAATTAAACTTTTTGAGAAAAATTCATGAAATGAAGTTCCCACTAGAAATGCAAAATAGCGGAATTACATTTTTGAGATAAACAAGAAAATCATTTCATGAGTTTTTCCACAAAACCCATGAATCGCAATATTGACAGAAAATCGCAAAATGACTTGTTTCTGCCAAAACCATAAAATCACAATTTTTGCAAAAATCGCATAATGGTGTTTCTAGCCAAAACTGCAAAATCTCGGAATTACATTTTTAAAATCGTTAAATCTATTTTTTTGCAAAAAATCGTGAAATGAAAATTTTCTGCTAAAACACACAAAATAGCGGAATTATGTTTTTGCAATAAAACCATAAAATCTCAGAATTGGATTTTTTCGCAAAATCCGCAAAATCACCATTTCGACAGGAAGTCGCAAAATAATGTATTTCCACCAAAACTGTAAAATCAAAATTTTAGCAAAAAACACAAAATGGCATTTCCGACCAAAATCGTAAAATCTCAGAATAACATTTTTTAAAATCGTGAAATCAATTTTTTTTTGCAGAAAATCGTGAATAGATAATTTTTTCGATAAAAACATAAAATCGCGGAATTATGATTTTGCGATAAAACTATAAAATTTTGGAATAAGTTTTTTCTGCAAAACCTGTGAAATCACAATTTCGACGGAAAATCGCAAAATGATGTGTTCTGCCAAAAATGTAAAATCACAATTTTAGCAAAAATGCAAAATTGTGTTTCCGGCCGAATCCACAAAATTTTGGAATTAATTTTTTTTGAAAATTGTGAAATCGAGTTTTTTGCAGAAAATTGTGAAATGACGATTTTCCGCTAAGAACGCAAAATCGCAAAATAATTTTTTTTGCGATAAAAACATAATCTCAGAATTGAGTTTTTCTGCAAAATCCATGAAATCTCAATTTCGACGGAAAATCGAAAAATGATGTTTTTCTGCCAAAACTATAAAATCACTATTTTAGCAAAAAACGCAAAATGACTTTTCAGGCCAAAAATCTCAGAAATCGAGTTTTTTTTTGCTAAAACGAAAAATCACGAAATTATGTTTTTATGATAAAACCATAAAATATCAAAATTGCGTTTTTCTGCCAAAATCGTGAAATTGTAGTTTTGGCGGAAAACAAGATAAACAACATAATATCTAATACGTTTATAAAGTTTATAAGAAAAATATATCAATATTTATGAAAATAATTATATCAATATTTATGAAAATAATTATATCAATATTTATAAATATTATTTATATCTATATGTATAAATATTATTTTTTATATATTTATAAAAAAATTCAAAAATAATTGTAAAATTATTTAATTTTACATGTTTAACAAATAATTATATCAATATTTATGAAAATAGTGATCTCAATATTATTAATCTAATTTAAAAAATAAATATAATTTTATTTATGATTTTATATGTTCATAAATTTACTTTTTTATTTTATACATTGATGTAAATTTTTTTAAAACAAATTAAACCAATAAAAAAAATAAAAAAATTTAAGGGCACATTTGTCGTTTGTTATTTTTGAATGAATCATCTCCATCTAAATGGTTTTAAAATTTGTTGTCAAAATTTTCAAACTCATTAAGATGCTACGTTCAGATCAGAATGAACAATTTATGGCACATAAACATCACTTCTCATGTTCATCTCGATGAACCATCTAAATGGGGAAATAAACAAGCCCATATGGAGGAAACATGGAACAAGTTCAATTCAGAAGAACTTTTTGAGAAAAAAGACTACGTTTTTGAGTGTTGTTCGTCTCTTGCCCAGAAGATGAAGCATGCAGCATTCATGAAAAAGCCAATTGATAAAACATCGCATCAATTGGGCATTCTTTTTGTTGTTGTTGATTTTTCCTTCTCATTATCCCTCTCTAAGAGTATGAGGTCATGTTTTGATGTTGATTTCTGTACTCAAACACAATACTTGAGAACTGTGTATTACTGCAAATATATATATGCATATATGAACATTCTTTTAAGTTTCTTTCGATCCATCATAGCTTGAGGTATGAAATCAATGCCATCAAGCTAGATACATTTTTGTCTTTGTGGGCGTTTGTTTGTGTTTGCTTTTATTATCACCAGTCTCACGATGAGTCTGTGCTAGAAAAACAAAGACCCCATCAATTTTAGATTTCGTTTTATCTCAAATCGTTATAATTCTATATTGATAATTTTGTCCACAGTTGCAGAAATTAGGAATATGTTATTCGCTCGTAATGCCTAACATAATGTCTCCAGATCGATATACAAGAAGTAGAATGTGTATCCTTCTTTTAAGTTAGAGCTTATACAACGACCTCAAAGGTATTACAAGCTTCACATGTTATGTACAAGGCCTTCAAGCTGTAATTGACTCTGAACACTGGGTTTCAATCTGCATCCTATCTCGAGATGTTCAACATGCGCTTCCGCTAACCCTTCTTGCAGAACCCTAAGATTAGCCTGATAGGAAAGAACCAAGAACAAGTTCAGTGGCTGAAAGTAGTAACAAAGAGAGCTAAAAATGACAAATAATCTGCAACCTCTTCGCCTTTGTTTAGCTGCATTTCACACATGTTGCAATAGATTAGTCGGTGATTCTCCATAAGCTCTCCTTGCTTGCATATCGGACACCATATCTGGTTTTCCTTCTAACAAATACATCAGACCAATTAACCCGATTTCTTAGGTTTTGAGAACTATGAAAAGAACCTACCTGTTCACTGTTTAAAAGCATATTCTGAGAAACTAAAGCGGCCAAGTAATCATCTTCCTCGTCTTCCCATGTTTCGATCTCAACATATGATCCTGGAAGAGAGAGCAACAAGGCATCAGAACTGATAGTCCTTTTCATTGGAAATCTCATGGCTTACACCGTTTACAGTAGTAGTTTCTGATAACAAATCCTTGTAACATATCTGTTGCATTTCTAGTAATATCTCTTCACTATCACCTTTATAAACACCATTAAGACCTTCATATTCCCATAATATATCATCAGAATCAGGAGAGACAGTCGGATTTCCCAAGAGATTTCTCGACGAATCCTCAATCTTTTTTAATTCATCAGAAACAATATCTTTAAAAGCAGCATTGATAATCTCCGGAAACATAAAAAATCCTCCAGTCGGTTAACAAATCTAAACAAACAAGTTTCTCCATTGTTGAGATTGCCAAAAAAATAACCTTTTGATCTGAAGATTGACAATCAGAAAGCCTCAATTTCCAAAGAAGACGAGTCCTATCCTCTCTAACTCTTCTGAAGCAATTTTCTCTGAACTGTTACATAAAAAACCCAAATTTTCAGAAAACTCAAACCATTTCTTCAATAAGTAATGGTCAAAATCATGATATATAATCTTTAAATACTTCTTTAATAAGCTAAGAACACAATTCAGACTCAATACTCTATAACCCAATTCAGAACTATGAATGTATAACATAGCTTCAGATATAAAAACAGAAACAGAAATTGAAAGGAACCTTCTGTTTTCCTGTAGAGATATCGAAATCGGATTGGGATTTCAGAGAGGTTCGTTTCGGAATTGTCGAAGCTGGTTTTGCCAATTTCTCCATTGGAGAAGGAACGATGAACAAAGGATGGTACGAGATTACTGATTAAAGATACTTGTCGAGAGAGACCAAAGCAAATCCGGTTCACTTTTGAAATAAACCGATTTTAACCGGTCAATTGATTTTCCAGAAAAACCCTAATGAGGCTTACTGACACGACGCCGTGTTATGAACAGAGATATATTTTTAGCTTTTTTTAAGAGAGAAACAAAATACCCCTAAAACCCCAGTTTCAGATAAATACGAGAAGATGATAAAAAACCCAAAACCCTACTATCACTTTGTAAAATCTTACTTTTCTTCATCTTATTCTTATAGCTTTTTCATTCTTCCATTTCTCTGGAGTTGAATCTCTCTTTGTAAGTTTCCTAGCTTGTAATTTGGGGGGGGGGGGGGGGGGGGTGGGGGGGGGGGGGTTATTGTTTAGTGACTGTTCTTAGTTCAGTTATCATCACCATCATCATTTTATTGTGTTTTTTCACCAATTTCGCTGAAACTGAGTATTGGGTACCTTCTATTCAAATAATTTTTGTGATTGAATTGGCTATTTTGCTTCGAATTTCATTGCTACCCACTTCTAAGGGTCTTTAGTGTTGCCAGTTTTACTATGGGAAAACTAATTTTTGGGTGATTGTTTCTAATTTGCTTGTGTTAAACCATCAGATTGAGATTTTTAGTTGAATCCGTTTTTTTTTTGTTAATTCATTTCCGGGAATTTTGGATTTGTTGTTTACAATATAGTGTAAGATCAAATGGTGATCGCATCTTCTATTGGGTCTGATGATAGCTCTATGTTTGTTTCAATTAGTTTTATGGTATAATGATGATTGCTTGATATTGCAGAAATGTTGAAGACTGGTTTGACTATCATGTGCCTTGTTGTAATACCTTAAGAGTTCGACAATTCTGAAGTTTTAATTTAAGTGGAAATGAAGAGGAAATCGCCAGTTCAACTTCAAGCTCTTGAGGGTTTTTATTTGGGTACGAAATCGTTATTAAGATGTTATGGTAGATCATTTTTGTAAGAGAAATCTTTAGAAAATGGCCTCTTGTGATTGCTTTTATTGATTTTTGCCGTCTCTGATAGTTATCATTTATGTGAAAGCAGAGAAAATGTATCCGACTCCTAAGGAAATGGAAGATTTGGGAAAGTCTTTAGGGTTAACAGTGAAGGAAGTACGAGCATGGTTTAAGAGAAGAAGAAGTAGAAGGAAAGATGTACAGTCACTGGCGAATGATGGAGTGAGAGCAAAGAATCCTCAGTCATACGACAGATCTCGTGTGAGAAGTTCCACATCTTCCAGATGTAGTGTGGGAACAAGGAAGGCCAGTTGTCAAAAGTTGTTGACTTCACAGCACATTTTGGCCAAGGTTTTCCGAAAGGATGGTCCATCGCTTGGTTTTGAATTTGACCATCTCCCGTCTGGAGCACGCAAAGGTAAGTTTACCTTTTCGGCTTCATTTCAAGATAAAAGCATATATGCCCTGTGCAGGAGACTTGGGTTTCTGAAAAATTGACTATAAGCACCAAAGCTTTATACTGTGGCAATGAAGTTAGTGATTTCGTATTAGTTTTGATTTTTTCTGATATAAAATATCCATGACTGGATAATTGGACTCCGGATGAGTGTGGACTTAATTTGTGCTATATGAGTTAAAACAGTATGGTATAGTGATGTTGATTCTTACCTGGACTTTTCCCCTCTGCTAGCTTCTTGGCTGGGTGGTTCATCTGTAGATCAACAGAAACAGAGAGTTGCAAGAAAAAGAAAGGTAGTTGATAGATCTTGTTTGTTGTTTAATATGTTGATTTTACCTGGATGTGCTGAATCATGTAATCTCTGATCTTAATTTGCTTTAGATTTCTGAGTTGATGGATCGTACCAGTCACAATTATGTTGAAGAGAATTCTACTGTGATGAAACATGGTATTGGAAAGGGTTTGATGACAGTATGGCGGGTAATGAATCCAAATAAGAGGGGTGTATTTCCTTGCGTTGATTTATTGGATGAAAGAGCTACATTATCGCAAAGCTCAGCACGTAATCCCCCACATCAAAAAAAGCAAAGGCAATTAGCATCTATACTGGTAATTTGACCATTTTTTAATTTTCCTAATTATGGTTCATGCTATTCTGTTGCCTTTTTTCTTAAAATTCTTGCTAACTGCATTTTTCTTTCTTTAGAAGCAAAAACTGTTGCAGAAGAGGTCGACGGAAAAGAAGAGACGTTCTATAAATAGAGAGGTAGCTTGATCATTATTTGAAACTTGTGATTCAATATAGTCGAATGCAAACAGAGATTAGGCTCTTGCTGCAGGCGGATTTAAACAAAGATGAAACTCAAACAGCATTTAAAGAAAAATGTGAGCTTGCCCTGGACGGCGAGGTATTTAAAGAAACCTGCCAAACAATTTTGATACTTGTGGATGACGAGGAATTGGAGATGCGTGAGCGGCCGGAGGGAGCAAATCCGTTGACATGTTCATGCCATCTTTCTAGTAGTGGATCTCATGGTTGTTTTCTTTGCAAAGGTATGTTTGTCGTTTTTCGTGGTTCCTGAAAGAGTTTTTGTTCAAGTAATTTTGTTACAAGACTACTGCCATGTGATTCTCTGACAGTTTTTTGTTGTTTCCAGATTTATTGCCTAAGTTTCCCCCAAATTCTGTTCAGATGAGGCTGCCTCTGCGTTTGCATCCATGGAATTCTTCTCCAGAGTCTGTAAAGAAGCTGTTTAAGGTGTGTAAACAGTCAAAGTTGGCACTTGGTGATTTCTTAGTGTGTTTTCTTAAATTAACTGTCATTGCCAACTTTCTTGGAAGTGACCTATTACTTCTGTTTACAGGTTGTCCATTTCCTTTATACTTATTCAGTAACTCTTGATATATGCCCCTTCACACTTGACGAGTTGACATGGGCATTTCATGATAAGGTGATCTCTCTTCTTTGATTCAAATGGTCAATCTCTTATGTTTTTTTCTGTATTGGAATGAAATTGTTTCCTGTAACCCACTTCTCGCTCACTCTCGATTTCTCCTTCTGACAAATAAAGTATATTGCATTTCCACTTTCTGTGCTTGCATTTGAACCTCAGGATTCCTTGCTCCTTGGTAAAATTCATCATTCCCTTCTGAAAGTGCTTCTGCTTGATGTTGAAACGGAGCTGCAAAGGGGATCTTTTTCAAACTTGAGTATTTCATGCAAGTTTCTAGCCCTGCTTCAGTCGGTATGCACTATTGTTGAGCTATTTTTCCTTAAGCATGCTTCCTTTCCTAGTTTATGATACGAGTAGTAGACAACTTAGATAGACTCGAAAAAGATGGGATGAATCCCTTGATATTAATGAGAAAACGATTACAGCTTTGAGAGAAATTCTTTAGGAAGTCTCTCTCCTCCCCCAATACAACTCACTTAATTTCTGGTGAATCTCTCTCACATCCCACGCTTTTCTCATATAGTACTCTCATCCATGTGAACTGTTAGGAACCATGTGATATGAGATAGTGACCTTAACTCTACTGTGGTTATTCGTTATTGACTTTAGGTAAAAGCATCTCCTTGTAACCATTACTAACCCCATTACTAACCCCACTTAGGCTTTTTGGGCTCTTCCTTTCCTCTTGTATTGATAGAGGATAGGAGGATGCTGAGCTTCATATGTAACAGTTTATTTTCATAGATGCATAAGAAAAGGGTATTGTGGGACAGGTTTTGACATTCTCCATGATGTTTTTCAGGTTGAGAGCCAAATTCTTATTCTTGATATGTGGAAGGATTCATTAAATTCTCTTACATGGACGGAAATATTGCGTCAGATATTGGTTGCAGCTGGTTTTGGTTCAGTGAAAGGTGCTGCTGAACCAGAAGAGCTAAGTAAGGTGCTGATTTTGTGCTCTTGCTGACACTTTTGATCCATTGTAACATTATCAGTTGAATTTATTTGGTTGGTTGTATTTTATTCAGGACCATGATGATTCTCTTCTCCTTTTCTTTCGTATTGATGTTCAGATACTAGCATGTATTTGTTTTGTTGTTGAAGATGGATTAGTCACATGTGGGACATTGAAGCTCTTGCTCAAATTTATTTTGTTATTTATATCCGCTTGTTTCTGTCGTTTAGTGCTTTATTTTCTAGGTGGTTGATGTTAATTTTCTTCTTTCTCTAGGAAAGGAGACTCATGAAAAAGTATCGCCTTCGTCTTGGAACGTTGAAGGGTGAATTATTTAGAATGCTTAATGAGCAAGGCAATAATGGCTTGAAAATATCCAAGTTAGCCAATTCTCCAGAGGTAAGGGTTGTGGAATTATTAGCATCTTGACTTCAATTTGTGAATAAAGTGATTAATTTGGACTAAATTGAGAGGTCATATACTTGTACTGTTCTGCTCCTTTCTGAAATCCTAGATAATATCTAATAGAATATGCTGATGGCGCGTGATTTTGTAGGTTGCTGTGCTGAATCTTGAAACTGCACCAGAAGATCGAGAATCTTCAGTATGTTCAACTCTGGCAAGTGATATTACATTATTCGAAAAGATATCTGAATCAACATATCGTGTACGTGTCAATTGTTGCTCTGAGGACCCTGACAAGAGCCAGTCTGAATCGGACGAGTCTGGGAGTGTTGATGATGAATCTGATGATTGCTCATTTAGTTCTGGTGATGAGATCGAGCATGTTTCAGAAAATCTTGCTCTTCAAAAAGTTAAGTGTAAGAAAAGGCGGAAGCATAAAAGTAAAATGCTGGAAGTATGTAGTGAGATTGATGAAAGCCAGCCTGGAGAACCATGGCTGTTGGGGCTAATGGAAGGGGAATATTCAGACCTAAGCATTGAAGAGAAGTTAGATGTTTTTGTCGCGTTGATTGATCTTCTTTGTTCTGGTTCCACTATCAGAATGGAGGTAATGTCCATACTATCTAGACCAAATATTTCTAGTAAACTCTTGAGGTAGGTACTAAATAACGTTCAAAACCTGAGTGTTAGCATCTTTGCATCTCTCAGATGGATGTTCAGTATTGAATAAAGATTTGGGTGATTTGGTGGCTCCTTGACTAAAGATTGTTTATGTAGATGAACTTAAAAGTTTACACCCTTCTCTGAAACTTTAGAAAATGATGGAAAACATTTTTTTTTGCTTACAGCTATACAATATTTTCTTGGTATTTAGTGCTAACTTTGATCTTTCTCCACAGGATTTACCGAGAGCTACGGTTGACTGTGCCCCTAGTATCTATAGTCATGGTTCTGGTGGAAAAATTAAGAGATCCTCCTCTAATCAGTACAGCTATCCACGTGTATCATGGGTCCATGGAGGAGAGGTTCATGGAATTAAAGAGCTATCTAAATCGTCTGATTCTCATCCAATTGATTCTTCATCAATTATGGGTGCCTTTGCAAAGCTGGCTGGAGATAAAGCTAACAACGTTCACCCTATGCAATCTGTATACCTTGGTTCTGATCGTAGATTCAACAGGTACTGGCTTTTCTTAGGCCCATGCAATGCAAATGACCCTGGTCATAGGTGTGTGTACTTTGAATCTTCTGAAGATGGTCACTGGGAAGTTATCAATGACAAGGAGGTAATGTCAATTGTGCTCTTCCTGAATTCTTGATGGCATGGTTAAATGGAAGCCTGTATCAAAGGTTTTATGATTCTGTGCCCTGACTTTTTCCTCTTTTTGCTTGGTGTAGGCTTTGCGAGCACTGTTGTCAGTTTTGGACGATAGGGGCACACGGGAAGCTCGTCTTATTGAATCATTGGAGAAACGGGAAAGTTTTCTTTGTCAAGCGATGTTGAGTAGACAGTTGACCCAGTCAGAGACATCCCATAGTATCAGAGAGGACAGTTCTTCACCGGTTTCTGATATAGACAACAATCTATGTCTAAGTGAGATTGCCAATGATCAATTCTGGTCACAACATGCAGCAATAGTATTTGAGATTGGAAATAAGCGGGAGAAATGCCTATTGTGGAGTCTTCTTCAAGAGTTTGATGAATGGATATGGGATAACTTCTATTTGAATCTCAATGCCGTTAACCACAGCCGAAGATCCTACCTTGATTCACTTACTAGGTGTAAGATTTGTCATGATTTGTATTGGAGAGATGAGAAGCACTGTAAGATTTGCCATGCCACGTTTGAGGTTGATATAGATTTTGAAGAAAGATATGCGATTCATGCAGCCACATGTAGGAGGAAGAAAGAGTGTGATACAGTTCCGGATCATAAAGTTCTATCTTCACAGTTGCAATCACTAAAGGCTTCAGTGTATGCCATTGAGGTCTGTCAATAGTATTTTGCTTTACTTCTTATCTCTGAGTGTTTATATTTTTTACTTTCTTGGTTTTGTATAAGAAACAACTCCCTTTTTATGTTCATGTTATAACATTTTGCAGTCAGCTATGCCTGAAGACGCCTTGATTGGTGCATGGAAAAAGTCAGCTCATAAGTTATGGGCCAAAAGACTTCGGCGAAGCTCAACTGTGTCTGAAATTACGCAGGTTTCATTCTATCATATAAGCTCCCATCATTTTAAGTGGCACCTTACTTTAGTTCCAAATGATTGTTTGTTCTGTAAGTGCCTCTTAATTAATAAAAGATGATATGCAATTTCTGAAGGTGATTGGTGACTTTGTTGGGGCGATCAATGAAGATTGGCTGTGGCATTGTAATGCTTTAATGGGAGAAACTATAACTTGCTTCCCTTCTATTCCGCGAACAACTTCTGCAATTGCTCTGTGGCTCGTAAAACTGGATACCTTGATTGCTCCCTATATCGAAAAAGCTCAACCTGAAAGGGATCAACTGTGCAGGACCAGAAATACAAGTATGATATACTAAATTTCTTGTCTTGCTTGTTTTTATGTTTCAAAGTTTCAAGACTGACATTTCCAATTGGCTGTAGGTAGGCGAGCATCTAAGCGGTAGTTGTAGATCTCATCTGGACACAGGAGGCGATAGATAGAAGAGGTGGAAGATTGTATAGGGGAAGATATGTTTGTTCCTGAATTATCCAATATAACATTGGACTTTGCATAATCACTCCATAAATATCGAAAAGTTTGGTTACGTTAATTCTATGTGAAAGTGTCTATGTAGCCCATTCCTTTCTAATTGAAATGGCTCGTCTTCTTCTCGTGGCTGTTCTTCATACTTTCGTTGTCGGAAATCACGTGTTCTCGGTCACATAGATGTTGAATTAGGGATTTTGAAGAAGAAATAAAACCTCTATTCTCTTTAGGTACCAACAAACATTTATTATTTAACGGTAACTTTTTTGGAGTCCAAATTTGCATAGTTAACGGATACTTAGAAATTTAATTTGCAAAAATGAAAATCCAAAAATAGCTATGTGACATTGCAAAACTTGAAGAATTAATTTCATTAATAAGTTAGGCTAGAAGTTGTGAGTTTTTGCATAATCATTCTCCATAAATATCAAAATTGTTAATTTCACTAATCTACTATTTCAAAAAGTTAATAACATTTAAATTATAATACCAAACATTTTAAAATTTTATTTAGCTATGGACGGGATAGTGTCAATATAGTCCGTACGAAACTTTAAAAACATTTCTTTAGCTATGCATGAGATAGTGTCAATTGTCCATTTCCTCCTAATTGAAATGACTGCTCTTTTTCGTGTGGCTCAAAACCCTACATTTGAAAGATCAACGGTCGATTCGGAGTGACAAAATCCAAAACCAATTCTGAGTTTACATGCAAAGGTTCGAGCTTTAAGACCAAAAGTGATGTTAGATTCTTCTGTCCCTTATGAGAAACTCATGAGAAAATGAAGAAGAAGAATCACTTGAAGGAGATACGGAGGATCTCTTTAGAGAAAATGAAACCCAGAAAATCAGAATCTCTTTGATTGACTGGTATAGAGAGTTCTTCCCTTGAGGGTTCAAACTGTAATGGAGATTTATAAATGTTGGATGCATAAATGGCCAACAATTTATGACCTTGCTCAAGCTTTCTTTGAAGTGTTTCTTCTTTTCTTGGGTTTTGGAAAATGCATTTGTGTGTTTTCAATGTTGCTATGTGGGAAATTGCAACAAACCTTACAAATGTCTTATTTGAATCCTTAGGGAATTAAAGACTGCATCTTTTTTTGGCTATTGCTCTGCAATTTCCTATCATAGTAGATGAAAAAACACATTTTATGAATCCTTTTAGAACAGTATTATATCATTGTTCTTATAAATACTTTCTTTTTCCATTAGTGTAATCGTGTAACACTGCAAAGTCTACAAATGTTTAAAAGCAAATTTGACCGTGAGATTTCTCTATTGTCAAGACAAAACCCTCTTTTGACGAAAGATTCATTAAAGAGAAAGCCCAAAAGGCATTAGCCCAACAAAAGGTTACAAGACATAGGCAAAATAGTCAACTTTAACATCAATTATTTTCAGAGTATATTTTCATAAACGTTAACTGTATTTTTCAATTTTAACCTAGTAAATTTTTTAAAAATCTACATTACCTTTAATATGTGTGCTGAAATCAATTTTGACCGAAACTGTATTAGTCAAACCGCTAAATCAAATATCACATGTCATATTCCTGTTGAGTCATATGGCACATGACGTATTTTTTCTGAATCAGATGTCAAATAAACTTTTCAAAAAAAAACCATTTTGAAGTTTTATGCAATGTTCTTAATCTAAATTTTTTTTTTGGCACTTAACATTATTATAAGTTGAGCTACCTTATCGGTTTTTATCATTTATGTAATCGTAACAATCGTAGGATTCCGACTATTAAATGGTATATTTTTGAACAATTACAAATCTTACTTCTAAGTTCAAAATAGTAATTGTTCAAAAATATACGGTTAATTGGTCGAAACCCTATAGTTATTGCGACTACATAAATGATGAAAAAACTGATAAGGTGGCTCAACTGATAATAGTGTTTTTGTTTCTCTATTTTAAGTGAACAAAATTTAGACCAAAAAAAATGTCACCTGACATCATCACTCAATGGTTTGACATACATATTAACGTCCATGTAAAATTTTTAAAATTTACTAAATTGAAGTTGGAAAATGCATTGAATCTTAGTTTGTGAATGAAAAGACACCGTAAAAAATAAATAATTGATGTTGAAATTGATCATTTTCCTAAGATCTTGGCAAAAAAACAGCTAGACGATTCTTGATTATGAGAATAAAAAACGAAACTTAACTCAACGAAACAAAAATGAAAATCGGCATTAGAGAGGGTTCGATAGTGCTCCTTTTCTTTGATCCCCACTTGATAGCTCGAATGAGCTGATGAGAGTCTGATTGATGCCGTTAACCAAAGAAAATTTAATAAAAGTGTTAACAAAGAGTATGTGTTGATATATTTTTATTTAAATGAGTCAAAACATAATGCAATATGATATGTTTTATAAGGATGTCATAACTGTAGTCTTAATTTTATATCAAAATTAAGAATATAATGTTTTTTTTTGCTTGACGATATCTTATTTATTTTTAAAAAAATTCTTTTTTATAAGATTTTGCATTAAATTAAAACTTAGCAAGCGTGCTTACATTTTTACATATGTAATATAGAGATTAAGCGACTTAAACTGTGGATGATCAACTGTGGATGTTTGCAGATCGTAAATTTTGAAATAAAACGGTTTAGATTATGGATAGTCAATTACCATAGATTTTGTGATGTTTTTTATTTTTACTTAATAATTTATCCTTTAGAGTGCCAAAATGTTTCATTTGTGGAATGCACAAATTTGGTGTAAGAACTCGAGGTAACTTTTTAACTCTATCTCAAGTCCTATTTGTGTTGCAAAAAGGAATCTGAAGTCTTGTTTGTATATGACAAACAAGATGTTCCCTTAGATATGTTTAGATTGAATCCTAAAATTGATTTCCTTGTTTTTGCATGAGTACCATGTGATCACTTTATTCATCATTTAATTCATCGTTTTTATTTGTTTAACTTTCCAGATCCTCACAAACGAAAAACCGATCTTGTCGACTCTCTTCTCATCCAAGACATGATTTTTTTACGAATTGGACGTAAGCACTTTGACAGATATTTTGATCATTTCAAGAGACTCAGACTTTTCGACGCCAGTAACAAATTTGAGGAAGCGTGGCTTCAACATGATGATGGTGTGTTATCGAAAAAATTCCTATCATGATTTTTTTTTTGCTTAACGAGATCTAATTTATTTTTAAGGGCTTGTTCATATGATTATAATGATTTTTTTATTATGTACCTCATTTCTTGTCAGAAAAGACATGTCTAGGTAAATAATGAAGGTAAAATTCGTTGGTATCACAACAATATCGAGGCATTACAATTCATTGACAGTCACAGAGTTCTAAAACATAAAACTTTTTGGAGTAGTAATCTTATCAAAACACAAATTAGAGTTGATCTCATTTATTGTTTCTTACGGTTGAAATCGCACAATATGCTTTGATTTTGTTAAAGAAAAAAGAACATAGAGAAAAATATTATATCAAATATATGAACGAAAATTAATTGTGAAAGAACAGTTATAAAAAAACATTTGTGAAAGAGAATAACATTAATATAAAATTTGGAATAGGTAAGGCATGTACATACCAAGTATATGTAAAAAAAAGTCTTTACCTTTGAGTCCTTTTACTTATTTGAAAAGTTTGTAGTTATAGGTCGTCGCTTGTTCTCGTCGTCAGATTCGTTTCATCACTGGAGGTTAGAATTTAAAGTTTGTAGATGTCGAATTGAGAATTTTTGAGAAAGAAATCGAGTCTCTATTCTTTTTAGTTAAACGATAATCATTTAAATATTGGACGTTTGCTTCATTTAAATATCAATGCAAATCTTAAGAAAAAAGAAAACCCAAAACCCTAAAAATGGAAAACAGAGATGTGAAAAGCGTGGAAGAGGCAATAACTAATTTCGTGAGTCAAATTAGTGTGTTGACGCATGAAAATCAGCGATTTTGTGATACACGCAATATTTGCGATGTTATGGTATTCAGGTTGAAACTGCAAAGAGGTACTTTTGAGTTGCGCAAGCCGGATTCTGGAGCTGTCAGCCAAGGTGTGTTGCCTCCTCCAAAAATTCTTCTGGAGCTGCTTCAAAAGACCGTCTCTCTACGCATTTGGCACCGCGGTGAGAGATGGTAGCATATGAGATTTCAAACTTTTTTTAGGTTTTTTGTATTTTGTTTTGAAAAATGTGATTTTGTTTTTTTTATATCATTTCGATTAATAGTTTACAAGATTACAAAGATAATATTCATATACATATATTTTAAACAAAGAGGCTAAAGAACATACAACATAAAAAGCTAAATTGACGATGTTTCATCTTTAGAACTTTTACTCGCTAATAGATTAACAATTCTGTTAAGTTCCTTCTCAGTATTCGAACTCAAGCATTACGATTTTTGGGTATCACCTAATTATGATGCATTATAAGAATTTTGCAAATCTCAAAACACCACTGCATGAAAACTTCAAACTCCACAACCATGTTGTTTCTGTATAAATTTATCTTTCGGTTAGACTTTAACAAACCAACAGAAATAACCGGTAGAAACACCACGAATGATAACATCACCAGAATCAAACTCTACGAAGAAAGACATAATATAACTAACACAAAAAAATTAAGAGTGGAAAATATAACTCATTTTCCACCCAATTTAATATATTAAACTGTTATAAATTATAAACATGGTAAGATCATCGGTAAAACACATGAACAAACACGATATGTTGAAAAAATACGCCGAAATGACATAAAAACAACCAATTATGGTGTGAAAGTAAATATCGGTACTCAAATACGAGATCATAGAAAGATCGCTGGTGAAACATGACCAGCAAAACCGTGAAATGGAGAAAGACAATCATCCAAAAATTTATAATTTATCGTCGTAACCAAATATTAAAATTTTTTTATAGATAAACATAAATTATGTATAATACAATATAATATAATATAATATAAATCTGACTTTGTTAGTTGCTTAGTCATGATGTTGTTTGTTAGTGTAATAACTGGGTTCTTTCAATAATATTTTAACTATATAATTGTTATATTTTTTCACTTTACTTAAATGAAAGTGTTGTTTGTAAATAAATAACATAATAAGTTGTATACTTTTATGTTATGTGTAATTTTGATGTGAAAGATATGATATATATAATTATTTTATTTAAAGTTTATATTTTTAGAAAAATTTAAAATATTAGGAATCATATCTTTTTTTTTTATAAATCCAAAATTTTATAATTTTAATAATTTTTTTTAATGATTGGAAAACATATTTTAAAAAAAATATTTTTTGTGAATTTAATATGTACTTTTTATTTTTAATATTTTAAACTAAAACAATTATGAGATATTATTTTTCACAAGCTCGTGGATGTTTTAATGGATAAAATTTAAGCATTTGTTTATTATAATGAAAGAAGGAAATTAATTAATGTATTTTTGTGGATATTTTTGAAGTTTATGTATGTTAGTTGAAATAGATAAATACTAAGTGTATTTTTATGAAAAATTTTCGAAAGTAAATTATTATTTTCGGGGTTTTTTATATAAATTAAATTTTAGCTCAAAAGTTGTGATCTTTTACTTAATCATCCTCCATAAATATCAAAATTTTTAATTTTGCAAAATCTATTGGAAAATGTCAATATAGTCCATATTCGGTCCTAAGTGAAAGAATGGCTCGTCGTCTTCTTAGCGTGGCTCTAAACCCTACATTTGAAAGATCAACGGTCGCTTCAAAGACACAAAATCCAAAACCAATTCTGATTTTACATAGCAAAGCTTCGAGCTTTAAGACCAAAGCTATGTCGGATTCTTCTGTGCCTCGTGAGAAACTCATGAGAAAGTGTCGGGCGAAAAAAAAAGAAGAAGAACAACTTGGAGGAGATATGGAAGATCTCTTTAGCGAACATGAAACCCAAAAAATCCGAATCTCTTTGCTTGACTGGTACGATGAGAATCAAAGAGATCTTCCATGGAGAAGAAAAAGAAGTGAAAGTGAAAAGGAGAGAAGAGCTTATGAGGTTTGGGTATCTGAGATTATGCTGCAGCAAACTAGGGTTCAGACTGTAATGGAGTATTATAAACGTTGGATGCATAAATGGCCAACCATTTATGACCTTGCTCAAGCTTCTCTTGAGGTGATTATTCCTTTCTTGAATTTAGATGAAGAAAGAGCTTTTTCTTTTCTTGGGTTTTGGCTAATGCTTATTTATGTTTCAATGTTACTATGTGGGGAATTGGTAATAAACCCTACAAATTTCCTATTTGAAGCCTTAGGGAAGTAAAGACTTCATCTTTTTTTGGTATTGCTCTGCAATTTCATATCATAAGTAGATGAAGAAAGAGCTTTTCTCTTCTTGGGTTTTGGCAAATCCTCATTTGTGTGTGTCAATGTTACTAATTGAATCCTTGTGTGTATTAGTGGGAAGTAAAGACTTCATTTTTTCCGTATTGCTCTGCACTTTCCTATCTTGGGTTATGTGCTTGTCATTGTTTTGGCAAATGGGTTCCTTTGAAAAGTGTGTGAGTGTGTGTATTTTCAGTCTTACTATGTGAGAAATTGGGAATAAACTCGACAACTGTCCCATTTGAATACTTATGTGCATTAAGCGCTTTGCATTTGTCTATCGTTAGTAGATGAAGAAAGAGCTTTCTTTTCTTGGCTTATTATGTCTTTGTCATTGTTTTGGCGAATGGGTTACTTTGCTAAGTGTGTGTGTGTGTTTTCAGTCTTACTATGTGGGAAATTGAGAATAAACTCTACAGATGGTTCTATTTGAATATTTATGTTCATTAAGTGGGTAGTAGAGGCTTAGTGTTTTTTGGTTTTGCTCTGCATTTGCGTATCATTAGTAGGGAAGAGAGAAATCTATTAGTCTGTAAATTAGTTAATGCCACACCATTTTGAATTTGTTTTCTTTCCAGGGACATCAGAAAAAATTAGATGAAGAAAACTTTCTTTTCTGGTGTTATGTTTGTTGCTTGCTTGTCTTTCTTTTCTGGTGTTATGTTTGATCTTACCATTTGGGAAATTGCAAATATATTCTACAAATGTTGTTGTATTTTTGGTAAAGACGGTGTCAGAGAGTCCTGTTTAGTGTGTAAATTAACTGGGAGGTTTGCTCTGCATTTTCCCATCATTAGTAGGGAAGTGGGCACTCTAATAATTTTCCAAATGCTACATCATTGTAAGCATTAACTGGGAAGCAAAGACTTCATCAGTTTTGGTATTGCTCTGTATTTTCCTATCATTAGTAGATGAAGAAACAGCTTTCTATTCTTAGGTTATGTTCTTGTCATTGCTTTGGAAAATTGGCTCCATTGTTTCTTTTTTCAGTCTTACTATGTGGGAAATTGGGATGAGACTCTCCAAATATCCCCTTTGAATGCTTATGTGCATTAGTCTTACTAGTCTTTTTGGTTTTGTTCTTCATCTGAGTTTTGTTTTTGTCAGGGGCATGAGAAAAAATTAGATGAAGATAGAGCTTTCTTTTCTTGTGTTATGTTGTTGCTTGCCTGTCTTTAATTTGGTAAATTGGCTCATTTGTAAAGATTTTCTTGTGCCTTCAATCTTACTATGTCGGAAATTGAGAATATATTCTACAAATGTCCCATTTGATTCCCTATGTGGTTGTGTGTTTGTTAGAGAATCATGTTTGATGTGTAATAACTGGGAGGTTTGCTTTGCATTTTCCCATCATTACTGCTCTATTAGTCTTTGTTTTCAAAATGTCACACCATTGGGATTTGTTTTTTCTTCAGGGGGTATGAGAAAAAAATTATGAATGTTTCTAAACAAATTGAGTTCTTCGTGCTGCAGGAGGTAAACCAAATGTGGGCAGGTTTGGGATACTATAGGCGGGCACGTTTTCTTTTAGAGGTGAATACAGTTCTACAATCTGAGGTTTGACACTAGTTAACATGCTCATTAAGTATCGTAGTAATGCTTTCTACTTGTCTTAATTCTTGTAGGGAGCAAAGATGGTTGTTGCAGGGAAGGAGGGTATTCCTAATAAAGCGTCTAGCTTGATGAAAGTAAAAGGAATAGGAGAGTACACAGCCGGAGCAATTGCCTCAATTGCTTTCAATGAGGTGCGTCAGTTTTATATTTTCGATCATACATGTAAGAAGACATCTTATGTAATCTATACTTCTTTTGGCACTTATTCTGTTCCAGGCTGTACCTGTTGTTGATGGAAACGTGATAAGAGTTCTTGCTAGACTAAAGGCCATCTCAACTAATCCAAAAGACCGGCTTACGGCCAGGCTTTTCTGGTGAAATTTTTTTTGCATTTGCTCGGATGTCTCGCTATTGAGACACTAACAAAAGAGAGAATAAACAAATAATTTCATATCTTTTTCAGGAAATTAGCTGCCCAGCTAGTGGATCCTTTACGTCCTGGAGATTTCAACCAATCTTTGATGGAGCTTGGTGCGACTCTATGCACTGTATCAAAGCCAAGTTGCTCTTCTTGTCCTGTTTCCAGCCAATGCCGTGCATTTTCACTTTACCAGGAAAACAGAACCATTTCCGTGACAGATTATCCTACGAAAGTGGTCAAGGCAAAGCCAAGGAACGACTTTTGTTGCGTGTGTGTTTTGGAAATACTGAATCAGGAGAATAACCAATCAGTAGGTAGATTTGTTCTCGTAAAGAGACCCGAAGAGGGTCTTCTTGCTGGTCTTTGGGAGTTTCCATCTGTTATATTGGAGGAAGAAGCTGATTTGGCAAAAAGGAGGAACGCGATCAACCTCTACCTTAAGGAAGCATTTCATGTAGAACCAGAGAAAACATGCTCTATAGTTTCAAGAAAAGAACTTGGAGAATTCGTCCATATCTTCACACACATACGTCGAAAAGTTTATGTGGAGCTATTAGTGGTACAACTTACAGGTTTGACCACTATCTATCTATTTCTTTCTGGGTCTCTCTCTTTTTCATAAACATGGACGTATTTATAGTCGAGAAGTTGACAAGTTTCTTCTGTGTCATACAAGGTGGGTCAAATGATCTGTTCAAAGATCAAACAAAGGACACTCTAACATGGAAGTATGTGGACAGTGATGTTCTTTCAACCATGGGACTGACATCGGCTGTTAGAAAGGTACCTCCTTTTCGTCTTCAGATCATATAAAAAGACTATACTCCGATGTGATTTTGGTGAAAGAACATGTTTTTAAATAGACAACGTTATCATGGGTTTTGATTTAAGCTTGCCAAAATTGGTTCGTTCTTAGGGTAATTCATGATTGTTTGATTTGAGAACTCCATAGTTGAAAGTAAGTAAATTTTGATGGAGTGCAGGTGTATTCAATGGTGGAAGCACACAAGCAAAACTTAACTGTTGCTTCTGTCTCATCAAATAGAACAGCCATATCGAGGAAACGAAGAATCATCGCGTGATCTCTTTCTTCTAACACTTTTCAGCTATGTTGCTTAGTTTGGATATTTTTTTCTAGTATTTAGCTATCAAAGTCTTGTTTAGTATTAACCAGAAACATTTGTGATCTTGGTTTGAAATTGTAGAATTAGTTTCTACTGATTAAAGTGTTGGACCCATATTTTCATTAAAATGAGGATCACTTGTTGGACCCATATTCATATGGTTATGGATCTTAAAATGTGAATAAGAATTGAGGTCCTTAACGACAAAACATGCATTTTGTCCCACATTAGAACTTGAATTGAAAAAAAATTTCTCTAGTAATATATAGAGGAGTATTTCCAACATGGTTTAACATGCTATGGAGACATAATGGAGGTTATGCAAAATACCACGCGCGCCGTGCCGATCTCAAGCTCGGGCTCGGGCATGGGTCTTGGGTCTTTGGCCCACGTCAAAGATATTTTTTGGGCCAAATTTTGGACCCAATTAGTCCACATTTTTGTTGACTTTTAGTCAAGATTTTCCCAAGTTTTTTGCATACGAATTTAATTAATTTCGAGTTCAAATTTGAAATTACTGAGTCAAAAAAAACTGACTGGATTTTTCGCCTAGAATCTCGCCCCACGAGTTCGTGCGAAAACCATCCCTCCTCCTATATTTTCGTCTGCCTTTTTTCTTCAAGATCATCGTTTTTTTTTTTTGCAAAATCTCTCACGAAAAACATTACAGAAAAACTCCAACAAATCGTCTCCACTTTCTCTTCGTAAGTCTCGAGAGTATAGCGTAGTTTTGCGTTCGTATACTCCGTATTTCAAGTGTCGCGAATACAGTTTCCCAAGTGGTTGTATATACTGAGATTCTTAATTGTTGAAAACCGTCACACTACGGGCGATTATAAGAATTAAGGAAAAAGATCAAATCTCGCCTCCACGCATATCGGTTTTCTCAAATCCTTTTCAACTCATTTTCTTTCCATAATTCTATAGTTTATTCGCAGTTTTTCATATCCAGATTTTAGCATCCTACAATCTTAATTCTTATAATCCGCTTTCTGCTTATCGCTTAAAATGGATTGAGAATTGCAACAAAATGTTTTATTTCATTTTCCTACGGTTTCAACAAAATGTTTTAAATATCTTACGAATTTTTAAAAACGTTTTCAAAAACTATTTACGATTATTTCGATTTACTTACGGATATTCAAAACGTTTCTGGGTTTTAATTTAATTATTAATTATTTTTTTAAATCCCAAAACGAATTTTTATTAGGATTTTAAATCGATTCAATGCTTCTGCAGTTATTTTTTAGCGATTTGGCGGAACGTTATAAATCGGAAATGTTACTATTTATTTTGACGAAACGGTTTACGCGGTTTGTTTCGCGAAACGCATTCTCAAAATAGGATCTTCGTGATCTGGGAAAAATATATAAATATTATAATCGTTTTAATTACGCTTAATTGCGAATTTTAAAAATTTATTTATTTATTTATTTTTTCAAAGAGAAAAAAATAATCATTTGAATTACGCGTTATTGCAAATTCTAAAAAAACATTATTTATTCTCGAAAAAAATTTAATGATTTGTAACGCTTTTATTAGCAATATAAAGAAACGTTATTTTTTGGAAAAATAAATAAATATATTAAAAATTAAATACGTTTTGAAAAATGCTTAATAGCAATTCATAAACTATTTAATTTTTTATTTTTAGCGATTTAAATATATTAAACGTTATTTTTTTTTCTGACATTTATTTGTCTTTTGTGAAACAGAAAAAACAATGTCTACCGGTACCGTTGGTGTGACTAACGGAGGTCCTGATGACGACAATCAAATAAGTGAGACGACGACCCTACACGTGAAAGATCTTCCACTTACCGCGTCTGATGTCCCGAATGTTCCAAGTGCTATCGTGACACCGGAGAAAATTCGATGGCGCCAACTTCAAATCGTGGCAGCAAAAGATGTAGTTCTTTCTAATTACGTTAAAATTGGAGAGGTATCTCACCGAAGTTACCTCTTTTGCCTCCAGGGAATACTGAGGTACATGCTTTGGCTAGTGTCGATGCGTGGCTCCACGGGGACTATATGTGCAGAGGCTACATTAAAGCTCGCTTGGTGGATCAGTTGTACAACGTCCTACAGTGAGGTCAAAACTTCCAAGGAAATTTGGGATTCTGTGGAAAAGAAGTACAAGTATTTCAATGTAGGCTTGGGAAAGCTCGCTACGGCGAAATTCCTTAATTTTGAAATGGTGGACTCTAGGCCCATCATGGAGCAAGTTCATGAGCTGCAACTGATAATCCAAGAGATAGCTGATGAGGGCATGAAGATCTGTGAAACATCACAGTGAACTGCATCATGGAAAAGCTACCTCCGTGCTGGTTCGATTTCAAGAATTATCTCGGCCACAAGCAAAAGACTTTAACTTTGGAAAATCTCATTTCCAGGCTGCAAAATGAGTCATTTAAATGCAAGGTTGAACCGACATTCACTCACAATGCTAATGTAACTGAGCACAAGAACAAAGGCAAATAAAAATTTGTGCCTAATTCAAGCAAGGGGGCGCCTAAAAAGGTTGCACCTCAAGTCTCCACGAGCTTCAAGAAGCAAGGTGCGCCTAATAAGTTCACCGGAAATGCTCCTATTGTCACAAGAAGGGGCACAAAGCTGAGGAGTGTTACAAAAAGGCTAAAACGCTTAATCAAGCCAATTTTATGGAAAATGACCTATGTGCGGTGGTTATGGAAGCAAATGTGGTTGATGAAGAAACTAAAGAGTGGTTTTATGACACGGGTGTAACTACTCACATCTGTTTTGAGAAGACAATGTTCAACACCTATCAAAAGACCAAGTCTAATGCCAGTATGAAGATAGGTAACAAGTCTGTCTCCAAAATTGAAGGCACTGGTAAAGTGGTGTTGAAGTTCACCTCTGGACATGGCATAACTCTCACCAACGTGAGGCACGTGCCCAAAATGAGGAAGAATCTCATCTCCGGATCTCTGCTAAGCAAGCATGGCTTCGCCACGAGCTTTAAGTCCGACCAGCTGATTCTTAGGAAGAATGGGGTGTTTCTGGGTAAGAGACTTATGAAAATGTGTTGTATCACAGTGCTTAAGAACTCTGATGTATCTATTTCTGAAGTTTCAATGAATAAGAAACCAGTTGCTTACTTGGTCGAGTCTTTTAATATTTGGCATGAATGATTAGGACATGTGAATTATAAATCTGTACAAAGATTAATTAATTTGAATTTAATTCCAAAATGCAAATTTATTAAAGATAAATGTGAAGTATGCGTTCAAGCGAAACTCACTCAAACACCTTCACCTCAAGTCGAAAAAACAACCGAACCTCTTGGATTAATCTACACAGATTTGTGCGATTTAAAGTTTATACAAACCAGAGGTGGTAAAAGTATTTTGTAACTTTCATAGAAGATTGTACAAGATACTGCTATGTATACTTACTACATAATAAAGATGAAGTCTTGGAAAAATTCAGACAATATAAACTAGAAGTCGAAAATCAACTTCAGAAAACTATTAAAATAGTTTCAAGTGATAGAGGAGGCGAATATGATGGCCCATTTAATGCATTTTGTTAAGAACAAAGCATTATTCATCAAACAACCGCTCCCTACTCATCGAAATCTAACTCTGAAAGAAATGATGAATGCAATGTTGCAGGAATCTGGGTTACCCCAGAACCATTGGGGGGGAAACAATCCTTACCACAAATTATATCCTCAAAAAAATACCGCACAAAGTAACTGACAAAACGCCATATGAATTCTTGACGGGTAAAGTACCTTTGTACAAATACCTGAAAGTGTAGGTGTGCTTCGCAAAAGTCGCAGTGCCGCCTCCCAAAAAAGTTTCAATAGGACCTAAAACCGTAGACTGTATTTTAATCGGATATGCACATAATAGCAGTGCTTACCGGTTTCTGGTTCATAAATCAGATATACCGGATATTCATGTAAACACAATTAGGAATAAAGAAATGTATCATTTTTTGAAAACGTGTTTCCGTATTAAGAATAAACAAAATCCAAAACGAACTCGCGAAGAGGTTGAACTAACGAACAAGGCAAGTACTTCTGGTACTTCATTTAATGAATCAGAAGAGGTTGAAGATGAACCTCGACGGAGCAAAGAAGCTCGAAAGGAAAAATCCTTTGGTGACAATTTTATAATGGCATTTCTCGCAGAGAATGAGCCAAAAACGTTCACTGAAGCCATGACTACACCGGATGCAGCCTCATGGAAGGAAGCCATCAATAGTGAGATCGAATCCATTATGTAAAACCATACATGGGAAATAACCGATCTACCCTAAGGGTTTAAATCACTAGGGTGTAAATGGATTTTCAAAACCAAGTTGAAAATCGATGGTTCAATTGATAAATACAAGGCTAGGCTTGTGGTGCAACGTTTCCGACAAAAAGAAGGTCTGGATTTCTTTGACACTTATTCTCCAGTGACGAGAATAACCTCCATCAGAATGCTGATAGGAATTTCAGCATTGAGAAACCTAGAGATACATCAAATGGATGTTAAAACTGCTTTTCTAAATGGTAATTTAGAAGAGGAAATTTACATGAAACAACATGAAGGGTTTATCGTTCCTGGACAAGAACACAAAGTCTGTAGACTTGTGAAGTCATTATATGGATTTAGACAAGCTCCAAAACAATGACATGAAAAATTTGACAACGTCATGATGTCGAATGGTTTCAACATTAATGAATGTGATAAGTGCATTTACATCAAAGTTACTCCTATCGGGTATATTTTGTTATGCCTATACATGGATGACACGCTCATTATTGATAGCAATAAAGACATAATTCAACAAACTAAGAACATGCTTGGCGGCCAGTTCGACATGAAAGACATGGGTTTCGCAGATGTAATCCTAGGGATTAAGATCACTAGAAATTCTGATGGAATCACCTTGTCTCAAACTCATTATGCTGAAAAGATTCTTGATATATTCAAGAATTACACAACCGGGACTGAAAAAACTCCTGTTGATTCTCAACTCCACTTGACCAAGGACTCAGGTGAAGCAGTTTCTCAAGTGGAATATGCTCGTGTTATCGGAAGTCTAATGTACTTAACGAATTGCACAAGACCCGATTTAGCACATGCGGTAAACGTATTAAGTCGCTACACGACTAATCCAGGTCATAAACACTGGAAAGCCATAACAAGAGTATTAAATTACTTACAATATACAAAAAGTTATGGGTTGCACTACGGTAAAGAACCAGCAGTTCTGGAAGGATACAGTGACACAAACTGGATTTCAGATTCCAAGAACTCAAAATCCACTAGTGGATACGTTTTTACTTTAGGAGGTGCAGCGGTATCTTGGAAATCTTCCAAACAAATCTTGTTGGCTAGATCAACCATGGAGTCAGAGTTCATAGCTCTTGAAAAAAGCCACAGAAAAAGCAAAATAGCTTCGAAACTTCTTGGAAGATATTCCAATGTTGAAGAAACCAGTCCCGGTATTACGTGTACACTGTGATAGTCAATCGGCTATAGCCCGGGTACTGAGTAATCTCTATAATGGTAAATCTTGTCACATCAAAAGATGACACAAAACCATTAGACACTTGATTTCAAGTGGTGTAATAACGATCGATTACATCAAATCAGCCGACAACCTAGCGGATCCATTTCCTAAAGGTTTGGCTCATGATCAAGTTTTAAAATCATCAAAGGGAATGGATTTATTGCCTACAAACTAAAGAGGGTGTTTGATGGAAACTCCACCTACGTGACTGGAGATCCCAAGATGTAGGTTCAAAGAGATAACTAAACCAAACAAAATCTAAAAGCACTGATAGACTTTAATGTCATTACTCAATTCCCAAGATGATAAACAGTGTTTCCTATATATAAACAAGGATAAGCATTAGTTTTTAATGATTCGAGTTCATAGTTTTGTACGTGGAGTATTACATGATACTTCTTAAAACAAAGACTTATGGGGAACACCTAGTGAGTGTGAAATGAGGCCATTTCTAGGAGAATGAAGTTCAAACTATCTTTTCTAAGTTCACTCACGAATAACCAGGCAAGTTCACGGCCAAAATGAACACAATAGAGAACAAAGATCTACGAAAAAATGAGCTGCGTTATAACTGTTGTCTCGGTTTACATAAATATCCGGGTGGTTCAAGACATCATGTTCACCTCCTGGCCAGTAAACCTGACAGATATTAATAATGAATGGTTCAAAGCTGAAATACAGTATCATCTTAGACACAATAAATTTTTGTTTATATTCTCAAAATGTCCTTTTATCGAGTCTATCGAGTCTGTCTAGTCTGTCCATTCTGTCAAGTCTATCCAGTCAGTAGAGTTAGTCGAGTATTCATATGTTTAAAGTAATTCCAATTCATGTGGGGGATTGTTGGACCCATATTTTCATTAAAATAGGTATCACTTTTGTTGGACCCATATTTATATGGTTATGGGTCTTAAAATGTGAATAAGAATTGAGGGCCAATGTGACAAAACATGCATTTTGTCCCACATTGGAATTTGAGAAAAAATTTCTCTGGTATATATAGAGGAGTGTCTCCAACATGGTTTAACATGCTATGGAGACACAATGGAGGCTATGCAAAATACCACACGCACGCGCACCATACCATGCCAAGCAAAGCCTGGGCTTGGGCTCGGGCTCGGGTCTTTGGTCCACGTTAAAGATATTCTTTTTGGAGGAAATTTTGGACCCAATTAGTCCATATTTTCGTTGACTTTTAGTCAACATTTTCCCAAGATTTTTGCATACGAATTTAATTAACTTCGAGTTCAAATTCGAAATTACCAAGTCAAAAAAATTGACCTGATTTTTTGCCTAGAATCTCGCCCCACGAGTTCGTGCGAAAACCGTCCCTCCTCCTATATTTTTGTCTTCCTTTTTTCTTCGAGATCATCGTTTTTTTTGCGAAATCTCTCACTAAAAACATCACAGAAAAACTCCAACAATTCGTCTCCACTTTCTCTTCGTAAGTCTCGAGAGTATAACGTAGTTTTGCGTTCATATACTCCGTATTTCGAGTGTCGCGAATACGGTTTCCCAAGTGGTTGTATCTTGGGATTCTTAATCGTTAAAAACTGTCACACTACGGACGATTATAAAAATTAAGGAAAGAGATCAAATCTCGCCTCCACGCTTATCAGTTTTCTCAAATCGTTTTCAACTCGTTTTCTTTCCGTAATTCTATAATTTATTCGCAATTTTTCATATTCGGATTTTAGCGTCCTACATAAAATGATTAGTTGCATAATCAACCAATTTCCATGGTATACACAAATTTTTTCATAAATTCATTATGACGTTTATAATTTTAGTCGTTTGTGTATACGATGAACTATAATCGTTTTATTATACTTTAAATATCTTTGGGTTCAACTTTTTTGGTGGCCTAGTTAAGTGACTTCAATTTTAGTAAAACTATATAATTGAACTCTCCTAAAGTAATTTCAGTTTGGTTTTGGTAAGTTAGTTTTTGTTTCGATTGAAATTCACTTCAAACCCCGTGAAAAAGGTCCTTGTAGGTTCATGTAAATATATTTATTTGGTTGCCTAGTGTATTGTAGTTGTTTATTTTTGGTTATAGTTAAATTTTCATAATATTCAAATTTAAGGATTATTAATAATTAAAAATGTTTTTGTACCCTTCTACAGGTGCTCCAAATAGAAATAAGTTGTATTTTATTGTAATGTTTTTTATTTATTTTGTCGTTAATTAATCTAAGAAACATTTTTGCATGTATATAACATTTAAATGATGTATTAATATTAGAGAAAATTGGGCAAAAAAGTAGTTTTTATATTTTAATTTGTTAAATGGATAGTTTTTGTCTAAGATATGTTTTTGGTACTGTTTACTTTTCTAATAACATATTTTTCCTTATAAAAATCGAATAATAACCAATATGATATTGTGTTTGAAAACAGTGAAAGACAAGAATTAAAAAGGGAAAAATGTCATTTGAGTTATGAACTTTCAAAAAGTGGACGTTTAAAACACGAATTTTCGGAATGTCATTTAAATGCTAAAGTTTTTGTTGACATTCAAATTAAATAGCAAAGTTTCGTTGACTCGACCAAAAAAGGCATGCCATTACAGAACACGATGACAGAGTTAATTTGCTGTTAACGGTAAGTTAACGTCATGCATTTTTGGCCGAATCAACAAAAATTTGCTATTTAATTTAAAAGTCAACAAAAATTTTGGTATTAAAATGACATTTTGTATAAGATAGTTTTTCTTATTTATCAAGATTATTTTTTATCTTTTTAAGATAATATAAATAAAAATAATTATATTTTTAGTCCAATAGTAAATATTAATATTTTTACATAAACCAATATGTGATAAATCCATGTCAAATAATTGTTTTCTAAGTTAATAACAAATATCTTCTTTAAATAACTTTTTAATTTGGACATTAAAACATATTTTTCCATAATGCAATACATGTTAAATAAAATTTTAAATTTTATAGGTGTCACTAACATTTGGTGAAAATATCAATTTAATTTCCCTTTTTCGAGTTAAAGTTTTTTTTTTTAAATAATGCATTTCATATTTTGAAATTTACAATTGTTTCCATTTTTAATTTTATTTTAAAAACTTTTTACAATTGTCTACAAAGTTTACAATTGTTTCCATCTGATTCGTCTTTAACACTCACCGGATAAGATGTCTGTAAATTCAGAACATTCCAGCTCAATCTTTACATCGATCAAGATTCATCTTTTGTTCCTTTATGTTAAAAAGATTTTAAAGATTAATTGGTGAAATCTAAACTTTTATATGTTTGAAACAATAATTTCATAATTTCTGATAAGTTTTTTAGCTTAGATAATCCTAAGATCAAAACTAAAAATTTGATATTTCTTTCTTACTTGTTGAATCAGTTCAAAATTAAAGTTTACAATTGTTTCCATATTTTATTTTATTTTAAAAATTTTTTTTAGTAAAACTTAAATAGAAATTGTAATAGTTCTTTTACTAAAAACGAAAAAAAGAAAATAGTAATGAAAATTAGAAAAATATTTTAAAAATATTTTGTATTTATATGATTTAATTAGAATCTCGATAACATATTAAATTAACTATATTGAAAAGCAACTAAATGTTTAAGAACATGTTATTTAGTTGCTTTTAAAATTTTATTTAACATGTATGTCATTATGGAAAAATATGTTTTAGTGACCGAATTAAAAAGTTATTTGAAAGAAGATATTTGTTATTAACTTAGAAAAAAATATTTGATATGTATTTATCACATATTGGTTTGTGTAAAAATAATTAATATCTACTATTGAACTAAAAATATAATTATTTTCATTTATATTATCTCAAAAAGATAAAAAAATAATTTTGATAAATAAGAAAAAATAACTTATACAAAATGTCATTTTAATACCAAACTTTTTGTTGACTTTCAAATTAAATAGCAAATTTTCATTGACTCGGCCAAAAAGGCATGACGTTAACTTACAGTTAACAACACTACAGTTAACAGCAAGTTAACTCCGTCATCGTGTTCTGTAACGGAATGCCTTTTTTGCTTGACTCAACGAAACTTTGCTATTTAATTTGAATGTCAACGAAAACTTTAGCATTTAAATGGCATTTCGAAAGTTCATGTTTTAAACGTCCACTTTTTTAAAGTTCATGCCTCAAACGATATTTTTCCCGAATTAAAAGACAGGAACTCATCATATTTCTCTAAGAGACATGGGCCCACCCTCTTCCTTCTTTGCGCCAACACCACCCTATCTCTCTAAGAAAAAGAGCCCACCCAAAACTCTCTCTCATTCTCTCATACTTTTTTCTTCTTCTATCTTTCTAAGAGACAGTTTGTGTCATTTGTCAAAAGATTTTTCTCAAAAACTACCCTATAAGTTACCTATTTTCCAAATAAAAACATCTTTCAAGAAAAAATTACACATTTAACAAATAAAAACATAAAAATTACCTGATTTCCTAAGATACTCTAATAAATATATTTTTTAAAAATTATATTAAATATTGTGCCCCATGTAAAATATTTTTCTATATGCCGCTGCTCCTCTACATTGTAGTGCCAGTGTGTTGTTAGCTTCCGTTGTATATTATGATGTAAACTGTGTTATGAGTTTGTATAATATGTGTTTATAATGCTTGTTTTCCTTTGCATATGTGTGGTATTTGTATAAATTGTTTCAATAGCTTAGTTTATGCGTAATAATTAGGTATGACATATATTAAAGTATCACATATAAGAATTACTTAGAATTATTTTAGTGTTGTGAAGTAAGACACATATAAGAATTTGTAAGTAATATGTGAATGAGTCAAAGTATAGATAACAATATTTTATTTCAGCATATTCATTTCACTTTAGTCTCATGGCATCTACTTCTGCCATTTGTACTTCATAGGAGATCTCTATTTGTCTCTGTATCTCCCGAATCTAATATAGATTCTCCTTCTCATTTGCAGGTTCATCTATTGTTGTTGTCTTCTTCAACCGTTTTCTTTCTAAGGCTCTCCACCAGTAGTCTTCTCTCTCAGATCTAACCAACGGCCTTCTCAAGTCCAAGTCTGTCAATCGCTGCCTCATCCAGATTCAGTTGTTATCGGAACTGCCATAGAATGTATCATCGGCAACAACCATAAACTAAAGAGTCATTCCATATTTGCCCGAATGTTTATCTTTCTCTTTTCGTTCAACTAAAGGCTGCTTTCATATTTAGTTCGTAAATGTTTGTTGGCCACTACGTAGGTGGCTTTGTAAAATGAAGTTAACTTATTCTATTGGGAAAATGGTAGAAATAAATGTTAACTATAACTAAGTATTTACTTATAATATTTATGGTATATGAAAGTGTTTTAATTCATATTTTCGTCCATATTTTATTCTGTGCCAAATGTACATGTATGGTATATATATGATAATATTTTATGTCCGTATGGATTCATTAATTTACATGATTACTGTAAATGTTTTAGAATATTCCACCAAAGTTATGTATAATCTTAATTTATGAAACTGTAATTTTCTAATGTTTGAAGTCTGATTCGACCCATTAATGCTTTGATTGGAAATAACCGAAAAGAAATTATATTATGTGTCTGTTATCAAATATGTACCACTATATATATAGATATAGTGGAGTGATACGTGTATAATCTATATGTGTGCTATATATAATATAATATTATATTTGTTGAAGAGATGAGAAAGAGACGTGAGATGAGAGATGATAATAATATGGAGAGATGAAATTGATTTTTTATTCACTTTTCTTCTGGTTTTCATTATACAAATGTTACACATTGAGAAAATTAGGAAGTAAAGTAGTTTTTATGTTTTAATTTGTTAAATAGTTAGTTTGACAAATAGGTACTTTTTATTTAAGGGATATTTTTACTCTTTCGATAACATTTTTATCATTGATAAAATTGAATAATTATGATTTCTGTTATTGCTTTATTAAAAGATATAGTCCAAGTATTTTTTTAAAAAATATCATCTTGTCTATCTTCTCTTCTCTGCGTCAGAAATTTTTCTCTCGTATTCTCTTTCCTTTTTTCTTCCTGTCAGTTTTTGTAATTTTTCCAAATACTATTCCCGAAAACTACCCTAAAAATACCTAAAAACACATCTCATATAAAAACTACCAATTTGGCAAATAAAAACATCTAAACTACCTAACTTGCAAAGTTACCCATATATATATATATAGCTAACGTAAGGCGGTGAAAATATAAGTCGGTTAAAAATAAAATAATAAAATATTTCAGATGGATAATTATATATTATACTCCCTCTTAATTATCCATAAATATTACTATATTACATACTATCTACTTAAAAATCTTATAATGGAAAACCATGACAACGAAAAAAGTACAGTAATGCAATCTCCCCCTGAAATGATGAATATAATCTTCTCTTAATAAATTATAGATGACGCATCCCGATGGTATGAACGTGTTTTCTAAATATTAGGAATCACCTTTGTGAACATATTTGTTGCATTATTAGTTGAGCGGATATATTGGATATCTTCTTGATTCTTCTCTTGTTCTTGTGTGTCGCTTTTGATATAACCTTCTTTGAGTTGGGTGACACATGTATCATTGTCTTCAAACAATTTGGTTGGCTTATTATTAATGACTATTTCGCTTGCTTATTGTATGTGTTGAGTCATAGATCTAAGCCACACACATTTTCCACATGATTCATGAAGTGTGATTGTCTTTGTATGACTTAAGGAAGTAGTAACTAAAATCTGCCAAAAGATTGTACAATTCAAACTGCGAAAACATATTCGGTTTGCGATCGGGCTTTATATAGATCTGATAAATAACATGCATCTGCAAAACCAGCTAAATCGAAATTAGAATTTCTAGGGCAAAACAATCCCAAGTCAATTGTTCCATGAAGAAAACAAAAATATGTTTTACTCCATTCCAGTGTCTGCGTGTAGGAGACGAACTGTATCTTGCAAGTAGATTTGTAGCAAATACTATATCCGGTCGGGTACAATTTGCAAGATATATAAGTTCACCAATAGCGCTCATATAAGGAACTTCATGACCTAATCCTTCTTCGTTATCTTCACAAGGTCGAGATGGATCTTTGTCAATATCAAGCGATCAAAGGAGTTGCTTTTATCCATATAAAAGCGTTTTAAAAAGATGTTTTTCATATAATTTGATTGATGTATAAAAATTCTATCTCGAATGTGATCGATCTGGAGGTCAAAGACAAAAATTTGTTTGTCCAAGATCTTTCATTTCAAACTTTTCTTTCATATGAGTTCTTGCATCAATAATCTCCTTTTGAGTTCCAATTATGTTCAGGTCATCAACATATACATCAATGATCACAAATCCAGATATTTCTTAATAAATACGCAAGGGCATATCGCATTGTTGGTATATCATTTTCTCAAAAAATATTCACTTAAGCAATTATACTACATGTGTCCGGATTGTTTTAATCCGTAAAGTGATCACTGTAAGTTGACCACACATATTTCTTTAGATTTTGAGCTTAAAGCTTCAGACATTTTCAATCCTTTTGGGATTTTCATGA
This sequence comes from Cardamine chenopodiifolia, assembly GCA_963922655.1. Classification (NCBI taxonomy): domain Eukaryota; kingdom Viridiplantae; phylum Streptophyta; class Magnoliopsida; order Brassicales; family Brassicaceae; genus Cardamine; species Cardamine chenopodiifolia. The sequence continues at coordinate 11,204,394 of OZ000481.1, read as the reverse complement.
ATATATAATTATCAAGTGATCCATATAGATATGTTGTCACAACATCTATTAGATAAATTTCAAGATTTTTAGATGTCTCTAAGCTCATTAAAAATCTAAAGATAATTGCATCTATAACGGGATAATATGCTTCTTCATAATCAATTCTCAGTCTTTGAGAAAATTCTTGGGCAACAACTCGGGATTTGTATCTTATTACCTCATTTTTCATTTCTTTTTCACACAAATACCCATTTGTACCCAACAGGTTTTATATGTTCTGGTCCAAAGACATTTCTGTAATTGAAGGAGATTTCATGGCCATTTTCTATTTTTCCCAATTAGATCTTTTCTGGCATTCTGATATGTACCATGTATCTGGATCATCACTTTCATAATTAATTTCCCTGGATACAAAGAATGATAAAATTCCATCATCATCTTCTATCTCACTTCTAACCCATAATTTTTGTTTTGGGCATAGTTAATGCAGATCTGACATTTTTGTGTCATTTTCGTCTTCAGGACTTGTCTATGTATGTGGTTCTTCTGGACTTTTTTTCATTCAGTTCTCCCAATATCTTTTGCTCTAGGGATTTTTTAATCTTTTGATCACACCGGCCTCCTCCTTTTGAACTGAACTTTGAGTTCATTTGCTATTTTCCCATCATTTTGTTCTTCAGGAACATTAATTCTTGATGGAACATTCACAACGAGTATATATATTATTTTGTCACCCTGTCTGTATCACTAAATATCACCAGTTTGTGGTTTAAGATACCAAATTATACATGATGATGTATACCACATATATATATATATATATATTCCTAATCTCCTTTGTGGTCTCATTTTTGTCCTTTGCGGTGGGGCTATAGGAACATAAACTGCATATCCAAAAATACGGAGATGGGATACATTTGGCTCTTGGCCAGATGTTAATTGTAAAGGATAATATGTATTTTGCGCACTTGGTCGTATCCGAACCAATGCTGCAGCATGCAAGATTGCATGACCCCATATAGAAATTGAGAGCTTTTTCTCAATATTAACAGTCTAGCAATGAGTTGCAGCCGTTTAATCAAATATTCAACTATGCCATTCTATGTATGAACATGAGGAACTGGATGCTCAACATCAATTCCTAATGATATACAATAGTCATTGAAAGTTTGTGAAGTGAATTCGCCAGCGTTATCAAGTCTTATTTTCTTTATTGTATAATCAGGGAATTGTGCTCTCAACCTGATTATTTGAGCAATGAATCTTGTGAAAGCCGCATTACGTGTAATAAATAGACACATATGTGACCATCTACTAGATGCGTCAATCAATACCATAAAGTATCAAAACGGTCCTCATGATGAGTGGATAGGACCACATATGTCACCATGTATTCTCTCTAAGAATATTGGAGATTCATTCCCGATTTTGGATGGTGATGGCCGAGTTATTAGTTTTCCTTGAGAACAAGCATTAAATGAAAATTCTCTTGATTGAAAAATCTTATGTTTTGCAACGGATAACCATTTGAATTTTACACCATTTTCTGCATAATGACTGATCCTGGATGCCCTAAACGTTTATGCCAGACTTTGAATGTACGTGTAAACTTCAGGTTTACTGTAACATATGATTCATTCATATTTATTTATGTGAAATATATTTCAGAGGATAAATCTGGTAGTTCTTCTAATATGTGTTTTCTCTCCAAAATAACTGATGTGATGCAAAAATATTCATTGCCATTTTTATTCATAGGTTCTATGTGATATTTATTTTTGCATATATCTCTGAAACTTAACAAATTTCTATAAGATTTTAGAGAATATAATGCATCATCTATTTCAAATTTTGTTTCCCTTGGTATCGAAAAACTGATTCTTCTGGAGCCCATAATAATTTTTGTATTACAAGATATAGTATTTACGCTTCCAGCGGAAATTTTTTTTAAGGGAGGAGAAATATTTTTTTATCTTTAAGTATTGTGTGCGTTGTAGCAATGTCAGACATACATATATCTCCATCCTTGATCTCAAATTTTGACATTTTCTGAATTTTTAAATATTGATAAAAGATGCGTTAATATCAAAAAAATTTATATTTCAAGAAAAACTATATTACAACAAAAACTAAAATAAAAATACAACAAAAAACTATTAACAAGACTACCTTAGAATTAAGAAAATTTTCTAAACTATTCAAATGATGACATAGAACGATACTATTGGTTGTTTAAAATCTGTGAAATAATTTCTTTATTTTCTATACTATTTTCAATTAACCACACTAATTTAAAATTGAAAATTTCTCTTAATTTAACAAGATGATGATGTGGAATAATTCTAATGGTCGTTTAAAATTCATGACATAATTTTTTTTTTTCTAAAATAAGTTCTAGTAACAACACATTAAAATTAAGATATTTTCCTAGTTTAATTTAGATGATGACATGAAACAATCAAATTAAATTTTCTAAAATATTTTCTATTAAATTAAAAAAACTTTCCTAATCTAATATAGACGATGATATGGACCAATATGATTGTGTTTCTAAAATCCTATGTGAAGAGCTTAAAACACTATAGCCTCAACTTACATTTAAAATTAAGATATTTTTCTAATTTAATTTAGATGATGACTTTGATCAATAAAATTAGATTTTCTAAAATAATCTTTATTAGCGAATTAAGAAATTTTCCTAATATAATATAGACGATGATATGGACCAACAAGATCACGTTTCTAAATCTTACGTGTACAATTTAAAAACACTATAACATCAATTTTTATATAGTATAGATTTGATCATATGCACGATTTAAGAAGGTTTAACTTTTAATTGGCTTAACGACACTAGCTAACGAACGAGTGTTTGAACAAACAAATAGGTTTTTGAAACTTTGTTGGAGATATTGAAGTCGTGAAAATCTAACCTAAAAGTATATGTGCTATGTTTTAATTTAAAACTAAAAGAGTTTAATTTGCGTAAAAAGAGAGCAATGGATGTGACTTGGACAAGAAGTTGGAAGGAAACGAGGGTTTGAAGAACCTAAGTCACTTTGTGGCTTTAACAGAGGTGGATTACTTTCGTAAACACCAAGGTCCCATGGTTTGATCTAAATCGGATATTGATAGATCCAAGAGAACCTTGTCTTCAAAATTTAAAAACTTTCATTTATGGATTTCTTTTCTCTATAGTTGTAGATGGAAGAAGAGTCGAACGTTAGCACAAATGAGCGTGGAAGCGTGAAGCTTGGGAAGCGAAAAGCTTGGTATCGGAAAGATGATCAACATGATGAAATTAATTTACCGATTTTGAGAAAGATGAAGAAAGTGTTAAATACAGAGCTACTACATAAGGGCAGAGAAAGTAGTTGTATGTATATGATCAGAGAAGAATTTGAGGAGAATAGAACTCAGAGAGTTCATGGGGTTTGGTTGGTTAGAAGGAGTGGAAAGAAGGGAATTGGATATACCTCCAAGCGTCCCATAATACTTTATTAACATTTAACACCTAACTAAGACATCTTATGAATCTTTTTAAAACAATATTATATCACTATTCTTATGAGTACTATATATTTTTGTTTAACAATGACTTATTTATTTTTAAGGATTTGTTCAATGGCAAATGACCTGAGATGTCGGAGACAAGCAAAAATCTTCCATATTAGATAAATTTTCACCTTTGGCCATTGGGAATATGAAGAAGAGTGTAATGACTAAGATATCCCACATCGAAGTGGTAATGTTCAGATTTCAGATTGTCATGGCTTCACTTATTTGTGTTGGAAGACAAAAAGGGTATATTTATACTCTTTAGTTTATAATTTATATATATTTCAAAATGAAGTTGCACCTTTTGGCATAGTCATCTTTTTGAAAGGAAAAAACTACAAAATGGTTACAAGTCCTACTAGATCATAAAAGCCATCATGATCGTTGGGTCTATGCCTCTGCCGATCCACATAGTGCCCACATAAAACTGCATTAGTTGTAAATATATTTATTCTTATATGACATGTATCTTTTGGTTTAAAGTAATGATTAAATTCGTATTAAAGTTAAGAATTATAATATAAAAGACGACATTGGTTTCGATTTAAAGACGTTAGAATTCATATGTATTGATAATTCTCCTCCCTTATCTCATTACATTATATAAGAATATTTTTCTCTGATTTTAATGTATATATATTGCATCTGTAGTTAATTAATAATATAGTGCAATATATATATATATGTATATATATGGATTTGTAAGTGGCGGTTATAAAAGTAGTGGGTGCGTTTCATTTGTGACTATTGGTGACATCTGTCAAAGCGGAGTGCCCGTAACTGCCTGGACATGGATCGTCGGGATCGTCATTTTCTCCGGCTGTATGGATTGGCCCGTTTTAGACCACATGTGATAGATTGCATGTTTATACCTGTCCCGCAACATTAGCGGATATGCGGACAGGCCCGTAGGCGTCATCTTCATCGGCGATTCATTTGTGATTCATCTTGTCTTTAAGGATCTGTGGCTCTTCATCGGCGAATCTCTATAGAATCTTCAAGGCTCTTCATCGGCGAATCTCCATCGTCTTCAACAGTATGTAAGGTCAGAATCATTGAAACCTACATCGAATCCACTTCAATTCATCAATCTCGTGTTTGATTTTCTATGAAAAGCTTTGATTCGTGAAATTGTTGGTCTTAATTTGCATTTCCATTTCTATGCCTTAGTGGAGAAGCTTCAGAATGATGTTAACGAGAATGATAAGCTCAGAGTTAGGTAAAATGAAGATAACAAGATTTGGATTCTTTGTATTTCAGCTCTTGTGTGAGAGTTTTACCAATTTAGCTTGAGTTTTAAATTCCCAAAACCACTAGACTGTGTCTATAAAATCTCATTACTAATATAGTTTTCTGCTGACTCAATATGTTATTTGTGCTAATAGTCTACTTTGATTTGCAGCTTTGTTTGAAGTTCATTGACATAGAGCAGTTTCAGAGGTAAGTTGTTGGATTATGCTCATTTCGGTGATATACATATATATTTGATGACTTGTTCAAACAACAGTATTCTCATTCTTTAATCTATTTCCTTGTGGCAGGTTTCGTGAACTTAAGCAGCTTCGTGAACTTAAGCAGCTTGGTGAGTTGGCTTCTGTTTTCAAATCGTGTTGCCTCTCCTCTTGTTTATTAAGCAAGACAGTCTTGTTTTGTCTGATTTTTTCCTCGGTCAAGAAGCATGTATGTTGTAACTGTATCGAGTTTTGAATACTGGCAGTAGAAAATATTGCTCTACTTAGTATTTTACAACTTACTATGCTATTAACTGGTGTTAGTATGTCATTTTTTGGTGTATCTTCTTTCTTTGAGGATTTTTTACTTGGTTCAGGAGTGATAAACATGGTATATGCATGAGCCGTACATGCTTGCAAGCGAGACTATTCTGAGGCTAAATATGATCTTCAGACTGTTAGACTTATTGGTACCTATTGTTAGCTTAATTAGTTATAGTTATTGAATTTGTGATACTCTGTGTATCACAGTATCATGTAGTTTCACCTGCGAATAAAATTTCAAAACCTTTCTTTTAAATGATCAGATTAAATCCAATGACCCAAAATATTTCAATGCTGTAAATACTTTTCGTCTGAATCTTTTTTTTTTCTTTTCAGCTCATTGAGTTGTTTAAAATTGTGCATGTAGAATTTGTTTTATTCATTATCCTTGGGAGTTACTCTATTTGTCAGAAACATACTAGAGAGATGCTTGGTGACTGGGATGAAAAAATTATTAAACATATATTTTACCATTTTTAGATGCTTCAAAACCTTTCAACCAATTGCGGCTGTAGATTAATGCTTGTACATTTTTGGGGAGAAGACAACTTCTATACTTGGTCAAAACTCGAGAACTAATAGTAAAAGAAGATTCAGAGGCTACAATTGTGATTGGAATACTAAGGAGATCACAAACCATGGAAGCTAATTCCCCATAGCATTGAGAGTTATCTTTCCAATACTTTAGAATATCTAAACTCGTAAAATTCTTTATATCTAATGGGGGTTCTTCCAAATACAATTCCAAAGAAGACTTTCCACTCCCAAGAACAGTCTCTTTACGGAAGGCTAAGAAATCCTGCGTTAGAAACAATAAGAAATAAGAAAACATATAAAATTCATTAAGAACATAAGCAGACACATAATTTCCGAGTACTTACATCATAATTGACAAAACATCCTCTTTCTCCTTCGTTCATCTCTCTGTTGATCTGTTTCACGGGTCTCTGTAGGAGGTGATGCAAAAATGAAATTGTTCTCATATGATTCAGACAGAGAAGTTAGTTTTAGACGCAAGTGTTCAATCCTTCCTTGACAAGTGCTTCTATCAAGTTTACTAAAACAAAAGTGTGCTACTGTTAGCTTCAAACAGAGAAGTTAGTCTTGGATCAAACACTGTAGTCATTGAAAATAAATCACTAACTTCTTCCCAATACTTATCAAACTTCTCCTTCATGGGAACAATAATTTTTTTGATAACTTCATCTTCACTAAACTCATTCATTGTCACTAAACCAGTTTGATCTTCCAAAATTGCATGAAATATAATTTTGAAGTTGGATATATCGAACATGAAATAAGATTAGTAACCTCATCAAATGGCTCCAGCAAATAACACAGATTTTTGAGTCGTTTATATTCAACTTATGATGGACAAAACTTATAGTTTTTCCCATCAATAACATTCAGATTACCAAATGCAACTCGATACTTGAGAGCCATGTCTAGCATTTTGTAAGTTGAGTTCCATCTAGTTTTCACATCCAATTGCAAACCAGCCTTAAGCTTTATTCCAACAGATTCGACACATTTTGCAAACAAGCTCTCATGATGTGTTAATCATTGAACATACTTAATACTCTCCCTAATCTTATGCAATGACGTAGCAATCACTGCAAGACCATCTTGAACAATAAGATTAAGAACATGTGTTGTACATCTCACATAAAAATGTTGTCCTCCACACAACAAATCATTCCAGAACATAAGCTGAATTTTCATAATCTCTTGTATTGTATCATTGTTACTAGCATTATCTAAGGTGGGGGAGAACACTTTTTTTAATTTTTTCATTCCTCCAATTTCTCAAGAATCTTCATTGCTATATGCGTACTTGTATGCCGAGGCGGTAAAGCACAAAATATAAGAATTTTGTTGTTCAATTTCCAGTTTCTGTCAATGTAGTGTGCCCCTCATGAGTAATTGTAGTCTACAAATCATAAGTTAACCTAATCCTTCCAAGAAGATTAGCTAGTTGTCTCTTTAAATTTGCTGTCTCACACTAATAGAACTTGTAAACATTAGCTGGAGTTGTGTTCCGGCTAATAAACTTGACATCTACATTCAAGTACTTCAAAACTGCTTTTACTCTCTCATATACAACATAAGAAAATGGGAGATCATACTAAATGATACATTTAGCTACCATGTCACGGAAAACCATATGATCTATCTTTTCAGCTTGCAAATTTTGCTTTTGAATTGATCATCATTGTACCAATATCAACATTTCTAATCTTAAGCTTACACGCACCCAAATGACGTATTAAATAATTGGTACCGTTCTTGTGGGGATTATAAGCATAATCGTTCTTACAATGGTTGCACTGTGCTCTTTCTTCACTTTTTCCCTTACTATCGTTTTTACTGATCATTATAAAGTGTTTCCACATGTCTGAATATTGTCTTCTCTTTTTCTGTGATTGTTTTCCTTTGTCATCATCACCAACATCATCCTTAATCTCAATTGAAATCTTTTTCTTTTTACTTTTTGATGACTTTTATTTGTCGCCATCATCATCATCATCGTCAATATTAATGGATGCCCTTTTTCGAGCTTGAGATGCTTCAACCATTAGTGTATTTTCATTGTTGAACATAACATCAGAATCGTCAAAAAGTCATCTACTCAGGTTCATAATTTGAAGCATCAAAAACTCTTTCAGATTATGAGTCTAGTGATCTAAACTCCCAAGAATCACGTGATGAATCCTAAAATAAACAAAAACACAATTTATTTGAACATTATTGATAAGAAACTGAATATTCAAGAGTAGAATGTCGATTTTTAATAAGCAAGTGACGATTTATTACTGTGTTGTTTTGATTTTGTTGTGATTAGTGCGTTGTGACTAAGCAAAACGATTTGTTACTGTGTTGTTTTGATTTTTCTTTGATTAATGAGTTGAATGTTTTAAGCATAAAACGATTTTGACTTTGTTGTGTTTACTGTTTGCTACTCTAGAAAAAATCAAATGATGATAGATTTAAACATAAGTTCTTTGAAAATCCTTGATAATATGACTTAGAAAAACGTTGAATGTATGCTACTCTAGTAATATGTTAGGGATTTTGTGTCTTACCATTAAAATTTTTGATGATACTATATTTGTTGGAATCTCTATTGGAAGCATGATGAACGAAGATAATTGAATGATATGATGAAGTTTCAAATTTCAGATTCTATAGGGTTTTATCTACAAAAGTCACAGATGAAAAACCTTGGATGTTACCCTTTCTTGACATTCGACAGAAACTAATGTAGGATTTTCATTCAAAAACTCCATTGTAAAGAGAAGGTTCAAAGTTCAAAGAAACTATGACAAACGGAAGTTAAAGACTCTATGGGAGACAGAGATTTTAGCTACATCTAAAAATCTATCTACATCAAAAACGCATATTGGATCGCCTGCCCGCGACGCCGCAGCGGACCGACTCACAATGCATGTCTTCCTTGTGGATGAAGCCTGCTACATCTGCCATTTGATGGACATCATCCTTGGTGGCCAAACCCGCCCCACCAAGATACTTATGGGCATAACGCCTGATTAACACCCCTACTATTGGTCACAATATAAGAAATGAACAAATACCACATTAAGTAACCATCGTAGAGAAAACACGTAGAGATATTAAAGGATCCTTGTCCATTGAAAAATCAATTAAAGGGAAAGATTAGGTGGAAATCAACTTGAAAACATGCATTCATCATAAAGCTAATTCATTATGGATCAAGGTTAATATTTTCTTCTTTTACTAGAATTTGTTTAGGGTTGAATTAAGTCAAATCTATATGGTTTTGGGAATAGATTTCATGATAGAAATCATTAAGTAAATTTTCATAAGTTAGAGAAAGACTTTGCACTATTATTGTCTTATTCTTTCTTAGAAACATATATATGTCCATAAAAGTGTTAAGAATATGAAATCAAGGTAAAAATCATTGGTGTTGAAAACGAGCAAATTCAGGCATGAATGTTGAAAAAAAATCTCTTATAAGATTAGATAACTTGAAAACACCTATAAGGCTTTTATAACTGGTTTTGGTAAAGTGATTACTTTTGGTACTAATTTTCCTAATAACGACGTATTTCTTTTTTTTTGTTAAAGAAAAAGAACATGGAAAAACAAATTGGATCGAATGAATGAAAGAAGATGAATTGTGAAAGATGAGTTGCAAGAAATAATTTTGAAAGAGAACAACATAAATGAGAAAGCTTGGAGACGATGAAGGAAAGTGCATATCATGTAAAAGTGGATAAGAAGGAAATTTAATGAAAAAGCCCTCAATTTTGGCCATATCCATTTTTAAACCCTCAACTTATTTTTAGTAAAAAATCTCTTCAACTATAATTTATTAATAGATTTGACCCTCCATAAACAGATTCCGTCTACGGTGATAGAAGGGTTTTTTGAATGACATAAAATGTCGAGACGTTTATATTTCATAATTTTTAACGAAAAACAACATAAATGCATGTAAAAATCTCAGATTAAAAACTTAGGGTTGCAGTTTTGTGATTTTATTATGGATTTTGATTGGTTTAGTTTGGTGTTTAGAGAAGCTATAAAAAACACAAAAACGTGAACAAATATCCAACAATTCAAGTTGTTGAATGATAAGTTGTTGAACAATAGTTTGTTTCAAGAAACCGACCAAAAAAAACCCCAGCAACATTGTTTAACTAAAAAAAACTATCATTCCTAAAAATTACCACAAGTTGCAACATAAAAACTACATATATCCTAAAGTAGACACTACCAAAGCTAAAAAGATGTGAAGAACCCTATAACAATCAAAAAACTTATTTTGTACGTGTTATTTACAAGCACTTGTACTGATTTATCTATGAATCTATATATGAGTGATACACAAGGGCATAGATACTCACATGTGCTAAAATAAAGAAATAACACATAGTTTGTTGACGGGTTTTGGTTTTACCTACATCTTTGGGGCCTTGTCCAGAACCAAATCCACTAGAACAATATTGCAATTACATTTGCCTATGGTATACAACACCCACCCTTGCCACCATTCTTTTCTAATAAATTTGCAATAGCCTAAAGATATGTTAAGCTGATATCTACTTAGATTATATTTAGTCGGTGTTAGACAACTTAACCACCTGTTGGCTTGTCCCTAATCACTCACATGTGTGTCTAGTCGTTACACAACCCCAATAGCCTGTTAGCTTGTCCCCAACTAATCTTTAGCCTACGATCGACCTTTAATCAACTCTAAGACACGTCTCAATCTAACCCCGACCTTATATTTAGTTCTACACTAATGATCTCATCTGCATGTGAATATGTAGAACGAAAATTCTTTCCTTAGCTTACTATTTTGACTGCTTCAAAGTTTTTCATTCTCACTAAAGGGTCTGAGTGTTGATGGCCAAATCTTAATCCTCATGCCTATATATACTACCCAAAAGTCCTAACCTAGGATCTTCACAAATCTCCGTAGAGGAATAAAAATTATTCTTCAAATCTAACCCTCATGCCTATATATATTACCAAAAACCCTAACCTAGGATCTGCACGAATCTTTATAAATGAACAGACACACTCTTCTCAGCTTAGGCTAATGCGAAGTTTTTCATCTCTCACTACAGGCTCTGAGTGTGACGGCCAAATCTCAACCTTCATGCCTTTATATACTATCCAAAAACCCTAACCTAGGATCTTCACGAAACTTCATACAAGAATAAACCTTGTTCTTTAAGTTTATCGTTTCTTTAAGTTGTTGTAGTTAATATTTAGTGAATCTCCACAGTAAAAGGAGTCTCCGACAAGACTGAGCTTTATCTCCTTATTTGTTATTTGCATGAACGTGTTGTCAACCATGCTAGACAAGGCTGTGCGGGAAAATATTATTGCTTACCACCCTCGCTATAAGAATCTTAAGCTAACACACTTATGTTTTGCAGATGATTTTTTTGGTGTTCACCAATGGGACGAAAAGATCAATAGAGGGTTTCATAAAGATTTTTTGAGAAATTTGCAGAATTCTCGGGGTTAAAAATAAATCTTGAGAAATTGACGATATTTATGGCAGGGGTTAGAGACAGGGATAAGGAACTGATTCTACATGCTCTCTCTTTTGAGTCGGGTGCTCTACCAGTAAGATATCTGAGATTGCCGCTGTTATCTCGGAGAATGAAAATAAGTGACTATGGTCCGCTTCTTGAAAGGATTCACGAGAGAATAGACAGCTGGATAGTAAGATATTTATCTTTTGCATGATGTTTGCAGCTTATAAGCTCGGTAATCTATAGTCTTACAAACTTTTGGATGTTGGCTTTCCGTTTACCTAATGCATGTATAAAGAAGATTGATAGCTAATGCTCGGCTTTCCTATGGTCTAGTCCAGAGTTGAATTCAAGAAAGTCTAAAGTGGTTTGGACGGATGTATGTGTGCCTAAAGAAGAGGGAGGTCTGGGGATAAGATATTTTAAGGAGGCAAATAAGGTTAGCTGTCTAAAATTGATTTGGCGAATTTGAACTTCTAATTCTTTGTGGGTTCAATGGATCCAGTTATATTTGTTACGGAAAGGCTTCGTTTGGTTGATTAGTGAGACATCATCGCTAGGTTTTGGATGTGGAAGAAGATATTAAAGTATCAATTAATAGCTGTGGACTTTGTAAGAGTTGAGGTACTTAATGGGCAAAATGTTTTTTTTTGGTATGATAATTGGTCACCTCTTGGGAGATTAATTTCAATAACAAACAGAGATGGTGTATTGATATGGGCATTAGTATACATGCCAAAGTGGTTGAGGTAGTGATTTCTCATAGAGGAAGTCATCACTGGATTAACCATTTCAATTTAATAGAAGATTCTCTTGAAAGTATCCGCAGGAAGGGTAAGATAGTGGAGGCGGACAAAATTCTTTGGAGAGAAAAAGGGGACAGATTTAGACACACATTTAGCACAAGGGATACGTGGGAAGCCACGCGGAATGTTAAGATGAAGGTGGACTGGTTTAAAGGCATTTGATTTTTCCAAGCAACTCGAAATATTCTCTCTTAGCTTAACTCGCGATAAGGAACATATTGACAACATTTGATAGGATTCTAAGCTGGAATTTGGGAATAAATTCCGTTTGTGTTTTTTGTCAGGAACTGTTGGAGACTCAAACTCATTTATCTTTTAGCTGCCCGTTCTCAAGAGATATATGGTTCAACCTTATGAATAAGCTGCTGGCCAGAAGATTTTTCTGTGGTTTGAGATATGATTTTAAAACTCCTCACAGATAAGGGACTGTAACAGGAACCCCAATTCTTTTTAAGATATGTTTTCCACCTTGTAATCCATTCTATATGTAAGGAAATAAATAGAACACGACATGGTGAAGCCACTACTTAAGCCACATATGTTAAGGTTGCTGGATAAGCAAGTTCGAAACATGTTATCTTATATACGGCTTCAAGGGGATAGAAAACATGATAGGTGTATGGATATTTGGTTCGCATTAAGATAGGAAAGGATGACTCTCTTTGCAACAACTTTGATCGATTTTTCAAAATTTATTTTCAGGTTTTCTAGATCATTCAAAAAATGGTTTGTACTCTTTCTTTCAAAATTGGTTGTGTCCCAAATGGATTTTCCAATTTTGAGTTTTAACGAGACAACTATTTTCGATATTAAAAAAATATCAACTTTCTAGCTCAAAAGCATATGCATTTTATGTAAAAAATTTCATTTGAATATAATTTAACATAATATTCAAAAAAATAAATTTTTTTGTTTTAATGGTTATGATCATTTTATCTTTGTTGAAGCTACTTAGTATTTAGGTACTGGAGTTGTGTTGTTTCAAATATTATTTTGCAAAGTATAGTTTTGATCGATGTTTCAAATATATATTCACATTTTCAACAGGTATTAATTTTCTATTTTTTTTGAAAAAAATTCTACGTTGTCATACGTTCCCGTTTCCATGCAGCATGCAAAGCTTTGAATATGCATTATATTTTGGGGAATTTTGAATATGCCTTATATTTTGAGGCCGTAACACGCGTGGTGAAGATACCACTGAGGCTTTGACATAATTTTTAACATAATTGCACCATTACTGGTGGTAAAATAAAATAAAAAAACTCGCACCATTGATATCGTTTAACTAGTCCAATTCAGACAAACTAATTAACCCTCATAGAATGAGGAAAAAAAAAATTAACCGTCATAGAATATTGTATTACTTATGAGTTTTTGTCTGAAATCATCACTGATTCGTCACTATATACATATCTATTCGGAATTTTAAGCAAATTTTTTAATCGTAACTTTTCATAAAAATATTCTATAAATCATACTAAAACGTTGCTGCAATATACCGATACACATATTGTCATATTTGAGAATTTGCACTGAATGCTACTATTATTATTATCAGTTCTGATGTACTATTTTCTTCCCATAAATTCTTGCTTACTTATTACATGTTACTTGACTAAAATTAGGAAAATAATATATGTGGGAGACAATGTGCATAAGTTCACTTGGCCATAAAACATTAAACATGGATGGAAAATCAGTTATATGGAAAGAATTTGGATTTGGTTTCACAAAAATAAGGAAAGGAATACGTCATGGAAGTAACGCGGCAAGAAAATATCATGAGTGGGGGGGGGGGGGGGGCAATTGATTTTATTCTTTACAATTTAAGTTATTTCTTACTGGTTTATGTGGGCAATTCCTTAATTAACCTACGTCTGCGCCCTTTATTGCCACAAAATTCTTCTCTCTACCATATAACCAAAGCCGACATTCACATAAGAAAAAGGCAGAGGGATTTGCCATGGCCTCCAAGTGCATAAGTGATTGTGTAAACATCAAAAATGATGCAGTTTGCCTCTGGCCAGGTACCACTTACGCAAAAATTCACAAGTGGCCGGAGGCAGAGGTAGAGTTCGTACGGTCAATCAGCCTCAGCGGTAGACAGCGTCGTACCGCATCGTTGGACAGCATAGTTTGTAGACAAAATTATCTTAGAAGCTATACATTCTCAAGAAAAGAGGAAATCGAAGACGGTGATCGAGCTGTCGGAGACCCCGATGATTTGAGAAACGATCAGAGATCTTTTGGAGAAGAAGGGAGGAAGAAGGTGGCCAAGAAAGGTTTGAGAACGTGTAAACAGAAGTCACATATGTCGTTTGTCGGCAGATTCGTATGGAAATGTTTGTCTTGTACTTCTCATACAAAGTGAAGAAATTTCATCAATAGAGAGAAGAATAATAATTAAGTTTTCGAAATTTATCGTTGATGGGTCCATATTAGACTTCTTAAATAAAACTTAAAACCCAACAAAGTTGTGGTTTCTGTTAAGCAAGATTAATTAGTATAAATACTGCCCATACGCCATCAATAACTTCTTGATTCTCTATAGTTTCTTCCTAAGACCAGAGAGAACTCTCTTCTCCTTCTCCTTATTGGTCTTCAGCCTCCTCCTTTTGTGGCAACTCCTAGTATTGAATTGAGTGTTTTTTTTTTTGTTTCAGTAGGGTTCTCGCTGGGATTTCTTATGTTTTTCTTTTAGTTTCATATAACTGCAAGAAAAATCAAGACCAAATCTGTACCAACATTGAATTAGTATATAGTACATTTGTATACAAAAAAAGACTGAACCCACCATATTCTGTTCGGTTAAAATTCATACAATCTCAGTATTTTTCCAAACCGGAAACTTCAAAGAAACAATTAACATCGCTGCCAAAAAAGAGGAAGCAAATGAAAACTTAATCTAAAACTTAGTTTTAAAAAGTACTTGGGCGTACCATGGCGCATGGCTAGATCTAGAAGGCACGCACCTTGAAGTTCCTTGTCCAAAGGGATGGTCCACCATGGCGAGAGACGTGTGGATTATGGCAAAAATAAATAAATTTGTGTGTTCTTTTGTAATATATACTTTATTTATTAACTTTTATTGTGTAAAATTGTAAATAACTATACATATTTAATTATAATTGGAAAATATTAATTATTGAAAAAATTTCTTTTTGGAAATTCTTAATTTAGCATATAATTACGAGTATATACATATATATATATATATAAGCAGTTAAATCCTAATTATCTTATCTCAACCGCTTAAAGTTCTAAGCAAAAAAGCTCTTTAATATTCCTCCACAAGTGACGACGAGTCTGCAATGCACAAAGTCTTAGCTCCCCTCTCTTCTTTCTCACAAAAATGAGGTAATCAAATAATTATGTTTAATATATATGCACAGTTTAAGACTGATTTATATTCATCTCTATGCTTAATGAGTCAGACTGCCTTGTCAATTAATTTTGTTAGTTTTTCGTTAGTTTTTAATATAGTTTTAAGTTCTGAGATCTTTTAAGTTAATTTTTAGTAAGAATAATTGACGATCTGAAGTATATGTGCATGATTATAAATTTATAATGTCAACCTAAACGTTAACTTTAATATTTCTTTCATCAATTAATCTTTGTCTGACGTGATTCTCCGTTTATCATGATACATCGATCATCACGTACCATGTCTGATCCGAGTGGAAAATAAACGAATCCAGGAAATAAATATGGAACTTCCGAAGTTAACAAGAGAAACTATTGGACATGTAACTTTTGTTCTAAAGTGAACAAGGAAGGAATTAGTCGCCAAAACAACACTTGGTTGAAAGTTTTAAGAGAACGGCTAAATGCCTAACTTGTCCAAAGAGTGTTTGGGAAAAAATACGTTCCCTTATGATGAAAAAGGAAGAATTAAAAGTTTCTACTCAAATGATGCCAGAACTTTAACAATTTGGTGATTATGATGATGAAGAAGAGATGGATTGTGAGCCAAGGAGCAAAGTTCAACCTCTTTTATTTAAAAAGCCAAGACAAAAGTCCACTAGACAGATTTGTAACTTCTATTCGTCTTGATATATTGAATGGAAGAAAAGAAAGGAAAGGAATTTTTGGAGCAGGTGATAAAGAATTAAGGGAGAAAGTTTACAAAGGTATTGCTAGATGGTTTTATGATGTTGACATTGCATTTAACACAGTTACTTATGAAAGTTTTAGGAAAATGTTTGAATTGTTTGGACAATATGGTCCAACATTAAAGACACCAACTGTGCATGAACTAAGAGTTCCTCTCCTTAATAATGAAGTAGAAGAAGCTCATAGACAAATGGTGGAGCACAAATATGAGTGGGCATCGAAAGGTTGCTCAATATGGATGGCGTGATTAAGAAGATTCCACATTGTTATTTAAATTGCTTGATGACATGGTTGAGAAAGTTAGAGAAAACAATGTTGTTCCAGATAATGCATCTAACTATAGCGGGTAAGAAATATAATTAACCTTTTAAATGTTTAATAATTTATTGAATATATATATATATATATATATGTATTACTAAATCTACTTTTACTATAAAAACTGCTGGAAAATTATTAGAGGTGAAAAGACCACATCTTTATTTGAATCCATGTGCGGCACATTGCATTGATCTAATGCTTAAAGAAATTGGGAAAATTTCACATGTGAAGAGTGCAATAAAGAAGTGTATATCAATGAATGGTTATATTTCTGGCCATATTCCTCTTATGAAGATGATGAGGAAAATCACAAATCAAAAGAATTTGCATAGGCCTACGGTTACTAGATTTACAACATCGTTCATCATGTTTTCACAGTTTCACAAGCAAAAGAACAATTTGAGGAAGATGGTTCATTCTGAAGAATGAAATAATTCCAAGTGGCCAAAAGAAACAGGAGGAAAGAATGTAAGAACATTTATTTTGCAAAAAGTTTATTGGAAGAATGTTCTATATGCTTTGAAGTTAACAGATCCTCTTGTTAAAGTACTTTAAATGTTTATGGAGAGAAAAAATCACCTACGGGATATATCTATGAAGCCATGGATCGAACTAAGGACGAAATTTCAAGGAGTTTCAATATGAGATGAAACTCTACAAACAAGTGTTTGAGATCATTAACAAAAATGGGAATGTCAACTTCGTCGGCCTTTGCATGCACCTGGGTACTTTGTAAATCCAAAAATCCGAGATGATGATGTAAATTGTGAGGAAGTGGTGACTGGTTTGTATGACTACATTGAAAAGTTGGTTCCAGTTGTGGAAACTCAAGACAATATGCTATCTGAGTTAGATGCATTTAAAAATGCTACATGTCTCTTTGGTCATTATATGGCTGCGAGGCAAATAACTTCAAAATCACCGGATAACAATTCTCTAATCAAATATTTAATGTAATAATATTTTATAGAAACTAACAATCATTTCATTTTAATAGCGGACTGGTAGTCTTCTAATGGATCTTCAGCTCCAAACCTCAAGAACTTTGCAATAAAGGTTCTTGATCTCACTTGTAGTGCCACCAGTGGTGAGAGGATTTATGGTGTTTTTTTTTAACTTGTAAGTAATCTTAATTCTACTATTTACTTAATATATATAAATTTATGTAACTTATAGTCTTTTGTTATAACAACTTCATACAAATAAGAGGAATCGATTAACCCAAAGTAGATTAAACGACATGGTTTTTGTGAAGTATAACATGCTTTACAACATCGCTACAAGAGAAACGACACCATTGATCCTATTCTATTGGATGAGATTGATGACAGTAACGAGTGGCTAGTTGGAACAATGGATGGGGACTCTTCAGATGATGAAAATGATGATTTCGTGTTTGAAGATGATGAATCTAGTTATGCAACTAGAGCAGCCACAACCACTAGAAAAAGGAAAAAGGTATTGCTAGCATCTCGTTGACCACCACCTCCTGTGGCGTTGGTTGATGAAGATGAAGATGGGATGGAAGAGTATTTTGATGGAGATAAAGTCCAAAAGGATAATCTTGGCGATGATGAGGATTATGAGTATAATTCTTTAGATTATCCTTATTAGTGTTTCAAAAACTATGATATTTGTTTTTCTTTCAACTTTTTCGGGATTAGATTAAGAGTTTTGTTCTTTTATTTTAATATTTTATTACAATTTTATAAGTTTTATTAGTTTAAAAAGGATAGATGTATTTACTATTTTATTTATAGCTCATGGCGCCTCATGTCGAAAAGGCGATACGCCACGTATGCCATGGCTCAAGACTCATTTAAGACCACAATGTGCTTTGTGCCACTTAAAACCAAGATCTGAAATTAAAACCAAAAAACAAATCAAATAGTTTAGACTCGATCCATGGTATAGTGGATAAAAATTGGTACGATTAAAACATTTCAAGTTCCAAATATGATTAAATGAGAAGTAATTAGTTGATTTGCAAATCGAATCTTCTTAGTAAGGAAACTAATATACATTTTTGATAAATGCAGAACAGTAAACTGATATGATATATCAATGTAATATTACCGAATGATGATAGTAAAAAAATTGAGATATATAATTAAAGCCAATGATCAAATCTATTTAGGCATTTTTTTTGACTTGGTCAGATTATTCGGGATATAAAATTTTTGAAATTAATATGAGAAAACCTATTCATAAAGAAAATTGAAAGTGTGAGTTGTTGGGATTGATCATATGGAAAGAGGAGGGGAAGTGACAAAACAAAGGAGAGAAGATGTTTTTTTGTGACGGTTTGCTAATTTCAAAAATCAAGCGAAGCAAATGGTCTTGATTCTCTCTAACGTTCTTATTTTTAGACACAAGAACGGTTTGGAATTTACAGGAGAAACAAATAGACTAATAACTCTCTTTTACTCTCTCTCTCTCTCTTTCTCTATGTCTCTGTGTCTCTGTGTATTGATGTGTAGAGAAAAATTTATAAGTAAAGAAGAAAAAGAAAAATAACGAACCTCTCAAGGGCAAACGACATGGTTTTGGTGAAGTATAATCGTGCTTTGCAACGTTGCTACAAGAGAAAATAAACCATTGATATTATTCTACTGGATGAGATTGATGACAGTAACGAGTGGCTAGTTGGAACAATGGATGGGGACTATTTAGATGATGAAAATGATGATTTCGTGTTTGAAGATGATGAACTTAGTAATGCAACTAGAACAGCCACAACATCAAGTAGATTGGAAAAAAGAAAAGGTACTCCAATCCCCCAAGCATCTCGTAGACCACCACCTCCTATGGTGTTGGTTGATGAAGATGATGATGACATGAAAGAGGATTTTGGGGGAGATAAAGTTCAAAAGGATAATCTAGGCGATGGTGAGGATTATGAGTACAAGACCTAAATATGCAATGCAATGCAAACATGCACCTAAAGACCTAAATATGCAATGCAAACATTATAAACCTACGAAAAATGCAATCAAGAACATGCTGAATTGGCAACCTATCAACTCCCCCAAAATTATCTCTTGCTTGTCTGCAAGAGACATGTCGAGAGACATGTGTAAAAATGGGGATTCAAAGCCACAAAATTCTAAACGAGAGATTAAACGCATTGTCCTCCAAGATAGTTAGATGGTTCAAAAACAAATATTTTAATCTTTCGTACTTCTCCATACTTATCTCAATACAAATTTCTAATGCAATCCTTAAACTTAAGCAAAAACTCACAATCAAATCGAACACATCTCTTTAACATTCATTAAGGTGTTTAGTGTGGTTTCGCTAAGGGGAATCAAATTGATCTCAATCGGTTTTGGAGGAAAGCTTTTTGAGGTGGTTCTAAAAGAGTTTTTCTTTAGGTAGTTGTTCTCAAAAGATATGAATGCTATTCAAATGCAAAATCCATCCAAGAAGGGGAACAATTAATGAATACTCGATCCCATATCATGAAATGCATAATAGTTTCTACCCTTTCGCATACTCTTCCTTTTCTCTTGTGAATCCCAAATCAATAAAATCTTTGGTCTTTTTGAAATTCAACATTATAATCAATCTCTTATTTTAATCTCACAGGGAAAACCTTTAGTTCAACATTTAACCCTTTTCTAATCTATTTTATTTGATTTCTTCATTTCCAAAACTCATTTTTATTATACATTCTAAGGGACACAACACTTTCCTTTTTTCTTATTCATACTTTGAGACTTAGGTTTTTTGGCTTATCATTTAGTTTCCCTATAGATTTTTTTTATAACATTGATCAAACTTTCTTTCCAACCTTTTCATTTCCCAACACCTAATCCAACTATTCAATCTAACCATCCAAGTCTTTCATTCATATCCTAATTGTTAGTCTTACCATTGCTTGCTAAAATGAGCGTTAATCCTTTACCATTCCAGAAACTTTTAAGTTTTTACGAAATCAAAGCATTATCAACAAAAGGCCTCAATCATCAAATCAATCAAAGGGTTTGAACGAAATGGTTAAGGTATAGGGTATGGGAACAACTCTAGAGGTGAGAATGGCCATTCATATTAGTACAAGGATGATAAAGTGAATAAAAAATCACCCTAAGCGAGAAATTAGATTCAAATTATGTCCAAGTTCATAAAGATGTTTTTTAAAATCATGTGAGCTTTACAAAAGTAGAGGTTGTATTACGAAAGATGCAAAAGTCCAAACATGGATTTTTTATTTTTCAAAAGATGTTCAAGCAACAAATAACCATGACTAAGGGAAACGATCTTAATTCTAAGTGTGAAATTTTACAAGAAAATATCTCATATGCATGTGCAAATCTATATGCTTCGAGACTCAAGCCTAATATGCAAATGAGATTACATGCTTTGTTTTGTGTGTTTTTAAAATTTTCAATTTTTTTTTAGTTTTCTTTAAAACATAAGTATTAATAATGCATGATTCAAAGAACTAAAATCAAAACAAAACAAAACATTAGATAACATGTCTCTCCCTGAAACTTATTTCACACCATTTTGGTGTGAGAATAAATCGAGGAAGAGTCCATCAAAAACACAATAAAAGATAGAAGAGGAAAAATATATACAAAATAAGGGAATTGTAACTTCAGTCGAAGATATGGGCTTGGCGAGTCCTTGAAACCCATTGCTAAAATCACTCTTATCGTGGCTAAAGGTTTGGGAGCACCTTTGCTCTTGATCTTTCACTCAATATCACCTCCAAGGTGTCTCACGGGATGTAAGGTGACAGTGGATGATTGTTGGTGGCCATAATGCAATGCTTTGTCAATCTTGGTGGTTTCACCAGTGGATCCACCATCCTTGGCTCATCAAACAAGGTTTTAGGCAATCACTATCAAGTAACCTCTCATCATATTCCACAAATTGATTATTCACATCTTTTGGATTCTCTTGGATGCTCAACTCTTCATGCGTAATTGTACCACAAAAGACTCTTGTAGAGGATTCAACGGGATAAGAGTAATTAATGTCAACATGTTAAAGAATCGGTCTCTTACTTAGGAATTCGATATTAGCTCCCACAGTTTGGAGGAAATGTCTTCCTAGGATGAGAGGTACTTTACATTGTTCCATATCTCCACTACCGTTTAATCCGTTGGGATGAGAAAATTTCCAACCTTGATATGGTAATATTTAATGAGACAAAGTGAACACTTTGAAAAACAATCTGCATACATAATTGAATAAGGGTGAGGCTTCATGTTGTTTATCCCTAATGTCTTCACCATCTCAAAAGATATAACATTCATGCTTTAACTAGAATTAAAAAAGCATCATCGCATTACAAATCACCAAACAAGCAAGATATTATGAACTTCCTAGGATCTCCAAGCTTTGGAATCTATCTGGGCTTAGTTGGTGCCGCACTTGGTGATTCAAACACTTCCAACACCTCCTCAACTTTCTCTTTGTTTGCTAATATGGCTTTGATGAACTCTTTGTAGAGAAGAACTCTAGAAAAATTCATCCACATAAGGCAAATATGCTCCAACTCTACGCATATTAGTTTTGAACCTCAGAGAGGATTTTCTTTTGAGCTTTAATGAAAAATCTCCTAGGAAATGGAAGTGGGGGCTCATATGAAGGACGCTCAACTCTTGGTGCATCTTTATTTTTAATAATCTTGGACACCTCATCTGCTTCTTTAGTGATCATCTCCACTATAGCTTCACTCTCACTAACCAACTCCTCACCATTCTTTCCATAGAAAAGCCTAAAAAGTTTCTCTATTACCTTTTCATACTCATAAACATTGCAATCCTTCTTAGGTGGCTCAGACCTTATTTATCATGGTCTCAACCCGATCCCCATTACTTGAGAAGATAGACTTACAAAAATCTTTTGAGTTAACTTTCATTTTACCGGAAAGTGAATCTATGGGCCTCATGGATAATGAAGATACTTGAGCAATTCGGTTTTCAAGTCTCTTGACATGAGAAGACAAACCTTTCAAATTTTTCATGCAACTCGTTATAAGTTCCATCCATCTTTGAGTTCATTCCATCCATACGCTTGTTCATCTTAAAAGAGTGCTTGTTCATCTCTAAAAATCCTTTAGTTTGGCCTTCAAGTAGTTTCTTAAGAAGGAGAGTGTTAGGATCTTCTTTAACGGGTTGGTCTGGTGGTGGTGCTTTCTTTTGGTAGTTTTGGTTTCAGAAAAAGGTCTGAGTAGGGTTGGTGTAATGATGTCTAGGTTGGAAACTTTGATTAGTGGATTGACTATAGTTTTGATATTGTTTGTTTGTGGTTTGATAGGGTTGGTTTACAGTTTGGGGCCTTGGTTGAAAGTTTACTTGATTGTATGTTTGTCCTTGGGGATTAACAGGGTAGTTCGAGTTGAAGGTTTGTTGTTGGTAGCCACCAAGAAAACTCTTCTCCTCTTGAAACCTTGACAAAATTCAATCCCAACCTCTTGATAGCGATTTTGCCCATCAAAGTCTCCCAAAAAGTTCACTTCCCTTTGAGTGGCTTGCATCATCTTGTTAAAATTCTCACTTAAACCTTTTATTTCTCTTCTTGTTTGATCCACATGACCACTGTTATCCCTTATAGGCCTATCATATTCTTCACCATAATTTACATCACTCATTGCAAGAAGCTCAACCAAGATCATGCCTTCATCCGATTGTTGACCCAAGAAGTAACCGTTACTTGTGGTGTCTAATGACATATTTATTTGGCAACCCATCACTGGATAGAGTAGAAAGTAATGATTCTTTTGAGAAATCGTAGTGAGAAATTGTGATGTGTAGCCCTTGAACCTTTCCCTTGCTTCACTAAAGTTCTTAAGGCTAGTCGTTCATGAAGTAGAGACGAACTTTCCCATGAAAACTCTCTTGCATTTATACCAAGATGTGATGGATTTTTGAGGCAAACGAATTTCCCATTGGTGTGCCTTATCAACAAGAGAGAATGGGAAAATCCTTAGCTTAAAAGCGTCTTCGGAGATACCATTTATCTTTACCGTTCCACATAAGTGATCGAATTGGTCCAAATGGTCTAAGGGATCCTCCGTTGGCAACCCATGAAAATTACTACCTTAGACCTTGTTGATGAGGCTAGCCTTGATTTTAAAATTATTGTTTTCCACCGGTGGGGGACAAATTCTGGCTCTATTCCCATAAATGTTGGGCTCATCAAATGTTCCAATCACATTTGGGTTCTTTTGAGTAGTGATTCCTTCCTTGACCCGTTCTAATATCTTGTTCAACTCCCTCTTGATCAACATTACCCTCAAAACCCGGTTGAATACGATTGTTACTTGGGCATTTATTACTTGGATTATATTCGCAATTTATTTACATATTCATACAAATAGGAATCATTTATTAAAGTTTAAAATTTTTAGTGGATAAGAGGATTAAATGGTGTATATTCTTTTGTTAATAGCTTGGAGGATTAAAAACATGACGAGCCTTAGCTAGTGATTCGGGCTGTTTCCCTCTCGATGATGAAGCTTATCCCCCACCATCTCCATGCCTTTAACCAACCGGCACCACCAATTCAATTTCAAAATACTGCTCTTATTATTAGATGTTGGATATCTTACGCACCGACTTGTTGAAGTAGTTCAACATATTATTGTATTGTGACACTCAAGAATAGTAATGCTTTGAAAAAGGTGTGATTCATTAAGTGAAAGTCGCTAACCAAATAGTTAGAGATGCCGCAAGAAAAGATCATATAGCCTAATTGACTACAAGTTGAATAAGCGATGAACCAGAAAAAATAGACTTATTCTTCAATTGAATAACAATTCCAATATGAAGGAATTAAAAAAGAGATTAACATTTTGTTCCTTATCTATTATTTTGGAGATTTATAATTCTTCTGTTCAACTGGATGGAAATTCATTGAATTAGACTGAAAAAATCTTGAAATCCCAGCTTTTAGCTTGATACAAAATAGAAAAGTATGTATTGATGTGATAAGTATCACTTTTCTTTCTCTTTACGATGATAAATAACCTACTTAACTTAGTGGTTAGAGTATTGCTTTCATACGACATGAATCAATGGTTGAGATGAAATATAACCAAAGTATATCTTTTTGATCAGAGGTTGAATCGATATTATGAAGAAGAATTAGGCCAAATATTATGTTCTGTGATATTTGAGAATCACCGTCAATACCTCGGTGTAGGTCCGGGATAATCCTTTATTCCCACCGAGATTACCTCAGAAATCAACTAGGAATGCTTGGTTATACAAACCCTAAATAGACACTCTTACACCTTTTTTCATCCCCATTCCCATAAGAATGAATACTATGATTCACATTTTGAACAAGCATGAATACAGCAGCGGATCAACTCATCAAGTTCCCATTAAAATAGGATCCCCGCAAGGAAAAGCACTTGCCATTCGAATGGCAGTTCCTGATCCTTGGGAGGTACCAAATAAATGACTACTTGAGTAGATGGATATGATGTGTTCTAAACTGGATTAAATATAAATTTATCTGGGATCCTGAATTATACCAATGGAATTATGTCTGCTCAAATTCTAAGATTCTAATCGCTATCTTGCTGCTCTTCTAGTATCTCTTTCTAACTGGCAAATATCCTCAACTCAATAAGTCTAGTTTTGTGTACCGTGACTTCTCAATTTCATGCACCTATTAGAAGGAAAGATCAAAAGGTAAACAAAAGGTTAAATAATAAATGAAAAAATGAAACTTACTCTCAACATAAAATCAAATCCTAATGACTAATTGCTTGTTCTCCGGCAACAGCGCTAAATTGATAAGTGGGTTTTAACCATTCTATCAAATAAACGTATCATGCATAACACTTAGGGTCGAATCCACGGAGAAACAAGATCAATTCACTAAGCGTACAAACCTCATTTCAATTTTAGCAAATAAAAGTTTGTGTTTTGGAAACTAAATTCAAAATAAATAAAAACGAAAAAGAGTATCAGTTTTAGAATTCAAATAAAGGAAAGCGACAAATCAAGGGGTGGCAATAATTTAGATGAGATGATGCATCTTTGATGATGTTAAGAACATATTATGAACACTATCATTTGTTATAGATCACTAGTAAAGACTAATCCACTTCCATGGTACTAATCTTTTCACTAATCATCTAATCATTATCAACTTCTGTTTGCAATTAAATGATCAATGAGAATTATCAATTATAATTCAACCAATAATCACCTTAATTAACTATTTTCATAGGCTAAAGAAGAAAAACTCATTTAAATTCTTTCAAACATTTTATCGAACACGTTTTGGGCATGAATCATATTGATCTAGATTCCAAGTTACTAGCTTAAATCTACCATTATTACTAACCTAAATGAAGGATAACCTAAGATATAGTCCTAAACATCAATATCAACTCATCAAATCATCATAATCAATCAACCCTTAACTCATCTAAATGACAACTCACTTATATTCATGAATACACAAACCAATGATCTTGATCTTTGTATAATCATGATTATTAAGAGAATAGATGAAATATTTAAAAAGAAACAAGATTTAATAACTTGAAATAGAGAGATTCATGCAAATTCTTAGCAAAAAGTTTAAATATGCTAAAATAGATTCTAAAAACAAAGCATAAGATAATAAATTAGGTTTAGAGAATATTTATAGTGAAAAATAAAAGAGATTGGTCAACACATAACCAGTTGGGTCAAATCTGGTTTAGAGATTTGAAACTAATAAAATGTTGTTTTTCTGCGGACATCATTTACCCGTTGGGAATGGCCGATGCAGTCTAACGGAAAACTTGGCCATTGCAGCTGGCCGCTGGAGTAATGGGGACACTTGGCCGCTGCATCTAGCTGCTATAGTATAACGGGGACACTTGACTGATGTAGTGTAACGGGGATAGTGGGCCGCTGCACGTGCCCGCCATATCCACACGAAGTTTTGTCAAATTTTCATAGGTGTCATTTAGCTGCTGGGAATGGCCGTTGGAGCTCACTAACATCCTGAAGCCGCTGGTAATGGCCGTTGCAAGTCCTATTTTTTATCAACTCCACTCTTTTGATCTGTTTTGCTTCATTTGATCACTCAATGATGTTTACTTCACTTTAAAACCTATAAAACAAAAAAAAATGTAAACATGCACTTAATGATCTAAATATGTAAATCCAAACATAATAAATCTACAAAAAATGCTTTGAAGAACATGTTAAAAAGGCGACCTATCACCATTCCAGAAAACATAATAACGTTTTTATAAAGTTTTCATTTTCAGTTAACAATAACGACACAAAATATAATCTTAGAGTGTTTTAGTATATTTTCTTGTTTAACCTTTGATCCCCTTAACAAAACGAAAGAACGTTTGAAGTTAAGACTTAAAAAAAGCATTTGGTATCTGAATGAAAGAGATAAACTTTTGAAGACACATATTTTGTATTATTTGGAACATCTTATATCCAAGAGTATTTTATGTTACAGGTGGGAAAATCTCATTTTGTTTTATTATGTCCGATTTGATTTTGTTTTCCAATTTCTGTTTTATACGAAAACATGTTTTAAATCAGAAAAAAACTTCACCTTCTGCTTAAGAATGAGATAGAAACATAAATGATAATTAGAAACTTCTGGTTTGTGGTTTGGAATAAAAAATAAGAAACTTCAACATTTTATTTTATCTTCGTTTGTTGTTCTTTCTTTTTTGCCAAAATACCAATAACATAGCTATTCAATGAAGATATAAGAGATTCTTTTATATCATACATATACTTATAACAGGAGATTCAAGTAAGATTATGCATACCCAAGCTTCCAAAAATCAAATTTGCAATAAACTAGAAAAGCTACGCTTTTCCTTTTTTTAAGAAATCACGAAAACTTCAAGAAGAAAGGGAAAATTCGATAAAACCTCAATTTGTTCATTGGATAAACAGAGAAATTTTTTTCCAAAACAGCTTCGTTTTGGCAAAATTAAATCGTAGGTCCAAAAAATATTATTTTGAGAAATTGAAATCATAAAACAATAAACGGGACAGACCTTTTACTCGCATTTGAATCCGCTTAACTAGCAGGGTTAAATGGGATATCGATGTCCTAGACTTTACGACGATATAGACCCAACTCAACTATGAAAAACCTGCTATGCGAAACCGAGTCAGTTATCATTTTCAACAAAATCCTACCTATTGTTTCTAATGAGGAAAATGCACAAGTTATTCGACCCACCTAAGCAAGATCCCAAACATGTTTGACATACTTGATATCAATGGCACAAATAACCATTCGTCAAATATATTATGAAAGGATGCTAACTCTCTCCAGCTTTATGACAAATGGGCAACCGGGAGACTGCCATGTATCTTAGATACATTAATGCCCAATTAATTAAAAATTAGCTTTTCATATATTTTTTTGGTCATGATATTGTACCAATGTCATATTCTCTGAATCTCAGATCTCGGTTTTAATAGACAATTACATTAATTCTCAACTTTGTTTTGTGTTTATGATCTCACATGATAATTTTCTCTACTATTGATTTCTAAATCTTATGATATTTGAGAATTATCACGGATTTAAACTCGTAACTCAATTCGTTCACAAGAAAAAATCCATCCGTATGTGCAGATATTGTTAGAATTGGGCAACCTTGATGCACGAATATTGTTATAATTGGGCAACCGTTTAACTGTCATATGTTTTAGATAAATTAATATATAATTAATTATGGATTAGTTATTTCATATTTGGTTTTGGAGTATACATATTTTTAACAATAATGTATTTAACAATGTATCATGTGTCGCAAGTATTTATCAATGTTCCATTGGTATTTTTTTAATGTCTAAGATGTGCTCTATAAATCTCATATCTTGGTTCTTATAAGACATTTACATAGTTTAAACTTTTTTTGTGTTCGTGATCTTATACGATATTTCATACACTATTGTTGAATCCAAAATCTTATTATATTTAAAGATTCTCCTTAGTTTAAATTCGTAATTGAATTTTATTACTAAAAAATTTGGTGTAGGCGCGGGTAATAATCTAATATAATATAAAGAAGATATATGTTTATGTACGCACATGCCCGACTCAACTAAATGTTGGACTCACTGCCAAGTTAAGAAAATAATCAATTACTAAATAGTAATCTACGCTATGCAGCATGGAAAAATATGTATTTCATATTTTGATATTTTATATAATTATAATTATTATTAGTGTTTTAGATTAGATTTATTTTATGTTGTTACCATTTTATTTATTATTATTATAGATGGTTTATATTGTATTAATTAAAATTACTAATATATAAATACGTACATGCAATGTTATGTTTGTAGAAAACTTTATTTGATAACATAATTTAGTTGTAAAAATTAAGTGGTGTTATGAATATATTTTCACATTATTCAAAAAATCTATAACAGTTTGATTAAATTCAATATCAATTATTATCAATGATTATAAATTCGATCTGAGATCCATCATGACTCGATTTTAGCTGCTCTAACTCGTGTTGACCCGTTATGATCCATTATAAAAGTTAGAACATTTAAAGATCTGAATCCTGATTTAAATATGGATAATAGAATATTGAATCTGTTGAAACTAAATTCATATACTTTTGAAATTTTTTTTTAAAACTATATAAATATTGTTGACATTATAATTGATAACATCTTAACTTTTTATAAGTTTAAAAGCTATATAATCATAGATAAAGTTAAAAATATATATTTAAACATTAATAATGATTATAAATTTAAATATTAAAGTTTAAATATTTATAATATTTTAAATTAAGTATTTAAAATATTTTTTATTTCTTTTATTTAGTATAATTATTGTTTTAACTAAAGAACTAGACTCAACAAATATTTTTTTAAAATTAGAAGCCTAATAAGTCAAATTTCTTTCTCAATGAGATTTGAAATCATTTTTAGCCTTTTATATAATATGACTCAAAACTATTGCTTAATTTTTTATCCGATGTAGGACGTTGAACACATATTTTTCTTCATCGATTAACTAATTTATCTTCATTTCTAAAAATTTGATTCACAACATATGCAAAAAATGTACATGTTTATCAACTATATGTATTATATGATAATTCAAAATAATTTGAAAATAAGATCAAACAAAGATGATAGATGAATCATAATTTTATATCTTAACAAAAAATCTCAAATTAAATAAATTAAAAATAATATGGTATAGTTAGATATCAAATCTTATTTTTCAATTTTAATTGATTAACAATTTTGAAAATAATTTTAATTTTCAACTATAATTAATAAGAGAGAGAAAGTGAGTTAACTTTTTTGGGAACTAATAATTATCTAAAATATTAATTTTAATCTTTAATTTAATTATATTAGTTTTATGATTATTATTGTACGCTTAATGACTTTATTTCAAAATCATCTCTCAAATTTTAATTGGATGTGAGACATTGAACACGGTTTTTTCTTCATCGATTGAGTAATATATCTTCATTTCTAATAAGTCGATTTACAACATATGCAAAAAAAAATATTTTTATTAACTATATATATTATATGATAATTCAAAATAATTTGAATATACAATATAGATGAATCATAAGTCCTTGCTGCTTTCGAATGATCAAACGATTATAGTGGAATGTATAGTGGCTTATCTGGATAACTCTAATCTGAACCTACAAAAGTTGCTCAGGCAAAGAGGTTGTCGCAAAGACTTGACGATTTCTCGCCTCAAGGAGTTTCATAAAGAACACTTCTCTAAGTTTATGTTTCTTATGGAGACTTAAGAATTGTAGAAATCTGTTGATGGCCTTATAGGAATGGCTTGGCTATGAAAGGGTAGGCATGGTGGATCCAATTGGTAGGAGTGGAGGCTTAGCCCTTTTACCAAATTTTTTATGTACTATATGTAGGAAAAATCAGACTTTTCTTCTCCATCAATGTAATACTGATTCATAATCAACAACTTCCAAAAACAAAAACAAATAATAAATATTATTTCCTTTGGGATATACAAGAAGATGCCTACAAACAAACACGAATGAAATGAACAACAACATTGTAGAGGATATTAATTAAATTTACATGAAAATAATTGAAAACCTTACCATTTGCATTCACCGACACTTGATCAAAAAACATTTTCCACCAATCACAAAGATGAGAAATTTTTAATCGACCAAGTCATCTTTTTAGAAAGTTGTTTTCCCGTTGATTTTGATAAAGATTTCCATGCAATAAAACAAGCACAACATGCAGAAAAGAAAAACTGTAGAGTGCCTTTTCTGGATATAAAAAAAAGAGGAAACCCTACAACCCGTGCCTCACGCCCAACAGCTTTTAATCAAACAACCAAACAAAAATCTCAACCAGCGAAACCAAAATTAAAAAAGATTTCGATATGGAATTAAGTTGACAAGTTCGAATGTCATTTACGGTACATACACTTACAAAACCTATTGAATTCAAACCAAACAAGTTACAAATAAAATATCTATTAAATTAAAACCAATACACCTACAGACGAAGAAATATATCTATTAACACCGACAAAGCTAACGAACCCTGACAATTTTCCAACCTTAGCAAAATCATTAAACAAACAAAACAAATTTTTAAATAAACAAACTAATAGTGGAATCGAGGAGATGCCATTAAAGTCCAAAACCGAAGCATAACTCATTATCAAATTAAGTCAAAATTAATATCATCTTTCTTCGTTTACAGTTGAAATAAAAATTAATTAGTAATTTTAAAACATTAAATTTTATAACTAGAAATAACAAGTGATGTTTACCATATTGAAACTTGGAACAAATAAAAATATGTTAAACAACGAAATTATGAAAATACCAGTTTCTATGATGTTTTGCAAGCAGAAAATCAAAATTCATTTAAGAAAAAATAGAATGCAGTTATTTTCTACTATTAGATAATTAGCGGGTTTTAAATTTAAAAGCTAGATTAATCTAATTGGGATTTAGAACTTAAATTCATTTGGGTTTAATTTACTTTTTCTTTTTATTTGGGTTCAGTCTAATTTTTTTGTAGTTAATCCAAAGGCATGGGTGCATGCACGTGCACCCCCTCTTGCTATAGTACATCTGTCTTGGGATACTAGTTTGTTTAGTCTCTAAAAAGCAATGAAGAATGGGGTAAGAAGTGGAATCCTTTAACGCCCAAGCTAGGAAGATCAGATTGCCACAAAAAATTAAACACTTCTTTTGGCAAATAGGGTCTTTGGCAGTTACCTCATGATTAAATCAACGAGGGATAATTTGTGATAATATTTGTAAAAGATGAGAAAGTATAGAGGATACCATTAATCATGTTTTATTCGAGTGTCCACATTCTCAACAAACATAGACTTTGGCTCCATTTCTATTTCCAGCAGTTTTCCAATGAGTTTGATATTCACAAATTTGGAGTTTTTATTTTGGAGAATATATGCACGATCAGTAGAGGAGGAAATGTATTTCTCATGGAATTTATCTTGTTTATGAAAAAATAGGAATTAAAAATGAATTAATGGACTTTACCGGAACCCCTAGATATTTTAAGTCATGTAATTAGTGACCACTTGGCTCGGATGGGAGGCAGTTCAAGTAAGTTCATATAAAGCACTTGCGGAAAGAAATCCCTTGACCGGATCACTAATTCTAAAAGGTGTCAAACGGATGGATCTTGTAAAGATTCTAATCCCATTTCAAACTTAAGATGGATTTGTTTGCAAGGAAAAAGGAAAAAGGGATAAGGGATAAGTGATAAGTGTCATCGTAGAATCTCTTCATCACTTCACTAGGAGATGAAAGTATTAATTTGGATAATGAAAACTTTCATACTCATAAGGATAGTCTGTCAGGCTTTCAAATAAGAATGTGGAGACCTCATCTCAATGGCGCATTCTCCTGATGATTGGCACACTTTCTTCAATTTTTCAGATGATATTGGCTGCTTCGAGCTTATTCTCTTAATTTTACTCTTTTTCTCATTGATCGTTATTCAAATTTTGAAAAATGACTGAGTTTTTTTGTGTAAACATTTATCCTCTTGTTTGAAAAATCAATCAAAGAGTCATATTCTAATTAATGCGTGGTAGGAAAAAAAATTGAACATATTAACGATCAAAATATTAAAATTTCCTTGTAAGGTTATTGTAAGATAAAAAAAAATAAACACCTAAACGTAATTACTATGAAAACATAGTAATATGTTATTCATTACTTTGTTTATCACTCAATCCTCGCCATATTCAATATCATAATTTAGTATCAGAGTAATAGTTTTTTTTTTTAATATTATGTAAAATTATACTCAAAGAAAAATAACTATTTTATAATGTGGCTGAGAGTTTTTAAAGTGAAAAATCGATAAAGCTCAACAATGGACATTGAAAGTGATTGCCTCACTAAAACCCAACTCCAGAAAACTCGGTTGGGACAAAATCGGAAGTTGAAGAAAGAGTACAAACCAACTTTCAAGAGGGCTGACATAATTGAAAAGTCAGAACAAAGACTGGATATATTAGACTCTTGTAGAGAACCAAGTCTGGAGGCCGTCCATTAGTATCCCTTTCGTTTGCAAAGTTGAAAGTCTATTTCGCACCATTATATCCATGTTGCGCATCAATCTGTCCACCGATAAAGGAGTCTCCCCATGGCGCCTTTGATTTCGCTCTCCTGCCATAAGGAGTATACCGCCACTTGAAATGCATATTTGACTAGGAATGTCGGGGTTTTCCTACCTCCAGAAATCAAAACATTAGTGAGGATAGTGTGTAAACATGTGGTATACATATGGTGAAGTAAACCGAAGACCATGCCATATTTGAGAACTAAACGAACAAGAGAAGAAAAGGTGCTCCACAGACTCCAGTGGTGCCGAGCAAAAGGTACAGTCTGAATTAACATTCAGACTCCAAAGGAGCATCCTATCACCTGTAAACAAACGATTAAGGACAACCAACCAAACAATAAATGAGAATTTCAGGGTTTCATGCGTGAACCAGACACCCTTATACAATGTCATACTCTGGGACGTCTCTCGAACTTGGTTCTAGGTTTCTCTAGATGAGAACCTCAGTTTAAACTTACTCTCCTTCCCTCGCCAAACGGGAATATCCAGGTCTGAGGAAGGCATGTCTTTGAGCTTAATTATTTCAGCATCAATCAGTGAAAGGATGTGAGTTCTCCGGTACCTAGGTCTATGCATGACAAAAACATCCGCCAATGTCACTGAAGAAGGAATCCCTAAGTCAATGCTTCCTCGGTCTTGTAGTAAATCAAATAGCCAACCCAATGTACTCCAGCCGTCGAACCAGAAAGACGTATAAGAACCACTCCTCAACTCTACCTTGTGAAACTCCTTAGCCAGAGCACGGTACTTCAGAGGCTTACTCCACATCCAAGAACCAGCACTCGTTGTTATGTTTATTGACCAGAATGAACTTTCCCGAATAAGATACTTGCAGACCCAATTGACCCAAAGAGACTTATGAGAATGCGCCAAATCAACTTAAAACAGCAAACCTTATTCACGTCCCCCAAAACTCTCAGACCGAGACCCCCTTCAACCTTGGGCTTACAAACCCCTTGCCATGAAACTTTAGTCTTGTTTGAGTTTAGCGATGTACCCGACCATAAGAAAGCCGAACAAATCCTCTCAACCTCTTTAATGCACGCACTGGGTATTCTAAATGCCGACATCCAGAAATTTGTCAAGCTAGCAATCACCGAAGATAGAAGTTGTAACCGACCTGCAAAGGATAAAATCCTATTTTCCCTGGAACCAATGCGAGCACGAATCTTTTCAATGAGTGGCTGAAAGTCTGAAGCTGTCATCCGCTTTGTTAGTAACGGAAGCCCTAAATATTTGACCGGCAAAGCACCAATAGTAAACGGGAAACTGTCCAAATAAGCTTGAGATTCCGGGGAGATACCCATAATGAAGAGCGATATTTTTTCTAAACTGATGGTGAGGCCGGAGATGACAGAAAAATCGTCGAAAACCTGCAGAATACCTTGTATTGATTGAACTCTCCCATCCGAAAAATATGATAGCGTTCACAAAGCATAGGTGACTGATATCCAGACTCTTACGGTCCGGATGATATCCAAAGAGGCCCGCTGCTGCTACTCTGTCTAGCATACAAGATAGAACGTTCATGCATATAACAAATAGATAGAGGGAGAGAGAACAACCTTGTGGAAGACCTCTCTGACTTCCAAAAAACCCGGCCAACTCACCATTGAGCTGAATTGAGAACGATGGAGTACTGACACAAACCTCAATCCAGCGGATGAATATAAGTGGGATCTGCAACGTTATCAAGAAATTGATCATAAAGCCCCAATTCACAGAGTCAAAAGATTTTGTAAAGTCAATCTTCATAGCACAACGTGAAGCTATGTTACTCTTGTGATAATCCTTAACTAATTCGGAGGCAAGGAGAAGATTCTCCATCATATATCGGTCCTTGATAAACTCCGATTGATTTTACGTAATAAAACTCGAGAGAATAGTCTTGAGCTTATTGCCAAAAGTTTCGAAATCACCTTGTATATCACATTACAACACAATATAGACCGATAGTCCTTCATACCAATTGTTCTCATCTTCTTTGGTATTAAGGCCAGAATTATTGTGTTCGTCCCTTTCGATAAGAAACCAAAAGTAAAGAAAGACTGAATAGCCACCACGAAATCCTTACCAATGGTTTGGCATGCCTCCCTAAAGGACTCCACTGTAAAGCCGTCCAGATCTAGAGATTTATTCAAAGGCATAGAAAATAGAACAGCTTAATTTCCATCTCCGTTACCTCCTATAAGACGGATGCCTTCTCTTCCTCGGAACACTTATAGTTGAGTAATGCTGCCACCTCCTCCACCGAGCTCCTCATTGTGGCATGTCCCAGTAAAGGAAAAAGATCTGAATAATACTTTATCACCTCCGCTTGAATCTCCTCACGATCAGTGAGCAGCATCCCCTCTGGAGACTTAAATATTGATTGCATTACGTGTTTCTCTCTCCTTGACCGCATTCTGGAAAAAATTATTATTCTTGTCCCCCACATTAATCCAATGAAGTTTGGCTTTCTGCCGAAGAAAAATCTCCTCCAAAATCGATATTGATTCCCTAACCGCAAAAGCTTGTGATTCTTCCTTCATTCTCAAAGCATCTGGTGCCTCTAAAGTTGCGCGCTGCTTTGTACATAAGTCCTCGAAAGTCGTAGTAGCTCGTTTAGTCAAATGATGAATCCTCTGACGACTTAGAGCATGAATCCGAAGGTTGAGGAACTTTAGCTTCTTAGAAAACCGGTATAAAGCTGAGGTCGAATGGAACAGCGGGACCTTGGAATCCCAGTAAGCTTCCAACATTGGCTTGAAGTCTGCCATCGTAAGAATTGCATTGACAACCTTAAAAGGACATTTAGGCTTTGGCGGCACTCCATCAAGCGAGACAAGCGTACAAAGGTGATCAGAACAACCTATTGCTTCGAAAAGGGAATAAGAATTCGTAGATCAGTGAAGCCAATAAGAATTAACCAACACTCTGTCCAGTCTCTTGCAAACCAATCCATCGTCTCTTTTATTACACCGAGTGTAAAGAGGACCGTGGTAGGCCATATCAATGAACGAACTGTATCTAACTACATCTTGAAAATCCCCCATACCTGGCAAATCAACATGGAAGACGACGATAACGAGTGTTCCGAAATATCTACTAGTTCACTCAAATCACCAAGACGAATCCAAGACTTAACCCGAAACTGAGAGAGGTCCTGAATGTGTTGGAGATCTTGCCAAAGCTCTCTACGCTAATCCATTGCATTAGACGCATAAACAAAGGTGCATAAGAAGTCATCTGAGCCAACCTCAATTTGAATTAAACAAGTTATATGCTTAGCAGTTTTAATAACTACCTCTAGCTTCATTGACGCACTCCACACTACCCAAATCCTACCAAGAGGGTTGTGATTATAGTTCGAGACCATTGACCAATTCCCAAAAGAAGATTGAGCAATACGCTGGGCCTTACTCTCCGCGACACACGTTTCCAACAAACAACCAAAAACCAACGACTTCGACTGAATTAAATTTTTAACGATGGACAGCTTCCTTGGTTTGTTAAACCTTCTAATATTCCATGAGTAGCACGACATTAATTTTTCTTGTTTGAGGTCTGTTTTCCGAACCCCCAGGTTGAGTGGTCCCTGCTGTCTGTGAATTTTCTGCAAAATATTTATGAGCTACCTTGGATGATCGAGGCAGCTGTGGACGTGTTTTTTGCTCCGGTGAGTTGGAATAAACCTGACCAGACTTCAATTTTTCAATTCCTAATGTATCAGGTGCAATATAGGTACTCTCTAAGGCTGCAGAACATGAGATGGCACTAGTCCTCTGGACGTGAAGAGGCTCTATACTTAACGAAGAGGAGTTATTCACAAGACCCTCATCAACATCAGCTTCTGGATCATGAAGTACCTCATATCGAGTTGGTGAAGCAATCGATACCTGACCAAAGATCAGGTTGGGTGATTTGGATTTTTCCCCCCGGAACTAGTTACCATAGACCAATCTGAATCTGTAGAAGTAATCACTGGAGATGAAAGGCTAATTTCACCCTCTTCAACCTCTGTAGTAGAGTGAGATTTTCCTACCGGACTAAGCTGGTTCTGCCCCTGCTTCTTTTCCGTGATACCCGTTAGACCAGAAGCTGCCGAAAACTCAGAAGCCCATGAACTACTGAGCATCTGACTCTGCGTATGATTCGATTCAGCAGTTGGCGGTGTTGAGGTGTTATATGTAGTTGAAACCGCTTGTGTCAAACTAAAATCCTGCGTCTTAGCAACCTGTAAGCCCTGCTGCAACACAACAAATCGTTAAGCTATTTTGCTCTGGACCTGTTCACCACTCGTAGCTACAATTTTGAAACTACTCTGATCCGCTCTGGAAACATGTGTTGTACCTCTTCGACCCGTCTGCAGCATTTTACTCTGCATCTCAACATTTTTAAAACCAACGGAACCTGTACCGTATCCTTACCTGAGTCTGCTAGCGAGTTATGCAAATTAAAACCCCTTGAAATAGTCTGATCCTTTGTCTGCTCTTGAGCCAAACCAACTGTTGTCTGTACTGTCTGGGCCTTAACTTCCAGTGATGTTTGTTGCAAATTCCTATTTACTCCAACAGTCGAGTCTGATCCTGCGATCCCAGTGTCCAAATTCTCTGTAGTTTCAATGTTTTCATCATCATGGGGTAATGAAGGCTTAGGTGGAGATAAACACCAGTTTTAGATATGTCCCCATTTCCTACACACAGAGCATCGAGGCGGCAACCAAGAAAAGTCATAAGTAATTCGTATTTCCTTTCCGTTTATATTGAAATAGTAATGATCCTGGGATGTAGACAATAGAGCCACATCAACAAACACCTTGGCCTCGTCAAAGCTAGTGACTAGTTCTGTATCCTTAAGAAGTCGTCCAAGAGAACCAAGGGGACTTGAGAGGAAGCTCAGCCCCTTCAAAGTGAACATAGAAGCTAGAACCTACTTCATTACTACCTATATCGACATTGAGCTTATTGACGGCTGGGCCTCTTCCGTGTGTGGTGACCACTTGGATACAATCATAGGAACGCCACAGATGTTCCACGTCCCGTGGTGTAAGACTCGTTGTCTAGCTTCAAGATTTCTCAAACGGAATTTGATAGTTGTGTAATTTATCTCGAACACATCAACTTTGATTGTTTTATTTCCTAAGTTCCAAATCTTATTGACAATCATGTGGACTTTGGCAACGTGTGGAGTCGTAGATGTAAACCTTCCAACTAGGGATTCTTCCCATAGCGGTTCTGATGCTAACACATCTGCTGGAACAGAGTAAACACTACGACCATCAATGGAATTCACTTCACAGTCAAACCGCTTCAAACCCTGTGAGCTTCCCTTCCGAGTCACGTTCACCCACGATGTCGCAGCCGGTGAAGCTTTTGTTGGTAACGGACCTTGCTTAGGACCCTCTTTCAACTCCTGAACTGGATGTGACATAACAGAGGATCCCCCCACCATGACAGCGGAGGCCACCACGAATGAAGAACGGTGGCGAGACAAGAGGGTTACACAATCTCCTCTAAATCGCCCTAAATACAAATAAGGAAAGTCAAAAAGCATCCTCTCAAAAATTTAGTGCGGTTCATCATAGTATTAGTTATGGTCTTATGGATCAAATCAGAGCAAAACACTCCAATCAATGTCTTTGAAGGATAATGATCATGTGGTTTTGCCTCCTGAAAGATGGTTTTGAAAATGGAAAAAATATTTGGGATTTTGTAACAAAGTTCAAGGAATCGTCTAACCAAATATGTAGCAATTACATTTAAATCAAGTAACCTAGCCTTAATAAACCTCAAATCCAAACAACAATCAACAAAACTAGATCGATCTTAGAGAAACAAATCGATGAGGAAGAAGAATGTGAAGAACTAGTTGAAATCGCAACTGCAGAAAGTAAAAAAAAACACAAAACGATTTATCCAGTTCAGGTGCAAACTGCAACCTTACGTTTGACCAAGGTTTACTCGGAATCAACTAGCTCAGATTTTTCTAGCGGTTTACAAGTTTTCCGATCACTCACCACCTAATCTCCTTGATCTCTTTGAATTTCTTCCAATTCCTTGATTCCTTAATTGACATAAACCAAGACCAATTAATTTCCGGTTTCTTCCTTAATTAGTCAGCAAGAACATAACCAATATTCAACAAACTGCGCCTTGGTTTTTTTTTCTGCAATAAGCTTCGTTTTTTTCAATGGATTCCTACCTCGTATCTGTTCATACTTAATCTTCAAAGACACTTAGCATGCCCAACAATTGTTTGAACTTGCTATCAGGTAATATATCAACTGGATTATCACTAGTATGTACCTTAGAAACCTGCAACTATCCTGATCATATCTCTTATGAAATGCATCTTCACTGCAATGTGTTTTGTTTTTCCACTAAACACATTGTTTTAGCCAGTGCTAAAGCACTTTGAGAATCACAAAATATCTCAACACTGTCTTGAGGATACCCAAACTCACTACTCAAACGTTTCAGCCAAGATGCTTCTTCTGCAGCATATGTGAGTGAAATTTTTGGTGATAATTGAGTTTATGTCGGTTAAGTTATTTATGTTAAGAGTTGTGAATTTTAGATTAGGTTGTGGAAGAGACACATCTCTCCACTTATGTTTATTACTTGTGTCTGATTGTTTTCTATTTAAGTAAATGTTGTCCTGATGTAAGACAACGGAGTGTCGAGTTAACAAAAGAAATTTCAATTTTTCATAACTATGTTTCTTTCTCTCTCTCGTCAAGTATTTTTGTTTTAGCAAGTTCTTCACAAACTAAATTATTCTACTTTGATTAAGTAAAAATAAATTCAACATGATATAGAGCCCTATTGATTCGAGGGCCAATTCAAATACAAAGTCAAGAAAATTTTCCGCAAAAGATCAAGCAAAAAAAGAAAGAAAAAAAACAGAGATGATGGAGGGATCAATGCAACAAATGATCAGTATATTCTATGGGGATAAATATGATTTCTGGCATATTAAGATGACAACATCTTAAAGAGCAAAAAACTGTGGATGGTAATTGAAGAAGGAGTTCCAAACAAACCGACACAGACAGAGGAGACACCGGAAGTGCTCTAATTGAAAAGCAGGTGGAAGCATATTCAAAGGATTTGATGGCACTGCAAAATTTTTAAACTACAGTTTCAGATAAGATATTCTCTCGCATTGCACCGGCGGTTACTTCGAAGGAAGCATGGGATGCTTCAAAGTCAAAATTTCAAGGATCTCCTCAAGTATGATTGATCAACCTACAATCATTGAGAAGGGAATATGAAAAATTAAAGATGAACGAATGAGACAACATCAAAGTTTTCAGAGACAAGTTAATTGATTTGAAAAGTCAATTAAGGGTGCATGGAGAAGAGAAGACAGACTACCAAATTGTCCAAAAAATTCTCATATCTCTCCCCACAAGATTTGACAGCATAGTGGCTGTGATGGAGCAAACGAAAGATCTAAATTCATTGTCAATAACAGAGTTGATAGGAACTCTGAAGACACATGGGAAGCGTGTGTCATCTTGCAGTGAAAGCATGACAGAAGGAGCATTTAATGTTGTATCACGAGAAAGGAAAAAAAGTTGGTGTTTAAAAAGCCAAAAATAGCGTGGGTTTTGTAAGAAAGAAAACCACACAGAATCAGATTGTTGGAAGAAACCAAAGAAGGATCACATGAAAACCTCAAAGGAGAAAGAATACCACAACTACGGTAACGTTGGCTATTTTTCAAGAGAGTGTCATTCAAAGAAATATGAATGGGCATATATGAGTCTTGAAGATGAAGATATCGAAGATCATATGTTGTTTAGTGCAATAGAAGAAGCACCGATAATCACTCAAGCAGATGTGTGGTTAGTCGAGAGTGGATACACAAATCATATGACAAGAGAAAGAGATATTTCAAAAGACTTGATAGAAGCATCAATGTTCCAATAAAAGTTGGAAATGGAGAAGTCGTTATGACTACCGGTAAAGGAGACATCATGCTTTGCACAAACACTGGAAATAAAGTGATAAAGAATGTATTTTTGGTGCTGAGACTGGAGAACAATCTACTAAGTGTTCTGCAAATTATATCCATTAGATATAGCATCTTGGTTGAGAACAAATGTTGTACAATATTGGATCCAATGGGCGAGAAGATCATGGAAATACAGATGGCGAATCAAATTTTTCCAATCACATGGAATTCTTCACAAAAAGTGCATTGGTGACCCTTGAAGAAGGACAAAAGTGAAATTTGGTAAGGCAAGTCGAATTCAAGAACTTTATTATTCCAGTAAGTGTTTCTCAATCACAAGAAGAACAAAAAAATCATCTCAATACATGTTATGTCTCAACTCGGTGACTAGGATAAAAATCAAGGAGGAGAAGGATCTTCAGAACCACCAAAAAATATAAGTCGATGGCTGAGATTATGCAAATTGCTCCAATGGTGGATCTCGAAGAAACATAAGCATGCTTTGTTGTCTCCGAAGAACCAAAATCTTATGATGATGTGTGTGGAATCAAGGAATGGCAAGACGCTATGACTAAAGAAATTGAGATGATAGAGAAAAACAGAACATGGTCACTGGTGGAGAAGCCGAAAAATAAAGACGTCATTAGCGTGAAGTGGATATATTGCATCAAAACTGATGCAAATGGAGTTCGCTTCAAGTATTTTAAGAAAGGTTACTTGTCTGATTGTTTTCTATTTAGGTAAGTGTTGTCCTGATGTAAACCCACAGAGTGTCAAGTTAATAAAAGAAGTTTCAGTTTTTCATAACTCTGTTTTTCTCTCTCCCTCTCTCACTCTCTCGTCAAGTTTTTTTTGTTTTAGCAAGTTCTTCATAAACAAATTTATTCTACTTTGATTAAGTAAAAAATGATTTCAACAGAAATATATGCAGATAAAGTTGTAGAAAATGCAACAACCTTTTGAAGACTCGACTTCAAGCTGATTGCAAAATCCCCAAACAGAAACGTATAACCAAATAATGATCTTCTCCTATCTAGATCAGCAGCATAATAAGAGTAAAAAAAACACCATAAATCCTAATATATGAACCTTTCCTAAACACCAAACTCATTCTAGCAGATCCTCTGACATATCTAAGTATCCATTTGACATCATTCCAGTGAGTCTTAATTGGATTACTCATGAACCTACTCACCAGTTCTACTGCTAAGTCGGGTCTAGTTCCTATCATGCCATACATGAGAATACCAACAACATTAAAATAAGGAACTGACCTCATGATGTCCTCATCCTCATCCAATTGTTCTTATCCACCAATGAAAACTTGAACTAAGAACCCGTGGGAGTATACAACTGTCTTTGCTTGATCAATTCTGAAAGTTTTAAGCACCTTCTCCATGTAACTCTTTTGTGATAACTTTAGAATGCTATTCTTCCTATCCCTGACAAAGCCAATGCCTAAGATCTTCCTTGCAGCTCCGAGATATTTCATCTCAAAAATTTCACTTAGTATACTCTTCAGATCAATGATTAAATTCATGTATTTGCAAGCAAGTTCCATGTTATCTACATAGAGGAGTAAGTAGATATACATACTGGATGTGTGTTTAATAAT
This sequence comes from Cardamine chenopodiifolia, assembly GCA_963922655.1. Taxonomy (NCBI): domain Eukaryota; kingdom Viridiplantae; phylum Streptophyta; class Magnoliopsida; order Brassicales; family Brassicaceae; genus Cardamine; species Cardamine chenopodiifolia. The sequence continues at coordinate 11,161,638 of OZ000481.1, read as the reverse complement.
AAATACAATGATCATACTCACTTCTAGTACACCCACTATCCACCATGTATGAGTTAAACTTTTGATTCCACTATCTTGGGCTCTGCTTCAACCCATACAGCGACTTCTTAAGTAAACAGACCCAATCTTCTTTTCCTTCTACTACATACCCATCACGCTGAGCCATGTAAATCTCTTCTTCTAACACTCCATGAAGAAATGTTATTTTTACATTTAACTTCTAGTGAACCCACTATCCACCATGTATGAGTTAAAATTTTGATTCCACTGTCTTGGGCTCTGCTTCAACCCATATAGTGACTTCTTAAGTAAACAGACCCAATCATCTTTTCCTTCTACACATACCCATCATGTCGAGCCATGTAAATATCTTCTTCTAACACTCCATGAAGAAATGTTATTTTTACATTTAACTGCTCCAGCTCTAAGTCTTCATTTACCACGATAGACATCAAATACCCCATTTCTATGTCTAAGAACTTAGTATTCTTCTTTGTAGGTTCAGTATAAACCTTCACCAAATCTTGGTAACTTTCATGCTACTTGAAAGTTACATTCCTGCTTATGACACATCGATTCTCTTCTAATCAACAGATCTTGTAAGCTTTTACCCATGATTGATAACCAATGAAAAATCTCTTTATTGCTCTTGGATGTAGCTTTCCATTGTCTAAGTTATAGTAGCATACACACCCAAACTTCTTCAAATGTTTGTAACTCGGTGGATTCTTTGACCAAACCTCCTCTAGAACTTGACCATCAACTGGTAAGGATGAAATCCTATTTACCAAGTACATATATGTTTTCACAGCTTCAGCCCAGAACACTTTAGGTAGACTTGATTCACTGAGAATAGTCATGACTTTCTCAAGGATGGTCATGTTCATCCTCTCCACAACCCCATCCTGCTAAGGAGGCTATGGCACAGTCTTATGCCTAGCTATTCCATAGTACATAAGTTTTAGAACTCACTATTGCAGAACGGGAAAAATGTCGAAACAACCACGAACTTACATATTTAGGCCATTCAAAACACGAAATTTGTTGTAAGCCATTTAAATCATGAATTTACAGTGACTAATGTTTTGAGACATGAACTTTCGTTGACCCGGCCAAACAAGACACGACGTTAAATCCGATAACAGATCAACTAACGGGCGTTAACCACTCTCCGTTAGTAACAAAACGACATCGTTTTGAAAGAGAAAAAATGTTAATAAAATCACAAATTTTCAAATTTAGGCCATTTAAAACATGAACTTGTTGTAAGCCATTTAAATCACACAATCATGAAATAATTTACAAAAATCGAATCTAATTAATTACGGTTAAAACTGTTAAAACCATAAACCGAAAAAAACCAAACCGTACCAAACTGTATTTCAATCGGTTTCCAAAATTGTTGAATTTTTTATAAAACCAAAAACCGTTAAATATGTATTATTTTCTTTTTCAATATGTATTGTTAGTATTTTTTTTATAAAAGAGTGTCTTTAATCATTATATCTATACAATCATGAAATAATTTACAAAAATCGAATCCAATTTATTACAGTTAAAAAATCCTATTTCAATCGGTTTCTAAATTATTTAATTTTTTATAAAACCAAAAACCGTTAACAATGTATTGTTTTCTTTCTCAATATGTATTATTTATATTTTTTTAATAAAAGAGTGTATTTAATCATTATATCTATACAATCATTAAATAATTTACAAAAATTGAATCCAATTAATTACGATTAAAACTGTTAAAACCATAAACCAAAGAAAATAAAACGTATGCAACGAAAATTGATGATTTAAATAGCTTACAACAACTTCTTATTTTAAATAGCCTAAATTTTAAAATTTATAATTTTATTGACATTTTTCTCTCTTTCAAAACGATGTCGTTTTGTTACTAACAGAGAGTGGTTAACGACAGATTAACGTCTGTTAGTTGATCTGTTATCGGATTTAACGTTGTGTCTTGTTTGGCTAGGTCAACGAAAATTCATGTCTCAAAACATTAGTCAATGCAAATTCATGATTTAAATGGCTTACAACAAAGTTCGTGTTTTAAATAGCCTAAATATGCAACTTAGTAGTTTTTTTTTGGCATTTTTCCCATTGCAGATCTCCAATTCTTTGTTTGTCATCAACTTTTTCACTTTCAAACTTGTCTGATTCTCCACAAACTGCTTCCCTGCCACAAACTTTTTGAATGCCTGATTCTTGGGAAGTCTGCTTTTACACATCCACACAATATGATTATGTTGAATTTACACATTCACTTTAAAATAGGCGAAAACATAACCTAACTAGCTATTAATTTGAATTTCAAACCTTCAATTCAGATTTTTTACAAAATCAGTCATACACCTAAAATGTTGCCTACGTAGATGCCACATAAAAATCGATGACGTGAATGCCACGTCACAATGAACAGTAGTTTAAAAAAAAAATCTTCTTTATTTCTCTCAATTAAAATTTTTATTAAAATTAAATTTTATAGATTTACATCTATATACATTTATCCAAATAATAAATGTTTTTGATGAATTCTTCGAAACTCCCATACTCATTCTCTGTCACTACTTCGACGTAAAACCTCATGAAAAAACATTTTTTTTTGTTTCGTAATTGTATTTTCATCAAAATTTTCACCATTTCCAAAAAGTTAATACAAACTGACTAACGCCACCGAATAGAGAATCATCAAAATTGAAGAGAAGCGACAATGAGGGAGAGATACAAAAAATGGTGGTTTCATGGAAATAATATATATATTTAAATCTTAAAACAATGTCATTTTATCAATGGTTTTTAATTGTATTTTAGATAAAACGACGTAGTTTCATAAGTGATATCCAGATCGTCATGATTTTACTGTTTTTAACACAGTGAAAACAAATGTATAATTTAACAATTGTTTTAGATATAATAATATTTTGATGATGATACAAAAAAGTATGAGGGTTACAAAAAAGTAGAGACAAATAAAGAGTATGGGAGTTTTGGAGAATTCATAAAAAATACAGGTGTAAATCTACAAAACTTAATTTTAATTAAAAAATTAAATTGAGAGAAATAGAGAAAATTCTTTTAAAAAATTACAATGACGTGGCATCCACTTCATCAGAATTTTGACGTGGCATCCACGTCGTATTGTACATGATATCCATGTAAGAAACATTCATGTGTATGATTGATTTTGCAAAAAAATCTGAAATGGAGTTTGAAATTAAATTAATAGCTAGTTAGGATATGTTTTCACCTATTTTTAACTAAATGTATATATTCAACATAGTCATATTGTGTGAATATGTAAAAGTTGACTTCCTCCTGATCCTTTGACCTGAAAAAAATACCCACATTTTCCGAGAATTTTCATCAATCAAACATAAAAAGTAGTGACATTTACCTAGTGATGGTGGCACGGATTTGTCTATGTATCCACACTTTGGAAGGCTATGTATTCAAAAATTGGTGTGTGTCGTACTATGATTTTATAAAATGATTTGCATCTTTAGATCTATTATGATAGCCAATACACATGAGCCGCCATAAAAGAGCCTTTTACCAAGACCATTGAAATGTTCAATATTCTCTTTGTGCGAGTATACACAATTCTAATGAATGTCAAAAGGTTAAGTTCATTGACTCCAAGAATTATTTGTGATCCCGTGATTGAGAGTATTAGCTATTGCTACACTCATGGTCAAGTACATATAGTAGTTCTGGTCTAGCATGGTTATGATGTGGTATGCAAAAAGTGACATGATCATGGGAAGCATCAAGGACAATCTAATAAGAGGCATGACACAATGCAACTGGATCAAAAGCAAAGTGGAGTCTGCAACATTCAAAGATGGACTTATTGGGCTAATTTATGAAGTTTTAGACATGGAGAGCATTCAAAAATCCATCTATGATGTTAACTATCAAGTCCAGCCAATTTTAATCCTACTTAAAAGTCAAAGAAGCTTCAAAGAAGTGACTTAATTTTCTGGTAAAAGAGAATGACGAAATTGAAGTTCAAAAGTCAATTTTGGATGCATGCATGGAAGAGTCCAAGGGTTGAATCCACATTCAACTCACTATCTTTATTTTCTATTATTTCCAAGACAATTTATTATTGACTTGACTTAGTTTTTAAGGTATAATTTTTCTTTAAATACATATAATCTCCATTGGAGAAAATCAACCAACTTTTTAATTAAATATGTTCTTTTTATTCGTTGTATTCACCCAGCTTATCATGCAGACTCCACCCCCGTTTGTGGCGCCATTCCTGAACAACGATTGTAGTAGCGTTCTAAGTGAGCTTAGGGTCTTAAGTTCAATATACCTAAGGTTTTGCTATGCGAGTTCTTCATTCCGAGGTTTTTCCTCCTTGTTTCATAAAAGCATTTTATGAGAGTATTGGGTCTAAGGTTTAATATACTTTAGGTTTGTGCGCAAATTTTTTGAAGTCTAGGATTATCCCCTTCAATATCTTAGAGACTAACTCCTCTAAGATACTATCAGAGCGAATCTCTAAACTTGGTATTATCATTCTACCATTTCTCATCTTTATATCTTCTTCTTTCATCTTCTAACTGTTCATCTTGTTTCTTTCATCCTCTACCCTTTCATTTTCTTTCTATCATCTTCTACATTTTCATCTTTTTTTCTTATTACTCAATTTAGTTTCTAAAAAGAAATAAAAATAATATTAAAATCAAAAAAAGAAAGAAAAATGAACAAAAGAAGTTTTGGATTGTATTGCAATTCTAAATTTCTTTTGATATTTTATGTTGTAAAGTTTGAGAACAAGCTGCTAATTCAAGTTCTATCAATAATCGCTTTGTGCTTACTCTTTCTTTTGGATGAGCCAGATTTGAGGATAATTTTTTTTTCAAGAAGAGTGGTATGATATAATCATGGGAAGCAACAAGGACAATCTAAGAAGAGGCATGACATAACCCAGCTGGATCAAAGGCAAAGTGGATACTTCAACATTCAAAAATAGAGTTAGTGTAGATTTATGAAGTTCTGGACATGAAGAGCTTTCAAAAAATCATCTATGATGTTAACTATCAAATCAATCCCATTTTAAGCCTACTTACAAGTTAAGGAAGCCTCAAAGAAGTGACTTGATTTTCTGGTAAAAGAGTGACGAAAATGAAGTTCAAAAGTTACTTTTGGATGTATGCATGGGGGAGTCCAAAGGTTAAATCCACATTCAACTCACTATCTTTATTTTCAATTATATCCAAGGTAATTTATTATTGACTTGACTTAGTTATCAAACTATCTTTTTCTTTTAAATACATGTAATCTCCACTGGAGAAAATCAACCAACATTTTTATCAAATATCTTCATTTTATTAGTTGTGTTTACCTGGCTTATCATGCGGATTTAATCCCAATCTATGGCGCCCATCCTGACTAAGGCTTGTAGTAGCGTTCTAAGTGAGTTGAGGATTTTAGGTTTAATATACCGAAGGTTTGGCTACACGAGTATTACAGTCTAAGGTTTGACCGCCCGAGTGTAGAAGCGTTCTAAGTGAGTTAAGGGTCTTAGGTTTAATATACCTAAGGTTCGGCTATGCGGGTTCTTTATTTTGAGTTTCCACCGCCTTGTTTCATAGAAGTGTTTTAAGTGAGTATTGGGTCTAAGGTTTAATATACTGTAGGTTTGTGCTACATGAATTCTTTGAAGTCAAGGATTATCCCCTTCACCATCTTAGAGACTAACTCCTCTTGGGAATGTGAGTTCTCTTTCTTCTAACCATTTCTTTGGATTTTGAATTTATAATTGTTCTTATTGAGGACAAGCAAATATTAAAGTATAGGGGAATGTGATTACTCTCATCTCTATCAGCTTTTAGAATTTTTTTAACACCAAGTCTTGAGTTTTTTCAGTAAAAACAAAATAGTTTTCGGGGCTTATGTATCTTTTTAAGTTTTCACACTTGCTGGAGTCAAAGGAGAGCTTTGGAGTGGTAATGGATCACTACATCATCAAGTAAAGAAAGAACCAAAGATAAAGACCGATCGGCATACTCCTATTACCGATCGATAGGTGAATTACAAAAGTTTCCTTCTTCTATTTTTGGGGTTTCTTTTTTCACTATACATATTTTACTCGGTCACAGAGCCGAGAAAAGATGAAAAATACTCAGAATAGCTTAGTGTAAGGTTTTTCTTTTAGATTTTACTTTGCGGAGAGATTCTCCTAACTTTTTTGTTATTTTTTGCATTTCTATTATAATATCTTCATCTATCTTCATCATGTGTTCTTTGTCCATGTGTGAGTAGATCATTCCATTGGGTATTGGGTTTTCTCAAGAGATTATCATGTATATCCCTACTAAAAGTCACTTGGGATTGATCATATTTTTCTTCATCTACGATTGTTATTAATGCTCTGTCTAATTTGGCCAATTAGCCTCTGCCCTAAATCGATTTCATCGTAGCACCAAAATTATTGTGAATTGATCGATCTATCTTAGATGAACAAAGTTTCTTTAGCCAACGACATTTAAAGTTAGTGCACTTTGTGTACATTTCGAACTAGGATCTTATTACATGCATAAATTTCTATTGACAAACGAAAATTTTAGTTGTTAGGAACTTCATTGCATAGATAGTTGTCACATGAAAAACCATGATGACTTTACATACGTAATTTGAGTTCTAGAATGGTTCTTAATGCATTTCCATTGATTATTGCATTCATTTCATGATTCGCTGGAAGAATTATCACCACCTAATTTTTTATTTTATTGAATTGAATTTGCATTTACACCAAGGTTCCCGATAAACTCTTTTTGCATCATAGCTTAATTTGAACCATAATAATTTGTAGTGTATTCGGTTGGTCTTTGTGAATTTGATGTTGATAGTATACTATTGTGCATGTTGTGCACTTGTGGTAGAATTATAGGGTTAAAACATGTGGATAACACTCTATCCATTCATTCAGACCACAAGCCTCTATTACATCATCATCATGTGCAATCATGTGCAAAAACTAAAGAGTATGTGGACCGACATAAATTTCTGCTCTAAGGATATCTTGTAATATTAATACTCTCTTTACTAAGATAACACTCGTTTGAGCTGTCTATGGTGCAGAAAATGTATGAATAACATTTGGTCCTATTCTCATTTTTGCTACATGATTTGCATCGTACTTCAACATCAGAACTTAAACACTTCAGCCACCATCAAATAGCCTTTCATTCCATGCCCATTTTCGTGATTGATATTCACTTTGTAAGACTGCACAAAAGATAATAAATGAATGTTAAATGGTCAAAAATAGAGATTTCAATGAATGTTAAAGGAGCACGGGAGCTAGGGTACGATAAAGTTTGCTATTCTTATGGGTAAAGTACATGTAGTACTAATTGGTTCTTTGATCTATTTTAAATTTCATGTGGATTGGAAAATTTAGATTCTAAAGGAGTATGTAAGTTCCCGTTTTTAAACCTTCCATCTATATTTGATATTTTTCGTTTGTTCTTGCTTAAGAACAAGAAAAAGTTCAAGTATGGGAAATTGATTTTTCATGGTTTAAATGGTTTTTGACCTTTGATTACTTATTGTTAATGTCGTTAATCAAGTCAAGGATAGGTTTTGTGTCTTTTTAGTCTTGTGTATAGTATTTACAGGTTTTACAGCTAAAAGGATCAATTAGACTTGCTTTAGACGTTTCGAGACTTCAAGAATCAAAGAAAGAGAAGTTAGGATAGACCAATTCAAGAACGGATCGACGGATCCAAGAACGGATCAACCAGATTAACGATTTAATGAAGTGAAGCATTTTGAAGTAGGGATCCAACGATCCGGCTAATGATCGATCAATCCGCGAGACAATGAAAACCAATTTCAACCTACTGTAGGATTTCTAATCGCATATAAATAGGGATGCATGATTTTTTTGAAGTTCTAACTTGTCTTTTGCTCTTTACGACTTTTTGCTTTCTGTTTTCTTAACTTTGAGAGAAAATTTTTTTTACTCTTCAAGAATGGATTTCCGAACCCTTTTATTATTTCTTTGATTTTTATGCAATTATTGAATTTGCTTTTGATTATTCCAACTACGTCTGAGTAATCCACTAGTTAGGTATAGGGTTTGATCAAAGAGATTTAATGATTTACTAGGTTTAGTTATTAGATTAGGGATTCATCTTTAGTTTTCCGCATCTACTGTAAACTCAATGCTTATGTTAGGTTAACAAAACTAGCATATGATCTCTAGGTTTAATCTATCCGCCAAAAGCGATTGTTAGGTTGCTGGAACCAACATTAGATGAGCTTAGTATCCTTAGCTAATGGGAGTTGAAGTTAAGTATTCTAAGTGAGCATATCAAACTTGTTTAGAATGCTGGCATATTTTCTAGGGCCATTTGAGATTTTAGTATTCTGGAATCTATGGTTAGATAGTTAGCGTTGCGAGAGTATGTTAGCTTTACAATAGTGATTCGAGTTCTAGAACGGTTTGTTAACAAATCTCTGACTAGTTATATAGTTTATCAATCATTGATATCTTCGACATTATGTGCGCCCCATGCTTGTCTCCATTTAGTTTACATCATTTAATTTAGTGCATTTAATTTATTATATCAATTGATACCAAACAACTCTATATTATGTCTTAGCTCTACTTGATCCATCACAATTTTGTAGTGTGACTTTGATCTCTGTGGATTCGACCCCATTCTATACTACTTTGTGATCTACGCCCTTGCATGAATTAGTTGAGTTTAAAACCCGAGACATCAAGTTTTTAGTTTTGTGGTCCTTCATAGTTTTTGTTCTTCAGGCCATGGGATTTTCGGACATGTTTATTCACTGGATATTCAAATGTATCTCCACTACCTCATTTTCAGTTTTGGTAGATGGAGATATAGAAGGGTTTTTTCATAGCATCGAGGTCTACTTTACGGTTACTCGCTCTCCCCTTTTCTCTAAGTTATTCTTAACAATGTCCTCTCAAAGCTTTTGAATCAGGCAGGAAATATGCAGAAGTTTCATCATCCATCATTTCAAGCGTCAAGGCTTACCCACTTTGCTTTGTCGATATATCTTAGTTTTCACAGATGGCTTACCAACTTATCTACATGGATTTCTTCGAGTTATGGAAGATTTTTCTCATATCTCAGAACTTCATATCAGTGTTTTAAAGTCTTTTATTTATGCGGTTGGGTTGGGAAGTTCAGCTCTTAATAATATTGTGGTTGCTACTAGTTTAAGTGTCGGCTTATTACACATTTGTTACTTGGGACTTCCAATTAATACCAAGTCAATTATTCAGCTACACTAAGAGCCTCTACTTGATAACATTCAGACCAGATTGCTCTCTTTGACAAATCCTTATCATATGCAAGCTTGCTACAACATATTAAATTAGTATTGAGAAGTATCTCTTATTTTTGGTGCTCTGTATTTCGTTTGCCAAATCATTGTCTTGATGTTATTGAGAGTATGTGCTATGCAGTTCTTTGATCTGGCTCAAGAACGATTCACATAAGGCTTAAGTATCTTGGGATGATATAACTCACCCAAAGAATTAGGGTTGTTTAGGTTTACGTTGGCTTCGTGACTCCTCTCGTGTTTTTGCTTTGAGCTTAATTTGGTGGTTATTCTCTCTCTCGAATTCACATTGGGTAGTTTGGACATGCTATTACTTGTTACTTTATTGCTCTTTTGGGATATCAAGGAGGGTAAGAAGAGATCTTGGGTTTATTGAAAACTCTTAAAAATCTGGGAGCAAACAACTGAGTTTATACTGGTAGAATTAAGAGATGGAAAATCAACCTATTAAGGGTTTGATAGATGGCATGAGGTAGGTAAACTCTTGAATATTAAGAGAGACCTAGGAACTTGTAACCGCGATGATCCGCGAGAGGCTCTTGTTGCACATGTTACTTCAAACACAGAGTGTAAATTTTGAAGCCGATTTAGCTAGCATTCCCAGATTCTGATTGATGCTATCAAATCAGCCCATGTATCATACCCCTATGTAGGTTGATAAGGATGCTAAGCTCATCTAACGTTGATTCCAACAACCTAACAATCGCTTTCGGCGCAGAAATCCTATGCATGTTAGCTGATCATGCATAAGTATTAAGAACATAATAGATGAATAACTCTAAGGATAAGAACCTAATCTAACAACCTAGCAAATATCAGTCATTGAATCCTTTTAATAACCCATAAACCTAACAGGTGGATTACTTTGACAGAGTAGATGAAATCATAATAAAGAAACAAAATGACTGCATAAAATAAATTCAAAGTAACGATATTGAGGTTCAGAAAGGACTTCTAGGAGAAATGTGATTTCGTCTCCCAAATCTACAAAAGCATGAAGCAAAAATTAATGGAAAACAAGATGAAAGATAGATTGGTCCCAGCTTCTCTTTACTTGATTCTTGAAGATTTTAAATGTCCAAAGCTAGTCAAATTCCTCCTTATGTTCAATGACTTCTCAAAACATGTAAAGAGTCAAACAAAACCAAAAAGACACAAAACACATACTCAACTAGATAAAATATACGATAAGTTAGTGGAATTAAAGGTTAAAATGAGTAAAACCATGACACATCAATTTCCAGACTTGAATCTTTGCTTGTACTCAAAAAAGAACAAACAAATGAAAACAAATTCAGAAGAAAGGTTTAAAAAGGAGAACTTACACACTCCTTTATATTTGACCGCGCTGAACTTGTAATCTACAAGCACTAAGAACATTTCAATGAACCAGTTAGTAATACATGTACTTTACCAAAGCCATAACAAACATATCATACTCTGGTTCCCGAGATCCTAACAAATTTCTAGAATCTCCATTGTGTACCCATTAACACTCATTGATTTTGTGTAAGTGCAATCCCAAAAAGGGAATATCAATCTCTTTATGGCTAGGAAAGGAAGGCTAGTTTGGTGGTGTCTGAAGTGCTTAGGCTCTGCTGATGTGAAGGGCACAAGTTATTAGGCAAAATCGTAGTGAGACGAAAATCAAATGTTGATATACAGTCTCATGAACCTAGTCTGTCAAGCTATATATATGTTCTAACTAAGTTGTAATGGTGCCTAAGATGATCCTTCTTTTTTTGTTCCCTTTCAACTTCTTTAATGTTTTTTTTTGTTTTATATGTACAAGAGATTGATTGATCTCAGCTTCTGTCTACTTGATTCTTGTAACTTTTAAATGTCAAAATTTGGTCCAATTCCTCATTTATCATCAATAACTTCTCAAAACCTGTAATGACTCAAACAAACCAAAAAGACACATAATACATACTAGACTCTATAAAAGACACAGTAAGTTAGTAGAATTAAAAGTTTAAAACCGATAAAACTATGAAACAACAAGCATATCCGCACATCTCGTGAGAATGTGGATTGGAGCAGACTCGTTTGGTTCCACCAAAAAACTCGCTCGTTTGTCTTTCATCACTTGGCTAGCGATAAATGACATGTTATTAACTAAATTTCGTATGAGATCATGGGGAGGAGAACAATGTTTCGTTTTTTGGTTTAAGAAAGATGATTCTCGCGATCATTTATTTTGCGCATGTTGTTACACTTATACAACTTGACTCAATCTGGTTAGTGGTCTCATATGTTCTTCACCAAACCTGGATTGGTCGAATACCCTCACAAGTTTCAGCCAGCAAGGTACACTACCATCGATTTCATACTTATCCGGTTGTGTATTCAAACTAAAATCTACCTTTTTTTGTGAGAACCAAACTCACAGCGTCATAATCTTCCTTGGGTTACTGCAGAGCATTTTGTTTGTACTGTTGACAAAGCAATTCAAAATAGGATATCTTCTCTTCGTTATGCTTCACCGCACAAGTTAGAAGGTCTTCTACAAAAATGGTTCGAGACGAGGCCGGTTTACAGATTTTAAGTTTTATAATCCAGTTTTTTTTTCTTTCACTTGAAATTTCAAACAAAAAACAATAATAAAAAACACTAATCTAAAAGTTGTGTGCCAATTCCATTTCCAAAGTAGTTGACATAATGGGCCCAAAATGTTTTAAAATCACAGGCCCAAAAGACTAAAATCTAACACCATGACATCTCCCATGCATAAAAAACACAAGCAGTTCAAAAGAGAAAAAGGAAAAAAAGGATCGCAAAAACTTGACTTAGAGAAATGTTTTCTCTATGTTCTTTGTATACTATGTTATTTCTTCTTCTTCTTCCTCCTCCTTTGTTTGTTCGGCCTTGTGCCTGTTTATTGTCTCATCGGGCTTGATGTAGAAGATTCCTCCGATGCTCCGCTTCATGGTGGTTCTACCGGTTTTTGTGGCATGCTTGATCTCTCTTTCCGCCTTGGAACCGCTGTAGGAATCTTCTCCTTCTCCAACCGTCACAATGTTCTCAGCAGTAACTGCCATTGTAACTACTGTGATAACCGCCAACTTCAACTGCTATTCGGTTTTCTGGAAATGCCTATTTGAGCAATACTATCCAATCTTCTCTCCTCCGTCACATCATTTTCCTATGTCTCGTCTTCTCTTTGATTACAACATCAATAATTTTGCGAATATAAACATTAATGAAACAGAGTTCTCTGTTCCATAAGATCTCCTTTCTCCGGCAACACAGGCTTCCCAGTTTAGTCTCCTCATGAGACCTACTGATTCGAGATGCCATAACCTTAGGGCCATGGCACGATTCTTTCCGAGATTATGGGGTTTGGATACAATGATGTCGGGATGATTCTCTGACCATGACAGAGTCCAGTTCTTGTTCCCCTCTCACAAAGCTTTGCAATTGGTTTTAAGGCGTGGTCCATGGAGTTTTAATAACTGGATGGTGCCGATGAAATCTTGGACTCCGACTATACATAATGAAGAACCTACATCAATCGATTTCTGGTTCCACATCAGGGACATTCCTCTTCAATTTCTATCAGCCCTAATAGTAAACTACATCACAGGCGTTCTCATATTAGTTTCAAACCGGAACGCGAAGATGCGCTTGGTGAAAATGCTACTTTTGGAAGGGTTTGTCTACAGTGGCCATTGGAAAAAGTGTTGATATCAATGGTCATGTTTCGCTTTGAGAAACTTTGGAATTATTGCTTTCGTTGTCATTCCCTTAAGCATGACGTTTCTGAGTGTATTGTGCCTGAGGAAGAAGCAGCCAGTGGATTCCAAGAACAAGAACCTGAACCTGATTATAACAGAGTATCATCATTGTTTGCTCTGTCTGAGACTCCTACCCGTGTCATTCAATCAGCCTCTATCACTATGATCGATAGTTTAGGCTCCATTTCTCCAGTCCCTTCGGTGATGCATTCATCTGATCTTCAAATCACAGATAGTCCGATGATACTAATTGATGGGAGACAATTCTCTATTGCCGATCTCCGAAATTTCTACCAAAACTTCACTTTTGTTGCCAAACCGACAGAAGCTAAAGCAAGACAAAGGTGTATCCTTCTCTGTCTCGAACATGTCGGTAATAAAATTATTCTTCAGATAACCAGATGGGTCGAATCATCATCAACCTTCTCTCATAAAAGATGCAGAACTGAGGTGTTTAATGCCATTTCAACCCTTAGCAGCGAGGTGGGCCCAATACCACCAACAACTTCAAGTAGCAGCGTGGTGGGCCCAAGGCCACCAAGGATTGAATGATAATAATGAGTTGGAACTGCCAGGGCATTGGCAAGCGCCCAGCAGTTCATTCTCTTAAGGAACTTAGTCGTCGATATCATCTTGATGCGATATTCCTTATCGAGACAAAGCAATCCTTCAACTATATGTGTGATTTATCAGTTTCTCTAGATTTTCCAAACTTGTTTATTGTTTCTCATGTTGGTTTCAGTGGTGGTTTTGCCCTCTTTTGGAAAAGCTCGCTCGATATCTTTGTAATTTATCATCACGCAAGGCTTTTTAAATTGTTATATTAATGAAAAATATTTTCTTTTCTATTTATCTTGCGTTTATGGCGATCCTAATCCGCAATATCGAAATGTCTTATGGCAGAGACTCCAAATAACTGCTACTAATCGTGTTGAACCATAGCTAATAGTAGGCGATTTCAACCAAATAAGGGATAACAATGAAAAGCTTGGGGCATTCTCGAGATATATCATCGTTTAATGACCTCAATACCACCATTGACATTTGAGATATGAATTGCACCATCAAGGAAATAGATACAATTGGAGTTGTCATTGTAGTTTGGTTCGTAATGGCATTAGAACAACGGAACTAATTCAGTTCTGCCTTGAAAAAGCAATGGCTAATACATAATGGTTTGTTGACTATCCGGCATCCTTCTCCGAATATCTTGAGCCTATTGAATCAGATCATCGTCCCCTTATTGTCACTATACTTTCAGAAACTTGGGTAAAGCAAGAACAATCCCATTATGATAAAAGATTATTTGATAGAGAATTTTTTAAGGAGAACATTGATGAAACCATGTCGCAGAGATCAAGCCTTACGTCTAAGATTTAGTCAATTCGCCGTAATATTTCTTGATGGAAATGTACTCATTCTTCCAACTCAGAAACCGAGATTCGTGAATTAAAAACTCAACTAGATGCGGCCTTCCTTGTTCCACAACCAGATTCGTCGGTCATCAAAAAGATCAAACCAGATCTTAATAAAGACTACTACCACGAAGAAGTCTATTGGAAGATTAAAAGTAAAAACAAATGGCTAAAGGAAGGTGATCGTATCACTAAGTATTTTCTGGATTGAGCTAAAACTCGGAAAGCAAAGTGAAGAATTACTTCTATCATAGATGATAGTGGCGTAGAATATACAAGTGAAAATGACATCTCTAAGGTAGCGGCGGAGTATTTCAGACAACTTTCTTTAGTGGTGGGGATAATCATTGGGGAGACTTCTTTGATGTCGTTCATTCACCGGTAATGGTTTCTATGAATACACTACTCACAGCCGAGGTTACGGAAAGTGAGATAATTTAAGCAATCAAGGTGATTAGGGGGTGATAGAGCGCTTGGACCTGATGGAATGAGTGGTGCATTTTTTAATCAATTTCTATCAACTATTGGAGATAGTGTGATTCAAGAGATTAAGGGGTTTTTCCTACAAGGTTCCTTACCGCCAGGCTTTAATACCACCCGTATTTTCCTTATTCCGAAGACGGATCACCCGAGTTCTATGGTTGACTATCGCCCAATAAGTCTATGCAATGTGTTATACAAAATTATTTCAAAAATATTGATTGCACATTTGAAGCCAATCTTATCATCCATTATCTCTGATCAGCAAACTGCTTTTGTACCAGGAAGGCATACTACGGATAATGTGTTGATTTCTCATGAATTCTTACATTCATTAAAGTTGAGGAAGCATCAAGCCAAGACGTATATGGCAATAAAGATAGACATCTCAAAAGCTTATGATCGAATGGAGTGGAATTTCTTAGAGGAATCAATGGTGAAACTTGGGTTTAATGATCTTTGGATTGGCTGGATTATGGCGTGTGTACAATCAGCCTCATACTCGGTTCTTCGTAATGACAGCCCCTATGGTGAAATAACACCTTCACATGGTATCCGACAAGGTGACCCCTTTTCACCGTATCTGTTTCTTATATGTTCAGAAATGCTCACCCAAAAACTAAATTGGGACTAAGGGTGTGTGAATATTCATGGAATTGCTATCAGTAATAATGGGCCAAGGGTTAGTCATCTTCTTTTTGCGGATGACTCTTTCTTCTTCTGTAAGGCAAATCGAAAAATAGTGAAACTCTTGCTCTAGTACTACAATAGGTTAACGTCAACAAGTTGTCTATTACTTTTGGATCACATTTATATAAGGAGAATAAATATTTTTTTTTGCCAAGTAATCAATATCCAAAGATCAGACGATTGCAGCAAATACTTAGGCCTTCTCGAAGACTTCTCGCAGAAAAAGTGTGAGTTATTTGAATATCTTGTCAAGAAAGTCAAAGATCATACAAAGAATTGGAATCAAAAATTTTTATCAGAAGGTGGAAAGGAAGTTCTCTTGAAATCCATTGCATTGGCCTTGCCTACTTATGCGATGAGTTGCTTTAAATTACCCCATATTATTTGCCAAGAAATTAACTCGGTGCTATCCTAATTTTGGTGGGGTTCTGATGTGTCTAAACGTCATATGGCATAAGTTAGTTAGAAAAAGATGAGTTTGCCTAAATAGGAAGGTGGTCTTGGGTTTAAAGATACTGAGAGGTTCAATGATGTCTTACTTGCAAAACAAGCTTGGTGTATACTAAAAGATCCTCAGTGTCTCTTGGCGAGAATTTATAAAAGTAAGTATTTTCCAGATACATGTTTTCGTAATGCGTTAATACCAAGGAAAACCTCTTATGATTGGTGTTCAATTATCAGTGGCTGAGATTTGCCTTCTAAAGGTCTGAGATTTAGTGTGGGAGATGGTGAAACTATAAACCCTACTTCCAACTCGTGATTACCTACGCATCCCCTAGAGCATTGATTGATACGGTTTCACATCTGACGTCTCGACTCAAAGATCTCTCTGGTAATCATATGGCAGACAATGGGATGAAATCAAAATTCGACATTTTTTTGAGTTCTGAGGATGCAAGTATTGCCCGACGAATTTACATACCACATAATCATACTAAAGATAAGATTATTTGGTACTACACAAAGAATGGAGTATACTCTGTTAAATCAGGTTATTGGCTATCAACCCATTTTCCAGATGCCCTAACCGTCGTCACCACCAGGAAGTATAAGTCTCAATGTTCGAATCTGGAAGTCAAAAGCACCACCCAAGATAAAACACTTCCTATGGAGCCTCCTCCCTTCAGGCTTAGGCACTAGAGCAGGGTCAAACCGTAGGGGCATTCCCATTGATGCAACTTGTAATAGGTGTTGCCAACATGTTGAATCTACAAATCATTTATTTTTTCAATGTGACTATGCAATCACAGACTGGCATGCTTCTAATATTCCAGCGTCTATGCTCCCATCACTGAAAAACTCAGTGGAAGATAACATAAGAAAACTTCTTGTTATTTACGATTCTAACGCAGCTATAGAACTCCGATATGGTGTGTTTTGGATATTTTGGCAGATTTGGAAATCCAGAAATGACCTTATCTTTAATAGGATTCATCATGAACCTTCAACCATTATACAACATGCAATAGAAAACTCTTTCGAGTGGCTGGAGGCTAACATTCATCCAGAATCTTCAATAGTTTCGTCCCCGACACAAGCAGAATCACCTATTAAATGGTCTCCACCTCCTTCTGATTGGTATAAGTGTAATGTTGATGCAAACTACAAGTATAACCATTCTCCGATAGGAGTGGGTTGGGTTTTACGAGATGCTCACGGAACATACAAACTAGCGGGCTCCTCAAAAATAATACAAGGATCAAACCCGTTTGAGGCTGAGGCTTTAGCGGTATTGCATGAAGTTAAATCGCTCTGGTGCAGGGGCTTCTGTAAGGTCATCATATAAGGCGATTGCAAAGAGTTAAATAAACTTCTTCATTCTAGAGTATAAAATGCTAACTTAGTCCCGCTGATTTTTGATATCCGCAATTAGGCGGATTGGTTTACCAATATATCGTTCTCACTAGTTCCAAGAAATTGCAACCGAGTGATGGATAAATTGTCAAAATTTGCAATCAGCCAAAATGTTATTTCTAATATTTTTATTTACTCTCCAATATTTTACGATCATGCCAACGTTACGTAATGGTTTCTAATAAACTCAGAGGTTCAAAAAAAAACACAAGAACTTCACTACATTTTTTTTTAATCATCCTTAATATTGTCTTTCATTTTCAGCGCAATAAAAGCCAAAATAAAATATAAACTAGATAGTAACCGGCACTCTATAGCACGGAGAAATATATGTTTCATACTTTGTTAGTTTATATAAGGGTTTTCTTCAAAAAAACCATCAACTTATGTTTTTTTTGCAAGAAAAACCCTCACTCCAAACTTGTGCAAGTCAATCCTACAATCTGCAAAGTCACCCGCAATACTAGACATCCGCATATCGTCAACGTCACCCCATTACTTTTCCTTAGAAAACTAATGTTCTGATCAAAACGGCGTCGTTTTGGATAAAAAACTACATGTTGTTTTGTTTCTATCTTGTAGTTTTTGTGTACGAAAAACAACATGTTTTTTGTTTTGATTATTAATTTTTATTTAATATATTTAAAAATTAATAATCAAAACAAAAAGCTTGAAATGTTCTTCTTCTTCGTTCATTCTCTCTGTTCCAGTTACAGAGAATCCGGATTCACAACTAGCGAAAGGTCTGGTTTTTTTTATGACCGTGGCTTTCTAAGAGTTTTAATTAGTCAATTTTGATTTTTGTTTCTTCGAACCCTCTTTTTTGAATTTGGATCTCATGTTCTGAATTTTTGTGTTTATAGCTTTTCGTTGTTTGATTATGAGACAACGTTTATAGAATTGATGTGTGTTAAGGTTATTCCCGTTGTATTATTCCTTGCTTAAAACAACGAGATTTAATTGATGTGTGTTTATGATTTGTGTAACTTAAAGGATGGCTGATCAAGGAATGGAAGGGAGCCAGCCAGTTGACTTAAATGGAACTTGTGGTGGACAGTGTCTCTGATGTAATTGGAAGTGATGAGAGATTGATGAAGATGGCTCTGAAAGGGATGATGAAGAAGAATGGAAGTTGCTTCACTTTGCTTCTTCGCTTGATCTGAAGACAAGGAGTCACGAGGGTTTTAATTTTGTTTTGTTTAATTTTTTTTTATAAATATATTAAATGAAAATTAATAATTAAATTTAAAAATCATCTTGTTTTTCGTAGACAAAAACTACAAGATAAAATAAAACACCATGTAGTTTTTTAGTCCAAAACGATGTCGTTTTGATCAGACCGTTAGTTTTCTAACGACAAGTAACAGGGTGACGTCGACGATATGCGGAGGTCCAGTATTGCGGGTGACTTTGCAGGTTGTAGGATGGACATGCACAAATTTTGGATAAGGGTTTTTCTTGCAAAGAAAACATAGGTTGATGGTATTTTTGAAGTAAACCCTTTATATAATCATAGATTATTATTAGTGTTTTATATTAGATTTCTTTTATGTTTTGTGCATCTTATTTATCTTATTTATTGTTTCTATATATGGTTTGTTTTTTGTTAACTACAATTACTGATATACAATTAAGTATGTGTAGTGTTATATTTGTAGAAAAGTTTATTTGATAATTTAGATATAACATAATTTAGTTGTAAAAGTTAAGTGGTGTTATGTATATATTTCACATTATTCAAAAATCTATAACAATTTGATTTATTTCAAAATTAATTATTATCATTGATTAGAAATTTGATCTGAGATCCGGCATGACCCGTCATGATCCGTTTTTATCTGCTCTTACCCATGTTGACCCATCTTGACCCATTGTAAAAATTAGAATATTTGAAGATCTAGATTCTGATTCAAATATGGATGATAAAATAGTGGATCCGTCAACACCATATCAATATATTCCTTGATCAATTTTTTTAAATACTATGTAAATATTTTTGACATTAAAATTAATAACATCTTAACATTTTATAAGTTAAAAAAACTATATACTCCTTGATAAAGTTAAAATTTTTATAATTATAATATTTTAAACTTTTCATAAATTTTAAGTATATTAGTAATATTTTTGAGTTTTCATAAATTTTAAACATTTTATAAAGTTTGAATCTATTTATAATATTTAAACTTTTAAAACTTTAAAATTATTATATCTAGTATATACTAAAATTTATTATATCTGGTATAATTAAACAACTACATTAAACCATATATTCATCGATTGAGTAATTTCTATTTCTAAAACTTCGATTCACAACATATATGAAGAAAAAAATCTACTCAAATTTTTAAGTCAGATTTGTAAATCATTTTTATAATATGACTCATAACCATTGCTCACATTTGTTAACCGATGTGGGACGTTAAACACACTTTTTTTTCATCGATTAAGTAATATATATCCGTTTTTAAAAATTCAATTCACAACATATGTTGAAAAATCTACTTTTTTACTAACTATATGTATTATATGATAATTCAAAATAATTTGAAAATAAGATAAAAAAAGATTATAGACAAATCATAATTTTAAATCTTAACAAAATCATTCAAATATAAAGTCTTAGTTTTTCAATTTTGATTAATTAACAATTTTTAAAAAATAATTTTAATTTTCTTCCATAATTAATAAGAGAGAGAAAGTGAGTTTAATTTTTTGAAAATAATAATTATTTAAAATAGTATTTATGATTTAAAATTAATTATATTATTTTTTATTAATATTGTATATTTAATAATTTTATTAAAAATACTAAAGATCACTGACATTTTTTGTAATATGCGGTATCATAATTGGGTAATTTGTTATCAACATTGCTCAAATAATAGTACAGAGATCTTATTTATTGATGTATGATGGGCACTGTTGAAAAAACCGACAGGCGCTAAACAAGCGATGATCCTCTGCCTAACGCCTAAAACATCTAGTTGGGATCTAAACTATTTTAGATGATTTAAACAATTTTAGAGTAAAACTATATATTATACACATATATATTAAAAATGTATTATAACATAATGCAATTATATAATAGAATAAATTAAATTTTTCAAATTAAATAAAATTTAAGATTTATTTAAAGTTTATCATTTTCAAACTAAGTCATAATATTTTTTTCAAAACAAAGAATTATATATTTTCATTTTAAAATTTACCAAAACAGAGTAAAAGTGATTCTCAAATTTTAAATATGACATTGGTTTGTGATTTTAAGTTTTATTTATCTAAATGACACATTTAAAATATATATATGTATATATATATATATGAATTGATTTATTAAATCTGCCTCTCCCGCCTAATGACCGCTTAGCTACCCTAATGACCATTTAATCTGCTTAAGAACCTCATAATCCACCAAGTCTAACTATCTGTCTAATATGACTGATTTCCTAGGCTGCTTTCTTGATCATTGATGGTTGGTATACTTTTTATTTTGAATTCCGGTAATATTTAATGTTGAATTCTAGACATTTCTTGTGGTTCAAGATTCCTCGAACCTGACCAAACAAAAAAAATCTAATTCATAAAAAATTAACTCATAGAGATCTTTATTGGTTTTGATCTCTTCTTCACAAATCTTTAAAGAAAATTAAGTTTTTTGATTTAATCAAGACGAATGTTGACATTGTTTAGGAACACAATCTTTAATTTTCTCTTATATTAAAAAATGAAACAAAAAGAATTCTATAAGCTTTTGAGCGTATAAAGATCTTCAGCTTCTGCAGTTTAAGAGACCACATTTTATTTTCTCTACGTCAGATAATTTTAACGGCTTCTGCATAAACATCTGCGCGCCACTCGCTAAACATCTACAATATCATCAAGAAAATGACAGAATCTTAATTCACCATTTTTAAATATAATGTAAAAATATATTCAAAAAAAATCTTTATACATACTGTTTAAGAAATTGTTTAAACCGAAAAAAATGGAATAAGATTAAGCTAAAAAATAGAGATATCGAAAGTGGTTGCTTCGTTAATCTTAATTCACCATTGAGAAACGAAAAAACAAAAACAAAAAAGACAGAACAATTAAGAAAATGATAATTTTACTTGGTGATGCGAGTAGGAATGTTCTCTGAAGACAATATCACAACAGGTACTTCCTTTAGATTCGATGATTCCTGCTGTCAATTATTGAAAGAAACTTTGTTAGTGTCTGAATCATCTCAAGAAGATTTTTTTCGTAAGAAATTTGTTAATACCTTCACTCTATTGAGCAGTTCAAAACCAGTCATTCCTGGCATACAGTAATCAGTAATGATCAGATTCACCTTCATAATCTGTAAAAAGAAAAACCCGAAAATATTCATAAATATCATTGGAGTTATACAATTTGGTCATCTCTAAACCAATCAAAATGTTCACTGAGGATCAATTTCATCAATTGATGATTGAGCTTACATTAGTCTGTTGTGGATCTCCCAAGCCTAAGTATTCTAAGGCTTTAAGCCCATTTTCTGCTGTCGTCACTGCAAACAAAAAAAAAAGTAAAAATTAATTTTCACATTTCAGAAGCAATGTTACCATACCAGAGAAGAATCTTGGTTCTTGAAATTTAGAAGAATAAAAAAAAGGAATGAAGATTTGCCTTTGCAAGAAGAGATCTTGAGGATTCTCTCTACGAGGTTACGGTCAATTAGATTATCATCTACTGCTAAAACATGAAGAAGCTCTTCCTCCATTAATGATTTATTTTTAGTGCAGTGAAGAAACTGAGAAAAAGAACTGCAAAAGAAGGAAGAAGAGAAACGGGTCAGGCATTAATAAAAAATCCTTTTGGGCGTTAGTGCTTTTAGTTCTCAAACCTAAAAAAACAGAGACAAACTTACAGATGAAGATGAAAGAGACAATTGACAAATTATGAATGTACGAAGAATATATAATATGTAATATTATGTTTTCAATTTATATATGGATATATAAGATAACAATATATCAAGAGCTGATTTGATATGATTTTTATCTTCCTTATTGTTTAATAAGTTGTGTTATTGATTCTCTGGAAACTGGTAAGAAACTTGGTGTATATGTCAGTGATAGTACTTTGGAATCTTGTACGATGATAACGAAAATCTAAATATTAATTTTTATTTTCCATTTGTTTGGCTTTTCTAATCGTGCAAATAATGAAGATGCAAATTTCTAATTAATTTTTACATTTCAAAATGGATCACAAATCTGTATCAGAATCTCAGATACGAAGTCCCCACGATTCTCTGAAAACCAAGATATTGGAGCATTTTAAATATGTGATTATTTTTTATTTATTTTTTGTAAATGAAATATGTGATTATTAGGTGTATATTTTTCAAATTTAGTTATCGTGATAACTTCAAATTTTTAATACAGGATCTTTGACCGATATGTTACTACTTACCTGCATGGCCTTCAAGTTGTTAGTTGCGACTTGCGAATTACACATCTAAGTCCAAAATTATTTTTTAGTTTTTTCTTGAACATAAATAAAAAATACAAAAATATACACTTTTAAATACAGAAAAAAGTATTACGTTTTATTTTTAAAATATTATATAAAATTATATTCAAAGAATCTTTGTACAATAAATACAATTGTTTTTAAAATTTAAAACTGAAAAAAGAGTTGTAAAACAGAAAATCAATAGTTGTATGCCTCGTAGAACCCAAATCTTGAAAACTCAATTGGTACAAAAGCAGAGATGGGAAAAAGAGTACATAACACTTTCGATAAATCTTAGAAAAAAGAGAAAAAAAACAGAGGCATAAATAATTAATTACAGCATAATATATTAGACTCTAGATGAGAACCAAACTTGCTAATCATCCATCATAAGCTCCTTTCTCTCCAAAGTTGATAGGCGATTATGTATTGCTCGTCCCATGTCTTGAACTAAAATGTTGATGTTAGTTGGGACTTCTCCATGCCTTCTCCGGTTGCGCTCCCGCCATAATAGATTGAGAGTAACTTGAAAGACATACTTAATAATAAAAGCATGAGTAGCGCTAGAACGCTCATTTTTTCTCCTAAGAGCAGCTATAATACAGGATTGTAGCCATCTCTGCATCGAAAAAATTCGTTAAATCTTGAGGCTGAGTCGAGAACATGTCAGAAAAAAACCTCACCGCTTCAGATTTAACTTCTTCCTGACTAGTTAACAGCTCCCCCTCTTGATTCTTAACCACATTTATCGAATTTCGAGTCTCCCTCTCTTTAACCACATTGTGAAAAAACCGATTATTTTGATCACCCATATTAATTCAATGAAGTTTTGCTTTCTATCTCAAATTGGTTTCTTCCAAAGTCGACACTGATTCCCATGTATCAAAAGCCTTGGACTCCTCTTGCAACACTAGAGTATCCGGATTTGCGAGAGTGGCGGCTTGCTTGTCACAATGAACCCGAAAAACTTAATCGGTACGCTTGATAAGGTGATGCAACCTTTGACGGCTAAGGCGACGATAGCTGGCCTGAGAAACTTTAACTTCTTAGAAAATGGGAATAACACTAAAGTAGATTGATACAAAGCCACTGAATTCTTCCAATGATTCTCCACAACTAACTTGAACTCCTCCATATTGATAATAGCGTTAACAATTTGGAAGGTCCCGTAGGCTTATGCAAAACAACAACTAAAGAAATAAGACCACAAAGATGACTCGAGCAACCATTTGCTTCAAATAAACAATAAAAATTATAAGAACGCTGTAGCTGAGAAGAGTTAACAAGAACCCGATCGAGCTTTTTACAAACTAAACCATCATCACGTTTGTTACACCAAGTATAAAAGGGACCGTGATAAGCCATGTCGACAAAACAGCAGTAACGACCAATCTCTTGGAAGTCTGACATACCCGGCAAGGAAACCTGAGTAATAGACAACAAAGAGTACTCGGTTGAATCTAAAACTTCGTTAAAATCTCTAGCGCACAGCGAAGATTTTCCTTGAAACTGAGCTAAATCTTGAATATACTTGAGATCCCGCCACAACTCACGCTGCTCTTCCAAGACATTAGAATCATAGAAAAAAGTACACATAAAAATCGGAGGACTCCTCAAGCTTTACCAAATAGGAAATCATATGCCCCGTTTTTATAACTACCTGAAGCTCAATCTTCTTACTCCACACCACCCAGATCCTACCAAGAAGGTTGTGCTCACAATTATAACTATTGACCAATCCTCAAAAATAGAGCCAGCAATACATCGGCCTTGCTCTCAACAACCCTTGTTTCAAACATACCTCCTAAAACCATTTCATTAGAGTTAATAAGATTCCTAATAGGAGAGTGCTTATTTGGCTTATTAAAACCACAAATATTCCAAGAGAAGCAAGACTCAACGTTTCTTCTAAGAATTTTTTTTTCCGATACCCTCAAGAGTAGCATCCCTTACTCGGTGAGCAGTTTTCGCAAAATATTTGTGGGCTACTTTTGAAGATCAGGAAAGTTGAGCCTGGGTCTTCAAATCCTCTTTACCCAGAACAATAGACAAACTTCCAGTGGCTAAGTCCTTCAGAGACCCCTCAGTAGTCACGGCTCCCTTTAAATCCGCTTGAGAAACAGATATTCCTAATTCCTTAGCCGAGCCCATAATATTCTTTGAGACTATGTCCGTGTTATCGTTTCCCAGCTCAACACTTACCCATCATCTTTATCTTGATCACATAAAACCTCAAACCTGGAGGGGGAAACTATGTTGACTTGACCATAAAAAAGACCCGCAGAGGTTTTCCCTGATTCCCCCCCTCTCCCGAATGTGAGACTTTAGACCAAACCTCCACTGTTGACTTTAAATCAGGGGAGGTTAAAATTATCTCTCCCTCCTCCATCTTTGTAGTTACTTTTTTTGACACTCCGGAGCCGATATTAGGCGACCCAAACACCTGCGACCAACGATCTAACTGTAGCTGCCGGAGAAGAAAATGGAGTACGAACCACACCTCCGAACATATAGCAGCATTTGGTGGAGAAACTTTGTTTAATCCCTATTGAGCTTGAGTCAAGAAACACTCTTCCATGTGACCCTATTTCCAACACACATTACATCGTAGAGGGAGCCAAGGATAACGATACGAAACATGACCTCTTTCTCCTTTTATCTGAAAATAGTGGTATGGAAATCTTTTGGTTAAATCAACATCAACAAAGATCTTTGCTTCTTCAAAGCTGGTTACAAGCTCTGTTTCACGGTGAAGACAAATCAGATTACGAGAATTTCTTGGAAACTGAGACCCTTCCACGAAAAAATGGAGGATACATTCTTCAGAATCACCCACAATTGCATTGACCTTATCGCCGACTGAGCTTCTTCAACTATAGGTGACCACCAGGATACTATCATCAAAACATCACAAATATTCCACATTCCCCGACGTAGAACATGATGCGTTGCATCCAGGTTTTGAAGTCTGAATTTAATTGTTGTAAAATCACATGAATTTTTGCAATAGGTGGAACTTGCAAAATGAAGCGACCAACCAAGAAGTCCTCCCAAAGAGGCCGCGCATAAACAACACCTACTCTTCGTTGAAACCACTTCACAACTAAACTTCGATAAACTCTAACTGTTAGGTACTTGAACCCAAAAATTCGCGGTCGAGCCACCAGCCAAATCCCAAGTCCTAAATTTCAAAGTATCCGACTCCAGCATTAGCTTCCGATGAAGTTGCTGACCCACCGGAGGTTTCCCCCCCCTGCTGAAGCTAACCTACTGAAAACCCACCAAACCCTCACCTCTGCAGAACACAACGACACATACGTCCCAACCACCCCGACTTCCAACACTTCACTAACCCCAACCTTCAAACCCAAACAAGAGCGACTATGCAAAACACTAGACCCAACAGCTGAAATCAAACTCAATCCTGAGGCCTTGTTTGACACTAAACAAACTGGTCGCTACAGGATCAAACCCTCTTCCTGCGCCAAGGGCTCAACCCGAGACAAACCCACAACCAATTAAGAACAGTTCTCTTTCTCTGTATCCAGCATTTAAACAGATTAAATCTTCTGCAGAACAGCGCTGAAGCAACGACGGAATCCAAAGCTTTAGGCCGCTCGACGACAAACCATCAACAGAACCCTCGACACCAACCCAAAAGCCAACATCACATACATGAAAACGCTCAAAACCTACAACTGAGACCAGACAAGACCCCACACCGGCAATGATATCTTCTCGTCGTGAGACCACCACCCTCGAGACATTCCTAGGCTGCAGTGCAACCATCCTTGGCTAGTACCAAACTCCAAAACCTAATCGCCCTCAAATCACCCTACTAGCCTTAAATGAAACTAAAAAATCTTTAAGTGTTACATTAATCACTACTGCGTTTTAGCTTTCTGGTTCAATTCCTCTACTTTAGGAAACCTCAAAATTGTAGCCCTTTTCTTCATTTTTACGGAAATCAGCTTAAAGGTTCTATTCTGGCGGAACAAGGCAACACGGAAACAGTGATTGATTTGGAGATAAGTGAGAACAAACTCATTGGTCATGTTCCTGATTCCTTTGGCAAGTTAACTCAGTTCGAACAGTTATAGCTCTACCATAACCAGCTCTCTAGTTCAATCCTGCTGGGAGTTTGTTGAAGGGGATTATTAGAACAAGGTATTTGAGTAATATGGATGCAAGTTCAGAGATTTTAATTAAATGAAGAAAGATCGGCGAATAGACATGATCTAAGCTTGATTGATTGATTCCAAAGCAGATCATACAACGTTGAGAACTAGACCGAGCAAGTTACAATGATGATGAGGCTTACAAAGCGGGAAGTATGGACGAGGTTTTAAAGAGAGAGGATACAAGAGAAACATGTCTTAAAAGTGTGTGATTAGAGTGAGTTTTGGTGTTGATGTTGCTTCTGAGGTTTTATGCGTAGAGCCGAGGCTTTTGTTTTCACAAAAGAGGTGTGAGGATCATATAGACATGTGTTTTATACTCAATTTTCTCTAACTTTTTAGGGGTTCTCCATAAATTTGGATGACCTCTCTATTTATAGTGTCGAGTGATTGCCCTAATCCACTGCCTTAGCCTTCTTTAGTTTGTGGGTTAGCTGCCCTAATCCTTCTTTAGCTGGTGGTCAGCTTCCCTAATCCTTCTTTAGTTGGTGGGTTAGATGCTCTGATCCTTCTTTAGTTGATGGGCTTTTGGGCTTTGAAGATGTAGAATGGGAAATTACTTATTTGGGCCGAGTGTGGGATGTGTTCAGCCCACCACCAAAATTTTTTCCCCCTAAGTTCGGCGAGCTTTGTGAAAAAGGGTTATATTTTGGCATAGAACATTCTAGATTCTCCTTAGGCGGGAATAACAGGGACGCAATGACAATGCCTTAGATTCTCGCTTCTCTTTTCTAGATAATCCTTTGTCGCCTTTCTTCTTCTCATTTATTCGACTACTTATAAAAAGGTAACTTCTCTTTTCTTCTCTCCGCTTTTCTTTCTTGTTTTGAATTTTTTCGGTTCGGAGTGAGCGTTACTTTGCTGTCAAATTACCCATCTTTCTAGCGTAGTATTTCGAGTTTTGACGTGTTCTGTTGAATTTATCGACCAATGTTGTTAGATTTGTTGGTTTTCCGATTGGACTATTAGGTTTCTGGATGATTTGTTGACTTCCCTAAGAATCTTCTTTATTTCTGGATTCATATTCTTTGATCTTTGATGGGGTATCAACGCATAGAGTCAAGTTTAGGAGATTCCGACGAGTTTACGTCTCATTCCGATCCTTTTTCCGATCCACCTTTGGATGTGACGAGCTCGTCAAGCTTCCCAGATACCTCGCTAGACAACAAGGTGATTAATTCTTTTCCGATATAATTTTTCAAATTTACTCTATTTTCTTGGTTAGCCTTTATTTTTATTTCTACCACCAATGGATCGTTATGGGGCATGTCGAGTCCGATGGTGTCGGCACTGGAGAATATCAGACTCTTGAATGCCTCTCTTAACACATTAATGGGTGCTCAGCTTCCACTTTTCCACGATTACTTTTCTCCGTTGGTGTTCCGTGATTAACCTCACAGAGTTAATGTAGTCTAGGAGACCGCCCATGTTCATTGTGACCCTTAATTGCATGTTGGATTATGGATGGTCATCTTGGTCGGGATGGCTCCTTTTAGGTGGCGGGGGTAGTGTGTTTTGGCCTAGGTTTTGAGCAGCCTGCCTCTGCAACTGTTATTCCTATGGTCGATTGCTCACATACCTTCCTTGATGCTATGGATTAGCCTTAGGTTGGCCCATCCTTGGATTTGTGTCTCTCTTTGATACTTCTGGAAGAGATAACTTTGTACTTTTTGGCACTGGGCTGTGGGATGCCCTACCTTCTGGTGGTATTCGCAGTAGTTCGGCGACTCAGGTGGGTAGTCTGGCCTGACAAACTTGTTCTAAGGGAGTTACTACTAGTTCTTATGTTGATGGTTGCGTTGGGTTTGTTGGTTATGCTCGGCTTGGTAACCTTGTTTGGGTCATTGATTGTTGATCAGGAAAGATGAAGCTCATTTCTCCTTTTCTTCGCGGTTGTTGTATGTTGTAGTGTAATATTGTCGGGATTCTTGGTACTCGTCCCTTGGTTTTTCCTTCGCGATCAGAGCTTTTTGTATGGCATACTCTCTAGCCATAGCAGCCTTGTCTTCTTTGACATCGATAAATCACGTTGCTTGGTGCCAGGCATCTTCCAGTGTGAGGGGTTGGTTGAGCTTCATCTCTCTCCAGAAAGTTATCCCATGCCTGACCCCCTGTTGCAAAGCTTGCAAACTGGTGTCATCATTCCTAGTTTCTGAGATTTTGAATCCAAGGCTTTGAACTTGTCGATATCAGATAGGAGCGATTGCTCCAATCCTTGTGCTAGGGTCCAGAGATCGGCGAAGGAGGTGTTTTGTTGGATGAACAGTGAGTAGTGTTTGGAGAACGCCAACGACAACTGATTGTAACTTCCAATGGAATTTCTCTCGAGTTGAAAAAACTGGGTAGTGTCAATCCGCTAAGGTTTTCCACGAAGCATAGGCAGTATCTCGCCTCTCGTTCCTCAGGCAGGAATAAAGCTCAGTCCATTGCTATGGCAAAGGTGACAATGTATTAAAGGGGTCCGAGGTCCCATTGTAGCTTAGAAATTGTATCTATGTTAGACTTCTTACATGTATGCTCGTGATTTAGGCGACAAAAGGGGTGCTTTGTGTACTCTGGAGTACTTAGGTGCCAAAATGGTCGCTTGATTTACTCTGGAACTCATTTCTTTGAACTTTTGCCTCATCTGCTCCATTTCCCAATCATGCTAGAGGTCGTGAGGATATTGTTGGGGAGTACTCTAGTTTAAGTCTTGGCGGGGGATCTTTGCTCCCGCCGAGCTAATCGTTACTGGTTGGGAAATACTTCCTGGGATCCTAGATTGTTCACATGGTGGGTGGCGATTCCAACATTATATTGGGAGTGCGGCATGTTTCAGCCCGACGATTACCCCTGAGGTTGGACAGATGCCAAATGGGCATAATCGAATCGCCTGTTGTAGCTCTTATATTCTATTTTCTCTCACTTTTTTGGGGGTCCTGCATTAAACGAGATAACCTCTCTATTTATAGTGTCAAGTGGTAGACATAATCCACTGCCCAAACCTTCTTTAGTAGTGGGTCAGCTATAGTAATATTTCCTTAATTGGTGGGTCAGCTGCCCTAATCTTTCTTTACTTGGTGGGTCAGCTGTCCTAATCCTTCTTTAGTTAGTGTGTCAGCTGCCCTGATTCTTCTTTAGTTGATGGATTTTTGGGCTTTGAATATTTTGAATGGGTAATTGGCGAATTTGGGCTGAGCGTTGGTTTTGCTCGGCCCACCTCCAATAGAGTTTGAAACACTTCAGAGCTTACCATTATGCAAATCGACACCAACAACTTCACATGTGTTTTGCTTAATATAATCTGTAGAGGTGGAAAGCTTGATAATTCTCAAAGCTCCTATTCTGAAAAGCTTGAAAGTTTGCAAGATTCAAAGGGAACAATTTATGAGGTGATATCTCTGAAGCTTTCAGAGTTTATCCAACTCTCAACTTCATTGAAATTAGCAAAAAGAAGTTCCATGGAACAATTTCAAACAACATTTCATGAGCTATCCCAAATGAGAATTGGAACATGACACAATTAAGTCTGCTCGATCTATTATCCAACCGCATAACCGGCGAGCTCCTTGACTTAAACTCAACAGTTTATCAAGACTATAACTTCCTTCAGGAATCAGAATCTTATCAAATCTTGAGTATCTTGATCTATCTCCAAACCGATTCAGCTTCGACATTCCCGTAACAATCTACTCCTTACCACATGAACTTAAGCAAAAACAAACTCGATCAAACCATTTCTAAAGAGGTTATCTCATTTACAAGTTCTTGATCTTAGCAAAAATCAACTCGACGGCGAAATCTCATCACAATTCAGCTCTTTACAAAACCTCAAAGGCCTCAACATCTCACACAACAATCTCTTAGGTTCAGTTCCACCAAGCTTCAGAGAATATGTTAACACTAACACACATCAATGTATCTCTCAAGTTCAATTCCACCAAGATTAAGAGAAAATGTTAACACTAACACTAACACACATCGATGTATCTCTCAAGTTCAATTCCACCAAGATTAAGAGAAAATGTTAGCACTAACACACATTGATGTATCTGTCAGGTTCAATTTCACCAAGCTTCAGAGAAAATGTTTGCATTAACACACATCGATGTATCATACAACAATCTCTAAGGTCCAATTCCAAACAACACAAACGTAACTTCAAAAGTGTTTGAAGGTAAGTACCATCTCTGAGGCTAGCAAGACATTCTCCACTATCTGCCTTCCTCTAATGAAAGCAGTTTGGTTTTCTGAAATCATGAAAACAGTTTGTAGTCTTCTCGCAAGGAGCTTAGCAATTACCTTATAAGTTACATTGCAGCAATAAGATTGGTTTAAACTCAGAGATCATTTTCGCATTAGTGATCTTTGTTGCCATAGTAATTGTTGTGGAGTTGCAGTGGGGGTTCAAGTTTTCCCGTGATGAAGAATCCTTAAACGGCTTCAGTAAAATCACCCCGAGAATGTCACAACAACTTCTTATAAGTTTCCATCTGTACCCATCCGGACCAGGAACTTGGTTTAAAGTAGTTTTGTTTAACCTTTTTTATATATAAAATTTTAATATCTCTATAGTCTAATTTATTATTTGAGAAGAGAAGAAAACAAATTAACCAGTACCCATGTGCTATATTACATGAATAATAAAAGCCAATTCAGCTCAAGTTATTAGCACCGTCCTGATGATATACAGAGGCACACAAGGCCAAGTGGGGTCAGCAGATCATATAAAAATAAGTTTGACCCATTAATAAATTGATTTAAAAACATAAAATAAAATAAAACAGTTTTACCTCACTTTGATTAGTTGATTTCTCAATTTTAGATTGTGAGTTTATGGCCCACTAAAAAATATCTTTCACATTATTTAGTTTATATACTTTTGAAATTAATTTTCAATTTTTTGTTATTACTGCAACTGTTGAGAGATGTTTTTCATAATGAAGATTATGGAGACAGCACTACGGATTCGCATCAGTTATCAGTTTTTAAGTGACTTTCTAATTATTTGACAGAAAATAATTATTTAAATATATAATAAATGAAATAATGATAAAAAAGTTTAAGTTATGAGTGAAGGTATGATACAATTGTAGTTTTTTTAAACAGTGTATAAATTATTTTTTTAGTATATTTTTTTTAACCCCAGTAAAAAGTTGAAGTTATGAGTAAACGTATGAACAATTGTAGTTTTCTTAAACAGTATATAGATTATTTTTTTACTATATATTTTCTAACCCCGGTAAAATAAAATTATGTTTCCGTCAATATTTTGTTGAGAATGATGATGTCTCTTTGCATGGAAACAGAGGCCTTGAAGCATTTGAAGCGGATCGTCCTGAGACATCTGAAGGAGAAGAATGTAAAATTGATACTCTTACTCACAAAGAGAATTTAGGAGTTCAGCCGGAAGGCTTAAGTATTGGGACAAAGGTTCAGTATCGGAAGACAAAACTGAACCCCAAAGCCAAAATGCTCTAGTATTGAATGTTTTTGCGTAGGTAATCTCATATAGATTTCCTCATCTAATTCTCCATTTAGAAATGCATTGGATATATCAAGCTGAGTAAGAAACCATTTCTGTGAAGCTAAAAATTTTAACAACAGTTTCACTATAGCCATCTTTGCAACATGTGAGAAAGTTTCATTGTAATCTATCCCTTCTTTCTGTGTATATCCCTTAGCACGATTCTTTCCTTATACCTCTGAAGACTCCCATCAGAAAGGAATTTCAGAGTAAAGACTCATTTACATCCTACTGCTTTCTTACCCGGAGGTAATGAAGTAATTTCCCAAGTGCATGTAGCTTCCATGGCAGCAATTTCTTTATCAATAGCTTCACACCACTCCTTTGAATTCTGAGCTTCAGCAAAGTTCTGTGGAATAGGAATTTTTGTGATGTTGAGAATTCAACAAATGAGATGAAGAAAGTTTGGAATAAGAAAGTGTTGATGAAATAGGATGATGAGAATTCTTTTGAGAAGATTAACAATGAAAATCCTTAAGATGAGATGAGTTCTTGATTCGAGAAAAAGAGATTTCTGGTGATATAGAAGGAACGATAGTCCTTCAAGACTCATAATTCATAGGTGACAAAAATTCCAAGGCTATCTCAGAAATTTTGTCTTTAACCAATGGGAATATGTCTTCATGGAAGGTAACATTCAGAGAAATATACATAGTATTACTCTCCAAATTCATCAACTTGTATCCTTTATAACCAACTGGATATCCCAAAAACAAACATGCTCGTGATTTGGGCTGAAACTTATGTCTGTGTGATGGTGAAGTCGAGCCATAACATAGACAGCCAAATGTTTTCAAAAGGGAATAATCTGGAGCTTTTCCTGTTAATATCTCATATGGAGTTTTGTTTGAGAGAAGCTTGGAAGGAGTTCTGTTTATTAAAAATATAGCAGTCAAAACACAATCACCCCAATAAGCTAAGGGAACTTGGGATTGAAACAATAGTACTCGAGCAACATTGAGTATGTGTTGATGTTTTCGCTCAACTACTGAATTTTTCTCTAGAGTTTCTGGACATGAGTGAAAAGAAGTGATTCTCTTTTCTTGATATAATGTAGTGAACTTTAGCTCAGAAGCATTATTTGAGCGTACACTCTTAACTTTTGCATTATACTGCTTCTCAATCTTCATTATAAAAGCAGGGAAGACAAACAAAACTTCACTCTTAGTTTTAAGAAGATACATCCAAGTCGCTCTTGAGTGATCGTCAACAATTGTTAAAAATAACAATATCCTTCAACAGTTTCCACTGAAAATGGTCCCCATATGTCAATGTGTAACAGATCAAAAGTCGATTTACCTATATTGTTTAGAGAAAGAAATGACAATTTCTTCTGTTTAGCCAAATGGCAAACATTACAATATGCTACTCCTTTATTCTTCAATCTGTTTGTTCCCAAAGTATTTGGAATGACATCTAGTCTTGAAAAGAAGGATGACCAAGACTCTTGTGCCATGTGCTCACATCAACTACTCCATTCATTGTGACTGTTGATGAATCTGGAATGGTTACATCTAGCACATAGAGATTTGCAATTCTTCTACCCCTTTCAATCATCAACACCTTGGTATGATCCTGAATTAGGATCAA
Source organism: Cardamine chenopodiifolia (assembly GCA_963922655.1). NCBI lineage: Eukaryota > Viridiplantae > Streptophyta > Magnoliopsida > Brassicales > Brassicaceae > Cardamine > Cardamine chenopodiifolia. The sequence continues at coordinate 11,127,350 of OZ000481.1, read as the reverse complement.
ATATTACTCTGGAACCAAGATCGGTAGTTAAGGAACTTATACTGATGAGATTCACTCTGAATTCTGGTATAAACAAGATATTGTTGAGCAAAATGTTCTTGTTAATCCTAACAGTTCCCACTCCTTGTATCTTAACTGGATTCCATATTGGTAAGTTCACATAGCTCACAACAGAAGTATCCATAGAATTGAAAATACTCTTATCATGTGCTACATGATGTGTTGCCCCGGAATCAATAATCCAAGATTGATTCGACATCATGTGTTGTGAAAGTGTTAAAATCCCAACAAAATAATATGTTGTAGGTGAGAATGAAATACCATATGAATTCATTGTGGACTGAGAAGTATTTGCATCATCAATGGAATTGATTGGCTGATGTTGAAGTTTGGAACTAAAAAGAGCAATGAAGTGTTGAATATGTTCCTTTGTGAGATTTCCAATAACTTCATCTACATTAGCAAGTTTTGGATCAACCAATGAGGCTAGTGCAACTTTAACAACCACAGGATGAGTCTTCTGTCCATTTTGAGTAAACTTCCTCTTTGATGTGAAACCAGGAGGGAATCCATGTTTCCTATAACATCTTTCTGCTCTGTGACCAACTCTATTGTAGTGAGTACAGATTCGACCTTTTTTGGTCTAGAGTTTACATAGTAGACAGTCGGTTACCTCATATTTGAGGCAACATTTTCAAATACTTGGAATGCACCCGGAGGAGTAATTATGTTTGAGAAACCTCGTTGACTATGATACTGATAGAGAATGTTATATACCTCAGCTAGAGTAAGAAGTACCTTCATCATTATTATCTGTCTTCAGACTATCATGTAAGACTCATTTAACCTTGCTAGAAACTTACCAATTCTAGCTCTATCTGCTTTCTGTTGCAATCAAGTAGCCTTACCACAAATACACGGTTCATCAACTTCCTTTAAACTTTCTAAATTATCCCACAAAGTTTTCAATGTGGTATAATATTCAGATAGAGACATTGATCCTTGACGAAGATCATGTATCTCTTGAGTGAGATTAAAGGTTCTCGGCAAATTACTCTTACGAAATCGTCCATAAAGATCATTCCATATATCAGCTTCATCATTTAATCTCAAGATACTCCGATATATTTGAGAAGAAACCGAGTTTAATAACCACATTTTCACCATACTATTGCATTTAGACAATATCCTAAAACCAGAATCAGATTCAGCAGGACGAGATAATGATCCAACTATGAATCCTATCTTATTCTTAGCATCTAGAGCAATTTTCATCGCAACATTCCAATCATTATAATTTGTTCCATCTAGTTTGATAGAGATGATAAAAAAATCTGGATGATCTGAATTATGCAGGAATAGTGGAGACAAATCTAAAGATTCCATCACAACGGTAGTTCACGGAGCTCTTGAAGTTCGATTACTAAAAACTGGAGGAGAATCCGAAGGAGAAGCTGCTTCAATACCCGATCATGTTGATTTCCGAGTTGGAATCACCTCAGAACTCGTCGACGGCTTCAAACGAGTTGAGCTTTGCAGAATCTTCTTCACAGACACCACTGTAAGTGTAAATCAAACAATATCGAAGCTCGAATGAAGTCAACAATGGCAAAACCAAAGAGAAATTTAAGTTAGATGGCTCTGATACCATATTATGAATAAGATTTGAAGAAGAATTTGAAAGTTTGTTAGGTGAAGATATTTTTTCATTAATCACAAAAAACTTTACATTCTGTTTATATACAAGTATATGTAATCAAACCGGATGTACACGAATGGTTAACTTAAATCACTTAACCATAAAACCCGGTTATCTCCAATAATAGACTCATCTCCTCAAATCGGTGCTAAAACCTGTGAAACTAATGATGAAGCTTGCAGAGAGATTAAAAAAAGGGGAGCTTGCTGGAGGAGGTGCAACAACCGCCTCCATAATCAGGTATCTACCTCTGCCTCTACAATCTTCCACAAGATTGACAGGACAATCAGGGATGCTATTCTTGCCTAATGAGAGCTCCCAATTTTCAGTCTTTCAACACTGCTCCGGCAATGGTTCGCCCGTGAATAGCAACTGTAACTCGTTAATTGCTTTTTTTTTTTGAATATTATGTTAAATTATACTCAAGAAAAAAACACTTTTTTACAATAATTGTGGCTGAAAGTTTAAAATAAAAAACAAAATGTATTAAGCTCGTCATAATAATTTGGAAGTGGTTGCCTCGTTAAAACCCATCTCCGGAAAACCCAATTGGGACAAAACTGGAAGATGGGAAAAAGAGTACAAACCAACTTTCAAAAGAGCTGAAAGAGAGTAGAAATTAAAACCAAGAGTGTTAGAATTAAAATCTGGTAGAGAACCAAGCTTGGAGACCATCCACATGTATCCCTTGTGCTTGTAGAGTTGAGAGTCGATTTCGCACCATTAGGTCCATAATTTTCAGTATCTGTCCTCCGATAAATGAGCCTCACCATGATGCCTTCGATTGCGCTCCATCCATAAGGAGTAAACCGCCACTTAGAATACATATTTGACGATGAAAGAGGAGATGTCTCTAGCTCCTGAAATCAAAACATTAGTAAACAGAGTTTGTAGACAAGAGGTATACCTATGGCGAAGTAACCCGTATGTGAGGCGATACCATATGTGAGAGCTGAATGGGCAGGAGAAGAAGAGGTGCTCCACCGACTCAAGGGGTGACAAACAGAAAATGCAATCTGAATTAGTGTTAGAACTCCAAAGACTCATCATGTCCCCTGCCGAACCTCGCCAAAGAAGTATGTCTGTGGCCTGGGAGGCATTGTTCTTCAACCTCAATATTTCAGAATCTATTTGAGCAAGGACGTGAGAACGACGGTGCCGGAGTCTATGGCTAGCAAAGTCTTCCGCCAAAGTAAAAGCCTAATAGAATAGATGGAAATTAACGAGTTACTGTATTTTGTGGGCCTAATTAAAACTTTTAGCTTAGCCGAGTTGCTGTATAAAAACCGTTCATTAGGTAAATATAATTCACATTTTACCAAACAAAAAAGGGAGCTTGTGGAGGAAAGTAATTTCGTAAATATAAAAAATACAACGGGCTATCCTATAAATGATAAAATATGACGGGCCATACTTTCTAATTTTTGTACAATTCTTTAAATGATAAAATATCAACTAGCTAAATATTCTTTAAGCAGCTAATCAAGAAAACAAATGAAGATTTTTTACTTGCTTAAATCTTATTATTTCATATACTTGTAAGATTATTCACTTATTATAATATTCATGTAGAAACAGACTCTCTCGCTTCTTGAGAACGGGTTTGTTCATATCTGTTTGTTTACATGAGAAATTGCAAACTGGTTTGTTTTGTATATTTGATATCTCATATTGTTCTGAATTGAATAGTTTGGCGTTTTTGTCATCTTTAACTGGTTGGTGTGTCGTTGAGTTTGTAAGATATAGGCTATAAACTGATTAGGTCCATTATTGACAAAAATAAAAGAGACTTTAGGATTTAACATCCAAAGTAATTTGCTGTTATGGGTTCTAATTAAACTTCTCAATGAAGTTACTGTAAGTGAGAAAGCCTCTCTATGGGTGAACTGGATTAAGAAAAATCTGATAAGAAAAGGATTCTTTTGATCGGTGAAGTCTAACACGAGTGCTGACTCGTAGATATGGAGAAAGCTTATCAAGTACCGGGAACTAGAGAAACGGTTTCATAAGATGGTGGTGAAGAGTGGTACCCAAAATTTCTTTTGGTTTGATAATTGGTGTACTCTTGGCCGTCTTTATGATATATTAGGAGATCGCGGATGTATCGGCGTGGGGATAAAGATCACAGACACGTTGTATGATGTATTTCAGAACCATCGGCCAAGGCAAAGACGGTTTCAATTTTTGGCCCGGGTTGAAGAGGAAATACAACGGTTGTGGATTGGTATCTCTTTGGAGGATAATGTTGCTCTTTGGAAGAGTAAGGAGGACCGATTTACTCATAGGTTTTCTACTAAGGAGTTTCTGAGAAAAAGTTTGGAGTAAGGCTGTTTGGTTTAATCATGCCACACCAAGATTTTCTTTCATAGTGTGGTTAGCTGCTCATGACAGATTATCCATGGGTGACCGAATGCTATCTTGGAATGCTAATGTTCCTACGGCTTGTGTCTTTTGTTAGCCGCCATGGAGACTCGGAACTACCTTTTCTTCTCTTGCCCTTTTACTATGCAGGTCTGGAAAGCTCTATTTTTTGGGCTACTCCGGAGCAGGTATACAACACATTTTAAGAGTATTATATCGGCGGTTCTGATCAAAGGGGGGGGGAGTCAACGTTTTCATTCTGAGATATGTTTTTCAAGCAGCGATATATCTTTTATGACGAGACCGTAATCAGCGACGACATGGGGAGGTTCCTGCACCAATGGAAAGCTTGATTCACAATGTGGATCAGACAGTAAGAAACCGACTATCAACTCTACAAATCCGAGGTGTTATGGTGGAGGCTATGCAGCTTTGGTATGCTTCTCGGAGTTAGCTTTGACAGCTCTCTATGGAGTATTTCATTATATATTATTTTATTTTCAGCTCTTTCGATGGTGGGGGTACTATTTTTCCCGGAATTGGTTTTGTCCCAAAAGGGTTTTCTAATTTTGGTTTTTAACGAGGCATTCACCATTCGAATCCTGTTGATGAGCATCCAACTTCGATTTAACAAACGGTTGCACTTATTGTAAAATGGTTTTTCTTGAATATAATTTTATATATTATTTATAAAAAATACTGTAAGCGAGAAACAATGTGTATAACTCTAAATTTTACAAGAAAAATACCTAAAATTAAAATACAGTAAATATCAAATAAGTTCGTCTTACATATATAATTCTGCATGTACGTGCACATCCAAATGTGTATTAATAAACTGAAAATACAGTAAATATCAAATAAGTTTGTACACCTAATACGTTTTAAAAAATATTAATAATATTTAAAATCTATAAAAAAATGTCAAATAAACATATATGCCCCCTTTAACAAAAAAAACATAAATTTTCCAAGAAAAATCACATTAAATATATTTTCATATGTATATGATTTGATTATCAAAATTATACCAGTGTTTTTAAATAATTCATTTTACTAACTACATATATTTTCAAAAACCATAATTAAATTTTCATTACTCTAATATCGTTATTCGACGAAATTAATATGTTGTTTTAAAGATTAGTCTATTTCTGGTATTAGAATGGAAAACAATGGGTATGGGATGGGAACATATAATCTGGATGATAAAAAATATTACTCGAACGATTTTTGATAAAAACGGAATAAGAATTTTGCATCAGGGTACGAGATCGGAAAATTTAGGTAGGTAAACTTAATTCTCAAATTCTCAGTAATTTTGGTAAGAGTTTACTATGTGACAGTTATAAACATTTAGAGAATTTTTGAGGATTATAAAGTTTTTTGGATAATTTTTATTAATTTTATAAAAAATTCAATATTCCTTAAATGCCCCTTTTGACCAAAAAAAACATAATGCCACAAGAAAAATCACATTAAATATATTTTCATATGTGTATGATTTGATTATCTAAATTATATCAGTTTTTTAAGTAATTCATTTTACTAAGTACATATATTTTCAAAAACCATAATTAAAATTTTATTACTCTTATATCATTATTCGACGAAATCAATATGTTATTTTAAAGACCTGTCTATTTCTGGTATTGGGACAAGAAATAGTAGGTATGGGATGAGAACGGATAATTCGGAATGATTTTTGATAAAAACGAAACAAGAATTTAGTATAACGGTACGGGAGTGGAAAAGTTGGGCATGTAAATTTAATTCTCAAATTCTCAGTAATTTTGGTAAGAGTTACTATGTGACGAGTAAAGGTCCACATCGTGACGGGTAAAGATCCACATTGTGAAGTGTATTTTAAGAATTTTGGGTATTTTTGAAAATATTTGGAGAATTTTTTAGAATTATAAAGTTTTTTGGTTAATTTTCATTAATTTTATAAAAATTCAATACTCAAAAGGGAAATAGAAGTATCGCATCTAAAATCTTTATAATTATTAATGTTAATAAACCTCCTTACAACAAACCGGATACTAACCAAAATTTCAAAACTAATATGTCTCTAACTTATGAATGATATACCAATTACCAAAAATATTATATGTTTATATATATATAACTCCTCACTTACCAATCTTCACTAGTTTAATAGAAATAAAACTGACCATTAATCTCGTTCAGTATGATCTTGGTCCGACAGGTAGGTCGTTTCAAATTTAAAAATACTGGCGAAGCCATTATTATTTTACATATTTAAACATTAATAAACCAAATTGAAATCAAAATAAAAATCAAACTAAATACCCAACCTGTATGAGTACGAGTTATAAATATTATATCAAATAAGTTCGTCATACAAAATTTATACTGTTGAATGGTATAAAAAAGGAATCTCAAATCTCATTTATTAAAGTCAATATTGAATTTCACATTATAAATTGTCTAAAATTTCGCTAAATCTACCGTAATTATGCATCCATAAATCATAATTTAAAATTGATATTGAAAATCGAATCTTAGTTATTTATAAGCATATAAATAAGCATCTAAATAACTATCTTTATCCATAGTCACAATTTTTTGAATATGTTAATTATAGGTATTCGATTTTCAATTTTATTGTTATGGAATTATATCAATTATAACTTGATTTCGAAGATTTTATTAAATTGTTATAATTTTAACATAATCTTATTTAACAAAATCGAATCTTAGCTACTAAGCATATAAATAAGCATCTAAATAATTATCTTTATCCATATTCACATTCTTTTGAATACGCTAATTATATGTATTCGATTTTATTGTTATGCAATCATATAAATTAAAATTTGATTTTCAAGATATTATTAAATTCGTCTAATTTTAACATAATCTTATTTAACAAAATTGAATCTTAGCTACTTATAAGCATATATATAAGCATCTAAATAACTATCTTTATCCAAAGTCACATTTTTGAATATGCTAATTATAGGTATTTTTATTGTTATGTAATCATATCAATTATAACTTGATTTCCAAAATTTTATTAAATTCGTATCATTTTAGCATAATCTTCTTTAATATCTAACTTTACCTATAAATATAACATTCTTTGGAGATGAAAATACCTCATCAACCTCCAAATCTTAAGCTGCAAATACTTCCTCACCCCATCCCAAAGAAAATGTCACTTCCTTTGCCTTCCTCAAAGATGTGAAACCTTACAAAACTGCATGTGTATTCATATGAAAGTCTTCCATACATGGAAGCAATACACTCTAAAAAGTGGAGAGACTTTCAAAATGGTGGTGGCTGATGTTAAGGTATTTTTCATTCAGTATTGTTGTTCATGTTAAATATCAATGTACATTAACTCATTTATTTACCAGTTTTTTTCCATGTGTATACAAGGTAAACAAGATTAGTGCTTCGGTCAAAAAAGAATTTGTCAGAAAATATGAAAAATCTTTAAAAGAATGTGAATGGAAATTCATCGACATATTTGGTGTCTCGCCTGCCAGTGGCAAGTATAGGCCAACAAGCCTATACTACAAGTTGAATTTCTTGACTAATACGGTTGTAAGCCCAAATGAATCACTGTGGGATTCAACTAATTTCGAACACATATTAGGAGGTGATCTTAACACTCATATCTTAGTAGGTAAGTATTGAATATATTTTTTTCTTTAATCATTTTCATTAACCCTACAATGGAAAATATTATTTGTTTGTTGGTATAAATCATAGATGTTGTTTGTCAAGTCGTTAATGTTGGTGAATCTTATATAACGTGTAGGAATGTGAGATTATCATGTACATTGTGGGGAATCTTTGCTAAACAAGTTTTCAAAACTTGTGAGAAGTCGAATGGTGGAATGTTTATTTGGTTGGTTAGATTTGAAAAGATCAAAACCTACAAAGATAAATATACTTTTCTTCTTTTCCTGATGAAGACTTATCTAAAATTTAACTATAAATCATTATATATATATATATATATATTCTTTGTATTAGTAGATATTATCAGTATTATCGATGCTTATGACGCCATCACAAGTGAGAATTAATCCTCCATATCAAGAAATTGAGGAGTTCAAAAGAGGGTATGATCTGATTCATGGCTAATTATCTTTGTATGTTTTAAGATGTTTATAATATTATAAAAAATTATATCCTCTACTCATTATGATAGATTACCAAAAAATGGTCTGACTATTAACATAATTGAATCTAAGCCAAAACATTATATCCTTAAAGTGGATAATGATTTCTATCTCCAATTTCCTATGAGAACAATTGTTGATGTCCTCAACCCTAATGAGGTTATTCGGTGACTATAATATAGAGATAACATGTTCATTCATTCGATCTAATTGGAGATTTTGTTTAATCATTCAATTTTTCAAAAGGTTAAGAGGGTGAAGATCTTTTGCTCTATCCATGTCATAGATACGGATTGGGATTGGTACTATTTGCCCACAAAGTATGCAATAAGAAAATTCATTTTATTGATGGAATTAATCTGGAAAACAAAAAAAATCAAATCCAAGTTTCAATGCGATACATGCGGTGAAACTGTCACTAATGTGACACCAATGTACATTATATATTGTTTACATATATAAGCTTTATAGTTATATTTTATTTTTTACTAATTTATTAAAAGTGAGAATATAAAAAAATTGCTGGTATGAATTTACTTCTTTATTAAGGTGCATCTCAAAGTTGTCGATCAAAAAGGTGAGACAAAGTGTAAGATTTTTGATAGCATGGCATCATAGTTTATTGGTGAGTCTGTAACTTATGTTCTTAATTGTTGTTTTCATGAGGTATAATTTTGAATAATTATATTTTATTTTGTAAACCATACCCATTTCTAAATAAGTATGATTCAACTCTAATATATAATTTGCATTTCATTAATCAGATTCAAGATTATGAAAATGTTCCTCTGCCAATCAAGAATTTGATTGGCAAAACATTTCAGTTTCTATTATGTTTTGAGACGGACAACCTGTTTAATGGTAATGATACATACAAGGTGGTCAAATTTTTGACTAATAATGGAAACCTTAAGGATAAAGTCATAGATTGTTATTCATAACTCTACTTGATACATACAAATATATAGTGTAACTTTGGCATATGTTGATTCGATATAAAATTTATAGTACATAGTGTCATGTGCACTTGCAGTAATAGTGAAAGTTTAAAACTTGAGGCATCAATCTCACTGAATGTAAAGTGATGATGGAAGATGGTTGGTGGCTATAATGCAACGTCTTTTCCTTCTTAAACTGCTTCATTGTCACTCTTGGTGTCTTCACCAATGGATCCACCATCTTTGGCTCATCAAATAATGTTTTTAGGCAATCACCATCTAAGATCTTCTCATCATAATTGTAATGTGTTGGAGCTTGTTGATTCTTCACTTCCAAAACTTGGGCTTCATCAGTTTGATCCTTCAAAGTCTTTTGGTTCTCTTTGATACTCAACTCCTTATGCATCATTGTAAGACAAAAGATAGTTGCGGAGGATTCAACCGGGTAAAAGACATTGCTGTTGACATATCGAAGAATCACTTTATTATTCGGAAAGTCGATACTAGCTCCGCGATATGGAGGAAATGATTTCTTAAGATTAGCGGCACTTTACGGTTTTGCACCATTTCGACTATCACCATTTCGACTACCATGAAATCCGTTGGTCTTGTAAAATATCGAATCACAATAGGATCATCTGCTCACTACTATCCAACTGTAGCTTGTACGATCTTTAAATTGCAGAAACGATGATGGCATGACAGAGGTTGGAGAAAGCTTCCAACTTTAGCTAAAAGCAAACCTTTTGTTTGGCCAAGAAGCTCTTATCTATTTCTTCTTGTTCCTGTGTTGTAAACCTCTAAACAACTTGGATTCTATTAAAGACTTGGTGAATTATAAACCATAATCCACAGCCTAAAACACATTTCTCTCCAAAAAATTATTGAAAATGATTTTTTAGTTAGAGCTTTGGGATTTTTTAATTATATTTTTATAGGATTAATTAAATAAAGTAAAACAGAAACTCAGATCCGTGCATGTTTTCCACGACCTTCTCTCGCGTCTTATTTTTATAATAATTAAACAAAAAAAACTTTTACCGTCGTCTCATTGTGCATTATTTTATGTTTTATAATTTGAAAATACACCATTTACCTTTTTTTTTAAAACTAACTTCTTTTGTATGTTACATGATATTTTTGTCCTAATTTGAATTAAAAGTTAATTTTAAAAAGAAAATCAATACAAAAAGTTTTAATAATATATTTATTATTAGAACTTTTTAAAATTTGAGATAAAGATGTTTTTCGATTTTATATTTTAAAATTCACCAATAGATAAGTTTGTAGCAATATTATGAAATTTATCTCAAATTTTAAGTTTTTTATATAAAGAGAAACAACCTCCAACGAATGTCTCAATTTTAACTAATGAGATTTGATGAGATGTCTTATACCGAACTAATATACCAAACTAATCAACTAAACAATCAATCCTTTAATTCACCTACCAATCTAGCATAGAACAAATGAAAGTTAGAAAATGCGAACCACTCAATCATTTATGTATTAACTATATATAGCATTGATTATATTGTTATTAGGCAATACTACATCAGTTCTTAATTCATCTACCATTCTACCATAAGAACAAATGAAAGTTAGAAAATTCGGACCACTAAACTAATCAACTAAATAATCAGTCACTAATTCATCTATCAATCTACAATAGAACAAATGAAAGTTAGAAAATGCGGACCACTCAATCAGTTATGAATTAACTATATATAGAATTGATTATATTCTTATTAGGCAATAGTACACCACAGGAATATCTCAAGCTATACTACCGACCGACATAACAACACATGTCATCAAATAAAATGCCATATCGGACTATTTGAGTGTAACTTTTATTCGGAGGAATGAGAGTTTTTCAGAAGACCATTTTCATTAGTTAAATTTTATTGCGTCGTTTTTGTCGGTTTGGTCAATGATGTACAAACCAATTGGTATTTAAAACCATATTTAATTTTAATTGGTTCAATTATCAAAAAATCACATCTTTAGAATTGTTGGAATCCAAAATAGAACTAAATACTGGTTTAAAAAGTTATTTAGGATAGAATTTACACGGATATTTTCATAAAATAACAGATTTATTTTATCTCCTAAAAACATTTTATTGATTTTTAAAATTAGACGTTTCTATAAACTATTATTAAGTTTTATTATTGTTAATTTATTAATTTAATATTAATTTCAAAAGAAAAATAAAAAGATGGTATTTTTCAAATTATAAAACATAGTACGAAATTTTCCCAAAATTCCTCATTTAGGTATTTACTAGATTCTAACCTGTGCATTGCAGGAGGTTAATTTTAAAAAAATGTTTTATTTAACAATTATCAATTATAGTAGTGAAATATTACAAATATATATATATATATGTATAATTTTGAACTAATTATATGAATATGAGTTAGATTATTGTTTGACCCATGATATTTGTAATTATTAACTTTTGATTGTAACAGTAAAATATTAAATTTAGCGATCTATATATGATGCGAGATAAATATACCCGTCCATAGTTTTTTAAGTCTTCTATGAATGTTATAAACATATTTTCAATATGTTTTTCAACTACCTTTCGTTTTTAATAGCAGATGTAAGTTTGTTAGCACATACTTATTTTCATATGTTGAGTAATCTATGAATGTTATATACTTATTTTTAATATTTTTTAATATGTTTTCAAATAACATTAATTTCTAATAGCATCTGTGATATTTTTAAAACATACTTAATTTTTCACATGTTGAGTAATCTATGTTCGTTTAAAAAAAAGTCTAATCATAAAATAAGCAACAAAAATCTAAACTTTTTAAATATATGGATGATGTGATTATTCAAAATTTTACAAAAAGAAGATAAAAAGATGAGAAGATTGCAATAATGATATAAATTTTTATATATAAAATCAAAATATAAATCTATAAATTATATAAAAAAATTTATATTTATAATTTTCTTTATATATTTTTAAAATACTAAAATGGGGTTTTTAACATCTATATATTCTATATATTGAGCCATTTTAATATTTTCTTTGATATTAAAAAATTTTAAATTATTAAAACGTAAACATATATTAAATAAAAAAATAAGGCTTAAAATATTTATAAAATAAAATAGTTGTTTAAAATTGCATTTAAACTTTTTGTGTAAAAATAAGTTGTGTAAAACTAAAATAGTTGTGTAAAAATTGCATTAAAATTGCATGTTGTTGGACAAAACAAATATGATATAAAAATGTATACCATATTTAATTTAGTAAAGTTTTAAGTTTTTAATTATTTTTGTTTAAAATTTAAATACAGATTAAAAAAATTTCAATATTTAAAATAAAATAAAAGATATTCAAAGATATTGTATTTTATGTATTAATTAGTTAAATATTATTGACTTTCTTACCCATAATGAATTGCTTAAAATTATCTTTATCTCATGGCATTTTTTGTAATATTCTGAAATTTTAATGTTATTTCTATAAATGTAATTTCCTAATATTAGTGTAGAGATATCTAATTTATAGGATGGGGTTAGCGAATCATAATTAAATCAGATTCGGAATATAGAATTTGATCATGTCGATTATTAAGGTGATTGAAATCCTTAACATAGCTTTTGTGGACTTGCATTTTTTTCGGTTAGGTTAGGTTTGACAACGCCATTTTTTTCGGAGCAAACTTTGAGAGCGATTGGGAGGAGTTTCTAGGGTTTGGTCGCCATAGCTGCGCCGTCAGGCACAGTGACTCCACTGCTATGCGCTCAGGAGGTTCTGTCGGATCATCAGGAAGAAGATGTGATCGGAACTGCAGCAGGAGAACAGAGTGAGTGTCGTTGACGAAGCAGAGTCGTAGAGGAGAGTTGCAGTTGGTGATTAGGGGGATGTCGTCAGGATTTTTTCAGGGTTGGAGATCAAGTGGGAGAGCAGCACAGAAACGTTGTGGTCGAAGCAGAGTCACTGAGTAGAGTTGTAGAAGGTGTTCAGAGTGTTGCCGTCGGGGTAGGTGATCAACTGGGGAGGATGATTACTCAGGAGGAGACTGCCAAGTCCCAGGAATCATTGAAAGGAGCAGAGGTTGGGAGCTCTTCACCAGATAAGAAAGGTTCAAAGCAGACAGGTTCAGAGCGAGAGCTGATGGCTATTGAGGAGTCGGAGGCTGGACTGGCGGAGATAAATGATGTTCGGAGAGCGGGGGTTCCTTCAGGAAATGCAGTCAGAGATAACCTGAATCGAGGAACGCCGTCAAAGAAGTCTTGGGCAAATATTGTACTTCGACCATCACTCTCACATTTTGATTATTTCGGGGAAAGAAGGTAGACGGCTAGTAAACGTGCCAGCTGAAGTGTTCAAAGACGCACCACCTCTTTGGGAAGAGTTCGTGATTGGAAATTTCGCTACAACAGCTCCGCATATGGCAAAGGTTCACGTGATTGTCAACAAAATATGGAATTTGGGAGACAAAAACATCAAAATTGACGCGTTTGTGGTGAATGAAACCTCCATCATGTATTACGCAGGGGCATGCAGAATATTTATGAAATTCCCATGATAGTCTCTAAATGGTCACCAATAAAGGAAGAGGTACAACCCGCGCTAACATCGATGCCAATGTGGGTAACTTTGAAAAATGTGCCACCAGCTCTACTCACTTGGAAGGGTCTGAGTTTTGCAGCAAGTCTGGTGGGTGTTCCACTAAGAATTCATCAAGAAACAGAGTTGATCACAACGTTTGATGAAGCAAGGATCTTCATTGACGTGAATCTCAAAACAGACATACCGAAAAGCTATTGTTTCAATGTGAATGGGGAAGAGTTCGAGGTGAAGTATGATTATCCTTGGCCTCCCATGAGGTGTGATTGCTGTAGGAAATGGGGCCACCTTGAATCAGGATGTTAGGAAAAATTTTGGACTCAAGAAACAAAGGAGAGTGAATCTGGAAAAGATGGTGGGGTGCAGGAGGCATCTGTACAGGGAAGTCAATCAGTCCTGGAGATTACGAGCACTACAGCGAATCCAGAGAGGGAAAACAGAGCTACACTAACTGGGAAAAGCTCCGATAAAGAGTGGCAAACGGTGCCGTAATCTCAGAAAAAAGGGGTCGGGGCAGAGAAGTCTGGTCTATGGAGAGGTTAGGATAGCCACTCAGTCGAGTTTTTGAGGCCCTTGAGTCACTGGAATCAAATGAGGACAGAGCTAAAGGTTTGGAGAGGGGACTGCAGACTCGAAAGGAAAGCCTGGGTCTAGAACTATCAGAGGGGAAGAATAAGGAGAACAGGACGCCTACTGAATTGGTAGTCACGAGAAAACAGAACGTTGCTAGCTCGAGTTTAGTTGCAGGGAAAAGACAAAAGAAGCTGCAGGCTTCATCGTCATCTGTTCTGAATTTTTCGGTCGAAACTGCTGATGAGGTTACAGATGTAGTTGCAGGGGAAAGTAATAACGTTGTAATAGCTGGCTCTGGAAAACGGAGCCATGAAGCAGAAAATGAAGAAGGAAGCGTTGTGGAAAAGTTGCAGAGCCGAGGAAGTGAGTCACCACCAGTCCTCGCGAAACCCTTTGGCTCATCGACTTCTAATTTTAGCTTGAGTTTAGAGTCTATGCCACCAAATTTCAAGAAAGCTTTAGAACCCTTGGCTATAAACACGGGACCTTCTATACTTGTGTAGAAACAGACCCAAGAACAGAGTACTCTAACTTATCAACAAAAACCAGAGTCAACGATTACCCAGGGGATATTAAAAGTGAATGACAAACCTGGGGAAGTGAAGTTGTAGGAAACTCCAGAAACAATAACGCAGATGAGAATCCCCCTTCTTAGATCAGCAAAGATGTAGAAACAGTCCTTAAACTCAACTCAAGCGGGAGACAAAGCTCTGAGTAATTTCGGAAAAAGGAACCAAAGAAAGAAGAATTAATGTCTTGTTTTTTTTGGAATATCCGCGGATTCAAGAAACAAAGGAAATATTCAGTCATCAAAGATTGGATAAATAAGAACTCATTGGGTTTTGGAGCCCTTTTGGAAACAAGAGTTGTAAAGGATAAGGCATATATGATTGTAAAATCTACATTCAAGGACTGGTCAATGGAAGCAAACTACGATTTCAACTCGCTAGGACGAATCTGGGTTTTGTGGAACAAGTTAGTCTCTCTAATAGTGGTCTGTAAGTCAAAACAGTTGATATCTTGCATAGTTAGGGTTTGTCTACGCATCAAACTCTCTAGAAGAAACACGAGAGCTCTGGGCTGATTTGAAGTCTCAGTCCGACGCCTATCAGCATCGAGGCTTACCGTGGTTATGCGCAAGAGATTTTAATGAAATTCTCGACATCTCAGAGCATTCATCAACAAACAACGCAGATCAACTGTCCCGTAAGATATTGCGATCTAATGGATATGACTTTTCACGGACCAGTTTACACTTGGTGTAACAAACGAGAAAAGGGGCTAATATGCAAAAAACTGGATCGAGTCCTGGTGAATAAAAATTGGCTACATAGATCTTCGAGCTCTTACTGTAGATTCGAGGTAGGGGATGTTTAGATCATGTTTGTGGCTTTATTTCGCTATACAGAGCATTACATAGACCGAAAGTTCCCTTTAAGATAGTAAATGCGGTACTTGATATGGTGGGTTTTAAGGATCTCATGGCACACTACCTCTGCGACTTTCTGCTTCTTGAAGAAGTTAAAGCACCTAAAGCCAATTATCAGGGGTTACAGTAGAGAAAAAACTCATCACTTGACAAGGAGAAAAGAGGAGGCGTACAAGTTGCTATGCGAAAAGCAGATGGATAATCTTAGCGACCCAAACGAGCAAAATATATTGGCTGAAGCTCAGGCTTTTGATGCTTGGGAAAGAGTAGCGACTGTGGAAGAGAGTTTCCTAAGGCAGAAGGCAAAGCTCCATTGGCTTAAGGTTGGAGATCAAAATAGCCGATATTTTTACAACGCGGTTAAGGAGCGTGAAGCGAGGAACTCGATCTTTGAGGTAAGGTCTCCAAAAAATGAAACCTTTTCATCATGGGAGGACATTAAGGCTGAAGCGGTCAGGTATTTCTCAGAATGTTTCAAAGACCCGCACTCAAATGATGATACGATGTGGGAGACGGAGCTACCACAGATCTTAAGTTTTCAATGTTCTGCGGAAATGAGGAGTGAGCTGGTCTCGGAAGTTTCAGACCTGGAAATAAAGCAAGTCCTTTTCTCAATGCCAAAGAACAAATCTCCTGGCCAGATGGTTATACGGTGGAGTTCTATAAAGAGATGTGGCCAGTCATTGCGAATGATTTCACGTTGGCGATGAAATCCTTTCTTCATTTTAGGTTTCTTGCCTAGAGGCCTAAACTCCATGATCCTTGCTCTAATCCCGAAAAAGACAGGGACCTTAGGGATGAGAGACTTCAGACCAATCTCATGTTGCAACGTGATGTATAAGGTGATCTCAAAAATCATAGCAAACTGTCTTCAACGTGTCCTCCCAGAATTCATATCGCATAACCATACAACCTTCATTAAGGACATATACCTAATGGAAAATCTGTTGCTTGCGTCTGAACTTGTTAAATACTACCATAAACAAGACAGCTCATCTAGATGTGCTATGAAGATAGATATTAAAAAGGCTTTTGACTCGGTAAATTGGGGTTTCCTCATCAAGCTGCTACGAGAAATACAGTTACCAGAAGTCTTTGTAAGATGGATAGAGTTGTGCGTTACTACGCCTTCATTTTCGGTTCAGATAAATGGGGAGTTGGCTGGGTTTTTCAGAAGCGAAAGAGGACTACGTCAGGGATGTTCTCTCTCTCCTTATCTCTTTGTTATTTGCAGGATTTTCTATCTCTAATGATGGATAAGGCCGCCAGAAATAGGGAGTTTGGATACCACCCTAGTTGCCGAATTTTGAATATAACGCATCTTGGTTTTGCAGACGACATCATGGTTTTTACGGATGGGAAGGTTCGATCAATCAAGGGTATTCTGGAGGTCTTCAAGAGTTTTGCTCGGATATCGGGGCTGGATATAAGGCTGGAGAAAACAACGTTGTTTATCATTGGCATCACATCGGGAATTCGAAAATCTTTGAATGAGTTTCCCTTCGAATTGGGACACTACCTGTGAGATACTTAGGACTCCCTCTACTAACCAAGCAGATGTCAGCAGCCGATTACCAGCCCCTCATAGAGAGAATCCGATCCCGCATTAGCTCCTGCAAAAACCGTTTTCTCTTTTTTGCAGGAACGCTACAACTCCTCTCCTCGGTGATAACAAGTTTAACGAACTTTTGGATCGCAGCTTTTAGACTCCCAAAAGCTTGCATAAGAGAGATAGAAAGATAGCATCAACATTCCTATGGTCTGGTCCAGCTCTAAAGTCAAAGAAGGCTAAGGTGGCTTGGGAGGATGTGTGTAGACCTAAGCCAGATGGAAGTCACGGACTCAAATCTTTGGCCGAAGCTAACAAAGTGAGCTGTTACAAGCTAATATGGCGGCTAATCTCATCGAAAAACTCCTTATGGGTGAATTGGATAAAGAAGAATCTGGTTAGGAAGATTTCATTCTAGTCGGATAAAGCGACGAGGACCGGGGGTCATGGATGTGGAGGAAACTATTTAAATACCATAACTCGGCGAAAGCTTTTCACAAGGTTGAGGTACGTAATGGATCTCAAACTTTCTTTTGGTATGATGACTGGTACTTTCTTGGTAGATTGATTGATGTGATAGGAGAAAGGGGATTCATTGAGATGGGAATTAAGGAAGGTGATATACTATCGGAGGTGCTAGAAAGTCACCGCCCCAGGAGGCGAAGACCGCCAATCTTGGCGCAAATAGAAGCTAAAATTACCAAGGTAAGGGATGGGGGACTTCTAGGGGAAGACATTGACCTCTGGAGACATGGTGAGGACAGATTCAAGAGGTAGTTCTCAGCCAAAGAAACATGGAACCAAGTTCGTAAGGTACACACTCGAAACACATGGTACAAGGCGGTATGGCACTCACATGCTACCTCGAAATACTTGTTTATTCTGTGGTTAGCTGTTTAAAACCGACCGGCTACGGGGGATAGAATGCTCATGTGGTCACCAAACATCTTGGCAAAATGCACCTTCTGCTCAAAACCCATAAAGACTCGAGATCATCTATTTTTCCTCTGCCACTTCACGTCACAAATCTGGTACAAGCTAGACTTTGGACTGCTTCCTTAGGACTTCACCAACCAATTCACAGGGCTGATGACGCTATTTCATGCTAAGAGGAACAAAACAATAGAGGACTTCCTAGCAAGGTACGCTTTTCATGCACTCCCACACACCATATGGAGAGAACGAAATCAAAGAAGACATGGGAGTACGACCCCTCAGCAAAGAAAAGCTAGTCCGAGAAATTGGAGCAATAGTTCAGAACATGATCTCCACCATTCAGACTCAAGAGAAAATGTTAGATGGGATACAAATCTGGTTTGCAACAAGGTTCTAAGGTGTTTCGGGTTTTTTTCAGAATTTTCAGCTCAATCATAAGAGACGGTACTCTTTTTTCTTGGGAATGGTTTTGTCCCAACTAGGTTTTACATTCCTTGGGTTTTAAGGAGGCCGTCACTTATTGATTATCTCTAAGAGCTCTTTTCATTTTACTAATTTAAAAAACGGTTTCATATTATGTAAATATAGTTTTTTCTTTTTGAATATAATTTTACATATTATTCCAAAAAAAAAATCTTCAACAATTTTCTTAAAAGTATATTTTTTGTTAATGATTCTTAAAAGAACCGTCTTACTGTTCTTCGAATAATATGTTGCTTCTTTTTTTTTCTTAGCCATGGAAGCTCCAGAATGAGGCATGGAAAATGAAATTCTTATTGTTTTTTTTTTATACCCAGGGGTGATCTGCGCTTTTAACACCCGACTAATCCCCCACGGTGAGTGTACCTTTCGAGTAGCCCACTCACCAGGTTTTCTAACAGGGCTAAAACATGGCACTGTTTCGACTGGTCAAATGTGAGTGGTTTAGATAACTCCGCACTTGAGGTGAATCGATCTCTGGCCTAGACCAACAGAGCAATTCCTTCTCAACAGAGAAATTCTTATTGTTGGTGGCTCAAAATAATTACATACCATGAAAACCCTTAATGGATTGAAGAAGAACAAGAGAGACGCTAAACATTACAAAAGAAAACACTAGGACATTAGCGAAATGAGTCGAAGACTAGACAATGAAATCGGTGTTAGTGATTTCAGGTTTGTAGTTAGTTTCAACAAGGATTCAAGCATGAGAAAACGCATAGGTAAACTCAAAACTGAAGTCGATAAAGCTGAAACTACAATGGGAATCATCATTTGTCAACATAAAGAGTTCAAAGAAGCTTTATCCGACAAGTTCAAAAGAATGCTTGAAAGTAAATAGGTACTAAAGGAGTGCTACTTTGAAATCAATAAACAGTAATGTGATCTTTCTTTGAATATTGACGACTTCTTTACTCGACTTACATAACATGATGCTAAGATCAAAGAAGAAAAGGACCTGACTCCTAATATTGCATGTAACGCCACTCTACCACTCAATGAAGTCCAACCTTTACAAGAGCTTGATACGAGAAAAATCTACAAAGAAGAAAAGAACCTTGGGAATGCGAATTCCCAAAGGAATGCATATGAACTCAGTCTTTTGACGAACCAATGGTATCTACGCATGATACGTTTGAAAGAACTAGGAGACTTCAACAAAGCAGTAGCAAAAATAACTTCAGGTATCTCATTCACCATAGCATGTTCCGATTATGATATTGATCGTTTCTTTCTTTAAAGTTGTAAAATAAGAAAGGAGATGTGAGAACTATTTGGCCAAACACTACAATATTCAAAGCCATTCCAAACACTTAAAAAGTGGATAGCTCCAGACGATTTCTCATCGACTGTTTCATAAGAGGAATCAAATTCAAGAATGCACTTTGCTACTCAGGCTCGTGCATCAACATAATGTCAAAGGATACTGCAAAAATATTGTATGAAGGAGTTGCAAGCATCGAAGATTCATGTTGGACTTGCAGACGCATCTTTTACAACTCCCAAAGGCATGATTTTGGATCTGCATGTCAAGATTGGAATCAACAATCTTCCAACCGATTTCCACATTGTGGAGCTGCCTAGGAAGAGATTCTCTAACCTAATCCTTGGAGGATCATTCTTAAAAACAGTACGAGCCATCATGGAATGGCCCAATCGAAAGATGTTCTTCGCCAACATCGACGAAGATGTGTTCTACAAAACCGTTTCCTTTACACCAAGCACTAGACGTAAAATGAAGAAGAAGAACCACTCGACGACTATAAGAAAAAAAAAGTCCAAAGCTACATCAAAGGAAAACCAAAGAGAGTTTGTCTATGGATAAACACTCCACTCCACTTCACATCAGAAGGGAACAAAATTCAAGTTAAAGACTTTAAACAAGCGCTGAATGGGTGACAACCCACTGGTAAGAGTCTAGATTAGTTTATTTTTGATAATTATTCGGGTTTAATTTTAGATCTTTCATTAAAATAGAAAAGAAAAAGAAAAATAGGAGAAGAAGTTCGACAGAGAACCAGCGCGCCAGGAAGAGCCCATGGCATGCCAAATGGCCTTTCCAACGCACCATCGGGAGCTCTAGGCGCCCCAACCAGCCTCTGTCTCCAATCTGAATTTTACATCATCCATTCATAACCAATCCATCTCCATTCCATACACACATCAACATTCACCACCATTGCATCATCATCAACCCATCACCAACATTGCATCATCACCATTCACCATCTCACCCCATCAACAACATTGCATTAACTTCTTAGATAAAGTTTTATAGTTTTATTTCATTTTAATATTGATGGTTTTAGGTTTTTGTCTTAGGAAGGACGCAAAAAGAAATTAAAAACATTATAATTCGATTGGAAATAGTCTAATTCAATCGATGTTAAGCAATATCAAGAAAGAACCAAGGTTAGATCACCTTGTCTCTACCACAACATCCTTATCTCACCCATCGCCTACCATCATCCATCTCACATTCACTACATCATTCCATCTTATTCCAAACAAGATGACATTGTTCTTAAACTATAATATTTCATTTTAATTTATCTATCTCATCCTCCTCTCTTTCTTTTTCCCACCAAGGATGGTGTATTCAAGTCTGGGTGGATGATCCCTCCTATACTACTGCTACTTACTATTTTGTTGACTTGAGATCTCTTTTACTTTTTACATCAATATCGTTTTATCGAGTCAAAAATTTTTATTAATTCAAACTAGTAGGGAATAAGAACCTTTTAATATGATGATATATGACCATTATGTGTTGAGAATTTTTTTTCCTAGGAAAATTTGCAAAATTTTCTAAAAGCGAATAATATCTAGAAGCTCATAATCGGACCTCTTCCCTGAAGTTTCATCTTGTAGAGACTTCTGTTAGATCAAATGTCGACTATGTTTTATTTGAACAACTTAAAATGAATTATTTTTTCTCATTGAAGGTGTTAGATCAGGGAAACAAGCAAAATATTCATGATATCTTTACCCTTTTTAGCACCATCTTATTGTCCTGAATGACCATTCACTTTTAGTGGTTTCCTACCCTTAACCATTACCTTTTTCGAACCCCATACCATCTCTTTTCCATTATCATCAACTGCAGATATGTGCACAAACATCGGAGAGAAAGAAACCACATAGCCCTTCGACCACAAAAAATAAGAGTTTCAAAATAACAAGACAGTGTATGGAGATCCAATTTATATACACATTCTACCTATGACATTCACAAAATAAGGTACTAATCATGCTTATGAGACATGATTTCAAATAAGGTATTGTTTCCCCTTTTGGACAAAAAAATGAAAACTGAAAGAAAAGGAAACATATACTATTCATAAAAGTCTCATAGCACACAAAAATCTCAAAGAGAAGCATGGATCAATCCACAAGAAGGAGTTGTTTTGTGAAAGAATCCATGCAAAAATCTAAGTCTAGGGGAAACCAAAAAGAAAGGAGGAAGAAGCAAGACAAAAAGGTGGTTGGAGACTGTGGACATCAACATGTCCATTTTGTCTTACGGTTTTGCATAATATCTCGCACCCGCCTTACCATCCATTACCCTAAACATTTTAAAATCCACCACAAAACACCAAAAAGTGTTCCCTTATACCAAGCACCGTCCACCCTGAATGACATCCTTTCAATGAGAAATGTCACGCAATATTTAACGAATGTAGAGAGTTGATTTACGTGAATGCTAAGGTTTTGTATTTTTGATATTGATGGATTAGAGTAAGGAAAGCAATGAGACCATAGTCAGAAATTTCTAACGTGAAGAGAGTTTTGGTATTATTTAAGTGCTTTTAACCAACATTTCAATTATTTTTAGTTTGAAGGAGTTATTACAGGTTTCTAGGCGATAAGGATTAAAAAGGGAGCAAAACAAGTTTAAAGATCTTCAAATTGAATGCTACATTTGAAGACTTTCCCGTGAGCCAAATTTAACTTTCTAGAAGAGTCATAGTTCATCTCCAATTGGAATCAGTCCAATCAATTCAACAAATAAGAAGTTATGATGAAAGTACTGAAGACATGTCCTACAGAGCAGAACCAAAAGAAAGCCCCAAGAGTGCCCAGAGGAGCCCGTGGTGCACCAAACGACCTCTCTAGTGCTCCAGAAAGACCCTCTGGAGTGACCGAGGAGTTTTGAAGCTTCTCTTGCCAAACACGACACCATTTCACTTATTTTGACTTAAGAAAACTCTAAACCGATTTTACATGCCTCAAACATTATAAATAGTCATTCTTAAACCCTAGGAGGTATGTCTAAGAAGCTAGCAACATGAAAACACACATAGCCACCCCAAGACACTCTTCTAAAGATTCAAGCACTTAGTTCATCATCTTTCATCATTTTGCATAGTTTTCTACATTTTTTGGGATTAGACATCTTCTATAACTTTTAGAGTAGAACCTCTGAACCCCCTTTGTTTTACTATTTCATTTTATGTATACCTTTTCATCATCCATGATTTTTTTACTTTAATTATGTCTAAGTAGATATTTAGTTGGGTTTAAGGGGTGATTCAAAGGGGATTCTATGATTGTTTAATTTGAGTGGTGTTTTTAGGGTAAATGATTAGTGGTTTTTAAACCGGTCTATCAAATAAACCTATTGTGCACACTAAGATCCATGGAGAAAAGAGAACAGCACACTAAGAATGCAAATCTCAGTTTCAATCTAAATAATGAAGATTTTGTGTTTTAGAAACCAAATTGAAAGTTAATAAAAACGAGAAAAGAGTAAAATAGTTTTAGAATATAAATAAATGAAAGCGACGTGTCAAGAGGATGAAAATGATTTAGATGAGATGATGAATCTTTAATGATGTTGAGAACATATTATGAACACTACCCTTGGTTATAGATCATTAATCAAGACTAATCTACTTTCATACCACTAATTTCTTCCTTAATGAACTAATCATCAATAACTTCCGTTAGTGATAAAGTCTAATCAAACCAATAATTACCCTAATAAAATATTTCAATAGGCTCAGGAAGAAAAGCTCATTTAGATTTTTTCAAACATTTCATCTAACACCTTTTGTGCATGAAATCCTATTGATCTACATTCTTAATTACAATCTTAAATCTAGCATTACTATCAATCTAAATGAAAGAAAACCTAAGAACTAGTCCTAAACATCATCATCAACCCATCAAATCATTATAATCAAGCAACCCCAAACTCATCTAAAAGACTACTCACAATCTACAATGATAACACAAAGCAATTGGTTTAATCTTTGAATAATCATGATTTAAAGATAAGTAGATGAAGTATTTAAAGATAAAAAGAGATTTGATAACTTGAAATAAAGATATTCATACAAGGGAGTAAAAGAGCCATACCTTGGCCCTAGTCGGCAACCTTAAGGAGTTAAGAGATTAGAGATGTTGTTGAACTCTGTGGAATTGGTGGAAAGAGCATTAAAGAAGTTTGTTCCACCTTTGAGGTTGATGGTGATTAATTCGTTCATTATAACTTGAAGACCCTTTGAATCTTTTCTAGTATGCAATGGTGTGAGGATTTCTGTACCATGGCAAAGGGATTTGAAATTCCCTTGCACTTCATTTTTTACTCAATCTCTCCATCAACACATCTTCAAGGGTGTAAGCTCATAGAGGGAGACAACTCTCTGAAGTTATTCACAAGGTTTGGAGAGTGAGTTGGCTTTGGTGTCTTCACTTTGGCCTTTTCCTCCATTGATTCCTCGAATAGAAGCCCTAAAAAACCACAATCCAACACCTCAACATCCTTGGGTTGGAGCACAAGAGGAATCTTTTTGTTCTTGATATTCTCCACTTATACTTCCTCATGTGTGACTGTGCCACAAAACATTTTAGAGGAAGGCTTGATTAGATAAAATATCTTAGGATTCACATGGAGGAGAGTCACTCGCTTGTTTGGAAAGTTGATGCTTTCTCACGCGGTGTTAAAAATGGAGTTTTTAGAATGATAGGAAGCTATTTTGTTGCGCCTTCTCCACAATATCCATTGAGATTAAGCAATCTCCAATCTTGAGAGGATAATCCTCAATCAACCTAAGTGGAGGTTATGAAGAACCATCTCCAAACATGATGGAAGATGAGTGTTGATTCATCTCTTTGATCTCTAAGGTCTTTGTCATTACAAGTGAAATCACATTCATGCTTGCTCTGGAGTCACAAAAGGCGTCATCAAGTTTCAAATCGCCTAGAGAGCAAGATATGATGAATATAATCGGATCACCAAGCTTTGGAATTGTCTTGGGTTCAACCATTATTGCGCTTGGTGATTCGAACACTTCCAACACCTCCACAACTTTCTCTTAGTTTGCTAGGATAACTTTGCTGAACGCTTTGTAGAGAGGAACTTTAGACAAGTCATCCATATAAGGAAAATGTGCTCCAACTCTACTCATATTAGCTTTGAAGCTTAAGAGGATTTTATTTTGAGCTTTAGTGAAAAATCTCCTGGGAAATGGAAGTGGAGGCTCATATGAAGGAAGCTCATCTCTTGGTGCATCTTTCTTTTCAATCCTCATGGAAAGCTTGTTTTCTTCTTTAGTTCTCACCTCCACATTAGATTCACTCTCACTAACCATATCTTCACCATTCTCGCCATAGAGAAGCCTAGAAAGTTCATCTATTGCCTTGTCACATTCATAGACATCACAATCCTTTGTTTCTCTTGGGTGGTTCATGGTCTCAATCCGATCTGAATCACTTATGAAGATCGTATTGCAAAATTCCTTTGGATTTCACTCGGTTTTAGCAGAAGTGAGTCCATGGGCCTCTTGGATGATTAAGACACTTGAAAAACTCAGTTGTAAAGACTCTTGACATGAGAAGACATAACTTCAAATTTGGCATGCAAGTCGTTATACGCTCCATCCATCTTCGAGTTCATCCCTTCTATCCTTGAATTCATCCCATCCATCCTCATGTTCACTTCTTTAGTTTGTCTTTCGAGCAATTTTTTAAGAAGGAGAGTGTTGGGATCTTCTTTAATGGATTGGTTTGGTGGTGTTACTTGGGATCGGGGAAAGTAGTTTTGGCTGGTGTTTGGAAAGTAGGTTTGGGTGGATTGTTGTATTGTGGTCTTGGTTGGAAGTTTTGGTTGTAGGATGGTCCTTGGGGTTAGTGGGGTAATTGTAATGAAGCCTTGTTGTTGGTAACCGCTAATGAACTTCAATTCCTTTTGTACCTCTTGATAAGCCTTAATACTATTCTCTTGATAGCATTGTTGCCCATCAAAGTCTCCCACGTAGTTCAATTGCATTTGAGTGACTTGCATCAATCTATCAAATTTCTCACTCAAAGCCTTAATGTCCCATCGAGTTTGGTCCTCATGACCTCCATTATAACTTATAAATCTATCATAGTCTTCACCATAATTCTCATCATTCATGGGAAGATTCTCAACCAAGATCATGCCTTGATCCGCTTGTTAACCCAAGAAGGAACCATTAGTTGCGGTATCCAAGCGGATTCTAATCTTTGGTAATACACCACGATATAGAGTTAAAAGTAATGAATCTTTGGAGAAGCCATGGTGATGACATTGTGATGTGTAGCCCTTGAAACTTTGTCATGCCTCACTAAAGCTCTCATTCCCCTTTAGGGAAAATCCTGAAATCTCATTCCTAAGGCGAGCCGTTCGCGAATTAGAGACGAAATTCCCCAAGAAGAATCTCTTGCATTCACCCCAAGATGTGATGGAATTGTGAGGAAAATGTTTTTCCCATTGGTGTGCTATATCACCAAGAGAGAATGGGAAGAATTTTATCTTGAAAGCGTGATCGGAGATACCATTGATCTTGATGGTTCCAGAAGCGATCGAAACCATGAAACTTACTACCTTGGATCATGTTGATGAGGCTAACCTTGATCTCAAAATTAGTTTTCTCCACCAGTAGTTGAAGAATACCGGCTTAGTTCCCATGAATGTTGGCTCATAAAAAGCACAAATTGGCCTAATCTCCGACACCTCAACCTCTAGCAGATTCACCCTTTGGTTATCCATCTCCAAGTGCCTCAAATGTTACTCACGCTCTCTAGCTCTTTGCTTTCTCGCTTCTCTTCTATTATCTCTCTCAAGTTGACTCAAATCCTCAACAAAATCAAGAACTTCACCTTGTTGACTTCTCTATTGCATACAACTTGAAAGCACAAAAGAAAAAACTAATAGAAACGGTTAGCTTCAAAATAATAAAAAAATAAAAACTTGGTCTCAAAATGAAATAAAATCCTAATGGCTAATTGCTTGCTTCCCCGGCAACGACACCGAATTGATAAGTGGGTTTTCAACAGTTATATCAAATAAACCTACTGTGTATAGCATTTTAGGTCAAATCCATGGAGAAACAAGATCAACTCACTAAGAATACAAATCTCAATTTCAACTAAGCAATAAAGAGTTTGTGTTTTAGAAACCAAAATTCAAGGTTAATAAAAGTGGAAAACGAGTAAAATGGTTTTAGAATTCAAATAAAAGAAAGTGACGAGTCAAGAGGATGGCAATGATTTAGATAATATGATGAATCTTTGATGATGCTAAGAACATATTATGAACAGTATCCTTAGTTATAGATCACTAATCAAGACTAATCCACTTCCATGGTAGTAATTCCTTTCTTAACCACCTAATAATCAATAACTTTTGTTAGCGATCAAGTAATCAACAAGCATTAATAATAAAGTCTAATCCAACAACTAATCACCCTAATCAACTATTTCAATAGGCTAAGGAAGAAAAGCTCATTTATGTTGTTTCAAACATTTCATCGAACACCTTCCGGACATGAAATCATATTGATCTAGATTCTCAATTACAATCTTAAATCTAGCATTACTATCAACCTAAATGAAGGATAACCTAAGTTCTAGTCCTAGAAATAATCATAAACCCATCAAATCATCATAATCAACCAACCCTTAACTCACCTAAAAGACTACCTCATAATCTACCATGATAACACAAACAAATTGATTTAATCTTTTCATAATCCTGATTTAAAGATAAGTAGATGAAATATTTAAAGATAAAAAAAGA
The DNA here is from genome assembly GCA_963922655.1 of Cardamine chenopodiifolia. Classification (NCBI taxonomy): domain Eukaryota; kingdom Viridiplantae; phylum Streptophyta; class Magnoliopsida; order Brassicales; family Brassicaceae; genus Cardamine; species Cardamine chenopodiifolia. The sequence continues at coordinate 11,099,579 of OZ000481.1, read as the reverse complement.
TTTGATAACTTGAAATAGAGAGATTCATACAAAGTATTTATTAACACCCAAAAATAGCGAAGAGAATCTCTAAAAACAATCATCAAACAATAAATTAGTATTTTTGGTATTTATAGAAGGAACAAACAAGCTTGGTAAACTCAAACTAAACTAAGTTTGACCCGTTTTTAGAGATATAAAATGAATTTCGGAAGCATCACAACGGTGTCATCTGGCCGCTGGCTGCCAATGGTGTCACATGGCTGCTGGGAATGGTCGATAGATCTGTAGGTGGGTTTTGTCACTTCTATAGCGGCACACGAGACCACTGCTTAAGGTCGTTGGGTCGTATTGGACTTTACTAAATGTGAAATATCTCCTTAACCATGGATCCAAATAATTGATACACCACTGTTGAAAATTTAACTCAATTTTCTATTACTTTCATCAAAGGTTATGGTGCTAAATATCAAGGGTAGGCCTTGATCTGAGTCGATTTTTCAAACACTTTGGACTGGTTCTGAATCATCATTTATGTTCTTTGCATCAAAATGATACCTCTTGTTTCATAGCTCACTCCAATACATGTAAAACAAGAAATATATGAATACATGCACGCAAAGACCTATATATGAAGTGCAATCACAAGAAATACATTAGAAATGCAAACCAAATGATAGTTTAAACTCAATATATCGATATGAAAGAATATTGGACCCACTAGGTCTGAGGGGGTGTTAAATTAATATCAGAAAACACAATGTTTTGTAAGGGGGGCGATTGGAAATTTCAAAGAAGAGAGAGTTAGGTCATTTTGTGTGAGGCAAGATGTCGGCTTTGCCACCAGGGCGGGCTCTAGTGCTTGTCAAGAAGCTGCTTTGGAGTGAAGAGGCGGTTTGTGTAGGGTTTAGCTCTGATTCGGGTGTGATTTTAGAGAGAGGGGAGGTATCTGTTTCTGATGTGATTGAAGGTCAGCTCGTAGATTCTGTGCGGAGGTTGATTTCGGACACTATTGTGGTTCTGGATCAGGGTCTGGTGTCAGTCTATGATGTTATTCTGGTTCATGATGGGGAAAACTTGGTGGCTTTGGAGTTGGAGGAGGCTTTGGGTTGGGTTGCGATTTTGGCTCTATTAGAGGAGCCTCTGTTTTAGTAGGGATTTCAGAGAGAGAGGAGATTATAGGTAAGGTTAGCGACTCCGTCTCAGGGGTAGTTTCAACTAATATTCTTGAGGTTTTGAAAGTGGCTTTTGTTCGAGTCGGAGACTTGGACGTGATTAATGAGAAGGTATCTACTAAGGGGAAACATTATGCTTCAGAGGAGGTTTCTAATCCTATTTGCGAGAACAGGGTAGGCCCGGTTTCTCTGAATGCTCCACTTGTGCTTGAGGCTCGTAAATCGTATCTTTCAGTGGTACAAATGAAGTCGTCGTTGTTGAAGCACAACCTTACAGTTACCTTGGAAGATGGTAATCTAACTATCATTATACCAGACGACATCATCAACGCTCAAGCTCCTCTTTGTGATGATTTGATAGTTGGAAAATTCCCAGAAGAAACTCCTGTATATAGCAAAGATCTATGTGATAGTGAATTAGATATGGTGTTATGGTAATAATTCTATCAAAATCGACGCTCATGTTGTGAATGTATCTACAATAAAATTTCGTATTTGGGATAGAGTGATCAGGGATAGATTTTTGTGCAAAGGCATTTGGAATATACAGATAAACCAATGATGATTTCAAAGTATGAACCAGTGGTGGAAGAAGACCAACCATCTCTTTGTACAATGCCTTTTTGGGTTACTATCAAACAAATTTCGTCCTTGTTCTTCTCTTGGATGGGATTAAGTTTTCTGTCGAATGTTATGGATGAGCCTAAGTGTCTTCATCCAGAAACTGAGCTTTGTACTAAGTTCGACGAGGCCAAGGTGTTTGTTGATGTCAATTTGAAAAAACCGTTACCAAACTTTTTTCATTTGAAGATGAGGCAGGGTAGTTTTAGAAGTGTTATATTTGTATCCATGGCAGCCTCCTAAGTGTAAAAATATGCTTTGAGGGGGTCATTTAAGTGACGTTTGTCGAGGTAAGTCTAATTCCGAGATTGAGATTCATAGAATTCTTAAACGAGGAGCAAAATCAAGTAATCGATCAGCATGACAATACTCAGCGTCTATCCCAGTAGTTCAGGCTTGTGCCACGATTATGAAGTCTACAACAATTACAAATACTATTGAGCCAACACAAGATTCATCACATCATGTATGTATAGATACAGATGTGGGTGACAAATACGTTAAACCATTGAGTGGTTTGTTGGATGAATTATCTTATAGTGTGGATCTTACACAACAAGATCCGTCACATTCTTTATATAGAGATACATATGTGGGTGGCTAATACGTTGAACCTTTGAGTGTTGTTTCAGCTGAGTTATCTATTGCTGAGAGTTCTAAATTTGTTCGTGATATTGAGCAGGCTCAGGGTTCTGGTAATGGAGTAGGGAGTGTTCTGGATTTAACCAAGAAATTGAATAAAGGAAATGACGGCTGGTCTTTAGTTTTGCTAGGTAAAGGAAATTATCAAGGAGGAAACATAACTCATATGCACGTTCCAGTTGGTTCCCCATCACGGTTTCAGTTCTAGCTATGGAAGATGAGATCATGGAGGATTGGTGTTGTGATCAATTAGAGAAGCCTGAGGTTCAGGTAAAAAACCCGGAAAATATGTGAAGTTTACAGTGAAGGTTGGAAGAAAAGGAGGAAGGCGTAATTTAATATCGTTTTAGGAAAGGAGAGAAAGTAAATCAGCTGAAACAGGTATGAACAAGAATAAGTCTGAAGCATTTACTCTCAATGCTAAGAAGGTCATTCTAGGCGTTAGGGGAAAGAAGATCGCAAAAAAACCTTAATATGTTGGGTTTCTTTTGGAATGTTAGGGGCTTAAATAAATCACCAAAGCATTCTTTATAAGACGTTGAGTAAATAACATAGATTTTCAGTTTGGTTGTGTCTTAGAAACAAAACTGAAGGAAGGGAAAGCAAATTTGATCAGTTTATCAAATTTGGAGATTGGTCGATGTTATGGAATTATGAGTTCAGCCGGTTGGGTCGTATTTGGGTTGTTTGGAAGCCGACAGTTAGGTTAACACCATTTTTAAATTGGACAGTTGATTACATGTTTAGTGAAGCTGGATGATCGAGAATAGGAGTTCTTTTGTTTATTCATTTATTCTTCAAATTCTGTCAAGGAGCAAAAAGAGCTATGGATGGTTTGAGGGATCACTACAACTCTCCAGTATTTCGACAAAAACCTTAGATTTGTATGGGGGATTTTAAAATTTTGGATGGCTGTGAGGATTCAAGCTTTGAGAATTCGCCTCATTTTGGATGGCTGTGCGGTATTATTCTTTTCAAGATATGGCATTTCATGGGGATCTATTTACTATGTAATAAAAGGATAGATGCGTTGATATCAAAGAAGTTGGATAGAGTTCTCAAGAATGACCAATGGGAACTTACTTTCCCCCGTGCTTATAGTGTCTTTGAAGCTGTTGGGTGTTAGGATCACCTAAGAGGAAGAATTCTATTGATGATAAGAAGTTGCAAGCAAAGAAGAAGCCTTTCACATTTATAAATCCTACGATGGAGTTAGAAGAATTTTTTATGTTGGTAGAGAAGTATAGGGGTCAAATACATCCAATTTTCTTATAAAATTCATCTCTTTTTTTATTTTCTAAGAAGCTAAAGAGCTGAATCCATTATTGAGGAACTTAGCGAAACAAAAGATTGGAAATTTATCCTTGAATTCGGTGGAAGCATACAAGATTATGGGTGAAAAGAAGGCTTTGAACTTGAATCATACATCGCCTCAAAATATGGACGAAGAGAATGAAGTATATTCTAGATGGAACCAATTCTCGGGTTTAGAAGAGAATTTCTTGAAACAGATATCAAAGCTTCATTGGTTTGTGAATTGGGGATTGAAATAACAAGTCTTTTCATAATACGGTAGTGGTTCGTCAACCAAAAAACACTATTTGGGAGGTAAAGTGTAGGGATGGAGGCTAGTGGCAAATGACGAGAAGATTAAAGAAGAGGCTGAAGGTTTTTTCTCAGATTTTTTGCAGCATATTCTAGAGGATTATGAAGGAATTTCGGTAGGAAAAATTGAAGAGCTGATTCCTAATAGGTCTCTGAAGACGATAAATTAAGGCTGATCAATAGGGTTTCAGAGGAGGAGATCAGAGTTATTTTGTTTGCATACCAAATAATAAATCTCCAGGTCTTGATGGACACAAATCAGAGTTTTATAAGAAAGTGTGGCCAAATATTGGGAAAGAGTTCACCATTTGTGTGCAGTATTTTTCGTGAAAGTTTTTCTCCCGAAAGGTATGAATTCAACGATTTTAGCTCTTATTCCAAACAAGGTATCAGCGCTGGAAATGAAAGATTAAAGGACTAATTCTTGTTGCAATGTAATATAAAAATTCATCTCGAAGATTATTGCGAATAGATTGAAAGGTATTCTTCCACAACTCATCTCTCTTAATCAATCGGCCTTTGTGAAAGATAGGTTATTGATTGAGAATTTATTGTTGGCGACGAAGTTAGTAAAGCATTACCATAAGGAATTGATCTCATCATGGTGTGCCATAAAGATTGATATTTTGAAAGCTTTCGATTCAGTTCAATGGCCCTTCCTGCTCAATAGTTTAAAAGCTATGGATTTTTCGGATCAATTAATTCATTGGATATCATTATGTATCACAACAGCCTCTTTTTCGGTCCAAGTAAATGGTGAGCTAGCGGGGGGTTTTGAAAGAAAGAGAGGTTTACGGCAAGGCTGCTCATTATTATCCTATTTCTTTGTCATCGCCATGACTAGGAAAATCAACAATTTATCTTGTGGGTATTACTCCTACAAATCGGAATGAAATCATTCAAAGGTTTTCTCTCTCGTCCAGGGAATTATCGGTAAGGTACTTGGGACTTCCATTGCTGACTAAGAGGATGATACCAAATGATTATTTGCCCTTGCTTGAATCTATTCGTACTCGTATCAGCTCATGATCTTCAAGGTTTTTTTCTATTGCGGGAAAGTTACAGCTCATTGCCTCTGTGTTGATGAGTATATCAAACTTCTGGTTATCGGCATTTCTTCTTCTCAAAGCATGTATAAGAGAGATTGAGAAACTATGTTCTTCTTTTATTTGGTCAGGACCAGCATTGAATCCGAAGAAAGTAAAAGTGGGGTGGGATCAAGTATGTAAGCCAAAGAAAGAAGTGGCATTGGTATAAGGCCATTGTTGGAGGTAAATACTCTCTTTGGAGTTAAGTTGATATGGCATTTAGTATCATCCCATGCTTCTTTGAGGGTAAAGTGGATTCAAGTCTACTTAATTCGAAAATACTCTTTTTGGTCCATCCGTGAAGACACTAGTAGAGGCTATTGGATGTGGAGGAAAATACTTAAACATTGTGTCCTAGCTTGTTCTTTCCACAAGGTGGATATACAAAGTGGAAAAAATACATCGTTCTTGTTTGATGCTTGGTCTGGTATGGGAATTTATTTGAAAAACTAGTTATGCGTGGAGTTATTGACCTAGGAATCCTGTTAAATGCATCAGTGGCTTTGGCCTGGGTAGCTAGAAGAAGACGACGACATCAAACATAGATTTTACAGCAAATAGAGTCAGCTCTAGAAGCTCAACAAATCAAGTCGGTTCCAGAAATTAGAGATGTATCTCTTTGGTGCTTTAAGGGGGATAAATTCAGAGACATGCTCAGCACTAAGCACACTTGCTGATTCATTCGTGAATCAAACCCTACTGTTCTTTGGGCCAAAGGAGTCTGGTTCAAGAATTCAACGCCGAACTATTTAGTGTTTGCATGGCTATCGATTCATAAACGATGGACAACCGGGGATTGAATGTTCACTTGGAATGTCGGAGCAAATACAACATGTATTTTCTGTAGAAATCCTCTAGAATCATGATAACCCCTATTTTTCTTGTAATTATTCAGGGAAATTTTGGAAAAAGCTAATGCTAGGCCTTTTGAAGGATAAATTCATCACAGATTGGGAAATCATTCTCAATCTTATCTCAGATACAAGGCTGGACATTTTAACTATGTGTCTAACTTGTTATGCTTTTAAAGTTGTAATTCATAGCGTTTGAAGAGAGAGGAATGCGCGACATGGAGAAAATCCAAACCATGATTTGTTTCTTATCAAAATAACCGACAAGCAAATCAGAAATCAATGTTGTTTGCTTGATGATCGTAAGATGGAAGGGATTCTTCAACTATGGCATGCTTCTAGGAATTGAAAGTTGTATATAAGTTAATTTTTTTCTCTCTTTCAAACAGTAATCACACTTGTATAAACATTTTTTTGATTGGATAAATTTAACACTCTTAAAAAAAGAAAAAAAAACTCAATATATCAGTCGAAGCAAATTTCTTTGATCAGACTTAATCTCAATGCATGTGATAATGTCATTAACTGGATCAGATCCTAGGAACTAGACCCGCCAAAAGCGCATAATCTCTATAACTTGACATAGACTTGAACAACATTTTCGCCATGGCCTGCCAATTGGTTGAGTCATGGAGTCTAGTAAACTAGAATCATACTTGATAAATATATTCATATCTAGTTGTGTTGTTGCTTGCTAACCAATTGATTCTCGGAGTACTTTAGGTATAGGTGATTTAGCTTACAAAATACGCTTATTGCATACCAGTGTTTCGTAGTTTGAGAACTTGATAGTAAATGATCTCCATCCATTGAATCCTTGAATGAACCTCTCTAGATGATCACCAACACTTAGTTTTATATATTTACTTTCACTATTTACTTGCTGTTTTCATTACCATTAAACAAAAAACCAAAAATAACTTTTTATCCTACCTACATCTACTCTTAATAGATTTGTTCAAACAGTATCATTCTCTATGCGATTCGATCCTTGAATACTACACACGAATTTGTTGTGCACACAAACATTACTTTCATTTGTTCTATGATAGTTAGGTAGATGAATAAATGACTGAATGTTTAGTTGATTGGTTCTGTATAAGACATTTCACCAAATCTCGTTCGTTAAAATTGAGACACTTGTTGGAGGTTATTTCTCTTTATATAAAACACTGAAAAATTGAGATAAATTTTATAATATTGCTAGAAACTTATCTACTGGTGAATTTTAATATATATTATCAATAAAAAATTTTATCTCAAATTTTAAATGTTCAAATAATAAATATATTATTTTGAATTTTTGTTTTGATTTATTAAAATTTTAACTTTTAATACAAATTAGGAAAAAAATATCATGTAACATATAAAAGAAGTTAGTTTTCAAAGAAAATATAAAAGATGTTTTTAAAATAAAACATTGTTTTTTAAAAAAGAAACCCTAAATTAATGAACAATGACATGAATGTAAGAGGTTCGTGAAAGGAGGCAAGAGAAGGTAAGCACGTGCGGATCTGAATTTCTTATTTACTTTATTAAATTAACCCTATAAATAAAAATATAAAAAAATGCCAAAGCTCTAAATTAAAAATCATTTTCCAAAAATTTTATAAGAGAAAATATTTTTTGCTCTAAATTTTTTGTTTACTTGCAAAACAAGTTTGGTATATTTTACGAACATCTTTAATGTCTTCTCGCTATAATTTTAGAAAGCCGCTAATTTCCGGGTTCATCTTTGAAAGAGGTGGCTATTTCATGGAAATCATCACACATATGGCGATCATTAATTAGTGGATGTGATCTCTTATTCAAAGGCCTTCAAGTCCGTATTGGTAATGGGTGCTCTATCAATCCATTTACGGACCCGTGTATACTGTCTCATCCGCCACGACCAGCTGCAAATAGTAATTCTCAAAACCTACCCACTTGTCTACATGATTTTTGGCAGGTTAATCACAAACAATGGGATGAGGATACATTACGACAACATTTTAATTCCAAAGATGCACAATATGCTCGGAGATTGTATATACCTTTCACTAATACTTTGGATAAAATGCTTTGCCATTATACATAGGATGGTAATTATACGGTTAAGTCAGGCTATTGGTTGGCAATACATTACCCGGAACCGGTGGTCCAAAATACGGCTGCACCACCAGGTAACATATCCCAGAAGGCTCATATTTGAAAGACGAAAACAGCGCCAAAAATAAAGCATTTTCTATGGCGAATACAATCTTTGGCTCTCGCTTCCGCGGTGAACTTTCTCGTAGAGGCATCCCGGTTGATACGACTTGTAAACGGTGTTGTCAACACATTAAAACATCAAATCATATCTTATTTCAATGTGATTATGCAACAGCAGTATGGCAGTTGTCAAATTCACCGGCTTCAGCAATTATACAAGGTTCCTAATTAATGATGATTGGCTACACACACATCCAAACTTGTACTGCAATTTCGAGGCAGGCGGTTGCTCGGACAACCTCCAAGGCCATATTCATTTTTTGGTACTATTTTTAACCCTAGAAGTCCTTTTAAATTTTCTAATGCGCTTTTTCAAGTGGAAGAGTTTTATCCAATGGTGGAGGATTATTGGCACCATACAGAGGAGCTTTTCATTTCCACATCTTCTCTGTTTCATTTCTAGAAGAAGCTGAACTCACTGAAGCCTCATATCAGAGCGTTGAGCCGTGTCAAACTTCATCACTTGTCTAGGCGAGTAGATGAGGCCTATGCAGACTTGTGCACACGCCAAGCGGACACCCTTGCTCATCCGAACTCTTCTGCATCAGCCCAGGAAGCTTTGGCGTTTGAGAGATGGGAGAAGGTCTCTCACTTGAAGGAGGTTTTCCTTCGTATAAAAGCAAAGTTACATTGGCTGGATGTTGGTGACAAGAATAATCGTTATTTCCACAATGCGGTCAAGGAACCTCAAGCTCAAAATTCGATTAGAGAAATTCTAAACCAAGATGGAGTTAGCCTCAAACAACCCGAGGAGATCAAGTCAGAGGTGGTAAGGTATTTTAATGTTATTTTTACTCACATTCCTTTGGATTTTACAGGGGTTACGACTTCATATTTGGATACCCTCCTCGAGTTTTGCTCGGTAATTTCCCTGGAAGAAATTAAAGGAGTCCTTCTATCCATGCCGTCTAATAAATCTCCTGGTCCTGACGGGTACATGGTGGTGTTCTTTAAGGAATTATGGCCTATTGTTGGTAAGGACTTTGTGGTCGCAGTCCAATCTTTCTTCGCCCACGGTTTCCTCCCAAAGGGGATCAATACGAGGATTTTGGCTCTAATCCCTAAGAAGACGGATGAAATAGTTATGAAAGACTACCACCCCATTTCCTGTTGCAATGAGCTCTATAAATTGATTTAAAGATTCTGGCAAATTGACTAAAGGAAGTCTTGGATGGGTTTATTGCTCCCAACAAATCTGCGCTTATTAAGGATCGTTACCTTATGAAGAATCTCCTCTTAGCCTCGGAACTGGTCAAGGACTATCACAAGGTTGACATCGCGACCCGGTGTGCGGTGAAGATAGACATTTCCAAAGCATTTGACTCGGTACAATGGTCTTTTCTACTCGAAGTGCTTAATACCATTCAGCTTCTGGCAACTTTTATTCATTAGATTAAGTGCATAGATACACACTCCTTCTTGGTTCAGGTAAATGGTGAACTTGTAGGATTTTTCCAGAGCACCAGAGGGTTAAGACATGGCTGCTCTTTATCACCGTATCTTTTTGTTGTTTGCATGAATTTTTTCGATGATGCTTAATAGGGCATCGGCTGAAGGGAAGTTTGGATATCACCTAGGTTGTCGTGGTTTATTTATTGCGTACCTTTGTTTTGCAGATGATATTTTGGTGTTCTCGGATGGAAAACCTCGCTCTATTGCAGGTATTTTGGATGTGTTTTCAGAGTTTGATAGGTTCTCGGGGCTCCAGATCAGTCTTGAGAAATCCACTCTCTTCCTGGCGGGGGTCTCATAAGCATCTCGATCCACTATCACCGCTTTATTCCCACTCGCTATGGGTCATCTTTCGGTGAAGTATGTAGGGTTGCCGCTATTCACGAAGAGGATGTCAAGGCAGGATTTCCAACCTCTGATTGTTAAGATCACGACTCGGATTCATTCTTGGAAACATCGCTTTCTCTATTTCGCAGGTAGGCTTCAACTTCTTACTTAAGTTATTTTGAGTCTAACAAATTTTTGGATCTCTGCATTTCGTTTGCCGAGTGCTTGTATAAGGGTAATTGAAAGAATCAGCAAAACTTTTCTTTGGTCGGGACCGGACCTTAACCCCAAAAAAGCTAAGATGGCTTGGAAAGATGTTTGTCGCCCTAAGAAGGAGGGAGGATTAGGAATCAAATCAATAGAGGATGCAAATAAAGTTAGCTGCTACAAGCTTATCTGGAGGATTGCTTCAGCTCGGACATCTCTGTGGGTAAACTGCGTTCAGAAAACTTTGATTTGTGCTAGCTCTTTTTGGTTGATTAATATGGCCTCATCAGTGGGTTCTTGGATTTGGCGGAAGCTGATAATTACCGAGATTAGGCTAAGTCTTTCCACAAGATATAGGTTTGGAATGGTAGGGATACTTCCTCTAAGTTTAATGCTTGGACTTCTTTAGGTCGTCTCCACGATATTTTAGGAGATAGGGATGTATTGACATGGGGATCCCACTATCGTCTACTTTGGCTGAAGTCTTTTCTACTCATAGAATAAGACGGAGGCAGGCTACATTGTTGAACATGATTGAGGAGGAAATAGAAAAGAGGAGAATCATTGGGAGTACGGAGCCAGATTTATCCTTTTGGCAACATGTTCCGGGTGTTTATAAACAAGTTTTCTCGTCGAAAAATACCTAGAATCAGTTGAGGATTGTTCATGAGATCACGGAGTAGTACAAAAGTGTGTGGTTCTCTCTTGCAACTCCAAAATACTCTTTTTTGGTTTGGATTATAGTTCACATTAGGTTATAAACGGGAGATAGGATGCTGGCTTGGGCTCATGGGGCCAACTCGGGTTATGTGTTGTGCCATGGGGCTTTGGAAACTCGAGATCATCTCTTTTTGATTGCAGGTTTTTGTCACTCGTATGGGCCAAGCTTATGGCTGCTCTTCTTCAGACAACGTATGTTGCTCAATTTGGAGAGATCATTGCTATTATATCTAGCTCTGTTTTTGTTGGTAATCGAAGGTTCATATTGAGGTACGGATTCTAAGCGACAATCTATATTTTATGACAAGAGCGTAATCAGCGCAGACATGGGGAGCAATCAAAGGACCATGCTTTTCTTATCAAAATCGTCTTTCCACCATCCAAATAAGAGGACATTTCAGTGGTATTTTACGTGATTGGTTTGGAGCTAGGGATACTTATCCTCTTGATTTTTTTTTTTGATTTTCGTTTTTGATTTTCTTTGGTTGTATTATTCTCATCTCTATCATTAATGGTGTGTACTCTTTTTCCAAGATCCGGTTTTGTCCCAACTGGGTTTTCCGGGCTTGCGTTTTAACGAGGCCACCATTATTAATCTCTTTTAAGCTTTTTCAATTATTCTTCTATTTTTTTCATAAAAACTAGGTAAAACTCTATTGAATTCAAAAGATAAAAAGGAAACTTCTTAAATATTGGAAGAAATCTGAAGCATATATCTAGGAAATGGAAAGACATGGGTTTTGTGAGATTATGCTCTTCAAGATGTTTTCAAATCTTCATTCTATTCAACCGATGCATTAGAAGATGAAGCATATTTGGCGCTCTTTGTTTTATTCTATTTCACATCCTCTGGGATTGTACTATGTTTTCAATATCAAGTTGCATTTTATATTTTTTTAATTCTTTCCAAGTTCTTGTTGGAGATTTAAGTGAATTTGTTCAATCTTTTAAGTGAATAATTGCAACCGTTTGACTAAATCGATGCAATTATTGGGTTTGTAGTTATTCTATGAACCATTATAACCTTAAGTGGGTCATTTTGATGAACTTCTGTATCCCATTATCTCTATAAAAATTATCATGTGCATTAATAATTGTAGAACAAGAAAAAAGGAGAGAAGAGAGAATTCGAACAACAACAAAAGATCAAAACACTAGAAACTCTTTTTGTATCTCTTGTATCTTAGCCTAGAACAAAAGGGAACTTTTTTGTCTTATCTTACAAGGGATTTCATGTAACTCAAGGCTTGATAAGGGTCAAAATACTCTTTAAGGAAAGTACTCTCGTGCACGATTCCATCATTATCCAAGTTCATTGTTCCTCATGATACTGTTCACGTTTCCTTCATCTATAACAATCTTAAAGAGTAGTTTCTTGTGAAAAAATGGCTAGTGCCTTGATATGCTTCTGATGAAAACAAAGTTTGGAAAGTTAGAAAAGTTCGAAGGAGTCGACTTTCGAAGTTGGCAAAAGAATAAGCTTTTTCTCCTCACGACTCTTAGTGTGGTGTATGTTCTGAGCATGCCAATGCCTTCCATGTCGAAGGATACTGACAACGAGTCTTTGGATAAGACAAAGAAGCAACTTAAATGGGAGAATGATGACTACATATATATTGTGTTCATATTCTAAACGGTATGTCTAATCCCCTCTTTGATAGTTATCAGAATGTTGAATTCGTTAAGGAGTTGTGGGATGCATTTTAATCAAAGTACATGGCCAAGGATGCTTCTAGTAAGAAATTTCTTGTGAGTAATTTTAATAGTTAGAAGATATCTGATTCTAGACCGGATATGGCATATACGGTTGAGGTTAAGTAGATACACTAGTAACCCTAGTACCCACTATTAGCAAGGCATAAGACGGATGCTCAAATACCTGGAAGGAATCATGGTTTTTCTTCTATTATATTTCCTTTGGTCCTTAAATGATATTCAGATGCAATTTGGATCACCAACGGGGAAGATCATTCTTCCACAAGTGGTTGGGTGTTTTTTTCTTTGGGAGGTTCCATTTCATGGGCTTCTAAGAAGCAAACTTGCATTACAAGTTCGACTATGGAATATTAATGTGTAGCATTAGTGGCTGCTGGTAGAGAGGCCGAATGGCTAAGAAAATTAGTTTCCGAGATTTCGTTGTGGCCAAACCGGTGTCAACAATCTCTATTCATTGTGATAGTCAAGCTACTTTGGCTAAAGTTTATAGCCAAGTGTATAATGGTAAGTCGGGACACCTGTTAGAATTAGCATGGTACGTGAGTTGATAACTCATGGAGTGATTACCATAGAGTTTATTTAGTCTACAAAATCTAGCAGTTCATTTGACGAATGGATTAGCTAGAGACTTGGTGACAAAGTCGAATAAAGGGATGGGATTAAAGTTCATTTCAAATCTTTAATGGTTGATACCCAATTCCCCTCAAATACAACCTTAGGGGTTGAATTCAATGAGGAAAGCCAACATTTAGAGATTGAAGCAAGTGTTTCATATCATTCCACATATTATCCCAAGGGTATGTTTAGACCTACAAGAGAGGGATAAGTTGAAATTTTCTTAACAGATATTTTGAAAATGCATTTGCAGGTGCATGATTAAAATATCTACCTATATGGGTGTGAAGTGTAGCCGCTTCAATAAGTTTGGACATGGATTTGTATGCGCCCATGAAGGGATAAGGACACATTTCTAATAATAGTGTCAAGTATAAACACTAAGAGTAGTGTGGATATTCGTGTGTATGTTATCTACACGTACCCAAATGAGTTAAAATGATTCAATCCATAGGACATCCTGATTTTTGGGTATTTGGTATGTGTTATTACTAAGATGAAAATTCAATCGTTATGACATTTTCATTTATGCATGAGTTTGGATTTTGTGTTGTTTATTTAGTGAATCCATGATTACACTTAAATGGAGGATGAATGTTGGAGATTTAAGTGAATTATTGCAACCATTTGACTAAATCAATGCACCTACTGGGTTGGTAGTTACAACCTTTGGGGTTTATTTGATAACTATTGCATCCCATTCTCTCTATAAAACTTCTCATGTGCATTAATAAATGTAGAACAAGAAAAAAGGAGAGGAGAAAGAATTCTAACAACAGCCAAATATCAAAATACAAGAAACTCTGTTTGTATACAAGGAACTGTTTAACTTCTTGTTATCTCTTAATCTCTGTAGGTAAACGGTAGTGTGAAGTAACTCCTTTAAAATCTGTTTCAGTAAAAATTGTAGAACTAATAAACTTTTCCAATGCAAACAAAAAATTTGAAGCGAATTTTAGTACATACCATAATGGTTTATGTTGTGTTTGTTTTGGTTTTGTTATATAAATTTTGAGAATACAAATGCCATAACCATATGATTTTCAAAGTTGTGCATAATTGTTAAAATATAAGTTTATGCCGCAGATGGTTGGCATGAAGTCCGCAAGGAGTGTGCGCATCTTATCCTGCAAGAAGTATGCATATCTTATCCTGCAAGAAGTCTGCATATCTTATCGTGTTTAGAATCCGCTTATGGTTTGACAATCATTACCCTGTCGTGCAGACTTTAATTCAGCAGTTATTCTCTCTCATATATGCATGAAGGACGAAAATATATTTTACTCTCTCTCCTTCATACATGTCTAATTTAACGGCTAGTATATCTTCTTCATCTCTATATATTTGTATTTCCTTGTATAGTTCTAAGTGAATATACATATTATTTATGTTCATTCTAATTTTCTATATTCTCTTCTTTCTATTCTTCTATTTTAATGTGAAAAATTTTAATATTAAAACAATTATAGGACATTAGTACCAAGACCAGAGAGAACTGCTCCTGCAAACAATGATGTAGACCAAACCACCAGATACACAACATAAGGAGAAGATTTTCCCAAACCAGCATCTAATCAATCCAATGGCCTAGGATTTGATATTCATCCAAGACTCCAACCTAAGAAGACTAATAAGTCAACTAGAATTCAAAATGTTCAAGCCAGTAGGCATATCAACACAGAATCACCTGACCATAACCAAAATGAGGCTGAAATACTCATTCAAAAACCCACTCTACCAAAAAACATCGACCTGAAGATTCACTGACAAATCAACCATTTTAAGAAGAATAATCGAGAGACTTTTGAATATTCTCGAGCAGAACAAGAGAATGACTATGAAAGTCTACCACGATACCAAACCGAATGACCAAATCTGCCACTAGGAAATTCAACTTATAAATTTGACTTTTGCTTCAAAATTCACAGAAAAATGTGCCATTTTCAGGATAATAATTGAGAGAGAATAGCCCTGGATCAGAATAAATCAAGAGAAGGCCAAAAGCTCGTACTTGTAGGCCATTTACCCAACCATATAGCTATTCTCCAGCCCATTTACGTCTTGCCTAAAACCCAGACTAGTTGAGATCCATCTTGGTGAAGCCATAAGAAGCCTTGTGCACTAGAGACCTGATCCCAATATAATCAAATTGAACCAACACCATTCTCTTATCTGCGACCTACCTGGATTCGCTTTGGTGTGTCCTAATTTTTCATATGGGAAGCATGAGATTATCATCCAGAGGCTCCCAAAGACGTCTCAACCTATAACAACCCAAATATGATCACACAACCACAACAGATTCCTTTTTCGAAGCCGAATAGAATCAATTCTCAACGGTTCATTCCATATAGATCAAGACGTATGTAGGAGAACTTACATTTGTATCAGAGTTCCAAGGATGCATGGATTCATGCCTAAGTTTTCAAGATAAAAGGGGTATCCAAAGTTTTCTTAGGCTGTAATCTCCCATTAAAGACCGACAACTATTTTTATTTAATTTGTGCATACTCTTTGTTTCCTTTCTTGTTTTTAGCCCATTTGGTAGCATGTTTTTGAGTTTATAAAATCTTTGTTTAGTCCCTCTTTGTATTCACGAATTATTTAATCAAATATAGCTGATTTTTCTACAAAAGAGAGTCTTTTGTTCTTTTGGTTTGTCATATGTACTTCTCTTATGTGATTTCCCCTTGATGCTTAAGTTATATTGGGTCATACCACCCTCTTGTGGCTTCCCCTTGTGAGATTTGTGAATCACTTATTTGATTGATTAGAATAGAGGAAATACAAAGATATATATAGTGATACATTTCAGAGTTGAATGAGGAAGAAGAGGAGATGAATGAGGAAGATGAGGAGATGAATAAGGAAGACGAGGAGATGTAGTAAAGAAGAGATGAATGAGGTCGACGAGGATATGTAGTCAAAAGTAGATGAATGAGGAAGACGAGGAGGTGTAGTCAAGAGGAGATGAATGAGGAAGATATAACTCTAACACGCCCCCTAAAGATGGACGTCCTTGAGAGAGTCCAATCTTGATAGCCAAGTCGCGAAATCAAGTGTAGGGAATTGGTTTTTTCAAAACATCTGCAAGATGATGAGCCGAACTAACATGAGAAACGCAAAGTCCTCCATCTTGAAAAAGCTCACAAAAGAAGTGATAATCAAGAGCAATATGCTTCTTACGAGATTGAAACACCGGGTTTGCACAAAGATAAGTGGCCCTAATATTATCACAATAAATGGTAGGAGTTACCGAGGGAGTGATATCATGTTCTTTTGCCAACAAAAGTAGCCATTTGATCCCTAAAGTAGTCATAGCCACCACACGATACTCATCCTTTATCGAGGACCAAGTCACACCTTTATGTTTTCTAGATGCCCAAGAAATTGGTTGTTTGCCAAGATACACAATATAAACTCTGGTGAATGTGTAGTCATCGTGATCACCTCCCTCATCAGCATCCGAGTACGCATGAAGATTCAATGGCGTCTTCCTAGAGAAGAAGATTCCATATGTAATCGTACCAGCCAAATATTATAACACACGTTTTGCAGCCTCCTAATAAACCATTATCAGGCAATGCATAAATCGTGATAGCCTGTTCACC
This sequence comes from Cardamine chenopodiifolia, assembly GCA_963922655.1. Taxonomy (NCBI): domain Eukaryota; kingdom Viridiplantae; phylum Streptophyta; class Magnoliopsida; order Brassicales; family Brassicaceae; genus Cardamine; species Cardamine chenopodiifolia. Next base: position 11,082,720 of record OZ000481.1, on the reverse strand, counting down.
GAAAAACAGATGTCAGGACGAGTCAAACCAAGGTATTGGATACTCTTAATAGTGGGATGGTACAAATTTGGATCATCCATAGGAGAACCCGTAGAAGGCGTGAGGTGATTAGAAGCAGATATGGGTGTCGTTACTGGTTTGCATTCTCCATGTTAGTGCGATAAAGTAATTTTGTTGAATAACAATGCTGAGTTAGGCAAAGGCGAGATGGTGTGCAGTAAGCTTCAAGACCAAGAAAATATAAGAGATTAATGAGATCTTTTAGTAAAAACCGATGAGCAAGAGTGGTTATCACGTCGTCAACAAGCTTCACACAACTTCTCGTGACCAAGATATCATCGACGTAAATGAGAATGTAGACAAAGTTGTTTCTATAGCAAAGTGTAAAGAGTGAAGTATTACCAAGATTGTAGGTGAACCCAACGTTTAAGAAAAATATTTTAATCTCGTTATACCACACATGTGGTGCATGCTTAAGTCCATAATGAACTTTTTTGAGATAGCAAAAAAAAAACACTAGATTATCACGATCAAGAAACCCCGCTGTGATGAGTATTTGAATACCATCCTTGGAACGTGTCTACATGTGATGAGTATTTTTTGGAGGTACCGGCTGTGGAAGAGAAAGATGAAATAATGGTGGAGCTAGTTCCAAACCAGGTAGTATATGAGTAGGTGTTGATGTGGTAGGGGTAGTATGTTCTATAGAAAAAGTCAAATCTACCTCTGTTAATATCACTGAAGACCCCACTAATGATGAAGAAACCAAGGACGAGGGCAGACGAGGGCAGCTGGTGTATTAGTGGATGACTACAAACCAGGACTTGTGACGCAGAGGGATTCATCAAGGAAAGGGGAAGTAGGGTTCAAAGAAGACGCTGAGTTATTAGAAAGCTTAGAGAAAGGGAAGATGATTTCTTCAAAGACAACGTGACATGAAGTATAAATAGGAAAATAAGAGACGTATAGACAAAGAAAAACACTTTGAGTTAGAGAATAACCGATAAATATCAATGGAGTCGACTTGGGACTGAACATATTCTGCCCATACGGACGAAGCTATGGGTAGTAGCGGCACCCAAAGATACGTAGGTATGCATAGTTTGGTGGCGTCCCAAAAAGACAATGAAACAAAGATGATTTTGAAAATGTTGGTGTGGGCATCTTATTGATCAAGTATATGTTCATTGAAAACGCATAGGTCCAGTACATCTTAGGTATAACTGCATGTGTAAGAAGTGACATGCCCATTTCCACAATATGTATGTGTCTCCTTTCTACAATCCCATTGTGCTCGGGAGTATGCAGAGGAGTCGTGAAATGTGTCAAATAAATCTTAAGCCCGAGAAAATCACCGCCAATGTCTAGATATAATGTTTTGATCTTTGTATTAAATTGGTTCTCTACAAGTGCTTCAAAATGAGGAAAGACCTGAAAGACTAGAGATTTTAATTTCAATGGATAAATCAAGTCATGATCAACAAAGATGACATAATACTTGAACCCATCAGTAGAATAGATAGGAGATGTCCAAACATCTGTAAACATAATCTCAAGATGGTGTGAAGAACAAATCAAGGTTTCAAAGAAAAGGAGTTTATGGCTCTTCTTTATTGAACACAAAATTTCAAAATAAAGAACAAAAAGACAACAATGAACACATAGGTAATGAAAAGGCTGACACCATTTGATGAAGAACTTGAGAAGACAAGTGTCCTACTCTAGAATACCATGTCGAAAAAGAAGATTTGAGACTCAGAAAAGCTGAAATCAATGTTTCACAGAAAGGGAGTTTATGGCTCTTATTAATTGAACACAAATTTTAAAATAAATAAGAATAAGACAACAATGAAGACATAGGTATTGAAAAGGCCGAAACCATCTGATGAAGAACTTGAGAAGACGGGTGTCCTACTCTAGAATGCCATGTGGAAAAAGAAGATTTGAGACTCAAAAAAGCTGAAATCGAGGTTTCAAAGAAAGGGAGTTTATGGCTCTTATTTGTTGAACATGAATATCAAAATAAAGAAGAATAAGACAACAATGAAGACATAGGTAATGAAAAATTCAAAACCATTTGATGAAGAACTTGAGAAAACGAGTAGACTACTCTAGAATGCCATGTGGAAAAAGATTTGAGACTCAAAAAAGCTGAAATGGATGAGGTAGAAGTTGTCAATGGTCACTCATACACTCCTTCACTGGCCTTGCTGTTTAGGAGGGTTGCCCCCGTGCTGAGATCCTTCCCCGGAAAAATGGATGGACCACCAATTGGACCATAACATTGTTAGTCAAAATTGTTAACAAAGATGAGTTTTTTCTTCATCTGCAGAACACACTTGATATTGGAACGAAAAAGAGGACTAGGGTGTGAGGGTAAGTGGGTAGAACCCAGTGTGAGTGATGTTCAGACCAATACCATTGCCAATCATAATATCTTCTCCTCCCTGAAATGGAGTTTGCATGGAGAGGTTTCTTAGGTCATATGTAATATGATGTGATGTCCCACTATCGAGAAGCCAAGAAGTAGACTTTGATGGTAAAGCCATTGTGAGATGAGCTTTCATGTTCCATTAATGTGGTAGCATAGGGAGCTGGTTTGTGTTCCATGAAGGAGTGTTGTTTAACGGTTGAGGAGATGATACTTGTCCGACAAACTGAGACATCGGCGAGCACTATGACCCTGTGTTCTAGAAATTTGGCACATTCCAAGGTAAGGTCCGGAGTTGCAATAGTTACCATGTGAAGAAATAGGGCCATGATAGTTAGATCGAGATGTAAGCTGTTGAGAAACCCGAGCTGCATTAGCCATGATTGGAATTGATGCACCATCGATTGCGGTTGTCAAGGAAAGTGTTTTCTTGGTTAAAAAGATTCTCGTGAAGCTTTTCCAAAGAGATGGGAACGTCACAGCGGTTGACCATCTCTACGTTGGCTCCAGATTTATCACCAAAGCCGTCTATGATGAAATCAAGCAGATCTTCGTACTCAATATGGGCTCCAAGTAGTGCTAGTTGATCTGCTTTGGTAAGAATACTTCTCATGTAGTCCGCAACAGAGTGATTTTCCTTGGAAACATGCTTTAGATGTTGTTTCAGCTATTTTACATGTCCACTTGATGATTTCCATATGTGTTTGAAAGAGTACGCCATATCTCACAAGTGGTTGTTGCGCGAGCAACAATAGGTTGCACGCTTAGAGAGAGAGTACCAAGAAGAACGTTGTACAACATCTTATCTTGGCGATTTGAGATGGTGTAAATATCCATCACATTGAGAAAAATGTGCGAACTTTTGCAGAGGAAAAAATGTCGCCATTGACAGGCCGAGCTATGGAGAATCTAATGGTGCAATTTCTCCACAACACGACGCTTCATAAGCTACCTCCTCTGTTATGGATTTCAAACTCAAGCTTTCTCACTTCTTACTCGATACTGAATCCTTCTTCTCTCCGTCGATCTTTACACTTATCCCTCGATGACGACATGGTACAGTCCACTCCTCTTCTCTCCAACAGCTGGCACCATAACCACAGGTTTCTCAACTCATTGTTGTGGCGGCTTGATCTTCCCGATTCTTGTCCTCTATGGCTACTTCAGGAGGATGGAGATTGGAGCAAAGACCATTTCTGGTCCGTTATTCGTTTTCTCTGTAACTCCTTAAGACTCAACCAGATTCTTCCTGTAACTTCCTCTTGTATATCTCTCTCTTTCATGAAATATGACAACATGAAGACTGAGTTTTTTTAGGTTCATGTTAAGGTTTTATAACCTATCAAAAGGCTCAAACTTCTAATCTCTTTGACATCAACACCAAATCAATTAAACAGATCAAGAAAAATATGGAGAGGAAGAAGAAGATTAAACAGAGCAAGAAGGAAGAAGAGGAGCACACACAAGCATTTGTTCACCTGGTTCATAGTGCTAACGAACTGGTACATCCGGTTAGGATCTTTCGATCCACATCCATCACTATGAAGAAGAAAAGGGGTGATTACGAGATGATACAAGTGAACATCTAAAACTATTCCATAGCTAAAGACTCACTCTCTATGTCTCATCTATTGCTACTTAAGAAACTACCCAAAGCTTATACTTTACAGTTTCTCTCACCCCTTAAGATCTTATCTCTTTAGATCTACATTGCTTGTGATTTCTCTTGCCCTCTCTTACTTGTTCTTCTTATCTTGCCTCACACACCTATAACACCTCTTTATAGTGGCATCTAAAACCCTAAGACTTATACGGTTGCCAAATGATGAGTTGGCTACTTTTATCACATTTTGATTTGCCTAAACAGACCCTTAGACACAAGAAGAGAAACTGTCCATCTGTGCCATAACCTGTAGCTTCTTTTTGGTCCATGAGAAACTGTCCATCTGTGCCATAATTGCGAGAAGATTATAAGGTTTTTATGTGAGAAAAGATCGATGAATGAAGCAATTCGAGCTTTTCATTGTATGATTGATCAGGAGCTAAGTCCATCTTTATAAATCTACAATTCAATCATCGATGGTTATGCTAATAATGGGAAGTTTGAAGAATCAATGTTTTACTTGAATCAGATGAAAGATAATGATGTGGTAAATGGATTGATTGAAGCATATGGTAAATGGAAAAGGTATGATGAGATTTTTTTGTGTCTCAAGAGAATAAAATATGATTGTTGTGTGCGTGAACATGTTACTTATAATCTACTCATAAGTTAGTTTTCGCGAGGTGGTTGCTAAACATATCAAAGCTTGATGTCGAGGAAGATGACACTGGAGGCTTCTACATTGGTGTATATGCTTGAAGCTTATGAGGAGTTTAGGGTATTGGAAAATATGGAGGAAACGTATGATAAAATTATTAGGTTTTGGGATTTCTCTGGATGAAGGTTTAGTTAGGAAATTAGCTAATATTTATATCGATAACCTCATGTTCTCGAGACTCGATGATTTAGGTCGTGGCATTTTCTCTAGAACCTGTAGGACTGATCTGGCTTAGTGTCTCAAGCTTTTGTGCCATGCATATTTTGTGAGTCAGAAAGGTTTGGATTATGTTGTTAAAGAGATGGAAGAAGCTAGAGTTCCTCATAATATAAATTTTTTCAATATTGCTATTTTAGCTTACAAAAGATCGGGCATTTCAAGAGCATTGAACTGTTACTCTCCGAGCTATGGACAACATTTGAATCTTGATCTTGTAATTGTAGGAAATGTCTTTGACTTGAGCGAAGCTGGCTCGACGGTACTGGAGTTTTTATGACATGGAAAAAGATTGGGTTTCTTGATAAACCTGTGGGTATGAAGACTGACCCTTTGGTTCATGCTGCTTTTGGGAAAGGGAACCTTCTTAGAAGCTTTGAAGAAATCAAAGTCAAGGACTTACCAGTATTCAATGGAACTTGTGTTTAAGAATTAAAAAAATGTACCTTAGTATGTAAAATCAACTTACACAAACACTAGATTGTATGCAGAGACTAACACTTGTAACCTTCTCTCAAGTTGTTGTTACTTACGATTTTCTCTGTTTGCATTTGTCTTGAATCACTGTCGTGTATATAGACCTTACACGGTATTGTATCAGCTGCACCATGTCCATTTCATCGAGAACCTGTTTCTGTAAGAGCATAACTCCTACGATATGGGCAAACTGATGATTGTGAAAAAATAATATAAAAATAAATACTACCAATAAAAGAATGAGGAAAAGATTTGCAGAGTCGAGACGAATCTTTTTTCTTAATTCTGTAAATGCCTCGTAGTGAGAAGGTTTACATGACATTTCATAATCCCAGGATACAACTGCAATATCTTCAATTTGCATCACCCAAACTCGAAACCCGGTGAACTTTGTTTTGTGTTGTACTCTTAGAGAAACAAGACAAAAACTAATAGAGATTTCTACCATGGGTGGAAGAGAATGAGATCATACATTTTTGTGTCTTTTTCCCTCATTTATCATCTATCCTCTATCATCTTTTTATGTGTATAAAGAGTTTTTTTTATAGCACAAAAAGTCATAAATAATAATGCACAAAATTAATCACCATTAATTTGTATCTTTACACCTAAAAATGGAGGTTACTTAATATGTATTAATCATGGTATTAACCATATAATTAATAACAATATTAATAACTTGTTGACCAAGGTTAGTCATGTGTAGTGACTATTAGACAAACTAAAAATAAATAGGTCCAACAAGTGTTGGTTATTAGACCTGCACGTCTATAAACCCGCACACGAGTCTCAGCCTAAGCTTGACTCACAATCTCCACTTTTCCATTTCTCATTCAAACGAACTCCATATAACAACGAGTTCCAATAATCCCCCACATGAATAGAAATGACTTTATACATTTGACAACTCGATAAACTTGACTCGATAGAAACGACTCGACAAGACTCAAAAAGCGACTTTTGAGAGTACAAATAAAAAATCACTGCATTTGAGATGGTAGCGCTGACAGCCTTGAACTATTCATAGTGAATAACTATCGAATTTACTCGACAAGGAGGTGACTTGATGTCTTGAACCACCCAGACTTTTATGTAAACCTAGACAATAATTATCACACAGTTTCATTTTCTCACAAAACTAGGTTCTTTATTGTGTTCATTTTGGCATTAAACAGGCCTGGTTTCATGAGTGAACTTGGAGAATATATCCTTTATCGTTCATTCTCCTAGAAACAGCCCCATTTCACACTCACATAGGCGATTTCCCATATGCTTATCCATTTTGTTGAAAGCATTATGTTGTACTTCATGAGAATGAAAGTACGAAATCATTAAAAGCTCAACGCTTAACCTCGTAAAAATAGCACTGTCTAATCATCTTAGGAATCGGGTAGAGACATTTGTCTCACAGTGCTTTCAACAGAATCAGTTCAATTTAGTTATTCCTTTGAACTTCATTCTTGGGATCTTTAGTCATTGAGGTTGGGTTTCCATCAAACTTCATCATTAATTCATACGCTGTAAACCCATTCCTCTTGATGATTTCACAACTTGATCTTGTGACCAACCTTTAATAAAAGGATCCTAGGTTGTCAACCAAACTAGTATAATTTATTGAGATTATACTATTTGAGATCAATTGTTTTATGGCTTTATGTCATCTCCTTAGAAGACATGTTTTATGGCTTTATGTCATCTCCTTAGAAGACATGTTTTACCATTACAAAAAAAAAATTAGCACCCATAGTATAGTCAATTGAATATCAGAACGCACTTACAACTTTGGCATAAATTTTTCACATTAAATATCTTTCGAGGCTTTATGAAAGCCGCTTTAAGAAGAGTCAAATATATTTTGGCATAAACTTTGCATACTTAACTCTTCTTCAAGCTATTTACTCAGATTCTATTTTGGATCTTGTCTTTATAAGTTGTTTGAAAGATTTTGATTGATATTTATATGTTGTGGTACTGTGATATTCGTCAGCTACACCCACACTTTAAGTATTTAGTATTTACACAAGAGTACTAAATTTTTATAGTTCATTGACATATTATCAACAACTTTGTGGTATTTTATAGAGAATTTATTTGTGGTAAGCAACGCTTTCCCCGCATTACCTGAGATTACTAAGTTTTCCACAAAAAATATGCAAAGTTTCAATAAAGTTTTCAATTTTCTTTCTATAACTTTAGAGATTCAAGTGACTAGAAAATTTGTATTAAAATACTACCATCCTCTATCACTTAAAGCAAATATGATTGGTTTCACTAAAATCATATTACCACTATAGAAAATACATTATATATGTATATTTCAGTTTATTTGCTCTAAGACATATCATTGTCTCTACTTGAGTCAAACTTGTTACCACATTTGTCATCTTTGTGATTCAACTTATACATGATCTTTATGCAGGTAATGATTCTTTTACGAGTCATGATCTTTTTACAAGGTCATAAGTCCATTTTGCATACTGAGTCACAAGTGGCAAACATTCGCAAATCAGGATGTCGACTCACCACACTCGTTACAAATATTAGAAACCTCTGTTTCATTTATAACAAATTTAGTCATACTTCACAATTCGAGTTACAACATGTAAACCCAAATTTGTACACTAAACTGTATATAAATTAAATGTAAAAGAATTTTTCAAATTAAATTCATTATTTTTGCTGGAATATGCAATTAAGAAAAGTAATTTATTCAAAATAAATGACAAAATATATTAATTATTTCTAAAATTTTGTTGAAATAATCAACAAGTATCAGACCTAATAATTAATAAATTGCATAATCCATTTATAAGATTTTATACATCATGTTATAAGACCTTATAATTTTATTTTATAAGTCTTCATAAATTCACTTTATAAGACCTTATAAAATACAATCGCTATTATTAGCGTTTACAGCGTTTCACAAATTTGCTTATAAAGCGTTCATGCAAATCGTTCTACTCAAACACAAATGCGTTTTGCAAACTTGCTTACAAAGCATTAGCAAAAACAATTATTGTTGTGTTTTACACCATTTAAATCATTTCGCAAACTTGCTTGCAAAACATTCGCGAAAACGTTTGAAACTAATGGAAATCTAGTTTCCAAAAGAACTCGTTTATTTTTGGTTGTTTCATTATAGACTCAATATCTCTCTTTGTACTAACTTAAATTATGCGATCTATATATCATTAGAAAGATAATTTCGATATCTATGCACAGACACCAAGATTGCTCAATTCCAATAACATATCGGAAGTTATGAGGTATACACTATTTGATCATATAATATCACAATATTCGATCAAATATTGATATTTGGACATTATGATAAACATCATAATTCCAACGTATATCTCATATAGAAAAACATGTGGCAGACCCCTCCCAAGTTGGGGCATCAACTCATATGATCTATTATGCACTTATTAGATTTAATTTATATGAATCCATCACAATAATATTTCAAAAATAACACAAAATCGGTTCACATCTGATAGGCTAAACAAGCATTTTTATGTATTTATCTTTTATAGTATTTGAATTTCAACATGGTAAAAATTAACCGAAGTAAACTTATATGTAAGCATTTTAATCTGAATAAATTCATAAAAATTATTAGATTAACTACTCAAGTTAAACAAAAGAATTTGGAATCAATTAGCTAATGACCCAATAAAGGTACTTTCTTTTGTCTTAACTTTTAATTGCCAAACAAATTTAAAATTCAACTTGGTCATCTACCAGAGAATTCAGTTTTTGATTTTCTTGTCAAGTTTCAACTTTTTCCGATTTAAATCACTATGAAGTATTTAAATCGAAAAAGTGATGTGCAAAAAATAAATTTTAGAATTTAAATGCATTAAACGGCTGAAATTTAACACACAATTTGAATAAATAAATTAAGCCAAACATGGTTAGTTTCCACCATTACGGATCTGCACAAAAATTGTTAGACTTCGGTAAAGTCCATAACGCTTGAACAACTCCGGTTCTTTTATCAAGGCTCACAAAATACCAGTTTTTTCATTAGTGTATCCAAGCAAAAATGAAAAAATACAAAATTAAGAATGTAAGAGCATAACTCCTATGATATGGGCAAACTAATAACTGTGAAGAAATAATATATAAATAAATATTACCGATAAAAAAATTAGGAAAAGATTTGCAGAGTAGAGACGAATCTTTTTTCTTAATTTTGTAAATGCCCCGTAGTGAAATGGTTTACATGACATTTCAGAATTCCAGGATACAACTGCAATATCTTCGATTTGCATCACCCAAACTCGTAGCCCAGCGAACTTTTTTTTGTATTATATTCTTAAAGAAAAACAAGACAAAAACTAAGAAAGATTTCTACCATGGGTGGAAAAGAATTAGATCATACATTTTTGTGTCTTTTTCCCTCATTTATTATCTATCCTCTATCATCTTTTTATGTGTATAAAGAGACTTTCTTTTATAACAAAAAAAGTCATAGATAATAATGCACAAAATTAATCACCATTAATTTGAGTCTTTACACCTAAAATTGAGGTTACTCAATATGTATTAATCATGGTATTAACCATAGAATTACTCACAATATTGACAACTTGTTGACCAAAGTTAGTCATGTGTAGTGACTATTAGACAAATTAAAAATAAATAGGTCCAACAAGTGTTGGTTATTAGACTTGCACGTCTATAAACCCGCACACGAGTCTCAGCCTAAGCTTGACTCACAATCTCCACTTTTCCATTTCTCATTCAAACGAACTCCATACAACAACGAGTTCCAACAGTTTCTTCTTCTGGATGTATGTTTTGCTTCCACTTGTGTAAGATACCATCAAATGAGCAAGATAGTTACAGACATCACCATGATCATGGATTTAGGAAATTGTCAGTTGCACTTGTTTTCAACAGTCTCATCAGAAGTTCAATTTATGAGCATTTGTTTTCTGCTTGCCTGCAGGATCAGTAAGATTATTATGAAATTAATTTGATGAATTCGAACCTAGCTCGAGTAACCTTATCTGCGTTACAAACCTAGAATGGACGATTCAACTTGATCACTTGCTCGAAATTCAATAGCTAAGCCTGCAAGAATTCTCAAAACAAAATTACAATCTCGATGCTGATATTTGTCTCATTCAGATTTTGAATCATGCTAAAGATGCAAGAATCACCAAAATCAGTTCTCAACCACAATGGCTTGTTCTTGAGTCTTAGCATGGCAACGGTTAAGTAAGCAGCTGGTTTGTGGTGGTTCAAAAAAGTATTTGATACCGAGAAGGGCATGGCCAAGGACACTACCATTTCTTCTGCATCTCCATTCTTCCTTCCATGTCTTCCCATTCTAAAATCATGGATAGACAAAGCCCAAAGTTTTTCCGCTACTGTTATGTCAATACAAGACCACCTAAAACAGCTTTCATTGATTTCAGGTAACTCGATGAACACCTTAATTGTTATTTCTTTATTTCAATATGTTCTGATAGTCCAGTGAACAACTGCAACAGACAACAAGAGGCAGTAAGCTTGATTTTTGGTTCTCCAAAATGCATTAACCTGCACAAATTATGGCAATGAATGCAGACTACGGGTAGTGTTTCCAGGTTGCTCGATGGGCCAAAGAAAGTTTGCCAATCCATTGTTCCAAATAAAACATTTTGCAAGCTAAAGGCCACAAGAGAGTCATAACAGTTTGAAGTAGGATTGAACAGTGAAAAAATTTAATGAGAAAAATAGAGGTAATGCAATTGGTAGAGCTTCCCCTATGTCAGTTTCATCATGATACTGAGTCAATGCTGGACCCTTTGAGCAAGCTACATCAACCACAATGTTGTCTGTTGATACCAAGTACGAATTCAACACAATAATTCTGGAGGCTTCCACAAGTGCTCCATCTTTTGAGTGGTACAGAACTAAAGAAAGAACGCCAATCACCAACATATCTTCATAGTTTTGTGTTATGGCAGTGTCTCGCAAGCTCAAATAATTTTACAACTACAATCAAACTGAGAAGCTTCAACTCGTGGGTGCCCGCATGCCCGCTCTACCTGCAGCGGATCAACCCGCATCACCCACCGTCCACCTGGCCAATACCCACGATGCTCGTCGTTCCATGGACATCTTTTTAGGTGGCCAAACCCACCCCGCCAAGATCCTAATCGGGCTATGCCTGCTGGTGCCCGCCCCGCTTGACAGCTATAATAACTTTATTTTATTTTTCTTCCTTCTCTGTGAGCTGTGTCAAAAAGTTAACCAAAAGAATTGCGGTATAGTTGTCTCCTTCTGATATCAACTTTGTGAACCAATATGTGAGCGATCTCTGTCTGCAATCTCCATATACATTGTGAACTTCATTTCCAATTAAATTTTTCCAGGAAATCTTTCGGATCTGCTAAGTTAAACTTTTGCTGATACTTTCTTGTTGGAAAAATCCATTTCAGAGATTCTATATGTATATCACTGCAACACAAGTCCCACTCGTATACGTTGACTAGATGGAAAAGTATCCTCTCAGCTTCTAGACTGTAGGATATCTGGTATCTATCGTTTTGAAGACTCCTGCAAAGACTATATAGATTCATTAGATCCAATATAATTAGAGGTCGCATGTTTTAAACTTGTTCTGATTACAAGAATATATTGCTCCAAAGACGCTAAAAGCAGCTTATCATCTGCAAGTCAGCGAAAGATGCAAAAGAATATAAGGAATAGAAATAACTTGCAGCTCCTCCGTTCTTCCATCAAAAACATACTTAGAAATCAAAAGCCTACGTCACATGTCATTGTATATCCAACTGGTATGGAAAATCAGCAGAGCTGCCAACTCTTGATTATTGGAACTATCTTGTCCGAGCAAAAACAGCAAATCTTGTGGATCAGAAGGAAGACAAGGAAGAGCATCTCTGATATGTGACCCCGTTTTCTGTTTGAGAAGAACATTAACAAGGGAACTGAGAACCAAATATAGCCTTTGTTTCATCTTAGCCGTAGAAAATTTTCCTAGGCATCCAAATAAAAAAGCTGAACCAATTGGCTGAAACAAGTATCTCTGCAAACTCCATGGCCTGAGTATCTGAATTCTGTAGCAGAATAGAATGAAAAGTTTCCATTATCCCAAGTGTTGCTTCCTCATTGATCTCGTTGATGTCAGCGAGAAACCATGCCAATAGATGTGATGCACATACATCTATAACATAGTGTCTTAACTCAATGCAATTAGTTTTGTTTTAGGATGTTGGTGCAGTACAATATGCATACATACTTCATTGAGTAAGTAGACTGCATGCAAGATCTGGGTTGAATCTTTCTCATGTTAAGACCGGCCAAAATGGCATGTCTCAAGGATTCTTGCTATGATGTTAACCCATCTGGAGTCTCAGCAAAAGATGTAGTTTCATTAGGAAAACAATGACTTGAGTAGATAATCGCAAATGCATCCGGATTAATACCATTTCCTGAGAATAATATCTTTGAAGCATCCTTTTCAGAACCAGAGCAATTTCCTGAACTTGAGAAGTTGAAGCAATCCCAGGGAAATCAGAAATACAGCTCGAAATAAGCTTCAGTGTCTGGATTCGAAAAGAATGGAAAGGAACTCCGCCTACATAGTGAAGCACTTGGATGACTGAAGGAAACCCAATAAGTCTCTTCCGAAAGGAATTCTCAGCTAGGGAAAAAAGATCAAGAACTCTGAGGCATGAGTTGATGACCTGATCATAACATTCTGTTCATGAAAAGGACGTCAGTCAGATACATAAAACACATATTTGTCAATGCTCGTGCTGATCTGAGCTTCCAAAGGAACAAACAGTAAGCGAAAGATCCGTCAAACGGATGTGTGTAAAGACTAATTGAACAAGTTAATTTTTGTAGGAAACGATAAATCATGCATTTGCAATCAGAAAGAGGTATATAATAACTTCATTTCTTCGCTTATCAACCTTCCACAGTATCTTGTTCACTTATTCAAGGAGGGTACCATCACCTGATCCCCGCAGTATCTCAACTATCTAATCAGCAACATTTTCTTCTAGCAGAACTTGAATCTGTTTGCTTGGACTACTCTCTTGGGACACGTAACGGAGGATAAGATCAAGGGTTCTTATTTTTACCTCGCTGTCAATGGAAAGCAATGGTCCTTTGATGGCATCAGCAAATAAGACATTTAAACTAGGCCTGACAACTACAGTATCAGCCGTCTGCATAGAGCCATCAATCCATTTCATCCAAGCTCATGCTGTTGACATGATTTGTATGTGAATTTGCCAAAAGACCTTGCTGGGCCAAGATGGTCAAAAGGGTTACAAATTTCAAAATATCTGTTAAGCTAAAATATAGCAAAGATTCTATTCAAATAAAATGAATGGCAGCGACTGAGAACGTTCTACTGTATGGAAAATCATTAAACATTTGGAAATGGTTTTCAGGCAGAAGAACATGTCTACCGCATAAAAATGAATTAGATAGATAAAGGCTCATACGAACCTACACAATTGAAGCGAACATCATCTCTCTGCGTCTTTGCAAGAGCTTCCAAGGATAGGCATAAGCGCTTAGGACACAATGAAGATAGAATCTTAAGTCCATAGACATTTTGTCCTGTGAATTGTAGACCAGAAAATTTGTACAGAACGAAAAGGATTTCACCACAGATCTTCTCACTAGTATGAAAAAAAGATAACAAACATAACAAACCACAACAGGACACATACTAGATAGAACGATCAGTGATTTCCAAGTGGCTTATACACATTACCTCGGTAATAGAAGACCTTCAACGAGTTGATAAACAAGAGATTCTTTATACTTGATGTGGGAGTTGATATCTATACTCACAACTCATCAAAACGCCAAAGCAATGGAGCTGCAAACACAGATATTAACCAATGTATGAGAGATTTCAGATAAGTGTTAGCAGGAAAATTCAGTAACTGCTACAAGCTTCTCTATGGACATGCTCAAATGAGTCGCAATTGCAGATCTAAATCTAACTAGATGTATTGGTACTTCTTCCATGAAAGTTTCAACGATAATTCCCAATAGAAGTAAAACAAAACCCTAGAAAGATAACAATACCATATGATGTTGTCTTCGTCTCCAACCCAAGGCACCAGAAAAGAGCTGAACGGAGACTCTCTCCACCAAATCCTCGCCGATTGAAGATTCCTCGGCGGAACAGAGAAGATAGCTGGTATCCATGACCTGGATAGCGATTGGACCATCATCAATCTAAGAGAGCGTGAAAGTGAGGCGATATATATATATATATATATCAATGTATTGACTAAAATATCCTTCATGTTTTTGAATGCTCACTCGGCTGAAACGTATTGTCCTTCGCTACAACTTCAACAAGAATACTACCACAAAATCCACCGATAAGTAGATCTAGGGCAATAAAATACAGAGATATCGTGACAAATGAATAGTATGCATTGTTAATAAAACCACAAAACTTTCATACATAATATATTAATATTGTATTAACATCAACGCACTTTCATATGCATCATGAAACTAACCTCAAATAAATAATTATATCATAAAATCATTTTTAATAATATTTAAACAAAAAGTTAGTAACATAAACTCGTTTTCTATATGGATATTTCTTTGTTGAGTGTTTTTTTTTGTTTTGTATATTTCTATATTTAACTAGCGGTATACACTGACGAGGAAATATGGAGTGAACATTGGATTATCTTTAGCATGTGCGTCAATAGAATCTAATCTATATGAACTAAGATATATTCTTTCTTCACCTGCCAAAAATAAAAGTAACCATAAATAGTTAACAATATACAATACAATGAACTCTTACTAATATCTTCCATTTTATCAAGCATATACTCATTTATCTGGTAGACATGATCATTTATTGGATACATAATAGCTCTTTATGATAGAATTTATGTTTCTTCTTATCATTTAAAAGCTTAGGATCCCCAAAGACTTCTTTTCTTATTGCTACTATAGGATCATTGGCATCTTTAATAAGAAACTCTTCAGAAATATCTATTATAGCTTCACCATCATTAGGCTTAGAAAATTTCCCATCACCAACATCTAGAATCCACTCAAAAAATTCTTTAATATCCTTTGCTTCCTCTTCACTTAGGTTGTTTGATAAAAGACGCATATTCTTTGTAAGCTTAAGTGCTTTTCAGTACCACGTCTCCATTACATTTAATGCAAGCAGATAGTGTTTTCCACAAGAATGTCTTACCAGTTCCCCCAAAGCTATATACAAAAGACTCCTCCTTTCTTACTTCTTACAACCTCCATTATTTCATTGTACACTTTTTTCTGCTAAGATGTTAACATATTTATCCAATCGATATGTTTCACAGCTAAATCAGCACAATGATAACTTTTCTCGTTAATTATCAACACATTTAAGTCACTAACACTATTTCTTGTGGCTGTGGCATATTTTAGAAATACATAGACATCTCCTATTTCTTCAGAGTTTGTTGTCTATATCTTGAAGTGCAAATTTATTTTTTCTTCATCAGGTAAAACTAAGTCTCCAATTCATGAGCATAAATATAAGAAATATAGAGAAAAAATCAATAATCTGAATTAAATAAACTTCACAATAATTAGTCTACACCTAGTCTGATTAAATGTTTTCTTTGCATGTGTTGGATGTCTTCACACTACAACTCCCAAGTGTTTGCTTACACTTTCTCTGGACTATATAATGTCGTTGAAAGAAGCATGACCACAAAAACTGCACATCCTAACTTCCACTACCCTAGTAACTTGTTGTTTTTAAATCATCTATGTATTCTTTATCATCTTCTAACAAACCAAAGCATAACATGCATCTTTGTAGGTAGGGTAAACCACTCCCTTACCTGTTTTGATTTCCTCAAAAATTTTGGGACCTCGTTGTTCACTCAGCAGTACTCGTAGATAATATCCTTCTTCTATCTTCATAGGAACATAATTTATTCTATCATCATTCAGCAGTACTCGTACATTGACTTTTCTAGTTATTCCCGATTAATTTTTTCTGCTTCACCATCATCCTTGAAATATACAAGATGTTCTCATGGTATATGGAAACTCAGCTTTTATACTGGTGTTGTACGATAATAAATAGGATATTTCAAAATCCTTCATGATTCTTCATATGCAGATACGTACCTACAAATTAGGTAAAACGTCTTTAAAACATAAAAACTAAAATGTAATAAAAAGAGTGGAAGACATATTTACTAAAAATAGTTTAATTATATGAATAACCTGCAATCTAAGTATTCTTTGATTTCATTTTTGTCTTCTAATTGACATTGTCTAGAGTTTCTTTTGTTTGATCCACCACTTCCTCTCGATGAGGTGGTTCTACAGCAACAATAACACGGTCCTATCCTTTGGTAATATATTAGAACAAATATTTGACAGAACCTGATTTGTTGCACCATTCTACATTAATGTGTGCTTTGTAGCGTAACAACAATTTTTGTTATATGGGATGACATATATGTTATCGCATTTAAAATCATTATTCTCCACAAAATAAGATGTTTTCCTTCTTCTGTAAATTGAAAATCCCTCCTTATCGATCCTAGTTTCCTCCTTATGTGGCTTAGAAAAGAATTTAGAGCTTTTCTTGTTCATCATACATGGTGAATTTAGGTTGACAGCCCTATGGTCCATGAATCATCATATTCTTGAAAATTTCATAAAGCTCAGGTTCTTCATTCTTGTCAAGAATTTCAGCAGATATAATTTTATCTATATCTTTTGTTTTGGAAAATTTATGTTTTTGATCCATCAATAGCAATATGTGAGCATGCGGCAAACCTCTTTTTTGAAAATATATAGTATACATAGAGAAAACATGCCTGAATTTAGATTAAAAACTCTAAAATAATAAAGAATCGATATCACAAAACCCGTATAAAAATAAATTTACCTGACACAATCTTTCCTAAAAGTTATCTTTTGGTCAGATATTTCATAAGTGAATCAAGGTTCATCTTGAAATTCTTGCATATGATGTTTGGTCTATCAACAGACTTCAAATTACGCTCATGAAGATACCTTGAGATTTCATGCTACTTTGGTTACATGTGAAAGTGATGAACACATATGGAAATCCATAATACTTAGATATAGCCATTGCATCTAAGTAGTTTTGTTTCATAAATGTAGGACCACCAATGAAAGAAGATGGTAAATGCCCTCCCTTGCTCATTCATGTCAATCTGTGCACCTTTTGCTGCCTTTTTAACATAGTTATAATTCTCAAGTTCCAAACTTGCCTAATTGTATTTGATATAACCGAGACGGTTACTCTCAATCATATTATAAGCATCAACCAAAATTTTCTAGAATAAGTGCATAGAATGTAAAAGAGTGTGTGATTTATTTTCTCTCTCTTGAATAAGAAATGCAAAGAATTGTTGCATATTAATTTGTTTCCTTTCTTTATTACTCTTAAACCTTCCAACTTTTGTTTGTCATTTCTCAATTCCAACCCTGTAACCATCCTCACCATAAGGAGATAATATAGGGTATTATAATGCAAGATAAGAGAGATGCAATTCACTGATACTTTGTAGTTGACCAGATTTTTCTTCCAAAAAAATGTCATGATTATCCATTCCCATATTAAAATCTCAAGAAATCAAAGCAGCAAATTCAGAAGTTGTTGGCATGTTATAAGTCCTTCCATCCTTCTCACGACTACTTCTATCCTCATATAAAAACTTCCATTAAGATTAGTATTGAATATATCCCTTGCTGATCTAAAACTGTCGACTTAAGGGTAATTATCTTCTAGATAAGTTCTTTTCTCAATTCCTGTTTTTCTTATATTTTCCATTGTCCTTTCCTTTGCTGCATAGTTTAACAAAATAAAAATGAAATGCATTATGTTTTATTATACTTAACTATATGTTTATAATAAGTAAAAACTTAGATGATTTAGTAAAAGTAAACTATACCTCATAACAATGGCTCTATTAACAACCCCATTTTCAGTGTCAGCAATGTATAGCTGTTGAAAATTAGGAAATTCACCTTCTTCCGACTTCATACTACCCATCAAATGGTATTTTTCTACTTGTAATTAAAAAATATTAGGTCCACATCTTTGTTTAATACACCTATCCACTTTCCAACCAAGTGAAGTAAATGAAAAAATCATATTGTAAGCTCTTATATTTTCTCTAAAATTTCTGCTAAGCTCGTCATTATTTGTGAGCAAGGCAAACAACATTTATGGTGTTTTCTGTAAAAAAGGAAGTTTAACATGTTCTTGTCCACAATATAGAGAAAATACAGGCTTTCACACTTTTGACTACTTGTTAATACGCTCATCATACCACATAAAAGCTTCACAATACTCACATTTGTAAATTGGATCACCATGATCAAGATATAGTGTGCTTGTATTTCTGGGCTGCACAGTTTAAGATATATTAAAATACAAATTTATATGTGATACCAAACCATCATGATATGCATATATAAAGTTCATATTAAACTTACTATTTTTGTTGTTGTTAATTACTAGTTTGGATGAACATACATCTAAAAAAAGCATTTGAAAAATATTCTTCATTGTATTCAAATAGTCCAGCTTCTTTTGCAGTTTTGCTAAAACTGTTGTATTGCCTATTTCATCTTCTAAATTTTCATCAAAATCCTCTTCAGTGCTAGAACAATTAAATATTTTTTCATCTTTGTCTTCTGCAGATGATGTAAGTAACTGTGATATAATTAATTTAACAACAAAAGTTAGAGATAGTATAAGATAACAAATGATGTTACCATCAGATGAATACTGATAATAAGAATCGCCTCGTCTTGTTGTAGACTGAAACATGTCATCACCAGACATGACATGAGGAGGATTACTTGATACAAAAAAAGGACTGTTGTTTACTTGCAGTTTCAGGTACATTTGAAGACTTTAATATTGGTTTAGTGGTTTCCAATATGTTCCCAAATCACGTGAAAGATAGTTGAGTTGACTTCTGTTTAAAAGATGAGCCTAATAATAATATAGAGATATGTTAGTATATCAATAAATGAAATGAGTGAGACATCTAGTAAATACTATGCATATTGTTTAATAAACAACCAATTTAATTATTAAATGTAAGTAATAGCTTCTTGTTTACAGAGGTAGAAGAATGTTGTTCAAGAGATTTTGGGATTGCTCTCTTGAACAGACTGGTATATTTGTACTATCCTGCAAAATTCTACCAAAAACATTTTTATCAAGAATAGAATTAGGAGTATTGATAGCATTTGGCTAGGGAATATGATTTTTAGAATTAGTTATTGACATAGCGCTTTTTTTATTCATTGTTTTTCCTTCTTTAGATGCTTCAAAATCCATCGTATTTTTTCTCTTCTTCATCCTATAATACAGACTCTATTAGGTCTTATACATGTGAATGTGGATATTAATAGATAGCATAAAGATTATCCACATGTATCAATAGTATCCTAGCATAGAATATAAAGTACAGTAATGACGAACCTATTCAACTCAAATAATAGGAAAGAGAAGATAATAGGAATGAGATGTTAGGAACTGAGAAAAACTTTGTGTTAGAAAAATATAGATTCGGACCTAGCAATATATAGAATATATTGTCAAGATATAATATCTTAATAGTTGTATGAGATGAAATCTTAATTTTAATCTTTATTGAGTTTGAAAAAAATTGATTAGTTGGCTATTGGTTAATAACATTATTTTTTACTTATGGAGATTAATGGAGAACATAGATGCATAATAAAGTTTCAAAAATTTAAGCATCAGGTTAGTAAAATACATAAATGAGTGAGTATTAAGACTCAAACCATATTAGTTATCATATTTCTAAATGTGTATACTAATACAGCATAAAGAAAATAAAATTCAGCCTGTAAATATAGTAATGACTAACCTATTGAGTTCAGATAATATGAATGAGAAGATAATAGGAACAAGATGTTAAGATCTGAGGCAAACTTCGGGTTTGATATATATGCATTCAGAATTGAAAATCTGTAGAATATATTGTTGAGATAGGGTATCCAAACAGCGGTACGAGATGAAATATTAATTTTAATCTTTACTGAGTTTAAAATAATGAATAAAAGTTTAGTTATATTGGTTAATAATAATAATTTTTTGCTTATGCAGATTAATCTCTAACATACTAACATATAAAGCTTCAGCAAGTTAAGCATCACGTTAGTAAACAACAAAAAGAGTGAATATACAAATCCGAGTTTTAGTTGTTAGTTAATAAATATGATATTAGTTTGTCGAAGTTCACTCAAGATCACTTTATGTGGTTCTTTTTGAAGATGGGGTAACTTGATCAGATCCATAATAGTCACTTGCTTCACTGCTATTAGTGAGCATGTATATCTCCTGCATATGATGTTAATAAATTTAATAAACCATAACTACATTAGAATATACTAATATTTGAGTTGTATATTATATAGATATAACAACTTGACCACGAGAGATGATTTGAGATGGATTGGTTGTTCCCTCTAAATCATCAAGATCCTCAGTTTTCACTATATCACTATCTGATCAAATCTTACCCACTCTATAGGTGTCATTACCTCCAAATAAATTTTCATTTTCAACAAAAATAAGAAGCTGAAATTTCTTCCCAACCAAGTTCTTAATAGCAAGTGGTAATTTATCAGTATCTTGAAGATACAATTTTTAAACAATAGAAAAGTATATCAGTATAATGGTGAAATTTGATATACTAAATACTGTAAAATACTTACATAATCATCATAAACACCATAGAGAAGGTCATTTGCAGATTAGCCTACAATCTCTGTTGCAGAGCCATCAAACAACAAACACTTTGTTTCTCCTATCTGATCCATGACACGAATATGCAACTTTAACCTTATCCGTGTTAGAATATGAAAGAGTTTGAATATATAAAAGTATTGCATTATTAAGTTTAAATCGGCAATCTATATCCCTAGGAACAACTTTACTAATATTCAAACAGCATTTTAGACACCAGAATTTAGGCTTTTTAGGTTTAGCCAAGTGTCGTTCTTCTTGTTTCTTTCCACTTTTTTGCTGCATTTTCTACAGTCCACATAAAACCAACCATATATGTGTCAATTGCAAATATTGTGCACATAATCTTATATTTTCCAACCTGTAGACACATAAAACTACTTAAACAATGGGAAAATAACTTAACTATATATCATAGAGGTTGACAAAAATATCTGGTTAGATTCAAGCAAACTTTCAATTGTTTTTCTAGGATACTAGTTAAAGTAATCGTCAGTGTGAACCACAAGATCCAATCTTGGCTTTGATTGACTAATGGTCAGAGCAAGACCATCATTTAGAAAACTGTAGTGCATCTTATGACCATTTTTTGGCACATACAGTAACAATTTTTTTTATAAAGATATAGCTTACCTTGCCGTAAATTCAGCCACTTCTGGATATACTGGGTTAATAATGGTATCAGAAGTATCAAATACATTGGTAATTTTATTTACTCCTGAATAAAACATTAGAAATTTATAACAAAACATTTCTTATTAGAAGTTATAAGAATTTTTAATACTAAAATTTAGTCATAAAATTTAGGTGTCTATAACTTACCTTTGAAAGTATTGATTTTGCCGAATATGATATAACAAATAACCATCTGATCACCTGCTTCTTCGCATTGAATATATGGTCAGCAAATCTACTCAACAGAGTACATTGCAGCCGATCATTCCTGAAAAATAGAAAATGTCTATATATTAGTAAAATAATACAATATTATTGGCTCCGACTAAGAAAGTAAAAGTTACCTAGTGTTTCGGATTTTAAATTCCAGCTTCTTTGTTGGCTTATTGTTCACCTCAATATTATCAATGTTGCCTACATTAACAATTTGGCCAAGTACATCTACACGTACATAAACATATTTATATAGAGTAATAGAATTTAAAAAAATAAAAACATATAAACTATAGTTATAAAATAGAAAATTACAATATAGAGTTTAAAGAATTACCAATCAAGAACCAAGGATTGAGATCACCAACATCATCAGAGATGTCAACACAAGAGTTAAAATATGTGTTCTTAATTAAACACATCTTGAAAGGATGATTAGTAACCATGAACTGTCCTTCCACTTGAGTCAATGAAAAATTTTCAATGACTCTCCATTCACCTTTTGTTGTACGCTTTTTAAACCTACTCACAAGTGCTTTCTTAATAGAAGCATATTTTTGGTTTCATGTATAATATTGAAAAATATAAAGAGAAGAAGATTTTAGTTTTATCTTTCAACACAAATCACTATATTGGTAAAAAAAATATAATAAAAATTGGTTTATATTCGTAGCTTACCGTTTGATCAGCTAACACCATTTCAAATTTTTCTCCAGATTGCGTAGTATATTACTTCCAAGAATGAAGCACCTTAACCTGAACGCGGCATGTACTTTTGAATGGCTTAACGTTAGCAAGGTAACTAAGAGCCATTGCACCATTCATTTTCGCTAAAATTTTAATTTGCTTTATAAAATGTGAATGTGTGTTTGATGGTTTTTGTTTTGGCACTGGAGGATAATATATATAGGATATATAGTCGGCTTAGATAGAGATAGTAGAGAATATTAGAATATTACTGAATATCCAACAATGAAAATCTTAGACGAATTATATTTAAAATTTGATATCAATGTATGCATTATGTTTTGATAGTCTAGATTCTTAAACTAGTTAAATGTATTAATCTGGAGATATACATAATCTGCAGGTTATTGTTATGGTCAAAGATTTTAGAATGTTAGCTAACCATTAAAATCCGATAGTCAGTTTATCTGAAATTTGATATCAATGTATGCATTAAGTTTTTAAAGGATTGATTCATAACCTGTTTAAAATATATTCTGATTTGATTATGATCTCAAAATAATGTTCGTATATTGCAGCTTATTTTTATGGAAGATATGATTCAATATAAAACATATGTTAAGTTACGATTTTCTATCACAATCTCTATAATGATGGGTGGAAGTTTAAAAAAAAACCGGGTCTTACATAACAACTAGATAGATAATCCGTGTCAATTTATAGGATCTACGTGTTTTCAACAAATCTCGTGCAGACTTTTTGGACTTTGTTATCCTTCTAGAGATATGATATTTTTGTCGTTTATGTATGAAAATGAAGTGGCAAATTTTTGTAATATGACACGTAAATGACACGTAAATAATAGTTATTTATCTTTCAACAGTGCTGAAATAATAGCGTAGAGATTACATTTGGTAAGTAATTTTTAAAATGTACTTTTGAAAGAATGGTGTTATTAGATAATACCTGCACTATGTGCAGGATAATATTATTATTAAAAATTAATACAGTTTTACTATGTAATATGTTTTAAAGATTAACTATTTATAAAAATTTTAAAATTTTTAAAAGTTACAGTATTTTTTCTGAAAGTAGATATTTATACTAGAGCTATTTAATTTAGCATTTCTACTATAAATCAGATGAACCAAATATAAACTTACACATTAAGTGAGATTTAAACTTTTATTATTTTACAATATTTATTTCAACATTCGTATTGACACACTTATATTTTTTTCATAGGTTGATATATTTATAGTCATTTTCGAAAATTCGAATGACAGTAGATGTGAAAAAAATTCTAATCATCTTATAATACGGATGATGTGATAATTTAATTTTTTTACAAAAATATAATCAAACAAAGATGAAAACTGAAGTATAGTGATTACAAATTAATTAATATGAGATAGTTAGATATCAAATCTTCTTTATTCAATTTGATTGGTTATTCCAAACTTTTATCAAGTTGAATTCTTTGTATAAATATTATCATTGGAGTTTAATAAAAAAATTCTCACGTTTCATTACTATTTCTCTGGCCATCTTCTATGATTAATTTGTCGATTTCCGGTAACTACTCTTTTTCAGCTTCTATTGATTCACATGTACCTTTCAATACACAATTTTGTTTTTGCCAAGAGTGACCGTCAGAAATCTGGGGGGGGATGTCTATTATTTCCAAGATTTTTTTACCTTTTTGTGCATTTAAAATTGCTTTATAATGAACAAATGTCATATCTGAACACGCTGCTATCCACAAAACATCAGATTTAACGTTAAATTTTGCACATTATCTTGACAGTTTGAAAAATACAAAATTCCTCTTTACATATATAAGCTGATAAGCATATGAATGTGTATAAGACATCAAGCACATGAGAGGAAGAAAGAAGACACACGTGTGGGATTAAATGAAGAATTGTCAAATATAAGTGGAAGACACGTGGAAATAGAAGAAGAGTAAAGTGAAGTGAAGTTAGATAGTTCAGAGCTGAAGAGATAGAAGAATTCATCGGAGTGATTCAAGATGAGAGGAAGACGCGGTAAGTCGTTGTTTCGGTTATAACTGAATCTTGGGATTTTTGTATAAATAGGAATCTTCCAACTGTGTAGAGGTTATGTTGATTGTGATATGAAATCGTGATGTACGGTTACGAGATTGAGCTATCACGATGTGTGATTAAGCCTTTCTCTTATTCATTGTAATTGGTTTGTTCTTCAATAAAGCAGATTGGTGTTTGAAGTTTACCAATTGGTGTGGTGAGCCGGTTTTGAATGGATTCTGGAAATTCAACAATCGCGACAATGTCAAAGAAGATTTTGCTATCACCGATCGAAGACTCTCCGGCGGCGATCGACGATTCATCGATTGATCGAATCGAATTTGCTGACTATGTGGATCGTGTGACAACAGTAACATCACAAGTAAATGACGTTCGACATGTTCAACAAACGATGCAGAAAAATCAATCAGAGATGAAGATTACCATGGATCTCATTCTTCAGAAGTTGAACTCAATTGAAGCAAATCAGACGGTCGTGGAGCCAAGGCGCACTTCGCGTGATTTATCACCAGAGTTTCGTCATCAGGTACCTTTCTTGAACTCGGAACCATGCCGTAGAAATGATGATGTTGATAGGCGGGATAAATTGCTGAAACATATTGATTTACCGATCTTTACGGGTGAAAATTTGTATGGATGGATTGCTCGTGTGGAAAGGTATAGCCGTATAGCTAAGTTAACAGAAACACAAATGTTGGATCAAGTCTCTGTAAGTTTAGCTGAGGCTGCATTGGGCTGGTTTAATTGGGAAATCAATAGAGCTCCGTTTCTGAATTGGCGCAATTTTAAGGACAAAATCTTATTGAGATTTGGTAATTTGCGTGTGAAAGATCCTAGCCAAAGCTTGTTTTGCATCAAACAGTCTGGTTCCGTGGAGGAGTATGTGCGTCATTTCGAAGAACTATCAGCACAATTCAGTGGGTTAGATGATACAAAGCTGGAAGGAATTTTTTTAAACGGATTACAAGCTGATATGCAGGAGTTAGTGTATATGATGAAACCTGTTTCTTTACCATAAATGATTGCTATGGCCATCTCTATGGAGGACAGTCAACTTCAGAAGTCTATGAACATCAATGTATTTGGGAAAGTTCCTAAGAAGAAGAGTTATTTCCAACCCATTAAGAACTCTTCAAGTGTAAATTCTGCTTGGTTTCCAAACAACATGTATCTGATCATCCTAAAGTTTTGGATAGACAGTCAACTTTGACATTGACCATACCTCAAAAGAACCATACGAGAGCTGAATTGGATGATATGAGGAAACATCGTATTTGCTTCAAATGTTATGGTCAGTGGAGCAAGGATCATGATTGTCCTTCCAAAGAATTAAGAGTTTTAACTATTTTGGATAGCTTTGTGGTAGAAGTGTTACAGGATGAAGAGTATGTTGAGAATCATGAAGCAGATACTGGTACTCATTGTATGTCCTTATCATTCAGTTCTTTCATAGGCATTTCAACTCCTTCAACAACAAAAATGAAGGGATTAATTCACAAAACAGAGGTATTAATCATGTTGGATAGTGGTGCATCCCACAACTTCATTACTCCAATAATGGCAAAACGATTAAAGCTCTTGGAAGCTGTCAATGCAAATCTGAATATTCTTTTGGGCATGGGTGTCACAGTCAAAGGCACAAGAGTATGTAGGGATGTCACTTTCCCACTTTACAAGGATGGACTTTTACTACTGATTTTATCACTCTCGACCTTGGTCAAGTGGATGTCATCCTTGGAGTACAATGGCTGAGGACATTGGGAGAATGTCGAGTTAATTTGGAAACACATGAATACTCTTTCACTTATAAAGGTCAGGCAATAACATTGTTGGGTGATCCAGACCTACATTTTCTCACACTCCTTTAACAGACATTTCAACTTTATATGAGGAGGATTTGGATTTGAATAAGGGGTTTCAAGCATTACATCATGTTGATTTAGTGTCACTACCAGGAGAAGTAGAGAAGGTACTTTCACTCTATGCACATATGTTTAATGAGCCCACAGGACTTCCACCACTAAGAGGAAGAGAGCATGCTATAAATCTATTATCAGGGGTTGGTGCAGTATCAGTGAGACCATAACGTTATCCGCATGCTCAGAAAGAAGTGATGGAGAAAATGGTAAAAGAGATGTTGGTGGCAGGAACTATTAGACAAAGCCATAGTCCATATTTTAGTCCCGTGTTATTGGTGAAGAAGAAAGACCAAACATAGCGCTTTTGTGTCGACTATAGAGCTTTAAATAGAGCTACCATTCCAGATAAATTTCCAATTTCGGTGATCGATCAACTACTGGATGAGCTAGAAGGTGCCAGAGTGTTTTCGAAATTGGATTTAAGATCTGGATATCATCAAATAAGGATGAAGGACACAGATATTGAGAAGACAGCCTTTAGAACACATGATGGCCATTATGAGTTCTTAGTTATGCCTTTTGGATTAACTAATGCTCCAGCCACATTTCAATCTCTTATGAATGAGATTTTCAGACCATTTCTACGTTCATTCATCTTTGTCTTCTTTGATGATATTTTAGTCTATAGTGTTAGTATGGAAGAACACATACGACATCTTTTGGTGGTGTTGCAACTTTTTGAAAAACACCAATTGTTTGCAAATAAGAAGAAATGCTTATTTGTGAAGGACAAGATTGATTACCTTGGGCATATCATTTCCGCACAAGGCGTGTCAACTGATCCGAAGAAGACTGTAGTGATGAAGAATTGGCCAATTCCTAGAAATGTCAAGGAACTTCGTGGTTTTCTCGGATTGACTGGGTATTACAGAAAGTTTATTCGCCGTTATGGGATGATAGCTCGACCGTTGACTGAATTGTTGAAGAAAGACTGTTTTAACTGGAGTTCACAAGCGACTGCAGCTTTTGATGCACTTAAAGAGGCTATGACAAATGCTCCTGTGTTGTCTCTTCCTAACTTTTCAAAGGTTTTTGTGGTGGAAACAGATGCTTCCGGGTTTGGTTTAGGTGTCGTATTGATGCAAGACAAGCAACCACTTGCTTTCTTCAGTCATGCTCTGACACCAAAAGAACAATTGAAATCTGTGTATGAGAGGGAACTGATGGCTATAGTGTTAGCAGTACAAAAATGGAAACACTATCTGATGGGACATCGTTTTGTGGTGCATTGTGACCAAAAGAGTCTCAAGTTTTTATTAGAACAACGAGAAGTCACTATGGACTATCAGAGATGGTTGCACAAGCTTCTACCTTATGAGTTTGAGATTCTGTATAAACCGGGAGTGGAGAATAAGGTTGCAGATGGCCTGTCAAGGATTCAATATTCTGGGTTGTCAATCATCACAATATCTTATTTGCTTTGACAATACATTCAGTGTTACAGTTACATGATTTATATCAAGAAATTAATACAAACACTCAGCTCTAGAACCTAAAGGACAAAGTGTTGCAACAGTCAAGTTCAATGCCAAATTACCATATCCAGTCGGGCTTTCTCTGTTATAAAAATCGCATGATGCTACCAAAAGATTTCAGGTTTAAGCCTTTGATACTTCAAGAATATCATTCAGGATTGTTAGGAGGTCACTCTGGGGTGCTCAAAACAATGAAATGAATTCATCAATCTTTTTATTGGGCTGGCATGTTAAAAGATATTCAGGAGTTTGTGGCTGAATGTGCAGTTTGTCAAACACATAAGTAGTCTACACTATCTCCTGCAGGTTTATTGTAATCTCTTCCTATTCCTAATCATATTTGGGAGGATGTGAGTATGGATTTTGTGGAATTAATGTGGTAATGGTGGTAGTTGACAGATTGAGTAAATATGGCCATTTTGTGGGATTAAAACATCCTTTTCATGCAGTTGATGTGGCAAATGCGTTCATCAAAGAAGTGGTTAGACTGCATGGATATCCTAAATCCATTGTGTCTGATCGAGCAAAGATATTTCAGAGTTCTTTTTGGGTGGCATGTTTCAAACAAGCTGGCACTACACTGAAGTATAGTACTGCATATCATCCACAAACAGATGGTCAGACTGATGTTTTAAACAGAACTTTGGAGACGTATCTTCGTTGTTATGCTTCTGCTCATCCTCGGACATGGGCTCGTTTTCTTTCTTGGGCTGAATTATGGTATAACACATCTTATCACACCTCATTGAAGACCACACCTTTTAAGGTGGTGTATGGAAGAGATCCGCCAGCAATAATACGATTTGAGGAGCATTCAACAAAGAATTTTGATTTGGAGCAGATGTTGAAGGAAAGAGATTTAATGTTGCGACAGATTAACTCACATTTGGTACATGCTCAACAACTAATGAAAAACAATGTTGATAAACATCGTCGGGATGTTACTTTCGCTGTGGGGGATATGGTCTATTTGAAATTAAGACCTTATAGACAAAACTTAGTGGCAAAGCGTTTCTGCCAAAAGCTAGCCGCTAAGTATTATGGTCCTTTTGAGATCTTAGAAATGATAGGGAAGGTGGCTTATTGATTATCATTGCCGGTAGATTCGAAAATCCATAATGTGTTCCATGTATCTCAGCTTAAGTTGGTTTTGGGGTCTCAACATACGGTCAATCCCTTGCATGTACTTGATTCTGAGGTTGATGGATTTGTAATTACTTCCAGAATCAATATTAGACACCAAATATAATGAGAAAGGTGTATTAGAAGCATTAGTGCATTGGAAAGGTTTACCGGATCATGAAGATTCTTGGGAGAGTATTCGTGTTCTTAAGCACCAATTCCCAGATTTCAAGCTTGAGGACAAGCTTAGTTTTAAAGATGGGGGTATTGATAAGCCTATGAATGTGTATATAAGGCATCAAGCACGTGAGAGGAAGAAAGAAGAAACACGTGTGGGATTAAATGAAGAATTGTCAAATATAAGTGGAAAACACATGGAAATAGAAGAAGAGTAAAGTGAAGTGAAGTTAGAGAGTTCAGAGCTGAAGAGATAGAAGAATTCATCGGAGTGATTCAAGATGAGAGGAAGACGCGGTAAGTCGTTGTTTCGGTTATAACTGAATCTTGGGGTTTTTGTATAAATAGGAATCTTCCAACTGTGTAGAGGTTATGTTGATTGTGATATGAAATCGTGATGTACGGTTACGAGATTGAGCTATCACGATGTGTGATTAAGCCTTTCTCTTATTCATTGTAATTGGTTTGTTCTTCAATAAAGCAGATCGGTGTTTGAAGTTTACCATAAGCTGACTTAAATTATGATTTTAGATAATATTCTTTATTTTTATATTCCTAAAATGTCTAATTTTCGAACTCATAAATATTATTCTAATTTTCAATATTTGTATTTTTCCAATAGCTAAATTCTTCTTATTTGCAATTAAATCTCCTTCAATATACAATTAATATTACTATTCTTATTTCCAAATAGCATTTTCAAATATTATTATGAGACAGTTTTCATTGTTGGATTAGATATTTTTTTCTGATCTTTAGTATAAATTTTTATTTTATTTCAAATAGACATAATTTTTAAAAAATCTAGATAACAATAAATAATATAGAAATTCTATTAATTTAATTATTTTAAAATATATTATAATTATTAATAATAATATGCACTGAATCATTGTAATTTTTTAATCGGTATTAGGAATTGATAATTGAACATTCACATTAAAATAAATTCTCAAAATTTTAATGTGTATTTTTCTTCAGAATTGAATTACTTTTTATTTTTGAGTAAAAATGTTTTAAATTTGGTATTTATTATTTCAAAAATAAATCTGTTTTTCTTTATCCTACTAAATAATTATAACTCTTAAAAAAATTGTTGTACCACTATATATATGATAAGTTTCTTTTTCCTATTTCTAGTCATTTAAGAATATTTACGCTTTAATTATTTTTTAAATAGAATTATCTAATTTTATATTTATCTGATATCTATACACATTTTTCATATTTTACTTTGTGTTTTATTTTTATCATTTATTTTTTTTGTTTATAATGAGATTTTTTGTGAATTATTGTTTTATTTTGATGAAAATCATATATATAATTAGGGAGTCCTCTCTCCAGCGAGAGTGTCCATCTAAGCAAAATTTTTTTTAATTAAAGACAATTTAAAATATTCATTAAATATATGTTTATTTATATCTATTGAATAAATCTAACAATTTTTATAAAACAAAACAATTAAATAAATGGACAATTATCATAAATAAACCAATTTATGTTTCGTAGGCAAATTTGGCCCTACCATTTAGAAAGTTCCAGTTTTAACATTCATTAAAAGGACAAAGATTAAGTTACCCTAATTTCTAATAAACACCAAATACTAAGAAAAAGACTAAGTTACCCTCATTTCTAATATGTCATCATTATTTTTGATTGGTTGAATATATTGGTTTGATTCCAATTGCTGGTGTAATATGACTCTTCTAGATTTTCAATGACATATTAAACGTTGAATTTGGTCTACGTGAAAGTCTTCAAAAGTAGTGTTATATCTGATATTCAAAAACTGCCTTGAAACGTGTTTTGCTGTTTTTTGGTCTTATATGCCTAAAATATGTAATAACTCTTTGAAACCAAAAATAATCGAAATGTGGCTTAAGGACACTTAAATCATACCAAAATACTTATTAAAACATCTTAAAATCATAGCTAAAATAGTTAAAATACGATGTTATCATGAATCCTTGATAGAATTCTCATCACCAAATGTTTTATTTTATTGAATTTAACTTGCTTTTACACTGAGTTTCTCAATAAACTTTCTTGCATCTTAGTTTAGTTTAAACATCGCCTATTTCTTCTCCATAATAAGCTTCTCTTGACAAGTTTTCCACTGGAATTTTGATCCTATCGCTAGAGCTCGCGTGGATTCTTCTGTGGTCAGCTTTGTCCCGAGTTTCCAGGTATATACATCGGCTATACTAGCAGTGACTGAGTCTTCATGTTCTAGATTATGCCTTGCTGGTTCTTTCTTGATTTGGCCTCAACTCGACGCTTACGACGTTTTGTCCAAAGTGGATTTTCATGTAGGCTCTAATATCGCTTCCTCGGAAATGTCTCGTATATTCTCAGTGCTATCGACTATCTTTTGATTTTCTTCTTCTTCCTACAATTTTTCCCGACAAATAGCATTTAAATATATGATTTACGAGAAAAATGAAAACTTACTCTTGTGTACGAGCAGTTTGGTCGATGGTCGAGTAAACTACTTGGTTTTCCTCGATGGTGGAATCATTCGGTAGAGCTACTTCCTCGATCATTAGGCCTTGGTCTACCACATTGAACTTCTCTCTGACCCTCTTGAGCTTATTACATTTCATAGGGCCTTTCCTAACGACCGATATGTTGGGTATGACTTGGATATCCTCATCATTCCATCCCTCTTAAGAAGGTTTTGGCCTCAGAATTATTGCTCCTGCATCAAAAGGAGCCAAATCAGCAACATTAAACATTTCGAGATGTTAAACTCACATGGAAATCGATACGGTAGGCGTTGTTGTTGATCATTTCCAAGAATTTGAATGGATCGTCTCCGCATGGGGATAGCTTGGAACTCCTTTTTGTTGGGAATCTTTCAGGCCTCATATGTAGCCACACCCACTCGCTGGTTTCGAAGATCACCTTGTATAATTTGTCAGCTTGTAACTTGTATAATTTGGTATTCTTTTCTATATTCTCCTTGAAGGTAGCATGCAACTACCTCATGATCTTGGTTTTAGCAACTCCGTCTTGGCGAACCTTGTCTATTTGTGGTATGGGGTGCATGTCCAGTGGAGTCAAGTGCTTGAAAGCATAAACAACCTCAAATGGAGACAACATAGAAGCAGAGTGAGTAGCATGGTCAGCTTTGTCACGAGTTTCCAGGTATTGGCATTAAGGATATTTGCTTTATTTTATTGAATTTAACTTGCTTTTACACTAACTTTCTCAATAAAATTTCTTGCATCTTACTTTAGTTTAAACCATCATAATTCGTAGTGTACTTTATTGGTCTTTATGATTCGATCATGATTATACTACTGGAATTGTTACTCTGCATGTGTAGTATTATTCTAGGGTAAAACCTTTGGATAGCAGTTAACTTTATCGATTAAATTTGATAGATTCATAGTTTAGTCCAAAACATTTAGTGTATGGTTTATTTAACGCTCAATCAGTTAGATTTTATTATACTCAATCACTTTCTTCTTGTTCAAATAATTAGAAAGGTGTGAAAAATGTTGGAACCCAAATAATATGAAAATATAAAAATATAAATTTAAAAACTAAAGTTTCAATTTTATTCGAAACCAAATAATAAGATTGAACATATATTAGAAAAACTGAAAAGTACAATTTTTCGAGTTTGTTATTTGGTTATTTTTTTTAAAAAATAATTAGCAAGTCAATAATTATAATTTCAAGAATATTACAAAAAATTAGAATGTAAGAAAAATGGGAATATAGATTTACAATAATGCAGTACTATACATCTTATTTGTTTTATAATACACGTGTAAACAATGTTTTGTATCCAGTTTGACTAATTCTTTCCATATGTAACATATAGGGTGTCAAATTGGATCATTGGTATTTTCCAACCCAAACCTAACCCATGAACTCTAATGGGTTGCAAATTTTAGCCATAATGAGTTGATAGGTCAAATAGGTTAGATTTTAATGGATTGATGGTTAACCATTTAATATATAATAATTATAATATTAAAGCTTCAACAGATAGTCTTTGATACGACAAAGTCTCTCAAGCTTAGGAGGTAGCCGCGCCTAAGAGTCGATGAGATAGGGTTTCTAAGAGTTAAAGAACTGCGGTATTCTATTAATCAAAAGGTGAAAATTATACACTACTGCAGGGGGACTTTATAATAGTCTGCCAACTAGCCCTAGGACCGAAAGAAAATAAAACGCAACAAGTGAAAGAGTAAAACGTGAAACAAAGAAAACTATGCCGTTTTTATATCTCATCTTACACTAAAAGAGCAAATAAAACTAAATGTTTAAGACATTCTAAGAGGACTAAAGTCTTCAGTTTGAACCTGCAAAAATTACAAATAATGAATTCACGCCACTTAGCTAGGCGCGGTTGAGGTTGAAGCTCGAAGGTTCCTTGTTGAAGCCTCCTCAGTTATCTTTGATTCCAGCTCGATCCATACATTTTTCTTCTCGGTTTTAGTGTCTACATCTATGTTTGAGTAAATCCACCAGTTGGGTTTAAGATTTTTTTCAAGGGATTCGATGATCGATTAGGTTTAGGTTATTAAAATTAGGGATTTATCATTATAGTTCTTTATCTTTGTGTTATCAATGTTTAAGTTAGATTGATCACCTAGCTTATGATTTGTAGGTTTAATTTATACGCCAAAAGAGAGTGTTAGGTTGCCGAAATCTACAATAGATGAGCTTAGACAAGAATAACCAATGGAATTTGAAGTTATGTTGTTTTTGTGAACTTTATCATGATTTTTTTAGATTGTTGGCATGTTTATTTATGAACCACATTCAAGTACTACTAGGGAATCTAGGATATTCATGTTTAGATAGTTAGTGTTGCGGAAGTAGACTAGCTTTATAATACTGTTTCGAATTCTAGAATGGTTCGCTAACAAATCCCTAGTTAGTAGATTACTTAATCGATCATTGATACCAGCGACATTCCATGTGGCCAGCGTTTTTCTCCATTCGTTTAAACCGTTTAAATTTACTGGAATCATTTACTTTTAGAAATTGATACTTCAAAACCATATTTTTGTCCTAGCTTTACTCGATTCATCAAATTTGCCATGTAACTTTGGTCTATGTGTGATTCAACCCTAATCTTTACTGTGCACTTGCAGTAACATCATTGCCAACGGAGGAGGCACGACCATGGTGAACAGATCGTCCAAGGTGGACTTTTTGAAGCCATCATAGTTCAGTGGTCGAAGAGATGACCAAGAAGTTAAGAACTTATCTGGGAGATAAAGCTATACTTTGAGAATATTAATCTCACAAATGAGGTGGCAAATATTAAGGTCACATTATCCTATCTAGTGGACACAACTCTTTTATTGTGGCAGAGGCGCCTTGTAGACATTAAGCGAGGGACATTCCGGATGGACACATGGGCTGATTTCAATAGGGAACTCAAGTGTTAGTTCTATCCCGAGAACATTGTCTATGAGGCTCTCAAGAAGCTAAGAGAGCTTCTTTAAATAGGTAACATTCAAAACTATGTGAATGATGGATTGGAAATTTGGGGTAAGAAAGAGTTACAACGGAGAGGCACTCGATCCATCGTGAATTGTGGTAGCCGAATCACTCTCAGACTTCTACCACCAAAATCAATATGAGACTTTCACGGAAGAAAGGGAATACAACAATGGTGGGGGAAGGAGATGGCAATCGGAATATCATGATTTCTCTAGAATTGATGAACAAGCTTCATCCAAGGAGCGATATAAACCAACATAGTCCAAAGAACCCGACAAGAGCTTGGGGAAAGACAAGTATAAGGAAAATAATTAAGAAATTATTCCATGGGATGGATGCTACGTGTTCAAAGGAGCACACTCAACAAAGGAATGTCCAAAGTTGGGATCCTTGTGTGCTTTGATTCAGTAGAAAGATTCTGAGGAAGAAGAGGCTGAGATGGCAAGGATGGGATCCATGTGGCTTCTTGAAATATGCCAATTGACCCGGAACCTGGGAGGGACGGATGTATAGAGTTTCAACCTTGCAATACACGGAGGACGTGATGGGAGGTAAGGAGTTCACAATAAACAAGATGGGAAACCAACATTCAAAGAAATCCAAAGACCTTAAGGGACAAGCCTATAAAGAAAATCTCCGGATTGAGTGGGAGAGATTGCTACGGCCCGTTTTTGGCCCAACCATTTCACCAAGTCATGGGTGATGGGTTTCTCTTTTTCCTTAGTATTTTTTCTTAATTTTCCTACATGGGCTTCTTCTTTTTCTTAGTGGGTCGTATTACTTAGTGGATTTTGGAGGATCACTAGGATATTTTCCAAGTATTTCTCCCCAAGGAATACCTACTTATCTGCCTCAATCAATTAGAATTGATACCCAATCAAAGTAAATCCGCACCACACTTATTGCAATTTTTTTTTCTTTTCGTTTTCAGTCTCTACCGCTAGATTATTTTGATCGGTACCGTTCGTTTTGGAAGTGTTTTGTATAAATAGAGGTGGGATCCCTCATAATTAATCATCCACCAACTCTTAATAAAATAAGATTGCTTGTTTCTTTCTCCTAGTGTTGAGTTCTTTCTCTCTCTAAGAGGTCAGTTTCATTTCTTAAAAAATTACTTAGCTATTTTATATGAGGTAAAAGGGTCTAAGGCCGCCCGTTTTTAGCACGAGGATCAAGCATGTGACATAAATCCAGCTTTGAAGCCTCCATAATCCCCAAGGCCTATATCCCTAACCTATTGGCAGGAAAAGAAAGCTGAGGTTCAACGAGCCATTAGGCTAGTCAGGTTGTTGTGTCAAGTGAAGAATCGAATAAGGAAAGCTACGGGAGTGAAATTCAAAATGTTAGTGGGAAAAACTAGAGGAACTCGCGTAAGGCATGGGAGGGGAGAGAGGAGTGCATGCCAAGGGGAAAGTAAATGAGTCAAGCTACACAAAAGGAAAAGAGTGGAGAGCAAGGCACGTGGCTCATTAATAAGAGCATTCAATGGGCAGCTCGCCTATAAAAAGAGCTAAGTGGTCAAGCATTCGCCGTAGAGAAGAAATAAAAGAGAATATAAGAGAAGAGAAAGTCGAGAAGCCAAGAAGGTTCTCAAGCACCGCCACTGCCTATCAAGCATCAACAACATGTAAGACATGACCATGGATCATCCCTATTCTATTCTACAACCGTCTGTGTTTAGTATAGGCTATTGAGTCAAGAAGGAATGGTTCTTTTCCAATCACACAAAGGAAATGTCCAAAGAGCATGAGATTTTCATATGTAATCCATGTAGGGATCCCACAAGTACTTGTAAGGCGTTTATTATTTTATTTCATTGCATATTAGCTTTAGAACATCTCAGCTCGAGTAGATCCATTTTCTCCTGGTGAGTTCATTGGTCGGACAATCTCATTACATTAATACGGCATAGCTATCGGACACAAGGAGATCTACTTTGATTTCTTCGACTAAAACTCTTAATATTGATAATAAACCTTAATTGGTAGTGCTTACTCAAGTGAAAATGTATTTAGAACATTAATACTCATGTTTTCCCTACACGGATTGGGTGGAGACAAGTGCTCTCGGTTATCTCCAAATCCACTTGTTCCTTTTTCAAATGTTTTTTGACCCAAACTCTTGATATGATTTCAAAACATGATCTGAAAAATTGTTTCATGAGAATTTGCATAAAATAGGAGATGCGAGTTCATGGTGGTGATTGGCGGTGGCTTGTTTCCGGTCATCGCCCATTCTACTCGATCATTTCCATATCTAATTCGATGAAAGCTCTTTATTTATGATAAGAAGATTATGCTCGAAAGATAGATCGAGGTATTTTGCATTTTTACTGATGAAACTTGTTGCTTATACACTAGAATCATAGTGTCGTGAACCATAGGAAATTCTACTCATTCAAAACTGAATCTGACTCGACCAAAACTCTTAATATGCTAAATAAGGATAGATCTAGGTTTGGTTCAGGAGCCACAAATTTTTTATGTTAGATCTCACTAGGTATGCATCGGGTTGGGTCGGGTTTTATTCTTACGGAGTACTATGGGCTTGCGACCGATCTACCTTGGAGTAAGTTATCAACTCCATCACGAATTACATGGAGTTTTGCTAAGAACTTGATTTCACTATTTCCATAATACCTATGTAATACTATCAAGTAGTTTTAATAAACAAGTTTTACCTCCACTTAGCAAAGAATGATACACAAGATCTTACCAGGTAGCTTAGGCACCGGTTAGGGTCTTACAAAATTCCTTTACGAACAAAGTTTAGACCTTGTTCTTATTGCTTCTTTGGAATGCCTAATATCAATTGGGAGGTTTGAAGTCTAGGATTCCTTAGTTAGCTTAGATAGATCACGCTAGTGGGTAGCTAGAATATTTGTGTAAGTTCCTCCTTATTCATAAAGTTTCACATAAGTCTTATCCTTAGAAAACTAGTGAGCATTTCCATAATAGTCCATTGTGTCTCATATGTGATCACACTTAATCTCTAGAACTCAAAATCATCAATCCCATTTGTTCTCTCCACTATTTTTAGGAGTTAGCTTAGTTTATGACTATTTTATCTTAGAGACTACCAACATCTTTTAGGCTTAGCTTATTATAGACATAGATCGAGCTCTAGTTTTAAATACCTCTTTCTTGTAGATTTGATCCTCAAGTGTTATATCAATATACCATTGGATTGTGGTTGTGTGAATATTAGATTTTAATTGATGTGTTTATAAAAATGTAATCAATTTGGCGTCGTTGTAGGGAAGAGTGTTCTTATTTAGCCTCGAGCTTTTATATTCTATGATATTATTTTCGTTGTCTTTGAGTAATTGCATTGTACATAGAGTTATGCATTGAAAAAAGCCAAAAATTTGAAAAATTTGAAAACACAACAAAAAACATGTAATTTCATTTGCATAATAGGATTGAATCTAAAAGCATCTAGGTATTCATATGCATATGCATAGGGGATATTGATTTGATTTCCTTGTAGTAGTTTAAGCTTTGGATTAATATCGATGCCCTGTTCATAGTTTATTGTTGCACTTAACGACTTGGAAAAAACAGAAAATCCATAATTGGAACTTTTCTCTTTCAAAAGTCCCTACTATTGTGAAACTTCCATGATTTCTTGAACCAACTCTATGAACTTGAACTTTAAATTTGAATCTAATTCTTTCACTTAGGGGCTCGAATAATAGTTAACTATCTTTGAGGGAAATGTGATTAATCCTTCAATTAGGGGACCGCAATGCAGTAATCAACTATCTTTGAGGGCAATGCGTTTAATCCTTCAGTTGATATTTCGTGGCAATGCCTTTAAACCTTTCTCTTGAAACATTCTGTCTTTTTTGCTTGTAGACAAGTAAATGATAAGTTGGGGGAATTGATATCAATGCATTTTTCATACATTTAGGATTTATTTGCCATTATATTTTACATGTTTTCTAAGTTTGATTGGTTCTTTGAAGTTATTTTTGTGTCTTATCTCCTTATTAGGTTGTACGTATCAATTTTGATGATTCTGAGATGATTATGTTCTTCTGAGCATTTATGTGGAGTTAATGAGAATCAAGAAAGCGAAAACGTCCCAAAAATTGCATTTGAACACCTTTAGAAAAATAAATTTTCCAGAATTGTCAACTCTGAATAATGACCAGAATTTACCATAGTGTAATAGTGTTTACCAGTGTTGAACAGTGTTTATCGGATCCGATCCAAACTCAAATCCAACCTAGTTCGCGACCTTGTCCGTATTTTTGGCTTTAAAACCTTCATTTAACCTATTTTTTGGAGAGAGACACATTGGGGAAGACAAAGGAGGCTAGAGTGGGGAAAACACATTGGGGAGGCCTTTATGGCCTAGAAGACCCCTAAAAAGGGGGACTTGGAGGGTTTATGCATCAAATTAGAAGAGTTGAAGATCTCCTCCACCCCCATCCTTTGGATTTGTTTCTCAAACTCTTATCTCTTTTTGTTTGATGTTTTCTTTTACTTTTATTTTCATTGGGTTTCTTAGAACTTGTTTTAGGGATTTTAAGTGTGAACCCGTTTGGAGATTGTATGGATTTTATTTTCTTGTGCTTAATGCTTCTCTTTCATACTATTCATACCATGGAAATGATCTTACATGTATATTAGGGATGAATTCAATGAGCAATTGATGTTGGGTGATTCTTAATTTGGCCTTAATGCTTGGTAATCTTGATAAATAGAAATTGGGATTTTTTTAGATTTTGCATGAAATTTAGATTTTGGATTATTAATTTTATGGCTTAACAAAAAATTTGCTCTCTTT
Source organism: Cardamine chenopodiifolia (assembly GCA_963922655.1). Classification (NCBI taxonomy): domain Eukaryota; kingdom Viridiplantae; phylum Streptophyta; class Magnoliopsida; order Brassicales; family Brassicaceae; genus Cardamine; species Cardamine chenopodiifolia. The sequence continues at coordinate 11,042,879 of OZ000481.1, read as the reverse complement.
GGTATTGATTTGATGATTTGCTTAAAATGCCTTCTTGGGACTCATGTCTTTAATTATTTTTTGTTCAGTGTTGCATCACAGAGGGATACGGATATGCGCTTAGAGCCTAAGATTATTTATTAGAGGGTTTGGAGCCAATCGGGAGATTGAGGAATGAATCCCTTTAGGAACAAAGTTTAGACCTTGTTCTTAATTCTTCATAAAGGCCTAGTATCAACCGGGAGGTTTGGACTCTAGGATTTCTTAGTTAGCTTAGCTAGATCACGGAAGTGGGTAGCTAGAACTTTATATGTCCTAAGTTTCTCCTTATCCATAGAGTTTCACACAAGTCTTATCATTAGAAAACAAGCGAGCATTTATATAATAGTCTATTTCATCTCATATGTTGTCATACTTAGTCTCTAGGAGTTACCTTAGTTTATGACTACCTTACCTTAGAGACTACCATCATCTTTTAGGCTTAGCTTATTATGCACATAGATCGAGCTCTAGCATAAATACCTCTTTCTTATAGATTCGATCCTAAAGTATTAGATCGACATACCATTCAATTGTGCTAGTGTGCACATTAGGTTTTAATTGATGTGTTGATAAACACATAATCAATTTGATGTTGTTGCCAGGGATCGAACCCATGTCACCCACGTGGCAGGCGGGAATCCTTACCACTATATTACAACCACCACCAGTAAAGTTCATTTCATTTTGTAGCCCTTGATAAGCCTCAATTCCAATATCTTTATAACCTTGTTGACCATCAAAATTTCCACAAAGTTCATCGTTCTTTGATTGGCTTGAATCATCTTATCAAACTTCTCATTCAAGGCCATTATATATGTTCTAGTTTGATCATCATAATCTCCACTATCTCTAGTATTCCTATCATACTCAACATCATAGTTATCATTTTGGGATTGATTCTCTACAAGCACCATACCTTGCTATGCTTGTTAATCCAAGAAGTTTCCATTGCTTTCGTTGTCGAGAAGCATTTTAATTTTTGGTAACACTCCACGGTATAGCGTTGAGAGTAGGGACTCTTTAGAGAACCTGTGATGAGGACATTGTGATGTTTAACCTTTTAAATTTTCCCATGCCTCATAAAATATCTTATTCCCTTTTGTACAAACCCTGAAATCTTATTCCTAAGCGGGCCATTAGCCAAGTAGAGAAAAAATTTCCCAAGAAGACTCTTGCATTCATCCCAAGATGTTATGGTGTTGTGAGGAACATGCTTTTCCCATTTATGTGATTTATCACCAAGAGAGAATGGGAAAACTCTAAGCTTGAAAGCATCCTTGGAGATCCCATTGATATTCACGGTACCACAAAAGCAATCAAAATGATCCAAGAGATCTAGAGGATCCTTGATCTTAAGGTTTTTATTCTCCACGAGAGGTGGAAAAATACTGCTTCGGTTCTCATGAATGTGAGTGTGTCAAAGGCCTTTTTATATATCACCCATTCCTAAGCATGCCAAATGCTCAAGTCAGTCACGCTCTTGTATTGCTCTAAAATTCTCTCTTACTACCCTTTGAATGTCATCTATTTGATCAACCAAGTTGTGGGGTTGATGACTTCTCAAGTTTATGCACCTACGGATAAGAAGAATTAAGCAAAATATTTAAGTAACAATGGAAGTATTAGTCTAAATTAAATTAAAAATGCTAATTTCACTTGTTAATTTCCTGGCAACGACGCCAAAAACTTGATAAGCAATCAGTTTTAAACCCAAATGCTACCACAAGTGCACTATAGTCACTTGTAGTGGGTAAGCAGATATCAAATGGACAAGTAATTAGAGTTACTCACTAGGAATGCATGATATTAATTAATCTAAACAAAATGATTGATATGGTTTTTGACTAATTACTATCAAGAACTAAGCAATGCATTGAAATGGAACATAAATTAATCAATGAGAATGCAACTAATAATCAATCTTAAGCAATAGAATGCTAAGAAGGAGATTGATATCAAAGATGACTAAGAAATGAGTCCACGGATAAGCAATCGTTTTAGATGAGATGATGATTTACTAATGGTGCTTAGAACAAACTATGAACAAAATATTAGCCCATAGATCACTAATCAAGACTAATACACTTCTATGGTACTGATCACTTTACTAATCATCTTAATCAAGATAAACTTCCATTTGATAATCAAAGAATTAATGAACACTAAATAATCAAGTCTAATCAAACCACTAATCACCCTAACATCATTTTTCATTGGCTAAGGAAGAAAAATTCATTTAGATCTGGTTCAACCATTTCATCGAACATATTTCGGACATGAAATTCATATGATCTAGATTCAAGTGATCAAATCAAATCTATCATTAAAAGCAACCAATATGAATGATAAAAAAATGATCTAGTCCATAAACATCATCAATAACACATCAAACCACCCTAATCTACCAAGCCCTAACTCATTAGATGACTACACACTAATCATGATGAATACACAAATTCCCATGAAAATTCTTTGCATAATCATGATAAATTAGTTAAGAAATATGTAAATCTAAAAGAAATAGATATATCAAAAAAAAGAAATAAAGATCCAATACATGATGATGTTTATAACCAAACGAGGCAAAAAGATTTGATCAAAACAGAGTTAAACCCTAAAAATAGGTCTAATAGAGTATTTATACATAAGTTGATGTAAAACGGGTCGATTCAAAACAAACCGGGTTAGATCCAAAACAAGGGTCAGCTGAAGAAACTCCCAGTGGTTTGTTCTAGCAGCCATGATTGATGGAAACCCCCTTGTTGTTGCCAGTGGTTGTTTCTAGCCGCTGAAACTTCACTCGGGAGAAGGCAGTGGCAGCGGTTGGTGGGAGCGGCTATGATCGCTATTGGAGGTTTCTTAGCTTCTCCTTTGCTTGTTTTTCTCCCTTCCCTTCCATTCTCAAGGCCCAAATCATTCAAAATCTTCAAACAACTAAAAGGAACTCGAAACAATGCATATCAAATGCAAGAGTTTAAACTAAAAGGTATGCAAATGATCCTAATTTATGCAAAATGATGAAAAAGTGGTGAAAACAAAGGTTAGAAGCGCACAAAACCGTAGATATCATTGTCCACCAAGGATTGTGTGTTTCATGTCTCTTTCTCTATTTATCTTTTGTTACAAATTTTTAATGTTTTAAGTTATTTAATTAATATTTATGAATATATTTGTTTAATTTCTTTTTGCTTCATCTTTATTTTTCTTTCTTCCATTTGATGTTAATAAACAATTTGGGGCTCGATATCTGAAAGTATGAATTTTTTATTGTTTTTATTAAATATCCCAGGCTTTTTTCTTAATTCTTTGATATCCAAAACCACTTTCATATTGTCATGGGGGCAGTAAATGTAGTTTTGTTCTAATGTGATGAGGAAAATATAGGATCATAATATATGTCAAAAGGCATTCAATTAGATCTGCTCAATTTCGAGTGAATTAATCTGTTTTAATGGAAAAAATTTGTTTCATAAGAATGAAGTTTCTTGCTAATCACCAATTTTTATATGTTATCTAAAATTATGAATAGGTTCAAACACCAAATTCCTGTGGCGGGAAGATAATTTAGCCACTAACATCGAATGTTAGCATTCTTGGTTGGTATGTCACAAGAATGATTTAATAAGAACTCTCTTCTTATTAATGTTTAGAAAAGTTTCACCAAAAACTAAATAACTCTTGTGATTCTCAATATATCAAAGCTATCAAAGCTCTCAAAGCTTGTAATATTTATAGGGAGAAGACTCAACTCTTAATCCCTATGACATTAGGTTTTGCTAACACCAAATCCTAATAGAATCTATTGTTATCTTATCCTAACTCGATAAGGCTAAGTTTAATATTTAATTTAATTGATCCTAATCCTAACTCGATTAGTATCTTGACTTCCAAGTTATTTGATTAACCAACATTCTCCCCCTTAATTTTTGAACTTGGATCATGGAGGTCTTCAACACCAATGAGCTCCCTCATCTCTTTGAACTTTGTCCATGCTACTCCTTTGGTGAGTATGTCCGCTCGTTGCTCCGTCCTGGGTACATGTTCCACGCCCACTTGATCATCAATTAACACGAAAATGTACCTATTTTTTTAGGGTGTTGATGGTGATATAGGTCCGCATAAGTCATCGTGAATAAGCTCAAGAACTTGTGAAGCACGAAAGCTGGCTTTTGATGGGAAAGCTAAGCGGGTCTGTTTTCCGGCTAGACAAGACTCGCAAGCCTCCGTTTCTACGTTGAGTGATGGTAGTCCTATTACCATCTCCTTGTCGAACATACTCTTCAATGCTCTGAAGTTGACATGTCCGAGTCTTTGATGCCATCTCCAAGTTTCTTCATTGCTTTGGGCTTGTAAGCACAACGATCCTCCTATCTTTATGTTTGCTTTGTAGAGGAGGTTTGGAGATCTTCTGACATGGACCGATATTCTTCCACTTGGATCAAACAAATTCAAGTAGTCTTCTTTCATACGAACTTCACATATGTTCTCCGTTGCTTGTCCAAGACTCAAGATATTGTCTCTAAGATCGGGAATATAGTAAATATCCTTTAAATGCTTTTGTTCTCCCGTCTTGCATACGAAACCTATCGTTCCTTTTCCAGCTATTCTTACGCTTGAGGCATCTCCAAACCTCACTCTTCCAATGATCTCATCATCTAGAACCAAAAAGAAAGATTTGTTACTGGTCATGTGGTTGCTAGCACCATTATCTAGGTACCAAGTACTCTTGTCTCCATTCTCGGCATCGTACTTCCTTGACATCACCTTTTCTCTATTGAGAAGCACAACTTCATGTAGGTATAACGCTTGATCCGCCACTTGTGTCTCGGTTAAGTTTGCTTCTTGATGTCTTTGAGGTCTTTGGGGACATGCTTTTGAAAAGTGACCAAGTTTATCACATCTATAGCACATGACTTTAGAGTAATCTTTCTTTTGTTTATCCTTAAACTGATTTTGGTTTTGATCCGAGGTTCCTCTACCTCTTCCTCTGCCTCGAGCACATCGGCCACCTCTTCCTCTACCACGTCCTCCGCCAAAACTTCCACGAGAGTTTTGGGACTCCGAGTTTACCCACATAAGTTTCTCTTGGCTTTCCTTGTGTGTATCTTCCCCAATATGTTCCTCATACGCCTTCAATCTTCCCACAATGTCTTCGTATCTGGTTGTGTTGAGGTCTAACACTTGCTCAAGAGAAGCTACGATGTGAATGTACTTGTCTCGTGGTAGACTTTTGAGAAACTTCTTCACAAGTTTCGATTCTTCGATCATTACTCCTAGGACGGCACTTCTTGATGAAAATCGGATAGCTTGTCCGCAAAGCTGTCGATTGTATCCGAGTTTTTCATCATCAACCGATCAAACTCCGAGTTTAGAGTTTGTAAGCGTTCCTCTCTAACACGATCAGCTCCCATGTGACGTGTTTTGATTGCCTCCCACATACCCCTTGCCATGTCTTGCACTCCAATTTGCAAGATCAAGCTCTCGGGTATGGATTGAAAGAGAAGAGCCATTGCTATATCGTTCTTCTCAACATCTGGACTGCCTGGATCTATAATCTCCCATACTTTGTGAACCTTCAAAGCCACCTTCATTCTCATGGCCCAAACGGTGTAGTTTGTGGTGTTTAGCATAGGAAATTGTACCGAAAAAGGTGTTGAATCCTTCGCCCTCGGTGCTGCAGTGATTGCCTGGTGTTCCTCCATGTTGGCCTTCTCGTCGCAATGGAGTTTCTTGACCTACACGTCAAGCTTTGATCGCGCCTCCTCCTCGAGTTGCGATTGATCCCTTCTCGTAAGGCGCTGATACCAATTCTTGGTTGGTATGTCACAAGAATGATTTAATAAGAGCTCTTTTCTAATTAATGTTTAGAAAAGTTTCACCAAAAACTAAACAACTCTTGTGATTCTCAATATATCAAAGCTCTCAAAGCTTGTAATATTTATAGGGAGAAGACTCAACTCTTAATCCCTATGACATTAGGTTTTGCTAACACCAAATCCTAATAGAACCTATTCTTATCTTATCCTAACTCGATAAGGTTAAGTTTAATATTTAATTTAATTGATCATAATCCTAACTCGATTAGTATCTTGACTTCCAAGTTATTTGATTAACCAACAAGCATACATCACAAAGAAAAGTTTCAAAAAAAAGTTATGTTACTATCCAAGATGAAACATGACAACCTTTTGAAAAACAAAATCCTTTTGGTGTCACTGGAACTTGGTGTCCGAACCTACTAATCATTATAGATAAAATCATCTCCAACCCTACTTTATTTTTCTCTTTAAACTCTATTAAAGAATAAAAAAATCTTCAACCTCACTCTATATCCCACTCTAATATATAGTAATGAAAATATTACTCTATATTTGGAGTAATACTATTCATTATTTTATTATATAGTGAAACTTTTTCTTATTTATAAAGTACTCTTTCAATTTTTATATGTTTTTAGTTTATACTTAAATTTTTTTAATTATGTAGCTAACTAGATATAGATAATTTATTTTATATTAGGTTATAAACAATATTAGTAAACAATATTAACTTATTTCATACTTAGAAATGCACTAATTCATCACTTGTGGGAGAACACGAATGATTATGCTTTAAAATTTATTTCTTTTGTTATGTTTGTTATTTTTTAAGTCGTGTAAGTAATTTTATTTATAGAATAATTTTTTCGTTTCAATGATATCATAATTTTATTCGAATTTGGTTTAATATAAAATGAATGGGTCAAATTTATAATTTTGATAAATAATAGATGTTTTCTATAAATAATAATTAAGTAGAGAAGAGAATATAGTTGAAATATTCTTTTTAGAGTATAAATAGAGGAATATGTTGCAGCAAAGTCTAACTCTATTTTCGTGTTTCTTTATGCTCAGTGATTAGCAAAAAAACTTAATTCTCATGCGATGATTACTTTGACATTAACATACGAAAATAATGATGAAGCATAAAAAATTAAACAAATATATACTATTAGTTAAACACATTTAGATTCATCAATATAAAAGAAAATCTTAGCAAAAGATAGAGAGATGAAACATAAAATCCTAAGTGGACGATAGAGTAGCTTCCGTCTCCAATCATCTTTCATATCATGACGTCGTTCGTGTCTTGTATTAAAAGAAAATTGATAAATTTTCCAAGTTCACGTATTTGGGAAAGGTGAAAAAGAATGAAGATGGATTAAGATTTTGAAATTTATATATATATATATATATATATATATATTCGTTTTTGAGCCGTTATATTAACGTCTCTATCATGCCAAACAATGAATCCGTTTTTATTAGTTAATTAAATTTTTATTCATTTGATAATTAATAATACATTGTTTAATTTTTTTCTAAAAGTCTAAAATATATCGTTTAGCTTCATAGTTTTGATAACTATAGCGTGGGAAAGAACACCATTTATTTTGCAATCGGTGATTTTCATTTTTAGCTTTCTAAACTTGTTATAAAGTTACATGATTATAATACATTTTTTTGTAAAATAAAAAATAATAATTGGAGCATTATATATATATTTATTTGTTTGTCATATTTGTAAATTAAATAAAACGTTTCTGAATTTGGTTATTAAAGTAGTAGTTGATGTGAAAGAATATATCTATGTATATTATATTTCTTAATCTACATTAGTGATATTTGATCTAGTTTCACATTCGCATAACACAACAAACTTTACAATTATTTAAGACCTCCCAATAAAATTTTAACATTTTACCCTATGGAAATGCTAAATTATTATTTTTATAAAAATATTTTTAAATTTATTAAATGTATTTTGTAATATTGTAATTATTATAACCCATATTATTATTAAAGAAATTAAAATAATCTTGTTAGTGTAACTTGGGTGCTATTAAAAATAAGTTTTATCATACTAGAATAACACCACTCTTTAAATTAATTGCTACACTAACTCCCTAGATAGAGTCTAACTAGACTAACTTTAATTTTTGTCAAAATACCAATAAACCAAGACGGATCATCATATTCACTGAAATGCCATTATGATTTAAAATTAGAGTAATAAATTAAAATTTTAAATTTTGAAAACTTAAAATAAAAACTGTAAAATAGAAGAAGTAAATCTTCTTCATTAACGAATTAAGTCACGACAAAAGCATCTTCTTCCTAAACTTAAAACCTTACCACCGCCGTTTTTAGATCGTCGTCGATTCACGTTGTCTTGCTATCGCTGTTGCTGTCGCCGTCATCGTGTCGTCGCCCTGCCTCAAGTGACGCATCTCCTTAACCCTCTATGCTGATTCAGATCGAAAGGTTCTAAATTTCGAAGAAGTTTCACAGCACAATAAAACTAAGGATTGTTGGCTTACTATATCCGGAAAGGTTAGATCTTGTCTCTTTGTTTGAGAAATCTATGTCTGGATGGATTGTTACACGAACATAGTTAGTTCTCTTTCGTTATGGATTCGTGTCAAAGCTTTTAAAGAGTTGAACTTTTACTACCAGGATCTTTTATCGAGCCCCTCACGAGTTAAATTCACAATCTTTAGTGTTTTTGGTTTCGTTTTAAGCAAAATTGATGTCGTTTTAGTGAGATTTTACATTGCTCGAGCATAATGGGTTCTATTGGAGGATTGATTTTGTTATGTTGATTCATTCACACTGGAGAAACATGGTTTGTGTCTATTGCTTTTAGTTAATTACTGAGTTCTACTTGATAATGAACCGTGCTTATTGTGATCTTGAAGTTGATATGTTTGGTTTCTTGAACTTTTGAATTCATGTGTATGATGTGACTCCATTCATGGATGATCATCTCAGAGGTGATGAAGTTTTGTTGTCCTTAATAGGTGGGTGAAGATTTTTATATGATGTAACATTTTGTGGATTTGAGACTAGCTGATGACTTTCTATGTTGTGGTATTTTTTGTTATAGGGAAAGATGCTATGAATGAGGTTGAAGATGGTGGTCACAGTGACACTTCAAGGGACATGATGGAGAAATATTACTTTGGTGAGATCCATTCGTCTAGTGTTCCAGCAACAAGGACATACGTTGCACCACAGCAACCAGCCTACAACCAAGACAAGACACCATAATTCATTATCAAGATTATGCAATTTCTTGTTCCAATCTTGATCTTGGGACTGGCTCTTGTTGTTTGTCACTAGACCAAGAAAGAGTAAACCAAAGGCTTGCCATTGAATATCTCTGTATTTCTTTCCTCCTACGAAAAAATAATGTTATTGTTGTTTGGTCCTTAGACTTCATCAGTGTCCTTACCGATTTTTGTTTAAACTTACAAACCAATAATCAGTGTGTTGCTAGTTTTTTTCGTGTTGAGATTATGATGAGATGTTTTCAACTTTGATGATATGATAAATGAGTGTTTCTTTTACCAAATTTGAAACTGCTTAAACTATGTTGTTACTAAAAGTTTCAGATTGATTTTTCAGATGAAGAAATGAGAAACTGGATCTCTACAGTTGAACATTATATAATCCATACAATTGTGGAAAAGACAGTTTCAGACTCATCCCTTACATTTCAAGAGGACTAATGTCTTGTTTTCTCATTAGTACTACAATGAATGTGGTATATGAGAGGGAAGTATTGTGTTTTGTTTGTGTGATGAGAAAACAATAAGAAAGAAATAGAGAAAACTAGAAAACGGTAAGAACCAAACTCTCTTTCATCAAATGCTCAGTGATTGAGAAAAACTCTAAATTTTTCGGCAAAATGTAACTCAACTAAACATTGCATATTCTTTTATCCAACCCATAATTCTCATATACCATTATAATGAAATCATCATAAGTGGTTTTTGTATTTACTTGTAGAATTCGATAACCACTCTTGCTATCAACAACAAACAACCATCTATTATTTGCAAATATCCATTTTCAAGATACAAAGATTATCTTCTCCATAGTATTATCGCTCAGTCGACTTACTTCAAGGACAAAATCACGAGGAGGATGAGATAGATGAGAAACAAATAGAGAAAGAATAAGATGAAATATTGTGAAAAAGAATAACTTGGAAATAACTGTGGAAGACTAAATGAATAATTGTGGAAGAAAAAGAATGAGGTTGATAAAATCCTAAATATTTTGTCGATGGAGTTATGGTTTTCTTTAAAATCCATTTTTCTCGTCATTAATTAGTGAAAATATTTAGGAACTATGCGATGTCATTGAAACAAATATGCGGTATAAAATCTGCTGTAACATAGTGGCAAAATATCTGGCACAATAAATCTGCAGATACTAAAAATGTTACTCTAGTAAGAAAAATTTTTGTTGTAAAGGGAATTGAAAAGTTTGTGATAACTAATGTTTAACTTTTCCGAAAACCATAACTATGCAATAACGTCAAACAAATCTACTGTAACGACGAGATTAGTCTTGCAATTACTCTTTCGTAATCAAATCTACGGCCACTAGTACTTGAAACAAAACTCTGCTACAAGTAAAACAAAAAATCTTCAGTGAAAAAATAAGGCAAGTACAAATTCTAACAGTTAAATTTTATCTGTTTGGAGCAGTGCTGTTTAAGGCAAGTAGGGCGATCCTGGGCGATAAGATCTAGCTCTCCTTTTAACACCGGGAGATGTCTTCTCCACCATTTGGGAGGCTTCATGGAGGAGCAGGGCTTCAGGCTGGGCTCAACGAGGTGACTCGAAAGTGTTTAGGCTCGTGTTCTGTAAAGGTTTCAAAGGGTGTCGTGTTTTAAGAGGCAGCTATTAACTCCGGATTATGCGGATCTACTAGTGAAGCTGCCGTTACCATCTCGTCGAGATGTTCCGGATTGCTCGGGCTGTTCACGGGCTATGCATTGATTCTTAAAAGATCGAGGTTCTTGAAACCAACACAGGTGCTACATGATGAGTTTTGTTATGTGGGTTATGGGATTTACACCGATAGAGTCTGGTTTAGAATTTGTAGTTTTCTATTCGGGTTAGTATCGATTAAATATCGGTTTAGTATCCATCATGTCGGGAGGGGATACAGAGCAGAGGAGAAGTGGAGAAGGGATAGAGCAGTGATCGGTCGTGTCAAGAAGTGATGCAGAGTAGAGGAGAAGTGGAGTTGGGACAAAGTAGTGATGCAGTTTTGGATGATTTGATGATTGGGGGGGGGGGGGGCTAAGGCGAAAGGCAAGGGGGAGGAGGTAGGAGAGGTTCAAAGATTATCAGTTGCGAAAGTAACCGGTGTTGTTTCATCAGATAAAGAGGGGGCGAAGTCTGATCAAAGAGGAGTTTCGAAAGAGGGAGTGACAGGCTGTGGTGAGAAAGCTATTGAAAACGCTCCTGCTGACAAAAATCACCGAGGAACCTATTGATATGGGAGAAAGGTTGGCTCAAGGAAAAAACATAGTTCAGGCAGCGCCATCCAAGAAATCATGGGCTACAGTGGTTCGCCGTCCTGTTCTAACTAAGTACGATTATACTATTTTGGAGGTTGGCGGAAGACAGGTGGTTGTTGTCTCAGAGGACGTGTTGGAGGATGCTCTCCCTCTCTGGGAGGAGTTTGTGATTAGAAATTTCCCATCTACCGCTCCTCATGTGGCAAAGGTTCATGTGATTGTCAATAAGATCTGGAATATAGGGGATAAGAGCATTAAAATCGATGCTTATGTAATCAATGAAACGTCCATAAAGTTTCGTATCCGGAATTCAAGTGCAAGGAATAGAGTTTTATGCCGGGGCATGTGGAATATCTGTGAAGTTCCCATGCTAGTCTCGAAATGGACACCATTCAAAGAGGAGGCGCAACCCACGTTAACATCAATGCTGATGTGGGTTACGTTAAAGAATGTTCCACCAACTTTGTTCACATGGAAGGGACTCAGCTTTATTGCCAGTCCAGTGGGCACTCCGCTTTGGTTGCACCAAGATACTGAGTTAGTGGCTAGCTTTGATGAAGTGAAAATTTTCATCAATGTCAATTTGAAAACGGATATCCCATTGAGCCATTGCTTTAACGTCCAGGGAGAGGAAGTCAAGGTCGAATTTGAATATCCTTGGCTGCCTATGCGCTGTGGATGTTGTCAGAAATGGGGGCATGCAGAAGCAGGATGTTTAACAAGTTTTCAAATGCACCCACCCAACAACAAGAGAGTAGTTGAAGCAGAGGGTGTTACAACTCCGAACACGATACCTTTGGTGGCGATAGAACCAGTTGTGGGTGATTTAGAGCGAGAGGATAGGGGGCCATACTTGTTTTGGATACAGAGTGGACGACTATTTCACATTCGCAGAAATGAACGGGCAAGCAAAGTTTGGTATATGGAGAGGTTAAAATTGCAACGCCATTGAGATTTGAGGCACTTAAATCCTTAGGAGCAGAGGAGGAGGAAACAGGGTTGTCAGAGGTAGGAAAAGCGCAACCTGGTAATTCAAATTCATCACACCCTGTTTCAGGTCGGGATTAGACAATTTTGCAGGCAAGGCCAGAAGGCTTAAAGCTAATACAACCAATAAATCTGAAGAAAAAAGAGAAAGCTATGAGGTTAGATATGGCTAGGGATAGTTCGTCAAATGTAGTTGTGAGTGAAACAAGCTCTGTTCTAGGAACAAAGATGAAGACGATGAAGAAACAGGGGCCTGAGAGACAACTGAAATGGGGGATAAGGTTAAGGGGTTTCCAAATAAGAAGGATTCGAACACAGAAGTAAAAGAGGTTTTATTAGATGAGGAGAATAGTCTGACATAACGAAACGAAAATTTGGATTCAGACTTGAACATGTTGGAGAAAATAGAAGAAAAAGAACATGTGGGGAAAATAGAAGAAAAAGAACAGGTTGGAGAAAATAGAAGAAATTGATGAGGGGCGCTCTGGCTCGGCCTTGGAGGAGGAAAAGAGGTTGACGAGAGGTAATGTTACTGATGTGTTGGATTTTAGACCTGAACCGAACACAAACTTGGTCGAAGATTTAGGTGATCAGGTGACAACGATAAGGTCTAAACAGGTTGAAAACGATTTAAATGGAATATCAAACAAGGAAGGGGTGTCGATGAGGATACCATTTTTACAATCAGCAAAACCGATGCCGAAATACTCATTAAACTCATCTCAGCACGCAGGGGAAAAAATCCCAAGCACAGTCGGACGTAAGAGCCAAAAGAAAAAGCAATAATGTCATTTTTCTTTTGGAATATCCGGAGTTTTAACAAGAAAAGAAAGCAATCAGCGGTGAGAGATTTAATAAGAGAAAAGTCGCTGAGTTTTGGAGCATTGCTGGAAACGAGAGTTGTTGTGAGTAAGTCGGAACCGATTATTAAGTCAACATTCCGGGGATGGTCTGGAATTTCAAATTACGAGTTTAATCCGCTAGGGAGAATCTGGTTAGTGCAGAGCAATTCAGTAACATTGACGGTAATTAAAAAGACAGGTCAAATGATCTCATGTACGGTGAGATATCAAGGACACACAGAGGATTTTATATGCACTTTTTTTTTATGCATCAAACTCTCAAGATGAGAGACGAGAGCTATGGAGGGAGTTAAAAGACCACCAGATTGATCCACTTGTTCGCGATATGCCTTGGCTTTGTGCAGGGGATTTTAATGATATTCTCGACTGTTTTGAACACTCCGCAGGAACATCTATACTAGCAGCCAGTACGGGAATGTCAGAGTTTAAGGATTTGGTGACTCACTGCTCTCTTGTGGATATGGCGTTTCATGGTCCCTTATTCACTTGGTGTAACAAGCGGGAGGAGGGGCTGATTTGTAAGAAGTTGGATCGAGTTCTTGTGAATCCTCTTTGGTTGCAGAGAGTTGAAAATTCTTATTGCGTCTTTGAAGCTCGATGCTGCTCCGATCATGTTAGTGGAATCATCTTGCCCTATGGATCTCAGTATAGACCGAAAACTCCTTTTAAAGTGGTGAATGCAATAGTGTCTATGCCAGAGTTCAAAAGCCTTGTCGAGCAGTATTGGATGAGCACGGAGATATTATTCTCATCAACCTTAGCCCTATATCGGTTTTCAAAGAAGCTCAAGCATTTGAAATCGCTCATTCGAGGTTTAGGTAAACAAAGGTTCCATCATCTAACAAAACGAAAAGAAGAAGCATATAAGGAGCTATGCGGAAAACAGTTGCAAAATTTTACAATCCCGAATGAAAGGAATATGAGTGAAGAAGCCCAAGCTTATGAGAGCTGGGAGAGAGTGGCTGACTTGGAGGAAAAGTATTTAAGCCAAAAAGCAAAGCTCCATTGGATACAAGTGGGAGATAAGAATAATCGGCTCTTCTACAATGCAATAAAAGAAAGAGAACAAAGAAATATGATTAATGTGATAAAAGATCCAGAGGGAAGAGATCTAACAAGACCAGAGGAAATAAAAGCTGAAGGGATCAAGTATTTCTCGGAATTATTCAAGGCGCCACAACACTTAGATGGAGACACCATCGCTATTTCGGAGCTGCGCCAGCTGTTAGAGTTTCAATGTAGCGAGGATGAAAGCAGGGGTTTAACAAAGGAAGTTTCTGGGCCAGAGATTAAGAATGTCCTATTCTCAATGCCGTCGAACAAGTCACCGGGACCAGATGGTTACACAGTTGAATTCCACAAAGAGATGTGGGCTGTCATTGGGAACCACTTCATTGTCGCAGTTAAGTCTTTTTTCACCTATGAGTTTTTGCCGAAGGGGTTAAACTCGACTATTCTAGCCTTAATACCAAAGAAGATGAGAACGATAGAGATGAAGGATTACCGTCCGATATCGTGCTGTAATGTAATATACAAGGTAATCCCTAAGATCTTAGCGAACAGGCTGAAAGTGATTCTTCCGAGTTTTATCAGACCGCCTTTATAAAGGACCGTTACTTGATGGAGAACCTTCTCCTCGTGTCTGAGTTAGTCAAGGACTATCATAAACTGAATGTATCCTCCAGATGTGCAATGAAGATAGATATAAAGAAAGCTTTTGATTCGGTTAATTGGGGTTTCCTTTTGAGAGTTTTGGAGTTTCCGGAAATTTTCATCACTTGGATTGAGCTTTGCGTAACTATTCCATCGTTCTCAGTCCAAAATAACGGGGAGTTGGCGGGTTTTTTCGCAGTGAGAGAGGCTTGCGCCAAGGTTGTTCTCTATCTCCGTATCTCTTTGTAATATGCATGAATTTGTTATCAAAATTGTTGGATAAAGCAGTGAGAAGTGGAGCGGTTGGTTATCACCCAGGCTGTAGGTCTTTGGGAGTCACGCATCTCTGTTTCGCGGACGATATTATGGTATTTGCTGATGGGAAAATCCGCTCATTAATGGAATCCTCTCCGTGTTTGACAAGTTTTCATCAGTCTCGGGTCTTAATATAAGGTTGGAGAAGACTACTTTGTTCATCACGGGTATTACTCCGTAGATTTGAACATGGTTGAATGAGTTTCCGGTGGAGAAGGGGAATCTACCAGTGAAGTACCTAAGCGTCCATCTTTGGACAAAGCGGATGCACAGAGCTGACTATCAACCTCTAATAGATAGAATTCGGAGCCGCATAAGTGGTTGGAAGAATCAGTTTCTCTCTTTTGCAAATTTGGTTCGCCTAAAGACAGTGAATGTTTCTCTATCAGACTTTTAGCTTTCGATATTGGTAAGTACTCTTTTTCCCGGAGGTGGTTTTGTCCCACTGGGTTTTTCATCTTCGGGTTTTAATGAGGCTGCCAACTATCAAACTTTTATAAGCTATTCTTTCAACTCTCTTTAAATTAAAGTTGCACTTGATGTAAAAACGGTTTATTTTCTTTGAATATAATTTTACATAGTATTCCAAAAAAAAATTATCGGTATAATTTGTAAACCAATAAAATTGATGTATGGGTGTATTAATATTTTGAATTTTCTAATTGGGTGTATCTAAGATTGCAACTTTCTCATTATGTGGATATAGAACGAGAAATTATGTCTGCGGACATCTAATTATATACGATAGTTCTGGTGTGGAAATACATAGTCAACCCAGACAAGTGGCATTAGATTGAGTGAATGTGAAGTGAAGAAATAACCTCTAAATTGAGGACAGAATCGAACACTTACAGAACATGACCAACTAATATCGGCAGCCTGTGCATGATACATAAAACATTATGCAAGTGGACCTCAGAAACGTCAAGAGAACACTTTATCAAAGAGAAAAAACTTCAAGACAACTCAAATAAGAAGCCGTTTACAATACAAATTTACGCCAATGTACACAATGCTACTAAGAAAAGTAACTTTCGATGCTTGTAAGAAAGCGATTAAGAACTTTCATGATGCGAAAAAAGCAATACTAGTGATCTTATGTGAGCTCTTACTCGTTTCTTGCAGCTTTTTCTTCACACTCGAACATCTTGTACGATAATACTTTTCTACTACTTTGTTTTTATAGTACTTAAAGCCCATTGATCTTTCTAGTTTCGTCAATTTCAGGCTCATCATTTTAGGCAACTAAGACAATGACGGAATAACAAGCTACAAAAATCAAGGAAAAAAACAACCAAAACAGAAGAGAAATCATTCTACCAAAACTTACATGCTCTAAGAGCGAGTTTTCCGTTTAGCTCCTATATTACATGTGCCTTGTATTCCATGAAATTTCTGAGATGCTGATAGACTAAATAAGTTCCTAAGCCTAGAAAAAGGAAAACAATAGAGTTTATATTTTCATGATTTGAAGCTTTTAACATTAATAAATTTAAAATAAAAAATAAACATTAATAAATTTAAAATAAAAAATAAACATTAATATATTTAAAATTAAATCTAACACCAAAAAATAATGTAAAATATGTATTTACACTTTTTACATTCATAAATTACTTAGAAATTAAATTTAGATTGTCTTTTTTAGTTATTTCACTTTCATAAATCTGTTAAAGATAAAAATATCCATGAATCTAGAAGTGTAAATCTAACCTTAAAATAATATAAAATATACACAGAAATTCTGTTACATTGACAAACTTGTACGAAATTGGACAAATTGAAAGTCAAAACAATAATAAACCCTAAATTTAATTAAACTTACTCAAAGTTAGTGACGAAAGATACTAGTTTCTCGCGATAGAGAGAAACAACAAAGACAAAGATGTCGTAGAGAAAGACAAAGGGTGCAACGAAGAGAAAAAAATGATAGAAACAAAAGCGGCGGCAACTGAGAGAAAGGAAAATAAAGTGCAATTAGAGTTTAGATTTTTATCTTTATATACATATATATATAAGAATGAAATATCATTAGTAATGAAATGTTCGGTTTACAAAACAAAATGTTTAACCAATGCTGGTTTGTAATCTATGCCAAAAAATAAGTTTGGAACATAGATTACATCACTTGTTACAACATAGTTCTAACATGATGGAACTAGGTGATTACTCCCACCGCAACCAAATTCCCATGAGGTTTTTGTATTTTCGCATGTGTCTTTTGGAGGACATCGTGTAACGAATTTGCCTATCCACCTGTTTGAATAGGATATTAGTTGGTGTCGTTTGTTGAGTGGGAAGTCTTATGTTTCGCTCTCGCCATAACATGTAGGTTGTTGAGTGAGCACCTATTTTTCGAAGAATTGAGGGGGATTTTTCCCATCGCGTCTAAGCCAGGCTAGCAGCATAGACCAATTGTTGAAGCTGAAATTATGAACTCCCAGTCTGTGCAGTACAAGTCACCATATATTCACACTTGTTTCACATTGCAGAAGAAGGTGATCTCGTTTCTTCAAATCTGTCACAAAAGCAACAAATAGATGTGATTTACATTCCCCAGGAAACTAACCTCGATCTTGTTGGTAATCCATCCAATGTAGATAACCACATCATGAATGCGAGTTTAGGTGTTGCACCCTTATACCAGACTGATGAAAACCAGTCTTTTGAGGCTTCCCTTGGTTGTAAACAATTCTAGGTTTTTGTTGAAGAGAAGAAGGCAGGACATAGCAATTAATCTTCCAATTATATAAGTCCATATGGTCTGAAGATGAGGGAAGTGTGATGGTGGTAAGGTTGACTTGGAGGCAAAGGCCTGCGTCAGAGGGGGGAGGAGCCAACTTCCACCCTTTTTTATCACAAGCATCACCAACTTTTGCATTCAATGGTACTCGTAATACTCTGGGTCCCTCTAGGCTGATATAAGTTAATAACGGGCCAAAGGGAGTCCAAGTGTCGTACCAAAAATATGTAGAGAGCGAACCAATTAGAAACTTGAAACTAGATAGTTGATGAGCTTCTAATTGGTTCATTCCTGCTAAAAAGAGCTCTGTCTTTTGTGCATTCATTTGAAGACCAGACCAGCTGCCAAACAAAGCAAGAGTTTCATTGATTCCATGCAGGGAGTTATTTCTGCCATCAAAAAACATCATCACATCATCTCCATCACCAATACAAAATATTTAAAGAGCTTCATTTTTAAAAGTACATTTTTGTTAATAAGTAAATTTTTAAGGGGTTAGATGACATTTTCACCATCACAATTTGTTTAGTTTTTTTAAAAGTATAAATTACGTAATTAAAATATACGTTATTGTCACTAAAAATAATTTTTTTAAATAGTCATTTTCCTTTTGCAACTCCTTTGGAAATATTACCGGAATAGTATTTTTTTGCTGTCTTTAGTAATTAGAAAACATGTGGCAATGCAATAAAAATTCAATTGTGTTTTCTGACTTCGTAACGTTTAGATCAGTAAAATAAACCACATTATTTGGTCATAATCAAGAAATAGTCAGAAAATACGGGGAAAAGTGGTTGAGTAACACCAAATAATGTCCATAGTGCTGTGTCATATTTGTGTGAGCAGTTTGGTTGGAATAAAGTTTAAAAGCATGTTTTTGTTGATATGTTGAGTTTGTTAATATGTTAGTGTTTGTATTGCATATTAAGGTCTTTAAGTACATGTCTGTATATCTTTCTTTCTTTATACGTATTGAACTAAGTTATGCAACAAGAAAAATCATTTGGATGCAAATAAGAGAAATAATGATCAAGAACAAGTCCGACATGTCTAAAATATTGACTCAGATGAAAACTTTTCTTTGAGATTTAGTTCTAGAACCCTTTATGAAAGTTATAGAAAAATGAGTTAGCTTTCCAATGGAGGTGATTTCAAACAAATAAAAGCTTCGGTAACAGAGTTATGATCGATTTAGGGACACATATATATCTGCACATAAAAGAAGCTCATCCGGATATTTCCCTTAAAGACCAGAAGTTGAGTGGCCTTGGTGCACTGCTGTAAGTGAGCGTCCAGTCCTAGTGGGATGGTATGCCCGCCGGAGAAATGACAAAACTCACCTGGAGATCTATCGAGCATTCATAGCGGGCAGATGACACCCCTAAGCTTCTGCGGCCAAAGTGGGCGGTTTTGTGAAACCGCGAGACTCTACCTGCCGGTTCTAGCGGCCAAAATATACCACTGTGGCGCTTTGGAACTTTATTTTCTATCTTCTAAACCGGTTCAAATCTGGTTTAGTTTGAGTTGACCAACCTTGTTTGTTTCCTCCTTTAAATACCAAGAAAACTTAATTTATTGTCTTATGCTTTGTTTTAGAGTTTTTCTCTTAGGCTCTGTAAGATTTTACTAAGAATTTGTATGAAATTCTCTATTTCAAGTTATCAAATCTTGTTTTCTTTTTAAATCTTTCATCAACTTATTTAATCATGATTATGCAAAGATAAAGTTCATTGCTTTGTGTTATCATGAAGATTAGTGAGTAATCTTTTATATGAGTTAAGGGTTAGTTAATTATGATGATTTGATGGGTTGATGATGATGTTTAGGAATAAATCTTAGTTTGTCTTTCATTTAGGTGATAGTAATCCTAGATTTAAGATTGTAGTTGAGAATCTAGATCAATAGGATTTCATGTCCGGAAAGTGTTCGATGAAATGGTGGAAAGAACCTTAATGACCTTTTCTTCCTTAGCCTATGGAAATAGTTTATCAGAGTGATTAGTGGTTGGATTAGACTTTATTATTAATGCTCTTTGATTACTTTATCGCTAACATAAATTATTGATGATTAGGTGATTAAGGAAGAGATTAGTACCATTGAAGTGGATTAGTCTTGATTAGTAATCTAGGACCACATATAGTGTTCATAATATGTTCTTAACATCATCAAAGATTCATCATCTCATCTACATCATTGTCATTCCTTGAATTTTTATTTCCTTTATTTGCATTTTAAAACCGTTTTTATTCATTTTCCTCATTCATTTAGTTTTAAATTTCATTTAATACCCAAAACAACTTGTTGCCTTAGATTAAATTGATTTTCTCTTAATCTTAGTGTGTTATTTCTATTTTATCTTGTGGATATGACCCTAAATTAGACATGTACTATAGGTCAATTGATAGACCTAGAGCTAAAAATCTAAATTATCAATTTGGCACCGTTTCCGGAGAAAATAACAATTAGCCATTAAGATTTGGATTCAATTTTAGCCTAAGACTGTATTTTTCTTTATTTTGACTTTAACCTTTCACTTAGTTTTCATTTCTCTTGTGCTTTTCAAGGCGTATGAAATAAAGGAGTCAACAACGAGGGGTTCTTGATTGTAATTTGGATTTGGGTCAACTTGACAAAGTGAATAGAAGGGAAGCGAGGGAAAGGAGAGCTAGAGAGTGTAAAGAACATTTGAGACGCTTGGGAATGGATGATTAAGTAGTGCATCCACTGGGTATTGGTGTTCAACCACAAGCACTGGTTAATGGACAACCAGAGCTTAGCCAATTGGTGCTTTTGATGAGCCCAATAGTAGAGAGATAGCAACAGGAATCCGTATACCTTCCATAGTCGCCAACAATTTTAAGATAAAGTAAAAATTGATCAATATGGTACAAAACCAAAGGTACAATGGGATGGCAATCGAAGACCCTCTAGATCATCGTGCTCAATTTGAGCTGGTTTGTAGAACCGTGAATATGAATGGTGTGCTCGAAGAATCTATCAAGATAATATTGTTTTCTTTCTCTCTAGTGAACATTGCCTCAGAGCTTGTGTCTACTTGGGATGAATGTAAAAAGAAGTATCTCATTAAGTTCTTCCCTAAGTAAAAGACCGTCAAGCTTAGAAATGATATCACTAGCTTCAAGAATGGAAGCCAAGAGAGTCTCTATGATGCATGGGAGCATCTTAAGGTTTACACAAGGAGTTTTCCTCAACATGGAGTCTCCAAAGAGAACATATTGGGCATTTTTCATAGGGGAGTGCTCGAAAAGTATCAACGAGCTCTAGACACGGCGAGTTATGGGAGCTTTACTAATTTGACTGTAAACGAAGGGGAGAAATTGATAGAGAACCTAACTCAAAGCGATGCTTGCTATGGAGGATATAATGATTGGGACTTGAGAGACCCTTATATTCAAGACCAAAGGTTGAAAGAGCTTAATGAGAAGGTAGAGAAGATAAGCAAGACATTCCTCATTAATCAAAGTTCGGTTAACTATGGGGGAGAGTTTGATGGGTATCAACAAGGCTATCAAGACATGGGTGTTGGTGTTTATGGTATTGAAGAGGTTCAAGAAGAGGTCAACTATTTTGCTAAAGGAGGGTTACAAGAGAATACTTTTAACCACAATTTCCAACCAAGGCCATTTTTTAACTTTTAACCAAGGCCCTAAACATCTAACAACCCCTATCAAACCAAAAACCAACAATATCTAAACAATAACCAAGCCACTAACCATAATTTCTAACCTAGACCTCAATACAACACCATCAAACCAATCCTCTAAAGAAGATCACATCACTCTCCTTCTTAAGAAACTCCTAGAAAAACAAACTAAATGGACAATAGAGATAGGCAAGAGTCTGGACGGGATGAACTCGAGAATGGAAGAAATGAACTCGAAGATGGATGGAGCATATAACAAATTGCAAGCCAAATTTGACAACTGAGTTGCTCAAATATCTTCATCATCCAAGAGGCCCATGGATTAACTTCCAGGTAAAACTGAAGTTAAGCCCAAGGAATTTTTTAATCCCATCTTCTCAAGTAATGGGGATGTAGTTGAGACCATGAGCCACCCAAGAGAAATATAAGATTGCAATGCTTATGAGTGTGAAAAAGCAATAGAGGAACTTTCTAAGCTTCTCTATGACGAGAATCGTGAGGATTTGGTTAGTGAGACTAAAGCTAAAGTGGAGATGATCACTAAAGAAGTGGATGAGGTGTCCAAGAGGGTTAAAAAAAGATGTTCCAAGAGATAAGCTTCCTCCTTATAAGCCTCCCTTTTTATTTCCCTTGAGATTTATCACTAAAGCTTAAAAGAAAGTTCTCTCAAGCTTCAAGGCTAGCATGAGTACAGTTGTAATACCTTTGCCTCCTATGAATAGCTTGCGCGAAATTCCTATCCATTAGCGTTCACTGAAACAATGTTAGAAAATTGAGAGAAACTGGAAAAGGTGATGCGAGTATTTAAACCACCAAGAGCAACACCGGTTGAACCCCAAACAATTTGAAAGCTTGATGATCCGGGTACATTCATTATATATTTTCCTCTTGGTGATTTGAAAGTTGATGACGCCTTGTGTGACTCCAGAGCAAGCGTGAATGTGATGTCACTTGAAACAGAAAGATCAAGCTTCACACACATATAACAAGGTAACTGGAAAGTTTGATGAACCCATGGCCTCTACTCATGTCAAACTAGGTACGTTTGTCAATTAATCATTTTGTAGGTACGAATGAAAGACTCTAGGTGCTTCAAAAGGTTAAGACGGGACATTTTAATTTCAATTCCAAGTTTTCTTTTTTCGAGTCATTTGTTTTTGCCGAGTTAGTATAATCAGTTTCTCCTTTTTATTTTTGAGTCCTTGATGTTATTTTCTTTTAATTTTCTGCACGCAAACCCTAAGATGATGAGCTATTAATAAAGCTCCCCTGCAGCCTTGTATTTTTCAGGTTTTCAAGATCAATAAAGATTGAACTTTCTTCTAAACCCTTGAGAGCCGCAACTTTCATTATCCTTTTCTTAGTCAAGACCAAAGCGTCCTTAGCTTAGGGTATTTTTTTATCATGAGTTCTTCATCCTTGTGTGGTACTCATCGTCTTGTCGTCACCACTTTTGCTTTTGAGGAGTCAAGTTTCTCATCCTCCCGAGCGCCGCCGAAGGTTTTACCGAGCTTTTGAGTTTTCACTGCCAAACATGTATCATTTTGGGTATCATATCCAAAGTTCCTCAAACCCCAGGTTGTTTTAATATGTAGTGTTGTTAGTTGCTTGATTTGGTAATTCGTTATAGCTGTTATCTTTTAGAACCGAATAAACACTAGATCGTGTAGCTTTGCATTTTCTTCTTTGAATTTTTTTTCTTTATTATTTGCATGTTTGTCCAAAAAAGTATTTTCAATTTTAGTTAGTTTTTGTTGAATTTTATTTAGTTTTATAAATTACAAAAAAAAAATTTCATATTGTATTTAGTTGTTTCACGTTACTAGTCCGTTGTTTTATTTTTATCTTTTCAACGAGATTAAGAAGTTGATACCTAAGTATGATCTTTTGTAGAAAGCATGGGAGAAGCAAACTCTCCACCAGATATGAACGCCATAAATGACATCACCATCAAATACCGACACCATATACCCTACTTGGATGACATGCTAGACGAGTTGAAGGGAGACACCATTTTCTCTAAGATTGATTTCAGAAGTGGAGATCACCACGTAAGAATGAAAGCGGGGGAGAGTGGGAGTCTGCTTTCAAGACCAAACAAGGCATTTATGAATGGCTCGTTATGCCTTTTAGCCTCACCAATGCACCAAGCACCTGTATGCACCTAATGAACCATGTTCTTAGGGCATACATTAGTAAATTTGTAGTGGTATATTTTGATAACATATTAATCTATAGTACTTGTTTGTATGACCATGTGAGAACCCTTCGTCAAGAAGGATTTTATGCCTATCTTAAGAAGTGCATATTTTGCATTGATCGTTTGGCATTTCTTGGTTATGTTGTGAATTTTCAAGGTCTACAGATTAATGAAGAGAAAGTTAGAGCCATCCAATAATGGCCCACCCTAACTTGTATCAGCCAAGTCTAAAGCTTCCATGTTCTAGCAAGTTTCTACTGCCGATTTGTAAAGAATTTTAGTAGTATTGCAGATTCTCTCACTGCTGTAATCAAGAAAAATGTGGGGTTCATGTGGCGAGAAGCCCAAGCTAAAACATTTACGGAATTAAAGAAGAGTTTGAATCAAGCACCAGTCCTTACTTTTCTGGATTTCAACAAGATGTTTGAGGTGGAGTGTGACGCCTCCGAAGTAGGCATTGGGGCCGTTTGGACACAAGGAGGAAATCCCGTGGCATTCTTTAGCGAGAAACATAATAGGTAAACTCTTAACTATCCTACTTATGAAAAGGAGTTGTATGCGCTCGTCGGAGAAATGGAGACGTGGCAACATTATCTAATTTCCAAGGGATGCATGATACACATGGACTATGAAAACCTAAACAACTTAAGGGGACGAATAGCACCCAAGAGGAGGCATGCGAGGTACCTTGAGTTTTTAGAGATATTTTTATACATCATTTGTACAAGAAGAGAAAGGAAAACGTGGTTGTCGATGCATTCTTTAGGAGACAAGTTCTAATTACCGCAATGAGCTCCAAGATTTTAGGGTTTGAGTTCATTAAAGATCTATATGAAAAGGACTCAGATTTCAGTGAATTTTATGTTAATCATGGTAAAGAGGTCCACAAGATGTTATACTTACATGAAGGCTACCTATTTAGAAAGAAACAGATGTGCATCCCTCAAAGCTCCATGCGCGAGTTGATTCTTTGGGAAACCCATGCAAGAGGTCATATGGTCCAAAACTACAAAACGGACGTGGAGGCATATTGCAGCCAGTGTGTTACATGCAAGCAGCCAAGTCTAAAGTGCATCTACATGGGCTTTACATGCCAATTCCAATCCCAACCGCACATTAGATTAATGTCTCAATGGATTTTGTCCTTACAATATCGTTGATAGAAAGTAAGGATTCAATCTTTGTGGTAGTTGATAAGTTTTCAAAGATAACATACTGATATAAGACTCAGATGAGAGCCAGATAAAGACTCAATGGATTCGGGTAAAGACTCAGTGGGAGCCTTGGATGACACGGATGGGAAATCAACACATTGGCTTTCTCTCTCTTTTGTTGACTCGATGAGTGATGGATAGGTGGATCGATAGCAGCACAAAGAGTATGAGAAGCTCTTTGATACAACAAGTACTCTTGTCCTACGGAGCGCCTAGGGTTTTCTCGGTGCCGAGAAGGCGTTAAAGAAATGCGTTATTTTATTGAAATGAAAAGCGTGAAAACAAAGGTGCAGTGGGAATTTATTAAATAGTCCATCAGCTGGTGCCTTCTAGGGCTTTTTTCTCGTAATACATAAAATGAAAAATAAAAGAAATGCAAAAACAAAAATGGAAACTTGTGTTGAGCGCACAAGTGAGACCTTCTCCATAGATTTGAGGCTTTTGTCTCGCCTCACTAGGACTTTAAAACTATAAATCAACTAGAAGTAGTTGATCTGTTGTTGCCACCTACAAAGAGATTTATAATAAGAATGGAACTTACCTTAGTTGGTCGTAGGAGAGGCCATGATGGCATTGATGTTTCCTATTATGCACTTCAATACCTGAGCTCATTAGAGCTTGTTTGATGTTCTGTTGAATTTGCTCTTGATGCTTGATGTTTTCATCTTTGCCTTGGTCTTGACTCGGCATCACCTCGCGCACGGAGTGCTCTAATCGTCCATTTCTCGATCCAACTCGGGTGACGTATGTTCTCCTTCGGTCAAATTCTTCTCCATTTATGGTTTCAGAGTGAATATTGAGTCATGTAGTCATTGGGACAAGTTCATCCAAGAAGACAGTTGGAGATGTCATCGTTGATTCTAGCTTGGGCGACGTAGGGTCTTCTCTGATGAAAGTCTTCTCCTGTGGTGATTTTTGAGGGATTCTGAAGACCTGCAGTATTTAGTGAAAATTTATTCGAGGAAATATGCTGACTTGGTTCATCAGACATCTCGCGGTAAGCACAGAGACGATTGGAGTTGTCATCTTCCAATCCAACTCGGTTTTGATGATTTATCTTGGAGGTTAGCTTCTAACTAGTTGATTTCTGAGTGTTCTTGAAGCGGGTACCCTCAGGAGCTAGGTTGTACATGTTCTTGGCTTAAAGACTCTCAATAGCCGTTCTGGCTAAATTTGTGCATGCTATTGGTGATTCTGATCAGGCTCCTGCAAAAGTCTCTTGAGCATCAATGTTAAAAAAAGTATTTTGCCAAGGAATATTACCTCCATGGTCTTGTGGATGAGCGGTTTGCTTGAATCCCTATTGTATGGGCTTCAACGTTTGGCTATGATTCGGCGTTGATGCATAGAATTCCAGGTCTGACTCCATGACATTAAGCAATGCCTCCACAGCTACATTAAACTTATCTCCAAGTTTTTCTGAAGCAAGATCGAGCCATAGGACCTTTGATCACTTCCGGAGACTCCACATCCTCAGGCTCATTGATGCCTAGGTTGATGCTTGCATCATCCTCTCCCCCTTGATAAGGTTCTGACCTCTGAACATTTTCTCCTGCATCAAAGGGAAGTAAGTCAGACACATTGAAGCTTATAGAAATAGCTAACTCACCTAATAGCATATGGGTTGTCATTGATGCACTCCAATACTTTGAAGGGGCCATCTCCTCTTGGTGCAAGCTTGGAACTTCTCTTGTTTGGAAACCTGTCACTTCTCATGTGGAGCGAAACCCATTCGCCTGGTTTAAGTATCATTTCTTTCCGGTTTTTTTCTACTCGTTTCTTGTATTGCTTGGTCCTTTTCTCCAAATTAGTCTTTATCATCCGGTGAAAGGTCTTCACAAGCTCAGCCTTGCGGTTTCTATCCTTATCATGGTGTGATCCCGGGGGTAGTGGTGATAAGTCTAGTGGGGTTAGTGGCTTGAAACGATAAACAACTTCAAAAGGACAAAACTTAGAGGTTGAATGAGTAGCACGGTTATCTGAAAACTCAATGAAAGGTAAACAATCAATTCAATTCTTTAATTTTTACCGACCATAGCTCTAAGAAAAGTTGATAGAGTACAGTTTAAAACCTTGGTCTGGCCGTCCGTTTGGGGATAACAAGTGGTGGAGAATAACAACTTGGTTTCGAGCTTCCTCCACACCGTTTTGCAAAGTGGCTCACGAATTTGGTGTCTCTATTCGACACAATGGTGCGAGGCACTCCATGAAAATGTACCACTTCCCTAAAGAATAAATCAGTTATTTGTGTGGCATCGTTGGTCTTCATACATGGTAGAAAGTGAGCCATCTCGGAGAATCGGTCCACAACAACAAAGAGAGAATCCTTGTTTTGAACAAAGTCCATAAAAATATGATTTAGACTTGGCTTTGACGTAAACTATGCACTTAGAACAAAACCGTTCCCCGTTTCTCTTTAAATGAGACCATAAGAAGTGATCTGCCACCACAACCAAGGTCTTATCCACTCCAAAATGCCCCATAAGCCTCCTCCGTGAGCTTCTCAAATGATAAGTTCCCGCATTGATCCTTGTGGAATACACAATCTCTTTTCTCGGAACAAGTAGTCTTCATGTTTGTAGTAAGGACCGAAGGCTCCCTTGTCACATTCTTTGTAAATGGCTCCAAAATCCGGGTCTTCCCAGTAGGTACTCTTGATGTGTTCAAACCCTAGAACCTTTGCATCGATAGTAGTAATAAGAGCATGACGTCTAGACAAGGCATCCACAACTACATTTTCTTTTACTTTATTGTACTTGATGATGTATGGGAAAGTCTCCTCAAAATCTAACCATCTAGCATGCCTCCGCTTAAGCCTTGTTTGCCATCGTAGATGTTTCAGTGTTTCATGATCCGTGTGGATGACAAATTCCTTGGCCAACAAGTAATGTTGCCAAACTTCTAAGGATCTCACCAACGCGTAGAGCTCCTTATCATATGTCGGATAGTTAAGCGTACATCCACTTAACTTCTCACTAAATTTGGAAATGGGTCTCTTATCTTGTGTAACGTCTGCTCCAATGCCCACACCCAAAGTATCACACTCCACTTCAAAGGTTTTGTCAAAATCTATTAGTGTCAAAACCGGAGCTCTAGTGAGGCTTTCCTTAACCTTCTTAAAGGCCTCTTCTTGTATAACTCCCCATGAGAAAGCAATATCCTTTTTGATTACGGTGGTGAGAGGAGCAGCGATAGTACTGAAGTCTCGTATAAACCGTCTATAAAAGCTAGCTAACCTGTGAAAGCTTCGGACATGCCCAATGGTATTTGGTGTTAGCCATTCTTCAATTGCTTTTATATTCTCTTGATAAACCTGTAGGTTCTGAGAACTTACAACAAAACCTAGGAAAATTAATTGATTAGTGCAAAACGTGCAATTCTCTCGTAGACCTTTCCAGCAAAAGTTGGGGCTTAAACACTCAAGAAAGTAAGCTTGTTATGTCTCTCGTAGGTCATCTCGTACTCAGAACGGAGGAAGTAGACATTCTCTCGGCACTAGGACAATTCACTCGTGCAAATGCTGTGAAATTGAAATCTCATCGGGAAGCATGTCAAGAAAAAATTTCCATCAAATCAGAAATTAACTGGATCCAACCAAAATCAAAGAATTATGAGACGAGCCTACTGCCAGTGAGGAAACCAGTATCAAAAACCCGAGCAACCAAACAATTGATTCTGGAGAAACTACTCGATCAAACTCTAGCAAATTGAAGCTTCACTCGAAAACCTTCCATGATGAAGCTATATACCGAGCCAGATTCGTCGATGAGCAAGCTAAAACCAAAGACGCATGAGAATGCTACACCGCTACTGAGCAATGACCGCTGGAGCTTCGTGATGGAGAGAAACCTCAATAAATCACCTCAACACTTACATGTAACTTCTCTAGATCATTTGAGCAAGGAGAGAACTTACATGGAGCTGAAAACTCTCTATTTAAGAAACAGAAAGATCAAGCTTCAAACACACACAACGACACAAGCTACTACTATCAAACAAGGTATGTTTGTCAATAACTCTTTTTGCAAGTACAAATGAAAGCCTCTAGGTGCTTCAAAAGGTTAAGACGCGACATTTGAATTTCAAATCCAAGTTTTCCTTTTCCGAGTCATGTTTTTTTCCGAGTTAGTATAATCAGTTTCTCCTTTTTATTTTCGAGTCCTTGATGTATTTTTCTTTTTATTTTCTACACGCATACCCTAAGCTGACGAGCTATTAATAAACTCCCATGCAACCTTGTATTTTTTAGGTTTTTATGATCAATAAAGATTGAACTTTCTTCTAAACCATAGAGAGCCACAGCTTCATTATCCTTTGTTTAATCGAGACGAGATCCTCGTTAGCTTAGTGTATTTGAGGTGTATGATGAGTTCTTTATGCTCGTGAGATAATCATCGGGCCGTCATCACCAATTTTGCTTCAAAGGAATCAAATTTCTCATCCTCCAGAGCACCACCGAAGGTTTTACCCAGCTTCTAAGTTTTGACTGCTAAACATGTAGTAATAAGTGCTTGCTAAGTTTTCTCAAGCTTCTTCTGCATGTAAGAATTTTTTGGCATACGTGCCTCATAAGCATCATACAAGTAGTCTTCATTTGTGTCAAGTCTCATATTTTGGGGTGATTAAAGTCTTGATTAGTTGCGAAACAGAAAGCCGAGCGGTTGGATTTAGAGAGTCGTCTCCAAGAAGGTCTCAAAAATAAGTCTTCTTAGAAATGACTTGGTGGGCGAGAGAAATGCTTAGATAACACATGGGCTGGTCGTTGGTGACCAAGTCGAGAGCCATGCATCAAGTGAGTTATTATTTCAAAGTGTTTTCGTTCCAATGTTTTGTGGTGCACCGAGAGCTGCACAAGAACAAGGTTACAAAACTTTTTAGGGAGATCGTCGAGATTCATCTTCAAGGTCTCCTGAAACAACTTTAAATAAAAAATAAAAATTAGTAAAATAAGGGTCCTAAACTAGGATCTAGTCTTAGATTCGTAAGTAACAAATCACTCCCCATCAACAGCGCAAAAAACTTTATGTGTGTCAGGTTTTACCTCGGATAAACACAACGAAAAAGCTGCAAGTGCACAACTAATCGTGTAGTATTTTGGATCGCACAGAGAGTGATGCTACTTAGAAGAATCTAATAAGTAAAGAAGTAGCTAGAACGAAAATAATATTTTGGGTTTATGAGTTTATGGTGAATGAAAATAGCAAGTAAATAAAAAAAGTAAATCAATAAAATGAAATGTTGGGCGTTAGGGATCTCGAAGGGGATTCATCTAGAGAGTTTCATTCAAGGATTCAAAAAATAGAGATCTGTCACAATCAAGTTCTCAAACTACTAAACACAAGTATGCAATAAGGTTATGTTGTACACTAAATCACTTATACGTAACTACTCTGCAACTCAAATAATTAGCAGGCAATGACGCAGGTTAGATATGAATAAATAATAAAGTTAGATTGGTTCACTAGACTCCATTACTCAATCAATTTGCAGACCATGATGGAGAGGTTGTTGGATTCTATGTTAGGTTATAGAGATCATCGCATTTGACAAGTATACTTCCTAGGATTTGATCCGGTTTATGATACTTTCAAATACATTAAGATTAAGGTTGACCGAAGAACTTTGCTTAAGACTCTACCTTACTAATCACCACTCAAATTAGACAAACAAAGAATCCCTTTGAATCACCCCTAAACCCAACTACTAAAATACTCAAACATAATCAAAGCCAACAAAATCGTCGGTGATGAAAAAGATTGCATAATAAGAAAGAAAGTTCAGAGTTACTTCTCCAAGAGTTACAAAAAAAATATTCTCTCAAAAAGATGTAAAAACTATTTAAAGCAATGAAAGATAATGAAACAAAGTTCTTAGATCTTCAAAGGACGTATCTCCTTGTGTGGTTTTGTGTTTGATATCACATGTTCGTTCTTTTAGAGACACAACTAGAAATTCTCAATATTCTAATAGAAGGTCATCTTCACGTATTCTAAATACATCTACATGACGTACTCATATGAGAAGAGTTAATTTTGAGACACAAATTGATAAAAGGTTTCAATGTATGGAGGAATCTCAAGGACATTTGTTGAGTGTGATGCGTTCACGTCAAAACTCAAAACCAACACATGGTGATGCACTTTTCATACTATAATTGTTACCTATCGAGCCAACAAAAATATTTTGATGGGAGGCTAATAAGTTGTTAATTTTTGATGAAGATATTTGTGAGAGTTTATGAAGTTACAGAGTTAAAAGAATAACGCATCCGCTAAGTAAAATTCTATGGTGCAGAGTTTGCATTTGAATGCATTGTGAAACAAAAATCAGCATTTGGAGAGATTAGCCGGCGTTGATAGATATGGATAGTCAACCTACGCGTGATAGGTAGCATTAGTGCAAGCAGTTATGTAAGATCTGATGATTCCACTTACGGTGATGGTGGGTCTTTTGGTGGTGAATATGGTTGTGGTGGATCTGTTGGTGGAGGGTCTGTTGGTGGTCAAAGGTTTGACTTTGGCACAAGGGATTTAAATAGTTATAAAGATGATGAAGGTTTTCCTTCTCGTTCATCAGCAAGAATTAGTTCAAGGGCACAGGGTCACAAAGGACTAGCCTTTTCCTTTTTGCTTGGCTTAGGCACTCCTAGATCTTTAGGATAAACTTCTTGAAATATACTAGATATGATTAACTTTTTTAACAAGACTACTAACAATGATCGACATAAGTAGTAATGGTTTTGTTTTTTAGAACTTCAAAATAAAAACTAAGCTTCTTTCTTTATTTTAATATATTGGTGAATTAGTATATGCTTCAAAAAATTTCTAATTAAATTTATATCAAATATTAAGAACTTTAAACTGCTGAGTTATATTCAGTGGAATGGAAAATGTCGGTGACAAAGTTGCATAGTTGATGTTACTAGAAGAAGAATATACTATGGAAGCGTGCATATCTCCTAGGTTATAATATTATATGAGATATTTTAACAAGGAACCTATCAGTTTCAGAGGAGGATGGTTTACTATAAGGGATAAACTTTATGGTATTGAAATCTCATGTCAAACATTTATTCGGATGAGTCCCGATGCATGTACAAGGTTATATGGAATACTACATGAGAAATATGGTTTAGAAAAATTAAGACAAATAATCCTTGATGAGAGTGTCACAATATTCAAAATATGGCTACGAAAAATTGAGACACATAAGCCTTGATGAGAATGTCACAATATTCTTAATATGGCTTAGAAAACTTGAGACACATAAGCCTTGATGTGGGTGTCAAAATATTCCTAATCATTTGTTCCCAAAATGACACGCTACCTGATATTGCACTACAGTTTGGCCCTTCACAAGAGACTATTTGGAAAAAATTTCATGATGTCCTTAACGCAATAGAACGAATAGTTGTAGAGTATCTAAGCCCATGAAAAAAAAAGTTTATAGGTATTTACAACCATTTGAAAGGAAATACAAGATACTATCCTTATTTTATATGTGCACTTGATGGAACACTTGTGCCAGTTATGGTGACACCAGGCCAAGAAGGTCTTCGATTTATAAACATAAAAGGAATTGAAAGTCTCATGGTTTTTGCTATATGCGATCTTGACATGCTTTCACATAATGTTATGTCAAGTGGCCATGATCTTCTCATGATGCACAAATATAGACGACCACTATACATGATGATATGATGTTTTCCGTCCCTCTAGAAAGTAAGTATTATCTTGTAGATTCTGGATATACTAATAGGAATGGATATTTAGCTCCATATTGTAAAGACCATTAAGGTGAGACAAGATAACATGTCCAAGAAATTTTAAAGAGTGGACCTCCTCAAAACAATAGAGAAATGTATAATAGATGGCATGTGTACTTGTGTTATGTGATCGAACGAATATTTTGTTCATGAAAACAAAAATGGATGGTCTTTAATGAATTTTCTAAATATGACATCACCACAAAGAGAAATGTTATATTTTCTATGATGGATCTGCATAATTTTATTCTTCAGCATAATATTTAAGACTTTGGCAATGATAACATCAATATCAACAATGATGTTAAACAAGTACAAAATGTTGGAAATGATGACCAAGATCACAATAATGGTTTTAGAATAGTAGAAGTATCAGAAACATGAATGTATGTGTATAGTACGTGATCAGATTGCAGAGCAACTATGATCAACAAAGTAACATGGATCTCGATGTCATCGTTAGATTAAAACTTAAAAAAATATAATTTTAGTGTATTTTATAAGTTTTTTTTAATAATAATAATTTTGTTTCTTACAAGTTACTCTCAATTGCTTTAAACTACTCTCATTAACTACCAATCACATAAAAAAGGTTGTTTCTTTTACTCCTAATTACTATAATAATTATTTTTTCTTTTCCATTAATTCATCTCTTCTTAATTACTCTCCTTACTTAACTACCTTTGTAACCGTTTTCTCCAACTATCTTTTCTGTCTGCAATTATTTGTCGGTTAGCGTAGCATCTTTCTTTGGGGATGGCAAATTGAAAAGACATGAATCTCGTGACTATATTTTCTTTTTCTCTAGAGGAATTCGCTGATCTGCATTATCATTATCAAGCGCCAACGCCTTTTTGTGGTTCTAGATTTCCGACGTTAATTTTTTTTCCAAACTTTTTTCTTTTTCGATACTCTCATCTTATAGGAAAGGATTTTTTTTCTCCTTCGATGAAATTGGTGAATAGTAAATAGTTCAATAACCAATTATTCATCTTCCAATGGGTGACAATTGTAATCATCTCCGACGGTGGTGTATGGTTTTTTTACCAAAATCAACCACCTTCGGATTTAGAAGCGATTGTAAACTTGAATAGTTAATAGATTAGAATATGGGGGAAAATGGATCGTATTTTCTACTATGTATTTTTATTTGTTGTTATTTATTTTATGTTTTTCTTCAATAGAGTTTTGATTTCGGTGAAATTATCATTTTGGTGGTTTTGTTGGTTTGTTAAAGCCTTGACGAATAATACAATTTTTTACAGAGACAATCATTGGATGTTGGAGTTTGGAGTCTTCCTTCATTGATGTTTTGAAATTTTCAAAGTTAATAATATGGTGTTTCATAGTCGGATGATAATCAAGAATCGCAATGCCTTGAGTTCAAGTACGGAGAAGAAAATAACATATTTGTTTTTCTGTTAGAGAGTAAGAGACTTCTTAAAACATTCATTGTGTAAATTCGTTTTTTTGCATTGTATCGTTCTTTACCCTCCTTGATTAAAATGTATGGATATGAATAATCTTTTTGTAACTTTGTAAACTTTTTTTGAATTGATAATAATCAAATAGATGTTAAAAAAAATTACTCTCCTTACTCTGACATGGTTGTTTTTTTGTGCAAATACTCTAGTATGATTTTTATGGCAAACTTGCTTCATTAAATTTCAAATCGGAAATACAAAATT
The DNA here is from genome assembly GCA_963922655.1 of Cardamine chenopodiifolia. Taxonomy (NCBI): domain Eukaryota; kingdom Viridiplantae; phylum Streptophyta; class Magnoliopsida; order Brassicales; family Brassicaceae; genus Cardamine; species Cardamine chenopodiifolia. The sequence continues at coordinate 11,008,408 of OZ000481.1, read as the reverse complement.
ATTATAAATTTTTGGAACACAAATTATTACATAAACAACAAATATTGTAAACAATTGAACGATATAAGTGAAATATGACGATACTTTCACTAGTACAAGTACAGGCTTAATCGCTAATAGACTGATAAACATGTTATGTTTCTTCTTCGCAATCGATATCACCCTGATGCGACCTTTATGTGTGGCTATTATCACACACCGCAAGACAAAACACATTACATCCAAAAATTGCTTTGGTTGTTGTATAAACCGGCCCTAAATATATGATAATGGATTATGTACTCTAAAAGTATTTCCCTTGATTGTTGAAATAATCATATCTTTGTTATATTCCTCACCGATCTTGAAGTCTCCATCCTCATCTATGAGTCATAACATTTCTTCCTTGTCATTAATTGCAACTATTAGCTGGCCTTTTTTCGTTCTATTATTTTTTTCTGTATGTTTCTTTGAAAAGTACCCAACTTCAATGGCCTCCCAATTTTAATAACGGAAACAATATCGGCCACAGTCCATAAAGTTGTCAATATGGAGAACCATCTCTAGGAAAATAAATTATCAAAAATCTCTTGTGATTGAAGCTTTAATTGAACGTTTATGCATGAGCTCATCAATTTATGAACTCTTCTTTCATGTTCTTACAAGTTAAAAACAGATGCACTTGTTGCAAAAAGTATTTTTTGAATATAATTTTACATATTAGTAAAAAAAAAATGAACGTTTATGGGCTTGCCATCTTCCCACCACCATTATATGCCAACCAATTCACAAAACAAATGAAGAAAATGGCAAAGATGGTGAAACTCCGATACACAAACTTTGAGTAGTTCATGAATCGGAGACTTACAGAACTAGAAGCGCAAACTTCTACATGAAAGCTGGCAGAAATTGTGGTGACAGTGTCGCCAGAAGGAAACTCTACTAATGAGAAACGCAAAACACTTTGACAACAGATATCGAAACCAAGCTAGGAAGGAAAGCGTTTGTGGAAAAATTGAACTGAAATTCGAGTGGGATCATAAATATTAACTATGAATTGAAACCCAAAAGATTCCACACAAATCGGTGGTGACAATCCGATCAAAATCCCATCAGAAAAACCAATTATTCAACACCCAAACAATAGATATAAACGAAAGATAAAACTATTGCTATATAGCGGTACAACCATAAATAATAGAAAGATGATGGTTTTGTGCCGAGACGACTTTTGATTTTGGAAAAGAAAAGTAATCGAGTATACACTAATATGCTTATAAAATTCATTTTGTTTCAAAATGTGGTCATTTAGCCTAATATTATAAAACGAATTAACAATTAAAAAACAAATTAACTATTATAACATCTAGACCGTAGATGAGTTTAGGCACGGTGATCATAGCACCGACACATATATGTTTGCGTCGTAGAGGATAATTACCCCACCCACGATTTTCTTGATCGTTTATTCACTCTCTTTGCGAACGCATTAAGCAAGGCAAGGAGAGAGAGATTAGCATCGTCACCTATACAAAGAGAGCGATTCAGAAACACGACTCCTTCTCCTACCTCTGGATCTGACTCCGTTCAAGATCTCCGTACCTGGATCTGCTTCAGGTTTGCCCTTTTCATTCCCCGAAACTCTGAGATATGTGGTTACATCGGCGTTTGATTATGGTATTATCGTTTTCGTATGAACATTTCGTTGTTACTTGTACAAAAAATTCTCAATTAGCTTTAAATGATTAGTTTACGTTTATGATCCATTGGTATCTGATTCCAGTTCGAAACTCGTCGCACTGTTTTCAATCTTTTGATTCGCCGATCTGATTTGCTATATATGAAATTAATTCCGAATCTGGTTACTACGAATCCAATTTGGTGTATTGATCTAAACACATGATTAATGTTTGTTCTAAAGCATATATGGATTTGCATTTTCTTTATAATAATTATATGAAACTCTTATGAATAAATCACATTTGAAAGGATTTACTAATGTGAGAAAGAATTTAATTTTATACAGGAAGTTAAAAAATTTGTTGTCTACCGAGCTTTCGTCTTGTTGGTGTCTATTGGTCAACTTATGGAATATATGAAATTTGTTGTATTTATCTAAAATGCATGAGTAATGCTTGTTCTAAAGCATATATGGATTTGCATTTCTTTATAATGATTATGAAACTTTATGAATCAATCACATTGGAAAAGACTTACTAATGTGAGAGAGGTTTTGTTTTTATACAGGAAGTTCAAATGTTTGGTGTGTACCGAGTTTTCGTCTTGTTGGTGTTTGTTGGTCAGCTTTGCAATGGGTTCTATTTGCCAGGGAGTTATATGTATACCTATTCAGATGGAGATCCTATTTTCGCGAAAGTTAATTCCTTGACTTCTATAGAAACCGAGCTTCCTTTCAGCTTCTATAGTCTTCCTTACTGTAAACCGCTTGAGGGGATTAAGAAAAGTGCTGAGAATCTTGGGGAGCTTCTCATGGGGGATCAGATTGATAACTCCGCTTATAGGTTTCGGATGAGAACTAATGAGTCTCTTTACCTCTGCACTACGAGTCCTTTGAATGAGCATGAGGTCAAGCTCTTGAAACAGAGAACGCGTGAGTTGTATCAAGTTAATATGATTCTGGATAACTTGCCAGCTTTGAGATTTGCTAAGCAAAATGGGGTTACCATACAGTGGACTGGGTATCCTGTTGGGTATTCGCCACCAAACAGCAATGATGATTACATCATTAATCATCTCAAGTTTAAGGTCTTGGTCCATGAATACGAAGGCAATGTCATGGAAGTTATTGGTACCGGTGACGAAGGTATGGGTGTGCTATCTGAAGCTGATAAAAAGAAGGCGCGGGGCTATGAGATTGTTGGATTTGAGGTTGTTCCTTGTAGTGTTAAGTATGATCCTGAAAAAATGACGAAACTTCACATGTATGACTCTGTTCCTTCAGTTAACTGTCCGCTGGAGCTTGACAAAGCTCAGATCATAAAAGAACATGAGAGAATAATCTTCACTTATGAAGTTGAATTTGTTAAGAGTGAGACAAGATGGCCATCCAGATGGGATGCTTATTTGAAAATGGAAGGTGCTCGTGTTCATTGGTTCTCTATTCTGAACTCGCTTATGGTGATCTTCTTTCTCGCCGGGATCGTTTTCGTCATATTCCTGAGGACAGTGAGAAGGGATTTAACAAAGTATGAGGAACTGGACAAGGAAGCGCAGGCACAGATGAATGAGGAGCTCTCTGGATGGAAACTTGTTGTCGGAGATGTGTTTAGAGAACCAGAAATGTCAAAGCTTCTATGCATAATGGTGGGAGATGGGGTTCGAATTACAGGAATGGCTGTTGTCACCATTGTTTTCGCAGCACTTGGATTCATGTCACCTGCTTCAAGAGGAATGTTACTAACTGGGATGATTATTCTCTATCTATTTTTAGGTATTGCTGCTGGGTATGCTGGTGTTCGTCTCTGGAGAACTGTCAAGGGAACTTCAGAAGGATGGAGATCACTTTCCTGGTCCATTGCATGCTTCTTCCCGGGTATTGCTTTTGTTATATTAACAGTGTTGAACTTCCTTCTGTGGAGCAGCAAGAGCACCGGAGCCATCCCAATCTCTTTGTACTTTGAGCTCTTGGCTCTCTGGTTTTGCATCTCGGTTCCACTTACTTTGTTTGGAGGATTCTTAGGCACACGAGCAGAAGCAATCCAGTTTCCTGTAAGAACCAACCAGATCCCAAGGGAAATCCCTGAACGAAAATACCCGTCATGGCTTCTAGTCCTTGGTGCAGGAACCCTTCCTTTTGGAACGCTATTCATAGAACTGTTCTTCATCTTCTCCAGCATATGGTTAGGGAGATTCTACTACGTATTCGGTTTCTTACTCATAGTCCTGCTTCTCTTGGTAGTCGTGTGCGCAGAAGTATCAGTGGTCTTGACCTATATGCATCTGTGTGTTGAAGATTGGAGATGGTGGTGGAAAGCTTTCTACGCATCTGGTTCAGTCGCGTTGTACGTTTTCGCTTACTCCATCAACTATTTGGTCTTTGATCTGCAAAGTCTGAGCGGACCAGTCTCAGCTATGCTATACATCGGTTACTCTCTGCTTATGGCAATTGCAATCATGCTCGCTACCGGAACCATTGGCTTCCTCACCTCCTTTTACTTCGTCCATTATCTCTTTTCATCTGTCAAAATCGATTGATACCTTGACGACATAAAATCTCAGCCGTTGATGTTATTTCAGGTGTTGTTATTTTTTTGTCATTACTAGACTGTAGAGGGCAGTAATCTATATACCTCAATCTCTTATTCTATAATCTCATATAGCTCAATCTTTAATTTTTTTTATTTTTTTTATGTTTATTTTAATTCAAATTATTATAAAATGACCAAAAATCATATCTTTTCCATCTATTTACAAGAAAACCAAAATTTCTGACTCCACATCCATTTAATTTTTTTAATTATTTAAATTTCTTAAAAAATATTTCTATTTTTTTATTCTTCTTCTTCCCTACGATGAGAGATCCACGAAGAACACCCACACTTTTATCATTTGAATTCTTTCCGTTTTTCTTGCAATTACTGCAATTCAATCATCTATTTTCATCATTTAACCTTGTATTTTTCCTTTTCATCTAAAAAAAAAAAGAGAATCAAAACCCTAAAAACCAAAAATGGTAAAAACAAAAAAATTGAAGAGGAAGAACCAACAACGTGGAGGGTCTCGCCTAATTGATTCACTTGAGGAGAGGTCGTTGTCTTCGTCTGAGGAGAGGTCACCGTCTTCGCCATCCGTCGAACGAACTCCCAAGACCCGACGAATCCGCCAAGCTCAAGCTTCGCCGTGAAGAACAGAGCCCGCCGCCGGTTCCTCGTCTCGACCTTGGGTGGTAAGTGTTATATTATGTTTTCTCTGAAATTTAAATCCAAATGTATGGTTGTTGGAAAAGAATTGAATGGTTTTTTGCTATGTGATTTCTGGGTACGACTAGTATGCTTGATACAACTGTTGTTTGCTCTGTGTATTCTGGGTACGACTAGTACGCTCGATATAACTATGATATGATGTACAACTAGTATAACTATAGGTATATATACGACTGAATATGACCAATACAACTATGTATGTGGATATTTATGTATGTGGATATTTGTTTGGATTTCAGGAGAACGAGGAAATAGAAGGTATACAGCCTATTCCTCCGGAGAATTTTTTCTTCAAGAACACCGATTACGTGGTTTCCTGCAAGTTGTCTTCAAAGTGCGATGATGTGAAGACAATGGAATTGATAGAAGATGTGCTTGAAGACAAAATTGGAGTGGTTTTTGAACCATCCTCAGTTCCAGCATGTGTGGCATATGCCGAGACAGAAGAACCACAAACTAACGCATATGTGGTTGATGCTTGTGCGCACGGTGAAAAAGAAGAAGGGGAAGATGGTGTGGTTCGTTGTGAATGGAGTGCCTATTAGGTACTCGATAAGGGAGCATGGTATTTTGAGCGGGTTGGACTGTAGGAGGTACCTTGAGTCTTATGAAACAATGGTGGGGAGTTATCGGTTCGTGCTGAGACAATTCAAAAGAACTAAGAGGATTACTGTTCAAGATGTAATTGAGAAATTTAAGAAGATGCCGGAAACTCTAGATCGACTGAAGATGGCGATCTTACTGTTCCTGAGCACCGTCATCAAAAAGTCCAAGACATATGGACAAATCGAGGGTTTCTTCTACAAAGTTGTCGAAGATTTCGAAGCTTGTCGGACATTTCCTTGGGGAGGTACACGTTTTATGATCAATTAGACGAGATCTGGCGCACCATGGATCATTTTAGAGGACGTGTTCAACCCACGTGGACATTCCCGGGATTCATTTTTCCGTTAGAGGTATAATGTGCAAAAAATATTATAAATTAATTTTTAATGTGCAGATTTTAGCGACTAAAGCTATTCCAAACATGCAGACGACATTTAGGACTGAGTTCGTTGATGATAAGGGTGAAGTGAGTAGTAGGTGCCTGAGGATCTGCAAGAGCCAATGGAGGCCTTTTACAATGAAATACAATGAAAGGATGGTCATTGGAAACAGTTAACGATGCTCTTGGAGACACTACGGTATGAAAATTATGTAGTTGTATTCTATTTGATGATGCCTGAGGATGTGCAAGAGCCAATGGAATGTTTTGTCTAAAATTGTTCTACACAGTTGTATAGGTTATATCCAGTTGTATTTGGTATATAGTTGTATTAGTGATATGTAGTTGTATTCTCTTTGATGATGCACAGGAAATCCATAGTATCTTACATCCTACACTTGAAGGGGTACCACTACTCGCCCAGATCATGGACGATGATGACGAAGGAGAGGACTACTTGTCCGTGAATTGGAACACTTGCCTTCTTCAAGCAAACAAGAAGATATGGTTTGAAGATTTGTACAATTTGGATGTGGCTGGCCGAAGAGAAAATCTGAATGTCCAATGGGCCATGAGCCTCAAAGACACATTGATGAAGGTCATTGAAGAAGTTTTTGCTAAAATTCATGGGAGGGTTGACGAGTGGAATGAGAGGTTTGCTGGGATGGAGAGAAAGATGTCGGATCTTGAAGTATGTGTGACTTTGCTGATGGAAGGGCGTGTTGGAATAAACTCCGAGAAAGATAATGTTGGAGGTGATGACACTGATGAAGGTGACGAGGTTTCAGAGGAAGAAGAAGATGACGAGAGTAACAATGGAGGTGGAGGTATATGAATTTTATTTAACTATAATTATACATATATGTCTTTACATAGTCGCAACATATACATCCAATTTTAGGTGATGAACACATAGGAAATTGGGCGGACTTTCCCCCTGAAGCTGTAGCTTCGGAAGATGAAGAGGATGGTGAATCAGAAGAAAAAAATGACAATGAAAAAGAAAAGGACAATGAAGAAAAGGACAAAGAAGAAGAAGTGGGGATTCCAACAACCTCTACCCGTACACCTAAGGAGAATGTGGTTCTAAACCGTTCAAAAAAAGCGAAAAGGAAGGTTGAGCCATCGAAGTACAAGAAAAGTCCTTATTTGAAATAATGATCTTTTAAGTTATATTTTTAAGAACTTATTATCTTTTGGAACTTATGAGTTTGTTGAACTTATGTTTATGTTTTGAACTTATGATCTTTTGGAACTTTGGAATTTCAGTATTTAAATTGGTATTGTCGTATTTTAATATTTTGAATCAGTATTTTTAATTTTTTAAAATGAAATGTCATATTTAAAATGATACAACTAATACAACTGTGTTACTGAAAATATTAAAAATATATATATATTAAAAAAGCCACGTTTGCGCCGCCAAGACACACGTGCATCGTCAGAAGCCACGTGTGTACCGCCAATTTATTTTTATATTAATAAATTTAACACATAGTCGTATCGTAAGCAAGTAGTCGTCTGGGTTTACACATATTTATGAATCAATCAAAATTTTTAAATAAATTTTTAAAAATTTATCGAATTATTCATGTCTCAGTCATATAAGTCATATATAGTTGTATAAGCCACAATATTTCCATACACCACAAACGATTGTTCATCAACAACACAAACGAAATACAGTAAGCTACTAGAACATATAAATCATGTGTTTTCACTTGTACTGCACTCAAACAACTCATATAAACTAGTTTTCTTTCTCCTTTGTCGATGTTCTCAAAACCTTGTAATTTGAGGTTTTCCTTTTTTCTTGACATAATCTGGAGGGTGCACACACATGACACGTACATTGTCAGGCACATTCCACTGAGACATATGAGGAACTAGAAATATCGTCTTATAGTAGGCGAATGCCCATTGCTCCATCACATAGAATTTGGAGCACAAATCTTCCACTTCTAGGTGAGTATATTCTTTCTTCCTCGCTTCCATAAGGACAGCTATGGCATGCACACATGGATATTTGTCAATATCGAAATGCTTGCATGTGCAAGTTTTCATCCTCAAATCAACGAAATAACCTCTTCCATCGTGTCCGATGACGTTAAATTGTAGATAGTAATTGTTCAAAACAGTCACCGCTAAATGTTGTGTTGCAACATAATTTTCGTGAAGCACATTCTCAATAAAACGCACCAATTTATGTGCTTCGGTAGAGGTCTGCCTATGCTTGTTAAACCATTTAGCTATTTTTTCGATAATTGCATCAATCATTGGTAAGAGCGAGTATTTTCTTGCTTTTTTGAAAACAACATTTAAAGATTCCGCACAATTAGTGGTATCTTTGTTGTACCTTTCGCTAGGAAAAAAACACCGGACCCATTTATTCGGTTCAACACTTCTTTCAACATACTCTGCTGCACTAGGATATCTTTTCTTGAAATCATCGTAGAGTGTTTCGAACTCAGCTTGTGTGTATGGATGAGCCAATTCCCTGAACTTTACTAGAACTCTTTCTTTGTTGACGTTTGAGGCATGCATCTTCACATTTTGTGATAAATGAAAGATACAATACCCATGATGAGATAATGGGTAAACCTCACGTATTGTCTTGATGGCACTTTGACTCCTATCAGAAATAAACACTAATCCAGGAACATCCGGTATTAGTGTTTTCAACTTATTGAGAAACCATGCACAACTACCATTTTTTTCGCCATCAACTACACCAAAAACAATCAGATAGTGGTGATGATTAGGATCTTGTGCTGCTGCAACCAATAACACCCCACCATATGCATTCTTAAGGTGAGTCTCATTCACAATGATCACTTTCTCATCACTTGGAAGCCTTCCATGCAAGCTCCCAATGCGAAGAATAAATACTGAAACTTCTGATCGTCGTCCACTTCCACATTTGAAACTGTACCCGGATTCCTAATCTATAACATGTACAAATAAAAATACAACATCTTATAGCTTTCTTCCAGACTACCTCGTACATCGGCACTAGCTTGTTTTTTTCCTCTGTACGCCGTCGAATACGACACTTTAACACCATACTTTCCTTGCACCATACCAATCAAGCTTTTTGGAGTTGGCGTGTCAAGCTTCCCTGGATAATGATCTTGGACAACGGATGCCACTAATTGGGGTGTGCCTTTTCTTCTCTTTACCAATGAAGTTGATGACATACGAGAACATGAGTGCATTTTGTTGTACGTCCTAATAGAGAAAATGTCTGAATCCTTAATCCTCGCAGCTCGTAAAGACCACTTGCAACCATTCATTGATTCACAATATTTTACCACATACCGCGTTTTATCCGATTTTACGATATCGAAGTGAAAACAATTCACAAATGAAGCCTTTTCCACTAATTCTTTCACATCTTCTTTGCTTCCAAATTCTTGACTTAATTTTACATTCATACCATCTTCCCATTCTACATTATGAATCTCATCTCCTTCTACCACATGTGTATCCCTCACGTGAACGTTATCAAATTCAACCAAAAGTGTATCTCTAACCTTAATATTTTCCAAGTTTTCACATTCTACTTCGTGGGCAACCGTTGCATATTTTTCGGACACTTCACTTGCAGAAATAGTTATGCTTCCATAATTAACTCCAAAATTTACTCGACCAGTAGAAATCATGTCCTCGTTACTTGCATTAACTTAACTAACGCGATCTTCTCTTGGATCATTCGTCTTCGTCTCAATATACAACACACCTTTCATTTTACCTTCACGTGGTTCCAAATAACAAACAACATCAGCATCACTGAAGATATATATCGGTTACTTAGGATCAACTCCAACCGGAAAATAACTCAATTTGATCTCGATTTTTTCTTCATTTTCCCCCATCTTCTTACGTATACTTTCAACTAATATGTCGTACGTTACCTCCTTAGCCAATTGTCTCATCAAAAGAGCGTGATGAACATCTTCTCTTGCAATCCATAATATTTCCTCTCATTTCTTTACATATTGTCCCCCATAATCAACATGTATGATCGTGCGCTGCTTTCTATTCAGTGTACCCTGAAAATAATAAAATTATATCATTAATTACTTAGTTGCATCAGTTGTATGCATGTATATAATATGTCTTAGTCGTATCAGGTGTACACATGTATATAATATGTCTTAGTCGTATCAGGTATACGCAAGTATATCATATGTCTTAGTCGTATCAGTCGTATCCACTCTAAGTCGTATCAGTCATATTTATTCTTAGTCGTATCAGTCGTATTTATTCTTAGTCGTATCAGTCGTATTAATACTGTAAATATGGGTTTTGACGAACACAAATCTCTTCGATTCGCTGTCATTAACCACAAATATCGTTATATAAAAACAAAAACCTCAAATATAGTCATAATAATACGTGATTCGAGTTTCATTGAGCAAAATCGAGTTCTTTTTGGTTTTTAGGAAATCCGAAAGCTTACTTCCAATGGCGACCTCAAGTTTTTTTCCACTTCCATTTCTCCCAAATTTTTTCTCAAACAACGCAAAAAACCCTTTAATTTCAAAATCTCATGCTCGATTTGAGAGAAAAAAAAAAGCAAAATTGATGAATTTAAGGTTGAAAGGTTTGGTTTTAATGGTGAAGAAGAAGAAGATGGTGGTTGGGTAGAGTGGGACCCATCCAACCTTAAATTGGAAGCTGATTTGTTTTTTTTTCTTTTTTTCCGTAACTAAATGTGAGTGGGGCCCATTTTAATTTTAATTTCATTTGTTTGAATTAAATAAATAGATTAGGGGTATAGAGATTAAGTAACGGTATTAGAAATATTTTTTGTTGCCGTTAAGGGCATTTGAAAAATAAATCCACTGTAGAGTCCACTAATTTTACATGTTTTTCATAGTTTTGGGACCTATATGCCCCTTATATGTGCTTTTTTTTTTATTACAACTCCACGTCTTATGTTTTTGTTTTGAACTTTTGAGTAGAAAATAAACAAATTTGCCTTACAACATTTGGTTTCTTTTGAATTTTGTGTTTTCTTGCTTCTCATTGAGGTTCCTGTATGGAGTGTCTGATTTCTTAATTGTCTGAACTGAATCGTTATTGATATGTTGTAATGTTATCAATAGCTTAGGCCTAAGAATATACTCTATTTACATGAATCGGCTTTTTTAGTTAATGGCACAAGCAAACGAGAATTATGATTAATTACTATTAAACGTATTATTAGTTTCTTGCATAAGGTAAACGAGATATGACAAAGCTACATTTTCCCATCATCTGAATCTGTGAAAGATTTTGCCTACATCGATTATAGATACTTGCATCCGCACCTTTTCTTTTCTTTTTTAATTAACCAGCAAGAAAGAATGTAAAAGATCTCATACTTGTTAATCTGGCCTGGAACCATGAAAAGATCTCTCGATGTAGTGTGTGCGTCTAATCTTCAACTCGGTTTAGTTTGTTGAATCTGTTGGAGAAGTGCTGCTGCTAGCTGTAATGTTGCTTGTAGACGCTTCTGTGGATTAGCTTCAGTTTCTTCTTCTTGTTGGCTGTTGCTGCTACCTTGTAGCTGTACATTTTGATTTCCTGGAGATACCTGAGGTATGTTTGGTGTCTGCACGTGTTGCAAATGGCGAAAACTTGCTCGAGCCTCTGGTGCATATCTCTCAGGCTGATTTGGAGTTTCTGTATCATGATAACGGTTTAGATCTGCATTTGGCTGCTTCCCATGAACAAACCCGCTATGCTTTTGAACAGTATTATGATCTATGAAGGGTTGCATCTGTGAACTTCTGGTGTTTGTATCACGAGGTGGCCAGTCCGATCCAGAGTACCAATGACTCAACTGATCATGCTTGCTCTCAGTGTATGGATCGATAGATGCACTTTGAATATCTCGAGCACCACTATGCAAAAATGTTGTTGGATTCGGAATTTGTGGGATTCCAACATCAGAAAAAGCTCCACTAGCCTCTGCATATGATGTTTCACCGTAATAGGTTAACAAGTCTGTATCTTTTCTCTGACCTTGCTGTTGGATAGGCCCAGATCCAGAACCACCATATTCTAACCGTAGAATAACTCCAGAGATGCTTAGTTTCCCAGGAACTTTAAGTACTTTCTCGGAGAAATCAGATGGAGGCACAAGGAACAAAGTTGTTGTGTCATCCAATTTTGATACAGCTGCACATTGCTTCTCCTCCAGATAATGCATAAATTCATTATAGAATCCAATATCAGCGTCACTTCCAGGAACGAAGAAAACCACCCACGCTTTAGATGATTGGTAGTAATGCTTCGCCAGCATGGCTAAACCAGTTCTTGCCGTACAATCTAGAAACTCAGGCCTGCAATTATAACCATAAACAAAACTAACTATAACAACAAAATTCATCAGAAGTCTAAAAACAATATACAAAAAGATTTAGAGCTACCTACAGTATCATGTCCATTACTTTGCCCACAGGAAAGCATTTAGCACGACAAATGGGATTGCCTCCTTTTGCAATCCTCCCTTCCCAGTTCCAGTCCTTTAGTGATGGTCGATTCAATTCAGGAGTGTACCTTTTCTTATCAGGGACAACGGATGGGAGAGAATAACTTCCCATTAACTCATCATGTGGTTCTCGTAAGCTACTCTTGTCGCAATTCCTTATAGCCAGATTCAACGGCTGGTCAACCTTTTGCTTGTATCTTAGCTCTCCAGCCTCATAGTTCCGCTCAAATGCATCTTTTGGGGAGAAATCAGCAGATGCCCTTGAAAAAGGGCATCTTTCTTGCTCTATACCAGAAAGCTGATCTGGAAACTGTCTCTCAGGCTGCACGGATCTTGTCTTCTGTCTCTTGGTTTCCTGATAGTAGTAGTCTTCTTCGGGTAAATCCCATGGCTCTTCATACACTGAACTCCTTGACGGGAAACTGTGAGGATCATCATGGAATGCCGAACCTATTTCCCTAGGACTACCACGATATTCATGTATATCCTGAGACCTCAACCTTCCATATGCAGGACCTCCATCGCGCCTTGAGGCTGCTTTCCTGTTAAACATGTAATCTTCAGAATCTTCCAAATCCCTATCTTCCATGTAATGTGGTTCCCTCGCACTGGGAATTCTGCTCATGCTTCCGTAATTTCTATCCTGAAGATAACCTTCTGAAGATCCCAGTCGATCAACAGATCTGTAAGACGGAGAAAGTGATCTACTGGACCGACCCCTTCCACTGTTAGATGAGGAAGGTTCACTCTTTGCAAAACAAATATGCACTCGAGGATTCCCAAATAACTTCCCCTGAAGAGCTTCTTTCGCCTTACAAGCTGCCATCAGATTTTGGAATTGAACAAAAGCATAACTGCGACCAGGGAATACCGTGACCTTCGTTATTTCTCCAAATGAAGAAAATACCTTCCTCAAGAGCGAGTCATCTACTTTCAACGAAGCGGGAAATCCTATATATAATACCTCACTAGGTTCTGCATTTCTATCACTCACTTTTGGTTTGCTATATGTGTCTGGGTTCTCATAATGCATTCTGGAGTCCTTGTGGACAAAATGTGACCCTCTTGCTGCAGAACGCTGTTCATCATGAAGATATATATCTTCTGTGCGTGATCCACTTGATGACTTGTCCTGCGATAAACAGTATCACAAAGATAGAAGTAAGGTTCTCAAGCTTTAGAATAGGCATATTGGCCGAAAAAAGAAAATCATCAGCTTCACTGCTTACTCGTTTTTGAGTTATTTAAAAGAGGTAACTGAGCGGAATAGCTAGCATTGTTGGTCAAGTAATCACATAAAACTATTCTGAATAGCGACTCACTATACTCCAGGATAAAGCGGACATAATACACAGCTTTTGCCCATACGTGAAGAATATGGAAAGAAATGTAAGATCAATCGTAGAACCTGAAATAGGATTGTTATTTGATGGTCTCCTGAAAATACGAGTACAGTTTATGCTAAAAATATTGCATTTGTATGGTATTAATTTAAACACGAAAACTATATACTGAAAAAAATGAAAACACTGTAACCCATGATGCTAAAAGAAACGCTGAAGTCCATGGTTCAAACAATATCTATGAACATACCAAAAGCTTTCACAATGCTGATGGACATTTGATAGGCTCGAAATGCTAAGCTTATCAGTAGTGTTAATACGGTACTAAATAGCAATGGAGCTAAAGTTATCAAAGAAACAATAGATACGATCCATTTTCAACACCAACCCAATAAACATCCACAAAATATTTACACTCATAACCTGAGAATAAGATGACCAGCTAACACAGATGGTAAATAGGCAGCCACACGTGTCCTACAAATACCACAGAAAAGAGAATCTAGCTCCTCAATTCAAACATCATCACTAGTCGCCGAGAGTTTAAGACATGACGACACTGCAATCATCACAAAATTTAAATATTATCACAAACAAACATCAAGTCTAAGACGTTTGGCCATGTGGTATCATCAAGAAGGCAATGAATGTTACAAACAATTTTATTGTCATGGTGGAGGGCTTGAATTGGTAATATATATTGAATTGGTAATCCAATGTGTATAAATAGGAAACCATTTCAATAGCATGAGTTTGTTTGGCATTGGCAAGTTGCATAAGACCATAGGCAAATTATGAAACATGGTGAAGATGAGGATGAACTTTAATCCATGTTGGGTGACTGACATATCAAGTAGAAAAATATGTAAGATGTCAACAACTGCTAGCTAAATTAAATTTATATCCTTTGTAACCTTTAAGTTCATAATGACATAATGGAAGGTAGGAAAAGTTACTCGGGCACATCATATAGATGATCATGTCATTCATATTCATAAGTACTGATAGGAAACTGAAGTTATGCAACAACGCAATCAAATTCACATTATGTGGACTAATGCCAACATAACTTGGGTCAATAAGTTTTGAATGAATGTGGACCTGATGCTGAAGCATTTGGAATCATCCAAAGTTATTTGGTAAATCTCGACTCCAAGAGACAGAAAGCTAATGGGAAATTTCTGTTTTTTTCTTTGTTAAACACTGGTCCATTTCCCTTCAGCACATGTAGATGTTCCTCAAGAGTGCTAAGAGCATGTTTCTCACCAAATGAACAAAGAGCTCCAACTTGGGATCTACTACCAAGTTCATATTTATTTGTCAAATAACATTCTGAATGCTTCTCAACGTTATGGCTGTATGCTTGTGTTGTGAATGATAAAGGTGGATGCTTGTGTTGTGAATGATAATTGATAAAGGTAAATGCTTGTGAGGTTACACCTGGATATTTTTGATGTGGAGGCATATTTGATGTAACAGATGGCCCCGGATGTGGTTTAATAGAGAATGATTTTAAGTTTCTATGTAGAGAAACATAATTTATCAATGTAACTACATAACTGTCACATTTCACATGAAAAAAACTTACTGTAGTAGTAAAAAGCATGCTAAACTTTAGGGCTCAACATTCGGGTTCGGGTTCGGATTTTTAGGTTTTAGGTATTTATTCTCCAATGGAATAATTTTGAATTTTCGGGTCAGATTCGGTTAGGGTCTTGTAAAGTTCGGGTCGGTTTGTGTTTCAGATTTAAAACTCTATAAAAAACAATAAATTTGGATTTCAATCGGATTCGGGTTTTTCGGGGTTTTTAAGATTTTTTTGGGTTTTTAGGGTTTTTAGGTTTTTGGGTTTTCCGGTTTGTATTCGGATCGGGTTCGTGTATGTTACACATACAAAACTCACATTTATAGGGTAGGATCCTCAAATTAGGGTATATTCTCATGAGTAGTTATATGTTTACGGGTTTTTGGATACCCTAATGGGTATCGGGTTTGGATTTTCGGATTTAGGTATTTACTCTCCAATGGTAATTTGCCGGGTTCAAATTCGGGTAGATTTTTCTGGGTCAGGTTCGGGTCGGGTGCTGGGGTACGGCTTTTTTCCCAGCCCTGCGAAACTTTATGTCCCTGATTTATATAGCAAAGTGTGAGGCCTATAACGAGGAGATACCATTGGGATACGAGCTTTGTTGTTTTGCTCATTGCTAACTTCTGTGAACTTAGACAACGATTAAGTGTCCGAAAGACAAGGGATTCAAAGAAACCTAATATCAAATAAGAGACTTACTAAAAACAGATCAAAACTAGTATCATTACTCACTGAAAATTTTCTTCTTAAACAAGCATTCCTTTTTAGAATGGTACGTGCTAGATCGAACTATAACACATTTAAATTGCCTGCAGGCACGCACATTACTCAACATATCTATTGGAGCCACACTAACTGATAACTTTCAAGCATTCAGGCATTTTTTAACCAAACAAAAAAAACCTTTCAAGCATTGTAATAAGTTAGTTCATTTTATAAAAACGGATTATGAAAAGCCTGCTAAAATTTGTGTCCCCCTGATTTACAAAACAGAGTGACTGTGTAAGAGATTTGTTTGTTTTTCTCATTGTTGAGTTCTATGAACTTAGACAAGGATTAATATCATCCTAGTGACAAGGGATTCGGAACAGTCAACTACATAATAAAATACTTATTAAAGCTAGTTCAAAATTAGCATCCTTACACTTTGAGTAATTTCTATGAAAAATTTTCTTAAACAATCAGTCCTTTAAGGTTGTTCTAACCAATTGAAATACCGCATTACTGGACATTTATTGGAGACACTAAATAATAACTTTCAAACATTTCTAATAATTTGGTTCATTTCATAAGTACGGATATGCTCTTAGAATTAATGATTAGGTATTATCCGAATGACAAGGCATTCAGAGCAGTCTAATAACCAAATGAGAGCCAGATCAAAACTAACATCCTTACTCTTTGAGTACTTCCTATCTTAACAATCATTCTTTTAGGTCCAAATACCGACATGTAAGCATTACTAAACATCTATTGGGGACACACTAAATGATAACTTTCAACTATTTCTACTAATTTGGTTCAATTCATAAAATGAATATGCTCTTGGGAGATTAATGCCTATAAAGTTTCAAACTTTGGATTCTTCCAATCATATTATCACTAATTAACCCAAACAAGAATACAAATACAAAAGCAACAACAACTCAGAAGTAGGTAAGAGATTATAAAGACTAACCGCCTTAGCAAACTCGATTCTAAGTGAATTGCCAGCAAGTGAGAAGCCTTGAAGCGATTCAATAGCAGCAAACGCATCTTCATCATGTTTAAAGTTGAGAAACGCATAGCTTCGTCCAGGCTGAAACGCTAAGCTCTCTAATTCACCAAATCTAATAAACCTATCGGCTAGTTCTTGTTCTGGTATCCCATGAGGAAGATTCCCAACCCAAAGATGACGTGACGGTGGATTCCTTCCTCTTTCTTCCTTCATTATCATCCTCTCTCTTCCTCCGCCTCCGCTGCCGCCGTCTCTAGCTGACTGTAAATACATCGCCACAAAAGAAAATCAGCATACAACAAGTTGAACTAAGAAACAAGGGGAGAGGGATGGTTAACCATTTGAATTTTTTGTTTTGGCCCGTGATCAGATCTGAGATTCCGAGAGACCAAATCCGAGATTTCTTCAGATCATCACCATTATCAGTAGGATCTTAATATAACCCTCGTAGGGGGAAAAAATCCCAAATAAGTGAATAATCCTTTTATAAAATATGGAGTACATTTTTCCAAATTTTAATTGGAAATATTAATTGATTTATATTTTGTCCAACCGAGTTACCTACACAGTTACATTTTGGATTGTCCGTTCATAGTTCCCTCGGTATTTCGTTTCAAGGTTCTCTCGGAGTTTTGAAGTTTGTGTAGGTATAATTGTATAAGATCGCGAAAATCAGAAATGAAAACTATAAAAGAAATTAATGAATTACGAAAAAAATCAAGATAAAACGATTTTATAAAACCGAAAAATGTGGAAGCGAGATATTATATTTTCTTTTAATTGTTAAAATTGTCTGCAATCTAGCGATTTTTCATGATTTAGAATCACATGATACAATTATGGAGATACCGTATTTACTACACTTGAATTAAAGAATTTATGAACTAAAAATTTATACTATACTGTCGAGACTTACATTTAGAAGAAAAAAACATTTGATCCACTTGATAATTCAATGAAGAAGACGATGAACTCTTTTTAGTGTTAAAGTCGTGAGTTTTTTTTCCACAAAATGAGGCACGTGCATGAGTGGGTTATATGCAAATTAATGGGTACAAAATTTGGAGAGAATATTTGCCTGTTGATGTCAAATTCATTACTGATTTACGTGAGTACTGTGGCCTACAAAATCTGCACAAATTTTGACTTGTTATTGTCAAAATATTTGATCAAATTTAAATAATAATAAATATATGAGTTTAATCCAAAACACTTAAATCTAGTCTAAATAAAAATAGTTACTGGGTGTGTGGTCCACGTTCTCTCATTCTCCTTTGAACAAGAATTATCTCGGACAAATGGACATGATTGTAATTATCTCGGACAAACGGACGTGATTGTCATCCGATTTGACTTTTCAAGCTCTTAAGCTACTCATATTCAATCCTCATTTCTCATCCAGTTTTAATCTACTTTTGACAAAAGAATACACTAAGTTATAGTGCATATTGCAAGAAATCCAACACGTCTATTTTATGTTTAATTTGACGACCAGATGGTTGGTTCCATTTTTCTAAAAATAGGTTCAAACAATTCCCCCACATAAATAGAAATTAACTCTAAACAATATAAAGACTGGATAGATTAAACAAACTCGATAGACTTTACAGAAGAACTTTCGAGAGTATAAACAAAAATTTCTTGTGTCGAGATGGCAAAATATTTAAGCCTTGAACCACTCATTGTTAATATCCATCGGGTATATTCGGCCAGGAAGTGAACATGATGTCTTGAACCACCATAATTTCTATGTAAACCAAAACAATAACTATAATCATCACATTTTCTCGTAGAGCTAAGTTCTCTATTGTACTTCATTTTGGCCTTAAACTTGCTTGGTTAATCATGAATTAACTTAAAGAATATAAAAATTAACTATAAACATTTGACCTTCATTCCCCTGGAAATGGCCTCATTTCAATTCACTAGGTGACGCTACAAGTCTATGTTTTAACAAGTATCATGTAATGTTCCACGTATATTTCAAAGCTATGGAGTTGAATCATTAAAAGCTAACGCTTAGCCTTGTTTATATTGAGGAATCACTGTTTATCATCATGGGAACTACGTAATAACATAAAGTCTATCAGTGCAATAAACGGGTGGGTTTCTTTTGATTTAGTTTTCTTTTGAACTGTTATCTTGGAATCACCAATCACAAGTGGGTTTCCATCACACATCCTCTTTAGTTATAAGCAATAAACTCATTCCTTTCGATGATTTCAAAATTTGATAATGAGTCAAACTTTTAGTAAATGGATCTGGTAGGTTGTCGGATGATTTGATGTAATCGATCGTTATTACACACCACTTGAGATTAAGTGTCTAATGGTTTTATGACGTCTACTTATATGACAGGATTTCCCATTATTCAGATTACTATGTGCCCATGCTATAGCCGATTGGCTATCATAGTGTACATGTAGTGTTAGGACTGGTTTCTTACACATTGGAATACCTTCCAAAAAGTTCTGAAGTCATTATGCTTCTTCTGCGGCTTTGTCTTGAGCTACAAACTCTGACTCCATGGTTGATCTGGCCAACATAGTTTGTTTGGAAGATTTTCATGATAATGATGCGCTTCTTCAAGTAAAGACATATCCACTTGTTGATTTTGAGTTCTTGGAGTCAGATATTCTTTTTGCGTCACTGTATCCTTCCATAATTGCAAATTCTTACCATAGTGCAACACATAACTTTTTGTATACTATAAATAATTTTATACTCTTGTTATGGCTTTCTAACGTTTATGACCTAAATTACTCGTGTAACAACTTAGTACATTGACTACGTGCACTAGATCGTCTAGTACAATTTTTTGCAGTCCCCATTGTTTATTTATTGAATATCTCAAGAATCTTTTTAGCATAATGATTTTGAGATAAGAGTGTTCTGTCAGAAGTTCTAGTGACCTTAATCCCTAGAATGACATCTGCGAGACTCATGTCTTTTATGTCGAACTTGCCACTAAGCATGTTCTTAGTTTGTTGGATTATATCATTGTTGTTGCCAATAATGAACATATCATCCATGTAGCCAACAAAATATACCCAATCGAGGTAACTTTGATGTAAATGCATTTATCACATTCATTAATGTTGAAGCCATTTCACATCATTACGGTTGTCAAATTTTGCATGTCATTGTTTTGGAGTTTGTTTAAGTCCATATAATGACTTCACAAGTCTACAGACTTTGTGTTCTTGATATGGGAACTAAACCGGTGCTGGCGCCAAGGATAGGATGGAAGTGAGTATCTTGAGGTAACTCACGCCCTACTTACCAAGTGATGATCGATGGGGAACGATGGAGCCTTCCGGAAGGTAGTAGCGCTCTGTCCGGTGAAGCAAAGAGATGGAATACGGATTGATAGGATTGAGATGGAGTGAGTGACGCCAAAAAGCTGGTGATGCCACAAAGATGGTGATGCCACAAAGCTGGTGACAAAGCTTTGATAAGTTAAGATTTCTCTTCTAACTAGTCTCACGAGTGAAGCGGCTAGGGTTTCTCAAGGAGAATGTGTTTCTTTATTGATATTAGGAAACTTACAAGCTGAGAAAATGAGCTTCGTATGATAGCTCGTTGAGCGTGGCTTCTAGGCCGAAACATTACATAAGGAAAGTCTGAACTAAAAAAAACAACATGCCCTCCTTAGATTAAAAACAACGCTCACTCTTAACCTCTATAGTACAAATGTTGGGATGTCTAAGACTCAAAGAAAGAAATTAAAGAACTGCAAAAGAAACACAAAAACATTTGTGAGTTTCAAAGCAATTCAACTACTCATATTGCGTTCTTGGTGATGGTGAAGAGTGTTGCTTCTTGATATACTTTTATAACCGAAAAGGATGCTACTGATTGAGGATTTTATATGCATGAGTTGATCTCGATGAGAATCCTTGTTTTCTTGAACGCTTGAGAAGCTTGCTAGATCCATTGGAGTCTCTTGAGTAATCTCCTTAGTGAGAAGTGATCTTTTGAGTTCATCATGCTTCATTAGAATGATCAAGTTTTCCGCAGATTTGTTGAAGTCTTCTCTTACGCTTCTTGACCCTCTTTTCGTTCTTGAATTTCTTCTTAGTTGTGGAATTGAAATGACAACATTCTCTTCAGTTCCGGAGTCACTAGTTGGGATGCCTACATCATTCCCTCCCCCTTGAAAAATTTATCTCCTTAGAACTTGTTAATCTGCAAGAAAATGAACTAAATCAGTAAAATTGAAAGGACAAGAGATGTTAAACTCACATGTCAGCTCTAGTTTGTAGGCGGTGTCATTGATCTTTTTTAAGATCCTAAAGGGGTCGTCTCATCTTGGTGAGAGCTTTGACTTCCTTTTGTTTTGGAACCTTTCTTGGCGCATATGAAGCAAGACCGAATCCCCCGGTTCAATTGTGACTTTCTTGCGGCCCTTGTTGGCATACTCCATAGTCTTCTCATTCTTCATCTGCATGTTTTCCTTGACCTTCTGGTGTAGCTTCTTCACAAAATCAGCTTTAGTTTCCCCTTTAGCACTAGAGTAAACAACTTGGGGCAAAGGAGAAAGATATAGTGGAGTACTAAGGATAAATCCATAAACAATCTCAAATGGTTAATGCTTCATAACCTATTTTTTAGCATGATTATATGCAAATTCTATATGTGGTAAGCATGATAACCAGTTGTGTAAGTTCTTATCGACCGTGGCCCTTAGTAATATCGAGAGGATCTGGTTTACAACCTCGGTTTGTCCATTGTTTTGGGGATGAAAAGTTGTAGAGAAGAGTCGCTTATATCCCCAACTTCCTCCATAGTGTTCTCCAGAAATGACTCAAGAACTTGGTGTTACGGTCTAAGACGATGGTGCTAGGAACACCATGTAATCTAACAACCTCTTTGAAGAAAATATTTGATATTTGTGTGGCATCATTGGTCTTGTTGCAAGGTATGAAATGTGCCATCTTTGAAAACCTGTCTACAATTACAAAAATAGAGTCCTTGTGGTTTATCTTTGGCAGTCCTAAGACAAAGTCCATTGATGTCCACCCAAGGCATGTTAGGTATAAGTAAAGGAATGTATAAGCCATGTGGATGTAACATGGATTTTGCCTTTAGGCAAGTGATGCACTTTGAGCAGAATCTCTCAACATCTCTCTATAGGTACGACCATAAAAGTGCTCCATCATTACACTCAGTGTCTTGTCACGCCCAAAATTCCCATTAGGCCTCCCCATGCGCCTCCCTACTTAACAATTCATGCATAGATCCTTGAGGAATACAAATGAGTTTTCCTTTAAACAAGAATCCATCTTGCTGGTAGAAACTCCAAAAGCATACTTGGTAGTCTCGTTGAAGATGTATTGAAAGTCAGGATCCTCCTCATAAAGGGACTTGATATGCTCAAACCCCATGATCTTGGCTTCCATTTTGGTGATAAGCATGGATCTCCTTGAAAGGGCATCCGCCACAATGTTGTCTATACCTTTCTTGTATTTGATCATGTATGGAAATGTCTTCACAAACTCCAACCACCTTGCATGTCTTTTCTTAAGTGTTGTATGTCCTCTTAAGTACTTTAACTCTCGTGATCTGTATGAATAACAAAATCCTTGAATAAAAGATATTGTTGCCAAGTTTCTAGCCTTCTTATCAACGCATACAACTCCTTGTCGTATGTTGGATAATTTAGTGAAGCTCCGCTTATTTTCTAACTAAAATAATTTACCAACCTTCTCTTTGAGTCAACACAGCTCCAATGCATGTACCTGAGACATCACACTTAATCTCAAACATTTTGTCAAAGTTAGGAAGTACCAAAACCGGTGAATTGGTGAGGTTGTACTTGAGCTTTCCAAAAGCTTCCTCTTGAGCTTGCCCCCACGTGAAAACACTATGTTTCTTGATGACTGCAGTCAATGAGGCTGCTATGGTACTAAAATCTTTGAAAAATCTCCCATAGAACCTCACTAATCCGTGAAAGCTTCTAACTTGGATGATCGTATAAGGTGTTGGCCATTATTGTATTGCTCTTATCTTTTCCTCATTGACCTTTAGACCTTGTGAACTAACCACAAAACCCAAAAAGCCAACTAATCAGCGCAAAAAGTACACTTTTTAAAATTTGCATAGAATCCTGCCAACCGTAGTGTTTCTAGAACTTATTCTAAGTGCTCTAAGTGATCTGCAAAACAAGTACTATAGATTAGTATATCGTCAAAGTACACAACTACAAAATTATAGGTATAGGATCTTAGGATGTGATTCATCACCCTCATGAACGTGCTTGGTGCATTTGTAAGGCCAAATGGCATAACAAGCCATTCATACAACCCTCTCTTAGTCTTGAAAGCGGTTTTTCATTCGTTGCCCTCTTTCATTCTGACTTGATGGTAATCACTCTTCAAGTCTATTTTAGAAAAGATGGTTGTGCCACTAAGCTCATCTAAGAGGTATCTAGTATATGCACCTAGGTATAAGATGCCTATAATTAATGGTTATGTTGTTTATAGCTCTATAATCCACACACATTCGCCATGAACCGTCTTTCTTATAGATTAACAAAACCGGAATGGCAGAAGGGCTTAAGCTCTCCCAAATATATCCTTTCGACATCAACTCTTGAACTTGAAGTTTTAACTCCTTAGCTTCTTCCGAGTTCACTCTATAAGCAGGTCTATTGGGTAATGGAGCTCCGAGAACTAAATCTATTTGGTGCTCTATTCCTCTAAGAGGTGGTAATCTGGGTGGGATCTCCTCTGGAACTACTTCTTGAAACTTCTCCAAAAGTTTTAAAACTTCCTCTGGTGTAGCATTGTCTCCTTGTTCTGAAAAATACCCTTCCTTAAAGATCATTAGTAGCACCTGCTCTTTGGATTCAAGAAATTTTAAAATAGAATGAGGTGAGACAAATAGGCTAGCCTTACTTACCTTGCCCCTTTTGTCCATTTCTTTTTGCATCTCGTGGACTTCTTGTGGAGTGAAGGGAGTTAGGATATGCCTATGGTTGTTGTGGTTGAAACTATATTAGTTTGTACGTCCACTATGAACGATATCCTTGTCAAATTTTCATGGTCTCCCTAGAAGTAATTGACCACTTTGGGGACTACATCACACACGACTTGATCCGTATACTTCCCTATGCTGAATACTATAATGATTTGCTCCTAGATTTTGAGTTCAGTCTCGACATTGAGCCACTTGAGACGGTAAGGCCTTGGATGTTTTGTCTTCTTGAGACCTAGCTTGTCCACCAAATACTTTCTTGCAACATTAGTACAAGAACCACCATTTATGGTGAGGCTACATACCTTGGAGTCTATGTTGCAATGTGAGTGAAATTTATTCTCTCTTTGTACAGTTTCAAGATCAAAGAATGAACCGAGGGCTCTCCTTGTCACTAAAAACTGTCCCACATCCGGATAATCAACTATATCCTCTTCGGACTCCATTTGTTCTTTATTGACTTCATCCTCGGACTCATATTCTATGTTGTCTCTAAGTACCATGACACGTTGGTTTGGGTATTCTCTAGCATAGTGTCCATTTCCCTGACATTTAAAACATGTTATGTCAAGGGTTCTTTGACTTTGATTTGCAAACTTACCTTGTTCCGGTCGGTTGGGTTTTGAAGTCTCTGGAATACTCTTGTTGAACCTAGAATCAAGTTCTATAGCTTTTCCTTTGTCTATATTTCCCTGAGGTTGAGGAGTCCAATTGGATATACTCCTTGTGGTATAAGCAGTCTTCCTCTTGATATGTTGCTCGGCTTGTACCGCTAAGTGGAACAATTCCTCCAAATCTTGTTACGTTTAAAAAATCTCTCCACTTTCTGAGCAATTCGGTCATTTAAACCATCTAAGAACTAAGCCATGAAGGTCTCCTCTGAGTCTTCAACGTCTAGCCGGTTCTTGACTAATTCAAACTCCTCAAAATAAACCTCTTTTGTAGGTCTCAGTCATAGTACGAGGGACGTATCTCTTCCTTAGCTGATATCTCATGTTCTCCCAAGTGCTAATCTGTCCATGTCTATGCCTTCTCCGCTCAGTAACTTCTTATCCCACCAATCTGAGCTGCAGCTAGAGAAACCTTCCTTACATTCGCATAGCCATAGTAATCAAATATGTTTTCCATTCTCTTCTCCCAGTCTAGATAAGCTTATGGGTTTAATATCCCCGCAAGTGTTGGAGTAATCAGTTTCAAGTCCTTGACTCCTTACCTAGGTCTATCATCTTCAAAATCTTGATCCCTAGCTCTCTCTGGTCTCATTCCTCGAGCATTAGGTGATGAACTGGTGGAGGATCATCCTCAAGACTCGGCATATCCTCATCAGTCTCTTCTTTCTGTTGGAGTCTAACTATGTTGTAGAGTCCTCCCTGCTCTCTTCTAGCCGGTGGTGGTTGTGTCTCCAAACGAGTGGGACAATCACTAACAAATCTAATAGCCTCTAGAAGTTGAGTTATGTTAACCGGTGCTTCCTCTGCCATGTTGATCAATTAGTTATGGCACACACATAAAGAAATCAAACGCAAAAGGAAATTGAAACAATATAATGAGTTATAGCAGGAACAGACGCAATTACTCAAATAATGCAATGAGAAATGCAATGAAAAAATTAGACGAAAACTAGCAAGGACTGAATGCACTAATGGATTTAAACCCTAAATATGAATATTAGTTTTTGAAAGATATGATACAAGTTGATTACGCTAACGAAAGGAAAATAATCAGCAACAAAGAGAATTCAAGTGATAATGCAAGAAAAACCAAATAACTCTCAATGTGAACTATTAATATGTTGAGACGAGTTAAGGACGATATGATGCAACAACAGACTTGAATTAACACAACAAAGAACAGAGAATCACAAGTTTAACCAACAAGCAACGATGATGCTGCTGAAAACCCTAATCCACCAATTTTTTTATTTTTTTATTTTTTTATTTTGTTTAAATTATGCAAAGACTAATAATACCTATGCAGACTCGGCGAGATGCCTACTAATGCAACAAAAATTGAAGACACGAAACTCAGACTCAAAACAAAACGAAAGAGAAGGTTGCGGTGCTAACAAAACCATAAAATTGTTTTTGTTTATAACTAATGAAACAACTAAACAAAGCAAAGAAATAACGGCTCTTATGATTTTTTATATTAAGCAAACGGAACAAAGCAGAAACAAAACATAATCAAAGTAAACAATCGCAAAGCAATGAACACAAGCTAGGGTTCCTCTACAACCTGATTTCAAGAGTCTTTAGGCTCTGTACCAGATGATGCAGGAACTACACTGGTGTTGGAGCTAAGGATAAGATAGAACGGAGTTGCTGGAGGTAACTCACACTTTACTTGCTGAGTGATGATCGATGGGGAATGATGGGGCCTTCCGGAAGTTGGTAGCATTCTTTTCGGTGAAGCAAAGAGATGGAATAAGGACTGATAGGATTTAGATGGAGCGAGTGATGCCACAAAGCTGGTGACAAAGCTTTGATAAGTCGAGATTTCTCTTCAAACGAGTTCCACGAGTGAAAGAGTGAAGCGGCTAGGGTTTCTCAAGGATAATCCGTTTCTTTATTTATATTAGGTTAAACTTACAAGCTGAGAAAATGAGTTTTATATGATGGCTCGTTCAGCGTGGCTTCTAGGCCGAAAGATTACATAAGGAAAGTCTG
Source organism: Cardamine chenopodiifolia (assembly GCA_963922655.1). Classification (NCBI taxonomy): domain Eukaryota; kingdom Viridiplantae; phylum Streptophyta; class Magnoliopsida; order Brassicales; family Brassicaceae; genus Cardamine; species Cardamine chenopodiifolia. The sequence continues at coordinate 10,981,728 of OZ000481.1, read as the reverse complement.
AACTAAAAAAAACAACACACACTCCTTAGACTAAAGCCAACGCTCACTCTTGACCTCTATAGTACAAATGTTGGGACATCTAAGATTCAAAGAAAGAAAACAAAAAAAATGCAAAAGAAACACAAAAACATTTGTGAGTTTCAAAGCGATTCAACTACTCATATTGCGTTCTTGGTGATGGTGAAGAGTGTTGCTTCTTGATATCCTTTTAGAACCGGCAAGGATGCTATTGATGAGAATTTTATATGCATGAGTGGATCTCGATGAGAATCCTTGTCTTCTTGAACACTTTCCACGCTTGAGAAGATTGTTGGATCCATTAGAGTCTCTTGAGTAATCTCCTTAGTGAGAAGTGATCCTTTGAGTTCTTCATGCTCCATTAGAATGATCAAGCTTTCCACATATTTGTTGGTCTTCTTTTACGCTTCCTGACCCTCTTCTCATTCTTGGATATCTTCTTAGTTGTGGAATTGAAATGACAACATTCTATTTAGTTCGGAGTCACTAGTTAGGATGCCTACATCAGTTCTTGTCCTGGGACGACAAACCCTTCAAGTTGTTTCATGTAAATTTCCTCTTTTAAATCACCATTTAGAAAAGCAATTTTGACATTCATTTTATGAATTTATATATCTCTTAATGCTGCAATTCCTATCAGCATTTTGAAGGAACTTATTCTCGTCATCGGAGAATAGGTGTCAAAGAAATCATGACCTTCTTTTTAGCTGGAAACCTTGCACCACAAGCCTGGCCTTGTATTTATCAAATAAACCATCAGTTTTCAACTTGGTTTTGAAAATCCATTTAAATCATAGTACTTTAAACCCTAGGGGTAGATCACTTATCTCCCATGTATGATTTTGCATAATGGAGTTGATCTCACTATTAATGACTTTCTTCCATGAAGGTGAGTCTGGTGTGTATACATGGCTTCAGTGAACGTTCTTGGCTCATTCTCTAAGAGCAATACTATTAAAAATCATCAATGTAAGATTTTTCCATTCGAGCTCTTTTGCTTCGTCGAGCTTCATCTTCAACCTTTTCTAATTCATTAAATGAAGTACCAAAAGGGTTTGCCTCATTTGTTGAGGCTTATACCACTCTTTCCTCACGGGTTTGCTTTGGATTTTTTTTATCCTTACACAAAAACATGTGTTCAACGAAAGATACATTTCTTGATTACATAATATTATTTACATGGATATCCAATATATATCTGATTAATGAACCAGAAACCGATAAGCACTAATTTTGTGTGCATATCTAATAAAATTAAATCTACGGTTTTAGGACCCATTGAGACTTTTTTAGGAGGCGGCATTGCAACTTTTGCGAGACACCCCTACACTTTCAGGGTTAAGGCCATTGGGTAAAACTAATAAAGTTTGTTGTTTAAAATTGATATAGCGAATTTGTTCAGCACATTTATTGCTTTGAGTGAATTGGATTCAAATGTTTTTGTTTTTAAAGGCCTCTTTTTAGAGTGTGAATGAATCTTCCTATTTTGGTTCATGGATTCAGCGGAAGCTCTTGAAGAATAGAGAACTGGCAAAAAATTTCCTTAGAATGGAGGTTTGTAATGGAGAATCAACACATTTTTATATGCTCATTGGTCTTCTATGGGTCGCTTATTGATATAGTAGGTGAAATAGGGTTTATTGACTTTGGAATATCCAAGTTGTCTATTGATACGATCATGGAAATATCTAAGGATAATAAGACGTTGGAGGAAACTAGCGTGCTGATCACAAGAGAAAAAGTTAACCGATTCAAGGAAATAATCGTAGGATTAATACGAGACATGAAGGGATCAATGCCAACAGAAGCCATGCACCACCATGCAATGACTAGTAAAGGATACTAGATGGACTACGAGGACTTGTCTAGTACTCTTTTTCCTTAATTCTGTTTTATCCCAATGGGTTTTACAAGTAAGGTTTCAATGAGGTTGGACTTGTTTCTCTTCTCTTTTAATCCATCTTATTCAACACTAAGTCCACAAGGAGTCCCAAACAATAAGAGATGAACTGAGGCCCATCCAAACTTGAAGAAATCTCGTCCAAATCCAAGAAAACAAGGGAAGACTACATTCAACAAATCCAAGAGATATTTGGCGAGATAATCCTCTTCTTCGAGATTCATCTCTTCTTTTATCTATCTTTGATTTCTAGTCAAAAAATTAAATCTTATGTCTTTATTTTATGTTCATGTTCACATTTTAAGTTCATGTAACCTTTAGCTTATCTTGACTTCATTATAAACTCGGCCAAAAAGATCAATAAAATTATCCAACTTTTTTATCAAACAATTTATTTATGTTTTGCTTTCACGTAAATTCTTTTGTTCCTTAGGGAACTTTTGGTTCGGTTAGGTGTGTCATATCTTAGGAATCGCCGAGGTTTATCAAGTGTATCCCATAACACTTGTGTGGCAATTCTACCGATCAAGCTATCGAGGAGACAAGTCGCATGCATTGGTTATAGGTTTTGTATATGTAGCGTTGGTGTCTACTCTATCTTATTCGTCAAGATCTCCACTGCCTAGTTTGTTGAAGATTTCAAGCAAGGGGCTTGGGATTTGGTCTTAAAACCGTTTACTTGAGTCATACACATCTTCTTCTAGTTATCCAACCGGTCTCGATGTGTGCAGTTTCTTGGGAAGAATTGTATCATTTGGTACCAGAGCACACTCATTGATTCCACTTCTATCAACACCACTATCATCCATCACCATCGACATCGATCCATCTTCATCTCCATTCAATCGCTTCGTCACCACTAAAGTGTTTCATCTCCAACGCTTCATCACCATTGTTTCACCACCACTACCATCACTTCACCAACCGCTTCATCTCATCGGATCATTCAATCACCACCACCACCGATCTGATCCTTCTCCTTCACCACCACAAACCGTTTCCGCATCACCACCACCGATCATCACCACCCAACCGCCATCACCAACACACCTTTTCATTGCACCCCTTCATTTGATCATCACCCTATCAAACTCCCTTTCACTTCACAAACCCTAAACCGTTGAGCTTTACGGTATCTCGACAAGAAACCAATACGGGTACGAGGAGATCCCTAAGACACTACTCCTACAAGGAGAAGGACCTTCGTGTTTGTGTCATCCCATTCTTGGACCAACGTCACGTACTGTAAACCATTACCCGATCAAAACCCTCACCGCATAGAGACTTGTCATCACCGAGGAAGGACTTGTCATTACCGAGAAGAAACTTGTCATCATCGAAGACGTCTCAATCACCAACTGCTCGAACATGCCACTTGATCATCACTCGGTCATCACCTTTCCAAACATTTGATCAAACAGCTGGATCACCACTCGCATCCCTACGAGAAAAAGCAGTCATCAAACTTTACCTTTACATTTTTTGAAATTTTTTTGAAGATTTTTCTTTGAATTTTCTTTGCCTTTTTCTTAGTTAGGCTTGGATCCCATATTTAAAAAAATGGAAAGAAATATTTTTAAGACACAAAGAGTCTCATAAGCTTCATCTATTCGTCGGGAAAATGATGTAATTTTTCCTTACTAAGATTCTGAATTAGCGGCTTGAGAGACTTTAGCTTTTTCGAAAACCTATACAAAAAAGTGGTAGAGAGAAAAATAGGAGTCGTAGAGCTCCAGTAATCCTCCACCATAGGCTTAAACTCCTGCACCGTAGCAATAACATTAGAAAACTTAAAAGGACTTTTATCTCTAGTAAATGTACCAGACAGGAGGACATGGCCCCGCAGATGATCGGAACACCCTCCGGCTTCAAACTTAGTATATGAATCAGGGTAAGTATGGAACCATGTGTCATTTATCAAGACTCGGTCCAAATTTTTACAAATCAGCTCAGATTTCAGTTTGTTACACCAGGTGAAAAGTGGCCCCGTAAACACCATATCCATAAGAGAACAATCTGGAACAGTCTCCTAAAAAGCTAACATAATATTAATAGTAGGAGTCAAGAGAGTACTTTAATGTTCAGAGGAAGCCAAGATATCGTTGAAATCACCGAGGAAAAGCCACGACATTCCTCCCATCTGCACATGAAGGTGCTTGAGTTGGTGCCACAAATGAAGCCTCTCCTCAGCCAAGTTTGACGCATAAACAAAGGTACAGAGAAAGGTTGGCGCTTGGTCAATTTGAACAGAACAAGTGATCATCTGATCACTTTTAGCCACTATGCTAAGATGCACTCTTTTATCCCAAACAACCCAGATCCTACTGAGATAATTATGATCGTAATTCGAAAGTTGAGTCCTTTCCATGAGAAGAGAGCCGGTGGAACATTCGTCATTTTAATCCACATTGGCATCGAGGTAAGTTTGGGCTGTGCTTCTTCGAGAATTGGTGTCCATTTCGAAACAATCATCGGAATCTCGCATATGTTCCACATGCCTCGCCGCAGCACACGAGTTCAAGCATTATGTTTCACTCGTTCAAGGTATCTGACTCACTTGACAATATTCATAGCTCTTACCATCTTCTTAGCTCAGGTAATCCAAGATTAGTTATTGCACCTAAATTTTTAGATGGATCTAACTTGGAACTTGGATACTACCTATGATTACTAATATTGAGGCTAAGAATAAGTCTGGTTTTGTTGATGGTTCAATCTCTAGACCCGATGAGGATGATCCATACTATAGAAATTGGAATTGATGTAAACAGTATGGTGAAGTCATGGCTACTAAATAGTGTGTCAAAGAAGATTTACAGAAGTATTCTCTATTTCAAGGCTTCAGACATTTGGAAGGATTTTCACACAAGGTTTCATAAATCGAATTTATCAAGGCTCTACAAAATGAGACAGCAATTTCACTCTCTTCGTCAAGGTAGTATGGATCTCTCATCGTATCTCACATAGACACAATCACTTGGCTGAACAAGAAACAAATATAATTATTGTTTTCTTATGGGATTGAATGACAGTTATTATTGAGTTCAAAGTCAGATTCTAATGAAAAAGAACGTGCCTTCACTCTCTGAAGTTTACAATATGCTAGATCAAGAAGAATGTCAGAGATCTGCAAGGATGCCTATTCATACTGTCTATGATCAATCTGCATTTCAAGTTTCTCAACAGCAATATGGGAAATCTGGTCAATCTTATGGTGGAATTCTGTATCAAAGGATGAATAATATACCTTTTTGCTTATTTTGTGGAAAGGTAGGACATGTTATGGATCATTGTTATAAGAAACATGGATATCCGGTTGGTTTCAAGTCCAAGCAAAAGTTTGTCATTGTTCCTGTTACAGCAAATGTCACAGTTGAGACAACTCAGGAGGCACCTGCTTATTCAGATCAGTCTAGTAATAACAGTAGAGAAGATCTATCCACTAAGAAAATTCATCAATTAATGTCTTTATTTAGAAGCAAACTTCACACTCCAAGCTCCATGACTAAACTAGAAGTTTATTCTGTCTCAGTTACTTCTTTACCTTCTTCCTCATCCTTTGGCCCAACACTTGGTAATTTTTATTTTTTTATCCTTTGTTATTTTTAGGTACTGATAGGCATTATGTCTGTTTGCGTGATGCCCAATATCATTGCTATCAACGTTTGGGTTATAGATTCAGGAGCCACCAATCATATTTGTCATGACAAATCTGTCTACTAACTTTCATCTTCTTCATAACACTATTTTTCCTTACCAAATGGTGGGATTGTGAGCACTAATGGTATAGGAATGGTTCAATTGGGTAGTAATTTGATCCTTAAGGATGTTCTTTATATTCCCAAATTCAAATTCAGTCAACTTAGTGTCAGTATTCTCACTAAGAGTATGGGATGTAAAATTTGGTTTGATGAGTCTTCTTCTGTGCTTCATGATCATAAACATGGATTAATGATTGGAATGGGTAGACAAATGGCTAATCTCTACTTCCTGGATATAGAGTATGTTGAATTTTCGTGTAATAAAGGCACTTTATAGCTATTGTAATGGGTTATGATCTCTGGCATAAAAAGTTAGGTCATCCTTCCTTTGCCAAGTTATAGTCTTTGTCAAAAATTTTATCTTTCCCTAAAGAAAAAACAATCATTGAGTTTCATTGTAGAACTTTCCATCTTTCCAAACAAAAACACTTACCATTTGTATCACATAATCACATTAGTAATAACCCTTTGATTTGGTTCATATTGACACTTGGGATCCCTTTTCTGTTCCTATTCATGAGGGTTTTAGATATTTTTGAGCCATTGTAGACGATCACCCTAGGCCTACTTGGGTTTATCTACTTAGGAATAAATCTAATGTGTTACAAATTTTTCCAAATTTTGTGACCATGGTAGAAACTAAGTTTGAGACTAATATTAAAGGGGTTAGATTTTAAACTTCACTCCATTCTATAAATTCAAAGGTATTATGCCATTTCATTCATATCCTGAAACACCACAACAAAATTAGGTGTTTCAAAAAAAACATCAGGCACATTCTTAATGTGGCAAGATCTATTTTCTTTCAATCACACATTCCTCTTTCTTATTGGGGTGACTGTAGTCTCACTGCAGTTCATTTAAATTAATAGGACTCTTTCTTCTATTCTAAAAGACAAGTCCTTATATTAATAAAGAAACTAATTGACTATGATCAAATAAAGGTTTTTGGTTATCTTTGTTATGCATTTACCGCACCCAAGAACATACATATATTTGATCCTCGAGCTCGTGTATGTGCCTTTCTTGGTTATCCTTCTAGATACAAAGGTTATCAGCTTTTTGATCTTGAAAACAATATAATTTTTTTTATCACAACATGTTATTTTCATGAAAAGCTTTTCTCTTTTGCTAGATCAGACTTATCTTAGGAAGATCAACTTTTCTTTCTTGACCTGATACTGTAATCTGAATCTCCTATGTTACCTCAACTGTCTGGTGATGATTATTTTGTATTTGAACCTTCTATAGAGATTGTGCCTTCTGCCAATCCTATTTTGGATTTCCTTGAATCTTTTGTTCAAACACCACATAGTAGAAACATCAAAAAGCCACTTTATCTTCAAGATTACTATTGTCATTCTATAGGATTATTAACCATATATTGTCTTTCTCAATTTATTTCTTATTATAAAGTTTCTTCTCTTTATCATTCATTCTTGACTTCAGTAGACAAAGAAAAATAACTCTCAACCTATGCTCAGGCAAAGGAATTTCTTATTTTATGTAGAGCCATGGTTGAAGAGATTGATGCTTTGGAAGGAACTCAAACTTGGGAAATATGAACTCTCCCTCCCAATAACGTTAGTATTGGTTGTAAATGGGTCTATAAGATCAAGTATCTGGCCGATGGAAGTGGTGAGAGGTTTAAATCATATTTAGTTGATAAGAGATATGCAGAACAAGAGGGCATCGACTATAATGATACTTTTTCACCCGTAGCAAAGTTGACATCAGTGAAACTCTTAGTTGTCATTGCTTCTATTTACGGTCTGTCTCTTACTCAATTAGACATTTCAAATAACTTTCTCAATGCCGACCTAGATGAAGAAATAAATATGAAACTTCCACCTATATATTTTTCAAGAAAGGGGGACAAATTGCCTCCTAATCCTATTTTCTGGTTAAAGAAATCATTGTATGGTCTCAACAGGCTTCAAGGTAGTGGTTCTTTAATTTTTCTACAACTCTCATCAGCTTGGGATTTGTTTAGTCCTCTTCTGATCATACTTGTTACTTAAAAATCACTGATTCTCTTGTTAGTGTATGTGGATGAGATCATTATTGCTAGCAACAATGATTATGAATTGGAAACTTTGAAGTCACAACTCAAGTTTTACTCAAGGTACGGGATCTTGGACCATTGAAATATTTTCTAGCCTTGGAGATTGCTAGATCCTATAAAGGTATATTGATTTATTAACGTAAGTATTCATTGGATCTTCTCAATGAGATATGTATACTTGATTGTAAGCCATCTAGCATTCCCATGGATCATACTATCAAGTTCTCCCTGAAGGCAGGTGGTGACCTTGTTGATGCAAAATCCTATAGACGTCTTATTTGCTGGTTGATGTATTACTAGACAAAATATTAATTTTGCTGTCAATAAGATAAGACAATTCTCTGAGGTTCCACACAAAGTTCATCTCCACGCTGTTCATAAAGTTTTACATTACATCAAAGGTAGTATTGGTCAAGGTCTGTTCTACTTTTCTACATCTGATTACAAATTCAAGCATTTTACGATGTAGACTGGTCTTCTTGTCTTGATACTAGGCAAGACAAGTTATTGTATGTTTTTGGGAGCTTCTCTTATCTCTTGGAAGAAAAAAAACAGCAGGTTTTTTCGAAATCTTCCTCTAAATCAGAATATAAAAGCATGTCTTCTGCATTAGATGTATTCCTTTTGTAAAGCCTACTCTCTTATTTTGTAATAACATTGCAGCCATACACATTGCATATAATCATGTTTTTCATGAACGCATAAAACATATAGAAAATGATTGCCACAATGCACGTGATAGGTTACTTGCATAATTGTTTTAGCTTTTGCACGTGAGGTCTATCTACATCTTGCTGATCCATTCACCAAGGTTCTTTATCCAACTACATTCCACAATTTGGTAAGCAAGATGGGTCTTTGAAATATCTTCGGCCCATCTTGATGGGGACTGTTGAAGTACATAGGTTTACAGGTTTGTATATAGTTTATATATAACTTGTAATTCTGTAAATAGAGTCTGTTAGCTGGTTCAATATAGATCAGTGCAGATCTCCGGTTAATGGCTATGGTTTAGGCCCAGTTGAAGTCTGTATATAAACCCCCAATTGTACAGTTTTGTTAATTAATGAGAATGAGATTAAATTGCTAGTAGGTACTTCTCAAAATAATGGGTTTCCATCTTGTGTGGATTAACTGGATATTAGAGTGTGTAGCGTCGATTTCGTATGTCTTCATCACTAATGCGACCAAGAGATCTACTCTCTCCTAACTTGATTATTTTATGTACCAAGGTACTCTTTGGGTAGTGATGTAGAGTGAAATTATAAGAGAGGATGCCAAATGTTAAAATAACACAGAACAACCCATCCCCCACCCCAACCCTTTCCATTGAGTCATTCTGATTGCAGATGACAATATTTTCTGTAAGCTGGTATTTTTCATCGACTTGATTCTTTGATTCATATACATCAATTAAGAGCTTCTTTTAAAAACATTAGAGGCTTTGATGAAGTTAAGGGTAAGCTTGAAAATGTAAACACTACTACACAAAGAAGGAAAAAATGAGTGAAGTTTCTACAATTGAAGATAATGGTCACAAGCAAGAGGCAGAAAGTAACAAAAGCAAAATAATTTTGAGGAATGAGATGAAAGGGTATGTGGATGATGATGATGATGGCAATGGAGACAGAAAAGATACTATTAAGAACATAATTTCGGATCAGGAAATAAATATTGATGCGAATTGGTTAGATTTATTGCTAAAAAGGGTCAAGGTTGATGTTTTAAGTTTTGGAAAGAGTGATGGAAATAGTGAGTCCACCACTTAAACCTCAAAGAGAGAGAGAAAAAGAGAGACAGAGAGAGGAAGAAGAGCAAGTATCTATCACTTATAATCTAGATAATTAATTCATGCTCCCTAAATATTATATAACAAAAAACTGTGAAGATAAACACATGACTAATTTAAGAATATTTAAATATTTAGGAGAACAAAAATATAGGTTTATCTCTTTAGAGAGTTTATATTATTAACATTGGTTTGCTGTTTAATATAGCTTGGTCAGGCTTATAAGAGTTCAGTTTTCTATACTTGATAAGTTCCTACATAAATGAATTTGGTTCCAAATATGCTGAGAAGCTAAATAAATAGGGTTTCTAAGAAATGTCAAACTTTGTAAATGTAGAAACCAACATGTTTTGCATTTTCATGAAGATTCCATCGTCTAACACTTTGATCGAGAGATGATGGAGTCAAAGTTTTAAAATCCTATATGACTTCTGCAAGTGAGCGGAAGTCACTTGTAGTAGTCAAAAGGGTATCGATTCACAAGGAATTAGTGGTACACATTAAAAATATATTAATTTAACTAAGCTTTGCAACAAGATTTTGATTTTTGGTGTTACTAAACTAAAAAACCTAAAAACATTAACAATATATGAAATATCAAGAACTAGGAAAATAGATCCAGTAAACAAAAGACTATAAAGATTTAAATTTAAACAAGCAAGAAGAATATAATACTAAACAATGTGATTAAGATAAACAAGCAAACCATTGGAAAACGAAATTGACTTGGATGATTTTTTGGTTAATCAATGATTCTTATATTATCTAACAATGTTAGTTATTCAACTTTAGGTCATTAATACAGGTTAATTCATTCTTGTGAAACTAATGATATACTAATCACCTTCATTAACACTAAATTCTAGTTCGTAAGAAATGATATGTATTCATTAATCTCAAGCCTAAGTACTCAACACCTTAGACATCAATTGTTATTGGGTAAGCATGCAAAACTCTATATAGGATTCTTGGGGAATTTCATCAAACACCTTATAAGCATGAAATTCCCTATGTTCTAAATCAACTTGGCTTAAACTAATCTAGCATTAAGATCATCCTATAAGAAAGATGAATGGAAATCTATGAATTAAGCATCATCAAGCACCTTAAATCAGCCTAATCTACCTAACTCAAAGATTCTAAAGAGACTACTAACAAATCATAATGAATACACAAAAACCCATGAAGGAAAATTGCATAATCATGATAGATTATATGAAAGAAATGTAAATCTAAGAAGGTAAAGAGAAAGATTGCATAAATAAATGCAAATTAATACAAAGAGGCTAAAGATTTCTAGAGAAATTAGAACATGATTTGAAAATTAGGGTTTTGAACTTATATATGAGTGTCTTAAAAGAACCGGGTTGACCCAAGAACAAACCGGGTCCAACCCGGAAATGACATGTAAAATTCTCGGCCATTGGATATGTCTTCAGTAAATCAATTGTATCTCCTTAACCACTGATCCAAATGACCTGAGACTATTTTCATTGGAAATCTACATCAATATACTGTCATGAATCCAAAATGAGCTAAATCTTCAACTCTTAATCTTTCGTTCATATTTATTGGCTATTCTTGCTTTAATATGCTCCAAATACTTCGTATAAACCTCATCATTGCAAAACTCCACTCCATACACTTAAAGAGACAAATTCATATGCAAACATGCTCGTTTATGTCTAACTGGGAATGAAAATGCATTAAATACTAAGGGAAAAATGTTCTAAATGAATTAAAAACACGATATCAAGAGACTCAAACAAAAAGCTATCGTTTAAAGGAGACATACAAAGCTTTACACTGCTGAAACTAGGGGTTGGCAAAAAACCCGTCTCCGAGTACCCGATCCGAAAACTTGTACCCAAATCCAAAAAATTATTCCATTGGGTTATAAATCCCTAAACTCAAAAACCCGTACTCAAAACCCGAAAACCCGATCCAAAAATCCGGAAACACATAACTACCCATGGGAAATATCCTAATTTAAGGATCCTATCTTCTAAACGTGAGTTTTAAATGTGTAATATACACAAACCCAAGCCGAATCTGAACCGAAAAATTCGAAAAAATCCAAAAAAGCCCAAAAACCCCAAAAATCCGGAAAAAACCAGAAACCCCCAAAAAACAAAAAAAAACCCCAAAAACCCGAATCCGAACTCGAACACGATCAAAATCCAATTTTTCAGGTTTTGATCGGATTTTAACTTTGAGACCCGAACCCGACCCGTATCCGAAATTTTTTACCCGAACCCAACAAAATATTCCATTGGGTTGTAAATCTCTAAAGTCGAAAACCCAAACCGGATCGGGTTTTACACAAACCTGAACCCGATACCAATACCCGAATACCTACTCCTAGCTGAAACCGAAAAAGCTTTTTTCCGTAAATGTGCATATTACTAGTATGAATAGGTAAACATAAATATATTTTGATTTCCAGTTCAAGGGTTTTATATAGCAATGGAACCAATTACCTTACATTGAGATATATCTAAAGGATTATGTTACAAGAAAAGTATTCAAGTAAGTGCTTATCACACCATTATTGATTATCCAAATCCAAAGAATAAATCAAAACTCACCATTATTGATGATAGGTAAAGCATACATGATCGGTTTAATCCGCTTGATTCTTCGGTTTACAGAAAAAATATATTTATATTTTAACATGGGGTTGTTGTTTAATTTGGTTTTGTCAAAGATTAGAGTACAATTTGTTTACTAGATAAATTCCTGCGTCAAACTAATATTTATTTTAATCTAATTATATGTTGAATCAGATAACTTACTGTGTTTATAGTTTAATTTGATTTTCCCTAGCTTCAAACGGTTTTAATTAATAAAAATTAGAAAGCACAACGCATCTCCAATGGCCACCAAATTGACCGTGAACAGAAAATCACAGAGCATACGTTTTATCAACAATGGAGACTTGTAGAGGCTGTTAAAGATTTCTGATTTGGCTTTATCAATTAAGCAATGTAGCACTTTATGATCAAACCATAAGGAAACAAGAATCAATTCACTAGGAATACAAGCAATTACTTAATCTAAGGACATAAGTGTTTTTGATTTGTAACAAGATTCAAATGTAAAATAAAGTGGGAAATAAGAAAATAGGTTTGAAATAAAATACCGGAAGGCGAACTCTTGAGTAACGCAATTGATTAGGATGCCTACTTGATAATTAGAGGAGTTCAATGCTACATAACAATGCTAAATCCTTAGGTCTAAGATCACAAATCTATACTAATACACTTCTATGGTATTAATCCCTTCACTAATTATCTAATCATCATCAACTTTCGTTTGCAATCAAATGATTAATAAAGATTAAAATTAAGTCTAAATAACTACTAAACACGCTAATCATCAATTTCAATTGGCTAGGTATGTAAAACTCTTAGTAATTTGGTTTAAACATTTCATCGAACATCTTTCGGGTATGAAATTACGAAAGACCTAAATACACAAGATAAATGCTCATCTAACTTTAATAAGACATACTAAGATATGAATTAACGTGTTCCAAGCCTAAACTCCACAAATCATCTTAAATCCACCATATCCAAGAGTTCTAAAATGAATACTGACTCATATCCATGAATACAGAAAACAATATGTTTGATCTTTGCACAATCATGATTATAGGAGAGTAGTTAAGAAATCAAAAAGAGAAATCAAATTAATTGCATAAAAGATTCAAATCTAATACAATTTTTTTGTTGAATCCAAAAGAGGAAAAGATCAATTATAAAAACATGGATTCTCTTCAAAATAGGTAAAAGCATTTACATAGTATCACTAATGCGAATTAGGACAACCCAAAACAAACAGGGTTGAATCTGGGTCAAACTTGGATAACAGAATGTACAAGATGTAGTGGCTTCAAGTGGCAGGATAGTGACACCGGTGGCTCCCAGAAGCCAGCTCTAGCGGGTTGGTGTACCGATCTTAATTAAATTGATCATATCTTCTCAACCGCTGATTCAAATCATCCAAGACAACTTCCATTGGAAAGCTAACTCAGTTTTCTATTTTTTCCAAAGTTTTGCTAAATCCGAGTATTGGAAACTTTCCAGCTGTCATGATCTTTAAGATGCATGGACTGTCTATGCATGATCATCTCCCTTGCTTGCATATTTCTTCAACTCTTGAGCTTTTTCTTTGTCTTCTTTGATTCTTTTTTTAATTCGTGCCCCATATGCTCTATAAAGCACCAAATTTTCATGGCATTACTCCAAAAACCTAATAGACACAAATGCAAATGCACCTAAACGTGCCTAAATTCTAAGTAGATGCACCAAATCAAGAAAGAAGGAGGCTCTAAACCCATCAAAATCATGTTTTACCAAACTAAAATTACCACTTTTAACCGAAGTTGACCCAATTTAACCCAAAGTAACATTAGATAAAAGAGTTTCATTGCTAAGTTCCCTGAGATCCTCAAAGTTATAACATATGATTTCAATAACAGAAATGGAATATAAACCACAATTTCAGTGTTTCTTTTTTTTTTAGCATCATAAGAAAATCAAATTAAATACATGTCCATCGATTATCGTCTAAAATCGTTGAGTTGTATAATCGTTGAGTTGTATAATCTATAAGTAAAGTAAGTTACTTTACTGAAGATTCATCTTGTTCATCAGACTTCTACACGATGAACAAATTTCTGATTCATCTCCTCCATAAAGCACCTTTGCAGGAATTGTTGGCTCCAACGACAAGGCAAGCAAGAAACTTGCCAAGGCTACAAATCTAACGGATGAAATTTGCGCCTGAGAGTTAGAGTTTACCAGATTCACCTCTTTTTCTGTTAGCCGAAGGTAAACAAAACTACTCGAGATATGAGAGTAGAAGCGCAACCTCGACACTAAATGAGACTTTTTTTTCAATTTTTTATTTTTTATTTTTATTTTTTCTAATGTTAGATTGGTTAATTTGGGTCAACTTTGGTTTAAACTAGTAATTTTGGTTTGGTAGAACGTGATTATCGATTTACTAAAAGATCCAGATTTGAATTGGATATGATGAATTGCATAGAAATTAATAGATTGTGATGTTTATCGAAGAATAGCAAATTTTTGGATTGGCAATTGAAGAAAAAAAAAGTTTGGGTATATCCCGTTTGAACTCATATAGTGACCAACCATCCCTTAGTTAAATAATACTAGTTTTGTATCACTTAAAACAATTGATGTTAATGTTTATATCAATTCTATATAATTGATGTTAATATAGTATCAATTTAATTAAGTGATTCCAATATTTCTATCACTTAGAAAAATAGATGTTAATTATTTATATCAATTATAAATAAACGATGTTAAAATTAGTGTTAGTTTTAATAACTGACTAGGTTTTGAACCCACGCGATGCGTGGGTATTTTACTATATTTTTGTTAAAATCATATGCGATCTATAATATTTATCAAAATATTATTTCTATATACAATATGATAATAATATATATCTAGTATTGAAAAAAAATTGTAGTGACTTTAATCCTAAATTTTCAAAGTATAATTAAGTCTAATATTTCAATAAAAATTACATAATTTGGAAAACTATAGTAATGTAAATTTAGAAAATGAATTGATTATAAATAGTCAATTATTGATATTTGGTATATTTGTATGTTTTAATTTTTTAAAAATTACTATACTTTTAATGTAAAAGTTTTAAAAGAATAATTTTTTATTGCTATATATATATATATAGTAAGATCCTTTTTCCAATTAGAAACAAGACTTTGAGCAGAGATATACTTTTAACCAATTTTTTAAAAATATTTCTTTAACAAATTTCTTTCCTAAAATTAAAAATAGGAAATATGTATATGATACTTTATGCATTCAACATATTTTTATCATGTAATATTTTGTTTTTCTTCTTATTTTTTATTTTATAGGATTTTGTTTTGTCATCTTTTGAGTTTACTTTCCCTTATTTAAAATTCTAAATTTATTTACTTTTGATTTTTTTTTTCATATTTGTATTTATTATCTCTTTTATTTCCAATTTAAATTTATTTACATAGGCGATAATTTCTCTTTATTTATGTCGATAACAAGGTTTATAAAATTTACAAATAGCAAGTATATTTTATTTTCTTTTTATGTTTCTTTTAATTTTTTTTGTCAAACTTTTCTTGTTTCCATTTTTCTCAAGCATCAGTTATTCCTCTAACACTTTTATGTCACTTTTTATTTGTAAATGATCATTCCGATAATTTTCCGTTTATATTTCTTTTAACTTATATTTGTTTTAAAATAATCTTCATTTACTTTTTCTTTTCAATATTCCAAATATGAATATACATGTATATAAGATATTTTAATATTTCTTTTGCTGGTGATGATATTTTCTTAAGCTAACACTTCCTCTAACATTTTTGTATTTTTTTATTTTTTCCAAATTGATTTAGTAAATTATTATTTTTTTCCAATTTTGATTAACATATGGAACATTTTACCAAATACAACAGTTTGCAAATTTTAATATATTGACGACAATGGGTTTATTATTTGAAATCGAAAAAACACACATTTATGGTTGTATTCTGAAAAAGATTTCAGGTATAAGTTTTTACGAAATTGAATATTCTAAAGCACACTAATATCTTAATAGTGTTTATGTTTATGTTTACATAATCATTAAATCAAGTTAATATTCCTACTAGTCCAGTTGTTACATGGACTCAATTTATTATTTGACATGCTCATGACCTTGGCTTTCCCTTACCCGTATGAAAACTCTTCGATGACTTTTCATTACCCTTACTTTTCTTGGCACCAAATTGGGGGAAAATGGTTCAATGGTTCAATGGTTCAGAAATTTTAAAGAGTAGCTGGTTTTCATTTTACACAATTTAACATAGGAATACATGGATTCAACGACGTTCCAACATCATTCAAAAGAGTTCACAGACATCATTTGTTGTAAACATTTATTTATTAACCTTTTCCAGCTTCACGGTAGGCAAAAGAAGAGCAGTTGAACCCGAACATGAGGATTTTTGATATTGTTTCTTCTAAATTATCTAATATGCTCACTTTAGTGGGCTTCATCTATTCAACGTGTTTGCATCTCGGGAGCCATACTACATTTAGTACTAACTGGTTCATTAACCTATTCTTAGTGCTTGCGGATTAGAAGTTCAGCACGGTGAAATCTAAAAAAGTGTCTAAGTTCCTGTTCTTATACCTTTTTCTAAATTTTGTTTGTTCTTTCTTGAAAACAAGCAAAGATTCAAGTCTATGAGAATTAATGTGTCATGGTTTAATAGGTTTTAACCTTAATTCCACTAGTTTATCAAGTCAAATCCGTATTTTTGTCTTTTTAGTTTGTTTAGAGTCTTTATACGTTTTAAGTCATCAGTGGAGATAAAGAATGAATTGGACCAGTTGTGGATATTTAAAAGCTTCAAGAATCAATTGAAGAGAAGCTGAGATTGAACGATCCTCAAAGAAATTGAAGTGATCTGTTTTGAAGATAGGATTGATCGATTGATCCCTGACACAACTCTTTCCTTTTCCAAGCAACTTTAGGTTTTAGATTTTCATATAAATATTGGTTGTTCATTTCAGAGCAGATCCACCTTGTTATTTTTAGCTTTACCTTCTTATTTTCATAGCTTTGGGAAACAAAATCTCATACTCTTTCAGAAGAATTTTCCAAACCCCGTTATTATTATTTAGATTTATTTTATGTAGTCATCTTATTTCTTTATTGTGATTTTATCTATGTCTGACTAATTCACATGTTTGATTTAGGGGTTGTTCAAGGAGATTCAATAATAATTTAGGTTTAGGTTAGAATAGGGATTTCTTGTTTAGAGTTCTTCATCTTTTGTGTTCTTAATGTTTGTGTTAGATTGATTTCATATCTCTAGGTTAACCTACGCGCCAAAAACGGTAGTTAGGTTGCTGGAATCAATAATTGATGAGTTTAGTATCTCTAGCCAACGAGATTTTAAGTTACGTGATCTAAATAAACATATCGAACATGTTCTAAAGGCTGGCATGTCTACTTAGGCTCATTTGGGAGTTTAGTGTCTATCATTCATGTTTAGATAGTAAGTACTACGGGATTATGCTAGCTTTACATTAGTTATTTGAGTTCTAGAATAGTTTATAATTAGATCTCTGTTTAGTAACTATTTTATCGGTCATTGATCCCTATGAATTCCTTACGCCTAATACTGTCTCCATATTAGAACATCGTCTTTACATCAATCATTATAAACGACCACGTATTATCATCTTAGCTCTATTAGTTTCATTTCACTTTGAAGTGTGGCTCTTAGTCCTTGTGGATTTGATACCATATCTATACTAGTGTGTGTCATGTGACGTGCAGAAATAGTTAAGGTTAAAACATGACGCATCAAGTTTTTGCATCACATCATTTTCACTGTCTGCATGAACCACCAGCCACACATTAGCATACTAGTTTTTAGTTTGAAGACTATATCTTACAAAATGGGAACTAGCTTACCAGCATGGTCGAACTCTCCGAATAGATCTTGGGTCAGATGGATAATTTCTTCCCGGCTTGCCTCTCCACTGGAGGTATCACTTGGTAGCAGTACACTTACTGGAGATCTCTATTCTCGGATAGCTTTATACAAAGTTGAGTGGTGCTTCATTGCAGCAAATAGTGATCCAAACGATCCCGACTTGTATGCTTCTCCTAGCCATACGATCGACACCCTGGGATCCCTTCCCCCGCAACCAGAGGCTTTTGCGAGCAGATGATGTTGTCAATGTCTTTTTCCGATCTCCAAAGCATTTCTTTTTAATTTTCTTTTTACTCATGGATTCCACAAAGGCAAATCCGTCTATCGCCGGCACGACGCTATACTTGTCCACCTCAAATCTCATGTTTTTAGGTTGAGGAACGACGTACAGCCTCACCTTCGTGGTGTCCATACGCATCATCATGAACATATCCCGTCGACGTCCATCCGTTGCGTCATTTCATATGTTAGCTCAACATGTTCCTTCTCGTCGTCGATCAGTAGCTCAGCTGTTAACTTGCTACTCACGGAATCCAGAATATCCCCCTCCTATAGCTTGATTCCTTTGCTCAGCGAGTCTTCCAACACTTGAAACCTCAAAATACCGATCGCATCCTTCCTCAACCACCTTTGCTCCGCCTTGACCAGGTTACATATCTTGTCTCCAGTGGTCATCATTTATGCAGATCCTGTTATGGGCATCAAAATTAAAGAAGTTATCAACACTAAGGTTTTTGTCTTTTGGTTTTGCAACAAAGTTAATGGATCAATAACACGTGTATAAAATAACTCTAATAAGAAAATGTGAAATGTTTTAAGCGGCTGACCTTTGAGTAGAATTTTTCTTTTTTACTTTCTATGTGTTTTTGTTCGATGCTGTATGAAACTAACGCCCCCCCCCCCCCCCCGCTATATGAAACTAACGTTCCCCCAACTTTATATTTTAGCCATCTACCGAACTAGGATAAATATTTAAAGTTTTAAATTCTCGCGAAATAGACTTTCAGATCCAAGTATTAAATGCAAGTCAAATCCATCTCTCTCCACGTGTTATCAATGCGCCTCACTCTCTTTCTCTCATCTCAGTCATACGGTCGCCGCGGGAAGCTCACTACATGCACAGTTTATTTAATCGATGCCCACTTGCAGCAGTAGATTATTTTGCAAATATTCTCCACCGAACTGACAGTTTTGGTACCTTTGTGCCTTTGCTCTAGAAAAATATAGCAATTGTCTTTCGTCTAATTAGTTGTTTTCTTATTGATGATTTTGCAAAACTCTTTAATTTAAGATATCTTGATGTTTAATGTAAATTATGAATATGATTTTGCAAAGGTTAAGCACTTTTTTTGGTGTAACTGTCTTCGGCCCTAAGTGCCAGTGCTGATTTAATCCGTATGAAAATATCATGACACATGTAAACGTTGTTGTCAACATTCACAAACATCAAACATCGGTTCATCTATTTTTTCAATATGATTATGCTAGAGCAGTTTGGCGAGTCTAATTTCCCAATAACTAAGTTACCTATTACATCTAATTTAGTAGCGGATAATATCAAAGGTCTTCTCGATGCCTATGACTAAGCTATGCCTACATAATATTGTCATGATATTTTCTGGATTTATGGCAGATTTAGAAATCAAGAAACGGTTTTATTTTCAACAGAGTAAACCGTGAACTTTCAACAGTAATCTGCCTACCAATGGATAATGCTATAGAGTGGCTCGATGCAAACCCCCACTTATCAACCTCAACACAACGTCCAACAAATTTCCAGGAACCAGAATTTCATTGGTCACCTCCTCCTCAAATTTTTTTATAAATGTAATGTTGACGCAAGCTTTAGTCATGATCAATCCTCAACATGTGTTGGATGGATACTACGAGATGATCAAGGAACCTTCAACCTTGCGGCATCTTCCAGACTAAGATATGGAACCAACTTGAAGCTGAAGGTATTACCGTTCTACATACACTACAATCTTTTGGTCTAGAGATTTTCGCAATATCGTCTTGGAAGGCGACTGTAAGGTCTTGAATGATCTCCTCCACTCATGGTGTGCAAATGCAAATCTGAACCCTCTTTTATTGATATTCACAGTTGGGTGGATCGATTTACCAGTTTATTGTTTTCTTTGGTGGCAAGGCAATGTAACAAAGTAGCCGATAAATTGGTAAAAGTAACACATACTCAAAGTGTTACAACTAACCTTTACATTTATCCTCCTAGTCTGTTAAGGAGATCTTTTTTTTACGATTATGTAAAAATTTCCGAAAGTTCATAATAACATTAGACGTTAAAAATAAAATAAAATAAAGATAATATAATACAGTTAATTTTTCCTAAAATTGGAGCTACAAAACCCTAATATGTATCTTCCAAAAATGTGACAGTTACCTTTTTTTTTCCTTTCACTCATCTACCCTTTTATACTATGATCTATTTTCCTACATCTACAGTTTTTATACCTTAGCCTTCTTCATTAGTGATTTTTAGCATATGTAAATACTATGTTGATAATGTATAGTTTATTAAATTTAAATTATTTAAAGTATCAAAAAAGAATTTGTTGTAAAAGGCATTATAATTCAATGTACATTGCCTAAGGTGCTAAGATACTCATATGACATTTGTTGCTAATCCTATCACGACATGTAGAGGTGGACATAATTACCGTACAATATGGTAATTTACCGAATCATATCCGAATGGTATTAAATCGTACCGAACCATAAATAACTTAACTGGATATACTTATAAATTTATTTGGTGTTCGGTTCAGTTTGGTATTTTTACCAAAATCTGATTGGTTAATTGTTTAACCGAAATTGAATTCAAAATATGATTTAAGTTTTTAAATAACTATTTGTTAAGTAATTTATAATAAGATTTTTTATATCTTTTTGTAACCCTAGCCACCGAACTAAAGAAAAACCATCTCTATTTTTTATCCCAAATAGAAAAACCATTTATATATCTCTATAATATAACTTTCAACATATGTTTGTTTCATTTTAGGATTCATCATGGGAGAATGTAGTTGGTTTGGAGGAGAAGTATCTACATCAAAAGGCAAAGCTCCATTGGATTAAGGTAGGAGATCAAAATAATCGCTATTTCTACAATGCGATAAAAGAAAGGGAGGTGCGAAACTCGATTCATGAGATCATGGCTCCAGGAGGGGGAATTTTCTCAAAAAGGGAGGATATAATGGCTGAAGCAGAGAGGTTTTTTACAGAGCTCTTTAAGGACCCGCAAGATCCAAAGGGTATCAATAACTCAGCTTCGGAGCTGATGGCGTCTCAAGTAGAGGTAAATCAATGTTCGGATGATCAGAGGAGGGAGCTAATAGGGGAGGTGTCAGCGCTGGAAATAAAGAATGTCCTCTTCTCGATGCATTTGAATAAGTCACCGGGATCGGATGGTTATACAGTGGAATTCTATAAGGAGATATGGCTTATCATAGGGGATGTGCCATCAAGATATATCTCACAAAAGCGTTTGACTCAGTAAATTGGTGTTTCCTTTTAAGCTTGTTGCGATTAATGAAGCTGCCAAAAATGTTTATTAGGTGGATTGATTTATGCGTGACTACACCATCTTTTTTAGTTCAGGTCAACGGGGAGCTGGCAGGGTACTTCCGGAGCGAGAGGGGTCTGAGGCAAGGGTGTTCCCTTTCCCCATACCTCTTTGTTATCTACATGAACTTGCTATCTCAAATGTTGGATAAAGCGGCGAGAAATGGGGAGATAGGGTATCATCCGAGTTGTAGGAGTTTGAGAGTTACTCACTTATGTTTTGCTGAAGATATCATGGTTTTTTCTGATGGGAAAGCTCGATCAATAAGAGGTATCCTGGCTGTATTTGAAAGGTTCGCATCAATCTCAGGACTAAATATAAGTTTAGAGAAAAATACTTTGTTTATCACGGGAATATCGTCGGAAGCTCGGGCATCCTTAAACGAATTCCCCTTTGAGATTGGTAGTTTGCCGGTGAAGTATCTAGGGCTACCTCTACTAACAAAGAGGATGATAAAAGCGGACTATCAGCCACTTCTCGACAAAATCAGGAACCAGATCAACTCTTGGAAGAATCGATTCCTATCCTTCGCAGGTAGACTACAACTTATATCCTCTATAATAGCGAGTCTAACGAACTTTTGGATTGCAGCATTTAGATTACCGAGAGCATGTATAAGGGAGATTGAGAAAATAAGTGCCGCTTTCTTATGGTCTGGTCCGGATTTGAACACAAGAAAAGCAAAGGTAGCGTGGAGTGATGTATGCAAACCGAAAGCAGATGGAGGACTTGGTTTGAAATCCTTGGTGGAAGCAAATAAGGTGAGCTGCTATAAATTGATCTGGCGTATAGTGTCCGCAAAGGACTCGTTATGGGTGAATTGGATAAAAAAGAACCTAATCCGTAAGGGTTCTTTCTGGTCGAAAAAAGAAACTAAGACAGAAGGCTCTTGGATGTGGCGCAAACTACTAAAGTATAGAGAATCTGTGAAAAGCTTCTACAAGGTTGAGGTACGTAGTGGCCTTAACACTTTTTTCTGGCATGATGTTTGGTCTTCGCTTGGCAGATTGATAGAATTGCTGGGGGAGAGAGGATTTATCGACATGGGAAGAAAAGCGAATGACACTTTGGCGGAAGAATTTAATCAATAGAGACCTAGGCGGAGGAGGCCTCAGATCTTGGCTCAGGTAGAAGCTGAAATCGAAAAATTTCGGATGTGTGCGAATGAGCATGAGGACGTCGCAGTCTGGAGATACAAAGGCAACAGATTTAAACCTCATTTCTCGTCAAAGGAAACATGGAATCAGCTTAGGAACCCAGAAACTCAAAAGTTATGGTATAAGGCTGTTTGGTTTTCTCATGATACTCCAAAGTTTTCGTTTATATTGTGGCTAGCAGCTCTAAATCGATTGGCGACGGGAGACAGAATGAGTGTTTGATTTACTACGGCTCAGACAAAATGTGCATTTTGCCCACATGAACTTGAGACTCGTAATCATATCTTCTTTGCTTGTCCTTATACGTCACATATATGGTACAAGCTGGCTCATGGGATAATGCAACAAGGCTATACGATTCATTTTGAGTCTTTGATGAACAAATTCCAAACAATGGACAGAAGATCAACGATAGCTTTTGTGGCCAAGTATACATTTCAAGCTGCAATATACACATTATGGAGAACGCGAAACCAAAGAAGGCACGACAGCGTTCCAAAGAGTATGGATAGACTGGAGAGTGAGGTAGGAGGGATAGTGAGGAATAGGCTATCAACGTTACAACTAAAGGGATTATGATGGATTGTTTGCAAGTTTGGTTTGCTTCAAGAATATGACATTTGTTAAATTAATTTTTTCAGCTGGATCAATAAGAGGTGGTACTCTTTTTCCCGGAAAATGGTTTTGTTCCAAATGGGTTTTTCACTTGCGGGTTTTAACGAGACCGCTGCTTATTGATCGCTCACAGCTTTATCCAGCTCTTTTTAATTATTTTTTTTCTCAAAAAAAAGACGCACTTGATGTAAAAAACCTATTTTCTTTGAATATATTTTCACATATTAATCAAAAAAATGATGTTTTGATGATTTTTTTATATTATGTGATGTTGAGACAAAAATTAATCAAATTTTTACCCCAATAAACCAAAATAATCAAATCCCAAACCGAATTGAATTAAGTTTTGTTCTTATTCAGACCTAATATTTGTATAATCGAATCTCCTGAATCTCGAATTTCCCAAACCAAACCGAACAGAGTTAAATTTGGTTAATATTCGGACTTGATGTTTTTATACCCAAATTTCCCGAACCAAATAAAACTGTTTAACCGAATGTCCATCCCCTAACGACAGGGGATAAATCTTTCACTCCTTCAAAATCGTTTTCTTGTCCTAATCCAAAATCCAAACACTAACCGTTATTATTTGTGTAGCATGTATATTGAGAATATAACAAATTTATCATGTTGACAAACAAAATTTTACAGCCTATGAGTTGTGATAGATGTACTGGTGGTACCTCTAAATGCCATAAGTGTTTCCAAAAGGAACCTTCGAAAGAAGAGCAGTTCATATCCTACAAGGAAACAAATATGAACCTGGCAGTTTAAAAATTAACATAAATCCGGTTTCGGTGAGCAAAATCAAACACATAACGATAATCCAACAAGCCCTGAAGTTCACGTTGTCTCTCTCTTTCAGTCTTCGTGAGCTAATCAAGTAAAGCATGCATTCCTCATATGTTCATAATTGATCCTTTTCATCACTGATTCTAAAAAAATAGTAGAGTTTTACCAGAAACTCAAAGATCTTTTTTAGTTTTTTGGTTACGAAATGTTGGTAGCGATGACTTTCTTTCCAGAAGGACTTACAACAAGTGTTCGGCTATGACATGTTCAAAACATGAGCTGTGTAACATAAAACCACAAAGAATAAAGGAAAACTAATTCTAAACAATATCATTGCAACATTTTATGGTAATATTGCTAACTTGTCGTTGATTTTCAGATTTTTCTCAGTCATGCATCACTTAAGTAATAGTGACTTATACGGAACTGTTATACAATCTAACATGTTACCTTGACTAAGTTCATCAAAAATTACAGGGATCTTTACATACAACATGCAATAGTACCAGTCTAAACGGTTATATTACAAACCAATTACATCTAAACGGTTACACAACTCAACTAAGGTAACAACACATAAAATACACATGATAGCTTCAGATCTTGTGTTAGAGCAAAAAAAAGGCCAATCTTGAAGCTGTATATAGAATGGTGGAACTGTTTAGAAAAACAAGTAAGAATTAAACATGATTAAAAATTGATGAAAATATTTCAACAAATCAAGAACATATGTTCGAACATGAAGGACGACCAATACCCATTGTTGCTTGAGAACGAAAAGCACGTCAGAAGCAACCAATCATGATTCCCCTAAACTATATTCTTCCAATTGCTCCAAACAAATCATTTGAAAAAGCAAAACACTGAATGAAGGTTTTCTAAGTCTGGCGCCAGATTCGGAGCAAAATGCCTCCCGGTTGGGGATTATTTCCCATCTCATGCTCTGATTCTTTCTCCATCGATGTAAGCATCAGAACTACACCAAACCAGAAGCAAACCAAATCAGTCAGTTCAAGCCCCACAACGAACTAACATGGAGGATTCTTGCTCCACCAACATTCTAATCAATCACAAGGCCTAAGATTGATTATCCACAAATCAGTCCTAAGAATACCAATGATTTAGGAGAAATCATGAAACCCCGAGCCAATCCATCTGAGGACGAAACATGCCTACCCGAAGACGAGAAACGAAAAGGAGCATGTTCCAACATCTAAACCACCCGTGCGTTTCAGCAAAGGTTGAAGAATCACAGGAAACCATCCAAAATAATATTTTTTGCCTAAGCAAATCATGCCATAACCGAGTTAGAAACAAAAATACTCAAAGATTCACCTCCAACACCGAGCAAAACCGAGAGAAGCTGCTCCTAAAAGAATCTACTCGTACTTTTTGCTTAAGGATCATTATTCACTCGGAAACCACCTATCGAGAAGACTGATCAAACCAGAACCCATCAAGACCGAGCTCATTCAGAAGATGATGAAGAATCTTTACTCGGAGACAAGAATTCAAGACCAACATGTTTTAGATCAAGTTTCACTGAAGCATTCAGCCTCTTCTCGTGTTTTCATTAGGAAATGACATATTTGGAAAGTTTTGATCGAAGAAAAACCAGCCTTGACCGAGCTAAATTCAAAGATGGGACACAAATTCCTATTTTGGACCATACAGACTGGTCTAAATCAAGTGAAGCCTTAAACCAACTGGAGATCGATGCTCTGATGTTTTATTTAACTCCTAAGAAGATTACAAGGCGTTTTCAATCTACCTAAATAACAAGCAATGTGATATCTCACATGAAACAACAAGCAACTCTTTCTAAAGTTGAATCAATGAGTTGGTGCGTATATCAATCACAATTGATCCTCTTGGTGTGAAGCTAAAGGATCACCCGACTTATCAAAAGGCTATTCCACATCCATTTGCAGTGTCTATCAATCCATCATCTTTCCTTGTTTTTTCATCAAATCATTGCTAAGGATTATCCCCCTTTCTTAACCTCTAAGTGATGTTTCGTGGGAGAGATCTCTTCAAGTCACCTTCGAGAATACATCTTCTCATCGAGGTGTGGCTAAGATGGCATCAAGTGGTATCATAGCCACTTAAATTTGAGTGGTTCTAACGATCTACACCTAATCTTATCACTTATTGTTTTTTTATCGGATATAACTGTTCTTCATTTCTGTCGAATTGTGATCTCTTTTTTTAATGATCTGCTTGAAATCGAGTTAGATTATGTTTCTAAATCACCTAGAGATCATTATTGAGAGTTATGTTGCTAAATTTATTGATTAAAACTTGAAAAAATCATAGAAATCGATCTAGAGTTCATCGCTTGATCATCAAGGAAGTGAAGAGTCATTTTTGTTTCATCGTTTTAATCTGATTAAATATTGCTAGATTAATTTTTAAAGTTCTGGAAAAATATCTTGTGTGATCTAGTGTTTGTTTTGATCGATTAAATTTTTTGAAAAATATTAGAAGTGTTTTAAAATTTATCGTGTGGTGTCTACGGTATTGAAGAGTCATTTTCGTATTAGGGTTTGTCTGTGTGTTTTGATCGAGTTTACTTGACTTTTTAGGAGACAAGAATTTGGTGATCTTGTTTTTTTTATTGTTCCAGGTCATTCAAGATTCATCAGGTGGTCATCGAAGATTCATCAAGTGATCTATAAGTGAGTACGATGATGGAAGAAGAGGAAGGATCAAATCACAACAAATTATTGCTCGAAACCCTCACCACTGGATTGGTAAGATTGTTAAATGAAAGGATCGATTCTCTTCGCCAAACATGGAAGAGAACCGGGAAAAGATCCGAATAAAGGACAAGAGAGACCATGAGCGCCTAGGAACTTAGCAAGAGCACCGAGAGATGAAGCAGCCGAAGAATATTATGGGCTCACAGTAATGTGTCTCAAGGTAGTCAAAGAAGAAGACGTGTTCGAGAAGAAAGAGTCCAACCACAAGACAATTTCGGAGGACTCATGATGAGAATCCCCGCCTTTCACGGAAAAAATGATCTGGATGCCTACTTAGAGTGGGAAAAGAAGATCGAGTTAGTGTTTGAGTGTCAACACTATACGGAGATCAACCGAGTAAGAGTGACAGCCACATGTTTTATGATTGCGCTTTGAGTTGGTGGCATCAGTTAGTTACTTCACAGAGACGCAACCAAGAATAGTCGATGGAAACATGGACCAAGATGAAGACCATCTCGAGGAAATGGTTCATACCGAGCCATAACCACCAACAACTAAACAATAAGCTTAAGAAGCTTACTCAAGGAACCTGTACGGTTGAAGACTACTATCAAGAATTGGAAACCCTATTGATCCAAGCTAATATCCAAGAAGATAGGGAATCCCCAATGTTGAGGTTTCTTGGAGGACTTAGCCAAGATATACAAGATCGGTTGGAGATGCAACATTATGTGGATTTAGAGGAGATGCTACACAAAGCAATCCTAGTCGAGCATCAACTCAAAAGAAGAGGAACTTCATGTCGGAGCTACGGAAGTGGAAGCCCATCAATACATCCGAGTTATCCAAGAGAAGAAAAATCTATGTTTTCCAGAGACACAAAACCTTTTGTTCCAACAACCAAGACGGAAACAAAACCTTTTGTAGCCAATCAAGGGCACAAGGCTGTTAAACGAAACGAGCAATAGTAGATGTTACAAATGCCAAGGAAAAGAACACTACGCCAACGAGTGCTCAAACAAGCGAGTCATGGTTCTTCTAGAAAATGGTGACATCGAGTCCGAGGATGAACAACTGGATTTTTCTAAGTTAAAAGAGGAAAATGAAGAGCTACCATCTATAGGAGAGTTACTCATATCATCATTGAGAGCATTGACCGTACAATCTAAGACCACAGAGCACGAGCAACGAGAAAATTTGTTTCACACGCGATATCACATGCATGGAAAATTTTGTAGTTTAATCATTGATGGTGGAAGTTGCACCAATGTGGTAAGCAACATTATGGTTGAGAACCTTGGATTACACATCAAGAAGTAACCAAAGCCTTTTGATTTCCAATGGCTACACGATAGTGGAGAAATGAAGGTGAAGCTTCAAGTGATCGTACTAATTGTTATCGGTAAGTATGAAGATTAAGTTTTCTGTGACGTTTTACCTATGGAAGCTGGTCACATACTCCTTAGAAGACTGTGGCACTCAGATGGAAGGTCATCCATGACATTTTCACCAATAGGCACTCGTTCGAGTTTAAAGTATGGAAGACGACTCTAGTCCCAAAGACACCTCACGAGGTATATCAAGATCAAGTTCAATGGAAAAGCAAAGATAAACAACTACTGATTGATTGGAGGAGCACACAACAACAACACTTTTACACAGACAAAATTGGGTATGCTAGACATCCGCATCACTCTCAATGGAAAAGACTATGTTTGTTGTCGATTCCCGAGGATGAAAGTTATGGTCTTGTGAAAAACATGTCCTTCTTATATGTGTTAGCAATCAAGTTTTGAAATCCGTGGTGGAAAAGCTCTATGACTGTGGATACAAGGACTGGAGATTGATACCAACACACCAATGTATAGGAAACATAAAGTTCTTCTCAAAGACGACAATGTTGGTTTATGGCCAGATTTTGTATCCTTTATTGCGAAGTTAAATACCAGACATGATCTTCTTGACCAAGGAATTCTCGAGTTGATCGGAGTTAAGAAGAAAGGAGAGCATAATACAGCATGGGAAATCAAACAGGTGTTCTATCCCTGAAAGTTTCCTTTCAAGGCCATGATGCCAGAATGTTTTCAAAAGAAAGTATTATTCATTGGCCAGAACACAATTATTGTCCATCCCGGATACATCCAAGAGAAACCCATTGTGATAAACAAGGCTTCAAAGCAATGAGGTATGTTTTGTTTAAAACAAATATGGAGCTACAAAGCAGTAATTAATCACAATGTAGAACTCAATCACACGATGAGAATGGTTATCCAAAAAGTGGTATTATCATCTAGTAATGATGGGAGGAATTTTGCTGTTGTTTCTCTAAAACCAATTTGTTTTTTCTATGCTTTGAAAGTAAAATTTCTAGTATGCATAGCCAGAAGGGTGTTTTAGGCTATACTATGGAACCAGATATATTTAACTCCTTTGATGTGATGCTTGTGAAGTCATAATTTGATCCAACATAAAGAAGAGAGTTTGAGTTTCTCTTACAAAGAAAGATTGTCAAAAGAGACAAGCTTAAAAAAAGAAAAGATGCATGTATCAAGAAAAAGATACTAGATGTCAAAAAGCCGGGAATTCCTATTGGTATCTTACCAGTGATGGTGAAATCTATCATTTGCAATACAAGCGTCAAACGAGAAGAAAAACTGATAATCATCAAGTTTTCAAGAGACCGGCTCACAAACTTAGGGGCTGGAGTTGGAATGGATAGTAGTGAGGATAATTCTACTGACGAAGGAAAAAAAATGCAAAAAATTAATGGAAGTAGTCCACTATACCTTTAGCCATACTTTGGGATGTTTGGATATGAAGGATACTTTACTCAACAAGCCACAAGTAACGTCAAAGAATGGTTTTTGAAGTTGGAGACTTAGTGTGGGTACATTTGAGAAAAGAAAGGTTTCCGGCTAAAAGGAAATCCAAGTTGATGCTGAGAATTTACAGACCATTCAAGATAACACGGAGGATCAACGACAACTCCTACCAACTTGAACTCCAAGGTAAATATAGTGTAAGTTCTAGCTTCAACATTTAAGATACCCAAAGACTCACCTCCAACACCCAGCCAAACTGAGAGAAGTTGCCCTAGAAGAATCTACTCATTATTTTCGCCTAAGGATCCATATTTAATCGGAAACAATCTATCTAGAAGACTTTTATCGAGCCAAAACCCATCAGGACCAAGCTCATTCAGAAGATAATCAAAAGTCCTTACTCAGAGATGAGAATTCAAGACCAACATGCTCCAGATCAAGTTTCACTCGAGCATTCAGCCTTATTTGGAAAGTAATGATCGAAGAAAAACCAGCCATGACCGAGCTAAAATCAAAGATGGTACATGAATTCCTATTTTGGCCAATACCAACTGGTCTAAATCAAGTGAAGCCTAAACCAACTGGAGATCGACACTGATGTTTTATTTAAATTCTAAGAAGAATACAAGACGTTTTCAATTTACTAAAACAACAAGCAATGTGATATCTCACATGAATTAAAGGAGGAATTACTACTTATCTTATTTGGAGCAAAAAGGGATTAATCAGCAACAACTCTTTTCTCCATCATCTCCACGCCTATTTAAGACCCAACAGCATCCATAATGTATTTACACACCCCACCTTCTGCCCTAAGCTTTCAAGACTCAAGCATCATCCACTTGCCTTATTTGGCTGATTTCCTCATCAAAGCCCCAACGACTATTTCTTTCAATTTGAACAATTTGTTTCTTGTTTTAGCTCCTTAGGATTGTTGTATGTGAGCAGAGCAAAAAATCAGTTTCGTTCTCATGGTAAAGGACCCTTAATAAAATTTTAAAAGTTACTAGAAAGTATTTTCTTCTTGTGAGTGATTCAGGAGGCTACTTGAATCTGTAAAGTGAGTTCTTTGAGTCATTGAAAGCTTCTTATTTTTTCATCAATTGAGTGAGTCAATCTCTTCTTTCCCTCATTCCATAAATTTCATTCCACCTTCCAAAATTTAAGTTTGGAATCTCGTGATCATCAAATGATCTGAAGTTGGAGTGATTCCAATCTTATATCATCCATCATCGGAAATGCGGCAGAGTAGTTGGACATATGAGAAGTACTATTTTAGAAAATTTGGTAATTTTTTACTGATGTTTTAGATAACAAACTACATTAAAATCCATTTCAATTAAAATGCAACAAAATCAAATGGATGTTGAAGTTGAAAAAATCTAACAGAAGATAAAAAGGAAAATCCAAAGTTAAAAATGTTGACATAAACACTCTGTTCTCTCTCCTCCCTATTCCTTCTTCTTCTTCCTTCGATCTCTCGGCCTTGTACCTATCTTCTGTCTTGTCGTCTCCGATGTAAAATTATCGTCCACTATTCCTCATTTTGATGCTCCAGTATGCCTTCTTGGTCAATATCTCTGGTTTGGAAACTGCTATAGGAACCGCCTTTTCTCTCAACCGTTGCAAACTTTTTGCAGATAACTGTTTCCTTAACTATCGATCAAAACTATCTTTTGGTTTTTTGGATCCTTCTATTCATACACAATTATCTGACATTCTCTTCATTACCACACTTACAATTGATGTCTCGCCTATGTCTTGAATTCAACATTCATAATCTCGAATATATGAATATCAACGAAGCAGAGTTCTCTGTTCCCGAGGACTTCTCAAGGGCTTCTCAGTTTAGCCTTCTCATCAGGCCTGCCAATCTATGAAGACAAAATGTAAGGGCCCTATCACAGTTCTTTTCAAGGCTCTGGGGTATGGACACAATGGTCTCTAGTTGGATTGTTAACCATGACAGAGTTTAATTCTTGTTCCCTTCCATTAAGGCTCTGTAACTTGTACAAAGGAGTGGTCTATGGAGTTTTAATTAGTGGATGGTGGCGATGAAATCCTTGTCTCTAAACATTCGTGATGAAGAGCCTACTTCCGCTAATTTCTAGGTTCAAATTCGTGATATACCTCTTCAGTTACTATCTACCCCAATGGTGAACTACATTGCTGGAACACTTGGCCTCATTTTTGAACCAGAGCGAGAGGACGCCCTTGGTGAGAATGCAGCATTTGGAAGGGTCTGTCTAAAGTGGTCGTTGGACAGAGCATTGATTTTTGAACACTGGTTTAAGTTTGGTGATGACTTTACAATGGTGACTTTCAATTTTGAGAACTTTGAAACTATTACTTCTGGTATAACTCTCTTCAACATGACACTTCAGAGTGCATTGTGCCTGAAGAAGATGCTGCTTTGGGACACCAGGAACCAGAACCTGATCATGAATCCAACATAATGTCTTCACTCTTTGCATTGTCCGAGTCATCCTCCAAGTCATTCAAGCAGCACCCCTTAATATGATTGATATTTTGGGTTCCATTATACCAGTTCCTTTCTTGCATCCTGCTTCTGAAAACCAGATGACGAACAACCCTATGATTTTGATCGATGGTAGCAATTTCTCTATTGCCGATCTTCGCAACTTCTACCAAAATTACACATCTGGTTCAGACCCCACCGAATTAGAAGCAAGGAGACGATGAATCCTTTTCTCCTCTGAACTTGTTGGCAACAACATTATCCACGAGACCACCCGTCCGGTTGGTTCCCAATCTAGTTAATCAAAAAAACGACGCAGATCTGTGGTATCTGAGGCTAGTTCAACCCAAAAAATTTCAACTAGAGGTGATTCGGGTCCATACCGCCAAGGACAGAATGAGAATAATGAGTTAGAACTACCAATGCATTGGCAAAAGCCCTATAGTTTTTCGCCTCAAGGAGTTGTGTCTTCATTATCTCCTTGATGTTGTGTTTATAATCGAGACAAAACAATCATTCAACTACGTTTGTGAATTTTCTATTTCTTTATGATTGCCTAATTCTTATAGTGTTCCTCATATTGGTTTAAGTGGTGGTTTAGCTCTCTTTTGGAAAAACTCAATCGATATCACTATTGTAGCATCCCTATCCTGGGAAAATGGAGCCTGAGCATTCAAGGTAAATGGCTCAAGTAATGGGATGGATTACAAGTATAATAACCTAATTATCTCTGGGATAGATCACGGAAAGGGTTAGGAACATCATAGTCACGGCTGCGAATCAGACCGCATGACAATGTCGTAGAAGAACAAGAAAAATGCTCGAGTTAACCAGCTAGGGGAGCTAGGGTAGCTGGATGAGTTGGAGTGATAGCTAGCTAGAGTGATAGGTACCTAGTTGGAAGTACTAGCTAGCTCAGTTGACCGGTAGCTCAACCAGCTCGGTGGACTAATCGAGTACTGACCCAGCTGGGTGGACTGATAAGCTAGGTAGCGAGCTAGGTGAGTTACGGCAGCTGGGACTTGGGTGGTTGGTTGCTAAACCAATTAACCGCTTGGTAACTGTCTGGTAACCTCCCAAAGCAGTTACCACACAAAAGGGTACGATCCCAATCATTCATAAAATGAATGTCCGAGATCGCATGATGAAGGGATGCGAGATGGGGAAGTTACACAAGAATTCTCCCTATAAAGGAAGCCAATTTCACACATAACCCCCATCCAGAACCCGCGTGCCTAAAGGATGATCTCATCCAAAGGTGATATCTCACCAGAAAACAAGGAGAAACCACCGGAGGAAAGGGGCGAGATCGCAAAACACGGTCAAATGAAGAACCATTAATTCTAGATGGGCGATAATGAGTAAAAGATCAAGGGAATGCCATGGGAAACATATGAAATTGGACAAGATGAAGATCCTGGGATTTTCTAGCGGAATTGACTACCTAGGTTGTCAGCCAAAAGAAAGGGATAGACTCTTCGTTAGGAAAAGGAACGAGCGATCATTGAACGATAAAATGGTGTCATCGTTCACACCCAAGAGGTGTAAAGCTCTCGCCTAGAGTGAAGGCTCATCGAGAAATGAGAGGAATCACCGGAAAAGGGTAGAAAGCAAAGAATGACCATCAAAAGACTACAACTTGTAATTGCCTAAGAAAAGATAAGCTTGGGCCGAGAGTAAAACCAATTGGAGAATTGGTAAACTCATGAGTGAATCGATGGGTCGATCAACCGGTAGATCTTTGGCAAAACCAATGGAAAAATCGTGATTAAGCCCACGAGCAAAATAATCGGTCAAGTACGTATCAGTCAAAGGTATACCAATGTGTCATCGATGGCTAGTCCCCAACCCCTTGGTTGGGTAAAAACGATTGGAAGTCATAGGGGTGTATTCGGCGGTGATGACTGATAAGTTACATGCTTGATTCGCAACTGGGGAATAAGGGGCACGAATGTCCCCTCACCCTATCGTATACTTAGCCAAAGGGGATAGTTGGTATCAAAGCATGTTTGATCCTCGAGGGGGGGGGATATATGCTCTTGACCGAATCCTTAAGGATCAAAGTCGAGAATGTGATTGAATCAAAAGGGTCAAGGTCAGAATTTCACCAATTCAATGAATGACAAAGGGTGGGGGAAATTTTTAATCAAATCCTTAGGGATCAAGGTCAGGAAGTGACCGAATTCATAGGATCAAGATCAAGAATTGAACGAGTAAAAGAATAACCAAGGTCAAGGAAAATGACTGAGTCCATAATGACGAAGGTCAAGAAAGTCTAACCACACCCGAATTCAAGGGAAAATTCATTCTAAGGGGGATAGACCTGTAGCATCCATATCCCGAGAAAATGGGGTCTGAGCGTTGGTGGTAAATGGCTCAAGTAATAGGATGGATTACAAATATAATAACCTAATGATCTTCGGGAAAGATCACGGAAATGGTTAAGAACATCATAGTCAAGACCAAGAATCGTACCGCATAACCATGGGAAAGAAGAACAGGAAAAATGCTCAAGCTAACCAGCTAGGAGAGTTGGGGAAGCTGGATGAGTTGGGTTAGCTGGATGTGTTGGGGTAGCTGGATGATCTGGAGTGATAGCTAGCTAAGCTAGAGTCACATCTAGCTATCTTGAGTGATAGCTATCTAGTTGGAAGTAGTAGCTACCTCAGCAGACCTGTATCTCAACCAGCTCGGTAGACTGATCGAGGACTGACCCATCTAGGTGGACTGATCAGCTAGGTATCGAGCTAGGTGGGGTATGGCAGCTGGGACTTGGGAGGTTGGTTTTAAAACCAAGTAACAACCTGGTAACTGTCTGGTAACCGCACAAGGCAGTTACCACCCAAAAAGATGTGATCCCAACCATTCATAAAATGAATGGCTGAGATCGCATGATGAAGGTATGAGATGGGGAAATTACACAAGAATTCTCCCTATAAAAGAAAGCCAGTTTCGTACATAACCCCATCCAGAACCCGCATGCCCAATAGATGATCTCGTCCAAAGGTGAAATCTCATCGGAAAATAAGGAGAAACCACTAAAGGAAATAGGCAAGATCGCTGAACATGGTCAAGGGAAGAATCATAAGTTACAAAATGCCAATAATGGGTAAAGGATCAAGGGAAATCCACGGGAACAATAGTACATCGGACAAGATGACGATCCTAGGATGTTCCAGCAAAATTGACTACCCGACAGCACGGAGCCCCGAACGTGACTTAGAAACGTGATTACCCGGGTAGTCAGCCAAAGGAGAGGGATCGACTCGTCAATAGGAAAAGGAACGAACTACTAATAAAAGATGAAATGGTATTCAGACGCATGTGATGCAAATCTCTTGCCTAGAGTAAAGGATCATTGAGAATCGAGAAGAATCACCGGGAAAGGGTAGAGAGCAAAAGATGACCATCAAAATACTACAATTTGGAATCGCCTAAGAAAATATAGGCTTGTGCCGAGAGTAAAACCGATTGGAGAATCGGTAAACTGATGAGTGACTCGATGGGTCAATCAATTGGTAGATCCTTGGCAGAACTAAGGGACAAATCATGATTAAGCCCACAAGCAAACTAATCCGCCAAGTATGTATCAATCAAAGGTGTACCCAACCCCTTGGGTGGGTAAAAATGACTGGAAGTCGTAGGAGCGTATCAGCGGTGATGACCGATACGGGATTCCGGATGGACTGATAAGTTATAGGGTTGAACAGCCACCGGGGAATAAGGGGCACGAATATCCCCTCATCCTATCGTATACTTATCTAATGATGATGGTTGGTTGTATGGCTAAGTAACAAAGTGATGGGGTAATAGACGGGGCTAAGTAATGCACGACAAAGTAATTGTACTCACAGTTAGACACGCAAAACCTATCGGCATACTTGGGAGACAACGTGGCGATACAAGGAAAGAATCGATGAAGAGTTTGATTCCGCATGTTGACCAAGGTATGTATATGATCCTAACTTATTGATTAAGTAGGACAATATAGTTAGCCGTAAGTCAAAGATGACAAAAGGATAGACTACAAGAATTGGCCGAGTCAAGGATTGGACATAAGCCTACAAGATAAACAATAAAACCGATACACAAGATTGATTGAAAATAGATAATACCGGTACAGTGGAACTGATTCAAGCATCAACCTAGGCATCAAAACCACTGCTGAACTGGAGGATGGAGGCTCCAGAAGTGATCAAAGGCACTATGACTCGATCTTGTATCATGAAACTTAGGGAAAAGTTTAATATCGATGTGAAGGCATTACATAATACCATGGAGTCAGTCCCAAAATCCTATGCATCACCGCTGAGTCATCTCTGAGCCATGAAGCCCATACAACAAGGATTCGAGCAAATTGCTCGTACACAGGACCATGGAGTTAATATTCCTCGAGAGACTTTTGCAGAAGCCCGATCAGAATCATCGATAGCACATACAACTCTAGCCAGAACCGCTATTAAGAGTCTTCAAGCCAAGAACACATACAAACCCAGCTCCTGAAGATACCATCTTTGAGAATCACTCACAAACCGACCAATTGGAAGCTAACCTCCGAGACGGATCCTATCAAAACCGAGCTGAATTGGAAGATGACAACTCCAATTGTCTCAATGCGTACCGCGAGACATTCAATAAACCAAGTTATCATATTTCCTCGGATAAACTTGCTATAATCACTACAGGTCTTTAAAATCCCTCGAAAATAACCACTGAAGAACACTTTCTTTAGAGAAAACCCTACGTCGCCCGAGTTGGAATCAACGATGATAACTCCATCCGTCTCAGCACATACCGCGAGACATCCGATAACATAGAAAAGTATGTTTCCTTGTATGAACTTGTCCCAATGACTGCAGCAATCCAGATTCACTAGGAAACCACTACTAGAGAAGACTCTTACTAAAGGAAAACATATGTCGCCTGATTTGGATCAAAAGATGGACGAGTAGAGCACTCTGTGTCCCAAGCGATACCTAGTCAAGACCTAGGCGAAGACGAGAGCATCAAGCATCAAGAAGCTTCAACAGAACGTCAAACAAGCTAGAACAAGCTCAGGGAGTAAAGCGCATGAAGAAGACACGTCAATGCCATCGTGGTCTCTCCTACGACCAACTAAGGTAAGTTCTATTTTTATTATAAATCACTTTGCAGGTGGCAACAACAACTTAGATACTTCTAGTTGATTTAGAGTCTTAGAGTCCTAGTGAGTCGAGACCAAAGCCTTCATTCTGTGGAGAAGGTCTCGCTTGTGTGCAAAAAACAAGTTTCCATTTCGGTTTTTAAATTTCTTTTATTTGTCATTTTATGTATTACAAGAAGAAAACCCTAGAAGGCACCAGCTGATGGACTATTTAATAAAATCCCACTGCAGCTTTGTATTCGCACTTACCTATCAATAAAATAACCCAGTTCTTTAAAACCATCTCGCCGCCGAGAAAATCTTAGTCGCTCCTTGTTCCTTCGCGTAGATTCCCCTTAGGACAATAGTATTTGTTGTATCAAAGATCTTCTCATACACTTTGTGGGGTGCTGTCGATCCATCCATCTATCACTCACCGAATCACCAAAAGAGAGCGAGGGCTAGTTTGTTGATTCCCCATCCGTGTTATCCAAGGCTCCCACTGAGTCTTTATCCGGTCCTCACTGAGTCTTTATCCGGTCCTCACTGAGTCTTTATCCGGTCCTCACTGAGTCTTTATCCGGCTCTCGGCGAGTCTTATATCATCTGGTACATAGCTTAAGCACTCCTAACATCAGGTTATCTCAATCCTTTTACTTTTGTTGCGTTCTATTTATGTTGTTTTTTCCATTCCTTTAAGAAAAACCCAAATATAAATTTTCTTTACTCCTTGTCTGTTTAGTATTTCAATTTTATAAAATTTTTTAGATTTTGTTTTAACTTCTTAAAACCCCATAAAACCACAAAAATTGCTGCTTTTATTTTAGAAATTCGTTGGATATGTTTTTATTCATCACAACTTGAACTGCAGAATTATGTTATTCTTTTTCTGTTTTATGTTTTGCTTGAAAGAACTTTGAATTCTTGTTTGAATTCTTTTACAAGGTGACATCCGCATAGCTGAAAAAGTCAATCAGACGTTGGCATAGCTGAAATAATAGTTGCTATTCAGACCCAAATCCAAACCATTGGAAACCGGATGGATAGGCTAGAACAACCTCCGAGAAAAGACCCTATCTGGAACATGCCTAATGAACCAGCTTTGGAGAATCAGTATCAAGGGCCTCAAGATGTGAGAAGAGATCCTAACCATAGGGGAAGAGAGCGTCTTGAAGAGCCACGAAAAGCTAACGTCGATCCTAAGCCAGCCCCATCTTTTGCTAGAAATGTCAACCCGAAAGCTTATCTTGATTGGGAACAGCGTCTTGAGCACATCTTTGAACAATATGGTTACTTGGATCAGATGAAAGTGAGCTTTGTTGCTGCTCAACTTACTGACAATGCCCTTGCTTGGTGGGATAGATACGTGGCTGATAGGAGGAGACTTAGGTATGGGAAAATTACTACTTCGAAATATATGAAGTATACTCTCCGGAAGCGATATGTACAACCCTACTACCACAAGGAGTTACAAAAGAAATTTAGGAAATTGGTGCAAGGAAATAAGTCAGTTGAGGAATATTTTGTAGAATTTGAAGGCTACAAAATTGCTTAGAGACCAAGGAATCCGAAGAGAATCTTATGGCACAATTTTTTAACAACCTCAATGATCATATTGGAAGAAAAGTAGTGAGACAGCCTTATCATGATCTCCAAGAGCTTTTGCATTTGGCAATGCAAGCAAAAAAAACACATAAAGTGTAAGGTGGCAGCCACTAGTCGTTCTAAGCCGTGAGTTCCTAGTTATACTTGACCTAATGAAAAAGGGAAATCAGTGGAAATCGACTCTCGTTTTAAAAAAACAGCTTCAGATGCTTACAAAGGCACCAGACCAGAGCATGGGAGGTTTCTAAATACCTCTCGGGCCCGAGACATTACCTATTTTAAGTGTCAAGGTCGAGGCCACATGGCAAGAGAATTCCCTAACCAACGAGTGATGATCCTCACATCTGACGGTGGATACGAGTCACAAGAGGAACAAGAAGACAGAGGAGACAAATCAACGTGAAAATATCTTTCATACCCGGTGTACCGAGAACAACAAGGTTTGTAGTCTCATCATGGATGGAGGCTAATGCACTAATGTAGCAAGCAAGGTTATGGATGACAAGCTAGGATTCCCGAAGCTGAATCATTGTATGCCCTACAAGCTTTGTTGGTTGAATGAGAATGTGGAGTTGAGGATTGCGGAGCAAGTAACTGTACCCTTTAGCGTGGGAAGGTATCATAATCAAGTTCTTTGTGATGTGGTGCCAATGTAAGCTGGGCACCTTTTGTTAGGAAGACCATGGTAGTTTGATCAAAAATTCATGCGTGACAGACACACCAACCAATACGCATTTACTCATGACAAGTGTAAGTACACTCTATCACCACTTACTCCGGTTGAAGTACATGAGCTGCAAGTCAAAATGAACAAGGACGCCCAGGTAAGTAAAACTAGTCTCTTTATTTCATCATATATTGTTACTATGTATTTGGATTCAAAATACCTGGTGCTACTTATGATCTTCCAGGAAAATATGTTTTCAGGTTTAGAATGCTTAGAAGTTCCAGCCGAGGAAATACCACCAAGCTTACCTCCCATAAGAAGAATCGAGCATCAGATTGACCTAGTTCCTGGATCCACATTACTAAATAGGCCAGCCTATAGGAGAATTAGAAAGCCAAGTCCAAGACCTTATGATGTAGACCTCGGATTCCACCAAGTTAAACATCACGGTTTTAATGAGTAAAGTTTAAGCGGAAGTGAATAGAAATGATGAGTAGTCGGGGTTGTGATTGATTCCACAATCACAATGGTTACAGACAGGGATTCAACGGGTATTCCTCG
Organism: Cardamine chenopodiifolia; assembly: GCA_963922655.1. Lineage (NCBI taxonomy): Eukaryota > Viridiplantae > Streptophyta > Magnoliopsida > Brassicales > Brassicaceae > Cardamine > Cardamine chenopodiifolia. The sequence goes on along the minus strand of OZ000481.1, from coordinate 10,941,560 downwards.
CGAGAATCCAAGGCTTTACATGTTCCTAAGTGTTTGATTCCACAAATTTCCTAGAATTACAAACTATTTGATTCAAAGACAAAGTGTTTAAAGCAAAAGCAAAAACTGAATTTATTACTTCTTAAAAGCATGAACTAAAAGTACAGAGATGAAAGAGCTTACAGAAGCTCGAGAACTAGACCTCCAACACTCATAATTAATCTAAAACTGAAAAAATCACAAAAATAAATGATAGAGCCGTTGTGGTGGTACTAGCCATTTAACTTAAGAAGTAGCATGATGCGGATGAAGTCTGCGGTGATACGCTCTTCTTTAGGGTTTAATGGACGTTCAAGATGATCTTGATGAGATGGAGGGCCTGGATTAAAAGGATAAAGTGTGGTCCTGTGATATAAGGCAAAGGCTCCTACGGAAAAGGAATGTTTCTCTTTCTTTGGTATTGGGTGAATGGAAATTGGCGTTTAGTCTTAGTGGGAATGAGAATAAACAGCAAGAAGTCATGCCCAAATTTATCAGGTAGTTCACTTGTCTTGAACCAGTTGGATATAGGGAAATTAGGGTCACATTTACCAACTCCTAAACCAGCTCGGTAATGACGTGGTTTTCCTCGATCATAAGCTTCCTTACATGGCATTTTCTGATGAAAACACGAGGAGAGGCTGAATGCTCGAGTGAAACTTGATTTAGAACATGGTGGTCTTGAGTTCTCGTCTTCGAGTAAGGATTCTTGATCATCTTCTGAATGAAATTTGTCTTGATAAGTTTTTCCTCGATCAAAGTCTCTAAAATACATGGTTTCCTAGTGAATATTGAGTACGGCATCCTTTGCATGAGTGAATTGGTCTATGGTTGAAGGGGCTTTTTGATTCTCGTCTACGGAAGGGTCGACACGGTCATCGACTTGATTTACTCGAGTATTCACGATTTCACTTGGATAGATAAGCTTCTTAGGGTTGAGTTGCTGGGGAATAATCAGCCCTATTCCATGTGCTCAAGCAAATCTCCATGGGGGCATGGATTCTCCAAGTTGCTCGGTGATGATGCTCGGTGATGATAGCTTCAAGTCTAGTTGGGTACTGCTGCCTATATCATACCCTCCTTCTTCAAGTAGTTTTGTCCTCGAAACTTCTATATCTGCACCAAGCTAAGTAAAGTTAGTCCATTGAAGCGTATAAGGTTTTAGGAGCTTACATTGCTTTTGGTCAATTGGTGGAGTATCCAGTGATTCTTATTTGATATTAATAGTGTTATCGACACTCTCATCATTTCTGACAGCAACTTTGTTCAGCATTGGTAGGGGTTCTCCATGGTTCTGACTTTGATCCGAGAGCACATTTGTTGTTTTTAACGCTTCTTTTTGGTTCATATTTTCCTCCTTCGTACCTGAAACTTGATCAACGATTTTGGCACTAGAAAAGTGTTATATCATAGACATTGAATCATTCAAATCAGTCTGAGAAATTTCAATTTTAGCCTCCTTAAATTTAGGATATAAAACAAGTTCTAGTTTCTTTTTACCTTTTATCAGTTCTTGTTCGATCATGGTCATAACCATATTTATCAGCTCATCAAAGGTCATGATACAAAATTCTGGGTTACTAACCTTTGGATGACCCATAGGTTGTTATGGACTTGCTTGTACTCACGCTTTGTTGCACCGGTTCTCGAGTTGTCACCTCTTTCTTCGAGTGTTGCGTGGGATTGGAAACTGGGTGGGTATCGTTTTGAAAAGCTGGGTGGTGAATAAGTGGCACACATAACCAACTTCAGGTCTTCCCACGTTTCTACTCTTGGGCCCTTGTGATACAATTGGTTATACTCGCTTTCATCCCACAACTTCAAGGTGTTACCCCTAAGTTGTGGCTTTTCCTAGTGTGGCGTGGACTGGTGCTCGAAGTAATAATCCATGTTAGCCTCCCATTGAAGATAATCCAGTTCCAAAAACAAAAAGAATTCAGGTCAATAATTTTTATAATCAACATTCACAAAATAAACTAAATGTGAATTTGCGAGTGGGGTGGAAATAGGAATTGTCCTGTGGTGATGATGGATTCCATGAAATCCATCACTTCTTGTAACTCGACTGGATGTGGTTGCTGCTACAATGGTCTGGTGTTTCTTGTTCAGGCTCCTCTTGAGCTGGTTCATGTCCATAGTCATAGTCTAAATATGCATCACACCATGACTCTTCATAACTAGTCTTGTTGTGGTATGAGTCTTCGTTGTATTCTCCATGGCTCCAGTCAGTTATATAGGAGTAAGACTCCTCTTTCTCCATCTAAAGCATCATTGTTGGTGCTATGGTTTCGTGGATATCCTAACACAAATCAGAACAAGAAATCAAAGTTCTTTTCAAGCAAAAACACAAAACAAAGAAAGTAACAGTTTTTATTTTTTATCGGTTTAGGTTTTTATGAAAGAAAAATATCAAACGAATTTCTAAAATATAAGCGACAATTTTTCTGGTCTTTATAGGGTTTTGAGAAGCTAAAAAATGAAATTTTTTAATGAGTTGGTTTGGATTTTATAAATTGAAACACTGAAACAGACAAAAATTGAAACTAAGAAACAAATAATACTTTTAGGGTTTTCTCTTAATGAAATCAAAACAAAAACTGAAACAAATTGAAAACAAAAAAAAGAAAAGACTTGAAACAGCCTAAGATAGGAGCATTTAAGATCTGATACCAATGATGTAAATCTCAGATTCCACCAAATTAAACCTCACGATTTCAAAGAGTAAAACTTAAGCGGAAGTGAATAGAGATGATGAGTAGTCGGGTTGTGATTGACTCCACAATCACAAGGCTAAGAGACAGGGATTCAAGGGGAATCGCGAGAATCCAAGGCTCTAGAATGGCAAAGTATTTGATTCCACAAACTTCCTAGAATGGCAAAGTATTTGATTAAAATAAAACGTGTCTGAAGCAAAAACAAAAGCTGAATTTCTTATTTCTTAAAAACATGAACTGAAAGTACAGAGATGAAAGAGCTTATATAAGCAATGGACCTCAAATGGACATAATTAATCTAAATTGGAAAAAATCACACAAAAATGATAGAGTCGTTGTGGTGGTTCTAGCCATTTGGATTGAGAAGTGGCGTGATGGGGAAGAAGTATTGGGTGATACGCTCTTCTTTAGGGTTTAATGGACGTTCATGATGCTCTTGATGAGAGAGAGGGCTTGGATCAAAAGGATAAACTGTGGTCTTGTGATAGAAGGCAAAGGCTCCTCCCGAAAAGGAAAGTTTCTCCTTCTTGGTCTTGGGCGAATGGAAAGAAGTGATGCCATTTCTGGAGTTTCTAAATGACGTGTAGTCTTAGTAGGAATGAGACTAAACAGCAAGAAGTCATACCCAAATTAATCAGGTGGTTCACTTGTTTTGAATCGGTCAGATATCTGCAAATTAGGGTCACGTGTACCAACTCCTAAACCAGCTCGGTAATGACGTGGTTTTCCTCTATCATAATCTTTCAATATATGGAATTTCCTAATGAAAACATGAAGAGATACTAAATGCTCAAGTGAAACTTGATTTGCAACATGTTGGTCTTGAATTCTCGTCTCTTAGTAAGGATTCTTGATCATCTTCAGAATGAGCTTGGTCTTGATAGGTTTCGCCTCGATCAAAGTCTCTAAAATACATGGTTTCTGAGTGAATATTGAGTATGGCATCATATGCATGAGTGAATTAGTCTATGCTCGAAGGGGCTCGTTGACTCTTGTCTTCGGAAGGGTCGACACGATCATCGACTTGATTTAATCGAATATTCACGATTCCACTTGGATAAATAAGCTTCTTAGGGTTGGTTTCCTAGGGAATAATCAGCCGTATGCCATGTGCTCGAGCAAAACTCCATTAGGGCATGGATTCTCCAAGTTGCTTTGTGATGATGCTCGATGATGACAGCTTCAAGTCTGGTTTGGTAGTTGTAAGGAACCGTCCCGAATCCTAGAATCTGAGAGGAATCCTTATCTTATTTTGAAGTCATTTCTTTAGACAATTCTCGTTTTAAGGTTCATTATATGATTCAATACTTAGAATTTTGGAAGCGTAATACTTAGAGTAAAATAAAGAAGAAACCAGATACTTTTATTTATATCACAAAGGATTCCTTACTCTTTAAGTTTGTATATACCCGGTTCATCACAATCCATATTCCTTTCTGGCTTTGAATCTAGCGCCTAAGCCCGATTTTTTCCATGATCACCTTCTTTCTCTCGATCGCTACCGAATGATTCGAAGTTCTTTGCTCATTGAACCGCCAAATTCTCCCCGATACCTGCCAAATCTTGATGAAAAACTCATAATAATCCAATATAAAATAACCAAAAGAGTCAAGGAATCTCAATATAAGATAATGCTGGTAAAGAGATGTAAAGAGATAAGAGATATAAAGCATAGCCTAAACAATGGCTCAAAACAAGTATTTATAGGGTTTAGTCATCTAGATCAAAACCTAATCCAATTAGGAAAATAAAGCAATATTTCTTTTTTCTTGAGCAGGATTTTAAGGCGTGGATCGATCTATCCTGATTCTCACGGCCATTTGGCTCTGCATCTGCTTCATCTGCTTGTTTGACCGAATTGTCTTCAGGGAAATTGGCATAACTTTTTCTTGCACCGTTGGATTGAATTCAAACCACTTCCAAATGAAAACAAACCAAAAGGTATATCTTTCTATAAAATTTTAGCCCAATCCATCGGTGGAAAGTGGCTTAACAGACAATGAACGTCAGATCTCTCTGCATAATTTAGCATCTTTTCCTCCAAATCTTACTCTCAAATGCATTAGAACTCTTCCTAGCATGATTTGAAATGATAAGACTCTAAAAACACCTAAAGGACTCTAAAACACATATTAAATCGAAGTAAAAATTCGTTAAAACCCAACATATCAATTCCCCAAGACTTGAATCTTTGTTTGTCCTCAAGTAAAGAACAAACAAATAAAGACAAGTTAGAAGAAATGTTTGAAAACGGGAACTTATGCACTTCTTTAGATTCGATAGCGTTGAACTTTCAATCCTTGAGAACTTAGAACAGGTCAAAGAACCAGTTAGTACTACATGTACTTTACCATAAGCATATCAAACAATACCTTAATCTAGTCCCTAGAAACCTAAGGAATCTATTAATTCTCGAGTGTCGACCCTTTAACATTCATTTATTTCTCTGTAACGTGCAGTCTCACAAAGGGATTATCAATCACAACAAGGGTTTGAAAAGGAATGTTAGTTTGATAGTGGCTGAAGTGTTTAGGTTATAATGATGAAAACGGATGCAAATCATGGCACGAATTCACAGTGATATGAAGACCAAATATTGATACATACGCCCCTGAACCTTGGAATCTCTGTAAAGTTTTGTAACTGTCCTAAAAGAGTTGCAATGGTGCTTAAGATAAAACATTAAACTTAATAGACTTTATCCTAGTTTATTCTTTTTCTTCTTTTCCTTCTCGTCTTTTCTTTCTCTTTTTTCTTTTTTTTTCGTTTTTCTCTTTTCATTTTTTTCTCGAGAAGGGGAAGCCGGAACCAGTCCTAGTCATATAATATATGCACCAAAGACAACTCAACCAATATCATTCTAAGTAAAAGAGAGTATTAGACTTACTAGAGATCCTTGGAACGAAGAAGTGTGTCGGTCCGCATACTCCATATTTTTTGCACATGATTGCACATGATAGTGATGAAATAGAAGGCATGTCTTTTGAATGAAAGGATAAGGTTAAGGTGTGATACCAAACTAAAGATGAGCTTGGCCATTCGAATTTCTTAAAAGAGTGGTAGAAATGGTGAAATTGAACTCTGAATGTTGTGATCCTTGTGCGATATCAAGCCCCTAAGTGAGAAGATTATGTTAAGTTAAAGGTCCTGTAAGATAGAGCCAACATTAAATCATTCAGACTTCCAAAGGATAGGAACTTTCGGTAAGTTGATCCACCAATGGTGTTTCCAATCTTCAGATGTTGAGGACAATCACTGTTAAGAAGCATGTTGAAAAGTCAACACTAGATGAAATCCAAGAACAATATAATAATATGCCCAATGTTTGACTCAACAAAACCACAAAAAGACTCAAAAGAAAACCAAAACAAAAAACAGCGTTAGTCCCAGCAAGTACCCTCCTCCCCAAGACTTACTTTACACCATATTAGTGTGAAAATATATCTTAAGAAGGATACAGCAAAAACCAAAAATAAACGAATAAAAAAGCCAAAAGAAACCAAAAAGAATTGAAGAAGGACTTACCAGGGCCTGGATCTGATTCTTGATGTTTGGTTATCTGTTTGTTTTGTTTTTTTGTGTACAAAAAATGCACGCATCGATCGTACATCTTCTAGATCGATCGAAAGATCCAAAAACTTCTGATATTTTCTCACCATTGAATTGATCAATCTAAAAAGATACGTTTTTTTGTTTTTTGTACGGGAACTGCACCGATCGATTGTGCAGATCTGGATCGATATACCGCAGATAGCGTTGATCATTCTGGGGACTAGATCGATCGATCCAGTGGTTTGATCGATCGATCTGGAGTGTTACGGGGTTCCAGTACCTGAGTGGATCAATCTGTCCTGACTTGGATTGATCGATCTGGAATGTTACACCAGGACTAGTATGGTGTAGATCGATCGATCTGATGAGGTGTTGATCGTTCTAAAGACTGGATTGATCCGAATGTAGAATATGGCAATCGCGCATTGGAAAGGTGAAAGAAAGGAGGGGGGATCCGGTGGTTAGATTAGTCGATCTAGTTGGTTATGCAGGTGGTGGCCAGGGTTGGATCGAGTGATCGTTGAGGGGATTGATAAGTCTGAATGCTGGATCGATTAATTCGGTGAGTCGATCGATCTGACTAGAGATGGGGTCGATCGATCTGGTGAGTGGGTCGATCGATCTGAGGCAGTCACAGTGATTGAATACTCATGTTTCCATTCAAGATCATTCATTCTATCATTCCTCTCTTGCGCACTCTTCTTTTGACCTTCCAAAATCTTGCAACATTAGTACAATCTCCCAGGAAGGTTGTGCTTGATTTTTAACCATACGCACATTCTCTCTTGAGGCATTAGAACCTTCTCCATTTCTCAAATTTAGTACTCCCTTTACGAGAATGACTCCTTGCTGACGTTTCACTGCTTCTGCAGTTTAAGCAACCTGAGTATTAAGCAACTTAAGATGAGTGAATACGCCCTCATCTTACCATTCAGCTCGTTATACATGGTGTCCAATTTTGCGTTAATCTCATTTGCAGATTTTTTTTGAGAAAAAAGGAGTTGTTGCATGAGAGCCTTGAGTTCTCCTTGAGATTCATTGCAGAGTTGGAAGGTTGCTGGAATTGTTTTCCTTCCTATGGATATACCTGATGTTGAAGATTCTCGACATTTGTGATGCGGTGGGATATATTGGGATGACTTCTGTAATTCCGAGTGAAGCCTTTGTTCTGCACATACCCCTGTCCTTACACATAGTTAAAAGCTCTAGATTCATCATTATGTCCCTCAGCAATACCATGGAAATAAACCACATTTGATCCATCTTCACATTGATGCATACCTGTTTGATTAACCTTGATCAACAAATATATCTTAGCAGTAAATTCATCAACCTTATGAGGATCCATGCTGTTTACTTTTCTAGATCGATCATACTAAGGAAAACGGTTGTTGGAACTTGCAGCCAAATTCTCTATAAGCTTGTACGCTCCTGTGATACTCTGAGTCATGAAATTCCCATTACTCGAAGCGTTAAGATGCTAAGTATTTTATCTTCTGAATACCCATCATAAGAGATGCTAAGTATTTGCTCTTCTGAATACCCATGATGAGGACAATCTCTGCGATACTCTTTGAATCTTTCCCAAGGCTCACAGAAACACGCTCTGGAAAGCTATCCGAAGATAACAATCTTATTCCGCAAAGTGGTTGTCTTTGACTTGGTGTAGAAGTTGTCTAGAAAAGCGGCTCTACATTCAGCCCAAGATCTCAAAGAACTACCATGGAAAAACTTAAGCCATCTCAAAGCTTTTTCCGCTAAAGAGAAAAGAAAAAACTTACATCTAAGGTAATCAATGGGTACCCCAGTAGATTTAGTTGTGCTAAAGATTTCCTCTAGGTTCTCAATATGATCCATTGGATTCTCAGCCACTAACCCATGGAAGAGATGCTGCTTCACTGATGCAATTAGATGAGACTTGATCTCGTAATCCTGTCTTGCAATCTCTGGTGGAAAGATATTAGCTCTGTTCTGATTGAACGTATGAGGAGTGTCAACGTCCCCAATAGTATGTTGCTAAGCATGCTGCTCTTGTTGCTGTTGATGCAACTGCTGCTGTAAGTCTTGGAGTTAAGCAGCTGTAGCAGCTTGAGCATTAGCGAGTGCGCTATTATCGATGTTATCGCCCGTGTTGGCTAGTTTTGACTTTTCTTTCTTTACTATGTTGTTAGTACGATCTGTTCTTGCAAGCTCTTGATTATTGAGATGCAGAAGATCTTCAGAACCATCACTTCTCCTTTGCATACACCTAAAAGTCAAAACCAAGCAAAGCTATAATGTAATAAGTAAATCTTAGACTAATCTTCAGACTTAGATTCGAAGGCAACAATCGGTCCCTGGGAACGGCGCCAAAAACATGATTCATAGGTTTTAAACCTAATTATAAGATTGCAAGTATACAGACAAAAACAGTAGTATAGTTGGGATTGAATCTACAGAGATCGAGGTTACACTACAATTCTTGAAAACTGAAACTAAGCGAAGGCAAAAATATGAGTGTTGGTTGTTTTTGTAAACTAAAGAAAGCATGAAAGACAATGTAAATATCAATTAAAACGAGCGTTAGGTCAAAGGAATATCTCAAGAATCCAGAGATCATGAATCAGAAAATTATTGAGGGAATGAATTAATCACATATCTTGAACTCAAATATAAATGTATAACCAATTCGCTGTCGTTGTATCAATTACTTTATCTAGCAATTTAAGTATCTAAATTGTCATTTGAACTTCAAATTCTAAACAAGCATTAACGATTAGGTTCAATATGTTCATGTATCGAAATGGCATCATCATTCGTTGACTAAGGACAATACGCTCACCTATGTTCTATCCAGCAACCTATAAGCTTTGGTATAATAGGTTCAACCTAATATCATAAACTAGGTAATCAATTTAGTCTAAGCAATTAGAACAACAATATATGAAGATATGATAAGATGATTCTCTATCTATGTCTAGTTCAATGATTCATAATTTCTTTTTTGAAAATCCTAACCTAATTAAAGAACTACTCAGCCATGGAAGTGGATGAACAACCAATGATTGATGAAGAACTCATAATAATCCAATATAAAATAATCAAAATAGTTTAGGAATCTCAATATAATATAATGCTTGTAAAGAGATGTAAAGAGAAAAGAGATATAAAGCATAGCCAAAACAATGGCTCAAAATTATTATTTATAGGGTAAAAGTCTAGGTAGAAAGCAATATTTTTTTTACCTCAGCAGGATTTTAATGCTTGAATCGTGATACAAAGCTGGATCGATCGATCTATTTTCTTACGGCCATTTGGCTATGTGTCTGCTTCATCTGCTCGCCAGACAGGACTGTCTACACAAAAACTAACATAACTTTTGATCCCACCGTTGGATTGACTTTAAACCACTTCCAAATGAACTCTAACTCCAATATCCATATTGTATAAAAAATGTAGCAAAATACATAGGTGGAAAATGCCTCAACAGACGACAAACTTCAGACGTTTCTGCATAATTCTGCATAGTTCGTAGCATGATTTGACCTGATAAGACTCTAAAAACACCTAAAGGACTCTGAAATACATATTAAATCTAAGTAAAAATCCGTTAGAATCCAACATATCAACAATCACGGGGGCTAGAGAATATGATCCAAGGGCTATTCCTCACGAGGATCAGAGACTCTACATGAAACCTTAGTGGTTTGATTCCACAAATAACCTAAAATCACAAGGCCAATGATTTAATTCAAGATAAACTTTGAAACAAAACACTGAATTTCTTATTTCTTAAAAGCGTGAACTGAAACTATAGAGATGTAAGAGATTATATAAGCTCGATAAATAGACCTCCAACGGTCAGAAGTAATCTAAAACTAGAAAATCACAAAAATAAATTATAGATATGTTATGGTGGTTCTAGCCGTTTGGCATGAGAAGTGGCGTGAATGAAGTCTGGGTGATATGCTCTTCTTTAGGGTTTAATGGACGTTCAGGATGCTCTTGATGAGATGGAGGGCCTGGATCAAAAGGAAAAACCATGGGCCTTGTGATAGAAGGCAAAGGCTCCTCCAGAAAAGGAAAGTTTCTCCTTCTTTGGTCTTAGCCGAATGGAAAGAAGTTGTGCCATTTCTGAAGCTTCTAAATGGTGTGTAGTCTTAGTAGGAATGAGAATAAAAAGCAAGAAGTTTTGCGCAAATTGATCAGGCGTCCTTTTCATGAGTGAATTGGTCTATGGTCGAAAGGGCTCCTTGATTCTTGTTTTTGGAAGGGTCGACACGGTCATCGACTTGATTTACTCGAGTATTCACAATTTCACTTGGATAAATAATCTTCTTAGGGTTAATTTCTTGGGGAATAATCAGTCCTATGCCATGTGCTCGAGCAAAACTCCATTGGGGCATGGATTCTCCAAGTTGCTCAGTGATAATGCCCGGTGATGACAGCATCAAGTCTGGTTGTGTACTGCTGCCTATATCATACCCTCCGTCTTCAAGTAGTTTCGTCATCAAAACTTCTACATCTGCACCAATATAAGTCAAGTTAATCCCTTGAAGCTTATAAGGGTTTATGAGCTTACATCACCTTCTTTTCTTGAAACCACACATTCATGAGTAATCCGTATTACTTAGTAAGTATCGGATGAATGCAAATGCCAAGAATGATCGTGTTAATTCCTCCGAACTAACCCCATTAACCCTTTTGACTTTATTATCATAATAGTGAAGTACGAATCCAAGCACAAAGACACAGACTCTACTTACCTTATTCGCCCTTGAAGTATTCGACGTTCGTCGTTCTTGAACCGCTGATTTTTTCTTGGCAAAGAATTCCCCTCCGATACTCGCTATCAGCTTCCAATGCCTTAGTAATTTCTCCGATAAGATCCTTATTTGTGTGTTTTCCTTTATTTTTCCTTGTTTTAAACAAAACCAGGAGGGCCCTTTATATTGGTTTTCCTAGAGAAGATGACGGTTTCAGACGCGAAATTCATATTTATTGTATTTTGGTAACTGCCTAATGGTTATCCAACCGTTCCTCGCTCGCAATTGTTTGGTCATCGACCGAATAACTGCCTCAGACATTCTAGCTGACCTTCACTCCTTTCAGCTAGGTCGACCTACTGAGCAGCTGACCAAGCTCGAGTGTCCAGCTCAATTTCCCCTTTACAGCTGATTGAGCTACTGGCAGCTGGTTAGCTCGATTCCAGCTCGATTCCAGTTTTCCGTCACGATTCCCATATTAGGTCCATCTAAACCCAATACCTTTTACTTAGTATGAGTTATTCTTTCCTTTTTCTTCGGACCAAATCCCTCCAACGATCCTATTGAGGATCGCAGATGCTACAGGTTCTCCATGGTTCTGACTTTGATCCGAGAGCACATTTGGTTCGTATTGTCCTCCTTCGTACCAGAAACTTTCTCAACGATTTTGGCACTAGAAAAGTGTGGTATCACAGTTATTGAATCATTCAAATCAGTTTGACAAGTTTTAGTTTTAGCCTCCTTAATTTTAGGACATGAAACAAGTTCTTGTTTTCTTTAGCTATTATCAGTTCTTGTTCCATTTTAGTCTTAACCATATGTATCAGTTCGTCAAAGGTCTTGATACAAAATTCAGAGTTACTAACCTTTGGATGATCCGTAGGTTGCTCTAGACTTGCTTGCGGATCACGGCTCACACTTCGTTGCACTGGTTCACGAGTTGTCACCTCTTTCTTTGGTGTTGCTTGTAATTAGGAACTGGGTGGGTATCGTTTCCAAAATATGGGTGGTGAATAAGTGGCACACATAATCAGCTTCAGATCTTTCCACGTTTCTAGTTTTGGGCCCTTGTGATACCATTGGTGCTACTCTCTTTCATCCCACCACTTCAAAGTGTTACCCCTAAGTTGTCCTAGGGAAACTGAAAGCTTGTCTTCGTGTGGCGTGGACTGATGCTCGGAGTAATACTCCATGTTTTCCTCCCATTGAAGATAATCCAGTTCTGAAAAAAAAGAATTCAGGTCAATAAGCTTTATAATCAACATTCACAAATAAACTAAATGTAGATTTGCGAATGGGGTGGAAATAAGAATTGGCCCGTGGTGATGATGGATTCCATGAAATCCATGACGTCGAGTAGCTCGACTAGATGTGGTTTCTGCTATAATGGTCCAATGGTTCTGGTTCAGGCTCCTCTTGAGCTGGCTAGTCTCCATAGTCATAGTCTGAATAGGCATCACACCATGACACTTCATAGCTAGTCTCGTTGTGGTACGAGTCTTTGTTGTATTCTTCTTGGCTCTAGTCAGTTCGATAGGAGTAATATTCCTTTTTACATGTAAAGCATCATTAGTGGTGCTCTGGTTTCGTAGATATCCTAGCACAAATAAGAACACAAGCAAAAGACAAAACAGAGAAAATAAGAAAATTTTGCGGCTTAAATTTTTATGAATGAAAAATATCAAACAAATTCCAAAAATAAAAGCGAAATTTTTTTTTGTTTTTATAAGTATTTGAGAAGCTAAAACAGAAGACGAAATGTTTTAATGATATTTTTAGATTTTATAAAATTGAAAAACTGAAGCATACGAAAATTGAAACTAAAAACTAGAAATTTTTTATGTGTTTTTTCTTAATGGAAATCGAAACAAAAACTGAAATAACTTGAAAAAAGAGAAAAGACTCGAAACAACCTAATATAGGAGTGTTTAAGCTCTGAAACCAATGATGTAGATAAACACAAGGAGTCAAAGTAAGAAACTAGGCGGAAGAGATGGATAGATGAGTAGTAACCGATTTGTGATTGATTCCACAATCACGGGAGCTAGAGAATATGATTCAAGGGCTATTCCTCACGAGGATCAGAGATTGTACATGAAACCTAAGTGGTTTGATTCCACAAACAACCTATAACTCGCAAGGACAATGATTTGATTCAAGACAAACTTTGAAACAAAACAACTGAATTTCTTATTTCTTAAAAGTATGAACTGATACTATAGAGATGAAAGAGCTTATATAAGCTCGAGAAATAAACCTCCAATGGTCATAATTAATCTAAAACTGGAAACAAGTCACAAAAATAAATGATAGAGCCGTTGTGGTGGTTCTAGCCGTTTGGCTTGAGAAATGGCATGATGGGGATGAAGTCTAGGGTAATATGATCTTCTTTAGGGTTTAATGGACGTTCAGGATTCTCTTGATGTGATGAACGGCCTGGATCAAAAGGATAAAGTGTGGTCTTGTGATAGAAGGCAAAGGCTCTTCCGGAAAAGGAAAGTTTCTCCTTTCTTGTCTTGGGCGAATGGAAACAAGTAGTACAATTTCTGAAGCTTCTAATTGGCTTGTACTTATAGTAGGAATGAGAATAAACAGCAAGAAGTTGTGCCTAAATTGATCAGGCGGTTCAATTGTCTTTAACCGGCCAGATATCGGCAAATTAGGGTCACATGTACCAGCTCCTAAACCAGCTCGGTAATGACGTGGTTTTCCTTCATTATAAGCTTCATTATATGGCATTTCCTGATGAAAACACGAGGAGAGGCTGAATGCTCGAGTGAAACTTGAATTGGAACATGTTGGTCTTGGATTCTCGTCTTCGAGTGAAGGTTCTTGATCATCTTCTGAATGAGCTCGATCTTGATAGGTTTTTCCTCGATCAAAATCTCATAAATATATGGTTTCCGAGTGAATATTGAGTAAGGCTTCCTTTGCACGAGTGAATTGGTCTACGGTCGAAGGGGCTCCTTGATTCTCCTCTCCGTAAGGGTCGACACAGTCATTGACTTTATTTACTCAAGTATTCACGATTCCACTTGGATATATAAGCTTTTTAGGGTTGGTTTCATGGGGAATAATCTGCCATATTCCATGTGCTCGAGCAAACCTCCATTGGGCCATGGATTCTCCAAGTTGCTCGATGATGATGCTCGATATTGAAGCTTCAAGTCTGGTTAGGTACTGCTGCCTATATCACCTTCCCATACATCATCAAGTACAAGAAAGAAAAAGACAATGTAGTTGTGGATGCCTTGTCAAGATGTCATGCTCTTATTACTATCTTGAATGCAAATGTTCTAGGGTTTGAACACATTAAGAGTACCTACTGGGAAGACCTGGACTTTGGAGCCATTTACAAGGAATTTGATAAGAGATCCTTCGGTCCTTACTACAAACATGAAGACTTTTTGTTCCGAGAAAAGAGATTGTGTATTCCACATGGATCAATGAGGAAACTCATCATTCGAGAAGCTCATGGAGGGGGGGGTTATGGGGCATTTTGGAGTGGATAAGGCCTTGGCTGTGGTGGTAGGACACTTCTTTTGGCCTCATTTAAAGAGAGACGTGGAGCGGTTTTGTTCTAAGTGCATAGTTTGCCTCAAAGCCAAGTCTAAATTGCATTCTCACGGTTTGTATATGCCATTATAAATTCCTAATGCTCTATGGGAGGATATTTCTATGGACTTGTCCTAAGTTTACCGAAGATTTCAAACAAGGATTGTATCTTTGTTGTCGTGGACCAATTCTCCAAAATGGCTCAGTTCATACCGTGTAACAAGACCAACGATGTCACACAAACAGCTGATTTATTCTTTAAAGAAGTGGTACGTCTGCATGGAGTGCCTCGCACCATTGTGTCGGATACACCAAATTCATGAGCCACTTTTGGAAAACGTTGTGGAGGAAGCTCGGCACCAAGTTGTTTTTCTCCACCACTTGTCATCCCCAAATGGATGGTCAGACTGAGGTTGTAAACCATACTCTATCAAATTTTCTTAGAGCTATGGTGGGTAAGAATTTAAGGAATTGGCTTGATTGTTTACCTTTCATTGAGTTTACTTATAATTGTGCTACTCATTCAGCTTCTAAGTTTTGTCTTTTTGAATTTTTTTATAGTTTCAAGCCACAGATCCCACTAGACTCATCACCACTACTCCCAGGATCACAACATGATCAAGATGGAAACCGCAAGGCTAAGCTTGTGAAGACCTTACACTGGATGGTAAAGACTAATTTGGAGAAAAAGACCAAGCAATACAAGAAATGAGTAGACAAATACCGTAAAGAAGTGATACTTGAACTAGGCAAATGGGTTTGGCTCCACTTGAGAAGTTACAGGTTTCTGGACAAGAGAAGTTCCAAGCTTGCACCAAGAGGAGATGACCCCTTCAAAGTATTGGAGTGCATCAATGACAACATATACCGCCTAGACCTACAAGGTGAGTTGGCTATCACTAAAAGCTTCAATGTGACTGACTTACTTCTCTTAGATGCAGGAGAAACTATTCTGAGGTTAGAACCTTATCAAGGGGAGAGGATGATGCAAGCATTAACATAAGCATCGGAACCACCGATGAACCGAAGGATATGGAGGCTTTGGAAGTGATCAAAGGCCCCATGACTCGATCTCATATTAGGAAACTTAGGGATAAGTTTAAAGTCATTGTGGAGGCATTACTTAATACCATGGAGTCAATCCTGGAATCCTACGTGTCAGCAGAGCCATCGCCAAGCCGTGAAGCCCATACAACAGTGATACGAGCAAACTGTCATACACTTCTTTTAACGCTGATGCTCAAGAGACTTTTGCAGGAGTCCGATCAGAATCATCAATATCAGATACAACTCTCGCCGAAACCGTTATTGAGAGTATTCAAGCTAAGAACACATACAACCAAGCTCATGAGGATGCCAGCTTCGAGAATCACTCAGAAACCGACCAGTTAGAAGCTAACCTCCAAGACAAATCATATCAAAACCAAGCTGGATTGGAAGATGATAATTCTAATCATCTCAATGCATACCGCGAGATCTGATAAACTAGGTCAGCATATTTCATCGGATAAACTTGCTCTAATCACTACAGGTCTTTAGAATCCCACGAAAATCACCACTAGAGAAGACTTTCATCAGAGAAGACCCTACGTCACCTGAGCTGGAGTCAAAGATGATAACTCCAACCGTCTTAGTGCGTACCGCGATATGTCGATAATACAAATATGTTTCCTTTGATGACCTTGTCCCAATGACTGCAGGATTCCAGATTCACTCGGAAACCACTACTAGAGAAAAATCTTACATCACCCGAGTTAGATCGATAGATGGACGAGTAGAGCACTCTGTGCACCAAGCGATGCCAAGTCAAGACCCAGGCAAAGATGAGAGCATCAAGCATCAAGAGCAGCTTCAACAGAACTTCAAACAAGCTGGAACGAGCTCAGGGAGTGAAGCAATGAACATGACATGCCAATGCCACCGTTTTCTCTCCTACGACCAACTAAGGTATGTTCTATTTTTATTATAAATCTCTTTGCAGGTGGTAACGACAACTCAGTTACTTCTAGTTTATTTAGAGTCTTAGAGTCCTAATGAGTCGAGACCAAATCCTCCAACTTGTGGAGAAGGTCTCGCTTGTGCGCACAACACAAGTTTCGATTTATGTTTTTCCATTTCTTTTATTTGTCATTTGTATGTATTACGAGAAGAAAACCATAGAAAGCACCAGCTGATGGACTATCACTCATCAAAACAATAAAAGAGAGTGAAGGCTAGTTTGTTGATTCCCCATCCATGTCATCCAAGGCTCTCACCGAGTCTTTACCTGATCCTCACCAAGTCTTTATCCGGCTCTCACCGAGTCTTATATCAGGAATGGTCAAGGATCCCTGACCGTATGGATCTTCAGTCTAACCTTTAAACTATACACCAAAAATCTCACATTGAAAAAGGTCCAATACCACTAATTCAGAAACAGAGATTCAGGCACTTAAGGAGGAACTTGACTCGGCATTTCTCCAATATGTCCCAGATCCAACCATGATTCGAGAGATAAAGAAGAAACTCAATAAAACTTATTATCTACAAGAGATTTATTGGAAAGTTAAGAGTTGTAATCAATGGCTAAAGGAAGGTGATCATAACACAACTTTTTCACGAATATGCTAAATCGCGGAAAGCAAGGAATCAAATCACTTCCATCATCGATGGTAAATGGTATCGAACATACTAGTGAGGCTGATATTTTTGGAGTTGCTATTGATTATTTTCACCATATATTCAAGAGCAATAGCACCACAAACTAGGGGAGACTTTTTTGATGAGTTCCAGGCGACGGTTACAGATAACATGAATACGGTGCTAACGGCTGATGTTGATAAGACATAAATCATTTAGGCTATCAAAGCTATTGGAGGCGATAGAGCGCCTGGTCCGAACGGGTTAAGTGGAGCCTTTTATCACTAGTTTCTAACAACTATTGGTGATTAAGGAGATAAAAGAGTTATTTTCTAGTGGAATTATTCCCCCGGGTCTTAACAAAAGTCACATATGTCCCATTCCAAAGATCGATCAGCCGACTATCATGAGTGATTACCGTCCAATAAGTTTATGCAATGTTGCATACAAGATCATCTTGAAAATCCTCATTTTGCGTCTCAAATTTTGTTTGCCATCGATTATATCCGATCAGCAAACTACATTTGTACTGAGCAGACATATTATGGATAACGTCCTAATCTTTCATGAGCTTCTTCATTCGCTGAAATCAAGGAAACACCAAGCTAAAACTTATATGGTTATCAAAACAGATATCTTGAAAGCTTATAACCGTATGGAGTGGAACTTTCTTGAAAAATTTATATCGAGATTATGTTTTAATGAAAGATGGATAAAGTGGATTATGCCATGTGTCCGATATGTGTCATACTCCGTTCTTATAAATGGCAGCCCCTACGGTGAAATACGTCCATCACGTGGTATTCGTCAAGGTGACCCCTTTCACCATATCTCTTCCCAAAAACTTAATCAGAAGGAGCGTCAAGAAAATATCCAAGGTATCGGGATAAGTAATATTGGTCTGCGGGTTAGTCATCTTCTTTTTGCAGATGATTCTTTTTTTTGCAAAGCAAACCGGCGTAATAGTGCTACTTTAGCAATTTTTCTCCAATAGTATGCTGAGCTTTCCAGCCAACAATTCAATGTCAATAAGTCTTCTAGTACGTTTAGGTCACAGATTTATGAAGCTAATAAGTCAGTGGTTCGTCAAGACATCAACATACAAAGATCAGGTGGTTGCAGCAAGCATTTGGGGCCCCCTGAGAATTTTACAATGAAAAAGTGTGAATTGTTTGATTATCTCGTCAAGAAAGTCAAAGTCCGTACTAGGAATTGGAATCAGAAGTTCTTATCTGAAGGAAGGAAAGAGGTGCTCTTACATCCATCACTTTAGCCATACCTATCTATGCGATGAGTTGTTTTGAGTTACCTCGCACTATCTGTTATGAAATAGACTCCATCTTATCTCAATTCTGGTGGGGATTTGATGAGTCCAAAAGACGTATAGCGTGGGTTAGTTGGAAAAAAATGAGTCTGCCTAAAAAGGAAGGAGAACTTGGTTTCACAGACATTGAAATTTTTAATGATGCTCTGCTAGCAAAACAAGTATGGCGTATTCTACAAGACTCTCAATGTCTTCTAGCAAGAATAATGAAATGTTTTATTTTCCTAATATAACTCTTCTTGATGCAAAGATTCCAAAGAATACCTCTCATGGGTGGTATTCTATTATTAGTGGTTGTGACTTGTTGTACAAAGGTATCCGGTTTCAAATTGGGGATGGCCAAAGGATAAATACATCATCGGATCCGTGGCTGCCTTCTCACCCACCAAGATCAGTGACTAATCTTAATCTTCCCCAATATTTTCGACTTTAAGATTTATGGCAACCCAATGGAAGATAATGGATGAAAGGAAACTTCAGTACTTTCTGAGCATTGAAGATGCGTAATATGCTCGGTGTATCTATATACCATAACATCAATCGGAGGATCACATTCTTTGGCATTACACAAAGAATGGCATTTATCAGTCAAATTAGATTATTGGCTTTCAATGCATTATCTAGACCCACTGGTTCAACCCCTCACCCTGCCGATAGGTAATATAAGTCTTAAGACCCAAATCTAGAAAATCAAAGTCCGCACCTAAGATAAAACACTTTCTTTGACGATGCTTTCTTTGACTCTGGGTACTGGCGCAGAAATAAACCGTAGAGGTATGCCCATTGATGTCACTTGTAAACGATGTTGCCAACACATAGAAACTACATTCCACTTGTTTTTTCAATGTGGCTATGCTACAACGGTATGGCGAGCTTCTAATCTACCATCCTTTATGATTCCTAGTCCATCAAACACAGTGGAGGGAAATATTGAAGGTCTTATTGCTGTTTATAATTCAACCATGCATATGGAGTCTTGCCATGGTATTTTCTAGGTCTTTTGACAGATTTAGAAATCAAGGAATGAATAATTTTTAAACACGGTTGTCCATGATTCACTGAAAAAAATACATCGAGCAATGGATAATGCATCAGAATGGCTGGAGGCCAACCCCAATCTTCATTTTTGTCTCGTCAGTCTCCTACTTCTAGGGAAGAAGTTTCTCATTGGTCACCCACATCTTCAGATTACTATAAATGCAATGTCGATGCAAGTTTTAAATATAACCATCGGCGATAGGAGTCGGATGGGTTCTCCGAGATAGGTATAAAACTTTTAAACTTGCAGCATCTACAAGACTACGACAAGGATCCACTCCTCTTGAGGCTTAAGGTATATCTCTATTACTCGCTCTCCAATCACTATGGTGTAGGGCTATTGTAATGTAGTTATGGAAGGTGACTGCAAGGCCATGCATTATCTCCTCCACTCGCGCATTGTAAATGCAAACCTTGGTTAAGTGCTACTTTGACCAACTTATCGGATACTTAATTATGTAGTTTTTACCAATATATCGTTTTCTTTGGTGCCAAGATACTGCAACCAAGTATTCGATAAGTTGACCAAAGTATCACTTAACTAAGGTGTTACAACAAATATTTACTGTTATCCTCCTACCTTGTTACGGAGCTTTTTATTCATTGATTATGTAAACGTTTCACAACATTTCTAATAAAAACGGACGTTCAAAAAAAATCCAACAGAAGATTAATCCAAGAAAAATAGATTTTATTGTAGTTTTTTAAATATATAATTAAATAACACATAATTTTATCATGCATTTGAAATACATCCCATTATATTAAAATAAAATATTGAATAAAACCTCCTAAGATAATGATGAATTAGGATAAGTTGCAATTTATATAAGATAAAAATAAATAATATAAACTAAATTTTTGTGGAAGTCTCTTGATGGTTTAAAAGTTTCTATACCATATATGGGTTCCATTCCCATAAAACACATTTTCTTACAGATTAATATATGCAAAACTTATCAGAGGTTGTTGAGTGTTACACAAAGAATCAGTTTGTCGTGGTCTCATATGTTGCAGGGAGAGTATCTTCACCAGAAAGATGTCGTACATGCATAATTATTTTTCGTAAATCCGAGTGTTACGAAGAGACTATACCCATCGTCGGGATGTCCTACATACAAAAACTATTTACTGGTGAGAATTTGCATAGTAAAATCATTGTTTGGAGTAATGGATCATCGTAATCGCATATATGCTGCAGATAATCAAATATCATGATAATATAATTAAATTAAATATTTTCAATAATAATGATGTAACATACCCAAAAAAACAGGCTTATTTAAATGGTAATTGGCACATACAATATGTCCCATTGCCTCTCGTGAATTTTCATAATTCTGCTGGTCTTTTTAAAAAAACTAAAAATTTAACTATAACAAAATTTGTTTTATACAAAACTGTTATGATCAGGTTTAGACTACTGGGTGTAAATGGGGCTTTATTATCAGATCATAATGTAAGCCCAATTAGTATCATATTTGCTTTTATATAGCCGTGCTCTTTTTCTTTCTATTTTTTGTAAGATTAATGAAACAAAAAGGGGATTTATTTTTCAAATGTCCTTAATGGCAGAAAAAAAATCTCTAATACCCTCACTTAATCTCTATACCCCTCATCTATTTATTTAATTCAAAAAAATAAAATTAAAATTAAAATGGGCTCCACTCACATTTAGTTACGAAAAAAAGAAAAAAAAACAAATCAGCTTCCAATTTAAGGTTGAATGGGTCCCACTCCATCCAACCACCATCTTCTTCTTCTTCACCATTAAAACCAAAACTTTCAACCTTAAATTCATCAATTTTGCTTTTTTTTTCTCTCAAATCGAGCATGAGGTTCTGAAATTAAAGGGTTTTGAAGTTGTTTGAGAAGAAATTTGGGAGAAATGGAGGTGGAAAGAAACTTCAGGTCGCCATTGGAAGTAAGTTTTCAGATTTTCTAAAATCCCAAAAAAACTCGATTTTGCTCATTGAATCTCAAATCATGTATTATTATGACTATATTTGAGGTTTTTATTGTTATATAATGATATTTGTGGTTAATGACAGCGAATCGAAGAGATTTGTGTTCGTCAAAACCCATATTTACAGTATTTATATGACTGATACAACTAAGAATAAATACGACTGATACGACTTAGAGTGGATACGACTGATACGACTTAGAGTGGATACGACTGATATGACTTAGAGTGGATACGACTGATACGACTAAGACATATGATATACTTGCGTACACCTGATACGATTAAGACATATTATATACATGTGTACACCTGATACGACTAAGACATATTATATACATGCATACAACTGATACAACTAAGTACTTAATGATACAATTTTATTATTTTCAGGGTACACTGAATAGAAAGCTACACACGATCATATATTTTGATTATGGGGGATAATCTGTAAAGAAAGGAAAGGAAATATTATGGATTGCAAGAGAAGATGTTCATCACGCTCTTTTGATGAGACAATTGGTTGAGGAGGTAACATACGATATTTTATTTGAAAGTATACGTAAGAAGATGGGGGAAAATGAAGAACAGAGCGAGATGAAATTGAGTTATTTTCCGGTTGGAGTTGATCCTAAGTGGCTGATATATATCTTCAATGATGATGATGTTGTTTGTTATTTGGAACCATGTGAAGGTAAAATGAAAGGTGTGTTTCATGTTGAGACGAAGACGAATGATCCAAGAGAAGATCGCGTTAGTCAAGTTAATGCAAGTAACGAGGACATGGTTTCTACTGGTCGAGTAAATTGTGGAGTTAATTATGGAAGCATAACTATTTATGCAAGTGAAGTGTCCGAAAATATGCAACGGTTGCCCACGAAGTAGAATGTGAAAACTTGGAAAATATTAAGGTTAGAGATACACGTTTGGTTGAATTTGATAACGTTCACGTGAGCGATACACATATGGTAGAAGGAGATGAGATTCATAATGTAGAATGGGAAGATGGTATGAATATAAAATTAAGTTAAGAATTTGGAAGCAAATAAGACGTGAAAGAATTAGTGGAAAAGGCTTCATTTGTGAATTGTTTTCACTTCGATATCGTGAATCGGATAAAATGTGGTATGTGGTAAAATGTTGTGAATCAATGAATGGTTGCAAGTGGTCTTTACCACCTGCGAAGATTAAGGATTCAGACATTTTCTCTGTTAGGACGTACAACAAAATTCACACGTGTTCTCGTGTGTCATCAACCTCATTGGTAAAGAGAAGAAAAGGCACACCCCAATTATTGGCATCTGTTGTCCAAGATCATTATCCAGGGAAGCTTGACACGCCAACTCAAAAAAGTTTGATTGGTATGGTGCAAGGAAAGTATGGTGTTAAAGTGTCGTATTCGATGGCGTACAGAGGAAAAAAACAAGCGATGTACGAGGTACTCTGGAAGAAAGCTCTAAGATGTTGTATCTTATTTGTACATGTTACAGATTATGAATCCGGGTACAGTTTCATATATGGAAGTGGACGACGATTAGAAGTTTAAGTATTTATTCTTCACATTGGGAGCTTGCGTGGAAGGCTTCCAAATGATGATAAAAGTGATCATTGTGGATGGGACTCACCTTAAGAATGCATATGGTGGGGTGTTATTGGTTGCAACAGCGCAAAATCCTAATCATCACCACTATTCGATTGCTTTTGGTGTAGTTGATGGCGAAAAAGATGGTAGTTGTGCATGGTTTTTCAATAAGTTGAAAACACTAATACCGGATGTTTCTGAATTGGTGTTTATTTATGATAGGAACCAAAGTCTCATCAAAACAATACGTGAGGTTTACCCATTATCTCATCATGGGTATAGTATCTTTCATTTATCACAGAATGTGAAGATGCATGCCTCAAACGTCAACAAAGAAAGAGTTGCAGTAAAGTTCAGGGAATTGGCTCATGCATACACACAAGCTGAGTTCGAAACACTCTACGATGATTTCAAGAAAAGATATCCTAGTGCAGCGGAGTATGTTGAAAGAAGTGTCAAACCGAATAAATGGGCTTGGTGTTTTTTTCCTAGCGAAAGGTACAACATAGATACCACTAATTGTGCGGAATCTTTAAATGATGTTTTCAAAGAAGCAAGAAAATACTCGCTCTTACCAATGATTGATGCAATTATCAAAAAAATAGCTGAGTGGTTTAACAAGCATAGGCAGACCTCTACCGAAGCACATAAATTGGTGCCTTTTATTGAGAATGTGTTTCACGAAAGTTGTGTTGCAGCACAACATTTAGCAGTGACTGTGTTGAACAATTACTATCTACAATTTAACGTCACCGGACGCGATGGAAGAAGTTATTTCGTTGATTTGAGGATGAAAACTTGCACATGCAAGCATTTCGATATTGACAAATATCCATGTGTGCATGTCATAGCTGCCCTTATGGAAGCGAGGAAGAAAGAATATACTCACCTAGAAATGGACGATTTGTGCTTCAAATTCTATGTGATGGAGCAATGGGCATTCGCCTACTATAAGACGATATTTCTAGTTCCTCATATGTCTCAGTGGAATGTGCCTGACAATGTACGTGCCAGGTGTGTGCACCCTCCATATTATGTAAAAAAAAAAAAAAAACCTCAAATTACAAGGTTTCTGTCCGTGGGAGAACATCGGCAAAGGAGAAAGAAGACTAGTTTATATGAGTGGTTTGAGTGCAGTACAAGTGAAAACACATGATTTCTATGTTCTATTAGCTTATTGTATTTCGTTTGTGTTGTTGATGAACAATCATTTGTGGTGTATGGAAATGTTATGGCTTATACAACTATATATGACTTATACGACTGAGACATGAATAATTCGATAAATCTTTAAAAATTTATTTAAAAATATTGATTGATTCATAAATAATCTATTCATTTATATCCAATTTAATCACGCAAAAATTATTAATTCACATAATTATAAATAACTTTCATTGTTGAATCTACTATAACAATATAAAGATGTTCACTAAACATTTTACCTATTATGACATGAATCACCCAAAATTCGTTTTTTACTTTTGTTTTTATATGAATGTCTTCTAAACGTACTTCTTTAACCAAATGTTACTGATACAACTAGAAAATTGTTTTAAAAACTTGAATACAACTAAAAAAAATCAAAAATGCCAAATATACAACTATGTGTAAACCCATACGACACTTGCTTACGATACGACTATGTGTTAAATTTATTAATATAAAAATAAATTGGCGGTGCATACGTGGCTTCTAACGGCGCACACGTGGCTTTCTTAATATATTTTTTAAAATATTTCCAGTAACACAGTGTATTAGTCGTATACAGTTATATCATTTTAAATATGACATTTCATTTTAAAAAATTCAAAATACTGATTCAAAATATTAAAATACGACAATACCAATTTAAATACTGAAATTCTAAAGTTCCAAAAGATCATAAGTTCAAAACATAAACATAAGTTCAACAAACCCATAAGTTCCAAACGATAATAAGTTCCTAAAAACATAACTTAAAAGATCGTTATTTCAAATAAGGACTTTTCTTGTACTTTAATGGCTCAACCTTCCTTTTCGCCTTATTTGAACTGTTTAGAACCACCTTCTCCTTAGGTGTACGGGTAGAGGTTGTTGGAATCCCCACTTCTTCTTCTTTGTCCTTTTTTTCATTGTCCTTTTTTTCATTGTCCTTTTCTTTTTCTTTGTCATTTTCTTCTTCTGATTCACCATCCTCTTCATCTTCCGAGGCTACAGCTTCAGGGGGAAAGTCCGCCCAATTTCCTATGTGTTCATCACCTACAATTGGATGTATATGTTACGACTATGTAAAGAAGTATATGTATAATTATAGTTAAATAAAATTTATATACCTCCACCTCCATTGTTACTCTTGTCATCTTCTTCTTCCTCTGAAACCTCGTCACCCTCATCATTGTCATCACCTCCAACATTATCTTTCTCGGGGTTTATTCCAACACCCCTTCCATCAGCGAAGTCACACATACTTCAAGGTCTGACATCCTTCTCTCCATCCTAGCAAACCTCTCATTCCACTCGTCAACCCTCCCATGAATTTTAGCAAAACCTTCTTCAATGACCTTCATCAATCGGTCTTTGAGGTTCATGGCCCGTTGGACATTCAGATTTTCCTTTTGGCCAGCCACATCTAAATTGTACAAATCTTCAAACCATATCTTCTTGTTTGCTTGAAGAAGGCAAGTGTTCCATTTCACGGACAAGTAGTCCTCTCCTTCGTCATCATCCTCCATGATCTGGGAGAGTAGTGGTACCTCTTCAAGTGTAGGATGTAAGATACTATGGATTTCATGTGCATCATCAAAGAGAATACAACTACATATCACTAATACAACTATATACCAAATACAACTGGATATAACCTATACAACTGTGTAGAACAATTTTAGACAAAACATTCCATTGGCTCTTGCACATCCTCGGGCATCATCAAAGAGAATACAACTACATAATTTTTATACCTTAGTGTCTCCAAGAGCATCGTTAACTATTTCCATTGGCTCTTGCACATCCTCGGGCACCTACTACTCATTTCACCCTTATCATCAACGAACTCAGTCCTAAATGCCGTCCGAATGTTTGGAATAGTTTCAGTCGCTAAAATCTGCACATTAAAAATTAATTTATAATATTTTTTGCACATTATAAATTATATATAATTTATTTTCTTACCTCTAACGGAAAAATGAATCCCGGGAATGTCAACGTGGGTTGAACACTTCCTCTAAAATGATCCATGGTGCGCCAGATCTCGTCTAATTGATCATAAAACGTGTACCTCCCCTAGGGAAATGTCCGACAAGCATCGAGATCTTCGACAACTTTGTAGAAGAAACTCTCGATTTGTCCATATGTCTTAGACTTTTTGATGACGGTGCTCAGGAACAGTAAGATCGCCATCTTCAGTCGATTTGGAGTTTTCGACATCTTCTTAAATTTCTCGATTACATCTTGAACAGTAATCCCATTAGTTCTTTTGAATTGTCTCAGCACGAACCGATAACTCCCCACCATTGTTTCATAAGACTCAGGGTACCTCCTACAGTCCAACCCGCTCAATAGACCATGCTCCCTTATTGAGTACCTAATAGGCACTCCATTCACAACGAACCACGCCACCTTCCCCTTCTTCTTGTTCACCGTGCGCACAAGCATCAACCACATATGCGTTAGTTTGTGGTTCTTCTGTCTCGGTATGTGCCACACATGTCGAAACTGAGGATGGTTCAAAAACCACTCCAATTCTCTGTCTTCAAGCACATCTTCTATCAATTCCATTGTCTTCACATCATCACACTTTGAAGACAACTTGCAGAAAACCGCGTATTCGGTGTTCTTGAAGAAAAAATTCTCCGGAGGAATAGGCTGTATACCTTCTGTTTCCTCCTCGTTCTCCTGAAATCCAAACAAATATCCACATACATAAATATCCACATACATAGTTGTATTGGTCATATTCAGTTGTATATATACTTATAGTTATACTAGTTGTACATCATATCATAGTTATATCAAGCGTACTAGTCGTACCCAGAATACACAGAGCAAACAACAGTCGTATCAAGCGTACTAATCGTACCCAGAAATCACATAGCAAAAGACCATTCAATTCTTTTTCCAACAACCATACATTTGGATTTAACTTTCAGAGAAAACATAATATAACACTTACCACCCAAGGTCGAGACGAGGAACCTGCGGCGGGCTCTGTTCTTCGCGGTGAAGCTTGAGCTTGACTGGTTCGTCGGGTCTCGGGAGTTCGTTCGACGGGTGGCGAAGACGGCAGCCTCTCCTCAGGCGAATCAACTAGGCGAATCAACTAGGCGAGACCCTCTACGTTGTTGGTTCTTCCTCTTCAAATTTTTGTTTTCACCATTTTTGGTTTTTAGGGTTTTGATTCTCTTTTTTGAGATGAAAAAGACAAATACAAGGTTAAATGATGAAAATAGATGATTGAATTGCAGTAATTGCAAAAAAAACGGAAAGAATTCCAATGATGGAAGTGTAGGTGTTCTTCGTGGATCTTTTGTCGTGGGGAAGAAGAAGAATAGAAAAAATAGGAAAATTTAAAAAAAATTTAAATAAAAAATATGATTTTAGTTTTTAAGAAATTTAAGAAATTTTAAAAATTAAATGGACGTGGATCAGAATTCTTAGTTGTTTTTTAAATATATGAAAAAGATATAATTTTTGGTCATTTTATAATATTTTAAATAAAAATAAACATAAAAGAAAAAGAAATTTAAGAGAAAGATATATAAAATTAGAGAATAAGAAATTGGGGTACATGAGAGGGGTGCCTTCGATCAACCAAAATCTTCTCCATTTTTCTTTATCTTCAACCTCCTATTTCTTCTATTTGAGAATCGCGTGGCTTTGATTGGGGTAGAACAAGGACGTATGACTACTGTCAATAAGGAAAGGTCTCGAGTTTTATCTACAGGCTTCTCCAATTCGGTAATCTTCCTTCGTTTCTATATAATTCTCGGGTCAAAATGCTTTTGATTTTAGATACCTACATGATAAATTATCGAAAATTCTCATCTTTTTTGGTGAATTTTGATACTTACTGTTGATGAATTCGGCGATTCTTATTGTCATTACTGTTGGTGTAAGCTTGTAGTTTTGAAGTGTGTGAAGCTACTAAAGAAACTTATGGTGATTGACAAGTCTAGAAAGTGTAGATATTGGTTTAATGATGGATATATTGATTTTAGATACTTACATGAGGAATTATTGAAAATTCTCTTATTTTTTAGATGAATTTTGATACTTATAAAAAAGATTAATAGACATGTTTGGTTATTGTTGTACCCAGGACAACGTAGATGAAGGAAACCCTAAAGCTCACAAGAATGGAGGAAAGATGAGAACTTTGGGGGACAATAAGGCAGGTGATACTGAAAATGAAGTAAAGTCTAATACTTGTTTAGTATGTGATGGAGAAGATGATTGGGTGTTGATATGTCATGGAGAGGAATGTCCTATAGCCATTCATCAGAGTTGTTCATCTGATGAACCTGATTTCGATGAATTCGGGAATTTTTATTGTCCTTACTGTAGGTATAAGCGTGTAGTTTTGAAGTGTGTGATGTTAGGAAAGAAGCTTATGGTAATTGAGAAGTCTAGAAAGGGAAGAGAGACTTTAGGAGGAGTAGATTTGGGTTTAATGATGGATCAAGAAACTGATGATGTTGAGAATGTAGTGGAGGTAGATGTTTCAGGAAGTAGAACATTAACAAGTGTTGATGCTAGTGGGAGTATAAGGAAAAGTAATGGATCAAACTATAAATGTATGGCGATGGAGAAGAATTGGAAAATGAAAGAAGCTACGGGTGAAACTCATTTGAGGGGAAATACCAAGGGCGATGATGCTGATGTGGATGAGGCAAGAGAGCAGCAAGGAAGATTTAGTGAGAAGAATCAGGATACTTCAGATGCGTGCGAGAGAAGAAAGGGGAGGACAAGAGGTAGTGAGAAAAAACATAAAAAAAAACAAATGTGCAATTCTGATGTAGGTGAAGAAAGAGAGCCACATAGAAGATATGACGATAGAAACCATGAAACAGCACAGGCGCACATTTTTGTTGTGGGTGTCAATACAAGAAAGAAGAGGAGATACAGTGAGAAGAACAAGCAAAATAAAACAGTTGCAGGAACTCATGAACAGAACATCTTTATTAATGAAGATGGAACACAAGGGCACGATTCTGATTTGAGTAAGGGAAGAAGCGAGCAAGGATTTTGCCATGAGAATAACCAGCAAAAGAAAGTGTCATCTACTGAAAGACGTGTGCAGGAAGTCCCTAGGGCTGATAAAAGAGTGTCACACGGTTCTAGATTAGGGGAGGGGAGATATCGGGAGGGAAGACATATTGAAAAGAACCAGCATACCAAAACTGTTGAAACTGAAACTCAGGAGATGGAAGTATCCAAGGATAGGAAGAAAAAGCGAGGAGTAGAAAGAGATAGAGATGATTTTTGTTTGGTGGAGAATCAAGACAGACAATTCCAAGCTGATATGAGATATGATTATGTGGCCTACAATGAACAAGAGAATTGTTTCAGCAAGGATAAAGAAGAAGCGCGAAAGTCTGTATCGTCTATTTCTCCTGAGTCTACAGAAAATGTTAATGAATGCAATGCAGCTTCTCAAGAGTTAGCCTTGATCATCCACCCTAAGGCTGGTGTATATGAACAACCAATTGAAGCACGATCTCTTTGCTCTGTCTCTTCGGAAAAACCGTCTTTTCAACCGGAAAAATATGGACACAAAAGTTACCTGGAGAAGAATGGAAACACGTCTAATGATCCTGGAGAAAGGTTTCCATTCATTTAGAACTTTGTGTTATTTAAATTGTCTTCAGCATAGTGGCTGCTTTTTCGGAAGAATCCTAAGCAGCAGCTAACTATCTTTCATCCTTTCAATGTGTAGGAATTTTGTTTTATGTAGTGACAAAAAACGTAAAAGACTATTTTGGACAGAGGCAGAAGAAGAAATGCTTAGGGTATGAAACTTGCACATTCCTCCCCAACCTACATATATTTGATGCTGCAGTGTCTTGATTTTTTCCGTATTTTGGAACTTACACATTCCACGTCTCTGTTTGATGGTTTATGCCTATTATATCTAAGATAAATAACTGTTTGTGGCTGTCCAAATCAAAGTCTTGCTCATAAATGTGGTTTTGTCTGTCTTCATCTTGCCCTTTAGGTTGGTGTGCAGAAATTTCCTGGCCTAAGGAATATTCCATGGCGCAGAATCTTGGAATTTGGTCAGGATGTGTTTCAAGGTGGACGGGTTCCAAGCGACCTCAAGGACAAGTGGAAGTTGATGAACAAAATGCCTGGAAATGGGTAAGCCTCTCAACTGAAGACAACCAAATTACTATTTGTCTGAAATTAGTTCTGAATGAGCTTTTTAGAAATTCAAGCTTTAGAGCTTAGAAGAGTAGATATTACTTTGCGGATCTTGTACAACCTTGTTCATAGTTTGTGCATATACAGTATGCCAATGTAGAGAGTGAGATGATTGCGTGACATTTAATACAAGTACTATATGTCAAAAATTTTGGACTAATACTATATACTTGAACATCTATCAAACTTTTACATATCTTTTGATGCGGAAATACGAAAACAGAAGGGTGCATTTAACACTTCAGGTGGTCAATCTGAAACTTCGGTCCTATTTGGAAGTTTGGTGTGTTTGGTTTAAGTAAAATCTTGCCAACATTAACCGAGCGATTTGGTTCGATTCATGGTTTGGTTCGATTCATATTTAAATTACTGGTATCGAAATGTAAACAGAAACAATATCCGATTCGGTTTGTTTTTGTTTGGCTAAATTCTTAGTTTCTTCAATAATTTTGTAAATTTCAATCAATTTTGACATGGAAATTTGGTTTATTAGTTGTTGGCAAAAAAAAAAAGGAATTTCGGTAAACCGATCAGTTCACTTTAATAAATAAGTTATCGATTAAAAAAAATTACTAATCGATTTTTAAGTTAACCCAAATTAACAAAGTCTGGTTCAAGGGTCGTCATTCGGTCGGATTCGGGTTTTTCAAAATTAAAATATCATAAAAATCTAAAAAATCGGGTTTTGATTGAATTCGGGTTTCGGAATTTTTTCGCGACTTTTTGAAATTTTCGGTTCGGATTCGGATTGGATTTGTGTATATTACACATACAAAACTCATATTTATATGATAGGACCTTCGAATTAGGTTATTTTCAATGGGTAGTTATGTATTTCGGATATTTGGGTTTAAGAATTTTCACTGCAAGTAAATAATTTGTGGAATTTAAATTCGGATTTAGGTAAAAAATTTCGGGTCAGATTCGAATCAGATGTTCGGATTCGAATTTTTTGTCTAATCCTAATCTGGTTTGATCCGAATCGGTAAGCTCGGTTCGGAATTTTCAAATTTTTTGATTATACATATAAACTAATGGTTTATTATTTAAAACTTTTTTTTTTAAATATACATATCAATGAGCATATAATTTTTTTAAAACTATTCTACCTCATCATTTATAGTTATACCTTTAACAATATTTTTTTGAGCAGGGCCTATAGCTATCTCAGGTTTAATGTTTTTTTATAAAGAATAAGGTTTAATTTTGTGTCTTGGTTTTGATTTTGTTTCTCACCTCTGATTATTGGTCCAGTTTATCTGCTATAATTTTGATTGGCAATTCAGCAGTACATTTCATTTGGACCTACTACTGTTTGGCAAGGTTTAAAATCTATAAAAGTTTAATACTTTTTTGTTTTGTATCTTCTTCTCTCTATTTCCACTAAATATGTTGTCTCTGTGACCTCTTAAACCAAGAGAATAGGGCTGTTTTTGAAGAATCTGACATTGATATTGTTTCCACTACCTCTGCTCCTCTTTGCTGGTATAGTAGGAAGTCTCTTTGGCGGAGTCGCTTACGGGTTTTTCATGCCGGTTATGGCTACATTTGAGGCTGTCTGTTACTAGCAAATGTTATCATTACTGTGTTGACGTAAGCATGGAATTGGATGCACTTTCACCCGAAAACTGAGAGCAAGAAGAAGAGTTGGAAGCACCTACTATACTTCTAGGAGACATCAAGAGGAGTCTGCAAAAGCTTAAAAAGACAAATTCAATAGGTTCGTGGAAGGAGTCTTTGTGACAGTCAATGACAGCCAGATGACAGTTGATTTTTCAAGGAGTTTGAGCGACTTTTCATCAGTCTTTGGAAGCTCATGGATTTTGATCAGCTTTGGGAAGCGAGATCACAATTTCTTCATTACTTCCAAGAGTGAAGACACGCTTCAAGTCACCGAGGTAGTTGTACTCTTTTTCTCCACTTCGGATATATCCCAATGGGTTTACCAAAGGGGGTTTTAATGAGGCAATGATATTTGGTGCATCACACTTCATTCCTCGTGCTTAATCTGCTTGGAAATGTTAATGAGAAGTTAGGTTAGGCATGGAGTGTGATCATATCCCTTATGAAGACATTTCGCTTAAATAAATCTTCATTTTTTCTTATTTTTTCGAAGTGTTTTAAACTTTTTTCTGGGGTCCAATTTAGGAATATGTTAGTAAAATTGGACCATTGTATAATTATTCCCCTCATACCTAAAAGGTTCCATATAAAAACTTTGAACTCATTGTAATTATTTCATCCAGCTTTAGAAATCAAAAACGAGAAGTTTTTTTCCTTTTCTTGTTCTTGAGAGATTCAAGAACAAAACCTTCCATTCACCTAAAAGTCTAGCTTTGTGTAGAGTTTGATGTATCAAGGAACTTTCACATTCTTTGTGGTTCGAACATCAATCCAACTTCACTCTCACCGTTGGAAATCTAGATCGAGTTTCTTTCCGGGTTCATCAATACACCTCTTCCGCTTCACTACATCTTTGGTTGAAGATTTGATCGAGTTTTTCTTCAATCATCAGCACTGACTTATCTCTCATGCCTTGAAGAAGAAGCTTGGATTTTGAAGACCCCAAAACGTGTGTCATCTTTTGGTATCAGAGCTAATGTTTTTCTTATCAGGTTGTATCTCATCTATCTTAGTTAGTTTGCACTTAGTTTCATTTCCTTGGAAAAAATAATCCATAAAAATATATTGTTTTTGTATTTTTGTGTTTATCTTTTTTTCTTTCTTTAAATTTGTTCTTATGCATAATAAATTATTGAAAACCCATAAAATCATATCTTTGCAATTAGCTAGTTAGGTCGTTTTTTGAACCATTTGTTTCATTTCATAAGAAATATCCATAAATAAATTGTTTCTTTGTAAATCTCTTGTTTGTATTTGTTAGATTTGCATCATAAATTTTAAAAAATGCATAAAAATGTCATATATTTGCATATAGATTGTTAGAGGTTCGTTTTACCATCATTCCATCATTATTGTCTTTTTTGGTGTTCATGGTGTTCTTGAACTGTTCATTTTTTCTTGTGTTTTGATCCGTTTTTTGTGTTGTTGGGTTCATTTCTGTGTTTTTCATTCTAGTTGTGAGTAGTTTGAGTCGTTTTAGCTTACTCCATCATCCATTCATCATTCAGTCATCGTTTCTCCTTTGTGTGTTTTTACATTGTTCTATGTGTGTTCTTCAGTGTTCATCATGTTTTGTGTTTTTAATCGAGTTTGTTTGAATTTGAGGGTAATCTTGTGTTTTCAGGTTGTTAGATCGCGAGTTACCTTGAGTTAGTTGCATTTTTGTGTTTTTACTCTTTCATCTAGTAATTATCTAGAGTATAAATCCTTTGGTTAGGATGATGTGCACGTCATTGTTAAGTGGTACAAGTGTTTATGTGGTTTTAGTTTATGCGTTTTTAAGGAAAGAGTCTAGTGAGTCATCATGATCCCCTTTTTGTTACCATTTTTAGCATCTTTAAGGAATTTTTCTTTTTCTTTTTACTTTTGTTTTTGTGTCTTTGCATCTCATCCATCTATTTAAAATCTTCTTTTGTGTCATTGCATCCGAGCCATTCATTTTAAAATATGCTTTTGCTTTTTGTGATTGTTCCTTTATGTTGATTCTTGTTATTTCTTCTTCTCTTAAAAATAGTGAGATGTCGTTGCTTTATGTTAGAGATAATCTCTTGATTG
Source organism: Cardamine chenopodiifolia (assembly GCA_963922655.1). Taxonomy (NCBI): domain Eukaryota; kingdom Viridiplantae; phylum Streptophyta; class Magnoliopsida; order Brassicales; family Brassicaceae; genus Cardamine; species Cardamine chenopodiifolia. The sequence goes on along the minus strand of OZ000481.1, from coordinate 10,907,368 downwards.
AATGTTATTTTGTCTTATCTCTTAAAATTATGTTTTTGCTTTAGTTTTTTTTATGCTTTTGTACCTTTGCGCTTTTGTGTGATGATTGATTTTGTCTTCTTCTCTTAAACATTGTGCAAGAGTTTTTGGCATTATCTCTTAAAAATTTGCGTGAGCTGTCCTTATTTGCTTTAGCCTATCATCTTATACCGCGTCTATCATCATTTTAAAAGCATAAGTTATCTCTCTTATAAAGTTTTCTACCTACAAATACTTAAAGTTTTTTTACTTGTTTTGCAAGGTACACATGAAACATGATAAGACTAAATCGCCAGACTTTAAAAGCATATAGGCTAACATTCAAACGCAAGTACCACAAATTGAGGAGACACTCACACGCATCGAAGATAGACATCACCGAACTCCACCACACCAAGCCAAGTCATGGGTAGCTCTAGATGATGAATCTGTTTTTAAAAACTTGGCTCTATGTCATGAATTTTTGGGAAGACAAAACCCAAAAGAGTACATATTGTGGACCCAAGACGTGGATGACTATTTCTGATACTATCGTATTCCACAAAAAAACAGATTCTCCTATGCACTTGGACAACTAACTGAAAAAGCACTAAAATGGTAGAACCAAGAAAAGTGTGATATGAGATGGTATAAAGAATCAAAAATAAAAAAGTGGGAACAAATCAAGCAGATTATAAAGAGGGAATATGCACCTCACGGCTCAGTAGAATCGAGTACAGCTACTTGCCTTTGAGAGAGATCAAGCCGAAGGGAACACATTGCTGCTAAGGAATTACCGAGCAAGGAAGTTGCATCTTCTTCGAGTTCAGGCTACGAAATGGCTGAGCCACAGTATATTGGATCTATTTTTGCTACCTTACAAGCGCAACTACAGCAGTATGAAAAAAGCTCACACGCGTAAAGACTCAACATAACCAAGCTTCCTGATTCCAAGTGTCAAGCAAGAGGTTTTATCCAAGGTTTCATGGAACCAATATAAGAGCATACCGGCTCCCATCAAAGTGGAATCAACACTCCCTCCAACGGAAGCAATTCTGGTTCATCAACCCATACCTAGAGCTGAAAGTGACATGATGTTCAAGGAGGAGCAATTAGAAGCGCCACTTCACATAACTTCCATGGAGTTTAAATGGAACCTTTCTTCATTGGGTTCACTCCAAGCTTATCAATGGCAACCCGGAGAGTGTTGCAATTTAACTCTTAAAGAGGAAAAGTTAGTAGCCAATAATGGCCTGAGCCAAGAAGAGCCCGACGACAAGGAGTACCGTACCGGGCCCGAGGAATTAAAAGAAGTATGTGCCAACTTCAAAAGCACTTGTGCATTTCAGCAAATCTTGGAGATTCACCAGGAACAAGCCAAGATATGAGGATTTGCGGAAGAAAACCGTGTCTACCCCAAGCTCATTTAGAAGATTACCGAGATACTCCACCCGAAGACGAGAATTTGAGGCAATCATGTTTCCAACCAAGGTTTACTCGAGCGTTTCACCTTAGGTTCAGAATTTACTCAGGAATCATGCACTTGGAAGACTTCCATCGAGCCAGACCCAGTTCAGACCGAGGTAAACGCGAAGATTACCAAGGACCTTTACCCGGAGACATGGAACAAGTTGCTACATCGACTGCCACTCAATCCACTCGAACAGAAGAGCTATTCTTGGATATTCCCTTGGTAATAGCCTATTTTGAGAAGAGAAAAAAGTCATAGCCCACTTTGGACGATGGAATTTGGAGTTGGAACGTGAATCCCTACTCGACAATGGTAATTCAAAGTGAACACGTGCCAGATCAGAATTACTCGAGCATTGGAGGTCATACCTAAAATTTACTCTGTAATCAGGTATTTAAAAGATTTAGCTCGAAGGAAACCAGGTGCTTACTGAGTTAATTTGGGAGAAGATCGAGAAATGCTTGCTAGAACCAAGGATCAAGACGAATTGATGCCTAAATCATTATCTACTTATGCATTCAGTCCAATAGCAAATTTTCATCAGGAAATCATGTATTGGTAAAGCTTTGGGCAGGTAAAACCACGTGCATACCGAACTCCATTGGAAGATGATCGAAAGGTGCTAGCCAAAGCCGAGAATAAAGAAGGATTGTTGCCTAACTCAAGATCTAATCGTGCTCTCAGTCCAAGAATAAGATTTCATTGGGAAAATGCATATAAGGACTGTTCTGATCGACGAAAACCAAATGTCAACCGAGCATGTTTAGGAGTTAAAACACAAGTGTTATTTTCATCAGTAAATGACTAGTACCGCCTAAGAAAGCCACCAGGCATATGTTGGATCCTATAACTCTTTGCTGTTTCTAAGCATCAATATGAAGATTCCATGTCATCTTGACGCCGCAACAACAACAACACCCACTTTAGCCATTTGCTCAATGCCCAAGGAAGAAAACCCCCCAGTTGTATCTAAACCGATTTCTCTTAAAAAGATTTCCCTTGTTAGTTTAGCACCATTAGTTTCTTTTAAGATTTTTGGGAAATTCACATGTGAAAAGAAGGAGTACAATAAGCAGAAAGTTGTTGAGGAACTCTCAGATCCAATGGAGGCACCCAAGAGATCAAGGAGAGGAAATACTTTGGTCCAAGCCTGAATACATTAAAGTTGAAGCTTGGAGACTCTCTAGGAGCTTATGAGGGTTCCCTTTTAACTCATGAAGGCGTGCACAAGCTCGAGCAATCCCGCGATTCAACGGCACGAGTAGCACCAAGAGGAATCAACCCATTGAAGACTTGGGAGAGAATCCGCAACAAAGCAAATCGGCTGGAACTTTCAGGTAAGTTAATGTTCTTCCTTTTTCTGATGTTGCTGAATTTGTTCACTTTAGTGCAGGGAGTGATTAAGTTTTAAGGACAAAACCTCTAGAATAGGGAGGAGATAATGTAATCATGGAATCATATGTACCTTCACCTGAGGACCGAGAGAAAGAGGAGCTAGAAGCGCCTACTATACTTCTAGGAGACAAAAAAGGAGCCCTGCTAGATCTTACGAAGATAAATTCAATAGTTTCATGGAAAGAGTCTTGATGACAGTCAATGACATCTGGATGACAGTTGATTCTTCAAGGGGTTCAAGTGACTTCTCATCAGTTTTTGGAAGCTCATGAACCTTGATCATCTTTGGAAAGCGAGATCATAGTGTCTTTACTATCTCTCAAGAGTTAAGACACGCCCCAAGTCGCCGAAGTAGTTGTACTTTTTTTTTCCACCTCGGGTTTATCCCCATGGGTTTACCGAGGAGGTTTTTAATGAGGCAATGATACTTGGTGCATCACACTCTATTCCCTGTGCTTAATCTGTTAAGAGATGTCAATAACAAGTTAGGTTAGGCATGGAGTATGATCATATCCCTTATGAAGATATTTCGCTTAAATAAGTCTTCATTTCTTTCTTATTTTTCTCAGTGATTTAAACTTTCTTTTGGGGTCTGATTTATGAGTATGTTAGTAAACTTGTACCACTGTGTAATTATTTTTCTCAACCTAAAAGGCTCCATATAAAAGTCTTGAATTCATTGTAATTATTTCAGACAGTTTTAGAAATAAAAAACGAGAAGTTTTTCTCCTTTTCTTGTTCTTGAGTGATTCAAGAACAAAACCCTCCATTCACTTAGAAGCCTAGCTGGGTGTGGAGTTTGTTGTATCAAGGAAATTTCACATTCCTTGTGATTCATACATTAATCCAGCTTTACTCTCACCGTTGGAAGCCTAGATCGAGTTTCTCTCCGGGTTCATCAACACACCTCTTCCGCTTCACTCCAGCTTTGGCTGAAGATTTGATCTAGTTTCTCTCCAATCATCAGCACCGTCTTATCAGTCATGCCTTGAAGAAGAAGTTTGGATTTTGTTGATGGTTAATTCTCCTCTATTAAAGGGAGTTGTACTGTGGTTACAGACTTCACAGATTTTTGCTTCCATTCATACTTCTCTTACATGGATGAGTTAAGAGAAATGGTATCCGCAGATGTTAAACCTTTAGAAATAAGGTAAGAATCGCTTTCTTCTGCTGTGTCTGGTAAAAAAAATAAAAATGGTTACGGTGTAATCTCATTTTCATTGCAGGTTATCTAGGCTACCGAGTTGTCTGCTTGCTTGTCCATAGGTGTGGTCGTAGATGTTCTTATGGTAACAGCTGTTGCTCTTTACAAAAGTCCATATATGTTGTTTAAGGATGGAAGAGGAATTTGGAATACCTTGTTGGTAAAGAAGGCCCATTCCTACAAAATTTACAACCCTTATAAAAACTCTCATACGGTATATTGGCTAGAAAAAAATATGGGTTTGGGAAGACCCTAAGATACAACTCTTGAATAAGAAGGACCTTCGTTTATGTATCATCCCACTCTTGGATCACAACGCCGCATATCGAATGAACATAACAAAACATTAAAAACAAATTTAATAAAACCTTAAAAACAAAATTTACAACCCTTATAAAAATGTTTTTTTAGCTTTATAAACCCTTACTAAAAAATAATAAACCCCTATAAAAACTTTATAAACTTATATTCTGAATGTAAGAGTTTTATGATGTTTATAATAATAAAACCTCCAAAAACCAAATTTAATAAACCTTAGAAAAAAGTTTACAACCCCTATAAAACTTTATAAAAACCTTATAAAAATTATTAATAGTCTTTAATAAGCCTTAGAAACAAAGTTTACAAGCCTTATAAAATCTTATAAAAACTTAAAATACTCTCATACGGTATATTGGCTAGAAAAAAATACGGGTTTGGGAAGACTCAAAGATACAACTCTTGAATGAGAAGAATCTTCGTTTCTATATCATCTCACTATTGGATCACAACGCCGCGTATCGAATAAACATAATAAAACATTAAAAACAAATTTAATAAACCTTAGAAATAAAGTTTACAACCCTTATAAAAATGTTTTGTTTAGCTTTATATGCATTAATGGATCCAACTACAAAGCCTTCTTTGCTCTCTCTCCACCCCTCCGATAAACACCTTAGCACTAGCAGTTGTGCTGGTCTTTCTATTGACCGAATCAGAGGTGAGGGTGATGCAACGGCCTGGATTCAAGGTCTCTCCTGCCTGCGAGTTTGCTGCGAAACCATATTAAAACATTATAAACCCCTATAAAAACTTTATAAACTTATATTATGAATGTAAGAGTTTTATGATTTTTTTACACTTGTTATTACAAATCATTTTAACAACCCTTATAACTATGTTTATAAAAAACTTTTATACCACTTAAAAACCAGGTTGATAAAAAAACCTTAAACAAGTTTACAAAAACCTCTAAACCCAACTTTCTAAAACCTTATAAAAAAAATCTCATACAGTAATTGGGTGGAAAACCAATACTGGTTTGGGACAATCTCTTAAATGAGGAGACTTTCGTGTTTGTATCATTCCACTCTTGAATCACAACACTGCGTACCATAAAATAGTTTTATAAACTAAGTTTCTTTATAAAACCTTATAAAAATAGTTTTTGTAAAGGAAGTCAGATGAGGTCAAAGTATATTTTAGGCTTATGATTTGGATGAATTCATTCTTCGGTTAGTGAGCCACAACGTTCATAAGCTCCGGGGATTTCTCCTTGATGTGCTTATTTTTCATTAGAAATTTATGAATGTGAATACGGCGGATGATATTGTATTGTGTCCTCGTGTAAAAGAGATTGATTATGAAAATTGTTTGATTTTATAGCTATAAGACCTATGGAAGATGTTCTAGACACTTCTTCAAATCCTCAAACCCCATAAAAAATTATGGACCAAATCATACAACTACAAAAAGCCCTTGAACAAAGTTTTACAAACCAAGAAAAAGGTGTTTCTTTGAAAAAACCTTCTTCTCAAATGATTTCAAACTGAAGTCTCTTCTAAATATGTCTCTTTAGAAAATCAGACATCAAAAACGATTTCAAAACCTTCAAATATTTCACAAATAATTTTCAAGGACTTTTCTCAAACTTCTCCATCGGATTATTTTGAAAAAACAATTTATCAAAATATTATAAATGTTGAAAAAGGATTTTATGTCAACAATGACCCATTTTCTACAATTAAAAATAATTTGGTAAAAACAAAATTTTAAAACCTTATAAGGCAAAAAAAACTGTATAATATTTTCAAACGATCTTAGATATTACGGAATCAGTATCTTTCAAACATTTTTATCTTAACGAAAAACATACTGATCCTACATACTCCACCTTCAAAATTCATAAAATTATTCAACTAAGTGATTGGGAATATGATCTTAATATGAGTTTAAACTTTCAAGAGAATCTGAAAAAGCTCGATTGTTACGATGTCCCTTTTAACTATTGAGACAATTGCCAAGCCTTGTATAATGTCTTCTTGATTCAATCTCCAAAACACAAACATACTTGGTTAAAAAAATTTTACACCACTTGTCAAATTTCAAAAGCTCCAAATTGGTTCATTCCATGGTGGGAAATGTTTGGATCCGTCAAAGAAACTTACAAACCTCAAATATAAAAATCATTCTAAATCTGTAAAATCAATTTTATTCCATCTGGTGATGAATTTTTTTTTACTCCAATAGTCTTTTTCCACTCCGAATTTCATTTTCTTTGGGGTTTTTTCTTGGCATTTGGAATTCTCACCAGAACCGATCCCTTATCATCAGATGAAATTTTATAGTAAAATGGTGGGATAAATTCAAAATTCCACCCAATCTTTCACCTTCTAATATCTCAGATTTAATAAAAATCCAAAAACAAATTTATCCAAATCTTTATCACAAACATCTCACCAAAATCCCAATCAAGCACCAAAAATATTCCAATTTTGGGTCCACAAATCAAAAATGTTATCGTTGTTGGCTGCTGCAAAGTCAAAAGAAGAAATTAAGGTGATTTCCTTACGCTTCCTACCATCAATTTTGGATGACAATTCTCAAATTTTAGGAAGTGAAACAGATTCAAATATCCCGCACATCAATGAAGAAATATTTGGCAATAGTGGAACATGATTTCAACCAAAGCCGACAAAAGTATTGTTACGAATCTCTGAGTGCAATCTATTGTTATGAAACAAATCTTTGAGTGTGATCTATTACTGCAAAGAAAACAAATATTACAAATCAGAAAATTAAAATATTGTATTTTTGTCAAACTCCACTTATTTAATGAAAAGTCCACTTTCATAGTGGATTCATCCAACTTGTATTTAATGAGAATGTCACTTTCTTATTGGATTCATCCAAATTGTACCACTAGTTTATGTTTTATTATTCTTTGAAATTTTTAGCTTTGTGAAACTCTTATACAAAGGAGTGTAAGTTTGTTTGTAATCTCCAAGTTCTCATTCTCCATTTTTCTCATCTCTCACATCTATTCTCTCACTACCTCCCACTTCTCTCTTCCTGTTATCTCAAACATTGTTACGATCTCATTGTAAGTTTTAATAAAATATTTTGTTTATATTTTGTTATCTTAATTTTATGAATTTCATAAATACCACATTCCATGTGCACATTTTTATAACTACCATTTTCATGTTCTTATTTTCAAAACTATTACTATTGAAAAACAAAAAGACAAATATACTCTTATTATCATTTCACCTAAAAACAAATTATCATTTTAATTTTTTAAATATGAATTTAAATTGCGAATTTTTATTTTTGGCAGAAAATTACAAATTTATACTTTACTGATCCGTTGTTTTTAGCGGAAAATTTTAGATTTTCTTATTTTTCAGGCAAAATTATGGTATAAAATTTTGGTCAGAAAAATTACGGATCCATTTTTTGGCGGGAAAATGCGGATTTCTTATTTTGACCAAAAATTATGAAATATAATTTTTAGCTGGAAAATTACATATCCGTTTTTTCTGGAAAAATTACGAATTTATCATTTTGACGAAAAATTACGGATTTGATTTTGTTAAAAACATTATGAAATTGAGTTTTTTTTTGCGAGAAATGGATCAGTTTTGTTGAAAAAACTACTTTACAAAACCTTTATATAACCCTAAACCCTAAATACAAACCCCTAATTCATAAACCCTAAATACAAACCCCTAATCCCTAAACTCTAAACCTTAAATACTAAACCCTAAACCCTAAATATTAAACCTTAAACCCTAAACCCTAAATAGTAAACCTTAAACCATGAACCCTAAATACTAAACCCTAACTCCTAAATAGTAAATTCTAGACCTTAAATCCTAAACCATAAATAATAAATCCTAAACCTTAAATATTAAATCCTAAACCGTAAAGCAGAAATACTAAATCTTAAAGCTTAAACCCTAAACCCTAAGGTTCTGACTATATCTAAGAGATAATGTTAATATCATTAAGGTTATATTGGTCAAAATATCCCATCCAAAATAGTATTTATGAACATAAACAAAAATGAGTGGTAGTTATATAAAATGGTATCAAAATAGTGATATTTCTAAATAATTTTCTAATTTAATTACTTATAATTTTAATTATATAGCTGGTTTAACCGCCTTATTATTGTTTAATTTTAGTTAAAATTAATTTAAGTTCAAATTTAAAAATTTATAATTTCTACTTTCGTTTTCTCATGGTATCAGAGTCTATATATATATATAGTTGGTATTATATGGTTGTGTAAGTTTATATTATAGTTAAAAGAAAATTGTGACGCAGTTAGGATGAATGTTGTCTGCAACATATTTTCTTTTACTAACAAAAATACAATATCCATTATCAACAAAAAAAACAAAACAAGAATACAATACACAATGATATGCATCAATAAGAGAAAAACATATTGCAAACTATATTTTATTCTAACTAATCTTTACCAGTTTATGCTTTTTTACCATTAACACTGTAAATGACGAAAACAACAATAAAACATATCATGTAACAGTTTATATTATATTTACAATATATATTTTAGTTGGTATATATTCGTTTTTGATGGTGAATATTACCATGTCATTAAACTAATCTGATATAGTTAATCCTGTATTATTTTATTTGGGATATGTTACTTTGTGATGTGTGTTAGATTGTGTAATTAGTCAAAAACATATTTTATTAAATGTGCATATTCCAAAAGTAAATTATATCTTAAATTATTTTCTAAAATTGTTCCCAATTTGTTTGAAGGTGACCCCAAAATTCGGTGTAATACATGAGTCAATTCCGGATGAGGCAATGTAAACAACCTTTTGGGAAAGAAAAGTGGAAACACCGTTGAAAAAGTTCCGAAAAAGATTTCCACTAGAATTTGAATTTCATTCAGAAAAAATAAAAAAAGAAGCCAGTGTAATTAAAGATGATCCAGTAGTAGGTGCCGAGGTAGACACATTAAAGTTTTAAACGTTATCATCATTCAAAATACCCAAAAATAAGAATCTTATGAGTTATGACAATGTTTTGTCCCACGAGTCCAACCGGAACACTGGCACGTAAAATTTTTTTTTTTTCTTAATAATATGTAAAATTATATTCAAAGAAAAAAATATTTTTATAACAAGTGTTTACCGTGTTTTATGAACACGAAGGTAGAAAAAAACTCAAAAAGAATTAATAATGGTGGCCTCGTTAAAACTCAATCCCGGAAACTCCAGATGGGACAAAACCGGGAGTTGGAAAAAAGAGTACTCACCATTAATGATAGAGCTGAAATGTGAAATAACACAGAACACAACAATAGATAAAACACAGAGCTGACAGGCCATAGGAACTGAGATTAGACATCTCTATCTCCAAACCAATCCCGTAGAATGCCACTGAACCGGCTCTTCCTTTCCACTGTGAAAAGACGATTGCGGACCATGCGATCGATGTCTTTGATAATAGCAGCGTGGCTCCAAGGCAAATCCCTGTGTCTGCGTTGATTACGCTTTTGCTACAAGATATAGACTGTTGCTTGAAAAAAGTATCTTAAAATAAACCTGCGTGTTGAGATTAGTTTGAATCCTAAGCATCTGTTTTTCAATGACATCTTTGGTAAGAAACAGAAAAGTATTTTTGTTACTAAGGCTGAAGTTTTCATTCGAAGAGAAACAGAGGAGAAGTCTCGGACAGAGACAGAAGGTTTCAAAAGCAGCTCACAAAAGTCACGTGCTTCTCTCATTAATGAAATGGAAGGTACACACAGCTTTATTCATGTTTGCAGAGGAGACAAAGTGAAACAGGCCTGCAACAGAGGTCTCCAATGCATTAATGCATAAGACAAAAGGAACCAAGGCTAAACTCAAGACTCAAGTTAAGTTAGTGGCTTGTTGACCGAGTCATTGTTTTATATATAAAACATGTCTTCTTGTCTAAGAGTAAGTAAGCTGAGTGTGGTATTGTTGTGTGAGAAGAAAAAGTTACAGAGAAAGAGAGAGAAGTGTAAAAGATTAAAGGCTCGGTTTAGAGCAAAGTTTCTTAGTGAATTTTTCCGGAGAAGCTTCTCCAGCGAGACGTAGGATTCTTATCCCAAAGGAATCCGAACTCGTTAAATCTTGCTTGCATTTACATTTCAGGCTCTGTTTAAAGTTCTTCAAACTAACACACACAAGTTATTAAGCTTAGCTTCAAACTCTTGTTAAGTTTCAAAGTTCTGTTCTTTTCAAAGTTAAATTCAAATTGGTGTTATGGAGAAGAAGAGAGTTGTTAATGGAGATGAAACTCGTGACTTCATCTTCCCTAACTTCCACACTGCAATTACCAGCAAACACCAAGGCATAAAGCATACTAATAATCGCAGCGAATCGATTAACATACATCGTCTGAAGATGAGCTGAGCTAAGGTCAGTCCAAACAAGCGATGAGAACTTTTACTGTTTGTTGTTCATTTCGACATCTTTCGAAATCTAACCCCCCCCCCCAAAAAAAAACAAAAGAATATTAGTTGGGTAATTACGACATCTAAAAAGGATTACAAAGTAAAAGTTTGTATATTCCCTACAAAAACTCTGAATCACAAAAACAGACGAAACAAAAGGCAGAAAGCTACAAAGAACAAACATTAATACATATAATGTGTTTGTTTCTCCTACTATACATCATCATCGTCATAATCAAAATACGCAACGTCTGGAGATAAATCAAGATTGTGGAGAAAAACAAAAGCATTTTCAAATTGAAGAACATAATACAAGAATACAAATCCTTAATTTGAATAACAAAGAAGGACGGAACTTGGAGGATGTGCATTGATTGCCGAGCCATCAACAATATCACTGTAAAGTATCGCCATCCTATCCCTCGTTTAGATGATATGTTAGATGAGCTTCATGGTTCTAGCATATTTTCGAAAATAGATCTTAAAAGTGGATACCATCAAATTAGGATGAAAGAGGGTGATGAATGGAAAACTGCGTTTAAAACTAAACATGGCTTGTATGAATGGTTAGTTATGCCATTTGGATTAACAAATGCACCTAGTACTTTCATGAGGTTGATGAATCATGTTTTGAGGAGCTTCATTGGAATTTTTGTTGTTGTTTACTTTGATGATTTCTTAGTCTACAACAAAAATTTAGAAGAACATGTTAAGCATCTAGAAGCGGTTTTGATGGTACTTAGGAAAGAAAAACTGTATGCTAATATGAAGAAATGCACTTTTTGTACGGATAACGTTGTGTTTCTAGGCTTTGTTATAAGTGCAGATGGCATCAAAGTGGACGAAGAGAAGGTTAGAGCTGTCCGCGAATGGCCCAGTCCGAAAACCATAGGAGACGTGAGGAGTTTCCATGGGCTTGCAGGATTCTATCGAAGATTTTTGAAAGATTTCAGTACCATAGCTGCTCCTCTCACTGAAGTGATCAAGAAAAGTGTAGGATTTAAATGGGTGAATGCACAAGAAGAAGCGTTCCAAGCGTTAAAGGATAAACTCACCAATGCACCACTTTTATCTTTACCGAATTTTCTTAAAACTTTTGAAATTGAGTGTGATGCATCTGGTGTAGGTATTGGAGCTGTCTTGATGCAAGAGAAGAAGCCCATAGCCTTTTTTAGTGAGAAGCTTGGAGGAGCTACGCTGAACTATCCAACCTACGACAAGGAGTTGTATGCGCTAGTCCGAGCCTTGTAAACGTGGCAACACTACCTCTGGCCAAAGGAGTTTGTCATTCATACTGACCACGAGTCTTTGAAGCATTTAAAGGGTCAACATAAGCTCAACAAGAGGCATGCTAGGTGGGTAGAGTTTATCGAAACATTTTCTTATGTGATCAAGTACAAACAAGGTAACGAAAATGTAGTTGCTGATGCCTTATCTCGAAGGTATGCCTTGATTTCGACTTTGGATGCTAAATTATTGGGATTTGAACACCTTAAAGATCTTTATCAAGCTGATTCTGATTTTCAAGATAATTACAAGTCTTGTGAGAAGTTTGCTTTTGGGAAATATTTTAGGCATGACGGCTTTCTTTTCTTTGAAAATCGTTTGTGTGTGCCTAATTGTTCTTTGAGAGACTTGCTAGTTAGGGAGGCACATGGAGGAGGCTTGATGGGGCATTTTGGGATCGCCAAGACTTTAAAAGTGATGCAAGAACACTTCTACTGGCCGCAAATGAAGAGAGACGTGGAAAGAATCTGCGGGAGATGTGTTACGTGCAAACAAGCCAAATCGAAGGTACAGTCCCAAGGTATGTACACGCCCTTGCCTATTCCTGATCAGCCTTGGACTGACATTTCTATTGATTTTGTGCTTGGATTACCTAGAACTAGGACTGGAAAGGATTCAATTTTTGTGGTTGTCGATAGGTTCTCTAAAATGGCACATTTTCTTGCTTGTCATAAAACTGATGATGCTTCTCACATAGCTGACTTGTTCTTTAAAGAAATAGTTCGACTGCATGGAATGCCTAGGACTATAGTCAGTGATAGAGACACGAAGTTCTTGAGTTATTTTTGGAAAACGCTTTGGTCTAAGCTAGGAACTAAGTTGCTGTTTTCAACTACTTGCCATCCTCAATCCGACGGTCAAACTGAAGTAGTTAATAGAACTTTGTCTACCTTGTTGCGTGCCTTGATTAAAAAGAACTTGAAAACTTGGGAAGAATGCTTGCCACATGTTGAATTTGCTCATAATCGATCAGTGCATTCCGCCACAAAGTTTTCTCCTTTTGAAATCGTTTATGGCTTTAATCCTTTGTCTCCTTTGGATCTAACCCCATTGCCTTTGAGTGAAAGAGAAAACTTGGATGGGAAAAAGAAAGCTGAACTTGTTAAACAGATCCATGAGAAAGCAAAGCACAACATCGAAGAGAAGACAAAGTTGTACGCCAAACAACCTAACAAGAGCAGGCGCAAGATGATTTTTGAGGAAGGAGACGACGTTTGGATACATCTAAGGAAGGAAAGATTTCCGGCTGAGAGGAAGTACAAGCTTATGCCAAGAATTGACGGTCCATTTAGAATTACAAAGAAGATCAATGATAATGCTTATCAACTCGATCTCCAAGGTAAGTACAATGTGAGTTCAAGTTTCAATGTTGCTGACTTAATTCCTTTTGTTGCAGATGATCCAGATTTGAGGAAAAATCCTTTTCAAGAGGGAGGGGATGATGTGATCATGGATAGCTCACGGAAGTCGCTTGAAGCCGAGGACGCCTTGACCATGCCAAGTGGACCAATGACAAGATCACGTGCCAAAGAGTTCCAGAAAGCAATCAGTGGATTACTCACTCAAGCTCATTCGCCAAAGGACCAGCTCGAAGACATGGATAAGAAAATCGTCTTGGTTGCTCGAGTGGACTGAAACAGGTGATCCATTTGTACTCTTTTCCCTAGCCTTTGGTTTTATCCCAATGGGTTTTCCAAAGGAAGGTTTTAATGAGGCAAATGGGTCATTCCAATCTATCTAAGTCCATAAGAGAGTCCAAGGGAGTTTCAGTCCAAGATCACCCAAATAGTTTCAAGTCCAAAGACCAATAAATTGGGATTTTGTCTTCAGTTCTTTCAAGCCCAAAGGAGGATCAATTTGGCCCAAATAATTATCTCCTAAGAAGAATAAAGTCGTCCATAATGAGAAGATCTAGGCGCTTGGAGAGCTGAAGGGTTTCCCGGGCTTTAGTTAATGTCATTTTAATTTTCTCGTCTTTAATTCTCGACTTTTTCTTTACTCCAGCTTTTCCTTTAAAACTCTTGTTCTTTGTTCAGAATAATGATCCACCTTTTTATAAAATATTGAGAGTGATTTCTCTTGTGTTCGTTGAAGAACATTTCCCGATTGTTTGGTGTGTAATATCCTTCAATCAAACCGATTCAACGGTGTGTCATATCCGTGAATCAAACCTTGGCGTTCTTGAGTGTGTCATATCTCGAGAAAGTCATTGAGGAAATATCAGAGGTCTTCCGCAACCTTTGTGTGATCCATTCATTCCATCCTTTCACGATTACCCCTCGAAAGTGCGAATTCTCGGGAAGATTCATATCATCGGGACAAACCAAAACTTCCTTTAGAAGGAGATTACCTGAAGTAGAGGGGAGACTTGCTGATCCAACATGTGTGATTGGTAGAAAGCTTCCATCTCCTATTAGGATTGTGTCAGAGCCATGATAAGGTTGAGCTTGATGAAGTCTTTGAGTAGAGTTAGTGATGTGAGCAGTTGCTCCAGACTCAGGGTACCATTCACTTCCTAAGTTTTCTGTGACTTCTGTGATATGCATAGCAGCTAATTCATATGGTATTTCTTCTGTTTGGTAAATGTGTTCAAAACAGTGCCAACATTTCAGAGCTTTGTGTCCCAGCTTTCCACATATCTGACATAAAGGCCTATTATCATTGTCATAAGAGCCTTGAGAGCTAGAGCTGGAAGAAGGAGAAATTTGCTGGTGAAAGCCTCTTTCTCTAGTTGTAAATGTTCCTCTGCTTTTTCTACTACCAAATCTTCCATAGGAATTTCCTCTGCTGTGATTTTTATATCTAGAAAATGAGCTTAACCTTGTGACATTGAAGGCTAGATGAGGAGAAACCATTAAACTAGTTTCATATCCATTTATTCTGTTATCATAGTTGGTAAGCCGAGGTATAACATCTTCAAAAGTGGGGCTTGGAGTTGTATCCATCATGCTTTCAATACTAGTTTTAATCGGTTCATACTCACGTCCAAGGCCATGAAGAGTTGCAAATATCTTCATCTTCTCCAACACAGGACTTCCAATAGATGCTAGTTGGTCACTTACATCTTTGGTTTCTTTTAAGTAAACAGGCATGGTTTTGTCTGTTTTGAGATGGTTTGATGTTTCATCTGTAGTTCAAAGAGCCGTGAAGAAGAAACTCTGTTAAAGTGATTCGCTAAAGCACTCCAGACTTCTCGAGAGGTAGGGGAATCAACCACAATACTTATTATATCTTCAGAAAATGATCCAAGAAGCCATGATTTGACGACTTGATCTACTCGGACCCGCATAGCGTAATCTTGATTTGCTGTCTCTTCCATTCTTCCGTAAATGGTGGGAACAGGAAGCCGTGGCTTAGGCCATGGTGTTCCTCTATTGATAATGCCTAGAATACCTTAACCGGAGAGAAATGTTTCGAATTGAGATTTCCATAGTATATAGTTTTTCTTGGTAAGCTTGATGGTAATGCAGTTAGTAATGTTTTGAGATAGTTGAGAGTAGGTTTCGAGAGCCGTTTACTTGGCTCTGATACCATGAAACAAAAGCTGAAAGCTTGAAGTTTTAAAGTTTGATTTTATTAATCCATGAAAAACTTAAACTTCTGTAGATTACATATCTTAGCTTATATAAGCAAAATAGATTACAATATAAGGTTTGACAGCTTGATTGATTGCTTTTGCTTTTGCTTTTTCACGCGGTTTCTTCCTTCAATGAATCCAACTGGTTCTTTGTCTCTATTCTGAATTTCGTACGATCCATTGGCAGCTCTGAGATTCTCTTGTCTTTGTCGTGCTCTGCAGGTAGCCGTTGGAGAGCTTGAGGCAGAGTCTTCGGTTTTTTTGTTGACTCTCGCTCGAAGACTCTTTTTGTTCCAGAGGCTTCCCCTATTTCTATATATAGGATGCAGAGTTCATCTTGATAGGGAATAACAGTTATAAGTGGAAGTGGTGATCGTTCTTGTTGATCATCTTTCTTGCCTTTTCCCCTGTTTTGGGGTGACTATGATTTGTTTTCCCTTGTTGTTCACTTTTTTCACTTCCCTTTCTACTGTGTTAATTTTTGGTGAATCCTCTAGTAGCAAAGGTGTCTCTATTGAGTCTGGTTAGGACAGTTCTCTTCCACTGATTTCTTAAGCCATCCCGTGTCTTCTTGCAGTATTTTCATTAACAAAAACATGAAATATCATCATCATTCATTAGTAGCAAAGTAAAAAGCTTTGTTCTCTTAGGTAGTTTTTTAGTTTCTTTGGTATCTACTACATTTTTGGCATATATCTTTTCTAACTACTTGATAGTTACCACACTATAGCAAATTAAGAATTAGCAAAAGAGTATTTGTGTTTAGAAACTGAATCTGGGGATATATACCTCCATTTCACACAAGGTTTTTGCAATTATCACTAGTTGGTCCTTACTTTTCTATTTCTTCTTTAGCAGATCAGCGTAGATTTCCTGAGATAAGCAACAGAGATGTTCACAAGGTAGGATAAAAAAGTATCATAAGAGAGAGATGGATTATTTGGAACTTCCTTCAATGTTGGCTTCAAGCATTTCAAATTAAACCCTAATCTACAAAAAAAATAGCGATGAACTTTAGAATCAACTATAAGCATATGACACAGCACAGATTCTGTCAATTAATCGCAGATATATCTAATAGACTGATTAGATCCTTAAGGTTTAATCAACGAGTAGACAACTTCAACTGAAAAAATCATGAATCAAAATCAAAATTAGAATTCTCAGATTAGTAGAGATACGCAGTTTTCTAAACTAAATTGATCCACATAAGCCATTTTCTCGGGCAAAAGCAAAAACCTAAAGTAATCGAGATCAGATTTTTCTGTAGATCTAACCTTCTCCATTCCTACGAGCCAAATCCCTCATCTGATTCCATCTCCGATGGTAATGGCAAGATAGGGCCGACGTGTCCACTGTTGGATCTGGAAATTGAGACTATAAATTCATGAGCGACGGAGACTGACAGCAAAAAGAGAGTGACAAAACAGGATGATGAAAGCGACGGTGAGATAGAGCAATGATGAGAGTGCATGACGACGAAGGTGAAATTTTTTTAAAGAGACGAAATATGGATTGAAACAGCGAAAACAAGATACAGATTCCGAAACATTGATGGAGATATAAAGGCCGCCGAGAAACTATAAAACAGTTGAAAATGGCAGTTGAGAAATCGGTTATTCTCGACAGAGTTGCAACTGTTAGACACAAATGGAGTTGTCACGGTGGTTTCCATAGATGTGTTAACAAAAGAGGACACCACAACCACCGGCAGGACAATCGACAGATGATGCACCTGACCTACATCATTCACAAATAGACACAATAATGGCACAAGGCCGAATAATCAGAGAAAAAAGAAGATGAAACAGAGAGAAGAGACAATAGAGAACAGAGCATCACGACATTCCAATTGAAATAATTTTTATGTTATGTTATAGGGTTTAGCTATCTAAAAAAATTTCTAACATTTGGAGACGGTAAATTGGATAGACACGAATATGGGCGATTTTTTGGATGATTGACTTTTTTTTTTTCAAAATTTTTGATGTGATCCTAAGGAGCACCACAGACAAGGAACAAGAAGAGGAACATGATCTTGAAGAGCAGATTGAACCGGAGTTAAAATATAAGCACGAAACCAAAGAGAGTTTGAAGATATCAACCGGTCCCATGACTCGATCAAAGATCAAGAAGCTTAAGGAAACCACCAGAGGACTTCTCCAAAACATCTGGAGCCAACATCTCAACAATACGGCTAATTAAACCTCCATGGTATTGATACAAGCTAAGTAAGTTAACATGGGAAGAGTATTTTTTTGTACTCTTTTTCCCTTATCGAGTTTTGTCCCAATGGGTTTTCTCGATAAGGTTTTTAACGAGGCTAAGAGATTACTCCACCATAACCCATCGTTAACTTAGAGTCCAAGGCCTTGTCTATTCATCAACAAAGTCCAAGGCCCATCTTCTTTCTTCTTCACGCGGCCAAGGCATCAAGAGGAGCTTTCTTTTGAATTCAAACTTTGTTCAAACTTAGTCTTTATTTTTTCGTTTTATGCATTCTTATTTCCAAATGAGTTAATGATCTCGAGACTAGGCTTGTTAGTCTCGAAATCTCTCATCTCTTCCCTTTATATTTTGTCTGTAAGGCTAAGAGCATATCATCCAATCTTTTAAATCAAAACTTGTTTCTTCTCTTTTTGTGTTGGTGTGTTCATCCATCACAAATCAATTCTCTTGGTGAAGCTAAGGAATCATCGATCCTTTTGGTGTGACGCTAAAGGATCATCGACTTATTAAGGGCTATCCGCATCCCTTTGTGGCGTCACTCACTCCACCGCCTTTGTTTGTCTCTTCACCGAGCCATTACCAAGGATTATCCCTTCATTTCAACTCCTAAGTGCATTCGTGGGAGAAGATCTCTTCAACTACCCTTCAAGAACTCATCCTCTCGTTGGATCGTGGCTGAGGCTGCATCAATTGGTATCAGAACCACTTAGAAGTCTTTGAAGATACATCAAGTGATTTGTAGACAAGATTGGTGATGGAAGAAGAAGAAGGACCAAACCGTAACAAGCATTTGCTTGAAGCTCTCACCACCGTACTAGAGAGATTACTCAGACGTATTCGAAGAGAAGGAGTCCAATCACAAGAAAGATTCGGAAGACTCAAACTGAAGATTCCCACGTTTCACGGTAAAAACGAGTGTTTGATTGTTTATATGGTCTAATGAGTGTTTGATTGTTCTGTAATTTTTCAAAAAAAATTCGAAATTTTTAAAAATTGTTGCGTGATCAAGTAGTCCAAGGGTCATTTTTGTGTGTTTAGGGTTTTTATTTCAATTTGTTTGATCGAATCCATCATTGCTTAAGAAAACAAGAGGCTGGTGATCTTGTTTGTTTAATGTTTCAGGTCTTTGAAGATAATTCAAGTGATACATCAAGTGATTTGTAGACAAGATTGATGATGGAAGAAGAAGAAGGACCAAACCGCGACAAGCTTTTGCTTGAAGCTCTCACCACCCGACTAGAGAGATTACTCAATGAAAGGATCGAGACCCTTCGCCAAGAATTCAGACCACAATCTGATCGAGGAGAGAGTTTGCAACATGGTAGAGAACCAAGATGGGATCCGGCAAGAGAACGTGAAAGATCGCGAGATGAAGCAGGCAAAGATTACTATGGGACTTATAGTAGTGCCTCTCACGATAGTCACCGGAGAAGATGTGTTCGAAGAGAAAGAGTCCGATCACAAGAAGGATTCGAAGGAATCAAACTGAAGATTCTCGTGTTTCACGGCAAAAACGACCCGAATGCTTACTTAGAATGGGAATAGAAGATGGAATTGGTGTTCTAATGCCAACACTACTCGGAGATCAATCGAGTAAGAGTAGCGGTCACTGAATTCTACGACTATGCCCTCAGCTGGTGGGACCAGTTGGTTACCTTCCGGAGATGCAACCGAGAATACTTGGTAGAATCATGGACCGAGATGAAAGCAATCATGCGGAAGCGGTTAGTACCGAGTCACTACCACCGAGAACTTCATAAAAATGAGGAGGCTTACTCAAGGGAACCAGACGGTTGAAGACTATTATCAAGAGTTAGAGACTCTAATGATCCGAGCCGATGTCCAAGAAGAAAGGGAAGCCACCATGTCAAGATTTCTCGGAGGACTTAGCCAAGACATTTAAGATCGTCTCGAAATGAAACACTATGTGGATCTCGAGGAAATGCTTCACAAAGCAATCTTAGTCGAACAACAACTCAAGAGGAGAATAACTTCACGACTAGGCTACGCGAATAGTAGTACAACTACACGGCCAAGCTACCCGAGAGAAGGGAAGTCTAAATTTTTCAGAGAAACAAAGATGACCATTCCAAACACCAAAACGGAGACTAGACCTTTCGTAGCTATTCAAGGGAAAAAGGTCGTAAGTAAAGCAAGCAATGTGCGATGCTACAAATGCCAAGAAAAAGGGCATTACGCCAATGAATGTTCCAACAAACGGATAATGGTTCTTCTCGAGAATTGAGACATTGAGTCCAAACAAGAAGAGCCCCCGATCTCCTAAATTCCAAGAAGAAAGCGAAGAGCTACCGGCTGTAAGAGAGCTACTTGTGTCATGGAGAAACTTGACGGTCCAATCTAAGACTACAGAGCAAGAACAACGAAAAAAATTGTTCCACACGCGATGTCACGTTCACTGAAAGGTATGTAGCTTAACTATCGATGGAGGAAGCTGCACCAATTTGGCGAGAAACCTTATGGTTGAGAAGCTTGGACTACACATCACAAATCACCCAAGGCCGTATGATCTTCAATGGCTTAACGATAGTGGAGAAATGAAAGTCAATTATCAAGTGATAGTGCCAATCGTTAGCAAAAATATGAAGATGAGATCCTATGCGACGTCTTGCCTATGGAAGCTAGTCACATCCTCCCTGGAATACCATGGCAGTCTGATCGAAGAGTCATCCATGATGGTTTTACAAATCGACATTCATTCGAGTTCAAAGGAAAAAAGACAACACTCATTCCAATGCTTCACGAGGTTTATCTAGACCAACTTCAACAAAAAAGCAAGGGTAAACAATTGTTGGCTGATCGAAGGAGAGGACGACAACAAGACCATTATACAGACCAGGTTGAAGATACTAGACGCCCCCACCCTTCTAAATGGGAAAGAGTATGTTTTCTATCAACTCCCGAGAATGATATCTATGGTCTTGTGAAAAAAATGTCTTTCCTTAGACGTGCTAGAAATAAAATGAGAGAACCTTTGGTGGAAAAGCTCTATGATTGTGGAATACAAGGGCTGGAGCTTGATCAAGTTCTTTTCAAGAAAAACCAAGTGGATCTATGGCCAGATTCTGAATCCTTTATTGAAAGTATAGAAAACCGACAAAAAACAAGCTATATAATCCGAAAGAAATCAAGAAAATTCTTCACCAAGGAAACATCGAGCTGGAAAGGGAAGAAGAAGGTTGTAACACAACATGGGAAACTAGGCAGCTGATCTATTTTCCAAAGCATCATCTCGAATAAAAAAAACCAGAATGTTTTCAAACGGTTTCCAGGCACAAAGACAAAAGTTCTCGAGTCAACAAAATCACGGTGACGTACCTAACTTCCAAATCTAATTTTGATGAACTATTTGATAGGCTGCATAAATTCAAAATCTTATCTAAGATCCACCATGCGAGTAATTATCATCAAAATAGTATTAAAAACGTGATCAAGTTGCATTCGAATATAGACATGATCATTTGAAAAATGCATTCAACTTGGATAAGAACTATAATACATTTGTGAAATTACTAGGTTATGTTCTTAGAGATTTTAAATTTTATCTTGTTATGGAATATAGTGGAAATATCTTGATAGTCAACAAGAAAATTTATGAACATACCATGCATTTATAAAAAGTCCTAGAAACTAGAAAAGAACTGTATGATCAATTAGATAAAACTATCTTTTATACGGTTGACTTCTTCCAAGTTTTTGTGAATGTAGGGAAACACACAAAACTCCTATCTCACGACACTGAATTAAAGCTCACTAGGCCAAAGATGTCACTGAAGAATTTTGTTAATCTAGTGAAAGAAGAATATAATAAAGAGTGGAGGAGATACATGTGTGGAGCAATAGTAAATATAGTCATTGACGAGTATGGACTTATAAGTCATCAACCCCACTCCTACAACTTCATCAAAGGACCAGAGCTGTTGAATATGTTTAAAAAGTCATCTTTTGATCCAACAAAGATCAAGAAATATGAGTTTTTCTCACCAAGAAATATTGTCAAGCTCAAGACAAGACAAACCAAATATATCGAGAAGAAGATACTAAATGTCAAAATCATGAAAATCTCATCTTACCAGTGAAGGTGAAATCTGTCCTTTGCAATACAAGCCAAAAAGGAAGAAGAAAGGTGCTTACCATCAAGATTTCAAGCGGCCGGATCACTATAAGAGAGAAAATTTTCAACAAGACCGGAAGTAAAAGAAGCAAACCACCATACCTTAAGCCATACTTTGGGATGTTTGAATATAGAGGACAATTTGCTCGTCAAGCTAACAAGTCACGTCAAAGAATGGTATTTGAGGTGGAAGACCTCATTTGGATTCACTTGAGAAAAAAGGTTTCCGGCTGAAAGGAAATCAAAGCTAATGCCAAGAATCGAAGGACCGTTCAAGATAACCCGGAGGATCAACAACAACGCTTATCAACTCGACCTCCAAGGTAAGTATAATGTGACTTCTAGCTTCAATATATCTGATCGTGTTCCTTATATTGCAAATAAAGCGGATTTGAGGACAAATCCTTTTCAAGTGAGAGAGAATGATGTGATCCTAAGGAGCACCACAGATAAGGAACAAGAAGAGGAGCATGATCTTGAGGAGCAGCTTGAACCGGAGCTAAAGGATAAGCACAGGAACGAGGAAAACTTGAAGATATCAACCTGTAGTGACCCATTCTTTAAACCGGAAACAGAACAAGAATTGCCCGAGAACATAGGGAAGTTATGGATGGGAAAGTGGGAATTTAGAATAAGTGGTGACCCAACGAAGTAAGGCAGCCTCGGAAAGAAAGAATCCATTCTAAGGGAATTGATTGTGATCGGTGGACTAGTCGGAATGAGAAAAACTATTCTGGAGAAAGAGTTAGACTGGTTATGAGGAATCGAGGTGCTTTTGTGAAGTAGCCTAGCAGATAGGTGGTGGCGAGGTGCTTCTGTGAAGTAGCCTACCAGATAGGTGGTGGCAAGGTGCTTATGGGAAGCAACCTAGGAGGAAGGTGGTGGCAAGCAGCTGAGCTTACCCTCCTATGAAGTCTTGGTGATGACTCATGGAGGAGGTGTCGCCTAGACAAGAGCTGAGATTTCCTTCAACTGAAGTTTTCTACTCCTATAAATACAGTCCACCTCCTTTCTCTAAAAAGTTTACAAAATCTCTAAGAAATTTTCTAAGAGTGGAGAGGATTTCGTGGAAGAGAAAGAAGAGGATATCCTGGAAAAGAAAAGGAAAAGACTGATTTTCGGAAGAGTTGCTGGTCCACAGACAAGTTTACTCGATCGGCATAATGAAATTGACTAAACCTAGATTGTGAGTTCAGTTTTCTTTGTTTATTTCCTGGTGAATGATGCATATACATAAATAAGATGTAGGATGCATGAATACTAAGTGGTTAGTATGTTAAGTTCTCGGTGGAATTATTTGGTTGTTTACTTGATGAATTTCGTAATGCTGAGACTTGAATTGAATTGATTCACCACTAGAATTTGGTTAAGTAGCCAAGTAAAGTGGCTTGAGATGAATTGAAACATGCATGATTTCGTGTGGTATGATACATTGTTCTGAGTGTGGTCAGCGCGGTACGCGGTGAGGCATGCGCTGCCATGATTTCAAAGCGCAATGAGGCGTGCTCGGTGAGACAGATCAATATGTTCTTAGTCCGATAGGAGCGGTACGCTATGGGCGTAGCTCGCTCTATCGTGATACATACGGGGGATTGGTTCACTACCACTAGCCGTATGTCGCATGACGATGTGTTGTTCGGATCACTCGGCATATTCAGCCTTAGTGGTTGTATGTTGAATGAGGTAAGATGACGAACGAGATTCAGGATCATCGACACATTCAGTTAGAATGACTGTTTGTTGGACGAGGTAAAAGAATGAACGATCTAAGGAATATTGATGCAATGAATGGTGAGTGAGAATGAGAATGGACGAGAAGATGTTCTATGAATTATTCATATTTTTATACTTCATTTCCTGTGAATGATCCATGTATTGTGTTTTGTGGGGATCATTTTATACATGTTAGGCACCCGGATTCGCTAAGCAAATTAGTTGCTTATTCGTTCTCCTTCCTTGCAGGAAAGCGGTAGAGAAAGCGGAGTTAAAGAAGGAACGAAGTAAAACCGGTGTAGAGTTGGCTTTTTTTGTAAAAATGTATGTTGTAAATGACTTAAATGTTTTATGGATTTTTGATGTGTGCACATATATTTATGAATGCTTAAAAATGTAGTTTTGGAACTTAAGTAAATAAAGTTAAAGGTTTTGTATAATACGACTTAAGTTCCGGTATGATATTTGGCTTTGTCCGAGCTAAACTAACTATGAATTCTTGTTCCGGTTGAAAAGATAGGAATGAGGATAAGTAGGAATAGTGTTAAGGATGTTTCATCTGAGGCATTGGATTAGTTCTAAAGCTTTAGATGAGATATTCGAAGATCATTGTAGCACCTTTGATTTGAAATGATCGGGGGTGTTACAAGAGGTGGTATCAAAGCATGGTTATGATGCTCATTCGGGACTTAAATTGAGATACATTCAATTGGTGGTGCGCTTTGGAAAGGTGATATGGGCAAAACTCGTCATCATATTCATGGTCTGAATTCCGTGTAGAATTCCTAAGGTAATACTTCCCTGTCGAAGCTTAGGATTGACTAGAAAGACAATATTTGGGATTGGAACAAGTAGATAGGACTGTACGGGATTATGAAGCCGAGTTTACGCGCCTTCGGCGAATGTCTGTAAGAGTGGTAGAAACGCTACTGAGTTTTAATCGATGCGAACAACAAGGGCACTTGCAGAGAGCATGCCCAAACCCGGTAGCAAGAGTGTTGCCGGAAAGTGTTGTATGCTTTATTTGCAACGAGAGGGGGCATTATGCCACGTCTTGTCCGCAAAGATAACCGGCACCAGTGGTGCAACCCCTAGCTATTGATGCTCTAGGCAACCGTCATGTTATAGGACATGCCCCTAAGAGACACGAGAAGGCCGGTAGGGTATATGTTTTAGACGCAGAGAAACCCGGACTGTCTTGTTCTCGGACCTATTATAGGTACTTACTTGAAATCATAATGATGCATTTTGTTTACATGATGATTACATGCATAATAATAATACGAGTAAAAGTAAGAATTGATTGAATGGTAGGAACGTTACGTGTGGGAGGTATTTTGGCGCACGTATTGTTTGATTCGGGTGCCACGCATAGTTTTGTGTCACCCAAAGTGGTAAAGAGTTTTGAGGGAACTTTTACGAATGTAAAAGTAAGTGTGCCAATTAGAACACCTGGTGACCAAATACTCCATGCCACAAACTGTATAATGGAAATTCCGGCGATGATTGGCGAGATAATCTTCTCAACAAATCTGCTAGTTGTTCTGCTAGCCCATCATGAGGTAATATTGGGAATGGATTGGCTGTCCACTAAACAAGTAATATTGGATTGTGGAAAAGGTTTAGTTACGTGGGAAAAAGATGGACGGTCGTTTGTTTCTTTTCAAGGGATTTGTCTAAGTGTTGGAGCAACCATAATATCGGCTGTAAGAGCTGAAAAGGAATTGAGAAAAGGATAAGCATACATAGTCACTTTGACTATAACCAAAAATGATACAAAGGAAGAGCTGAAGTTAGAAGAAATTCCAATTGTCAAGGAATTTCAGGATGTATTCCAACCTTTGGAAGGAGTACCTCCATCTCGAGCTAACCCCTTTACAATTACTCTAGAACCGGGTGCGGTGCCGATAGTGAAATCACCATACCGTATGGCCCAAGCAGAATTGGCGGAACTTAAGAAGCAATTGGAGGACCTTGCAAATAAACGCTTCATTCGACCAAGTTCATCGCCTTGGAGAGCCCCAGTCCTATTTGTGAAAAAGAAGGACGGAAGTAGGCGGTTATGTATTGACTATCGGGGAATCAATAACGTAATCATTAAAGATAAGTATCCATTGCCAAGAATTGATGAATTGCTGGACCAGCTACAAGGAGCCAAAGTATTTTCTAAGATTGATCTTGCCTCCGGCTATCATCAAATTCCAATTGCAGAAGGTGACATTCAGAGAACCGCATTCAGAACTCGGTACGGACATTACGAGTTTGTCGTAATGCCTTTTGGCTTAACTAATGCACCAATAGCTTTTATGAGATTAATGAATGAATTCTTTCGAGACTACTTAGATGAGTTCGTAATCATCTTTATTGATGTTATTCTCATCTAATCTCGAAGTACCGAAGAACATGAAAGGCATTTAAGGCTAGTGCTGGACCGTTCAAGAGAACAGAAGTTGTTTGCTAAGCTGGGAAAGTGCAGCTTCTGGAAAAACAAAATTGGGTTCTTAGGCCACCGAGTATCAGAACACGGTGTGTTTGTCGACCCCGAAAAGATTGCTGCAATCAAGGACTGGCCCCAGACGACCAACGTTTTTGAAGTTCGAAGTTTCTTGGGTTTAGTTGGATATTATTGAAAGTTTGTCAAGAACTTTGCTACCAAAGCTAAGCCGTTAACTCGACTAACAGGAAAAGGAGTTAAGTTTCAGTGGGATGAGAAGGCATCAGAGGCATTTGAACAATTGAAAGAAGCCTTGACGACAACACCTATCCTAACATTACCTGAACGTGGTCAACCTTACTCGGTGTACACTGATGCATCTCGAGTAGGTTTGGGTTATGTACTGATGCAAAATGATAAGGTTATTGCTTATGCATCACGTCAGTTAAGAAATCATGAAGAGAACTATCCTACTCATGACTTAGAGATGGCCGCAGTGGTGTTTGCATTGAAAATATGGAGATCGTATCTCTATGGAGAAACTGTCCAAGTCTTTCACAAATCATCAAAGTCTCAAGTATCTATTCACTCATCCCGATCTTAACTTGAGACAGCGGAGATGGATGAAATTTATCGCGGACTATAACTTGAAGATCCTGTACCATCCCGGGAAAGCAAACATGGTAGCAAATGCTCTAATTCGCAGACAGATCATTGTAAACGTTGAAAAGGACTTGAAGGAGAAAGCAGTGAACCATTAGGACTCCAAGCGGTGAATCAAGCTGGACTGATTAAAAGAATCCGTGAGGAACAACAAGAATATTTGAACTTAAAGAAAATTATAGAAGAGATGGAAAGTACTTATGGAAAAAATAAGAAGGGGTATGACATAGCTAGTGATGGCATACTCCTATTAAATGGAAGAATTACGGTTCCTGCTAGACGGGAATTAAGGAACAAAATTCTAAGGATGGCGCATCAATCATTACTTAGTATCCATCCTGGAAGTACTAAGATGTACCAAGATATAAAATGGTACTATCATTGGTCGGGAATGAAAATATCAGTAGCTCAGTGGGTGGCTCAGTGCCTGACTTGTCAACAAGTCAAGGTCGAACACCAATTACCCAAAGGATTATTACAAAGTCTACCAATCCCGGAGTGGAAATGGGAAGCTGTTGCGATGCATTTTATAACAGGATTACCGACCGCACCGGGAAGAGGCAATGATGCAATATGGGTGGTAGTAGACCGCTCTCCAACTCTTCCCAAAATTTTATAAGGCCCTATAAACCTAGTATCCAATTTTCCAACTTTTCCAAAATGGTATTTACCTTTTTGGGCTGCTACTTTCAAGTACACCCAATCTCCCACCGCAAAGACTAGTTCTCTCCGATTTTGATCCACATACTTCTTTTGACGATCCTGGGTTCTCTTCATATTTCTCTGTACCTTTTTTATTTTCTCCGTGGTCTCATCTATGATGCTCGGTCCAAAGATTCCTCTTTCCCCAATTTCAGTCCAACACAACGGCGTTCGGCATGGTCGCCCATACAAAGCTTCGTAAGGAGACATGCCGATACTCGAGTGATAACTGTTATTATAGGAGAATTCTACTAACGAGAAATGTTGCTCCCAAGATCCGGCCCAATCTAATATACACATTCTCAGCATATATTCAATGGTCCTTTTCGTCTGACCATCGGTTTCGGGGTGAAAGGTCGTACTAATATGCAGTTGAGATCCTAAGGCATTTTGGAAAGCTAGCCAAACTGAGCAGTGAATCGGGGATCTCGATCAGATACAATGCTAGCCGGTACTCCATGGAGTCGAACAATCTCCTTTAAGTATAACTCTGCTAGCGTTGCTACCCGATCTGTCACTTTGATCGGTAGTAAATGTGTAGACTACTGGCTGGAACTTCCCTCGGATAGGCATTACATCCAGTGTTTCATGTATCTATGCTCAGAAAGTATATAAGGGACCCGACTGCAGTAGAACTGCAGCGAATAGAGGAGCTCCGCACTACTCTTACTTACTCGGAAGGACCAATTCGGGTGGGAGAAAGAAGGATTAAACGACTAAAGAACCGAGAGCTCCGACAAATCCAAGTCTTTTGGGGAAAGCGAAACCGAATAGCTGTGACTTGGGAAAATGAAGAAAATTTCTGGAAAGATTACCCGGAAATGTTTACAGATGAAGCATAAATACAAAACTTAAGAATTCAGGACGAATTCTAATAAGAGGGAGAATATAGTGACCCTCTCTTTAAACCGAAAACAGAACGAGAATTGCCCGAGAACATAAGGACATTATGGACGAAAAAGTGGGAATTTGGAGTAAGTGGTGACCCAACAAAGTAAGGCAGCCTCGGAAAGAAGAAATCCATTCTAAGGGCATTGATTGTGATCGGTGGACTAGTCGGAATGAGAAAACCTAATCTGGAGAAAGAATTAGACTGGTTATGAGGAATTGAGGTGCTTTTGTGAAGTAGCCTAGCAGGTAGGTGGTGGTGAGGTGCTTTTGTGAAGTAGCCTACCAGATAGGTGGTGGCAAGGTGCTTATGGGAAGCAACCTAGGAGGAAGGTGGTGGCAAGCAGCTGAGCTTACCCTCCTATGAAGTCTTGGTGATGACTCATGGAGGAGGTGTCGCCTAGACAAGAGCTGAGATTTCCTTCAACTGAAGTCTTCTACTCCTATAAATACAGTCCACCTCCTTTCTCTAAAAAGTTTACAAAATCTCTAAGAAATTTTCTAAGAGTGGAGAGGATTTCGTGGAAGAGAAAGAAGAGGATATCCTGGAAAAGAAAAGGAAAAGACTGATTTTCGGAAGAGTTGCTGGTCCACAGACAAGATAGGTGGTGGCAAGGTGCTTATGGGAAGCAACCTAGGAGGAAGGTGGTGGCAAGCAGCTGAGCTTACCCTCCTATGAAGTCTTGGTGATGACTCATGGAGGAGGTGTCGCCTAGACAAGAGCTAAGATTTCCTTCAGCTGAAGTCTTCTACTCCTATAAATACAGTCCACCTCCTTTCTATAAAAAGTTTACAAAATCTCTTAGAAATTTTCTTAGAGTGGAGAGGATTTCGTGGAAGAGAAAAGAAGAGGATTTCTTGGAAAAGAAAAGGAAAAGAAGTTATCCTAGTTGAAGCGGGTTAAAAATATTTAACCGTATAACGTTTTTACTTGATTTTTGGAAGAGTTGCTGGTCCAGAGACAAGTTTACTCGATCGGCAGAACGAAATCGACTAAACCTAGACTATGAGTTTGATTTTCTTTGTTTATTTCGTGGTGAATGATGCATATACATAAATAAGATGTAGGATACATGAATACTAAGTGGTTAGTATGTTAAGTTCTCGGTGGAATTATTTGGTTGTTTACTTGATGAATTTAGTAATCCCGAGACTTGAATTGAATTGATTCACCACTGGAATTCGGTTAAGTAGCCAAGTAAAGTGGCTTGAGATGAATTGAAACATGCATGATTTCGTGTGGTATGATACATGTGTTCTGAGTATGGTCAGCGCGGTACGCGGCGAGGCATGCGCAGCCATGATTCCGAGGCACAATGAGGCGTGCTTGGTGAGATAAATCAATATATCCTTAGTCCGATAGGAGCGGTACGCTGTGGGCATAGCTCGCTCTATCGTGATACATACGGGGGATTGGTTCGCTACCACTAGCCGTATGTCGCATGACGATGCGTTGTTCGGATCACTCGGCATGTTTAACCGTTAGTGGTTGTATTCTGAATGAGGTAAGATGATGAATGAGATTCAGGATCGTCGACACATTCAGTCTGAGTGACTGTGTGTTGGACGAGGTAAAAGGATGAACGATCTAAGGAATATTGATGTTGTGAATGATGAGTGAGAATGAGAATGGACGGGAAGATGTTCTATGAATTGTTCATATTTTTATACTTCATTTCCTGTGAATGATTCATCTATTGTGATTTGTGGGGATCATTTTATACATGTTAGGCACCCAGATTCGCTAAGAAAATTAGTTGCTTATTCGTTCTCCTTCCTTGCAGGAAAGCGGTAGAGAAAGCGGAGTTAAAGAAGGAACGAAGTAAAGCCGGTGTAGAGTTGGCCTTTTTTGTAAAGATGTATGTTGTAAATGACTTAAATGTTTTATGGATTTTTTATGTGCGCACATATACTTAAGAATGTTTAAAAATGTAGTTTTAGAACTTAAGTAAATAAAGTTAAAGGTTTTTTATAATACGACTTAAGTTCCGGTATGATATTTGGCTTTGTCCGAGCTAAATTAACTACGAGTTCTTGTTCCGGTTGAAAAGGTAGGAATGATGATAAGGATGTTTCATCTGAGGAATTGGATTAGTTCTGAAGCTTTAGATGAGATAAAGTATCATTGTAGCACCTTTGATTTGAAATGATCGGGGGTGTTACACAACTGGTCCTATGACTCGATCAAAGAACAAGAAGCTCAAGGAAGCCATCAGAGGACTTCTCTAAAACATCTGGATCCAACATCTCAACAACACGGCTAATCAAACCTCCATGTATTGATACAAGCTAAGTAAGTTAACATGGGAAGAGTATTATATTGTATTCTTTTTCCCTTATCGAGTTTTGTCCGAATGGGTTTTCTCGATAAGGTTTTTAACGAGACAAAGGGATTACTCCACCATAGCCCATCGTTAACTTAGGAGTCCAAGGCCTTGTCCATTCATTAACAAAGTCCAAGGCCCATCTTCTTTCTTCTTCACGCGGCCAAGGCATCAAGAGGAGCCTTCTTTTGAATTCAAACTTTGTTCAAACTTAGTCTTTATTTTCTCGTTTTTATGCATTCTTATTTCTGAGTGAGTTAATGATCTCGAGACTAGGCTTGTTAGTCTCAAAATCTCTCATCGCTTCCTTTTATATTTTGTGTGTAGGGCTAAGAGCATATCATCCATCTTTTTAATCAAAAATTGTTTCTTCTCTTTTCGTGTTGGTGTGTTCATCCATCACAAATCAATTCTCTTGGTGAAGCTAAGGAATCATCGATCCTTTTGGTGTGAAGCTAAAAGATCATCGACTTATCAAGGGGCTATCCGCATCCCTTTGTGGCGTCACTCACTCCACCGCCTTTGTTTGTCTCTTCACCGAGCCATTGCCAAGGATTATCTCTTCATCTCAACTCCTAAGTGCATTCGTGGGAGAAGATCTCTTCAACTACCCTTCGAGAACTCATCATCTTGTTGGATCGTGGCTGAGGTCGCATCAGTTTCGCCAGTTATGTTTCACCAGCGATTTTTCGGTGATCTCGCCTTTGAATACTGATATTCTCTTTCACACAAGAATCGGTTGGGTTGGTGTCTTTTCGATGTGTCTCTTCAACATGTCATGTTAATTCATGTGTTTTGTCGACAATCTCACCATGTTTATCATGTGTAATAGTTTGATAGATTAGATTGGGTGGAAAATGAGTAGTATTTTCTACTCTGGATTTTTTTGTTAGTTCTTTTATGTCTCTCTTCGTAGATTTAGATTCGTGGTGTTTCTGCCGGTTATTTTTGTTGGTTTGTTAAAGTTTAGGCGAAAGACAAATTCATATAGAGACAACCATTGGTTGTGGAGTTTGAAGTATTCATGCAGTGGTGTTTTGAGTTTTGTGAAATTCTTATAATCCATCATAATTGGGTGATAGGCAACAATCGTAATGCGTGAGTTCGAATACGGAGAAGGAACATAACAGATTTGTTAATCTGTTAGCGAGTAAGGGTTCTAAAGTTGAAGCATCGTCAATTTTGCTTCTTATGTTGTATTGTTCATTAACCTCTTTATTTAGAGTATATGTATATGCAAACTATCTCTGTAATCTTGTATACTCTTGATCAAAGTGATAATAATACTTAGACATTCAAAAAAAAAAAGAAATAAGATGTTTTGGTTTATTTAGATTTTTATAAATTTGTTGTGAAGTTTTTATTAAATAAAATTGAGTTTATTTGTACTTTTCTAAAGCCAAATACTTAATTGTACTAATAAAGTTAGTTATACAAATATTTATTATTAAGAAATAAATACAAATAGTGATACAACTACAGATATGAATGAATATTGACTCTCATTTTGGCCACCATTCTCAAACCATCTACCTAAACTTCCTCTTGATTTTTTCTTCGTCTTTGGTCAATGTTCTCCAAACGATGGGAATCTGATTTCTTTGACTTTCCTTTTCTTATCACATACTCAGGAGGTAATCTTTGAATAGTGTCCCCCATAATCATAATGTACAATTGTGCGATCAGTGTTGTTTGTTTTCTCTTGTTTGTTTTCTCTGTAAAAATAACAAAATTAACATTACTACTTTTCAGTGATACTAGTTTATACAATTTGCATTAGTAATACTAGTTTGCACTAGTTTATACCATTTGTAATAGTAATATCAGTTTGCACCAGTTGTACTACATCGCGAAACTGGATCTGTTCGGACCAAAACTATTAATCTATCTATGATTTATTGTGAAACAATCACTAAAATCCATTAATTACCAACTCAGTGTCCTAATTGAATCACTATACAAGATTTCTAACCAAATCTGCATACAAAAAACATAATTTTCCAAATCTATTAAAATCCCAATTGAAAACAAACATCCAAAATTACAATCTACAACTTGTTTTTTACACCAAATTTACACATATAAATGTCTAATTAGATGAAAAACACAAAAAATATAAGAATTTACTTGAATTTCGAAACTTTAAGCTTTAATGTGTCGTGTTTGTTTCATCGATTCTGACGAAGAGAAATGATATTTCAATGCTAAGTTTTGATTGGTTGATGTATTTTTGTTTTCTTTTTTTTAATTTGTTTAGTGTTTAGTGGGAGTAAAATAATTTTCACATATTATTGTAAAAGAAATAGGTAGAGCAGAGGTGTAGAAAAAAAAAAGAAAAAAATAGAGGTGTAGAAGAGATAATAAAGAGGAATAGAGAAAATATCGTTTGAGAAATTTGCCCGTTTCATGTACGCTTACTTTTACTGGTTACTGTCAAATACTGTATTGTTCGGCTTATTTCTCGTCAAACTAATTTCAACTTTGTTTGGCTTTTTTATTTCTGGTTTTTAACTAATTTATTAAGTTTTCTTATAAGATTTTTTATATTTTATAAATTTTATGTAACATTTTTATAAGGTGATTTATAAAATCTTTTAAAACTATTTTATAATTTTTTAACTTGGTTTATAAACATATTCTACAAAAACCATTTTTATAAGGTTTTATAAAGGACTTTTAAAAACTAAATTTAAAGACCATTATTAAGTTTTTCTAAGTTATTAAAATGTTTTATAAACCTTATCAAACTTTTTTATATGGTCTTATAAAGTGGTTTATAAAGCCTTATAAAACTATTTAATACATTTTTAACTAGCTTTATGAATATATTCCACATAAAATAATTTTAATAAAGTTTTATAAAGAGATTTTGTCTATAAATCTATTCCACAAAAGCTATTTTTACAGATTTTTATAAATAATAGGTTCTACAAATTTTGATAAGGTTTTATAAGGTGGTTTATAAAACATTATAAAAACATTTAGTAGTACTTTTAACTTGGTTTATAAATCTATTCTACAAAAAATATTCTTATAAATTCTTATAAAAAAATTTATAAAAAATTGATCTTCCAAATCAACTTTTCTTCTTTATTTTTTCGTAAATTCGCAGGTCGGCGTCGATTCCGGCGTCGGCTGTACTCTTTCTAATTATATTATATGATTTATCTATAAAAAAACTTCATTATTTGGAGACGGCAAATTGGAAAGGTATGAGTGTCGGCGATTTTTTGGGTGATTTTCTTTCTCCTCTTCACGGTTTTGCTGGTCATGTTTCACTAGCGATCTATCTGTTATCTCGCCTTTGAGTACCGATACTCTCTTTTACACCACAATTAGTTGGGTTGGTGTCTTTTCGATGTGTGTCTTCAACACGTCGTGTATGTTCATGTGTTTTGCCAACAATTTCATCATATTTATCATGTATTACAGTTTGTTAGATTAGATTGGGTGGGAAATGAGACGTAATTTCCACTCTAGATTTTTCTTTGTGTTAGTTATTTTATGTCTCTCTTCGTAAATTTTGATTCCTGTGAAGTTATCATTCATGGTGTTTCGGCCAGTTATTTCTGTTGGTTTGTTAAAATTTGGGCAAAAGACAAATTCATAGAGAGACAACCATTTATTGTGAAGTTTGAAGTCTTCATGCAATGGTGTTTTGAGATTTTCGAAATTCTTATAGTGCGTCATAGTTGGGTGATAGCCAAGAATCGCAATGGTTGAATTTGAATACGGAGAAGGAAGTTAACAGATTTGTTAATCTGTTAGCGAGTAAGGCTTCTATAGTTGAAGAGTCGTCAATTTTGTTTTTTATGTTGTATCATTCTTTAAACTCTTTGTTTAGAGTATATGTATATAAATACTATCTATGTAATGTTGTAAACTTTTGACCGAAGTGATAATAATATTTAGATGTTAAAAAAAAAACTTATAAAACCTAATTTTAAAAACCATTATTAAATTGTTATAAGTTATTCAAAAATTTATAAACCTTATCAATATTTTTAATAAGGTTTTATTAGATGGTTTATAAAACTATTTATTATGTTTTTTTAACTTGGTGATTTAATTTACTCTACCAAAAACATTTTATAAGGATTTTTAAAACACCTTATAAAACCTAATTTTAAAGACCACTATTAAGTACATCTATTTTGACTAGTTTAATAAGACTTCATAAAATTTTGTAAGGTTTATAATGTTTTTTATAAAACCATTATTTTTCTTTTTAATTTTAGAAGGTTTTATAATATTTCTTATCAACCCACTGTTATTTTTTTTTTTTTAGGTTTCTTATAAAACCATTATTTTTGGATTTTATTAAGTTTTATAATGTTTCGTATAAAATGAAAAATAAATAAAAAATGGTTTTATAATGCTTTATAAAATCAAACCTTTTTTACAACCAATCTCTTTTTACACGAGGACACAATACAGTATTTATCCGCCATATTCACATTCATAAACTTCTAATGAAAATAAGCACATAAAGGAGAAATCCCCGTAGCTTATGAACGTTGTGGCTCACTAACCGAAGAATGACTTCCCCAAATCATAAGCCAAAAATATACTTTGATCTCATCTGACTTCCTCTACCATTGAACTTGCATCAACCTCTGAATCATATTGCCTTGCATCAGCGTTTACATTGTAAATACCATTATCATATTCACAAACCAATTGACATGCATCATCATTTGCATCCCAAGAACCATTATCTGATTCACAAACCAGATTGAAACCGCACTTCAGCACCTCGCATTTTGCATCCTCACAAGATCAGAGCCGCTCTTTCATCTTTCTCAATATGTGATTTCAGATCTCATGGAGGCTTTAGTAGGGGCAGCTCTTTCATCATCGTCAAAACCTATCTCAATACTATAATTGACCTAACTTTTCAGGACATCAGATGTTTCTCAAAATAGTCTACTTTTTGGCCTGAGCACCACACTGTTCTATCTCCCATAACCTTTTCCTCCATTGTCTCCGTTGCCTTAAGGTCTGGATCTGTTGTTCTGTAACCATTCTCATTCCAATAGTAACCAACACTGTTTCGTGCAAAAGATCTGCTGCCATTTTTATTGTTTTTAGCAGCAACAGAATCCAACAACATCTGAAATCTGTTGAAACTAGGGATGTGAAAAAAAACTGAACCCGAGCATCCGACCCAAAAAATTCTACCAAAATCCGAAATCCGCAAATTATTCCATTGGACTATAAATTTGTAAACCCAAAAATCCGTGCCAAAACCAGATACAAATCCAAAATCTGAAAAACCCGATACAAATCCGAAAACCCGATCCGAAAACCTGAAAATATATTACTTATGGAAATACCCTAATTCGAAGACCTTATCATATAAATGAGAGTTTTGTATGTGTAATATACACAAACCCGATACGAATCCGGAAAAATCTGATAAATCCAAAAAACCCCGAAAAAACTCCAAAATCCATAAAAACCCAAATCCAACCCGAACCCGATCAAAATCCAACTTTTTTGGGTTTTTATAGCGTTTTAACTCTAAAACCTGAACCCAACCCAAAAAGTTCTATCGGAATTCGAACCTGAACCCGACAAAATATTCCATTGGAGTGTAAATCTGACCCGAGCATCCGACCCTAAAAATTCTACCAAAATCCGAAATCTGCAAATTATTCCATTGGACTGTAAATTTCTAAACACACAAATCCGTACCCAAACCCGATACAAATTGAAATCCGAAAACCTGAAAATATATTACCTACGGAAAATAACCTAATTCGAAGACCCTATCATATAAATGAGAGTTTTGTATGTGTAATATACACAAACCCGATACGAATCCGGAAAAATCCGTAAAATCTAAAAAACCCAAAAAAAACTGAAAAACCCCAAAAAAACTCCAAAAATCCAAAAAAACCAAATCCAAACCCAAACCTGATCAAAATCCGACTTTTTGGGTTTTTATAGTGTTTTAACTCTAAAACCTGAACTCAACCCAAAAGGTTCTACCCGAATCCGAACCTGAACCCGACAAAATATTCCATTGGAGTGTATATCTCTAAACCCAAAAATCCGAAACCAAATCCGAAACCCGAATGCCTATCCTAGTTTAAACTATTAACAATCTCAACCCTAGCACCATTCACAATATCAGAGCCGTTCTACATATACCTACTTATCTAATTTTTTTGTTTCTCTTTCCGAAACAATTTTGGTGAGTGTAGGAAACAAGTAGCAAGTAGAACAAACAAACAAATGAACCAAAGTTTATATTTTTACAAAACTGATTTTGTTGTTTGTTTTTCTGTCGTTTTCCTCTAATACATAAAAACGTTGGGAAAAGGATTCAGACTCTCAAAAAACATATAAGACACCTCAAAAATAAAAGACAAGATTTGCTGAAATACAACCAACCATGACATCAACAAACCGACTTGTTTAATGAAATCGATGAAAGGAAAAGAACCACATACCAATTGAGATACAACAAAAGAGCTCAAGTCAATCTGAGACAAGCTGAGAAAAAGAAGCACGAGAACCGATGGCGCCAAAAACTACAAAGCGACCAGACATAAGTAGTGGTTATGAAAAAACATCTTTCCTCGACTAAACCCCAAATCAGGAGTTTTACTTCCATGTAATCTGCAGGAGTAGTTAAAATATATTTAAATTGATATAACTAATAATCCAACTCTCAATGCAAAGCACTTCTCGTATTAATCCCATGGTTTCAATACTACCAACAAGAGCGATTATCAATTGCCAAGCATTGAGTTCCACAAGCTATGTCTGATTCATCAAGCCACCAAAACTACTCTTCAATGACATCAACTTCGAAAGTCCCTTTTCCTACTCTTCAATTTCCTCATATTTCTTCATTTTTTTTAGAATTACTTCCTCCTATTATCTCTTATGATGGATACGTTTTCCTCTCACAGAAATCGACAATGACTGTATAGAGACAATAAAAACCGACCTGGCGAGCACCAACTTGCAACGACGAGTAAAATTGGATCGCAGAGACGGCACCGGTGAGAAAATTTGAGATTGGATCGTTGCAACAAATTATCTGATTCACAAACCAAATTAAAACCGCACTTCAGCACCTCGCATTTTGCATCCTCACAAGATCAGAGCCGCTCTTTCATCATTTTTAATATGTGATTTCAAATCTCATGGAGGCTTTAGTAGGGGCAGCTCTTTCATCATCGTCAAAACCTATCTCAATACTATAGTTGACCTAACTTTTCAAGACATCAGATGTTTGTCAAAATAGTCTACTTTTTGGCCTGAGCACCACACTGTTCTATCTCCTATAACCTCGTCCTCCATTGTCTCCATTGCCCTAAGGTCTGGATCCGTCGTTCTGTAACCATTCTTATTCCAATAGTAACCAACACTGTTTCGTGCAAAAGATCTGCTGCCATTTTTATTGTTTTTAGCAGCAGCAGAATCCAACAACATCTGAAATCTGTTGAAACTAGGGATGGGCAAAAAAAACTGAACTCGACCCAAAAAATTCTACCCAAATCCGAAATCCGAAATTATTCTATTGGATTGTAAATTTCTAAATCTAAAAATCCGTACCCAAACCCTATACAAATCCGAAATCTGAAAACCCGATCCAAAAACCTAAAAATATATTACCTATGGAAAATATCCTAATTCGAAGACCCTATCATATAAATGAGAGTTTTGTATGTGTAATACAAACAAACCCGATAAGAATCCGAAAAAATCCGAAAAACTCCAAAAAACTCCGAAAATCCAAATAATCCAAAAAATCCGAATCCGAACCCGATCAAAACCCGACCTTTTTGGGTTTTTATAGGGTTTTAACTATGAAACCTGAACCCGACCTAAAAGGTTTTACCCGAATCTGATCCTGAACCCAACAAAATATTCCATTGGAATGTAAATCTCTAAACCCAAAAATCTGAAACCTGATAAGACCTTATCATATAAATGAGAGTTTTGTATGTGTAATACAAACAAACCTGATAAGAATCCGAAAAAATCCGAAAAACCCCAAAAAAACTCTGAAAATCCGAAAAACCCAAAAAAACCTGAATCCGAACTCGATCAAAACCTGACTTTTTTGGGTTTTTATAGGGTTTTAACTCTGAAACTTGAACCCGACCCAAAAGGTTCTACCCGAATCCGAACCTGAACCTGACAAAATATTCCATTGGAGTGTAAATCTCTAAACCCAAAAATATGAAACCTGAATGCCCATCCTAGTTTAAACTTTTAACAATCTCAACCCTAGCACCATTCACAATATCAGAGTCGTTCTACATATACCTGCTTATCTAATTTTTTGTTTCTCTTTCTGAAACAATTTTTGTGAGTGTAGGAAACAATTGAAGATCAGGAGAATTTGAGACAAGTAGCAAGTAGAACAAACAAACAAATGAACCAAAAGTTTATATTTTTGCAAAACTGATTTTGTTGTTTGTTTTTCTACCGTTTTCCTCTCATACATAAAAACGTTGGGAAAAGGATTCAGGCTCTCAAGAAACATATAAGACACCTCGAAAATAAAAGACAAGATTCGCTGAAATACAACCAACCATGACATCAACAAACCGACTTGTTTAATGAAATCGATGAAAGGAAAAGAACCACATACAAATTGAGATACAACAAAAGAGCTCAAGTCAATCTGAGACAAGCCGAGAAAAAGAAGCAAAAGAACCGATGGCACCAAAAACTACAAAGCGACCAGGCATAACTAATAATCCAACTCTCAATTCAAAGCACTTCTCGTATTAATCCCATGGTTTCAATACTACCTACAAGAGCAATTATCAATTGCCAAGCACTGAGTTCCACAAGCTATGTCTGATTCATCAAGCCACCAAAACTACTCTTCAATGACATCAAATTCGAAAGTCCCTTTTCCCACTCTTCAATTTCCTCATATTTCTTCATTTTTTGAGAATTACTTCCTCCTATTATCTCTTATGATGGATACGTTTTCCTCTCACAAAAATCGAAAATGACTGTAATGAGACGACGAAAACCGACCTGGCGAGCACCAACTTGCAGCGACGAGTAAAATTGGATCGCAGAGACGGCACCGGTGAGAAAAGTTGAGATCAGATCGCTGCAACAAATTATCTGATTCACAAACCAAATTGAGATCTTTTGCATCCCAAGAACCATTATTTGATTCACAAACCAAATTAAAACCGCACTTCAGCACCTCGCATTTTGCATCCTCACAAGATCAGAGCCGCTCTTTCATCTTTTTTAATATGTGATTTCAAATCTCATGGAGGCTTTAGTAGGGGCAGCTCTTTCATCATCGTCAAAACCTATCTCAATACTATAATTGACCTAACTTTTCAAGACATTAGATGTTTCTCAAAATAGTCTACTTTTTGGCATGAGCACCACACTGTTCTATCTCCTATAACCTTGTCCTCCATTGTCTCCATTGACCTAAGGTCTGGATCCGTCGTTCTGTAACCATTCTCATTCCAATAGTAACCAACACTGTTTCGTGCAAAAGATTTGCTGCCATTTTTATTGTTTTTAGCATCAACAGAATCCAACAACATCTGAAATCTGTTGAAACTAGGGATGTGAAAAAAAACTGAACCCGAACATCCGACCCGAAAAATTCTACCAAAATCCGAAATCCGCAAATTATTCCATTGGACTATAAATTTGTAAACCCAAAAATCCGTGCCAAAACCAGATACAAATCCAAAATCTGAAAAACCCGATACAAATCCAAAAACCCGATCCGAAAACCTGAAAATATATTACTTATGGAAATACCCTAATTCGAAGACCTTATCATATAAATGAGAGTTTTGTATGTGTAATATACACAAACCCGATACGAATCCGGAAAAATCCGATAAATCCAAAAAACCCCGAAAAAACTCCAAAATCCATAAAAACCCAAATCCAACCCGAACCCGATCAAAATCCAATTTTTTTGGGTTTTTATAGCGTTTTAACTCTAAAACCTGAACCCAACCCAAAAAGTTCTATCGGAATTCGAACCTGAACCCGACAAAATATTCCATTGGAGTGTAAATCTCTAAACCTAAAAATCTGAAACCGAATCCAAAACCCAAATGCCCATCCTAGTTTAAACTGTTAACAATCTCAACCCTAACACCATTCACAATATCAGAGCCGTTCTACATATACCTGTTTATCTAATTTTCTGTTTCTCTTTCCGAAACAATTTTTGCGAGTGTAGGAAACAATTGAAGATCAGGAGAATTTGAGACAAGTAGCAAGTAGAATAAACAAACAAATGAACCAAAGTTTATATTTTTGCAAAACTGATTTTTTTGTTTGTTTTTCTGCCGTTTTCCTCTGATACATAAAAACGTTGGGCAAAAGGATTCAGACTCTCAAGAAACATATAAGACACCTCAAAAATTAAAAAAACAAGACTCGCTGAAATATAACCAACCATGACATCAACAAACCGACTTGTTTAATGAAATCGATGAAAGGAAAAGAACCACATACCAATTGAGATACAACAAAAGAGCTCAAGTCAATCTGAGACAAGCCGAGAAAAAGAAGCAAAAGAACCGATGGCACCAAAAACTACAAAGCGACCATGCATAAGTAGTGGTTATGAAAAAACATCTTTCCTCGACTAAACCCTAAATCAGGAGTTTTACTTTCATGTAATCTGCAAGAGTAGTTAAAATATATTCAAATTGATATAACTAATAATCCAACTCTCAATTCAAAGCACTTCTCGTATTAATCCCATGGTTTCAATACTACCAACAAGAGCAATTATCAATTCCCAAGCACTGAGTTCCACAAGCTATGTCTGATTCATCAAGCCACCAAAACTACTCTTCAATGACATCAAATTCGAAAGTCCCTTTTCCCACTCTTCAATTTCCTCATATTTCTTCATTTTTTTGAGAACTACTTCCTCCTATTATCTCTTATGATGGATACGTTTTCCTCTCACATAAATCGACAATGACTGTAATAAGATGGCGAACACCGACCTGGCGAGCACCAACTTGCGGCGACGAGTAAAATTGGATCGCAGAGATGGCACCGGTGAGAAAAGTTGAGATCGGATCGCTGCAACAAATAATCAGAACGACATCAGTGATCAAATGCAAGATCAGAAAATCTGTGAAGCGCCATTGGAGCCTCTCTCGAAGAGTGTATCTATTTTAGTCTCTTAGGTCTTATCTTATGTTTTTTTTTATAATTTTTAATACAAAAAATAAAATTCGATTTTACTGTTAATGAAATATAAGTATCGACTAAATCAAGTTATATTGTTGTAATTATAAGTGATATCAAGAAAAATACGATAGTTTATATGGTTTAAACTCTTTGCACACGCGCCTAGGGTTCGAATCTACTTTTTTTTTTGAACATCTGTTTTATTAGAAAACTTCACATAACGTTTACATAGTCGATATACAACAACCTCCATAACATTTTAGGAGGATAAATGAAAATAGTAGATGTAACTACTTGGCTGATTGCTATTTTGCCAATCATCGGCCACCCGGTTGAATTGTTTTGGAACCAGAGTGAATGTAATATTGGTAAATCGAGCTGCCCAATTGTGGATATTAAAAATCAGCGGATCTAAGGATCCATTTACAAACCGTAAACAGAGTAGATCTTTTAACTCTTTGCAGTCACCTTCATTAATTATTTCCTATAAACCTCTACACCATAGTGCCTGGAGAGCATGTAATAAAGGTAAGGCTTCAGCCTCGAGTGGGTTTGAACCTTGTTTCAGTCTTGTTGAACCAGCGAGTTTGAAAGTATCAAACTCATCTCGTACTATCCAGCCTACTCCAGTCATAGCTTGGTTATGGTGGAAACTTGCATCAACATTGCATTTATACAAATTTGTAGGAGGAGGATACCAAATGGCAGACACTTTCTGTGATGGCAAAGACCGTCGTTGTGGCATGTTAGAGTGAGGAATGGCCTCGATTCATTCTGTAACATTATCCATTGCCCGATGGATTATGGTTAAAGGATGATGATGTATCCTATAGAAAATGAGATCATTCCTTGATTTCCAAAGCTGCCAGAGTATCAAAAAATTATGTGTTGTAAATCTATAGTCGGAGCCATATCGTAAAAACATAAGAAGGCATTCTATATTTTCCTCTATCGTTGCTGTTTGTGAAGGTAATATAGATGCCGGTAAATTAGACGTTCTCCAAGTTGCAATAGCATATTCACACTGAAAATGTAAGTGGGAAGTCGTTTCTATTTGTTGAGGGAACCGTTTGCATGTTGCATCAATTGGTATATCCTGCCGATTTAATTCATCTCTTGTACCGAGGGCTGACGAAACCAGTGTCTATAGAAATGTTTTTAACTTAGGTGAAGTCTTTGACTTCCAAATTCAGGCTTTTAGGATCGTACTACCTGGGGGTGGTAGATTTTGGTTTACCGGACACGGCAAATGTGTTGAAAGCCAATAACCAGACTTCACCGAATATTCACCATTCTTCGTATAATGCCAAATAAGTCTATCCTCTATCTGATGCTGTGGAATATAAATTTTCCAAGCCATACTTGCTTTATCAATACCTAAAAAACATTGTAGCTCCCATTGCCTACCGTTAGCCTGCCATAAATCTATAAGCCGTAAGGTTTGTGGAAGATTCACATTAGGTGATGCGCTAGGTGCGTGTGTTGGTAACTAGTGATCAAATTTGATCATTTGTCCATTTGTCCATTACCAACTCTAAACCTTAATCCTTTATAAAGAAGATCCCGAACAGAAATAATCGAAAGCCATCCATAACAAGTCTTTGTGGGTATCACCGCATCAGAAAAACTAGTATCAGGGAAGTATCGACTTTTTAGAAGTATTGCTATTAAACAATTGGGTTCTTGTAAAATGATCCATGCTTGTTTTTCAGGCAATGCATCATTAAACTTCTCAATTTCTCTGAATCCTAACCCTCATTCTTTTTTTGATAGACTCATATTTTTCCAACTAACCCAATCCATGCGTTTCTTGGACGCATTGGATACCCATCAAAACTATGATAAAGCCGAATTTATTTCCTGGCAGATGGTCAAAGGTAATTTAAAGCAAATCATAGCAAAACTTGGCATAGCCAAAACTATTGACTTGGGAAGAACCTCTTTACCCTTATGATAAAAACTTCTGATTCCAATTC
This sequence comes from Cardamine chenopodiifolia, assembly GCA_963922655.1. NCBI lineage: Eukaryota > Viridiplantae > Streptophyta > Magnoliopsida > Brassicales > Brassicaceae > Cardamine > Cardamine chenopodiifolia. The sequence goes on along the minus strand of OZ000481.1, from coordinate 10,863,471 downwards.
TTCGTACGATCCTTAACTTTCTTGACTATATATTCTAATTTGATATTTGTGGTACAACTGGTACAACTGTTTTTTAACTAGTACAACTATGCCATAACTGGTACAACTAGTACAATTTGGTTTAAATATATGACTATCGACAAACTAAAGGTTATATAGTTGTAATTGTAAGTGATATCAAGAAAAATATGGTAACTCGGATGGTTTAAACCCTCGGTGCACCCAAGGTTCGAATCTGCTATTTGTAGTACAACTGGTTTTTTTATTTAGTACAAATATGTCATAATTGGTACAACTAGTACAATTGGATACAACTATATGACTATCGAGCATATAGTGATAGTCATATAGTTGTAACTGGTACAACTTTGTACAACCATTTGAGAAATCTAAGTAGATTTATTTGTAATTGTAAATGATGCAAAAAACGATACCTTAGATGGTAACGAGCCTTATACAGAGGTGAAGAGTTCGAGTCTCATCTTTGGTACAACTGGGTATTACTGGGTACAAGTATATTCAAATTTTAATTTAAAAACCAAATGAGGGGTATATTTGGGTTTCCACAAAGTTGAAGAGTATAAAGATTATTTTCTAATGCTTGAGGAGTAAAATAGATTGATGAAGGGTATAAAGATTAATTTGGATGGGTTAAGGGATAGTTTAGAATTTGATCCTTTTTTCTGTGAACATTCGAGCTGAGGGTAATTTAATCAGTTACCTATTAGCATAATTATATTTTTGAAAATTGCCAGATGATAGTGTTACTTTAAAAAAGTGGCAACCGAAAGGGGTTATTTTGAAATTCCCGCATTTAACTTTATAAAAGGTATAACTAATTTTTTTTTTTAAAAGCCCATAATATACAACTATTTGCAATGAAGTAAAATTTGAAAGTTGAGTACAACTGTTTAATAAAATTTTTAATTTAAAAATTGAAATGACTACGCCACATGTGCACTTTATAAAAAAAATGGATTTTTTCAATTTTTTCAATTTCTTCCATTTTATCTTTCTTTTTCAATTATTTTCTCCTCATTCCTCTCACTACATTTATTTAAATTGATTTTTAATTTATTTCCGTTCATTTTGAAATATTTTAAATTTTTTAAGAATTATTTAATCTTTATTTTTAAACATAAAATTTTAAATTTGTTTGTAAATTAATTTTTATTTATTAATAGTTGCACCGAATAGTTCTTGTTGTTACTAAATTGGTCTCAGTGGTACTTACTAGTTCTAGTTGTACCTAAATGTTTCACCATATAGTATACGCAACAAAATGAGAAACTTAAAAAACAAACATCAAAGTTCTCTCGTTGTGGAATGATTAACCAGTATAACAACAAAGTCAAAACTGTTGATTCGCAAAGCGGTTGGCGTAAATATCGATCTGTTTTGTAAGGAAGTTTCCGAAAAAGATGTTGGAGATGGATCTCAAATTGCAAAACGAAGAGGACAACAAATCAGAAAATAGACTAGTTAAATATGTGACATATCAATCGACATCCTTTGATCTTTGAATCCTCTTGGTTTCCTGGTTTCAAAGTATATGCCAACACTATTCAAAGTGCCGATCTTAGGAGAAGTGCATCAACTGGTATCAGAGCACATTCTGAAAGTTTGGTATTTCTCATTTGTATTTTGTTATATGCTTGATATTTTCACCCAGACTGTGACGATTTGAGTGTTAAGTGTGTCTAATTGAATTTTGAATCATGATTTTCTGATTTGTTTCACTATAGATCGAGCTGTTTGAATCTTAAGTTGTAAAGAAATAATTTTTCTGTCGAATTTTGATTTAATTTTCAACTAGATTTGTTTGACATGAGTTTAGGAGTGTTGGAATAATTTTAAAATCGTGAAGAAAATTGTTTCTAGTGATATGTTTCTTAAACTCGTGAAGAAACACCTTGTTCATCTCGTATAGTTTTTCATTAATCTCTTTGAACCTTTGGTCTTTAATATGGGGATCTCTTGAGTCCCTATCATTACATCACCACCGTAAAAAACATCACTTTGAGCTAAGTTCTCAATTAATTTCTCCTCCTTGGTTTGCATTTAAGTTTTCAAAACTTCCATAGCTTGGTATGTCTAGAGCTCTCTGGTAATTCTCAAGCACTCCCAATGAAAAACACCCTAGAAGATCTCTTTGGAAACTCCATGATGAGAGCTACTCCTTTAGATGGTTCCATGCATCATAGAAACTCTCTTGGCTTCCTTATTTGAAACTAGTGATGTTGTTTCTAAGCTTGGCGGTCTTTTTCTTGGTAAATAATTTAGTGATAAACTATTTCGTGCATTGGTCCCAAGTAGACACAAGCTCTGAAGCAATGTTCTTCTCCCATGAGAAGCCTTGTTCCTCAAAGAGAAAGGAAACAATCTTAATTTGACGCACTATTCATCTTCACGGTTCTACAAAGCCGCTCGAATTAATCAAGATGATCTAGAGGGTCTTCCATTGCTAAACAATTGTACTTTTGATTTTGTACCATGTTAATCAAATTTGACTTAATCTCAAAGTTGTTAACAACAATGGAGAGTGTCAGGATTCTTGTTGCTATCCCTCTAGTATTAGGCTCATCAAAGACTCCAATTGGCCTAAACTCCGGTTGTCCATAAACCGGTACTTGTTGAACACCAATGCCTTACATTCCACTAAGTGGAGCTTGAACACCAAACCCCGACCTATATGTTTTTGATTATCCATACCTAAATGCCTCAAATGTTCCTCACACTCTCTAGCTCTCCTTTCTCTCGCTTCCCTTTTATTCAGTCTTTCATATTAACCCAAATCGGAAATACAATCAAGAACATCTTCTTGTTGAATCCTTCGTTGCATACACCTTCAAAATCACAATAGAGAAAACTTAAGAGAAACAACTAGTATCAAAACAAATAAAAGAAAGCCTTAGGCTCAAATTAAATCAAAGTCTAAATTCTCCGGCAACGACACCAAATTGATAGACACATTATGAATTAAACCTAAATGTACATACTATCGATGTATCACTTTTAGGACCGAAGAAAATATAATCAACCCACAAAAATTTAAAGGAGCCAACTTTATCTAAATTTTTGTTTTTGGGTTTTTGATCAACTATTAATTGAAACTAAACATGAACCTTTAACATAAATGAAGCTAAATAAGTAACTGATGAGAACAAGATTGATAGTATGATGATGAAGCAATAAGTCAAATGGTAGGGAATTGATTTAGATGAGGTGATAGGTCAATAATGATGCTTAAGACAACCAATGAACTAAATCCTATGTCATGTATCACTAATCAAGAATAATCTATTTCCATGGCACTAATCATGCTAATTAAGTCAAAATTTCATTTGTTAATCAAAGTATCAATGAGCATTAATAACAAGTCCAATCAAACCACTAATCCCCCAACATCATTTTTTTTAATATTATGTAAAATTATATTCAAGAAAAACCATTTGTACAACAAGTGTGATTCGAAAACTAAAATTTATTCAAAAGATAGGAGAAGAAAAAAGGAGATCGAAATAGTTGGGGATGATGGCCTCGTTAAAACCCAATCCCGGAAAACCCAATTGAGACAAAACCGGAATTGGAAAAAAGAGTACCATCATTTCCAAAAGAGCTGAATCAAAGAATTAAGCAAAGATACAATCATAAGTTGTTCGAAAAATAAAAAGCTTCAACGCCTCATGACGCTAAACCAAATTTGCAGTTCGTCCAAATACTTCCCTTGCATTTTGAGAGTTAATAGCCTATTTCGCGTAAGTTTATCAATGTCTTTGATGAGGAAGCTCTGATCTTTTGGTTGTTTACCATGACATCTCCTATTCCGCTCCTGCCAGAAAACATAAACAGTAGCTTGAAAGACGTACCTCAAGAGAAACCGGTGTGTGCCTCCTAAAGTCGAGCCAGAGATAAAATTAACAATGTGGTCAAAGTGAGGTGTAGAACGCTGTTGTAGAATCCCCAATGATAGCTTATTCCAGATTAAAGAAGTAAACCTACAATCAAAGAAAAGATGATCACGAGATTCTAAAACCTGGTAACAAAATCTGCAGCTTAAGTTCCCCCCTTGGTTCCAAATAAACATTCGATCACCCGTTGACAGCCGGTTTTGAATTGCTAGCCAAACTATAAAGGAGTGTTTTGGAGTTGCCAAAGGGAACCACACTCCTCGATACCAGCTCTTAGGTGTTGCTTGTGTCCGGAGCTGATTCCAAGTGTTTTTTTAAGAGAACTCTTACTTTAAAACATCAGGCTTGTAACGCCAAAGCTGAATGTCTTGATCAGTGCTCCGAGTAGACCTAAGCTTTTTAATTTCCTCCTCAATAATATTAAGAACCAAGCCCCGCCTTCTACGCCTCCTATGAGTTTCAAAGACATCCGCTAAGATAGCTGTGAGTTTGATCCCCATATCAATACAACCCCTATCTCCCAACTGCTCATGGAGCCGACCCAAAGAAGACCAGTCGTCAAACCAAAAGGAACAATCAACACCATTTCTCACCATTACTTTGTGGTAGCTCTTTGCCTAATCTCTATATTTAATTAGCTTCCGCCAAATCCAGGAACCTGCCGTTGAATTCATATTTGCTAACCAAAATGAACAAGCTCACATCAAATTATTCTTTATCCAATTTACTCACAGTGAAGAGCTCGCTGAAAAAATCCGCCAAATGAGCTTATAGCAACTAAATTTGTTTGCTTCTGCAAGAGACTTTATTCCTAGACCACCCTCTTTCTTTGGCCTACAGACATCCGTCCAAGCCATTTTAGATTTGTGGGGGTTTAGATCAGGCACCGATTAGAGGAACACCGAGCATATCCTCTCAATTTCCCTGATACAAGCACTAGGCAACTGGAAAACATCAATCCAAAAATTTGTTATACTAGCAATAATTGAAGTGAGGAGCTGAAGTCTACCCACAAAGGAGAGGGAGAGATGTTTCGAGGGTTGTATCCGAGTCCAAATTTTTTTCAATTAAGGGCCGGAAGTCCAACTTTGGTATAGTGGAACACTGTCGTTGTGAAACACCGACAAGAAATAGGGTAGACTTCTTAGGGCTTATTTGCAATCTGGAGTACCTACCAAAGACCTGAAAAACATCTAAGATTGCCGTAACTGAACTCGGCTTCCTGTCTGCAAAAATCAGAATATCATCTACAAAACAGAGGTGAGTAACATTCAAAGAACGGCGTCCTAGATAGCCAAACTTTCCTGCATTTTCTGTGTTATTTAACATCAAAGAAAGAAAATTCATACATATGACAAAAAGATAAGGGGAAAGAGAACATCCCTGTCGTAAGCCTCTTGTGCTCTGGAAGAACCCAACAAGCTCCCTATTGAATTTTAAAAAGAAGGATGGAGTAGTAACACAAAGCTTGAACCAATGGATAAAGATGGGAGGAATACCGAGGATAGTGAGAATTTCCAACAAGAAAGACCATTTGACCGAGTCAAAAGCCTTGGAAATATCGATCTTTATAGCACAATGAGGAGCTACGTTATCTTTATGATAGTCCCAAACCAGTTCTAAGGCCAGAAGGATATTTTTCATAAGATATCGGTCTTTGATAAATGCAGATTGTTTCAGAGCAATAAACTCATCTAGAATCCTCTTGAAGTGCTTAGCCAGCATCTTCAATATAACCTTATAGAGAACATTGCAGCAGGAGATGGAACGGTAATCCTTCATTGTTGTAGTGTCCATCTTTTTCGGAATTGCACTTGAATGGTGGTGTTAATACCCTTTGGAAGGAAGGCATGAGCAAAAAACGACTTTACCACTACGATGAAATCTTTCCCGACAATAGGCCATGTCGCTTTATAAAACTCCATTGTATAGCCGTCCGGACCTGGAGACTTGTTTGAAGGTATTGAGAATAAAACCCAGGTGATCTCTTCATCCACAACGTCGGAAATCAACATCTTTTTATCCTCAATAGAGCAGCGAAACGTAAGTAGGCTTTCTAACTCTGTTACCATAGCCCCTGTAAAATCCATAGGATGGTGAATAATATAGTACTAAAGTACTTGACCGCCTCAGATTTTATGTCCTCCGCTGTAGTTAAGGTTATCCCCTCTTGGTTGACAATTTCCCGTATCATGTTCCGTGCTTGTCGCTCTTTCACCACTTTATGGAAAAAATGATTATTTTTGTCTCCCACATCTAACCAATGTAGCTTAGATTTATTTCTAAGGAAACTCTCCTCAAGGTGCATCACATGGTCCCATCTATCAAAGGCTAGACATTCAGTGGCGCTAGTAGCATTTGATGGCTGAGAGAGGGTTACACTTTGGCAGGTACATAGTTCCTCATAAGCTTCATCCGCCCGTCTGGATAGGTGATGGAGCTTTATCCGACTAAGATTCTGAATTAACGGCTTGAGATGTTTTAGCTTTTTTGAGAACCTGTATAATGAAGAAGTAGAGAGAAAAAGGGGGACCGTAGAAGTCCAATACTCCTCGACCATAGGGTTAAACTCCTGTACCTTAGTAATAGTGTTAGAGAATTAAATGAGTTTTTGGGTCTGATAAACGTACCAAACAGGAGAACTTGGCCATGTAAATGGTCGGAACAACCATCAGCCTCGAACTTAGTATAAGAGTTAGGATAAGAGTGCAACCAAGAATCATTTATCATTACTCGATCAAGTTTTTTTCATATAAGCTCAGAGTCCCGCTTGTTACACCAGGTGAATAGTGGACTCGTAAATGTCATGTCCATTAGAGAACAGTCCCTGACGGTATCCTGAAAAGCCAATATACTAGTTATAGTTGGAGTCAAAACGTTACATGAATGCTCCGCGGAAGCCAAGATGTCATTAAAGTCACCGAGACAAAGCCACAGCACTCCACGCAGCTGTAAGTTACTTTGAAGATTTTTGAGTTGACTCCACAACTGTTGTCTCTCCTCTGCCAAGTTTGACGCATAAACAAAGGTGTAGAGAAACATTGGAGATTGGTCCACTTGAACGGAGCAAGAGATCATTTGATTACTTTTTGTTAAAAACTCGAGGTTCACTCTCTTATCCCAAAAAACCCAAATCCTCCCAAGGTGATGGTGATCATAGTTAGAAGCTATAGACCAACCAGGGAAAGCCGACGAAGCAACTATTGGAGCTCTGGCCTCCGTAACCCGTGTTTCCAACAACCCGCCAAATAACATGTGCTTTGATTCATCCACTTACATATTGTAGCTTGCTTCCATTTCTTATTCAAAACTCTAATGTTCCAGAAGAATGCAGACATTAGTGTTTTTTATTGGGCTTCCTTCTTCCTAAGCCACCCAAAGCAGCCTCCACTAACCGCTCTGTTTTATTTGTAGTCCCTGTTTTTTGCAGCTTAGATGTCTGGGGGAGATACGCTCTGGCACCAAAGTTGTCTCACTGAGAGTCCCTTTGCACGGGATGTACTATTGGGTCCATATTGAGAAGAACAAGCAGACCGTTGTCTTCGAGTTGACGTGTACCTGATCCAGAACCAGAGTCATCATGCGCAATATGTCCGTCTGCATCTGTAATTGTCGAAGTTGTACCAATGTCGGGATGCTGACTCGAGGCTAAGGCATTGTTTGCAACTCGTGCTTCTACATTTTTGGATACCGTAGTTGTGATAGAGCTGGGGGGCAGATCTGAAGCAGAGACAGACTTCACAACTTTTTTTCTGCAAGTTTGTGTTCCGAAGAAGTGACAGAACTGGGTTGCAGACCCGAAGCAGAGACATTCTGTACAGCTTGTGCGGCTGCAGCTTTGAGAGTCAAAGATTCAACAAAGCTGGAAGGATGCACACTCGAAGCAGAGGGAGTCTTTGCAACGCCGACCTCGGCACAAACACTATCAGAGGTGGTAAGCAGGCTGGCATTTGGAGATAAAATCGCTGCCGAGACTGTAGCTTCGAAGAGGTCTGGTTCCAGTTCCGGAAGACTCAGTACCGCGTAACATGATGGAGTAGCTATTTTTACTTCACCATAGACTAATTTCTTCTTGCTGGAGTGTCTGCAAGCATTGACCATTGGCTAAGGAAAAAAGCACATCTAAGTTTGATTCAAGCATTTCATCAAATACCTTTCGGACATGAACTTATTGATCTAGATTCAAGAGATCATGTTAAACTTAGCATTACAATCAACCTAAATTAAAGATAATCAAAGATGTAATGCTAAACATCATTATCATCACATCAGACCATCATCTACCAAGTCCTTAACTCATCTAATGACTACTCATATATTGTTGATGAAATTAAACATGGAAAGCATAATTAAAATGATAAGATAGAGATGAAAATAAATTCACTAAATACAAAAGAAAATCAAGATCCAATACAATGATTCTCTTAGGTACAAAATAGGAAAGGAATTAGCTAAATAGACTTATATTCAAAATTAGGTATACAAGGGTTATAACTTAGGTGGATACGGAACAGGTCGACACGGGACAAACTGGATCGGATCCAAAACAAGGGGCACCCCAGTGGCTATATCAGTGGCCTATTTCATCTGCTTGGGCCACTTGGAACAATATGTGTCAATTTCAGCGCCCTGTTTGGGCGACCAATTAACGCCTGACAGCTACATCTGAACGTACTGAAACTTCAAATCTTCATAACTTCATTACCGTAACTCCTAATCCACTTCCATTTCAACTAAAATTCCTTATTTTTGATGCTCTTCATCTAACCTCGGTGGTTTCTGAAATGGTTGAGTTTTCTTTTCACTTCTCATGAATATTCTATACTCAAGCCCCAAATCACTCCAAGTCTTCAAACACTAAAAATGACACGAAATTATGTAATATGCGACGATTGTGACTTAAAAGTCTAGAATGCATGTCAAATACAAGAGTGTAAACTAAAATATATGTAAATGATCTTAAATGATGCAATGTGATGAGAAAAGTAGTGAAAAGATTAGAAACATGTAAAATCCATAGACATCAAACTACACCATGAAACTATAACAGTGAAAATCCCCACAAAACTTGAAATTCGGGTTACATCGCCATCATTGTTAATTGCTAATAACTTATGTCTAATCTGACACTAAAAAGGATTAAAATTGAAGTTAACTTGAGATTATGATTTTAAAAGATAATAACCAAAACCCAATTTCTCAATTCCTTATACCAAAACCTCTCTTTCGCAAAAAAAAAAACATTAATGAAAGGAAAAGAAAACAGACGAAGAACATAGGTTGGGAAGAAAGAAGAAGATAAAGATGTCATCGAAAGGAGAACAATTCATAGAGATATGTGCATAACTTGATTTGTAACGGTTCTTTGACCTGGAACTTGGTCAACAATATTTTTAAAAGAATACTAAATTCAGTTATGATGCACTTTTAAATACCATATTATTGGTTTACCTCGTAAAATTAAATTATTGGTTAACTACAATTTTATCCGGCATAGTGTTAGAGTGGACAGATTCAATGATGGAACTGTAACCCGAATTAGTTTGGTGGGGATTTACACTGTCATAGTTTCATGGTGTAGTTACACATCGAGGCCAAAGTTTCATGGGGACATATACTTAATTGAAACTATGCAAGTGAATTTTGATACATTGAGTTTTATGAAGTTTTTGATTTGATTTCTTGCATTTGCATTGCATATTTAGGACTATAATTGCATTGTTTTCATATGGATTCTTGTGTTACAGGTTTTGGAGTGAAGTGAATCAAATGAAGTGAAAAGGATCCAAAAAGAGAAGATTTGATGAAGAATTGAAGATGTAGCGGGAGGCCTCAGCAGTTCCGTGATGTCGCAAGCCTCCAGTGGGCTTGTGTTGACCAACGGAGATTTGGCGAGTTTTCTGGAAGTTTGGCGGGCAAACACAGAGGGATAATGACCACCGTTGAGAGCCACTGGACAGACGCAGAGGGATGATGACCACCACTGGGAGCCACCAGGGAGATGCAGTGGGTTCGTTACCACCGCTAGGAGCCGCTAGGGAGATGCAGCAGGTTTGTGACCGCCGCTCGGAAACACCGAGGAGATATAGCGGGTTCGTGACCATCGTTGTTAACAATATTTCTTTGCTAACCTTGAGTTTTATCCGGGTCCGATCCGGTTTGCTACGAGTTGACCCGGTTTCCTTTAATTTTTTTATAAATACCTTTACCCTAATTAGAAAAAAGGATGTTTTTTTATGAATTTTTCTTTGCCTCTTTTGTAGATTTAGGAAGAACTTGTATGAATATTTTTATTTAAATATTTCAAATCTCTTTTATTCTTTAAATATTTCATCTATTATCTCTTAATCATGATTAGCCAAAGATAAACCTTGTTGCTTTGTGTTATCATGATTGTTAGTGAGTAGTCATTTTAGGGATCTTGGGAATGGTAGATCTAGGGTGATTAAGAGTTAGTTAGTGGAGTTTAGGATTGGAATTCTCTAGATCCTTGCTTAATAGATGTTAATATTGCTAGATTAGCTTCGATCATGATATTTTAGGGCTTAGACATTTTCACACGCACAAGGTGTTTGATAAAATGTTCAAACCAAAATATTAATCACTTTACATACTTAGCCTATGAAAATAAATGATTAGGATGTTTAGTGGCTAGTTAGATTTGTAATTAATGCTCATTAATCATTTGGTTTATAACAAAAGTTATGATGATTAGGTGATTAGTAAAGAGATTAGTACCATGGAAGCTGATTAGTTGAGATTAATGATCTAAAACCTAAGGATTATATTTGTAAAGTTGTATTAAGCTACACTAGTTAGCAAGTAGTTACCCTAGTCAATTACCTTATCCCGAATGTTCCCATTTTTATTTGATTTTAAAATTGATTTTAGTTATTTCCTGCTTTTATTTACATTCAAATTTGGTTGAAATCAAAAACTCTTATTTTTCTTAGATTGAATCATGAATTATATTCTTAGTGTGCGAAAAGATTGTTTCCTTGTGGATTGAATCTAAAGTACTACAAAGCGCAATACGTTAACTGATAAACCGATTATAATATTTACATTATCATAGTTCATGTTGTAGTTATACACTGAGGCTGAAGTTTTGTAAGGATGCTGACTTAATTGAAACTTTGCGGGGGGAGGGGGGGGCTACACCCCGTCGATGTAACTCCACCTTTATATCGATATTTCTTCCACAAACTGCAATTGAGAGTTCATCACGTTGAATCGTGGAATTCAAAGTGGAGATAACCGTCGGTGAGTGGGTGTGTTGAGAAAACCTGATATAGGCCTTAGTGAAGAGGTCTAAAAGGATAGGGATGGAGGTTACAAAGCTGACTTTAGCTCTCTCTTTGAAACCAGAGTGATGGAGTCAAAGCAAGGGAATTAACATGCTGGCTTTAGCTCTATCTCGTGGATTCATTTGATTACGTGAAGATGGAGTGAGTTTCACCACATAGGGGTGGCGATTCTATGATATGGCAAGTACTTCTCATAGCAAAGGGGGAAAGTTGCGCCGATGTTACAAGGAATTAGGGTTTTTGGATGAATTGCGTTATTTTATTAAAACCAATGGTAAAAATACAAGGATGCAGGAGAACCTTATAATGGTTCATCAGTTATGATCTAATGGTTGACTCAAAGAAATAAAAATGACAACAAACTGATGCATTTAAAAGAATTTCAAACTAGAAATATAACTATGTTGTTTTTACATCTCAGCCTATTCTACGAACTTAAATGAAATAAACTAAGTACTCAAGACACTCTAAATGAAGTAGAGTCTACAAGTGGAACCTGCAAATATCACAAATATTGAATTTACGTGACTTACCTTGGCGTGGTGGATATCGATCTTCGAATAGTCTGTTGTGAAACTCTCTCGTGTATCTTCAAATCCAGCTCGCAATGCCTATTTCTTCTAGGGAGTTAAGCTTCTCTTGACTTATTTGTGGATGAAGTTTTAATCCTAGCTTTGGAGCTCGAGTTGCTTCTGTTGTAGACGAATTGATCATGACTTTCGGGGTATCGAACTCGGCAATACGTACAGTGAGCGAGTCTTCATGTTCCACTTTTCGTTCTGCTTGTTCTTTGTTGATTCTGCTTCAAGTCGTTGCTTCTGCTTCAAGTTGTTGCTTCTGCTTCGACTTGTTACTTCCTTATGGTTGATTTGTTGATGAATATTATGTAGGAACATACCGATTTGGGCCGAGTGGATTCTCCGGTATGCTCAGTCATCGCTTTCTCGGCAATATCTCGTGTTTCCTTGGTGTCGGGTATGGTGTTCTTGTCCATTTCACATTCTGCTCGTGCTTCCTGCAATTTTCCTCGACACAAAGCATTTAAATATAGGATTTCACTAAGGAACTTAGAGTTTACCTCTTTTGTACGAGTGTTTTTTTCCTATGTGCAAAGGAGTTATCTTCTGCTTGGTATCGGCTCGGTATTGGGCGTCAGAGCTTCGATTTGCATGAGTTTCCTCTGTTAGCAAAGCTTGTACTGCCTCATTAAACTATGATCTTCGACTTTTGAATCTATTGCGTGTCATGGGACCGTCCCTAATAACCAACATGTCGGGTATGCTTAGGATGTCCACATCACAACAGTTCCACAATTCTAGCGTAGATGTCAAAAACCGTCACCGTTGTGGTGTGGAAAATTCTGGAAAATAAATGATAAAATCGTATTTTTTACCACCATAGAGAGAGAATATGAATGTATTTGTTTTTATTTTATGGTTTTGTTGTTTTTATAGTCAATCCGAAAGATCTATGACTTTGAGCAAACTTTTTGCAGTTTGTCACACTAGTTAATGCAATTTTTGGTGAACTCAATACATGAAGTAATAAACATTTTACTATGAAATTTATTTGTATTTGAATAATAATTTACTGCTTTATTATATTTTTCATTATTAATCATGATAAATTTCATAAAACACTAAAAATAAATTATTGTATTTATGTTTTCAATTAGTAATATAATTAAACTGTTGTTATCAACTAAAAATAAATATACCATCAAAAAATTTGTATCTCTTTCGTATAATATAAAATTGTAATTCTTAATAATATAAAATTGTATTAGTATGATGTAATTTAATTTCTGTTATTTTTAATTTATCGATCGTAACATCTCTCTACTATTATTTGAGCAATGTTGAAAAGAAAATAATCAACTTTCATGTGTTATATTACATAAAATACCATTGGTCTTTACACTTTTTTAAATAAAATCATTAAAGGTATAATAGTAATCACAAAATTAATATAATTAAATAAAAAAAAATTGTATATAATATTTTAAATAATTATTAGTTTCCAAAAAAAGTAAATTTTACTCTCTCTAACTAAAGATGGACGAAAATTAAAAGTTATTTAAAAAAAAATTGTTAAGCAATCAAAATTGAAAAACTAAGATATGATATCTAATTATACCATATTATTTAGTTTAAGTTATTATAATTTAAAAGATTTTGTTAAGATATAAAATTATGATTCATCTATCATATTAATTTGATTTTATTTTCAAATTATTTTAAATTATCATATAATACATATAGTTAATAAAAATATAAATTTTTATGCATCTGTTGCGAATCGAATTTTTAAAAACGAATATATATTACTCAATCGATAAAGAAAAAGTATGTGTTCAACGTCCCATATCGGTTTAAAAAATTTGAGCAATGATTCTGAGTCATATTATAAAAAGAACCAAAATGATTCAAATCTGAATGAGAAAGAAACTTGACTTATTAGGCATCTAAATTTAAAAAAATATATTCATTTAGTCTGATTCTTTAGGTAAACCAATAATTTCACCGAATAAAAAAAAAGAAAAAATATTTTAAATACTTAGTTTAAAATAATATAAATATTTAATCTTTAATACTTAAAATATAAAAAATATAATTTTATTAATGTTTAAATATATATTTTTAACTTTACCAAGGATTCTATACTTTTTTAACTTACAAAAAGTTAAGATATTATCAATATTAATGTCAAAAATATTTATATAGTTTTTAAAAAATTGTTCAAAAAGTATATGGATTTAGTTTCAACGGATCCAATATTGTATCATCGATATTTGAATCAGAATTCAGATCTTCAAATGTTCTAATTTTTATAATGGGATAGGATGGATCAAATTCGAGTCAGAATAGATAAAGACAGCTCATAACGAGTCATGATGGATCTCAGATCAAATTTCTAATTATTGATAATAACTGATATTGGATTAAATCAAATTATTATAGTTTTTTTGAATAATGTGAAAATATATACATAACACCGCTTAACTTTTACAAAAAAAATATGTTATGTTATCAAATAAATTTATGTACAAACATAGCATCGCATGTATAATTATATATTAGTAATTTAATTAACACAACACAAACCACATATATATATATATTGATAAATAAAGATGCTAACATATAAAATAAATCTAATCTAAAAACACTAATAATAATTTATAATTATATAAACTAACGAAATATTAAGTCAATCTGGCGAGCCTCATGTTTTCCTGATCTGACGGTATTAGATTCATCTTCAACTTTAGATGAAAAACTCAAAGCAGTCCTGTTTCACAATAATTCAATACCGGCTCAACATTCTCACTTACCCAGTTGGATTCTTTGGAAAATATGGAAAAGTAGGAATATTTTGTGTTACCAACAAAAGCAAATCCCTTGGCAAACAACTCTAAATTTAGCAATAGCAGACACAAAGGAATGAACAATTACCATCAAAGTCAGGTTGGGTGATAAGAGATAGTAATGAAATTTATGTGAGATCGGATTAAGTAATAGATAAGACTACAATGAGTCATCTGGAGTGTGAACTTCAACTTCTCCTAATTGCTATGCAAAATTGTTGGAGTAAAAGTTGAAAAGTTTGTTTTGAGGACGATAATAAAAAAAAATGGTAGTCTTATAAAAAGAATGAAATTAAATTTTGGAGTATACAATTAGTTAAAAGATATTCAAAATAGGGGAAAATTTTTGATGGACTAGTAGGAACTGTAATATTCCTGCAAATATTTTGGCTAAAACCAGAATTCCTGATAATCAATTTTTTTATGTTTTACCCTTAATTCATGTATTAACTAATGCACTCCATTGTAACTACGTTGGTTTACATTCGAAAAAAGAAAGTTATAAGAAATGAACTGGGGATGTTGTATGTTTCCTTTTGTTTTTTTAAGTAAAACGACAGCTGGGGACGAACTTATCTGGACAATTCTTTTAAAATAAAATTAAGAATGATAAAATAAAATAGAAGAACAACTGGAAAAGAAAAAAAAATATTATTTGTGTTTGATAAGGTGATGCTGCTCCTTCCTTGAATGTCCTTGCGCGTCTTCAGGGTCACATGAAGATTTCTTCACCTTCTTCAATAATTCATCCTTAAATCCATTCTTTTTTCGCTTCAATTTTAATTTTCAGATTTTTGACTCAGAGATCAACAAAACCAAATTCTGAATTTGTTTCTTTTCTCATATAAATCTGTTCACTACCCTTTGAGAGATCTCTGTTTAACAGGCTTCGGACTCGGAGAACCATGTCTCTGAGATCAAAATCTTCAACGGCAGAGAAGATAACAGAGGATCCGGTAACGTACAAGACGGCACAGAGCAGCGTGACGTGCATCTATCAAGCCCACATGGTTGGATTCTGGAGAAACGTTAGGGTTCTATGGTCTAAAAATCTCATGTATCATTCTTTAACCGTAATGGTTACTAGTTTACAAGGAGATATGAATTACTATTGCAAGGTTGATCTCAAGCCATGGAATTTCTGGAACAAGAAAGGTTACAAATCCTTTGAGGTTGAAGGTAACAACCAAATCGATTTATATTGGGATTTTAGGTCTGCTAAATTCAATGGCGGGCCCGAGCCGAGTTCGGATTTTTATGTGGCTCTTGTTTCAGAGGAGGAGGTTGTTTTATTGTTGGGTGATTACAAGAAGAAAGCGTTTAAGAGGTCTAAGTCAAGACCTGCTTTGGTTGAAGCTGCCTTGTTTTACAAGAAAGAAAATGTGTTTGGGAAGAAGAGTTTTTCGACTAGGGCTAAGTTTCACGATAGGAAGAAAGAGCATGAGATCGTAGTTGAGAGCTCGACTGGGGAAAAGGAACCCGAGATGTGGATAAGCATAGATGGGATTGTTTTGGTTCAAGTGAGAAATCTGCAATGGAAATTCAGAGGGAATCAGACGGTTTTGGTTGATAAAGAACCGGTTCAAGTGTTTTGGGATGTGTATGATTGGTTATTTAGCACGCCTTGTACAGGTCACGGTTTGTTCATCTTTAAACCGGAAAGTGGTGAGAGTGAAGGGAGCAGTGGATCAAAGGATAGTAATGCTTCTTCTTCATCTGAGTTTTGTCTCTTTCTTAATGCTTGGAAATTGGAGTAAGTCTAAAATTGTTTCAATCCAAAGATTGTATTCTTTTTTACCTGACTGTAAATTCACATTCAACACCAATCTTAGCGTGTGATCCTCTCTTGATAATTTGAGCTGTCAAAAGTTTCACCAAGACGTGTGAGGGGTTTTGTTCTATGAGACAGGCTGTTTCTCCCAAGATTCATTACTGCTATATGTGTTTCAACACTAACCCCAGACTTTTCTTAGCCAACTCAGAAAAAAGACAAGTACATCAAGAAGAAAATATTGTTAGGTTACTTGGCTTTATAATCCTTGTGTTAACACATGCTATGTTAGTCGGACTCGTCCGGATCACCCACAAGAAAAAAAAAGTTATGTTAATTTGCTCTGTAATAATATAGGGGTGAAATATGAAACTGCAAAAGTTATGTGCGTATTGAAATACTTGTCAAAGTAATGTGGTGGGGAAAAGTTCTCAAACACATGATTTTTGTCGTTTATCCTTGAAGTTCTGTTGGGATTGATTGATTGCTTGCCTTTAAAATCTTTGTGTTAATACAAATTTTGTTAATTTGCTTTCTATAGGGTGAAATAGTAAAATGCAAAAATTATGGGTGTACATTGAAATATTTGGCAAAGTAACGTGGTGGGGCAAAGTTCTCTCAAACACATGATTTATTTCGTCTATCCTTGAAGTTCATAACGTGGTGAAATTGCATAAATCTATGTTTTATCCTTGTCCCCTCGATCTCATGGTACTAATGGCAGTAATTCTTTTAATCTAAAGTTTCACTAAGAGATAAGAGAACTTTGTTGAATAGCTCTACTCAACAAAGAACGGTAAGTGAATAAGCGATAATCAAAAACAAAACCAGTAGTAAGCAAACGTTACAATAAATGTACTATGCTTTAATGACGAGTATGTTGCTTTAGTGACAACGATTATGGTATATTTATCTCTATACAAAGAACAGCTCTGTTCGATCCTCAAACATGTAGCGTCCAACAGGAGAGGAGCAAAAAAGAGAGAAGCGAAACAAAAAAGACCCAAGGTACCAACTGCCCGAGACATCGTTGTCTAAAAGGGGTGGTAATGTTAAAATATCCCACATTTGTTAGGAACCAGAACCAACTAATGCATTGAATGATGGATACAGTCACTCATAATCTAACTTTTGGATGGGTTCTATACCAATGAGTTTTATTGGACTTGGTTATGACCCTATTGTGGGATAGGTTCAGTTTCAATTCAAAACCACAATTAGGAAACCACAAGTCCAAGAATAATTCATCAACTCCGCCACTGACAAAGTAACTCAACCTAAAACAGTTAACTGTATGCTGGTGATATTTCAAAGAACAAAGAGATGCATATACTAATAGTTTAAACGAAACGATACAATAGTTATATAGAACATAATATTTTCTACAAGAAAAAAGTGGAAACAAGTAGAACAAGATGGTTCAAGCTTTCTATCAAACTACAAACAAAACAACCTGAATATGCTTACCAGAGAGATCAGCTTGCTGCTATGTTGCAAGTGCCGATTCCGTCTCTACAGTCATTGGTAAGATCATTGAATGTTTCAATCTGCTTCTTCCCTCTCAAGAACACTTCTGTATCAACAGACGCTCTCATGTAACCGTCAAACTCGACAGGAATTCCTCCATTAAGCTTCATAGTTTCAGAATACCATTCGCTGCTCTCGTCCCAGAGATCATTAAACTCATCCAGAAAATGGGTTGTGTACTTGTTTTTCAAGGGGGTTAAGAAAGGCACATCTGGTTTATTTGTTGCAATATAAAGATTCCTTCCTTGTTCGATTTTGTCCTGCAGGGTCGATAAAATAGAGCTCGGTGAAGTATCCTTATCCAGATTAGGCCAAACTTCTTTGTTTCGTGCCTTGTATCCTCTCTCAATATGAAGAGCATCATAATCCCAGTTTAACCTCGAATCAATTGAAGAGACGATCTCCATCAATCTTCTTGATTTCCACAACAGATGCCACGGCCTTTGCACAACAGATTCTGCATTCCCTTCACAAACTCTATACCAATAGTTATCTGGTTCAATTGTCCCAAACTTCCTCATTATCAACGTGTCCTTTACATCGACAAGCTTCGTCGGTGTGACCCTAAAGTCTTCCACAAGATGAAGGTTTAATGCATTCTTCTTATACCATTTCCCCCAATCAGCCCAAAACTGCACCTGATCTAACACAGAAGCAGCCTCTTTCAAATGCTGAAAATCAAAGTAAAATCTAAAGTCCTTTCCTTCCTCGTTTTGACCAGACACCGTGTAAATCGAAGATAGACAAAGACTCAAATCCATAACTAATGTTCTATTCAAATACTGAGCTTCACCTAAAGCACACAAAAAACTCCACAAGAAATGGTTCATACTCTTACACCTATCTCCTCCACCCATATAAACCAAGTACTTACCTTCTTTAAACGCATTCTCAGACTCAACCGCAGGAAGTGAATCATGCACTGCTTCACCCACTAAAGGCAATGAGAAATCATCAATCTTACCACTTGATTTTTGAAACCCATTTTTCAAACTCTTCTTCCTCTTCCTTGCATTCACACCTGAGTGATATTCACCAATCCCAATCACATGAACACTACAATTCACAGACTTTTCAACCACAAACCTACGATAATCCTTATAAAACGCTGCCGTTTTACCATCCTTAGGTCTATAACGCCAAGCCATATCACACGAATTAGTACTACCTTCCACAGTTGCTGCTTTACCAAACTTGTAAAAATGAATATCTTTAAACTTTTCTATAGTTGCTTTTATCATCAAATGGAAAACCTCAGGATCTTTACAATCAATCGGAATTGTTATGTCACAATCCAATTGATTAGCTTCGGAATTGATCTCTGTGGTTTCAACATCGGTTATGTTGATGAATCCAGCGAATACGGTTTGGTTAGCCGCCATGAAATCTTCACCGGTTTTGACAACACTGTCATCGGATTTGAATGTGGCGTTTGATGTGGATGAGAGGAAAGTTGTGATTTTTTCAGATGGGTGAAAAAGTGGGTCCATTGGCTCATATGTTGCAGCAATAACGGTGAAAATTACGACTCCGGCGACGAATAAAGAGAAGCCGATGTTACCAATTAAACTCACTGCGTTTTGTCCTAAATTCTCTGGTCGGAAGCTTGCAGTTCTGGAAAATGTCGATCGGCCTATCATCTTCAATGGGAGAAGTACGATGTAACTAGTATAGAGAGGAGATAGTTTCAGAGATTGTAAGTCTTATTTTGCAATGTCTTCTTGTGTGTGTTTTTTTATCTGTTAAAACGACAGGAGGGTAAGGCGGGATAGGTGTTGTCATGCATACACGTGGAGGGAACTGTACTTGCGTGACAGACAATGGCAAACAGACGTGACTTTGGTTCTCAAGTCCGAATTACTCGTTGTTGTTGTTGTTTTTTTTTTCTTTTTCTTTTCTTCTTTGTTAAATGCCAAGTCGGCCAGCCTACTTGCCGATTAACCTCATAAAGAGAAGTTGAGGATCGATACTCCGACGCTTAGGTAGATCGTCCAAGGTATTATCATTCACATTATGAAGCTCTCAGCAATTATTGTTGTAATTTAAAAGGGTAAACAACTAGGAAATTTTTTTCTAATTTTTTGTTCATTTCGTCGATTTTGTTTCAATACTAATGTATTTAATATGGAAAATTAATTGTTAGCTTATAACAAACTATCAGGTATGAGATGGTTACACATCTCAATTAGAAAATATAGTTTTATCCACATTAAAAATACTTAATACATAATGACATGACTCAAGAAACAAATATATGTTGTGGAGGATATCTTTGTGAATTTTTTTTAATATAAAATTTATTTATTAGGATAAAAAATAAAATAAAAATAAAAATAAAATAATTTCATCCAGTACTTAAATCCGATCGAATTTAACGGATTAAAATAAAAAATGATTTCACAAATCCAATTTTTTTTGGTTGAATGTTAAATTTATTGAAATCCGAATTTGAGTTTGAATTTACAAGTAGAATTCCAAAAAAAACTGGGCTATTTTATGAAATAACAAAAAGATTGAGCGCTACAGCTTATTATGAGTGATCTGGTTTGCTGCCAACGAGAGAGAATGTGGTATCTGTTCTAGGAGGCACTTCTAAGTGGGTAAGGAGGTGGTTTTGTATGGATTTGTCAATCATGTGGGCCAGGTGCGCTGAGAAATTGTGTCTCCTCTCATTCTTTTCTCTCTAGAAATGATAGATCGACGATTGGAAAGCCATTTTCAGCAAGATATTGTCCATTTTGGATCGAGGATTCTCAATCAGATATTGGAGTGTGTAAGTCCTGTCTGGTGAAATCGTTCTACCGATACATATTCTTGCCCCTATAACAAGACAGTGTATTGAACCCCAAACGCGTGTTTTCTTGTGCCGAACACGTGTATTGAACCTTCGCTCTCTTTTGTTGACTCGATGAATGATGGATGCATAGATCGATGGCACCGCAAAGAGTGTGAGAAGCGCTTTTATACAGCAAGTACTCTTGTCCTAAGGGGAATACACACGAAGGAGCAAAGAGCGACTAGGGTTTTCTCGGAGGTGAGAAGGTTTTTAAAAACTACGTTATTTTATTGATAGGTAAAAGCCTGAGTATAAAGCTGCAGTGGGACTTTATTAAATAGTCCATCAGCTGTTGTCTTCTAGGGCTGCGAATTCATCTCGCTAAAATACATAAAAATGACAAATAAAGAAATAGAAAACAAAAAAGGAAATGTTTTGCGCACACGGGAGACCCTCTCCACAGGTTGCAGGCTTTGGTCTCGACTTCTTAGGACTCTAAGACTCTACGTCAGCCAGAAGGAGTTGAGTTACCGTTTCCACCTGCGAAGAGATTTATAGTAAAAATAGAACTTACCTTAGTTGGTCGTAGGAGAGGCCATGGTGGCATTGACGTGTCTAGTTCGTGCGCTTCACTTTCTGGGTTTGTTCTTGCCTGTTTGGTGTTTTGTTGAAGCTGCTCTTAGTGCTTGATTCTCTCGACTTCACTTAGGTTTTGACTCAGCATTGCTTGGTGCGTGGAGTGCTCTACTCGTCCATCTCTCGATCCAGCTCGGGCGACATATGTTTTCTCTCGGTAGAAGTCTTCTCCAATAGTGATTTCTGAGTGAATCTAGAGTCCTGTAGTCATTGGGATAAGTTTATCTGTGGAAATGTAATTACCTATGTCATCAGATGTCTCACAGTGCGCCAGATGGTTGGAGTTGTCATCGTTGATTCCAGCTTGGGCAACGTAGGGTTTACCCTGATGTATGTCTTCTACAGTGGTGATTTCCGAAAGATTATAAAGACCTACAATGTTTAGAGCAAGTTTATCCGAGGAATAATGCTTAGCTGTTATGTCAAACGTCTCACTATACGCACTAAGATGAGGAGTTTTCATCTTCTAATCCAGCTTGGTTTCGATATGATTTGTCTTGGTAGTTAGCTTCTATCTGGTTGGTTCCCATATGATTCTTGAAGCTGGTGGTCTTTGAGGCTGGGTTGTACGTGTTTTTGGTTTGACGACTCTAAATGGCAGTTTTGGCTAGAGTTTTACGTGCCATCGATGGTTCTGCTCGGGCTCCTACAAAAGTCTCTTGAACATTAGCGTTAAAAGAAGTGTTTTGCCAATGGATATTACTTCCCTGTTCCTGTGTATGAGCGGTACTGGGGATACCAAGTTGTTGTGGCCCCATTACTCCCAAAATGTCAAACAGTTAACCCATATTGTGTCAATTATCAAACCAGAAAGAAGTCGAGTTCCCATATTAAATTTCTGATTTTTAGAACGATGTTTCAATGGGCCTTAACTTCAAAAGTTTTTTCCATATTCAAGAACCCTTTGCTCCTTGCTACACATCCCAGAAAGAGACATGTCTAAGTAAATATCGTTTCGTCCAACCCACCTGTAATGATGATCCTGATGAGCTGAATAATCTCCATATTAGGCGCAACAAGAAGACTTGAGAAGTACCATTATATACACCTAAACCTCCTTTGACTTTAGTCTTGCAAACATATTCCATTGCTACTTTTTGATTTACTCGCATCATGAGTTGAACCTGACCATAAAAAGGCAGAGAACATACTATCTATAAGGTCAAATCATCGCTTAGTTAACCTAAACACGACGCACCAGAAATTTGTGATACTTGCAATCACAAATTTGATAAGCTGCAATCTTCCCGCTCAAGATAACATTTTGTTTGCCTAAGAGAGAAAACTTGTGCAATTTCTATCTATCAATAGCTCATAATCCAAGCTAGTCATGCTCTTAGTTGTTAGGGGTAATCATAAGTATCGTATAGGGAGATACTTGATCGGAACACCAAAAGTAGTGGCTGCCTAAAAAAAATTCGCACTTGTCTTCCCCGTAGAGAAATAGGAATGATTTCTCTGCATTTATTTTCAGTCCCGAAATAAGACCAAACTTATCAAGAATCTCCATCAACCCACCAAGAGATGCAACCGTTATGTCCTTGAAAACCATTATTCATCAGCAAAACTTAGGTGAGTTAAGCTAATTTCCTCATACATCAGGTGATACCCTATCTTTCTTTCACATGGAACTTTATTAAAGAGTGAGGACATTATTTGCAATATCAAATAATTTTAGACTGATTGAAAAACCTTTCTGAAGACCTCGTGAGCTAGTAAATAACCCCTCAACCTCACTATTAACTGAAACTGAAAATGATGCAGAAGAAATACAAGACCTTATCCAAGATATGAAAAGGCCAGGTAGAGCCATAGCTTGGAGGATACTAATAGGAAAGTCCCACCAAACAATATCAAAAGCCTTCAAGATATCAGTTTTCATAGCACACCTTGCTGTAATATAGTCTTTATGATAATTATTTACAAGCTCTGTTACGAGTAAGAAATTTTCTAGGAGCAACCTATCCTTAACGAAAACACTTTGATTAGGTTCCATAGTATTTGGAGTTATCTTTTGCAGCCTATTAGTAAGAATCTTCATAATAACTTATAAATAAGGTTGCAACATGCTATGGGGAGATAATGTCTCATTGTTTCAACATCATTTTTCGTAGCAATAAGTGTGAGAACAGTTGCGTTGACACTGCGAGGTATAAAACCATAATGGAAAAAGTAATGTACCGCAATCACAAATTCTCTACCCACCAAGGACCATGCTTCTTGGAAAAATTATGAAGTGAAGCCATCAAGACCCAAGGATTTATTTGATGGCATCGAAGATAGTACATTTTTAACTTCCGCTTTAGTGAAAAGTGCTACAAGAGTTTCTGCTTTTGATGAGGGACACCGATACTCAATCAAACATGTCAGGTCTAAAGGGAGGTCACTTGAATCATTTGGAACTTGAAGAAAGGTTTTGAAAAACCTTATGCTTCTCTTTTAATTGATGTAGGTTGAGTAATCACCTCACCCAAAGGTGTAACCAAGCAGTAGATAACATTTCATGCAGCTCTTTGTTGAACTTTACGGTGAAAAATGTCGTATTCGTGTCGCCATGATTAAGCCATGTTATACGTAATTTTTATCGAAAGAACTGCTCTTCAACACTAGACAAATGGTGCCAGTTTTTTGTTGCTTCTGTGACTGCTGCAAAAGAATCAGAGGTCAGGGTGTAAACGCACCAAATGCTGCACATCATACAGGTTTTCAAAAGTTTCCTTAGTTTGCTTTGTAATATCTCCATACCAATCTTTATTCAAAGCGCAAAGCACTAGATTAAGAAGTTTGAGCTTTTAGTGAAACCTATAGAGAGCTGAGCGTGAGTGAAAAGATAGGATATATTCTCTGCCAGATTTCAGATACATCTTCCAAGAACCAAGGATTATCAAAAAGGAAATTAGAAAATTTAAACAGGTGCTTTCTGGCCGCTGGTGGAGCTGATGAGAAAACATAACACCTAATATGGTCTGAAATTTCATTTATTTCAAACACTGCATAGGCTTGAGGAAAACTTGTTCTCCATGATGCATTAACCAATGCTCTATCAAGTTGTTTTCCAATGGGATCAAACTCTCGATGATTCCACCATGTGAACTCTGACCCCGTTATAATCCAAGTCTGAGAGTCCACAATCTGAGACAAGATCCTAAAAATCCCTCATTCCTATTTGATCTACCATATAATCAAAAGATCATGAGTGCTCTAAAGAAGACAAAGTAACATTAAAGTCACCAAGAACTATCCAAGGTACTTCTCCACTTCCATAATGATTCCTAACATGCCTTAACTCATCCCATAATAACAAACGTTCTTCTTGAAAATTAGAAGCATATACGCAAGTACGGAAAAATTATATCTCTCAAAACAACCGTGATCCAAACTGTGATATATTGAGGACTACAAAACAAAGGAGTAACAACAACATCATCTGACGAGACAAGCCAAATTTGACAAGAACGGTGACAGTCGTAATTAGTGAGATGACTCCAACCCGGGAAAGTCATCTCAACGATACCAGAACAAATATTTTCTTGAACTCTATTTTTCAAAAGATATTCAAAAGAAGGTCGTGCTGACTGAATCTACGAACGTACAAAATTTTGTTTGCGCATTTTATTGAAACCATGAGTATTCCATGCAAAAAATGATGTCATGGGGTTTAGTGCTTCTTAGAGGAAGCCTTCTTATTTTTATTGTCTTTAGACAAATTGTTTAACTCTTGATGAGTAAACAACTGCTTCTTTTCTGATTTTGATATGCTCTGATTTCCCCCACCAGCTTTTGGTTTGGCCTTATCGAAATTGACCTCTGTTTAGTTAGATTTATTTCCTCACTGGGCTCTATAATCTCACCCTCTTCCTCATCAGCTTCCACAATAACTTTCAGAACATCGTACCGTGTAGGTGATATTGTCGTGGAACCTTCCTCAACAATTGAAACCTTCATCATAGGTGGCAATATGGACAGGCCATTGGCATGGGAAGTTAAAGACTTCCCATTTATCTGCACAACAAACCAACCTGCATCAATCCCCTTCTCAACTTCATCAATTTTATTTCCCGCAACAGACTCAACCACTATACTCCCCATTCCAGCGTCTGTAATCTCCACCAACTCTAAACAAACTGGTGCATCAACCTATTGGACCCATAATTTCATGAAAATGGGTATCACTATTGTTGGACCCATAATTTCATGAAACAATTTGACATTATGGTCATGGGTCTTATGTGAATAAGAACTGAGGCCCAATGTGTTTAATGACAAAACATACATTTGTCCCACGTTGGAACTTGAGAAATGTTTTCTCTAGTATATATATGGGAGTGTCTCCATCATGGTTTAACATGCTATGGTGACACAATGGGGGTTATGCAAAATACCACACATGCGCACACACTGTGCCGTGCCCGAGATCGGCTTGGCTTGGGCTTGGGTCTTGGGTTTAGGTGAATGTGGGCCTTTGGCCCACGTCAAAGATATTCTTTTAAGGCCAAATTTTGGACCCAATTAGTCAACATATTTAGTTGACTTTTAGTCAACATTTTCCCAAAATTTTGCATACGAAAATTCGAGTTCAAATTCGAATATAACCAAGTCAAAAAACCGACTGGATTTTTTGCCAGAAATCTCGCCACGCGAGTGATTCGAAAACCGTCCCTCTTCTTCCTTTATTTTCTCCTCCTCATTACTTCAAGATTATCGTTTTTATTTTTACGAAATCTCTCACGAAAAAGTTCACAAAAACTCCAGTAAATCCTTTCGTCTTTCTCTTCCTCTAATACATAAGTCTTGAGAGTATAGCGAAGTATTGCATTCGTATACTCTGTATTTCGAGTGTCGCGAATACGGTTTAGTAGTGGTTGTATCCTGGGATTCTTAATCGTTGAAAACCGTCACACTACAGGTGATTATAAGAATTGAAGAAAGAGATAAAATCTCGCCTCTACGCTTATTGGTTTTCTCAAATTTTTGCAACTCGTTTTCTTTCCGTAATTCTATAGTTTATTCGCAGTTTTTCATATCCGAATTTTAGTGTCCTACAATCTTAATTCTTATAAATCCGCTTTCTGCTTATCACTTAAAACGGATTGAGAATTGCGAAAACAAATTCTTCAAAGTTTTATGGAAAGAAAATTTTCATTTTATTTTCTTACGGTTTCTACAAAACGTTTTTAATTTCTTATGGATTTTCAAAAATCATTTACGCTTAATTTTGATTTAGTTACGGATTTTCAAAACGTTTCAGGATTTTTAATTTAATTATTAATTACTTTTAAATCCCGGAACAAATTTTTATTCGGATTTTAAATCGGATTTTAAATCGATTCAATGCTTCTACGGTTGCTATTTAGCGATTTGGCGGAACATTATCAATCGTAAACGCTACTATTTATTTTGACGAAACGGTTTACTCGGTTTGTTTCGCGAAACACATTCTCAAAATAGGATCTTTGTGATCTGTGAAAAAAGAATTATAAATAATATAATCGTTAAAACTACGCTTAATTGCAAATTTTAAAAACGATATTTATTTATTTATTTTTCAAAGAGATAAAAAAATCGTTTAAATTACGCATTATTGTGAATTCTAAAAAAACTTTGTTTATTCTCAGAAAAAAAATTAACGACTTGTAACGCTTTTATTAGTAATATAAACAAAAGTTATCTTTTTAAAAAATAAATAAATATATTAAAAAAAATTAAATACGTTTTGAAAAACGCTTAATAGCAATTCATAAACTATTTAATTTTTAATTTTTAGGGATTTAAATATTTTAAACGCTATTTAATTATTTTCTTTTCTCAATTTTGACATTTATTTGTCTTTTGTGAAACAGTAAAACAATGTATACCGATACGGAGGTCCTGATGATGGCAATCAAATAAGTGAGACGACGATCCTATACGGGAAAGGTCTTCCACTTACCAAGCTTGATGTCCCGAATGTTCCAAGTGCTATTGTGACACCGAAAAAATTCGATGGCTCCAATTTCAATTCGTGGTAGCAAAAGATGCATTTCTTTATGACTACACTAAAATTAGAGAGGTATCTCACCGAGGTTTAACCTGTTTTGCCTCCCAGGAATATTAAGGTACATGCTTTGGCTAGTGTCGATGCGTGGCTCCATGGGGACTATCTGTGCAGAGGCTACATTAAAGCTCGCCTGGTGGATCAGCTGTACAACGTTTACAGTGAGGTCAAAACTTCAAAGGAAATTTGAGATTCTTTGGAAAAGACGTACAAGTCTTTCAATGTAAGCTCGGGAAAGCTCGCTATGCCGAAATTCCTTAACTTCAAAATGGTGGACTCTAGGCCCATCATGGAGCAAGTTCATGAGCTTCAACTGATAATCCAAGAGATAGTTGATGAGGGCATGAAGATCTGTGAAACATTCACAGTGAACTGCATCATGGAAAAACTACCTCCGTGCTGGGTCGATTTCAAGAATTATCTCGGCCACAAGCAAAAGGCTTTAACTTTGGGAAATCTCATTTCTAGGCTTCAGAATGAGTTGTTCAAATGCAAGATTGAACCGACATTCACTCACAATACTAATGTAGCTGAGCACAAGAACAAAGGCAAAGGCAAATTTGTGCCTAATTCAAGCAAGGGGGCGCCTAAGAAGGCTGCACCTCACGCCTCCATGAGCTTCAAGAAGCAAGGTGCGCCTAATAAGTTCACCGGAAAATGCTCCTATTGTCACAAGAAGGGCACAAAGCTAAGGAGTGTCACAGAAGGGTTAAAACGCTTAATCAAGGCAATTTGACGGAAAATGACCTATGTGTGGTGGTTATGGAAGCAAATGTGGTTGATGAAGAAACTAAAGAGTGGTTTTATGACACGAGTGCAACTACTCACATCTGTTTTGACAAGAAAATGTTCAACACCTATCAAAAGACCAAGTCTAATGCTAGTATGAAGATGGGTAACAAGTCTGTCTCCAAGATTGAAGGCATTGGTAAAGTGGAAGTTCACCTCTGGACATGCCATAACTCTCACCAATGTGAGGCACATGCCATACATGAGGAAGAATCTCATCTCCGGATCTCTGCTGAGCAAGCATGGCTTCGCCACGACCTTTGAGTCTGACCAGCTGATTCTTAGGAAGAATGGGGTGTTTCTGGGTAAGGGATATGTTAAGGAAAGACTTGTGAAAATGTGTTGTATCACAGTCCTTAAGAACTATGATGTATCTATTTCTGAAGTTTCAATGAATAAGAAACAAGTTGCTTACTTGGTCGAGTCTTTTAATATTTTGGCATGAACGGTTAGGACATGTGAATTATAAATTTTTACAAAGATTAATTAATTTGAACTTAATTCCGAAATGAAATTTATTAAAGATAAATGTGAAGTATGCGTTCAAGCAAAACTCACAAAAAGACCTTCCCCTTAAGTCGAAAGAACAACCGAACCTCTCGAATTAATCCACACAGATTTGTGCGATTTAAAGTTTATACAAACTAGAGGCGGTAAAAAGTATTTTGTAAATTTCATATAAGATTGTACAAGATACTACTATGTATACTTACTACATAGTAAAGATGAAGTCTTGGAAAAATTCAGACAATATAAACTATAAGTCGAAAATCAACTTCGGAAAACTATTAAAATAGTTCAAAGTGATAGAGGAGGTGAATATGATGGACCATTTAATGCATGTTGTCAAGAACAAGACATTATTCATCAAACAACCGCTTCCTACTCACTGGAATCTAACAGAGTTGCGGAACGAAAAAAACGAACTCTGAAAGAAATGATGAATGCATGTTGCAGGAATCTGGGTTACCCCAAAACATGTGGGGGGGGGGGGGAGGGGGAAGCAATCCTTACCACAAATTATATCCTCAACAAAATACCGTACAAAGTAACTTGCAAAACGCCATATGAACTCTGGACGGGTAAAGTACCATCGTACAAATACCTGAAAGTGTGGGGGTGCCTTGCTAAAGTTGCAGTGCCGCCTCCCAAAAAGGTTTCAATAGGACCTAAAACCATAGATTGTATTTTCATTGAATATGCACACAATAGTAGTGCTTACCGGTTTCTGGTTCATAAATAAGATATACTAGATATTCATGTAAACACAATTATGGAATCAAGAAATGTATCATTTTTTGAAAACGTGTTTCCTTGTAAGGATAAACAAAATCCAAAACAAACTCATGTAAACACAATTATGGAATCAATAAATGTAAACACAATTATAGATATTCATGGAAACACAATTATGGAATCAAGAAATGTATCATTTTTTTGAAAACGTGTTTCCGTGTAAGGATAAACAAAATCCAAAACAAACTCGCAAAGAGGTTGAACCAACAAACGAGGCAAGCACTTCTAGTACTTTATTTAATGAATCAGAAGAAGTTGAAGATGAACCTCGACGGAGCAAAAGAGCTCAGAAGGAAAAATCTTCCGGTGACGATTTTACAATGGTATTTCTCGCAGAGAATGAGCCAAAAACGTTCACTGAAGCCATGTCTACGCTGGACGCAACCTCATGGAAGGAAGCCATCAATAGTGAGATCGACTCCATTATGAAAAACCATACATGGGAAATAACCGATCTACCCCAAGGGTTTAAATCACTAGGGTGTAAATGGATTTTCAAAATCAAGATGAAAACCGATGGTTCAATCGATAAATACAAGGCTAGGCTTGTGGTGCAAGGTTTCCAGTAAAAAGAAGGTCTGGATTTTTTCAACACCTATTCTCAGGTGACGAGAATAACCTCCATCAGAATGCTGATAGGAATTTCAGCATTAAGAAACCTAGAGATACATCAAATGGATCTTAAAACTGCTTTTCTAAATGGTGATTTAGAAGAGGAAATTTACATGAAACAACCTGAAGGGTTTGTCGTTCCTGGACAAGAACACAAAGTCTGTAGACTTGTGAAGTCATTATATGGACTTAAACAAGCTCCAAAATAATGGCATGAAAAAATTGATAATGTAATGATATCAAATGGTTTCAGCATTAATGAATGTGATAAGTGCATTTACATCAAAGTTACTCCTAGCGGGTATATTTTGTTATGCCTATAAGTGGATGACATGCTCATTATTGGTAGCAATAAAGACATAATCCAACAAACTAAGAACATGCTCAGCGGCCAGTTTGACATGAAAGACATGAGTCTCGCAGATGTAATCCTAGGGATTAAGATCACTAGAACTTCTGACGGAATCACCTTGTCTCAAACTCATTATGCTGAAAAGATTTTTGGTAGATTCAATAATTACACAATCGGGACTGCAAAAACTCCTGTTGATTCTCAACTCCACTTGACCAAGAAGTCGGGTGAACCAGTTTCTCAAATGGAATATGCTCATGTACTCGGAAGTCTAATGTACTTAACAAATTGCAGAAGACCCGATTTAGCAGATGCGGTAAACATATTAAGTCGCTACACGATTAATCAAGGTCTTAAACACTGGAAAGCCATAACAAGAGTATTAAATTACTTACAATATACAAAAAGTTATAGGTTGCATTACAGTAAAAAACCGGGAGTTCTGGAAGGATACAGTGACGCAAACTGGATTTCAGATTCCAAGAACTCGAAATCCACTAGTGGATACGTCTTTACTTTAGGAGGTGCAGCGGTATCTTGGAAATCTTCCTAACAAATCTTGTTGGCTAGATCAACCATGGAGTCAAAGTGCATAGCTCTTGACAAAGCCGCAGAAGAAGCAGAATGGCTTTAGAACTTTTTGGAAGATATTCCATTGTGGGAGAAACTAGTCCCGGCATTACGTGTACACTGTGATAGTCAATCGGCTATATCCCGGGCACTGAGAAATCTCTATAATGGAAAATCTTGTCACATCAATAGATGACACAAAACCATAAGACACTTGATTTCAAGTGGTGTAATAACGATCGATTACATCAAATCAGCCGACAACCTAGCGGATCCATTTACTAAAGGTTTGGCTCGTGATCAAGTTTTAAAATCATCAAAGGGAATGGGTTTATTGCCTACAAACTAAAGAGAATTAGTTTGTGGGAGAAACCAGTCCCGGCATTACGTGTACACTGTGATAGTCAATCGGCTATATCCCGGGCACTGAGAAATCTCTATAATGGAAAATCTCGTCACATCAGAAGATGACACAAAACCATAAGACACTTGATTTCAAGTGGTGTAATAACGATCGATTACATCAAATAAGCCGACAACCTAGCGGATCCATTTACTAAAGGTTTGGCTCGTGATCAAGTTTTAAAATCATCAAAGGGAATGGGTTTATTGCCTACAAACTAAAGAGAATGTTTGATGGAAACTCCACCTACGTGACTGGAGATCCCAAGATGTAGGTTCAAAGAGATAACTAAATCAAACAAAATCTAAAAGCACTAATAGACTTTAATGTCATAACTCAATACCCAAGATGATAAATAGTGCTTCCTGTATATAAACAAGGATAAGCGGTAGCTTTTAATGATTCGAATTCATAGTTTTTTATGTGGAGTATTACGGGATACTTCTTAAAACAAAGACTTATGGAGAACACCTAGTGAGTGTGAAATGAGGCCGTTTCTAGGAGAATGAAGTTCAGGCTATATTCTCTAAGTTCACTCACGAATAACAAGGCAAGTTCACGGCCAAAATGAACACAATAGAGAACAAAGTTATACGAGAAAATGAGCTGCGTTACAACTGTTGTCTCGGTTTACATAAATATTTGGGTGGTTTAAGACATCATGTTCACCTCCTGGCCAGTAAACCCGACAGATATTAACAATGTGTGGTTCAAGGCTGAAATACTCTACCATCTCAGACACAGTAAATTTTCGTTTATATTCTCGAAAAGTCCTTTTATCGAGTATATAGAGTCTGTCTAGTCTGTCTAGTCTGTCAAGTCTGTCCAGTCAGTAGAGTTAGTCGAGTCTTCATATGTTTAGATTAATTCATATTCATGTGGGAGATTGTTGGACCCATAATTTCATGAAAAACCATTTGACATTATGGTCATGGGTCTTATGTGAATAAGAATTGAGGCTCAATGTGTTTAATGACAAAACATATATTTGTCCCACATTGGAACTTGAGAAAGTTTTTCTCTAGTATATATATATAGGAGTGTCTCCAACTTGGTTTAGCATGCTATGGAGAAACAATGGCGGTTATGCAAAATAACACACACGCGCGCGCATCCCGTGCCGAGCCAAGCCGAGCTCGAGCTTGGGCTTGGGTCTTTGGTCTTTGGTCTTTGGTCTTTGGTATTTGGTCTTGGGTCTTGGTGAATGTGGGCCATTGGCCCACGTCAAAGATATTCTTTTTGGGCAAAATTTTGGACCCAATTAGTCAACATCTTTAGTTGACTTTTAGTCAATATTTTCTCACACTTTTGCATACGAAAATTCGAGTTCAAATTTGAATATAACCGAGTAAAAAAACCGACTGGATTTTTCGCCGGAAATCCCACCACGCGAGTGATTCGAAAACTGCCCCTCTTCTTCCTTTATTTTCTCCGCCTCGTTACTTCGAGATTATTGTTTTCATTTTTACAAAATCTCTCACGAAAAAGTTCACAAAAACTCCATCAAATCCTCTCATCTTTCTCTTCCTCTAATACATAAGTCTCGAGAGTATAGCGTAGTATTGCGTTCGTATACTCCGTATTTTGAGTATCACGAATACGGTTTCCTAGTGATTGTATCCTGGGATTCTTAATCGTTGAAAACCGTCATACTACGGGCGATTATAAGAACTAAAGAAAGAGATTAAATCTCACCTCCACGCTTATCTGTTTTCTCAAATCGTTTTCAACTTGTTTTCTTTCCGTAATTTTATAGTTTATTCGCAGTTTTTCATATCTGGATTTTAGCGTCCTACACAACCGTGGGAGACAAGCCTGGCTCGGAACAAAGTTCTTTCTCTTTTTGATCCTCAGAACAAGCTAGCTCTGGGTTCGAGTGGCATTTCACCCATAACCACAACTCATCCGCTGATTTTTCAACATCAGTCGGTTCGGATCTACACTTAGTTTTATCCCAGTAATGACAACAATTACACCAAGAAAGTATACATGGGTAGTGTACCTGAATTGAAGTATATGCTTCACCTTTGAGATGAATAACTACAGGTAAAGGCTTCTCTAGATTCACAACACAAGGAACCCGAGCTACTTTGAAGCATGTACAACACTCTGTTTTTGGGTGAAATTTCTGATGCGTACCAACAATGTCACCCAAAATTTTAAGCCCCTTATGAGAAAACAGATGATCAGGCACACTCTTAAAGTCAACCCAGAGCGGGATCATAGTGAGAAGTGGATGAGATCGAGCAGTTTTTTTACTCCATTCTTGGACAAGCGTAGGGATGTCTTCGATATGCCAAAAATGATGTCGAAGAACACGTAATCTGGTTTGGTCATTATTGATACGAAACATAACAAATTTATGCTTGATGAAATGGGGATAAACTTTAGACGATTTCTCAACAGAAACCCATAGTCGATTTACTGTGGCATGCACCTTCCCAATATGAGGAGGATTCCCAATAAAGTGACTGACAATGTAGTTATTCTAAAGCGGATGTGAATTCTCCAAAACTCCCGATGGCACTGTCTTTGAAGCTACTCCATCAACAACCTCCACACAAGGAGAAGAAGCTTGCTGGTCACTCTTGTTTGTAAATAACTTCCATAGAGATTTTTGGAATGGTGAAACATTTGGTGGGTAGGTTTTAGAGGAGGTTTGGTGGAGACATGTGCCAACTGGGGATGACTGACCGTCTATAAAACCACTGGCAGTGGCTATGTTGATGGCTAGGGTCTGCTTTCTCTCGTTTCTCTCCAATATAACCAACCCAAATTTAACTAGACCCATTACATGTCTTTTAAAAACAGATAATACCATTTATTTTTTTCCAACTTGCAAAGTGAACTTTGGAGATATGAGGTATTTGAGGCTATTTTTTTTTAACAATATGTAAAATTATATTCAAGAAAAAACTCTTTTTTACAAAACGTTATGTAGAGAAACTATAGAAAAAAAACTAAAATGATCCTAAAGCTCAGAATCGGTGGAATGCCGGGGTGGAGGCCTTGTTAAAACCCAAGGATCTAAATCTATTGAAGAATATTTTGATAAATTTGAATTTCTTAGAAACAGGTTGGTTACCTTACCATGAACTTCAATGAACTGCTACATCTAGCCATCAGGCCGAGCAACACATCAAGCAGAAAACACTCTCAGCCAACAAAAGCAAATCAACTTGGAGTCAACCACCATATAAAACGTTAGAGAAAGGAAAATCTATTGATGTGGATTCCAAATTCAAGAGGCATGCGCTGAGACATCTAAAATTGCTAAACTAGAGCAAGGTAAAAATCAAACTCAAAGAACTCGTGAAATAACATGTTTCAAATGTCAGCGTAAAGGACACTATGGAAGTGAATGTCCAAACCAAAGAGTTATGATCCTCAATTCAAATGGAGAATATGAATCACAAGATGAGAAGGATTTTGAACCAGAAGAACCTGAAGAAGATGTAGTAGATTATCCTAACACTGGAAAGCTTCTGGTGACGTGAAGGGTTTTCAGCATTCTATTTGAGCCGGAGATAATCCAAAGAAAAACATATTTTACTCCCGATGCACTGTTAACTCAAAGGTATGTAGTTTAATTATTGATGGAGGATCTTGCACTAATGTGACTAGAAAGTATTTGGTTGATAAGCTAGGTCTTCAACAGACAAAACACCCTTCGACCATATCGGCTCAAATGGCTAAATGATGAGACTAAGCTCAAAATCGCAGAACAAGTCACCATACTAGTCAATGTAGGTAAATATGCGGATCAAGTCGCGTGTGATGTGGTTCCTATGCAAGCCGGACGTCTACTTCTAGGTCGTCCATGGCAAATTGACAATGAGGCACTACATAATGGTCGCACCAATCATTACACCTTTATGCGCATATATATGAAGCATAGTTTAGCACCACTAACTCCACAAGAAGTGCATAAAATGCACAAGACCATGTCCCAAAGAAATAAGCTGAGTCAAACCAATCTCTATGTAACACCTTCTTCTGTTTTAAAATAGTTTAAATCAAAAGAATAGGTGCTACTGATGGTCTTCAAAGAATATATGCTTATAGGTCAAAAAGAGCACAACTTGCCACCTGGTGTTATAGAGCTTCTTGATAAATTTGCTGATGTATTTCTAGAAGAAATACCACTAGGATTTCTACCTATCAGAGGAATAGAACACCAAATCAACCTAGTTCAAGACTTGATTAGAGTATATATCTGGGAGAGCATAAGCCCATGTGTTGTTCCTATTCTTCTAGTGCCTAAAAAGGATGGATCATGGAGAATGTGTGTTGAGTACCGCGCCATCAACAACATTACCGTCAAGTATAGATATCCCATTCCAAGACTGGATGATATGCTAGATGAGCTTAATGGAGCAACTATTTTCTCAAAAATCGATCTAAGAAGCGGATATCATCAAGTGAGAATGAAAAAAGAAGATGAGTGGAAAACGACATTTAAGACTAAAAGAGGTTTGTACGAGTGGCTGGTCATGCCATTTTAGACTTACTAATGCGCCAAGTACATTCATGAGACTCATGAACCATGTCTTAAGGGCATATATCTGTAAGTTCGTAGTCGTCTATTTCAATGACATCTTGATTTATAGCTCTAACCTTGCAAATCACTTGAATCATCTTGAGCAGGTTCTTACAACACTAAGGGCTGAAAATCTCTATGCAAACCTAAAGAATGCACGTATTGCACTAATCAAGTTGTCTTTTTAGGATTTGTTGTGAGTTCACAAGACTTAAAGGTGGACGAAGAGAATATCCAGGCAATACAAGAATGGCCAACTCCCACTACTATTGGACATGTGCGAAGCTTCCATGGACTGGCTAGTTTCTACAGGAGATTTGTGAAAGATTTCAACACCATTGTTACACCCCTCAGCTTCGTGATCAAAAAGAATGTTGAATTCAAATGGGAACCAGCACAAGAAGAAGCATTCAACAAGCTCAAAGACCGGCTTACTCATGCACCAGTATTGGGACTTCCTAACTTTGATAAAACTTTTGAAATCGAGTGTGATGCTTCTAGGACAGGTATTGGAGATGTTCTTATGCAAGGAGAAAAACCAGTAGCTTACTTCAGTGAAAAACTAAGTGGAGCTTCACTCAATTACCCTACATATGATAAAGAACTCTATGCTTTGGTAAGATCTCTTGAAACTTGGCAACATTATTTATTGTCAAAAGAGTTTGTTATACATACAGATCATGAGACGCTCAAGCATCTGAGTGGACAAACTAAGCTTAAGAAACGTCATGCTAAGTGGCTTGAGTTCGTGGAGACCTTTTCCTACGTGATCAAGTATAAAAAAGGTAAAGAAAACATTGTGGTTGATGCTTTATCAAGAAGGCATACTCTCATCAGCATAATGGAGGCTAAAATAATGGGATTTGATCACATCAAGGAGCTGTATGAGACTGATCCTGATTTTCAAGGGATATTCAAGGAGACCAGCAAAGCCACTTCTTGTATGTTTTATTAACATAATGGATTTTTTTTTTGAGAGAAAAGACTTTGTATTCCTCAGGGATCAATGAGGGAGTTGCTGATCAGAGAAGCTCATGGAGGAGGTCTCATGGGTCATTTTAGACAGGATAAGATATTAAATGTCCTTATGGAACATTTCTACTGGCCGCATTTGAAGAGGTATGTGGAAAGGTTCTGCGCTAAGTGCATCACTTGTCTCAAAGCAAAATCCAGGTCACACCCTTATGGTTTATATATGCCTTTACTATTCCTAACCTACCTTGGGTAGATATCTCTATGGATTTTGTGCTAGATTTACCGAAGATCAACCACAAAGACTCTATATTTGAAGTGGTAGATAGGTTCTCTAAGATGGCTCACTTCATTCTATGCAACAAGACCAATGATGCTACTCAAACTGCTCATCTATTTTTCAAAGAAGTAGTGCGTTTACATGGAGTACCTAGAACCATAGTTTCAGATCGTGATACAAAATTCTTTAGCAATTTCTGGAAGAGTTTATGGAGAAAGCTTGGGACTAAGATGCTCTTCTCCACCACTTGCCACCCATAAACAGACGGTCAAACTGAGGTACTAAACTGGACTCTTTCAACTTTGTTCCGAATCACTGTCAGTAAGAATTTTAAAAACTGGTTGTCGTGCTTACCCTACATTGAATTTGCATCTAATCATGCTAAGCATTCTGGTACTAAAATCTCTCCTTTTGAAGTTGTTTACGAATTTAATCATACTACTCCCATGGACCTTTCATCATTGCCTCAAGCTGTAAATTCCCAGGAAGGTGAAACCAGAGCAGAACAAATTAAGAAGATTCATGAAAAAGTCAAAGAGAATCTTAAGAAGAAGAACGAGCTGAACAAGCAAAATGCTTATAAACAACGCAAGGAGATAAAATTTGAGCTTGGAGATTGGGTGTGGTTGCATATGAGACCTGAGAGATTTCCCAATAGGAGAAAATCTAAGCTCTCCCCGAGAGGAGATGGTCCCTTTTTTGTGCTGGAAAAGATTAACGATAATGCTTATAAGCTTGAGCTTTCCAAGTGAGTTATCTATCTCTCCTACTTTTAATATTGCTGATTTATCTCCCTTCCATGTAGATATGTACCAGTTCTGAGGACATAACCTTTCAAGAGGGAGAAGATGATGAGGACATGAAGATTGCGCCATCTAGATCCGACAAAGAAGTTTTTAACATAGCAGCCATGGATCAAACTCCGAGAACAAGGTCAGGCACTAAGTGCTTGAGAGAGAAGTTCAACAAGTCAGTGGAGGATCTCATCACACTCATCGAGTTTGAAGGACTCCAAGAATCTGAACTTATTCCAGAAATGCAAGAATGGGACATTCAAGAGGAACCCATGACTCCAACAACTTTGTGCTTGCCGGTTCTTCAAGGATTTCAGGAAGCTAGCTTGTTCACCATTTCAAGAAAAGACCAAGCTATCTAAATCATCCAAGGAGAACCTATTTTATCTAAGGTATTCGTTTAAACTTTTAACCTTTTTGATATTAATAAAACGTTGTATTCTCTTCTTCTTCAAGATTTGTTCCTCGTCGAGATAGTTTGCTTTGTTCTTATTGTGTGTAATCACCTAAGCTCGAGTCTATTTCAGGAAGAAAGGCTAGCATGTACCATCAAACAACTCACCAAAAATGCATACTCATGGCGGAGGCAAGAAAAATATGAAGGTATAAATATCAAGAAAGAGCCACCACTTGGGAAAATTTTAAATGGGTCATGATCAGGAAGTATGTTTCTACACTTCACTTAAAATAATCTAGAGCACAATACCAACTGAAGTTCTCAAGCTGTAATACTAAAGAGACAAGAAAACTAGTACCACAAGAAAATCAAAGAGACTTTGCTCCAAAAAGTAGAATTTTGAAAAACCAGAAGCACACAACTGCCTATTATCCACATCAGAAGAGTGACATCTTAAAAGCCCTGGAGAAGAAGAACGTCCTCAGCCAAGACACATTGTGCAAACCAAAAGCAAAACCAGAGCAATCAATTGTTCAGACAAAGTCTGAGATAAGTACTACTTTAGACAAACTAGTTCATTATTTATCCATCACTAGTATGATGCACTTGCCTTTGTCAAAAGGTGTTGAAACACATCTTAATAAGGAGCATGCATCCAAAGGAGAAGAGCCACCAGTTTTGAACCTTCAAATGGACCAAAAGGAAGACACACCAACAATGGTGATCTTACTGTTAGATCAGAAACAAGACAAAGGAGATTCTGAAGCCTTGCAATTCGAATCCTCATATACTAAGGTTACTATGTGTATTCCCAAGAGGTACACATATCATACTTCTCATAATAACAAGACCACACTCCAAAAGATTGGGAAAGGAAGCCAACAATGAGTCTAAGTCCTTTGCGTGCGTATCAAGGAATTAAAGAACATGTAGGTGTTCACACCACAACTGACTAAAAGATAAACTCTAATTTTTCATCTGCTTATAAGATTCCTTACACTAGTATAATACACTTGTCTTCGCCAAAAAGTTTCAGAACTGGTCTAGGTACAGAAGAGAAACAAGTAGACAAAGGAGAACAAAGTAATTTATTTTCGAACCAGAAACAATACCATAGAGAAAATGACTCACTGCAGACTACGAAGACAACCCATGAGCATAGAAGAACCGTATGTGAATCACTATTGATCAAAAAAGCCCCACCAGAGGCACCATATACACCAATGGCATGGTCAAAGATAAGAAGGCTAAGGGAATGGTTTGACAAGACTGTGGACACACTTGTAAGCTCCATGGAGCTAGGAGACATGTCAAGAATCATACAAGAAGACCAAAACATCTAAGATATAAGGACGAAAAAGGAGCAAAAAATGATAGAATATACACCAGGCCTAGTCTCAGATCACAAGCAAACTCCAAGTAGCTTGAGGGATAAGGTTACTAAGCTAAAACAAGCTAAAGTAAGTGATCAAGTGATCACTTGATTCATTTTGTTTCTAAAGACTCAAAGAATGTGATAATTCACTTGATGTAGTTCAATCAGTTTTGAGGACAAAATATTTGAAAAAGGAGAGTAAGATGCGGACATCAGTACCAGACTCAAAGAGAAGCTGCTCAAGATACACTCAAAACAAGTCATGGAGCCGATAAGGAACAAATAGAAGAAGAAGACAAGCTTAAGGCTAATCAACTGGAGATACAATAAAATCTTCATAAAACTAACTTCAAAGGGTTTCAAGAGGAATATTACATCCAAGACTTGAAGCTGCAAGCACCCAGACCACACCAGACTTTCTTTTCCGTGAGTAGAGCTATATCAACTCCAAATCAGCTATATACATTATATATGGTTTATGTAGATAAAGATGAGCTATCCTTGTGATTTCCAAAGCCTCTAGAGACCCAATTTTGAGCCTCAGCATGTGTGCACGTAGCGGAGTAGTTTTGTGAAGTTTCCATTTCTAGATTAGGAGTTTTTCCTTTTTGTTTAGAACTTGTCTAGTTTTATTTTATCCTTTTAATTTCGATTTGTATTATTTTTTCCTTTATTTTTGGGCCTAGGGGCTAGCTAATGAGCTATTATAAAGCTCCCTTGAAGCAGTTGTAAGGAAAAACACAGTTTTGATATTAATAAAACACCTAGTTTTCTCTTGAAAGAAATTAGTAGCCGCTCTTGTCTTCTTTGTGTGCGAAACCATTGAAGCTGGCGTTCTAAACTTATTAAAGCTCAGTCATAAACTTTATGGCATCTCACACTCCACCTTTGTGTTCATCAATCATTTCATTGACCTGCCTATTCAAAGAGAGTTTTACAACAAGTAGAATAAACTCTATCTCAACCCTCTTCGAATCCATTCTATGATCAAGCAGGGAGAGTTCTATAACCAATTGCTTAATATCGTATCCTACATCATCACTTTCTCTTGTGATTTTATTTTAGAAGCTTTTATGGTGGATCGATAAGCAACACAAAGGTGATGAAAGGATCTCTGATACTGCCTGAGTTACTAGTGTTCTAAAGGGAAACTACTTCAAGAACAAGAGCTAGGGCTTTCTCGTGTTAAGAGAACTGCGTTATTTTATTGTTAGGTAAAAAAGTGTCAAACTACAAAGCTGCAGAGCTTATAAACTGCTCGCCAGCTTTTGACTTCGAGGACCTAGGGTTTTAACCCAAAAAAAGAAACTAATAAATGTGCAACAACTAAAGAACTAGTTTTTAACATCTCGGCTGACAAAGAAAATTAAACAAAAAATTTAACGAAGTGTTTTGAACATTCTAAATGAAACAGAGTCTTCAATTTGAACCTGCAACAGTAATAAATATCAAATTCACGCGACATACCTTGGTGTGGGTGATGTTGATCCTCGAATGGTCCGCAATGAAGCTCACTCGTGTATCTTCGAATCCAGCATGGGCTTGATATGTTTCTTCTCGGTAGATAAGCTTCTCTTGACTGTTTTTCTTGAAGCATCTTTGATCCTAACTTCATCACTCGATTGGATTCTTCTATGGATGGATTTGTCGAGTCTTCTCGGAGCTCCGACACAGCATTGTACATGACAGTTGTGGATTTGTGTGCCATATTTGAGCCTTCTTTTTATTCTCGATTTCGTCTTGAATCGATGCCTTATGGGGGTTAGTTTTTTGATGAAACATTTCAATTTAACTTTTTGGTCCGAGTTGATTCTGCTGCAAGCTCTAGTATCGAGTTCTTGGCGCTAGCTTGTGTCTTCTCAACACAAAGTAGGGTGTTCTCGTTCATCTAGTGGTTCTAGTACCATGCTGCATAAGATTTGGGATTACTTTCTCAGATTCTTCCTTGTTGCACTGACCCACCTACAACAGATGGTGATAGACTCCTTGAGGACCCTATTGACTAGGTCTGGGCGTCTGGTTAAACCCAAACAAAACAAACCGATCAAACCGATTTTTGTCAGTTTTCGATTTTTATTCTGTTATAGAATGTAAACCGATTGGCAAAATTTTAAATTGATTTTGGTTATCGGTTATATTCGATTCAATTTGGTTCAGTAAATGGTTACCGATATGTTTCTCGGTTTAAGGAAACACCATATAAAACATACAAAATCCTAGATCTATTTTTCTTCTAGTTGCTTCTTCTTCTCTTCTCTTCTCTATTTCCTCCAACCTTCTTCTCCATCTCTTTCAACCTTCTTCTCCATCTCCTTCAACCTTCTTCTCCATTTATTTTAACCTTCTTATCCATCTCCTTCGACTTTCTTCTCATTTTCTTTGAAATTCTTCTCCATCTCCTTCCACCTTCTTCCCCTTCGACCTTCTTCTCCATCTCTTTCGACCTTCTTCTCCATCTCCTTCTACCTTCTTCCCCTTCCACCTTCGTCTCTTTTTTTTCGTCTTATCACCACTTCTTTTCTTATATTCTTCTTCACCTCTCTATCTCTCTCTAGTTCAAATCGCTTCCTAGAATAAGATTTTCCTCCTTCAACCCTTAATCGCTATTTTCAGATTTGTCTTTTAATATTTGGGGATTTGTTATATTGACAGATTTTGTGGCTTGGAAGAAAGAGTGGCGGCTAGAGAAGATTCGTGATGGATCTGTTAGAGATTTTTCGTGGCTAGTGAACTTAGCAGTGGCTAATGAACTCGGCGGCGGCTAGTGGATGCACAGACCTAGTTGTAACCCTAAATTTTGAGGAGATTGAATTTGTAAATAGGCCCCTTATTATATTGGTTTATAAATGTAAAAGTTTTTAATTGAGCCCATAATTTTTATTTTGGTTTATTTCAGTTAATTTTGGAATAGATTTAAAATCTTATAACCAAACCAAAAAAACCGAGTTCTGAACCTAACCGAACCAATTTTTTATTCGGTTCAATTCGGCAGAATTTCAAATAACCCAAATACCCAAAAAACCGAATAAATCACACCGAATAAACCAATTAAACTGAGTGCCCACTACTATTGACAAAGAATATGAGCATGATCGACATGCCCAAGCAGCAAGCTCTATACCTTCCTATTTTCAGCCTTATTGTTATGCAGTTGCGGGTTATTATGATCAGCATGATGGTCATGCAGGCTCATCGGCTCCCAACTTCCACATTGCATAGGTTAATGAGCACTTGGGTAGGCAGAGGAGGAGTCCTGGAGGCGATATAGTCAGAAAAGATAGTGTAAACATTTGATTATATCGGTTATCCATATCCCGGTTTTTTTATTTCATATATATTATTTGCTTCAGTGGTGTTACTCGAAACACCTTTTCCTTGGATTTTATTTTACAGCACGACAGTGTGAAGTAGGTCTAGAGGATGGGTGAATGCTTCTTTCTAACGTTATGTTTTCTTTTGTGTTTTTTTTATTGAGTCTATTATTTTATCGAGTCAAAACTATGAGAATGTTTATGATGTTCTTAGATCCATCTTGTGTTGACTACCTTTCTAACAAACTTCTAACACTGATTATTCTTAGAATAGGAAGACTGGAAAAACCATTAGTGAATTGACTTATCCAAAGTTTCCTCTCCTTTTGAAATCTCAATGACCTAAGCTGGCTATATCTTATAGGACCTTTAACACTGACTTAGCTTTTCACTTAGAGGATTGACAACACGTAATGGATCACACCATTAAGATTTTAACTCCATTTTTTATACCACCTTGTTTTGAACTCTTAATGGCCAAACTCACCTTTATCTTTGTATCACACCTTTACCCTATCCATTATTCAGACCATATGCCTCTGTTAAATCATTATCATATAAAATCATGTACAAAAATTACGAAGAATGTGGACTAACACACCTTTATGTTCTAAGGCTCTCAGATAAGATTAATGCTCTATTTTACTTAGATAATATGTGTTTGAGTTGGCTTTTGTGTAGAAAATGTATAAATACAACCGGTTCAAACTTTGCCTCCTCGATAAAGAAAAAAATAAAAAAATAACCAAAAAATATAGCAGAGATCGATCGATCCAATGGATAAATCTATCTATCCACTGTATACAAAAAACAAAGGGCCAAGAAGGGAAAAAAGACTAAGAAGGAATCAGAATAAATTCTTTCTAACTCTAATGTATTATCTTAGGCACCACTGCAACTTAGTTAGGACATCTATAGTGTTTGACATAAATTTTGAGGTTCATAAGGTTGTGTATAACATTTGATCTTCCTCTCATACTACGATTTTGCAGTGTGACCCTCCAAGATCTTTCACTCAAAGTTGGTCGG
Organism: Cardamine chenopodiifolia; assembly: GCA_963922655.1. Taxonomy (NCBI): domain Eukaryota; kingdom Viridiplantae; phylum Streptophyta; class Magnoliopsida; order Brassicales; family Brassicaceae; genus Cardamine; species Cardamine chenopodiifolia. The sequence goes on along the minus strand of OZ000481.1, from coordinate 10,819,422 downwards.
ATAATTCTTGGCACGATGGAATGGAGACTCCAAAGAACAATGCGGTGAAAATCTTAGAAGATGATATAGGTAGCTCCAACACTAAGTATATTAAACTTACCACCTGATAATAATTTATACCACAATCAACTACTTTGGTTGATAGAATGGCCACACAAGTGTGATGAAATAAACTTGATAAACTGGTTTGGTCCCTTGGATATGTCACACCAAGACATATCAAGTTCACAAGGAACAAAAGAGAATCAATCTTAGATTTAAAAAAAAAAAATGTTGTTATCTTTCTCAAATGAGATTACCTAAACATGAAAGAAAAAACTTGTGTAAAAACGAGACAAAGACTTGACTAAAAGAGTTGAATGACCGTTGAGATTATTTTGCTTCCCTTGGAGAATGTCTTTTGGGATCATTTTCGTGTCCAACTCGAAAAGATGACTCTTGGGATAATTTTCCTTCCTTCTGACTTGTTTTTGACTTGGGCTGAATTGGTTTGAGTGAGATGTAATCCCATTGTCTCATTAAAAACTTTCCTTGAAAATCCATTAGGACAACAAATGATAAGAAAAAGAGCATAACATCCTTACACCATTGAACCAACACCATTGAATCATCCTTACACCATTGTCAAAGTGATATATTGTGTTTGATCCTTCTTCATGCTCAAAGTTTCTTCAAGAATACCCTAGATTACTCCAGCAAGTTTCCTAGCCATCGTCCTTGTCTTTGGAGCAGTTGGACTAATCACTGAACTATCTTTAGCTCCAAGCTCTGGTTTTAGCTCCTTGTTGTCATCCATGATCACATCATCTCCCTCAGGAAAAGGATTTATCCTCAAATCTGGTTCGTCTCCAACAAAAGGAACTAAGTCAGAAACATTGAAACTTGAATTGACATTATACTTAAATTGTAGATCAAGCTGATAAGCATTGTCACTAACCCTTTTGGTTATCTTTAACGGCCCATTAGTCATTGGCATTAGGTTGGAATTCCTCTCGGCTGGAAACCTTTCCTTCCTCAAATGAACACACAATCGGTCACCAACTTCAAAGACCACCTTACGCCTTCCTTTGTTTTCTTGCTTAGCATATTGCTTAGTCTTTTCCTCAATGTTCTTCCTAACCTTCTCATGAATCTAGGAAACCTGTTCAGCTTTCTTTTTCCCATCCATGCTAGGTTTCTCACTCAAAGGTATATGGGTTAGATCCAAAGGAGATAAAAGATTAAAGCCATAAATAACTTGAAATAGAGAAAACTTAGTAGCAGAATGAACCGAATGATTATACGAAAATTATACATGTAGTAAACATTCTTCCTAAGTTCTCAAGTTCTTTTTGATCAATGCACACAAGAGAGTAGATGGAGTTTTATTAACTACTTCAGTTTGTCCATCCGTTTGAGAGTGACAAGTGGTTGAGAATAAAAGCTTGACATCTACTTTAGTTTAGACAAAAGAGTTTTTCAAAATTAACTCAAAAACTTTGTATTTTGCCCATAAACAATTGTTCTACACATACCATGCAAGTGAACTATCTCCCTAAAGAAAAATTGAGCTATATGCAGTGTATTACCAATTTTGTGACATGGTATAAAATGAGCTATTTTTGAAAACATGTTAACAACAACAAACACATAATCCTTGCAAGTTCTACTTCTAGGGAAGCTAAGTACAAAATCCATGAAAAATTCTTTCCAAGGCTGAGTAGGAATGAGTAAAGGAGTATACAAACCGTGGGGTTAAAATTTTGACTTAGCATGTTGGCAAGTGACACACCTTCCCCAAATCCTCTCCACACTTCTCTTCAAGTGCGGCCAGTGAAAGTGATCGGTCATTACACTAAGTGTCTTGACAACTCCAAAATGGCCCATCAAACCTCCTCCAAGAGCTTCCCTAAGTAGCAACCCTTGGATAGAACAAATAAGCATGTACAAACGGTTATCATAGAGTAAAAAGCCATTGTGCCTATAATATTTGCCCGAAGCAAACTTATCACAAGCTTTGAACACATATTTTAAGTCAGATTCAGTCTCATACAATTCCTTAATTTTTTCAAAACCCAACAACTGAACATCAAGGGTAGAGATCAAGGCATACCTTCAAGACAACGCATCGACAACATCATTTTTCTTACCTTGTTTGTACTTGATGACATAGGTAAGTGTTTCTATGAATTCAATTCACCTAGCATGCCGTTTGGTGAGCTTTTGTTGGCCTTTCAAATTCTTGAGAAATTCATGATCAGTATGAACCACAAACTCCTTAGGCTTCAGTTAATGCTGCCATGTTTTCAAAGCTTGGACCAAAGCATACAACTCCTTGTCATAGGTTGTGTAGTTCAAAGTAGCTCCCCAAGCTTCTCACTGATATGCTATGAGTTTCTTGTTTTGCATTAAAACAGCTACAATTCATACACTAGAAAAGCATCATACTCAATTTTAAAAGTTTTAAGAAAGTTTGGTAAAGTCAAGAAGGGTGTGTGTGTAAGATTATCTTTCAAGGCCTAGAATGCGTTCTCTTGTGCTTCTTTCCATTTGAATTCCACATTTTTCTTGATCACCTTAGTTAGTGGGGCTGCAATAGTGCTAAAATCCTTCACAAAAAGGTCTATAGAAACCAGCTAGTCCACCGCCTTTGGACTAGGCCATTTCTTGATAGTTTTAACCTTTTCTTTGTCCACCTTGGTGCCATATGCACTTAGAAAAAAACCTTGGAAAAATGTTATCCGTATAAAAAGTGCACTTTTTAAGATTGGCAAATAGTTTTTTCCTTCCTAAGGGCACTCAAGACCTCTATCAAATGTTCAACATGCTCATCTAGACTCTTGCTATATACTAAGATATCATCAAAGTAATCTACAACAAATACACCAAGGAAAATATAAAGACATGGTTCATCAACTTCATGAACATAGTAGGTGCATTAGTTAGCCCAAAATGGCATTACTAACCATTCATACAAACCATGCTTAGTCTTAAATGCAGTTTTACATTTATCACCCTCCTCCATGCAAATCTAGTGATATCCACTTTTGAGATCTATCTTAGAAGAGACACATGAACAATGCAACTCATCAAACATATCATCTAGCCTAGGTATAAGGTGACGATACTTTACAGTGTTGTTATTGATGGGTCGAAAATCAACACACATGCGCCATCTTCCATCTTTATTTGGCATAAGTAAAACATGTATGACACATGGGCTCATACTCTCTCTTATATAACATTTTCCCATAAGCTCACCAATTTTTTTTGAAGCTTTTTGTAGTTGATTTGATGCTCTATGTCTCTCTTATATAACAGTTTGGTAGTAAAGCTCCTGGGACAGTTGATTTGATGCTCTATGTCTCATATTAGAGGTAAACCTTCTAGATTGTCTTCCGGAAATACATCTTCATATTCCTGCAAAATATAAGTAACTTCACTCGGTAACACCGGTTCAAGGCCAGTTAAGCTCATGAGAGCTTCCTTGTAAAAAGTAAGATCATATATTGCGTAGAGAAAACAGCTCTCTTAACCTCACAAGATTTGTTTTGTTTTAGTCTTTACAGGTTTTAAATCGACTTCTGAGAAACATGAGGTTTTGGGTAAGGTTTGAACGTTTTAAAGCTTTAAGTGCTCAGAGAAGAGAAGAGAAACTGGGATCCATTGATCCCACATCAGATCGATTGATCCTCAAAATAAAGTGTTGCGCTTCGAAGCAAGGATCAATCGATCTCCACAAGGACCATTTGATCCGCGAGATGATTCCAATCTTTTCTTTACACTATTTATTTTCTTTCCTATAAATTTTAGATTTTGGTTTTTCATATAAATACTGGTTGCTCGACCTCAGAGCAGAACTACCTTATTTTTATTGCTTTGCTTACAGTTTTCATAGCTTTTAGGACACAAAATCTGTACTCTTCTAGAAGTGATTTTCGAACCCCATTATCGTTATTTTGATATTTTTATGCAATCATCTTGTTCTTTTATTATTATTTCATCATTTATGTCTGAGTAATTCTCATGTTGTATTTTTTGGGGCTGTTGAAGAGGATTCAATGATTTTTTATTGTTAGGTTGTTAGATTAGAGATCTTATCTTTAGAGTTCTTCATATATTGTGTTCTTGATGATTATGCATGATTAGCTACCTTGCATCAGATATCTAGGTTAATTTATGCAAAAACGTGATTGTTATGTTGCATGAATCAATATTAGATTAACTTAGTATCCTTAGCCAACAAGAATTGAAGTTAAGTGATCTTTATGAACATATCAAATCGTATCTAAAACTTGACATGTCTACTAAGTCTCATTCAGAACTTTAATATCTTAGGATTCATGTTTAGATAGTTAGTACTCTGGAAAGTATGTTAGCTTACATTTGTGATTTGATTTCTTGATAGGTTCATAATCATATCCATGTTTAGTTAAGTAGTTTTGCGGTCTTGAATCCATGTAAATTCTCTAAGACCAATGTTTTCTCCAAATAAGAAGTTCGTTTAATTTATTGTTTTCTACATTTACAACAATTATTACAAAACAAATTATTTATTAGTGTCTTAACTCTATTCGACTCGTATAGATTTGTAGCGTAACTTTTTTCCTTATGAATTTGATATTTTTCTATACTAATGCGTGCTTTGTAACCTTGCAGGAATTTTATGGGTTTTAAAAACTGAGAAATCAATTTCAACCATATTTTTCTAGTTTATGAAGTAAATTTAAATTTAAAAATTAGTTTATGTAATTATTGACATGGCACCTAAATTCGTATATATATAATCATTTGGATTTTAGTTATCGGTGGAATTTTCCATTTTTCTTGTAGTTAATGACATTATTAGGAAATCTATTTTTATTCTGTATTTTAAAATAGCTTAGAGCCGTAATTTCCCTTGTCGTTCATTTAATCTGGTTTGCAAACAAAGACCAGAAAACCAAAATTAAATACAAAGAACACCGAATCAATGTGAACAGAGAAGGTGTAGAAGCATGATGGGAGGGTTTTGATATACACATGACCCAAAGCCAAGAGTACGAACAATGAAAAAAAAATCCACACTATCAAACTTACCAAATAGTTTTTCCTCATTCTAACTCCGGAGAGGTAAGACTAGACCTAAACCCGGCTCCGATTCTTAAATTTTTCTAGACCAGAACTCGTAAGCCTCTCGTAATGCAACTTTCTTGCGTCTACGATATAAAGAATATAACTATTAAGAACGTTAGCTATTCGATTTGGAAGAGATATCAGTAGTAGTTGTACAAGTGGCAGCCATGTGCTGGATGCTTTTCATGCTCAACTCCATGCTTCTATGAACCATGTCCTGCAATAGTTTCTTAGCCGTTTCAGCAGCTTTTTCTGCCCCATCGACTTGTACTGCAATGCCATAGACACTTTTCTCTAGAACTAATAGAGCCATTTCCTTCTCAAGAGGACTCTCTCGTAGTAGGTCCAAGAGATTTCTGGCTCTATCTCGGGACTTTGATGTTCCTTCTACTGTTGAACTTAGGAGACCTGGGATTGCACCTTCTTTCAGTATGAGTTTCCGGTACTTATTTCGGTCGCTGCGACATAGAGAAAGTATAGCTCCAACTGCGTGTTCTATGCTGAGTGGAGAACCATCCTCTACAGTCTCCACTAAAGTCAGAATACCGGCTTCGCAGCTCGTGATGGCAGTTCGTCCATCCTCAGAGTTAGAAAGGATCATTTCAACCAAAGCTGTAGCTTTTTCAGCAAACTTGGAATGTTTTTTGCATTCTTTGAGGAGATGGATGAGTGGGGCCAAGGCTGTAGCATCTAGAATTGAAGCGGAGTACTCTTTGCAAGCTGATAGATTGTGAAGAGCTGTGACAGCATCTACTTTCCCCTGTACAGTTCCAGAGCTAAGCATCTGAACCAGAAGCGGTGGGACTCCAGAAGTTATAATCGTTGCCTTGTTAGCTGGTGCGGCTGAGAGTGTTAGAATTGCTGCAGTAGCCAATTCTCCCAAACTAGCATTGTGAAGCTTCAGAATCCGTATGAGAGGAGGAACAGCACCAGCTTTCACAATCTCAATCTTATTCCTGATCAGAAATCACAACCAAAAAATAGTAATATAATGATAATGACTACCATCAAAAAATCTGAAAATACAAATCTATCGAGACAAGAGTTACACGCATCAGTCAGAAGAAAACAACTACTGGATCAAGTACGTAAACTGCATCCTAGATTTGCTCTAGTTGTCCAAAGAGCAGCAAACTCCTAGTAAAGCTAAAACTAAATTGAGCAGATTAGAAGATAAGATGGTTCCCCACATAACTACACGCGGACTGCGTTAACAATTCAGAAAGGAGGCTACCATGGCAAATCTAGTTTCTGCAACTCTATGTATACATTATATAAGTATTATAATGTTAGTGACACCATCAGAACAACTGAAAATGCAAATTTATCTTGAGAAAATAACTACTAGATCAAGTTGGTAAATGACATCCTAGATTTGCTTTAGTTATCCAAATAGCAGCAAAGTACAAGTAAACCTAAAGCTACATGGAGCAGATCAGAAGATAAGATAGTCAACCACATGACAACTACACGGACCGCTTTAACGGTTCAGAAACAAGGCTGCCATTGGCAATTAGTTCCAAGTGTGCAAAATCCAAAATCTGAATTCTCATTGTTTCTACAAATCTAATTCCGAAATGTAGTTACTCTCAGTGCATTATAATGCCTTCTTCATAAACTTTAAAGAACAAAAATTTAGCTCTAGTACTTTGTTATACAGTATCCATGAGATGGCTTGACTTATTCAAAAACTACAAACCATGTCCAAAGCAAGCTTTAAGCAAAGATTAGTCAACTTTCTTAAGCAAGAACTAAACATCTTAATCACTTTCTACTCCATAAGATCAAACACGGAATCAAAACAAAATTAGATCCCAACACGAAATTGCAAATAAAAAATAGAGATTACCGTTCATTTCTTACGGCGAGGTTGAGGAGGGCGAGGAGAGAAGCGTGACGAGCATCAATGTTAGAGGAGATAAGCATAGGAACAAGCGGCGGGATGACTCCGGCGTCGGCGAGTTTTGACCTAGCCGAAGACTTGAGCGAGGACTTTCTAAGTAGCTTCCGGATTTCTCTAGCGGCTTCAATTCGGAAATCGAGATCTCCATGGAGAAGCTTGTTGGAGAGATGTAGAATCAGTAATTCCTTGGTGTTTTTCCATGTGTTTGCGGTCTCTGCCTCTGTTTCGTCTTCCGATATAGTAGCCGTCGTTGAGTCACCGGCGATGGTATCTATTAACTGATTCTGGTTCTCTTCCACCACCATTATTTCTCTCTTCTTAGTTTTTTTTTTGTCGTCAATTTATCTCTTCTTAGTTGTGTGACCCAAAGTATGGGTTTCACCAGTCAAAGACGAAAGAACTTATCGAATCATCACCATCTTCCTTAACTTATAAAAAAAAGAAAATTATGGTATTAGTTGAAGTTATTTCTCGAAGATGGTTAGAGACCATGTTAAAAATTTGAGGAAGGCAATAATAATCGGGCATTTCGGGTGGCCTAACTTTTAATGAAAACTTGAGAGTAAACGATAATGAATCAGAAATTAGTTTTAAATTATTTATTTAATTAATTTAAAATAATAGAGATATAATATTAAATATATATTACAATAAATGAAAACTTTTTTGATAATAAAACAAAATTAGTTAAATAGCTGATGGATCTCAGTTATAGAATCAATCTAAATTCATCAGAAACTAACAAAGAACAAGAACACAAGTTACTTCAACTTTCAAGTTTAGATATATCGTGGACACTTATATTACTCAAACGGTGTGTTTTGTTCTCTAGGGCAAAAATAAAGGTGATTAGGGTTGGGCTGTCGTCCGCCGCAAGGGTAGGGCTTTTAGCGGTTCTCCGCCATTAGCGGTGATGGAATCTCAGGCTGGTGGGTCTCCTAATCGGGAGCAAGCTCTGGAGATTGCTTCTCAGCAGGGTGTGGATCGATTCAAAGAGGTTTCGTCATGTTTGAAGTCATGCCCTCAAGTTTCAAGTAGGCCCAAATTTTAATTGTAAATGGTTTTGTTGGAGGGAAGAGATGTGGTAGTGGTTGCGGAGGCATTGCTGGTTGATGCGCCGCCTCTGTGGGAGGATTTCTTGGTTGGTCGTTTCGTGACAAAGCCAATGTGGGTTACCATGAAGAACGTTCAGGCCTCTATGTTCTCGTGGAACTCCTATTTGCCTTCATCGCGACACGGATTTATCTAAGAAACTGCGAGAACATGGAAGCTGCCATCACGCTGTAATGTATCCTTGGCTGCCATCACGCTGTAATGTATGCTGGAAGTGGGGGGCACATGGAAGAATGTTGTTTGACGAAAGCTCAACAGGGTTTAAACAATTTGAATTGGCAAACTCATGCTTAAACTTGGTGGAGTTGGTTCAATCCACAGAAAAATCTTTGAATGATGTTGGTAGTTTGCCTGTCAACAAAAGTACTACTCCTGAAGCTATATTAAAGTAGCAGGTGCTGGAGTCGCGAGATAAGTTACAGAGGTGGAGGAAGGCGAGATAAGTTTGACTTCACCCAGTTTTAAAATCAACGGAGGAGGTTTGGTCAAAGGTTTCACATTCGGTGGGGAAAACATCTGCTAAAAATTATGCAGCTCTCGTTTATGGTCAAGTTTCAATAGCCTCACCATCAAGGTTGATATTTTACGAGATCAAGAGGAAGAGTCTAGGGTTGTGTTGGGAAAAGAAGAATCGAAACAAGGTCCCACGGATGTTGCAGACTCTGTTCTATTGGAAGGGACTTCTGTTTTACTAGTGGAAGTAAGTGTGGTTTCGTCTTCAGTTATTTCTCACTTGGAAAATTCGGTTTCTAGTAATCTAACAAATGCTCAGGGTAAGGAGGAGTCTAAGACTCGGGCTAAGCTCCCCAGATCCTCCAAAGTAGCGCATAAATATTATGCTAAAACTTCTCAAAAAGCAAGGAACTTTTTTCCTAATGGTATCAGAAAGCGGACTTCTCAGAAAAAGATTAATTTCATGGTTTTTGGAATATTCATGGTTTCAATAAATCAAGAAAGCATTCAGTGCTAAGGAATCTAATTCGTTCTAATTCAATGGTTTTTGGAGGTTTGTTTGAAACGAGAGTTGTTGAAAGTAAGGCAGAACGCACGCTAGTTCAACTATTGGGGACTTGTCTATGGTTTCTATTTATAAACACAAGCTACTAGGGAGGATCTGGGTGGTGTGGAGTAAGAAGGTAGAGCTAAATGTGGTTTCTAAAAAAGGGCAACTGATTTCTTGCTTAGTTAAGCTTGAGGATTCCTCAAAAGATTTTGTGTGTATGTTTGTTTATGCTTCTAATGTATTGGAACTACTATGTTAGTTATGGAGGGATCTCAACTACATTCAAGATTTGTCGCAATTTTGAGGTAGACTGTGGCTTTGTGTGGGAATTTTAATGAGGTTTTGAATTTAGCAGAGCATTCACTTTCTTCTGTAGCTCAGGTCTCTTTGCCGGGTATGGTGAATTTCAAGATCTGGTACGTTACCGTTCCTTTTTGACATGGCTTATCATGGTCCTCTTTACACTTGGTGTAATAAACATGAAGAAGTTTAGGTATGTAAGAAGTTGGACCGGGTTATGGTAAACGCTTTTTGGCTGAAACGTCCCTATAACTCATATTATAGGTTTGAAGCAAATGGCTGCTCGGATCACCTTTGTGGTCTCATCTATTTTGCTGAAGCTCTGCATAAACCAAAGTGTCCTTTTAAAATTGTTATTGACATTGTTAAAATGGATGACTTAAAGCTAGTTGTGGAAGATTCTCCAAGAAGTAGATTCTAATCACGTATACTTCTGTATTATTCCGATTCTCCAAGAAGCTAATGCTTATTAAGCTAGCTATTCATGCTCTTAGTCAACAAAGCCTACATCACTTAACAAGACGAACAGAAGAAGCATTTGTGGTTCTTTGTGAGGATCAAATTGTAACTCTAGCTAGACCGGATGCATTGTCTATAGAGGAGGAGTCGATGGATTTTGATACTTGGGAGACAGTCTCGGCTTTAGAGGAAAACTATTTTAGAGAAAGGCAAAGTTGCATTGGATTGATGTGGGGGATAAGAACAACCCTTTTTCCATAATGTAGTCAAAAAGAAGAAAGCTCGTAATTCGATAAATATGGTTGTCTTTTGAGGGGATGTTTCTAACTAGTCAGGAGAAAGTTAAAGCTGAGGATGTTAGGTATTATACTGACATGTTTAAAATGCAACCTCAAGGTTTTGCTGGAATGTCAGTGGCAGAAATGGCTAATATTCTGAATTATAGCTGTTCGGAGGAGGAGGAGGCGAGTTATTAGCAAAGGTTACTCATAAGCCGAATGTCTCTTCTAGATGGGCTATGAAGATTGACATTTCCAAAGCTTTTGACTCTGTCCAGTGGAAATTTATTATTAATATTTTGAAGGCTTTGCAGTTACCGGCTCAGTTTATGATGTAGGCACAAGGGGCTTGTGTCCATGAAGGGGAAGGATGGAGATGCTTCAGCTGGACTAAGGTCACTCTCTGAAGTATCAAAAAGAGATGTTAGGGAAAAAAAATGATGGAGACTATTTAATTGGACTGAGGTCACTCTTTGAAGAATCAAAGAAATGATTTCATAGATGGATGGAATGAGAGACGACACACTGATCTGTGACAGGATCAATGATAAGTCTAAGCACTAAGATCTTCAAGGAATCGCACACAAGAAGATAAAGAGACACTTCTTCCGCATAAGAGAATAAGAGAGAGAAAATCTTGTTTTATTTCATCATTGTTGTTAAAAGATATAAGCCGAGAAGGGACTTAGATAAACGTCTAGCGGCTGGGGACCTTCTAGGGTCGAAATTATTACAGACTCCAAGGACTAAAATACAAACTATAACAGACTCTACTTGGACTTAAAAGAAAAGAAAAGAAAATTACTCTTAAAAGTTCTAACGGTCATAATCCTTCAAAACAAGAAAAAACGCATAGGTTAGTTGTTCCTTGAAACGGTGAACAAGGTAGCTTCATGAAATCCTTGAAGAACCGGCAAGGACAAAGTTGTTGGAGTCATGGGTTGCTCTTGAATGTCTGCATCTTGCATTTCTTGAATAACTTCAGATTCTTGGAGTCCTTCAAGCTCTATGAGTGTGATGAGATTCTCCACTGACTTGTTGAACTTCTCTCTCAAGCATTTAGTGCATGGCCTTGTTCTTGGAGTTTGATCCATGGCTGCTATGTTAACAAATTCTTTGTCGAATCTAGATGTCGTAGTCTTTATGTCCTCATCATCTCCTCCCTCTTCAAAAGGTTATGTCCTCAGAATTGTTATATATATATATGCAGGGAAGGGAGATAAATCTACAATATTAAAAGTAGGAGAGATAAATAACTCACTTGGAAGCTCAAGCTTATAAGCATTGTTGTTGATCTTTTCCAGCATATAAAAGGGACCATCTCCTCTCGGGGAGAGCTTAGATTTTCTCTTATTAGGAAATCTCTCAGGTCTCATATGCAACCACACCCAATCTACAGGCTCAAATTTCATCTCCTTGTGTTGTTTATCAGCATTTTGCTTGCATAAGAACAACTCCAATACCTGTTCCAAAAGTGCCACATTCGATTTCAAAAGTTAGGAAGTACCAATATTAGTGTATGAGTGACCCGGTATTTGAGCTTGTTGAACGCTTCTTCTTGTGCTGGTTCCCATTTGAATTCCACATTCTTTTTTATCACGGAGGTGAGGGGTTCAACAATGGTGCTAAAATCTTTCACAAATCTCCTGTAAAAACTAGCCAGTCCATGGAAGCTCCTCACATGTCCAATAGTAGTGGGAGTCGGCCAGTCTTGTATTGCATGGATCTTCTCTTCGTGGAACTTTAAGCCATGTGAACTAACAAAAATACTAAAAAGACAACTTGATCAGTGCAAAATGTGCATTTCTTTAGGTTTGCATAGAGATTTCAGCCCTTAGTGTTGCAAGAACCTGCTCAAGATGATTCAAGTGATCTGAAAGGTTAGAGCTATAAATCAAGATTTCATCTATATAGATGATTACGAACTTACATAGAGATTAGTTTTACTCAGCTTATTTCTTTGGGACATAAACTATGCTTCTTATCATTGTGCATAAAGGTGTAATGATTGGTGAGACCATTATGTAGTGCATCTTTGTCAAATTGCAATGGATGACCTAGAAGTAGATGTCCGGCTTGCATAGGAATCACATTACACACGACTTGATCCGCATATTTACCTATTCTGAATGGTATGGTGACTTGTTCTGGGATTTTGAGCTCAGTCTCATCATTTAGCCATTTGAGCTGATATGGTCGAGGGTGCTTTGTCTTTTGAAGACCTAACTTATCAACCAAACACTTGCTGGACACATCAGTGCAAGATCCTCCATTAATAATTAAACTACATATATTTGTGTTAACAGTGCATCAGGAGTAAAAGATGTTTTCTCTTTGCATTGTCTGCGGCTCAAATAGAACACTGAGAACCGTTTGTGTCACCAGAAGCTCTCCAGTGTCAGGATAATCTACAACATCTGCTTCAAGTTCTTCTGGTTCAAAGTCCTCCTCATCTTGAGATTCATATTCTCCATTGGAGTTGAGGATCACACCTATTTAGTTTGGACACTCCCTTGCATAGTGTCCTTTACCATGACATTTGAAAAATGTTATATCACGAGTTATTTGAGTTTGAGTTTTACTTTTCTCTTATTTAGCAAGTTTAGATGTCTCAGGCACATGCCTCTTTAATTTGGAATCCACTTCAATAGATTTTCCTTTGTCTGACATTTTATGTGGTGATTTGCTTATGTTGGCTGAGAGTGTGTTCCGATTGATGTGTTGCTGGGCCTGAATGGCTAGATGTAGCAGTTCATTGAGTTCATGGAAGAGTTGCCTCTATACTATCCGAGCAATCCTATCTTGAAGACCATCTAGAAATTATGCCATCAATCCGAGCAATCCTGTCAAGGTTTTTTTGTCTTTGAGGCCTTGGGTCTGGATCTGGTGGATATTCTTCCATCTCAGACTCGTCATCTACTCTTTGGTTGAGTCTTTGTTGATTCACATGTCTGTTAGGAGCCAAGCGCACTGGTGGAGGCTGTTCAAGCCGAGTTAGGCGATCTCCTATGGTCTGAAGTTGCGTTTGGAGTTGATTCTGGAGGGTTGTAACTAGCTCTTCTACATTCAAACCTCCTATTTCTCCCATGTCCACGAAATTTCCTATCTCACACTCAAACAAGTAGATCCAATGCAAAGGAAATCGAAAAGACACGAACGACAAGCAAATGAAATCACAACAATAGATTTATACAAAGAAATTGAAGGATCCAGGATGCAACAAGGGTGGAAATCGTAAGAGGTTGATCAATAAACACTAGATCTAGACAAAAAATGATGCATACAAGGATAGACACAAAGCAAATAACTCTTGGTATGCCTAAGTTTCTGATGAACCTATTAACGACTGTTCGACAAAAACAATCCCAAACAATTATCAAAGCACATCCAAAAATTCCCGAACCAATTTTAATAAATACTAGACTCGTTATAGGTTCAGATGCAATTCGTTTCATGATTTTATGACACACTAATAATTTATAAAAATTCAGACAAAATCGCTGATAGGAACACTTGATTTCTCAACCTTGCTCTGATACCAGATGATGTAGGCACAAGGGGCTGGTATCCACGAAAGGGAAGGATGGAGATGCTTCAGATGGACTGAGGTCGCTCTCTGAAGTATCAAAAAGAGATATTATGAGGGAATAGATGATGGAGATTCTTCAATTGGACTGAGGTCACTCTTTGAAGAATCAAAGAAATGATTTGATAAATGGATGGAATGAGAGATGTCACACTGATCTGTGACAGGATCAATGATAAGTCTAAGCACTCAGATCTTCAAGGAATCACACACAAGAAGATAGATAGACATTTCTTTTGTAGAAGAGAATAAGAGAGAGCAAATCTCGTTTTATTTCATCATTGTTGTTAAAAGATACAAGTCGAGAAGGGACTTATATAAACGTCCAGCGGCTGGGGACCTTCTAGGGTCGAAATTATTACAGACTTCAAGGACTAAAATGCAAGCTAGAACAGACTCTACTTGGACTTAAAAGAAAAGAAAAAAAAATTACTCTTAAATGTTCTAACGGTCATAATCCTGCAAAACAAGAAAAAACCGTTAATTTATTCAAAGAAAATAATTTAAACGCATACCTTAAATAAAATAGGTTCTCCTTGGATGAATTTTGATAGCGTGGTCGTTCCTTGAAATGGTGAACAAGGTAGCTTCATGAAATCCTTGAAGAACCAGCAAGCACAAATTGTTGGAGTCATGGGTTGCTCTTGAATGTCTCCTTCTTGCATTTCTTGCATAAGTTTAGATTCTTGGAGTCCTTCAAGCTCTATGAGTGCGATGAGATTCTCCACTGACTTGTTTAACCTCTCTCTCAAGAGCTTAGTGCCTGACCTTGTTCTTGGAGTTTGATCCATGGCTGCTATGTTAACAACTTCTTCGTGGGATCTAGATGGCGCAGTCTTGATGTCTTCATCAGTTTGTAAGATGGATAGAGCTATGTGTTACCACTCCATCTTTTTGGTCCAAATCAATGGGGAGCTCACTGTTTTTTTCAGAAGTCAGAAGGGGTTTCGTCAAGGTTGCTCTCTTTCCCCTATCTGTTTGTTATATGCATGTCTCTCTTATCTCGTATGTTTGATAAATCAGCGATCGAAGGTAACTTTGGCTTCTATCCAGGTTGTAAGAGTTTGAATATTACTCATTTGTGTTTTGTGGATGATATCATGGTATTTGCTAATGAGAGAATTCGATCAATCCATGGTATTCTTGCAGTTTTTTTGATGAGTTTTCTCGTATCTTGTGGCTGAATATTAGCTTGGCAAAAACCTCATTGTTTATTTCCGGTATCTCACATGTTACTCGGGTTTCTCTTGATAGTTTTCCGTTTAACATTGGAACCTTGCCGGTTAAATACTTAGGATTATCTTTGATGACTAAAAGAATGACTACTTTTGATTTTCAGCCTCTAATAGAAAATATTCGAGCTCGTATAGGTTCTTGGAAGAACCGTTTCTTATTCTTCACGAGAAGATTATACTTAATTTCTTCGGTAATTACGAGTTTGACACATTTCTAGATTTCTTCTTGTAGACTCTCAAGTGCTTGTATTAAAGAGATAGAGAAGATAAGCTCAACATTCTTATGGTTTAGACCAGATTTAATCTCAAAGAAATCGAAGTTGCTTGTTGTAATGTCTGTAAACCAATGTACGAAGGGGGCTTGGCCTTAAATCACTAGTTGATTTGAACAAGGTTTTGGTCGATAAGTTGAATACGAGTGCTGGCTTGTGGATATGGAGAAAACTTCTAAAGTATCAAGATTTGGCTCAGGAGTTTTATAAAGTTGAGGTGCGAAATGGTTCTCATACATCCTTTTGGTTTGATAATTGGAGTTCATTGGGTAGATTGTTTCATATGTTAGGGAAGAGAGGTTGGATTGACATGGGCATTAAATCTTCAGAAACTATGGCGGATGTGTTTGCGAATCATCGACCAAGGCGCAAAAGAGCTCACATCTTATCTCTGATTGAAGAAGAGATGAAAAAGATTAAAGATTGTACATACTCCGACTTGGACATACCTTTATGGAGATGTAAGGAGGACAAATTTAAATAGAAATTCTCTTCAAAGGATACTTAGAATCAAGTACAAGAGGTCTCTCCGGTTAAACCGTAGTAAAAGGGAGTCTGGTTCCTTATGCTACTCCGAATTTTTCCTTTGTTGTGTGGTTGGATACGGGCCCCAATAGTAGTTGGACTTTCTTTTTGAACCGAAGGAAATGTTTTCGAGGTGAAGTTAAGAATACAAAAGTAAGGAGTCATCTCAGCGAGTCAAAAATCAATTAAGAGAAATTAATGCAGCAGATCAAAACCGACGAGTTTGAATTTGTATTAATTACAGATCTTGCACATTAAGACCCATTTATTACTAAATCTGAACGTGTAAATGTATACTGGTACAAAATGTAAACCCAATAAAGGCCTTGGGAATCATAATCCTTTGATAGACTTTTTTCATGCAATAATACTATACAAAAATTTTACCTTTTTTCTTTCATATTGTTCTTAATAAATCCTTACAAAAAGATATCATAATATGGAAGTGTGAATTCCCCATTCCCTAATTCAACAAATACAACCCCGGATTTGACATCTACATCGTCTTTGGGGAATAACATTTTCAGACTCATTGATATTTTTGTTTCTTGTTTTGTTCTTTCACTAACATGTCAAGAATATGAACACCACCAACCCACCTTTGTCCTCTGATGAGATTGCAGATCTGTTCCGAGGGACAAGGCAGATCAACAACAGAAGGACTCTGCCGCATTTTTGGGACGATTCGATACTTTGGAGCAACGAGTATAGTTGCTAGCTTTAACCCAGGGGGAGCTCACCAACAACAATGAACTCCTTTCCATCAACTATGTGGCACAAGGAGGCGTGAGGCTCCCAGCTTCATTCCTGCTTCCTTCCAGATCATTTCTTGTGTTTGTGCTTTAATCTGGAGTACTATCATCAACGGTCCTACCAACTTCCAATCTTCGAGGATTAAGAGTTTCTCTTACACCTTTTTGACATAGGGCATAATTACCATTCTCAAATGTTTGTGTCGTTTTCAACTTTTCTGGTACTCCCATTTCACCAACTCACTCAGTGCATCCAACACGACGATCCGACATTGACACCAAATGCTAATAGTCAAAATGAGGCTTGTGAACCCGCATGGCCTCATCAAAATCAAGAATCACCAATTTTACGTCATTAAAAACTTTTTTGGAAAATCTATTGGGATAAAACAGAGGATAAGGCAAAAGAGTACCAAAATGGTCTCAAGCCTATTTAGCATTCTTCTTTTGCTTATACTGAGACCAGTGTAGTGTGATGTTCATCCTCCTTAGTATTTAAGTCCATCACGTCTTAAAATAATCCCACAAGTGCATCCTTCAACCGCTTAGTCCTTGCTCTTATCATTGGTCCATTCAAAACTAGTAGTGCATCCTCTTCCTTGGTCTTTTCCATGATCGTATCAGGTTTTCACCAATTCTTGACAATTTTGTTTCTATACAAATCTCCACCTTTGTGATTGTTGTCAATATTTCATCTTTCTCCTACAACAACTTTGCAGAAAACTAGTATCACTTTCCGTATGGATGTTCCTAGTAGAATCTTGCCGAAGAAACTCTTCACGTTGCAAATTTTTGCCACCAAGGCATAAATAACTGGAACTTCATCTCTATCTTTGTTTCGAAATGAGCCTTTGTTTCTCCTATGTTCTTAAGTCTAAACCGAACATATTTGCTCTATTATTTACTTGTGAAGGTAAAGAGCGCAAGGAGTCGATGCCTTGCCTGCAAATGCCAAGTAAACCTCTAAAACCCTCAAAACTTTTTTGATTTTAGTTATTAGGATATGCAATTTGTTTTTTGTGTTTCTTTCCTTCTTGAGATGCATGTAGTGATTACCTAATGCTTCTCCTTCCTTTTATTGCGAGATAACCAATCAATCTTGAGTATGCATTTTCCAAATCAGGCGATGACTTTGATTTTTACGAGGAAACTCTGGACCATATATCTAGGTAAATCCTTTGTTAACAAGTTAGTCGGATCTCATTATATGTCTCTATTATATCTTAATACTACTAACCTCTATGGTTCTATCCCTGGTACCTTACGAAGAGACATGACAACCTCTTGGTGTTCCTCCTTATTGAGACTAAACACTTATGCTATGTCTCTAAGCTAAAGACAAACGACTACCCAAGATCTCTCTTAGCTCGAAAACGCTTATGCTATGTTTCTTTTTCTTTCGGTGTAATAATCTTTGTGGCTTGACCTTGCTATTTATTAATAATGTTGTAGACTTCAAACTCCTATTGAAAATCGAATTTACAACTCCTTTTATGTCTTAAATTTGAACTCCTTTGACAAGGAACACAACTAAACAACATGACTTATGTAATGGGTATTTGTAACCCATTCTCTCTTTGACTTAGGTAATGGGTTTTCTCCATGCACTTCAAGATGTATCTTATAGCATTTGATACTGACACATTCTCCATGTAAATTCTTTGACATATCCTTTCTCTTTCTATTTCAGGCTCAGACCTGAAATGTATCTCCACCTTCCGTAAACACTCTTGGTTTTACTCAATATGCACAATTCTTCTTGAGACAACTGATATATATCGAGCTTGACATGTCTATGTTTACTTCTAACCATATAAACTGTGCCACCTTTTTTTATTATAATATTTTTATGTTGACTTCTTTAGTTAAAATATCCTTTTGAAGCTTAACTCCAGACGGTTCATTTGATATAATGGCTATATTTATGTCATTCATTCTAAAGTCTGCTTCTTTCTCTGTGATTCTCCTGTCCTTCACACCTTATTAGTTGATCTATGAGTGGCAAGCTCATCGTGAATCTTATGCAAAACAGTTATGAGAAATTTCTCTGCAAATTTCTTGACAACCATTTTCCTCCTCGTGTGAGTTGTCTGCTTCCCTGAGGATAATATGTTTGGTTGTTCTTCACTTGATATTGCAAGATTTCTGTTGAATATCCTCATACAGCCTATGAACTCATCTTCTTGAGAGTTATTAAAAATGATCCACTTAAGTCTGGCAACATTTTCTTTATTTCTCCAATTCTTCAACACTAGATCCTTCATATTTCTTTCACACTTTGTTGTTTCAGGGTAGCTTTTATCCTCATTCATGCATGGTACAAGTAAAAAACTTAGTCTGACTTGTCTCCTTGCAGTCTTTCGTAATGAATGCAACTCTGCCTGTTTGACGCGCTCCAACTCATTATGCCAAGGTAATGGCTGAGCACTTTAATCTTGGTTATAGCATTCACTTGTACTTCCATTGTAGAACGTTTTAGCAAATAATGAGTACATTTTCTCTCTCTGCTCAAAAACAACCTGAAACCTCTATCAATAATCCAACTTTAGAATGGAAAATGTATCCCAGAGATTCAAGAACTTCAACTGATATTATTTTCTTTGATATCTTAGGAACGAATGTAATTAACTTGAGTTTTAGTTAAACTTGTTCCATCTTCTTTTTTTAGCACCACAATTCCAGTTCATTCAACTGTTATTGAAGTGCCATCTCCTATTATTTTCAATTGTCCTCTTTGAGATTCATCAAGACTTGAGAAGAATTATCTCTTTGGTGTCATGTGATATTGAAATGTCATTATTTTCTTAGTTTGTAAACATTTTTAATGCAAGATAGACGTGTTCGTTTCACAAGTTGGTGGTCGCTTCTCACTTGTGAAGAGATGCTGATACAAGATGAGGATGTAACACGATGGCGAGCGCTTCTCTCATGTGAGATCGTGAGGGTATGTGTTGGCGGAACGAGGTGCACCACATAGTTTTGATTAATCTCTGATACAGCACGAGCACTTAATCTTTAACAATCACTTAACAAGACAAAGAAAAACCCTAATCTCTCAAGAGGGACTCGAGGAGAAGAAAAGATCTTGGAACATCATTATTTTATTGATAAACAATGGTAACCTAATATAACAAAACATAACAAAGAAAGAAAGAAAACGTAACAGAAAGAAATAAAACAAAAACTATGGTTTTTAAACAAAAAATATATCAAATAAGGAATTACTTAAGCGAGATATATTCTCTTCAGCTGGGTCATTTTGATGAAGTCCTTAGGCGTTGTGGAGGTTGCTTAGACCTACAAAAATAGTAAACCTTGAATACAACTTACTTGGACAAGTTTGAGAGTGATTAGAGGCTCCTTGATCCATTCCTTATGCTCCATGTTGTTGCATGGGTTCTTGGATGTAAGAATCTTCTTGGGGCTTCTCTTGTATATCTTGATCACTCTTTGGGAGCTCTTCTACTTCATTGATTCCTTAAGCTTGCACTTGAATTGCTTGTTCTTCATTGGAGCTATAACTTGTCTCGCACGTTTCTTGTATCATCATGACTTCTAGGGATCTTTGCACCTGCCAAAAGAGAATCTATAACTGGGATTTGTTCTAGGCTTAGTTGAGTGAAAGCTTTAGCAAGCTCTTTCTCGCATATGTTTGATGGACCAGTTTGCTTCTCCAATCTCTAGAGAGCTCACAATGTCTTGTATAGCTAAGTAGAACTACTTTGGAGTTGTTTGGATTTGGATTGTGTCATAGGACCTTCTCAAACCTTTGGTACCGCGTGTGAGTCATCTTCTTGTATGTTAGGGTCGATGTTTGCATCATTCCCTCTCTTTTGAAAAGGTTTTGTCCTTAGACGAAGCCCCTTTTTAACTCCTCAACAAACTTAGGCGATGGTACTTTGGATGAAGAGAGGCATGTATGTGCCAATTCAGAGATGTATTAATCTAAGACCAACACCTTTTCTTGAACTTCTCAAGACCCTAAGTTGATAGAATGGCCACACAAAATAATGTAAGCATGTAACTGGATACATTTTCACCCAAGGACCGAGAGCAAGAGGAGGAGCTGGAAGCACCTACTATACTTCCCGGAGCCATCAAGAGGATCAATGCGAGAGCTTACCGAGACAAATTTAATAGCTTCGTGGAGAGAGCCTTGATGACACTTAATGACAGCCAGATGACGGTTGATTCTCTAAGGGGTTCGAGCGACTTCTCATCTATCTTTAGAAGCTTTGAAAAGCGAGATCACAGTTTCTTCACTATATCCCAAGAATTAAGACACGCCCCAAGTCGCCAAGGTAGTTGTACTCTTTTTCTCCACCTTGGATTTGTTCCAATGGGTTTACCGAGGGGGTTTTTAATGAGGCAATGACACTTGGTGAATCACACTCCATTCCATGCGGTTAATCTGCTTGGAAATGTCAATGACAACATGGGGTCCAATTTAGGATGGAGTGTGATCATATCCTTTATGAAGACATTTCGCTTAATAAGTCTTCATTTCTTTCTTATCATTTTCTCTAAGTGTTTTAAACTTTCTTTTTGGGTCCAATTTAGATAATTGTTAGATATCATTTTCTCTATGTTAGATAATTGGACCATTGTGTAAATTATCTTCTATAGACCTAAGAGGTTCCATATAAAAGCCTTTAACTCTTTGTAATTAGGCTTACAAACACTCATTTCTTGTCCTTGAGAGATTCAAGAAAAACCCTCCAATCACCTCGAAGCCTAACTTTGTGTTGGAATTTGTTGTATCAAGAGACTTACACATTTCTTATGGTTCTCATTTCAATCCATCTCTCACCTCCACTGTTAGCGCCTAGATCGAGCTTCTCTCCAGTCTTCAGCTCCATTCATCCTTTCATACCTTGTAGACTAGTTAAAGAGATTCTCCAAGTCGTGAAGAGGATCACCGAGTAAGAGGCTTGTGATTTGAAGACCAAAACGTGTATCATCTGCATCAGTCATTTTGTGTTCTTCTTGTTCTTGGCGATTTCTTTGTAGTTTGTGGTGTATGATCAAGTTTTTCTTATTCTTGAGTTCATTTTGTGTTTTAGGTTGCTAGATTACAATTTACCTCATGTTAGTTGTATTTTCAATGTTTTTCACCTTTTACCTAGTAATTCCTTAGTGAATTTCGATTTGCTAAGGAGGTGTGCACGTCATTGTTTTGGTAGTACGAGGCTGTGTTGTCCTATAGTTAGTGCTTCAAATGAGTCACCATGGTCCCCTCTTTGTTACCATTTGTAGCTTGCTTTATGCTTTGCGCTTTAGTAACTTTTAACCTCAGCCTATCATTTGAATTTTGTAATTTTTGCTTTAGTGAATATGCTTTGGTGATTGCTATTTTTTTCTTGTTCTCTTAAAATTATGCACATTTTGTCATTATATCTTAAAGATATGACCTGTCATTGATTGGTGAAAAGCATCCTCCCTTTTGCATTAAATTTTGCTTTTGCGTTTAATTGAATAAGCATCTTCCCTTTTGCATTATATTATCTCTGATGAAATTCATCTCCAATGGTGATTCTGAGGGATTCTGAAGACCTATAGTGATTAGAGAAAGTTTATCCGAGGAAATATGCTGACCTGGTTCATCGGACGTCTTGCGGTACGTGCAGAGATTATTGGAGTTGTCATCTTCCAATCTAGGTTGGTTTTGATATGATTTGCCTCAGAGGTTAGGTTCTAACTGGTCAGTTTCCTAGTGTTTCTCGAAGATGGTATCCTCAGAAGCTTGGTTGTACGTGTTCTTGGCTTGAAGACTCTCAATAGCGGTTCTAACTAGAAATGTACATGCTATCGGTGATTCTGATCGGGCTCTTCAAAAAGTCTCGCAAACATCAGTGTTAAAATAAGTGTTTTGCCGAGGAATATTACCTCCCTGGTTCTGTGTACGAGCGGTTTGCTTGAATACACGTTGTATGGGCTTCACGGCTCGGTGATGACTAGGTGCTCACATGTAGGATACCGGGGCTGACTCCATGGCATTAAGCAATGCCTCCACAACTACATTAAACTTATCCCTATGTTTCAAGGTACGAGATTGAGCATAGGGCCTTTGATCACTTATGGAGCCTCCGCATCCTTTGGCTAATTGGTGGTTTCGATGCCTAGGTCGATGCTTGCATCATCCTCTCCCCTTGATACGGTTCTGACCTTAGAACATTTTCTCATGCATCAAAGGGAAGTAAATCAGCCACATTAAAGCTTTTAGAGATAGCCAACTCACCTGTTAGGTGTAAGCGCTATGCATTGTCATTGATGCGCTCCAATACTTTGAAGGGGCCATCTACTATGAGTGCAAGCTTGGAACTCATCTTGTCCAGAAACCTGTCACTTCTCAAGTGGAGCCAAGCCTATTTGCCTGGTTCAAGAATCACTTCTTTATAGTTTTTGGTTACTCGTTTCTTGTATTGCTCAGTTTTTTTTTCTCCAAGTTAGCCTTTACCATCTAGTGTAATGTCTTCACAAGCTCAGCCTTGCGGTTTTCATCTTGATCATGGTGTGACCCCGGGGGTAGTGGTGACAAATCTAGTGAGGTTAGTGGCTTGAAACCATAAACAACTTCAAAAGCACAAAGTTTAGAGGCTGAATGCGTAACACAGTTATAATCAAACTCAATGAAAGATAAACAGTAAAGTCAATTCCTTATATTCTTACCGACCGTAGCTCTATGCAAAGTTAATAGAGTATATTTTACAACCTTAGTCTAGCTGTTTGTTTGGGGATGACAAGTGGTGGAGAATAACAACTTGGTTCCGAGCTTCCTCCACAATGTTTTCCAAAAGTGGCTCATAAATTTGGTGTCTCTATCCGACACAATTTTTCGAGGCACTCCATGCAAACATACCACTTCTTTAAAGAATAAATCAGTTGTTTGTGTGGCATCATTGGTCTTGTTACATGGTATGAAGTGAACCATCTTCGAGAATCGGTCCACAACGACAAATATAGAATCCTTGTTTTGAATTTTTGGTAAACCTAGAACAAAATCCATGTGGATGAAAAATACCTTGGCCAATAAGTAATGTTGCCAAACCTCTAAGGATCTCACCAACGTGTAGAGTCCCTTGTCATATGTTGGATAGTTTAGCGTAGCTCCACTTAAATTCTTAGTAAAAAAGGCTATGGGTCTCTTATCTTGTGTCAAGACTGCTACAATGCCAACAACCGAGGGATCACACTCCACTTCAAAGCTTTTGTCAAAATCTGGTAATGCCAAACCCAGAGCTCTAGTGAGGCTTTTCTTAAGCTTCTTACAGGCCTCTTCTTATAGAATTCCTCATGAGAAAGGTATATCCTTCTTGATTAAAGCAGTGAGGGAGCATCTATAGTACTAAAGTCTAGTAAAAACAGTATATAAAAGCTAGCTAACCCAAGAAAGCTTCGGACATGCCCAATGGTAGTCGTCGTTGGTCATTCGTCAATTGCTTTTATCTTCTCTTGATCAACCTGTAGGTCCTGAGAACTTACAAAAAAACCTAGGAAACTAATTGATTAGTGCAAAACGTGCACTTGTTGAGATCGGCATAAAGACCTTCTTGACGAATATTCTCTAGCACTTGCTCAAGGTGCTTCAAGTGATCCGACAAACAAGTGCTATAAACAAGAATATTTTTGAAGTAAATTACAACAAAATTACTGATGTAGGCCCTTAGAACATGTTTCATAAGCCTCACGAAGGTGCTCAAAGCGTTAGTAAGACCACATGGCATGATTAGCCACTTGTAGAGGTCTTGTTTGGTCTTGAACATTGTCTTTCACTCATCTCCTTCTCTCATTCGCACCTGATGATATCCACTCTTCAAGTCCACTTTAGAGAAAATGGTGGCTCTGCTAAGTTCATCCATATGTCATCGAGCCGAGGAGTCGGATGATGTTATTTGACGGTAATGTTGTTTATTTCTTGGCAGTCCATGCATATCCTCCATGTCCCTTTTTTCTTGGGTACCAATAGAACTAGCACGACACAAGGACTGAGAATCTCTCGGATATATCCCTTAGACATAAGGTCTTAAACTTGGCTTTCCTATAGGCTGGCATGTTCGGTTGCAGATCCTGAAAGTAGGTCGATTTGATGCTTGATTCCTCTTATGGGAGGTAAGCTTGGTGGTATTTCCTCGGGAAAGGCGTCTTCAAAATGCTTAAGAAGATTGGTTACCTCGGCTAGAACTTCTAACCATTTTAAACCTGAAAACATACTTTCATTGAAGATCATAACTAGCACCAGGTATTTTAAATCCAAATACTTAGCAACAACGTTTGATAATACATACAGACAAGTTTTACTTACCTGGGTGTCCTTGTTCATTTTGACTTGCAGCTCATGTACTTCAACAGGAGTAAGTGGTGTTAGAGTGTACATACGCTTGTCATGAGTGAACGAGTATTGGTTGGTTTGTTTGTCATGCATGATTTCTCGATTGAACTACCATGGTCTTCCTAACAAAATATGCCTAACTTGCATCGGCACCACATTACAGAGAACTTGATCATGATACTTCCCCATGGTAAAGGGTACGGTTACTTGCTCTGCAGGGCCTAAGATGCTTCATCTTTGGGAGTCTAAGCTTGTCAACCATAACCTGGCTTGCTACGTTAGTGCATGAGCCTCTATCATTGATGAGACTACAAGTCATATTGTTCATGGTACACCGGGTATAAAAAATATTTTCATGTTGAGCTATCTCCTCCGAGTTGATCACGGTACTTAAAATTCTCCTTGAGACTAAGAGCTCTCCAACGTCTAGATACTCAATGCCCTCCTCGTGATTAGTGTTGTTGTCTTCTTGTTCCTCCTGTGATTCAAATCCCCTGTCAGCCGTGAGGATCATCACTCGTTGGTTAGGGCATTCTCTTGCCATGTGGTCTCGTCCTTGACACTTAAAACATGTAATGTGTCGGGTCTTAGAGGTATTTTGGAACCTCCCATGTTCTGGTCTGGTGCCCTTGTAAGCATCTGAAGCCGGTTTCTTAAAACTAGAGTCGATTTATACCACTTTCCCTTTTTCATTAGGTTGAGCATTACTTGGAACCCATGACTTGGAACGACTAGTGGCTAGCTTCTTAAGCTTGATGTGTTATTCTGCTTGCATTTCAAATGCAAAAGCTCTTGGAGGTCATAAGGCTGCCTTTATACGTTTTTCCCAATTCCGCCATTGAGGCCATCAAAGAATTGCGCCTAAGATTCTCTTCAGATTCCTCGGTGTCTAATCAATTCTTGTAGCCTTCAAATTCGTCAAAATACTCCTCAAATGACTTATTTCCTTGCACCAATTTCCTAAATTTCTTTTGTAACTTCCTGTAGTAGTAGGGTGGTACATATCGCTTCCGGAGAGTATACTTCATATCTTCCCAAGTAGTAATCTACCATACCTAAGTCTTCTCCTATCAGCCACGTCTCTATCCCATCAAGAAAGGGCATTGTATGTAAGTTTAGCAGTAGCAATGCTAAACTTCTTGTAATCCAAGTAACCATATAGTTCAAAAATGTGTTCAAGACACCGCTCCCAGTCAAGGTAAGCTTCCGGGTCAACCCTTCCGACAAAAGTTGGGGCTGTAAGCTTAGGATCGATGTTAGCTTGTTGTGGCCCTTTAAGACGCTCTGTACCCCTATGTTTAGGTTCTCTTCTCACATCTTGCAATGCTTGATACTGATTCTCTGGAGCTGGTTCATTAAGCATGTTTCTGATAGGGTCTATTCTTGGAGGTTGTTCTAGCCTATCCATCCAGTTTCCAATGGTTTGGAGTTTGGTCAAAGTAGCAGCTAATGCTTCAGCTATAGCAACTTATGGATTGAGGTTTTCAGCCATGAGGATGGTACCTTGTAAAAGAATTCAAACAAAAAGTCAGAGTTCTTTAAGCAAAACACAAAACAGAAAAAGAATACAAAATTATGCGGTTCAAGTTGTGATGGATAAAAAATATCAAACGAATTTCTAGAATAAAAGCGAGAATTTTTATGGTTTTTATGTGGTTTGAGAACCTAAAACAAAAGATGAAAAATATTATGAATTTTTTTTGGATTTTATATAATTGAAATACTAAAGAGATGACAAGGAGTAAAGAAATTTTTCTTATTTGGGTTTTCCTTAAAGGAATGGAAACAACAACATAAATAGAACGAAACGAAAGTAAAAGGATTGAGATAACTTGAGTATAGAAGCGTTTAAGCTCTGATACCAGATGATATAAGACTTGTATGAGAGCCATATAAAGACTCAGTGAGAGCCGGGTAAACACTCTGTGGGAGTCTTGGATGACACGGATGGGGTATCAACATACTGGCCTTCGCTCTCTTTTGTTGACTCAATGAGTGATGGATGGATGGATTGATAGCACCACAAAGAATATGAGAAGCTCTTTGATATAGCTAGTACTCTTGTCGTAAGGGGAATCCACACAAAGGAGCAAGGAATGACTTGGAATTTCTCAGTAGCGAGAAGGTTTTAAAGAACTGCATTATTTTATTGATAGGTAAAGCGTCAATACAAAGCTGTAGTGGGACTTTATTAAATAGTCCATCTGCTGGTATCTTCTAGAGCTTTCTTCGCGTAATACATAAAAGTGAAAAGTAAAAGAAATGGAAACTTGTGTTGTGCGCACAACGAGACCTTCTCCACAGGTTAAAGGCTTTGGTCTCGACTCATTAAGACTCTAACACTTTAAATAAAATAGAAGTAACTAAGTTGTCCTTCCCACTTGGAGAGAGATTTATAATAAAATTAGAACTTACCTTAGTTGGTCGTAGGAGAGGCAACAATGGCATTGACGTGTCCTATTCATGCGCTTCAATACTTGAGCTCGTTCCAGCTTGTCCGATGTTCTGTTTGAGCTGCTCTTGATGCTTGATGCTCTGGTCTTAACCTGGGTCTTAACCTGGGTCTTCACTCGTCATCGCTTGGTGTGCAGAGTTCTCTACTAGTCCATCTCTCAATCCAGCTCGGGTGACATATGTTTTCCTTTTGTTAAATTCTTCTCCATTAGAGGTTTCTGAGTGAATATAGAGTCCTGCATTCATTAGTAAAAAATTCATCTGAGGAATCGTACTTACCTGTGTTATCAGACGTCTTATGTACATGCTGAGACGGTTGGAGTTATCATCGTTGATTCCAACTCGGGAGACGTAGGGTCTTCTCTGATGAAAGTCTTCTCTAGTGGTAATTTCTGAGGGATTCTGAAGACCTGCAATGATTAGAGCAAGTTTACCTGAGGAAATATGCAGACCTAGTTCATCAGATGTCTCGCGGTTAACGAGGAGACGATTGTAGTTTTCATCTTCAAATCCAGTTCGATTTTGATATAATTTGTCTCAGAGGTTAGCTTCAAACTGGTCAATTTCTTAGTGTTTCTTGAAGCCGGTATCCTCAGGAGCGGGGTTGTACGTGTTTTTGGCTTGAAAACTCTTAATAGCGGTTCCGGCTAGGGTTGTACATGTTACTGGTGATTCTGATTGGGCTCCTGCAAAAGTCTCTCGAGCATAAGTGTTAAAAGAATATTTTGTCTAGCACTATTACCTCCCTCCCTGTTTAATCGCCGCTGACACATTTGATTTTGGGGCTAAATCCATGCCATTATGCAACGTCTCCACAACTACATTAAACTTATCCTTAACTTTCCTAATACGATATCGAGTCATTGGGCCTTTGATCACTTATGGAGCCTCCACATCCTCTGGCTCATTGGTGGTTTCGATGCCTAGGTCGATGCTTGCATAATTGGGAAAGGAGGATGGATCACATCTTCGAATGCTAGGAGTATAGTGAATGATGGAATATCGCCTATGCCACAGCCTAACTCACGGATCACGCACTCACTTGGTGGGATCAAGATAAAGCCAAGATAAGGAGGAACCAAGAAGGGGATGTGCATTCTTGGGAAGCAATAAAGCGCATCATGAAGATGATATATGTACCTTTCTTCTATCATTGAGAGCTTCACAAGAAAGTTAGAAAGTTTACTCAAAGAAGCAAAATTGTGGAAGAGTATTATGAAGAGTTTGAGCACCTAAAGAACCGGTTACAATTAGAAGAATTTGAGGAAACTCTTACGGCTCAGTTTATAAATGGATTGCAAGATAGGAGAACTCGCAAAGTAGAGAGGCAGTCTGATGCAATCTCAGCCACGCCTCGACGAGAAGATGGATTCTAGAAGGTGAATTGAAGAGATCGCTCCCACAAAAAGTCACTTAGAGGTTGAGAAAGGGAGATAATCCTTAGCAATGATTAGATGAAGAAACAAGGCAAGGTGATCGTATGATAGACGCCACAAAAGGATGCAGAATATCCCTATGATAATTCGGGTGATCTTTTAGCTTCACACCAAAAGGATCAGTTATGATGGGGATATGCACCAACACAATGATTAGATTTTAGAAAGATTTTTTGATAAAAAGATTGAAATGGTTTGTTCTTGAGTTTACACGACAATATAAAGAGAAGAAAGAAGAGATTTTGAGACTAACCAACCTAGTCTCGAGATCATTAACTCACTCAAAAATGTAAATTCGTAAAAACAAGAAAACATAAAGACAAAGTTTTAACAAGTTTGAAACTGATAAGAAGCCTCCTCTTGTCGTGTGAGAAGAGAAGAGAAAGATGGCCTTTGGTCTCATGAGAAGAAGTGGATAAGGCCTTGGGCTCCTTAAGCTAACAATGGGAAATGGTGGAGTGGATCCTTTGCCTCATAAAAAACCTTAAACCCATTGGGACAAAACTTGACAAGGGAAAAATAGTACAGAGAATACACTCTTCCCATTGTTAACTTACATGGCTTGTATCAAAAGCAAAGTGGTTTGACAAGCCTTGACGCTTTGATCTTGTTGGCTCCATAAGTTGTGAAGTAGTACTATGATTGCTTCTTTGAAGGACTTAGTCTTTGAACAGGGGACTAGTTGGTAATGCTAGATTATCCTCATTTTCATGCCTTCCCTTTGATCCATTAAGCTCCGAATCAAGCTGCTCCTCGGGTTCAAGCTTTTCTACTTGTTCCATGTTCCTTATGCTCTTTAGAATCATATCATCCTCTCCCACTTGAAAAGGATTTGTCCTCAAATCCACTTTATCGGCAATATAAGGCACAAGATTAGAAATATTGAAGCTAGAACTTAACCTATACTTACCTTTGAGGTTGAGTTACACTATATTTACTCAATACTTATTTTGAATGCTCAGTCAATTCTCTGCATCAACTTGGATTTTCTTTCAGCTGGAAACTTTTATTTTCTCAAGTGAATCCACACTAGGTCTCCAACTTCAAAGACCACTATTTGTCGTGACTTGTTGGCTTATTGAGTAAAGTATCCTTCATATCCAAACAACACAAAGTATGGCTAAAGGTATGGTGGATTACTTCCTTCAATTTGTTCGCTTGTTTTTTCTCGGTTAGTAAAATTTTCCTCACTACTATCCATTCCAACTCCAACCCCTAAGTTTGTGAGCCAGTCTCTTGAAATCTTGATGATAATAAGTTTTCCTTCTCCTTTAACGCTTGTGTTGCAAAGGATAGATTTCACCATCATGGTAAGATACCAATAGGAATTTCTTGCTTTTTGACATCTAGTATCTTCTTCTTGATACATGCATCTTGTCTTTTTGTAAGCTTGTCTCTTTTGAAAATTTTGTTTTGTAAGAGAAACTCAAACTCCTTGCTCTTTGTTGGATCATAAGATGACTCCACAAGCATCATATCAAAGGAGTTTAATATATTTGGTTCCTTGGTATAGACTAAAACACCCTTCTAGATATGCATACTTGGAAATTTACTTTCAAGGCATAAAAAACGTACTGGTTTTAGAGAAACAGTAGCAAAATTCCTCCCATCATTACTAGATGATAATACCCCTTTTTGCACAACCATTTTGGCCATGTGCTTGAGTTCTTCACTGTGATTAATTCCTACTTTGTAGCTCCATATTTGTTCTAAACGAAACATATCTCGTTCCTTGGAAGTCTTTTTCATCATAATCGTTTTCTCTTGGATGAATCTGAATGAACAATAATTGTGTTCTGTCTAATGAATAATACTTTATTTTGAAAAAACTCTTGCATCATGGTCTTGAAAGGAAGCTTTTGAGGATAGAAAAAATGTTTGATATCCCTTGTTGTATTACGCTCTCATCTCTTCTTAACCCTGATCAACTCGAGAATTCATTGGTCAAGAAGTTGTTGTCTGTTTTTTAACCTCGCAACAAAGGATTCAGAATCTGGCCATAAACCAACCTTGTCTTCTTTTAGAAGAACTTTATGTTTCCGATAAAGTGGTGTGTTGATATCACTCTCCAGACCTTGTATCCCACAGTCACGGGTTTCAAAACTTTATTGCTAACACGTGTATGGAAGGACATGTTTTTTGAAAGACCATAATATTCATCCTCGGGAGCTGACAAGAAACATACCTTGTTCCATTAAGAGGGATGTGGATGTCTAGCGTATCCAAATTTTCCTGTGTAAAGGTCTTGTTGTTCCGTTCTCCTCCAATCAATCAGTAGTTGTTTATTTTTGCTTTTCCGTAAAAGTTGATCTTGATATACCTCATGAGGTGTCATTGGCACTAGAGTCGTCTTCTGCCCTTTAAAATCGAAAGAGTGTTTATTGGTGAAACTGTCATGGATGACTCTTCGATCTGAGAACCACGGTCTTCCAAGGAGTATGTGACAAGCTTCCATTGGTAGAACATCACATAAAACATTGTATTTGTACGTGTCGATGACAATAGGTACGATCACTTGATGCTTCACCTTCATTTTTCCATTATCGTGTAGCCATTGGAGATCATAAGGCTTTGGGTGCTTCTTTCTGTGTAATCCAAGCTTCTCAACCATAATGTTTCTTGCCACATTGATGCAACTTCAACCATCAATGATTAAAGTACAAACATTTCCATGGACGTGACTGTGTGAAACAATTTTTCTCGTTGCTCTTGCTCTGTAGTCTTTGATTGAATGGTCAATGCTCTCCATGATATGAGTAACTCTCTTGTACGTTGTAGCTCTGAATTTTACTCATGTAACTTGGGAGAATCTGGTTGTTCTTCCTCGGACTTGATGTCACCATTGTCTAGAAGAACCATGACTCACTTGTTTGAGCACTCGTATGCGCAATGTCCTTTCCTTCGCATTTGTAACATCTAATATTTCTCGTCTTGTTAATAGCCTTGTGCCCTTTATTGGCTATGAAAGGTTTTGTTTCCGTCTTGGTTGTTGGAACAAAAGGTTATTTTTCTCTGGAAAATTGATAATTTTCTTCTCTTGGATAACTCGCCGTATTTGATGGGCTTCCACTTCCATTGCTCGGACGTGAAGTTCCTTTTCTTTTGAGTTGCTGCTAGAATTTCTTTGTGTAGCATCTCCTCAAAATCCACATAATGTTGCATCTCCAACCGTCTTGGATATCTCGGCTAAGTCCTTCAAGAAACCTCGACATTATGTATTCCCTATCTTTTTGGATATCAGCTCGGATCAATAAGGTTTCCACTTCTTGATAGTAGTCTTCAACCGTACGGGTTCCTTGAGTAATCCTCTTAAGCCTATTGTGTAGTTCTCGGTGGTAATGGCTCGGTACAAACCGTTTCCTCGTGATAGTCTTCATCTCGGTCCATGTTTCCACCGGGTATTCTCGGTTTCATCCTCAGGTGGCTTAGCTTGGGGTTTCATGATCCTACTGATCATTGGTCTTCTTGATGCGGACATCCAACCAAGCATTGACCATGGTGCTAGCCACAACCACCTAAGGTGCCCCGAGAAAACCCCCAAGCCTTGTCCAGGCCAAATCAAGCTCAAGAACAACTCTTCTTGCTTGCCGACCCTTGGATTACGCTCATAGCAAGTGGAATCGACCCAATGCAAGTTCAAAAGAAGAATTTATTCAATTAATAAATTGGGTGATTTCCAACTTACCCAATATAGATATACATGGCTTAATTGGAGATTTTCGACAAGACTAGAAGGAATTAAACTCAAAGTGATATATTCTACAACCTTGACTCAACAGAGACTCACTATGAGTTGGAATCAAGTAAATACTGTTTTTAGTTTGGGATATATTAATTTTGTAAACCGAAGGATCCTATGTTAGCCTTATTTGGAACCTTTCGGTTTTGTGAGACTTCAATCACATGTTTGGCGTACAAGAGAGTTTCTACTCAACTAGAGGCTCTTAATAACTCATCCAGCTTTATTCCCAGCCATTGGATCAAGTAGATTCAGTTTCGGCCATTCATAGACCAAGACTTTCCATATTTGAAGCCGAGAGCATTAAAGACCAAGAACCAACGACTCTATTCCAATTTGGTGAAAACCAAAAGAGTTATTAAAATATTAACAAGGCAAGGAATCATCCATAAGCTGTCAAGATACAAGAGCCCATAAAAGTTCAAGTCATTTCGTTGTATAATTCACCGTAAGCGAATTTTAAGGTTAATAAAAAGTATTTTCTTTGTCATAAAGTTGCTGATTTCTTTGTGTGTTTTGTTCATTAGTTCTTCAGAGTGTTTCACGAGGCTACTTGAATCTACAAAGTGAGTTCTTTGAGTGATTTAAAGATGCCTATTTTGAGCGAGTCAATCTCTTCCTTCAATAAGTTTCATTCCACTTTCCGCAAGTTAAGCTTGGAATCTCGTGATCATCGAATAATCTAAAGTTGGAGTGATTCCAATCTTATATCACTTCTTAGGAGTGATTTGTGTATATAAAATCAATCCTAGGCCTTGTGCTTGATCAGAACGTTGATGGAGCAAGAATCTTCCATGTTGGTTTGTTGTGGGGCTTGAACCGACTGATTTGGTTTCCTCTTGGTTTGGTGTAGTTCCGATGCTTACATCATAACCTCCCCCTTGGAAAAGTTCCGACCTTGAAACTGTACAATCTGTACCAAGATAAAGGAAGTTAGCTTTGGTTAGTTTTTGGGAGTCTGGGGCCTTACCTCTATATTGTGGTGTTGGATCCGGTGGCTCTTCTTTGATCAGCATGTTTTTGATGACATCCCCTTGTTTGTTAAAGTCTGGAAAACAGATCATGAGCTCTGGAGATGGTGTGTGTTACACGTTGCTGGTTCCTCCATTTGACTTAAAGCTAAACTCCATTTGGATGTGGTTTTTCTTAGGTTTTTGTACACAGGTACCTGATACACGCCTGGCCTCAAAGAAGAAGTAATTCAGC
Organism: Cardamine chenopodiifolia; assembly: GCA_963922655.1. Classification (NCBI taxonomy): domain Eukaryota; kingdom Viridiplantae; phylum Streptophyta; class Magnoliopsida; order Brassicales; family Brassicaceae; genus Cardamine; species Cardamine chenopodiifolia. Next base: position 10,785,738 of record OZ000481.1, on the reverse strand, counting down.
ATATGGTTCTACAAAAGAGATTCTTTCTTGAAGTGGAACTAAGAGGATCAATGTGAGGCCACACAAGAGGTGGAAGTCTTATGATAAACATGAGTTTCTAAGCTAGAAGAGGATTGGTCTCGATTCTTAGTTAAAAAGAAGAAGAGAGTGTGACTGCAAGTCCAACGGTGAAAAAGTCAATTTATTAGAGTTTTTCAAGAGCTGCTTCGACCGAGGTATTAGTCTTAGGTTTTATAAGCTTAACCTAGACTTAAACAACATGAAGTTTAAGAAGAAAAAAATGGCAAAACGTTCAAAAGAAAACAACAAACAATGCAAAATAAAGGAAAGTCTCAAAAATGGAAAGTTGGAGTTATTTTTGAGTCTTCTTGAAAATGACTTTTCTCTTTATTCTGATGTATTCTTGGATTTGTGAAGGATGAATAAGACTGATAACAAGCTCTAGAATGCATACTAAGGGTGTTGCCTCAAGGTCTTCTAGGCCAGATTCTGAACATTGTTCCAACTTGATCTTTGAATCCTCTCTATGATGCTTGTTGTGCAATTGGTACAAAGTTCCTCCTTTGGTGGTTTTCCTTGCTCTAATGCCTTCTCTACATATCCATTGAACTTTTTCTTGAGTACTCGAGCCCTTAAACGTGTGATAAGAGTAGTTGGGACGTAGGGAATTGGATTCTCCTCAAGTGACTCATTCACTCCTTGCAGCTCGAGGGTGATTTCTTCATCATTCCCACCATCTTCAAGAGGTTTTGACTCAAAATTGGACCATCTCCTGCATCAAACAACTCTAAGTCAATAACATTAAAAGTTGGAGAAACATTAAACTCACCCGGCAGGTCAATTCTATAGGCATTGTCGTTGATCTTCTCAGCTACTTTGAAGGGTCCATCTCCTCTTGCTGCTAGCTTATCTTTCCGTTTATGTGGAAAAAATTCTGGTCTCATGTGAAGCCACACCCAGTCATTAGGCTGAAAGGTAACTTGCTCGTGTCCCTTATTGGCTTGTTTAGCATACATCTCTGTTGTTTACTCAATATTCTCCTTAACCTTTTGATGAATGCTTTTGATGTAGTCTGTCATGTTCTGGCATTCTAATGTTACTATCTCAGCTAGTGGCAAGGGTGATAGGTCTAATTGCGAAGTTGGATTGAATCCATAGAAGACTTGGAATGGTGAAAGGTTGGTGGAAGAATAAACATCCCTGTTGTAGGAAAATTCCACAAATGGTATGCACTCCAACCAGTTCTTCAAATTCCCGCCAATGTTTGACCTCAAGAGTGTAGAAAAGGTCTGATTGATCACTTCAATTTTCCCATCATTCTAAGGATGGCAAGTAGTTGAAAACACTAGCTTTGTTCCAAGGTTCTTCCTAAGTGTTCTCCAGAAATGGCTAAGGAACTTAGTGTCCCTATCTAACACAATAGTCCTTGGAATTCCATGCAACCTTACTACTTTTCTAAAGAACAAACTTGTAGTTTGTCAGACATCATTAGGCTTAGAACATATAATGAAGTGTATCTTTGAGATCCTATCCATAACCACAAAAAAATCATATGTTGAATCTTTGACAGTCCTAACACGAAATCCATTAAAAGGTCAACCCAAGTTGCAGTTGGTGTAGGCAAGGACATATACAAACCATGAGGATGAGACTTATACTTAGCTTACTTGCATATCACACATCTGCCAAAAAAATTGTAAATAGTTTTCCTTAGGTGAGACCAAAATAAATGCTCCTTTAGTATGCTCAACGTCTTCTCAGCTCCAAAATGTCCCATAAGACCACCTCCATGAGCCTCCCTATTCAGCAAATCTCGTAGGGAACCTTATGGGATGCATAATTTTCTCTCATAGAACAAGAAACTATATGACTTGTAGTAGTTTCTATAGACGCCTTTCCCACATTCCAACTAGTTATCCTGGAAGTATGGATCACTCTCATATTGTTCCTTGGATCATTTCAAACCCCCACACGTTAGACTCCATGGATGTGATTAATGCATGCCTTCTTGAAAGTGCATCAGCTACCACATTCTCTTTGCCTTTTTTGTATGGTCTCTATGCTTCAATGTTTCATGATCAGTGTGGATGATACACCCCTAGCAAGCAAATAGTGCTGCCAAGTCTCCAATGCTATTACCAAATCATATAGCTCTTTATCATAAGTGGGATAGTTTAGAGCAGGCCCACTTTTTTTTCATATAAATAAGCAATTGATTTGCCTTCTTGAGTAAGAACAACCTTAATTCCAATTCTAGATGCATCACACTTTACTTTAAATTTCCTATTGAAATCTGGAAGTGCTAGAACCAGTGCATGAGTAAGACGTTCTTTAGGGCATGAAAAGATTTGTCTTGTGCTTCTCCCCAACTAAAATCAATGTTCTTCTTGATAACTGATGTGACTGGTGGAGCCACACTACTAAAGTCTTTGACAAAACGGCGGTAGAAGTCTGCAAGGCCATGAAAGCTCCTAACTTGGCTGATGATTGTTGGAGTTGGCCACTCTTAAATAGCCTTGATCTTCTCTCCATTAACCTGTAATCCCTGCGAACTCATAACAAATTTTAGAAATACAAGCTCATTAGTGCAGAATGTACACTTCTTTACGTTTGCGAGTCTTTAAGACTAACTCAAGATGTGTCACATGGTCAGTTAAACAAGAACTATAAAGATATCATCAAAATACACACCTACAAACTTATAGATGTGTGCTCTAATAACATGATTCATTAGACCCATAAATGTGCTTGGTGCATTTGAGAGTCCAAATGGCATGACTAGCCATTCATAGAGTCCTTGTTTCATTTTGAATGTTGTCTTCAAATCATCTTCTTCTCTCATCCTCATTTTGTGATAACCACTCTTCAAGTCTATTTTGTAGAAGATGGTTGATCCACTAGGCTCATCCAACATATCATCGAGACGTGGGATAGGGTGTCATCATTTGATGGTGATGTTGTTAACCGCTCTAAAGATGACACACATTCTCCATGTCCAATCCTTCTTAGGAACAAGTAAGACTGGAATGGCACAACGGTTGAGGCTCTCCCTCACGTATCCTTGATCCATTAGGTTCTTAACTTATTACGAAAGTTCCTTTGCCTCCTCTAGATTCACACGCTAGGCTGGTTGGTTTGGAAGCAGTGCTCTTGGAATAAAGTTAATTTAATGCTCTATTCGTCGGTTTGGTGGCAGTCAAACTGGAATCTCATTAGGAAACACATCCTAAAATGTGTTCAGAAGTTGATCGATCTCCTTAGGCACCTCTATATCTACAAAACATGTGCTAAAAAGCTTCGTTAAATATCATTAGTGGTACAGTGGGTAAAAAAGTTTTTACAGCCTTTCGAACTCCACTAGTCGTGACTAGGAAGTTAGGTTTAGCACCACTACTCTTGTCCTTAAACATTTGCAATTGCATTTCATGCAATTGTTGCAGTGACAAAGGTACCAAGTTCAATTTACATTTATCATGCATAAAATACTATAGATTGGTGAGTCCATTGTGTGTGGTTTCCTTGTCAAAGTGTCATGGACGTCCCAATAAGAGATGGCCATCTTTCATAGGTACCACATCACAGAGCACTTGATCATTGTAACGTCCCACAATAAATGAAACCATTACTTGATCAATGATCTTTAACTCAGCCTTATCATTGAGCCATCATAACCTATAGGGTTTTGAATGTTTAGCTCTCTCCAGCCTAAGTTTTTCAACCATATAGGAGCTTGCAATGTTTGTGCAAGAGCCTCCATCAATTATAAGAGAACATATGTTCCCTTTGATAGTGCATTTTGTATGGAAGATGTTTTCACGCTGAGCATTCTCCTCTAGTTCTACCATGGTGCTAAGGATGTGTCGCATCATTAGGAGATCCCCCGTATATGGATACTCCATTTATTCATCATTAAGGTCTCCTTGAGCCTCCTCTTCACCTTGAGATTCATAATCTCCAAAATTATTAAGGATCATAACCTGTTGGTTTGGAAAATCCCTAGCTATTTGTCCTCTTCATCTACACTTATAGCATGTAATGTCTCAACTCATTTGGTTATTTTGTTGATTTTGCTAATGGCGGTCTCATCTAGGTTCATCTCTAGTATCCTTGGACGGTTTTGGTGCTCTTTGTTTGAACCTTAAATCTACAACAATTTCCTTCCCTGTGGCAGTTGGTTTGGGAGTTGGAGTCCATGTGTCTTTCCTGCGGTTGACATTTGAGATCTTTTTTTGGCTTGCTGCTCAATATGGATAGCCAAGTGCAGGAGATCCTCTATCTGATAGTATGTGTGCATTTCCACCTTTCTAGCAATTCTTTCTTGTAACCATCTAAAATTTGTGCCATGAGAGTTTCTGGTGCCTCATCTAGTTTTAGGCGGTTCCTGATGTGTTCAAACTCCTCATAATACTGCTCAACTGATTTGGTTCCTTGAAAGAGCCTTCTAAATTTGTGAAGATCATGGTGAAATGTGGAGGCACATAACGCCTCTTCATCAAACGTTTCATGTTGTCCCATATTGTTATTGGATTTTCTTGGTACCTTCTCCTACCAGCAACATCTCTATCCCACCAAGTAAGAGTATGATCTAACATTTGAGGTTCTGCAAAGGCCACTTTCTTTGCTTCAGGGTAACTATACCAGCAAAAAATATTGTCCATTCTCCTCTCCCATTCTAAGTAAACTTTGGGATCAACTCTTCCAGCAAAGGTTGGTGCATTTAGTTTCTTTCTTAGTTCAATTTCTTCTTTCTCTCTAGGAACCTAGAAGCCACGAAAATTCAGTCTAGAATGATGCAACTAACAGCTTCTAACATGATTCAGTTCAGCTTAAATGATCCAACAAGATACAACACCTAGAAATCAGAAACATAAGCAAACAAACTAAATAGGTTAACCACTCTTGTTAATTTATTTCTCATACTGTTCTAACTCCTTTTTCTTTTCTTTTCTAGATTAATGAAACAAAAAACCAGCAAACTCAATACCATGAAGCTAACAAATGACTAAAACAGAAGCAATAAATGATTTAAGCAAAAACAGAACAAAACAGAGAAGTAAAACAAAACCGAAACAAGCTAATTCACAACCTAGCAGTTCTAAGGGATTCCACAAAGAACTATAATATCTAATAAGTAAAATGCCTAAAAAAAAGTAGAGATAGGTTTTGACACAACCTGATGTGAGGAACTTTGTGCTCTGATACCAAAGATAATACACGCCTGGCCTCAAAGCAGAAGTAACTCAGCATATGGTATTTTTCTTCTACAAAAGTGATTCTCCCTTGAAGTATAACTAAGGGGGATCAATGTGAGGCCACACAAGAGGTGGAAGTCTTGTGATAAACACGAGTTTTTAAGCTAGAAGATAACTGGTCTCGATTCTAAGTTAGAAAGAAGGAAAGAGTGCGGCTGCAAGTCTCAGTTGGAGTGATTTTTGAGTCTTCTTGAAACAATCTCTTCTCTTCATTCTGATGTATTATTGGACTTGTGAAGGATGAAATAAGACTTTCAACAGACCCTGGAATGCATACTAAGTGTGTTGCCTCATTAAAATCTTTTTCAGAAAACCCAATTGGACAAAACCGAGATAAAGAAAAAGAGTACAATTACTTAGCATGTCTTTATGTGTCTTCACTCTAGAATGAAAGTGAAGACACTATACTCACGTGTATTGTTGTTGAGAAGTGTCCATGGTGTTTTTGATGGCTGAAAAATGCTGGCTTGAAGGAGAATGCTATCGGGCCCCTTTTGAGCTTGAATGAGTGTTGGATGATTCTGATGATGTTCTGGGCATCCCTTGGTGTTTTTCAGGAGTGAAAGTGATGAAATCAAGGTCTTCTAGGCCTGATGCTGAACCCTGATCCAACTTGATCCTTGAATCCTCTCTTTGATACTTGTTGAGAAATTGGTACAAAGATGCATTCTCTGGTGGTTTTCCTTGCTCCAATGTCTTTTATACATATCCATTGAAATTTTTCTTGAGTGCTCCAGCCCTTAAACGTGTGATAGGAGCAGTTGGGATGTAGGGAATTGGATTCTCCTCAAGTAACTCGTCCTCTCCTTACAACTCAAGGGTGTTGTCCTCACCAGTGCCTGCTCTTTCTTTAACACTTAAGGGAAAAATAAAGTGCATTGTACATGGAATATATGTGCATAAAAAAAGTATACGTTAGACTCCGAGTGAGTATAAGATTGTTACAATACCTAATAACCTCGTGGGTGCCACGTACTTGAAGTTGGGGTGTTGTTTTCGCATGTTGTTTCTCGATTTCCAAACTTCTTGTAACTTCTTTACCTTCATTATCCGAGATTAGACATGTATGGAAAGTCTTTGGCATAGACAAGAGCATTATCCTAGAATTCAAAATTTTAAAACTTAGCTCAATACTTTCATTATGTGAGGGGTATGTAGGAAAGAAATGGATAGATGGAATGATGGAATGATTGGATCGCACCAAGGTTGCGGAAAACCTTGGATATTTCCTCAATGACTCCTTCGAGATATGACACACTCGAGATTGTCAAGGCTTGAAGCAAGGATATGACACACCTTGATTCGGTTTGATTGATGGATATAACTCACCAACAATCGAAATTGTTCTTCAAAGAACACAAGAGAAAAACACTCTCAGATTTTATAAAAGAAAGGTCTAGGAACGTTTTGATGTGTTTGGCTGGAGTTTTAAAGAAAAGATAGAGTAGAAAACAAGTCTAAAATTAAACAACGTAATTAAGAAAGCATTGACTAATTTTTTTGAGTAACCCTTGAAGTCCCCACGCCAGCTTCTCCATTCCCTTGGGCGTTTTCAATCAGAATTTTATTGAGCTGGGCTTACTTAATCTCTTCTTTAGTGGGCTGGAACTTCAGAAAATAAATCCCATAAATTGTTGGACTTGGACCTGAATTTGTCTTGTTGTCTCTTGTGGACTAAGTGGAGTAGAGTGATCCATTTTCCTCATTAAAACCCTCCTTTGGAAAACCCATTGGGATAAAACCAAAGGCTGGAAAAAGAGTACAAACGAATCACCCTTGTATTAGTCCACTCGAGCAACCAAGACGGTTTTATTCTCCATGTCTTCGAACGGTTGGACTTGAGTGAGTAATGTGGTGATTGCATTTCCGAACTCCTTAGCTCTTGATCTTGTCATTGGTCCACTTGGTACTGCTAAAGCATCCTCGGCTTCATGCTGCTTCTGCGAGCTATCCATGATCGCATCATCCCCTCCCTCTTGAAAAGGATTTGTCCTCAAATCTGGAACATCTGCAACAAAAGGGATTAAGTCAGCAACGTTAAAGCTTGAGCTCACATTGTATTTACCTTGGAGATCGATTTGGTAAGCATTATCGTTGATCCTCTTTGTGACCCGGAATGGACCGTCAATCCTTGGCATCAACTTAGACTTCCTCTCAGCCGGAAATCTCTCCTTCCTTAGATGTATCCAGACGTGTTCTCCCTCCTCAAAAATCATCTTGCGTTTGCCTTTATTAGCTTGTTTGGCGTATAACTTTGTCTTCTCCTCGATGTTGTGCTTTGCTTTCTCATGAATCTGTTTAACAAGTTCAGCTTTCTTTTTCCCGTCCAAGCTTGCTCTTTCACTCAAAGGCAATGGGGTTAGATCCAAAGGAGATAAAGGATTAAAGCCATAAACAATTTCAAATGGAGAAAACTTTGTGGCGGAATGCACTGATCGATTGTAAGCAAATTCAACATGTGGTAAGCATTCTTCCCAAGTTTTCAAGTTCTTTTTAATCAAGGCACGCAGCAAGGTGGATAAAGTTCTATTAACTACTTCAGTTTGACCGTCGGTTTGAGGATGACAAGTAGTTGAGAATAACAACTTAGTACCTAGCTTAGACCAAAGTGTTTTCCAAAAATAACTCAAGAACTTTGTGTCCCTATCACTGACTATAGTCCTAGGCATTCCATGCAAACGAACTATTTCTTTAAAGAACAAGTCAGCTATATGAGAAGCATCATCAGTTTTATGACAAGCAAGAAAATGTGCCATTTTAGAGAACCTATCGACAACCACAAAAATCGAGTCCTTTCCAGTCCTAGTTCTAGGTAATCCAAGCACAAAATCCATAGAAATGTCAGTCCAAGGATGATCAGGAATAGGCAAAGGCGTGTACATACCTTGGGACTGTACCTTTGATTTAGCTTGTTTGCACGTGACACATCTCCCACAAATTCTTTCAACGTCCCTCTTCATCTGCGGCCATTAAAAGTGTTCTTGCATCACTTTTAAAGTCTTGGCGATCCCAAAATGCCCCATCAAGCCTCCTCCATGTGCCTCCCTAACTAGCAAGTCTCTCAAAGAACAATTAGGCACACACAAACGATTTTCAAAGAAAAGAAAGCCGTCATGCCTAAAATATTTCCCAAAAGCAAACTTCTCACAAAACTTGTAATTATCTTGAAAATCAGAATCAGCTTGATAAAGATCTTTAAGGTGTTCAAATCCCAATAATTTAGCATCCAAAGTCGAAATCAAGGCATACCTTCGAGATAAGGCATCAGCAACTATGTTTTCGTTACCTTGTTTGTACTTGATCACATAGGGAAATGTTTCGATAAACTCTACCCACCTAGCATGTCTCTTGTTGAGCTTATGCTGACCCTTTAAATGCTTTAAAGACTCGTGGTCAGTATGAATGACAAACTCCTTTGGCCAGAGGTAGTGTTGCCACGTTTGCAAGGCTCGGACTAGCGCATACAACTCCTTGTCGTAGGTTGGATAGTTCAACGTAGCTCCTCCAAGCTTCTCACTAAAAAAGGCTATGGGCTTCATCTCTTGCATCAATACAGCTCCAATACCTACACCAGATGCATCACACTCAATTTCAAAAGTTTTAAGAAAATTCGGTAAAGATAAAAGTGGTGCATTGGTGAGTTTATCCTTTAACGCTTGGAACGCTTCTTCTTGTGCTTTCTCCCATTTAAATCCTACACTTTTCTTGATCACTTCAGTGAGAGGAGCAGCTATGGTACTGAAATCTTTCACAAATCTTCGATAAAATCCCGCAAGCCCATGGAAACTCCTCACGTCTCCTACAGTTTTCGGACTGGGCCATTCGCGGACAGCTCTAACCTTCTCTTCGTCCACTTTGATGCCATCTGCACTTATAACAAAGCCTAGAAACACAACGTTATCCGTACAAAAAGTGCATTTCTTCAGATTAGCATACAGTTTTTCTTTCCTAAGTACCATCAAAACCGCTTCTAGATGCTTAACATGTTCTTCTAAATTTTTGTTGTAGACTAAGATATCATCAAAGTAAACAACAACAAAAATTCCAATGAAGCTCCTCAAAACATGATTCATCAATCTCATAAAAGTACTAGGTGCATTTGTTAATCCAAATGGCATAACTAACCATTCATACAAGCCATGTTTAGTTTTAAACGCAGTTTTCCATTCATCACCCTCTTTCATCCTAATTTGATGGTATCCACTTTTAAGATCTATTTTCGAAAATATGCTAGAACCATGAAGCTCATCTAACATATCATCTAAACGAGGGATAGGATGGCGATACTTTACAGTGATATTGTTGATGGCTCGGCAATCAATGCACATCCTCCAAGTTCCATCTTTCTTTGGAACGAGCAGCACCGGCACAGCACAAGGGCTTATGCTCTCTCGGATGTATCCTTTGTCCATCAGCTCAGTCACTTGCTTTTGAAGCTCCTTAGTCTCAACTGGGTTGGTTCTATATGCTGGCCTGTTAGGAAGTGAAGCTCCAGGCACGAAATCAATTTGATGCTCAATCCCACGAATAGGTGGCAGTCCTTTGGGATTTTCCTCCGGAAAGACATCTTCAAAATCCTGCAAAATAGAAGTAACTTTACTCGGCAACTCCGGTATGGGGTTAGTAAGGTTCAGCTACACTTCTTTGTAAACAAATAATAGAACGGGTTGTTTAGAGAACAGAGTTCTCTTAACCACATTAGACCTCACAAAGAAATTAGAATGCCTCACGGGTTTACTCTCACAGGCCTTTTTCTTGGTTTTTCTCAAACTCTCGTTTTTATTTTGAGGTGGCGTGTTTAGGGGTTCACTCACAATGGTTTTTCCTTGTTGTTTCAGATGAAGTTGATCTTGATGAACCTCATGTGGCGCCAAAGGAGCAAGTGTCATCTTTCGGCCATTGTACTCAAAAGAATACCGATTAGTAAAACCGTCATGTAAGACCCGTTTATCGAACTGCCATGGTCTTCCAAGTAGTATATGGCCGGCCTCCATGGGTAAAATATCACAAAGAATTTCGTCCTTATACTTGCCTATGGTTATAGGAACCAATACTTGGCTGCTCACTGTCATCTCGCCAGCATCATTTAGCCATTGAAGCTGATAAGGCTTCGGATGCTTCTTAACTTCCAACCCTAACTTCTTCACCATTGTTTCACTAGCCACATTAGTACAGCTCCCACCATCAATAATAAGGCTACAGACCTTACCTTGTACCAGGCATCTCGTGTGAAACAAGTTCTCCCGCTGCTCTTGGACAGTATCTTTAACTTGCATACTCAAAGAACGTCTTGTTACTAATAATTCTCCGGTGGCTGGTAACTCTATGTCTTCTTCCTCGGTATCACTATCAGTTTCAAGCTCTTCTTCCTCAGTTTCAATCTCGCCATTATCCAATAGGATCATAGTCTTCTTATTAGTGCATTCATTGGCATAATGTCCTCTCCCTTGACACTTGAAACATTTAACGTCCCGGTTTCTAGATGAAGTCGCCACAGCTTTTCCTTTGGCGTCTTGAGTATTGACATAAGGCTTAGGGTCGGGTTTTGGCTTAACAACAGACTTATCTTCTCGACTGTAACTCATTCTACTGTTAGCTGCTCCAGCTCCATAGGAAAGTCTCGAAGTTCCTCTCCTCTTAATTTGCTGTTCAACCAAAACTGCCTTATGAAGCATCTCCTCCAAATCAGCATATGTTTGAAGCTCCATTCTATCTTGTATATCTCGAGCCAACCCACTCAAGAACCTTGCCATTGTTGCCTCAGCATCTTCATCTATGTCAGCTTTGATCATTAGGGACTCCATCTCTTGAAAATAATCCTCCACACTCTTACTGCCCTGAGTTAATCGCCTAAGCTTTTGATGTAACTCCCGATGATAGTGGCTAGGAACAAATCTCTTCCTCATCAGATTTTTCATTTCTTCCCAAGTGACTACAGGCGGTTCACGGTTGCGTCTTCTACTTGTCACGATCTGATCCCACCAATTAATAGCATAGTCATAAAATTCAGTCGCCGCTACTTGAACTTTCTTTTGCCCTGAATAATTTTGACAATCAAACACGAGCTCAATTTTCTTCTCCCACTCCAAGTAAGCGTCTGGATCATTCTTCCCATGAAATGGCGGTATCTTCAACTTCAGTCCACTGAGATTGTCCTCATTTCGAACCCCAGCTTCTCTTACACGTCTCGGCCTTCTTCGACTCCGATTAGAAGCTTGACTACCTCTGCTGTAGTAGTTCAACTCGTCCTCTTCATCTTCTTCTTGAGGTTGTTGTCTTCTTCTTCGACCAGCAGTATTTTGAGGCAATCCTTGATTAACGGATTCTTGTATTGTATCCATTCTCTCATGAACTGAATTCAACTCTCTCCTCAACATGCGCCTCATTTCTCCCATAAGGGCCTGCACGTCCAAATTAGTATCTCTTGTTACTCGTGCTCGGTTGGTGTTATCAGCGACTTCTTCTTCGCTATTAGACATTCGCAAACACTTAACAAACCGTTAGTAATAAAAAGTCGATCCTCACAAGTGTTTCTCTCCTTTTTATTCACTCAATCACTCAAAATGTCCTCCCACAGCGTTTTCTCAATGGTTCTTATGGAACAAAACCGATCAAATTGGATGAACAATTCCAACAACACAAACTCGAATCGATTGAATGGAGATAGAAAGAAAAGAGTTTAGTTTTTTTTTTTTTTTTTAAATAGGAACAGATCAAAAGATCAAGAACTTAAGAGATGAAAATTAGAACAAAATTTATACTCCCCCCCAAACTAATTAAATCGGACAGATTTTTTTTTTTTTTTTTGTTTTAACTCTCTTTTTTTTTTTTTTTTTTTTCTTTTTGGTTTCTCTTCTTTTTTTTTTCTTTTTTTTTTTTAAATAATCAGAACAGAATTTAGAAACGATTAATAGAGATTAGACAGAGAAAAAAATAGAGAAACGAAAATGATCAGATCAGTTGGATTCAAATTCGCAAAGAGGAGAAGTCTAATCGCTCAAGTGTTAGCGATCAAACCGATTTGATTTATAAACAGAACTGATATGATTCTAAACAGAAAGCTAGACAAGAAAAAAGAAAAATTTACGATGATGAAAATGAGAAGATGAACAGACACGAATACCGATCTCGAAAGTGTGCTCTGATACCAAATGATACGGCCTTCCCTAGAATCGGCACTCTCGAGGGGTATGTAGGAAAGAAATGGATAGATGGAATGATGGAATGATTGGATCGCACCAAGGTTGCGGAAGACCTTGGATATTTCCTCAATGACTCCTTCGAGATATGACACACTCGAGATTGTCAAGGCTTGAAGCAAGGATATGACACACCTTGATTCGGTTTGATTGATGGATATAACTCACCAACAATCGAAATTGTTCTTCAAAGAATACAAGAGAAAAACACTCTCAGATTTTATAAAAGAAAGGTCTAGGAACGTTTTGATGTGTTTGGCTGGAGTTTTAAAGAAAAGATAGAGTAGAAAACAAGTCTAGAATTAAACAACGTAATTAAGAAAGCATTGACTAATTTTTTTTGAGTAACCCTTGAAGTCCCCACGCCAGCTTCTCCATTCCCTTGGGCGTTTTCAATCAGAATTTTATTGAGCTGGGCTTACTTAATCTCTTCTTTAGTGGGCTGGAACTTCAGAAAATAAATCCCATAAATTGTTGGACTTGGACCTGAATTTGTCTTGTTGTCTCTTGTGGACTAAGTGGAGTAGCGTGATCCATTTGCCTCATTAAAACCCTCCTTTGGAAAACCCATTGGGATAAAACCAAAGGCTGGAAAAAGAGTACAAACGAATCACCCTTGTATTAGTCCACTCGAGCAACCAAGACGGTTTTATTCTCCATGTCTTCGAACGGTTGGACTTGAGTGAGTAATGTGGTGATTGCATTTCCGAACTCCTTAGCTCTTGATCTTGTCATTGGTCCACTTGGTACTGCTAAAGCATCCTCGGCTTCATGCTGCTTCTGCGAGCTATCCATGATCGCATCACCTTACAACTCAAGGGTGTTGTCCTCACCAGTGCCTGCTCTTTCTTTAACACTTAAAGGAAAAATAAAGTGCATTGTACATGGAATATACGTGCATAAAAAAAGTATACGTTAGACTCCGAGTGAGTATAAGATTGTTACAATACCTAATAACCTCGTGGGTGCCACGTACTTGAAGTTGGGGTGTTGTTTTCGCATGTTGTTTCTCGATTTCCAAACTTCTTGTAACTTCTTTACCTTCATTATCCGAGACTAGACATGTATGGAAAGTCTTTGGCATAGACAAGAGCATTATCCTAGAATTCAAAATTTTAAAACTTAGCTCAATACTTTCATTATGTGTTTCTGGTGAACTTAGTTTTGGTTCTATAGGATCATTGGTTATCACGTGTCTCTCAGGACAAGGAGCAGCAAAATTTCCCTTCTTATGACATATATAACAAATCCCCTTTTTGGATTTAGAAAATTTAGAAGGCTTATGTTGCTTTAACCTGTCGTGTGGTGCAAGCATTGAACTTTGACTTTCCCTTTGAGCTACAGTTTGGGTTTTTGGTTTCGTCTTCTCCTACTTTTCTGGAGTTGTTGGCTTGGCTTCTTCTCTCTCATTTAGAACACGTGTAAAGGCTCTCTTTGGCGTAGTCTCACAAATTTCCTTAGTCGTAGTCTTTGGCTTCAGTGGTGTAGCTTGAATCCATCTTCTTGGTTTGGGATTGGTATACACTCTTGCATAGTATTGCCGCATGTTGCTCTATCTTTTAGGAACTCATCACACATAATACTCTTCATGTCTTCCCAAGTGGCATATGGTACTTCACAATCAACTCAGAAATATGCATCTTGATCCCAATAATTGAAAGCATCCTTTGTGAGAGTTTCTTCAACAATGGTGGTTTTCTCTTCTTTGGGGATTTGATTTGATGCGAACCATTCTTCCATGTTGTTCTCCCATTGTATATAGGCGTGGGGTCCTTGAATATGGCTTGAGAAATTTACGTATCTGGGCTCCTGAATTAGGTCTTCATCCTCCTTGGTGTATACCCTATCCCCTTCGATGTTGACGCCTCTAAAATAATCTCTTCCAGCCTCACTTTTAACTTTTTTCTCTTCAGCAATTTCTTCTTGAGAGTATTAGGAGTCAGTTTCTACTTGGTGCTTTTCCTCAGAATATGAGTAAGGTATTGCACACCATGGTGTATCCTCCTCTCCACGTTCTAACAAAAGTCTTCATAGTTTTCTTCTTCATCAATCATGTTTTCTTATTGTGTTTCATCTTCATTGTCGATTTGGAACCTGTCTTCATGACAACTTTTTAAATATTCATCGTAACTTGATTTCACTTCATTGCTCTTCTTCCGTATTGACTTGAGAGTCAATACCTTCATCTTAGGATTCATCTTCTTCTTGGTACCAGCACTGAGAGTTGTTATTATGCGAGCAATCTGGTGGTTTAGACTCAACATTTCTCTCGGGGCTAGGGTTTGTATCTCCAGGCCATGCTGGTGCTTCATAATCAACTTCTTCGTCAGTCCATCCTTGGCTCTCTTCATCACGGTAATATTCATAAGATTCTAACTCAGAGGGGTCTTCGTCTTTAGAGTATTCTCCCTTGTTACTTCTAGGGTTTCAAACTCTGGTGGTTGAAAGATAGTCTTCTCGATAGTGACTTAATGGCTGGTACTCGGTAGTCACTCGACAGTGATGAGCGGCTAGGGTTTCTACTCTACAAAAAGAGAAGAAACGAGCTAGGTCAAAGTTCAAGAAAAGCAAATTTTCAAAATAGAGTAAAATAAAATGGAAAACTGATTTTTCAAAAAATAAACTAAGAGCATAAAACTTATTACTTCAGTAAGCAAAAATTAACCTTTAACATCTCTTTTACCTTTAATGTTGCTAATTTGGATCCTTTTGAAAAATGTGATGATCAAATTTTGAGGACAAAACCTCTAGAAGAGGGAAGGGATGATGTAAGCATGAATCGGATACACCTTCACCCGAGGACCGGGAGAAAGAGGAGGAGGTGTAAGCACATACTATACTTCCAGGAGCAATCAAGAGGAGAAATGAGAGAGCTTACCGAAAAAAATTCAATAGATTCGTCGAGAGAGCCTTGATGACAGCCGGATGATAGGTTATTCTCCAACAAGTTCGAGCGACTTCTCATCAGTCTTTGCAAGCTCATGGACGTTGATCAGATTTGGGAAGCGAGATCACAGAGTCTTCACTATCTCCCAAGAGTGAAGACATGCCCCAAGTCGCCAAGGTAGTTGTATTCTTTTTCCCCACCTTGAGTTTGTCCCAATGTGTTTACTAAGTGGGTTTTTAATGAGACTATGATACTTGGTGCATAATACTCCATTCCCTATGGTTAATCTATTAGGAAATGTCAATGACAAGTTAGATTAGGCATGGCTTGTGATCCTATCCCTTATGAAGACAGTTTGCTTAATAAGTCTTCATTTCTTTTTTATTATTTTCTCTAAGTGTTTTAAATTTTCTTTTCGGTCCAATTTAGGAGTATGTTAGATAATTGGACCATTGTGTAAATTATCTTTGTTAGACATAAGAGGCTCCATATAAAAGCCTTGAACTCTTTGTCATTAGTTCTTTACCACTTTTTAGAAATCAAAACAAGAGTTTTTCTCCTTTCTTGTCCTTGAGATATTCAAGAACAAATCCTCCAATCACCTCGAAGCCTAGCTCAGTGTTGGAGTTTGTTGTATCAAGAGACATGCACATCTCTTGTGGTCCGCATTTCAATCCATCCTTCACCTCCAACGTTAGCATCCTTTCCCGCTTCACTCTATCTCTTTAGTTGAAGATTAGATTAAGCTTCTCTCCAATCTTCAGCTCCATTCATCCTTTCACACTTTGAAGACTAGTTGAAGAGATTCGCCAAGTCGTCAAGAGGATCACCGGATAAGAGGCTTAGGATTTGAAGAACAAAACGTGTATCACAAAATTTATAGATTACGTTTGATAAACCGGATTGGTCTCTTTGATGTGACTCACCAAGAAAGATAGATCAGTTACAAAAGCAACAAAGGAGATTAATCTCAAAAGAAATCGTTTATTGATTAGAAAGTTGTGTGTTTTTCTCGAAACAGATTACACGAATATAAAGAGAAGAAAACATAAAAAAAAATTCAAGTATTAAATTTTCTGGGAAAATAAAAGAAATTAAAAGAGTTGAATGAGCCATGAGATCATTTTGCTTCCAATTGCTTAGGATGACTCTTCGGATCATTTTGCTTCCTTTTGACCTTTTTTGTTACTCCTCTTTGACCACAAAATAAATAAATTATTGTGGGCTTTCTTGGGCTTGTATTAGTAACAGAGAAGGCTGGACCTGATCAACAACATGTCCAATAGATTTTTGAAAGTTTTTCTTTTCTATAATGGGCTAAATCAAACCAACAAATGCTTCATGGAATTTCTTACATCTGGCTCGAGTCATTGGTCCCTCTAGTTCAAGCATATTT
Organism: Cardamine chenopodiifolia; assembly: GCA_963922655.1. NCBI lineage: Eukaryota > Viridiplantae > Streptophyta > Magnoliopsida > Brassicales > Brassicaceae > Cardamine > Cardamine chenopodiifolia. The sequence goes on along the minus strand of OZ000481.1, from coordinate 10,769,004 downwards.
TCACTAGTTCAAGCATATTTTTCACTAGTTCAAGCTCAACTTCCATTTGGTCGTCCTTATTGCTTTCAATGATCGTATTATCCCCTTTCTCTGGACCTCAAATCAGGTTCATCTTGCAAGTATTGCCTGTAGAAATATTTTCAATATGCTCTAGCACTTGAAATGGACTATTTCTCTTAGCATCAGTTTGAACTCCTTTTGGACTGGAAAACGTTTCTTTCTCCTATGAACGTTATTCATACTGGTGGAGTAATTTACTATTGTTCCACCTTTTCTACTACTGGAATTGAATGCAAATCCTCTTGAATTGCCAACAAATATCTTGGATCAGATTGGCCAATGACTTCTTCATCTTGTACTTTCAGACCAGCTTCTTCTAATTCAAGAGAATATTCCTATACAAGCCCAAATCCCTGACACTTCAAATACTTCTTCTTTTCAACAAAATATGTAGGTGGTGTAGTAGCCATTAGATTCATTTTCTCGTTGCTACTACTGACTTCATCCTTTACAGCCACCAACAGATTTATAGATGAACCAGAATTATAAGGATTAGTGTGAAATTTTGTGTATTATATTAATCTGGTATGAGTCTCTTTTTAAGAAGTCTATTCACTTTCTCCCAAGCCTAATACAGGTCTTGCCTTCTCTCGCACGCTGCTGTTAAATTGAAGTCTTGAGATGTCTGGTGAATAGTGGCCGCATATGAATACTTACCACAAATGAACAACAAACATAGATTAATAGATATTTAATGTTTTAGCTGCCTTTTTAAGCTAGTTCACTTAGCTTTCCTTGTAAGCTTAATTCTGCTGCATATATGTTTTGTGGTTGTAAAGAAAAGACAGAATAAGAGAATAATAAACAAGTACTATTCAGATTACTCTCTCTCTAATTCGTATTCTCTAAACACGTCTCTACCTTTGTTCTTCATGTTCATCACTCTTATTCTCTTAAATTTTACATGGTATCAGAGGAGATCGTTGTTTGAAGACCTTATTTCCGCAAAATTTTTGATTTCTTTCTTTTTGTAAGATGGAAAATCTTAAACATATGGTTCTACAGGTTATTCTCAAATGAGACAACTATTTTTTGTGGTCAAGGACCATCAGAACGGGTCTAAGAAGTCTTGGGTTATGGGAGCACATAGATGAATCTAAAACAGTGTCTAAGGATAAAGGAAAACTTGTAGCGGATGAGGAAGCTGAAGGCTCTCCCATAAGATCCGGAACCAGTAAAGAGGATCCCAAGTGGATCCAAGAAGATCAGTATGTTCTTGTTGTTCTTCAAAGCTCCTTGGAGCAGGTAATCCTTGCAGCTTACTAATATGTTGAAACTGCAAAGGAATTGTGTGAAACCCTCTTGGGTGTGTATGGCCATACCTCTAATATCAGTAAAATATTTAAGGTAAATAAGGCATTGAATGATCTCTAACAAAAGGAGAAATCGTTCAAAGATTTATTTGGGGAATTCAGAGCATTATGGGCATAGCTGGAGATGGTGCGACCTCCTACCACTAATCTGAAAGAGCTGAATGAATATCGTGAGCATGATCAGGTCTTTAGACTCCTCTTTACTCTCAATGGGTTGTTTAAAGAACTTATCCATCACATTATGAGGTTTGAGAAGCTACCTACCTTAAATGAGGTGTGTAAAATGATCCAAAAAGAAGAAGGATCAAGGGGTCTCTTTTAAGGGACAAGTGCAGCTCCTCATGTTAGCCAAAGTGCTTATCAACAAGAAGAAAGGATTAATATTTGGTGTGACCATTGCAAGATGAAGGACACACCACAGACAAATGATGGATTTTTCACCCGCATTTGAAGCCAATGAAGCTGAGAGAAATGGGTCAGACAAGTGGCGGTGTTGCTGGATATGCTACAGTTGGTGATAATGATATGGTGAGAAAGTCTGATTTGGATGCTCTTATCAAAAAGGATTGCAAAGCTTACAGAAACGGGTAAGGTTTTCTCTTCCTCTAAATCTCATAAGCCTATTATTATTGATTCTCGTGCATCTCATCACATGATTAGTGATCCAAAACTTCTAACCAATGTTAAAACTCACTGTGGGAAAGTTACTATTGCAATGGATGGGACACTTCAATTAGAGGAATTGGAGATTTGGAGTTGTTTGAAAAGAACTCAAAAGCTCTATTTATGCCTGAATTTACCTCTAACTTGCTGTCAGTCCAATAGGAAACTAAGGACCTTGATTGTTTGGCAGTCTTTAGTCCTGATGATGTAAGGTCTCAGAATATTAAGTCAGGGAAGACCATTTGAGAATGTTGTGCAAAGGATGGTCTTTATGTTTTGGATAATACTTAGTCAGTTGCTGCTACTCATTCTGCTTTAAGTTCCTGTCACAATAGCTCTTTTTATATGCTCGGTTTGGTCACCCTCACTCCAAGGCTTTCCAACTCATTTTCCCGAATATGATTCAAGATCATCAAAACTATGAAGCATGCATTCTAGGAAAACATTGTAGAACTTTGTTTCTAGAATCTTCTACTGTTTATGATGAGTTCTTTGATCTAGTTCACTCTGATGTATGGACAACTCCTTGTATTTCTCGTGTTCAATATAAGTACTTTGTTTCCTTCATTGATCAAAAGTCGAAATACACGTGGGTTACTTTTATGCCATCGAAGAGTCATATTTTTAGGTGTTCTCTAATTTTCATAACTATATTTCTACACAGTTTGGAATGAAGATTAAGATCTTGAGAAGTGATAATGGAGGGGAATACATGACCAGTTAGTTTTAAAAGTTGTTGGGAAAACAAGGGATTTTTCATCAAACATCTTGTCCATAAACTCATCAGCTAAATGGATTTATAACGCAAAAATAGACATCTAATGGAGTTTGATAGGACAATGATGTTTGACATATGTGTCCTAAAGCAGTATTGGGGAGATGGAGTTATGACAGCTTGTTATCTAATCAATAGGCTTCAAACCAATCATCTTTGTAATGTATCTCCATAAGAGGTATTAAACAAAACTAAGCCAAGGAATTAGCATTTGAGAGTTTTTTTTATGTGTGTGTTATGTATTTGTACTAGCAGCTCAGAGGAACAAGCTAGAGCCAAAAAGTACCAAGTGTATGTTTATTGGTTGCTCCTCAACACAGAAAAGATACAAATGCAACAGTCCAGAAAAAAGCGGGTATATGTCCCCCGAGAGTTCAAATTTGATGAAGGGAGAAATTATTATGGTGAGAAGAACTGGGATTACCCAAAAGATATGACATCCTCTGGAATTGATCGTGCTGTCACCTTAAAATTCATTGTCAATGGTTTAAACTCATTGATATGCAACAAGAATGTTGCTCTAGAAGAAGAAAAAATAAGCAACTATAATGAGGTAATTACAAGGAGAGACTTCACATTCTAGTAGTGGTGATTTTCATGAGGTGGAAGAAACAAATGAGAACACTAGAGAAGAAGGTGATGTTAGGTCTGAAAGGGAACAAAATCAAGAAGAATATTCAACTTCGGAATCACTGGAAGATGTTGTTGTCCAAGATTCTGAGAAAGCATAAGAAGAGGATACATCCCCAGAAGCGTCTACTCCTTCTCTAGAAGTACAAGACAAAATTCTTCTCCTTCTAATTGGAAGAACACTAGAGTTTACTACAATAATAAAGTTGTAGCCCATCCTATTCAAGCCTATTGCTTAGTTTCTTATTCCTACAACAATCAATCAAACATAAATTTGACCAGCTTTTCTCAGCAAGATTGACCAACACAAAGTACCAACGAGCTATGCAGAGGCTTGTTTGAGTGAAACTTGGGTTAAAGCTATGCTAGAAGAGATTGAGTCCATGAGAAAGAATGGCACAAGGGATATGGTTGAGTTGCATGGTGATAAGAAGCTTGTGTGTTGTAGTTGGGTTTACGCAATCAAGTACACCAATTTTGGAGAAATTAAGAGGTATAAAGCTCATCTCGTTGCCAAATGATACACTCAGAAATATGGGGAGGACTACACAGAGACGTTTTCTCCAATAGAAAAGCTTCACTCAGTATGTGTTATTCTCTCTATTGCTACTAATCTCTCATGGAATCTATGGCAAATGGATGTTAAAATGTTTTTCTCCAAGGAGACTTGGAAAAAGAAGTCTATATGGTGCCTTCTTAGGGTTTTCATAATCCAGCCAATAGTAGCAAAGTGTGCAAACTCAAGAAAGTTATCTATGATCTAAAGCAATCTCCGAGAGCGTGCTACCAACGTCTGAGTAGTTGTCTCCTTGACAGTGGATTTTGAAGATTAGAGGCTGATCATACATTGTTCACGACTCAGGGGGAGAAGGATGTTGTCATCGTTCTCATATATGTAGATGATTTATCATTACTGGTGATAATATTGCTACTGGTAAACAGACAAAAGACCTCCTCAAATCGTCCTTTGACATCACAGACTTGGGAGAACTGAAGTATTTTCTTTGGATTGAAGTGTGCAAGGTTGATGATGGTTTGTTCCTTTCTCAGAGAAAGTATACATTGGATCTACTATCTGAGACTAGAAAACTTGGTTCAAAGCCTGCTACAACGCTCATTGAAGAAAGTATACATTGGATCTAATATATATTTTATATTTTAGCTTTCTTTGTAAGCTAGTCAAATATGAAAGTCATATTGATTGAGACTACCTTTAAAATATGGATTAAGAAAGTCATCTGGATAGAGTTTACCTTCAAAATCTGGAAAAGCTAATTTGATAAATTCTTTTCGATGATGTAGTTTTTTTTGCTGTGTTTCCTTTTGGAGTTGATCAATCCTTTGGTTAACTGATTCAAATTCAGTCTTTAGTATTCGTCGCATCTGAGCCATCAAAGCTTGCTTTTTGGAGATGAAAATATAAGAAATGAAAGGATGAAATATTATATTTTTTAGTATTCAGTCTTTAGTATTCAAATTCAGTCTTTAGTATTCAAAGATGATGAATGAATACCGAACTCAAGAGTGTGGTTTGATACCCGATGATGCGGAATTCCCAAAGAATTTACACTCAGTGGATCAATAGATAATCCTAGAGTGGATGAAGGCATGCATGTCTCAATACAAAGGTGTATAAACCTAAGACCAAACCCCTTGTTTTACTCTTCAAAAACTTAGGCGGTGGAACCTTGGATGGAGAAAGGCGTGTATGTGCCAATACATAGGTGTATGAACCTAAGACCAGCACCCTTGCTTGAAATTCTCAAGACCGTTGGTTAGTAGAATGGCCCCACAAACGTTATGGACTATGATTGATACACCAGATTTATCTCTTGGATGTGACTCACCAAGACAGATTGATCAGTTACAAAAGGAACAAAAGAGATTACTCTCAAAGAAAACATTTATTTGATAAGAAAATTGGATGTTCTCTTATGTCTCGTCTAAGAGGTTTATATAAACAGAGTTCTCCAAGAGATTAAACGAACTTGGAGATCCCCAAAGGTCCTAAAGCTTAAATGAAATGATAAAAGTTTAACTTAGATATTAACTAGAAATGTGAAGAGTTGTGATCAAGCAAACATATCTCCTCGGCTTAATGTGGAGACAAGCCATAATCTGTCTCTTAGGCTTACTCGTTCTTGTTTGTGATGCAGATCCAAGAATTGTGACCTTGGGATTGATCTTCATAATTCTTTTAGTTCATCACGTCTCGAACTAATCCACAAGTTCAATGTAACCACTTGGTCCTAGCTCTTGTCATTGGTCCATCCAGTACTAGCAATGCATTCTTCTCTTTGGTCCTTTCCATGATTGTATCAAAATTTCTCAAAGAGGAAGAGAACCTTGGTCCGGTCTGATCTTATGAGTATAAGTACTTAAGTCATTGATGAATCCAAATTTCTTATTAAAAAAATAATAAAAAACAAAATTTCAAAGGGGATGAGAATCTTGGTCTGCTTTTGATATGATCATATGAAGCACAAAGAACATTGATCATGGGATGGAGCCTGAACCCAAGGAGCAGCTTGAACCGGAGCGAAGCTTATTGGATCAAAGGTGGTATTAGCATGGAAAGGACCAAGGATGAAACAACCATGGAAATGACCAAGGAGAAAACGATCATGAAAAGAGAAAGAGCTATGGAGATCAAGAAGACATTCCACGGGCGAATGCAAGAGTTTATAGACAAGGAAGGCCTTCAAAAATTCATAGGACATGTTGTTGATCAAGTGCAACCCATTTTGAGCCTATTTACAAGTCAATAAAGCCCAAAAATACTCTCTTTAGTTGTGGCCAAAATGGAGTGACGAAAATAAGATCAAAGGGAAGAGAAATGATTCCAAGAAAGATCCTAAAAAGAGGAGACAAATCTATCTCAAGGGGGATTCACCAAAGAGGAAACAAAATTGATAAGACATCCATACTAGTTCTACAACCTTCACAAGGCGTGCCTCTCAAGTTCCCCACACAATATACTTAAAGGATATTCATCATAGAAAAATACCCTTGGATTGGATTAAATAAAAAGTTGTGTCATTAGCCTTAACCGAGGGGCTAATGTTTCCATATAAGAAACTTTCCTTATCTGGATCATTAGAGAATCATGTGCGGCGACCAGGAGAAGTGTTTTCACCACCTCCCTAGGCGTAAAACACATAAACACATGCAAAGGAATAGTACTCTTTTTTCTTATCTCAGTTTTTTCTTAATGAGTTTTTCAAGAAAGGTTTTAACGAGGCAACACCCTTAGTGCCCATTCTAGGGCTTGTTATCAGTTTAATCCATTATTCAAAAGCTTAATAAGATATAATAATCAGCTAGAGAAGGCCGTAACAATAGAAACGTCAAATCAGCTCAAACTTCCTATTTTTCAAGTTTTCTTTTTATTTGAACAGTTTGCTATTTCTTACGACGTCTTGAAGTTTATCTTGAAGGCCATTTATCTTGAAGTTTTTGCTGTTTTTGAGCCTATGTTATTCTATAAAAATGAATCCAGTCCCCCCTTGTAGGGTTAGTCATGTTTTAACCTAATATATACAGAGTTTTCTTCTTGTAAGAAACCCTAGCCACTTTTTTTCTCTTGCGTGTGGCTGGCTTGCAGATTAAGGCTCAGAATTATAAAGGCTCTTTCACCAGTCTTGTGGTGTCTATCATCCATACATATGTTATAAATAATCTCTTTACTTCACTTATTCAGAGAGAGTATAGCCATTCAACCGATCAAGCCGTCGAGGAGACAAGTCGCAAACATTGGTTCTAGGTTTTGTATACCTAGCGTTGGTGTTTACTCTATCTTCCTCGTCAAGATCTCCACCACGTAGTTCTTTGGAAGGTTTTCAGAAGAAAGTATTGGGACTTAGGTTTAATATACCTAAAGAACTTGCTTCGCCTATCCCTTAGAAGTCGAGGATTATCCAACCGGTCTCTTTGAGTGCTATCCTTGGGGAATTTGGCATCAAAAGGAAAAGCATGGAGCCGAGGAGATTCTAGAAATGCCACCCGGTCTCATGATCCGTTCAAAGACCAAGTCTTTCAAACAAGCAATTAGAAGACTTCTTCACAACAGATGGAGCAAACATGATCAAGACGAAAAGACTTATCAAACCACTTTGATTTTGATACAAGCCAAGTAAGTTTAACAATGGGAAGAATGTATACTTTGTACTCTTTTTCCCTTTTAATTTTTTGCCTGAATGGATTTTCTTGACAAGGTTTTTAATGAGGCAAAGGATCCATTCCACCATTGCCTATTGTTAACTTAAGAAGCGCAAGGCCTTATCCATTTCTTTCTCATGAGACCAAGGCCAATTTCTATCATCTTCACGCAGCTAAGAGGAGTCTTCTCCCTTTTTCAAATTCCTTCAAACATTCTTTTAATATATCTTTTTTTTACATTTTTATGTTTTCAAGTGTGTTAATTGTCTCGAGACTAGGTGTGTTAGTCTCGAAACCATTTATTCCTTCTTTTTATATGCTCATGTAAACTCAAGAGGAAATTAGTAAATATCTCATTTCCAAATTTGTTCAAACATTCTTTTAATATATCTTGTTTGTACATTTTTATGTTTTCAAGTGTGTTAATGGTCTCGAGACTAGGTGTTTTAGTCTCGAAACCCTTTCTTCCTTCTTTTTATATGCTTGTGTAAACTCAAGAGGAAATCAATAAATCTTTTTATCAAAATATCTTATAGTTTGATTCAATGTGTTCGTGTTGATGCGATCTCAGCCACACCTTGAGCAGATGATGGATTCTTGTTGTATCATTTGATATCAGAGCCGCTCTCATTGCTCAACCGATTCTACTATATCAAATCACCTTTTTAATCTCTTCCAACTTCTAGATCAACCGATCATATCATCACCATCCTTAGATCCTTTTGATCTCTCCCAATTTTTTTCTGACCCACCATCTTACCTTTTCAACTCCCCCACCATTTAACAAAATACAACTTTCCCAAGGATTACTCTTGTTGGAACCAATAGGATAATCTTTGAAAGCTGAAGGCGCTCAAAAACTCAAAGTGAGGGTATGTTAAACCCAAATCCAAGCCTCCTTTAACTCCTCAATCTCTTAGGCAATGGAGATCTTGATGATGAAGAACAAGTAAGTAACAACACTAGGTATGCGAAATCTAAGACCAATCCTTGGTACTATACTCTTTAAAACCTTCGATCGATAGATTGGCCTATGACTCCTTGGATATAAACAAGTGATATGAGATTCATTTGATAAACCTGTTAGACTCCTTGGATATGACACACCAACCGAATTAAAGCATTTCTATGGGACAAAAGAGTTTGTGAAATGCTAAAAGAAATTTTATTGATAGAAGATGATTGATTGATGAATATCTCCTCTCCTTGGCCTCTTTATATAGGGTTTTACTCGGCCAAAAGAGTGGAAATATCTAAGATAATCATTAAGATTTTGATTGAACTAAATGCTTTAAAAGCTATTAAAAAAGGCCTAAACTTGAACGAAAATGAGAAAATATCTTGAATCTTTTTTGATGGACCAGGCCTTCTCTTTAACAAATCCTTCTTTTCGAATCAGGCATTATCTTGGGCTAAGAATATAACAAAGATGAAACTTAGGCATAGAAGATCAAGCTTGCCTCATTAAAACATTTTCCAGAAAACCCATTGAGATAAAAACCAAGGATAAGGAAAAAGAATACAATATTTTCTCCATAGCCCATCTAATATTCTTCTCTAGCATTAGCTTATATAGAAATCAAGGTATTGTGTGGCATAACCTCCTTAGGCATTGATGACTATTTCTTGAACTAGACTCATGAGAGCTTCTTTGAGCTTCTTTGTCCTTGCTCATGTCATTGGACAATTTGACACTTCTATGGACTCAACTTCCTTGTTTCTTCTAATGATCGTATCACCCCCCTCCTTTTGAAAACAATTTGACCTTAATCTCATCTGCAACCAAAGGAATCAAGTCAGCTATTTAAAGTATAACTTACATTGTACTTACTCAAAAGCTCGATCTTGTAGGCATTGTTGTTGACACACTCCAATACTTTGAATGGACCATCCGTTTGGTGCAACAACTTGGACTTTCGTTCATTAGGAAATCTTGCTTTTCTTAACTGAATCCACACCAAATCTCTAGGTTCAAGGATGACTTCTCGCCTGCCTTTGTTAGCCATCTTTTGATATTGCAAAATCCTTCCTTCAATGTTGGCCATCTATACTAGGAAGTTCACTTAAAGGCAAAGGGATCAAGGCTAACGGTGACAAAGGATTAAAACCATAGACAAGCTGAAATAGTGAGAACTTAGATGCGGAAAGAGTGAAATAGTTGTAAGCAAATTCAACATGTGACAAAAAATCCTCCCAAGTTCTAATGTTTTTCTTGATGATGGCACGTAAAAGAGCGGATAATGTCCTATTGACTATGTCAGTTTTACCATTCGTTTGCCGATGGCAAGTAGAAGATAACAAAAGCTTGGTACAAAGCTTAGACGATAAGGTCTCCAAAAATGACTTAGGAACTTGGTGTTCCTATCTGACACAATAGTTCTAGGCATTCCATGCATTCCAATGACTTCTCTGAATAATAGTTCGGCTACCGACAATGCATCATCAGTTTTGTGACAAGTAATGAAGTGTGCCATCTTAGAGAATCGATGAACAAGAACAAAGAAAAAATCTCGTCCTTTCCTAGTTCTAGGCAATCCTAACACAAAATCTATTGGCACATCAGTCCAAGGTTCTTTAGGGATATGCAAAGGTGTGTACATACCTTGCGGTTGTGCCTTAGCCTTAGCTTGTTTGCAAGTTGCACATCTTATCACAAATCCATTCTATATCCCTATTCATATGCGGCCAAAAGCAATGTTCTTGAATAATGCTCAAGGTCTTAGCGACTCCAAAGTGTCCCATAAGACCACCTCCATGTGTTTCCCTAATGAACAAGTGTCACAAAGACCAGTTAGGGACACAGAGGCAGTTCTCAAGGAGAGAAACCCTTCAAGCCTAGAATACTTCCCATTAGAAAATTTTGCACAAGATTGATAAAGTTCTTTAAAATTAGGATCTTTTTCACAGTATCCTTTGATTTGCTCAAATCCTAAAAGTTTGGCTTCAAGAGTAGAGGGAAGGTATACCTCTGAGATTGTGCATCTGCAACTATATTCTCCTTACCTTTCTTGTAGCGAATGACATAAAGAAAAGTCTCGATGAATTCAAACCACCTAGTATGCCTCTTGTTCAACTTTTTTTGGCCTTTCAAATGATTAAGTGACTCGTGACCAGTATGAATCACAAACTCTTTTGGCTAGAGGTGGTGTTGCCAAGTTTGCAAAGCTCGTACTAGGGCATAGGGCTCTTGGGGTAATTCAAAGTACCTCCTCCAAGTTTCTCAATGAAGTAAGCTATGGGTTTCTTCTCTTGCATAAGGACAGCTCCAGTGCCCACATCTAAAGCATCACATTCAGTTTCAAAGGTTTTCAAGAAATTATGCAAAGATAGAAGTGGAGCATTTGTGAGTTTCTCTTTCAAAGTTTGAAACGCTTCTTCTTGTGTCTTCAAAGTGGAGAACTGGAGCATCCCTATGAATGCTCTCAAAACATGTAATTAAACGTACGAACATACTAGTCGCATTCATATAGACCATGTTTAGTTTTGAAAGTCGTTTTCCATTCATCACCTTCTTTCTTGCATATTTGATGATATCCACTCTTTAAATCAATTTTAGAGAACACACTATACCCATGTAACTCGTCTACCATGTCATCTCGCCTAGGGATGGGATGGCGATACTTTACAGTGATATTGTTGATAGCTCGGCAATCCGCACACATACGCCATGAGCCATCTTTCTTAGTTACCAACATGAAAGGTACGGCACAAGAACTCATGCTTTCAAGAATGTATCTTTTCTCCATGAGCTCACTTACTTGCTTTTGAAGTTCCTTGGTCTCCAAGGAGTTCTTCCTATAAGATGGATGGTTTGGTAAGAAAGCTACGGGTATGAAATCGATTTGGTGTTTTATCCCGCGAGTTGGTGGCAGTCCACTCGGGTTATACTCTAGGAATATATCCTCAAATCCCTGCAAAAGAGAGATGACCTCACTCGATAGTACCGTCTCTATGTTAGTCCCGCTCATAAGAGCCTCCTTGTATCCAAACATAAGACATGATTGTTTTGTGTATAATACTTTCTTTATCTCACTTGCTCTCATGTAAACATTGGAGTGTTTCCTCACGGGTAAGCTCTCAAAGGCCTTCATGGGTAAGCTCTCAAAGGCCTTCACATGTAACCTTTCAAAACTTGCCATTTCACTTTGATGTTTCCTGTGTTATTGAGCCATTGTAAGTTATATGGTGTGGGATGCTTCTTTGTTGTAAAACCAAGCTTCTCGACCATTATGGCACTAGCAACGTTTGTACAACTCTCGCCGTCAACTTTTCATTAACTTGCGTCGTGAGTGATACAAATTCTTTCTTTGTTCATCGGCTTCTACCTTTGTTTAAACTCTCAATAGCCTTCTTGTGACTAACAAGTCCCCCTTAGGCGCATTCTCCTTATATTCTTCAAGAGATGATGTGAATCTGAATCTTCCTCCTCATCGGTCTCAAAATCCCCATTTTTTCTTAAGATCATAGTTCGCTTGTCAGGACACTTTTTGGCATAATGTCCTCTTCCTTGACACTTAAAGCATTGAACATCCCAGTTTCTTGTGGTACATGCCTTATACTTTCCTTTGTACATTGGTTTTGGTGTTGTGGCCTTAAGCTCCTCCTTAGGTTTAGCTTGCAAAAGAGGACGAGAGTAAGTTGTTTTATCTTATCTAGGAAAGCGTGGGCGTGAGTTAGAGGCAAAAGGTTGGCGTGAGGTATTACTCCTCTTGAGGTTTTGCTCTACGAGTATTGCCTTGTGCAACATCTCTTATAACTCCACATAGTGCTCCATCTCTAGCCTGACTTGAATATCTCAGTTCATGCTGTCCTCTTGCTTCTATATCATGGTGGCTTAACGGTCCTTATCTATGTTGGCTTTCATCATGAAAGTCTCCATTTCTTGATAGTAGTCTTCAACACTTCTGCTACCTTGTACCAGCCTTTGAAGTTTTTGATGTAAGTCACGATGATAGCAGTTTGGTACAAATCTCCTTCTCATAATCATTTTTTTATCTCATTCCAAGTTCCAGCGGGATGCTCTCTATTTCTCATCCGAGTTGTAACAGGTTAATCCCACCAATTGATTTCATACTCATAGATATCGGTTGCGGCTACTCTAACCTTCTTGGTCTTAGTATAATTTTGGCAATCAAACACAAGTTCGATCTTCTTTCCCCATTCAAGATATGCATCAAGATAATTTTTTCCATAGAATGGTGGTATCTTTAGCTTTAAACCTCCGAGGTTATCATCTCGTCCTCTTGCTTCTCTATCACGCCTAGAACGTCTTTGGCTCTCCATGGAAGAATGTCCGTCTTGACTATAATATCCAACGTCATCCTTGGCCCCAACTTGATTAGGTCGTGGTTGTTAACTATCTCTCGGTGGTATAACAACTTGAGGTCTCCCGTGGAGTGGTTCGGCTCTCAATTCTTCCAACCTCTCATATACTCCATTGATTCCTACGGAAAATATACGTTGCATTTCCACCGTGAGGGCTTGCACTAGGAGGTTAGGAAGGGTATTATGCTCTTCTCCTTCTCCGTTATCCTCTTGATTTGACATATTGATCCTACAAAATGAACAAACCAATTAGAGTAAAAACGCCTCACAAAGGTACTTCTCTCGATGTTTTTTTTCTCAATGTGTTTACGCTAACTTTGTCTCTCAATCTTTTTCTTTGATCAGCAAGACTCTATATGTTCCAAATAGAACCAATGTCCTTTGTTGATTCTCAATGTAATTCCAAGAAACTCAAAGAAGTTTTATCAAAGAAAACTCATGTAAACTCGACTCAAAAGTCCTAAACTTCACAAGCACTCAAACAACTTTAGAGATGGATCAAATGATCAAATTGTACACACTTTTGTCACCCTAAATTATGAATGAAGAGTAGAAAGAAAAGAAAAATATTTCTTTTAGAGCTAGGCTACAATCTTTATATATATATATATATATATGTTCCTTTTTTCCTATTTTTTTGATTAATAGTTTATAGCCTAAACTAAGAGGAGAAGTAAATATCTAATGAAAATAGAAAAGGATACAAACAGGTGCAAAGGAGAAAAACTTGGAACCGATTCTCCAAATGGTGTGAAAGTTGATCTAGGAATTATAAAGTCTTGGCCGTGTGTTGGATCGGTAATGACTGAGTAGAAGAGAAACAATCGGGTATTGATCGGTTGGCGTCTTGGTAGAGACAAGTATCTCTTGGAGATGACGAGTTTCATGTGGTAGCGGCTAGGGTTTTAATGGTGAAGATTTACGGTAAGTGGCGTTGTCTCCGAAATGGGAAAACACAAACACAAAGGTTCTTCTACTCGTAGGAGTAATATCTTAGAGATATCTACGTACCCGTATTGGTTTCCAGCCGATATACCATAAGGTTTTAGGTTTTAAGATGAAATGGTTTGAGTTTTGGATATTGATACGAAATGATATGATGGTTTAAAGTTTTGTTTTTAAATAATCAAGGCGTTTCGGTGGTGGTGGTGGTCAAACTTTGTTATTATAATTTTCTTATTAAAATGCAAAAGGGGTGATAAAAGAGGAGTAATGGTTGAATGAAGTAAGAATGTAACGGTTAAGTGGTCGGGGAGATGAAAAGGTAAGATGGTGGATCAGAAAAATTTGAGAGAGATCAAAACGATATAAGGCTAGTGATGATAAGATCAGTTGATCTAGAAGTGGGGGTGATGAAAAAGAAGGTGATTTGATAGTGTAGAATCAGTTGAGAAAGGAGAGTGACTCTGATACCAAATGATACAACTTTCCCGAGGATTACTCTTGTTGGAACCGGTAGGATAATCCTTGTCTTGTCTGAGAATTACTCTTGTCTGAAGGCGATCAAGACTTAAAGTGATGGTATGTTAAACCCAAATCAAAGCCTTCCTTTATCTCCTCAATATCCTAGGCTATGGAGATCTTGATGATGAAGAACAAGTAAGTAACAACACTAGGTATGCGAAATCTAGGACCAATACTTGCAACTATACTCTTCAAAACCATCAATCGATAGATTGAGGACACAAGTGATATGAGCTGCACTTGATAAACCAATAAGACTCCTAGGATATGACAAACCAAGTGAATCAAATCGTATTTAAGGAACAAAATAGTTTGCAAAATGCAAAGAGAAATTTTATTGATAAAAGATGATTGATCTCTTTCTATAGGGGTTTTACTCGGCCAAAAGAGTGAAAATATCTAAGCTAATCATTAAGAGTTTGATTGAACTAAATGCTTTAAAAGCTATTTAAAAAGAAAAACGCCTAAACATGAATGAAAATGAGAAAATATCCTAAATTCTTTGAGTGACCAGGCCTTCTCTTTAACAAATCCTTCTTTCCGAATCAGGCCTTCTCTTGGGCTAAGAATAGAACAAAGATGGACTTAGCGTAGAAGATCAAGCTTGTCTCATTAAAACCTTTCCTGCAAGACCCATTAAAACCGAGGATAAGTAAAAAAAAATACAATCTTGTCTCCATAGTCCATCTAATATTCTTCTTTAGCATTTACTTGTATGGAAATCAAGGTATTGTGTGGCATAACCTCCTTAGGCATTGATGACTTCATTTCTTGAACTAGACTCACGAGAGCTTCCTTGAGCTTCTTTTTCCTTTCTCTTGTCATTTGATGTGATCATGGATAGCTCACGGAAGTCGCTTGAAGCCGAGGACGCCTTGACCATGCCAAGTGGACCAATGACAAGATCACGTGCCAAAGAGTTCCAGAAAGCAATCAGTGGATTACTCACTCAAGCTCATTCGCCAAAGGACCAGCTCGAAGACATGGATAAGAAAATCATTTTGGTTGCTCGAGTGGACTAATAAACGGGTGATTCGTTTGTACTCTTTTTCCTAGCCTTTGGTTTTGTCCCAATGAGTTTTCCAAAGGAAGGTTTTAATGAGGCAAATGGGTCACTCTAATCCATCAAGTCCACAAGAGTCCACAAGAGAAGCTTCAGTCCAAGTCCAAGTTATGTTTGGGTCTCTTTTTCAAAAGTATCAAGCCCAAAGGAGGGATTGTTGGCCCAAATATCATTGTCTCTATACATGAAAACGCCCAGCCTTATTTGGAGAAGAAGTAGGCGCTTGAGTAGTTCAAAAGTCCCTCGGAAAATAGTTAATATCGTTTTTAATTCTGCGTTTAATTATGACTTCTTCTTTACTCTTTCTTTTTCTTTATAACTTTAGTTTTCTTAAGAAATAGGGATCCACCTTTTTTTATAAAATATTGAGAGTGATTTCTCCTGTGTTCGTTGAAGAACATTTTCCGATTGTTTGGTGTGTAATATCCTTCAATCAAACCGATTCAACGGTTTGTCATATCCGTGAATCAAACCTTGGCGTTCTTGAGTGTGTCATATCTCGAGAAAGTCATTGAGGAAATATCAGAGGTCTTCTGCAACCTTTGTGTGATCCATTCATTCCATCCTTTCACGATTACCCCTCGAAAGTGCGAATTCTCGGGAAGATTCATATCATTTGGTATCAGAGCACCCTTTCGGGATCGGTATTCGTTTCTGTTCATCTTATCATCTTAAAGTTATCATTTTCTCTTGTCTTTCTTTCTGGTTTCTGTTCGGATCAATTCATTTGGAATCGAAGAAAAAAAAAATCGGTTTGATTGCTAGATATCTAGGCGATTAAATCTGTTCATCTTTGGCGATTTTTGATTCAATGATCTGATCAATTTTTTTTTCAGTTTGATCTTTATTTTCCTTCTAAATCTGATCAGTTTGTGTTTAAAAAAACAAAAAAAAAAGAAACCCATCGGACACAAAAAAAAAAAAAAGAAAAAAAAAGGGGGTCTGTCTGATTTAAATGTTCTAAGCAAGTTATCTTTTTGTTGTTCTAAATTATTCTCTTAAATTTTCCTGATCAATCTTGATCTGTTTCGAATAAAAAAAAAAAACACTACTAAATCTTTTCTTTCTATCTCGATTCTAATCGTTTCGTTTTGAGTTGTTGGAATTATTCATCGAATTTGATCGGTTTTGTTCGATACGAACCATTGAAGAAATCACTGAGAGAGGACATCTTGAGTGTTGAGTGTGGAGTGAATAAAAAGGAGAGAAACACTTGTGAGGATCGACTTTTTATTACTAACGGTTTGTTAAGTGTGCAGGGAAAAATTAATATGTCTAATCACGAAAGCGATGCTGAGAACACTAACCGAGCACGAGGAGCAAGAAACAATAACAATCTGGACGTGCAAGCCCTTATGGGAGAGATGAGGCGATTGTTAAGGCGTGAGATGGAAGCAGTCAATGAAAGGATTGATACAATTCAAGAATCCGTTAATCAAGGATTGCCTCAAAATACTGCTGGTAGAAGAAGAAGACAACAACCTCAAGAAGAAGATGAAGAGGACGAGTTGAATTACTATAGCAGAGGTAGTCAAGCTTCTAATCGGAGTCGAAGAAGGCCGAGACGTGTAAGAGAAGCTGGAGTTCGAAATGAGGACAATCTCAGTGGACTGAAGTTGAAGATACCGCCATTTCATGGGAAGAATGATCCAGACGCCTACTTGGAGTGGGAGAAGAAAATTGAGCTCGTGTTTGATTGTCAAAATTATTCGGAGAAAAAGAAAGTTCAAGTAGCGGCGACGGAATTTTATGACTATGCTATTAATTGGTGGGATCAGATCGTGACAAGTAGAAGACGCAACCGTGAACCGCCCGTAGTCACTTGGGAAGAGATGAAAAATCTGATGAGGAAGAGATTTGTTCCTAGCCACTACCATCGGGAGTTACATCAAAAGCTTAGGCGATTAACTCAGGGCAGTAAGAGTGTGGAGGATTATTTTCAAGAAATGGAGTCCCTAATGATCAAAGCTGATATAGATGAAGATGCTGAGGCAACAATGGCAAGGTTCTTGAGTGGGTTGGCTCGAGATATACAAGATAGAATGGAGCTTCAAACATATGCTGATTTGGAGGAAATGCTCCATAAGGCTGTTTTGGTTGAACAACAAATTAAGAGGAGGGGTACTTCTAGGCTTTCCTATGGAGCTGGAGCAGCCAATGCTAGGACGAGTTACAGCCGAGAAGATAAGTCTGTTGTTAAGCCAAAACCCGACCCTAAGCCTTACGCCAATACTCAAGACGCCAAAGGAAAAGCTGTGGCGACTTCGTCTAGAAACCGGGACGTTAAATGTTTCAAGTGTCAAGGGAGAGGACATTACGCCAATGAGTGCACCAATAGAAGGACTATGATCCTATTGGATAATGGCGAGATTGAAACTGAGGAGGAAGAGCTTGAAAGTGATAGTGAGACCGAGGAAGCGGACATAGAGTTACCAGCCACCGGAGAATTATTGGTAACAAGACGTTCCTTGAGTATTCAAGTTAAGGATACTGTCCAAGAGCAGCGGGAGAACTTATTTCACACGAGATTCTTGGTACAAGGTAAAGTTTGCAGCCTTATTATTGATGGTGGGAGCTGTACTAATGTGGCTAGTGAAACAACGGTGAAGAAGTTAGGGTTGGAAGTTAAGATGCATCCAAAACCTTATCAGCTTCAATGGCTAAATGATGCTGGCGAGATGACGGTGAGCAGCCAAGTATTGGTTCCTATAACCATAGGCAAGTATGAGGACGAAATTCTTTGTGATGTTTTACCTATGGAGGCGGGCCACATCTTGCTTGGAAGACCTTGGCAGTTCGATAGAAGGGTCTTACATGACGGTTTTACTAATCGATACTCATTTGAGTACAATGGCCGAAAGACGATACTTGCTCCATTAACACCACAAGAAGTTCATCAAGATCAACTTCAGCTGAAACAACAAGGAAAAACCATTGTGAGTGAACCCCTAAACACACCACCTCAAAATAAAAACGAGAGTTTGAGAAAAACCAAGAAAAAGGCCTGTGAGAGTAAACCCGTGAGGCATTCAAACTTCTTTGTGAGGTCTAATGTGGTTAAGAGAGCTCTGTTCTCTAAACAACCCGTTCTCTTATTTATTTACAAAGAAACTTTGCTGAACCTTACTAACCCCGTACCGGATTTTCCGAGTAAAATTACTTCTATTTTGCAGGATTTTGAAGACGTCTTTCCGGAAGAAAACCCCAAGGGATTGCCGCCTATTCGTGGGATTGAGCACCAGATCGATTTTGTGCCGGGAGCTTCACTTCCTAACAGGCCAGCGTATAGAACCAACCCAGTTGAGACTAAGGAGCTTCAAAAGCAAGTGAGTGAGCTGATGGACAAAGGATACATCCGAGAGAGCATGAGCCCTTGTGCTGTGCCGGTGCTGCTCGTTCCAAAGAAGGACGGAACTTGGAGGATGTGCATTGATTGCCGAGCCATCAACAATATCACTGTAAAGTATCGCCATCCTATCCCTCGTTTAGATGATATGTTAGATGAGCTTCATGGTTCTAGCATATTTTCGAAAATAGATCTTAAAAGTGGATACCATCAAAATAGGATGAAAGAGGGTGATGAATGGAAAACTGCGTTTAAAACTAAACATGGCTTGTATGAATGGTTAGTTATGTCATTTGGATTAACAAATGCACCTAGTACTTTCATGAGGTTGATGAATCATGTTTTGAGGAGCTTCATTGGAATTTTTGTTGTTGTTTACTTTGATGATATCTTAGTCTACAGCAAAAATTTAGAAGAACATGTTAAGCATCTAGAAGCGGTTTTGATGGTACTTAGGAAAGAAAAACTGTATGCTAATCTGAAGAAATGCACTTTTTGTACGGATAACGTTGTGTTTCTAGGCTTTGTTATAAGTGCAGATGGCATCAAAGTGGACGAAGAGAAGGTTAGAGCTGTCCGCGAATGGCCCAGTCCGAAAACCATAGGAGACGTGAGGAGTTTCCATGGGCTTGCAGGATTCTATCGAAGATTTGTGAAAGATTTCAGCACCATAGCTGCTCCTCTCACTGAAGTGATCAAGAAAAGTATAGGATTTAAATGGGAGAATGCACAAGAAGAAGCGTTCCAAGCGTTAAAGGATAAACTCACCAATGCACCACTTTTATCTTTACCGAATTTTCTTAAAACTTTTGAAATTGAGTGTGATGCATCTGGTGTAGGTATTGGAGCTGTCTTGATGCAAGAGAAGAAGCCCATAGCCTTTTTTAGTGAGAAGCTTGGAGGAGCTACGCTGAACTGTCCAACCTACGACAAGGAGTTGTATGCGCTAGTCCGAGCCTTGCAAACGTGGCAACACTACCTCTGGCCAAAGGAGTTTGTCATTCATACTGACCACGAGTCTTTGAAGCATTTAAAGGGTCAGCATAAGCTCAACAAGAGGCATGCTAGGTGGGTAGAGTTTATCGAAACATTTCCCTATGTGATCAAGTACAAACAAGGTAACGAAAACGTAGTTGCTGATGCCTTATCTCGAAGGTATGCCTTGATTTTGACTTTGGAAGCTAAATTATTGGGATTTGAACACCTTAAAGATCTTTATCAAGCTGATTCTGATTTTCAAGATAATTACAAGTCTTGTGAGAAGTTTGCTTTTGGGAAATATTTTAGGCATGACGGCTTTCTTTTCTTTGAAAATCGTTTGTGTGTGCCTAATTGTTCTTTGAGAGACTTGCTAGTTAGGGAGGCACATGGAGGAGGCTTGATGGGGCATTTTGGGATCGCCAAGACTTTAAAAGTGATGCAAGAACACTTCTACTGGCCGCAAATGAAGAGAGACATGGAAAGAATCTGCGGGAGATGTGTTACGTGCAAACAAGCCAAATCGAAGGTACAGTCCCAAGGTATGTACACGCCCTTGCCTATTCCTGATCAGCCTTGGACTGACATTTCTATGGATTTTGTGCTTGGATTACCTAGAACTAGGACTAGAAAGGATTCGATTTTTGTGGTTGTCGATAGGTTCTCTAAAATGGCACATTTTCTTGCTTGTCATAAAACTGATGATGCTTCTCACATAGCTGACTTGTTCTTTAAAGAAATAGTTCGACTGCATGGAATGCCTAGGACTATAGTCAGAGATAGAGAAACAAAGTTCTTGAGTTATTTTTGGAAAACGCTTTGGTCTAAGCTAGGAACTAAATTGCTGTTTTCAACTACTTGCCATCCTCAATCCGACGGTCAAACTGAAGTAGTTAATAGAACTTTGTCTACCTTGTTGCGTGCCTTGATTAAAAAGAACTTGAAAACTTGGGAAGAACGCTTGCCACATGTTGAATTTGCTTATAATCGATCAGTGCATTCCGCCAAAAAGTTTTCTCCTTTTGAAATCGTTTATGGCTTTAATCCTTTGTCTCCTTTGGATCTAACCCCATTGCCTTTGAGTGAAAGAGCAAACTTGGATGGGAAAAAGAAAGCTGAACTTGTTAAACAGATCCATGAGAAAGTGAAGCACAACATCGAAGAGAAGACAAAGTTGTACGCCAAACAAGCTAACAAGAGCAGGCGCAAGATGATTTTTGAGGAAGGAGACGACGTTTGGACACATCTAAGGAACGAAAGATTTCCGGCTGAGAGGAAGTCCAAGCTTATGCCAAGAATTGACGGTCCATTTAGAATTACAAAGAAGATCAATGATAATGCTTATCAACGCGATCTCCAAGGTAAGTACAATGTGAGTTCAAGTTTCAATGTTGCTGACTTAATTCCTTTTGTTGCAGATGATCCAGATTTGAGGACAAATCCTTTTCAAGAGGGAGGGGATGATGTGATCATGGATAGCTCACGGAAGTCGCTTGAAGCCGAGGACGCCTTGACCATGCCAAGTGGACCAATGACAAGATCATGTGCCAAAGAGTTCTAGAAAGCAATCAGTGGATTACTCACTCAAGCTCATTCGCCAAAGGACCAGCTCGAAGACATGGATAAGAAAATCATTTTGGTTGCTCGAGTGGACTAATAAACGGGTGATTCGTTTGTACTCTTTTTCCTAGCCTTTGGTTTTGTCCCAATGGGTTTTCCAAAGGAAGGTTTTAATGAGGCAAATGGGTCACTCTAATCCATCAAGTGCACAAGAGTCCACAAGAGAAGCTTCAGTCCAAGTCCAAGTTATGTTTGGGCCTCTTTTTCAAAAGTATCAAGCCCAAAGGAGGGATTGTTGGCCCAAATATCATTGTCTCTATGCATGAAAACGCCCAGCCTTATTTGGAGAAGAAGTAGGCGCTTGAGTAGTTCAAAAGTCCCTCGGGAAATAGTTAATATCGTTTTTAATTCTGCGTTTAATTATGACTTCTTCTTTACTCTTTCTTTTTCTTTATAACTTTAGTTTTCTTAAGAAATAGGGATCCACCTTTTTTTATAAAATATTGAGAGTGATTTCTCCTGTGTTCGTTGAAGAACATTTCCCGATTGTTTGGTGTGTAATATCCTTCAATCAAACCGATTCAACGGTGTGTCATATCCGTGAATCAAACCTTGGCGTTCTTGAGTGTGTCATATCTCGAGAAAGTCATTGAGGAAATATTAGAGGTCTTCCGCAACCTTTGTGTGATCCATTCATTCCATCCTTTCACGATTACCCCTCGAAAGTGCGAATTCTCGGGAAGATTCATATCATCATTGGAGCACTTGACACTTCTATGGACTCATCTTCCTTGTTGCTTCTCATGATCGTATCACATCACAACCGATCTCTTTGGTGTTGAAGCAATCTCAGCCACACCTTGACGATATGATGGATTCTCGTTGGTGACTAGAAGATATCTCTCCATGAAATGTCACTTAGGAGTTGAAAAAGGGGGATAATCCATGGTGATGGCTCAATGAAGAGACAAGGCAAGGCAATGGGATGATATAAGCCACAAAGGAATGTGGAATGACCCTTTGATAAATCAGATGATCCTTTAACTTCACACCAAAATTATTGGCTGTGATGGATATACACACCAACACATGGATTCAACTTGAGAAATGGATTTTTGATAAAAAAAAAAGATTGAATGACTTTCTTCTCCTCACTTACGACATATAAAGAAGTTAAAGAAGAGATTTTGAGACTAACAAACCTAATGTCGAGATCATTAACACACTTGAAAATGTAAATACGAAAAAAACAAGAAGACATTAAAAAAAGTTTGAATAGATTTGAAATGAGTAGAAGGCTCCTCTTGCCGCGTGAAAAGAGAAGAGATAGATGCGCCTTTGGTCTAGTGAGAAGAAGGATGAGGTCTTGGTCTTTCTTAAGCTAACAATGAGTAGACTCTTTGCCTAATTAAAAACCTTATCCAGAAAACCAATTGGGACAAAGCTCGACAAGGGAAAAAGAGTACAAAGAATACACTCTTCCCATTGTTAACTTACTTGGCTTGTATCAAAACAAAAGAGGTTTGATAATGCTAAAATGAAGTATGGTAAATAGTAACCACGGATGAACAGTAAAACAGATTAGATATTTTTTTTTTAGCTTCCTTTGTAAGTTAGTTCACTTAGCTTCTCTTATAAGCTTTATTCTCCTCTATTTATGTCTTATGGTTGTAAAGAAAAGATATAATAAGAGAATAATAAACAAGTACTATTCAGATTACTCTATCTCTCTAATTCTTCTTCTCTTCACACGTTGCTACCATTGTTCTCCTTGTTCATCATTCTTGTTCTCTTAAATCTTACATGGTATTAGAGCAGATCGCTCTTTCATGACCTTATTTCCTCAAAATCATTAACATATGGTTCTGCTAGTTATTCTCAATGGACCACCAAAATGCCTCCTAGAAGTCGTGGATTGTGGGAGCATATAAATGACTCTCATATAGTGTCTAAGGACAAAGGAAAATCTGTAGGGAATGAGGAAACTAAAGGCTCTCCCATCAGATCTAGGAAGATCAGTATGTTCTTGTTGTTCTTCATTGTTCCTTTTAGCAGGCAATCGTTGTGGCTTACTCATATGTTGAAACTCCAAAAGAATTGTGGGAGCCCTCTTGGGTGTGTATTTTAATACCTCTAATATCAGTAGAATATTTGAGGTAAAGAAAGAATTGAATAATCTTCAAAAAGAGGAGAAATAGTTCAAAGATTTATTTGGAGAATTCAAAATTGTCGGCAGAGCTGGATATGGTGGTGCGACCTCCTACCATTGATGTAAAAGAGCTGAATGAAAGGCGTGACCAAGATAAGGTCTTTCGAATCCTCCTTACTCTCAATGGGTCGTTTAAAGGAATGATCCATCACATTATGAGGTTTGAGAAGCTGCCCACCTTAAATGAGGTGTGTAAAATGATCCAAAAAGAAGAAGGATCAATCGGTCTCTTTCAACGGAAAAATGAAGCTGCCAATGTTAGCCGAAGTGCTTATTAACATACAATAAGGAAGAATATTTGGTGTGATCATTGCAAGATGAAGGGACACACCAACGACAAATGCGGGACTTTTCACCTGCATTTGAAGCGAACGAAGCATTTGAAGCGAATGGGTCAGACAAGTGGTGGTGCTGCTAAAGATGTTGTAGCTAGTGATGATTATGTGGTGGGAAAATATTATTTAGATGCTCTTATCAAAAGCATTGCAAAGCTTATTGAATCTGGTAAGCGTTTTTCTGCTTCCAAATCTCATAAGCCTATTATTATTGATTCTGGCACATCTCATCACATAATGAGTGATACCAAAATTCTGATTTAGAGTTTCTCTGCTGCAAAATCTTATCACATGATTAGTGATCACATGATTAGAGGAATTGGAGATTTAGAGCTGTTTGAAAAGAACTCAAAAGCTCTATTTATTGGTTGGCTGCGTTTAGTCCTAATAATGTATGGTTTTAGGACATTAAGTCGGGGAAGACCATTTGAGAATGTTATACAAGGGATGGTCTCTATGTTTTGGATAATACTCAATCAGTTGCTGGAACTCATTCGACTTTAAGTTCCAGCCACACTATCTCTTTTTGGCATGATCTGCTTGGTCACCTCACTCCAGGTGATGTGGGCATTATACCAGAGGCAACTTTACCAAGCAACCAAGAGGATGAGGGGAAGCCCAAGGCACCAGCCATTCCCCTTGGAGCCAACACTATAGGATGTAAAGCAAGACCTTACCAAACATGATTCAAAGGGTACATGCAGGGAGCGATGCTAGGAGCACTAGGAGCAAGCGCGAGTGAATCCCCTAGAAAATACCAAGAATTACTGAGAGCTTCCAACACCATTCCACCAATTTAGGAAGACTCTTGGAACATGATTAGCTTTGGGAAGCAGAAAAGCGTCTTCACTATCTCCCAAGAGTGAAGACATATTCAAGTCGACAAGGAAATTGTACTCTTTTTCGCTACCTCAAATTTATCCCATTGAGTTTGCCGAGGAGGTTACTCATCCCCAATACTTAAGTAGCTAGGAAAACTCCATGCCAAGTCTTATTTAGGTATGAGATGTGATCATATCCTTTAGAAGACTCTCCACTAAATAAAGTCTTCTTTTCTTTTATGCCGAGTACTTAGTATCTTTTCAAACCCCAAAAGGAATATGTTAAGAAATTGGGCCTGGTTATGTATTATCTTATTTCAGCTTGAACTTAAGTTTGCCTCTTCTAAAAGGCAAACTCCTTCCTTTGAGAGAGTTAGACTTTTATGAATCAAAAATGGAACTTTTTCCTCTTGTCTATTGAATACTCTCTAGAGGAACTCCTTCAATACCTCATAGCCTAGCTTGGTATAGAAGACCCCTAGCTGTATCAAAGGACTTGTACATCCTTTGTGGGTGCTAACATTCCACCTCTATTTCCTAGTAGAAGATCGGCTTGAACCCCATCGCCGATCTCCAACACCACCGCTTCTACATCATTAATCCATCCATTTACCTAGTTAAATACCTGCTTGTTACCTATCACCGGTCTCAACCCTATCCTCTCCATCCCCACACCTCATCCTCAAAATTTTTACATGATTTAGGAGTATGTAGCTTTGAAGACTTAGGCGTATATCATCTTGGTATCAGAGCTAAATTTCCTACAAATAAGGTTGCATCTAACTATCTCTTAGTTATTTGCACTTAGTTCATATTGGTTACATCTTGTTAGTTTCTCTTTTTTGTTGCATCTTAACTCATTGAAAAAAATCCATAACACTATAATACTCTTGCATTTAGGGTGTTAGATATCTTATTGGCATCATCCGCTTGTCATCTCATCATCATCAGTTTTCGTTGTGCTCTTATTTGTTCTTGGTGTCCTTAACTAGTTTATCCTAAGTTGTTGCATTTGTTCTAGTTTGTATAGCATGTCTTTTTTATTTCGTGTTTAGGTTGCTAGATTCTGTTTTGACTTATGTTAGTTGCATTCTGGTATTTTTACCATGCATCTAGTATTTTAATCTGAGAGAAACCTTTTGGCTACTAGGAGAACACGTCATTAGCTAGGTGGTCCAAGTTTAGCGCGTTAGGAGATAACGTTTTGGCCCGTGGTCCCCCTCTCTTTTGTACCGTTTTTGACTTGCTTTAAGGAATCTTGCTATTGCTTTTTGAGTCATTGTATCTCATTCATTCATTTGAATTCTACTTTTGGGTCATTGCATCTCAGCCTTCCCTTTTAATACCTGCTTTTGCTTTTGCGAATATTCGCTTTTCTATTTGCCTTCTTCTATTAAAATTGTGTGAAGGTTTTGGCACCTAGACCCCATATACCGAGCCTCAAACTCACGGCTCCTACCTTTGCCAAAAAGGTTGACCTGGAGGCTTACTTAGATTGGGAACGACGAATGGACCATATCTTCGAGTTTTATTAGTACGTTGATCAGAGGAAAATCACTTATGCAGCCGCGCAGTTCACGTACCATGCTCTTACATGGTGGGACCAAGATCAGTCCAAGACGAGAAGAAACTGAGAAGGCCCGGTAACATCTTGGGAGGATATAAAGTGCATGATGAAGAGGAGATATGTGCCTCCCTTTTACGACTGAGAGCTATAAAATATATTACGAAAGCTCACCCAAGGAAGTAGGATAGTATATGTAACACCCCCGATCATTTCTAATCAAGGATGCTACTATGATACTTATCCTTATTCCCAGCTTTTCAACCGGAGTAAGAACTCGTAGTTAGTCTTGCTCGGACAAAGCAAAATATCAAGCCGGAACTTAAGTCATTTTGTATAAATCTTTATCTTTATTTACTTAAGTTCAAAACCAATGTTTTAAACATTTGTAAGTAAGTACATGTGCACACAAGTAAAATCCATAAAACACTTGTGTCAATACAACATATATTTTAGAAAAAGGCAACTCTATACAGGCTTGGGTTTACTCCGTCTTTATCTCCGTTTACTACCAGTTTCCTAGAAGGAAAGAGAACGGGTAAGCAACTAATTTTCTTAGTGAATCCGGGTGCCTAACATGCATAATATGAACCTGCCAACCCCAAATAAATTCACATAGCATATATCATTTGCATAAATAAATATAGAAAAATATGAACAATTTCTGGAATGCATTCTCATCAATTCTTTTTATCGTTCATCGTTCACTGGTCACATCATTGGTACTTTGTAGATCGTTCATCGTATTACCTCATCTACCACACATTCACTTAGACTGAACGTGCCAAATAATCCTGAAACACGTTCATCATATTTCCTCATTCCGCATCCATCCACTAAGGCTGAACAAGGCCGAGTGATCTAAACAACGCATCATCATGTGATATACGGCTGGTGGTAACGAACCAATCCCTTGTATATATCACGATAGAGCTAGCTACACACATAGCATAATGCTCGTATCAGACTAGGGACATACCAATCTATTTCACCGAGCATACCTCACAACGCCTCGGATCACGGCCGAGCACGCCTTACCATGTATCGCGCCTGTCACCTCAAAACACATGAATCATGCAACATAAAATAATGCATATTCAAATCCATATCATGCCACTTTACTTGGCTATTTCACCGATTTCCAGTGGTGAATTAACTAAGTTCAAGTTTCAGTATCATAGAATTCATCAAGTAAACGTAAGCCTAATTCCACCGAGAACTTAACATGGCTAAGAACTTAGTATGCAAGCATCATACATCTTAACCATTTATTTGCATCATTCACACCGAAATAACCAAAGAACTAAACTCACAGTCTATGGTTCAGTCAACTTCGTTCCACCGCTCGAATAATCTCTGCGACAACTACTCTTTCGAGAATCAGTTCTTCTTTTTCGCTTTTCCACGAATTCCTTTCCAAAAAATTATCTTAGAGATTTTTGTTAAAGATACTTAAAAAATTATCTTAGAGATTTTCCAACATTTCAGAGAGAGGAGATCAGACTTGTATTTATAGAAGAAGAAAACTTTACCTGAAGGAATTCCCAGCTCTCTTCACGGTGATACCTCCTCATGACTCAGCTGCAAAGACTTCATGGAAATGTAAGCTCAGCTGCCTCTTAGTTTGCATGACAGAGCATCTTGCCAAGCCTACTCTCTAGGCTACTTATTAGAAGCAGCTTACCACCACCTACTTTCTAGGCTACTTAGCAGAAGCACCTTGCCACCACCTACTTTCTAGGATACTTAGTAAAATTACCTCGATTTCTCATATTCGGTCTCACTCTTTCTCCAGCTTGGTTTTTCTGATTCCGACTTTTCCATAGATCACATTCAATTCCCTTTGATGAATTCTTTCTTACGAAGGCTACCTTGCTTCGTTAACTTGCTACTTAACTCCGAAAATTCCCACATTCCGTCCATAAATTCCTTAGGTTCTCGGTGATCCTATTTCCATTTATGGGGTTAGAGAGAGGGTCACTACATTTTCCCCCTTATTAGGATTTGTCCCAAATTATTAGGCTTCGTATCTATACTTCGTCAATAAACATTTTTGGGTAGTGCTTCCAAATTTTTTTTTCATTTTCCCAAGTCATAACTATTCGGTATTTCTTTCCCCAAAAAACTTTGATTTGTCGGAGTTTTCGGTTTTTTAGTCGTTTAATCCTTCTTTCCCCCACCCATAATGGTCCTTTTGGGTAGGTAAGATTGGTGTGGAGCTTCTCTATTTGTTGTGGTTCTATCGCATTCGGATCTCTTAGGTATTTTCGGAGCATAGATAAATGGAATACTGAATGCAAGACCATATCTGAGGGAAATCCTAGCCAATATGCTAGCTCTCCAACCTTTCTCAAGATTCTATAAGGCCCATTAAATCGAGTAGCCAATTTTCCAACTTTCCCAAAACTGTCTTTACGTTTCTGGGCTGCTACTTTCAAGTAAACTTAATCCCCCACCGCAAATACTAGCTGTCTTCTATTTTGATCGACATACTTTCTCTGACGCTCTTGGGCTGCTTTCATGTTCTTTGGTACTATACTTGGTCCAAACATTCTTCTTTCCCCAATTTCAGTCCAACACACACATGTTGGCATGGTCGTCCCGGCAAAGCTTCATAAGGGGTGCCGATACTTGAGTGATAACTGTTATTGTAAGAGAACTCCACCAACGGTAAATGTTGCTCACAAGATCCAGCCCAATCTAATATACACATTCTAAGAATATCTTCGATGGTTCTTATAGTCCGTTCTGTCTGACCATCAGTTTCAGGGTGAAAGGTTGTACTCATATGCAACTGATATCCTAAAGTATCATGGAAGGTTCGCCAAAACTGAGCAGTAAATCGGGGATCTCGATCTGACACAATACTAGCCGGTACTCCGTGGAGTCGAATAATCTCCTTTAAGTACAACTATGCTAGCATCACCACCCGATCTATCACTTTGATTCATAGTAAGTGTGTAGACTTAGTTAAGCGGTTACCACCACCCATGTTGCATCATTTCCTCTTCCCGGTGCATTTGGTAATCCAGTTATAAATCCATCGCAACGGCTTCCCATTTCCATTCCGGAATTGGTAGACTTTGTAGTAATCCCCCGGGTAACTAGTGTTCAACCTTGACTTGTTGACAAGTCTGGCACTGTGCCACCCACTGAACTATTGATCTCTTCATTCTCGGCCAATGATAGTACATTTTATGTCTCGGTACATTTTGGTACCTCCATGATGAATAGTAAGTAATGACTGATGTGCCATCCTTAGATTTTCCTTCCTTAATTCTTGTCATGCGGGAACTGTAATCCTTCTATTTAATAGTAGAGTGCCATCATAAGCTACCTAATATCCACTCTCATTTCGTTCACTGGTATTTTCCAGCTCATCTATGATTTTCTTTAAGTTCAATTCTTCTTGTTGTTCATCACAGATCCTTTGAATCAGTCCTACTTGATTCACAGCTTGAAGTCCTAATGGTTTATTGGTTTCATCTTCAAGTGTCGTTAGACTTATTCTTTTAAATCTATCCTCTAAAACTTCTAAGTCCTTTTCAACGTTTACACTTGCCTGTATGCGACTTAGGATGGCTCGATGAAGAGACAAGGCAGGGCCATGGGATGGTAAACGCCACAAAGGGATGCAGAATGATCATTTGATAGGTCGGGTGATCCTTTAGCATCAGACCAAAAGGATATTGGAAAGGGGTTTTTGACAAAAATATTGAATGCGTTTCTTCTCCACAATTACAGGAAATATAAAAAATGATAAAGATGAGATCTCGAGACTGACACACTTGAAAATGTAAATGCGTAAAAACAAAAACAAATTATAACAAAGTTTGAATAGAGTTGGAATGAGAAGACGGCTCCTCTTGCCGCGTGAGAAGAGAAGAGATAGATTGGCGTTGGTCTCGTAAAGAAGGATGAGGCCTTGGGCATCCTTAAGCTAACAATGGGCAATGGTGAAATGGACCCTTTGACTTGTTAAAAACCTTGTCGAGAAAATTCATTAGGACAAACCTCGAAAAATTAAAAAGATTACAAAGATCATATGTTGGCTTCATATGTCGTGGAGAAGCCCTCTGGTGTTTCATTGAAAAAGTAAGTGATTCAGTCGATTCAAACTTGTTCATATCATTTTTTGAATTGATTTTGACCGGATTGACTTTTGTTTCATTTTGTCGAATTGTGTTCTATTTTGAATTAATTTTTAAAATTATCGAGATCATTTTTGAACCAATTTGTTGTTGTTTTGATCAATTAAAATTCTGAAAATATAGAAATCATTTTAGGGTTTATTGCATGGTGTTTACAAAATTGAAGAATCATTTTTTTAGGGTATATATTACTTCTTCAATCGAAATTGTTTGTGTTTTAAGAAGACAAGAGGCTGGTTATCTCGTGTGTTTTGTTTTCAGATCATCAAGGATTTTTCAAGAGGTCTACAAGCAAGCACAATGTCGGAAGAAGAAGAAGGGCTAAATCAAAACAAGTTGTTACTCGAAGCCCTCACAACTCGAATGGAGCGCTTGTTAAATACAAGGATCGATTCTCTTCGCCATATGGCTAGCAACAAGGAGCACGTGAAAAAGGGACCAACGATTAAGGAAAAAGAGGCATTAGAAGACGAATTGGAAGGTCCAAACAACTCGAGAAATGACTCATCAGATTTATTCAAGACATGAACGAGTCAACACCTAAGAAAGCTAAAAACCATGAAACGTTTAGTAAAAAATACTAGATGTATTACAGATCACGCCTATTACCCTTTTTATTATCTTGGTTTTAAGCCAATGGGTTTTACGAGAAAGGTTTTAATGAGGGTGGACTTGATTCTCATCTCTTAATAATTAATCTATATTATAAGGTAAGTCTATAAGGAGGCCAATTCAAAAGGAGACGATTGAAGGCCCATAAAACTTGAAGATTTCTCTAGTCCAAAGCCAAGGAATGAAGAAAAATTCAACATTCAAAGGATCTAAGATATTTTGGCGAGATTCATCTTCTTTTCTATCTTTTAATTTCTAGTTAAACATTTAAATAATTTCTTGTTAAGTTTTCTAGTTCTTTGAACTCTTAGATTCACGTAAATCTTGGCCTCTGAAGAGTACTTTATAAACTCGGCCAAGAGAAGAATAACAATCTAACTTTTGAATGAAACAATTTTTTTTTTTTGCTTCCACGCAAACTTTTTTCTTAGGGAAATTTTGATTCGTCTTGGTGTGCCATATCCAAGAGATCGTCAAGTTAAATCAAGTGTAGCCAATAACACTTGTGTAACCATTATACAAATCAAGCCGTTGAAGAGATAAGTCGCAATTATTGGTTCTAGGTTTCGTATACCTAGAGTTGGTGCTTACTCTATATTCTTCATCAAGATCTCCATTGTCTAGTTTCTTTGGAGGGGTTTTCTGAAGGAAGTATTGAGCCTTAGGTTTAATATACCTAGAGATCTTGCTTTGCCAATCCTAATGAAGTCGAGGATTCATCCAAACCGGATTTATTGAGTGCAATTCTTGGGGCATTTCACATCATTTGGTATCAGAGCACACTCCTTGATCCGTCAATCTATCATCATCATCATCGTCCATCTTCATCACCATCTGAGGTGATCTCAGCCACGCCTCAACAAGATGATGGATTCTCATTGGTGACTTGAAGAGATCTCTCTCACGAAACATCACTTAGGGTTTGAGAAAGGGGGTAATCCTTGGCGATGGCTCGATGAAGAGACAAGGCAAGTGATATAAGAATCAGTGAGAGCCGGATAAAAGACTCAGTAAGAGCTGATTGTGAGACTTGGATAAAGCATTGAATTACATAGACGAGGAATCAACAAACTAGCCTTCGCTCTCTTTTGTTGAATCGATGAGTGATGGAGGGAGGGATCGATAGCTCCACAAAGAGTATGAGATCTCTATGATACATCAAGTACTTTTGTTCTATGGGGAATCCACGCGAAGAAACAAGGAGCGATTAGGGTTTTCTCGGCGTCGACAAGGTTTAACGAACTGTATTATTTTATTAATAGGTAAAAGCATGAATAAAAAGCTATAGTGGGACTTTATTAAATAGTCCATTATCTGGTGCCTTCTAGGGCTTTCTTCTCGTAATACATGAAAATGACAAATAAAAGAAATGGAAAACATGTGTTGTGCACATAAGCGAGACTTTCTCCACAGGTTGGAGTCTTTGGTCTCGACTCACTAGGACTCTAAGACTCTAACTCAACTAGAAGTAGCTGAGTTGTTGTTGCCACCTACAAAGAGATTTATAATAAAATATAAGTTAACTTAGTTGGTCGTAGTAGAGGCCATAGTGGCATTCACGTGTCTTGTTCATGCACTTCACTCCATGAGCATGTTCGAGCTTTTTTGATGTTCTGTTGAAGCTGCTCTTGATGCTTAATGCTATTTTCTTCACCTGGGTCTTAACTTAGCATCGCTTGGCACGCGGAGTGCTCCACTCGTCCATCTCTCGATCCAGCTTGGGCGACTAATGTTTTCTTTCGGTAAAAGTCTTCGTTAGTATTGGTTTCCAAGTGAATCTGGTGTGAATTCTACTAAGAAGATGAATTTAGAGAAGTAGATTGGCGAGATTAATTGAGAGAGATGTTAGTTTCTGGAATTAATCACATGATATTATTATCTCTTTGATCGGTTACATATAGGCATAGCAGAGAGAGATTAAAACACAAGAGAAATGAATATACAAGGGTTAATACATTAAACCATGAGTTACCAAAACTGGTACGATAGCCTTGGAGACTACCTCGACGCTTTCTTCTTTTGGTGGAGCGTGTGGGGCTTGCCATTATCCCATGGTTCCTCGTGTGAACTCGCTTCAGCTTTTGACCCTTTGACTTGGTTTTCATTCAATCGAGATTTCTCTTGTCTATTTACTTCCCAACGGCTCCTAACATATGTGTATATCCTTTTGCCACCAACCAAGCTTTGTACATGTCTAATTCACCAGTGCTCCTATATTTAATAGTGTATACCCATCTACAACCAACAATATTCTTTCATTTGGGTAACTCCACCATGATCCAAATATTGTTTCTCAGCTTGATGCAATCTCCTCTTCCATTGCTTTAACAAACACTCTGCTCTTACACACCTCTTCATAGGTAGCTGGAACATGCTCCTCATCAATTGCACTCTAGTATGCCATGTTATCCATAGGTACCTGAGTTAATGAGTAATAAGTTTTAATGGGGTACCTTATGGTTGTAGTGAATGATTTTTCTTCATATGGGGTGTGTTTCCTACTTAGTGAGAAGGGGATGCTGTCGCCTATAGAATCAAGATCAATCCTTGCAGTACACGAACATCTCTCACTCACGGTAGGCACCACCTCAGCTCTTGTACCTTCTTGTTACATCATCGCTAAATCATTGTAATACACCCTTTATTTTTCCAATTCTCCGTTGGCTACTTCATAGTGTGGGATTTGGAAATTGAGTTTCTTGAGCTTCCTCATTAATTTGCATCTTCCTCATCTCCTACAAAGTCATTCTCCTAATCATATTGAGTTATAGTTTCACTACAACCTCCGGGTAATGCATTTCTTTCTCCGAGTAAGTGGGATTATGCTCTACCATTTACTTCATTGTTTCTTTCTTGATGAGGAGGGGTTACTGGAGCACCAATACTTATTGGTTCCTCTTCACCAGCTAAGATAGTCGATAGTATATGTGCTCTATCCAATCAGGGACTCACGATGTCCTCAAGATCACTCCATTTCTCTTCCAGAATACCCTTCCTCCTCTTCAAAGTGTACCTTTAGAGATACATGGATCCGATTAGTCTCAAGATGATAACACTTATACCCTTTTTAAGTTCTTGAGCATACAACAAATACACATTTCATACTCTTGGTCTCTAACTTTTTTCTTAGTGCCTCAGGGATTAATACGTAGCATTGCATCCCAAGACCCAAAGATGATCAATCCATTGAGAACTTCATAGGGAGACTTGTTGCCTAACCTGGGAGTTGGTAATTGGTTTATCACATAACAAGCTGTCATCACAGCATCTCCCCAAAAAAGTTTAGGAACTCCTTTCCCAAACATTATACTCCCTATTACTTCCAACAAATGCCGATTCTTTCTCTCTGACACTCCATTTTGTTGAGCCATATATGCATAAGATGTTTAATGTACTATCCCCTTACCCTCTAATAATTCCTTGAAATGATTGCTTTTATATTCCTCACCATTTTCACTTCTAAGGATCTTAACTTTATTTTTGAATTTTGTGCTCACATAGTTGTAAAACTTGTGAAATGATTCAAACACTTGGCTCTTGAACTCATTAGTATCACCCATGTGTATTTAGGCTTCTTGTTGATAAATGAGACAAAATACTTATATTGATCATTAGAAATACATGGTGCGGTCCATACTTCGGAGTGGACCAAATCAAAACACTTTGAATAGCTAGTAGTAGAATCCGGAAAACTACTTCTACATTGTTTCCCTAACACACACGCTCCACACTCCTTACTATCCTTGGTTAGGTTGGGAAAGATCATGCTGAGCACCTTGTTGCTTAGATGATGAAGGCATGAGTGCCATAAAGAGCTTCTACCAACCGCTCCAAGTGCAGACGGCTTCACTACTTCCTTTTCTTCTTTATTCAATACGTAGAGACCATCCTTTACTCCTCCTTCTCCAAGTACTTCCTTCGTCTTATTGTCCTGAAACTGAACCAAATCAGACCCAAAGGTAACACTGCACTCCAAGTCTTAGGTAGGCTTGCGAACCGACAACAAGTTAGTAGTGAATTGAGCAACATACAATGCCTTAGTATTTTTCTTAAATATTTCCAAATCAGCAATTCCCACTATTGGAACATCTTTACCACTAGCAATCCTAACGGTTCCACCATGTGGTTTCACATTTTTCAATAAACTCTCATCACTTATCATGTGATGACTAGCCCCAGAATCTACTCTAACTTTTTTGCCAGACTCGGCTTACTTGGAAATGCTCTTGATGAGAGCTTCGAGGTCAGACTTTCTCACCAAGGCATTATCTCTAGCAATTGCAGTTCCCTCAAAGTTTCTTCATCCTTGGCATTTTTTTGGCCATTCCTCTTAGCCGAGCCAACTTCAAGTGTGGATGAAGAGTCCATCACTTATCCTTTATGTCCTTTCATCTTGCAATTTTCGCACACAAAGCTTTTTCTTTCACCATAAAATTGGCTCCTTTGTGTTACATGCGCCATTTTGGTAGTAGGCTTGAATAAACCTCTGGATCCTTCTTCTTTCTGAATTTGTTGACAAACTTTGATTAGTGTTGGAAGCTTTTCAAACCTTAAAATATGTTGAATCAGTCCTTTGTAAGAGTCATTAAGCGTGAGAAACAGCCCAAACACTTGATCTTGCTCCCTCCATTCATTCAGTTCCTTGGGATCATTGGTTGATGACCTTACCATTTCCAGTTCTGCCCACTGCCATCTAAAGACCCCAACAAGATCTTTAAAAGCTTTTCCATCTTGTTGAATGTCATTTATAGCCTTCTTCACTACAAAGATTCTGGATATTTTAGAGATATCTCCATACACTCCTTTGAGTGTTTCCCACAACTGTTTTGCGTTTTCACAATAATAGTAACTATCAAGGATTGCTGATTGAAGGGAGCTTTGGAGCACTACTAAGACTTGTTGGTATTCTTGCTCCTATTTTTTCTACTGCACATCGCCATCACCAGCTCCTCGTTCTTTCACTGCTGTTTTTTGTCCAACAGCTTCCTCTGGAGTCTCCACGTAACTCCACAGCCCTCGGCTCCTTAGAGCAGTCCAGGTGGTCCTTGACCATAGTAAATAGTTTTTTCCCTTGAAAAAAACCAGCAACACAACCTGCTTTTGCATTTCTATGAGTTTTTTCTTTTTCACAAAGCACTTCGAAAACAAGAAAGGAAGAAAGCATTTGAAGAAAAACAGTTAAGCTAGTTTAAGAGAAGATTAAGGAAGCTTAAAATTACTCTGATATCATGTGGATTTTAACTAAGAAGAATAAAGAAAAAATAAAGATGATTTTAGAGAAGTAGATTGACGAGATTAATTGAGAGATATTTTAGTTTCTGGAATTAATCACATGAAATTATTCTATTTGATCGGTTATACATAGGCATAAAAGAGAGAGATTAAAACACAAGACAAATGAATATACAAGTTTAATACATTAAACCCTAAGTTACCAAAACTAGTAAGGCAGCCTTGGAGACTACTTAAGCGCTTGCTTTTTTTGGTGGAGTGTGTCGGGCTTGCCATTATCCAATGATTCCTTGTGTTGACTCACTTAAGAATTTGACCCTTTGACTTGGTTTTCATTCAA
Source organism: Cardamine chenopodiifolia (assembly GCA_963922655.1). Classification (NCBI taxonomy): domain Eukaryota; kingdom Viridiplantae; phylum Streptophyta; class Magnoliopsida; order Brassicales; family Brassicaceae; genus Cardamine; species Cardamine chenopodiifolia. The sequence goes on along the minus strand of OZ000481.1, from coordinate 10,732,405 downwards.
CTGAGATTTCTCTTGTCTAGTTACTTCCCAACGGCTAGTTACACCATTTAAATTATTTGTGTCACACAGTGCTCTTCCCTTTCCCTTAGAACATCCGCCAAGCTCCAAAATACTCGACATATATTCCATCTCCTTTCCTTTACAATTATTTGATCTCGCATGATTGATTCCAATGCATGCTTACTCATTTATAATCTCAAAAATTAGGACAAGTTCATCCAAGGAAACGTACTTACCCATGTTACCGGATATCTCGTGGTACGCGCTGAGACGACTGGAATTTTCATCTTCCAATCCAGCTTGGTTTTTATTTTTCTCGGGAGGTTAGCTTCTAATTGGTTGGTTTCCGAGTAATTCTCTAAGCAGGTATCCTAAGGAGCTGGGTTGTACATGTTGTTGGCTTGAAGACTCTCAATAGTGGTTCCGGCTAAAGTTGTACATGTTATCGAGGATTCAGATCGAGCTCCTGCAAAAGTCTCTATTGCATCCGCGTTAAAAGTAGTGTTTTACCGAGGAAGATTACCTCCATGGTCCTATGTATAAGAAGTTTGCTCGAATCCCTGTTCTATGGGCTTAACGTCTCAGCGCTGAAGCGTAGGATTCTGGAACTGACTCAATTGCATAAAGCAATGCCTCCACAACTACATTAAATGTATTCCTAAGTTTCCTGATACGAGATCGAGTCATAGGGCATTCGATCACTTCCGAAGCCTCCATATCCTCCAGCTCATCAGAGGTTTCGTTGCCTGGGTCGATGCTTGCATCATCCACTCCCCAGGATAAGGTTCTGGCCTCAGAACAATTTCACCTGCATCAAAGGGAAGTAAGTCAGCAACATTGAAGCTTTTAGACATAGCCAACTCACCTTGTAGGTCTAATCGGTATTCGTTGTTATGTAGGGGCCATCTCCTCTTGGTGCAAGCTTTGAACTTTTCTGTCTAGAAACATGTCATTTCTCAAGTGAAGCCAAACCCATTCGCCTGGTTCAAGTATCACTTCTTTACAGTAATTGTCTACTCGTTTCTTGTATTGCTCGGTCTTTTCTCCAAATTAGTCTTTACCATCTGGTGTAAGGTCTTCACAAGATTAGCCTTGTCGTTCCATCTTGATCTTGTTATTATCACGAAGGTAGTGGTGATAAGTCTAGTGGGGTCACTGGCCTGAAACCATAAACGACTTCAAAAGGACAAAACATATAAGTTGAATGAGTAGCACAGTTATAAGCAAAATCAATGAAAGGTAAACAATCAAGCCAATTTCTTAAATTCTTACAGACCGTAGGTCTAAGCAAAGTTGATAGAATACAGTTTACAACCTCGGTCTGGCCATCCATTTGGGGATGGCAAGTGGAGGAGAACAACAAATTGGTTCCAAGCTTCCTCCACACCATTTTCCAAAAATGGCTCATTAATTTGGTGTCTCTATTTGACAAAATGGTGTGAGGCATTCCATGCAGACATACCACTTCTTTAAAGAATATTGTTTGTAAATGACTCTGAAATCCAAGTCTTCCCCGTAAGTACCTTGATATGCTCCACTAAATTCATCCAACATGTCATTGATCTCAGGAATTGGATGTCGGTATTTGATGGTAATGTTGTTTATTTCTCGACACTGATCACACATCCTCCATTTCCCATCTTTTTTGGGTCTCATATTCTCTAGCTTATTTCGGGTTCATCCTATACATTGGCCTATTTGGTAATGCAGAGCCGGGAACTAAGTCGACCTAATGCTCAACTCCTCTTATGGGAGGTAAGCCTGGTGGTATTTCCTCGGGAAAAACGTCTTTAAAACGCTTAAGAAGTTTAGTCACCTCGGCTAGTAATTCTAAGCATTCTAAACCAGAAAACATACTTTCTTGGAAGATCATAAGTAGCACCGGGTATTAAGAATCCAAACACTTAGCAACAACATGAAACAAAAAGACTAGTTTTAGTTACTTGGGCGTCCTTGCTCATTTTGACTTGTAACTCGTGTACTTCAACTGGAGTGTGTGGTGCTAGAGTTCCGATTTTCATGAGTGAATAGTATTGATTGGTTCGTCCATCATGCATGAACTCTCGATCAAAGTGCCATGGTCTTCCCAATAAAAGATGTCCAACTTGCATCAGCACCACGTCACAAAGAACTTGATCGTTATACCAACCCCTAAACCACATAGTTACTTGGTCCGCAATCCTCAATAAACACTTAACATTCAACCAACGAAGCTTGTAGGGCCTACGATACTTCATCTTCGGAAGCCCCAACTTTTCAACTATAACATTGCTCGCTACATTAGTGCATGAGCCTACATCGATTATGAGACTACAAACCTTGTTATTCACGGTACATTGGGTATGAAAGATATTCTCACGTTGAGCTGTCTTCTCCTTGTTGATCATGGTACTTAAAAGTCTTCTTGTGACTAAGAGCTCTCCCACGTCTGGGTACTCAATGTCCTCTTTGTGATCAGTGATGTTTTCTCCTTGTTCCTTTTGAGACTCATATCCCCCGTCAGCCATGACGATCATCACTAGTTGGTTAGGGCATTCTGATGTGAACATGGAAACCTATCGAAAACAGCTTGAAGCCGAGGATGCTTTGACAGTGCCAAGTGGACCGATGACAAGATCGAGAGCCAAGGAGTTTCAGAACGCCATCACCGCACTACTCACTCAAGTTCAACCCTCTAAAGCTCAGTTCGAGAACATGGAGGATCAAATCATCTTGGTTGCTCGAGTGGACTAACAAATGGGTGATTCGTTTGTACTCTTTTTCTTAGCCTTTGGTTTTTTCCCAATGGGTTTTCCAAAGAAAGGTTTTAATGAGGCAAATGGGTCACTCTAATCCATCAAGTCCACAAGAGTCCACAAGAGAAGCTTCAGTCCAAGTCCAAGTTATGTTTGGGTCTCTTTTTCAGAAGTATCAAGCCCAAAGGAGGGATTGTTGGCCTAAATATCATTGTCTCTATGCATGAAAACGCCCAGCCTTATTTGGAGAAGAAGTAGGCGCTTGAGTAGTTCAAAAGTCCCTCGGGAAATAGTTAATATCGTTTTTAATTCCGCGTTTAATTATGACTTCTTCTTTACTCTTTCTTTTTCTTTATAACTTTAGTTTTCTTAAGAAATAGACAAACATCTTTTTTTTATAAAATTTGAGAGTGATTTCTCTTCACTTCTTTGAGAACAAAATCTCGGTTGCTTGGTGAGTAATATCCAACGATCAAATCGATTCATTCGGTGTGTCATATCCGAAAGAATCAAACCTTGTCTTCTTCAAGTGTGTCATATCTTGAGAGAGACATTGAGGTATATCAGAGGCTTTCCCGCAACCTCTGTGCGACCACTCGTTCCACCCAAACCCTATACCCCTCGAAAGTGCAAATCCCGGGAAGATTCATATCATTTGGTATCAGAGCACCCTTTCGGGATCGGTATTCGTTTCTGTTCATCTAATCATCTTAAAGTTATCATTTTCTCTTGTCTTTCTTTCTGTTTTCTGATCGGATCGATTCATTTGGAATCGAAGAAAAAAAAATCGGTTTGATTGCTAGACATCTAGGCGATTAAATCTGTTCATCTTTGGCGATTTTTGATTCAATGATCTGATCAATTTTTTTCAGTTTGATCTTTATTTTCCTTCTAAATCTGATCAGTTTGTGTTTTAAAAAAAAAAAGAAACCCATCGGACACAAAAAAAAGAAAAGAAAAAAGGGGGGTCTGTCCGATTTAAATGTTCTAAGCAAGTTATATTTTTGTTGTTCTAAATTATTCTGTTAAATTTTCTTGATCAATCTTGATCTGTTTCGAATAAAAAAAAACACTACTAAATCTTTTCTTTCTATCTCGATTCTAATCGTTTCGGTTTGAGTTGTTGGAATTATTCATCGGATTTGATCGGTTTTGTTCAATAAGATCCGTTGAGAAATCGCTGAGAGAGGACATCTTGAGTGTTGAGTGAATCAAAAGACTGAAACACTAGTAAGGATCGAATTTTATTACTAATAGTTTGGTAAGTGTTGCAGGAAAAAAAAAACAAAAAAAAAAGAAGTAGAATGTCTAATAGCGAAGAAGAAGTTGCTGAAAACACCAACCGAGCACGTGGAGCAAGAAACAACAATTTGGATGTGCAGGCTCTTATGGGAGAGATGAGGTGCCTATTGAAACGAGAGTTGGATTCAGTTCATGAGAGGATTGACACGATCCAAGAATCCGTTAATCAAGGACTGCCGCAAAATACTGCTGATAGAAGAAGAAGAAAACAACCTCAAGAAGAAGATGACGAGGACGAATTAAATCTACAGCAGGGGTAGTCATGCATCTAATCGGAGTCATAGAATGCCAAGACGTGTAAGAGAAGCTAGGGGTCGAAATGAGGATAATCTCAGTGGTCTTAAGTTGAAGATACCACCATTTTATGGGAAAAATGATCTGGACGCTTACTTAGAGTAGGAGAAGAAGATAGAACTCGTTTTTGATTGTCAAAATTATTCGGAGCAAAAGAAAGTTCAAGTGGCTGCAACGGAGTTCTATGACTATGCTATTAATTGGTGGGATCAGATCGTGACGAGTAGAAGACGCAACCGTGAACCGCCCATAGTTACTTGGGAAGAGATGAAAAATCTGATGAGAAAAAGATTTGTTCCAAGTCACTATCACCGGGAGTTGCATCAAAAGCTTAGGCGTCTAACTCAAGGTAGTAAGAGTGTGGAGGATTACTTTCAAGAGATGGAGTCTCTAATGATCAAAGCTGATATAGATGAAGACACCGAGGCAACAATGGCAAGGTTCTTGAGTGGTTTGGCTCGTGATGTACAAGATAGAATGGAGCTTCAAACGTATGCCGATTTGGAGGAGATGCTTCATAAGGCTGTTTTGGTTGAACAACAAATTAAGAGGAGGGGTACTTCTAGACTTTCCTATGGAGTTGGAGCGGCCAATGCTAGGATGAGTCACAGCCGAGAAGATAGGTCTGTTGTCAAGCCAAAACCCGACCCTAAGCCCTATGCCACTACTCAAGACGCCAAAAGAAAAGCTGTGGCGACTTCTTCTAGAAACCGGGACGTTAAATGTTTCAAGTGTCAAGGGAGAGGACACTATGCCAATGAATGCACCAACAAGAAGACCATGATTCTTTTGGATAATGGCGACATTGAAATAGAGGAAGAAGAGCTTGAGAGCGATGCCGTTTCGAAGGATAAGGATTTAGAGTTACCAGAAACCGGAGAATTATTGGTAACAAGACGGTCATTGAGCATTCACACTAAGGATAATGACCAAGAGCAGCGGGAGAATTTGTTTCACACGAGATGCTTGGTACAAGGAAAGGTTTGCAGCCTTATTATTGATGGTGGAAGCTGTACTAATGTGGCTAGTGAAACAATGGTGAAGAAGTTGGGGCTGGAAGTTAAGAAGCATCTGAAGCCATATAAGCTTCAATGGCTAAATGATGCTGGTGAGATGTTCGTGAGCAGCCAAGTATTGGTTACTTTAACCATAGGCAAATATGAGGATGAAGTTATGTGTGATATCATACCTATGGAGGCCGGCCATATATTGCTTGGAAGACCATGGCAGTTCGATAGAAGGGTCTTACATGACGGTTTTACTAATCGATACTCCTTTGAGTACAATGGCCGAAAAATGATACTTGCTCCATTAACACCACAAGAAGTTCATCAAGATCAACTTCAACTGAAACAACAAGGAAAAACCATTGTGAGTGAATCCCTAAACATGCCACCAAAAAATAAAAACGAGAGTATGAGAAAAACTAAGAAAAAGGCCTGTGAGAGCAAACCCGTGAGGCATTCAAACTTCTTTGTGAGATCTAATGTGGTTAAGAGAGCTCTCCTCTCTAAACAACCCGTTCTTCTATTTATTTACAAAGAGGCTTTGCTGAACCAAACTAATCCCATACCGGATTTTCCGAGTAAAATCGCTCCTCTTTTGCAGGATTTTGAAGATGTTTTTCCGGAGGAGAACCCCAAGGGATTACCACCAATTCGTGGGATCGAGCACCAGATAGATTTCGTGCCTGGAATATCATTGTCTCTATGCATGAAAACGCCCAGCCTTATTTGGAGAAGAAGTAGGCGCTTGAGTAGTTCAAAAGTCTCTCGGGAAATAGTTAATATCGTTTTTAATTCTGTGTTTAATTATGACTTCTTCTTTACTCTTTCTTTTTCTTTATAACTTTAGTTTTCTTAAGAAATAGACAGACATCTTTTTTATATAAAATTTGAGAGTGTTTTCTCTTCACTTCTTTGAGAACAAAATCTCGGTTGCTTGGTGAGTAATATCCAACGATCTAATCGATTCATTTGGTGTGTCATATCCGAAAGAATCAAACCTTGTCTTCTTCAAGTGTGTCATATCTTGAGAGAGACATTGAGGTATATCAAAGGCTTTCCCGCAACCTCTGTGCGACCACTCGTTCCACCCAAACCCTATACCCCTCGAAAGTGCAAATCCCGGGAATATTCATATCACATTCTCTTGCCATATGGCTTCGAACTTGACACTTAAAAAGGTAATATCTTTGGCCCGAGAGGTATTTGGGAACCTCCTGTTCTGGTCTGGTGCCATTGTAAACATCTGAAGCCAATTTCTTAAAACGAGAGTTGATTTCCACAGATTTCCATAGGTCGAGCATTACTTGGAACCCACAACTTGGAATTACTAGTGCTTGTTACCTTACGCTTGATGTGTTGTTCTGCTTACATTAGGATATGCAAAAGCTCTTGGAGATAATGATAAGGCTGTCTCCCCACTTTCTCCCAATAAGGTCACAGAGGCCGTCAAAGAATTGCACCATAAGATTTTATTTGAATTCTTATGTTTGTAAGTGATTCTCGTAGTCTTCAAATTCTTCAAAATACTTCTCAACCAACTTATTCCCTTGCACTAGTTTTCTAAATTTCTTTTGTAATTCCCTGTCGTAGTAGGGAGGTACATATCCCTTCCGGAGATTATACTTCATATCTTCCAAAGGAAGAATCTGTCCATACCTAAGTCTCCTCCTATGATGGGCATATAGTACCGACATCACCCGAGGATTTACCCAAGAGCTCACCCGAGGAGTCACCCGAGGAGGAGGAGCTCATTAAAACCTCCTAGTGCCTATCATACCCCCTAGAAGTATCATAAGGAACAATGCAAGAGTCTATAAGGAAATATTTAATGGGTATGTCCAAGAAGAACTAAGGCAAGGAGAGGATATACGTGAACCAAGCTAACCCCCGAGAGCTTCTAGCACTATGAAACCATTTCTTGAGGACTCTCAGAAAAGATGATCTGATTTGGGAAGCAAAAGCAGAGTGTCTTCACTATCTCCCTAGAGTGATGACACACCACAAGACATCAAGGTATTTGCAATCTTTTTCCATACCTTGGATTTATCCCAATGGGTTTGCCAAGGAGATTTTTAATGAGGCAATGATACTTGGTGCATCACACTCCTTTCCCATTGTTTATTATACTTAGAGTAAACAAGGATTGTGATCCTATCCTTTATGAAGACATTTCACTTAATAAGTCTTCATTTTTGTTATTTTTATAAGTGTCTGTTTATTTTCTTTGAGGTCCAAATTAGGCTTATGTTAGATATTTCGACCATTTTTGTAAAAAAGCTAGAACTAGCCTTAAGGCACTTCATATAAAAGGGGTAAAAACTCTTTGTACTAATTTTAACCATCTTTTAGAAATCAAAACCAAGATTTTCTCTCTATGTTCTTAAGTGATTTAAGTTCACCTTTCCACACCTCATAGCTCGGCTCGGTGTTGGAACTTGCTGTATCAAGAGGCTTCCACACCTCTTGTGGTTCGCATCTCATTCCATTTTCACAATATCACCTCATCATCCGGCTAGGATTAGATCGAGCATCTCTCCAATCCTTAGCTCCATCACTGGTTCATCTCTTGAAGAAGAAGCTCGAAGCTTGAAAACCCAAAGACACATAATCTTTTCGTATCACAGATCAAAGTTTCCTAACAAGGTTATATCGTTTTTATCCCTTAGTTTATGCATCTTGATTCTTGCTTATTAAGAAAAAACCCACAAATTTATATGCTTTTTTCATTTCTAATTTCATCTCATTAGATCTATTCATTTTGCATCATAAAACTTTGAAAACCCATAAAAATCTCATATCTTGTATTTAGGTTGTTAGTTGTTTCATTTTGGCATTTTTGTCACTTGTCATCCATCCGGTCATTGTAGTGTCTTTGTCGTTCATCGCCTAGGATCTTCATCTGCAATTTTGTGTTCTTGTTGTTCTTGGCGAGTTTTTTTGGTATTTTGTGGTGTCTGATCGAGTTCATTTCGTGTTTTAGGTCGCAAGATTACAATTTACCTCATCTTTGTTGCATTTTCATATTTTTCACCTTTACCTAGTAATTCCTCGGTGAATTTTGTTTGGCTATGGAAGTGAGAACGTTATATGTTGGTAGTACGAGGCTTTGTTATCCTAGAGTTAGTGCGTCAAATGAGTCAGCTTTGTCCCCCTCCCTTTGGTACCAATTGTAGCTTGCTTTAAGGAATCTTACTTTATGATTTGCGCTTTCGTAACTTTCAACCTCATTCTATCATTTGAATTTTGTGCTTTTTGTTTTAGAAAATATGCTTTGCTAATTGCTAATTTGTCTTGTTCTGTTAAAATTGTGCACATTTTGTCACTATCACTTAAAGATATGAGATGTCATTCATTGGTAAAACGCATCCTCCCTTTTGCATTATCTTTTGCTTTTGCGCTTTTATGAAATGAGCATTGCCTTATCACTTTGTACCATCACTTATCACTCAAAAGTATAAGCATTACAAATTATAACGTTTCTAGCCGTTTCTTGTTACCTTTTTCCACCTAGATATATTTAAATCTTCTTACTTGTTTTGCAAGCTACTTAGGCGATAACGAACTGAAGAGTAAGCTACCACAGCCGAGCAACCGGACATTGTAGCCATTTTTGCAACCTTATAAGAACAACTATTACAGTTTGGAGAGTGGCTTACCCTTGTTGAGACTCCACCTCCCCAAGCTCCACCTTCCCACGCATTAGAACAAGGAGCTATCTCCGAAGGTGAGATCAAGCCTCCACCTCAAAGGATAGAGATGAGGCCTAAACGCAAAGTAGAATTGAATGAAGATGAGGAGGATAAAACTCCTAGACACCATTCTCGAAGCCTCAAGCTCACATCGCCTATGTTTGCCGGGAAGGTTAACCCGGAAGCCTACTCGGATTGGGAAAGGAGGATGGACAACATTTTCGAGAGTTATGACTATAACGAGCCAATGAAGGTTGCCTACACCGCAGCCTAACTCACGAATCACACACTTACTTGCTGGGATCGAGAACAATCCAAGAAGAGAAGGAACCGAGAAGACCCCGTGGCTTCTTGGGATATGATGAAGCACATCATGAAGACAATATATATGCCACCATTATATCACCAGGAAGTGTAAAAGAAATTTTGGAAAATCAATCAAGGAAGAAAGAGCGTGGAAGAATACTATGAGGAGTTTGAACACCTAATGAATGGGCTACAACTAGAAGAGGATGAAGAAATACTTATGGATTAATTTATGGATGGCTTACAAGACCGGATAGCTTGCAAAGTAGAAAGCCAATCCTATGGAGGGGTTGAGGAGTTTTTACATCTAGCAATCCAAAGTGAGCAACAAGTTAAGCGGAAGCAAGGCAGCATAAATAGGGGCCGAGTACAAGGCACACCAAGTTGGTCATGCCTCATAATTTCAAGACAAGAAAAAACTGGTTGTGGTAGAATCGAGATGTAAGCCAAGGATTGGAGAGGCACCGAGAGATAGAAATACAGAACCAAGAGGAGAAGCCATTGCCTTAAGAAGCCGAGACATAGTGTGCTACAAGAGTCAAGTGCATGGTCATTACGCGAGAGACTATCCGAACCGCTGAGTTATGGTCCTTACCCCCACAGGAGATTATGAATCTCAAGATGAAGAAGAGCTGCAAGAGAAAGAAGAAATCTTGGAGGAAGAAGTGTTGAAGAGAGTGATGAGCATGCATGTGTTGGAGTTATTGGCATAAGAGTGATTAAATGCAGAGGAAAAAAATTGGAGAGTGCGTCGAGTATTTGGGAGTTAGGGGAATGATCTAGTACAAGGGCAAGAGTGGCTTGTGACACAAGCAACTAGAGAAGTGTAACTAATCATCTAGAGTCAAGTATTAGAGTATTATTTTGGTTGGAAGTTGACCAAGTCAAAGGAGATTCAAATTTGAAGAGAATTCATAAGAGGAACCCGTGGGTAATAGGAAGCTCTACACGCCCTCAACAAAGAGGAAAGCTTGCATGTAGTTGATCAAGCATGCCTTGCCATTTCCAGCTTCTTAGGGTTTAATGTATTATCTAGTGTACACTCATAGGATTCTGGTGTTGTATCTCTCTCTCCCATTCTCATATATGTTGTAATTAAGCTAAATAGTTTTCTGAAACTCCAATCCTTAAATCATTTAATCTTGCTAATTCTCCATTCTTCAATTATCATCTTTAATCTTTTTTTTGTAAAATCAACATGGTATTAGAGCAGGTTTAAGGGTCCATAATCATCACTTAAACTCTTTGTTACTGGCTTAACCATTTTTTCTCAAATCATTTCTCAACCTTTTCTCTTATTCTCAAGCGCGTGTTAAAATCTGATGGAGATGCAAAAACAAAGTGTTTTGTCGGTTGTTCTCAAGGGAAATAACTATCTATTGTGGAGTTATGTGCAAACCCTAAAAGAAGCTGTTGGAGAAAAAAAATTGTGGAAGGAGATGGAGTGGGTGATGACCGTTAGAAGCAGCAAAAATGGGAGCAGGAGGACCAACAAGTCTTAACGGTGCTCCAAAGCTCCCTTGACCCCTTAATCCTTGCTACCTACCCTTATTGCGAAATGGAAAATGAGCTGTGGGAAACACTCAATCAAGTGTATGGTGATATGTCTAACATCTCCAAACTCTTTGAAATGAAGAAGGCCCTAAATGATCTCCAACGGGAACGGAAGACATATAAGGATCTGTTTGGGGTCTTTAGAGGTCTAGAAGCGGAGCTTGAAATGCTCAGGGTATCAACCAATGATGCTAATGAGGTGATTGAAACAAGGGAGATAGAAAAAGTATTTGGGCTGTTGCTCACACTTAATGACTCCTACAAGGGACTCGTTCAACATATCTTGAGGTTTGACAAGCTCCCAACTTCAAACAAAGTTTGTCAAGAAATCTAGAATAAGGAAGGATCTAAGGGTTTCTTCAAACCTACTAGTGAAATGGCACATGTAGCCTAAAGGAACCATTTCTATGGAAAGAAGAGGAATTTTGAGTGTGAGCACTACAAGATCAAGATAAGTGTTGGACCCTTCATCCACACTTAAAACCAGCTCGGCTAAGAGGAAATGGCCAAGGAATCGGCCAAGGACCAAGAGACTTTGCTTGAGTAGCAAATTTTGACAATGAAGCCTTGGTAAGGAAGTCCGGCCTGGAAGCCCTCATTATGAGCATCTCCAAGATAGCCAAATCTGGTAAGCGTTATCTAGACTCTAAACTCAGTAAAAACGTTATAGTAAATTCTGGAGCTAGTCAACACATGATAAGTGATGAAAGTTTGCTAGTAAATGTGAAACCGCACAGTGGAAATGTTAGGATACCAAATGGTAAAGAAGTTACATTAGAGAGAATTGGAGACATGGAAATATTTAGGAAAAATACTAAGGCATTGTATGTTCTTGAGTTCACTACTAATTTACTAATGTTTCACAAAGTTACCCAAGATTTGGATTGTAAAGTTATATTTAGGTTTGATGTGGTTGAGTTTCAGGACAATAAGACTAAGGAAGTATTTGGGGAAGGAGGAGTACAGGAGGGTCTCTAAGTCTTGAGTTAGGAAGAAAAGAAAGTAGTGAAGTCGTGTGCACTTAGTGCGCTTGGTACAAGCTCTTTATGGTACTCACGCCTTGGTTACCTAAGCAACAAGTTGCTCAGCATGATCTTGCCTAACCTAACCAAAGATAATAAAGAGTGTGAGGCTTGTGTGCTACGAAAACAATGTAAAAGTAGCTTTATGGCTTAAACTACTTTCTATACCAAGTGCTTTAACATGGTGCACTCTAATGTATGGACATCCCCATGTATTTCAAGGGATCAATATAAGAAGTATTTTGTGTTATTTATCGACAAAAAATCTAAATACACGTGGGTGACACTAATGTACTCCAAGAGCCAAGTGTTGAATCGTTTCAAAAGTTCTACAGTTATGTCAACACACAATTTGGGATCAAGGTTAAAATTCTTAGAAGCGATAATGGTAGAGAATATATTAGTAATCAATTCAAGAAGTTATTGGAAGATAATGGTATAATGCATCAAACTTCTTGTGCATATACTTTGCAGTAAAACGGGGTGTCGGAGAGAAAGAATAGGCACTGTTGGAAGTTACTAGGGGCATGATGTTTGATCAGAGAGTTCTGACACATTTTTGGGAAGATTCCATAATGACAGCTTGCTATGTCAAAAATAGATTGCCAACCTCTAATCTACCCAACAAGTCTCAATATGATGTTCATAATGGGATGAAACCCAAAATCAATCACTTCCGTGTCTTTGGGTGTAAGTGTTGTGTGCTCATTACCGAAACACAAAGAAGCAAGTTAGAACCTAAGAGCATGAAGTGCTTGTTTGTAGGATATTCAAGTACCCAAAAACTGTATAATTGTTACCACTCGGAGACTAATCGTATCCATGTGTCGCGAGAAGTACAATTTTAGGAAGATAATGGGTATTTTCAAGAAGAAAATTGGAAGTATATTGAGGAGATTATGAGTCCGGGTTTGGATAGGGCGCAAATTCTAAGGAGTATCCTAACTAGAAAAGATGAACAAGGAAGATGTATTGTTGTATCGGTAATCCCCTCTAGTAGAGAAGGAAATGAGTGGAAGAGGGCAGAAATGAGTCACAAATATCCGAGGAGAATAACACCACCCGAGGAGTCTGATGATACTTCAACTCATCTAGACGAGGAAGATGACTCCACAAGAACTGAGGAAGGTCAGGTCCATGAGGAGGCTGGTGACACTCAAACGACATAACCCATCCTAAGAAGAAGCCAACAGAGAACACTTGGTCCAGAAAATTGGTAAAATACAAGGGTTTAGTTTGGTGGTCTAGGTACGCGATGCAACAAGAAAAACAAGAGCTAAGGTGTTGCCAATTATGAGTGAGGAGTGTTTTCGGAGTACGGCAGGCTTTGACCCTGATCCTATAGGCGACAACATTTTTCTCTCACCAAGTCGTCAATACACCTCATAGTAAGAGAATTCAAGCGTTGCTACTATAATGTATCCTATTGAAGCTTATTATTCCACAACTCACTTAAATATTGTGGATCAAGTATATTTGACTGTGATTAATGAGCGAGTGCCAACCACTTTTGAGGAGGCATATAATAGCAAGGTGTGGGTTAAAAAGTGGAAAATGCGTCAATTATGAGGAATAATACTTGGAGTAAGACTGATTTACCCAAGGGAAAGATAATACTTAAGGTGGTGGGTTTATACGATCATATACAAGAGCACAACTAAAGTAGAAAGGTTTAAAGCTTGGTTGGTGGCAAAGGGTTACACATAAGTATATGGTTAGGACTACACCGAGATGTTTGCACCAGCAGCCAAAGTACACTCATTTCAAGTACTCATGTCAGTTGTTAAATCTCTCATCGGAGTTGTGGCAAATGGATGTGAAGAATGCGTTTTTGCAAGGGGACTTAGAGGAAGAGTTTTAATGATGGCTCCCCAAGGTTAAAACCATAAACAGTGCTAAGTTTTCAAATTAAGCAAACCAATCTATAGACTCAAGCAATCCCCAAGAGCCTGGTACCAAAACTGAGCGACTGCTTTGAAGAGGAGAAGTTTGTAAAATTAGAAACTGATCATTCTTTGTTCACCAAACAAGAAGAAAAGGGGATGGTAGTGGTTTTTCTTTATGTTGATTATATTATCATCACCATAGATAATAAGTAAAACATACAAAGAATCCTTTATTCTGATAACCAAGCATTTATACACATTGCTTTAAATCTGATGTTCCATGAACAAACAAAATATACTAAGATAGATTGCCACTTCGCCCGAGGGAAAATTCAAGATTGAGTTATTATCCCAAGATTCATAAAGAGTAAAGATGAAGTAGCAGATATCTTCACCAAGGCAACCACATCACTAGTGAGCAACTACATTCATTCCAAGGTTGGCCTAATGTCCCTACCGGCCAACCTTGATGGGGAGTGTTGAAGAGAATGATGAGCATGCGTGTGTTGGAGTTCCTTGCACGAGGGTGATTAAATGAAAAGTAAAGGAATTGGAGACTGCGCCTAGTATTTGGGATTTCGGGGAATGTTCTAGTACAAGAGCAAGAATGGCATGTGACACAAGCAACCGGAGAAGTTTAACTAATCATCTAGAATCAAGTATTGGAGTATTATCTCGGTTGGAAGTTGAACAAGTTAAAGGAGATTCAAATTTGAAGAGAACTCACAAGAGGAACCCGTTGGTATTATGAAGCTCCACACGCCCTCACCAAAGAGAAAAGCTCCCAGGTAGTTGACCAAGTGTGCCTTGCCATTCCCAGCTGCTTAGGGTGTAATGTATTAACCAGTGTACATTCATAAGATTCAGGTGTTGTATCTCTCTCTCCCATTTGCCTATATGTTGTAATTATGCAAGAAGAAATAATTAAACTGAATAGTTTTTATAAACTCCAATCCTTTAATCCTTTAATTTAGCTAATTCTCCATTTCTCAATAATCATCTTTAATCTTCTTTATAAAATCGACATTGAACACCGTGAAATCCCTAGAGGATACTTCTCAACGCGAAATCATCTTTCACACAAGATGTACGGTAAGTGGGAAGGTATGTGGGATGATCATTGATGGTGGGTCGTGTACCAATGTTGTTAGCTCGTATAAGGTAGAGAAACTTAAGCTAGCACCAACTAAGCATCCCAACCCCTATAAACTCAAGTGGTTAAATGATAAGACCATTATCAATGTGAATACACAAGTCCTACTACCTTTTACAATTGGCGAATACCGAGACTAAGTCTTGTGTGATGTGGTGCCTATGCAAGATAACCACCTCCTTTTGTAGCGTCCTTGGAACTTTGACAAGGGTACCACTCTCTTTGGCCAAACCAACCTTTACTCTTTTGTTAATGATAAGAAATGGATTAGCTAACCATCTCTTACTCCTTTGCAAGTTAATGAAATGCAAGCTAAATTGTCAAAAGCGGATACCATCAAGTAAGGATGAATGAAGGAGATGAGTGCAAAACAACCTTCAAAACCAAGCAGGGTTTGTACAAGTGATTGGTAATGTAACTCGATCTCTCTAATGCACCAAGTAATTTGATGCGCTTAACAAACCATGTCTTGATATCTTTTATCAACAAATTTGTGGTAGTATACTTTGACGATATTCTTATCAACATCAAATGTTTGGTTGATCAATGAGGCACCTTGAGTTAGTACTAGAAACTCATAGAATGGAAGAATTGTAAGCTAACATTAAGAAATCTATTTTCGTTCTAATGAGCTAGTATTCCTAGGTTTTGTTGGTAGTGCTCAGGAATTAAAAGTATACAATGAGAAGATTAAGGCGATTGAAGAATGACAGAATCCCTCATGTATTAGCGAAGTTTGGAGCTTTCACTAGTTGGCAATCTTTTCCCGGCGATTTATCAAGGACTTCAACACGGTTAAAGCCTCTCTTACCATAGTTATCAAGAAGAGTGTATGATTTAGTTGGGGAGAAGCCCAAGAACAAGCTTTCCGAGAGTTAAAGCATTAGCTCACCTATGCACATCTACTTATGTTACCAGATTTCTCCAAAACTTTTGAGATAGAGTGTGACGCTTCCTGAGTAGGGATATGTGATGTATTGACACAAGGAGAAAGACCTGTGGTATCTTTTAGTGAGAAACTTAGTAGTGCTGCGTTGTACTACCCTACTTATGGCAAGGAGCTTTACTCGCTATTGAGAGCAATGGAGACATGGCAACACTATCTTTTGGCTAAGGAGTGTGTCATTCACACCGATCATGAGATGTTGAAGCACTTAAGAAGTGGTATGCCAAATGGTTGGACTTCATCGAGACCTTTCCTATGTCATCAAATATAAGAAAGGAAAGGAGAATGTGGTTGTTGATGCATTATCTAGGCAACTTTTATTGATCTTGACTATGAAAGCCAAGGTTTTGGGGTTTGAGAGTATCAAGGGTTATTATGAAGAAGATCCGGAGTTTGGAGAATGATACCAAGAGAATGGCAAGGGAGTGTACCGAAGGTTCTACACGCATGGATTCATTTTCAAAGACAAAAGGCTATGTATTCCCCAAGGATCTATTAGAGAGTTACTTATGAAAGAAGTGCTTGGAGGTGGTTTAATGGGACACTTGGGTGTAAAGAAGAGTTCGGCGATGCTTAACAAACATTTCTATTGGCCGAAGATGCAAATGGAGGTTGATAAGTTCTGTGCTTGATGCATAACATGGAGGAAAGCCAAGTCTCAGAGTCACCCACATGGTCTATACCTCCCACTACCAATTCCTAAAACTCCGTGGGTAGATCTTTCCATTGAATTCGTCTTAGGGTTACCAAAGATTTGGCATAAGGATTCCATGTGCAAAAACAAACAACGCAACTCAAACAACAAACCTTTTCTTCGAGGAAGTTGTCAAGCTTCATGGTATACCAAGGACTATTGTCTGGGACCGAGACACTAAATTCTTGAGTCCCTTTTGGAAGACACTTTGGAGAAGGTTGGGGACCAAGCTTTTTTCTCCACGAGATGCCATCCCCAAACCGATGGGCGAACCAAGGGGCAAACCGAGGAGGTGAATAAGTTACTTGCTACATTACTTAAGGACACAATCGGCAAGAATATGAGGACTTAGCTAAAATGTTTTCCCTTTATGGAATTTGCCTATAATAAACCAACATACTTGACCACCAAGTTATTCCCCTTTGAAATTTCCTATGAGTTTAAGCCTTTGACCCCATTGGATCTCTTACCATTGCTTCCAGCTTGGTTTTATAATCAAGAGGGAATCTCCAAAGCCGAGTATGTGAAGAAACTCGATGAGAAGGTTTGGGCCAACATTGACACAAGGACCGAGCAATACGCCAAGCTAGCTAACAAGAGACGACAACAAGTTACTTTTCATCTAGGAGACTAGGTGTGGTTGTATTTTAGACCCGAAAGGTTCCTACACCATAGGAAGAACAAGCTCGCGCCTAGAGGAGACGGCCCCTTCAGGATTTTGGAAAAGATCAACAACAATGCCTATCGCTTGGAGCTTCTAGGTTAGTTTAATTTTTTTTCACCTTGATGTAACATGGGCCCAGAAACACCTTCAGTCGAGGAACAAGAGAAAGAGGAGGAGCAAAAAGCACCTACTACACTCCCAAGAGCCATTAAGAGGAGAAATAAAAGAGCTTATTAAGACAAATTCAATATCTTCGTTGAATGAGCCTTGATGACAGTAAATGACAGCAGGATAACAGTTTATTTCTCCAAGGGGTTGAGCGACTTCTCATTAGTCTTTGGAAGCTAATGGACCTTGATCAGTTTGGGAAGCGAGATCACAGTGCCTTCACTATCTCAGAAAAGTGAAGACACACCCCAAGTCGCCAAGGTAGTTTTACTTTTTTTCCCCACCTTAGGTTTATCACAATGGGTTTACCGAGGGGGTTTTAAATGAGGCAATGATACTTGGTGCATCACACTCCATTCCATGTGCTTAATCTTCTTGGAAATGTCAATGAAAAGTTAGGTTAAGCATGGAATGTGATCTTATCCCTTATGAAGACATTTCACTTAAATAAGTCTTCATTTCTTTCTTTCTTTCTTCTCTAAGTGTTTTAAGCTTTCTTTTCGGGTCCAATTTAGGAGTATGTTAGATGACTGGGCCACTGTGTAAATTACATTCCTTAGACCTAAGAGGCTCCATATAAAAGCCTTGAACTCATTTTAATTATTTTGGTACCACTTTAGAAATCAAAAATGAGAAGTTTTCTCTTTTCTTGTCCTTGAGAGATTCAAGAACAAAACTATCCAATCACCTAGAAGTCTAGCTCGGTGTTGGAGTTTTCTGTATCAAGGAACTTTCATCTTTTGGTATGTCATCTTTTGATAAGAGGCTTTGGATTTGAAGACCAAAACGTATGTCATCTTTTGGTATCAGAGCTAAAGATTTCCTAATCAGGTTGTATCTCATCTATCTTAGTTAGTTTGCATTTAGTTTCATTTCGTTTAAGAAAAACCCATTAAAATCTTTTGTTTTGCATCTTTTTTGTTTCCACCTTTGTTTGCATCTGTTTGATTTGTTTCATGCATCTATAAATCATTGAAAACCCATAAAAAGTCATGTCATTGCATTTAGGTTGCTAGTTGTTTGTTGTAGCATCATTTCATCATTTTGTCATTTTTTGGTGTTCTTGCATTTTTGTCATTTTTGTGTGTTTGATTCGTTTTTCATTTTGTTTTGCTTATTTCTGCGTTTTTCATCTAGTTAGGAGTACTTTCGCTTTAGGATTATACATTTTGTTCCATTTTGTCCTATGTTCATCATTGTTTTTGTTGGTGTTCTTGAGTGTTCTTGAGAGTTGTTTCTTTTTATTTTAAAGTTGTGATTGTTTGATCTTATTTCTCAACTAGCATTGTGTTATTTTGTGTTTGAGCACATGTTTAAATGAATCTAGATGTTGATTTGGATTGAGTTAGGAGCTCTTTTTTGTCTTTGGATTCATAATTATTGTGCTCCTAGTTTGGTTTTGCTTTTTGTTTTTGGCATTTAGCATTTCTCTCAGCATTTTTGACTGTGTTTTGTGCTTTAATCCTGATGATTCTCATTATTACCCTGGAGTTAACTGCAGTTAAAATTCAAAAAGTAAACTGAGCTGATTAATTAACCAATCCACCTTTTTGATTTAACCATGGTTCTTTTAATCAATCTAAGATGTCATTAACCTGTTTGTCCTTGAGTGATAACATTTGTGCCTTATTTTACTCTATATATCTCTCTTATCATGTACATGCATAATCCATATCTTTTATAAAGTGATAGTCGTTGTTTATTATCTTTCTCCAACTAGAGATATTTAAATCTTCTTACTTGTTTTGCAAGGTACCTAAGCGACACTGACTAGAAAAGAGCTGAACACTATGACCAAACCATCGGACATTGGAGCCATGTTTGCCAGCTTACAATACCATCTCATACCGTTTAAAGAGAGACTTACTATAGTCAAAACTCCACCCAACCATGCTCCACCTTGCCATGGCCCTGACCAAGGAGCTATCTCTGAGGACAAGTTAGAACCTTCCCCACTGAGGAGGGGTATCAGGCATAGGTGCCAAGGGGAATTGAATGATGAAGAAGAGGACCGAACTCCTAGACCCCATGCTCCAAGTTTGAAGCTTACGCATCCGCCTTTGCCGGAAAACCTACTTACATTGGGAAAGGAGTATGAATCATATCTTTGAATGATATGAGTATATTGAACAACGGAAGATTGCCTATGCCATGACCCAACTAAGGAGGGGTTGTGCATTCTTGGGAAGCAATGACGCGCATCATGAAGAGGAGATATGTACCTCCTTTCTATCACCGAGAGCTTCAAAAGAAGTTTTGAAAGCTTACTAAAGGAAGCAAGACCGTGGAAGAATACTATGAAGAGTTTGAGCACCTAAAGAACCAGTTAAAATTGGAAGAAGACGAGGCTCTTACGGATCAGTTTATAGACGGATGGTAAGATAGGATAGCTCTCAAGGTATAAAGGCAATCTTATGGAGGAATTGAGGAGTTGTTGCATACACTCAAATCGAGCAAAAAGTTAAAAGGAAGCAAAACATAATGAATAGGAGCCGATGCAACACATTCCAAGTTGGTCTCCAAACACCTCTCCACTTAATAATGACTCACACTTACATTACAAGGGCAACCCAGCAGTTGTAGAGTCAAGTTTCAAGGCAAGGATATAGAGGCACCTAGAGATAAGAAGCCAATGCTTTACAGAGCCGAGATATCGTATGCTACAAATGCCGAGGACATTGCCACTATGGTAGGGACTGTCCAAACCAGAGAGTCATGGTCCTTACCCCACTGGAGATTATGAACCCTAAGAGGAAGAAGAGATCCAAAAAGAGGAAGAAGACATGGAAAAAGAAGTGGCATATCAAGAAGAACGGGAATTACTAGTTATCTGAAGAGCGTTGAGCACGAGCTTATCCCAATGGGTTTACTGAGAGGGGTTTTTAATGAGGCAATGATACTTGGTGCATCACACTCCATTCCATGTGCTTAATCTTCTTGGAAATGTTAATGACAAATTATTTTAGGCATGGAGTGTGATCCCATCCTTTATTTCGCTTAAATGTCTTCATTTCTTTCTTTTTTTCTCTAAGTGTTTAAGCTTTTTTTTGGGGTCCAATTTAGGAGTATGTTAGATAATTGGACCATTGTGTAATTACCTTCATTAGACCTAAGAGGCTCCAAGTAAAAGCCTTGAACTCATTCTAATTATTTTGGTACCACTTTAGAAATAAAAAACGAAAAGTTCTCCTTTCTTGTCTTTGAGAGATTCAAGAACAAAACCCTCCAATCACTTATAAGCCTAGCTCGGTGTTAGAGTTTTCTGTATCAAGGAACTTTCACATTCTTTGTTGTTTGCATTTCAATTCATCCCTCGCTTCTACCGTTAGGCCCTAGATTGAGTTTCTCTCCGGGTTCTTAACATCTTATTCTGCTTTACTCCATCTCTTTAGTTGAAGATTGGATCGAGCTTTTCTCCAATCTTCAGCTTCATCCATTAGTTCTTGCCTTGAAGACTAGTTGAAAGATTCTCGAATTCATCAAGAGGATCGCCGGAAAAGAGGCTTGAAATTTGATGACCAAAACGTGTACAACACCATCAATGTTGCTTACTTGGCTTCTTTTGATTCACGTGATGATCTAGTCTTGAAGAAAAACCTCTAGAAGAGATAGGTGATGATGGGCATACGGTACCCGCATCACCAGAGGATTCATCCGAGAGCTCACCTGAGAAGTCACACGAGGAGGAGGAGCTCATAGTGCCTACCAAACCCCCTGGTATTTAATTAAACTTTTTAATCAAAATTTTTTTTTCTTTTGCTTTCAAGCAAAATATTTTGTTCTTTAGGGAACCTTCGGTTTGTCTTGGTGTGTCTTATCCAAGGGATCATCAAGGTAAATCAAGTGTAGCCCATAACACTTGTGTGACCATTCTACCGATCAAGCCGTTGAAGAGACAAGTCGCAAGCATGGTTCTAGGTTTTGAATACTTAGCAATTGTGTTTACTCTATATTCTTCGTCAAGATCTCCACCGCCTAGTTTCTTTAAAAGGTTTTTGGAAGGAAGCATTGGGAGTTAGGTTTAATATACCTAGAGATCTTGCTTCGTCAATCACATTGAAGTCGAGGATTATCCAAACTGGATTCATTGAGTGCAATTATTGGGGCATTCCGCATCAGCATGGAAGAGAACCGAGAAGAGATCCGCATAGAGGACATGAGTGACCACAAGCACCTAGGGAACTATCGAGAGCTCTGAGAGATGAAGCTGCCAAAGAGTATTATGGGGTTCATAGTAGTGCATCTCAAGGTAGTCAAAGAAAAGTTAGATGTGTCCGAGAAGAGAGGGTCTGATAGGTTCATGGTACCAGCATCAGCCAAGGACTCCAAGAATCCATCCGAGGAGTTACCCGACGAATAATAACTTGTAGTGCCTACCATACCCCCTGGAATTATCATGAGTAATTATGCAAGAATTTAAATGGCAAGGTTCAATGGATATGTCCAAGAAGTGTTAGGGTGAGAAGAGACCACTCGAGAACCGAGAGAATACCCGAGAGCCCCTAGCACTATGACACTATTTCTTAACGGCTTTTGAAACATGATTTTCTTTAAGAATCAAGAGCAGAGTGTCTTCACCATCTCCCTCGAGTGAAGACACACCACAATACATCAAGGTAGTTGCACTCTTTTTCCCTACCTTGGATTTATCCCATTGGGTTTTTTATGAGGCAATGGTACTAAATGCAACCCACTAATTTTCCATTGTTTATTTTACTTGGAAATATTCATGATAAGTTAGAGTAAGAAAGGAGTGTGATCATATCCCTTATGAAGATATTTCACTTATAAGTCTTCATTTCTTTCTAGTTATTTCTCTAAGTATTTGCTCTTTTCTTTGGGGGTCCAAATTAGGCTTATGTTAGAAATTTGGGCCATTTGTGTAACAAGTTATTTTTAGACCTATGGAGCTTCATATAAAAGGCCTAAAAACTTTTCGTAAAGTTTTCAACCAACTTTTAGAAATTAAAACCGAGACTTTTCTCTCTATGTTCTTGAGTGATTCAAGTTTGAATCTCCACACATCATAGCATAGCTCGGTGTAGGAGCTTGATGTATCAAGAAGCTTTCACACTTCTTGTGCTTTGCGCATCAATCCATCTTCACATTCACCACTAGTGCCTAGGTCAAGAATCTCCTCGGGTTTCCTAGTAAACCTCCTCCGCATCATCTCATTATCCGGCTAGAATTTTATCGAGTATCTCTCCGATTTTAGCTCCATACCTGGTGCATCTCTTGAAGAAGAAGCTCAAGCTTGAAGACCCGAAAGGCACATCATCTTTGGAATTAGAGCCTAAGTTTTCTAACAAGGTTGTATCACTGTTATCCTTTAATTTATGCATCTAGTCTCATTTCCTATAAGAAAATCCATAAAGATTTCTTGTTTTGCGTTTTTTTTTCATCTTGTTTCATCTCTTTTGATCTGTTCATTTGCATCATAAAACATTGAAAACCCATAAATATTTCATATTTCACATTTAGGCTGTTAGCTCGTCCGTTCTTAGCATCCTTTGATCGCCTGTTATCCATCTCGTCAATATAGAGTCATTACCGTCATCGCCTAGGTTCATTCATCATTATCCATCTCTTGTCATGCTCTTGAATGTTCTTGCTTTCTTGGCTAGTTTGTCATAAGTTGTGGAGTTTGATCGAGTTTGTTTAATCCTAAGTTGTTTCTCATGTTTTAAATTGCTACATCCGTTTTTTACCTAAGCCTTAGTTGTCTTAAGTGTTTTAAAAGAGCATTGGTAAGAAGAGAAGAATAGAAATCCTTAGGTAAAGCATTGAACAAGTCATTCATCTTTGTTGACCTCATTTTTAGGTGCGTCTAAGAGATAAGTCCAAGAAGTCCACTATTTTCCTTGTTACCGTTTGTGGATTGGTTTAAGGAGAAATATCTTTATGCTATTTGCTTTTGTAACTTTCATTCTCGGCCAATCATTTTGAAATATTGCTTTTGATTTTGTGATTATTCTCTTTAATTGATTGCTATTTTGTCTCCATCTCTTAAATATGTGCTTTATGCTTTGCGCCAATTGATATTTTCTTCTTCTCTTAAACTTGTGCGAGAGTTTGTTTGCCATTATCTCTTAAAATTTATGTGAGCTGTCATTATTTATAAAGGTCTTATTGCTGTATGCTTTTTTTTCTTTTGTACTATTGTGATATGAGCTTTAACTTATCATTTGGTACCAAGCATTTCATCATTTAAAAAGCACAATTCCTCTTTCTTATAAAGCATATAGTCATTGCTTTCTACCTTTTTCCCGGATATATACTTAATCCTTGTTGCTTATTTTACAAGATACCGAAAGTGGCAACGACTTGAAGATACCATGGCCGAGCAACCGGACATTGGAGCTATGTTTGCAACCTTACAGGAGAAACTATTACAGCTTGGAGAGCGTCTTACCCGTGTTGAGACTCCACCTCCCTAAGCTCCCCCTCGCCACGGACTTGACCTTGGAGCTAGACACCGAGTAGGATTGAATGAAGATAAGGAGGATCAAGACACCAAGGTGCAAGCCTCAAGCTCACAGCACCTACTTTTGTTGGGAAGGTTTACCTAGAAGTCTACATGGATTGGGAGAAGCGGATGGACTTTTTAGTCTTATGACTATACCAAGCCAAGAAATTTTGCCTACGCTGCAGCCCAACTCACGGATCATGCACTCACTTGGTGGGATTGGGACCAATCCGTGAGAAGAAGGAACCGAGAATGCCCTATGGTTTCTTGGGATGTGATGAAGCACATCATGAAGAGAAGATGTATGTCACCGTTGTATCATTGATAACTCCAAAAGAAATTCCGAAAACTCAACAAAGGAAGCAAGAACGTCGAGGAATATTATGAGGAGTTTGAATATCTAAAGAACCGGTTACAAGTAGAAGAGGATGAAGAGCCAATGGCTCTTTTCTTTCAATTTGCACTATTTTTTCTTACTTTTAGCACCTTAGGACTATTTTCTATGAACCTATAAAAAGCTTAGTTTTGTTCTCATGGTAAAGCACCCTCAATCGATTTTTTTTTGAATAATATGTAAAATTATATTCAAAAAAATCCTTTTTTTACATCATATGCAACCGTTATTTGAAAAAAAAAATTAAAATTTAATTTAATGGAAATCGATAATTGGCGGCCTCATTAAACCCCGAAAGAGAAAAACACAATGGAACAAAACCACTTTCGGAAAAAAGAGTACTCACCATTATTGATTAAGCTGAAAATATGTTTCCGAGTACACATTCACAATCTTGAAGCGAACCAAACCTGCAACCCACCCATCATAATTCCTTGTTCTTGTAGCGTCGATAACTTGTTCTGTACCATCCGTTTAACCTTGCAGATCAGCCTGTCCATAGCGAGAGGAGTGCTACCGTTTCTTCGCTGAATTCTTTCTCTCCATAAAGAGTAGGTTAAAGCATAGAAGCTGTATTTTATGATGAAGTCCCATGTCCCGCTACTTCTCGTTTGAAAAATAGTTAGCAAGTCATTAAACTGCGCTGTATACTGTTGACCCATCAGACCATATGCAAGCTTATACCATATTTGTGTCGCGAACGGACAGGAGAAAAATAAATGGTTTCGAGTCTCTAGTGGATCCGGACAGAACATACACTTTTCCAAGACGTTAGTTGACCATGAAAGCATTTTATCCCCCGTTGCCAAGCGGTTAAGGGCAGCTAACCACATGATAAAAGAGTATTTCGGAGTAGCATGTGTGAACCAAATTACCTTGTACCATGAATTTTGAACGCCTGGCTCTCTCAGCAGATTCCAAGTCTCTTTTGTCGAGAACTGCGATACTTCCATATATCCACATCTTCCTCTTCATTGGAACAGTTCCGGGCTTTTGTTTTTTCAGCTTCGATCTGGGCCAAAACTTGTGGCCTCCGCCTTCTAGATCTGTGATGGATGAGAACCTGCTCTAACGTACTCTCAACTTTAATTCCCATGTCAATAAAACCCTTCTCCCCCAACACTTTAATTAATCTGCCAAGTGGACACCAATCATCATACCGGAAAAAGGTGCGAGAGCCACTACGTACCTCAACCTTGTGAAATGCTTTTGTAGAGTCATGATACTTAAGAATTTTTCGCCACATCCAAGACCCTCCCGACTTAGTATCTTTAATCGACCATAACGATCCTTTTTGTATCAAGGCTTTTTTATCCAATTAACCCGTAGCGAGTCCTTTGATGATAGTATTTGCCATATCAGTTGATAACGTCTCACTTTGTTCCCCTCTACCAAAGATTTCAAGCCAAGCCCTCCCTCCGATTTTGGCTTGCATATATCACTCCAAGCCACCTTAGCTTTTTTTGTGTTCAGACTTTGACCAGCCCATAAAAATGCAGCACTAATTTTCTCAATCTCCCTTATGCATGCTTTCGGTAATCTAAACGCTGCAATCCAAAATGAGAAGAACCGGTTAGACTTACAGTTACCAAGGATAGAAGCTGTAGCCTACCTGCGAATGAGAGGAACCGGTTCTTCCAAGTACTTATGTGGTTTCTTATCTTGTCAATAAGTGGTTGGTAGTCTGATTTTGTCATCCGTTTAGTTAAGAGAGGGAGGCCTAGATACTTCACCGACAATTTCTCTTTCTCAACCGAAAAATTATTTAATGATATTCGAACTTCCGGCGGGATACCCGTGATAAATAAAGTTTTCTTTTCAAGGCTTATGTTCAAGCCTGAGACTAAGGCGAACCTCTCAAATACCGTGAGAATACCTTTGATTGATCGAGTCTTCTCATCTGCAAATACCATGATATCATCCGCAAAACAAAGATGAGTGACACCCAAACTCCTACAGCCCGGATGGTAGCCAAAGTCTGCGTTTCTTGCGGCTTTGTCTAACATTTTTGATAGTAAGTTCATGCAGATAACAAAGATGTACGGGGGAGAACAGCCTTGGCACAAACCCCTATCACTCTGGAAAAACCCCGCCAACTCCCCATTTATTTGAACTGAAAACGATGGAGTGGTTACACAGAGATCAATACATTTGACAAAAAAGTTTCGACAGCAGCATTGCTCGGAATAAGTTCACAAGAAACCCCCAATTTACCGAGTCAAAAGCCTTTATGATATCGATTTTCATGGCACATCTTGAAGATACATCCGGCTTATGATAGTCCTTTACCAACTCATACGCAAGGAGAAGATTTTCCATCAAGTAACGATCCTTAATGAAAGCAGTCTGATTATTGGTGATAAATCTCAGAAAAATTGTTTTTAATCGATTCGCTAAGAACTTTGAAATAACCTTGTAGATAACGTTACAACACGATCTCGGACGATAATCTATCATCTCTATAGTTCTCGTCTTCTTGGGGATTAGAGCGAGAATGGTGGAATTAATTACCTTCTGCAAAAATCCATAAGTGAGGAATGACTTTACAGCCACAATGAAGTCGTTCCCTATGGCAGCCCACATCTCTTTGTAGAATTCTACGGTGTATCCATCCGGACCCTGCGACTTATTTGAAGGCATTGAGAAGAGAGCATTCTTAATCTCCATCGCTGACACTTCCTTTATTAAATCCCTACACTCGCCCTCGCTGCTATTATACTCCAGAATCTGGTTCAGATCCGGAAGCATGTAAGCATCACCATCAGTGCTTTACGGAGCCTTGAGAAAACCTGAAAATTATCTAACCCCTTCAGCTTTAATTTCCTCCGGCAATGTGAGAGTTCTTCCCTCTGGACCTCTAATCGCATTAATCTTTATGCTCTTATCTCCCAGGTTCCAAATTTTGTTGACTATTACATGGATCTTGGCCACGTGTGGAGCTGCAGAAGCAAAACGACCAACCACGAAGTCTTCCCAAAGCGGAGGCGCGTCTTCTAAGATCTCCTCCCGCACCATAACCACTGATATGCCATCAACATCGGAGACCGTGAAGTCGTACTGTGAGAGAGATGGCCGACTCACCACCTTAGCGCAAGATTTCTTTGATTCTATTGATGGATCTCCCCTCATTATATTCAGAATTGATGACTCAAGAACCTCCCCTTTTATATGAACCACTGATGATTCAATACCTCTGACCTTTGAAACCCCCTGTTGTCGAACCTCTGCAACCCCCGCCTTTCGTGCCTCTCGTGCCTCCATAACCCCTAGCTCACGTAACCCCGATGCTCCGTCCACACAACCCTCAGTATCCCCTGTTGTACGAACCTCCAAGATCCCTTGCTCACGAGACTCTGATTCCCCTTTCACACAAACCTCTGAGATCACTCCCGCACATACCTCTTAACTGACCCCCGCAGCATCCTGCTTTTCCTTACTACCAGCACCCACAACGACATCCGATACTACCCTCAACGCCGGAACAGAGACCCCTACTTCAGCTCCGCGATCCTCTCTGCTATCAGCACCAAGGACGGCATCCGATACTACACCCAAAGCCGGAACAGAGTCCTCTGCTTCAGCTCCACGATCCTCTCTACTACCAGCACTTCCACCCTTCCCACCGACCTCAGCCGCTTGGGTTTCTCCGGCGATGCCTGACGGTGGAGACGTGAACATTTCAATTCTTCCAAATCGCTCTCCAGTTCGCCCTAACTACCTCCCATCCACTAAAATTAGTTTTTAATATTTGCTTCAGTACCTTCCATAAAAATTATTTATTTAATATTTGCTTTAGTACCTTCCATAAAAATTATTTTTTGTTTGGATTTTTTTTAATTAATTGTTAATTTCGAATTTAGTAGGATTAAAATAATAAAAAGATAAATAAAAAGATAAATTTTGTTTACAGAATTAATAAGTTTCTTACTCTTAGTTTATTTCAACAGAAAAGTAAAAAAAAAAAATATCATAAAATTTCCATTTTTTTTAATTTCTTTCTTTGAATTGTTTGACCTAGTTCCTGTCTCTTGTCGTGCAGAGACCCAGCAGTTCGACATCTGCTGCCAAGAAAAATTTCAGCCCGTCTCTCGAGTTGCTGCCAAGGATTCATGTCTTTTATATGTTTCCTCACCGAGAAAACTGTCATCTGCTGCCAAGGAAACTAGTCTGCTGCCGAGAAAACTCCAGTATGCTGCTTGTACTGTCATCGAGTCACAACACTGACTGATACCTATTCCACCACCAAAGAAGCAGTCTTCCACATGAAACCCTCGAAGACTATGGACAAATATTCTGAAGAAGACGAGCCCTATGATTTAGACTCATATGAGTCTGAGCTTGAAGTAGAAGGCCAAGGATAGTCTGATGAACAAGCTGGTTATGAAGAAGCACCACCATGGCTTGCAGACACAAACCCTAGACACAAGAGAGAGTCTGCTCATCTCTAGAACAACCATGATAGATGGTATCAAGAAGAAAAAAGCTGATTATCATGTCGGTTCTAGAGATGAGCAGAGTCGTGCTCAACACATCTTTGAAGAAGAATCCAGTTACGATGGGGATAAGCAAAGTTATCAGGAAGACAGCTTCCAAATCAACTACGAAGACAAGACACAATCAGAAAACATGATTGAGGATAATAAACCACGGTGTGAAATTCCTTACATCACGAGGAAGAACAGCAATGAGAAACTGACTCTTAATACTCTCAAGAAGAAATTGCGAAAGAGGAAGAAGTTAAAAGTGAGGTAGGAAGATATGATTTTAGAGACGTCGATACCAAAGAGAATGAAGCTTACGTCAAGGAGGATGCAGAACTAATCAAGGAGTCTCGGTACATTCAATTTTTAGGCCATAGGCAAGGACCAGACGCCTACATACAATGGGAGGACGACATCGAAGAGTTGTTTGCATCAAATCAAATTCCCGAAGAAGAGAAAACCACTATTACCGAAGAAACTCTCACTGAAGATGCTTTCAACTATGGAGTGAGAGTATAAAGTACCTATCGCCACTTGGAAATAAATGAAGAAGCTTAGGTGTGATAAGTTCATGAAAGACACTGACAACATGTGACAATACTATGCCAAGGTATACACCAATCCCAAGCCAAGGAGACTAAATTTTTGCAACCAGGCCGAACTTAAAAGCAAAAACAAAGGGAGCTTACAGCCCCAAGACATGGAATAGTCGACTTGACTGGGAAGTACCTGACACTACTTGGCAAGAAATGAAGAGTCTTATGTGTGATGAGTTCTTGAAAGACACTGACAACATGCGACAATACTATGCCAGGGTATACACCAATCCCAAGCCAAGGAGACTGATTTTTGCAACCAGGCCAAATTTAAAGGCAAAAACAAAGGGAGATTACATCCCCAAGACAAGGATAACATCCTCATCAGCTTTAAAGGGAAAGAATGAGCCCCATCCAAAAACTCTAGCAAACAAGGAGAAGCCAAAGAAAAAGTTGTCACTTGCCAACCGTATCCAAGCCTAAAGCTTGAACCACACGGCAAAGAAAGCATTGTAAGTCTCCTAAATCCAACGAAATAATATGTTATAATTGCCATCAAGGAGGAAACTTACTGCTAATTTCCCCACTAGACAACTTAAAAATCTACATCACTAATGCCAAAACCAGATATAAGTATTATTCAACCAAGTTTTGAAAATTCCTATTCTAGAATAATGCTCTTGTATATGCCAAAGGTTGATAATACAGGTCAAATCATGGAGCATGATGCCAAAAGAAGTTGTGAGAAGTCTAAGATTTGAGAAGAAACACTCGAGAACAACCTTCCAAATCCAAGTAAGTGACTCTTACGAGTTAATTAAGTAGTGGAAAATTCTTGTGCTCACTTGAAGCCTCTAGTATACAATTTTGAGTAACTTTATTACAAATATAATGCAGTTGATTTTTCCTTTAAGTGTCAAAGAAAGGACATGGATCATAAGCATGTGTGGAAGCCGAAGAGAAACCACATCAAATAGGAGTTTAACTTCCATTCAAATGGACAAACCAACAATGAGCAATCACGTGCCATCACCTCCAAAGCTCATAATGTGTTTTCCAGACCTTAACAAAATAGAGGTTGTCATCGACAACATACTGCTCAAAGAAGAGCCACTTGATCCAACACCATTTCCTTGTGCCGTGTTGCCTACGGAAACCAACAAAGGTTTCGCTCAGATAAGTAACACCCTATTTAGACTCATTTTTAATGATTCTAGAAGTATTATAATGAGGCTGTTAATTTTAAAAGAATTTACTAAGGATTTTGGTGCCTAAGGAAGCCTTTGGTTCAAATTACTAGTTGTACCACACATATAAAACATGAGCAAAAAATTAAACCGAACCAACCATTTTTCAAATCCTTATAATAATACCATAGCTGTGATAACACACTTACTTTTTTCAAAGGAGTTGATAATATTGCAGGAACAAAAGAGGGGCCACCACACTTAGAAGTTCAAGCACACCTCCGCAAAAGAGATAAACATGTGACACCATCAATGCTTGAACATTTTGAAAACCATGTAGTAGCTTAATCCATGCAGCTGAAAAGAGCACCACCAGATGCACCATGCATCAACAAACCACCTAAACACCGAGGTAAGACTATAAACTCCCAAAGAAGAATGAAAGCTACCTTGTTATCTCTTGGTGCAGATTTTTCAGTTTTGAGGTCAAAATTTTTACAAGGGGGGAGGTATGATGAGGCCATTAGAACCATGTCAGACCTGGAGCCAACAAATCCAGACTTAAAGACATCTCGACCAAGCATCATCACCAAGCAACTTGGAGAATCCATGCCCCAAAGGGGCTCTACTCGAGCACATGGCATATGGCTGATTATTCCCTAGAAAATCAACCCTAAGAAGCTTATCTATCCAAGTGAAATCGTGAGTACTCAAGTAAATCAAGGAGCCCCTTCGACCACACACCAATTCACTCGTACAAAGGAATCCATACTCATATTTACTCAGAAATAACATATTTTAAGAAGATTGGTCAAGTCATAATGCATCAAGACCGAGCTAGATACAAAGATACCCGATGACTTACCTCCAATGCCGAGCAAGACTAAAGAAAGCTGACTACAAACTTAAGTGATTGAACGATAAGACCACGCTAAGTATCAATGAACAAGTTTTAGTGTCATTTAGCATCAACAAGTACCAAGACCAAGTCTTGTGTGATGTGTGACAATACAAGCTTTCCACCTCCTTTTGGGATGTCCTTGGCATTTTGATAGGGACACTACTCATTATGGATGAACAAAAATACTCCTTTGTTCACACTAAGAAGAGGATTAGTTTAGCACCCCTCATGCCTTTACAAGTAGATGAAATGCAAGCCACTTTGTCTGAAGGAACTAATACTAAATCAAATTTCTTAGTCAACTCTAGTGTTCTTTAGAGATCCAATTAGTGACAATGCTTGTGATGATTTGCTAATGGTGTTCAAAAAAAATTTGAGTATAGGTGCTTTGGAAGAATAATTATCGGAAGAGATTTAGCGGCTCTTGTAATCGGTATGAGGATGTCTTCCTTGAGGAAATACCTTACGGATTATGTCCCATAAGAGGGATCTAACACCAAATGGACTTCATCCCCGAGGCTCAACTCCCAAACCGGCCAGCTTACCTAGTCAATCTGGAAGAGGCCAAAGAGTTAGAATGGCAAGTAGAAGACTTGATGAGCAAAGGGTACGTGAAAGGAAGCCTCAGCCCTTGTGTCGTCCTGGTACTCTAGGTCCCAAAGAAAAATGGAATATGGAAGATATGTGTGGGTTTCTGAGCCACCAACAACATCACCTTCAAGTACCGGCACCCAATTCCCCGACTTGATGACATGCTTGATGAACTAATCGGCTCTACCCTCTTCTACAAAATTGATCTCAAAAGTGGGTATCATCAAGTAAATATGAAAGAATGTGATGAATGGAAGACAACCTTCAAAACCAAGAGAGGTTTGTACGAGTGGTTGGTAATGCCAATCGGTCTCTCTAATGCTCCAAGTACTTTTATGTGAGTAATGAATCACATCTTGAGATATTTCATCAATAAGTTTGCGGTAGTTTATTTTGATGATATACTTATTTACAGAAAATGCTTGATTGATCATGTTAGTCATCTAGAGTTAGTCTTGGAGACGCTTATAAATGAAGGGCTTTATGCGAATCTTAAGAAATGTATATTTTGTGCTAATGAGCTTGTGTTCTTATGGTTTGTTGTGAGTTCACAGGGGCTAAAGGTGGACAATGATAAGATTAAGGCTATAGAGGATTGGCCCACTCCAACAAATATTAGTCAAGTGCTAAGCTACGATGGATTGGCAAGTTTTTAAAAAATATTTGTCAAGGATTTAAGCATGGTGGTAGCTCCCCTCATAGCCATGATCAAAAAGAGAATGGGTTTTAGTTGGGGAGAAGCACAAGATAAGGCTTTCAAGGAATTGAAGTATTGCGTCACTCATGCTCCACTACTCGTCCTCCCAGATTTTACCAAGACTTTTGAGGTGGAATGTGATGCCTCCGGGGTTGGAATTGGGGTTGTGCTAACCCAAGGAGGAAGGCATGTTTCCCTTTTTAGTGAAACATTTTATGGATCCAATCTCAACTATCCGACCTATGACAAGGAGCTCTACGCTTTAGTGGGGGTAATGGAGACATGACAACATTACTTTTTAGCAAAGGAATGTGTCATTCACACGGACCATGAGACTTTGAAGAATCTAAGGGGATGGAAAAATCTCAAGAAGTGTCCTGCCAAGTGGCTAAAGTTCATAGAAACCTTTCCGTACATGATCAAATACAAGAAGGGAAAAGAAAATGTGGTCGCGGATTCCTTGTCAAGGCGGCATGTGTTGGTCACTACTATGGAAGCCAAGGTGTTGGGTTTTAAGGGAATCAAGGAATGCTATGAGGATGATCAACAATTATAACAATGCTTTCGAGAGGATGGAAATGAAAACTACCACTGGTTCTACATTCATGAGGGGTTTCTTTCCAAAGAAAAGTTGTTGTTTATTCCTCAAGGATCCATTAGGGAATTACTTATGGCCGAAGCGCATGGAGCCGGCCCATAGGGTCACTTTGGAGTTAACAAGACTTTGGCCATCCTTAAGTCTCACTTCTATTACCAAAGATACAAATAATTGTTAAGAAATTCTGCTCAAAATTTCTTACATGTAGGAAAGGTAAGTCCCGTAGTAATCCCCATGGCTTGTACATGCCACTTCTGATTCCTACTTCCCCATGGATTGATCTCTCAATGGATTTTTTATTGGCGTTACCGAAGGTTCAGCACAAGAATTCCATTTTTGTATTGGTAGACCAGTTTTCCAAGATACCTCATTTCAACCCATGTGCCACGACCAACGATGCAACTCAAACCACCAATCTCTTCTTTAAAGAATTGTCAAACTCCATGGGATACCAAGAACCATTGTCTCGGATCGGGATACCAAGTTCTTGAGTCATTTTGAAAGACCCTATGGTAGAGGTTGGGGACTAAGCTTGTCATCCCCAAACAGATGGACAAACCAAGATGGTGAATAGAACACTTGGTGCATTACTTAGAAAAAATATTGGGAAGAACTAAAGGACGTGGTTGGAATGCTTAACTTTTGTGAAGTTTGCCTACAACCTATCCATACATTCTGCTTCCAAGCTGCCCCTATTTGAGGTCGTATACGGGTTTAATCTTTTGACACCCATGCACCTCCTACCCTTACCCCCAGCTCAGTTTGAGAACCAAGAAGGAATTTCTAAGCGTGAGAATGTGAAGAAAATACATGAGAAGGTCTGGTTGAGTATCGATAAAAAGACCGAGTATTACAGCCACCAAGCAATGAAAGGACGACGACACGTGAGCTTTCAGCCAGGAGATTAGGTGTGGCTCTACCTAAGACCAGAGAGGTTTCCATGACTTAGAAAGGATAATCTAGCACCAAGAGGAGACGGTCCCTTCAAAATCTCTGAGAAGATAAATGACAATGCCTACCGCCTAGAAATTCCCAGTGAGTTTAACATTTCTTATCCATTCAATGTTGCTCACTTGGATCCTTTTGAGATAGGGGATAATCAAGTTTTAAGGACAAAACCTCTAGAAGAGGGAGGGGATGATACACATCCAGTACTGGATGTACTAGCGACCGATGGCCGAGAGCTTGAGGAGGAGCTTGAGGCACCAACAATACCTCCTGGAGGTATTACAAGCACGAGAGCAGGAGCCTATAGGGACAAGTTGAACAACTACATAGACGCTGGGATGATAGTCGATAAATGTCGGATGACAGCAGCTGATGACAGCTGGATGACAATAGTTGATGATAGCCAGATGACAGTAGCTGATGACAGCCGAATGACAGTCGAGGATAACTGGATGACAGAAAATTCCTTGAGAGCTACCAACCGATTCTCACCAGCTTATGAAAGCATGTGGACCTTGATCAGCTATGGAAGGCTAGAACAATGTGTCTTCACTATGTCCCAAGAGTGAAGGCACGGCAAGTCGCCAAGGAACTTGCACTTTTTTTCCCTACTTTGCGTTTTTCCCAATGTGTTTATTGAGGGGGTTTTTAACGAGGCAAAAAAATTGGTGCATCACACTTCATTCCCTATGTGTTCACTTGGAAATATCCATGACAAGTTATATTAGGCATGGAGTGTTTTCCTATCCTTAGAAATCCGCCACAAAATAAGTCTTCTTTCTCTTTATTTTCCTAAGTGTTGCTTCTTTTTACTTGAGGTCCAATTTAGCAGATGTTAGTAAAATTATACCATTTATGTAATTTTTTCTATCAGACCTAATATGCTTCATATAAAAGCCTTAACCCTTGTAATTATTTTGGTTACCACATTTTCGAATTAAAAAACGAGAATTTTCTCTCTACCTTGGTCTTGAGCGATTCAAGATCAGATCCTCCACCTCAAACCTTACCTCGGTGTTGGAGCTGTGAATCCCTTGTGGTTTGCGCATCATACTGCCTAACCACGATGGCTCAACAAACCGCATGATCCAACCATGAAAGACCAACTAAAGGAGTGTTAGGCTGAAGACAACCTTGCAAGTTTTTATGGTTCACATACTCACCATTACAAACTTGAGTGGGAGTGTGAAGATTCACCTCATCACTCTAAGAGCCGGTGAGCACAAGGAGAGGATAACCGAAGGAGGTTAGTTCGTGTGTGTGAACCGAGAAGCAAAAGATGGAACCATGAGGTTCTAAGCGGATGAGAAGGCCATGGAACTGGCTGGGAAGTTGGCCAAGGTATTGGCCTGATGTTTAGGCCAAGGAGTGGCCAGGAAGAGCTCAAGACCATGGGAGAAGTTTACTAAGTTGGAGGACCCGAAGGAGGATCTAAAGGTGTAGACTTTTGATGGTCCTAAGCAAGGTGGACCTAAGCATGGTGAACCGAGGAGGAAAAGCTAAACCCAAGGTGTAACCGCAAGGGAGAGTTGGAGTTCGGATCACTAAGAAGAAGAGCTACAACAAACCACGGAGAAGCGGATTCAAATAGTCTTAACCAAAGGATGCAAGGGGAGTGTTGAGAAGTGCATCACATTGGTTAAGGGAAGAACAAGGCATGGAGCACTAAATGAGTCACAAGACCATGAGACATTAAGGTATGGAATGGTTAAGTGATGAGTGAGGTGATCATGGCCTTGGAGAAGAAGTAAGTCACAAGTAATTGTGGTAACACGTGTGGATTTTCTTGGCATGATTTGGTGAGGGTGGACTATATTAACCAGTGGTCACTTACAAAATAATTGAGCACTATATGGACCAACGGGTATAATTATGCACCCGAGCTACTAGAGAAGAGGAGCCAAGGATTGAGTTTTGTGGGCAAGAATAGACAAGGAGCAATCTATGGACCAATGGACAAAGGAGTGCAACAAGTTTACTAAAAGAATAATGCACACATTACAAATACTATAGGAAACAAACAACCATCATAGTTTGAGTGTAAAGGAACTAGTTAGCTAAAGTAGCTACCTATGGACCATGGAGCAATGCAATGGGAGAGAAGAGCTTATGCACCCTTGGGGGCTGAAGCTACTTTATCCAAGAATGGAAAGTCTCCAAGGAAGAGATTATTAGGTCTCTCTATTTTTAGAGTGTGAAGGTGTTATGCATTGTCCAATGTACATTCACTTGTTATAGCTTTAGGATTTCGTCTTTCTTCTCTATAAATATGTATCTTAGCCTGTTTGTAAGAAAAAATCACAAAGACTATAAAGAAAACCTTAAAGGAAACTCTCTTTTTCCCTTTAGAATTCTCGCCAGATACTTCATAAAATTCAGAGATTCTAAGTAGCTAAAAGAGAGAAATTTCTTGTGTGGCTAAGGATAAACGTGTGAGACTCAAAGAGAGAGACATAGAGGTTAGTCTCTATGATCTTATGCCTTTGTGCTCATGCGCGTATCCTTGGACCAATGTAGAACTCTTGTGTGATGCCTCACCTTAGAAAACAAGATTCTAAGGAGTTGTATTTTTCAACAGTCCTAATGACACCCAATGATGTAAGCATTGAACCATATACACCTTCACCAGAGGACCAAGAGCAAAAGGAGAATCACCTACTATACTTCCCGCATCCATCAAGAGGGGCAATGAAAGAGCTTACCGTGAAAAATTAAATAGCTTCATGGAGAGAGCCTTGATGACAATCAATGACAGCCGGATGAATGTCGATGACAGGCAGATGAATGCCGATGATAGCTGGATCACAGTTCATTCCCCAAGTGGTTCGAGTGACTTCTCATCAGTCTTTGGAAGCTCATGGACCTTTGTCAGATTTGGGAAGAGAGAGCACAGTATCTTCATTATCTCCCAAGAGTGAAGAAACGCCTCAAGTCGCCATGGTAGTTGTACTCTTTTTCCCCACATCGGGTTTGTCCCAATGGGTGCATCACACTCCATTTCCTGTGCTGAAGCTTCTTGGAAATTTCAATGAAAAGTTAGATTAGGCATGGAGTGTGATCCTATCCCTTATGAAGACATTTAGCTTAATAAGTCTTCATTTCTTTCTTATTATTTTCCCAAAATGTTTTAAGCTTTCTTTTGGGGTTCAATTTAGGAGTATGT
Source organism: Cardamine chenopodiifolia (assembly GCA_963922655.1). Lineage (NCBI taxonomy): Eukaryota > Viridiplantae > Streptophyta > Magnoliopsida > Brassicales > Brassicaceae > Cardamine > Cardamine chenopodiifolia. Next base: position 10,695,023 of record OZ000481.1, on the reverse strand, counting down.
TAGATAATTGGACCATTGTGTAAATTATATTCCTTACACCTAAGAGGCTCCATATAAAATCCTTGAACTCTTTGTAATTAGTTTTTACCACTTTTAGAAATCAAAAATGAGAGTTTTCTCCTTTTTTGTCCTTGAGAGATTCAAGAACAAACCCTCCATCACCTCAAAGCCTAGCTCGGTGTTGGAGTTTTCTATATCAAGAGACTTACACGTCACTTGTGGTTCTTATTTCAATCCATTCTTCACATCCACCGTTAGTGCGTAGATCGAGATTCTCTCTGAGTTTCTAACATCCTTCTATTTAGTTGAAGATTAGATCTAGCTTTTCTCCAATCTTCAGCTCCATTCATCCTTTCACACCTTGAAGACTAGTTGAAGAGATTCTCCAAGTCGTCAAGAGGATAACCGGATAAGAGGCTTGAGATTTGAAGACCAAAATGTGTATCATCTTTTGGTATCAAAGCTAAAGTTTTTCTATTCAGGTTGTATCTCATCTATCTTAGTTAGTTTGCATTTTCTCATTTCCACCTTGTTTCCTTTCTTTAAATATGTTCTTTTGCACCATAAATCTTTGAAAAACCATTAAAAATGTCATATCTTGCATTTATGTTGTTAGTTGCTTCATTTTTGCATTTTTTATCACTTGTCATCCATCTGGTCATCGTAGTGTCTTTGTCTCTCATCGCCTAGGATCTTCATCCGTCATTTTGTGTTATTGTTGTTCTTGGTGAGTTCATGGTGTTTTGTGGTGTATGATCGAGTTTGTCTTGTTCTTGGATTTTAGGTTGCTAGATTACAATTTACCTCATGTTAGTTGCATTTTCATGTTATTCACCTTTTACCTAGTAATTCTTCGGTGAATTTTGTTTGGCTAAGGAAGTGTGCACTTCATAGGTTGCTGGTACAAAGCTGTGTGGACCTAGAGTTAGCATGTCAAATGAGTCAGCATGGTCCCCCCCCCTTTGTTATCGTTAGTAATTTGCCTTAAGGAATCTTGATTTATGCTTTGCTCTTTAGTAACTTTCAACCTCAGCCTATCATTTGATTTTTGTGCTTTTTGCTTTAGAGAATATGGTTTGTTGATTGCTTATTTGTCTTGTTCTCTTAAAATTGTCCACACTTTTTCATTATCTCTTAAAGATATGAGCTGTCACTGATTGGTAAAAAGCATTCTCCATTTTGCATTATCTTTTTCTTTTGCACTTTTATTAAATGAGCATTTTCTTGTCACTCTGTACCATCATCTATCACTCAAAAGCATAAGCATTACAACTTAGATATATTTAAAGCATAAGCAAAAGCATAAGTTTCTAGTTTGTTGCTTGTTACCTTTTTCCACTTAGAGATATTTAAATCTTCTTAATTGTTTTGCAAGGTACTTAGACGACAACAATTTGAATGGGCTGGACACTATGGCTGAATCACGACACTGGAGCCATATTTGCCACCTTACGAGACCAACTCCTACAATTTGGAGAGAGACTTACCCATGTTGAAACTCGACCTTGTCATGGCCCGGACCAAGGAGCTATCTCCAAGGACGAGTTAGAACCTCCACCACCAAGGAGGGGTATCAGACCTAGGCACCAAGGGGAATTGAACGATGAAGTGGAGGACAAAGCCCATGCTCCCAGCTTGAAGCTTACGATACCCACATTTTCCGAAAAGGTTGATCCGGAGGCCTACTTAGTTGGGAAAGAAGGATGGAGCACATCTTTGAATGCTATGAGTATAGTGAACAACGAAAGATTGTCTATGCCATAGCCTAACACACGAATCACGCACTCACTTGGTGGGATCGAGATAAAGCTGAGAGAAGGAGGAACCAAGAAGGAGTTGTGCATTCTTAGGAAGTAATAAAACTCATCATGACGAGGTGATACGTATCGCTATTCTATCACCGAGAGCTTCACGAGAAGCTTAGAAAGCTTACTCAAGGAAGCAAGACTGTGGAAGAGTACTATGAAGAGTTTGAGCACCTAAAGAACAGATTACAATTGGAAGAAGCCGAGGAAACTCTTCTGGCTCAGTTTATAGACGGATTGGAAGATAAGATATAACACAAGGTAGAGAGGCAGTCATATGGAGGAATTGAAGAACTCTTACATCTAGCCATTCAGATAGAGCGGAAAGTTAAGAGGAAGCAAAGGAATGTGAGTTGAGGCCAAGTACAAGGCATACCAAGTTGGTCACCAAGCGCTGCCCCATCCAACAATGCTCCATGATTCCAAGACAAGGGCAAAGCGGTGGTGGTAGAGTCACGGTTCAGGCAAAGTAATATCAAACCGCATAACGATAGGAAGTCGAGACATAGTGTGTTATAAATGCCAAAGGAATGGAAATTATGCTAGAGACTGCCCAAACTAGAGATTCATGGTCCTCACCCCCACAAGATATTATGAGTCTCAAGATTAAGAAGAGCTCCAAGAAGAAGAAGAAGATTTGGAGGATAAGGTTGAATACCCGGATGTGGGAGACTTGCTTGTCATCCAAAGGTTCTTGAACACCGTTCAGTCACCAGAGGAGGTCAACCAACGAGAGAACATCTTCCATACAAGATGTACGATAAGTGAGAAGATATGTGGGCTAATTGATGGTAGTTCATATACAAATGTGGTTAGTTCATACATGGTGGAGAAACTTAATCGAACCACCACTAAGCACCCCAGGCCTTATAAGCTCAAATGGTTAAATGATAAGACCACACTAAGAGTCAGTGAATAATTTGTAATGACATTTAGCATAGGCCAATACCGAGACCATGTCTTGTGTTATGTGGTTCTTATACGATCATGGAATCGTCTAAGGAAAAGGAGGCATCGGAGGGACCAAATTTGCCAAGTACGAGAGCTATAGCTAAGCAGATCAAGGAATCACCCAGATAATTCATACTGGACGAGAAAGGATCATAGCTCAAGGAAGCCATACACCACCACCACCACTCATCGACTCCACTTCTATCATCATCACCATCTCCATACCCACCGTCATCGCTCCACCTCCATCTCCATTATAAAAAAAACATTTGGTATCACCATCTTTCCACCACCGCCACCGCTTCACCACCACGTTCTCTCATCATCATCACCACCATCACCAAAGATCTGATCCTTCACCTTCGCCACCACCAACCGTCATCCTCAACACACCTGTTCGTTTCATCACCAACTGCCACCACCAAGTTCGATCACCACCACCACCGATCATGACCCAACCATCACCATCATCGCAACCCTTTGACCATCGCACCGTTTTGCTTTATTATCCTCGATCAAACCGCTTCATCGATATCTTTCGCTTTTTAACCCTAGACATGACCCTTATGTTATCTCAGGTGAAAATCACTACGGGTACGAGAAGATCTCTAAGACACTACTACTACAAGGAGAAGGATCATCGTGTCTGTGTCGTCCCATTCCTGGACCAACACCACATATCGTCGACCATTACATGATCACTAATACCGTGTGGAGACTCCAGCAGAAGACTTGTCGTTGCTAGAGAACAAAAATTGTCATCAACAAGGAAGAAGACTTGTCATCGCCGAGGAAGAAGACTTGTCATCGACGAGGAAGAAGACTATTCATGGCTGAGTGACTCCTGTCATCACCCCGAGCAATCCTGGTCGGCACGCACTCGCTACTTGTCATTGCCGAGTAACTGCTGTTATCGACTAGACACCACAGATACTGACCGCTCAATTACGCCTCTATGCCACACGGTCATCACTCCTTGATTACCAGTCCAAAACTCGAGCAACACCCGATCAACGCCCGGATCACCACTCGCCCCTCTTGACCAAAAATGGTTAACAAAATCCCATTTGCACCCCTTCGATTATTTTTCAATTTATTTTCATGTTTTAATTTTCAAAATTAGTTTAGACTTTGATCTCAATATTTAAAACAAAAGAGGAAATAAAATAATTAATTAAAAAAAGAAGAGATTAAAGTCTAGACTAGTCTAGATTTACTTTGGGGTAGCATTTGTCGAGTCATCCGATCATTTGATCAAGTTCTTTTCATGTTGGGTTTTTCGAGAGTGTTTTCATTGAAACATTTGGTTTTATCTCTTTGGGGTTTTTGGGAAACACACCGAGATTTTCATCAAAAAAGCATCGGAAGCGTATTACTTAGAGTAAAATAAGAAAAACAGATATTTTTTATAAACAAAGGATTCATTACACTTTAAGTTTGCATATAAGCTATTACAAAAACTATTGATCCTAACTACCTGGTTCTTCACCACCCATCTTTCCTTCTGGCTTTGATTTTCTTGCGCCTAAACCCGATCATTTCCATGATCACTTTTTTTTCCTGAAAGCAACATATTACGTAAGTATTCTGTATTATTATAACAAGTATCAGATGCATGTAAATGCCAAGTATAAACGTACAAATCCTCCGATCTATCCCCCATGAACCCCTTTGACTTTATTGTCACAATACCAAAGTAAAAATCCAAGCACAAAGCCACGGACTCGTCTTACCTCAAATCGCCCCTTAAAAAACCATTGATTGTTTTCCTTGGCTTACCTCCGATACCTGGTATCGCTTCGTAATAACCTGGTATATCCTCCAACTCTTGTCAGGAATTCCTGTATTTTTTCTTCTGTTTTAAACGATCCTAGGCGGCCTCCATTTATAGTTTTCCTCGAGAAGATGACGGTTTTCGAACGCAAATTCCAGATTCAATGTATTTTGGTAACCGTCTAGTGGTTATTCAACTGTTCCTTACTCGCAACTGTTCGGTCATCGACCGAGTCACCTCCTCAATCATCCTATATAGCCGGTAAGGTTTTAGCTGGTTAAGCTAACCTTCAGTCCTTCTAGCTTGGTTGAGCTACCGAGAAGCTGACCTAGCTCGAGTATCCAGCTTAGTGTTCCCTTTCCAGCTGCTCCCACCTCAATTCCAGCTGATTTCAGCTTAATTCTAGCAGATTCGAGCTTCCCGTCATGATTCCAGTATTGAGTTTGTCTAACCGAACAATTCCGAGTTATTCCTTCCTGTTTTCTCGGACTAAGTCTTTTCAATATCCTACTGAGGATCACAGATGCTATAAGTCTCCCCCACCTTAATCAGATTCGTCCCCAAATTCTGGTAAGGTTGATTCATACCCAACTCCTTAAACCACCCAGGAAATTCTACCTTAATCTTATTCTTAGTTTCCCAAGTTGCCTCTTCTCTCCTGTTACAATCCCAAAGTACTTTGAATATTTGGATCTTTTTCCTCCTTGTGCCTTTCTCCATCCGATCGATTACCCAAGTCGGATTGACTTTGATGGTTAAGTTTTCCTTTAACTCCGATGGGGGTTCAGCCACCACATGATCCTGATCACTTAACCGTTTCTTTAGTTGTGATACATGGAATACCTTATGGAATGTTTCAAGTCCTGGAGGTAGAAACAACTTGTACGCGACTTCCCTAATTCGTTCGATTACTTCATAAGGCCCGACATACCTTGGACATACCTTTTTCCTCTTGGTGAATTTCCATTTTCCTTTGTAGGTTACCCTCCTTGGGATACATCAAGTCTCATACATCAAATTTCCATTCTTTCGTTTGCTTGTCGGCATAACTCTTCTGCCGATCTTGTGCTTCCCCTAACTTTTTCTTAAGGAATCTGTCCTCTCGGTTGTTTCATCCATTATTTTTGGACCAAGCATACTCCATTTCGCCAATTCATGTTCAACACAATGGTGTTCGACACGGCCTGCCATACAATGCTACATATGGTGACATCCCAATGCTTTAATAATAGCTATTATTGTAGGCAAATTCGGCCAACCTTAAGTATTTCTCCCATTTACGACCCTAATCAAACACGCAAACCCTTAGCATATCCTCGAGCGTTTGGATCGTTATTTCCCATTGTTCATCCATTTTGGGGTGGTAAGCCGTACTCATTTTCACTCTCGTTCCTAAAGCTTTCTGGAAAGCCTTCCAAAAATGAGAAATAAACCGAGTATCATGATCGGAGACAATACTTACCGGAATACCATGAATTCTGACAATTTCGTCTATGTACCGGGAATCAATTTCTTCAGCACCGTCTTTATCCATTATAACTAGTAAATGAGCCGGTTTGGCTAACCTATCCAAGACTACCTATACTGTCCTTATTTCCCATTGTTCATCCATTCGGGGGTGGTAAATTGTACTCATGTTCACTCTCGTTCCTAAGGCTTTCTGGAAAACCTTCCAAAAATGAGAAATAAACTGAGTATCATGATCGGAGACAATACTTACCGAAATACCATGAATTCAGACAATTTTGTCTATGTATCGAGAAGCGATTTCTTCAGCACCGTCTTTATCCATTATAACTAGTAAATGAGATGGTTTAGTTAGCCTATCCAAGACTACCTATACTGTATTTTCCAAGACATTCCCCTTGACAACCCGACAATAAAGTCCATCGTAACATGATACCACTTCCATTTTGATATCGGCAAATTCTTCATTAACCCACTTGGGTTTTGATGTTCCGCCCTAACATTTTGGCACATTGGGCTTTTCACAATCCATTAAGCTACGTCCTTCTTCATTCCTACCCATTGATAGTACCACTTTAAATCCTGGTACATCTTGTTTATTCCCGGTTGAAGGGAAAATCGTGACTTATGCGCCTCCCCGAGTATTTTTTCCCTTAAGCCTTGGAAGTTCGGAACATTAACACACCTTTTAAAAATGATCGTGCCATTGTTTAAGATTTGGTACTCAGTCTGATACTTCCGAGCAATCTGATTCACTTTCTCGTCTTTTCCTTGGGCAACCAAAATTTTTACTAAGCAAATCCACTTGGTCAGCCACCACCAATTCCAATGGCTCCACTTCCTCGGAAAGTGTATTGAGCCTTAATGTTGCGAGCATGTTAACCAGCCCCCTCCTGGTTTCTTTGTGCCTCTACATCATACTGCCTCTGACTTAAGGCATTGGCGACTTGTTTTGCTTTACCGGGATGATAGGTAATATCCAGATCATAATTCGTAACCAAATCCATCCATATCCGTTGCCTTAAGTTCAATTCTGGCTGAGTAAAGTTGTATTTGAGACTCTTAAGGTCGGTAAAGATTTGTACCTTAGCACCGTATAGGTATGAACGCCAAGTCTTTAACGCTAATACCACTACAACCATCTCCAAGTCATACGTTGGGTAATTCCCCTAGTGTTTCTGCAACTGCCTCGAGGCGTAAGTGATTAGACATCCCTTCTTCATTGGTACACATCCCAAGCCTGTAAAAACTCGCCTTGTACTCCTCCGACCATTTAAACTTAATATCCTTCCCGGTTAAACGAGTCAATGGTTGTGCCAGACTCGCAAATCCATTCATGAATCTCTGGTAATACCTAGAAACTCCTTATATTTGTGCCATTCCTTGGTCTTGACCATTCTTTAATGGATAGAATTTTCTCCGGATCCACGGATACTCTTTGTCCCGATACCACATGGCCAAGGAATCCGATACTCCGTTGCCAAAAACTACACTTACTTAGTTTTGCAAAGATTTTATGCTCCCTTTATCTTTCCAAAACCGTCCTTAGATGATCTTGGTGAGTTTCCCCATCCTTGGAATATACATGTATGTCATCGATCAAGATGATCACAAAGTCGTCCAAGAATTCATGAAAAATACTATTCATCATGTTCATGAATATTGTCGGCGCATTGGTTAGCCCGAAAGGCATCACCACAAATTTGTAATGACCATACCTTGTTCGGAAAGCCATCTCCCGTACATCCGATGGTTCTATAGGAATTTGATGGTATCTCAGAGCCAAGTCTATCTTCAAGAACCATGTTGTGCCTCCCAACTGATCCGACAGTTCATCGATCCTTCGTAACGGGTATTTGTTTTTTACCGTAATCCGATTAAACCCCTTGTAGCCAATATACAACCAGAAACTCCCATCCCTCTTCTACATGAACAAGACCGGTGCACCCCAAGGTGAACTATTTGGCCGTATGAATCCTTTTTCAACAGTTTGTCTAACTGTTTCTTTAACTCGTCCATTTTTTTTGGTGTCATTCGGTAAGGAGCGTTAGAAACATGTTTTGTGCTTGGCTCCAACTCTATGGTGAACGGGTCGGACTGGTATGGTGGTAATCAACTCACGGCTTTGAACATGTCCGTAAACTCACTGGCGATCAGAATATCTTTCAACTCCGCATGCGCCGCCACTTTCGTAGAAGTAATCATGGCTAAGTAAGTCTCACATCTCTTCTTGAGCATCCTTTCTGCCTGGATTACCGAGATAACAAGATTTCCCAAAGAGGATTGGATTCCTTGGAACTCTAACTTTCCTTCTTCCCTTCCAATACATACACGGCCCTAATGATAATCAAGATGTGCTTGATACTTAACCAACCAATCCATTCCTAGGATGTCATCGTACTTCTTGAGTTGAACAATGATCAAGTCGATCGGCATGTTAATATCCTTGATCATCCTTGAAGAATTCCCCTTTAGCTGCCATTTCCAAAATCAAAAACCTATGTGTACCCGCATAATCAAACAAGGTATTTGCCAGAAGTCCTCTAACTTCCAGGGTCCCTACACATTTCTGAAAAATGGTAAGTACCCAACCCTTTATGCGTGATGCTTATGTAATGCACATATTCATAAGAATAGGCTAGGCAATATACCAGTCATCGCTCTGAAGTTGCCGACACTATTCTCCCCTTATGACAGTTCGTAAATCCATAGAGCCCCTGCCATACCTTTGGAGGCGGCGGTAAGTTTCCGCCCCTCCCTCAATTACTCTTTTGTCCCACTTGTCTTTCTGCTTTGAGCTTTGGATACTCCCTCTTAAAGTGCCTTGGTTCCCACAGTAGTAACAAGTAGGTTAATTGGTACGGGATGAAAACTTGGCACGGTTCATTCGTTTCTCTTCTTTTATCCTAGCTTCAATCATTGCCACATGTTCGACTAACTCGGATACCGAGTTGAACGTACACACCAAATAATGGTTACGAATCTCGATTGTTAATCCTCGAGTTCCCTACCCACATACTGCCTAACACGGTTGAAATCCTCATCGTAATCCCGCACTAAATTTTGGCTCCTTGAACCAATTCAAGGTAGGCGCATTCTAGCCTATCCCATGCCTATGGTGGAAAGAATTTCTTGGTGAATTCTCGTTCAAAGTCGGCAAATGACCGAATCAGACCACCCCTTCCATTTCTCAATGGTCGGCCACCAGTTATGAGTATCCCCTTCTAGGAAATGAACTAAAATATCCCTCTAGTAATCCTCCGGACACCAAGTGGAATTAAAATTCCTTAACAGCCGATTCTTCCATTTGTCCGCTGTTATTGGGTCAGAACTACCGGTGAAATGCCTTGTTCCCAGCTTGGAATATGCTCCAATAAACTTAGGTAATCACTCATTTTCCTCGTAGAGTGTGTTGTCAAACTTATCTCGATTACCTCCTCATCATTACCTGTCTGTCTTTCCTCCGTTGATACCATATAATCCGGTATCCCTAGCATCCGCGATCCTCAGTAGGATCGTTAGTAAGACTTGGTCCTAGAAAACAGTAAGGCATAACTCGGACAAAGTATATAAGTACTGGGTGAGAAAAAATCAAAAGTGGAATCATGACAGTAACCTGAAATAAGCCGGAATTGAGCTTGAATCAGCCGAAATTGAGCGGGAATCTACTCGAGCAACTTGAAAGGGAAGACTGAGATGGATAATCGAGCTAGGTCAGCTACTCGGTAGTTCGACCGAGCTGGAAAGAGTGAAGGTTAGCTATGCCAGCTAAGACCTTACCAACCAGCTTAGATAAGTGTGGCAGTTACTCGGTCCATGACCGAATGGATACAAGTAAGGAACTGTTGGATAACCGCTGGACAATTACCGAAATACATTGAATATGGAATTCGCATCCCAAAACTGTCATCTTCTAGAGAAAAACTATAAATGGAGGCTGCCTAGGATCATTTAAAAGATAAGTAAAAATAAAGAAATTCCAGACAAGAGTCGGATGATTTAACAGGGTATTACGAAGTGATACCAGGTATCGGAAAAGGATTTCTCGCCAAGGAATGGAATCGACGGTTTTCTAAGGAATAACAGAGAAACGTCGAAGTATTCAAAAGGCGATTCAAGGTAAGATGAGTCTGTGGCTTTGTGGTCGGATTCATACTTTGGTATTATGACAATAAAGTCAAAGGGGTTAATGGGGATAGATCGGAGGATTTATACGATAATACTTGGGATTTGCATGCATCTGATACTTGTTATAGTAATACAGAATACTTACATAATATGTGGCTTTCATGGAAGGAAAGTGATCATGGAAAGGATCGGACTTAGGCGCGAGACTCAAAGCCGGAAGAAATGATGAGTGGTGAAGAACGGGTTGTTAGGACCGTTAATGCTTGTAATAGCTTATATGCAAAATTAAAGTGTAACGAAACCTTTATTTATAAATAAAAATATTCGTTCTTCTTATTTTAATCTAAGTAATAGGCTTTTTGAAATCTCTAAGTATTTAATCTCAGAATAAACCTCAAAACCAAGTTTTGACAAAGAAATTGACTTAAAATAAGGTAAGGATTCCCATCGGATTCCTGGATTCGGGACCGGTCCTTACAAGTTGGTATCAAAACATGCTTGTTCCTAGGATTGCTCGTCGGGTTGGGGAATCACCACTTATCGGCTTCTAAGATCTCGCGGTAGTAAATCCTTACTCATAGTTAATCATTATGTGATGACAGAACTAACTTGCGAGTTGTTACAAATGGGTAAAAGCAGCAAGTTCGAAAAGAGTAAGAACGAGAATGGCAAGGGAAGGGATGTAGCCGAGGAAGCCAGAGTTACGGTAACGTATGAGTAACGAACCAAGCAAAACTTTGACGGACTTGTGACTGGGCAAATCGAGAATCCACCAAATATTCATACTTTGGAGGAACACTAGTTCGTTCAGGATGATGCGACCGAAACCTCTAAAGTGGCACAGCAATTCGTACTGGTAACATTGGGGAATGGTGCAACAAATGAAAACCCGGGTACAATACCATCGCCCCAGAGCAGTGGGATAGATGAATGCCATGATGCCTCAGTTGGCTGTCTTAACTAAAGCTTGGTACCGGCTCATGTGGTATCAATGAAGGAAAGACAAATGGGTTATGTTGAGGAGGTAATCAAGATAAGTCTGACAACACACTCCACAAGGAAATGGAGCAATTACATGAGTTTCTCGGAACATGTTTCTAGGCTGGGAATGAGGCATTTCACCGGTAGTTCTAACCCGATCATGGCAGACGAATAGAGGAGCTGGGTGTTAAGAAATTTCAATTCCACTCGGTGTCCAGAGGACTACTAGAGGGATATTGCCATTTATTTCTTGGAAGGAGATGCTCATAACTAGTGGCTGACCATTGAAAAATGGAAAGGGGATCAGATTCGATCATTTGCTGACTTTGAACGGGAATTCAACAAGAAATTCATTCCACCGGAGGCACTGGATAAGCTGGAGTGTGCCTACTTGGAATTGGTTCAAGCAACCAAAACAATACGGGAATATGATGAGGAATTAAACCGTTTAACGCAGTACGTGGGTAGGGAAGTCAAGGAAGAGCAAGCCTAGGTCACCTGATTCATTCAGGGATTAAGGATCGAGATTCATAACCATTGTTTGGTGTGAATGTTTAACTCGGTATCCAAGTTAGTGGAACAGGTGGCGATGATAGAATATGGAATAGATTAGAAGAAACGGACGAACCGTGCCAAGTTTTCATCCCGTACCAACTAACTTGTCAGGGTTCCAGAAAGGAAAACAAAAGAGGACAGGGTTTAGGATAAAAAAGTTAGACGGTAAGCGGACCGATTGTAAAGGTTGTGGTAGGAGGCATAACAGAGAATTATGGAAGGCATTGGTCGCATGAGCTCGGTGCAGAAGCGGGAATCATGGAATCCAAAACTGTCCACAAAAAGATTACGGAACCCAGAAAGGGTCCAGGGAGGAACCAAGGGCTTGCTCAAAGGTCGAAGTAGAAAGACAAGTGAGACAGAAGAGTAATCGCGGCAAGGGCTCTACAGATTTACGAACTGTCGGATGGGAAGAATAGTAACGGCAACTTTAGAGCGATAACTAGTATGTTGCCTAGTCTATTCTTGTGAATACGTTCATCGCATAAGCATCACGCACAAAGGGTTGGACACTTAGCATATTTTTGAAATGTGTAGGGACCCTGGAAATTGGGAGAATTCTGGCCAATACCTTGTTTGATTTCGGGGTTACACATAGTGTTGTGTTTTTTGAAATGGCAAGTAAAGGGGGATTCCTCAAGGAACTAGATCTGGTACACAGACTAGTAAGGGCAGCCGGTGGCAAAGGATGTTCATCGAAGGCTGGGTACATAATGCCTCGTAATGATCAAGGATGTTAACTGGTGATCGACTTGATCATCGTCCAACTCAAGAAGTACGATGTCATCTTGGGAATGGATTAATTGGTCAAGTATCAGGCATATCTTGATTGTCATCGGGGCTGGGTACATTTAGAAATGGAAGAAGGAAAGTTGGAGTTCCAAGGAATCCAATCCTCTTTGGGAAATCTCGTTAGCTCGAAAATCAAAGCAGAACGGATGCTCGAGAAGGGATATGAGGCTTACTTAGCCACGATTACTCTACAAAAGTGGCGGCGGATGCGGAGTTGAAAGATATTCTGATCGCCAATGAGTTTATGAACGTGTTAAAGGCCGTGAGTGGATTACCACAAGAATGGTACGAGTCGTTCACCAAAGAGTTAGAGCCAGGCACGAAACCTGTCTCTAAGGCTCCTTACCGAATAACGCTGAAAAAATGGCCGAGTTAAAGAAACAGTTCGAGGAACTGTTGAAAAGGGATACATACGACCATGTAGTTTGCCTTGGGTTGCACCGGTCTTGTTCGTGAAGAAGAAGAAGAAAGGGTTGAATTGGGTGACGGTAAATAACAAATAACCATTAAAAAGCATTAATGATAGACTTTGCCTCGGGGTACCATCAAACTCTTATATGACCATCAGATGTACGAAAAACAGCTTTCCGAACATGATATGGTCATTATGAATTTGTGGTAATGCCCTTCGGGCTAACCAATGGGCCGGCAACATTCATGAAAATGATGAATGGTATTTTTCAGGAATTCTTGGACGATTTTGTGATCATCTTCATCGATAACATACTTGTATATTCCAAGGATTGGGATACCCACCAAGATCATATGTGCACGGTTGGGGAAAGATTAAAGGAGCAAAAACTCTTTGTAAAACAAAGTAAGTGCAGTTTTTGGCAAAGGACAATCGGATTCCTCGGCCATGTGGTATCGGGACAAGGAGTATCCGTGGATCCGGAGAAATCATGTCCATTAAAGAATGGCAAGACCAAGGAATGCCACCGAGATAAGGAGTTTTCTTAGCTTGGCAGGGTATTACCAGAGCTTTGGGAAGGGATTTGCGAGTATGGCACATCCATTGACTAGTTTAACCTGGAAGGATAACAAGTTTAAATTTTCAGAGGAATGCGAGGGAGGTTTCACCAGGTTAAAGACGATACTCACAACCACATTGGTACTTTTATTACCTGTACCGGATTAGCCTTATGTTGTCTATACAGATACCATTACAGGCTTAGGATGTGTACTAATGCAGAAGGGAAGTGTAATTCCTTACGCCTCGAGGCAGTCATGGAAACATGAGTGGAATTACCAAATGCAAGACTTGGAGATGGTTGTGGTGGTATTCGTGCTAAAAACTTGTCATTCATACTTATATGGTGCCAAGGTACAAATCTTTCCCGACCATAAGAGTTTCAAATACATCTATACTCAGGTGCAATTAAACGTAAGGCATAGGAGATGGATGGAGTTGGTTGCGGATAATGATCTGAGTAAGGCAAACCAAGTTAGCGATGCCTTAAGTCGAATGCAGTTTGATGTAGAGGCAGGAAGAAACAAGGAGGGATTGGTTAACATGCTCAGAACATTAAGTCTCAATGCACTTTTCGAGGAAGTGGAGCCATTGGGATTGGTGGTGGCCGACCAAGTGGATTTTCTTAGGAGAATTCGGGTTGCCCAAGGAAAAGTCAAGAAGTTGAATCAGGATGCTCGGAAGGATCAGACTGAGTACCTTCTTCTAGAAGATGAGGAACTGAACAATAGGCTTGAATAGGATGAGCTACAGCCTGATTGTTGTAGTTAACTCTTTTGTTCTTCCAATTGGAAGGAGAAGACCTTGGTCTTGTACTTCTAAAAAGAGGAGGAGCAGAAGCTTTTGGGGATTCTCATCATCTACTTCTTAATCAGAATCTTGGACAACAACATCTTCCAATGATTTGGAAGTTTAATCTTTTGCTTGAGTTCATTCCCCTTCAAAACTAACATTGCTTTCCTCTCTACTATTCTCATTTGTGTCTTCCACCTCATGAGAATCACCACCTCGAGAATTTGAAGTTTCTCCTTGCTTACTTCATTCTGATTACTTGCTTTTTCTTCATCTTGAGCAGCATTCTTTTTGCCTATCAACGAGTTTAATCCATTGAAAATGAATTTTGAGGTGGCAGCACAATCCATTCCAGATGATGTCATATCCTTTAGGTTATCCTAGTTCTTATCACCATGATAACCTCTCCCTTCATAAAATTTGACCTCTCGGGAGACATATACTCACTTTGTTTATGGATTGTAGCTTTGTATCCTTAATGCGTTGAGGAGTATCCAATAAATATACACTTGGTACTTTTTGGCTCTAGCTTGTTCCTCTGAGCTTCTGGTACAAATACTTAACACATACATCCAAAAATTCTCCAACGCTCAATACTTGGCTTAGTTTTGTTTGATACCTCCTATTTCGACACACCAACAAGATGATTAGATAACAACCAGTCATTACTACATATCCCCAATACTACATATCCCCAATACTGCTTTGGGACACATCTGTCAAACATCATTGTCCTAGCAATGTCCATTAGATCAGAACCAGTCATTACTACATCTCTCAAATACTGCTTTGGGACACATCTATCAAACATCACTTTCTTAACAACCTCCATTTTGTGTATTGACAAGATGTTTGATGAACAATACCATGTTTTCCCAAAAACTTTTAAAAAAAACTGGTTGCTCATGTATTCCCCTCTATTATCACTTCTCAAGATTTTAATCTTTGCTCCAAACTGTGAAGAAACGTAGTTATGGAACTTAGAAAATGCCTGAAAAACATGACTCTTTGATGTAATAAGAGTAACCCATGTGTATATGGACTTCTCATTGATGAAGGAAACAAAGTACTTATATTGATCACGAGAAGCACACGGTGCTGCCCATACATCAGAGTGAACCAGATCAAAGCACTCATCATAAACAATGAAAGATTCTGGAAATAAAGCTCTACAATGTTTTCTTAGAATACATGCTTCACATTTTTGATAACCCTAAACTCACAAACCCCAAAGCTGAAAGCCTTAAACCCTAACCCTTAAACCATAACTTCTAAACCTTGAAACCCTAAACAGTAAATCCGAAACCTTTAAATTGGAAACACTAAATCCAAAACCATAAAAACCTTAACCATAAACCCTAAAGTTAAAAACTATTAACCATGAACCCTAAACCCAAATAATTAATCCTAAACCGCAAACCATAAACACTAAACTCTAAACCTTCAAACCCAAAACCCAAAAATTAAAACCCAAAACCCAAAAATTAAAACCCCAAACCCTAAACACTAAACTTTAAACCTTAAAACCCAAAACCCAAAAATAGAAACTTCAAATCGTAAACCCTAAACAACCGCAAAAACGGAAACCCTAAACCCTAAATCCTAAACCCTAAACCATAAAACTCTAAACCCAAAACCCTAAACGCTAACCCCTAAATCCTAAACCGCAAACCCAAAACCCAAACCATAAACCTTAACCCACAAAACCAAAACCCCTAAACACTTACAGCTAAACCCTAAACCCTAAATCCTAAACATTAACCCTAAACCCAGAAACCGTAAACCCACAAACCCCAAATCCTAAATCTTAAACCCGAAAACTGAAAACCCAAAAACCTAACCCCTAAAAACTAAATCCCAAACCTAAACCCTAAACACTAAATCCCAAACCATGAAGCTCTAAACACTAAATCCCAAACCATAAACTCCTTAACCCTAAACCTTAACATCTAAACCGTTACCCTAACCATAACACCCCAATCCAAAACCAAAACCATACTCCCGATTTCATAAACCCTCAACCCAAACACTCTAACAAGAAACCATAACCCCAAAACAAAAAACCCTAAATCCTTACACCTGAACCCTAAACCAAAAAAAGTAAACCATAACCCCAAACCCACAAACCCCAAATCCTATAAATTAAACCCATAAACTGAAAACCTTAAACCCGAACCGTTAAACATTAAATCCCAAACCCATAAACCCTAAACAATAAACCCAAAATCATAAACATTAAATCCTAAACCCTAAACCCCAAAACTCCAAATCCAAAATCGTAAACCCCAGAATTGAAAACCCTAAACCCTAACCCCTAAATAAAAAATTCCCAACATTAAAACCCTGAACACTAAAACCCAAACCATATACTCCTTAACCCTAAACCTTCAAATCTTTAACGTTAACCATAAACCATAAACCTAAAACTCTAAGCACTAAACCTTAAACCCAAAACCTAAAATCCAAAACCTTCAATTCTAAACTCCAAACAATAACACACCAACCCAAAACCCAAAACCCAAAACCATACTACCTAATACATAAAACCTCAACCCCAAAACACAAATCAGAAACCCTAAACCCCAAAACCCAAATCAAAAACCCTAAACCCTTACACCTAAATAATAAACCCTAAACCCTAAACCCAAAACCCAAAATCGTAAACCATAACTATAAACATGAAACCCAAACCCCTAAATCCCAAAAATTAAATCATAAACCTTAAACCCTAAAATTGAAAGCCCTAAACCCTTACACCTAAACCCTAAACCCAAAATCCTAAACCTTAACCCAAAACCCACAAACCCCAAATCCTTAATCTTAAACCCCAAAACTGAAAACCCTAAACCGTAACACCTAAACACTAAATTCTAAACCAATAAACTCTAAACATTAAATCCAAAACCTTATAACTGTAAACCCAAAATCTTAAACCTTAAATCCTAAACCCCAAACCCCAAACCCCAAATCCTAAATCGTAAACTCCAAAATTGAAAATCCTAAACTCTAACCCCTAAATACAAAATCCAAAACCTTTAAACCCTAAACACTAAATCAAAAACTATATACCATTATAACTAAACTATAAAACCATAAACCATAAACCTCATACCCTAAATACTAAACCTTAAATCCAAAACCCGAAATCCTAATCCTTCAATTCTCAACACCAAACCATAACACCCCAACAAAAAACACAAAACCATACTCACTAGATCATAAAACCTCAACCCCAAAACCCAAACCAGAAACCCTAACCCCAAAACTAAAAACCCTAAACCTTTACACCGAAACCCTAAACCTTTACACTGAAACCCTAAACCCTAAACCCTAAACCCAAAATCCTAAACCTTAACCCTAAACCCACAAACCCCAAATCCTTAATCTTAAACCCAAAAGCTGAAAACCCTAAACCCTAACCCCTAAACACTAAATTGTAAACCTTGAAACCCTAAACTGTAAATCCCAAACTTTTAAACTGTAAACAAAAAACCATATACCTAAACCCTAAACCATAATACCTAAACCCAAAAACCTAAACCTTAACCCTAAACCCACAAACCCCAAATACTAAATCTTAAACCCCAAAACAGAAAACGCTAAACCCTAACCGCTAAACACTAAATTCCAAACCTTGAGACCCTAAACATTAAATCCCAAACCTTAAAACACTAAACCCAAAATACTAAACCTTAAATCCTAAACCCTAAACAAAACTACCTAATTCATAAAACCTCAACCCTAAAACGCAAATAAGAAATTCTAAAACCCAAAACCCAAATCAAAAACCCTAAACCCTTACACCTAAACCATAAACCCTAAACCCTAAACCCAAAATCGTAAAGCTTAACCCTAAACCCACAAACCCAAACCCCTAAATCCTAAAAATTAAATAATAAACCTTAAACCCTAAAATTGAAAGCCCTAAACCCTTACACCTAAACCCTAAATCCAAAATCATAAAACTTAACCCAAAACCCCCAAACCCCAAATCCTTAATCTTAAACCCCAAATCTGAAAACCCTAAACCATAACACCTAAACACTAAATCCCAAACCCATAAACTCTAAATACTAAATCCAAAACCTTATAACTGTAAACCCAAAATCATAAACCGTAAAATCCTAAACCCTATAACCCAAAACCCCAAATCCTAAATCGTAAACTCCAAAATTGAAAATCCTAAACTCTAACACCTAAATACAAAATCCAAAACCTTTAAACCCTAAACACTAAATCCAAAACTATATACCATTATCACTAAACTATAAAACCAAAACCTTAAACCATAAACCATAAACCTCGTACCCTTAATACTAAACCTTAAATCCAAAACCCGAAATCCTAATCCTTCAATTCTCAACACCAAACCATAACACCCCAACCAAAAACCCAAAACCATACTCACTAGATCATAAAACCTCAACCCCATAACCCAAACCATGAACCGTAACCCCAAAACTAAAAACCCTAAACCTTTACACCGAAACCCTAAACCTTAAACCCTAAACCCAAAATCCTAAACCTTAACCCTAAACCCACAAACCCCAAATCCATAATCTTAAACCCAAAAGCTGAAAACCCTAAACATTAAATCCAAAACTATATACACCTTAACCCTAAACCTTAAAGTCTACACCGTTATCACTAAACTATAAAACGAAAACCTTAAGCCATAAACCATAAACCTCATACCCTAATTACTAAACCTTAAATCCAAAACCCGCAATCCTAATCCTTTAATTCTCAACACCAAACAATAACACCCCAACCCAAAACCCAAAACCCAAAACCATACTGACTAATTCATAAAACCTCAACCGCAAAAACCCTAAACTCGAAAACCAAAATACCTAAACCCTTACACCAAAACCCTAACACCTAAACCCTAAACCCAAAATCCTAAACCTTAACCCTAAACCCACAAACCCCAAATCCTTAATCTTAAACCCAAAAGCTGAAAAACCTAAACCCTAACCCCTAAACACTAAATTCTAAACCTTGAAACCCTAAACATTAAATCCCAAACTTTTAAACTGTAAACAAAAAACCCATACACCTAAACCCTAAACCCTAATATCTAAACCCAAAATCCTAAACCTTAACCCTAAACCCATAAACCCCAAATACTAAATCTTAAACCCCAAAGCTGAAAATGCTAAACCCTAACTGCTAAACACTAAATTTCAAACCTTGAAACACTAAACAATAAATCCCAAACCTTAAAACACTAAACCCAAAATAGTAAACCTTAAATCCTAAACCCTAAACAACAAATCCCCAAATTTGAAAACCCTAAACTCTAACCGCTAAATAATAAATCCCATAACTTAAAACCCAAAACACTGAATCCCAAACAATAGACGCTTTAACCTTAAACAGTAAAGTCTAAACCATTAACCCTAAACTCGAAACCCTCAAGCCGAAAGCTTAAACCCGAAACCCTAATCCCTAACCTCTAAACACTAAATCTCAAACCATGAAACTCTAAACACTAAATCACAAACCCTAAACTCCTTAACCCTAAACCTTAACATCTAAACCGTTACCCTAACCATAACACCCCAACCCAAAAACCAAAACCATACTCCCTATTTCATAAACCCTCAACCTAACACTCTAACAAGAAACCATAACCCCAAAAAAAAACACCCTAAATCCTTACACCTGAACCCTAAACCTAAAATCGTAAACCTTAACCCTAAACCCACAAACCCCAAATCCTACAACTTAAACCCATAAACTGAAAACCTTAAATCATAAACCTTAAATCCTAAACCCTAAACCCCAAAACTCTAAATCCAAAATTGTAAACCACAAAATTGAAAACCTTAAACCCAAACCCCTAAATACAAAATCAAAAACATTAAAACCCTGACAACACTAAATCCCAAACCATATACTCCTTAACCCTAAACCTTCAAGTCTATAACTTTAACCATAAACCTAAAACCCTAAGCACTAAACCTTAAACCCAAAAGCTGAAAGCCCTAAACCCTAACCCCTAAACACTAAATTGTAAACCTTGAAACGCTAAACAGTAAATCCCAAAATTTTAAACTGTAAACAAAAAACCATACACCTAAACCCTAAACCCTAATACCTAAACCCAAAATCCCAAACCTTAACCCTAAACCCACAAACCCCAAATACTAAATCTTATACCCCAAAGCTGTAAACACTAAACCCTAACCACTAAACACTAAATTCCAAACCATGAAACCCTAAACATTAAATCCCAAACCTTAAAACACTACACCAAAAATACTAAACCTTAAATCCTAAACCCTATACAACATAACCCCAAAATTGAAAATCCTAAACTCTAACCGCTAAAAACTAAATCCCATAGCTTAAAACCCAAAACGCTGAATCCCAATACAATAGACGCTTTAACCTTAAACAGTAAAGTCTAAACCGTTAACCCTAAACTCGAAACCCTAAACTCGAAACCCTAAACCCGAAACCCTTATCCCTAACCCCTAAAGACTAAATCACAAACCATGAAACTCTAAACACTAAATCCCAAATCATAAACTCCTTAACCCTAAACCTTAACATCTAAACCGTTAATCTAACCATAACACCCAACCGAAAAACAAAAACCATACTCCCTATTTCATAAACCCTCAACCTAAACACTCTAACAAGAAACCATAACCCCAAAACAAAAAACCCTAAATCCTTACACCTGAACCCTAAACCAAAAATCGTAAACCTTAACCCTAAACCCACAAACCCCAAATCCTATAACTTAAACCCATAAACTGAAAACCTTAAATCGTAAACCTTAAATCCTAAACCCTAAACCCCAAAAATCCAAATCCAAAATCGTAAACCCCAAAATTGAAAACCCTAAACCCTAACCCCTAAATACAAAATCCCAAACATTAAAACCCTGAATACTAAATCCCAAACCATATACTTCTTAACCGTAAACCTTCAAGTCTATAATGTTAACCATAAACCAAAAACCTAAAACCCTAAGCACTAAACCTTAAACCCAAAACCCAAACTCCAAAACCTTCAATTCTAAACTCCAAACAATAACACACCAACCCAAAATCCAAAACCCAAAACAAAACTACCTAATTCATAAAACCTCAACTCCAAAACGCAAATCATAAATCCTAAACCCCAAAACCCAAATCAAAAACCCTAAACCCTTACACCTAAACCATAAACCCTAAACCCTAAACCCAAAACCCAAAATCGTAAACCTTAACCCTAAACCCACAAACCCAAACCCTTAAATCCCAAAAATTAAATAATAAACCTTAAACCCTAAAACTGAAAGCCCTAAACCCTTACAACTAAATCCTAAACCCAAAATCCTAAACCTTAACCCAAATCCTTAATCTTAAACCCCAAAACTGAAAACCCTAAACTGTAACACCTAAACACTAAATCCCAAACCCATAAACTGTAAACACGAAATCAAAAACCTTATAACTGTAAACCCAAAATCTTAAACCTTAAATCTTAAACCCTAAACCCCAAAACCCCAAATCCTAAATCGTAAACTCCAAAATTGAAAATCCTAAACTTTAACCCCTAAATACAAAATCCAAAACCTTTAAACCCTAAACACTAAACCCAAACTATAAAACCAAAACCTTAAACCATAAACCATTAACCTCGTACCCTTAATACTAAACCTTAAATCCAAAACCCAAAATCCTAATCCTTCAATTCTCAACACCAAACCATAACACCCCTACCAAAAACCCAAAACCATACTCACTAGATCATAAAACCTCAACCCCAAAACCCAAACCAGAAACCCTAACCCCAAAACTAAAAACCCTAAACCTTTACATCGAAACCCTAAACCAAAAATCCTAAACCTTAACCCTAAACCCACAAACCCCAAATCCTTAATCTTAAACCCAAAAGCTGAAAAAACACTAAACCCTAACCCCTAAACACTAAATTGTAAACCTTGAAACGCTAAACAGTGAATCCCAAACTTTTAAACTGTAAACAAAAAACCATACACCTAAACCCTAAACCCTAATACCTAAACCCAAAATCCTAAACCTTAACCCTAAACCCACAAACCCCAAATACGAAATCTTATACCCCAAAGATGTAAACGCTAAACCCTAACCGCTAAACACTAAATTCCAAACCTTGAAACCCTAAACATTAAATCCCAAACCTTAAAACACTACACCCAAAATACTAAACCTTAAATCCTAATCCTAAAGAACATAATCCCAAAATTGAAAATCCTAAATTCTAACCGCTAAATACTAAATGCCATAACTTAAAACTCAAAACACTGAATCCCAACACAATAGACGCTTTAACCTTAAACAATATAGTCTAAACTATTAACCCTAAACTCGAAACCCTAAACCCTAAACCCTAATCCTTAACCTCTAAACACTAAATCCCAAACCATGAAACTCTAAACACTAAATCCCAAACTTTTAAACTGTAAACAAAAAATCATACACCTAAACCCTAAACCCTAATACCTAAACCGAAAATCCCGAACCTTAACCGTAAACCCACAAACCCCAAATACTAAATCGTATACCCCAAAGCTGTAAACGCTAAACCCTAACCGCTAAACACTAAATTCCAAACCATGAAACCCGAAACATTAAATCCCAAACCTTAAATACTACACCAAAAAACTAAACCTTAAATCCTAAACCCTATACAACATAACCCCAAAATTGAAAATCCTAAACTCTAACCGCTAAAAACTAAATCCCATAGCTTAAAACCCAAAACACTGAATCCCAATACAATAGACGCTTTAACCTTAAACAGTAAAGTCTAAACCGTTAACCCCAAACTCGAAACCCTAAACCCGAAACCCTTATACCTAACCCCTAAAGACTAAATCCCAAACCATGAAACTCTAAACACTAAATCCCAAATCATAAACTCCTTAACCCTAAACCTTAACATCTAAACCGTTAATCTAACCATAACACCCAACCAAAAAACAAAAACCATACTCCCAAAAAACAAAAACCATACTCCCAAAAACCAACCCAAAACCCAAACAAAAACCAACCCAAAACCCAAAACCCAAAACAAAACTTCCTAATTCATAAAACCTCAACCCCAAAACGCAAATCATAAATCCTAAACCCCAAAACCCAAATCAAAAACCCTAAACCCTTACACCTAAACCATAAACCCTAAACCCTAAACCCAAAACCCAAAATCGTAAACCTTAACCCTAAACCCACAAACCCAAACCCTTAAATCCCAAAAATTAAATAATAAACCTTAAACCCTTAAATTGAAAGCCCTAAACCCTTACAACTAAATCCTAAACCCAAAATCCTAAACCTTAAACCAAAACCCTCAATTCTAAACTCCAAACAATAACACACCAACCCAAAATCCAAAACCCAAAACAAAACTACCTAATTCATAAAACCTCAACTCCAAAACGCAAATCATAAATCCTAAACCCCAAAACCCAAATCAAAAACCCTAAACCCTTACACCTAAACAATAAACCCTAAACCCTAAACAACATAACCCCAAAATTGAAAATCCTAAACTCTAACCGCTAAATACTAAATCCCATAACTTAAAACTCAAAACACTGAATCCCAACACAATAGAGGCTTTAACCTTAAACACTATAGTCTAAACCGTTAACCCTAAACCCTAAACTCGAAACCCTAATACCTAAACCCGAATCCCTAACCCCTAAACACTAAATCCCAAACCATGAAACTCTAAACACTAAATCCCAAACTTTTAAACTGTAAACAAAAAACCATACACCTAAACCCTAAACCCTAATACCTAAACCCAAAATCCTAAACCTTAACCCTAAACGCACAAACCCCAAATACTAAATCTTATACCCCAAAGCTGTAAACGCTAAACCCTAACCGCTAAACACTAAATTCCAAACCATGAAACCCTAAACATTAAATCCCAAACCTTAAAACACTACACCAAAAACCCGAAACCTTAAATCCTAAACACAATACAACATAACCCCAAAATTGAAAATCCTAAACTCTAACCGCTAAATACTAAATCCCATAGCTTAAAACCCAAAACACTGAATCCCAACACAATAGACGCTTTAAACTTAAACAGTAAAATCTAAACCGTTAACCTTAAACTCGAAACCCTAAACCCGAAACCCTTATACCTAACCCCTAAACACTAAATCCCAAACCATGAAACTCTACACACTAAATCCCAAACCATAAATTCCTTAACCCTAAACCTTAACATCTAAATAGTTATTCTAACCATAACACCCAACCGAAAAACAAAAACCATACTCCCTATTTCATAAACCCTCAACCTAAACAGTCTAACAAGAAACCATAACCCCAAAACAAAAAACCCTAAATCCTTACACCTGAACCCTAAACCAAAAATCGTAAACCTTAACCCTAAACCCACAAACCCCAAATCCAATAACTTAAACCAATAAACTGAAAACCTTAAATCATAAACCTTAAATCCTAAACCCTAAAACCCAAAAATCTAAATAAAAAATCGTAAACCCCAAAATTGAAAACCCTAAACCCTAACCCCAAAATACAAAATCCCAAACATTAAAACCCTGAATACTAAATCCCAAACCATATACTTCTTAACCCTAAACCTTCAAGTCTATAATGTTAACCATAAACAAAAAACCTAAAACCCTAAGCACTAAACCTTAAACCCAAAACCCAAAATCCAAAACCTCCAATTCTAAACTCCAAACAATAACACACCAACCCAAAACCCAAAACAAAAAAAAAACTACCTAATTCATAAAACCTCAACCCCAAAACGCAAGTCATAAATCCTAAACCCCAAAACCCAACTCAAAAACCCTAAACCCTTACACCTAAACCATAAACCCTAAACCCTAAACCCAAAACCCAAAATCGTAAACCTTAACCCTAAACCCACAAACCCAAACCCTTAAATCCCAAAAATTAAATAATAAACCTTAAACCCTAAAATTGAAAGCCCTAAACCCTTACAACTAAATCCTAAACCCAAAATCCTAAACCTTAACCCAAAATCCTAATCCTTAACCCAAAACCCACAAACCCCAAATCCTTAATCTTAAACCCCAAAACTGAAAACCCTAAACTATAATACCTAGCACTAAATCCCAAACCCATAAACTGTAAACACGAAATCAAAAACCTTATAACGGTAAACCCAAAATCATAAACCTTAAATCTTAAACCCTTAACCCTAAAACCCCAAATCCTAAATCGTAAACTCCAAAATTGAAAATCCTAAACTTTAACCCCTAAATACAAAATCCAAAACCTTTAAACCCTAAACACTAAACCCAAAACTATATACCGTTATCACTAAACTATAAAACCAAAACCTTAAACCATAAACTATTAACCTCGTACCCTTAATACTAAACCTTAAATCCAAAACCCGAAGTCCTAATCCTTCAATTCTCAACACCAAACCATAACACCCCAACCAAAAACCCAAAACCATACTCACTAGATCATAAAACCTCAACCCCAAAACCCAAACCAGAAACCCTAACCCCAAAACTAAAAACCCTAAACCTTTACACTGAAACCCTAAACCAAAAATCCTAAACCTTAACCCTAAACCCACAAACCCCAAATCCTAAATCTTAAACCCAAAAGTTGAAAACCCTAAACCCTAACCCCTAAACACTAAATTGTAAACCTTGAAACGCTAAACAGTAAATCCCAAAATTTTAAACTGTAAACAAAATACCATACACCGAAACCCTAAACCCTAATACCTAAACCCAAAATCCTAAACCTTAACCCTAAACCCACAAACCCTAAATACTAAATCTTATACCCCAAAGATGTAAATGCTAAACCCTGACCGCTAAACACTAAATTCCAAACCTTGAAACCCTAAACATTAAATCCCAAACCTTAAAACACTACACCCAAAATACTAAACCTTAAATCCTAAACCCTAAACATCATAACCCCAAAATTGAAAATCCTAAAATCTAACCGCTAAATACTAAATCCCATAACTTCAAACTCAAAACACTGAATCCCAACACAATAGACGCTTTAACCTTAAACAATATAGTCTAAACCGTTAACCCTAAACTCGAAACACTAAATCCTAAACCCTAATCCCTAATCCCTAAACACTAAATCCCAAACCATGAAACTCTAAACACTAAATCCCAAACCATAAACTCCTTAACCCTAAACCTTAACATCTAAACCGTTACTCTAACCATAACACCCAACCGAAAAACAAAAACATACTCCCTATTTCATAAACCCTCAACCTAAACACTCTAACAAGAAACCATAACCCCAAAACAAAAAACCTAAATCCTTACACCTGTACCCTAAACCAAAAATCGTAAACCTTAACCCTAAACCCACAAACCCCAAATCCTATAACTTAAACCCATAAACTGAAAACCTTAAATCATAAACCTTAAATCCTAAACCCTAAACCCCAAAAATCCAAATCCAAAATCCTAAACCCCAAAATTGAAAACCCTAAACCCTAACCCCTAAATACAAAATCCCAAACATTAAAACCCCGAATACTAAATCCCAAACCATATACTCCTTAACCCTAAACCTTCAAGTCTATAACGTTAACAATAAACCATAAACCTAAAACCCTAAGCACTAAACCTTAAACCCAAAACCCAAAATCCAAAACCTTCAATTCTAAACACCAAACAATAACACACCAACCCAAAACCCAAAACCTAAAACAAAACTACCTAATTCATAAAACCTCAACCCCAAAACGCAAATCAGAAATCCTAAACCCCAAAACCAAAATCAAAAACCCTAAACCCTTACAACTAAACCATAAACCCTAAACCCTAAACCCAAAACCCAAAATCGTATATCTTAACCCTAAACCCACAAACCCAAACCCTTAAATCCCAAAATTAAATAATAAACCTTAAACCCTAAAATTGAAAGCCCTCAACCCATACAACTAAATCCTAAACCCAAAATCCTAAACCTTAACCCAAAACCCAAATACCCCAAATCTTTAACCTTAAACCCCAAAACTGAAAACCCCAAACCGTAACACCTAAACGCTAAATCCCAAACCCATAAACTCTAAACACGAAATCCAAAAGCTTATAACTGTAAACCCAAAATCATAAACCTTAAATCCAAAACCCTAAACCCCAAAACCCCAAATCCTAAATCGTAAACTCCAAAATTGCAAAATGTAAACTTTAACCCCTAAATACAAAATCCAAAACCTTTAAACCCTAAACATTAAACCCAAAACTATATACCGTTATCACTAACCTATAAAACCAAAACCTTAAACTATAAACCATTAACCTCATACCCTTAATACTAAACCTTAAATCCAAAACCCGAAATCCTAATCCTTCAATTCTCAACACCAAACCATAACACGCCAACCTAAAACCCAAAACTATACTCACTAGATCATAAAACCTCAAACCCAAAACCCAAACCAGAAACCCTAACCCCAAAACTAAAAACCCTAAACCTTTACACCGAAACCCTAAACCCTAAACCCTAAACAAAAAATCCTAAACCTTAACCCTAAACCCACAAACCCCAAATCCTTAATCTTAAGCCCAAAAGATGAAAACCCTAAACCCTAACCCTTAAACACTAAATTGTAAACCTTGAAACGCTAAACAGTAAATCCCAAACTTTTAATCTGTAAACAAAAAAACATACACCTAAACCCTAAACCCTAATACATAAACCCAAAATCCTAAACCTTAACCCTAAACCCACAAACCCCAAATACTAAATCTTATACCCCAAAGCTGTAAACACCATACCCTAACCACTAAACACTAAATTGCAAACCTTGAAACCCTAAACATTAAATCCTAAACCTTAAAACACTACACCCAAAATACTAAACCTTAAATCCTAAACCTAAACAACATAACCCCAAAATTGAAAATCCTAAACTCTAACTGCTAAATACTAAATCCCATAACTTAAAACCCAAAACACTGAATCCCAACACAATAGACGCTTTAACCTTAAACAGTAAAGTCTAAATCGTTAACCCGAAACTCGAAACCCTAAACCCGAAACCCTAATCCTTAACCCCTAAACACTAAATCCCAAACCATGAAACTGTAAACACTAAATCCCAAACCATAAACTCCTTAACCCTAAACCTTAACATCTAAACCGTTACTCTAACAATAACACCCAACCCAAAAACAAAAACCATACTCCCTATTTCATAAACCGTCAACCTAAACATTGTAACAAGAAACCATAACCCCAAAACAATAAACCCTAAATCCTTACACCTGAACCCTAAACCCACAAACCCCAAATCCTTAATCCTAAGCCCAAAAGCTGAAAACCCTAAACCCTAACCCCTAAACACTAAATTGTAAACCTTGAAACGCTAAACAGTAAATCCCAAACTTTTAAACTGTAAACAAAAAACATACACCTAAACCCTAAACCCTAATACCTAAACCCAAAATCCTAAACCTTAACCCTAAACCTACAAACCCCAAATACTAAATCTTATACCCCCTTAGATGTTAATGCTAAACCCTAACCGCTAAACACTAAACACTAAATTGCAAACCTTGAAACCCTAAACATTAAATCCTAAACCTTAAAACACTAAACCCAAAATACTAAACCTTAAATCCTAAACCCTAAACAACATAACCCCAAAATTGAAAATCCTAAACTCTAACCGCTAAATACTAAATCCCATAACTTAAAACCCAAAACACTGAATCCCAACACAATAGACGCTTTAAACTTAAACAGTAAAGTTTAAACCGTTAACCCTAAACTCGAAACCCTAAACCCGAAACCCTAATCCTTAACCCCTAAACACTAAATCCAAAACCATGAAACTCTAAACACTAAATCCCAAACCATAAACTCCTTAACCCTAAACCTTAACATCTAAACCGTTACTCTAACCATAACACCCAACCCAAAAACAAAAACCATACTCCCTATTTCATAAACCCTCAACCTAAACATTCTAACAAGAAACCATAACCCCAAAACAAAAAACCCTAAATCCTTACACCTGAACCCTAAACCCAATCGTCAACCTGAACCCTAAACCCACAAACCCCAAATCCTATAACTTAAACCCATAAACTGAAAACTTTAAATCATAAACCTTAAAACCTCAACCCTAAACCCCAAAACTCGAAATCCAAAATCGTAAACCCCTAAATACAAAATCCAAAACCTTTAAACCCTAAACACTAAATCCAAAACTATATACTCCTTAACCCTAAACCTTAAAGTCTACACCGTTATCACTAAACTATAAAACGAAAACCTTAAGCCATAAACCATAAACCTCATACCCTAATAACTAAACCTTAAATCCAAAACCCGCAATCCTAATCCTTCAATTCTCAACACCAAACCATAACACCCCAACCCAAAACCCAAAACCATACTCACTAATTCATAAAACCTCAACCCCAAAATCCAAACCAGAAACCCTAAACTCGAAAACCAAAATACCTAAACCCTTACACCGAAACCCTAAAACCTAAACCCTAAACCCAAAATCCTAAACCTTAACCCAAAACCCACAAACCCCAAATCCTTAATCTTAAACCCAAAAGCTGAAAAACCTAAACCCTAACCCCTAAACACTAAATTCTAAACCTTGAAACCCTAAACATTAAATCCCAAACTTTTAAACTGTAAACAAAAAACCTATACACCTAAACCCTAAACCCTAATACCTAAACCCAAAATCCTAAACCTTAACCCTAAACCCACAAACCCCAAATACTAAATCTTAAATCCCAAAGCTGAAAACGCTAAACCCTAAAGGCTAAACACTAAATTCCAAACCTTCAAACCCTAAACATTAAATCCCAAACCTTAAAACACTAAACCCAAAATACTAAACCTTAAATCCTAAACCCTAAACAACAAAACCCCAAAATTGAAAACCTTAAACTCTAACCGCTAAATACTAAATCCTATAACTTTAAACCCAAAATACTGAATCCCAAACAATAGACGCTTTAACCTTAAATAGTAAAGTGTAAAGCATTAACCCTAAACTCGAAACCCTAAACCCTAAACACTAAACACTAAAACCCAAACCCTAAACATTAAACACTAATCTCCAAAGCCCTAAACCCCAAATTTTATAATCTAAACCATAAACCCTAAACTTTAAACCCAAAACCCCAAATCCTAAAATTTAAATTCTAAACACCTAACCCTAAAACGCTAACCCAAAACCCAAAACCATGCTCCCTAATTCAGAAATCCTAAACCCAGAAACCCAAATCATAAACTCATAATCAATAAATCAAAAATCCTAAACCTTAAATCATAAACTCTAAACTCTAACCTCTAGATACTAAATCCAAAACCTTAAAACCCCAAACACTAAATCCTAAATAAAAACCTAAACCAATAATCATAAACTTTAAATGTAAACCCGAAATTCATAATTTTCAACCCTAAACACTAAACTCCAAACCTTGAAACCCAAAACCAGAAAATCTAAACCGGAAACCCTAAACTTTAAACCCCAAATCTTAAAAAGCTTAAACCCCAAAACAAGAAACCCTAAACCCTAAATCCTAAACCCTTAACCCTATACCCTACAGCCTAAACCCTAAAGTCAAAACCGTTAACCTTAAATCTTTAAACCCAAAACTGAAAACCCAAAACCCTAACCATTAAAAACTTATTCCCTAACCTTGAAACCGTAAGCACTAAATCCCAAACCTTAAAACACTAAAACAAAAATCCGAAACCTTAAATCCTAAACGCAAAACCCCAAATCCTAAATCGTAAACCCCATAATTGAAAACCCTAATCTCAAACCTCTAAACACTAAATCCCAAACCATAAAACCCTAAACACTAAAGCCCAAACCATAAACTCCTTAACAGTAAAGCTTAAAGTCAAAACTATTAATCTTAAACTCTAACCCTAGACCCTAAAACATAAACCGCAACCCCCCATCCTAAACCTTAAATTCTAAACGTCAAACCATAACACCCCAACCCAAAACCCAAAACCATACTCCCTAATTCACAAACCCTCAACCCAAAAACCCTAATAAGAAAACCTAAACCCTAAAACCTAATTCATAAAACCCAAACACTAAAACCAAAAACCCTAAACCCTAAACATAAAACTTAAAATCGTAAACCTTAACCCTAAAACCCCAAAACCATGACACCCTAATTCCTAAACCGTAGACCCCAAAAACCAGAAACCCTAAACCCTAAATCTTAAGCCCTAAACCCAAAACCTTAAACCCTAGACCATAAATCCTTAACCGCAAACCCTAAACACTAAACTCCAAACCTTAAAACCCAATAACAAAAATCTAAACCCGAAACCCTAAACACTAAATCGCAAAACCTTAAACCTTCATTTCCCAACACCAGACCATAACACCCCAACCCCAAACCTGAACCCAAAACAATACTCCCTAATTCGTAAACCATCAACCCAAAAACCCTAATAAGAAAACCTAACCCCAAAAACCTAATTCATAAACCCTTAACTCTAAAACCAAAAACCCTAAACCATTACACCTAAACCCTATACCTTAAACCTAAAACTCAAAATTGTAATCCTTAACCCTAAACCCATGAACCCCAAATGGTAAATCCTAAAGCCAAAAAGTTAAAAACCCTAAACCCTAACCCTTAAACACTAAATTCAAAACCTTGACACCCTAATTCCTAAACCGTAGACCCCAAAACTAAAAACCCTAAACCCTCAATCTTAAACCCTAAACCCAAAACCTTAAACCCTAAACCCAAAACCTTAAACCCCTTAACCCTAGACCATAAATCCTTAACCGCAAACCCTAAACACTAAACTCCAAACCTTAAAACCCAATACCAAAAAATCTAAACCCAAAACCCTAAACACTAAATCCCAAAACCTTAAGCCTTCATTTCTAAACACCAAAACATAACACCCCAACCCCAACACCGAAACCATACTCCTTAATTCATCAAAACCTAAACCCCAAAACCAATTTCAAAAACCCTAAACCCAAAAACTAAAAACCCTAAACCTTTAAACCAAAACCCTATACCCAAAATCCTAAATCTTAACCCTAAACTCACAAACCCCAAATCCTCAATCTTAAACCCTAACCACTAATCATTAATCCTAAACCGCAAACCCTAAACACTAAACTCCAAACCTTCATACCCAAAACCCAAAAAATTAAAACCCAAACCCTAAACAGTAAACCTTAAATCCCAAAACCCAAAACTCAAAACTCCTAATCGTAAACCCTAAACTCTTAAACCTAAAACAAGAAACCCTAAATCTTAAACCCTAAACCTTAAAACTGTAAACCTAAATCCTAAATGCTAAAGTATAAATCTGAAACCGCAAACTGGAACCCAAATCATAAACCTTAAACCCCATAACTGAAATCCTAAACACTAATACCTGAACCCTAAACCCTCAACCCAAAATCCTAAACCTTAACCCTAAACCCACAAACCCCATATCCTAAATTTTAAACCGCAAAACTGAAAACCAAAAAACCAAACCCCTAAAAATTAAATCCCTACCTTTGAAACCATAAACACTAAATCCTAAACTTTAAAACACTAAAACAAAAATCTTAAAGATTAAATCCTAAACCCTAAACCCCAAAACACCAATCTTAAATAGTAAACACCAAAATTGGAATCCCTTATCCCTAACCCCTAAACACCTAACCTTAAAATCCTAACCCTAAACCCAAAACCATACTCGCTAATTCAGAAATACTAAACCTAGAAACCCAAATCATAAACCCGTAACCCCAAATCCTAAAGCTTAACCCTAAACGTTAACCCAAAAACACTAAATCCAAAATCCTAACCTTAAATGCTAAAACCTAAACTCCAAAACCCCAAATCCTAAATTGTAAACAGCAAAATTGAAAACCCTAAACTCTAACCGCTAAATACTAAATTTAAAACCTTACAACCCCAAACACTAAATCCTAATTAAAAACCTAAACCAATAATCCTTAACTTTAAATCAAAAACTTTAAACCCAAAACAGCAAATTAATAATTTTAAACCCCAAAATCAAAAAACCGTAAACTCTAAACCCTAAACAAAAAATCCTAAACCGAAAATCCTAAACACTAAACTCCAAACCTTGAAACCCAAAACCCAAAAATCTAAACCAAAAACCCTAAACTCTAAACCCCAAAGCATAAACTCTAAACCTTAAACCCCAAAACAAGAAACCCTAAACAAAAAATCCTAAATCCTTAACCCTAAACATTAAACCCTTAAACCCTAAACTCGAAACTCTACACCCTAAACCCTAAGCCAAAACCGATAACCCTAAATTTTTAACCTCAAAACTGAAAACCCAGAACCCTAACCATTAAAAACTAATTCCCTAACCTTGAAACTGTAAGCACTAAATCCCAAACCATAAAACACTAAACCAAAA
The DNA here is from genome assembly GCA_963922655.1 of Cardamine chenopodiifolia. Taxonomy (NCBI): domain Eukaryota; kingdom Viridiplantae; phylum Streptophyta; class Magnoliopsida; order Brassicales; family Brassicaceae; genus Cardamine; species Cardamine chenopodiifolia. Next base: position 10,661,402 of record OZ000481.1, on the reverse strand, counting down.
ATCCAAAATCTTAAATCCTAAAATTAAAACCCCAAAACTTAAATTGTAAACCCCAAAATTGAAAACCCTAATCCCTAACCCCTAAATACTAAATCCAAAACCATAAACTCCTTAACCCTAAACCTTAACATCTAAATCGTTACCCTAACCATAACACCCCAACCCAAAAACAAAAACAATACTACCAATTTCATAAACCCTAAACCCAAACTCCTAAACCATAAACCCTAAACTCTAAACCCAAAACCCAAAATTGTAAACCTTAGCCCTAAACCCACAAACCCAAACCTCTAAATCCCAAAAATTAAATAATAAATCTTAAACCCTAAAATTGAAAGCCCTAAACCCTAACACCTAAACCCTAAACCCAAAATCCTAAACCTTAACCCGAAACCCAAAAACCCCAAATCCTTAATCTTAAACCCCAAAACTGAAAACCCAAAACCGTAACACCTAAACACTAAATCCCAAACCCATAAACTCTAAACACTAAATCCAAACCTTATAACTGTGAACCCAAAATCATAAATCTTAAATCCTAAACCCTAAACCCCAAAACCCCAAATCCTCAATCGTAAAATCCAAAATTGAAAATCCTAAACTCTTCTAAATACAAAATCCAAAACCTTTAAACCCTAAATACTAAATCCAAAACTATATACTCCTTAACCCTAAACCTTAAAGTCTACACCGTTATCACTAAACTATAAAACAAAAACCTTAAACCATAAACCATAAACCTCAGACTCTAAATACTAAACCTTAAATCCAAAACCCGAAATCCTAATCCTTTAATTCTGAACACCAAACCATAACACCCAAACCCAAAACCCAAAACCATACTCACTAATTCATAAAACCGCCAAAACCAGAAACCCAAAACTCCAAAACCAAAATACCTAAACCCTTAACCCGAAACCCTAAACCCTAAACCCTAAACCCTAAACCCTAAACTCACAGACCCCAAATCCTTAATCTTAAACCCAAAAGCTGAAAACCCTAAACCCTAACCCCTAAACACTAAATTCTAAACCTTGAAACCCTAAATAGTAAATCCCAAACTTTTACACTATAAATAAAAAACCCATACACCTAAACCCTAAACACTAATACCTAAACCCAAAATCCTAAACCTTAACCCTAAACCCACAAACCCTAAATACTAAATCTTAAACCCCAAAGTTGAAAACCCTAAACCCTAACCGCTCAACACTAAATTCCAAACCTTGAAACCCTAAACATTAAATCCCAAACCTTAAAACACTAAACCCAAAATACTAAACCTTAAATCCTAAACCCTAAACAACAAAACCCCAAAATTGAAAACCTTAAACTCTCACCGCTAAATACTAAATCCCATAACTTAAAACCCAACACACTGAATCCCAAACAATAGACGTTTTAACCTTAAACAGTAAAGTGTAAACCGTTAACCCTAAACTCGAAATCCTAAACCCTAAACACTAAAACCTAAACCCTAAACACTGAACACTAAACCTCAAAGCCCTAAACCCCAAATTTTATAATCTAAACCATAAACCCTAAACTTTAAACACAAAACCCCAAATCCTAAAATTTAAATTCTAAAAACCTAACCTTAAAACGTTAACCCAAAACCCAAAACCATGCTCCCTAATTCAGAAATCCTAAACCCAGAAACCCAAATCATAAACTTATAACCCCAAATCCTAAGGCTGAACCCTAAACCTTAACCCATAATCAATTAATCCAAAATCCTAAACCTTAAATCCTAAACTCTAAACTCTAACCTCTAAATCAAAAATCTTAAACCCCAAAACCCCAAATTCATAATTTTCAACCCTAAACACTAAACTGCAAACCTTGAAACCCAAAACCAGAAAATCTAAACCGGAAACCCTAAACTCTAAACCCCAAATATTAAAAAGCTTAAATCCTAAATCCTAAACCCTTAACCCTAAACATTAAACCCTAAACCCTACACCCTAAACTCTAAAGTCAAAACCGTTAACCCTAAATCTTTAACCCCAAAACCCTAACCATTGAAAACTAATTCCCTAACCTTGAAACCGTAAGCATTAAATCCCAAACGTTAAAACACTAAAAAAAATCCTAAACCTTAAATCCTAAACGCAAAACCCCAAATCCTTAACCGTAAACCCCATAATTGAAAACCCTAATCCTAAACCTCTAAACACTAAATCCCAAACCATTAAACCCTAAACACTAAAGCCCAAACCATAAACTCCTTAACCGTAAAGCTTAAAGTCTAAACTGTTAATCTTACACTCTAAACCCTAGACCCTAAAACATAAACCGCAACCCCCCATTCTAAACCTTAAATTCTAAACACCAAACCATAACACACCAACCCAAAACCCAAAACCATACTCCCTAATTCACAAACCCTCAACCCAAAAACCCTAATAAGAAAACCTAAACCCTAAAACCTAATTCATAAACCCCAAACCCTAAACCCAAAAACCCTAAACCCTGACACCCAAACCCTAAACCCTAAACATAAAACTTAAAATCGTAATCCTTAACCCTAAACCCATGAACCCCAAATCCTAAATCCTATACCCAAAGAGCTGAAAACCCTAAACCCTAACCCTTAAACAATAAATTCAAAACCATGACACCATAATTCCTAAACCGTAAACCCCAAACCTAGAAACCCTAAACCCTAAATCTTAAACCCTAAACCCAAAACCTTAAACCCTTAACTCTAGACCATAAATCCATAACCATAAACCCTAAACACTAAACTCCAAACCTTAAAACCCAATAACAAAAATCTAAACCCAAAACCCTAAACATTAAATCTTAAAACCTTAAACCTTCATTTCTCAACACCAAACCATAACACCCCAAATCATAAATCCTATACCCAAAAAGATGAAAACACTAAACCCTAACCCTTAAACACTAAATTCAAAACCTTGACACCCTAATTCCTAAACCGTAGACCCCAAAACTAGAAACCCTAAACCCTAAATCTTAAACCCTAAACCCAAAATCCTAAACATTAAATCCTAAAACCTTAAACCTTCATTTCTCAACACCAAACCATAACACCCCAAATCCTAAATCCTATACCCAAAAAGATGAAAACCCTAAACCCTAACCCTTAAACACTAAATTCAAAACCTTGACACCCTAATTCCTAAACCGTAGACCCCAAAACTAGAAACCCTAAACCCTAAATCTTAAACCCTAAACCCAAAACCTTAAACCCCTTAACCCTAGACCATAAATCCTTAACCGCAAATCCTAAACACTAAATCCCAAAACCTTTAACCTTCATTTCTAAACACCAAAACATAACACCCCAACTCCAACACCGAAACCATACTCCTAATTCATAAAACCTAAACCCTAAACACCAAAACACCCAATCTTAAATATTAAACCCCAAAATTGAAAACCCTTATTCCTAACCCCTACAAACTGAATCCCAAACCTTAAAACCCTAAACACTAAATACCAAACCATAAACTTCTTAACCCTAAATCGTAACGTCTAAACCGTTAACCCTAAACTCTAAATACTAAACACTACACCATAAAACATAAACCCCAAACCCTGAACACTAAAACTTAAACCCAAAATCCCGAATCCTAGACCTTAAATTCTATACACTAAAGCTAACACCCAAACACAAAACCCAAAACCATACTCCCTAATTCATAAACCCTAAACAAAAACTCAAATCATTAACCCTAAACCCCAATACCAAAAACCCTAAACCCTTACACCCAAACCCAAAATCTGAAACCCTAAACCCAAAATCGTGAACCCGAACCCTAAACCCCTAAACCCTTATCCCTTACACCTAAACCCTAAACCCTATACCCAAAACCCAAAATCCTAAACCATAACGCTAAACCCACTAACCCCAAATCCTAAATCTTAAACCCCAAAACAAAAAACCCTAAACCCAAGCCCCGAAACACTAAATCCGAAACCTTGAATCCCTAATCACTAAATCCCGAACCTTAAAACACTAAACCCAAAAGTCCTAAAACTTAACTCCTAAACCCAATACCCCAAAACCCCAAATCCTAAATCATAAACACCAAAATTGAAAACCTTAATCCCAAACCTCTAAACACTAAATCCCAAACCGTAAAACCCTAAACACTAATGCCCAAACACCAAACCAAAACCATAAATTCCATCCTAAACCATAAATTCCAAACACCAAACCAAAACACACCAACCCAAAACCCAAAACCATACTCCCTAATTTATAAACTCTCAACCTAAAAAATCTAATAAGAAACCATAAACCCCAAACTGAAAAACCCTAAACCCTTAACCTAAACCCTAAACCCAAAATCGTAAACCTTAACCCTAAACCCACAAACCCCAAATCCTATATCTTAAACCAATAAACTGAAAACCTTAAACCCGAACCTTTAAACATTAAATCCCAAACGCATAAACCCTAAATAATAAAGCCAAAATCATAAACCTTAAATCCTAAACCCTAAACCCTAAAACCCCAAATCCTAAATCGTAAATCCCATAATTGAAAACCCAAAACCCTAACCCCTAAATACAAAATCCCAAACATTAAAACCATGAACACTAAATCCCAAACCATAAACTCCTTAACCTTAAACCTTAAAATCTAAACCATTAACCCTAAACTCTAAACACAAAACCTTAAACCATAAACCACAAACCTCAAACCCTAATCACTAAACCTTAAACCCAAAACCCCAAATCTAAAACCTTAAATTCTAAACTCCAAACCATAACACACAACCCAAAACCATACTCCCAATTTCATTAAACCTCAACCCCAAAACCCAAATAAGAAACCCTAAACCTCAAAACCAAAAACCCTAAACCCTTACACCTAAACCCTAAACCCAAAACCAAAAATCGTAAACCTTAACCCTAAACCGACAAACCCAAACCACTAAATCCCAAAAATTTAATAATCAACCTTAAACCCTAAAATTGAAAGCCCTCAACCCTTACACCTAAACCCTAAACCCAAAATCCTAAACCTTAACCCAAAACCCACAAACCCCAAATCCTTAACCTTAAACCCCAAAACTAAAAACCCTAAACCGTAACACCTAAAATGTAAATCCAAAACCCATAAATCCTAAACACTAAATCAAAAACTTAAAAACAGTAAACCCAAAATCATAAACCTTAAATCCTAAACCCTTAACCCCAAAACCCCAAATTCTATATCGTTAACTCCAAAATTGAAAACCCTAAACTCTATCCCCTAAATACAAAATCCAAAACCTTAAAACCCTAAACACTAAATCCCAAACCATACACTCCTTAACTCTAAACTTTAAAGTCTATATTAACGCTAAACTCTAAACCCAAAACCATAAACCATAAACCATAAACCTCATACCCTAAACACTAAACCTTAAACCAAAAACCCAAAATCCTAAACCTTCAATTCTAAACACCAAACCATAACACTAAACCCACAAACCCCAAATCCTTAATCTTAAACCCAAAATCTGAAAACCTTAAATCCTAAACCCTAAATACTAAACACTAAATTCCAAAACTTGAAACCCTAAACAGTAAATCCCAAACTTCTAAACTGTAAAGAAAAAACCCTAAACCCATACACCTAAACCCTAATCCCTAAACCAAAAATCGTAAACGTTAACCCTAAACTCACAAACCCGAAATACTAAATCATAAACACCAAAGCTGAAAACCCTAAACCCTAACTGCTAAACACTAAATTCCAAACCTTGAAAAACTAAACATTAAATCCCAAGTCTTAAAACACTAAACCCAAAATACTAAACCTTAAATCCTCAAACCCTAAATAACAAAACCCCAAAATTGAAAACCCAAAATACTAAACCCTTAACTGTAACCGCTAAATACTAAATCCCATAATATAAAACCCCAAACATTGAATCTCAAACAATAGACCCTTTAACCTTAAAACAGTAAAATCTAAACCGTTAACCCTAAACTCGAAACTATAAACCCTAAACACTAAACCCCAAATCCTAAACACTAAACACTAAACTCGAAAGCCCAAAACCCTAAATCCTATAATCTAAACCATAAACCCTAAACCATAAACCCTAAACCTTAAACCCTAAACCCCAAATCCTAAACCTTATATTCTGAACACCTAACCATAAAATCCTAACCCAAAACCCAAAACCTAGAAACCCAAATCATAAACCCGTAACCCAAATCCTAAAGCTCAACCCTAAACATTAACCCATAAACACTAAATCCAAAATCCTAACCTTAAATCCTAAACCCGAAACTCCAAAACCCCAAATCCTAAATTGAAAACCCTAAACTCTAACCGCTAAATATTAAATTTAAAACCTTAAAACCCCAAACACTAAATCCTAATTAAAAACCTAAACCAATAATCCTAAACTTTAAATCAAAAACCTTAAACCCCAAAACAGCAAATTAATAATTTTAAACCACAAAATCAAAAAACCCTAAACCCTAACCCTGAAACACTAAATCCCAAACCATAAAACAGTAAACACTAAAACTTAAACCATAAACAAAAATTTCAAAACAGTTAAATGTAAACCCTAAACCCTAAACAAAAAATCCTTAACCGCAAACACTAAACACTAAACTCCAAACCTTGAAACCCAAAACCCAAAAATCTAAACCGAAAACCCTAAACTCTAAACCCCAAATCATAAACCCCAAACCTTAAACCCCGAAACAAGAAACACTAAACAAAAATTCCTAAACCCTGAACCCTAAACATTAAACCTTTAAACCCTAAATCCGAAACCCTACACCCTAAACCCTAAGCCAAAACCGTTAACCCTAAATCTTTATCCACAAAACTGAAAACCCAAAACCCTAACCCTTAAAAACTAATTCCCTAATCTTGAAACCGTAAGCACTAAATCCCAAACCATAAAACACTAAAACAAAAAACCTAAACCTTAAATCCTAAAAGTAAAACCCCAAATCTTAAATCGTAAACCCCAAAATTGAAAACCCTAATCCCTAACCTCTAAACACTAAATCCCAAACCATGAAACCCTAAACACTAAATCCCAAACCATAAACTCCTTAACCCTAAACCTTAACATCTAAACCGTTACCCAAAACTCTAAACCCTAAAACATAAACCATACACCCCAAACCCTACTACACCAAAGCATAAATCCCAAACCGCCCATCCTAAACCTTAAATTCTAAACACCAAACCATAACACACCAACCCAAAACCCAAAACCATAATCCCTAATTCATAAACTCTAAACCTAAAACTCTAATAAGAAACCATAAACCCCAAACCGAAAAACCCTAAACCATTACACCTAAACCCTAAACCCAAAATCGTAAACCTTAACCCTAAACCCTCAAACCCAAATCCTATACCTTAAACCCATAAACTGAAAACCTTAAACCCGAACCTTTAAACTTTAAAACCCAAACCCATAAACCCTAAACAATAAACCCAAAATCATGAACCCTAACCCTGAAACACTAAATCCCAAACCTTTAAACAGTAAACACTAAAACTTAAACCATAAACCAAAATTTCAAAACTGTTAAATGTAAACCCTAAACAAAAAATCCTAAACTGCAAATCCTAAACAATAAACTCCAGACCTTGAAACCAAAAATCCAAAAATATAAACCGAAAACCCTAAACTCTAAACCCCAAATCATAAACCCTAAACTTTAAACCCCAAAACAAGAAACCCTAAACGAAAAATCCTAAACCCTGAACCCTAAACATTAAACCCCTAAACCCTAAACCCTAAACCCCGAACCCTAAACCCTTAAACCTTTATCCCTTACACCTACACCCTAAACACTATACCCAAAACCCAAAATCCTAAACCATAACACTAAACCCACTAACCCCAAAACCTGAATCTTAAACCCCAAAACAAAAAACCCTAAACCCTAACCCTGAAACACTAAATCCGAAACCTTGAAACCCTAATCACTAAATCCCAAACCCTAAAATACTAAACCCAAAAATCCTAAAACTTAAATCCTAAACCCAATACCCCAAAACCCCAAATCCTAAATCATAAACACCAAAATTGAAAACCCTAATCCCAAACCTCTAAACACTAAATCCCAAACAGTAAAACCCCAAACACTAATGCCCAAACTATAAACTCCTCTAACCCCTAAACACTAAAACATAAACCATACACCCGAAACCCTACACACCAAAGCTTAAATCCCAAACCGCCCATCCTAAACCTTAAAATTCTAAACACCAAACAAAAACACACCAACCAAAAACCCAAAACCATACTCCCTAATTCATAAACTCTAAACCTAAAAAATCTAATAAGGAATCATAAATCCCAAACCGAAAAACCCTAAACCCACAAACCCCAAATCCTATATCTTAAACCCATAAACTGAAAACCTTAAACCCGAACCTTTAAACATTAAAACCCAAACCCATAAACCCTAAACAATAAACCCTAATAAGAAATCCAAAACCCCAAAACCAAAATAATAAACCCTAAACCCTAAAACCAAAAACCCTAAACCCTTGCACCTAAACCCTAAACCCTAAACCCAAAACCCAAAACCCAAAATCGTAATCCTTAACCCTAAACCCACGAACCCCAAATCCTAAATCTTAAACCCAAAAGCTGAAAACCCTAAACCCTAACCCTTAAACACGAAATGCAAAACCTTGACATCCTAAACCCTAAACCATAGACCCCATTACCAGAAAGCCTAAACCCTAAATCTTAAACCTCAAAAGAAAAACCTTAAACCCCTATACCCTAGACCATAAATCCTAAACCGCAAACCCTAAACACTAAACTCCAAACTTTAAAACCGAACACCAAAAAATCTAAACACGAAACCCTAAACACTAAATCCCGAACCTTAAACCTTTATTTCTTAACACCAAACCATAACACCCCAACCCCAACACCCGAAACCATACTCCTTAATTCAAAAAAACATAAACCCCAAAACCAATATTAGAAACCCAAAACCCCAAAACCAAAAACCCTAACCCTTAAACCGTAACATCTAAACCGAAACCCTAAACCCACAAATGACAAAACCCAAATGAGAAACCTTAAACCCCAAAACCAAAAACCCTAAACCCTTACACCTAAACCCAAAACCCAAAACCCTAAACCCTAAATCGTTAACTTTAACCCTAAACCTTAAATCCCAAAAATCAAATCATAAACCCTAAACCCTAAAACTGAAATACTTAAACCTTTACACCTAAACCATAAACCCTGACCCCAAAATCCTAAACCATAACGCTAAACCCACAAACCCCAAAACGAATATCAGAAACCCTAATCCCCAAAACCAAAAACCCTAATACCATAAACAAAAACCCTATACCCAATATCCTAAACCTTAACCCTTCACTCCCAAACCCCAAATCCTTAATCTTATACCCCAAATCTGAAAACCCTAAACCCTTAACCTAAACCCTAAACCCAAAATCGTAAACCTTAACCCTAAACCCACAAACCCCAAATCCTATATCTTAAACCAATAAACTGAAAACCTTAAACCCGAACCTTTAAACATTAAATCCCAAACGCATAAACCCTAAATAAGAAAGCCAAAATCATAAACCTTAAATCCTAAACCCTAAACCCTAAAACCCCAAATCCTAAATCGTAAATCCCATAATTGAAAACCCAAAACCCTAACCCCTAAATACAAAATCCCAAACATTAAAACCATGAACACTAAATCCCAAACCATAAACTCCTTAACCTTAAACCTTAAAATCTAAACCATTAACCCTAAACTCTAAACACAAAACCTTAAACCATAAACCACAAACCTCAAACCCTAATCACTAAACCTTAAACCCAAAACCCCAAATCTAAAACCTTAAATTCTAAACTCCAAACCATAACACACAACCCAAAACCATACTCCCAATTTCATAAAACCTCAACCCCAAAACCCAAATAAGAAACCCTAAACCTCAAAACCAAAAACCCTAAACCCTTACACCTAAACCCTAAACCCAAAACCAAAAATTGTAAACCTTAACCCTAAACCGACAAACCCAAACCACTAAATCCCAAAAATTTAATAATCAACCTTAAACCCTAAAATTGAAAGCCCTCAACCCTTACACCTAAACGCTAAACCCAAAATCCTAAACCTTAACCCAAAACCCACAAACCCCAAATCCTTAATCTTAAACCCCAAAACTAAAAACCCTAAACCGTAACACCTAAAATGTAAATCCAAAACCCATAAATCCTAAACACTAAATCAAAAACTTAAAAACAGTAAACCCAAAATCATAAACCTTAAATCCTAAACCCTTAACCCCAAAACCCCAAATTCTATATCGTTAACTCCAAAATTGAAAACCCTAAACTCTAACCCCTAAATACAAAATCCAAAACCTTAAAACCCTAAACACTAAATCCCAAACCATACACTCCTTAACTCTAAACTTTAAAGTCTATATTAACGCTAAACTCTAAACCCAAAACCATAAACCATAAACCATAAACCTCATACCCTAAACACTAAACCTTAAACCAAAAACCCAAAATCCTAAACCTTCAATTCTAAACACCAAACCATAACACTAAACCCACAAACCCCAAATCCTTAATCTTAAACCCAAAATCTGAAAACCTTAAACCCTAAACCCTAAATACTAAACACTAAATTCAAAACCTTGAAACCCTAAACAGTAAATCCCAAACTTCTAAACTGTAAAGAAAAAACCCTAAACCCATACACCTAAACCCTAATCCCTAAACCAAAAATCGTAAACGTTAACCCTAAACTCACAAACCCGAAATACTAAATCTTAAACACCAAAGCTGAAAACCCTAAACCCTAACTGCTAAACACTAAATTCCAAACCTTGAAAAACTAAACATTAAATCCCAAGTCTTAAAACACTAAACCCAAAATACTAAACCTTAAATCCTAAACCCTAAATAACAAAACCCCAAAATTGAAAACCCAAAATACTAAACCCTTAACTCTAACCGCTAAATACAAAATCCAAAACCTTAAAACCCTAAACACTAAATCCCAAACCATACACTCCTTAACTCTAAACTTTAAAGTCTATATTAACGCTAAACTCTAAACCCAAAACCATAAACCATAAACCATAAACCTCATACCCTAAACACTAAACCTTAAACCAAAAACCCAAAATCCTAAACCTTCAATTCTAAACACCAAACCATAACACTAAACCCACAAACCCCAAATCCTTAATCTTAAACCCAAAATCTGAAAACCTTAAATCCTAAACCCTAAATACTAAACACTAAATTCCAAAACTTGAAACCCTAAACAGTAAATCCCAAACTTCTAAACTGTAAAGAAAAAACCCTAAACCCATACACCTAAACCCTAATCCCTAAACCAAAAATCGTAAACGTTAACCCTAAACTCACAAACCCGAAATACTAAATCATAAACACCAAAGCTGAAAACCCTAAACCCTAACTGCTAAACACTAAATTCCAAACCTTGAAAAACTAAACATTAAATCCCAAGTCTTAAAACACTAAACCCAAAATACTAAACATTAAATCCTAAACCCTAAATAACAAAACCCCAAAATTGAAAACCCAAAATACTAAACCCTTAGCTGTAACCGCTAAATACTAAATCCCATAACTTAAAACCCCAAACATTGAATCTCAAACAATAGACCCTTTAACCTTAAAACAGTAAAATCTAAACCGTTAACCCTAAACTCGAAACTATAAACCCTAAACACTAAACCCCAAATCCTAAACACTAAACACTAAACTCGAAAGCCCAAAACCCTAAATCCTATAATCTAAACCATAAACCCTAAACCATAAACCCTAAACCTTAAACCCTAAACCCCAAATCCTAAACCTTATATTCTGAACACCTAACCATAAAATCCTAACCCAAAACCCAAAACCTAGAAACCCAAATCATAAACCCGTAACCCAAATCCTAAAGCTCAACCCTAAACGTTAACCCATAAACACTAAATTAGAAACCCAAAACCCCAAAACCAAAAACCATAACCCTTAAACCGTAACATCTAAACCGAAACCCTAAACCCACAAATGACAAAACCCAAATGAGAAACCTTAAACCCCAAAACCAAAAACCCTAAACCCTTACACCTAAACCCAAAACCCAAAACCCTAAACCCTAAATCGTTAACTTTAACCCTAAACCTTAAATCCCAAAAATCAAATCATAAACCCTAAACCCTAAAACTGAAATACTTAAACCTTTACACCTAAACCATAAACCCTGACCCCAAAATCCTAAACCATAACGCTAAACCCACAAACCCCAAAACGAATATCAGAAACCCTAAAACCAAAAACCCTAAACCCTTACGCCTAAACCCTAAACCGTAAACCCAAAACCCAAAATCGTAATCCTTAACCCTAAACCCATGAACCCCAAATCCTAAATATTAAACCCAAAAGTTAAAAACCCTAAACCCTAACCCTTAAACACTAAATGCTAAACCTTGACATCCTAAACCTTTAATTCTAAACATCAAACCATAACACCCAAACCCAAAACCCAAAACCATACACCCTAATTCATAAACCCTCAAACAAAAAACCCTAATAAGAAATACAAAACCCGAAAACCAAAATACTAAACCCTAAACACTAAAACCAAAAACCCTAAACCCTTGCACCTAAACCCAAAACCCAAAACCCAAAATCGTAATCCTTAACCCTAAACCCACGAACCCCAAATCCTAAATCTTCAACCAAAAAGCTGAAAACCCTAAACCCTAACCCTTAAACACTAAATGCTAAACCTTGACATCCTAAACCTTTAATTATAAACACCAAACCATAACACTCAAACCCAAAACCCAAAACCATACACCCTAATTCATAAATCCTCAAACCAAAAACCCTAATAAGAAATCCAAAACCCTAAAACCAAAATAATAAACCCTAAACCCTAAAAAAAAAAACCGTAAACCCTTGTACCTAAACCCTAATCCTTAAACCCAAAACCCAAAACCCAAAATCGTAATCCTTAACCCTAAACCCAAGAACCCCAAATCCTAAATCTTAAACCCAAAAGCTGAAAACCCTAAACCCTAACCCATAAACACTAAATGCAAAACCTTGACATCCTAAACCCTAAACCCTAGACCCCATTACCAGAAAGCCTAAACCCTAAATCTTAAACCCCAAAAGAAAAACCTTAAACCCCTATACCCTAGACCATAAATCCTAAACCGCAAACCCTAAACACTAAACTCTAAACTTTAACACCGAAAACCAAAAAATCTAAACCCGAAACCCTAAACACTAAATCCCGAACCTTAAACCTTTATTTCTTAACACCAAACCATAAATCCTAAACCTTAAACCCCTAAACCCTAAACCATAAATCCTAAACCGCAAACGCTAAACACTAAATTCCAAACATTAAAACCAAAAAACCAAAAATCTAAACCCAAAACCCTTAAAACCTAAATCCCAAAACCCTTAACCCTCAATTCTAAACACTAAACCAGAACACCCAAAACCATACACCCTAATTCATAAACCCTCAAACAAAAAACCCTAATAAGAAATCCTAAACCCCAAAACCAAAATAATAAACCCTAAACCCTTACACCTAATCCCTAAACCCAAAACCCTAAACCCTAAACCCTAAATCGTAAACTTTAATCCTAAACCTTAAATTGCAAAAATCAAATCATAAACCCTAAACCCTAAAACTGAAAAACCTAAACCTTTACACCTAAACCATAAACCCTAACCCCAAAATCTTAAACCTTAACGCTAAACCCACAAACCCTGAACCCTTAATCATAAACCCAAAAGCTAAAAACCCTAAATCCTAACCCCTAAACACTGAATCCCAAACCTTCAAACCCTAAACATCAAATACCAAAACCATAAACTTCTTATCCCTAAACCTTAACGTCTAAACCGTTAACCCTAAACTCTAAACACTAAACCCTACACTATAAACCATAAACCCCAAACCCTGAGCACTAAAACTTAAACCCAAAACCCCGAATCCTAAAAGTTAAATTCATAAACCTTAAACAAACCTAAATCATTAACCTAAACCGCAATACATAAACCCTAAATCCCAAATCCAAAAACCTTAAACCGCAAACCCCAAATCCTAAACAACAAATTCTAAACATCAAACGATAACACCCGAACCCAAAACCCAAAACCATACTCCCTAATTTGTAAACCCTAAACCCCAAAACCCAAATCATAAACCCTAAACCCCAAAACCTTAAATACTAAACCCTAAACCTTAAACCCAAAACCCAAAATCGTAACCCAAAACCTTAAACCCAAAACCTAAACCATAAATCCTAAACCGCAGACCCTAAACACTAAACTCCAAACCTTAAAACCAAAAACCAAAAAACAAAAAATATAAACCCGAAACCCAAAACCCTAAATAGCAAAACATTAAACCCTCAATTTTAAGCACTAAACCATAACACCCCAACCGTAAACCTGAAACCATACTCCCTAATTGTTTAGGGTTTAGGGTTAACCGTATCACCCTAAAACCGAAACCATTAATCATAAACCGCAAATCCTAAACACTAAATTCAAAATCTTGAAACCCAATACCCAAAACTCTAAACCCCAAACCCTAAACACAAAACTTTCAACCCAAAACCCCCATCCTAAATGTTATAGTCTAAACACCAAACCATAATACCCCAACCCAAAACCCAAAACCATACACCCTAACTCATAAACCCTCAACAAAAAAACCTTAATAAAAAATACTAAACCCCAAAACATAAATAATAAACCCTAAACCCTAAAACCAAAAACCCTAAACCCTTACACCTAAACCGTAAACCGTAAACTGAAAAAACCTAAAATCGTAATCCTTAACCCTAAACCCACGAAACCCAAATCCTAAATCTTAAACTTAAAAACTGAAAACCCTAAACCCTAACCCTTAAACACTAAATGCAGAACCTAGACGTCCTAAACCGTAAACCCTAGACCTCGAAAACAGAAAGCCAAAACCCTATATCTTAAAGCCTAAACCCAAAATCTTAAACCCCTAACCCCAAGACCATAAATCTTAAACCGGAAACCCTAAACACTAAACTCCAGTCTTTAAAACTTAATACCAAAAAATCTAAACCCGAAACCCTAAACACTAAATCCCGAACCTTAAACCTTTATTTCTTAACCCCAAACCATAACACCCCAACCCCAACACCCAAAACTATACTTCTTAACTCATAAAACCTAAATCCCAAAACTTATAACACTAAAACAAAAATCAAAACCGTAAACGCAAAACGCCAAATCCTAAATCTTAAACCCCAAAATATAACACCCTAATTGCTAACCCCTAAAAACTAAATCCCAAACCACAAAACCCTAAACACTAAATCCCAAACCATAAACTCCTTAACCCTAAACCTTATCTTCAAAACCGTTACCCTAAACTCTACACCTTAAACCCTAAACCATATATTCTAATCCTTAAATCCCAAACACCAAATCCTAAACTATAAATTCTAAACACCAAACCATAACACCCCAACCCAAAACCCAAAACCATACTCCCTAATTAGTAAACCCTAAACCCCAAAACACTAAACACTAAACCCTTACACCTAAACCCTAAACCTTAAACCCAAAACCGAAAATCGTAACAGGAAACCTTAAGCCCAAACCCTAAACCATAAATTCTAAACCGCAAACCCAAAACAATTAAACTCGAAACCATAAAACCAAAAACCAAAAAATCTAAACCCGAAACCCTAAACCCGGAATCGCAAAATCTTTAAACCTCAATTTTAAGCACTAAACCATAACACCCTAACAGTAAACCTGAAACCATACTCCCAATTGGTTTACGGTTTAGGGTTAACAATATCACCCTAAAACCGAAACCATTAATCATAAACCGCAAACCCTAAACACTAAATTAAAAACCATGAAACCTAATAACCTAAAATCGTAATCCTTAACCCTAAACCCACGAACCCCAAATCCTAAATCTTAAACCCAAAAACTTAAAACCCTAAACCCTAAACCTTAAACACTGAACGCAAAACCTTGACATCCTAACCCCAAAACCCCACACCCCGAAACCAGAAAGCCTATACCCAAAATCTTAAACCCTAAATCCAAAATCTTAAACCCCTAAACCATAACACTAAAATACTAAACGCAAAACCTTGACATCCTAACCCCAAAAGCCCAGACCACGAAAACAGAAAGCCTAAACCCAAAATCTTAAACCCTAAATCCAAAATCTTAAACCCCTAAAACCTAGACCATAAATCCTAAACCGCAAACCCTAAACACTAAATTCCAAACTTTAAAACCTAATACCAAAAAACCTAAACCCGAAACCCTAAACACTACATCCCGAACCTTAAACCTTTATTTCTTAACACCAAACCATAACACCCCAACCCCAACACCCGAAACCATACTCTTTAATTCATAAAACCTAAATCCCAAAAATTTTAACACTAAAACAAAAATCAAAACCCTAACTACAAAACGCCAAATCCTAAATCGTAAACTCCAAAATATTAAACCCTAATCCATAAACCCTAAACACTAAATCCCAAACCACAAAACCCTAAGCACTAAATCCCGAACCATAAACTCGTTAACCCTAAACCGTTACCCTAAACCGTTACCCTAATATCTAAACTCTAAACCCTAAACCATAAGCCATAAACCCCAAACCCTAAACACTAAACCTTTAACCTCAAACCCCAAACCCCAAATTCGAAACATCAAACCAAAACACACCAACCCAAAACCAAAAACCATACTGCCGATTTTATAAACCTTAAACCCCAAAACCTTATTCATAAACCCAAAATCCCAAAACCAAAAACCCTAAACCGCAAACCCCAAATCCTAAACAACAAATTCTAAACATCAAACTATAACACCCTAACCCAAAACCCAAAACCAAACTCCCTAATTCGTAAACCCTAAACACCAAAACCCAAATCATAAACCTTTAACCCAAAAACCCTAAACACTAAACCCTGACACCTAAACCCAAAACCTTAAACCCAAAACCAAAAATCGTAACCCGAAACCTTAAACCCAAACCCTAAACCATAAATCCTAAACCATAAAACCTAAACACTAAACTCCAAACCTTAAAACTAAAAACCAAAACACAAAAAATCTAAACCCGAAACCCTAAACCCTAAATCGCAAAACCTTAAACCCTCAATTTTAAACACTAAACCATAACACCCCAACCGTAAACCTGAAACCATACTCCCTAATGGTTTAGGGTTTAGGGTTAACCGTATCACCCAAAAACCGAAACCATTAATCATAAACCGCAAATCCTAAACACTAAATTCAAAACCTTGAAACCCAATACCCAAAACTCTAAAACTTTCAACCCAATACCCAAAACTCTAAACCCCAAACCCTAAACACAAAACTTTCAACCCAAAACCCCCATCCTAAATGTTATAGTCTAAACACCAAACCATAATACCCCAACCCAAAACCCAAAACCATACACCCTAACTCATAAACCCTAAACCATAAGCCATAAACCCCAAACCTTAATCACTAAACATTTAAACCCAAACCCCAAATCATAAACTATAAATTCTAAACATCAAAACATACCACACCAACCCAAAACCAAAAAACATACTCACGATTTTATAAACCCTAAACCCCAAAACTTAATTCATAAACCCTAAATCCCAAATCCAAAAACCTTAAACCGCAAACCCCAAATCCTAAACAACAAATTCTAAACATCAAACTATAACACCCGAACCCAAAACCCAAAACCATACTCCCTAATTCGTAAACTCTATACCCCAAAACCGAAATCATAAACCCTAAACCCCAAAACCTTAAATACTAAACCCTAAACCTTAAACCCAAAACCCAAAATCGTAACCCAAAACCCAAAATCGTAACCCAAAACCTTAAACCCAAAACCTAAACCATAAATCCTAAACCACAGACCCTAAACACTAAACTCCAAACCTTAAAACCAAAAACCAAAAAACAAAAAATCAAAACCCGAAACCGTAAACCCGAAACCCTAAACCCTAAATAGCAAAACCTTAATCCCTCAATTTTAAGCACTAAACCATAACACCCCAACCGTAAACCTGAAACCATACTCCCAATTGGTTTACGGTTTAGGGTTAATAGTATCACCCTAAAACCGAAACCATTAATCATAAACCGCAAACCCTAAACACTAAATTAGAAACCATTAAACCTAATAACCTAAAATCGTAATCCTTAACCCTAAACCCACGAACCCCAAATCCTAAATCTTAAACCCAAAAACTTAAAACCCTCAACCCTAACCCTTAAACACTAAACGCAAAACCTTGACATCCTAACCCCAAAACCCCACACCTCGAAACCAGAAAGCCTATACCCAAAATCTTAAACCCTAAATCCAAAATCTTAAACCCCTAAACCCTAGACCATAAATCCTAAACCGCAAACCCTAAACACTAAATTCCAAACTTTAAAACCCAATACCAAAAAATCTAAACCCGAAACCCTAAACACTACATCCCGAACATTAAACCTTTATTTCTTAACACCAAACCATAACACCCCAACCCCAACACCCAAAACCATACTCTTTAATTCATAAAACCTAAATCCCAAAATTTATAACACTAAACCAATAATCAAACCGCTAACCGCAAAACGCCAAATCCTAAATCGAAAACTCCAAAATATAAAACCCTAATCCATAACGCCTAAACACTAAATCCCAAACCACAAAACCCTAAACACTAAATCCCAAACCATAAACTCGTTAACCCTAAACCTTAACATCTAAACCGTTACCCTAAACTCTAAACCCTCAACCCTAAACCATAAGCCATAAACCCCAAACCTTAATCACTAAACATTTAAACCCAAACCCCAAATCATAAACTATAAATTCTAAACATCAAAACATACCACACCAACCCAAAACCAAAAAACGTACTCACGATTTTATAAACCCTAAACCCCAAAACCTAATTCATAAACCCTAAATCCCAAATCCAAAAACCTTAAACCGCAAACCCCAAATCCTAAACAACAAATTCTAAACATCAAACTATAACACCCGAACCCAAAACCCAAAACCATACTCCCTAATTCGTAAACCCTATACCCCAAAACTGAAATCATAAACCCTAAACCCCAAAACCTTAAATACTAAACCCTAAACCTTAAACCCAAAACCCAAAATCGTAACCCAAAACCCAAAATCGTAACCCAAAACCTTAAATCCAAAACCTAAACCACAGACCCTAAACACTAAACTCCAAACCTTAAAACCAAAAACCAAAAAACAAAAAATCGAAACCCGAAACCCTAAACACTAAATAGCAAAACATTAAATCCTCAATTTTAAGCACTAAACCATAACACCCCAACCGTAAACCTGAAACCATACTCCCTAATGGTTTAGGGTTTAGGGTTAACCGTATCACCCTAAAACCGAAACCATTATTCATAAACCAAAAATTCTAAACACTAAATTCAAAATCTTGAAACCCAATACCCAAAACTCTAAACCCCAAACCCTAAATACAAAACTTTCAACCCAAAACCCCCATCCTAAATGTTATAGTCTAAACACCAAATCATAATACCCCAACCCAAAACCCAAAACCATACACCTTAACTCATAAACCCTCAACCAAAAAACCTTAATAAAAAATACTAAACCCCAAAACCTAAATAATAAACCCTAAACCCTAAAACAAAAAACCCTAAACCCTTACACCTAAACCCTAAACCGTAAACTGAAAACCTAAAATCGTAATCCTTAACCCTAAACCCACGAAACCCAAATCCTAAATCTTAAACTTAAGAACTGAAAACCCTAAACCCTAACCCTTAAACACTAAACGTAGAACCTTGACGTCCTAAACCGTAAACCCTAGACCTCGAAAACAGAAAGCCTAAACCCTATATCTTAAAGCCTAAACCCAAAATCTCCCAAGACCATAAATCCTAAACCGCAAACCCTAAACACTAAACTCCAGTCTTTAAACCATAAACCATAAACCATCAACCCCAAACCCTAAACATTAACCCTTAAATCCCAAACACCAAATCCTAAATTAAAAATTCTACACACCAAACAACAACATCCCAACCCAAAACCCAAAACCATACACCCTAATTCATCAACCTTAAACCCCAAAACCCAAATCATAAACCCTAAACCCAAAAACCAAAAACCCTAAACCTTAAACCCAAAACCAAAAATCGTAACTCGAAACCTTAAACCCAAACCCTAAACCATAAATCCAAAAACGCAAACCCTAAACACTAAACTCCAAACTTTAAAACAAAAAACAAAAAATCTAAACCACAAACCCTATATCCTAAATCGCAAAACGTTAAACCCTTAATTCTTAACACTAAACCATAACACCCAACCATAAACCTGAAATCATACTCCCTAATGGTTTAGGGTTTATAGTTAACCGTAAACCAAAAAACCTAAACCATTAATCCTAAATCGCAAACCCTAAACACTAAATTCATAACCTTGAAACCCAATACCCAAAACTCTAAACCCCAAACCCCCATCCTAAATGTTATATTCTAAACACCAAACAATAACACCCCAACCCAAAACCCAAAACCATACACCCCAACCCAAAACCCAAAACCATACACCCCAACCCAAAACACCAAACCATAAACCCTCTACCAAAAAACCATAATAAGAAATCTTAAACCCCAAAAACTGAATAAAAACCCTAAACTATAAAACCAGAAACCCTAAACCCTTACACCGAAACCCAAAACCTAAAATCGTAATCCTTAACCCTAAACCCACGAACCCCAAATCCTAAATCTTAAACTTCAAAACCGAAAACCCTAAACCCTAACCCTTAAACACTAAATGCTAAACCTTGACATCCTAAACCCTAAACCCTAGACCCCGAAAACAAAAATCCTAAACCGCTAACCCTAACCACTAAACTCAAAACTTTAAAACCCAATACCAAAAAATCTAAACTAGAAACCCTAAACACTAAATCCGGAACCTTAAACCTTTATTTCTTAACACCAAACCATAACACCCCAACCCCAACACCAGAATCCATACTCCTTAATTCATAAAACCTAAATCCCAA
The DNA here is from genome assembly GCA_963922655.1 of Cardamine chenopodiifolia. NCBI lineage: Eukaryota > Viridiplantae > Streptophyta > Magnoliopsida > Brassicales > Brassicaceae > Cardamine > Cardamine chenopodiifolia. The sequence goes on along the minus strand of OZ000481.1, from coordinate 10,640,311 downwards.
AACTTATAATACTAAAACAAAAATCAAAACCCTAAATGCAAAATGCCAAATCCTAAATGGTAAACCCCAAAATATAAAACCCTAATCACTAACCCAAAAAAACTAAATCCCAAACCACAAAACCCTAAACACTAAATCCCAAACCATAAACTCCTTAACCTTAAACCTTAACATCTAAACCGTTACCATAAACTCTACACATTAAATTGTAAACCATAAACCATCAACCCTAGACCCTAAACATTAAACGTTAAATCCCAAACACCAAATCCTAAACTATAAATTCTAAACACCAAACCATAACACCCCAACCCTAAACCCAAAACCATACTCCCTAATTCAAAAACCCTAAACCCCAAAACCCAAAACAAAAAGCCCTAAACTCAAAACAAAAAACCCTAAACCCTTGCACCTAAACCCTAAACCTTCAACATAAAACCAAAAATTGTAACTCGAAATCTTAAACCCAAACCCTAAACCTTAAACACAAAACTAAAAATCGTAACCCGAAACCTTAAACCCAAACCCTAAACCATAAATCTTAAACCGTAAACCCTAAACACTAAACTCCAAACTGTAAAACAAAAAACAAAAAATCTAAACCCGAAACCCTAAACCCTAAATCACAAAACCTCAAAACCTTAGTTCTCAACACTAAGCCATAACACCCCAACCGTAATCCTGAAACCATACTCCCTAATGGTTTAGGGTTTAGAATTAACTGTAAACCCTAAAACCTAAACCATTAATCCTAAACCTCAAACCCTAAACACTAAATTCATAACCTTGAAACCCAATACCCAAAACTCAAAACCCCAAACCCTAAACACCAACCTTCAACCCCAAACCCCCATCCTAAATGTTATATTCTACACACAAAACCATAACACCCCAACCCAAAACCCAAAACCATCACCCTAACTCATAAACCCTCAACCAAAAAACCCTAATAAGAAATCCTAAACCCTAAAACCTAAATAATAAACCCTAAACCATAAATTAAAAAACCCTAAACCCTTACACCCAAACCCTAAACCTTAAACCCAAAACTGAAAATCGTAAGCCGAAACCTTAAACCCAAACCCTAAACCATAAATCTTAAACCGCAAACCCTAAACACTAAACTCCAAACCTTAAAACAAAAAATAAAAAATCTAAACCCGAAACCCTAAACCCTAAATCATAAAACCTGAAACCCTCAATTCTCAACACTAAGCCATAACACCCCAACCGTAAACCTTAAACCATACTCCCTAATGGTTTAGGGTTTAGAATTAACTGTAAACCCTAAAACCTAAATCATTAATCCTAAACCTCAAACCCTAAACACTAAATTCATAACCTTGAAACCCAATACCCAAAATTCTAAACCCCAAACTCTAAACACTAAATTCATGACATTGAAAACCAATACCCAAAACTCAAAACCCCAAACCCTAAACACCAAACCTTCAACCCCAAACCCCCATCCTAAATGTTATATTCTATACACCAAACCATAACACCCCAACCCAAAACCCAAAACCATACACCCTAACTCATAAACCCTCAACCAAAAACCCCTAATAAGAAATCCTAAACCCTAAAACCTAAATAATAAACCCTAAACCATAAATTAGAAAACCCTAAACCCTTACACCTAGACCCTAAACTGTAAACTCAAAACCTAAAATCGTAATCCTTAACTATAAACCCACGCACCCCAAATCCTAATTCTTAAATTTAAAAACTGAAAACCCTAAACCCGAACCCATAAACATTAAATGCAAAACCTTGACAACCTAAACCCTAAACCCTAGACCACGAAACCAGAAAGCCTAAACCCTAAATCTTAAACCCTAAACCCAAAATCTTAAACCCCTAAACTCTGGACCATAAATACTAACTAGTAAACCCCAAAATATAAAACCCTAATCGCTAACCCCTAAAAACAAAATCCCAAACCACCAAAACCCTAAACACTAAATACCTAACCATAAACTCCTTAACCCTAAACCTTAACATTTAAACTCAAAACCTTAAACACTAAATCCGGAACCTTAAACCTTTATTTCTTAACATCCAACCATAACACCCCAACCCCAACACCCGAAACCATACTCCTTAATTCATAAAACCTAAATCCCAAAACTTATAACACTAAAACAAAAATCAAAACCCTAAATGCAAAACGCCAAATCCTAAATGGTAAACCCCAAAATATAAAACCCTAATCACTAACCCATAAAAACTAAATCCCAAACCATAAAACCCTAAACACTAAATCCCAAACCATAAACTCCTTAACCCTAAACCTTAACATCTAAAAGGTTACCCTAAACTCTACACATTAAATCATAAACCATAAACCATCAACCCTAGACCCTAAACATTAAACCTTAAATCCCAAACACCAAATCCTAAACTATAAATTCTAAACACCAAACCATAACACCCCAACCCTAAACCCAAAACCATACTCCCTAATTCAATAACACTAAACCCAAAAACCCAAAACAAAAAGCCCTAAACGCAAAACCAAAAACCCTAAACCCTTGCACCTAAACCCTAAACCTTAAACCTAAAACCAAAAATTGTAACCCGAAACCTGAAACCCAAACACTAAACCTTAAACACAAAACTGAAAATCGTAAGCCAAAACCTTAAACCTAAACCAAAAACCATAAATCTTAAACCGCAAACCCTAAACACTAAACTCCAAACCTTAAAACAAAAAACAAAAAATCTAAACGCGAAACCCTAAATCCTAAATCATAACCTTGAAACCCAATACCCAAAAATCTAAACCCCAAACTCTAAACACTAAATTCATGACCTTGAAACCCAATACCCAAAACTCTAAACCCCAAACCCTAAACACCAAACCTTCAACCCCAAACCCCCATCCTAAATGTTATATTCTAAACACAAAACCATAACACCCCAACCAAAAACCCAAAACCATACACCCTAACTCATAAACCCTAAACCAAAAAACCCTAATAAGAAATCCTAAACCTAAAACCCTAAAACCAAAAACCCTAAACCCTTACACCTAAACCATAAACCGTAAACTAAAATCCTAAAATCGTAATCCTTAACTCTAAACCCACGAACCCCAAATCCTAAATCTTAAACTTAAAAACTGAAAACCCTAAACCCTAACCCTTAAACACTAAATGCAAAACCTTGACATCCTAAACTCTAAACCCTAGACCCCGAAACCAGAAAGCCTAAACCCTAAATCTTAAACCCCTAAACCCTAGACCATAAATCCTAAACCGGAAACCCTAAACATTAACTCCAAACTTTAAAACCCAATACCTAAAAATCTAAACCCGAAACCTTAAACACAAATTACCGAACCTTAAACCTTTATTTATGAAACCCAAACCATAACACCCCAACCCCAACACCCGAAACCATACTCCTTAATTCATAAAACCTAAATCCCAAAACTTATAACACTAAAACAAAAATCAAAACCCTAAATGCAAAACGCCAAATCCTAAATGGTAAACCCCAAAATATAAAACCCTAATCGCTAACCCCTAAAAACTAAATCCCAAACCACAAAACCCTAAACACTAAATCCCAAAACCATAAACTCCTTAACCCTAAACCTTAACATCTAAACCGTTACCCTAAACTCTACACCTTAAACCGTAAACCATAAACTATCAACCCCAGACCCTAAACATTAAACCTTAAATCCCAAACACGAAATCCTAAACAATAAATTCTAAACACCAAACCATAACACCCCAACCCAAAACCCAAAACCATACTCCCTAATTCATAAACCCTAAACACCAAAACCAAAATCATAAACCCTAAACCCAAAACCAAAAACCCTAAACCCTAAACCCCGTACACCTAAACCCTAAACCTTAAACCTAAAACCAAAAATTCTAACCCGGAATCTTAAACCATAACTTTAAACCATAAATCCTATACCGCAAACCCTAAACACTAAACTCCAAACATTAAAATAAAAATCAAAAATCTAAACCTGAAACCATACTTCCAAATGGTTTAGGGTTTAGAGCTAACCGTAAACCCTAAAACCTAAACAATTAATCCTAAAGCTCAAACCATAAACACTAAATTCATAACCTTGAAACCCGATACCCAAAACTGTAAACCTCAAACCCTAAACACTAAATTCAAAACCTTGAAACTGAATACCCAAAACTCTAACCCCAAACCCTAAACATCAAACCTTCAACCCCAAACCCCCATCCTTATTGTTATATTCTAAACACCAAACCATAACACCCCAACCGATAACCCAAAATCATACACCCTAACTCATAAACCCTCAACCCAAAAACCCTAATAAGAAATCCTAAACCCCCAAAACCTAAATAATAAACTCTAAACCCTAAAACCAAAAACGCTAAGCCCTTACACCTAAACCCTAAACCGTAAACTCTAAACCTAAAATCGTAATCCTTAACACTAAACCCAAAATCTTAAACCCCTAAACCCTAGACCATGAATCCTAAACCACAAACCCTAAACACTAAACTCCAAACTTTAAAACCCAATACCAAAAAATCTAAACCCGAAACCTTAAATACAAATTCCCGAACCTTAAACCTTTATTTCTTAACCCCAAACCATAACACCCCAACCCCAACACCCGAAACCATACTCCATAATAATTTAGGGTTTAGAGTTAACCATAAACCCTCAAACCTAAACCATTAATCCTAAACCGCAAACCCTAAACAGTAAATTCATAACCTTGAAACCCAATACCCAAAACTCTAAACCCCTAACCCTAAACACAAAACCTTCAATCCCAAACCCCATCCTAAATGTTATAATCTAAACACCTAACCATAACACCCCAACCCAAAACCCAAAACCATACACCCTAACTCATAAACACCCAACCAAAAAAACCCTAATAAGAAATCCTAAACCCCAAAACCTAAATAATAAACCCAAAACCCTAAAACCAAAAACCCAAAACCCTTACACATAAACCCTAATGCCTTACACCTAAACCCTAAACGGTAAACTCAAAACCTAAAATTGTAATCCTAAACCCTAAACCCATGAACCCCAAATCCTAAATCTTAAACTTAAAAACATTAAACCATAAACCCTTACCCTTAAACACTAAATGCAAAACCTTGACATCCTAAACCCGAAACCCTAGAACCCGAAACAAGAAAGCCCAAACCCTAAATCTTAAACCCTAAATCCAAAATCTTAAACACCTAAACCCTAAACCCCTAAACCCTAAACCATAAATCTTAAACCACAAACCCTAAACATTAAACACCAAACTTTAAAACCCAATAACAAAATATCTAAACCCGAAACCCTAAACACTACATTCCGAACCTTAAACCTTTATTTCTTAACACCAAACCATAACACCCCAACCCCAACACCCGAGACCATACTCTTTAATACATAAAACCTTAATCCCAAAACTTATAACACTAAAACAAAAATCAGAAACCGAACCGCAAAACGCCAAATCCTAAATCGTAAACCCCTAAATATAAAACCCTAATCCATAACCCCTAAACATTAAATCCCAAACCACAAAACCCTAAACACTAAATCCCAAACCATAAACTCTTTAACCCTAAACCTTAACATCTAAACCATTAACCTAAACTCTAAACCCTAAACCCTAAACTATAAGCCATAAACCCCAAACCTTAAACACTAAACAATTAACCCCAAACCCCAAATCTTAAACTATAAATACTAAACATCAAACCATAACACACCAACCCAAAACCAAAAACCATACTCCCGATTTTATAAACCCTAAACCCCAAAACCTAATTCATTAAACCCTAAACCCTAAACTGCAAACCCCAAATCCTAAACAACAAATTCTAAACATCAAACTATAACACCCTAACCCAAAACCCAAAACCATACGCCCTAATTCGTAAACCCTAAACCCCAAAACCCATATCATAAACCATAAACCCCAAAACCAAAAACCCTAAACCCTTACACCTAAACCCTAAACCTTAAACACAAAATCCGAAAGGTTTAACCCAAACCATAAACCATAAATCCAAAACCACAAACCCTAAACACTAAACTCCAAACCTTAAAACCAAAAACCAAAAAACCAAAAATAATAAACCCTAAACCCTAAAACCGAAAACCCTAAACCCTTACACCTAAACCCTAAACCGTAAACTCAAAACCTAAAATCGTAATCCTTAAACCTAAACCCATGAACCCCAAATCCTAAATCTTAAAACTAAAAACTGAAAACCCTAAACCCTAACCCTTAAACACTAAATGCAAAACCATAACATCCTAAACCCTAAACCCTAGACTCCGAAACCAGAAACCCAAAACCCTAAATCTTGAACCTTAAACCCAAAATCTTAAACCCCTAAACCCTAAACTATAAATCCTAAACCGTAAACCCTAAACACTAAATTCCAAACTTTAAAACCCAATATCAAAAACTCTAAACCCGAAACCCTAAACATTACATCCCGAACCTTAAACCTTTATTTCTAAACACCAGACCATAACACCCCAACCCCAACACCCGAAACCATATTCTTTAATTCATTAAACCTTAATCCCAAAACTTATAACACTAAAACAAAAATCAGAACCCTAACCGCAAAACGCCAAATCCTAAACCCTTACACCTAAACCCTAAACCTTAAACCCAAAACCCAAAATCGTAACCCGTAACCTTAAACCCAAACCCTAAACCATAAATCCTAAACCGCAAACCCTAAACACTAAACTCCAAACCTTAAAACCAAAAACCAAAAAAGAAAAAAATCTAAACCCGAAACCCTATACCCTAAATCGCAAAACCATAAGCCCTCAATTTTAAGCACTAAACCATAACACCCCAACCGTAAACCTGAAACCATACTCCTTAATGGTTTAGGGTTTAGGGTTAACCGTATCACCCGAAAACCGAAACCATTAATCATAAACCGCAAACGGTAAACACTAAATTTAAAACCTTGAAACTCAATACCCAAAACTCTAAACCCCAAACCCCAAACACCAAACCTTCCACCCCAAACCCCCTTCCTAAATGTTATATTCTAAACACCAAACCATAAAACCCCAACCGAAAAACCAAAACCATACACCCTAACTCAGAAATCCTCAACCAAAAAAACCCTAATAAGAAATCCTAAACCCCAAAACCTAAATAATAAACCCTAAACCCTTACACCTAAACCCTAAACCGTAAACTCAAAACCTAAAATCGTAATCCTTAACCATAAACCCACGAACCCCAAATCCTAAATGTTAAACTCTAAAACTGAAAACCCTAAACCCTAACCCTTACACACTAAATGCAAAACCTTGAAATCCTAAACCCTAAACCCTAGACCCCGAAACCGGAAAGCCTAAACCCTAAATCTCAAACTCTAAACCCTAAATCTTAAACCCCAAAACCCTAGACCATAAATCCTAAACCGCAAACCCTAAACATTAAACTCCAAACTTTAAAACACAATACCAAAAAAAATAAAACCGAAACCCTAAAAATAAATTCTCGAACCTTAACCCTTTATTTCTTAACCCCAAACAATAACACCCCAACCCCAACACCCGAAACCATACTCCTTATATCATAAAACCTAGATCCCAAAAGTTATAACACTAAAACAAAAATCAAAATCTTAACCGCAAACGCGAAATCCTAAATGGTAAACCCCAAAATATAAAACCCAATTCGCTAACCCCTAAAAACTAAATCCCAAACCACAAAACTCTAAACACGAAATCCCAAACCATAAACTCCTAAACCCTAAACCTTAACATCTAAATCATTACTCGAAACTCTACACCTTAAACCGTAAACCATAAACCATCAACCCCAAACCCTAAACATTAAACCTTAAATCCAAAACACCAAATCCTAAACTATAAATTCTAAACACCAAACCATACTCCCTATTTCATAAACCCTAAACCCCAAAACCCAAATCATAAACCCAAAACCCAAAACAAAAAACCCTAAACCCTTACAGCTAAACCCTAAACCTTGAACCTAAAACCCAAAATCGTAACCCGTAACCTTAAACCCAAATCCTAAACCATAAATCGTAAACCCCAAACCCTAAACAATAAACTCCAAACCTTAAAACAAAAGACAAAAACTCTAAACCCGAAACCCTACACCCTAAATCGTAAAACCTTAAACCCTCAATTCTAAACACTAAACCATAATACCCCAACCATAAACCTGAAACCATACTCCCTAATGGTTTAGGGTTTAGGGTTAACCGTATCCCCCTAAAACCGAAACCATTAATCATAAACCTCAAACCCTAAACACTAAATTCAAAACCATGAAACCCAATAACAAAAACTCTAAACCCCTAACCCTAAACACATAAACTTCAACCCCAAACCCCCATCCTAAATGTTATATTCTAAACACCAAACCATAAAACTCCAACCCAAAACCCAAAACCATACACCCTAACTCATAAACCCTGAACCAAAAAACCCAAATAAGAAACCCTAAACCCCAAAACCTAAATAATAAACCCTTAACCCAAAAACCAAAAACCCTAAACCCGTACACCTAAACCCTAAACCGTAAACCCAAAACCTAAAATCCTAATCCTTAACACTGAACACACGAACCCCAAATCCTAAATCTTAAACTTAAAAACTGAAAACCCTAAACCTTCAACCTTAAACACTAAATGCAAAACCTTGGCATCCTACACCCTAAACCCTAGACCCCAAAACCAGAAAGCCTAAACCCAAAATCTTAAACCCTAAATCCAAAATCTTAAACCCCTAAACTCTAGACCATAAATCCTAAGCCCCAAACCCTAAACACTAAACTCCAAACTTTAAAACCTAATACCAAAATATCTAAACCCGAAACCCTAAACACTACATCCCGAACCTTAACCCTTTATTTCTTAACACCTAACCATAACACCCCAACCCCAACACCCGAAAACATACTCTTGAATTCATAGAACCTAAATCCCAAAACTTATAACACTAAAACAAAAATCAGAACCTTAACTACAAAACGCCAAATCCTAAATAGTAAACCCCAAAATATAAAACCCAAATCCATAACCCCTAAACACTAAATCCCAAACCAAAAAACACTAAACACTAAATCCCAAACCATAAACTCCTTAACCCGAAACCTTAACATCTAAACCGTTACCCTAAACTCTAAACCCTAAACCCTAAACCATAAGCCATACACCCCAAACCCTAAACACTAAACCTTTAACCCCAAACCCCAAATCCTCAACTATAAATTCTAAACATCAAACCATTACACACCAACCCAAAACCAAAAACCATACTCCCAATATTATAAACCCTAAACTCCAAAACCTAATTCATAAACCCTAAATCCCAAAACCAAAAACCCTAAACCGGAAACCCCAACCCCAATAAACCGTAAACAATAAACCATCAACCCCAAACCCTACACATTAAACCTTAAATCCAAAACACCAAATCCTAAACTATAAATTCTAAACACCAAACCATACTCCCTAATTCATAAACCCTAAACCCCAAAACCCAAACCATAAACCCAAAACCCAAAACAAAAAACCCTAAACCCTTACAGCTAAACCCTAAACCTTGAACCTAAAACCCAAAATCGTAACCCGTAACCTTAAACCCAAATCCTAAACCATAAATCCTAAACCGCAAACCCTAAACAATAAACTCCAAACCTTAAAACAAAAGTCAAAAACTCTAAACCCGAAACCCTACACCCTAAATCGTAAAACCTTAAACCCTCAATTCTAAACACTAAACCATAATACCCCAACCATAAACCTGAAACCATACTCCCTAATGGTTTAGGGTTTAGGGTTAACCGTATCCCCCTAAAACCGAAACCATTAATCATAAACCTCAAACCCTAAACACTAAATTCAAAACCATGAAACCCAATAACAAAAACTCTAAACCCCTAACCCTAAACACATAAACTTCAACCCCAAACCCCCATCCTAAATGTTATATTCTAAACACCAAACCATAACACTCCAACCCAAAACCCAAAACCATACACCCTAACTCATGAACCGTGAACAAAAAAACCCAAATAAGAAACCCTAAACCCCAAAACGTAAATAATAAACCCTTAACCCAAAAACCAAAAACCCTAAACCCGTACACCTAAACCCTAAACCGTAAACCCAAAACCTAAAATCCTAATCCTTAACACTGAACAAACGAACCCCAAATCCTAAATCTTAAACTTAAAAACTGAAAACCCTAAACCTTAAACCTTAAACACTAAATGCAAAACCTTGGCATCCTACACCCTAAACCCTAGACCCCAAAACCAGAAAGCCTAAACCCAAAATCTTAAACCCTAAATCCAAAATCTTAAACCCCTAAACTCTAGACCAAAAATCCTAAGCCCCAAACCCTAAACACTAAACTCCAAACTTTAAAACCTAATACCAAAATATCTAAACCCGAAACCCTAAACAATACATCCCGAACCTTAACCCTTTATTTCTTAACACCTAACCATAACACCCCAACCCCAACACCCGAAAACATACTCTTGAATTCATAGAACCTAAATCCCAAAACTTATAGCACTAAAACAAAAATCAGAACCTTAACTACAAAACGCCAAATCCTAAATAGTAAACCCCAAAATATAAAACCCAAATCCATAACCCCTAAACACTAAATCCCAAACCGAAAAACACTAAACACTAAATCCCAAACCATAAACTCCTTAACCCAAAACCTTAACATCTAAACCGTTACCCTAAACTCTAAACCCTAAACCCTAAACCATAAGCCATACACCCCAAACCCTAAACACTAAACCTTTAACCCCAAACCCCAAATCCTCAACTATAAATTCTAAACATCAAACCATTACACACCAACCCAAAACCAAAAACCATACTCCCAATATTATAAACCCTAAACTCCAAAACCTAATTCATAAACCCTAAATCCCAAAACCAAAAACCCTAAACCGGAAACCCCAAATCCCAAACAACAAATTCTAAAAATCAAACTATAACACCCTAACCCAAAACCCAAAACCATACTCCCTAATTTGTAAACCCTAAACCCCAAAACCCAAATCATAAACCCTAAACCCCAAAACCAAAAACCCTAAACCCTTACACCTAAACCCTAAACCTTACACACAAAACCCGAAACGTTTAACCCAAACCCTAAACCATAAATCCAAAACCACAAACCCTATACACTAAACTCCAAACCTTAAAACCTAAAACCAAAAAACCAAAAATCTAAACCCGAAACCCTCAATTTTAAACACTAAACCATAACACCCCAACTGTAAACCGGAAACATACTCCCTAATGGTTTAGGGTTTAGGGTTAATCGTATAACCAAACCGCAAACCCTAAACACTAAATTCAAAACCTTAAACCCCTAAACCCTAGACCTTAAATCCCAAACACCAAATCCTAAACTATATATTCTAAACACCAAACCATAACACCCCAACCAAAAATTCAAAATCATACACCCTAACTCATAAATCCTCAACCAAAAAACCCTAATAACAAATCCAAAACCCCAAAACATAAATAATAAAGCCAAAACCATACACCCTAACTCATAAATCCTCAGCCAAAAAACCCTAATAACAAATCCAAAACCCCAAAACATAAATAATAAACCCTAAACCCTAAAACCAAAAACCCTAAACCCTTACACCTAAATCCCAAACCATAAACTCAAAACCTAAAATCGTAATCCTTAATCCTAAACCCACGAACCCCAAACCCTAAACCTTAAACTTTAAAACTGAAAACCCTAAACCCTAACCCTTAAACACTAAATGCAAAACCTTGACATCCTAAACCCTAAACCCTAGACCCCGAAACCAGAAAGCTAAACCCTAAATTATAAACCCTAAACCCAAAATCTTAAACCCCTAAACCCTAGACCACAAATCCAAAACCGCAAACCCTAAACACTAAACTCCAAACTTTAAAACACAATACCAAAAAATCTAAAACCGAAACCCTAAAAACAAATTCCCAAAACCTTAAACCTTTATTTCTTAACCCCAAACAATAACACCCCAACCCCAACACCCGAAACCATACTCCTTATATCATAAAACCTAAATCCCAAAACTTATAACACTAAAAGAAAAATCAAAATCTTAACCGCAAACGCGAAATCCTAAATGGTAAACCCCAAAATATAAAACCCTATTCGCTAACCCCTAAAAACTAAATCCCAAACCACAAAACTCTAAACACTAAATCCCAAACCATAAACTCCTAAACCCTAAACCTTAACATCTAAATCATTACTCGAAACTCTACACCTTAAACCGTAAACCATAAACCATCAACCCCAAACCCTACACATTAAACCTTAAATCCAAAACACCAAATCCTAAACTATAAATTCTAAACACCAAACCATACTCCCTAATTCATAAACCCTAAACCCCAAAACCCAAACCATAAACCCAAAACCCAAAACAAAAAACCCTAAACCCTTACAGCTAAACCCTAAACCTTGAACCTAAAACCCAAAATCGTAACCCGTAACCTTAAACCCAAATCCTAAACCATAAATCCTAAACCGCAAACCATAAACAATAAACTCCAAACCTTAAAACAAAAGTCAAAAACTCTAAACCCGAAACCCTACACCCTAAATCGTAAAACCTTAAACCCTCAATTCTAAACACTAAACCATAATACCCCAACCATAAACCTGAAACCATACTCCCTAATGGTTTAGGGTTTAGGGTTAACCGTATCCCCCTAAAACCGAAACCATTAATCATAAACCTCAAACCCTAAACACTAAATTCAAAACCATGAAACCCAATAACAAAAACTCTAAACCCCTAACCCTAAACACATAAACTTCAACCCCAAACCCCCATCCTAAATGTTATATTCTAAACACCAAACCATAACAATCCAACCCAAAACCCAAAACCATACACCCTAACTCATGAACCCTGAACCAAAAAACCCAAATAAGAAACCCTAAACCCCAAAACCTAAATAATAAACCCTTAACCCAAAAACCAAAAACCCTAAACCCGTACACCTAAACCCTAAACCGTAAACCCAAAACCTAAAATCCTAATCCTTAACACTGAACACACGAACCCCAAATCCTAAATCTTTAACTTAAAAACTGAAAACCCTAAACCTTAAACCTTAAACACTAAATGCAAAACCTTGGCATCCTACACCCTAAACCCTAGACCCCAAAACCAGAAAGCCTAAACCCAAGATCTTAAACCCTAAATCCAAAATCTTAAACCCCTAAACTCTAGACCATAAATCCTAAGCCCCAAACCCTAAACACTAAACTCCAAACTTTAAAACCTAATACCAAAATATCTAAACCCGAAACCCTAAACAATACATCCCGAACCTTAACCCTTTATTTCTTAACACCTAACCATAACACCCCAACCCCAACACCCGAAAACATACTCTTGAATTCATAGAACCTAAATCCCAAAACTTATAGCACTAAAACAAAAATCAGAACCTTAACTACAAAACGCCAAATCCTAAATAGTAAACCCCAAAATATAAAACCCAAATCCATAACCCCTAAACACTAAATCCCAAACCAAAAAACACTAAACACTAAATCCCAAACCATAAACTCCTTAACCCAAAACCTTAACATCTAAACCGTTACCCTAAACTCTAAACCCTAAACCCTAAACCATAAGCCATACACCCCAAAACCTAAACACTAAACCTTTAACCCCAAACCCCAAATCCTCAACTATAAATTCTAAACATCAAACCATTACACACCAACCCAAAACCAAAAACCATACTCCCAATATTATAAACCCTAAACTCCAAAACCTAATTCATAAACCCTAAATCCCAAAACCAAAAACCCTAAACCGGAAACCCCAAATCCCAAACAACAAATTCTAAAAATCAAACTATAACACCCTAACCCAAAACCCAAAACCATACTCCCTAATTTGTAAACCCTAAACCCCAAAACCCAAATCATAAACCCTAAACCCCAAAACCAAAAACCCTAAACCCTTACACCTAAACCCTAAACCTTACACACAAAACCCGAAACGTTTAACCCAAACCCTAAACCATAAATCCAAAACCACAAACCCTATACACTAAACTCCAAACCTTAAAACCTAAAACCAAAAAACCAAAAATCTAAACCCGAAACCCTCAATTTTAAACACTAAACCATAACACCCCAACTGTAAACCGGAAACATACTCCCTAATGGTTTAGGGTTTAGGGTTAATCGTATAACCAAACCGCAAACCCTAAACACTAAATTCAAAACCTTAAATCCCTAAACCCTAGACCTTAAATCCCAAACACCAAATCCTAAACTATATATTCTAAACACCAAACCATAACACCCCAACCAAAAATTCAAAATCATACACCCTAACTCATAAATCCTCAACCAAAAAACCCTAATAACAAATCCAAAACCCCAAAACATAAATAAGAAACCCAAAACCATACACCCTAACTCATAAATCCTCAGCCAAAAAACCCTAATAACAAATCCAAAACCCCAAAACATAAATAATAAACCCTAAACCCTAAAACCAAAAACCCTAAACCCTTACACCTAAATCCCAAACCATAAACTCAAAACCTAAAATCGTAATCCTTAATCCTAAACCCACGAACCCCAAACCCTAAACCTTAAACTTTAAAACTGAAAACCCTAAACCCTAACCCTTAAACACTAAATGCAAAACCTTGACATCCTAAACCCTAAACCCTAGACCCCGAAACTAGAAAGCTAAACCCTAAATCATAAACCCTAAACCCAAAATCTTAAACCCCTAAACCCTAGACCACAAATCCAAAACCGCAAACCCTAAACACTAAACTCCAAACTTTAAAACACAATACCAAAAAATCTAAAACCGAAACCCTAAAAACAAATTCCCAAAACCTTAAACCTTTATTTCTTAACCCCAAACAATAACACCCCAACCCCAACACCCGAAACCATACTCCTTATATCATAAAACCTAAATCCCAAAACTTATAACACTAAAAGAAAAATCAAAATCTTAACCGCAAACGCGAAATCCTAAATGGTAAACCCCAAAATATAAAACCCTATTCGCTAACCCCTAAAAACTAAATCCCAAACCACAAAACTCTAAACACTAAATCCCAAACCATAAACTCCTAAACCCTAAACCTTAACATCTAAATCATTACTCGAAACTCTACACCTTAAACCGTAAACCATAAACCATCAACCCCAAACCCTACACATTAAACCTTAAATCCAAAACACCAAATCCTAAACTATAAATTCTAAACACCAAACCATACTCCCTAATTCATAAACCCTAAACCCCAAAACCCAAACCATAAACCCAAAACCCAAAACAAAAAACCCTAAACCCTTACAGCTAAACCCTAAACCTTGAACCTAAAACCCAAAATCGTAACCCGTAACCTTAAACCCAAATCCTAAACCATAAATCCTAAACCGCAAACCATAAACAATAAACTCCAAACCTTAAAACAAAAGTCAAAAACTCTAAACCCGAAACCCTACACCCTAAATCGTAAAACCTTAAACCCTCAATTCTAAACACTAAACCATAATACCCCAACCATAAACCTGAAACCATACTCCCTAATGGTTTAGGGTTTAGGGTTAACCGTATCCCCCTAAAACCGAAACCATTAATCATAAACCTCAAACCCTAAACACTAAATTCAAAACCATGAAACCCAATAACAAAAACTCTAAACCCCTAACCCTAAACACATAAACTTCAACCCCAAACCCCCATCCTAAATGTTATATTCTAAACACCAAACCATAACACTCCAACCCAAAACCCAAAACCATACACCCTAACTCATGAACCGTGAACAAAAAAACCCAAATAAGAAACCCTAAACCCCAAAACCTAAATAATAAACCCTTAACCCAAAAACCAAAAACCCTAAACCCGTACACCTAAACCCTAAACCGTAAACCCAAAACCTAAAATCCTAATCCTTAACACTGAACACACGAACCCCAAATCCTAAATCTTAAACTTAAAAACTGAAAACCCTAAACCTTAAACCTTAAACACTAAATGCAAAACCTTGGCATCCTACACCCTAAACCCTAGACCCCAAAACCAGAAAGCCTAAACCCAAAATCTTAAACCCTAAATCCAAAATCTTAAACCCCTAAACTCTAGACCAAAAATCCTAAGCCCCAAACCCTAAACACTAAACTCCAAACTTTAAAACCTAATACCAAAATATCTAAACCCGAAACCCTAAACAATACATCCCGAACCTTAACCCTTTATTTCTTAACACCTAACCATAACACCCCAACCCCAACACCCGAAAACATACTCTTGAATTCATAGAACCTAAATCCCAAAACTTATAACACTAAAATAAAAATCAGAACCTTAACTACAAAACGCCAAATCCTAAATAGTAAACCCCAAAATATAAAACCCAAATCCATAACCCCTAAACACTAAATCCCAAACCAAAAAACACTAAACACTAAATCCCAAACCATAAACTCCTTAACCCGAAACCTTAACATCTAAACCGTTACCCTAAACTCTAAACCCTAAACCCTAAACCATAAGCCATACACCCCAAACCCTAAACACTAAACCTTTAACCCCAAACCCCAAATCCTCAACTATAAATTCTAAACATCAAACCGTTACACACCAACCCAAAACCAAAAACCATACTCCCAATATTATAAACCCTAAACTCCAAAACCTAATTCATAAACCCTAAATCCCAAAACCAAAAACCCTAAACCGGAAACCCCAAATCCCAAACAACAAATTCTAAAAATCAAACTATAACACCCTAACCCAAAACCCAAAACCATACTCCCTAATTTGTAAACCCTAAACCCCAAAACCCAAATCATAAACCCTAAACCCCAAAACCAAAAACCCTAAACCCTTACACCTAAACCCTAAACCTTACACACAAAACCCGAAACGTTTAACCCAAACCCTAAACCATAAATCCAAAACCACAAACCCTATACACTAAACTCCAAACCTTAAAACCTAAAACCAAAAAACCAAAAATCTAAACCCGAAACCCTCAATTTTAAACACTAAACCATAACACCCCAACTGTAAACCGGAAACATACTCCCTAATGGTTTAGGGTTTAGGGTTAATCGTATAACCAAACCGCAAACCCTAAACACTAAATTCAAAACCTTAAACCCCTAAACCCTAGACCTTAAATCCCAAACACCAAATCCTAAACTATATATTCTAAACACCAAACCATAACACCCCAACAAAAAATTCAAAATCATACACCCTAACTCATAAATCCTCAACCAAAAAACCCTAATAACAAATCCAAAACCCCAAAACATAAATAATAAACCCAAAACCATACACCCTAACTCATAAATCCTCAGCCAAAAAACCCTAATAACAAATCCAAAACCCCAAAACATAAATAATAAACCCTAAACCCTAAAACCAAAAACCCTAAACCCTTACACCTAAATCCCAAACCATAAACTCAAAACCTAAAATCGTAATCCTTAATCCTAAACCCACGAACCCCAAACCCTAAACCTTAAACTTTAAAACTGAAAACCCTAAACCCTAACCCTTAAACACTAAATGCAAAACCTTGACATCCTAAACCCTAAACCCTAGACCCCGAAACCAGAAAGCTAAACCCTAAATCATAAACCCTAAACCCAAAATCTTAAACCCCTAAACCCTAGACCACAAATCCAAAACCGCAAACCCTAAACACTAAACTCCAAACTTTAAAACACAATACCAAAAAATCTAAAACCGAAACCCTAAAAACAAATTCCCAAAACCTTAAACCTTTATTTCTTAACCCCAAACAATAACACCCCAACCCCAACACCCGAAACCATACTCCTTATATCATAAAACCTAAATCCCAAAACTTATAACACTAAAAGAAAAATCAAAATCTTAACAGCAAACGCGAAATCCTAAATGGTAAACCCCAAAATATAAAACCCTATTCGCTAACCCCTAAAAACTAAATCCCAAACCACAAAACTCTAAACACTAAATCCCAAACCATAAACTCCTAAACCCTAAACCTTAACATCTAAATCATTACTCGAAACTCTACACCTTAAACCGTAAACCATAAACCATCAACCCCAAACCCTACACATTAAACCTTAAATCCAAAACACCAAATCCTAAACTATAAATTCTAAACACCAAACCATACTCCCTAATTCATAAACCCTAAACCCCAAAACCCAAACCATAAACCCAAAACCCAAAACAAAAAACCCTAAACCCTTACAGCTAAACCCTAAACCTTGAACCTAAAACCCAAAATCGTAACCCGTAACCTTAAACCCAAATCCTAAACCATAAATCCTAAACCCTAAACCTTCAACCTTAAACACTAAATGCAAAACCTTGGCATCCTACACCCTAAACCCTAGACCCCAAAACCAGAAAGCCTAAACCCAAGATCTTAAACCCTAAATCCAAAATCTTAAACCCCTAAACTCTAGACCAAAAATCCTAAGCCCCAAACCCTAAACACTAAACTCCAAACTTTAAAACCTAATACCAAAATATCTAAACCCGAAACCCTAAACAATACATCCCGAACCTTAACCCTTTATTTCTTAACACCTAACCATAACACCCCAACCCCAACACCCGAAAACATACTCTTGAATTCATAGAACCTAAATCCCAAAACTTATAGCACTAAAACAAAAATCACAACCTTAACTACAAAACGCCAAATCCTAAATAGTAAACCCCAAAATATAAAACCCAAATCCATAACCCCTAAACACTAAATCCCAAACCAAAAAACACTAAACACTAAATCCCAAACCATAAACTCCTTAACCCGAAACCTTAACATCTAAACCGTTACCCTAAACTCTAAACCCTAAACCCTAAACCATAAGCCATACACCCCAAACCCTAAACACTAAACCTTTAACCCCAAACCCCAAATCCTTAACTATAAATTCTAAACATCAAACCATTACACACCAACCCAAAACCAAAAACCATACTCCCAATATTATAAACCCTAAACTCCAAAACCTAATTCATAAACCCTAAATCCCAAAACCAAAAACCCTAAACCGGAAACCCCAACCCCAATAAACCGTAAACAATAAACCATCAACCCCAAACCCTACACATTAAACCTTAAATCCAAAACACCAAATCCTAAACTATAAATTCTAAACACCAAACCATACTCCCTAATTCATAAACCCTAAACCCCAAAACCCAAACCATAAACCCAAAACCCAAAACAAAAAACCCTAAACCCTTACAGCTAAACCCTAAACCTTGAACCTAAAACCCAAAATCGTAACCCGTAACCTTAAACCCAAATCCTAAACCATAAATCCTAAACCGCAAACCCTAAACAATAAACTCCAAACCTTAAAACAAAAGTCAAAAACTCTAAACCCAAAACCCTACACCCTAAATCGTAAAACCTTAAACCCTCAATTCTAAACACTAAACCATAATACCCCAACCATAAACCTGAAACCATACTCCCTAATGGTTTAGGGTTTAGGGTTAACCGTATCCCCCTAAAACCGAAACCATTAATCATAAACCTCAAACCCTAAACACTAAATTCAAAACCATGAAACCCAATAACAAAAACTCTAAACCCCTAACCCTAAACACATAAACTTCAACCCCAAACCCCCATCCTAAATGTTATATTCTAAACACCAAACCATAACACTCCAACCCAAAACCCAAAACCATACACCCTAACTCATGAACCGTGAACAAAAAAACCCAAATAAGAAACCCTAAACCCCAAAACGTAAATAATAAACCCTTAACCCAAAAACCAAAAACCCTAAACCCGTACACCTAAACCCTAAACCGTAAACCCAAAACCTAAAATCCTAATCCTTAACACTGAACACACGAACCCCAAATCCTAAATCTTAAACTTAAAAACTGAAAACCCTAAACCTTAAACCTTAAACACTAAATGCAAAACCTTGGCATCCTACACCCTAAACCCTAGACCCCAAAACCAGAAAGCCTAAACCCAAAATCTTAAACCCTAAATCCAAAATCTTAAACCCCTAAACTCTAGACCATAAATCCTAAGCCCCAAACCCTAAACACTAAACTCCAAACTTTAAAACCTAATACCAAAATATCTAAACCCGAAACCCTAAACAATACATCCCGAACCTTAACCCTTTATTTCTTAACACCTAACCATAACACCCCAACCCCAACACCCGAAAACATACTCTTGAATTCATAGAACCTAAATCCCAAAACTTATAGCACTAAAACAAAAATCAGAACCTTAACTACAAAACGCCAAATCCTAAATAGTAAACCCCAAAATATAAAACCCAAATCCATAACCCCTAAACACTAAATCCCAAACCAAAAAACACTAAACACTAAATCCCAAACCATAAACTCCTGAACCCAAAACCTTAACATCTAAACCGTTACCCTAAACTCTAAACCCTAAACCCTAAACCATAAGCCATACACCCCAAACCCTAAACACTAAACCTTTAACCCCAAACCCCAAATCCTCAACTATAAATTCTAAACATCAAACCATTACACACCAACCCAAAACCAAAAACCATACTCCCAATATTATAAACCCTAAACTCCAAAACCTAATTCATAAACCCTAAATCCCAAAACCAAAAACCCTAAACCGGAAACCCCAAATCCCAAACAACAAATTCTAAAAATCAAACTATAACACCCTAACCCAAAACCCAAAACCATACTCCCTAATTTGTAAACCCTAAACCCCAAAACCCAAATCATAAACCCTAAACCCCAAAACCAAAAACCCTAAACCCTTACACCTAAACCCTAAACCTTACACACAAAACCCGAAACGTTTAACCCAAACCCTAAACCATAAATCCAAAACCACAAACCCTATACACTAAACTCCAAACCTTAAAACCTAAAACCAAAAAACCAAAAATCTAAACCCGAAACCCTCAATTTTAAACACTAAACCATAACACCCCAACTGTAAACCGGAAACATACTCCCTAATGGTTTAGGGTTTAGGGTTAATCGTATAACCAAACCGCAAACCCTAAACACTAAATTCAAAACCTTAAACCCCTAAACCCTAGACCTTAAATCCCAAACACCAAATCCTAAACTATATATTCTAAACACCAAACCATAACACCCCAACCAAAAATTCAAAATCATACACCCTAACTCATAAATCCTCAACCAAAAAACCCTAATAACAAATCCAAAACCCCAAAACATAAATAATAAAGCCAAAACCATACACCCTAACTCATAAATCCTCAGCCAAAAAACCCTAATAACAAATCCAAAACCCCAAAACATAAATAATAAACCCTAAACCCTAAAACCAAAAACCCTAAACCCTTACACCTAAATCCCAAACCATAAACTCAAAACCTAAAATCGTAATCCTTAATCCTAAACCCACGAACCCCAAACCCTAAACCTTAAACTTTAAAACTGAAAACCCTAAACCCTAACCCTTAAACACTAAATGCAAAACCTTGACATCCTAAACCCTAAACCCTAGACCCCGAAACCAGAAAGCTAAACCCTAAATTATAAACCCTAAACCCAAAATCTTAAACCCCTAAACCCTAGACCACAAATCCAAAACCGCAAACCCTAAACACTAAACTCCAAACTTTAAAACACAATACCAAAAAATCTAAAACCGAAACCCTAAAAACAAATTCCCAAAACCTTAAACCTTTATTTCTTAACCCCAAACAATAACACCCCAACCCCAACACCCGAAACCATACTCCTTATATCATAAAACCTAAATCCCAAAACTTATAACACTAAAAGAAAAATCAAAATCTTAACAGCAAACGCGAAATCCTAAATGGTAAACCCCAAAATATAAAACCCTATTCGCTAACCCCTAAAAACTAAATCCCAAACCACAAAACTCTAAACACTAAATCCCAAACCATAAACTCCTAAACCCTAAACCTTAACATCTAAATCATTACTCGAAACTCTACACCTTAAACCGTAAACCATAAACCATCAACCCCAAACCCTACACATTAAACCTTAAATCCAAAACACCAAATCCTAAACTATAAATTCTAAACACCAAACCATACTCCCTAATTCATAAACCCTAAACCCCAAAACCCAAACCATAAACCCAAAACCCAAAACAAAAAACCCTAAACCCTTACAGCTAAACCCTAAACCTTGAACCTAAAACCCAAAATCGTAACCCGTAACCTTAAACCCAAATCCTAAACCATAAATCCT
Source organism: Cardamine chenopodiifolia (assembly GCA_963922655.1). NCBI lineage: Eukaryota > Viridiplantae > Streptophyta > Magnoliopsida > Brassicales > Brassicaceae > Cardamine > Cardamine chenopodiifolia. The sequence continues at coordinate 10,618,026 of OZ000481.1, read as the reverse complement.
AAACCCTAAACCTTCAACCTTAAACACTAAATGCAAAACCTTGGCATCCTACACCCTAAACCCTAGACCCCAAAACCAGAAAGCCTAAACCCAAGATCTTAAACCCTAAATCCAAAATCTTAAACCCCTAAACTCTAGACCAAAAATCCTAAGCCCCAAACCCTAAACACTAAACTCCAAACTTTAAAACCTAATACCAAAATATCTAAACCCGAAACCCTAAACAATACATCCCGAACCTTAACCCTTTATTTCTTAACACCTAACCATAACACCCCAACCCCAACACCCGAAAACATACTCTTGAATTCATAGAACCTAAATCCCAAAACTTATAGCACTAAAACAAAAATCAGAACCTTAACTACAAAACGCCAAATCCTAAATAGTAAACCCCAAAATATAAAACCCAAATCCATAACCCCTAAACACTAAATCCCAAACCAAAAAACACTAAACACTAAATCCCAAACCATAAACTCCTTAACCCGAAACCTTAACATCTAAACCGTTACCCTAAACTCTAAACCCTAAACCCTAAACCATAAGCCATACACCCCAAACCCTAAACACTAAACCTTTAACCCCAAACCCCAAATCCTTAACTATAAATTCTAAACATCAAACCATTACACACCAACCCAAAACCAAAAACCATACTCCCAATATTATAAACCCTAAACTCCAAAACCTAATTCATAAACCCTAAATCCCAAAACCAAAAACCCTAAACCGGAAACCCCAACCCCAATAAACCGTAAACAATAAACCATCAACCCCAAACCCTACACATTAAACCTTAAATCCAAAACACCAAATCCTAAACTATAAATTCTAAACACCAAACCATACTCCCTAATTCATAAACCCTAAACCCCAAAACCCAAACCATAAACCCAAAACCCAAAACAAAAAACCCTAAACCCTTACAGCTAAACCCTAAACCTTGAACCTAAAACCCAAAATCGTAACCCGTAACCTTAAACCCAAATCCTAAACCATAAATCCTAAACCGCAAACCCTAAACAATAAACTCCAAACCTTAAAACAAAAGTCAAAAACTCTAAACCCAAAACCCTACACCCTAAATCGTAAAACCTTAAACCCTCAATTCTAAACACTAAACCATAATACCCCAACCATAAACCTGAAACCATACTCCCTAATGGTTTAGGGTTTAGGGTTAACCGTATCCCCCTAAAACCGAAACCATTAATCATAAACCTCAAACCCTAAACACTAAATTCAAAACCATGAAACCCAATAACAAAAACTCTAAACCCCTAACCCTAAACACATAAACTTCAACCCCAAACCCCCATCCTAAATGTTATATTCTAAACACCAAACCATAACACTCCAACCCAAAACCCAAAACCATACACCCTAACTCATGAACCGTGAACAAAAAAACCCAAATAAGAAACCCTAAACCCCAAAACGTAAATAATAAACCCTTAACCCAAAAACCAAAAACCCTAAACCCGTACACCTAAACCCTAAACCGTAAACCCAAAACCTAAAATCCTAATCCTTAACACTGAACACACGAACCCCAAATCCTAAATCTTAAACTTAAAAACTGAAAACCCTAAACCTTAAACCTTAAACACTAAATGCAAAACCTTGGCATCCTACACCCTAAACCCTAGACCCCAAAACCAGAAAGCCTAAACCCAAAATCTTAAACCCTAAATCCAAAATCTTAAACCCCTAAACTCTAGACCATAAATCCTAAGCCCCAAACCCTAAACACTAAACTCCAAACTTTAAAACCTAATACCAAAATATCTAAACCCGAAACCCTAAACAATACATCCCGAACCTTAACCCTTTATTTCTTAACACCTAACCATAACACCCCAACCCCAACACCCGAAAACATACTCTTGAATTCATAGAACCTAAATCCCAAAACTTATAGCACTAAAACAAAAATCAGAACCTTAACTACAAAACGCCAAATCCTAAATAGTAAACCCCAAAATATAAAACCCAAATCCATAACCCCTAAACACTAAATCCCAAACCAAAAAACACTAAACACTAAATCCCAAACCATAAACTCCTGAACCCAAAACCTTAACATCTAAACCGTTACCCTAAACTCTAAACCCTAAACCCTAAACCATAAGCCATACACCCCAAACCCTAAACACTAAACCTTTAACCCCAAACCCCAAATCCTCAACTATAAATTCTAAACATCAAACCATTACACACCAACCCAAAACCAAAAACCATACTCCCAATATTATAAACCCTAAACTCCAAAACCTAATTCATAAACCCTAAATCCCAAAACCAAAAACCCTAAACCGGAAACCCCAAATCCCAAACAACAAATTCTAAAAATCAAACTATAACACCCTAACCCAAAACCCAAAACCATACTCCCTAATTTGTAAACCCTAAACCCCAAAACCCAAATCATAAACCCTAAACCCCAAAACCAAAAACCCTAAACCCTTACACCTAAACCCTAAACCTTACACACAAAACCCGAAACGTTTAACCCAAACCCTAAACCATAAATCCAAAACCACAAACCCTATACACTAAACTCCAAACCTTAAAACCTAAAACCAAAAAACCAAAAATCTAAACCCGAAACCCTCAATTTTAAACACTAAACCATAACACCCCAACTGTAAACCGGAAACATACTCCCTAATGGTTTAGGGTTTAGGGTTAATCGTATAACCAAACCGCAAACCCTAAACACTAAATTCAAAACCTTAAACCCCTAAACCCTAGACCTTAAATCCCAAACACCAAATCCTAAACTATATATTCTAAACACCAAACCATAACACCCCAACCAAAAATTCAAAATCATACACCCTAACTCATAAATCCTCAACCAAAAAACCCTAATAACAAATCCAAAACCCCAAAACATAAATAATAAAGCCAAAACCATACACCCTAACTCATAAATCCTCAGCCAAAAAACCCTAATAACAAATCCAAAACCCCAAAACATAAATAATAAACCCTAAACCCTAAAACCAAAAACCCTAAACCCTTACACCTAAATCCCAAACCATAAACTCAAAACCTAAAATCGTAATCCTTAATCCTAAACCCACGAACCCCAAACCCTAAACCTTAAACTTTAAAACTGAAAACCCTAAACCCTAACCCTTAAACACTAAATGCAAAACCTTGACATCCTAAACCCTAAACCCTAGACCCCGAAACCAGAAAGCTAAACCCTAAATTATAAACCCTAAACCCAAAATCTTAAACCCCTAAACCCTAGACCACAAATCCAAAACCGCAAACCCTAAACACTAAACTCCAAACTTTAAAACACAATACCAAAAAATCTAAAACCGAAACCCTAAAAACAAATTCCCAAAACCTTAAACCTTTATTTCTTAACCCCAAACAATAACACCCCAACCCCAACACCCAAAACCATACTCCTTATATCATAAAACCTAAATCCCAAAACTTATAACACTAAAAGAAAAATCAAAATCTTAACCGCAAACGCGAAATCCTAAATGGTAAACCCCAAAATATAAAACCCTATTCGCTAACCCCTAAAAACTAAATCCCAAACCACAAAACTCTAAACACTAAATCCCAAACCATAAACTCCTAAACCCTAAACCTTAACATCTAAATCATTACTCGAAACTCTACACCTTAAACCGTAAACCATAAACCATCAACCCCAAACCCTACACATTAAACCTTAAATCCAAAACACCAAATCCTAAACTATAAATTCTAAACACCAAACCATACTCCCTAATTCATAAACCCTAAACCCCAAAACCCAAACCATAAACCCAAAACCCAAAACAAAAAACCCTAAACCCTTACAGCTAAACCCTAAACCTTGAACCTAAAACCCAAAATCGTAACCCGTAACCTTAAACCCAAATCCTAAACCATAAATCCTAAACCGCAAACCCTAAACAATAAACTCCAAACCTTAAAACAAAAGTCAAAAACTCTAAACCCGAAACCCTACACCCTAAATCGTAAAACCTTAAACCCTCAATTCTAAACACTAAACCATAATACCCCAACCATAAACCTGAAACCATACTCCCTAATGGTTTAGGGTTTAGGGTTAACCGTATCCCCCTAAAACCGAAACCATTAATCATAAACCTCAAACCCTAAACACTAAATTCAAAACCATGAAACCCAATAACAAAAACTCTAAACCCCTAACCCTAAACACATAAACTTCAACCCCAAACCCCCATCCTAAATGTTATATTCTAAACACCAAACCATAACAATCCAACCCAAAACCCAAAACCATACACCCTAACTCATGAACCCTGAACCAAAAAACCCAAATAAGAAACCCTAAACCCCAAAACCTAAATAATAAACCCTTAACCCAAAAACCAAAAACCCTAAACCCGTACACCTAAACCCTAAACCGTAAACCCAAAACCTAAAATCCTAATCCTTAACACTGAACACACGAACCCCAAATCCTAAATCTTTAACTTAAAAACTGAAAACCCTAAACCTTAAACCTTAAACACTAAATGCAAAACCTTGGCATCCTACACCCTAAACCCTAGACCCCAAAACCAGAAAGCCTAAACCCAAGATCTTAAACCCTAAATCCAAAATCTTAAACCCCTAAACTCTAGACCATAAATCCTAAGCCCCAAACCCTAAACACTAAACTCCAAACTTTAAAACCTAATACCAAAATATCTAAACCCGAAACCCTAAACAATACATCCCGAACCTTAACCCTTTATTTCTTAACACCTAACCATAACACCCCAACCCCAACACCCGAAAACATACTCTTGAATTCATAGAACCTAAATCCCAAAACTTATAACACTAAAATAAAAATCAGAACCTTAACTACAAAACGCCAAATCCTAAATAGTAAACCCCAAAATATAAAACCCAAATCCATAACCCCTAAACACTAAATCCCAAACCAAAAAACACTAAACACTAAATCCCAAACCATAAACTCCTTAACCCGAAACCTTAACATCTAAACCGTTACCCTAAACTCTAAACCCTAAACCCTAAACCATAAGCCATACACCCCAAACCCTAAACACTAAACCTTTAACCCCAAACCCCAAATCCTCAACTATAAATTCTAAACATCAAACCGTTACACACCAACCCAAAACCAAAAACCATACTCCCAATATTATAAACCCTAAACTCCAAAACCTAATTCATAAACCCTAAATCCCAAAACCAAAAACCCTAAACCGGAAACCCCAAATCCCAAACAACAAATTCTAAAAATCAAACTATAACACCCTAACCCAAAACCCAAAACCATACTCCCTAATTTGTAAACCCTAAACCCCAAAACCCAAATCATAAACCCTAAACCCCAAAACCAAAAACCCTAAACCCTTACACCTAAACCCTAAACCTTACACACAAAACCCGAAACGTTTAACCCAAACCCTAAACCATAAATCCAAAACCACAAACCCTATACACTAAACTCCAAACCTTAAAACCTAAAACCAAAAAACCAAAAATCTAAACCCGAAACCCTCAATTTTAAACACTAAACCATAACACCCCAACTGTAAACCGGAAACATACTCCCTAATGGTTTAGGGTTTAGGGTTAATCGTATAACCAAACCGCAAACCCTAAACACTAAATTCAAAACCTTAAACCCCTAAACCCTAGACCTTAAATCCCAAACACCAAATCCTAAACTATATATTCTAAACACCAAACCATAACACCCCAACCAAAAATTCAAAATCATACACCCTAACTCATAAATCCTCAACCAAAAAACCCTAATAACAAATCCAAAACCCCAAAACATAAATAAGAAACCCAAAACCATACACCCTAACTCATAAATCCTCAGCCAAAAAACCCTAATAACAAATCCAAAACCCCAAAACATAAATAATAAACCCTAAACCCTAAAACCAAAAACCCTAAACCCTTACACCTAAATCCCAAACCATAAACTCAAAACCTAAAATCGTAATCCTTAATCCTAAACCCACGAACCCCAAACCCTAAACCTTAAACTTTAAAACTGAAAACCCTAAACCCTAACCCTTCAACACTAAATGCAAAACCTTGACATCCTAAACCCTAAACCCTAGACCCCGAAACTAGAAAGCTAAACCCTAAATCATAAACCCTAAACCCAAAATCTTAAACCCCTAAACCCTAGACCACAAATCCAAAACCGCAAACCCTAAACACTAAACTCCAAACTTTAAAACACAATACCAAAAAATCTAAAACCGAAACCCTAAAAACAAATTCCCAAAACCTTAAACCTTTATTTCTTAACCCCAAACAATAACACCCCAACCCCAACACCCGAAACCATACTCCTTATATCATAAAACCTAAATCCCAAAACTTATAACACTAAAAGAAAAATCAAAATCTTAACCGCAAACGCGAAATCCTAAATGGTAAACCCCAAAATATAAAACCCTATTCGCTAACCCCTAAAAACTAAATCCCAAACCACAAAACTCTAAACACTAAATCCCAAACCATAAACTCCTAAACCCTAAACCTTAACATCTAAATCATTACTCGAAACTCTACACCTTAAACCGTAAACCATAAACCATCAACCCCAAACCCTACACATTAAACCTTAAATCCAAAACACCAAATCCTAAACTATAAATTCTAAACACCAAACCATACTCCCTAATTCATAAACCCTAAACCCCAAAACCCAAACCATAAACCCAAAACCCAAAACAAAAAACCCTAAACCCTTACAGCTAAACCCTAAACCTTGAACCTAAAACCCAAAATCGTAACCCGTAACCTTAAACCCAAATCCTAAACCATAAATCCTAAACCGCAAACCATAAACAATAAACTCCAAACCTTAAAACAAAAGTCAAAAACTCTAAACCCGAAACCCTACACCCTAAATCGTAAAACCTTAAACCCTCAATTCTAAACACTAAACCATAATACCCCAACCATAAACCTGAAACCATACTCCCTAATGGTTTAGGGTTTAGGGTTAACCGTATCCCCCTAAAACCGAAACCATTAATCATAAACCTCAAACCCTAAACACTAAATTCAAAACCATGAAACCCAATAACAAAAACTCTAAACCCCTAACCCTAAACACATAAACTTCAACCCCAAACCCCCATCCTAAATGTTATATTCTAAACACCAAACCATAACACTCCAACCCAAAACCCAAAACCATACACCCTAACTCATGAACCGTGAACAAAAAAACCCAAATAAGAAACCCTAAACCCCAAAACCTAAATAATAAACCCTTAACCCAAAAACCAAAAACCCTAAACCCGTACACCTAAACCCTAAACCGTAAACCCAAAACCTAAAATCCTAATCCTTAACACTGAACACACGAACCCCAAATCCTAAATCTTAAACTTAAAAACTGAAAACCCTAAACCTTAAACCTTAAACACTAAATGCAAAACCTTGGCATCCTACACCCTAAACCCTAGACCCCAAAACCAGAAAGCCTAAACCCAAAATCTTAAACCCTAAATCCAAAATCTTAAACCCCTAAACTCTAGACCAAAAATCCTAAGCCCCAAACCCTAAACACTAAACTCCAAACTTTAAAACCTAATACCAAAATATCTAAACCCGAAACCCTAAACAATACATCCCGAACCTTAACCCTTTATTTCTTAACACCTAACCATAACACCCCAACCCCAACACCCGAAAACATACTCTTGAATTCATAGAACCTAAATCCCAAAACTTATAACACTAAAATAAAAATCAGAACCTTAACTACAAAACGCCAAATCCTAAATAGTAAACCCCAAAATATAAAACCCAAATCCATAACCCCTAAACACTAAATCCCAAACCAAAAAACACTAAACACTAAATCCCAAACCATAAACTCCTTAACCCGAAACCTTAACATCTAAACCGTTACCCTAAACTCTAAACCCTAAACCCTAAACCATAAGCCATACACCCCAAACCCTAAACACTAAACCTTTAACCCCAAACCCCAAATCCTCAACTATAAATTCTAAACATCAAACCGTTACACACCAACCCAAAACCAAAAACCATACTCCCAATATTATAAACCCTAAACTCCAAAACCTAATTCATAAACCCTAAATCCCAAAACCAAAAACCCTAAACCGGAAACCCCAAATCCCAAACAACAAATTCTAAAAATCAAACTATAACACCCTAACCCAAAACCCAAAACCATACTCCCTAATTTGTAAACCCTAAACCCCAAAACCCAAATCATAAACCCTAAACCCCAAAACCAAAAACCCTAAACCCTTACACCTAAACCCTAAACCTTACACACAAAACCCGAAACGTTTAACCCAAACCCTAAACCATAAATCCAAAACCACAAACCCTATACACTAAACTCCAAACCTTAAAACCTAAAACCAAAAAACCAAAAATCTAAACCCGAAACCCTCAATTTTAAACACTAAACCATAACACCCCAACTGTAAACCGGAAACATACTCCCTAATGGTTTAGGGTTTAGGGTTAATCGTATAACCAAACCGCAAACCCTAAACACTAAATTCAAAACCTTAAACCCCTAAACCCTAGACCTTAAATCCCAAACACCAAATCCTAAACTATATATTCTAAACACCAAACCATAACACCCCAACAAAAAATTCAAAATCATACACCCTAACTCATAAATCCTCAACCAAAAAACCCTAAGAACAAATCCAAAACCCCAAAACATAAATAATAAACCCAAAACCATACACCCTAACTCATAAATCCTCAGCCAAAAAACCCTAATAACAAATCCAAAACCCCAAAACATAAATAATAAACCCTAAACCCTAAAACCAAAAACCCTAAACCCTTACACCTAAATCCCAAACCATAAACTCAAAACCTAAAATCGTAATCCTTAATCCTAAACCCACGAACCCCAAACCCTAAACCTTAAACTTTAAAACTGAAAACCCTAAACCCTAACCCTTAAACACTAAATGCAAAACCTTGACATCCTAAACCCTAAACCCTAGACCCCGAAACCAGAAAGCTAAACCCTAAATCATAAACCCTAAACCCAAAATCTTAAACCCCTAAACCCTAGACCACAAATCCAAAACCGCAAACCCTAAACACTAAACTCCAAACTTTAAAACACAATACCAAAAAATCTAAAACCGAAACCCTAAAAACAAATTCCCAAAACCTTAAACCTTTATTTCTTAACCCCAAACAATAACACCCCAACCCCAACACCCGAAACCATACTCCTTATATCATAAAACCTAAATCCCAAAACTTATAACACTAAAAGAAAAATCAAAATCTTAACAGCAAACGCGAAATCCTAAATGGTAAACCCCAAAATATAAAACCCTATTCGCTAACCCCTAAAAACTAAATCCCAAACCACAAAACTCTAAACACTAAATCCCAAACCATAAACTCCTAAACCCTAAACCTTAACATCTAAATCATTACTCGAAACTCTACACCTTAAACCGTAAACCATAAACCATCAACCCCAAACCCTACACATTAAACCTTAAATCCAAAACACCAAATCCTAAACTATAAATTCTAAACACCAAACCATACTCCCTAATTCATAAACCCTAAACCCCAAAACCCAAACCATAAACCCAAAACCCAAAACAAAAAACCCTAAACCCTTACAGCTAAACCCTAAACCTTGAACCTAAAACCCAAAATCGTAACCCGTAACCTTAAACCCAAATCCTAAACCATAAATCCTAAACCGCAAACCCTAAACAATAAACTCCAAACCTTAAAACAAAAGTCAAAAACTCTAAACCCGAAACCCTACACCCTAAATCGTAAAACCTTAAACCCTCAATTCTAAACACTAAACCATAATACCCCAACCATAAACCTGAAACCATACTCCCTAATGGTTTAGGGTTTAGGGTTAACCGTATCCCCCTAAAACCGAAACCATTAATCATAAACCTCAAACCCTAAACACTAAATTCAAAACCATGAAACCCAATAACAAAAACTCTAAACCCCTAACCCTAAACACATAAACTTCAACCCCAAACCCCCATCCTAAATGTTATATTCTAAACACCAAACCATAACACTCCAACCCAAAACCCAAAACCATACACCCTAACTCATGAACCGTGAACAAAAAAACCCAAATAAGAAACCCTAAACCCCAAAACGTAAATAATAAACCCTTAACCCAAAAACCAAAAACCCTAAACCCGTACACCTAAACCCTAAACCGTAAACCCAAAACCTAAAATCCTAATCCTTAACACTGAACACACGAACCCCAAATCCTAAATCTTAAACTTAAAAACTGAAAACCCTAAACCTTAAACCTTAAACACTAAATGCAAAACCTTGGCATCCTACACCCTAAACCCTAGACCCCAAAACCAGAAAGCCTAAACCCAAAATCTTAAACCCTAAATCCAAAATCTTAAACCCCTAAACTCTAGACCATAAATCCTAAGCCCCAAACCCTAAACACTAAACTCCAAACTTTAAAACCTAATACCAAAATATCTAAACCCGAAACCCTAAACAATACATCCCGAACCTTAACCCTTTATTTCTTAACACCTAACCATAACACCCCAACCCCAACACCCGAAAACATACTCTTGAATTCATAGAACCTAAATCCCAAAACTTATAACACTAAAACAAAAATCAGAACCTTAACTACAAAACGCCAAATCCTAAATAGTAAACCCCAAAATATAAAACCCAAATCCATAACCCCTAAACACTAAATCCCAAACCAAAAAACACTAAACACTAAATCCCAAACCATAAACTCCTTAACCCGAAACCTTAACATCTAAACCGTTACCCTAAACTCTAAACCCTAAACCCTAAACCATAAGCCATACATCCCAAACCCTAAACACTAAACCTTTAACCCCAAACCCCAAATCCTCAACTATAAATTCTAAACATCAAACCATTACACACCAACCCAAAACCAAAAACCATACTCCCAATATTATAAACCCTAAACTCCAAAACCTAATTCATAAACCCTAAATCCCAAAACCAAAAACCCTAAACCGGAAACCCCAAATCCCAAACAACAAATTCTAATAATCAAACTATAACACCCTAACCCAAAACCCAAAACCATACTCCCTAATTTGTAAACCCTAAACCCCAAAACCCAAATCATAAACCCTAAACCCCAAAACCAAAAACCCTAAACCCTTACACCTAAACCCTAAACCTTACACACAAAACCCGAAACGTTTAACCCAAACCCTAAACCTTACACACAAAACCCGAAACGTTTAACCCAAACCCTAAACCATAAATCCAAAACCACAAACCCTATACACTAAACTCCAAACCTTAAAACCTAAAACCAAAAAACCAAAAATCTAAACCCGAAACCCTCAATTTTAAACACTAAACCATAACACCCCAACTGTAAACCGGAAACATACTCCCTAATGGTTTAGGGTTTAGGGTTAATCGTATAACCAAACCGCAAACCCTAAACACTAAATTCAAAACCTTAAACCCCTAAACCCTAGACCTTAAATCCCAAACACCAAATCCTAAACTATATATTCTAAACACCAAACCATAACACCCCAACCAAAAATTCAAAATCATACACCCTAACTCATAAATCCTCAACCAAAAAACCCTAATAACAAATCCAAAACCCCAAAACATAAATAATAAACCCAAAACCATACACCCTAACTCATAAATCCTCAGCCAAAAAACCCTAATAACAAATCCAAAACCCCAAAACATAAATAATAAACCCTAAACCCTAAAACCAAAAACCCTAAACCCTTACACCTAAATCCCAAACCATAAACTCAAAACCTAAAATCGTAATCCTTAATCCTAAACCCACGAACCCCAAACCCTAAACCTTAAACTTTAAAACTGAAAACCCTAAACCCTAACCCTTAAACACTAAATGCAAAACCTTGACATCCTAAACCCTAAACCCTAGACCCCGAAACCAGAAAGCTAAACCCTAAATCATAAACCCTAAACCCAAAATCTTAAACCCCTAAACCCTAGACCACAAATCCAAAACCGCAAACCCTAAACACTAAACTCCAAACTTTAAAACACAATACCAAAAAATCTAAAACCGAAACCCTAAAAACAAATTCCCAAAACCTTAAACCTTTATTTCTTAACCCCAAACAATAACACCCCAACCCCAACACCCGAAACCATACTCCTTATATCATAAAACCTAAATCCCAAAACTTATAACACTAAAAGAAAAATCAAAATCTTAACAGCAAACGCGAAATCCTAAATGGTAAACCCCAAAATATAAAACCCTATTCGCTAACCCCTAAAAACTAAATCCCAAACCACAAAACTCTAAACACTAAATCCCAAACCATAAACTCCTAAACCCTAAACCTTAACATCTAAATCATTACTCGAAACTCTACACCTTAAACCGTAAACCATAAACCATCAACCCCAAACCCTACACATTAAACCTTAAATCCAAAACACCAAATCCTAAACTATAAATTCTAAACACCAAACCATACTCCCTAATTCATAAACCCTAAACCCCAAAACCCAAACCATAAACCCAAAACCCAAAACAAAAATCCCTAAACCCTTACAGCTAAACCCTAAACCTTGAACCTAAAACCCAAAATCGTAACCCGTAACCTTAAACCCAAATCCTAAACCATAAATCCTAAACCGCAAACCCTAAACAATAAACTCCAAACCTTAAAACAAAAGTCAAAAACTCTAAACCCGAAACCTTACACCCTAAATCGTAAAACCTTAAACCCTCAATTCTAAACACTAAACCATAATACCCCAACCATAAACCTGAAACCATACTCCCTAATGGTTTAGGGTTTAGGGTTAACCGTATGCCCCTAAAACCGAAACCATTAATCATAAACCTCAAACCCTAAACACTAAATTCAAAACCATGAAACCCAATAACAAAAACTCTAAACCCCTAACCCTAAACACATAAACTTCAACCCCAAACCCCCATCCTAAATGTTATATTCTAAACACCAAACCATAACACTCCAACCCAAAACCCAAAACCATACACCCTAACTCATGAACCCTGAACCAAAAAACCCAAATAAGAAACCCTAAACCCCAAAACCTAAATAATAAACCCTTAACCCAAAAACTAAAAACCCTAAACCCGTACACCTAAACCCTAAACCGTAAACCCAAAACCTAAAATCCTAATCCTTAACACTGAACACACGAACCCCAAATCCTAAATCTTAAACTTAAAAACTGAAAACCCTAAACCTTAAACCTTAAACACTAAATGCAAAACCTTGGCATCCTACACCCTAAACCCTAGACCCCAAAACCAGAAAGCCTAAACCCAAAATCTTAAACCCTAAATCCAAAATCTTAAACCCCTAAACTCTAGACCATAAATCCTAAGCCCCAAACCCTAAACACTAAACTCCAAACTTTAAAACCTAATACCAAAATATCTAAACCCGAAACCCTAAACAATACATCCCGAACCTTAACCCTTTATTTCTTAACACCTAACCATAACACCCCAACCCCAACACCCGAAAACATACTCTTGAATTCATAGAACCTAAATCCCAAAACTTATAACACTAAAACAAAAATCAGAACCTTAACTACAAAACGCCAAATCCTAAATAGTAAACCCCAAAATATAAAACCCAAATCCATAACCCCTAAACACTAAATCCCAAACCAAAAAACACTAAACACTAAATCCCAAACCATAAACTCCTTAACCCGAAACCTTAACATCTAAACCGTTACCCTAAACTCTAACCCCTAAACCCTAAACCATAAGCCATACACCCCAAACCCTAAACACTAAACCTTTAACCCCAAACCCCAAATCCTCAACTATAAATTCTAAACATCAAACCATTACACACCAACCCAAAACCAAAAACCATACTCCCAATATTATAAACCCTAAACTCCAAAACCTAATTCATAAACCCTAAATCCCAAAACCAAAAACCCTAAACCGGAAACCCCAAATCCCAAACAACAAATTCGAAAAATCAAACTATAACACCCTAACCCAAAACCCAAAACCATACTCCCTAATTTGTAAACCCTAAACTCCAAAACCCAAATCATAAACCCTAAACCCCAAAACCAAAAACCCTAAACCCTTACACCTAAACCCTAAACCTTACACACAAAACCCGAAACGTTTAACCCAAACCCTAAACCATAAATCCAAAACCACAAACCCTATACACTAAACTCCAAACCTTAAAACCTAAAACCAAAAAACCAAAAATCTAAACCCGAAACCCTCAATTTTAAACACTAAACCATAACACCCCAACTGTAAACCGGAAACATACTCCCTAATGGTTTAGGGTTTAGGGTTAATCGTATAACCAAACCGCAAACCCTAAACACTAAATTCAAAACCTTAAACCCCTAAACCCTAGACCTTAATTCCCAAACACCAAATCCTAAACTATATATTCTAAACACCAAACCATAACACCCCAACCAAAAATTCAAAATCATACACCCTAACTCATAAATCCTCAACCAAAAAACCCTAATAACAAATCCAAAACCCCAAAACATAAATAATAAACCCAAAACCATACACCCTAACTCATAAATCCTTAGCCAAAAAACCCTAATAACAAATCCAAAACCCCAAAACATAAATAATAAACCCTAAACCCTAAAACCAAAAACCCTAAACCCTTACACCTAAATCCCAAACCATAAACTCAAAACCTAAAATCGTAATCCTTAATCCTAAACCCACGAACCCCAAACCCTAAACCTTAAACTTTAAAACTGAAAACCCTAAACCCTAACCCTTAAACACTAAATGCAAAACCTTGACATCCTAAACCCTAAACCCTAGACCCCGAAACCAGAAAGCTAAACCCTAAATCATAAACCCTAAACCCAAAATCTTAAACCCCTAAACCCTAGACCACAAATCCAAAACCGCAAACCCTAAACACTAAACTCCAAACTTTAAAACACAATACCAAAAAATCTAAAACCGAAACCCTAAAAACAAATTCCCAAAACCTTAAACCTTTATTTCTTAACCCCAAACAATAACACCCCAACCCCAACACCCGAAACCATACTCCTTATATCATAAAACCTAAATCCCAAAACTTATAACACTAAAAGAAAAATCAAAATCTTAACAGCAAACGCGAAATCCTAAATGGTAAACCCCAAAATATAAAACCCTATTCGCTAACCCCTAAAAACTAAATCCCAAACCACAAAACTCTAAACACTAAATCCCAAACCATAAACTCCTAAACCCTAAACCTTAACATCTAAATCATTACTCGAAACTCTACACCTTAAACCGTAAACCATAAACCATCAACCCCAAACCCTACACATTAAACCTTAAATCCAAAACACCAAATCCTAAACTATAAATTCTAAACACCAAACCATACTCCCTAATTCATAAACACTAAACCCCAAAACCCAAACCATAAACCCAAAACCCAAAACAAAAAACCCTAAACCCTTACAGCTAAACCCTAAACCTTGAACCTAAAACCCAAAATCGTAACCCGTAACCTTAAACCCAAATCCTAAACCATAAATCCTAAACCGCAAACCCTAAACAATAAACTCCAAACCTTAAAACAAAAGTCAAAAACTCTAAACCCGAAACCCTACACCCTAAATCGTAAAACCTTAAACCCTCAATTCTAAACACTAAACCATAATACCCCAACCATAAACCTGAAACCATACTCCCTAATGGTTTAGGGTTTAGGGTTAACCGTATCCCCCTAAAACCGAAACCATTAATCATAAACCTCAAACCCTAAACACTAAATTCAAAACCATGAAACCCAATAAGAAAAACTCTAAACTCCTAACCCTAAACACATAAACTTCAACCCCAAACCCCCATCCTAAATGTTATATTCTAAACACCAAACCATAACACTCCAACCCAAAACCCAAAACCATACACCCTAACTCATGAACCCTGAACCAAAAAACCCAAATAAGAAACCCTAAACCCCAAAACCTAAATAATAAACCCTTAACCCAAAAACCAAAAACCCTAAACCCGTACACCTAAACCCTAAACCGTAAACCCAAAACCTAAAATCCTAATCCTTAACACTGAACACACGAACCCCAAATCCTAAATCTTAAACTTAAAAACTGAAAACCCTAAACCTTAAACCTTAAACACTAAATGCAAAACCTTGGCATCCTACACCCTAAACCCTAGACCCCAAAACCAGAAAGCCTAAACCCAAAATCTTAAACCCTAAATCCAAAATCTTAAACCCCTAAACTCTAGACCATAAATCCTAAGCCCCAAACCCTAAACACTAAACTCCAAACTTTAAAACCTAATACCAAAATATCTAAACCCGAATCCCTAAACACTACATCCCGAACCTTAACCCTTTATTTCTTAACACCTAACCATAACACCCCAACCCCAACACCCGAAAACATACTCTTGAATTCATAGAACCTAAATCCCAAAACTTATAACACTAAAACAAAAATCAGAACCTTAACTACAAAACGCCAAATCCTAAATAGTAAACCCCAAAATATAAAACCCAAATCCATAACCCCTAAACACTAAATCCCAAACCAAAAAACACTAAACACTAAATCCCAAACCATAAACTCCTTAACCCGAAACTTTAACATCTAAACCGTTACCCTAAACTCTAAACCCTAATCCCTAAACCATAAGCCATACACCCCAAACCCTAAACACTAAACCTTTAACCCCAAACCCCAAATCCTCAACTATAAATTCTAAACATCAAACCATTACACACCAACCCAAAACCAAAAACCATACTCCCAATATTATAAACCCTAAACTCCAAAACCTAATTCATAAACCCTAAATCCCAAAACCAAAAACCCTAAACCGGAAACCCCAAATCCCAAACAACAAATTCTAAAAATTAAACTATAACACCCTAACCCAAAACCCAAAACCATACTCCCTAATTTGTAAACCCTAAACCCCAAAACCCAAATCATAAACCCTAAACCCCAAAACAAAAAACCCTAAACCCCAAAACAAAAAAACCCTAAACCCTTACACCTAAACCCTAAACCTTACACACAAAACCCGAAACGTTTAACCCAAACCCTAAACCATAAATCCAAAACCACAAACCCTATACACTAAACTCCAAACCTTAAAACCTAAAACCAAAAAACCAAAAATCTAAACCCGAAACCCTCAATTTTAAACACTAAACCATAACACCCCAACTGTAAACCGGAAACATACTCCCTAATGGTTTAGGGTTTAGGGTTAATCGTATAACCAAACCGCAAACCCTAAACACTAAATTCAAAACCTTAAACCCCTAAACCCTAGACCTTAAATCCCAAACACCAAATCCTAAACTATATATTCTAAACACCAAACCATAACACCCCAACCAAAAATTCAAAATCATACACCCTAACTCATAAATCCTCAACCAAAAAACCCTAATAACAAATCCAAAACCCCAAAACATAAATAATAAACCCAAAACCATACACCCTAACTCATAAATCCTCAGCCAAAAAACCCTAATAACAAATCCAAAACCCCAAAACATAAATAATAAACCCTAAACCCTAAAACCAAAAACCCTAAACCCTTACACCTAAATCCCAAACCATAAACTCATAACCTAAAATCGTAATCCTTAATCCTAAACCCACGAACCCCAAACCCTAAACCTTAAACTTTAAAACTGAAAACCCTAAACCCTAACCCTTAAACACTAAATGCAAAACCTTGATATCCTAAACCCTAAACCCTAGACCCCGAAACCAGAAAGCTAAACCCTAAATCATAAACCCTAAACCCAAAATCTTAAACCCCTAAACCCTAGACCACAAATCCAAAACCGCAAACCCTAAACACTAAACTCCAAACTTTAAAACACAATACCAAAAAATCTAAAACCGAAACCCTAAAAAATAATTCCCAAAACCTTAAACCTTTATTTCTTAACCCCAAACAATAACACTCCAACCCCAACACCCGAAACCATACTCTTTATATCATAAAACCTAAATCCCAAAACTTATAACACTAAAAGAAAAATCAAAATCTTAACCGCAAACGCGAAATCCTAAATGGTAAACCCCAAAATATAAAACCCTATTCGTTAACCCCTAAAAACTAAATCCCAAACCACAAAACTCTAAACACTAAATCCCAAACCATAAACTCCTAAACCCTAAACCTTAACATCTAAATCATTACTCGAAACTCTACACCTTAAACCGTAAACCATAAACCATCAACCCCAAACCCTACACATTAAACCTTAAATCCAAAACACCAAATCCTAAACTATAAATTCTAAACACCAAACCATACTCCCTAATTCATAAACCCTAAACCCCAAAACCCAAACCATAAACCCAAAACCCAAAACAAAAAACCCTAAACCCTTACAGCTAAACCCTAAACCTTGAACCTAAAACCCAAAATCGTAACCCGTAACCTTAAACCCAAATCCTAAACCATAAATCCTAAACCGCAAACCCTAAACAATAAACTCCAAACCTTAAAACAAAAGTCAAAAACTCTAAACCCGAAACCCTACACCCTAAATCGTAAAACCTTAAACCCTCAATTCTAAACACTAAACCATAATACCCCAACCATAAACCTGAAACCATACTCCCTAATGGTTTAGGGTTTAGGGTTAACCGTATCCCCCTAAAACCGAAACCATTAATCATAAACCTCAAACCCTAAACACTAAATTCAAAACCACGAAACCCAATAACAAAAACTTTAAACCCCTAACCCTAAACACATAAACTTCAACCCCAAACCCCCATCCTAAATGTTATATTCTAAACACCAAACCATAACACTCCAACCCAAAACCCAAAACCATACACCCTAACTCATAAACCCTGAACCATAAAACCCAAATAAGAAACCCTAAACCCCAAAACCTAAATAATAAACCCTTAACCCAAAAACCAAAAACCCTAAACCCGTACTCCTAAACCCTAAACCGTAAACCCAAAACCTAAAATCCTAATCCTTAACACTGAACACACGAACCCCAAATCCTAAATCTTAAACTTAAAAACTGAAAACCCTAAACCTTAAACCTTAAACACAAAATGCAAAACCTTGGCATCCTACACCCTAAACCCTAGACCCCAAAACCAGAAAGCCTAAACCCAAAATCTTAAACCCTAAATCCAAAATCTTAAACCCCTAAACTCTAGACCATAAATCCTAAGCCCCAAACCCTAAACACTAAACTCCAAACTTTAAAACCTAATACCAAAATATCTAAACCCGAAACCCTAAACAATACATCCCGAACCTTAACCCTTTATTTCTTAACACCTAACCATAACACCCCAACCCCAACACCCGAAAACATACTCTTGAATTCATAGAACCTAAATCCCAAAACTTATAACACTAAAACAAAAATCAGAACCTTAACTACAAAACGCCAAATCCTAAATAGTAAACCCCAAAATATAAAACCCAAATCCATAACCCCTAAACACTAAATCCCAAACCAAAAAACACTAAACACTAAATCCCAAACCATAAACTCCTTAACCCGAAACCTTAACATCTAAACCGTTACCCTAAACTCTAAACCCTAAACCCTAAACCATAAGCCATACACCCCAAACCCTAAACACTAAACCTTTAACCCCAAACCCCAAATCCTCAACTATAAATTCTAAACATCAAACCATTACACACCAACCCAAAACCAAAAACCATACTCCCAATATTATAAACCCTAAACTCCAAAACCTAATTCATAAACCCTAAATCCCAAAACCAAAAACCCTAAACCGGAAACCCCAAATCCCAAACAACAAATTCTAAAAATCAAACTATAACACCCTAACCCAAAACCCAAAACCATACTCCCTAATTTGTAAACTCTAAACCCCAAAACCCAAATCATAAACCCTAAACCCCAAAACCAAAAACCCTAAACCCTTACACCTAAACCCTAAACCTTACACACAAAACCCGAAACGTTTAACCCAAACCCTAAACCATAAATCCAAAACCACAAACCCTATACACTAAACTCCAAACCTTAAAACCTAAAACCAAAAAACCAAAAATCTAAACCCGAAACCCTCAATTTTAAACACTAAACCATAACACCCCAATTGTAAACCGGAAACATACTCCCTAATGGTTTAGGGTTTAGGGTTAATCGTATAACCAAACCGCAAACCCTAAACACTAAATTCAAAACCTTAAACCCCTAAACCCTAGACCTTAAATCCCAAACACCAAATCCTAAACTATATATTCTAAACACCAAACCATAACACCCCAACAAAAAATTCAAAATCATACACCCTAACTCATAAATCCTCAACCAAAAAACCCTAATAACAAATCCAAAACCCCAAAACATAAATAATAAACCCAAAACCATACACCCTAACTCATAAATCCTCAGCCAAAAAACCCTAATAACAAATCCAAAACCCCAAAACATAAATAATAAACCCTAAACCCTAAAACCAAAAACCCTAAACCCTTACACCTAAATCCCAAACCATAAACTCAAAACCTAAAATCGTAATCCTTAATCCTAAACCCACGAACCCCAAACCTTAAACCTTAAACTTTAAAACTGAAAACCCTAAACCCTAACCCTTAAACACTAAATGCAAAACCTTGACATCCTAAACCCTAAACCCTAGACCCCGAAACCAGAAAGCTAAACCCTAAATCATAAACCCTAAACCCAAAATCTTAAACCCCTAAACCCTAGACCAAAAATCCAAAACCGCAAACCCTAAACACTAAACTCCAAACTTTAAAACACAATACCAAAAAATCTAAAACCGAAACCCTAAAAAGAAATTCCCAAAACCTTAAACCTTTATTTCTTAACCCCAAACAATAACACCCCAACCCCAACACCCGAAACCATACTCCTTATATCATAAAACCTAAATCCCAAAACTTATAACACTAAAAGAAAAATCAAAATCTTAACCGCAAACGCAAAATCCTAAATGGTAAACCCCAAAATATAAAACCCTATTCGCTAACCCCTAAAAACTAAATCCCAAACCACAAAACTCTAAACACTAAATCCCAAACCATAAACTCCTAAACCCTAAACCTTAACATCTAAATCATTACTCGAAACTCTACACCTTAAACCGTAAACCATAAACCATCAACCCCAAACCCTACACATTAAACCTTAAATCCAAAACACCAAATCCTAAACTATAAATTCTAAACACCAAACCATACTCCCTAATTCATAAACCCTAAACCCCAAAACCCAAACCATAAACCCAAAACCCAAAACAAAAACCCTAAACCCTTACAGCTAAACCCTAAACCTTGAACCTAAAACCCAAAATCGTAACCCGTAACCTTAAACCCAAATCCTAAACCATAAATCCTAAACCGCAAACCCTAAACAATAAACTCCAAACCTTAAAACAAAAGTCAAAAACTCTAAACCCGAAACCCTACACCCTAAATCGTAAAACCTTAAACCCTCAATTCTAAACACTAAACCATAATACCCCAACCATAAACCTGAAACCATACTCCCTAATGGTTTAGGGTTTAGGGTTAACCGTATCCCCCTAAAACCGAAACCATTAATCATAAACCTCAAACCCTAAACAGTAAATTCAAAACCATGAAACCCAATAACAAAAACTCTAAACCCCTAACCCTAAACACATAAACTTCAACCCCAAACCCCCATCCTAAATGTTATATTCTAAACACCAAACCATAACACTCCAACCCAAAACCCAAAACCATACACCCTAACTCATAAACCCTGAACCAAAAAACCCAAATAAGAAACCCTAAACCCCAAAACCTAAATAATAAACCCTTAACCCAAAAACCAAAAACCTTAAACCCGTACACCTAAACCCTAAACCGTAAACCCAAAACCTAAAATCCTAATCCTTAACACTGAACACACGAACCCCAAATCCTAAATCTTAAACTTAAAAACTGAAAACCCTAAACCTTAAACCTTAAACACTAAATGCAAAACCTTGGCATCCTACACCCTAAACCCTAGACCCCAAAACCAGAAAGCCTAAACCCAAAATCTTAAACCCTAAATCCAAAATCTTAAACCCCTAAACTCTAGACCATAAATCCTAAGCCCCAAACCCTAAACACTAAACTCCAAACTTTAAAACCTAATACCAAAATATCTAAACCCGAAACCCTAAACACTACATCCCGAACCTTAACCCTTTATTTCTTAACACCTAACCATAACACCCCAACCCCAACACCCGAAAACATACTCTTGAATTCATAGAACCTAAATCCCAAAACTTATAACACTAAAACAAAAATCAGAACCTTAACTACAAAACGCCAAATCCTAAATAGTAAACCCCAAAATATAAAACCCAAATCCATAACCCCTAAACACTAAATCCCAAACCAAAAAACACTAAACACTAAATCCCAAACCATAAACTCCTTAACCCGAAACCTTAACATCTAAACCGTTACCCTAAACTCTAAACCCTAAACCCTAAACCATAAGCCATACATCCCAAACCCTAAACACTAAACCTTTAACCCCAAACCCCAAATCCTCAACTATAAATTCTAAACATCAAACCATTACACACCAACCCAAAACCAAAAACCATACTCCCAATATTATAAACCCTAAACTCCAAAACCTAATTCATAAACCCTAAATCCCAAAACCAAAAACCCTAAACCGGAAACCCCAAATCCCAAACAACAAATTCGAAAAATCAAACTATAACACCCTAACCCAAAAACCCAAATCATAAACCCTAAACCCCAAACCGCAAACCCTAAACACTAAATTCAAAACCTTAAACCCCTAAACCCTAGACCTTAAATCCCAAACACCAAATCCTAAACTATATATTCTAAACACCAAACCATAACACCCCAACCAAAAATTCAAAATCATACACCCTAACTCATAAATCCTCAACCAAAAAACCCTAATAACAAATCCAAAACCCCAAAACATAAAGAATAAACCCAAAACCATACACCCTAACTCATAAATCCTCAGCCAAAAAACCCTAATAACAAATCCAAAACCCCAAAACATAAATAATAAACCCTAAACCCTAAACCCTAAAACCCTAAACCCTTACACCTAAATCCCAAACCATAAACTCAAAACCTAAAATCGTAATCCTTAATCCTAAACCCACGAACCCCAAACCCTAAACCTTAAACTTTAAAACTGAAAACCCTAAACCCTAACCCTTAAACACTAAATGCAAAACCTTGACATCCTAAACCCTAAACCCTAGACCCCGAAACCAGAAAGCTAAACCCTAAATCATAAACCCTAAACCCAAAATCTTAAACCCCTAAACCCTAGACCAAAAATCCAAAACCGCAAACCCTAAACACTAAACTCCAAACTTTAAAACACAATACCAAAAAATCTAAAACCGAAACCCTAAAAACAAATTCCCAAAACCTTAAACCTTTATTTCCTAACCCCAAACAATAACACCCCAACCCCAACACCCGAAACCATACTCCTTATATTATAAAACCTAAATCCCAAAACTTATAACACTAAAAGAAAAATCAAAATCTTAACCGCAAACGCGAAATCCTAAATGGTAAACCCCAAAATATAAAACCCTATTCGCTAACCCCTAAAAACTAAATCCCAAACCACAAAACTCTAAACACTAAATCCCAAACCATAAACTCCTAAACCCTAAACCTTAACATCTAAATCATTACTCGAAACTCTACACTTTAAAGGCTAAACCATAAACCATCAACCCGAAACCCTAAACATTAAACCTTAAATCCAAAACCCCAAATCCTAAACTATAAATTCTAAACACCAAACCATAACACCCCAACCCAAAACCCAAAACCATACACCCTAACTCATAATTCCTCAACCAAAAACACCCTAATAAGAAATCCTAAACCCCAAAACCTAAATAATAAACCCTAAATCCTAAAACAAAAAACCCTAAACCCTTACACCTAAACCCTAAACCGTAAACTCAAAACCAAAAATCGTAATCCTTAACTATAAACCCATGAACCCCAAATCCTAAATCTTAAACTTAAAAACTAAAAACCCTAAACCATAACCCTTAAACACTAAATGCAAAATCTAAACTCGTAATCCTTAATCCTAAACCCACGAACTGCAAATCCTAAATCTTAAACTTAAAAACTGAAAACCCTAAACCATAACCCTTAAACACTAAATGTAAAACCTTGACATCCTAAACCCTAAACCCTAGACCCCGAAACCAGAAAGCCTTAACCCAAAACCTTAAACCCAAATCCCAAAATCTTAAACCCCTAAACCCTATACCATTAATCCTAAACCGCAAACCCTAAACACTAAACTCCAAACTTTAAAACGCAATACCAAAAAATCTAAACCTGAAACCCTAAACACAAATTCCCGAACCTTAAACCTTTATTTCTTAATCCCAAACCATAACACCCCAACCCCAACACCCCTAACCATACTCCTTATTTCATAAAACCTAAATCCCAAAACTTATAACACTAAAACAAAAATCAAAACCATAAACACAAAATGCAAAATCCTAAATGGTAAACCCCAAAATATAAAACCCTAATCGCTAACCCCTAAAAACTAAATCCCAACCCACAAAACCCTAAACACTAAATCCCAAACCAAAAACTCCTTAACCCTAAACCTTAACATCTAAACCGTTACCTTAAACACTACACCTTAAACCCTAAACCATAAACCATCAACCCCAAACCCTAAACATTAAACCTTAAATCCCAAACACCAAATCCTAAATTATAAATTCTAAACACCAAAACAAAACACCCCAACCCAAAACGCAAAACCATACACCCTAATTCATCAACCCTAAACCCCAAAATTCAAATCATAAACCTTAAACCCAAAAACCAAAAACCCTAAACCCTTACACCTAAACCCTAAACCTTAAACCCAAAACAAAAAATTGTAACCCGAAACCTTAAACCCAAACTCCAAACCAAAAATCCAAAACCGCAAACCCTAAACACTAAACTCCAAACTTTAAAACCAAAAATTAAAAATCTAAACCACAAACCCTATACCCTAAATCGCAAAACCTTAAACCCTCAATTCTTAACACTAAACCATAACACCCAACCGTAAACCTGAAATCATACTCCCTAATGGTATAGGGTTTATAGTTAACCGTAAACCCTAAAACCTAAACCATTAATCCTGAATCGCAAACCTTAAACACTAAATTCATAACCTTGAAACCCAATACCCAAAACTCTAAACCCCAAACCCCCATCCTAAATGTTATATTCTAAACACCAAACCATAACACCCCAACCCAAAACCCAAACCATACACCCTATCTCATAAACCCTCAACCAAAACAACCCTAATAAGAAATCCTAAAACCCAAAACCTAAATAATAAACCCCAAACCCTAAAACCAAAAACCCTAATAAGAAATCTTAAACCCCAAAACCTGACAAATAAACCCTAAACCGTAAAACAAGAAACCCTAAACCCTTACACCTAAACCCTAAACTGTAAACCCAAAACCAAAAATCGTAATCCTTAACCCTAAACCCACGAACCCCAAATCCTAAATCTTAAACTTAAAAACCGAAAACCCTAAACCCTAACCCTAAACCACTAAATGCAAAACCTTGAGATCGTAAACCCTAAACCCTAGACCCCGAAAACAGAAAGCCTAAACCAAAAATCTTAAGCCTAAACCCTAAATCTTAAACATTAAACCCAAAAACTTAAACTCCTAAACCCTAGACATAAATCCTAAACCGCAAACCCTAAACACTAAACTCAAAACTTTAAAACCCAATACCAAAAAATCTAAACTCGAAACCCTAAACACTAAATCTGGAACCTTAAACCTTTATTTCTTAACACCAAACCATAACACCCCAACCCAAACACCAGAAACCATACTCCTAAATTCATAAAACCTAAATCGCAAAACTTATAACACTAAAACAAAAATCAAAACCCTAAATGCAAAATGCAAAATGCTAAATCCTAAATGGTAAACCACAAAATATAAAACCCTAATCACTAACCCATAAAAACTAAATCAAAAACCCCAAAACCCTAAACACTACATCCCAAACCATAAACTCCTTAACCCTAAACCTTAATATCTAAACCGTTACCCTAAACTCTACACATTAAATCGTAAACTATAAACCATAAACCCTAGACCCTAAACATTAAACCTTAAATCCCAAACACCAAACCCTAAACTATAAATTCTAAACAATAAAACCATAACACCCCAACCCTAAACCCAGAACCATACTCCCTAATTCATAAACCCTAAACCCCAAAACCCAAAACCAAAAGCCCTAAACCCAAAACGAAAAACCCTAAACCCTTGCACCTAAACCCTAAACCTTAAACCCAAAACCGAAAATCGTAACCCGAAACCTTAAACCCAAACCCTAAACCTTAAACGCAAAACTGAAAATCGTAACCCGAAACCTTAAACCCAAACCCTAAACCATAAATCTTAAACCGCAAACCCTGAACACTAAACTCCAAACCTTAAAACAAAAAACAAAAAATCTAAACCCGAAACCCTAAACCCTAAATCGCAAAACCCTAAACCCTCAGTTCCCAACACTAAGCCATAGCACCCCAACCGTAAACCTGAAACCATACTCCCTAATGGTTTAGGGTTTAGAATTAACTTTAAACCCTAAACACTAAATTCATAACATTGAGACCCAATACCCAAAAATCTAAACCCCAAACCCTAAACCCTAGACCCTGAAACCAGAAAGCCTAAACCTTAAATCTTAAACCCTAAATCTAAAATCTTAAGCCCCTAAACTCAAGATCATAAATCCTAACTAGTAAACCCCAAAACCATATATCCAAAACCGCAAACCCTTAACACTAAACTCCAAACCTTAAAACAAAAAACAAAAAATCTAAACCCCACACCCTAAACCTTAAATGGCAAAATCTTAAACTCTCAATTCTTAACACTAAACCATAACACCCCAACCGTAAACCTGAAATCATACTCCCTAATAATTTAGGGTTTAGAGTTAACCATAAACCCTAAAACATAAACCATTAATCCTAAACCGCAAACCCTAAACAGTAAATTCATAACCTTGAAACCCAATACCCAAAACTCTAAACCCCTAACCCTAAACACAAAACCTTCAACCCCAAACCCCCTTCCTAAATGTTATATTCTAAACACAAAACCATAACACCCCAACCGAAAACCCAAAACCATACACCCTAACTCATAAACCCTCAACCAAAAAAACACAAATAAGAAATCCTAAACCCCAAAACCTAAATAATAACCCCTAAACCCTAAAACCAAAAACCCTAAACCCTTACACTTAAACCCTAAACGGTAAACTCTAAACCGAAAATTGTAATCCTTAACCCTAAACTCCAAACTTTAAAACCCAATACCAAAAAATATAAACTCGAAACCCAAAACACTAAATCCGAAACCTTAAACCTTTATTTCTTAACACCAAACCATAACACCCCAACCCCAACACCCGAAACCATACTCCTTAATTCATAAAACTTAAATCCCAAAACTTATAACACTAAAACAAAAATCAAAACCCTAAATGCAAAACGCCAAATCCTAAATCGTAAACCCCAAAATATAAAACCCTAATCACTAACCCATAAAAACTAAATCCCAAACCACAAAACCCTAAACACTAAATCCCAAACCATAAACTCCTTAACCCTAAACCTTAACATCTAAACCGTTACCCTAAACTCTACACGTTAAATCGTAAACCATAAACCATCAACCCTAGACCCTAAACATTAAACCTTAAATCCCAAACACCAAACCCTAAACTATAAATTCTAAACACCAAACCATAACACCCCAACCCTAAACCCAGAACCATACTCCCTAATTCATAAACCCTAAACCCCAAAACCCAAAACCAAAAGCGCTAAACCCAAAACAAAAAACCCTAAACCCTTGCACCTAAACCCTAAACCTTAAACTCAAAACCGAAAATCGTAACCCGAAACCTTAAACCCAAACCCTAAACCTTAAACCCAAAACTTAAAATCGTAACCCGAAACCTTAAACCCAAACCCTAAACCATAAATCTTAAACCGCAAACCCTAAACATTAAACTCCAAACCTTAAAACAAAAAACAAAAAATTAAAACCCGAAACCCTAAACTCTAAATCGCAAAACCTTAGACCCTCTGTTCTCAACAGTAAGCCATAACACCCCAACCGTAAACCTGAAACCATACTCCCTAATGGTTTAGGGTTTAGAATTAACTTTAAACCCTAAAACCTAAACCATTAATCCTAAACCTCAAACCCTAAACACTAAATTCATAACCTTGAAACCCAATACCCAAAAATCTAAACTCCAATCCCTAAACACTAAATTCGTAACATTGAAACCCAATACCCAAAACTCAAAATCCCAAACCCTAAACACCAAACCTTTAACCCCGAACCCCCATAATAAATGTTATATTCTATACACCAAACCATTACACCCCAACCCAAAAGCCAAAACCAAACCCACTAACTCATAAACCCTCAACCAAAAAACAGTAATAAGAAATCTTAACCCCTAAAACTTAAAAAATAAACCATAAACCATAAAAAATAAACCTTAAACCCTTACACCTAGACCCTAAACCGTAAACTCAAAACCTAAAAACGTAATCCTTAACTATAAACCCACGCACCCCAAATCCTAAATCTTAAACTTAAAAACTGAAAACCTTAAACCCTAACCCATAAACACTAAATGCAAAACCTTGACATCGTAAACCCTAATCCCTAGACCCCGAAACCAGAAAGCCTAAACCCAAAATCTTAAACCCCTAAACTCTAGACCATCAATCCTAACTAGTAAACCCCAAAACCATATATCCAAAACAGCATACCCTAAACACTAAACTCCAAACCATAAAACAAAAAACAAAAAATCTAAACCCTAAACCTATATAATAAACCCCTAAACCCTAAAACCAAAAACCCTAAACCCTTACACCTAAACCCTAAACGGTAAACTCAAAACCTAAAATTGTAATCCTTAACCCTAAACTCCAAACTTTAAAACCCAATACCAAAAAATATAAACTCGAAACCCAAAACACTAAATCCGGAACCTTAAACCTTTATTTCTTAACACCAAACCATAATACCCCAACCCCAACACCCGAAACCATACTCCTTAATTCATAAAACCTAAATCCCAAAACTTATAACACTAAAACAAAAATCAAAACCCTAAATGCAAAACGCCAAATCCTAAATGGTAAACCCCAAAATATAAAACCCTAATCACTAACCCATAAAAACTAAATCCCAAACCACAAAACCCTAAACACTAAATCCCAAACCATAAACTCCTTAACCCTAAACCTTAACATCTAAACCGTTACCCTAAACTCTACACGTTAAATCGTAAACCATAAACCATCAACCCTAGACCCTAAACATTAAACCTTAAATCCCAAACACCAAACCCTAAACTATAAATTCTAAACACCAAACCATAACACCCCAACCCTAAACCCAGAACCATACTCCCTAATTCATAAACCCTAAACCCCAAAACCCAAAACCAAAGCCCTAAACCCAAAACAAAAAACCCTAAACCCTTGCACCTAAACCCTAAACCTTAAACTCAAAACCGAAAATCGTAACCCAAAACCTTAAACCCAAACCCTAAACCTTAAACCCAAAACTTAAAATCGTAACCCGAGACCTTAAACCCAAACCCTAAACAATAAATCTTAAACTGCAAACCCTAAACATTAAACTCCAAACCTTAAAACAAAAAACAATAACTTTAAACCCGAAACCCTAAACCCTAAATCGCAAAACCTTAAACCCTCAGTTCTCAACACTAAGCCATAACACCCCAACCGTAAACCTGAAACCATACTCCCTAACGGTTTAGGGTTTAGAATTAACTTTAAACCCTAAAACCTAAACCATTAATCCTAAACCTCAAACCCTAAACACTAAATTCATAACCTTGAAACCAAATACCCAAAAATCTAAACCCCAAACCCTAAACACTAAATTCATAACCTTGAAACCCAATACCCAAAACTCAAAATCCCAAACCCCAAACACCAAACCTTTAACCCCAACCCCCTTCCTAAATGTTATATTCTAAACACCAAACCATAACACCCCAACCGAAAACCCAAAACCATACACCCTAACTCATAAACCCTCAACCAAAAAAACACTAATAAGAAATCCTAAACCCCAAAACCTAAATAATGACCCCTAAACCCTAAAACAAAAAACCCTTAACCCTTACACTTAAACCCTAAATGGTAAACTCAAAACCTAAATTTGTAATCCTTAACCCTAAACTCCAAACTTTAAAACCCAATACCAAAAAATATAAACTCGAAACCCAAAACACTAAATCCGGAACCTTAAACCTTTATTTCTTAAACCCTTACAGCTAGACCCTAAACCGTAAACTCAAAACCTAAAAACGTAATCCTTAACTATAAACCCACGCACCCCAAATCCTAAATCTTAAACTTAAAAACTGAAAACCCTAAACCCTAACCCATAAACACTAAATGCATAACCATGACATCCTAAACCATAAACCCTAGACCCCGAAACCAGAAAGCCTAAACCTTAAATCTTAAACCCTAAATCTAAAATCTTAAACCCCTAAACTCAAGATCATAAATCCTAACTAGTAAACCCCAAAACCATATATCCAAAACCGCAAACCCTTAACACTAAACTCCAAACCTTAAAACAAAAAACAAAAAATCTAAACCCCAAACCCTAAACCTTAAATGGCAAAATCTTAAACCCTCAATTCTTAACACTAAACCATAACACCCCAACCGTAAACCTGAAATCATACTCCCTAATAATTTAGGGTTTAGAGTTAACCATAAACCCTAAAACCTAAACCATTGATCCTAAACCGCAAACCCTAAACAGTAAATTCATAACCTTGAAACCAAATACCCAAAACTCTAAACCCCTAACCCTAAACACAAAACCTTCAACCCCAAACCCCCTTCCTAAATGTTATATTCTAAACACCAAACCATAACACCCAAACCGAAAACCCAAAACCATACACCCTAACTCATAAACCCTAAACCAAAAAAACACTAATAAGAAATCCTAAACCCCAAAACCTAAATAATAACCCCTAAACCCTAAAACCAAAAACCCTAAACCCTTACACTTAAACCCTAAACGGTAAACTCAAAACCTAAAATTGTAATCCTTAACCCTAAACTCCAAACTTTAAAACCTAATACCAAAAAATATAAACTCGAAACCCAAAACACTAAATCCGGAACCTTAAACCTTTATTTCTTAACATGAAACCCTAAAACCCCAACCCCAACACCCGAAACCATACTCCTTAATTCATAAAACCTAAATCCCAAAACTTATAACACTAAAACAAAAATCAAAACCCTAAATGCAAAACGCCAAATCCTAAATGGTAAACCCCAAAATATAAAACCCTAATCACTAACCCATAAAAACTAAATCCCAAACCACAAAACCCTAAACATTAAATCCCAAACCATAAACTCCTTAACCCTAAACCTTAACATCTAAACCGTTACCCTAAACTCTACACGTTAAATCGTAAACCATAAACCATCAACCCTAGACCCTAAACATTAAACCTTAAATCCCAAACACCAAACCCTAAACTATAAATTCTAAATACCAAACCATAACACCCCAACCCTAAACCCAGAACCATACTCCCTAATTCATAAACCCTAAACCCCAAAACCCAAAACCAAAAGCCCTAAACCCAAAACAAAAAACCCTAAACCCTTGCACCTAAACCCTAAACCTTAAACTCAAAACCGAAAATCGTAACCCAAAACCTTAAACCCAAACCCTAAACCTTAAACCCAAAACTTAAAATCTTAACCCGAGACCTTAAACCCAAACCCTAAACAATAAATCTTAAACCGCAAACCCTAAACATTAAACTCCAAACCTTAAAACAAAAAACAAAAAATTTAAACCCGAAACCCAAAACCCTAAATCGCAAAACCTTAAACCCTCAGTTCTCAACACTAAGCCATAACACCCCAACCGTAAACCTGAAACCATACTCCCTAATGGTTTAGGGTTTAGAATTAACTTTAAACCCTAAAACCTAAACCATTAATCCTAAACCTCAAACCCTAAACACTAAATTCATAACCTTGAAACCAAATACCCAAAAATCTAAACCCCAAACCCTAAACACTAAATTCATAACCTTGAAACCCAATACCCAAAACTCAAAATCCCAAACCCCAAACACCAAACCTTTAACCCCAAACCCCCTTCCTAAATGTTATATTCTAAACACCAAACCATAACACCCCAACCGAAAACCCAAAACCATACACCCTAACTCATAAACCCTCAACCAAAAAAACACTAATAAGAAATCCTAAACCCCAAAACCTAAATAATGACCCCTAAACCCTAAAACAAAAAACCCTTAACCCTTACACTTAAACCCTAAACGGTAAACTCAAAACCTAAAATTGTAATCCTTAACCCTAAACTCCAAACTTTAAAACCCAATACCAAAAAATATAAACTCGAAACCCAAAACACTAAATCCGGAACCTTAAACCATTATTTCTTAAACCCTTACAGCTAGACCCTAAACCGTAAACTCAAAACCTAAAAACGTAATCCTTAACTATAAACCCACGCACTCCAAATCCTAAATCTTAAACTTAAAAACTGAAAACCCTAAACCCTAACCCATAAACACTAAATGCAAAACCTTGACATCCTAAACCATAAACCCTAGACCCCGAAACCAGAAAGCCTAAACCTTAAATCTTAAACCCTAAATCTAAAATCTTAAACCCCTAAACTCAAGATCATAAATCCTAACTAGTAAACCCCAAAACCATATATCCAAAACCGCAAACCCTTAACACTAAACTCCAAACCTTAAAACAAAAAACAAAAAATCTAAACCCCAAACCCTAAACCTTAAATGGCAAAATCTTAAACCCTCAATTCTTAACATTAAACCAAAACACCCCAACCGTAAACCTGAAATCATACTCCCTAATAATTTAGGGTTTAGAGTTAACCATAAACCCTAAAACCTAAACCATTAATCCTAAACCGCAAACCCTAAACAGTAAATTCATAACCTTGAAACCCAATACCCAAAACTCTAAACCCCTAACCCTAAACATAAAACCTTCAACCCCAAACCCCCTTCCTAAATGTTATATTCTAAACACCATACCATAACACCCCAACCGAAAACCCAAAACCATACACCCTAACTCATAAACCCTAAACCAAAAAAACACTAATAAGAAATCCTAAACCCCAAAACCTAAATAATAACCCCTAAACCCTAAAACCAAAAACCCTAAACCCTTACACTTAAACCCTAAACGGTAAACTCAAAACCTAAAATTGTAATCCTTCACCCTAAACTCCTAACTTTAAAACCTAATACCAAAAAATATAAACTCGAAACCCAAAACACTAAATCCGGAACCTTAAACCTTTATTTCTTAACATGAAACCATAAAACCCCAACCCCAACACCCGAAACCATACTCCTTAATTCATAAAACCGAAATCCCAAAACTTATAACACTAAAAAATAATCAAAACCTTAAAATATAAAACCCTAAACCCTAAATGCAAAACGCCAAATCCTAAATGGTAAACCCCAAAATATAAAACCCTAATCACTAACCCATAAAAACTAAACCCCAAACCACAAAACCCTAAACACTAAATCCCAAACCATAAACTCCTTCACCCGAAACCTTAACATCTAAACCGTTACCCTAAACTCTACACGTTAAATCGTAAACCATAACCCATCAACCCTAGACCCTAAACATTAAACCTTAAATCCCAAACACCAAACCCTAAACTATAAATTTTAAACACCAAACCATAACACCCCAACCCTAAACCCAGAACCATACTCCCTAATTCATAAACCCTAAACCCCAAAACCCAAAACCAAAAGCCCTAAACCCAAAACAAAAAACCCTAAACCCTTGCACCTAAACCCTAAACCTTAAACTCAAAACCGAAAATCGTAACCCGAAACCTTAAACCCAAACCCTAAACCTTAAACCCAAAACTTAAAATCGTAACCCGAAATCTTAAACCCAAACTCTAAACCATAAATCTTAAACCGCAAACCCTAAACATTAAACTCCAAACCTTAAAACAAAAAACAAAAAATTTAAACCCAAAACCCTAAACCCTAAATCGCAAAACCTTAAACCCTCAGTTCTCAACACTAAGCCATAACACCCCAATCGTAAACCATACTCCTTAATTCATAAAACCTAAATCCCAAAACTTATAACACTAAAACAAAAATCAAAACCCTAAATGCAAAACGCAAATCCTAAATGGTAAACCCCAAAATATAAAACCCTAATCGCTAACCCCTAAAAACTAAATCCCAAACCACAAAACCCTAAACACTAAATCCCAAACCATAAACTCCTTAACCCTAAACCTTAACATCTAAACCGTTACCCTAAACTCTACACCTTAAACCGTAAACCATAAACTATCAACCCCAGACCTTAAACATTAAACCTTAAATCCCAAACACGAAATCCTAAACAATAAATTCTAAACACCAAACCATAATACCCCAACCCAAAAATTCTAAACACCAAACCATAACACCCCAACCCAAAACCCAAAACCATACTCCCTAATTCATAAACCCTAAACCCCAAAACCAAAATCATAAACCCCAAACCCAAAACCAAAAACCCTAAACCCCGTACACCTAAACCCTAAACCTTAAACCTAAAACCATAAATTCTAACCCGGAATCTTAAACCATAACCTTAAACCATAAATCCTATACCGCAAACCCTAAACACTAAACTCCAAACATTAAAATAAAAATCAAAAATCTAAACCTGAAACCATACTTCCAAATGGTTTAGGGTTTAGAGTTAACCGTAAACCCTAAAACCTAAACCATTAATCTTAAAGCTCAAACCATAAACACTAAATTCATAACCTTGAAACCCGATACCCAAAACTGTAAACCTCAAACCCTAAACACTAAATTCAAAACCTTGAAACCGAATACCCAAAACTCTAACCCCAAACCCTAAACATCAAACCTTCAACCCCAAACCCCCATCCTTATTGTTATATTCTAAACACCAAACCATAACACCCCAACCGATAACCCAAAACCATACACCCTAACTCATAAACCCTCAACCCAAAAACCCTAATAAGAAATCCTAAACCCCCAAAACCTAAATAATAAACTCTAAACCCTAAGCCCTTACACCTAAACCCTAAACCGTAAACTCTAAACCTAAAATCGTAATCCTTAACACTAAACCCAAAATCTTAAACCCCTAAACCCTAGACCACAAACCCTAAACACTAAACTCCAAACTTTAAAACCCAATACCAAAAAATCTAAACCCGAAACCTTAAATACAAATTCCCGAACCTTAAACCTTTATTTCTTCACCCAAAACCATAACACCCAACCCCAACACCCGAAATCATACTCCATAATAATTTAGGGTTTAGAGTTAACCATAAACCCTCAAACCCAAACCATTAATCCTAAACCGCAAACCCTAAACCGCAAACCCTAAACAGTAAATTCATAACCTTGAAACCCAATACCCAAAACTCTAAACCCCTAACCCTAAACACAAAACCTTCAATCCCAAACCCCATCCTAAATGTTATAATCTAAACACCTAACCATAACACCCCAACCCAAAACCCAAAACCATACACCCTAACTTATAAACCCTCAACCAAAAAAACCCTAATAAGAAATCCTAAACCCCAAAACCTAAATAATAAACCCAAAACCCTAAAACCAAAAACCCAAAACCCTTACACATAAACCCTAATGCCTTACACCTAAACCCTAAACGGTAAACTCAAAACCTTAAATTGTAATCCTTAACCCTAAACCCATGAACCCCAAATCCTAAATCTTAAACTTAAAAACATAAAACCATAAACCCTAGACCCCGAAACAAGAAAGCCCAAACCCTAAATCTTAAACCCTAAATCCAAAATCTTAAACCCCTAAACCCTAAACCATAAATCCTAAACCACAAACCCTAAACATTAAACACCAAACTTTAAAACCCAATAACAAAATATCTAAACCCGAAACCCTAAACACTACATTCCGAACCTTAAACCTTTATTTCTTAACACCAAACCATAACACCCCAACCCCAACACCCGAGACCATACTCTTTAATACATAAAACCTTAATCCCAAAACTTATAAAACTAAAACAAAAATCAGAACCCGAACCGCAAAACGCCAAATCCTAAATCGTAAACCCCAAAATATAAAACCCTAATCCATAACCCCTAAACATTAAATCCCAAACCACAAAACCCTAAACACTAAATCCCAAACCATAAACTCTTTAACCCTAAACCTTAACATCTAAACAATTAACCCCAAACCCCAAATCTTAAACTATAAATACTAAACATCAAACCATAACACACCAACCCAAAACCAAAAACCATACTCCCGATTTTATAAACCCTAAACCCCAAAACCTAATACATTAAACCCTAAACCCTAAACTGCAAACCCCAAATCCTAAACAACAAATTCTAAACATCAAACTATAACACCCTAACCCAAAACCCAAAACCATACGCCCTAATTCATAAACCCTAAACCCCAAAACCCATATCATAAACCCTAAACCCTAAAACCAAAAACCCTAAACCCTTACAACTAAACCCTAAACCTTAAACACAAAACCCGAAAGGTTTAACCCAAACCCTAAACCATAAATCCTAAACCACAAACCCTAAACACTAAACTCCAAACCTTAAAACCAAAAACCAAAAAACCAAAAATAATAAACCCTAAACCCTAAAACCGAAAACCCTACACCCTTACACCTAAACCCTAAACCGTAAACTCAAAACCTAAAATCGTAATCCTTAAACCTAAACCCATGAACCCCAAATCCTAAATCTTAAAACAAAAAAATGAAAATCCTAAACCCTAACCCTTAAACACTAAATGCAAAACCATAACATCCTAAACCCTAAACCCTAGACCCCAAAACCAGAAACCCAAAACCCTAAATCTTGAACCTTAAACCCAAAATCTTAAACCCCTAAACCCTAAACTATAAATCCTAAACCGCAAACCCTAAACACTAAATTCCAAACTTTAAAACCCAATATCAAAAACTCTAAACCCAAAACCCTAAGCACTACATCCCAAACCTTAAACCTTTATTTCTAAACACTAGACCATAACACCCCAACCCCAACACCCGAAACCATACTCCTTAATTCATAAAACCTAAATCCCAAAACTTATAACACTAAAACAAAAGTCAAAACCCTAAATGCAAAACGCCAAATCCTAAATGGTAAACCCCAAAATATAAAACCATAATCACTAACCCATAAAAACTAAATCCCAAACCACAAAACCCTAAACACTAAATCCCAAACCATAAACTCCTTAACCCTAAACCTTAACATCTAAACCGTTACCCTAAACTCTACACGTTAAATCGTAAACCATAAACCATCAACCCTAGACCCTAAACATTAAACCTTAAATCCCAAACACCAAACCCTAAACTATAAATTCTAAACACCAAACCATAACACCCCAACCCTAAACCCAGAACCATACTCCCTAATTCATAAACCCTAAACCCCAAAACCCAAAACCAAAAGCCCTAAACCCAAAACAAAAAACCCTAAACCCTTACACCTAAACCCTAAACCTTAAACTCAAAACTGAAAATCGTAACCCGAAACCTTAAACCGAAACCCTAAACCTTAAACCCAAAACTTAAAATCGTAACCCGAGACCTTAAACCCAAACCCTAAACAATAAATCTTAAACCGTAAACCCTAAACATTAAACTCCAAACCTTAAAACAAAAAACAATAAAGTTAAACCCGAAACCCTAAACCCTAAATCGCAAAACCTTAAACCCTCAGTTCTCAACACTAAGCCATAACACCCCAACTGTAAACCTGAAACCATACTCCCTAATGGTTTAGGGTTTAGAATTAACTTTAAACCCTAAAACCAAAACCATTAATCCTAAACCTCAAACCCTAAACACTAAATTCATAACCTTGAAACCAAATACCCAAAAATCTAAACCCCAAACCCTAAACACTAAATTCATAACCTTGAAACCCAATACCCAAAACTCAAAATCCCAAACCCCAAACACCAAACCTTTAACCCCAACCCCCTTCCTAAATGTTATATTCTAAACACCAAACCATAACACCCCAACCGAAAACCCAAAACCATACACCCTAACTCATAAACCCTCAACCAAAAAAACACTAATAAGAAATCCTAAACCCCAAAACCTAAATAATGACCCCTAAACCCTAAAACAAAAAACCCTTAACCCTTACACTTAAACCCTAAACGGTAAACTCAAAACCTAAATTTGTAATCCTTAACCCTAAACTCCAAACTTTAAAACCCAATACCAAAAAATATAAACTCGAAACCCAAAACACTAAATCCGGAACCTTAAACCTTTATTTCTTAAACCCTTACAGCTAGACCCTAAACCGTAAACTCAAAACCTAAAAACGTAATCCTTAACTATAAACCCACGCACCCCAAATCCTAAATCTTAAACTTAAAAACTGAAAACCCTAAACCCTAACCCATAAACACTAAATGCAAAACCATGACATCCTAAACCATAAACCCTAGACCCCGAAACCAGAAAGCCTAAACCTTAAATCTTAAACCCTAAATCTAAAATCTTAAACCCCTAAACTCAAGATCATAAATCCTAACTAGTAAACCCCAAAACCATATATCCAAAACCGCAAACCCTTAACACTAAACTCCAAACCTTAAAACAAAAAACAAAAAATCTAAACCCCAAACCCTAAACCTTAAATGGCAAAATCTTAAACCCTCAATTCTTAACACTAAACCATAACACCCCAACCGTAAACCTGAAATCATACTCCCTAATAATTTAGGGTTTAGAGTTAACCATAA
Source organism: Cardamine chenopodiifolia (assembly GCA_963922655.1). NCBI lineage: Eukaryota > Viridiplantae > Streptophyta > Magnoliopsida > Brassicales > Brassicaceae > Cardamine > Cardamine chenopodiifolia. Next base: position 10,578,953 of record OZ000481.1, on the reverse strand, counting down.
ACCCTAAAACCTAAACCATTGATCCTAAACCGCAAACCCTAAACAGTAAATTCATAACCTTGAAACCAAATACCCAAAACTCTAAACCCCTAACCCTAAACACAAAACCTTCAACCCCAAACCCCCTTCCTAAATGTTATATTCTAAACACCAAACCATAACACCCCAACCGAAAACCCAAAACCATACACCCTAACTCATAAACCCTAAACCAAAAAAACACTAATAAGAAATCCTAAACCCCAAAACCTAAATAATAACCCCTAAACCCTAAAACCAAAAACCCTAAACCCTTACACTTAAACCCTAAACGGTAAACTCAAAACCTAAAATTGTAATCCTTAACCCTAAACTCCAAACTTTAAAACCTAATACCAAAAAATATAAACTCGAAACCCAAAACACTAAATCCGGAACCTTAAACCTTTATTTCTTAACATGAAACCATAAAACCCCAACCCCAACACCCGAAACCATACTCCTTAATTCATAAAACCTAAATCCCAAAACTTATAACACTAAAACAAAAATCAAAACCCTAAATGCAAAACACCAAATCCTAAATGGTAAACCCCAAAATATAAAACCCTAATCACTAACCCATAAAAACTAAATCCCAAACCACAAAACCCTAAACACTAAATCCCAAACCATAAACTCCTTAACCCTAAACCTTAACATCTAAACCGTTACCCTAAACTCTACACGTTAAATCGTAAACCATAAACCATCAACCCTAGACCCTAAACATTAAACCTTAAATCCCAAACACCAAACCCTAAACTATAAATTCTAAACACCAAACCATAACACCCCAACCCTAAACCCAGAACCATACTCCCTAATTCATAAACCCTAAACCCCAAAACCCAAAACCAAAAGCCCTAAACCCAAAACAAAAAACCCTAAACCCTTGCACCTAAACCCTAAACCTTAAACTCAAAACCGAAAATCGTAACCCAAAACCTTAAACCCAAACCCTAAACCTTAAACCCAAAACTTAAAATCTTAACCCGAGACCTTAAACCCAAACCCTAAACAATAAATCTTAAACCGCAAACCCTAAACATTAAACTCCAAACCTTAAAACAAAAAACAAAAAATTTAAACCCGAAACCCAAAACCCTAAATCGCAAAACCTTAAACCCTCAGTTCTCAACACTAAGCCATAACACCCCAACCGTAAACCTGAAACCATACTCCCTAATGGTTTAGGGTTTAGAATTAACTTTAAACCCTAAAACCTAAACCATTAATCCTAAACCTCAAACCCTAAACACTAAATTCATAACCTTGAAACCAAATACCCAAAAATCTAAACCCCAAACCCTAAACACTAAATTCATAACCTTGAAACCCAATATCCAAAACTCAAAATCCCAAACCCCAAACACCAAACCTTTAACCCCAAACCCCCTTCCTAAATGTTATATTCTAAACACCAAACCATAACACCCCAACCGAAAACCCAAAACCATACACCCTAACTCATAAACCCTCAACCAAAAAAACACTAATAAGAAATCCTAAACCCCAAAACCTAAATAATGACCCCTAAACCCTAAAACAAAAAACCCTTAACCCTTACACTTAAACCCTAAACGGTAAACTCAAAACCTAAATTTGTAATCCTTAACCCTAAACTCCAAACTTTAAAACCCAATACCAAAAAATATAAACTCGAAACCCAAAACACTAAATCCGGAACCTTAAACCTTTATTTCTTAAACCCTTACAGCTAGACCCTAAACCGTAAACTCAAAACCTAAAAACGTAATCCTTAACTATAAACCCACGCACCCCAAATCCTAAATCTTAAACTTAAAAACTGAAAACCCTAAACCCTAACCCATAAACACTAAATGCAAAACCATGACATCCTAAACCATAAACCCTAGACCCCGAAACCAGAAAGCCTAAACCTTAAATCTTAAACCCTAAATCTAAAATCTTAAACCCCTAAACTCAAGATCATAAATCCTAACTAGTAAACCCCAAAACCATATATCCAAAACCGCAAACCCTTAACACTAAACTCCAAACCTTAAAACAAAAAACAAAAAATCTAAACCCCAAACCCTAAACCTTAAATGGCAAAATCTTAAACCCTCAATTCTTAACACTAAACCATAACACCCCAACCGTAAACCTGAAATCATACTCCCTAATAATTTAGGGTTTAGAGTTAACCATAAACCCTAAAACCTAAACCATTGATCCTAAACCGCAAACCCTAAACAGTAAATTCATAACCTTGAAACCAAATACCCAAAACTCTAAACCCCTAACCCTAAACACAAAACCTTCAACCCCAAACCCCCTTCCTAAATGTTATATTCTAAACACCAAACCATAACACCCCAACCGAAAACCCAAAACCATACACCCTAACTCATAAACCCTAAACCAAAAAAACACTAATAAGAAATCCTAAACCCCAAAACCTAAATAATAACCCCTAAACCCTAAAACCAAAAACCCTAAACCCTTACACTTAAACCCTAAACGGTAAACTCAAAACCTAAAATTGTAATCCTTAACCCTAAACTCCAAACTTTAAAACCTAATACCAAAAAATATAAACTCGAAACCCAAAACACTAAATCCGGAACCTTAAACCTTTATTTCTTAACATGAAACCATAAAACCCCAACCCCAACACCCGAAACCATACTCCTTAATTCATAAAACCTAAATCCCAAAACTTATAACACTAAAACAAAAATCAAAACCCTAAATGCAAAACGCCAAATCCTAAATGGTAAACCCCAAAATATAAAACCCTAATCACTAACCCATAAAAACTAAATCCCAAACCACAAAACCCTAAACACTAAATCCCAAACCATAAACTCCTTAACCCTAAACCTTAACATCTAAACCGTTACCCTAAACTCTACACGTTAAATCGTAAACCATAAACCATCAACCCTAGACCCTAAACATTAAACCTTAAATCCCAAACACCAAACCCTAAACTATAAATTCTAAACACCAAACCATAACACCCCAACCCTAAACCCAGAACCATACTCCCTAATTCATAAACCCTAAACCCCAAAACCCAAAACCAAAAGCCCTAAACCCAAAACAAAAAACCCTAAACCCTTGCACCTAAACCCTAAACCTTAAACTCAAAACCGAAAATCGTAACCCAAAACCTTAAACCCAAACCCTAAACCTTAAACCCAAAACTTAAAATCTTAACCCGAGACCTTAAACCCAAACCCTAAACAATAAATCTTAAACCGCAAACCCTAAACATTAAACTCCAAACCTTAAAACAAAAAACAAAAAATTTAAACCCGAAACCCAAAACCCTAAATCGCAAAACCTTAAACCCTCAGTTCTCAACACTAAGCCATAACACCCCAACCGTAAACCTGAAACCATACTCCCTAATGGTTTAGGGTTTAGAATTAACTTTAAACCCTAAAACCTAAACCATTAATCCTAAACCTCAAACCCTAAACACTAAATTCATAACCTTGAAACCAAATACCCAAAAATCTAAACCCCAAACCCTAAACACTAAATTCATAACCTTGAAACCCAATACCCAAAACTCAAAATCCCAAACCCCAAACACCAAACCTTTAACCCCAAACCCCCTTCCTAAATGTTATATTCTAAACACCAAACCATAACACCCCAACCGAAAACCCAAAACCATACACCCTAACTCATAAACCCTCAACCAAAAAAACACTAATAAGAAATCCTAAACCCCAAAACCTAAATAATGACCCCTAAACCCTAAAACAAAAAACCCTTAACCCTTACACTTAAACCCTAAACGGTAAACTCAAAACCTAAATTTGTAATCCTTAACCCTAAACTCCAAACTTTAAAACCCAATACCAAAAAATATAAACTCGAAACCCAAAACACTAAATCCGGAACCTTAAACCTTTATTTCTTAAACCCTTACAGCTAGACCCTAAACCGTAAACTCAAAACCTAAAAACGTAATCCTTAACTATAAACCCACGCACCCCAAATCCTAAATCTTAAACTTAAAAACTGAAAACCCTAAACCCTAACCCATAAACACTAAATGCAAAACCATGACATCCTAAACCATAAACCCTAGACCCCGAAACCAGAAAGCCTAAACCTTAAATCTTAAACCCTAAATCTAAAATCTTAAACCCCTAAACTCAAGATCATAAATCCTAACTAGTAAACCCCAAAACCATATATCCAAAACCGCAAACCCTTAACACTAAACTCCAAACCTTAAAACAAAAAACAAAAAATCTAAACCCCAAACCCTAAACCTTAAATGGCAAAATCTTAAACCCTCAATTCTTAACACTAAACCATAACACCCCAACCGTAAACCTGAAATCATACTCCCTAATAATTTAGGGTTTAGAGTTAACCATAAACCCTAAAACCTAAACCATTGATCCTAAACCGCAAACCCTAAACAGTAAATTCATAACCTTGAAACCAAATACCCAAAACTCTAAACCCCTAACCCTAAACACAAAACCTTCAACCCCAAACCCCCTTCCTAAATGTTATATTCTAAACACCAAACCATAACACCCCAACCGAAAACCCAAAACCATACACCCTAACTCATAAACCCTAAACCAAAAAAACACTAATAAGAAATCCTAAACCCCAAAACCTAAATAATAACCCCTAAACCCTAAAACCAAAAACCCTAAACCCTTACACTTAAACCCTAAACGGTAAACTCAAAACCTAAAATTGTAATCCTTAACCCTAAACTCCAAACTTTAAAACCTAATACCAAAAAATATAAACTCGAAACCCAAAACACTAAATCCGGAACCTTAAACCTTTATTTCTTAACATGAAACCATAAAACCCCAACCCCAACACCCGAAACCATACTCCTTAATTCATAAAACCTAAATCCCAAAACTTATAACACTAAAACAAAAATCAAAACCCTAAATGCAAAACGCCAAATCCTAAATGGTAAACCCCAAAATATAAAACCCTAATCACTAACCCATAAAAACTAAATCCCAAACCACAAAACCCTAAACACTAAATCCCAAACCATAAACTCCTTAACCCTAAACCTTAACATCTAAACCGTTACCCTAAACTCTACACGTTAAATCGTAAACCATAAACCATCAACCCTAGACCCTAAACATTAAACTTTAAATCCCAAACACCAAACCCTAAACTATAAATTCTAAACACCAAACCATAACACCCCAACCCTAAACCCAGAACCATACTCCCTAATTCATAAACCCTAAACCCCAAAACCCAAAACCAAAAGCCCTAAACCCAAAACAAAAAACCCTAAACCCTTGCACCTAAACCCTAAACCTTAAACTCAAAACCGAAAATCGTAACCCAAAACCTTAAACCCAAACCCTAAACCTTAAACCCAAAACTTAAAATCTTAACCCGAGACCTTAAACCCAAACCCTAAACAATAAATCTTAAACCGCAAACCCTAAACATTAAACTCCAAACCTTAAAACAAAAAACAAAAAATTTAAACCCGAAACCCAAAACCCTAAATCGCAAAACCTTAAACCCTCAGTTCTCAACACTAAGCCATAACACCCCAACCGTAAACCTGAAACCATACTCCCTAATGGTTTAGGGTTTAGAATTAACTTTAAACCCTAAAACCTAAACCATTAATCCTAAACCTCAAACCCTAAACACTAAATTCATAACCTTGAAACCAAATACCCAAAAATCTAAACCCCAAACCCTAAACACTAAATTCATAACCTTGAAACCCAATATCCAAAACTCAAAATCCCAAACCCCAAACACCAAACCTTTAACCCCAAACCCCCTTCCTAAATGTTATATTCTAAACACCAAACCATAACACCCCAACCGAAAACCCAAAACCATACACCCTAACTCATAAACCCTCAACCAAAAAAACACTAATAAGAAATCCTAAACCCCAAAACCTAAATAATGACCCCTAAACCCTAAAACAAAAAACCCTTAACCCTTACACTTAAACCCTAAACGGTAAACTCAAAACCTAAAATTGTAATCCTTAACCCTAAACTCCAAACTTTAAAACCCAATACCAAAAAATATAAACTCGAAACCCAAAACACTAAATCCGGAACCTTAAACCATTATTTCTTAAACCCTTACAGCTAGACCCTAAACCGTAAACTCAAAACCTAAAAACGTAATCCTTAACTATAAACCCACGCACTCCAAATCCTAAATCTTAAACTTAAAAACTGAAAACCCTAAACCCTAACCCATAAACACTAAATGCAAAACCTTGACATCCTAAACCATAAACCCTAGACCCCGAAACTAGAAAGCCTAAACTTTAAATCTTAAACCCTAAATCTAAAATCTTAAACCCCTAAACTCAAGATCATAAATCCTAACTAGTAAACCCCAAAACCATATATCCAAAACCGCAAACCCTTAACACTAAACTCCAAACCTTAAAACAAAAAACAAAAAATCTAAACCCCAAACCCTAAACCTTAAATGGCAAAATCTTAAACCCTCAATTCTTAACACTAAACCATAACACCCCAACCGTAAACCTGAAATCATACTCCCTAATAATTTAGGGTTTAGAGTTAACCATAAACCCTAAAACCTAAACCATTGATCCTAAACCGCAAACCCTAAACAGTAAATTCATAACCTTGAAACCAAATACCCAAAACTCTAAACCCCTAACCCTAAACACAAAACCTTCAACCCCAAACCCCCTTCCTAAATGTTATATTCTAAACACCAAACCATAACACCCCAACCGAAAACCCAAAACCATACACCCTAACTCATAAACCCTAAACCAAAAAAACACTAATAAGAAATCCTAAACCCCAAAACCTAAATAATAACCCCTAAACCCTAAAACCAAAAACCCTAAACCCTTACACTTAAACCCTAAACGGTAAACTCAAAACCTAAAATTGTAATCCTTAACCCTAAACTCCAAACTTTAAAACCTACTACCAAAAAATATAAACTCGAAACCCAAAACACTAAATCCGGAACCTTAAACCTTTATTTCTTAACATGAAACCATAAAACCCCAACCCCAACACCCGAAACCATACTCCTTAATTCATAAAACCTAAATCCCAAAACTTATAACACTAAAACAAAAATCAAAACCCTAAATGCAAAACGCCAAATCCTAAATGGTAAACCCCAAAATATAAAACCCTAATCACTAACCCATAAAAACTAAATCCCAAACCACAAAACCCTAAACACTAAATCCCAAACCATAAACTCCTTAACCCTAAACCTTAACATCTAAACCGTTACCCTAAACTCTACACGTTAAATCGTAAACCATAAACCATCAACCCTAGACCCTAAACATTAAACCTTAAATCCCAAACACCAAACCCTAAACTATAAATTCTAAACACCAAACCATAACACCCCAACCCTAAACCCAAAACCATACTCCCTAATTCATAAACCCTAAACCCCAAAACCCAAAACCAAAAGCCCTAAACCCAAAACAAAAAACCCTAAACCCTTGCACCTAAACCCTAAACCTTAAACTCAAAACCGAAAATCGTAACCCAAAACCTTAAACCCAAACCCTAAACCTTAAACCCAAAACTTAAAATCTTAACCCGAGACCTTAAACCCAAACCCTAAACAATAAATCTTAAACCGCAAACCCTAAACATTAAACTCCAAACCTTAAAACAAAAAACAAAAAATTTAAACCCGAAACCCAAAACCCTAAATCGCAAAACCTTAAACCCTCAGTTCTCAACACTAAGCCATAACACCCCAACCGTAAACCTGAAACCATACTCCCTAATGGTTTAGGGTTTAGAATTAACTTTAAACCCTAAAACCTAAACCATTAATCCTAAACCTCAAACCCTAAACACTAAATTCATAACCTTGAAACCAAATACCCAAAAATCTAAACCCCAAACCCTAAACACTAAATTCATAACCTTGAAACCCAATATCCAAAACTCAAAATCCCAAACCCCAAACACCAAAGCTTTAACCCCAAACCCCCTTCCTAAATGTTATATTCTAAACACCAAACCATAACACCCCAACCGAAAACCCAAAACCATACACCCTAACTCATAAACCCTCAACCAAAAAAACACTAATAAGAAATCCTAAACCCCAAAACCTAAATAATGACCCCTAAACCCTAAAACAAAAAACCCTTAACCCTTACACTTAAACCCTAAACGGTAAACTCAAAACCTAAAATTGTAATCCTTAACCCTAAACTCCAAACTTTAAAACCCAATACCAAAAAATATAAACTCGAAACCCAAAACACTAAATCCGGAACCTTAAACCATTATTTCTTAAACCCTTACAGCTAGACCCTAAACCGTAAACTCAAAACCTAAAAACGTAATCCTTAACTATAAACCCACGCACTCCAAATCCTAAATCTTAAACTTAAAAACTGAAAACCCTAAACCCTAACCCATAAACACTAAATGCAAAACCTTGACATCCTAAACCATAAACCCTAGACCCCGAAACCAGAAAGCCTAAACCTTAAATCTTAAACCCTAAATCTAAAATCTTAAACCCCTAAACTCAAGATCATAAATCCTAACTAGTAAACCCCAAAACCATATATCCAAAACCGCAAACCCTTAACACTAAACTCCAAACCTTAAAACAAAAAACAAAAAATCTAAACCCCAAACCCTAAACCTTAAATGGCAAAATCTTAAACCCTCAATTCTTAACATTAAACCAAAACACCCCAACCGTAAACCTGAAATCATACTCCCTAATAATTTAGGGTTTAGAGTTAACCATAAACCCTAAAACCTAAACCATTGATCCTAAACCGCAAACCCTAAACAGTAAATTCATAACCTTGAAACCAAATACCCAAAACTCTAAACCCCTAACCCTAAACACAAAACCTTCAACCCCAAACCCCCTTCCTAAATGTTATATTCTAAACACCAAACCATAACACCCCAACCGAAAACCCAAAACCATACACCCTAACTCATAAACCCTAAACCAAAAAAACACTAATAAGAAATCCTAAACCCCAAAACCTAAATAATAACCCCTAAACCCTAAAACCAAAAACCCTAAACCCTTACACTTAAACCCTAAACGGTAAACTCAAAACCTAAAATTGTAATCCTTAACCCTAAACTCCAAACTTTAAAACCTAATACCAAAAAATATAAACTCGAAACCCAAAACACTAAATCCGGAACCTTAAACCTTTATTTCTTAACATGAAACCATAAAACCCCAACCCCAACACCCGAAACCATACTCCTTAATTCATAAAACCTAAATCCCAAAACTTATAACACTAAAACAAAAATCAAAACCCTAAATGCAAAACGCCAAATCCTAAATGGTAAACCCCAAAATATAAAACCCTAATCACTAACCCATAAAAACTAAATCCCAAACCACAAAACCCTAAACACTAAATCCCAAACCATAAACTCCTTAACCCTAAACCTTAACATCTAAACCGTTACCCTAAACTCTACACGTTAAATCGTAAACCATAAACCATCAACCCTAGACCCTAAACATTAAACCTTAAATCCCAAACACCAAACCCTAAACTATAAATTCTAAACACCAAACCATAACACCCCAACCCTAAACCCAGAACCATACTCCCTAATTCATAAACCCTAAACCCCAAAACCCAAAACCAAAAGCCCTAAACCCAAAACAAAAAACCCTAAACCCTTGCACCTAAACCCTAAACCTTAAACTCAAAACCGAAAATCGTAACCCAAAACCTTAAACCCAAACCCTAAACCTTAAACCCAAAACTTAAAATCTTAACCCGAGACCTTAAACCCAAACCCTAAACAATAAATCTTAAACCGCAAACCCTAAACATTAAACTCCAAACCTTAAAACAAAAAACAAAAAATTTAAACCCGAAACCCAAAACCCTAAATCGCAAAACCTTAAACCCTCAGTTCTCAACACTAAGCCATAACACCCCAACCGTAAACCTGAAACCATACTCCCTAATGGTTTAGGGTTTAGAATTAACTTTAAACCCTAAAACCTAAACCATTAATCCTAAACCTCAAACCCTAAACACTAAATTCATAACCTTGAAACCAAATACCCAAAAATCTAAACCCCAAACCCTAAACACTAAATTCATAACCTTGAAACCCAATATCCAAAACTCAAAATCCCAAACCCCAAACACCAAAGCTTTAACCCCAAACCCCCTTCCTAAATGTTATATTCTAAACACCAAACCATAACACCCCAACCGAAAACCCAAAACCATACACCCTAACTCATAAACCCTCAACCAAAAAAACACTAATAAGAAATCCTAAACCCCAAAACCTAAATAATGACCCCTAAACCCTAAAACAAAAAACCCTTAACCCTTACACTTAAACCCTAAACGGTAAACTCAAAACCTAAAATTGTAATCCTTAACCCTAAACTCCAAACTTTAAAACCCAATACCAAAAAATATAAACTCGAAACCCAAAACACTAAATCCGGAACCTTAAACCATTATTTCTTAAACCCTTACAGCTAGACCCTAAACCGTAAACTCAAAACCTAAAAACGTAATCCTTAACTATAAACCCACGCACTCCAAATCCTAAATCTTAAACTTAAAAACTGAAAACCCTAAACCCTAACCCATAAACACTAAATGCAAAACCTTGACATCCTAAACCATAAACCCTAGACCCCGAAACCAGAAAGCCTAAACCTTAAATCTTAAACCCTAAATCTAAAATCTTAAACCCCTAAACTCAAGATCATAAATCCTAACTAGTAAACCCCAAAACCATATATCCAAAACCGCAAACCCTTAACACTAAACTCCAAACCTTAAAACAAAAAACAAAAAATCTAAACCCCAAACCCTAAACCTTAAATGGCAAAATCTTAAACCCTCAATTCTTAACATTAAACCAAAACACCCCAACCGTAAACCTGAAATCATACTCCCTAATAATTTAGGGTTTAGAGTTAACCATAAACCCTAAAACCTAAACCATTAATCCTAAACCGCAAACCCTAAACAGTAAATTCATAACCTTGAAACCCAATACCCAAAACTCTAAACCCCTAACCCTAAACATAAAACCTTCAACCCCAAACCCCCTTCCTAAATGTTATATTCTAAACACCAAACCATAACACCCCAACCGAAAACCCAAAACCATACACCCTAACTCATAAACCCTAAACCAAAAAAACACTAATAAGAAATCCTAAACCCCAAAACCTAAATAATAACCCCTAAACCCTAAAACCAAAAACCCTAAACCCTTACACTTAAACCCTAAACGGTAAACTCAAAACCTAAAATTGTAATCCTTCACCCTAAACTCCTAACTTTAAAACCTAATACCAAAAAATATAAACTCGAAACCCAAAACACTAAATCCGGAACCTTAAACCTTTATTTCTTAACATGAAACCATAAAACCCCAACCCCAACACCCGAAACCATACTCCTTAATTCATAAAACCGAAATCCCAAAACTTATAACGCTAAAAAAAAATCAAAACCTTAAAATATAAAACCCTAAACCCTAAATGCAAAACGCCAAATCCTAAATGGTAAACCCCAAAATATAAAACCCTAATCACTAACCCATAAAAACTAAACCCCAAACCACAAAACCCTAAACACTAAATCCCAAACCATAAACTCCTTCACCCGAAACCTTAACATCTAAACCGTTACCCTAAACTCTACACGTTAAATCGTAAACCATAACCCATCAACCCTAGACCCTAAACATTAAACCTTAAATCCCAAACACCAAACCCTAAACTATAAATTTTAAACACCAAACCATAACACCCCAACCCTAAACCCAGAACCATACTCCCTAATTCATAAACCCTAAACCCCAAAACCCAAAACCAAAAGCCCTAAACCCAAAACAAAAAACCCTAAACCCTTGCACCTAAACCCTAAACCTTAAACTCAAAACCGAAAATCGTAACCCGAAACCTTAAACCCAAACCCTAAACCTTAAACCCAAAACTTAAAATCGTAACCCGAAATCTTAAACCCAAACTCTAAACCATAAATCTTAAACCGCAAACCCTAAACATTAAACTCCAAACCTTAAAACAAAAAACAAAAAATTTAAACCCAAAACCCTAAACCCTAAATCGCAAAACCTTAAACCCTCAGTTCTCAACACTAAGCCATAACACCCCAATCGTAAACCATACTCCTTAATTCATAAAACCTAAATCCCAAAACTTATAACACTAAAACAAAAATCAAAACCCTAAATGCAAAACGCAAATCCTAAATGGTAAACCCCAAAATATAAAACCCTAATCGCTAACCCCTAAAAACTAAATCCCAAACCACAAAACCCTAAACACTAAATCCCAAACCATAAACTCCTTAACCCTAAACCTTAACATCTAAACCGTTACCCTAAACTCTACACCTTAAACCGTAAACCATAAACTATCAACCCCAGACCTTAAACATTAAACCTTAAATCCCAAACACGAAATCCTAAACAATAAATTCTAAACACCAAACCATAATACCCCAACCCAAAAATTCTAAACACCAAACCATAACACCCCAACCCAAAACCCAAAACCATACTCCCTAATTCATAAACCCTAAACCCCAAAACCAAAATCATAAACCCCAAACCCAAAACCAAAAACCCTAAACCCCGTACATCTAAACCCTAAACCTTAAACCTAAAACCATAAATTCTAACCCGGAATCTTAAACCATAACCTTAAACCATAAATCCTATACCGCAAACCCTAAACACTAAACTCCAAACATTAAAATAAAAATCAAAAATCTAAACCTGAAACCATACTTCCAAATGGTTTAGGGTTTAGAGTTAACCGTAAACCCTAAAACCTAAACCATTAATCTTAAAGCTCAAACCATAAACACTAAATTCATAACCTTGAAACCTGATACCCAAAACTGTAAACCTCAAACCCTAAACACTAAATTCAAAACCTTGAAACCGAATACCCAAAACTCTAACCCCAAACCCTAAACATCAAACCTTCAACCCCAAACCCCCATCCTTATTGTTATATTCTAAACACCAAACCATAACACCCCAACCGATAACCCAAAACCATACACCCTAACTCATAAACCCTCAACCCAAAAACCCTAATAAGAAATCCTAAACCCCCAAAACCTAAATAATAAACTCTAAACCCTAAGCCCTTACACCTAAACCCTAAACCGTAAACTCTAAACCTAAAATCGTAATCCTTAACACTAAACCCAAAATCTTAAACCCCTAAACCCTAGACCACAAACACTAAACACTAAACTCCAAACTTTAAAACCCAATACCAAAAAATCTAAACCCGAAACCTTAAATACAAATTCCCGAACCTTAAACCTTTATTTCTTCACCCAAAACCATAACACCCAACCCCAACACCCGAAATCATACTCCATAATAATTTAGGGTTTAGAGTTAACCATAAACCCTCAAACCCAAACCATTAATCCTAAACCGCAAACCCTAAACCGCAAACCCTAAACAGTAAATTCATAACCTTGAAACCCAATACCCAAAACTCTAAACCCCTAACCCTAAACACAAAACCTTCAATCCCAAACCCCATCCTAAATGTTATAATCTAAACACCTAACCATAACACCCCAACCCAAAACCCAAAACCATACACCCTAACTCATAAACCCTCAACCAAAAAAACCCTAATAAGAAATCCTAAACCCCAAAACCTAAATAATAAACCCAAAACCCTAAAACCAAAAACCCAAAACCCTTACACATAAACCCTAATGCCTTACACCTAAACCCTAAACGGTAAACTCAAAACCTTAAATTGTAATCCTTAACCCTAAACCCATGAACCCCAAATCCTAAATCTTAAACTTAAAAACATAAAACCATAAACCCTAGACCCCGAAACAAGAAAGCCCAAACCCTAAATCTTAAACCCTAAATCCAAAATCTTAAACCCCTAAACCCTAAACCATAAATCCTAAACCACAAACCCTAAACATTAAACACCAAACTTTAAAACCCAATAACAAAATATCTAAACCCGAAACCCTAAACACTACATTCCGAACCTTAAACCTTTATTTCTTAACACCAAACCATAACACCCCAACCCCAACACCCGAGACCATACTCTTTAATACATAAAACCTTAATCCCAAAACTTATAAAACTAAAACAAAAATCAGAACCCGAACCGCAAAACGCCAAATCCTAAATCGTAAACCCCAAAATATAAAACCCTAATCCATAACCCCTAAACATTAAATCCCAAACCACAAAACCCTAAACACTAAATCCCAAACCATAAACTCTTTAACCCTAAACCTTAACATCTAAACAATTAACCCCAAACCCCAAATCTTAAACTATAAATACTAAACATCAAACCATAACACACCAACCCAAAACCAAAAACCATACTCCCGATTTTATAAACCCTAAACCCCAAAACCTAATTCATTAAACCCTAAACCCTAAACTGCAAACCCCAAATCCTAAACAACAAATTCTAAACATCAAACTATAACACCCTAACCCAAAACCCAAAACCATACGCCCTAATTCATAAACCCTAAACCCCAAAACCCATATCATAAACCCTAAACCCTAAAACCAAAAACCCTAAACCCTTACAACTAAACCCTAAACCTTAAACACAAAACCCGAAAGGTTTAACCCAAACCCTAAACCATAAATCCTAAACCACAAACCCTAAACACTAAACTCCAAACCTTAAAACCAAAAACCAAAAAACCAAAAATAATAAACCCTAAACCCTAAAACCGAAAACCCTACACCCTTACACCTAAACCCTAAACCGTAAACTCAAAACCTAAAATCGTAATCCTTAAACCTAAACCCATGAACCCCAAATCCTAAATCTTAAAACAAAAAAATGAAAATCCTAAACCCTAACCCTTAAACACTAAATGCAAAATCATAACATCCTAAACCCTAAACCCTAGACCCCGAAACCAGAAACCCAAAACCCTAAATCTTGAACCTTAAACCCAAAATCTTAAACCCCTAAACCCTAAACTATAAATCCTAAACCGCAAACCCTAAACACTAAATTCCAAACTTTAAAACCCAATATCAAAAACTCTAAACCCGAAACCCTAAGCACTACATCCCAAACCTTAAACCTTTATTTCTAAACACTAGACCATAACACCCCAACCCCAACACCCGAAACCATACTCCTTAATTCATAAAACCTAAATCCCAAAACTTATAACACTAAAACAAAAATCAAAACCCTAAATGCAAAACGCCAAATCCTAAATGGTAAACCCCAAAATATAAAACCCTAATCACTAACCCATAAAAACTAAATCCCAAACCACAAAACCCTAAACACTAAATCCCAAACCATAAACTCCTTAACCCTAAACCTTAACATCTATACCGTTACCCTAAACTCTACACGTTAAATCGTAAACCATAAACCATCAACCCTAGACCCTAAACATTAAACCTTAAATCCCAAACACCAAACCCTAAACTATAAATTCTAAACACCAAACCATAACACCCCAACCCTAAACCCAGAACCATACTCCCTAATTCATAAACCCTAAACCCCAAAACCCAAAACCAAAAGCCCTAAACCCAAAACAAAAAACCCTAAACCCTTACACCTAAACCCTAAACCTTAAACTCAAAACTGAAAATCGTAACCCGAAACCTTAAACCGAAACCCTAAACCTTAAACCCAAAACTTAAAATCGTAACCCGAGACCTTAAACCCAAACCCTAAACAATAAATCTTAAACCTTAAACCCTAAACATTAAACTCCAAACCTTAAAACAAAAAACAATAAATTTAAACCCGAAACCCTAAACCCTAAATCGCAAAACCTTAAACCCTCAGTTCTCAACACTAAGCCATAACACCCCAACCGTAAACCTGAAACCATACTCCCTAATGGTTTAGGGTTTAGAATTAACTTTAAACCCTAAAACCTAAACCATTAATCCTAAACCTCAAACCCTAAACACTAAATTCATAACCTTGAAACCAAATACCCAAAAATCTAAACCCCAAACCCTAAACACTAAATTCATAACCTTGAAACCCAATACCCAAAACTCAAAATCCCAAACCCCAAACACCAAACCTTTAACCCCAACCCCCTTCCTAAATGTTATATTCTAAACACCAAACCATAACACCCCAACCGAAAACCCAAAACCATACACCCTAACTCATAAACCCTCAACCAAAAAAACACTAATAAGAAATCCTAAACCCCAAAACCTAAATAATGACCCCTAAACCCTAAAACAAAAAACCCTTAACCCTTACACTTAAACCCTAAACGGTAAACTCAAAACCTAAATTTGTAATCCTTAACCCTAAACTCCAAACTTTAAAACCCAATACCAAAAAATATAAACTCGAAACCCAAAACACTGAATCCGGAACCTTAAACCTTTATTTCTTAAACCCTTACAGCTAGACCCTAAACCGTAAACTCAAAACCTAAAAACGTAATCCTTAACTATAAACCCACGCACCCCAAATCCTAAATCTTAAACTTAAAAACTGAAAACCCTAAACCCTAACCCATAAACACTAAATGCAAAACCATGACATCCTAAACCATAAACCCTAGACCCCGAAACCAGAAAGCCTAAACCTTAAATCTTAAACCCTAAATCTAAAATCTTAAACCCCTAAACTCAAGATCATAAATCCTAACTAGTAAACCCCAAAACCATATATCCAAAACCGCAAACCCTTAACACTAAACTCCAAACCTTAAAACAAAAAACAAAAAATCTAAACCCCAAACCCTAAACCTTAAATGGCAAAATCTTAAACCCTCAATTCTTAACACTAAACCATAACACCCCAACCGTAAACCTGAAATCATACTCCCTAATAATTTAGGGTTTAGAGTTAACCATAAACCCTAAAACCTAAACCATTGATCCTAAACCGCAAACCCTAAACAGTAAATTCATAACCTTGAAACCAAATACCCAAAACTCTAAACCCCTAACCCTAAACACAAAACCTTCAACCCCAAACCCCCTTCCTAAATGTTATATTCTAAACACCAAACCATAACACCCCAACCGAAAACCCAAAACCATACACCCTAACTCATAAACCCTAAACCAAAAAAACACTAATAAGAAATCCTAAACCCCAAAACCTAAATAATAACCCCTAAACCCTAAAACCAAAAACCCTAAACCCTTACACTTAAACCCTAAACGGTAAACTCAAAACCTAAAATTGTAATCCTTAACCCTAAACTCCAAACTTTAAAACCTAATACCAAAAAATATAAACTCGAAACCCAAAACACTAAATCCGGAACCTTAAACCTTTATTTCTTAACATGAAACCATAAAACCCCAACCCCAACACCCGAAACCATACTCCTTAATTCATAAAACCTAAATCCCAAAACTTATAACACTAAAACAAAAATCAAAACCCTAAATGCAAAACGCCAAATCCTAAATGGTAAACCCCAAAATATAAAACCCTAATCACTAACCCATAAAAACTAAATCCCAAACCACAAAACCCTAAACACTAAATCCCAAACCATAAACTCCTTAACCCTAAACCTTAACATCTAAACCGTTACCCTAAACTCTACACGTTAAATCGTAAACCATAAACCATCAACCCTAGACCCTAAACATTAAACCTTAAATCCCAAACACCAAACCCTAAACTATAAATTCTAAACACCAAACCATAACACCCCAACCCTAAACCCAGAACCATACTCCCTAATTCATAAACCCTAAACCCCAAAACCCAAAACCAAAAGCCCTAAACCCAAAACAAAAAACCCTAAACCCTTGCACGTAAACCCTAAACCTTAAACTCAAAACCGAAAATCGTAACCCAAAACCTTAAACCCAAACCCTAAACCTTAAACCCAAAACTTAAAATCTTAACCCGAGACCTTAAACCCAAACCCTAAACAATAAATCTTAAACCGCAAACCCTAAACATTAAACTCCAAACCTTAAAACAAAAAACAATAAATTTAAACCCGAAACCCTAAACCCTAAATCGCAAAACCTTAAACCCTCAGTTCTCAACACTAAGCCATAACACCCCAACCGTAAACCTGAAACCATACTCCCTAATGGTTTAGGGTTTAGAATTAACTTTAAACCCTAAAACCTAAACCATTAATCCTAAACCTCAAACCCTAAACACTAAATTCATAACCTTGAAACCAAATACCCAAAAATCTAAACCCCAAACCCTAAACACTAAATTCATAACCTTGAAACCCAATACCCAAAACTCAAAATCCCAAACCCCAAACACCAAACCTTTAACCCCAACCCCCTTCCTAAATGTTATATTCTAAACACCAAACCATAACACCCCAACCGAAAACCCAAAACCATACACCCTAACTCATAAACCCTCAACCAAAAAAACACTAATAAGAAATCCTAAACCCCAAAACCTAAATAATGACCCCTAAACCCTAAAACAAAAAACCCTTAACCCTTACACTTAAACCCTAAACGGTAAACTCAAAACCTAAATTTGTAATCCTTAACCCTAAACTCCAAACTTTAAAACCCAATACCAAAAAATATAAACTCGAAACCCAAAACACTGAATCCGGAACCTTAAACCTTTATTTCTTAAACCCTTACAGCTAGACCCTAAACCGTAAACTCAAAACCTAAAAACGTAATCCTTAACTATAAACCCACGCACCCCAAATCCTAAATCTTAAACTTAAAAACTGAAAACCCTAAACCCTAACCCATAAACACTAAATGCAAAACCATGACATCCTAAACCATAAACCCTAGACCCCGAAACCAGAAAGCCTAAACCTTAAATCTTAAACCCTAAATCTAAAATCTTAAACCCCTAAACTCAAGATCATAAATCCTAACTAGTAAACCCCAAAACCATATATCCAAAACCGCAAACCCTTAACACTAAACTCCAAACCTTAAAACAAAAAACAAAAAATCTAAACCCCAAACCCTAAACCTTAAATGGCAAAATCTTAAACCCTCAATTCTTAACACTAAACCATAACACCCCAACCGTAAACCTGAAATCATACTCCCTAATAATTTAGGGTTTAGAGTTAACCATAAACCCTAAAACCTAAACCATTGATCCTAAACCGCAAACCCTAAACAGTAAATTCATAACCTTGAAACCAAATACCCAAAACTCTAAACCCCTAACCCTAAACACAAAACCTTCAACCCCAAACCCCCTTCCTAAATGTTATATTCTAAACACCAAACCATAACACCCCAACCGAAAACCCAAAACCATACACCCTAACTCATAAACCCTAAACCAAAAAAACACTAATAAGAAATCCTAAACCCCAAAACCTAAATAATAACCCCTAAACCCTAAAACCAAAAACCCTAAACCCTTACACTTAAACCCTAAACGGTAAACTCAAAACCTAAAATTGTAATCCTTAACCCTAAACTCCAAACTTTAAAACCTAATACCAAAAAATATAAACTCGAAACCCAAAACACTAAATCCGGAACCTTAAACCTTTATTTCTTAACATGAAACCATAAAACCCCAACCCCAACACCCGAAACCATACTCCTTAATTCATAAAACCTAAATCCCAAAACTTATAACACTAAAACAAAAATCAAAACCCTAAATGCAAAACGCCAAATCCTAAATGGTAAACCCCAAAATATAAAACCCTAATCACTAACCCATAAAAACTAAATCCCAAACCACAAAACCCTAAACACTAAATCCCAAACCATAAACTCCTTAACCCTAAACCTTAACATCTAAACCGTTACCCTAAACTCTACACGTTAAATCGTAAACCATAAACCATCAACCCTAGACCCTAAACATTAAACCTTAAATCCCAAACACCAAACCCTAAACTATAAATTCTAAACACCAAACCATAACACCCCAACCCTAAACCCAGAACCATACTCCCTAATTCATAAACCCTAAACCCCAAAACCCAAAACCAAAAGCCCTAAACCCAAAACAAAAAACCCTAAACCCTTGCACGTAAACCCTAAACCTTAAACTCAAAACCGAAAATCGTAACCCAAAACCTTAAACCCAAACCCTAAACCTTAAACCCAAAACTTAAAATCTTAACCCGAGACCTTAAACCCAAACCCTAAACAATAAATCTTAAACCGCAAACCCTAAACATTAAACTCCAAACCTTAAAACAAAAAACAATAAATTTAAACCCGAAACCCTAAACCCTAAATCGCAAAACCTTAAACCCTCAGTTCTCAACACTAAGCCATAACACCCCAACCGTAAACCTGAAACCATACTCCCTAATGGTTTAGGGTTTAGAATTAACTTTAAACCCTAAAACCTAAACCATTAATCCTAAACCTCAAACCCTAAACACTAAATTCATAACCTTGAAACCAAATACCCAAAAATCTAAACCCCAAACCCTAAACACTAAATTCATAACCTTGAAACCCAATACCCAAAACTCAAAATCCCAAACCCCAAACACCAAACCTTTAACCCCAACCCCCTTCCTAAATGTTATATTCTAAACACCAAACCATAACACCCCAACCGAAAACCCAAAACCATACACCCTAACTCATAAA
Organism: Cardamine chenopodiifolia; assembly: GCA_963922655.1. Classification (NCBI taxonomy): domain Eukaryota; kingdom Viridiplantae; phylum Streptophyta; class Magnoliopsida; order Brassicales; family Brassicaceae; genus Cardamine; species Cardamine chenopodiifolia. The sequence goes on along the minus strand of OZ000481.1, from coordinate 10,558,353 downwards.
CCCTCAACCAAAAAAACACTAATAAGAAATCCTAAACCCCAAAACCTAAATAATGACCCCTAAACCCTAAAACAAAAAACCCTTAACCCTTACACTTAAACCCTAAACGGTAAACTCAAAACCTAAATTTGTAATCCTTAACCCTAAACTCCAAACTTTAAAACCCAATACCAAAAAATATAAACTCGAAACCCAAAACACTGAATCCGGAACCTTAAACCTTTATTTCTTAAACCCTTACAGCTAGACCCTAAACCGTAAACTCAAAACCTAAAAACGTAATCCTTAACTATAAACCCACGCACCCCAAATCCTAAATCTTAAACTTAAAAACTGAAAACCCTAAACCCTAACCCATAAACACTAAATGCAAAACCATGACATCCTAAACCATAAACCCTAGACCCCGAAACCAGAAAGCCTAAACCTTAAATCTTAAACCCTAAATCTAAAATCTTAAACCCCTAAACTCAAGATCATAAATCCTAACTAGTAAACCCCAAAACCATATATCCAAAACCGCAAACCCTTAACACTAAACTCCAAACCTTAAAACAAAAAACAAAAAATCTAAACCCCAAACCCTAAACCTTAAATGGCAAAATCTTAAACCCTCAATTCTTAACACTAAACCATAACACCCCAACCGTAAACCTGAAATCATACTCCCTAATAATTTAGGGTTTAGAGTCAACCATAAACCCTAAAACCTAAACCATTGATCCTAAACCGCAAACCCTAAACAGTAAATTCATAACCTTGAAACCAAATACCCAAAACTCTAAACCCCTAACCCTAAACACAAAACCTTCAACCCCAAACCCCCTTCCTAAATGTTATATTCTAAACACCAAACCATAACACCCCAACCGAAAACCCAAAACCATACACCCTAACTCATAAACCCTAAACCAAAAAAACACTAATAAGAAATCCTAAACCCCAAAACCTAAATAATAACCCCTAAACCCTAAAACCAAAAACCCTAAACCCTTACACTTAAACCTTAAACGGTAAACTCAAAACCTAAAATTGTAATCCTTAACCCTAAACTCCAAACTTTAAAACCTAATACCAAAAAATATAAACTCGAAACCCAAAACACTAAATCCGGAACCTTAAACCTTTATTTCTTAACATGAAACCATAAAACCCCAACCCCAACACCCGAAACCATACTCCTTAATTCATAAAACCTAAATCCCAAAACTTATAACACTAAAACAAAAATCAAAACCCTAAATGCAAAACGCCAAATCCTAAATGGTAAACCCCAAAATATAAAACCCTAATCACTAACCCATAAAAACTAAATCCCAAACCACAAAACCCTAAACACTAAATCCCTAACCCTAAACACAAAACCTTCAACCCCAAACCCCCTTCCTAAATGTTATATTCTAAACACCAAACCATAACACCCCAACCGAAAACCCAAAACCATACACCCTAACTCATAAACCCTCAACCAAAAAAACACTAATAAGAAATCCTAAACCCCAAAACCTAAATAATGACCCCTAAACCCTAAAACAAAAAACCCTTAACCCTTACACTTAAACCCTAAACGGTAAACTCAAAACCTAAAATTGTAATCCTTAACCCTAAACTCCAAACTTTAAAACCTAATACCAAAAAATATAAACTCGAAACCCAAAACACTAAATCCGGAACCTTAAACCTTTATTTCTTAACATGAAACCATAAAACCCCAACCCCAACACCCGAAACCATACTCCTTAATTCATAAAACCTAAATCCCAAAACTTATAACACTAAAACAAAAATCAAAACCCTAAATGCAAAACGCCAAATCCTAAATGGTAAACCCCAAAATATAAAACCCTAATCACTAACCCATAAAAACTAAATCCCAAACCACAAAACCCTAAACACTAAATCCCAAACCATAAACTCCTTAACCCTAAACCTTAACATCTAAACCGTTACCCTAAACTCTACACGTTAAATCGTAAACCATAAACCATCAACCCTAGACCCTAAACATTAAACCTTAAATCCCAAACACCAAACCCTAAACTATAAATTCTAAACACCAAACCATAACACCCCAACCCTAAACCCAGAACCATACTCCCTAATTCATAAACCCTAAACCCCAAAACCCAAAACCAAAAGCCCTAAACCCAAAACAAAAAACCCTAAACCCTTGCACGTAAACCCTAAACCTTAAACTCAAAACCGAAAATCGTAACCCAAAACCTTAAACCCAAACCCTAAACCTTAAACCCAAAACTTAAAATCTTAACCCGAGACCTTAAACCCAAACCCTAAACAATAAATCTTAAACCGCAAACCCTAAACATTAAACTCCAAACCTTAAAACAAAAAACAATAAATTTAAACCCGAAACCCTAAACCCTAAATCGCAAAACCTTAAACCCTCAGTTCTCAACACTAAGCCATAACACCCCAACCGTAAACCTGAAACCATACTCCCTAATGGTTTAGGGTTTAGAATTAACTTTAAACCCTAAAACCTAAACCATTAATCCTAAACCTCAAACCCTAAACACTAAATTCATAACCTTGAAACCAAATACCCAAAAATCTAAACCCCAAACCCTAAACACTAAATTCATAACCTTGAAACCCAATACCCAAAACTCAAAATCCCAAACCCCAAACACCAAACCTTTAACCCCAACCCCCTTCCTAAATGTTATATTCTAAACACCAAACCATAACACCCCAACCGAAAACCCAAAACCATACACCCTAACTCATAAACCCTCAACCAAAAAAACACTAATAAGAAATCCTAAACCCCAAAACCTAAATAATGACCCCTAAACCCTAAAACAAAAAACCCTTAACCCTTACACTTAAACCCTAAACGGTAAACTCAAAACCTAAATTTGTAATCCTTAACCCTAAACTCCAAACTTTAAAACCCAATACCAAAAAATATAAACTCGAAACCCAAAACACTAAATCCGGAACCTTAAACCATTATTTCTTAAACCCTTACAGCTAGACCCTAAACCGTAAACTCAAAACCTAAAAACGTAATCCTTAACTATAAACCCACGCACTCCAAATCCTAAATCTTAAACTTAAAAACTGAAAACCCTAAACCCTAACCCATAAACACTAAATGCAAAACCTTGACATCCTAAACCATAAACCCTAGACCCCGAAACCAGAAAGCCTAAACCTTAAATCTTAAACCCTAAATCTAAAATCTTAAACCCCTAAACTCAAGATCATAAATCCTAACTAGTAAACCCCAAAACCATATATCCAAAACCGCAAACCCTTAACACTAAACTCCAAACCTTAAAACAAAAAACAAAAAATCTAAACCCCAAACCCTAAACCTTAAATGGCAAAATCTTAAACCCTCAATTCTTAACATTAAACCAAAACACCCCAACCGTAAACCTGAAATCATACTCCCTAATAATTTAGGGTTTAGAGTTAACCATAAACCCTAAAACCTAAACCATTAATCCTAAACCGCAAACCCTAAACAGTAAATTCATAACCTTGAAACCCAATACCCAAAACTCTAAACCCCTAACCCTAAACATAAAACCTTCAACCCCAAACCCCCTTCCTAAATGTTATATTCTAAACACCAAACCATAACACCCCAACCGAAAACCCAAAACCATACACCCTAACTCATAAACCCTAAACCAAAAAAACACTAATAAGAAATCCTAAACCCCAAAACCTAAATAATAACCCCTAAACCCTAAAACCAAAAACCCTAAACCCTTACACTTAAACCCTAAACGGTAAACTCAAAACCTAAAATTGTAATCCTTCACCCTAAACTCCTAACTTTAAAACCTAATACCAAAAAATATAAACTCGAAACCCAAAACACTAAATCCGGAACCTTAAACCTTTATTTCTTAACATGAAACCATAAAACCCCAACCCCAACACCCGAAACCATACTCCTTAATTCATAAAACCGAAATCCCAAAACTTATAACACTAAAAAAAAATCAAAACCTTAAAATATAAAACCCTAAACCCTAAATGCAAAACGCCAAATCCTAAATGGTAAACCCCAAAATATAAAACCCTAATCACTAACCCATAAAAACTAAACCCCAAACCACAAAACCCTAAACACTAAATCCCAAACCATAAACTCCTTCACCCGAAACCTTAACATCTAAACCGTTACCCTAAACTCTACACGTTAAATCGTAAACCATAACCCATCAACCCTAGACCCTAAACATTAAACCTTAAATCCCAAACACCAAACCCTAAACTATAAATTTTAAACACCAAACCATAACACCCCAACCCTAAACCCAGAACCATACTCCCTAATTCATAAACCCTAAACCCCAAAACCCAAAACCAAAAGCCCTAAACCCAAAACAAAAAACCCTAAACCCTTGCACCTAAACCCTAAACCTTAAACTCAAAACCGAAAATCGTAACCCGAAACCTTAAACCCAAACCCTAAACCTTAAACCCAAAACTTAAAATCGTAACCCGAAATCTTAAACCCAAACTCTAAACCATAAATCTTAAACCGCAAACCCTAAACATTAAACTCCAAACCTTAAAACAAAAAACAAAAAATTTAAACCCAAAACCCTAAACCCTAAATCGCAAAACCTTAAACCCTCAGTTCTCAACACTAAGCCATAACACCCCAATCGTAAACCATACTCCTTAATTCATAAAACCTAAATCCCAAAACTTATAACACTAAAACAAAAATCAAAACCCTAAATGCAAAACGCAAATCCTAAATGGTAAACCCCAAAATATAAAACCCTAATCGCTAACCCCTAAAAACTAAATCCCAAACCACAAAACCCTAAACACTAAATCCCAAACAATAAACTCCTTAACCCTAAACCTTAACATCTAAACCGTTACCCTAAACTCTACACCTTAAACCGTAAACCATAAACTATCAACCCCAGACCTTAAACATTAAACCTTAAATCCCAAACACGAAATCCTAAACAATAAATTCTAAACACCAAACCATAATACCCCAACCCAAAAATTCTAAACACCAAACCATAACACCCCAACCCAAAACCCAAAACCATACTCCCTAATTCATAAACCCTAAACCCCAAAACCAAAATCATAAACCCCAAACCCAAAACCAAAAACCCTAAACCCCGTACACCTAAACCCTAAACCTTAAACCTAAAACCATAAATTCTAACCCGGAATCTTAAACCATAACCTTAAACCATAAATCCTATACCGCAAACCCTAAACACTAAACTCCAAACATTAAAATAAAAATCAAAAATCTAAACCTGAAACCATACTTCCAAATGGTTTAGGGTTTAGAGTTAACCGTAAACCCTAAAACCTAAACCATTAATCTTAAAGCTCAAACCATAAACACTAAATTCATAACCTTGAAACCCGATACCCAAAACTGTAAACCTCAAACCCTAAACACTAAATTCAAAACCTTGAAACCGAATACCCAAAACTCTAACCCCAAACCCTAAACATCAAACCTTCAACCCCAAACCCCCATCCTTATTGTTATATTCTAAACACCAAACCATAACACCCCAACCGATAACCCAAAACCATACACCCTAACTCATAAACCCTCAACCCAAAAACCCTAATAAGAAATCCTAAACCCCCAAAACCTAAATAATAAACTCTAAACCCTAAGCCCTTACACCTAAACCCTAAACCGTAAACTCTAAACCTAAAATCGTAATCCTTAACACTAAACCCAAAATCTTAAACCCCTAAACCCTAGACCACAAACCCTAAACACTAAACTCCAAACTTTAAAACCCAATACCAAAAAATCTAAACCCGAAACCTTAAATACAAATTCCCGAACCTTAAACCTTTATTTCTTCACCCAAAACCATAACACCCAACCCCAACACCCGAAATCATACTCCATAATAATTTAGGGTTTAGAGTTAACCATAAACCCTCAAACCCAAACCATTAATCCTAAACCGCAAACCCTAAACAGTAAATTCATAACCTTGAAACCCAATACCCAAAACTCTAAACCCCTAACCCTAAACACAAAACCTTCAATCCCAAACCCCATCCTAAATGTTATAATCTAAACACCTAACCATAACACCCCAACCCAAAACCCAAAACCATACACCCTAACTCATAAACCCTCAACCAAAAAAACCCTAATAAGAAATCCTAAACCCCAAAACCTAAATAATAAACCCAAAACCCTAAAACCAAAAACCCAAAACCCTTACACATAAACCCTAATGCCTTACACCTAAACCCTAAACGGTAAACTCAAAACCTTAAATTGTAATCCTTAACCCTAAACCCATGAACCCCAAATCCTAAATCTTAAACTTAAAAACATAAAACCATAAACCCTAGACCCCGAAACAAGAAAGCCCAAACCCTAAATCTTAAACCCTAAATCCAAAATCTTAAACCCCTAAACCCTAAACCATAAATCCTAAACCACAAACCCTAAACATTAAACACCAAACTTTAAAACCCAATAACAAAATATCTAAACCCGAAACCCTAAACACTACATTCCGAACCTTAAACCTTTATTTCTTAACACCAAACCATAACACCCCAACCCCAACACCCGAGACCATACTCTTTAATACATAAAACCTTAATCCCAAAACTTATAAAACTAAAACAAAAATCAGAACCCGAACCGCAAAACGCCAAATCCTAAATCGTAAACCCCAAAATATAAAACCCTAATCCATAACCCCTAAACATTAAATCCCAAACCACAAAACCCTAAACACTAAATCCCAAACCATAAACTCTTTAACCCTAAACCTTAACATCTAAACAATTAACCCCAAACCCCAAATCTTAAACTATAAATACTAAACATCAAACCATAACACACCAACCCAAAACCAAAAACCATACTCCCGATTTTATAAACCCTAAACCCCAAAACCTAATTCATTAAACCCTAAACCCTAAACTGCAAACCCCAAATCCTAAACAACAAATTCTAAACATCAAACTATAACACCCTAACCCAAAACCCAAAACCATACGCCCTAATTCATAAACCCTAAACCCCAAAACCCATATCATAAACCCTAAACCCTAAAACCAAAAACCCTAAACCCTTACAACTAAACCCTAAACCTTAAACACAAAACCCGAAAGGTTTAACCCAAACCCTAAACCATAAATCCTAAACCACAAACCCTAAACACTAAACTCCAAACCTTAAAACCAAAAACCAAAAAACCAAAAATAATAAACCCTAAACCCTAAAACCGAAAACCCTACACCCTTACACCTAAACCCTAAACCGTAAACTCAAAACCTAAAATCGTAATCCTTAAACCTAAACCCATGAACCCCAAATCCTAAATCTTAAAACAAAAAAAATGAAAATCCTAAACCCTAACCCTTAAACACTAAATGCAAAACCATAACATCCTAAACCCTAAACCCTAGACCCCGAAACCAGAAACCCAAAACCCTAAATCTTGAACCTTAAACCCAAAATCTTAAACCCCTAAACCCTAAACTATAAATCCTAAACCGCAAACCCTAAACACTAAATTCCAAACTTTAAAACCCAATATCAAAAACTCTAAACCCGAAACCCTAAGCACTACATCCCAAACCTTAAACCTTTATTTCTAAACACTAGACCATAACACCCCAACCCCAACACCCGAAACCATACCCTTTAATTCATTAAACCTTAATCCCAAAACTTATAACACTAAAACAAAAATCAGAACCCTAACCGCAAAACGCCAAATCCTAAACCCTTACACCTAAACCCTAAACCTTAAACCCAAAACCCAAAATCGTAACCCGTAACCTTAAACCCAAACCCTAAACCATAAATCCTAAACCGCAAACCCTAAACACTAAACTCCAAACCTTAAAACCAAAAACCAAAAAAGAAAAGAATCTAAACCCGAAACCCTACACCCTAAATCGCAAAACCTTAAACCCTCAATTTTAAGCACTAAACCATAACACCCCAACCGTAAACCAGAAACCATACTCCTTAATGGTTTAGGGTTTAGGGTTAACCGTATCACCCTAAAACCGAAACCATTAATCATAAACCGCAAACGGTAAACACTAAATTCAAAACCTTGAAACCCAATACCCAAAACTCTAAACCCCAAACCCTAAACACCAAACCTTCCACCCCAAACCCCCTTCCTAAATGTTATATTCTAAACACCAAACCATAACACCCCAACCGAAAAACCAAAACCATACACCCTAACTCAGAAATCCTCAACCAAAAAACCCTAATAAGAAATCCTAAACCCCAAAACCTAAATAATAAACCCTAAACCCTAAAACCAAAAACCCTAAACCCTTACACCTAAACCCTAAACCGTAAACTCAAAACCTAAAATCGTAATCCTTCACCATAAACCCACGAACCCCAAATCCTAAATCTTAAACTATAAAACAGAAAACCCTAAACCCTACCCCTTAAACACTAAATGCAAAACCTTGACATCCTAAACCCTAAACCCTAGACCCCGAAACCAGAAAGCCTAAACCCTAAATCTCAAACTCTAAACCCTAAATCTTCAACCCCTAAACCCTAGACCATAAATCCTAAACCGCAAACCCTAAACATTAAACTCCAAACTTTAAAACACAATACCAAAAAATCTAAAACCGAAACCCTAAAAAAAAATTCTCGAACCTTAACCCTTTATTTCTTAACCCCAAACAATAACACCCCAACCCCAACACCCGAAACCATACTCATATCATAAAACCTAGATCCCAAAACTTATAACACTAAAAGAAAAATCAAAATCTTAACCGCAAACGCGAAATCCTAAATGGTAAACCCCAAAATATAAAACCCTATTCGCTAACCCCTAAAAACTAAATCCCAAACCACAAAACTCTAAACACTAAATCCCAAACCATAAACTCCTAAATCCTAAAACTTGACATCTAAATCATTACCCGAAACTCTACACTTTAAACCGTAAACCATAAACCATCAACCCCAAACCCTAAACATTAAACCTTAAATCCAAAACACCAAATCCTAAACTATAAATTCTAAACACCAAACCATACTCCCTAATTCATAAACCCTAAACCCCAAAACCCAAATCATAAACACAAAACCCAAAACAAAAAACCCTAAACCCTTACAGCTAAACCCTAAACCTTGAACCTAAAACCCAAAATCGTAACCCGTAACCTTAAACCCAAATCCTAAACCATAAATCCTAAACCGCAAACCCTAAACAATAAACTCCAAACCTTAAAACAAAATACAAAAACTCTAAACCCGAAACCCTAAACCCTAAATCGCAAAACCTTAAACCCTCAATTCTCAACACTAAGCCATAACACCCCAACCGTAAACCTGAAACCATACTCCTTAATGGTTTAGGGTTTAGAATTAACTTTAAACCCTAAAACCTAAACCATTAATCCTAAACCTCAAACCTTAAACACTAAATTCATAACCTTGAAACCAAATACCCAAAAATCTAAACCCCAAACCCTAAACACTAAATTCATAACCTTGAAACCCAATACCCAAAACTCAAAATCCCAAACCCCAAACACCAAACCTTTAACCCCAAACCCCCTTCCTAAATGTTATATTCTAAACACCAAACCATAACACCCCAACCGAAAACCCAAAACCATACACCCTAACTCATAAACCCTCAACCAAAAAAACACTAATAAGAAATCCTAAACCCCAAAACCTAAATAATAACCCCTAAACCCTAAAACAAAAAACCCTTAACCCTTACACTTAAACCCTAAACGGTAAACTCAAAACCTAAAATTGTAATCCTTAACCCTAAACTCCAAACTTTAAAACCCAATACCAAAAAATATAAACTCAAAACCCAAAACACTAAATCCGGAACCTTAAACCTTTATTTCTTAAACCCTTACAGCTAGACCCTAAACCGTAAACTCAAAACCTAAAAACGTAATCCTTAACTATAAACCCACGCACCCCAAATCCTAAATCTTAAACTTAAAAACTGAAAACCCTAAACCCTAACCCATAAACACTAAATGCAAAACCTTGACATCCTAAACCATAAACCCTAGACCCCGAAACTAGAAAGCCTAAACCTTAAATCTTAAACCCTAAATCTAAAATCTTAAACCCCTAAACTCAAGATCATAAATCCTAACTAGTAAACCCCAAAACCATATATCCAAAACCGCAAACCCTTAACACTAAACTCCAAACCTTAAAACAAAAAACAAAAAATCTAAACCCCAAACCCTAAACCTTAAATGGCAAAATCTTAAACCCTCAATTCTTAACATTAAACCAAAACACCCCAACCGTAAACCTGAAATCATACTCCCTAATAATTTAGGGTTTAGAGTTAACCATAAACCCTAAAACCTAAACCATTAATCCTAAACCGCAAACCCTAAACAGTAAATTCATAACCTTGAAACCCAATACCCAAAACTCTAAACCCCTAACCCTAAACATAAAACCTTCAACCCCAAACCCCCTTCCTAAATGTTATATTCTAAACACCAAACCATAACACCCCAACCGAAAACATCTAAACCGTTACCCTAAATTCTACACCTTAAACAGTAAACCAAAAACCATCACCCCAGAGCCTAAACATTAAACCTTAAATCCCAAACACCAAATCCTAAACTATAAATTCTAATTACCAGACCATAACACCCCAACCCTAAACCCAAAACCATACTCCCTAATTCATAAACCCTAAACCCCAAAACCCAAAACAAAAAACCCTAGACCCTTACACCTAAACTCTAAAAACTAAATCCCAAACCATAAACTCTTTAACCTTAAACCTTAACATCTAAACCATTACCCGAAGCTCTACACCTTAAACCCTAAACAATCAACCATCAACCCCAAACCCCAAACATTAAACCCTAAATCCCAAACACCAAATCCTAAACTATAAATTCTAAACACTAATCCATAGCACCCTAAACCTAAAACCAAAAACCCTAGACCCTTACACCTAAACCCTAAGCTTTAAACCCAAAACCAAAAATTGTAACCCGAAACCTTAAACCCAAACCCTAAACCATAAATCCTAAAACGCAAACCCTAAACACAAAACTCCAAACCTTAAAACGAAAAACAAAAAATCTAAACCCCAAACCCTAAACCCTTAATCGCAAAACCATAAACCTTGAATTCTCAACACTAAACCATAACACCCCAACCGTAAACCTGAAACCATACTTGCTAATGGTTTAGGGTTTAGAGTTAACCATAAACCCTAAAACCTAAACATGTAATCCTAAACCACAAACCCTAAACACTAAATTCATAACCTAGAAACCCAATACCCAAAACTCTAAAAACCAAACCCTAAACACTAAATTCATAACCGTGAAAACCAATACCCAAAACTCTAAACCCTAAACCCTAAACACCAAACCATCAACCCCAAACACCCATCCTAAATGTTATATTATAAACACCAAACCATAACACCCAACCAAAAACCCAAAACCATACACCCTAACTCATAAACCCTCAACAAAAAAACCCTAATAAGAAATCTTAAACCCCAAAACCTAAATAATAAACCCTAAACCTTAAAACAAAAAACCCTAAACCCTTACACCTAAACCCTAAACCGTAAACCCAAAACCTAAAATCGTAATCCTTAACCCTAAACCAACGAACCTCAAATCCTAAATCTTAAACTTAAAAACAGAAAACCCTGAACCCTAACCCTTAAACACTAAATGCAAAACCTTCTAATCCTAAACCCTAAACCCTAGACCCCGAAACCAGAAACACTAAACCATATATCTTAAAGCCCTAAACCCTAGACCATAAATCCTAAAGCGCAAACCCTAAACATTAAACTCCAAACTTTAAAACCCAATACCAAAAAATCTAAACCCGAAACCCTAAACACTAAATCCGGAACCTTAAACCTTTATTTCTTAACACCAAACCATAACACCCCAACCCCAACACCCGAAACCATACTCCTTAATTCATAAAACCTAAATCCCAAAACTTATAACACTAAAACAAAAATCAAAACCCAAAATGCAAAACGCCAAATCCTAAATGGTAAACCCCAAAATATAAAATCGTAATCGCTAACCCCTAAAAACAAAATCACAAACCACAAAACCCTAAACACTAATTCCCAAACCATAAACTCCTTAACCCTAAACCTTAACATCTAAACTGTTACCATAAATTATACACCTTAAACCGTAAACCATAAACCATCACCCCCAGAACCTAAACATTAAACCTTAAATCCCAAACACCAAATCCTAAACTATAAATTCTAATTACCAGACCATAACACCCCAACCCTAAACCCAAAACCATACTCCCTAATTCATAAACCCTAAACCCCAAAACCCAAAACCAAAAACCCTAGACCCTTACAACTAAACTCTAAAAACTAAATCCCAAACCATAAACTCTTTAACCCTCAACCTTAACATCTAAACCATTACCCGAAGCTCTACACCTTAAACCCTAAACCATCAACCATCAACCCCAAACCCTAAACATTAAACCCTAAATCCCAAACACAAAATCCTAAACTATAAATTCTAAACACTAATCCATAGCACCCTAACCCAAAACCGAAAACCATACTCCCTAATTCATAAAACCTAAACCACAAAACTCAAATTATAAACCCTAAACCCAAAACCAAAAACCCTAGACCCTTACACCTAAACCCTAAACTTAAAACCCAAAACCAAAAATTGTAACAGGAAACTTTAAACCCAAACCCTAAACCATAAATCCTAAAACGCAAACCCTAAACACAAAACTCCAAACCTTAAAACGAAAAACAAAAATTCTAAACCCCAAACCCCAAACCCTAAACCGTTAATCACAAAACCTTAAACCCTGAATTCTCAACACTAATCCATAACACCCCAACCGTAAACCTGAAACCATACTTGCTAATGGTTTAGGGTTTAGAGTTAACCATAAACCCTAAAACCTAATCCATTAATCCTAAACCACAAACCCTAAACACTAAATTCATAACCTTGAAACCCAATACCCAAAACTCTAAAAACCAAACCCTAAACACTAAATTCATAACCGTGAAAACCAATACCCAAAACTCTAAACCCCAAACCCTAAACACCAAACCATCAACCCCAAACACCTATACTAAATGTTATATTCTAAACACCAAACCATAACACCCCAACCAAAAACCCAAAACCAGACACCCTAGCTCATAAACCCTCAACAAAAAAACCCTAATAAGAAATCTTAAACCCCAAAACCTAAATAATAAACCCTAAACCTTAAAACAAAAAACCCTAAACCCTTACACCTAAACCCTAAACCGTAAACCAGAAACCTAATATCGTAATCCTTAACCTTAAACCAACGAACCTGAAATCCTAAATCTTAAACTTAAAAACAGAAAACCCTAAACCCTAACCCTTAAACACTAAATGCAAAACCTTCACATCCTAAACCCTAGACCCCGAAACCAGAAAACCTAAACCCTAAATCATAAACCCTAAACCCTAAATCTAAATTCTACACATTAAACCGTCAACCATAAACCATCACCCCCAGAACCTAAACATTAAACCTTAAATCCCAAACACCAAATCCTAAACTATAAATTCTAATTACCAGACCATAACACCCCAACCCTAAACCCAAAACAATACTCCCTAATTCATACACCCTAAACCCCAAAACCCAAAACCAAAAACCCTAGACCCTTACACCTAAACTCTAAAAACTAAATCCCAAACCATAAACTCTTTAACCCTAAACCTTAACATCTAAACCATTACCCGAAGCTCTACACCTTAAACCCTAAACCATCAACCATCAACCCCAAACCGTAAACATTAAACCCTAGATCCCAAACACTAAATCCTAAACTATAAAATCTAAACACCAAACCATAGCACCCTAACCCAAAACCAAAAACAATACTCCCTAATTCATAAACCCTAAACCACAAAACTCAAATTATAAACCCTAAACCCAAAACAAAAAACCCTTGACCCTTACACCTAAACCCTAAACTATAAACCCAAAACCAAAAATTGTAACCCGAAACTTTAAACCCAAACCCTAAACCATAAATCCTAAAACGCAAACCCTAAACACAAAACTCCAAACCTTAAAACGAAAAACAAAAAATCTAAACCCCAAACCCTAAACCCTTAATCGCAAATCCTTAAACCCTGAATTCTCAACACTAAACCATAACACCCCAACCGTAAACCTGAAACCGTACTTGCTAATGGTTTAGGGTTTAGAGTTAACCATAAACCCTAAAACCTAAACCATTAATCCTAAACTACAAACCCTAAACACTAAATTCATAACCTTGAAACCCAATACCCAAAACTCTAAAAACCAAACCCTAAACACTAAATTCATAACCGTGAAAACCAATACCCAAAACTCTAAACCCCAAACCCTAAACACCAAACCATCAACCCCAAACACCTATACTAAATGTTATATTCTAAACACCAAACCATAACACCCCAACCAAAAACCCAAAACCATACACCCTAACTCATAAACCCTCAACAAAAAAACCCTAATAAGAAATCTTAAACCCCAAAACTTAAATAATAAACCTTAAACCTTAAAACAAAAAACCCTAAACCCTTACACCAAAACCCTAAACCGTAAACCCAAAACCTAAAATCGTAATCCTTAACCCTAAACCAACGAACCTTAAATCCTAAATCTTAAACTTAAAAACAGAAAACCCTAAACCCTAACCCTAAAACAGTAAATGCAAAACCTTCACATCCTAAACCCTAGACCCCGAAACCAGAAAACCTAAACCCTAAGTCTAAATTCTACACCTTAAACCGTAAACCATAAACAATCACCCCCAGACCCTAAACATTAAACCTTAAACCCCAAACACCAAATCCTAAACTATAAATTCTAATTACCAGACCATAACACCCTTACCCTAAACCCTAAACCATACTCCCTAATTCATAAACCCTAAACCCAAAACCCAAAACCAAAAACCCTAAACCCTTACACCTAAACCCTAAAAACTAAATCCCAAACCATAAACTTTTTAACCCTAACCCTTAACATCTAAACCATTACCCGAAGCTCTACACCTTAAACCCTAAACCATAAACCATTAACCCCAAACCCAAAACATTAAAACCTAGACGCTTACATCTAAACCCTAAACTTTAAACCCAAAACCAAAAATTGTAATCCAAAACCTTAAAGCCAAACCCTAAACCGCAAACCCTAAACACAAAACTCCAAACCTTAAAACGAAAAAGAAAAAATCTAAACCCTAAACCCTTAATCGCAAAACCTTAAACCCTGAATTCTCAACACTAAACCATAACACCCCAACCATAAACCTGAAACCATACTTCCTAATGGTTTAGGGTTAAGAGTTAACCATAAACCCTAAAACCTAAACCATTAATCCTAAACCACAAACCCTAAACACTAAATTCATAACCTTGAAACCCAATACCAAAAACTCTAAAATCCAAACCTTAAACACTAAATTCATAACCTTGAAAACCAATACCCAAAACTCTAAACCCCAAACCCTAAACACCAAACCATCAACCCCAAACACCCATCCTAAATGTTATATTCTAAACACCAAACCATAACACCCCAACCAAAAACCCAAAACCATACACCCTAACTTATAAACCCTCAACAAAAAAACCCTAATAAGAAATCTTAAACCGCAAAACCTAAATAATAAACCCTAAACCTTAAAACAAAAAACCCTAAACCCTTACACCTAAACCCTATACCGTAAACCCAAAACCTAAAATCGTAATCCTTAACCCTAAACCAACGAACCTCAAATCCTAAATCTTAAACTTAAAAAACAGAAAACCCTAAATCCTAACCCTTAAACACTAAATGCAAAACCTTCACATCCTAAACCCTAAACCCTAGACACCGAAACCAAAAAACCTTCACACTAAATCTTAAACCCTAAACCCTAAATCTTAAAACCCTAAACCCTAGACCATAAAGCCTAAACCACAAACCCTAAACATTAAACTCCAAACTTTAAAACCCAATAGCAAAAAATCTAAATCCGAAACCCTAAACACTAAATCCGGAACCTTAAACCTTTATTTCTTAACACCAAACCATAACACCCCAACCCCAACACCCGAAACCATACTCCTTAATTCATAAAACCTAAATCCCAAAACTTAGAACACTAAAACAAAAATCAAAACCCTAAATGCAAAACGCCAAATCCTAAATGGTAAACCCCAAAATATAAAATCCTAATCGCTAACCCCTAAAAACTAAATCACAAACCACAAAACCCTAAACACTAATTCCCAAACCATAAACTCCTTAACCCTATACCTTAACATCTAAACCGTTACCCTAAATTCTACACCTTAAACAGTAAACCATAAACCATCACCCCAAAGCCTAAACATTAAACCTTAAATCCCAAACACCAAATCCTAAACTATAAATTCTAATTACCAGACCATAACACCCCAACCCTAAACCCAAAACCATACTCCCTAATTCATAAACCCTAAACCCCAAAACCCAAAACAAAAAACCCTAGACCCTTACACCTAAACTCTAAAAACTAAATCCCAAACCATAAACTCTTTAACCTTAAACCTTAACATCTAAACCATTACCCGAAGCTCTACAACTTAAACCCTAAACAATCAACCATCAACCCCAAACCCTAAACATTAAACCCTAAATCCCAAACACCAAATCCTAAACTATAAATTCTAAACACCAAACCACAACACCCTAACCCAAAACCGAAAACCATACTCCCTAATTCATAAACCCTAGACCACAAAACTCAAATTATAAACCCTAAACCACAAAACTCAAATTATAAACCCTAAACCCAAAACAAAAAACCCTAGACCCTTACACCTAAACCCTAAATTATAAACCCAAAACCAAAAATTGTAACCCGAAACCTTAAACCCAAACCCTAAACCATAAATCCTAAAACGCAAACCCTAAACACTAAATTCATAACCTAGAAACCCAATACCCAAAACTCTAAAAACCAA
Source organism: Cardamine chenopodiifolia (assembly GCA_963922655.1). Taxonomy (NCBI): domain Eukaryota; kingdom Viridiplantae; phylum Streptophyta; class Magnoliopsida; order Brassicales; family Brassicaceae; genus Cardamine; species Cardamine chenopodiifolia. The sequence goes on along the minus strand of OZ000481.1, from coordinate 10,541,334 downwards.
ACCCTAAACACTAAATTCATTACCGTGAAAACCAAAACCCAAAACTCTAAACCCCAAACCCTAAACACCAAACCATCAACACCAAACACCCATCCTAAATGTTATATTCTAAACACCAAACCATAACACCCCAACCAAAAACCCAAAACCATACACCCTAACTCATAAACCCTCAACAAAAAAACCCTAATAAGAAATCTTAAACCCCAAAACCTAAATAATAAACCCTAAACCTTAAAAAAAAAAACCCTAAACCCTTTCACCTAAACCCTAAACCGTAAACCCAAAACCTAAAATCGTAATCCTTAACCCTAAACCAACGAACCTCAAATCCTAAATCTTAAACTTAAAAACAGAAAACCCTAAACCCTAACCCTTAAACACTAAATGCAAAATCTTCACATCCTAAACCCTAGACCACGAAACCAGAAAACCTAAACCGTAAATCTTAAACCCTAAACCCTAAATCTTAAAGCCCTAAACCTTAGACCATAAATCCTAAACCGCAAACCCTAAACACAAAACTCCAAACCTTAAAACGAAAAACAAAAAATCTAAACTCCGAACACTAAACCCTTAATCACAAAACCTTAAACCCTGAATTCTCAACACTAAACCATAACACCCCAACCGTAAACCGGAAACCATACTTGCTAATGGTTTGGGGTTTAGAGTTAACCATAAACCCTAAAACCTAAACATTTAATCCTAAACCACAAACCCTAAACACTAAATTCATAACCTTGAAACCCAATACCCAAAACTCTAAAAACCAAACCCTAAACACTAAATTCATAACCGTGAAAACCAATACCCAAAACTCTAAACCCCAAACCCTAAACACCAAACCATCAACCCCAAACACCCATCCTAAATGTTATATTCTAAACACCAAACCATAACACCCCAACCAAAAACCCAAAATCATACACCCTAACTCATAAACCTAAACCCTAAACCATTAATCCTAAAACGAAAACCCTAAACTCAAAACTCCAAACCTTAAAACGAAAAACAAAAAATCTAAACCCCAAACCCCAAACCCTAAACCCTTAATCGCAAAACCTTAAACCCTGAATTCTCAACACTAAACCATAACACCCCAACCGTAAACCGGAAACCATACTTGCTAATGGTTTAGGGTTTAGAATTAACCATCAACCCTAAAACCTAAACCATTAATCCTAAACCACAAACCCTAAACACTAAATTCATAACCTTGAAACCCAATACCCAAAACTCTAATTATAAACCCTAAACACAAAACCAAAAACCTTAGACCCTTACACCTAAACCCTAAACTTTAAACCCAAAACCAAAAATTGTAACCCGAAACCTTAAACCCAAACCCTAAACCATTAATCCTAAAACGCAAACCCTAAACTAAAAACTCCAAACCTTAAAACGAAAAACAAAAAATCTAAACCCCAAACCCTAAACCCCTAATCGCAAACCCTAAACACTAAATTCATAACCTAGAAACCCAATACCCAAAACTCTGAAAACCAAACCCTAAACACTAAATTCATAACCGTGAAAACCAATACCCAAAACTCTAAACCCCAAACCCTAAACACCAAACCATCAACACCAAACACCCATCCTAAATGTTATATTCTAAACACCAAACCATAACACCCCAACCAAAAACCCAAAACCATACACCCTAACTCATAAACCCTCAACAAAAAAACCCTAATAAGAAATCTTAAACCCCAAAACCTAAATAATAAACCCTAAACCTTAAAACAAAAAACCCTAAACCCTTACACCTAAACCCTAAACCGTAAACCCAAAACCTAAAATCGTAATCCTTAACCCTAAACCAACGAACCTCAAATCCTAAATCTTCAACTTAAAAACAGTAAACCCTAAACCCTAACCCTTAAACACTAAATGCAAAATCTTCACATCCTAAACCCTAGACCACGAAACCAGAAAACCTAAACCCTAAATCTTAAACCCTAAACCCTAAATCTTAAAGCCCTAAACCTTAGACCATAAATCCTAAACTGCAAACCCTAAACACAAAACTCCAAACCTTAAAACGAAAAACAAAAAATCTAAACTCCAAACACTAAACCCTTAATCACAAAACCTTAAACCCTGAATTCTCAACACTAAACCATAACACCCCGACCGTAAACCGGAAACCATACTTGCTAATGGTTTAGGGTTTAGAGTTAACCATAAACCCTAAAACCTAAACATTTAATCCTAAACCACAAACCCTAAACACTAAATTCATAACCTTGAAACCCAATACCCAAAACTCTAAAAACCAAACCCTAAACACCAAATTCATAACCGTGAAAACCAATACCCAAAACTCTAAACCCTAAACCCTAAACACCAAACCATCAACCCCAAACACCCATCCTAAATGTTATATTCTAAACACCAAACCATAACACCCCAACCAAAAACCCAAAATCATACACCCTAACTCATAAACCCTCAACAAAAAAACCCTAGTAAGAAATCTTAAACCCCAAAACCTAAATAATAAACCCTAAACCTTAAAACAAAAAACCCTAAACCCTTACACCTAAACCCTAAACCATAAACCCAAAACCTAAAATCGTAATCCTTAACCCTAAACCAACGAACCTCAAATCCTAAATCTTAAACTTAAAAACAGAAAACCCTAAACCCTAACCCTTAAACACTAAATGCAAAATCTTCACATCCTAAACCCTAGACCACGAAACCAGAAAACCTAAACCCTAAATCTTAAACCCTAAACCCTAAATCTTAAAGCCCTAAACCTTAGACCATAAATCCTAAACCGTAAACCCTAAACATTAAACTCCAAACTTTAAAACCCAATACCAAAAAATCTAAACCCGAAACCCTAAACACTAAATCTGGAACCTTACACCTTTATTTCTTAACACCATACCATAACACCCTAACCCCAACACCCGAAACCATACTCCTTAATTCATAAAACCTAAATCCCAAAACTTATAACACTAAAACAAAAATCAAAACCCTAAATGCAAAACGCCAAATCCTAAATGGTAAACCCCAAAATATAAAATCCTAATCGCTAACCCCTAAAAACAAAATCACAAACCACAAAACCCTAAACACTAATTCCAAAACCATAAACTCCTTAACCCTAAACCTTAACATCTAAACCGTTACCCTAAATTCTACACCTTAAACCGTAAACCATAAACCATCACCCCCAAAGCCTAAACATTAAACCTGAAATCCTAAACACCAAATCCTAAACTATAAATTCTAATTACCAGACCATAACACCCCAACCCTAAACCCAAAACCATACTCCCTAATTCATAAACCCTAAACCCCAAAACCCAAAACAAAAAACCCTAGACCCTTACACCTAAACTCTAAAAACTAAATCCCAAACCATAAATTCTTTAACCTTAAACCTTAACATCTAAACCATTACCCGAAGCTCTACACCTTAAACCCTAAACAATCAACCATCAACCCCAAACCCTAAACATTAAACCCTAAATCCCAAACACCAAATCCTAAACTATAAATTCTAAACACCAAACCATAACACCCTAACCCAAAACCGAAAACCATACTCCCTAATTCATAAACCCTAAACCACAAAACTCAAATTATAAACCCTAAACCTAAAACCAAAAACCCTAGACCCTTACACCTAAACCCTAAGCTTTAAACCCAAAACCAAAAATTTTAACCCGAAACTTTAAACCCAAACCCTAAACCATAAATCCTAAAACGCAAACCCTAAACACAAAACTCCAAACCTTAAAACGAAAAAATAAAAATCTAAACTCCAAACCCTAAACCTTAATCGCAAAACCTTAAACCCTGAATTCTCAACACTAAACCATAACACCCCAACCGTAAACCGGAAACCATACTTGCTAATGGTTTAGGGTTTAGAGTTAACCATAAACCCTAAAACCTAAACATTTAATCCTAAACCACAAACCCTAAACACTAAATTCATAACCTTGAAACCCAATACCCAAAACTCTAAAAACCAAACCCTAAACACTAAATTCATTACCGTGAAAACCAATACCCAAAACACTAAACCCCAAACCCTAAACACCAAACCATCAACCCCAAACACCCATCCTAAATGTTATATTCTAAACACCAAACCATAACACCCCAACCAAAAACCCAAAACCATACACCCTAACTCATAAACCTTGAAAAAACAACCCTAATAAGAAATGTTAAACCCCAAAACCTAAATAATAAACCCTAAACCTTAAAACAAAAAACCCTAAACCCTTACACGTAGACCATAAATCCTAAACCCTAGACCGTAAATCCTAAACCGCAAACCCTAAACATTAAACTCCAAACTTTAAAACCTAATACCAAAAAATCTAAACCCGAAGCCCTAAACACTAAATCCGGAACCTTAAACCTTTATTTCTTAACACCAAACCATAACACCCCAACCCCAACAACCGAAACCATACTCCTTAATTCATAAAACCTAAATCCCAAAACTTATAACACTAAAACAAAAATCAAAACCCTAAATGCAAAACGCCAAATCCTAAATGGTAAACCCCAAAATATAAAATCGTAATCGCTAACCCCTAAAAACAAAATCACAAACCACAAAACCTTAAACACTAATTCCCAAACCATAAACTCCTTTACCCTATACCTTAACATCTAAACCATTACCCTAAATTATACACCTTAAACTTGAAACCATAAACCATCACCCCAAAGCCTAAACATTAAACCTTAAATCCCAAACATCAAATCCTAAACTATAAATTCTAATTACCAGACCATAACACCCCAACCCTAAACCCAAAACCATACTCCCTAATTCATAAACCCTAAACCCCAAAACCCAAAACAAAAAACCCTAGACCCTTACACCTAAACTCTAAAAACTAAATCCCAAACCATAAACTCTTTAACCTTAAACCTTAACATCTAAACCATTACCCGAAGCTCTACACCTTAAACCCTAAACAATCAACCATCAACCCCAAACCCTAAACATTAAACCCTAAATCCCAAACACCAAATCCTAAACTATAAATTCTAAACACCAAACCATAACACCCTAACCCAAAACCGAAAACCATACTCCCTAATTCATAAACCCTAAACCACAAAACTCAAATTATAAACCCTAAACCACAAAACTCAAATTATAAACCCTAAACCTAAATCCTAAAACCCTAGACCCTTACACCTAAACCCTAAGCTTTAAACCCAAAACCAAAAATTGTAACCCGAAACCTTAAACCCAAACCCTAAACCATAAATCCTAAAACGCAAACCCTAAACACAAAACTCCAAACCTTAAAACGAAAAAATAAAAATCTAAACTCCAAACCCTAAACCTTAATCGCAAAACCTTAAACCCTGAATTCTCAACACTAAACCATAACACCCCAACCGTAAACCGGAAACCATACCTGCTAATGGTTTAGGGTTTAGAGTTAACCATAAACCCTAAAACCTAAACATTTAATCCTAAACCACAAACCCTAAACACTAAATTCATAACCTTGAAACCCAATACCCAAAACTCTAAAAACATAACCCTAAACACTAAATTCATTACCGTGAAAACCAATACCCAAAACTCTAAACCCATAACCCTAAACACCAAACCATTAACCCCAAACACCCATCCTAAATGTTATATTCTAAACACCAAACAATAACACCCCAACCAAAAACCCAAAACCATACACCCTAACTCATAAACCCTCAATAAAAAAAAACCCTAATAAGAAATCTTAAACCCCAAAACCTAAATAATAAACCCTAAACCTTAAAACAAAAAACCCTAAACCCTTACACCTAAACCCTAAACCGTAAACCCAAAACCTAAAATTGTAATCCTTAACCCTAAACCAACGAACCTCAAATCATAAATCTTAAACTTAAAAACAGAAAACCCTAAACCCTATACCTTATACACTAAATGCAAAACCTTCACATCCTAAACCCTAGACCTCGAAACCAGAAAACCTAAACCCTAAATCTTAAACCCTAAACCCTAAATCTTAAATCCCTAAACCCTAGACCATAAATCCTAAACCGCAAACCCTAAACATTAAACTCCAAACTTTAAAACCTAATACCAAAAAATCTAAATGCGAAGCCCTAAACACTAAATCCGGAACCTTAAACCTTTATTTCTTAACACCCCAACCCCAACACCCGAAACCATACTCCTTAATTCATAAAACCTAAATCCCAAAACTTATAACACTAAAACAAAAATCAAAACCCTAAATGCAAAACGCCAAATCCTAAATTGTAAACCCCAAAATATAAGATCCTAATCGCTAACCCCTAAAAACAAAATCACAAACCACAAAACCCTAAACACTAATTCCTAAACCATAAACTCTTTAACCTTAAACCTTAACATCTAAACCATTACCCGAAGCTCTACACCTTAAACCCTAAACAATCAACCATCAACCCCAAACCCTAAACATTAAACCCTAAATCCCAAACACCAAATCCTAAACTATAAATTCTAAACACTAATCCATAGCACCCTAACCCAAAACCGAAAACCATACTCCCTAATTCATCAACCCTAAACCACAAAACTCAAATTATAAACCCTAACCCAAAACCAAAAACCCTAGACCCTTACACCTAAACCCTAAGCTTTAAACCCAAAACCAAAAATTGTAACCCGAAACCTTAAACCCAAACCCTAAACCATAAATCCTAAAACACAAACCCTAAACACAAAACTCCAAACCTTAAAACGAAAAACAAAAAATCTAAACCCCAAACCCTAAACCCTTAATCGCAAAACCATAAACCTTGAATTCTCAACACTAAACCATAACACCCCAACCGTAAACCTGAAACCATACTTGCTAATGGTTTAGGGTTTAGAGTTAACCATAAACCCTAAAACCTAAACATGTAATCCTAAACCACAAACCCTAAACACTAAATTCATAACCTTGAAACCCAATACCCAAAACTCTAAAAACAAAACCCTAAACACTAAATTCATAACCGTGAAAACCAATACCCGAAACTCTAAACCCTAAACCCTAAACACCAAACCATCAACCCCAAACACCCATCCTAAATGTTATATTATAAACACCAAACCATAACACCCAACCAAAAACCCAAAACCATACACCCTAACTCATAAACCCTCAACAAAAAAACCCTAATAAGAAATCTTAAACCCCAAAACCTAAATAATAAACCCTAAACCTTAAGACAAAAAACCCTAAACCCTTACACCTAAACCCTAAACCGTAAACCCAAAACCTAAAATCGTAATCCTTAACCCTAAACCAACGAACCTCAAATCCTAAATCTTAAACTTAAAAATAGAAAACCTTAAACCCTAACCCTTAAACACTAAATGCAAAACCTTCTAATCCTAAACCCTATACCCTAGACCCCGAAACCAGAAACACTAAACCCTAAATCTTAAAGCCCTAAACCCTAGACCATAAATCCTAAAGCGCAAACCTTAAACATTAAACTCCAAACTTTAAAACCCAATACCAAAAAATCTAAACCCGAAACCCTAAACACTAAATCTGGAACCTTAAACCTTTATTTCTTAACACCAAACCATAACACCCCAACCCCAACACCCGAAACCATACTCCTTAATTCATAAAACCTAAATCCCAAAACTTATAACACTAAAACAAAAATCAAAACCCTAAATGCAAAACGCCAAATCCTAAATGGTAAACCCCAAAATATAAAATCCTAATCGCTAACCCCTAAAAACAAAATCACAAACCACAAAACCCTAAACACTAATTCCCAAACCATAAACTCCTTAACCCTAAACCTTAACATCTAAACCGTTACCATAAATTCTACACCTTAAACCGTAAACCATAAACCATCACCCCCAGAACCTAAACATTAAACCTTAAATCCCAAACACCAAATCCTAAACTATAAATTCTAATTACCAGACCATAACACCCGAACCCTAAACCCAAAACCATACTCCCTAATTCATAAACCCTAAACCCCAAAACCCAAAACCAAAAACGCTAGACCCTTACACCTAAACTCTAAAAACTAAATCCCAAACCATAAACTCTTTAACCCTCAACCTTAACATCTAAACCACTACCCGAAGCTCTACACCTTAAACCCTAAACCATCAACCATCAACCCCAAACCTTAAACATTAAACCCTAAATCCCAAACACCAAATCCTAAACTATAAATTCTAAACACTAATCCATAGCACCCTAACCCAAAACCGAAAACCATACTCCCTAATTCATAAACCCTAAACCACAAAACTCAAATTATAAACCCTAAACCCAAAACCAAAAACCCTAGACCCTTACACCTAAACCCTAAACTTTAAACCCAAAACCAAAAATTGTAACCCGAAACCTTAAACCCAAACCCTAAACCATAAATCCTAAAACGCAAACCCTAAACACAAAACTCCAAACCTTAAAACGAAAAACAAAAAATCTAAACCCCAAACCCTAAACCGTTAATCGCAAAACCTTAAACCCTGAATTCTCAACACTAAACCATAACACCCCAACCGTAAACCTGAAACCATACTTGCTAATGGTTTAGGGTTTAGAGTTAACCATAAACCCTAAAACCTAATCCATTAATCCTAAACCACAAACCCTAAACACTAAATTCATAACCTTGAAACCCAATACCCAAAACTCTAAAAACCAAACCCTAAACACTAAATTCATAACCGTGAAAACCAATACCCAAAACTCTAAACCCCAAACCCTAAACACCAAACCATCAACCCCAAACACCTATACTATATGTTATATTCTAAACACCAAACCATAACACCCCAACAAAAAACCCAAAACCAGACACCCTAGCTCATAAACCCTCAACAAAAAAACCCTAATAAGAAATCTTAAACCCCAAAACCTATATAATATACCCTAAACCTTAACCCTTAAACACTAAATGCAAAACCTTCACATCCTAAACCCTAGAACCTGAAATCCTAAATCTTAAACTTAAAAACAGAAAACCCTAAAACCTAAACCATTAATCCTAAACCACAAACCCTAAACACTAAATTCATAACCTTGAAACCCAATACCCAAAACTCTAATTATAAACCCTAAACACAAAACCAAAAACCTTAGACCCTTACACCTAAACCCTAAACTTTAAACCCAAAACCAAAAATTGTAACCCGAAACCTTAAACCCAAACCCTAAACCATTAATCCTAAAACGCAAACCCTAAACTAAAAACTCCAAACCTTAAAACGAAAAACAAAAAATCTAAACCCCAAACCCTAAACCCCTAATCGCAAACCCTAAACACTAAATTCATAACCTAGAAACCCAATACCCAAAACTCTGAACACCAAACCCTAAACACTAAATTCATAACCGTGAAAACCAATACCCAAAACTCTAAACCCCAAACCCTAAACACCAAACCATCAACACCAAACACCCATCCTAAATGTTATATTCTAAACACCAAACCATAACACCCCAACCAAAAACCCAAAACCATACACCCTAACTCATAAACCCTCAACAAAAAAACCCTAATAAGAAATCTTAAACCCCAAAACCTAAATAATAAACCCTAAACCTTAAAACAAAAAACCCTAAACCCTTACACCTAAACCCTAAACCGTAAACCCAAAACCTAAAATCGTAATCCTTAACCCTAAACCAACGAACCTCAAATCCTAAATCTTCAACTTAAAAACAGAAAACCCTAAACCCTAACCCTTAAACACTAAATGCAAAATCTTCACATCCTAAACCCTAGACCACGAAACCAGAAAACCTAAACCCTAAATCTTAAACCCTAAACCCTAAATCTTAAAGCCCTAAACCTTAGACCATAAATCCTAAACTGCAAACCCTAAACACAAAACTCCAAACCTTAAAACGAAAAACAAAAAATCTAAACTCCAAACACTAAACCCTTAATCACAAAACCTTAAACCCTGAATTCTCAACACTAAACCATAACACCCCGACCGTAAACCGGAAACCATACTTGCTAATGGTTTAGGGTTTAGAGTTAACCATAAACCCTAAAACCTAAACATTTAATCCTAAACCACAAACCCTAAACACTAAATTCATAACCTTGAAACCCAATACCCAAAACTCTAAAAACCAAACCCTAAACACCAAATTCATAACCGTGAAAACCAATACCCAAAACTCTAAACCCTAAACCCTAAACACCAAACCATCAACCCCAAACACCCATCCTAAATGTTATATTCTAAACACCAAACCATAACACCCCAACCAAAAACCCAAAATCATACACCCTAACTCATAAACCCTCAACAAAAAAACCCTAGTAAGAAATCTTAAACCCCAAAACCTAAATAATAAACCCTAAACCTTAAAACAAAAAACCCTAAACCCTTACACCTAAACCCTAAACCATAAACCCAAAACCTAAAATCGTAATCCTTAACCCTAAACCAACGAACCTCAAATCCTAAATCTTAAACTTAAAAACAGAAAACCCTAAACCCTAACCCTTAAACACTAAATGCAAAATCTTCACATCCTAAACCCTAGACCACGAAACCAGAAAACCTAAACCCTAAATCTTAAACCCTAAACCCTAAATCTTAAAGCCCTAAACCTTAGACCATAAATCCTAAACCGTAAACCCTAAACATTAAACTCCAAACTTTAAAACCCAATACCAAAAAATCTAAACCCGAAACCCTAAACACTAAATCTGGAACCTTACACCTTTATTTCTTAACACCATACCATAACACCCTAACCCCAACACCCGAAACCATACTCCTTAATTCATAAAACCTAAATCCCAAAACTTATAACACTAAAACAAAAATCAAAACCCTAAATGCAAAACGCCAAATCCTAAATGGTAAACCCCAAAATATAAAATCCTAATCGCTAACCCCTAAAAACAAAATCACAAACCACAAAACCCTAAACACTAATTCCAAAACCATAAACTCCTTAACCCTAAACCTTAACATCTAAACCGTTACCCTAAATTCTACACCTTAAACCGTAAACCATAAACCATCACCCCCAAAGCCTAAACATTAAACCTGAAATCCTAAACACCAAATCCTAAACTATAAATTCTAATTACCAGACCATAACACCCCAACCCTAAACCCAAAACCATACTCCCTAATTCATAAACCCTAAACCCCAAAACCCAAAACAAAAAACCCTAGACCCTTACACCTAAACTCTAAAAACTAAATCCCAAACCATAAATTCTTTAACCTTAAACCTTAACATCTAAACCATTACCCGAAGCTCTACACCTTAAACCCTAAACAATCAACCATCAACCCCAAACCCTAAACATTAAACCCTAAATCCCAAACACCAAATCCTAAACTATAAATTCTAAACACCAAACCATAACACCCTAACCCAAAACCGAAAACCATACTCCCTAATTCATAAACCCTAAACCACAAAACTCAAATTATAAACCCTAAACCTAAAACCAAAAACCCTAGACCCTTACACCTAAACCCTAAGCTTTAAACCCAAAACCAAAAATTTTAACCCGAAACTTTAAACCCAAACCCTAAACCATAAATCCTAAAACGCAAACCCTAAACACAAAACTCCAAACCTTAAAACGAAAAAATAAAAATCTAAACTCCAAACCCTAAACCTTAATCGCAAAACCTTAAACCCTGAATTCTCAACACTAAACCATAACACCCCAACCGTAAACCGGAAACCATACTTGCTAATGGTTTAGGGTTTAGAGTTAACCATAAACCCTAAAACCTAAACATTTAATCCTAAACCACAAACCCTAAACACTAAATTCATAACCTTGAAACCCAATACCCAAAACTCTAAAAACCAAACCCTAAACACTAAATTCATTACCGTGAAAACCAATACCCAAAACACTAAACCCCAAACCCTAAACACCAAACCATCAACCCCAAACACCCATCCTAAATGTTATATTCTAAACACCAAACCATAACACCCCAACCAAAAACCCAAAACCATACACCCTAACTCATAAACCTTGAAAAAACAACCCTAATAAGAAATGTTAAACCCCAAAACCTAAATAATAAACCCTAAACCTTAAAACAAAAAACCCTAAACCCTTACACGTAGACCATAAATCCTAAACCCTAGACCGTAAATCCTAAACCGCAAACCCTAAACATTAAACTCCAAACTTTAAAACCTAATACCAAAAAATCTAAACCCGAAGCCCTAAACACTAAATCCGGAACCTTAAACCTTTATTTCTTAACACCAAACCATAACACCCCAACCCCAACAACCGAAACCATACTCCTTAATTCATAAAACCTAAATCCCAAAACTTATAACACTAAAACAAAAATCAAAACCCTAAATGCAAAACGCCAAATCCTAAATGGTAAACCCCAAAATATAAAATCGTAATCGCTAACCCCTAAAAACAAAATCACAAACCACAAAACCTTAAACACTAATTCCCAAACCATAAACTCCTTTACCCTATACCTTAACATCTAAACCATTACCCTAAATTATACACCTTAAACTTGAAACCATAAACCATCACCCCAAAGCCTAAACATTAAACCTTAAATCCCAAACATCAAATCCTAAACTATAAATTCTAATTACCAGACCATAACACCCCAACCCTAAACCCAAAACCATACTCCCTAATTCATAAACCCTAAACCCCAAAACCCAAAACAAAAAACCCTAGACCCTTACACCTAAACTCTAAAAACTAAATCCCAAACCATAAACTCTTTAACCTTAAACCTTAACATCTAAACCATTACCCGAAGCTCTACACCTTAAACCCTAAACAATCAACCATCAACCCCAAACCCTAAACATTAAACCCTAAATCCCAAACACCAAATCCTAAACTATAAATTCTAAACACCAAACCATAACACCCTAACCCAAAACCGAAAACCATACTCCCTAATTCATAAACCCTAAACCACAAAACTCAAATTATAAACCCTAAACCACAAAACTCAAATTATAAACCCTAAACCTAAATCCTAAAACCCTAGACCCTTACACCTAAACCCTAAGCTTTAAACCCAAAACCAAAAATTGTAACCCGAAACCTTAAACCCAAACCCTAAACCATAAATCCTAAAACGCAAACCCTAAACACAAAACTCCAAACCTTAAAACGAAAAAATAAAAATCTAAACTCCAAACCCTAAACCTTAATCGCAAAACCTTAAACCCTGAATTCTCAACACTAAACCATAACACCCCAACCGTAAACCGGAAACCATACCTGCTAATGGTTTAGGGTTTAGAGTTAACCATAAACCCTAAAACCTAAACATTTAATCCTAAACCACAAACCCTAAACACTAAATTCATAACCTTGAAACCCAATACCCAAAACTCTAAAAACATAACCCTAAACACTAAATTCATTACCGTGAAAACCAATACCCAAAACTCTAAACCCATAACCCTAAACACCAAACCATTAACCCCAAACACCCATCCTAAATGTTATATTCTAAACACCAAACAATAACACCCCAACCAAAAACCCAAAACCATACACCCTAACTCATAAACCCTCAATAAAAAAAAACCCTAATAAGAAATCTTAAACCCCAAAACCTAAATAATAAACCCTAAACCTTAAAACAAAAAACCCTAAACCCTTACACCTAAACCCTAAACCGTAAACCCAAAACCTAAAATTGTAATCCTTAACCCTAAACCAACGAACCTCAAATCATAAATCTTAAACTTAAAAACAGAAAACCCTAAACCCTATACCTTATACACTAAATGCAAAACCTTCACATCCTAAACCCTAGACCTCGAAACCAGAAAACCTAAACCCTAAATCTTAAACCCTAAACCCTAAATCTTAAATCCCTAAACCCTAGACCATAAATCCTAAACCGCAAACCCTAAACATTAAACTCCAAACTTTAAAACCTAATACCAAAAAATCTAAATGCGAAGCCCTAAACACTAAATCCGGAACCTTAAACCTTTATTTCTTAACACCCCAACCCCAACACCCGAAACCATACTCCTTAATTCATAAAACCTAAATCCCAAAACTTATAACACTAAAACAAAAATCAAAACCCTAAATGCAAAACGCCAAATCCTAAATTGTAAACCCCAAAATATAAGATCCTAATCGCTAACCCCTAAAAACAAAATCACAAACCACAAAACCCTAAACACTAATTCCTAAACCATAAACTCTTTAACCTTAAACCTTAACATCTAAACCATTACCCGAAGCTCTACACCTTAAACCCTAAACAATCAACCATCAACCCCAAACCCTAAACATTAAACCCTAAATCCCAAACACCAAATCCTAAACTATAAATTCTAAACACTAATCCATAGCACCCTAACCCAAAACCGAAAACCATACTCCCTAATTCATCAACCCTAAACCACAAAACTCAAATTATAAACCCTAACCCAAAACCAAAAACCCTAGACCCTTACACCTAAACCCTAAGCTTTAAACCCAAAACCAAAAATTGTAACCCGAAACCTTAAACCCAAACCCTAAACCATAAATCCTAAAACACAAACCCTAAACACAAAACTCCAAACCTTAAAACGAAAAACAAAAAATCTAAACCCCAAACCCTAAACCCTTAATCGCAAAACCATAAACCTTGAATTCTCAACACTAAACCATAACACCCCAACCGTAAACCTGAAACCATACTTGCTAATGGTTTAGGGTTTAGAGTTAACCATAAACCCTAAAACCTAAACATGTAATCCTAAACCACAAACCCTAAACACTAAATTCATAACCTTGAAACCCAATACCCAAAACTCTAAAAACAAAACCCTAAACACTAAATTCATAACCGTGAAAACCAATACCCGAAACTCTAAACCCTAAACCCTAAACACCAAACCATCAACCCCAAACACCCATCCTAAATGTTATATTATAAACACCAAACCATAACACCCAACCAAAAACCCAAAACCATACACCCTAACTCATAAACCCTCAACAAAAAAACCCTAATAAGAAATCTTAAACCCCAAAACCTAAATAATAAACCCTAAACCTTAAGACAAAAAACCCTAAACCCTTACACCTAAACCCTAAACCGTAAACCCAAAACCTAAAATCGTAATCCTTAACCCTAAACCAACGAACCTCAAATCCTAAATCTTAAACTTAAAAATAGAAAACCTTAAACCCTAACCCTTAAACACTAAATGCAAAACCTTCTAATCCTAAACCCTATACCCTAGACCCCGAAACCAGAAACACTAAACCCTAAATCTTAAAGCCCTAAACCCTAGACCATAAATCCTAAAGCGCAAACCTTAAACATTAAACTCCAAACTTTAAAACCCAATACCAAAAAATCTAAACCCGAAACCCTAAACACTAAATCTGGAACCTTAAACCTTTATTTCTTAACACCAAACCATAACACCCCAACCCCAACACCCGAAACCATACTCCTTAATTCATAAAACCTAAATCCCAAAACTTATAACACTAAAACAAAAATCAAAACCCTAAATGCAAAACGCCAAATCCTAAATGGTAAACCCCAAAATATAAAATCCTAATCGCTAACCCCTAAAAACAAAATCACAAACCACAAAACCCTAAACACTAATTCCCAAACCATAAACTCCTTAACCCTAAACCTTAACATCTAAACCGTTACCATAAATTCTACACCTTAAACCGTAAACCATAAACCATCACCCCCAGAACCTAAACATTAAACCTTAAATCCCAAACACCAAATCCTAAACTATAAATTCTAATTACCAGACCATAACACCCGAACCCTAAACCCAAAACCATACTCCCTAATTCATAAACCCTAAACCCCAAAACCCAAAACCAAAAACGCTAGACCCTTACACCTAAACTCTAAAAACTAAATCCCAAACCATAAACTCTTTAACCCTCAACCTTAACATCTAAACCACTACCCGAAGCTCTACACCTTAAACCCTAAACCATCAACCATCAACCCCAAACCTTAAACATTAAACCCTAAATCCCAAACACCAAATCCTAAACTATAAATTCTAAACACTAATCCATAGCACCCTAACCCAAAACCGAAAACCATACTCCCTAATTCATAAACCCTAAACCACAAAACTCAAATTATAAACCCTAAACCCAAAACCAAAAACCCTAGACCCTTACACCTAAACCCTAAACTTTAAACCCAAAACCAAAAATTGTAACCCGAAACCTTAAACCCAAACCCTAAACCATAAATCCTAAAACGCAAACCCTAAACACAAAACTCCAAACCTTAAAACGAAAAACAAAAAATCTAAACCCCAAACCCTAAACCGTTAATCGCAAAACCTTAAACCCTGAATTCTCAACACTAAACCATAACACCCCAACCGTAAACCTGAAACCATACTTGCTAATGGTTTAGGGTTTAGAGTTAACCATAAACCCTAAAACCTAATCCATTAATCCTAAACCACAAACCCTAAACACTAAATTCATAACCTTGAAACCCAATACCCAAAACTCTAAAAACCAAACCCTAAACACTAAATTCATAACCGTGAAAACCAATACCCAAAACTCTAAACCCCAAACCCTAAACACCAAACCATCAACCCCAAACACCTATACTATATGTTATATTCTAAACACCAAACCATAACACCCCAACAAAAAACCCAAAACCAGACACCCTAGCTCATAAACCCTCAACAAAAAAACCCTAATAAGAAATCTTAAACCCCAAAACCTAAATAATAAACCTTAAACCTTAAAACAAAAAACCCTAAACCCTTACACCTAAACCCTAAACCGTAAACCCAAAACCTAAAATCGTAATCCTTAACCCTAAACCAACGAACCTCAAATCCTAAATCTTAAACTTAAAAACAGAAAACACTAAACCCTAACCCTTAAACAGTAAATGCAAAACCTTCACATCCTAAACCCTAGACCCCGAAACCAGAAAACCTAAACCCTAAATCTAAATTCTACACCTTAAACCGTAAACCATAAACCATCACCCCCAGACCCTAAACATTAAACCTTAAACCCCAAACACCAAATCCTAAACTATAAATTCTAATTACCAGACCATAACACCCTTACCCTAAACCCTAAACCATACTCCCTAATTCATAAACCCTAAACCCAAAACCCAAAACCAAAAACACTAAACCCTTACACCTAAACCCTAAAAACTAAATCCCAAACCATAAACTCCTTAACCCTAACCCTTAACATCTAAACCATTACCTGAAGCTCTACACCTTAAACCCTAAACATTAAAACCTAGATGCTTACATCTAAACCCTAAACTTTAAACCCAAAACCAAAAATTGTAACCCAAAACCTTAAAGCCAAACCCTAAACCGCAAACCCTAAACACAAAACTCCAAACCTTAAAACGAAAAAGAAAAAATCTAAACCCTAAACCCTTAATCGCAAAACCTTAAACCCTGAATTCTCAACACTAAACCATAACACCCCAACCATAAACCTGAAACCATACTTCCTAATGGTTTAGGGTTTAGAGTTAACCATAAACCCTAAAACCTAAACCATTAATCCTAAACCACAAACCCTAAACACTAAATTCATAACCTTGAAACCCAATACCAAAAACTCTAAAATCCAAACCCTAAACACTAAATTCATAACCTTGAAAACCAATACCCAAAACTCTAAACCCCAAACCCTAAACACCAAACCATCAACCCCAAACACCCATCCTAAATGTTATATTCTAAACACCAAACCATAACACCCCAACCAAAAACCCAAAACCATACACCCTAACTTATAAACCCTCAACAAAAAAACCCTAACAAGAAATATTAAACCCGAAAACCTAAATAATAAACCCTAAACCTTAAAACTAAAAACCCTAAACCCTTACACCTAAACCCTATACCGTAAACCAAAAACCTGAAATCGTAATCCTTAACCCTATACCAATGAACCTCAAATCCTAAATCTTAAACTTAAAAAACAGAAAACCCTAAATCCTAACCCTTAAACACTAAATGCAAAACCTTCACATCCTAAACCCTAAACCCTAGACCCCGAAACCAAAAAACCTTCACACTAAATCTTAAACCCTAAACCCAAAATCTTAAAACCCTAAACCCTAGACCATAAAGCCTAAACCACAAACCCTAAACATTAAACTCCAAACTTTAAAACCCAATAGCAAAAAATATAAATCCGAAACCCTAAACACTAAATCTGGAACCTTAAACCTTTATTTCTTAACACCAAACCATAACACCCCAACACCCGAAACCATACTCCTTAATTCATAAAACCTAAATCCCAAAACTTAGAACACTAAAACAAAAATCAAAACCCTAAATGCAAAACGCCAAATCCTAAATGGTAAACCCCAAAATATAAAACCCTAATCGCTAACCCCGAAAAACTAAATCACAAACCACAAAACCCTAAACACTAATACCCAAACCATAAACTCCTTCACATCGTAATCCTTAACCCTAAACCAACGAACCATAAACCCTAAACCTTAACATCTAAACCGTTACCCTAAATTCTACACCTTAAACCGTAAACCATAAACCATCACCCCCAGACCCTAAACATTAAACCTTAAATCCTAAACATCAAATCCTAAACTATAAATTCTAACTACCAGACCATAACACCCCAACCCTAAACCCAAAACCGTACTCCCTAACTCATAAACCCTCAAAAAAAAACCCTAATAAGAAATCTTAAACCCCAAAACCTAAATAATAAACCCTAAACCTTAAAACAAAAAACCCTAAACCCTTACACCTAAACCCTAAACCCAAAACCCAAAACCAAAAACCCTAAACCCTTACACCTAAACCCTAAAAACTAAATACCAAACAATAAACTCCTTAACCCTAACCCTTAACATCTAAACCATTACCCGAAGCTCAACACCTTAAACCCTAAACCATAAACATTTAACCCCAAACCCTAAACATTAAAACCTAAATCCCAAAAACCAAATCCTAAACTATCAATTCTAAACACCAAACCATAACACCCTAACCCAAAACCGAAAACCATACTCCCTAATTCATAAACCCTAAACCACAAAACTCAAATTATAAACCCTAAACCCAAAACCAAAAAACCTAGACCCTTCACCTAAACCCTAAACTTTAAACCCAAAACCAAAAATTGTAACCCGAAACCTTAAACCCAAACCCTAAACCATAAATCGTAAAACGCAAACCCTAAACACAAAACTCCAAACATTAAAACGAAAAACAAAAAATCTAAACCCCAAACCCTAAACCCTTAATCACAAAACCAAAAACCTTGAATTCTCAACACTAAACCATAACACCCCAACCGTAAACCTGAAACCATACTTGCTAATGGTTTAGGGTTTAGAGTTAACCATAATCCCTAAAACCTAAACCATTAATCCTAAACCACAAACCCTAAACACTAAATTCATAACCTTGAAACCCAATACCCAAAACTATAAAATCCAAACCTAAACACTAAATTCATAACCGTGAAAACCAATACCCAAAACTCTAAACCCAAACCCTAAACACCAAACCATAAACCCCAAATACCCATCCTAAATGTTATATTCTAAACACACAAATAACACCCCAACCAAAAACCCAAAACCATACACCCTAACTCATAAACCCTCAACAAAAAAACCCTAATAAGAAATCTTAAACCCCAAAACCTAAATAATAAACCCTAAACCTTAAAAAAAAAACCCTAAACCCTTACACCTAAACCCTAAACCGTAAACCCAAAACCTAAAATCGTAATCCTTAACCCTAAACCAACGAACCTCAAATCCTAAATCTTAAACTTAAAAACAGAAAACCCTAAAACCTAACCCTTAAACACTAAATGCAAAACCATCACATCCTAAACCCTAAACCCAAAATCTTAAAGCCCTAAACCCTAGACCATAAATCCTAAACCGCAAACCCTAAACATTAAACTCCAAACTTTAAAACCCAATACCAAAAAATCTAAACCCGAAACCCTAATCACTAAATCCGGAACCTTAAACCTTTATTTCTTAACACCAAACCATAACATTCCAACCCCAACATCCGAAACCATACTCCTTAATTCATAAAACCTAAATCCCAAAACTTATAACACTAAAACAAAATTCAAAACCCTAAATGCAAAACGCCAAATCCTAAATGGTAAACCCCAAAATATAAAACCGTAATCGCTAACCCCTAAAAACTAAATCACAAACCACAAAACCTTAAACACTAATTCCCAAACCATAAACTCCTTAACCCTAAACCTAAACATCTAAACCGTTACCCTAAATTCTACACCTTAAACCGTAAACCATAAACCATCACCCCCAGACCCTAAACATTAAACCTTAAATCCTAAACACCAAATCCTAAACTATAAATTCTAATTACCAGACCATAACACCCCAACCCTAAACCCAAAACCATACTCCCATCCAAAATGTTATATTCTAAACACCAAACCATAACACCCCAACCAAAAACCTAAAACCATACACCCTAACTCATAAACCCTCAACAAAAAAACCCTAATAAGAAATCTTAAACCCCAAAACCTAAATAATAAACCCTAAACCCAAAACCATACTCCCTAATTCATAAACCCTAAACCCCAAAACCCAAAACAAAAAACCCCTAGACCCTTACACCTAAACTCTAAAAACTAAATCCCAAACCATAAACTCTTTAACCTTAAACCTTAACATATAAACCATTACCCGAAGCTCTACACCTTAAACCCTAAACAATCAACCATCAACCCAAACCCTAAACATTAAACCCTAAATCCCAAATACCAAATCCTAAACTATAAATTCTAAACACCAAACCATAACACCCTAACCCAAAACCGAAAACCATACTCCCTAATTCATAAACCCTAAACCACAAAACTCAAATTATAAACCCTAAACCTAAAACCAAAAACCCTAGACCCTTACACCTAAACCCTAAGCTTTAAACCCAAAACCAAAAAGTGTAACCCGAAACCTTAAACCCAAACCCTAAACCATAAATCCTAAAACGCAAACCCTAAACACAAAACTCCAAACCTTAAAACGAAAAACAAAAAATCTAAACTCCAAACCCTAAACCTTAATCGCAAAACCTTAAACCCTGAATTCTCAACACTAAACCATAACACCCCAACCGTAAACCGGAAACCATACTTGCTAATGGTTTAGGGTTTAGAGTTAACCATAAACCCTAAAACCTAAACATTTAATCCTAAACCACAAACCCTAAACACTAAATTCATAACCTTGAAACCCAATACCCAAAACTCTAAAAACCAAACCCTAAACACTAAATTCATTACCATGAAAACCAATACCCAAAATTCTAAACCCATAACCCTAAACACCAAACCATCAACCCTAAACACCCATCCTAAATGTTATATTCTAAACACCAAACCATAACACCCCAACCAAAAACCCAATACCATACACCCTAGCTCATAAACCCTCAACAAAAAAAAACTCTAATAAGAAATCTTAAACCCCAAAACCTAAATAATAAACCCTAAACCTTAAAACAAAAAACCCTAAACCATTACACCTAAACCCTAAACCGTAAACCCAAAACCTAAAATCGTAATCCTTAACCCTAAACCAACGAACCTCAAATCCTAAATCTTAAACTTAAAAACAGAAAACCCTAAACCCTATACCTTATACACTAAATGCAAAACCTTCACATCCTAAACCCTAGACCTCGAAACCAGAAAACCTAAACCCTAAATCTTAAACCCTAAACCCTAAATCTTAAAGCCCTAAACCCTAGACCATAAATCCTAAACCGCAAACCCTAAACATTAAACTCCAAACTTTAAAACCTAATACCAAAAAATCTAAACCCGAAGCCCTAAACACTAAATCCGGAACCTTAAACCTTTATTTCTTAACACCAAACCATAACACCCCAACCCAAATACCCGAAACCATACGCCTTAATTCATAAAACCTAAATCCCAAAACTTATAACTCTAAAACAAAAATCAAAACCCTAAATTCAAAACGCCAAATCCTAAATGGTAAACCCCAAAATATAAAATCCTAATCGCTAACCCCTAAAAACTAAATCACAAACCACAAAACCCTAAACACTAATTCCCAAACCATAAACTCCTTAACCCTAAACCTTAACATCTAAACCGTTACCCTAAATTCTACACCTTAAACAGTAAACCATAAACCATCACCCCCAGAGCCTAAACATTAAACCTTAAATCCCAAACACCAAATCCTAAACTATAAATTCTAATTACCAGACCATAACACCCCAACCCTAAACCCAAAACCATACTCCCTAATTCATAAACCCTAAACCCCAAAACCCAAAACAAAAAACCCTAGACCCTTACACCTAAACTCTGAAAACTAAATCCCAAACCATAAACTCTTTAACCTTAAACCTTAACATCTAAACCATTACACGAAGCTCTACAGCTTAAACCCTAAACAATCAACCATCAACCCCAAACCCTAAACATTAAACCCTAAATCCCAAACACCAAATCCTAAACTATAAATTCTAAACACCAAACCATAACACCCTAACCCAAAACCGAAAACCATACTCCCTAATTCATAAACCCTAAACCACAAAACTCAAATTATAAACCCTAAACCTAAAACCAAAAACCCTAGACCCTTACACCTAAACCCTAAGCTTTAAACCCAAAACCAAAAAGTGTAACCCGAAACCTTAAACCCAAACCCTAAACCATAAATCCTAAAACGCAAACCCTAAACACAAAACTCCAAACCTTAAAACGAAAAACAAAAAATCTAAACTCCAAACCCTAAACCTTAATCGCAAAACCTTAAACCCTGAATTCTCAACACTAAACCATAACACCCCAACCGTAAACCGGAAACCATACTTGCTAATGTTTTAGGGTTTAGAGTTAACCATAAACCCTAAAACCTAAACATTTAATCCTAAACCACAAACCCTAAACACTAAATTCATAACCTTGAAACCCAATACCCAAAACTCTAAAAACCAAACCCTAAACACTAAATTCATTACCATGAAAACCAATACCCAAAACTATAAACCCATAACCCTAAACACCAAACCATCAACCCCAAACACCCATCCTAAATGTTATATTCTAAACACCAAACCATAACACCCCAACCAAAAACCCAATACCATACACCCTAACTCATAAACCCTCAACAAAAAAAAACCCTAATAAGAAATCTTAAACCCCAAAACCTAAATAATAAACCCTAAACCTTAAAACAAAAAACCCTAAACCCTTACACCTAAACCCTAAACCGTAAACCCAAAACCTAAAATCGTAATCCTTAACCCTAAACCAACGAACCTCAAATCCTAAATCTTAAACTTAAAAACAGAAAACCCTAAACCCTATACCTTATACACTAAATGCAAAACCTTCACATCCTAAACCCTAGACCTCGAAACCAGAAAACCTAAACCCTAAATCTTAAACCCTAAACCCTAAATCTTAAAGCCCTAAACCCTAGACCATAAATCCTAAACCGCAAACCCTAAACATTAAACTCCCAACTTTAAAACCTAATACCAAAAAATCTAAACCCGAAGCCCTAAACACTAAATCCGGAACCTTAAACCTTTATTTCTTAACACCAAACCATAACACCCCAACCCAAATACCCGAAACCATACGCCTTAATTCATAAAACCTAAATCCCAAAACTTATAACTCTAAAACAAAAATCAAAACCCTAAATTCAAAACGCCAAATCCTAAATGGTAAACCCCAAAATATAAAATCCTAATCGCTAACCCCTAAAAACTAAATCACAAACCACAAAACCCTAAACACTAATTCCCAAACCATAAACTCCTTAACCCTAAACCTTAACATCTAAACCGTTACCCTAAATTCTACACCTTAAACAGTAAACCATAAACCATCACCCCCAGAGCCTAAACATTAAACCTTAAATCCCAAACACCAAATCCTAAACTATAAATTCTAATTACCAGACCATAACACCCCAACCCTAAACCCAAAACCATACTCCCTAATTCATAAACCCTAAACCCCAAAACCCAAAACAAAAAACCCTAGACCCTTACACCTAAACTCTGAAAACTAAATCCCAAACCATAAACTCTTTAACCTTAAACCTTAACATCTAAACCATTACCCGAAGCTCTACAGCTTAAACCCTAAACAATCAACCATCAACCCCAAACCTTAAACATTAAACCCTAAATCCCAAACACCAAATCCTAAACTATAAATTCTAAACACCAAACCATAACACCCTAACCCAAAACCGAAAACCATACTCCCTAATTCATAAACCCTAAACCACAAAACTCAAATTATAAACCCTAAACCTAAAACCAAAAACCCTAGACCCTTACACCTAAACCCTAAGCTTTAAACCCAAAACCA
This sequence comes from Cardamine chenopodiifolia, assembly GCA_963922655.1. Taxonomy (NCBI): domain Eukaryota; kingdom Viridiplantae; phylum Streptophyta; class Magnoliopsida; order Brassicales; family Brassicaceae; genus Cardamine; species Cardamine chenopodiifolia. The sequence goes on along the minus strand of OZ000481.1, from coordinate 10,516,932 downwards.
AAAATTGTAACCCGAAACCTTAAACCCAAACCCTAAACCATAAATCCTAAAACGCAAACCCTAAACACAAAACTCCAAACCTTAAAACGAAAAACAAAAAATCTAAACTCCAAACCCTAAACCCTAAATCTTAAAGCCCTAAACCCTAGACCATAAATCCTAAACCGCAAACCCTAAACATTAAACTCCAAACTTTAAAACCTAATACCAAAAAATCTAAACCCGAAGCCCTAAACACTAAATCCGGAACCTTAAACCTTTATTTCTTAACACCAAACCATAACACCCCAACCCAAATACCCGAAACCATACGCCTTAATTCATAAAACCTAAATCCCAAAACTTATAACTCTAAAACAAAAATCAAAACCCTAAATTCAAAACGCCAAATCCTAAATGGTAAACCCCAAAATATAAAATCCTAATCGCTAACCCCTAAAAACTAAATCACAAACCACAAAACCCTAAACACTAATACCCAAACCATAAACTCCTTCACATCGTAATCCTTAACCCTAAACCAACGAACCATAAACCCTAAACCTTAACATCTAAACCGTTACCCTAAATTCTACACCTTAAACAGTAAACCATAAACCATCACCCCCAGAGCCTAAACATTAAACCTTAAATCCCAAACACCAAATCCTAAACTATAAATTCTAATTACCAGACCATAACACCCCAACCCTAAACCCAAAACCATACTCCCTAATTCATAAACCCTAAACCCCAAAACCCAAAACAAAAAACCCTAGACCCTTACACCTAAACTCTGAAAACAAAATCCCAAACCATAAACTCTTTAACCTTAAACCTTAACATCTAAACCATTACCCGAAGCTCTACAGCTTAAACCCTAAACAATCAACCATCAACCCCAAACCCTAAACATTAAACCCTAAATCCCAAACACCAAATCCTAAACTATAAATTCTAAACACTAATCCATAGCACCCTAACCCAAAACCGAAAACCATACTCCCTAATTCATAAACCCTAAACCACAAAACTCAAATTATAAACCCTAACCCAAAACCAAAAACCCTAGACCCTTACACCTAAACCCTAAGCTTTAAACCCAAAACCAAAAATTGTAACCCGAAACCTTAAACCATAACCCTAAACCATAAATCCTAAAACGCAAACCCTAAACACAAAACTCCAAACCTTAAAACGAAAAACAAAAAATCTAAACCCCAAACCCTAAACCCTTAATCGCAAAACCATAAACCTTGAATTCTCAACACTAAACCATAACACCCCAACCGTAAACCTGAAACCATACTTGCTAATGGTTTAAGGTTTAGAGTTAACCATAAACCCTAAAACCTAAACATATAATCCTAAACCACAAACCCTAAACACTAAATTCATAACCTTGAAACCCAATACCCAAAACTCTAAAAACCAAACCCTAAACACTAAATTCATAACCGTGAAAACCAATACCCAAAACTCTAAACCCTAAACCCTAAACACCAAACCATCAACCCCAAACACCCATCCTAAATGTTATATTATAAACACCAAACCATAACACCCAACCAAAAACCCAAAACCATACACCCTAACTCATAAACCCTCAACAAAAAAACCCTAATAAGAAATCTTAAACCCCAAAACCTAAATAATAAACCCTAAACCTTAAAACAAAAAACCCTAAACCCTTACACCTAAACCCTAAACCGTAAACCCAAAACCTAAAATCGTAATAATTAACCCTAAACCAAGGAACCTCAAATCCTAAATCTTAAACTTAAAAACCGAAAACCCTAAACCCTAACCCTTAAACACTAAATGCAAAACCTTCTAATCCTAAACCCTATACCCTAGACCCCGAAACCAGAAACACTAAACCCTAAATCTTAAAGCCCTAAACCTTAGACCATAAATCCTAAAGCGCAAACCCTAAACATTAAACTCCAAACTTTAAAACCCAATACCAAAAAATCTAAACCCGAAACCCTAAACACTAAATCCGGAACCTTAAACCTTTATTTCTTAACACCAAACCATAACACCCCAACCCCAACTCCCGAAACCATACTCCTTAATTCTTAAAACCTAAATCCCAAAACTTATAACACTAAAACAGAAATCAAAACTCTAAATGCAAAACGCCAAATCCTAAATGGTAAACCCCAAAATATAAAATCCTAATCGCTAACCCCTAAAAACAAAATCACAAACCACAAAACCCTAAACACTAATTCCCAAACCATAAACTCCTTAACCCTAAACCTTAACATCTTAACCGTTCCCATAAATTCTACACCTTAAACCGTAAACCATAAACCATCACCCCCAGAACCTCAACATTAAACCTTAAATCCCGAACACCAAATCCTAAACTATAAATTCTAATTACCAGACCATAACACCCCAACCCTAAACCCAAAACCATACTCCCTAATTCATAAACCCTAAACCCCAAAACCCAAAACCAAAAACCCTAGACCCTTACACCTAAACTCTAAAAACTAAATCCCAAACCATAAACTCTTTAACCCTCAACCTTAACATCTAAACCATTACCCGAAGCTCTACACCTTAAACCCTAAACCATCAACCATCAACCCCAAACCCTAAACATTAAACCCTAAATCCCAAACACCAAATCCTAAACTATAAATTCTAAACACTAATCCATAGCACCCTAACCCAAAATCGAAAACCATACTCCCTAATTCATAAACCCTAAACCACAAAACTCAAATTATAAACCCTAAACCCAAAACCAAAAACCCTAGACCCTTACACCTAAACCCTAAACTTTAAACCCAAAACCAAAAATTGTAACCCGAAACCTTAAACCAAAACCCTAAACCATAAATCCTAAAACGCAAACCCTAAACACAAAACTCCAAACCTTAAAACGAAAAACAAAAAATCTAAACCCCAAACCCTAAACCGTTAATCGCAAAACCTTAAACCATGAATTCTCAACACTAAACCATAACACCCCAACCGTAAACCTGAAACCATACTTGCTAATGGTTTAGGGTTATGAGTTAACCATAAACCCTAAAACCTAATCCATTAATCCTAAACCACAAACCCTAAACACTAAATTCATAACCTTGAAACCCAACACCCAAAACTCTAAAAACCAAACCCTAAACACTAAATTCATAACCGTGAAAACCAATACCCAAAACTCTAAACCCCAAACCCTATACACCAAACCATCAACCCCAAACACCATACTCCTTAATTCATAAAACCTAAATCCCAAAACTTATAACACTAAAACAAAAATCAAAACCCTAAATGCAAAACGCCAAATCCTAAATGGTAAACCCCAAAATATAAAACCGTAATCGCTAACCCCTAAAAACTAAATCACAAACCACAAAACCCTAAACACTAATTCCCAAACCATAAACTCCTTAACCCTAAACCTAAACATCTAAACCGTTACCCTAAATTCTACACCTTAAACCGTAAACCATAAACCATCACCCCCAGACCCTAAACATTAAACCTTATATCCTAAACACCAAATCCTAAACTATAAATTCTAATTACCAGACCATAACACCCCAACCCTAAACCCAAAACCATACTCCCATCCAAAATGTTATATTCTAAACACCAAACCATAACACCCCAACCAAAAACCTAAAACCATACACCCTAACTCATAAACCCTCAACAAAAAAACCCTAATAAGAAATCTTAAACCCCAAAACCTAAATAATAAACCCTAAACCCAAAACCATACTCCCTAATTCATAAACCCTAAACCCCAAAACCCAAAACAAAAAACCCTAGACCCTTACACCTAAACTCTAAAAACTAAATCCCAAACCATAAACTCTTTAACCTTAAACCTTAACATCTAAACCATTACCCGAAGCTCTACACCTTAAACCCTAAACAATCAACCATCAACCCCAAACCCTAAACATTAAACCCTAAATCCAAAACACCAAATCCTAAACTATAAATTCTAAACACCAAACCCTAAGCTTTAAACCCAAAACCAAAAATTGTAACCCGAAACCTTAAACCCAAACCCTAAACCATAAATCCTAAAACGCAAACCCTAAACACAAAACTCCAAACCTTAAAACGAAAAACAAAAAATCTAAACTCCAAACCCTATACCTTAATCGCAAAACCTTAAACCCTGAATTCTCAACACTAAACCATAACACCCCAACCGTAAACCGAAAACCATACTTGGTAATGGTTTAGGGTTTAGAGTTAACCATAAACCCTAAAACCTAAACATTTAATCCTAAACCACAAACCCTAAACACTAAATTCATAACCTTGAAACCCAATACCCAAAACTCTAAAAACCAAACCCTAAACACTAAATTCATTACCGTGAAAACCAATACCCAAAACTCTAAACCCATAACCCTAAACACCAAACCATCAACCCCAAACACCCATCCTAAATGTTATATTCTAAACACCAAACCATAACACCCCAACCAAAAACCCAAAACCATACACCCTAACTCATAAACCCTCAAAAAAAAAAACCCTAATAAGAAATCTTAAACCCCAAAACCTAAATAATAAATCCTAAACCTTAAAACAAAAAACCCTAAACCCTTCCACCTAAACCCTAAACCGTAAACCCAAAACCTAAAATCGTAATCCTTAACCCTAAACCAACGAACCTCAAATCCTAAATCTTAAACTTAAAAACAGAAAACCCTAAACCCTAGACCCCGAAACCAGCAACACTAAACCCTAAATCTTAAAGCCCTAAACCCTAGACCATAAATCCTAAAGTGCAAACCCTAAACATTAAACTCCAAACTTTAAAACCCAATACCAGAAAATCTAAACCCGAAACCCTAAACACTAAATCCGGAACCTTAAACCTTTATTTCTTAACACCAAACCATAACACCCCAACCCCAACACCCGAAACCATACTCCTTAATTCATAAAACCTAAATCCCAAAACTTATAACACTAAAACAGAAATTAAAACCCTAAATGCAAAACGCCAAATCCTAAATGGTAAACCCCAAAATATAAAATCCTAATCGCTAACCCCTAAAAACTAAATCACAAACCACAAAACCCTAAACACTAATTCCCAAACCATAAACTCCTTAACCCTAAACCTTAACATCTAAACCGTTACCATAAATTCTACACCTTAAACCGTAAACCATAAACCATCACCCCTAGAACCTAAACATTAAACCTTAAATCCCAAACACCCAATCCTAAACTATAAATTCTAATTACCAGACCATAACACCCCAACCCTAAACCCAAAACCATACTCCCTAATTCATAAACCCTAAACCCCAAAACCCAAAACCAAAAACCCTAGACCCTTACACCTAAACTCTAAAAACTAAATCCCAAACCATAAACTCTTTAACCCTCAACCTTAACATCTACCCCAAACCCTAAACATTAAACCCTAAATCCCAAACACCAAATCCTAAACTATAAATTCTAAACACTAATCCATAGCACCCTAACCCAAAACCGAAAACCATACTCCCTAATCCATAAACCCTAAACCACAAAACCCAAAATATAAACCCTAAACCCAAAACCAAAAACCCTAGACTCTTACACCTAAACCCTAAACTTTAAACCCAAAACAAAAAATCGTAACCCAAAACCTTAAACCCAAACCCTAAACCATAAATCCTAAAACGCAAACCCTAAACACAAAACTCCAAAACTTAAAACGAAAAACAAAAAATCTAAACCCCAAACCCTAAACCGTTAATCGATAAACCTTAAACCCTGAATTCTCAACACTAAACCATAACACCCCAACCGTAAACCTGAAACCATACTTCCTTATGGTTTAGGGTTTAGAGTTAACCATAAACCCTAAAACCTATTCCATTAATCCTAAACCACAAACCCTAAACACTAAATTCATAACATTGAAACCCAATACCCAAAACTCTAAAAACCAAACCCTAAACACTAAATTCATAACCGTGAAAACCAATACCCAAAACTCTAAACCCCAAACCCTAAACACCAAACAGTCAACCTCAAACACCTATACTAAATGTTATATTCTAAACACCAAACCATAACATCCCAACCAAAAACCCAAAACAAGACACCCTAACTCATAAACCCTCAACAAAAAAACCCTAATAAGAAATCTTAAACCCCAAAACCTAAATAATAAAACCCTAAACCTTAAAACAAAAAACCCTAAACCCTTACAACTAAACCCTAAACCGTAAACCCAAAACCTAATATCGTAATCCTTAACCTTAAACCAACGAACCAGAAATCCTAAATCTTAAACTCAAAAACAGAAAACCCTAAACCCTAACCCTTAAACACTAAATGCAAAACCTTCACATCCTAAACCCTAGACCCCGAAACCAGAAAACCTAAACCCTAAATCTTAAACCCTAAACCCTAAATCTAAATTGTACACCTTAAACCGTCAACCATAAACCATCACCCCCAGAACCTAAACATTAAACCTTAAATCCCAAACACCAAATCCTAAACTATAAATTCTAATTACCAGACCATAACACCCCAACCCTAAACCCAAAACAATACTTCCTAATTCATAAACCCTAAACCCCAAAACCCAAAACCAAAAACCCTAGACCCTTACACCTAAACTCTAAAAACTAAATCCCAAACCATAAACTCTTTAACCCTAAACCTTAACATCTAAACCAATACCCGAAGCTCTACACCTTAAACCCTAAACCATCAACCATCAACCCCAAACCGTAAACATTAAACCCTAAATCCCAAACACTAAATCCTAAACTATAAAATCTAAACACCAAACCATAGCACCCTAACCCAAAACCAAAAACAATACTCCCTAATTCATAAACCCTAAACCACAAAACTCAAATTATAAACCCTAAACCCAAAACAAAAAACCCTGGACCCTTACACCTAAACCCTAAACTTTAAACCCAAAACCAAAAATTGTAACCCGAAACCTTAAACCCAAACCCTAAACCATAAATCATAAAACGCAAACCCTAAACACAAAACTCCAAACCTTAAAACGAAAAAAAAAAAATCTAAACCCCAAACCCTAAACCCTTAATCGCAAATCCTTAAACCCTAAATTCTCAACACTAAACCATAACACCCCAACCGTAAACCTGAAACCATACTTGCTAATGGTTTAGGGTTTAGAGTTAACCATAAACCCTAAAACCTAAACCATTAATCCTAAACCACAAACCCTCAACACTAAATTCATAACCTTGAAACCCAATACCCATCACTCTAAAAACCAAACCCTAAACACTAAATTCATAACCGTGAAAACCAATACCCAAAACTCTAAACCCCAAACCCTAAACACCAAACCATCAACCCCAAACACCTATACTAAATGTTATATTCTGAACACCAAACCATAACACCCAAACAAAAAACCCAAAACCAGACACCCTAACTCATAAACCCTCAACAAAAAAACCCTAATAAGAAATCTTAAACCCCAAAACCTAAATAATAAACCCTAAACCTTAAAACAAAAAACCCTAAACCTTTACACCTAAACCCTAAACCGTAAACCCAAAACCTAATATCGTAATCCTTAACCTTAAACCAACGAACCTGAAATCCTAAATCTTAAACTTAAAAACAGAAAACCCAAAACCCTAACCCTTAAACACTAAATGCAAAACCTTCACATCCTAAACCCTAGACCCCGAAACCAAAATCCTAAACCCTAAATCTAAATTCTACACCTTAAACCGTAAACCATAAACCATCACCCCCAGACCCTAAACATTAAACCTTAAATCCCAAACACCAAATCCTAAACTATAAATTCTAATTACCATATCATAACACACCAACCCTAAACCCAAAACCATACTCCCTAATTCATAAACCCTAAACCCCAAAACCCAAAACCAAAAACCCTAGACCCTTACACCTAAACTCTAAAAACTAAATCCCAAACCATAAACTCTTTAACCCTCAACCTTAACATCTACCCCAAACCCTAAACATTAAACCCTAAATCCCAAACACCAAATCCTAAACTATAAATTCTAAACACTAATCCATAGCACCCTAACCCAAAACCGAAAACTATACTCCCTAATTCATAAACCCTAAACCACAAAACCCAAAATATAAACCCTAAACCCAAAACCAAAAACCCTAGACCCTTACACCTAAACCCTAAACTTTAAACCCAAAACCAAAAATTGTAACCCGAAACCTTAAACCCAAACCCTAAACCATAAATCATAAAACGCAAACCCTAAACACAAAACTCCAAACCTTAAAACGAAAAAAAAAAAATCTAAACCCCAAACCCTAAACCCTTAATCGCAAATCCTTAAACCCTAAATTCTCAACACTAAACCATAACACCCCAACCGTAAACCTGAAACCATACTTGCTAATGGTTTAGGGTTTAGAGTTAACCATAAACCCTAAAACCTAATCCATTAATCCTAAACCACAAACCCTCAACACTAAATTCATAACCTTGAAACCCAATACCCAAAACTCTAAAAACCAAACCCTAAACACTAAATTCATAACCGTGAAAACCAATACCCAAAACTCTAAACCCCAAACCCTAAACACCAAACCATCAACCCCAAACACCTATACTAAATGTTATATTCTGAACACCAAACCATAACACCCTAACCAAAAACCCAAAACCAGACACCCTAACTCATAAACCCTCAACAAAAAAACCCTAATAAGAAATCTTAAACCCCAAAACCTAAATAATAAACCCTAAACCTTAAAACAAAAAACCCTAAACCCTTACACCTAAACCCAAAACCGTAAACCCAAAACCTAATATCGTAATCCTTAACCTTAAACCAACGAACCTGAAATCCTAAATCTTAAACTTAAAAACAGAAAACCCTAAACCCTAACCCTTAAACACTTAATGCAAAACCTTCACATCCTAAACCCTAGACCCCGAAACCAAAAAACCTAAACCCTAAATCTAAATTCTACACCTTAAACCGTAAACCATAAACCATCACCCCCAGACCCTAAACATTAAACCTTAAATCCCAAACACCAAATCCTAAACTCTAAATTCTAATTACCAGACCATAACACACCAACCCTAAACCCAAAACCATACTCCCTAATTCATAAACCCTAAACCCCAAAACCCAAAACCAAAAACCCTAGACCCTTACACCTAAACTCTAAAAACTAAATCCCAAACCATAAACTCTTTAACCCTTAACCTTAACATCTACCCCAAACCCTAAACATTAAACCCTAAATCCCAAACACCAAATCCTAAACTATAAATTCTAAACACTAATCCATAGCACCCTAACCCAAAACCGAAAACCATACTCCCTAATGCATAAACCCTAAACCACAAAACCCAAAATATAAACCCTAAACCCAAAACCAAAAACCTTAGACCTTTACACCTATACCCTAAACTTTACACCCAAAACCAAAAATTGTAACCCGAAACCTTAAACCCAAACCCTAAACCATAAATCCTAAAACGCAAACCCTAAACACAAAACTCCAAACCTTAAAACGAAAAACAAAAAATCTAAACCCCAAACCCTAAACCGTTAATCGCAAAACCTTAAACCTTGAATTCTCAACACTAAACCATAACACCCCAACCGTAAACCTGAAACCATACTTGCTAATGGTTTAGGGTTTAGAGTTAACCATAAACCCTAAAACCTAATCCATTAATCCTAAACCACAAACCCTAAACACTAAATTCATAACCTTGAAACCCAATACCCAAAATTCTAAAAACCAAACCCTAAACACTAAATTCATAACCGTGAAAACCAATACCCAAAACTCTAAACCCCAAACCCTAAACACCAAACAGTCAACCTCAAACACCTATACTAAATGTTATATTCTAAACACCAAACCATAACATCCCAACCAAAAACCCAAAACCAGACACCCTAACTCATAAACCCTCAACAAAAAAACCCTAATAAGAAATCTTAAACCCCAAAACCTAAATAATAAACCCTAAACCTTAAAACAAAAAACCCTAAACCCTTACACCTAAACCCTAAACCGTAAACCCAAAGCCTAATATCGTAATCCTTAACCTTAAACCAACGAACCTGAAATCCTAAATCTTAAACTTAAAAACAGAAAACCCTAAACCCTAACCCTTAAACACTAAATGCAAAACCTTCACATCCTAAACCCTAGACCCCGAAACCAAAAAACCTAAACCCTAAATCTAAATTTTACACCTTAAACCGTAAACCATAAACCATCACCCCCAGACCCTAAACATTAAACCTTAAATCCCAAACACCAAATCCTAAACTATAAATTCTAATTACCAGATCATAACAAACCAACCCTAAACCCAAAACCATACTCCCTAATTCATAAACCCTAAACCCCAAAACCCAAAACCAAAAACCCTAGACCCTTACACCTAAACTCTAAAAACTAAATCCCAAACCATAAACTCTTTAACCCTCAACCTTAACATCTACCCCAAACCCTAAACATTAAACCCTAAATCCCAAACACCAAATCCTAAACTATAAATTCTAAACACTAATCCATAGCACCCTAACCCAAAACCGAAAACTATACTCCCTAATTCATAAACCCTAAACCACAAAGCCCAAAATATAAACCCTAAACCCAAAACCAAAAACCCTAGACCCTTACACCTAAACCCTAAACTTTAAACCCAAAACCAAAAATTGTAACCCGAAACCTTAAACCCAAACCCTAAACCATAAATCATAAAACGCAAACCCTAAACACAAAACTCCAAACCTTAAAACGAAAAAAAAAAAATCTAAACCCCAAACCCTAAACCCTTAATCGCAAATCCTTAAACCCTAAATTCTCAACACTAAACCATAACACCCCAACCGTAAACCTGAAACCATACTTGCTAATGGTTTAGGGTTTAGAGTTAACCATAAACCCTAAAACCTAAACCATTAATCCTAAACCACAAACCCTCAACACTAAATTCATAACCTTGAAACCCAATACCCAAAACTCTAAAAACCAAACCCTAAACACTAAATTCATAACCGTGAAAACCAATACCCAAAACTCTAAACCCCAAACCCTAAACACCAAACCATCAACCCCAAACACCTATACTAAATGTTATATTCTGAACACCAAACCATAACACCCCAACCAAAAACCCAAAACCAGACACCCTAACTCATAAACCCTCAACAAAAAAACCCTAATAAGAAATCTTAAACCCCAAAACCTAAATAATAAACCCTAAACCTTAAAACAAAAAACCCTAAACCCTTACACCTAAACCCAAAACCGTAAACCCAAAACCTAATATCGTAATCCTTAACCTTAAACCAACGAACCCGAAATCCTAAATCTTAAACTTAAAAACAGAAAACCCTAAACCCTAACCCTTAAACACTAAATGCAAAACCTTCACATCCTAAACCCTAGACCCCGAAACCAAAAAACCTAAACCCTAAATCTAAATTCTACACCTTAAACCGTAAACCATAAACCATCACCCCCAGACCCTAAACATTAAACCTTAAATCCCAAACACCAAATCCTAAACTATAAATTCTAATTACCAGACCATAACACAACAACCCTAAACCCAAAACCATACTCCCTAATTCATAAACCCTAAACCCCAAAACCCAAAACCAAAAACCCTAGACCCTTACACCTAAACTCTAAAAACTAAATCCCAAACCATAAACTCTTTAACCCTCAACCTTAACATCTACCCCAAACCCTAAACATTAAACCCTAAATCCCAAACACCAAATCCTAAACTATAAATTCTAAACACTAATCCATAGCACCCTAACCCAAAACCGAAAACTATACTCCCTAATTCATAAACCCTAAACCACAAAACCCAAAATATAAACCCTAAACCCAAAACCAAAAACCCTAGACCCTTACACCTAAACCCTAAACTTTAAACCCAAAACCAAAAATTGTAACCCGAAACCTTAAACCCAAACCCTAAACCATAAATCATAAAACGCAAACCCTAAACACAAAACTCCAAACCTTAAAACGAAAAAAAAAAAATCTAAACCCCAAACCCTAAACCCTTAATCGCAAATCCTTAAACCCTAAATTCTCAACACTAAACCATAACACCCCAACCGTAAACCTGAAACCATACTTGCTAATGGTTTAGGGTTTAGAGTTAACCATAAACCCTAAAACCTAAACCATTAATCCTAAACCACAAACCCTAAACACTAAATTCATAACCTTGAAACCCAATACCCAAAACTCTAAAAACCAAACCCTAAACACTAAATTCATAACCGTGAAAACCAATACCCAAAACTCTAAACCCCAAACCCTAAACACCAAACCATCAACCCCAAACACCTATACTAAATGTTATATTCTGAACACCAAACCATAACACCCCAACCAAAAACCCAAAACCTGACACACTAACTCATAAACCCTCAACAAAAAAACCCTAATAAGAAATCTTAAACCCCAAAACCTAAATAATAAACCCTAAACCTTAAAACAAAAAACCCTAAACCCTTACACCTAAACCCTAAACCGTAAACCCAAAACCTAATATCGTAATCCTTAACCTTAAACCAACGAACCTGAAATCCTAAATCTTAAACTTAAAAACAGAAAACCCTAAACCCTAACCCTTAAACACTAAATGCAAAACCTTCACATCCTAAACCCTAGACCCCGAAACCAAAAAACCTAAACCCTAAATCTAAATTCTACACCTTAAACCGTAAACCATAAACCATCACCCCCAGACCCTAAACATTAAACCTTAAATCCCAAACACCAAATCCTAAACTATAAATTCTAATTACCAGACCATAACACACCAACCCTAAACCCAAAACCATACTCCCTAATTCATAAACCCTAAACCCCAAAACCCAAAACCAAAAACCCTAGACCCTTACACCTAAACTCTAAAAACTAAATCCCAAACCATAAACTCTTTAACCCTCAACCTTAACATCTACCCCAAACCCTAAACATTAAACCCTAAATCCCAAACACCAAATCCTAAACTATAAATTCTAAACACTAATCCATAGCACCCTAACCCAAAACCGAAAACCATACTCCCTAATGCATAAACCCTAAACCACAAAACCCATAATATAAACCCTAAACCCAAAACCAAAAACCCTAGACCTTTACACCAATACCGTAAACTTTAAACCCAAAACCAAAAATTGTAACCCGAAACCTTAAACCCAAACCCTAAACCATAAATCCTAAAACGCAAACCCTAAACACAAAACTCCAAACCTTAAAACGAAAAACAAAAAATCTAAACCCCAAACCCTAAACCGTTAATCGCAAAACCTTAAACCTTGAATTCTCAACACTAAACCATAACACCCCAACCGTAAACCTGAAACCATACTTGCTAATGGTTTAGGGTTTAGAGTTAACCATAAACCCTAAAACCTAATCCATTAATCCTAAACCACAAACCCTAAACACTAAATTCATAACCTTGAAACCCAATACCCAAAACTCTAAAAACCAAACCCTAAACACTAAATTCATAACCGTGAAAACCAATACCCAAAACTCTAAACCCCAAACCCTAAACACCAAACAGTCAACCTCAAACACCTATACTAAATGTTATATTCTAAACACCAAACCATAACATCCCAACCAAAAACCCAAAACCAGACACCCTAACTCATAAACCCTCAACAAAAAAACCCTAATAAGAAATCTTAAACCCCAAAACCTAAATAATAAACCCTAAACCTTAAAACAAAAAACCCTAAACCCTTACACCTAAACCCTAAACCGTAAACCCAAAACCTAATATCGTAATCCTTAACCTTAAACCAACGAACATGAAATCCTAAATCTTAAACTTAAAAACAGAAAACCCTAAACCCTAACCCTTAAACACTAAATGCAAAACCTTCACATCCTAAACCCTAGACCCCGAAACCAAAAAACCTAAACCCTAAATCTAAATTCTACACCTTAAACCGTAAACCATAAACCATCACCCCCAGACCCTAAACATTAAACCTTAAATCCCAAACACCAAATCCTAAACTATAAATTCTAATTACCAGATCATAACACACCAACCCTAAACCCAAAACCATACTCCCTAATTCATAAACCCTAAACCCCAAAACCCAAAACCAAAAACCCTAGACCCTTACACCTAAACTCTAAAAACTAAATCCCAAACCATAAACTCTTTAACCCTCAACCTTAACATCTACCCCAAACCCTAAACATTAAACCCTAAATCCCAAACACCAAATCCTAAACTATAAATTCTAAACACTAATCCATAGCACCCTAACCCAAAACCGAAAACTATACTCCCTAATTCATAAACCCTAAACCACAAAACCCAAAATATAAACCCTAAACCCAAAACCAAAAACCCTAGACCCTTACACCTAAACCCTAAACTTTAAACCCAAAACCAAAAATTGTAACCCGAAACCTTGAACCCAAACCCTAAACCATAAATCATAAAACGCAAACCCTAAACACAAAACTCCAAACCTTAAAACGAAAAAAAAAAAATCTAAACCCCAAACCCTAAACCCTTAATCGCAAATCCTTAAACCCTAAATTCTCAACACTAAACCATAACACCCCAACCGTAAACCTGAAACCATACTTGCTAATGGTTTAGGGTTTAGAGTTAACCATAAACCCTAAAACCTAAACCATTAATCCTAAACCACAAACCCTCAACACTAAATTCATAACCTTGAAACCCAATACCCAAAACTCTAAAAACCAAACCCTAAACACTAAATTCATAACCGTGAAAACCAATACCCAAAACTCTAAACCCCAAACCCTAAACACCAAACCATCAACCCCAAACACCTATACTAAATGTTATATTCTGAACACCAAACCATAACACCCCAACCAAAAACCCAAAACCAGACACCCTAACTCATAAACCCTCAACAAAAAAACCCTAATAAGAAATCTTAAACCCCAAACCTAAATAATAAACCCTAAACCTTAAAATAAAAAACCCTAAACCCTTACACCTAAACCCTAAACCGTAAACCCAAAACCTAATATCGTAATCCTTAACCTTAAACCAACGAACCTGAAATCCTAAATCTTAAACTTAAAAACAGAAAACCCTAAACCCTAACCCTTAAACACTAAATGCAAAACCTTCACATCCTAAACGCTAGACCCCGAAACCAGAAAACCTAAACCCTAAATCTTAAACCCTAAACCTTAAATCTAAATTCTACACCTTAAACCGTCAACCATAAACCATCACCCCCAGAACCTAAACATTAAACCTTAAATCCCAAACACCAAATCCTAAACTATAAATTCTAATTACCAGACCATAACACCCCAACCCTAAACCCAAAACAATACTTCCTAATTCATAAACCCTAAACCCCAAAACCCAAAACCCAAAACCCTAGACCCTTACACCTAAACTCTAAAAACTAAATCCCAAACCATAAACTCTTTAACCCTAAACCTTAACATCTAAACCATTACCCGAAGCTCTACACCTTAAACCCTAAACCATCAACCATCAACCCCAAACCGTAAACATTAAACCCTAAATCCCAAACACTAAATCCTAAACTATAAAATCTAAACACCAAACCATAGCACCCTAACCCAAAACCAAAAACAATACTCCCTAATTCATAAACCCTAAACCACAAAACTCAAATTATAAACCCTAAACCCAAAACAAAAAACCCTAGACCCTTACACCTAAACCCTAAACTTTAAACCCAAAACCAAAAATTGTAACCCGAAACCTTAAACCCAAACCCTAAACCATAAATCCTAAAACGCAAACCCTAAACACAAAACTCCAAACCTTAAAACGAAAAACAAAAAATCTAAACCCCAAACAATAAACCCTTAATCGCAAATCCTTAAACCCTGAATTCTCAACACTAAACCATAACACCCCAACCGTAAACCTGAAACCATACTTGCTAATGGTTTAGGGTTTAGAGTTAACCATAAACCCTAAAACCTAAACCATTAATCCTAAACCACAAACCCTCAACACTAAATTCATAACCTTGAAACCCAATACCCAAAACTCTAAAAACCAAACCCTAAACACTAAATTCATAACCGTGAAAACCAATACCCAAAACTCTAAACCCCAAACCCTAAACACCAAACCATCAACCCCAAACACCTATACTAAATGTTATATTCTAAACACCAAACCATAACACCCCAACCAAAAACCCAAAACCGGACACCCTAACTCATAAACCCTCAACAAAAAAACCCTAATAAGAAATCTTAAACCCCAAAACCTAAATAATAAACCCTAAACCTTAAAACAAAAAACCCTAAACCCTTACACCTAAACCCTAAACCGTAAACCCAAAACCTAATATCGTAATCCTTAACCTTAAACCAACGAACCTGAAATCCTAAATCTTAAACTTAAAAACAGAAAACCCTAAACCCTAACCCTTAAACACTAAATGCAAAACCTTCACATCCTAAACCTTAGACCCCGAAACCAAAAAACCTAAACCCTAAATCTAAATTCTACACCTTAAACCGTAAACCATAAACCATCACCCCCAGACCCTAAACATTAAACCTTAAACCCCAAACACCAAATCCTAAACTATAAATTCTAATTACCAGACCATAACACCCTAACCCTAAACCCTAAACCATAGTCCCTAATTCATAAACCCTAAACCTAATACCAAAAACCAAAAACCCTAAACCCTTACACCTAAACCCTAAAAACTAAATCCCAAACCATAAACTCCTTAACCCTAACCCTTAACATCTAAACCATTACCCGAAGCTCTACACCTTAAACCCTAAACCATAAACCATCAACCCCAAACCCTAAACATTAAAACCTAGACGCTTACATCTAAACCCTAAACTTTAAACCCAAAACCAAAAATTGTAACCCAAAACCTTAAACCCAAAACCTAAACCGCAAACCCTAAACACAAAACTCCAAACCTTAAAACGAAAAAGAAAAAATCTAAACCCCAAACCCTAAACCCTTAATCGTAAAACCTTAAACCCTGAATTCTGAACACTAAACCATAACACCCCAACCATAAACATGAAACCATACTTGCTAATGGTTTAGGGTTTAGAGTTAACCATAAACCCTAAAACCTAAACCATTAATCCTAAACCACAAATCCTAAACACTAAATTCATAACCTTGAAACCCAATACCCAAAACTTTAAAAACCAAACCCTAAACACTAAATTCATAACCGTGAAAACCAATACAAAAACCTCTAAACCCCAAACCCTAAACACCAAACCATCAACCCCAAACACCCATCCTAAATGTTATATTCTAAACACCAAACCATAACACCCCAACCAAAAACCCAAAACCATACACCCTAACTCATAAACCCTCAACAAAAAAACCCTAATAAGAAATCTTAAACCCCGAAACCTAAATAATAAACCCTAAACCTTAAAACAAAAAACCCTAAACCCTTACACCTAAACCCTAAACCGTAAACCCAAAACCTAAAATCGTAATCCTTAACCCGAAACCATAAACACTAAATGCAAACCTAAACCCTAAATCTTAAACCCTAAACCCTAAATCTTAAAGCCCTAAACCCTAGACCATAAATCCTAAACCGTAAACCCTAAACACTAAACTCCAAACTTTAAAACCCAATACCAAAAAATCATACCATAACACCCTAACCCCAACACCCGAAACCATACTCCTTAATTCATAAAACCTAAATCTCAAGACTTATAACACTAAAACAAAAATCAAAACCCTAAATGCAAAACGCCAAATCCTAAATGGTAAACCCCAAAATATAAAATCCAAACGCTAACCCCTAAAAACTAAATCACAAACCACAAAACCCTAAACACTAATTCCCAAACCATAAACTCCTTTACCCTAAACCTTAACATCTAAACCGTTACCCTAAATTCTACACCTTAAACAGTAAACCATAAACCATCACCCCCAGAGCCTAATCATTAAACCTTAAATTCCAAACACCAAATCCTAAACTATAAATTCTAATTACCAGACCATAACACCCCAACCCTAAACCCAAAACCATACTCCCTAATTCATAAACCCTAAACCCCAAAACCCAAAACAAAAAACCCTTGACCCTTACACCTAAACTCTAAAAACTAAATCCCAAACCATAAACTCTTTAACCTTAAACCTTAACATCTAAACCATTACCCGAAGCTCTACACCTTAAACCCTAAACAATAAACCATCAACCCCAAACCCTAAACATTAAACCCTAAATCCCAAACACCAAATCCTAAACTATAAATTCTAAACACCAAACCATAACACCCTAACCCAAAACCGAAAACCATACTCCCTAATTCATAAACCCTAAACCACAAAACTCAAATTATAAACCCTAACCCAAAACCAAAAACCCTAGACCCTTACACCTAAACCCTAAGCTTTAAACCCAAAACCAAAAATTGGAACCCGAAACCTTAAACCCAAACCCTAAACCATAAATCCTAAAACGCAAACCCTAAACACAAAAGTCCAAACCTTAAAACGAAAAACAAAAAATCGAAACTCCAAACCCTAAATCCCTTAATCACAAAACCTTAAACCCTGAATTCTCAACACAAAACCATAACACCCCAACCGTAAACCGGAAACCATACTTGCTAATGGTTTAGGGTTTAGAGTTAACCATAAACCCTAAAACCAAAACATTTAATCCTAAACCACAAACCCTAAACACTAAATTCATAACCTTGAAACCCAATACCCAAAACTCTAAAAACCAAACCCTAAACACTAAATTCATTACCGTGAAAACCAATACTCAAAACTTTAAACCCCAAACCCTAAACACCAAACCATCAACCCCAAACACCCATCCTAAATGTTATATTCTAAACACCAAACCATAACACCCCAACCAAAAACCCAAAACCATACACCCTAACTCATAAACCCAAACCTTAAACCATTAATCCTAAAACGCAAACCCTAAACTCAAAACTCCAAACCATAAAACGAAAAACAAAAAATCTAAACCCCAAACCCCAAACCCTAAACCCTTAATCGCAAAACCTTAAACCCTGAATTCTCAACACTAAACCATAACACCCCAACCGTAAACCGGAAACCATACTTGCTAATGGTTTAGGGTTTAGAGTTAACCATAAACCCTAAAACCTAACCCATTAATCCTAAACCACAAACCTTAAACACTAAATTTCGTAACCTTGAAACCAAATACCCAAAACTCTAATTATAAACCCTAAACACAAAACCAAAAACCCTAGACCCTTACACCTAAACCCTAAACTTTAAACCCAAAACCAAAAATTGTAACCCGAAACCTTAAACCCAAACCCTAAACCATTAATCCTAAAACGCAAACCCTAAACTAAAAACTCCAAACCTTAAAACGAAAAACAAAAAATCTAAACCCCAAACCCGAAACCCTTAATCGCAAAACCTTAAACCCTGAATTCTTAACACTAAACCATAACACCCCAACCGTAAACCTGAAACCATACTTGCTAATGGTTTAGGGTTTAGAGTTAACCATACACCCTAAAACCTAAACATTTAATCCTAAACCACAAACCCTAAATACTAAATTCATAACCTAGAAACCCAATACCCAAAACTCTAAAAACCAAACCCTAAACACTAAATTCATAACCGTGAAAACCAATACCAAAAACTCTAAACCCCAAACCCTAAACACCAAACCATCAACACCAAACACCCATCCTAAATGTTATATTCTAAACACCAAACCATAACACCCCAACCAAAAACCCAAAACCATACACCCTAACTCATAAACCCTCAACAAAAAAACCCTAATAAGAAATCTTAAACCCCAAAACCTAAATAATAAACCCTAAACCTTAAAACAAAAAACCCTAAACCCTTACACCTAAACCCTAAACCGTAAACCCAAAACCTAAAATCGTAATTCTTAATCCTAAACCAACGAACCTCAAATCCTAAATCTTAAACTTAAAAACAGAAAACCCTAAACCCTAACCCTTCAACACTAAATGCAAAATCTTCACATCCTAAACCCTAGACCACGAAACCAGAAAACCTAAACCCTAAATCTTAAACCCTAAACCCTAAATCTTAAAGCCCTAAACCCTAGACCATAAATCCTAAACCGTAAACCCTAAACATTAAACTCCAAACTTTAAAACCCAATACCAAAAAATCTAAACCCGAAACCCTAAACACTATATCTGGAACCTTACACCTTTATTTCTTAACACCATACCATAACACCCTAACCCCAATACCCGAAACCATACTCCTTAATTCATGAAACCTAAATCCCAAAACTTATAACACTAAAACAAAAATCAAAACCCTAAATGCCAAACGCCAAATCCTAAATGGTAAACCCCAAAATATAAAATCCTAATCGCTAACCCCTAAAAACAAAATCACAAACCACAAAACCCTAAACACTAATTCCCAAACCATAAACTCCTTAACCCTAAACCTTAACATCTAAACCGTTACCCTAAATTCTACACCTTAAACCGTGAACCATAAACCATCACCCCTAGAGCCTAAACATTAAACCTTAAATCCTAAACACCAAATCCTAAACTATAAATTCTAATTACCAGACCATAACACCCCAACCCTAAACCCAAAACCATACTCCCTAATTCATAAACCCTAAACCCCAAAACCCAAAACAAAAAACCCTAGACCCTTACACCTAAACTCTAAAAACTAAATCCCAAACCATAAACTCTTTAACCTTAAACCTTAACATCTAAACCATTACCCGAAGCTCTACACCTTAAACCCTAAACAATCAACCATGAACCCCAAACCCTAAACATTAAACTCTAAATCCCAAACACCAATTCCTAAACTATAAATTCTAAACACCAAACCATAACACCGTAACCCAAAACCGAAAACCATACTCCCTAATTCATAAACCCTAAACCACAAAACTCAAATTATAAACCCTAAACCTAAAACCAAAAACCCTAGACCCTTACACCTAAACCCTAAGCTTTAAACCCAAAACCAAAAATTGTAACCCGAAACCTTAAACCCAAACCCTAAACCATAAATCCTAAAACGCAAACCCTAAACACAAAACTCCAAACCTTAAAACGAAAAACAAAAAATCTAAACTCCAAACCCTATACCTTAATCGCAAAACTTTAAACCCTGAATTCTCAACACTAAACCATAACACCCCAACCGTAAACCGGAAACCATACTTGCTAATGGTTTAGGGTTTAGAGTTAACCATAAACCCTAAAACCTAAACATTTAATCCTAAACCACAAACCCTAAACACTAAATTCATAACCTTGAAACCCAATACCCAAAACTCTTAAAACCAAACCCTAAACACTAAATTCATTAACGTGAAAACCAATACCCAAAACTCTAAACCCATAACCCTAAACACCAAACCATCAACCCCAAACACCCCTCCTAAATGTTATATTCTAAACACCAAACCATAACACCCCAACCAAAAACCCAAAACTATACACCCTAACTCATAAACCCTGAACAAAAAAAACCTAATAAGATATCTTAAACCCCAAAACCTAAATAATAAACCCTAAACCTTAAAACAAAAAACCCTAAACCCTTACACCTTAACCCTAAACCGTAAACCCAAAACCTAAAATCGTAATCCTTAACCCTAAACCAACGAACCTCAAATCCTAAATCTTAAACTTAAAAACAGAAAACCCTAAACCCTATACCTTATACACTAAATGCAAAACCTTCACATCCTAAACCCTAGACCTCGAAACCAGAAAACCTAAACCCTATATCTTAAACCCTAAACACTAAATCTTAAAGCCCTAAACCCTAGACCATAAATCCTAAACCGCAAACCCTAAACATTAAACTCCAAACTTTAAAACCTAATACCAAAAAATCTAAACCCAAAGCCCTAAACACTAAATCCGGAACCTTAAACCTTTATTTCTTAACACCAAACCATAACACCCCAACCCCAACACCCGAAACCATACTCCTTAATTCATAAAACCTAAATCCCAAAACTTATAACACTAAAACTAAAATCAAAACCCTAAATGCAAAACACCAAATCCTAAATGGTAAACCCCAAAATATAAAATCCTAATCGCTAACCCCTAAAAACTAAATCACAAACCACAAAACCCTAAACACTAATTCCTAAACCATAAACTCCTAAACCCTAAACCTTAACATCTACCGTTACCCTAAATTCTACACCTTAAACAGTAAACCATAAACCATCACCCCCAGAGCCTAAACATTAAACCTTAAATCCCAAACACCAAATCCTAAACTATAAATTCTAATTACCAGACCATAACACCCCAACCCTAAACCCAAAACCATACTCCCTAATTCATAAACCCTAAACCACAAAACCCAAAACAAAAAACCCTAGACCCTTACACATAAACTCTAAAAACTAAATCCCAAACCATAAACTCTTTAACCTTAAACCTTAACATCTAAACCATTACCCGAAGCTCTACACCTTAAACCCTAAACAATCAACCATCAACCCCAAACCCTAAACATTAAACCCTAAATCCCAAACACCAAATCCTAAACTATAAATTCTAAACACTAATCCATAGCACCCTAACCCAAAACCAAAAACCATACTCCCTAATTCATAAACCCTAAACCACAAAACTCAAATTATAAACCCTAACCCAAAACCAAAAACCCTAGACCCTTACACCTAAACCATAAGCTTTAAACCCAAAACCAAAAATTGTAACCCGAAACCTTAAACCCAAACCCTAAACAATAAATCCTAAAACGCAAACCCTAAACACAAAACTCCAAACCTTAAAACGAAAAACAAAAAATCTAAACCCCAAACCCTAAACCCTTAATCGCAAAACCATAAACCTTGAATTCTTAACACTAAACCATAACACCCCAACCGTAAACCTGAAACCATACTTGCTAATGGTTTAGGGTTAAGAGTTAACCATAAACCCTAAAACCTAAACATGTAATCCTAAACCACAAACCCTAAACACTAAATTCATAACCTTGAAACCCAATACCCAAAACTCTAAAAACCAAACCCTAAACACTAAATTCATAACCGTGAAAACCAATACCCAAAACACTAAACCCTAAACCCTAAACACCAAACCATCAACCCCAAACACCCCTCCTAAATGTTATATTATAAACACCAAACCATAACACCCAACCAAAAACCCAAAACCATACACCCTAACTCATAAACCCTCAACAAAAAAACCCTAATAAGAATTCTTAAACCCCAAAACCTAAATAATAAACCCTAAACCTTAAAACAAAAAACCCTAAACCCTTACACCTAAACCCTAAACCGTAAACCCAAAACCTAAAATCGTAATCCTTAACCCTAAACCAACGAACCTCAAATCCTAAATCTTAAAATTAAAAACAGAAAACCCTAAACCCTAACCCTTAAACACAAAATGCAAAACCTTCTAATCCTAAACCCTAAACCCAAGACCCCGAAACCAGAAACACTAAACCCTAAATCTTAAAGCCCTAAACCCTAGACCATAAATCCTAAAGCGCAAACCCTAAACATTAAACTCCAAACTTTCAAACTCCGGAACCTTAAACCTTTATTTCTTAACACCAAACCATAACACCCCAACCCCAACACCCGAAACCATACTCCTTAATTCATAAAACCTAAATCCCAAAACTTATAACACTAAAACAGAAATCAAAACCCTAAATGGGAAACGCCAAATCCTAAATGGTAAACCCCAAAATATATAACCCTAATCGCTAACCCCTAAAAACAAAATCACAAACCACAAAACCCTAAACACTAATTCCCAAACCATAAAGTCCTTAACCCTAAACCTTAACATCTAAACCGTTACCATAAATTCTACACCTTAAACTGTCAACCATAAACCATCACCCCCAGAACCTAAACATTAAACCTTAAATCTCAAACACCAAAACCTAAACTATAAATTCTAATTACCAGACCATAACACCCCAACCCTAAACCCAAAACAATACTTCCTAATTCATAAACCCTAAACCCCAAAACCCAAAACCAAAAACCCTAGACCCTTACACCTAAACTCTAAAAACTAAATCCCAAACCATAAACTCTTTAACCCTAAACCTTAACATCTAAACCATTACCCGAAGCTCTACACCTTAAACCCTAAACCATCAACCATCAACCCCAAACCGTAAACATTAAACCCTAAATCCCAAACACTAAATCCTAAACTATAAAATCTAAACACCAAACCATAGCACCCTAACCCAAAACCAAAAACAATACTCCCTAATTCATAAACCCTAAACCACAAAACTCAAATTATAAACCCTAAACCCAAAAATAAAAACCCTAGACCCTTACACCTAAACCCTAAACTTTAAACCCAAAACCAAAAATTGTAACCCTAAACCTTAAACCCAAACCCTCAACCATAAATCCTAAAACGCAAACCCTAAACACAAAACTCCAAACCTTAAAACGAAAAACAAAAAATCTAAACCCCAAACCCTAAACCCTTAATCGCAAATCCTTAAACCCTGAATTCTCAACACTAAACCATAACACCCCAACCGTAAACCTGAAACCATACTTGCTAATGGTTTAGGGTTTAGAGTTAACCATAAACCCTAAAACCTAAACCATTAATCCTAAACCACAAACCCTAAACTCTAAATTCATAACCTTGAAACCCAATACCCAAAACTCTAAAAACCAAACCCTAAACACTAAATTCATAACCGTGAAAACCAATACCCAAAACTCTAAACCCCAAACCCTAAACACCAAACCATCAACCCCGAACACCTATACTAAATGTTATATTCTAAACACCAAACCATAACACCCCAACCAAAAACCCAAAACCATACACCCTAACTCATAAACCCTCAACAAAAAAACCCTAATAAGAAATATTAAACCCCAAAACCTAAATAATAAACCTTAAACCTTAAAACAAAAAACCCTAAACCCTTACACCTAAACCCTAAACCGTAAACCCAAAACCTAAAATCGTAATCCTTAACCCTAAACCAACGAACCTCAAATCCTAAATCTTAAATTTAAAAACAGAAAACCCTAAACCCTTACCCTTAAACAGTAAATGCAAAACCTTCACATCCTAAACCCTAGACCCCGAAACCAGAAAACCTAAACCCTAAATCTTAAACCCTATACCCTAAATCTAAATTATACACCTTAAACCGTAAACCATAAACCATCACCCCCAGACCCTGAACATTAAATCTTAAACCCCAAACACCAAATCCTAAACTATAAATTCTAATTACCAAACCATAACACCCTAACCCTAAACCCTAAACCATACGCCCTAATTCATAAACCCTAAACCCAAAACCTAAAACCAAAAACCCTAAACCCGTACACCTAAACCCTAAAAACTAAATCCCAAACCATAAACTCCTTAACCCTAACCCTTAATATCTAAACCATTACCCGAAGCTCTACACCTTAAACTCTAAACCATAAACCATCAACCCCAAACCCTAAACATTAAAACCTAGACGGTTACATCTAAACCCTAAACTTTAAACCCAAAACCAAAAATTGTAACCCAAAACCTTAAACCCAAAACCTAAACCGCAAACCCTAAACACAAAACTCCAAACCTTAAAACGAAAAAGAAAAAATCTAAACCCCAAACCCTAAACCCTTAATCGCAAAACCATAAACCCTGAATTCTTAACACCACACCATAACACCCCAACCAAAAACCAATACCCAAAACTCTAAAAACCAAACCCTAAACACTAAATTCATAACCGTGAAAACCAATACCCAAAACTCTAAACCCCAAACCCTAAACACCAAACCATCAACCCCGAACACCTATACTAAATGTTATATTCTAAACACCACACCATAACACCCCAACCAAAAACCCAAAACCATCCACCCTAACTCATAAACCCTTAACAAAAAAACCCTAATAAGAAATCTTAAACCCCAAAACCTAAATAATAAACCCTAAACCTTAAAACAAAAACCCTAAACCCTTACACCTAAACCCTAAACCGTAAACCCAAAACCTAAAATCGTAATCCTTAACCCTAAACCAACGAACCTCAAATCCTAAATCTTAAACTTAAAAACAGAAAACCCTCAACCCTAACCCTTAAACACTAAATGCAAAACCTTCACATCCTAAACCCTAGTCCCCAAAACCAGAAAACCTAAACCCTAAATCTTAAACCATAAACCCTAAAGCTAAATTCTACACCTGAAACCGTAAACCATAAACCATCACCCCCAGACCCTAAACATTAAACCTTAAACCCCAAACACCAAATCCTAAACTATAAATTCTAATTACCAGACCATAACACCCTAACCCTAAACCCTAAACCATACTCCCTAATTCATAAACCCTAAACCCAAAACCCAAAACCAAAAACCTTAAACCCTTACACCTAAACCCTAAAAACTAAATCCCAAACCATAAACTCCTTAACCCTAACCCTTAACATCTAAACCATTACCCGAAGCTCTACACCTTAAACCCTAAACCATAAACCATTAACCCCAAACCCTAAACATTAAAACCTAGACGCTTACATCTAAACCCTAAACTTTAAACCCAAAACCAAAAATTGTAACCCAAAACCTTAAACCCAAACCCTAAACCGCAAACCCTAAACACAAAACTCCAAACCTTAAAACGAAAAAGAAAAAATCTAAACCCTAAACCCTTAATCGCAAAACCTTAAACCCTGAATTCTCAACTCTAAACCATAACACCCCAACCATAAACCTGAAACCATACTTCCTAATGGTTTAGGGTTTAGAGTTAACCATAAACCCTAAAACCTAAACCTTTAATCCTAAACCACAAACCCTAAACACTAAATTCATAACCTTGAAACCCAATACCAAAAACTCTAAAATCCAAACCCTAAACACTAAATTCATAACCTTGAAAACCAATACCCAAAACTCTAAACCCCAAACCCTAAACACCAAACCATCAACCCCAAACACCCATCCTAAATGTTATATTCTAAACACCAAACCATAACTCCCCAACCAAAAACCCAAAACCATACACCCTAACTTATAAACCCTCAACAAAAAAACCCTAATAAGAAATCTTAAACCCCAAAACCTAAATAATAAACCCTAAACCTTAAAACAAAAAACCCTAAACCCTTACACTTAAACCCTATACCGTAAACCCAAAACCTAAAATCGTAATCCTTAACCCTAAACCAACGAACCTCAAATCCTAAATCTTAAACTTAAAAAACAGAAAACCCTAAACCCTAACCCTTAAACACTAAATGCAAAACCTTCACATCCTAAACCCTAAACCCTAGACCCCGAAACCAAAAAACCTTCACACTAAATCTTAAACCCTAAACCCAAAATCTTAAAACCCTAAACCCTAGACCATAAAGCCTAAACCACAAACCCTAAACATTAAACTCCAAACTTTAAAACCCAATAGCAAAAAATCTAAATCCGAAACCCTAAACACTAAATCCGGAACCTTAAACCTTTATTTCTTAACACCAAACCATAACACCCCAACCCCAACACCAGAAACCATACTCCTTAATTCATAAAACCTAAATCCCAAAACTTAGAACACTAAAACAAAAATCAAAACCCTAAATGCCAAACGCCAAATCCTAAATGGTAAACCCCAAAATATAAAACCCTAATCGCTAACCCCTAAAAACAAAATCACAAACCACAAAACCCTAAACACTAATTCCAAAACCATAAACTCCTTAACCCTAAACCTTAACATCTAAACCGTTACCCTAAAATCTACACCTTAAACCGTAAACCATAAACCATCACCCCCAGACCCTAAACATTAAACCTTAAATCCTAAACATCAAATCCTAAACTATAAATTCTAACTACCAGACCATAACACCCAAACCCTAAACCCAAAACCGTACTCCCTAACTCATAAACCCTTAAAAAAAAAACCCTAATAAAAAATCTTAAACCCCAAAACCTAAATAATAAACCCTAAACCTTAAAACAAAAAACCCTAAACCCTTACACCTAAACCCTAAACCCAAAACCCAAAACCAAAAACCCTAAACCCTTACACCTAAACCCTAAAAACTAAATACCAAACCATAAACTCCTTAACCCTAACCCTTAACATCTAAACGATTACCCGAAGCTCAACACCTTAAACCCTAAACCAAAAACCATTAA
This sequence comes from Cardamine chenopodiifolia, assembly GCA_963922655.1. NCBI lineage: Eukaryota > Viridiplantae > Streptophyta > Magnoliopsida > Brassicales > Brassicaceae > Cardamine > Cardamine chenopodiifolia. The sequence goes on along the minus strand of OZ000481.1, from coordinate 10,488,754 downwards.
CCCCAAACCCTAAACATTAAAACCTAAATCCCAAACACCAAATCCTAAACTATCAATTCTAAACACCAAACCATAACACCCTAACCCAAAACCGAAAACCATACTCCCTAATTCATAAACCCTAAGCCACAAAACTCAAATTATAAACCCTAAACCCAAAACCAAAAACACTAGACCCTTACACCTAAACCCTAAACTTTAAACCCAAAACCAAAAATTGTAGCCCGAAACCTTAAACCCAAACCCTAAACCATAGATCCTAAAACGCAAACCTTAAACACAAAACTCCAAACCTTAAAACGAAAAACAAAAAATCTAAACCCCAAACCCTAAACACTTAATCGCAAAACCATAAACCTTGAATTCTCAACACTAAACCATAACACCCCAACCGTAAACCTGAAACCATACTTGCTAATGGTTTAGGGTTTAAAGTTAACCATAAACCCTAAAACCTAAACCATTAATCCTAAACCACAAACCCTAAACACTAAATTCATAACCTTGAAACCCAATACCCAAAACTCTAAAATCCAAACCCTAAACACTAAATTCATAACCGTGAAAACCAATACCCAAAACTCTAAACCCAAACCCTAAACACCAAACCATAAACCCCAACACACCCATCCTAAATGTTATATTCTAAACACACAAATAACACCCCAACCAAAAACCCAAAACCATACACCCTAACTCATAAACCCTCAACAAAAAAACCCTAATAAGAAATCTTAAACCCCAAAACCTAAATAATAAACCCTAAACCTTAAAAAAAAAACCCTAAACCCTTACACCTAAACCCTAAACCGTAAACCCAAAACCTAAAATCGTAATCCTTAACCCTAAACCAACGAACCTCAAATCCTAAATCTTAAACTTAAAAACAGAAAACCCTAAAACCTAACCCTTAAACACTAAATGCAAAACCTTCACATCCTAAACCCTAAACCCAAAATCTTAAAGCCCTAAACCCTAGACCATAAATCCTAAACCGCAAACCCTAAACCTTAAACTCCAAACTTTAAAACCCAATACCAAAAAATCTAAACCCGAAACCCTAATCACTAAATCCGGAACCTTAAACCTTTATTTCTTAACACCAAACCATAACATCCAAACACCAACACCCGAAACCATACTCCTTAATTCATAAAACCTAAATCCCAAAACTTATAACACTAAAACAAAAATCAAAACCCTAAATGCAAAACGCCAAATCCTAAATGGTAAACCCCAAAATATAAAACCGTAATCGCTAACCCCTAAAAACAAAATCACAAACCACAAAACCCTAAACACTAATTCCCAAACCATAAACTCCTTAACCCTAAACCTAAACATCTAAACCGTTACCCTAAATTCTACACCTTAAACCGTAAACCATAAACCATCACCCCCAGACACTAAACATTAAACCTTAAATCCTAAACACCAAATCCTAAACTATAAATTCTAATTACCAGACCATAACACCCCAACCCTAAACCCAAAACCATACTGCCATCCAAAATGTTATATTCTAAACACCAAACCATAACACCCCAACCAAAAACCTAAAACCATACACCCTAACTCATAAACCCTCAACAAAAAAACCCTAATAAGAAATCTTAAACCCCAAAACCCAAAACAAAAAACCCTAGACCCTTACACCTAAACTCTAAAAACTAAATCCCAAACCATAAACTCTTTAACCTTAAACCTTAACATCTAAACCATTACTCGAAGCTCTACACCTTAAACCCTAAACAATCAACCATCAACCCCAAACCCTAAACATTAAACCTTAAATCCCAAACACCAAATCCTAAACTATAAATTCTAAACACCAAACCATACTCCCTAATTCATAAACCCTAAACCACAAAACTCAAATTATAAACCCTAAACCTAAAACAAAAAACCCTAGACCCTTACACCTAAACCCTAAGCTTTAAACCCAAAACCAAAAATTGTAACCCGAAACCTTAAACCCAAACCCTAAACCATAAATCCTAAAACGCAAACCCTAAACACAAAACTCCAAACCTTAAAACGAAAAACAAAAAATCTAAACTCCAAACCCTATACCTTAATCGCAAAACCTTAAACCCTGAATTCTCAACACTAAACCATAACACCCCAACCGTAAACCGGAAACCATACTTGCTAATGGTTTAGGGTTTAGAGTTAACCATAAACCCTAAAACCTAAACATTTAATCCTAAACCACAAACCCTAAACACTAAATTCATAACCTTGAAACCCAATACCCAAAACTCTAAAAACCAAACCCTAAACACTAAATTCATTACCGTGAAAACCAATACCCAAAACTCTAAACCCATAACCCTAAACACCAAACCATCAACCCCAAACACCCATCCAAAATGTTATATTCTAAACACCAAACCATAACACCCCAACCAAAAACCCAAAACCATACACCCTAACTCATAAACCCTCAACAAAAGAAAACCCTAATAAGAAATCTTAAACCCCAAAACCTAAATAATAAACCCTAAACCTTAAAACAAAAAACCCTAAACCCTTACACCTAAACCCTAAACCGTAAACCCAAAACCTAAAATCGTAATCCTTAACCCCAAACCAACGAACCTCAAATCCTAAATCTTAAACTTAAAAACAGAAAACCCTAAACCCTATACCTTATACACTAAATGCAAAACCTTCACATCCTAAACCCTAGACCTCGAAACCAGAAAACCTAAACCTTAAATCTTAAACCCTAAACCCTAAATCTTAAAGCCCTAAACCCTAGACCATAAATCCTAAACCGCAAACCCTAAACATTAAACTCCAAACTTTAAAACCTAATACCAAAAAATCTAAACCCGAAGCCCTAAACACTAAATCCGGAACCTTAAACCTTTATTTCTTAACACCAAACCATAACACCCCAACCCCAATACCCGAAACCATACTCCTTAATTCGTAAAACCTAAATCCCAAAACTTATAACACTAAAACAAAAATCAAAACCCTAAATGGTAAACCCCAAAATATAAAATCCTAATCGCTAACCCCTAAAAACTAAATCACAAACCACAAAACCCTAAACACTAATTCCCAAACCATAAACTCCTTAACCCTAAAACTTAACATCTAAACCGTTACCCTAAATTCTACACCTTAAACAGTAAACCATAAACCATCACCCCCAGAGCCTAAACATTAAACCTTAAATCCCAAACACCAAATCCTAAACTATAAATTCTAATTACCATACCATAACACCCCAACCCTAAACCCAAAACCATACTCCCTAATTCATAAACCCTAAACCCCAAAACCCAAAACAAAAAACCCTAGACCCTTACACCTAAACTCTAAAAACTAAATCCCAAACCATAAACTCTTTAACCTTAAACCTTAACATCTAAACCATTACCCGAAGCTCTACACCTTAAACCCTAAACAATCAACCATCAACCCCAAACCCTAAACATTAAACCCTAAATCCCAAACACCAAATCCTAAACTATAAATTCTAAACACTAATCCATAGCACCCTAACCCAAAACCGAAAACCATACTCCCTAATTCATATACCCTAAACCACAAAACTCAAATTATAAACCCTAACCCAAAACCAAAAACCCTAGACCCTTAAACCCAAACCCTAAACCATAAATCCTAAAACGCAAACCCTAAACACAAAACTCCAAACCTTAAAACGAAAAACAAAAAATCTAAACCCCAAACCCTAAACCCTTAATCGCAAAACCATAAACCTTGAATTCTCAACACTAAACCATAACACCCCAACCGTAAACCTGAAACCATACTTGGTAATGGTTTAGGGTTTAGAGTTAACCATAAACCCTAAAACCTAAACATGTAATCCTAAACCACAAACCCTAAACACTAAATTCATAACCTTGAAACCCAATACCCAAAACTCTAAAAACCAAACCCTAAACACTAAATTCATAACCGTGAAAACAAATACCAAAAACTCTAAACCCAAAACCCTAAACACCAAACCATCAACCCCAAACACCCATCCTAAATGTTATATTATAAACACCAAACCATAACACCCAACCAAAAACCCAAAACCATACACCCTAACTCATAAACCCTCAACAAAAAAACCCTAATAAGAAATCTTAAACCCCAAAACCTAAATAATAAACCCTAAACCTTAAAACAAAAAACCCTAAACCCTTACACCTAAACCCTAAACCGTAAACCCAAAACCTAAAATCGTAATCCTTAACCCTAAACCAACGAACCTCAAATCCTAAATCTTAAACTTAAAAACAGAAAACCCTAAACCCTAACCCTTAAACACTAAATACAAAACCTTCTAATCCTAAACCCTAAACCCTAGACCCCGAAACCAGAAACACTAAACCCTAAATCTTAAAGCCCTAAACCCTAGACCATAAATCCTAAAGCGCAAACCCTAAACATTAAACTCCAAACTTTAAAACCCAATACCAAAAAATCTAAACCCGAAACCCTAAACACTAAATCCAGAACCTTAAACCTTTATTTCTTAACACCAAACCATAACACCCCAACCCCAACACCCGAAACCATACTCCTTAATTCATAAAACCTAAATCCCAAAACTTATAACACTAAAACAGAAATTAAAACCCTAAATGCAAAACGCCAAATCCTAAATGGTAAACCCCAAAATATAAAATCCTAATCGCTAACCCCTAAAAACAAAATCACAAACCACAAAACCCTAAACACTAATTCCCAAACCATAAACTCCTTAACCCTAAACCTTAACATCTAAACCGTTACCATAAATTCTACACCTTAAACCGTAAACCATAAACCATCACCCCAGAACCTAAACATTAAACCTTAAATCCCAAACACCAAATCCTAAACTATAAATTCTAATTACCAGACCATAACACCCCAACCCTAAACCCAAAACCATACTACCTAATTCATAAACCCTAAACCCCAAAACCAAAAACCAAAAACCCTAGACCCTTACACCAAAACTCTAAAAACTAAATCCCAAACCATAAACTCTTTAACCCTCAACCTTAACATCTAAACCATTACCCGAAGCTCTAAACCTTAAACCCTAAACCATCAACCATCAACCCCAAACCCAAAACATTAAACCCTAAATCCCAAACACCAAATCCTAAACTATAAATTCTAAACACTAATCCATAGCACCCTAACCCAAAACCGAAAACCATACTCCCTAATTCATAAACCCTAAACCACAAAACTCAAATTATAAACCCTAAACCCAAAACCAAAAACCCTAGACCCTTACACCTAAATCCTAAACTTTAAACCCAAAACCAAAAATTGTAACCCGAAACCTTAAACCAAAACCCTAAACCATAAATCCTAAAACGCAAACCCTAAACACAAAACTCTAAACCTTAAAACGAAAAAAAAAAAATCTAAACCCCAAACCCTAAACCGTTAATCGCAAAACCTTAAACCCTGAATTCTCAACACTAAACCATAACACCCCAACCGTAAACCTGAAACCATACTTGCTAATGGTTTAGGGTTTAGAGTTAACCATAAACCCTAAAACCTAATCCATTAATCCCAAACCACAAACCCTAAACACTAAATTCATAACCTTGAAACCCAATACCCAAAACTCTAAAACCCAAACCCTAAACACTAAATTCATAACCATGAAAACCAATACCCAAAACTCTAAACCCCAAACCCTAAACACCAAACCATCAACCCCAAACACCTATACTAAATGTTATATTCTAAACACCAAACCATAACACCCCAACCAAAAACCCAAAACTAGACACCCTAACTCATAAACCCTCAACAAAAAAACCCTAATAAGAAATCTTAAACCCCAAAACCTAAATAATAAACCCTAAACCTTAAAACAAAAAACCCTAAACCCTTACACCTAAACCCTAAACCGTAAACCCAAAACCTAATATCGTAATCCTTAACCTTAAACCAACGAACCTGTAATCCTAAATCTTAAACTTAAAAACAGAAAACCCTAAACCCTAACCCTTAAACACTAAATGCAAAACCTTTACATCCTAAACCCTAGACCCCGAAACCAGAAAACCTAAACCCTAAATCTTAAACACTAAACCCTAAATCTAAATTCTACACCTTAAACCGTCAACCATAAACCATCACCCCCAGAACCTAAACATTAAACCTTAAATCCCACACACCAAATCCTAAACTATAAATTCTAATTACCAGACCATAACACCCCAACCCTAAACCCAAAACAATACTCCCTAATTCATAAACTCTAAACCCCAAAACCCAAAACCAAAAACCCTAGACCCTTACACCTAAACTCTAAAAACTAAATCCCAAACCATAAACTCTTTAACCCTAAACCTTAACATCTAAACCATTACCCGAAGCTCTACACCTTAAACCCTAAACCATCAACCATCAACCCCAAACCATAAACATTAAACCCTAAATCCCAAACACTAAATCCTAAACTATAAAATCTAAACACAAAACCATAGCACCCTAACCCAAAACCAAAACCAAAAACAATACTCCCTAATTCATAAACCCTAAACCACAAAACTCAAATTATAAACCCTAAACCCAAAACAAAAAAACCTAGACCCTTACACCTAAACCCTAAACTTTAAACCCAAAACCAAAAATTGTAACCCGAAACCTTAAACCCAAACCCTAAACCATAAATCCTAAAACGCAAACCCTAAACACAAAACTCCAAACCTTAAAACGAAAAACAAAAAATCTAAACCCCAAACCCTAAACCCTTAATCGCAAATCCTTAAACCCTGAATTCTCAACACTAAACCATAACACCCCAACCGTAAACCTGAAACCATACTTGCTAATGGTTTAGGGTTTAGAGTTAACCATAAACCCTAAACACTAAATTCATAACCTTGAAACCCAATACCCAAAACCCTAAACACTAAATTCATAACCGTGAAAACCAATACCCAAAACTCTAAACCCCAAACCCTAAACACCAAACCATCAACCCCAAACACCTATACTAAATGTTATATTCTAAACACCAAACCATAACACCCCAACCAAAAACCCAAAACCATACACCCTAACTCATAAACCCTCAACAAAAAAACCCTAATAAGAAATCTTAAACCCCAAAACCTAAATAATAAACCTTAAACCTTAAAACAAAAACCCTAAACCCTTACACCTAAACCCTAAACCGTAAACCCAAAACCTAAAATCGTAATCCTTAACCCTAAACCAACAAACCTCAAATCCTAAATCTTAAATTTAAAAACAGAAAACCCTAAACCTTAACCCTTAAACAGTAAATGCAAAACCTTCACATCCTAAACCCTAGACCCCGAAACCAGAAAACCTAAACCCTAAATCTTAAACCTTAAACCCTAAATCTAAATTCTACACCTTAAACCGTAAACCATAAACCATCACCCCCAGACCCTGAACATTAAATCTTAAACCCCAAACACCAAATCCTAAACTATAAATTCTAATTACCAGACCATAACACCCTAACCCTAAACCTAAACCATACTCCCTAATTCATAAACCCTAAACCCAAAACCTAAAACCAAAAACCCTAAATCCTTACACCTAAACCCTAAAAACTAAATTCCAAACCATAAACTCCTTAACCCTAACCCTTAACATCTAAACCATTACGCGAAGCTCTACACCTTAAACCGTAAACCATAAACCATCAACCCCAAACCCTAAACATTAAAACCTAGACGCTTACATCTAAACCCTAAACTTTAAACCCAAAACCAAAAATTGTAACCCAAAACCTTAAACCCAAAACCTAAACCGCAAACCCTAAACACAAAACTCCAAACCTTAAAACGATAAAGAAAAAATCTAAACCCCAAACCCTAAACCCTTAATCGCAAAACCTTAAACCCTGAATTCTCAACACTAAACCATAACACCCCAACCATAAACCTGAAACCATACTTGCTAATGGTTTAGGGTTTAGAGTTAACCATAAACCCTAAAACCTAAACCATTAAATCCTAAACCACAAACCCTAAACAGTAAATTCATAACCTTGAAACCCAATACCCAAAACTCTAAAATCCAAACCCTAAACACTAAATTCATAACCGTGAAAACCAATACCCAAAACTCTAAACCCCAAACCCTAAACACCAAACCATCAACCCCAAACACCCATCCTAAATGTTATATTCTAAACACCAAACCATAACACCCCAACCAAAAACCCAAAACCATCCACCCTAACTCATAAACCCTCAACAAAAAAACCCTAATAAGAAATCTTAAACCCCAAAACCTAAATAATAAACCCTAAACCTTAAAACAAAAAACCCTAAACCCTTACACCTAAACCCTAAACCGTAAACCCAAAACCTAAAATCGTAATCCTTAACCATAAACAAACGAACCTCAAATCCTAAATCTTAAACTTAAAAACAGAAAACCCTCAACCATAACCCTTAAACACTAAATGCAAAACCTTCACATCCTAAACCCTAGACCCCAAAACCAGAAAACCTAAACCCTAAATCTTAAACCATAAACCCTAAATCTAAATTCTACACCTTAAACCGTAAACCATAAACCATCACCCCCAGACCCTAAACATTAAACCTTAAACCCCAAACACCAAATCCTAAACTATAAATTCTAATTACCAGACCATAACACCCTAACCCTAAACCCTAAACCATACTCCCTAATTCATAAACCCTAAACCCAAAACCCAAAACCAAAAACCCTAAACCCTTACACCTAAACCCTAAAAACTAAATCCCAAATCATAAACTCCTTAACCCTAACCCTTAACAGCTAAACCATTACCCGAAGCTCTACACCTTAAACCCTAAACCCTAAACTTTAAACCCAAAACCAAAAATTGTAACCCAAAACCTTAAACCCAAACCCTAAACCGCAAACCCTAAACACAAAACTCCAAACCTTAAAACGAAAAAGAAAAAATCTAAACCCTAAACCCTTAATCGCAAAACCTTAAACCCTGAATTCTCAACACTAAACCATAACACCCCAACCATAAACCTGAAACCACACTTCCTAATGGTTTAGGGTTTAGAGTTAACCATAAACCCTAAAACCTAAACCATTAATCCTAAACCACAAACCCTAAACACTAAATTCATAACCTTGAAACCCAATACCAAAAACTCTAAAATCCAAACCCTAAACACTAAATTCATAACCTTGAAAACTAATACCCAAAACTCTAAACCCCAAACCCTAAACACCAAACCATCAACCCCAAACACCCATCCTAAATGTTATATTCTAAACACCAAACCATAACACCCCAACCAAAAACCCAAAACCATACACCCTAACTTATAAACCCTCAACAAAAAATCCCTAATAAGAAATCTTAAACCCCAAAACCTAAATAATAAACCCTAAACCTTAAAACAAAAAACCCTAAACCCTTACACCTAAACCCTATACCGTAAACCCAAAACCTAAAATCGTAATCCTAAACCCTAAACCAACGAACCTCAAATCCTAAATCTTAAACTTAAAAAACAGAAAACCTTAAACCCTAACCCTTAAACACTAAATGCAAAACCTTCACATCCTAAACCTTAAACCCTAGACCCCGAAACCAAAAAACCTTCACACTAAATCTTAAACCCTAAACCCAAAATCTTAAAACCCTAAACCCTAGACCATAAAGCCTAAACCACAGACCCTAAACATTAAACTCCAAACTTTAAAACCCAATAGCAAAAAATCTAAATCCGAAACCCTAAACACTAAATCCGGAACCTTAAACCTTTATTTCTTAACACCAAACCATAACACCCCAACCCCAACACCCAAAACCATACTCTTTAATTCATAAAACCTAAATCCCAAAACTTAGAACACTAAAACAAAAATCAAAACCCTAAATGCAAAACGCCAAATCCTAAATGGTAAAGCCCAAAATATAAAACCCTAATCGCTAACCCCTAAAAACTAAATCACAAACCACAAAACACTAAACACTAATTCCCAAACCATAAACTCCTTAACCCTAAACCTTAACATCTAAACCGTTACCCTAAATTCTACACCTTAAACCGTAAACCATAAACCATCACCCCCAGACCCTAAACATTAAACCTTAAATCCTAAACATCAAATCCTAAACTATAAATTCTAACTACCAGACCATAACACCCCAACCCTAAACCCAAAACCGTACTCCCTAACTCATAAACCCTCAAAAAAAAACCCTAATAAGAAATCTTAAACCCCAAAACCTAAATAATAAACCCTAAACCTTAAAACAGAAAACCCTAAACCCTTACCCCTAAACCCTAAACCCAAAACCCAAAACCAAAAACCCTAAACCCTTACACCTAAACCCTAAAAACTAAATACCAAACCATAAACTCCTTAACCCTAACCCTTAACATCTAAACCATTACCCGAAGCTCAACACCTTAAACCCTAAACCATAAACCATTAACCCTAAACCCTAAACATTAAAACCTAAATCCCAAACACCAAATCCTAAACTATCAATTCTAAACACCAAACCATAACACCCTAACCCAAAACCGAAAACCATACTCCCTAATTCATAAACCCTAAACCACAAAACTCAAATTATAAACCCTAAACCCAAAACCAAAAAACCTAGACCCTTACACCTAAACCCTAAACTTTAAACCCAAAACCAAAAATTGTAACCCGAAACCTTAAACCCAAACCCTAAACCATAAATCCTAAACCGCAAACCCTAAACACAAAACTCCAAACCTAAAACGAAAAACAAAAATTCTAAACCCCAAACCCTAAACCCTTAATCGCAAAACCTTAAACCCTGAATTCTCAACACTAAACCATAACACCCAAACCGTAAACTTGAAACCATACTTCCTAATGGTTTAGGGTTTAGAGTTAACCATAAAGCCTAAAACCTAAACCATTAATCCTAAACAACAAACCCTAAACACTAAATTCATAACCTTGAAACCCAATACCCAAAACTCTAAAATCCAAACCCTAAACACTAAATTCATAACCGTGAAAACCAATACCCAAAATTCTAAACCCAAACCCTAAACACCAAACCATAAACCCCAAACACCCATCCTAAATGTTATATTCTAAACACACAAATAACACCCCAACCAAAAACCCAAAACCATACACCCTAACTCATAAACCCTCAACAAAAAAACCCTAATAAGAAATCTTAAACCCCAAAACCTAAATAATAAACCCTAAACCTTAAAAAAAAAACCCTAAACCCTTACACCTAAACCCTAAACCGTAAACCCAAAACCTAAAATCGTAATCCTTAACCCTAAACCAACGAACCTCAAATCCTAAATCTTAAACTTAAAAACAGAAAACCCTAAAACCTAACCCTTAAACACTAAATGCAAAACCTTCACATCCTAAACACTAAACCCTAAATCTTAAAGCCCTAAACCCTAGACCATAAATCCAAAACCGCAAACCCTAAACATTAAAATCCAAACTTTAAAACCCAATACCAAAAAATCTAAACCGAAACCCTAAACACTAAATCCGGAACCTTAAACCTTTATTTCTTAACACCAAACCATAACACCCCAACCCCAAAACCCGAAACCATACTCCTTAATTCATAAAACCTAAATCCCAAAACTTATAACACTAAAAAAAAAATCAAAACCCTAAATGCAAAACGCCAAATCTTAAATGGTAAACCCCAAAATATAAAACCCTAATCGCTAACCCCTAAAAACTAAATCACAAACAACAAAACCCTAAACACTAAATCCCAAACCATAAACTCCTTAACCCTAAACCTTAACATCTAAACCGTTACCCTAAATTCTACACCTTAAACCGTAAACCATAAACCATCAACCCCAGACCCTAAACATTAAACCTTAAACCCCAAACACCAAATCCTAAACTATAAATTCTAATTACCAGACCATAACACCCTAACCCTAAACCCTAAACGATACTCCCTAATTCATAAACCCTAAACCCAAAACCCAAAACCAAAAACCCTAAACCCTTATACCTAAACCCTAAAACCTAAATCCCAAACCATAAACTCCTTAACCCTAACCCTTAACATCTAAACCATTACCCGAAGCTATACACCTTAAACCTTAAACCATAAACCATTAACCCCAAACCCTAAACATTAAAACCTAGACGCTTACATCTAAACCCTAAACCTTAAACCCAAAACCAAAAATTGTAACCCAAAACCTTAAACCCAAACCCTAAACCGCAAACCCTAAACACAAAACTCCAAACCTTAAAACGAAAAAGAAAAAATCTAAACCCTAAACCCTTAATCGAAAAACCTTAAACCCTGAATTCTCAACACTAAACCATAACACCACAACCATAAACCTGAAACCATACTTCCTAATGGTTTAGGGTTTAGAGTTAACCATAAACCCTCAAACCTAAACCATTAATCCTAAACCACAAACCCTAAACACTAAATTCATAACCTTGAAACCCAATACCCAAAACTCTAAAAACCAAACCCTAAACACTAAATTCATAACCGTGAAAACCAATACCCAAAACTCTAAACCCCAAACCCTAAACACCAAACCATCAACCCCAAACACCCATCCTAAATGTTATATTCTAAACACCAAACCATAACACCCCAACCAAAAACCCAAAACCATCCACCCTAACTCATAAACCCTCAACAAAAAAACCCTAATAAGAAATCTTAAACCCCAAAACCTAAATAATAAACCCTAAACCTTAAAACAAAAAAACCCTAAACCGTTACACCTCAACCCTATACCGTAAACCCAAAACCTAAAATCGTAATCATTAACCCTAAACCAACGAACCTCAAATCCTAAATCTTAAACTTAAAAAACAGAAAACCCAAAACCCTAACCCTTAAACACTAAATGTAAAACCTTCACATACTAAACCCTAAACCCTAGACCCCGAAACCAAAAAACCTTCACACTAAATCTTAAACCCTAAACCCAAAATCTTAAAGCCCTAAACCCTAGACCATAAAGCCTAAACCGCAAACCCTAAACATTAAACTCCAAACTTTAAAACCCAATACCAAAAAATCTAAATCCGAAACCCTAAACACTAAATCCGGAACCTTAAACCTTTATTTCTTAACACCAAACCATAACACCCCAACCCCAACACCCGAAACCATACTCCTTAATTCATAAAACCTAAATCCCAAAACTTAGAACACTAAAACAAAAATCAAAACCCTAAATGCAAAACGCCAAATCCTAAATGGTAAACCCCAAAATATAAAACCCTAATCGCTAACCCCTAAAAACTAAATCACACACCACAAAACCCAAAACACTAATTCCCAAACCATAAACTCCTTAACCCTAAACCTTAACATCTAAACCGTTACCCTAAATTCTACACCTTAAACCGTAAACCATAAACCATCACCCCCAGACCCTAAACATTAATCCTAAAATCCTAAACTATAAATTCTAACTACCAGACCATAACACCCCAACCCTAAACCCAAAACCATACTCCCTAACTCATAAACCCTCAAAAAAAAAACCCTAATAAGAAATCTTAAACCCCAAAACCTAAATAATAAACCCTAAACCTTAAAACAAAAAACCCTAAACCCTTGCACCTAAACCCTAAACCCAAAACCCAAAACCAAAAACCCTAAACCCTTACACCTAAACCCTAAAAACTAAATCCCAAACCATAAACTCTTTAACCCTCAACCTTAACATCTAAACCATTACCCGAAGCTCTAAACCTTAAACCCTAAACCATCAACCATCAACCCCAAACCCAAAACATTAAACCCTAAATCCCAAACACCAAATCCTAAACTATAAATTCTAAACACTAATCCATAGCACCCTAACCCAAAACCGAAAACCATACTCCCTAATTCATAAACCCTAAACCACAAAACTCAAATTATAAACCCTAAACCCAAAACCAAAAACCCTAGACCCTTACACCTAAATCCTAAACTTTAAACCCAAAACCAAAAATTGTAACCCGAAACCTTAAACCAAAACCCTAAACCATAAATCCTAAAACGCAAACCCTAAACACAAAACTCTAAACCTTAAAACGAAAAAAAAAAAATCTAAACCCCAAACCCTAAACCGTTAATCGCAAAACCTTAAACCCTGAATTCTCAACACTAAACCATAACACCCCAACCGTAAACCTGAAACCATACTTGCTAATGGTTTAGGGTTTAGAGTTAACCATAAACCCTAAAACCTAATCCATTAATCCCAAACCACAAACCCTAAACACTAAATTCATAACCTTGAAACCCAATACCCAAAACTCTAAAACCCAAACCCTAAACACTAAATTCATAACCATGAAAACCAATACCCAAAACTCTAAACCCCAAACCCTAAACACCAAACCATCAACCCCAAACACCTATACTAAATGTTATATTCTAAACACCAAACCATAACACCCCAACCAAAAACCCAAAACTAGACACCCTAACTCATAAACCCTCAACAAAAAAACCCTAATAAGAAATCTTAAACCCCAAAACCTAAATAATAAACCCTAAACCTTAAAACAAAAAACCCTAAACCCTTACACCTAAACCCTAAACCGTAAACCCAAAACCTAATATCGTAATCCTTAACCTTAAACCAACGAACCTGAAATCCTAAATCTTAAACTTAAAAACAGAAAACCCTAAACCCTAACCCTTAAACACTAAATGCAAAACCTTTACATCCTAAACCCTAGACCCCGAAACCAGAAAACCTAAACCCTAAATCTTAAACACTAAACCCTAAATCTAAATTCTACACCTTAAACCGTCAACCATAAACCATCACCCCCAGAACCTAAACATTAAACCTTAAATCCCACACACCAAATCCTAAACTATAAATTCTAATTACCAGACCATAACACCCCAACCCTAAACCCAAAACAATACTCCCTAATTCATAAACTCTAAACCCCAAAACCCAAAACCAAAAACCCTAGACCCTTACACCTAAACTCTAAAAACTAAATCCCAAACCATAAACTCTTTAACCCTAAACCTTAACATCTAAACCATTACCCGAAGCTCTACACCTTAAACCCTAAACCATCAACCATCAACCCCAAACCATAAACATTAAACCCTAAATCCCAAACACTAAATCCTAAACTATAAAATCTAAACACAAAACCATAGCACCCTAACCCAAAACCAAAACCAAAAACAATACTCCCTAATTCATAAACCCTAAACCACAAAACTCAAATTATAAACCCTAAACCCAAAACAAAAAAACCTAGACCCTTACACCTAAACCCTAAACTTTAAACCCAAAACCAAAAATTGTAACCCGAAACCTTAAACCCAAACCCTAAACCATAAATCCTAAAACGCAAACCCTAAACACAAAACTCCAAACCTTAAAACGAAAAACAAAAAATCTAAACCCCAAACCCTAAACCCTTAATCGCAAATCCTTAAACCCTGAATTCTCAACACTAAACCATAACACCCCAACCGTAAACCTGAAACCATACTTGCTAATGGTTTAGGGTTTAGAGTTAACCATAAACCCTAAACACTAAATTCATAACCTTGAAACCCAATACCCAAAACCCTAAACACTAAATTCATAACCGTGAAAACCAATACCCAAAACTCTAAACCCCAAACCCTAAACACCAAACCATCAACCCCAAACACCTATACTAAATGTTATATTCTAAACACCAAACCATAACACCCCAACCAAAAACCCAAAACCATACACCCTAACTCATAAACCCTCAACAAAAAAACCCTAATAAGAAATCTTAAACCCCAAAACCTAAATAATAAACCTTAAACCTTAAAACAAAAACCCTAAACCCTTACACCTAAACCCTAAACCGTAAACCCAAAACCTAAAATCGTAATCCTTAACCCTAAACCAACAAACCTCAAATCCTAAATCTTAAATTTAAAAACAGAAAACCCTAAACCTTAACCCTTAAACAGTAAATGCAAAACCTTCACATCCTAAACCCTAGACCCCGAAACCAGAAAACCTAAACCCTAAATCTTAAACCTTAAACCCTAAATCTAAATTCTACACCTTAAACCGTAAACCATAAACCATCACCCCCAGACCCTAAACATTAAACCTTAAACCCCAAACACCAAATCCTAAACTATAAATTCTAATTACCAGACCATAACACCCTAACCCTAAACCTAAACCATACTCCCTAATTCATAAACCCTAAACCCAAAACCTAAAACCAAAAACCCTAAATCCTTACACCTAAACCCTAAAAACTAAATTCCAAACCATAAACTCCTTAACCCTAACCCTTAACATCTAAACCATTACGCGAAGCTCTACACCTTAAACCGTAAACCATAAACCATCAACCCCAAACCCTAAACATTAAAACCTAGACGCTTACATCTAAACCCTAAACTTTAAACCCAAAACCAAAAATTGTAACCCAAAACCTTAAACCCAAAACCTAAACCGCAAACCCTAAACACAAAACTCCAAACCTTAAAACGATAAAGAAAAAATCTAAACCCCAAACCCTAAACCCTTAATCGCAAAACCTTAAACCCTGAATTCTCAACACTAAACCATAACACCCCAACCATAAACCTGAAACCATACTTGCTAATGGTTTAGGGTTTAGAGTTAACCATAAACCCTAAAACCTAAACCATTAAATCCTAAACCACAAACCCTAAACAGTAAATTCATAACCTTGAAACCCAATACCCAAAACTCTAAAATCCAAACCCTAAACACTAAATTCATAACCGTGAAAACCAATACCCAAAACTCTAAACCCCAAACCCTAAACACCAAACCATCAACCCCAAACACCCATCCTAAATGTTATATTCTAAACACCAAACCATAACACCCCAACCAAAAACCCAAAACCATCCACCCTAACTCATAAACCCTCAACAAAAAAACCCTAATAAGAAATCTTAAACCCCAAAACCTAAATAATAAACCCTAAACCTTAAAACAAAAAACCCTAAACCCTTACACCTAAACCCTAAACCGTAAACCCAAAACCTAAAATCGTAATCCTTAACCATAAACAAACGAACCTCAAATCCTAAATCTTAAACTTAAAAACAGAAAACCCTCAACCATAACCCTTAAACACTAAATGCAAAACCTTCACATCCTAAACCCTAGACCCCAAAACCAGAAAACCTAAACCCTAAATCTTAAACCATAAACCCTAAATCTAAATTCTACACCTTAAACCGTAAACCATAAACCATCACCCCCAGACCCTAAACATTAAACCTTAAACCCCAAACACCAAATCCTAAACTATAAATTCTAATTACCAGACCATAACACCCTAACCCTAAACCCTAAACCATACTCCCTAATTCATAAACCCTAAACCCAAAACCCAAAACCAAAAACCCTAAACCCTTACACCTAAACCCTAAAAACTAAATCCCAAATCATAAACTCCTTAACCCTAACCCTTAACAGCTAAACCATTACCCGAAGCTCTACACCTTAAACCCTAAACCCTAAACTTTAAACCCAAAACCAAAAATTGTAACCCAAAACCTTAAACCCAAACCCTAAACCGCAAACCCTAAACACAAAACTCCAAACCTTAAAACGAAAAAGAAAAAATCTAAACCCTAAACCCTTAATCGCAAAACCTTAAACCCTGAATTCTCAACACTAAACCATAACACCCCAACCATAAACCTGAAACCACACTTCCTAATGGTTTAGGGTTTAGAGTTAACCATAAACCCTAAAACCTAAACCATTAATCCTAAACCACAAACCCTAAACACTAAATTCATAACCTTGAAACCCAATACCAAAAACTCTAAAATCCAAACCCTAAACACTAAATTCATAACCTTGAAAACCAATACCCAAAACTCTAAACCCCAAACCCTAAACACCAAACCATCAACCCCAAACACCCATCCTAAATGTTATATTCTAAACACCAAACCATAACACCCCAACCAAAAACCCAAAACCATACACCCTAACTTATAAACCCTCAACAAAAAATCCCTAATAAGAAATCTTAAACCCCAAAACCTAAATAATAAACCCTAAACCTTAAAACAAAAAACCCTAAACCCTTACACCTAAACCCTATACCGTAAACCCAAAACCTAAAATCGTAATCCTAAACCCTAAACCAACGAACCTCAAATCCTAAATCTTAAACTTAAAAAACAGAAAACCTTAAACCCTAACCCTTAAACACTAAATGCAAAACCTTCACATCCTAAACCTTAAACCCTAGACCCCGAAACCAAAAAACCTTCACACTAAATCTTAAACCCTAAACCCAAAATCTTAAAACCCTAAACCCTAGACCATAAAGCCTAAACCACAGACCCTAAACATTAAACTCCAAACTTTAAAACCCAATAGCAAAAAATCTAAATCCGAAACCCTAAACACTAAATCCGGAACCTTAAACCTTTATTTCTTAACACCAAACCATAACACCCCAACCCCAACACCCAAAACCATACTCTTTAATTCATAAAACCTAAATCCCAAAACTTAGAACACTAAAACAAAAATCAAAACCCTAAATGCAAAACGCCAAATCCTAAATGGTAAAGCCCAAAATATAAAACCCTAATCGCTAACCCCTAAAAACTAAATCACAAACCACAAAACACTAAACACTAATTCCCAAACCATAAACTCCTTAACCCTAAACCTTAACATCTAAACCGTTACCCTAAATTCTACACCTTAAACCGTAAACCATAAACCATCACCCCCAGACCCTAAACATTAAACCTTAAATCCTAAACATCAAATCCTAAACTATAAATTCTAACTACCAGACCATAACACCCCAACCCTAAACCCAAAACCGTACTCCCTAACTCATAAACCCTCAAAAAAAAACCCTAATAAGAAATCTTAAACCCCAAAACCTAAATAATAAACCCTAAACCTTAAAACAGAAAACCCTAAACCCTTACCCCTAAACCCTAAACCCAAAACCCAAAACCAAAAACCCTAAACCCTTACACCTAAACCCTAAAAACTAAATACCAAACCATAAACTCCTTAACCCTAACCCTTAACATCTAAACCATTACCCGAAGCTCAACACCTTAAACCCTAAACCATAAACCATTAACCCTAAACCCTAAACATTAAAACCTAAATCCCAAACACCAAATCCTAAACTATCAATTCTAAACACCAAACCATAACACCCTAACCCAAAACCGAAAACCATACTCCCTAATTCATAAACCCTAAACCACAAAACTCAAATTATAAACCCTAAACCCAAAACCAAAAAACCTAGACCCTTACACCTAAACCCTAAACTTTAAACCCAAAACCAAAAATTGTAACCCGAAACCTTAAACCCAAACCCTAAACCATAAATCCTAAACCGCAAACCCTAAACACAAAACTCCAAACCTAAAACGAAAAACAAAAATTCTAAACCCCAAACCCTAAACCCTTAATCGCAAAACCTTAAACCCTGAATTCTCAACACTAAACCATAACACCCAAACCGTAAACTTGAAACCATACTTCCTAATGGTTTAGGGTTTAGAGTTAACCATAAAGCCTAAAACCTAAACCATTAATCCTAAACAACAAACCCTAAACACTAAATTCATAACCTTGAAACCCAATACCCAAAACTCTAAAATCCAAACCCTAAACACTAAATTCATAACCGTGAAAACCAATACCCAAAATTCTAAACCCAAACCCTAAACACCAAACCATAAACCCCAAACACCCATCCTAAATGTTATATTCTAAACACACAAATAACACCCCAACCAAAAACCCAAAACCATACACCCTAACTCATAAACCCTCAACAAAAAAACCCTAATAAGAAATCTTAAACCCCAAAACCTAAATAATAAACCCTAAACCTTAAAAAAAAAACCCTAAACCCTTACACCTAAACCCTAAACCGTAAACCCAAAACCTAAAATCGTAATCCTTAACCCTAAACCAACGAACCTCAAATCCTAAATCTTAAACTTAAAAACAGAAAACCCTAAAACCTAACCCTTAAACACTAAATGCAAAACCTTCACATCCTAAACACTAAACCCTAAATCTTAAAGCCCTAAACCCTAGACCATAAATCCAAAACCGCAAACCCTAAACATTAAAATCCAAACTTTAAAACCCAATACCAAAAAATCTAAACCGAAACCCTAAACACTAAATCCGGAACCTTAAACCTTTATTTCTTAACACCAAACCATAACACCCCAACCCCAAAACCCGAAACCATACTCCTTAATTCATAAAACCTAAATCCCAAAACTTATAACACTAAAAAAAAAATCAAAACCCTAAATGCAAAACGCCAAATCTTAAATGGTAAACCCCAAAATATAAAACCCTAATCGCTAACCCCTAAAAACTAAATCACAAACAACAAAACCCTAAACACTAAATCCCAAACCATAAACTCCTTAACCCTAAACCTTAACATCTAAACCGTTACCCTAAATTCTACACCTTAAACCGTAAACCATAAACCATCAACCCCAGACCCTAAACATTAAACCTTAAACCCCAAACACCAAATCCTAAACTATAAATTCTAATTACCAGACCATAACACCCTAACCCTAAACCCTAAACGATACTCCCTAATTCATAAACCCTAAACCCAAAACCCAAAACCAAAAACCCTAAACCCTTATACCTAAACCCTAAAACCTAAATCCCAAACCATAAACTCCTTAACCCTAACCCTTAACATCTAAACCATTACCCGAAGCTATACACCTTAAACCTTAAACCATAAACCATTAACCCCAAACCCTAAACATTAAAACCTAGACGCTTACATCTAAACCCTAAACCTTAAACCCAAAACCAAAAATTGTAACCCAAAACCTTAAACCCAAACCCTAAACCGCAAACCCTAAACACAAAACTCCAAACCTTAAAACGAAAAAGAAAAAATCTAAACCCTAAACCCTTAATCGAAAAACCTTAAACCCTGAATTCTCAACACTAAACCATAACACCACAACCATAAACCTGAAACCATACTTCCTAATGGTTTAGGGTTTAGAGTTAACCATAAACCCTAAAACCTAAACCATTAATCCTAAACCACAAACCCTAAACACTAAATTCATAACCTTGAAACCCAATACCCAAAACTCTAAAAACCAAACCCTAAACACTAAATTCATAACCGTGAAAACCAATACCCAAAACTCTAAACCCCAAACCCTAAACACCAAACCATCAACCCCAAACACCCATCCTAAATGTTATATTCTAAACACCAAACCATAACACCCCAACCAAAAACCCAAAACCATCCACCCTAACTCATAAACCCTCAACAAAAAAACCCTAATAAGAAATCTTAAACCCCAAAACCTAAATAATAAACCCTAAACCTTAAAACAAAAAAACCCTAAACCGTTACACCTCAACCCTATACCGTAAACCCAAAACCTAAAATCGTAATCATTAACCCTAAACCAACGAACCTCAAATCCTAAATCTTAAACTTAAAAAACAGAAAACCCAAAACCCTAACCCTTAAACACTAAATGTAAAACCTTCACATACTAAACCCTAAACCCTAGACCCCGAAACCAAAAAACCTTCACACTAAATCTTAAACCCTAAACCCAAAATCTTAAAGCCCTAAACCCTAGACCATAAAGCCTAAACCGCAAACCCTAAACATTAAACTCCAAACTTTAAAACCCAATACCAAAAAATCTAAATCCGAAACCCTAAACACTAAATCCGGAACCTTAAACCTTTATTTCTTAACACCAAACCATAACACCCCAACCCCAACACCCGAAACCATACTCCTTAATTCATAAAACCTAAATCCCAAAACTTAGAACACTAAAACAAAAATCAAAACCCTAAATGCAAAACGCCAAATCCTAAATGGTAAACCCCAAAATATAAAACCCTAATCGCTAACCCCTAAAAACTAAATCACACACCACAAAACCCAAAACACTAATTCCCAAACCATAAACTCCTTAACCCTAAACCTTAACATCTAAACCGTTACCCTAAATTCTACACCTTAAACCGTAAACCATAAACCATCACCCCCAGACCCTAAACATTAATCCTAAAATCCTAAACTATAAATTCTAACTACCAGACCATAACACCCCAACCCTAAACCCAAAACCATACTCCCTAACTCATAAACCCTCAAAAAAAAAACCCTAATAAGAAATCTTAAACCCCAAAACCTAAATAATAAACCCTAAACCTTAAAACAAAAAACCCTAAACCCTTGCACCTAAACCCTAAACCCAAAACCCAAAACCAAAAACCCTAAACCCTTACACCTAAACCCTAAAAACTAAATCCCAAACTATAAACTCCTTAACCCTAACCCTTAACATCTAAACCATTACCCGAAGCTCAACACCTTAAACCCTAAACCATACACCATTAACCCCAAACCATA
The DNA here is from genome assembly GCA_963922655.1 of Cardamine chenopodiifolia. NCBI lineage: Eukaryota > Viridiplantae > Streptophyta > Magnoliopsida > Brassicales > Brassicaceae > Cardamine > Cardamine chenopodiifolia. The sequence goes on along the minus strand of OZ000481.1, from coordinate 10,466,347 downwards.
AACATTAAAACCTAAATCCCAAACACCAAATCCTAAACTATCAATTCTAAACACCAAACCATAACACCCTAACCCAAAACCGAAAACCATACTCCCTAATTCATAAACCCTAAACCACAAAACTCAAATTATAAACCCTAAACCCAAAACCAAAAACCCTAGACCCTTACACCTAAACCCTAAACTTTAAACCCAAAACCAAAAATTGTAACCTGAAACCTTAAACCCAAACTCTAAACCATAAATCCTAAACCGCAAACCCTAAACACAAAACTCCAAACCTAAAACGAAAAACAAAAAATCTAAACCCCAAAACCCTAAACCCTTAATCGCAAAACCTTAAACCCTGAATTCTCAGCACTAAACCATAACACCCAAACCGTAAACCTGAAACCATACTTCCTAATGGTTTAGGGTTTAGAGTTAACCATAAACCCTAAAACCTAAACCATAAATCGTAAACCATAAACCCTAAACACTAAATTCATAACCTTGAAACCCAATACCCAAAACTCTAAAATCCAAACCCTAAACACTAAATTCATAACCGTGAAAACCAATACCATAAACTCTAAACCCAAACCCTAAACACCAAACCATAAACCCCAAACACCCATCCTAAATGTTATATTCTAAACACACAAATAAAACCCCAACCAAAAACCCAAAACCATACACCCTAACTCATAAACCCTCAACAAAAAAACCCTAATAAGAAATCTTAAACCCCAAAACCTAAATAATAAACCCTAAACCTTAAAAAAAACCCTAAACCCTTACACCTAAACCATAAACCGTAAACCCAAAACCTAAAATCGTAATCCTTAACCCTAAACCAACGAACCTCAAATTCTAAATCTTAAACTTAAAAACAGAAAACCCTAAAACATAACCCTTAAACACTAAATGCAAAACCTTCACATCCTAAACACTAAACCCTAAATCTTAAAGCCCTAAACCCTAGACCATAAATCCTAAACCGCAAACCCTAAACATTAAAATCCAAACTTTAAAACCCAATACCAAAAAATCTAAACCGAAACCCTAAACACTAAATCCGGAACCTTAAACCTTTATTTCTTAACACCAAACCATAACACCCCAACCCCAAAACCCGAAACCATACTCCTTAATTCATAAAACCTAAATCCCAAAACTTATAACACTAAAACAAAAATCAAAAACCTAAATGCAAAACGCCAAATCTTAAATGGTAAACCCCAAAATATAAAACCCTAATCGCTAACCCCTAAAAACTAAATCACAAACAACAAAACCCTAAACACTAAATCCCAAACCATAAACTCCTTAACCCTAAACCTTAACATCTAAACCGTTACCCTAAATTCTACACCTTAAACCGTAAACCATAAACCATCACCCCCAGACCCTAAACATTAAACCTTAAACCCCAAACACCAAATCCTAAACTATAAATTCTAATTACCAGACCATAACACCCTAAACCTAAACCCTAAACGATACTCCCTAATTCATAAACCCTAAACCCAAAACCCAAAACCAAAAATCCTAAACCCTTATACATAAACCCTAAAACCTAAATCCCAAACCATAAACTCCTTAACCCTAACCCTTAACATCTAAACCGCAAACCCTAAACACAAAACTCCAAACCTAAAACGAAAAACAAAAAATCTAAACCCCAAAACCCTAAACCCTTAATCGCAAAACCTTAAACCCTGAATTCTCAGCACTAAACCATAACACCCAAACCGTAAACCTGGAACCATACTTCCTAATGGTTTAGGGTTTAGAGTTAACCATAAACCCTAAAACCTAAACCATAAATCGTAAACCATAAACCCTAAACACTAAATTCATAACCTTGAAACCCAATACCCAAAACTCTAAAATCCAAACCCTAAACACTAAATTCATAACCGTGAAAACCAATACCCAAAACTCTAAACCCAAACCCTAAACACCAAACCATAAACCCCTAACACCCATCCTAAATGTTATATTCTAAACACACAAATAACACCCCAACCAAAAACCCAAAACCATACACCCTAACTCATAAACCCTGGAAAAAAAAACCCTAATAAGAAATGTTAAACCCCAAAACCTAAATAATAAACCTTAAACCTTAAAACAAAAAACCCTAAACCCTTACACCTAAACCTAAAACCGTAAACCCAAAACCTAAAATCGTAATCCTTAACCCTAAACCAACGAACCTCAAATCCTAAATCTTAAACTTAAAAATAGAAAACCCTAAACCCTAACCCTTAAACACTAAATGCAAAACCTTCACATCCTAAACCCTAGACCCCGAAACACCAGAAAACCTAAACCCGAAACCAGAAACACTAAACCCTAGATCTTAAAGCCCTAAACCCTAGACCATAAATCCTAAACCGCAAACCCTAAACATTAAAGTCGAAACTTTAAAACCCAATACCAAAAAATCTAAACCCAAAACCCTAAACACTAAATCCGGAACCTTAAACCTTTATTTCTTAACACCAAACCATAACATCCCAACCCCAACACCCGAAACCATACTCCTTAATTCATAAAATCTAAATCCCAAAACTTATAACACTAAAACAAAAATCAAAACCCTAAATGCAAAACGCCAAATCCTAAATGGTAAACCCCAAAATATAAAATCCTAATCGCTAACCCCTAAAAACTAAATCACAAACCACAAAACCCTAAACACTAATTCCCGAACCATAAACTCCTTAACCCTAAACCTAAACATCTAAACCGTTACCCTAAATTCTATACCTTAAACCGTAAACCATAAACCATCACCCCCAGACCCTAAACATTAAACCTTAAACCCTAAACACCAAATCCTAAACTATAAATTCTAATTACCAGACCATAACACCCCAACCCTAAACCCAAAACAATACTCCCATCCAAAATGTTATATTCTAAACACCAAACCATAACACCCCAACCAAAAACCTAAAACCATACACCCTAACTCATAATAAGAAATCTTAAACCCCAAAACCTAAATAATAAACACTAAACCTTAAATCAAAAAACCCTAAACCTAAAATCGTAATCCTTAACCCTAAACCAACGAACCTCAAATCCTAAATCTTATACTTAAAAAACAGAAAACCCTAAACCCTAACCCTTAAACACTAAATGCAAAACCTTCACATCATAGACCCTAAACCCTAGACCCCGAAACCAGAAACACTAAACCCTAAATCTTAAAGCCCTAAACCCTAGACCATAAATCCTAAACCGCAAACCCTAAACATTAAAATCCAAACTTTAAAACCCAATACCAAAATATCTAAACCGAAACCGTAAACACTAAATCCGGAACCTTAAACCTTTATTTCTTAACACCAAACCATAACACCCCAACCCCAAAACCCGAAACCATACTCTTTAATTCATAAAACCTAAATCCCAAAACTTATGACACTAAAACAAAAATCAAAACCCTAAATGCAAAACGCCAAATCCTAAATGGTAAACCCCAAAATATAAAATCCTAATCACTCACCCCTAAAAACTAAATCAAAAACCACAAAACCCTAAACACTAATTCCCATACCATAAACTCCTTAACCCTAAACCTTAACTTCTAAACCGTTACCCTAAATTCTACACCTTAAACCGTAAACCATCAACCATCACCCCCAGACCCTAAACATTAAACCTTAAATCCCAAACACCAAATCCTAAACTATAAAATCTAATTACCAGACCATAACACCCCAACCCTAAACCCAAAACCATACTCCCTAATTCATAAACCCTAAACCCCAAAACCCAAAACCCAAAACCAAAAACCCTAAACCTTTACACCTAAACCCTAAAAACTAAATCCCAAACCATAATCTCCTTAACCCTAAACCTTATAATCTAAACCATTACCCGAAACTCTACACCTTAAACCCTAAACCATAAACCAACAAACCCAAACCCTAAACATTAAACCTTAAATCCCAAACACCAAATCCAAAACTATAAATTCTAAACACCAAACCATAACACCCTTACCCAAAACCGAAAACTATACTCCCTAATTCATAAACCCTAAACCACAAAACTCAAATTATAAACCCTAAACCCAAAACCAAAAACCCTAGACCCTTACACCTAAACCCTAAACTTTAAACCCAAAACCTGAAACCCAAACCCTAAACCATAAATCCTAAACCGCAAACCCTGAACACAAAACTCCAAACCCTAAAACGAAAAACAAAAAATCTAAACCCCAAACCCTAAACCCTTAATATCAAAACCTTAAACCCTAAATTCTCAACACTAAACCATAACACCCCAACCCTAAACCCAAAACCATACTCCCTAATTCATAAACTCTAAACCCCAAAACCCAAAACCAAAAACCCTAAACCCTTACACCTAAACACTAAAAACTAAATCCCAAACCATAAACTCCTTAACCCTAAACCTTAACATCTAAACCACTACCCGAAACTCTACACCTTAAACCTTAAACCATAAACCAACAAACCCAAACCCTAAACATTAAACCTTAAATCCCAAACACCAAATCCTAAACTATAAATTCTGAACACCAAACCATAACACGCTAACCCAAAACCAAAAACTATACTCCCTAATTCATAAACCCTAAACAACAAAACTCAAATTATAAACCCTAAACCCAAAACCAAAAACCGTAGACCCTTACACCTAAACCCTAAACTTTAAACCCAAAACCAAAAATTGTAACCCGAAACATTAAACCCAAACCCTAAACCATAAATCATAAACTGCAAACCCTAAACACAAAACTCCAAACCCTAAAACGAAAAACAAAAAATCTAAACCCCAAACCCTAAACCCTTAATCGCAAAACCTTAAACCTTGAATTCTCAACACTAAACCATAACACCCCAACCCTAAACCCAAAACCATACTCCCTAATTCATAAACTCTAAACCCCAAAACCCAAAACCAGAAACCCTAAACCCTTACACCTAAACACTAAAAACTAAATCCCAAACCATAAACTCCTTAACCCTAAACCTTAACATCTAAACCATTACCCGAAACTCTACACCTTAAACCCTAAACCATACACCAACAAACTCAAACCCTAAACATTAAACTTTAAATCCCAAACACCAAATCCTAAACTATAAATTCTAACTACCAAACCATAACACCCTAACCCAAAACCGAAAACTATACTCCCTAATTCATAAACCCTAAACCACAAAACTCAAATTATAAACCCTAAACCCAAAACCAAAAACCCTAGACCCTTACACCTAAACCCTAAACTTTAAACCCAAAACCAAAAATTGTAACCCAAAACTTTAAACCCAAACTCAAAACCATAAATTCTAAACCGCAAACCCTAAACACAAAACTCCAAACCCTAAAACGAAAAACAAAAAATCTAAACCCCAAACCCTAAACCCTTAATCGCAAAACCTTAAACCTTGAATTCTCAACACTAAACCATAACACCCCAACCGTAAACCTGAAACCATACTTCCTAATGGTTTAGGGTTTAGAGTTAACCATAAACCCTAAAACCTAAACAATTAATCCTAAACCACAAACCCTAAACATTAAATTTATAACCTTGAAACCCAATACCCAAAACTCTAAAATCCAAACCCTAAACATTAAATTTATAACCTTGAAAACCAATACCAAAACTATAAACCCTAAACCCTAAACAACAAACCATCAACCCCAAACACCCATCTAAAATGTTATATTCTAAACACCAAACCATAACACCCCAACCAAAAACCTAAAACCATACACCCTAACTCATAAACCCTCAACAAAAAAACCCTAATAAGAAATCTTAAACCCCAAAACCTAAATAATAAACACTAAACCTTAAAACAAAAAACCCTAAACCCTTACACCTAAACCCTAAACCGTAAACCCAAAACCTAAAATCGTAATCCTTAACCCTAAACCAACGAACCTCAAATCCTAAATCTTAAACTTAAAAACAGAAAACCCTAAACCCTAACCCTTAAACAGTAAATGCAAAACCTTCACATCCTAAACCCTAGACCCCGAAACACCAGAAAACCTAAACCCTAAATCTTTAACCCTAAACCCTAAATCTTAAAGACCTAAACCCTAGACCATAAATCCTAAACCGCATACCCTAAACAATAAACTCCAAACTTTAAAACCCAATACCAAAAAATCTAAACCCGAAACCCTAAACACTCAATCCCGAACCTTAAACCTTTATTTCTTAACACCAAACCATAACACCCCAACCCCAACACCCGAAACCATACTCCTTAACTCATAAAACTTAAATCCCAAAACTTATAACACTAAAACAAAAATCAAAACCCAAAATGCAAAACGCCAAATCCTAAATAGTAAACCCCAAAATATAAAATCCTAATCGCTAACCCCTAAAAACTAAATCACAAACCACAAAACCCTAAACACTAATTCCCAAACCATAAACTCCTTAACCCTAAACCTTAACATCTAAAACGTTACCCTAAATTCTACACCTTAAACCGTAAACCATCAACCATCACCCCCAGACCCTAAACATTAAACCTTAAATCCCAAACACCAAATCCTAAACTATAAAATCTAATTACCAGACCATAACACCCCAACCCTAAGCCCAAAACCATACTCCCTAATTCATAAACCCTAAACCCCAAAACCCAAAACCCAAAACCAAAAACCCTAAACCCTTACACCTAAACCCTAAAAACTAAATCCCAAACCATAATCTCCTTAACCCTAAACCTTAACATCTAAACCATTACCCGAAACTCTACACCTTAAACCCTAAACCATAAACCATCAACCCCAAACCCTAAACATTAAACCTTAAATCCCAAACACCAAATCCTAAACTATAAATTCTAAACACACAACCATAACACCCTAACCCAAAACCAAAAACCATACTCCCTAATTCATAAACCCTAAACCCCAAACCCTAAACCCTAAATCGCAAAACCTTAAACACTCAATTCTAAACACTAAACCATAACACCTAAACCCTAAATCTTAAACTCTAAACCCTAAATCTTAAAGCCCTAAACCCTAGACCATAAATCCTAAACCGCAAACCCTAAACATTAAACTCCAAACTTTAAAACCCAATACCAAAAAATCTAAACCCGAAATCCTAAACACTAAATATGGAACCTTAAACCTTTATTTCTTAACACCAAACCATAACACCCCAACCCCAACACCAGAAACCATACTCCTTAATTCATAAAACCTAAATCCCAAAACTTATGACACTAAAACAAAAATCAAAACCCTAAATGCAAAACGCCAAATCCTAAATGGTAAACCCCAAAATATAAAATCCTAATCGCTAACCCCCAAAAACTAAATCACAAACCACAAAACCCTAAACACTAATTCCCATACCATAAACTCCTTAACCCTAAACCTTAACATCTAAACCGTTACCCTAAATTCTACACCTTAAACTGTAAACCATCAACCATCACCCCCAGACCCTAAACATTAAACCTTAAATACCAAACACCAAATCCTAAACTATAAAATCTAATTACCAGACCATAACACCCCAACCCTAAACCCAAAACCATACTCCCTAATTCATAAACCCAAAACACCAAAACCCAAAACCCAAAACACAAAACCCTAAACCCTTACACCTAAACCCTAAACCATAAACCATCAACCCCAAACCCTAAACATTAAACCTTAAATCCCAAACACCAAATCCTAAACAATAAATTCTAAACACCAAACAATAACACCCTAACCCAAAATCGAAAACCATACTCCCTAATTCATAAACCCTAAACCACAAAACTCAAATTATAAACCCTAAAAACTAAAAACCCTAGACCTTTACACCTAAACCCTAAACTTTAAACCCAAAACCAAAAATTGTAACCCGAAACCTTAAACCCAAACCCTAAACAATAAATCCTAAACTACAAACCCTAAACCCAAAACTCCAAACCCTAAAACGAAAAACAAAAAATCTAAACCCCAAACCCTAAACCCTTAATCGCAAAACCTTAAACCATGAATTCTCAACACTAAACCATAACACCCCAACCCTAAACCCAAAACCATACTCCCTAATTCATAAATCTAAACCCCAAAACCCAAAACCAAAAACCCTAAACCCTTACACCTAAACCCTAAAAACTAAATCCCAAACCATAATCTCCTTATCCCTAAACCTTAACATCTAAACCATTACCCGAAACTCTACACCTTAAACCCTAAACCATAAACCATCAACCCCAAACCCTAAACATTAAACCTTAAATCCCAAACACCAAATCCTAAACTATAAATTCTAAACACCAAACCATAACACCCTAACCCAAAACCGAAAACTATACTCCCTAATTCATAAACCCTAAACCACAAAACTCAAATTATAAACCCTAAACCCAAAACCAAAAACCCTAGACCCTTACACCTAAACCCTAAACTTTAAACCAAAAACCAAAAATTGTAACCCGAAACATTAAACCCAAACCCTAAACCATAAATCATAAACTGCAAACCCTAAACACAAAACTCCAAACCCTAAAACGAAAAACAAAAAATCTAAACCCCAAACCCTAAACCCTTAATCGCAAAACCTTAAACCTTGAATTCTCAACACTAAACCATAACACCCCAACCCTAAACCCAAAACCATACTCCCTAATTCATAAACTCTAAACCCCAAAACCCAAAACCAGAAACCCTAAACCCTTACACCTAAACACTAAAAACTAAATCCCAAACCATAAACTCCTTAACCCTAAACCTTAACATCTAAACCATTACCCGAAACTCTACACCATAAACCCTAAACCATACACCAACAAACTCAAACCCTAAACATTAAACTTTAAATCCCAAACACCAAATCCTAAACTATAAATTCTAACTACCAAACCATAACGCCCTAACCCAAAACCGAAAACTATACTCCCTAATTCATAAACCCTAAACCACAAAACTCAAATTATAAACCCTAAACCCAAAACCAAAAACCCTAGACCCTTACACCTAAACCCTAAACTTTAACCCCAAAACCAAAAATTGTAACCCAAAACTTTAAACCCAAACTCAAAACCATAAATTCTAAACCGCAAACCCTAAACACAAAACTCCAAACCCTAAAACGAAAAACAAAAAATCTAAACCCCAAACCCTAAACCCTTAATCGCAAAACCTTAAACCCTGAATTCTCAACACTAAACCATAACACCCCAACCCTAAACCCAAAACCATACTCCCTAATTCATAAACTCTAAACCCCAAAACCCAAAACCAAAAACCCTAAACCCTTACACCTAAACACTAAAAACTAAATCCCAAACCATAAACTCCTTAACCCTAAACCTTAACATCTAAACCATTACCCGAAACTCTACACCTTAAACCCTAAACCATAAACCAAGAAACCCAAACCCTAAACATTAAACCTTAAATCCCAAACACCAAATCCTAAACTATAAATTCTAAACACCAAACCATAACACCCTAACCCAAAACCGAAAACTATACTCCCTAATTCATAAACCTTAAACCACAAAACTCAAATTATAAACCCTAAACCCAAAACCAAAAACCCTAGACCATTACACCTAAACCCTAAACTTTAAACCTAAAACCAAAAATTGTAACCCGAAACCTTAAACCCAAACCCTAAACCATAAATCCTAAACCGCAAACCCTAAACACAAAACTCCAAACCCTAAAACGAAAAACAAAAAATATAAACCCCAAACCCTAAACCCTTAATCCCAAAACCTTAAACCCTGAATTCTCAACACTAAACCATAACACCCTAACTCTAAACCCAAAACTATACTCCCTAATTCATAAACTCTAAACCCCAAAACCCAAAACCAAAAACCCTAAACCCTTACACCTAAACACTAAAAACTAAATCCCAAACCATAAACTCCTTAACCCTAAACCCTAAACAAACGAAACCCTAAACCCTTCACAACATAGACCCTAAACCCTAGACCCCGAAACCAGAAACACTAAACCCTAAATCTTAAAGCCCTAAACCCTAGACCATAAATCCTAAACCGCAAACCCTAAACATTAAAATCCAAACTTTAAAACCCAATACCAAAATATCTAAACCGAAACCGTAAAGACTAAATCCGGAACCTTAAACCTTTATTTCTTAACACCAAACCATAACACCCCAACCCCAAAACCCGAAACCATACTCTTTAATTCATAAAACCTAAATCCCAAAACTTATGACACTAAAACAAAAATCAAAACCCTAAATGCAAAACGCCAAATCCTAAATGGTAAACCCCAAAATATAAAATCCTAATCACTAACCCCTAAAAACTAAATCACAAACCACAAAACCCTAAACACTAATTCCCATACCATAAACTCCTTAACACTAAACCTTAACATCTAAACCGTTACCCTAAATTCTACACCTTAAACCGTACACCATCAACCATCAACCCCAGACCCTGAACATTAAACCTTAAATCCCAAACACCAAATCCTAAACTATAAAATCTAATTACCAGACCATAACACCCCAACCCTAAACCCAAAACCATACTCCCTAATTCATAAACCCAAAACCCCAAAACCCAAAACCCAAAACCAAAAACCCTAAACCCTTACACCTAAACACTAAAAACTAAATCCCAAACCATAAACTCCTTAACCCTAAACCTTAACATCTAAACCATTACCCGAAACTCTACACCTTAAACCCTAAACCATAAACCAACAAACCCAAACCCTAAACATTAAACCTTAAATCCCAAGCACCAAATCCTAAACTATTAATTCTAAACACCAAACCATAACACCCTAACCCAAAACCGAAAACTATACTCCCTAATTCATAAACCCTAAACCACAAAACTCAAATTATAAACCCTAAACCCAAAACCAAAAACCCTAGACCATTACACCTAAACCCTAAACTTTAAACACAAAACCAAAAATTGTAAACCCGAAACCTTAAACCCAAACCCTAAACCATAAATTCTAAACCGCAAACCCTAAACACAAAACTCCAAACCCTAAAACGAAAAACAAAAAATCTAAACCCCAAACCCTAAACCCTTAATCGCAAAACCTTAAACCCTGAATTCTCAACACTAAACCATAACACCCCAACCCTAAACCCAAAACCATACTCCCTAATTCATAAACTCTAAACCCCAAAACCCAAAACCAAAAACCCTAAACCCTTACACCTAAACACTAAAAACTAAATCCCAAACCATAAACTCCTTAACCCTAAACCTTAACATCTAAACCATTACCCGAAACTCTACACCTTAAACCCTAAACCATAAACCAAGAAACCCAAACCCTAAACATTAAACCTTAAATCCCAAACACCAAATCCTAAACTATAAATTCTAAACACCAAACCATAACACCCTAACCCAAAACCGAAAACTATACTCCCTAATTCATAAACCTTAAACCACAAAACTCAAATTATAAACCCTAAACCCAAAACCAAAAACCCTAGACCATTACACCTAAACCCTAAACTTTAAACCTAAAACCAAAAATTGTAACCCGAAACCTTAAACCCAAACCCTAAACCATAAATCCTAAACCGCAAACCCTAAACACAAAACTCCAAACCCTAAAACGAAAAACAAAAAATATAAACCCCAAACCCTAAACCCTTAATCCCAAAACCTTAAACCCTGAATTCTCAACACTAAACCATAACACCCTAACTCTAAACCCAAAACTATACTCCCTAATTCATAAACTCTAAACCCCAAAACCCAAAACCAAAAACCCTAAACCCTTACACCTAAACACTAAAAACTAAATCCCAAACCATAAACTCCTTAACCCTAAACCCTAAACAAACGAAACCCTAAACCCTTCACAACATAGACCCTAAACCCTAGACCCCGAAACCAGAAACACTAAACCCTAAATCTTAAAGCCCTAAACCCTAGACCATAAATCCTAAACTGCAAACCCTAAACATTAAAATCCAAACTTTAAAACCCAATACCAAAATATCTAAACCGAAACCGTAAACACTAAATCCGGAACCTTAAACCTTTATTTCTTAACACCAAACCATAACACCCCAACCCCAAAACCCGAAACCATACTCTTTAATTCATAAAACCTAAATCCCAAAACTTATGACACTAAAACAAAAATCAAAACCCTAAATGCAAAACGCCAAATCCTAAATGGTAAACCCCAAAATATAAAATCCTAATCACTAACCCCTAAAAACTAAATCACAAACCACAAAACCCTAAACACTAATTCCCATACCATAAACTCCTTAACACTAAACCTTAACATCTAAACCGTTACCCTAAATTCTACACCTTAAACCGTACACCATCAACCATCAACCCCAGACCCTAAACATTAAACCTTAAATCCCAAACACCAAATCCTAAACTATAAAATCTAATTACCAGACCATAACACCCCAACCCTAAACCCAAAACCATACTCCCTAATTCATAAACCCAAAACCCCAAAACCCAAAACCCAAAACCAAAAACCCTAAACCCTTACACCTAAACACTAAAAACTAAATCCCAAACCATAAACTCCTTAACCCTAAACCTTAACATCTAAACCATTACCCGAAACTCTACACCTTAAACCCTAAACCATAAACCAACAAACCCAAACCCTAAACATTAAACCTTAAATCCCAAGCACCAAATCCTAAACTATTAATTCTAAACACCAAACCATAACACCCTAACCCAAAACCGAAAACTATACTCCCTAATTCATAAACCCTAAACCACAAAACTCAAATTATAAACCCTAAACCCAAAACCAAAAACCCTAGACCATTACACCTAAACCCTAAACTTTAAACACAAAACCAAAAATTGTAAACCCGAAACCTTAAACCCAAACCCTAAACCATAAATTCTAAACCGCAAACCCTAAACACAAAACTCCAAACCCTAAAACGAAAAACAAAAAATCTAAACCCCAAACCCTAAACCCTTAATCGCAAAACCTTAAACCCTGAATTCTCAACACTAAACCATAACACCCCAACCCTAAACCCAAAACCATACTCCCTAATTCATAAACTCTAAACCCCAAAACCCAAAACCAAAAACCCTAAACCCTTACACCTAAACACTAAAAACTAAATCCCAAACCATAAACTCCTTAACCCTAAACCTTAACATCTAAACCATTACCCGAAACTCTACACCTTAAACCCTAAACCATAAACCAAGAAACCCAAACCCTAAACATTAAACCTTAAATCCCAAACACCAAATCCTAAACTATAAATTCTAAACACCAAACCATAACACCCTAACCAAAAACCGAAAACTATACTCCCTAATTCATAAACCTTAAACCACAAAACTCAAATTATAAACCCTAAACCCAAAACCAAAAACCCTAGACCATTACACCTAAACCCTAAACTTTAAACCCAAAACCAAAAATTGTAACCCGAAACCTTAAACCCAAACCCTAAACCATAAATCCTAAACCGCAAACCCTAAACACAAAACTCCAAACCCTAAAACGAAAAACAAAAAATATAAACCCCAAACCCTAAACCCTTAATCCCAAAACCTTAAACCCTGAATTCTCAACACTAAACCATAACACCCTAACTCTAAACCCAAAACCATACTCCCTAATTCATAAACTCTAAACCCCAAAACCCAAAACCAAAAACCCTAAACCCTTACACCTAAACACTAAAAACTAAATCCCAAACCATAAACTCCTTAACCCTAAACCCTAAACAAACGAAACCCTAAACCCTTCACATCATAGACCCTAAACCCTAGACCCCGAAACCAGAAACACTAAACCCTAAATCTTAAAGCCCTAAACCCTAGACCATAAATCCTAAACCGCAAACCCTAAACATTAAAATCCAAACTTTAAAACCCAATACCAAAATATCTAAACCGAAACCGTAAACACTAAATCCGGAACCTTAAACCTTTATTTCTTAACACCAAACCATAACACCCCAACCCCAAAACCCGAAACCATACTCTTTAATTCATAAAACCTAAATCCCAAAACTTATGACACTAAAACAAAAATCAAAACCCTAAATGCAAAACGCCAAATCCTAAATGGTAAACCCCAAAATATAAAATCCTAATCACTAACCCCTAAAAACTAAATCACAAACCACAAAACCCTAAACACTAATTCCCATACCATAAACTCCTTAACCCTAAACCTTAACATCTAAACCGTTACCCTAAATTCTACACCTTAAACCGTACACCATCAACCATCACCCCCAGACCCTAAACATTAAACCTTAAATCCCAAACACCAAATCCTAAACTATAAAATCTAATTACCAGACCATAACACCCCAACCCTAAACCCAAAACCATACTCCCTAATTCATAAACCCTAAACCCCAAAACCCAAAACCCAAAACCAAAAACCCTAAACCCTTACACCTAAACACTAAAAACTAAATCCCAAACCATAAACTCCTTAACCCTAAACCTTAACATCTAAACCATTACCCGAAACTCTACACCTTAAACCCTAAACCATAAACCAACAAACCCAAACCCTAAACATTAAACCTTAAATCCCAAGCACCAAATCCTAAACTATTAATTCTAAACACCAAACCATAACACCCTAACCCAAAACCGAAAACTATACTCCCTAATTCATAAACCCTAAACCACAAAACTCAAATTATAAACCCTAAACCCAAAACCAAAAACCCTAGACCATTACACCTAAACCCTAAACTTTAAACACAAAACCAAAAATTGTAACCCGAAACCTTAAACCAAACCCTAAACCATAAATTCTAAACCGCAAACCCTAAACACAAAACTCCAAACCCTAAAACGAAAAACAAAAAATCTAAACCCCAAACCCTAAACCCTTAATCGCAAAACCTTAAACCCTGAATTCTCAACACTAAACCATAACACCCCAACCCTAAACCCAAAACCATACTCCCTAATTCATAAACTCTAAACCCCAAAACCCAAAACCAAAAACCCTAAACCCTTACACCTAAACACTAAAAACTAAATCCCAAACCATAAACTCCTTAACCCTAAACCTTAACATCTAAACCATTACCCGAAACTCTACACCTTAAACCCTAAACCATAAACAAAGAAACCCAAACCCTAAACATTAAACCTTAAATCCCAAACACCAAATCCTAAACTATAAATTCTAAACACCAAACCATAACACCCTAACCCAAAACCGAAAACTATACTCCCTAATTCATAAACCTTAAACCACAAAACTCAAATTATAAACCCTAAACCCAAAACCAAAAACCCTAGACCATTACACCTAAACCCTAAACTTTAAACCCAAAACCAAAAATTGTAACCCGAAACCTTAAACCCAAACCCTAAACCATAAATCCTAAACCGCAAACCCTAAACACAAAACTCCAAACCCTAAAACGAAAAACAAAAAATATAAACCCCAAACCCTAAACCCTTAATCCCAAAACCTTAAACCCTGAATTCTCAACACTAAACCATAACACCCTAACTCTAAACCCAAAACCATACTCCCTAATTCATAAACTCTAAACCCCAAAACCCAAAACCAAAAACCCTAAACCCTTACACCTAAACACTAAAAACTAAATCCCAAACCATAAACTCCTTAACCCTAAACCCTAAACAAACGAAACCCTAAACCCTTCACATCATAGACCCTAAACCCTAGACCCCGAAACCAGAAACACTAAACCCTAAATCTTAAAGCCCTAAACCCTAGACCATAAATCCTAAACCGCAAACCCTAAACATTAAAATCCAAACTTTAAAACCCAATACCAAAATATCTAAACCGAAACCGTAAACACTAAATCCGGAACCTTAAACCTTTATTTCTTAACACCAAACCATAACACCCCAACCCCAAAACCCGAAACCATACTCTTTAATTCATAAAACCTAAATCCCAAAACTTATGACACTAAAACAAAAATCAAAACCCTAAATGCAAAACGCCAAATCCTAAATGGTAAACCCCAAAATATAAAATCCTAATCACTAACCCCTAAAAACTAAATCACAAACCACAAAACCCTAAACACTAATTCCCATACCATAAACTCCTTAACCCTAAACCTTAACATCTAAACCGTTATCCTAAATTCTACACCTTAAACCGTCCACCATCAACCATCACCCCCAGACCCTAAACATTAAACCTTAAATCCCAAACACCAAATCCTAAACTATAAAATCTAATTACCAGACCATAACACCCCAACCCTAAACCCAAAACCATACTCCCTAATTCATAAACCCTAAACCCCAAAACCCAAAACCCAAAACCAAAAACCCTAAACCCTTACACCTAAACACTAAAAACTAAATCCCAAACCATAAACTCCTTAACCCTAAACCTTAACATCTAAACCATTACCCGAAACTCTACACCTTAAACCCTAAACCATAAACCAACAAACCCAAACCCTAAACATTAAACCTTAAATCCCAAGCACCAAATCCTAAACTATTAATTCTAAACACCAAACCATAACACCCTAACCCAAAACCGAAAACTATACTCCCTAATTCATAAACCCTAAACCACAAAACTCAAATTATAAACCCTAAACCCAAAACCAAAAACCCTAGACCATTACACCTAAACCCTAAACTTTAAACACAAAACCAAAAATTGTAACCCGAAACCTTAAACCCAAACCCTAAACCATAAATTCTAAACCGCAAACCCTAAACACAAAACTCCAAACCCTAAAACGAAAAACAAAAAATCTAAACCCCAAACCCTAAACCCTTAATCGCAAAACCTTAAACCCTGAATTCTCAACACTAAACCATAACACCCCAACCCTAAACCCAAAACCATACTCCCTAATTCATAAACTCTAAACCCCAAAACCCAAAACCAAAAACCCTAAACCCTTACACCTAAACACTAAAAACTAAATCCCAAACCATAAACTCCTTAACCCTAAACCTTAACATCTAAACCATTACCCGAAACTCTACACCTTAAACCCTAAACCATAAACCAAGAAACCCAAACCCTAAACATTAAACCTTAAATCCCAAACACCAAATCCTAAACTATAAATTCTAAACACCAAACCATAACACCCTAACCCAAAACCGAAAACTATACTCCCTAATTCATAAACCTTAAACCACAAAACTCAAATTATAAACCCTAAACCCAAAACCAAAAACCCTAGACCATTACACCTAAACCCTAAACTTTAAACCCAAAACCAAAAATTGTAACCCGAAACCTTAAACCCAAACCCTAAACCATAAATCCTAAACCGCAAACCCTAAACACAAAACTCCAAACCCTAAAACGAAAAACAAAAAATATAAACCCCAAACCCTAAACCCTTAATCCCAAAACCTTAAACCCTGAATTCTCAACACTAAACCATAACACCCTAACTCTAAACCCAAAACCATACTCCCTAATTCATAAACTCTAAACCCCAAAACCCAAAACCAAAAACCCTAAACCCTTACACCTAAACACTAAAAACTAAATCCCAAACCATAAACTCCTTAACCCTAAACCCTAAACAAACGAAACCCTAAACCCTTCACATCATAGACCCTAAACCCTAGACCCCGAAACCAGAAACACTAAACCCTAAATCTTAAAGCCCTAAACCCTAGACCATAAATCCTAAACCGCAAACCCTAAACATTAAAATCAAAACTTTAAAACCCAATACCAAAATATCTAAACCGAAACCGTAAACACTAAATCCGGAACCTTAAACCTTTATTTCTTAACACCAAACCATAACACCCCAACCCCAAAACCCGAAACCATACTCTTTAATTCATAAAACCTAAATCCCAAAACTTATGACACTAAAACAAAAATCAAAACCCTAAATGCAAAACGCCAAATCCTAAATGGTAAACCCCAAAATATAAAATCCTAATCACTAACCCCTAAAAACTAAATCACAAACCACAAAACCCTAAACACTAATTCCCATACCATAAACTCCTTAACCCTAAACCTTAACATCTAAACCGTTACCCTAAATTCTACACCTTAAACCGTACACCATCAACCATCACCCCCAGACCCTAAACATTAAACCTTAAATCCCAAACACCAAATCCTAAACTATAAAATCTAATTACCAGACCATAACACCCCAACCCTAAACCCAAAACCATACTCCCTAATTCATAAACCCTAAACCCCAAAACCCAAAACCACAAACCAAAAACCCTAAACCCTTACACCTAAACCCTAAAAACTAAATCCCAAACCATAATCTCCTTAACCCTAAACCTTAACATCTAAACCATTACCCGAAACTCAACACCTTAAACCCTAAACCATAAACCATCAACCCCAAACCCTAAACATTAAACCTTAAATCCCAAACACCAAATCCTAAACTATAAATTCTAAACACACAACCATAACACCCTAACCCAAAACCAAAAACCATACTCCCTAATTCATAAACCCTAAACCCCAAACCCTAAACCCTAAATCGCAAAACCTTAAACACTCAATTCTAAACACTAAACCACAACACCTAAACCCTAAATCTTAAACTCTAAACCCTAAATCTTAAAGCCCTAAACCCTAGACCATAAATCCTAAACCGCAAACCCTAAACATTAAACTCCAAACTTTAAAACCCAATACCAAAAAATCTAAACCCGAAACCCTAAACACTAAATATGGAACCTTAAACCTTTATTTCTTAACACCAAACCATAACACCCCAACCCCAACACCAGAAACCATACTCCTTAATTCATAAAACCTAAATCCCAAAACTTATGACACTAAAACAAAAATCAAAACCCTAAATGCAAAACGCCAAATCCTAAATGGTAAACCCCAAAATATAAAATCCTAATCGCTAACCCCCAAAAACTAAATCACAAACCACAAAACCCTAAACACTAATTCCCATACCATAAACTCCTTAACCCTAAACCTTAACATCTAAACCGTTACCCTAAATTGTACACCTTAAACCGTAAACCATCAACCATCACCCCCAGACCCTAAACATTAAACCTTAAATACCAAACACCAAATCCTAAACTATAAAATCTAATTACCAGACCATAACACCCCAACCCTAAACCCAAAACCATACTCCCTAATTAATAAACCCTAAACCCCAAAACCCAAAACCCAAAACCAAAAACCCTAAACCTTTACACCTAAACCCTAAAAACTAAATCCCAAACCATAATCTCCTTAACCCTAAACCTTATAATCTAAACCATTACCCGAAACTCTACACCTTAAACCCTAAACCATAAACCATCAACCCCAAACCCTAAACATTAAACCTTAAATCCCAAACACCAAATCCTAAACTATAAATTCTAAACACACAACCATAACACCCTAACCCAAAACCAAAAACCATACTCCCTAATTCATAAACCCTAAACCCCAAACCCTAAACCCTAAATCGCAAAACCTTAAACACTCAATTCTAAACAATAAACCATAACACCTAAACCCTAAATCTTAAACTCTAAACCCTAAATCTTAAAGCCCTAAACCCTAGACCATAAATCCTAAACCGCAAACCCTAAACATTAAACTCCAAACTTTAAAACCCAATACCAAAAAATCTAAACCCGAAACCGTAAACACTAAATCCGGAACCTTAAACCTTTATTTCTTAACACCAAACCATAACACCCCAACCCCAAAACCCGAAACCATACTCTTTAATTCATAATACCTAAATCCCAAAACTTATGACACTAAAACAAAAATCAAAACCCTAAATGCAAAACGCCAAATCCTAAATGGTAAACCCCAAAATATAAAATCCTAATCGCTAACCCCCAAAAACTAAATCACAAACCACAAAACCCTAAACACTAATTCCCATACCATAAACTCCTTAACCCTAAACCTTAACATCTAAACCGTTACCCTAAATTGTACACCTTAAACCGTAAACCATCAACCATCACCCCCAGACCCTAAACATTAAACCTTAAATACCAAACAACAAATCCTAAACTATAAAATATAATTACCAGACCATAACACCCCAACCCTAAACCCAAAACCATACTCCCTAATTCATAAACCCAAAACCCCAAAACCCAAAACCCAAAACACAAAACCCTAAACCGTTACACCTAAACCCTAAACCATAAACCATCAACCCCAAACCCTAAACATTAAACCTTAAATCCCAAACACCAAATCCTAAACTATAAATTCTAAACACCAAACAATAACACTCTAACCCAAAACCGAAAACCATACTCCCTAATTCATAAACCCTAAACCACAAAACTCAAATTATAAACCCTAAACCCAAAACTAAAAACCCTAGACCCTTACACCTAAACCCTAAACTTTAAACCCAAAACCAAAAATTGTAACCCGAAACCTTAAACCCAAACCCTAAACAATAAATCCTAAACTACAAACCCTAAACCCAAAACTCCAAACCCTAAAACGAAAAACAAAAAATCTAAACCCCAAACCCTAAACCCTTAATCGCAAAACCTTAAACCATGAATTCTCAACACTAAACCATAACACCCCAACCCTAAACCCAAAACCATACTCCCTAATTCATAAAATCTAAACCCCAAAACCCAAAACCAAAAACCCTAAACCCTTACACCTAAACCCTAAAAACTAAATCCCAAACCATAATCTCCTTATCCCTAAACCTTAACATCTAAACCATTACCCGAAACTCTACACCTTAAACCCTAAACCATAAACCATCAACCCCAAACCCTAAACATTAAACCTTAAATCCCAAACACCAAATCCTAAACTATAAATTCTAAACACCAAACCATAACACCCTAACCCAAAACCGAAAACTATACTCCCTAATTCATAAACCCTAAACCACAAAACTCAAATTATAAACCCTAAACCCAAAACCAAAAACCCTAGACCCTTACACCTAAACCCAAAACTTTAAAACCAAAACAAAAAATTGTAACTCGAAACCTTAAACCTAAACCCTAAACCATAAATCATAAACCGCAAACCCTAAACACAAAACTCCAAACCCTAAAACGAAAAACAAAAAATCTAAACCCCAAACCCTAAACCCTTAATTGCAAAACCTTAAACCCTGAATTCTCAACACTAAACCATAACACCCCAACCCTAAACCCAAAACCATACTCCCTAATTCATAAACTCTAAACCCCAAAACCCAAAACCAAAAACCCTAAACCCTTACACCTAAACACTAAAAACTAAATCCCAAACCATAAACTCCTTAACCCTAAACCTTAACATCTAAACCATTTCCCGAAACTCTACACCTTAAACCCTAAACCATAAACCAAGAAACCCAAACCCTAAACATTAAACCTTAAATCCCAAACACCAAATCCTAAACTATAAATTCTAAACACCAAACCATAACACCCTAACCCAAAACCGAAAACTATACTCCCTAATTCATAAACCTTAAACCACAAAACTCAAATTATAAACCCTAAACCCAAAACCAAAAACCCTAGACCATTACACCTAAACCCTAAACTTTAAACCCAAAACCAAAAATTGTAACCCGAAACCTTAAACCCAAACCCTAAACCATAAATCCTAAACCGCAAACCCTAAACACAAAACTCCAAACCCTAAAACCAAAAACAAAAAATCTAAACCCCAAACCCTAAACCCTTAATCGCAAAACCTTAAACCCTGAATTCTCAACACTAAACCATAACACCCCAACCCTAAACCCAAAACCATACTCCCTAATTCATAAACTCTAAACCCCAAAACCCAAAACCAAAAACCCTAAACCCTTACACCTAAACACTAAAAACTAAATCCCAAACCATAAACTCCTTAACCCTAAACCTTAACATCTAAACCATTACCCGAAACTCTACACCTTAAACCCTAAACCATAAACCAAGAAACCCAAACCCTAAACATTAAACCTTAAATCCCAAACACCAAGTCCTAAACTATAAATTCTAAACACCAAACCATAACACCCTAACCCAAAACCGAAAACTATACTCCCTAATTCATAAACCTTAAACCACAAAACTCAAATTATAAACCCTAAACCCAAAACCAAAAACCCTAGACCATTACACCTAAACCCTAAACTTTAAACCCAAAACCAAAAATTGTAACCCGAAACCTTAAACCCAAACCCTAAACCATAAATCCTAAACCGCAAACCCTAAACACAAAACTCCAAACCCTAAAACGAAAAACAAAAAATATAAACCCCAAACCCTAAACTCTTAATCCCAAAACCTTAAACCCTGAATTCTCAACACTAAACCATAACACCCTAACTCTAAACCCAAAACCATACTCCCTAATTCATAAACTCTAAACCCCAAAACCCAAAACCAAAAACCCTAAACCCTTACACCTAAACACTAAAAACTAAATCCCAAACCATAAACTCCTTAACCCTAAACCCTAAACAAACGAAACCCTAAACCCTTCACATCATAGACCCTAAACCCTAGACCCCGAAACCAGAAACACTAAACCCTAAATCTTAAAGCCCTAAACCCTAGACCATAAATCCTAAACCGCAAACCCTAAACATTAAAATCCAAACTTTAAAACCCAATACCAAAATATCTAAACCGAAACCGTAAGCACTAAATCCGGAACCTTAAACCTTTATTTCTTAACACCAAACCATAACACCCCAACCCCAAAACCCGAAACCATACTCTTTAATTCATAAAACCTAAATCCCAAAACTTATGACACTAAAACAAAAATCAAAACCCTAAATGCAAAACGCCAAATCCTAAATGGTAAACCCCAAAATATAAAATCCTAATCACTAACCCCTAAAAACTAAATCACAAACCACAAAACCCTAAACACTAATTCCCATACCATAAACTCCTTAACCCTAAACCTTAACATCTAAACCGTTACCCTAAATTCTACACCTTAAACCGTACACCATCAACCATCACCCCCAGACCCTAAACATTAAACCTTAAATCCCAAACACCAAATCCTAAACTATAAAATCTAATTACCAGACCATAACACCCCAACCCTAAACCCAAAACCATACTCCCTAATTCATAAACCCTAAACCCCAAAACCCAAAACCCAAAACCAAAAACCCTAAACCCTTACACCTAAACCCTAAAAACTAAATTCCAAACCATAATCTCCTTAACCCTAAACCTTAACATCTAAACCATTACCCGAAACTCTACACCTTAAACCCTAAACCATAAACCATCAACCCCAAACCCTAAACATTAAACCTTAAATCCCAAACACCAAATCCTAAACTATAAATTCTAAACACACAACCATAACACCCTAACCCAAAACCAAAAACCATACTCCCTAATTCATAAACCCTAAACCCCAAACCCTAAACCCTAAATCGCAAAACCTTAAACACTCAATTCTAAACACTAAACCATAACACCTAAACCCTAAATCTTAAACTCTAAACCCTAAATCTTAAAGCCCTAAACCCTAGACCATAAATCCTAAACCGCAAACCCTAAACATTAAACTCCAAACTTTAAAACCCAATACCAAAAAATCTAAACCCGAAACCCTAAACACTAAATATGGAACCTTAAACCTTTATTTCTTAACACCAAACCATAACACCCCAACCCCAACACCAGAAACCATACTCCTTAATTCATAAAACCTAAATCCCAAAACTTATGACACTAAAACAAAAATCAAAACCCTAAATGCAAAACGCCAAATCCTAAATGGTAAACCCCAAAATATAAAATCCTAATCGCTAACCCCCAAAAACTAAATCACAAACCACAAAACCCTAAACACTAATTCCCATACCATAAACTCCTTAACCCTAAACCTTAACATCTAAACCGTTACCCTAAATTGTACACCTTAAACCGTAAACCATCAACCATCACCCCCAGACCCTAAACATTAAACCTTAAATACCAAACACCAAATCCTAAACTATAAAATCTAATTACCAGACCATAACACCCCAACCCTAAACCCAAAACCATACTCCCTAATTCATAAACCCAAAACCCCAAAACCCAAAACCCAAAACACAAAACCCTAAACCCTTACACCTAAACCCTAAACCATAAACCATCAACCCCAAACCCTAAACATTAAACCTTAAATCCCAAACACCAAATCCTAAACTATAAATTCTAAACACCAAACAATAACACTCTAACCCAAAACCGAAAACCATACTCCCTAATTCATAAACCCTAAACCACAAAACTCAAATTATAAACCCTAAACCCAAAACTAAAAACCCTAGACCCTTACACCTAAACCCTAAACTTTAAACCCAAAACCAAAAATTGTAACCCGAAACCTTAAACCCAAACCCTAAACAATAAATCCTCAACTACAAACCCTAAACCCAAAACTCCAAACCCTAAAACGAAAAACAAAAAATCTAAACCCCAAACCCTAAACCCTTAATCGCAAAACCTTAAACCATGAATTCTCAACACTAAACCATAACACCCCAACCATAAACCCAAAACCATACTCCCTAATTCATAAAATCTAAACCCCAAAACCAAAAACCAAAAACCCTAAACCCTTACACCTAAACCCTAAAAACTAAATCCCAAACCATAATCTCCTTATCCCTAAACCTTAACATCTAAACCATTACCCGAAACTATACACCTTAAACCCTAAACCATAAACCATCAACCCCAAACCCTAAACATTAAACCTTAAATCCCAAACACCAAATCCTAAACTATAAATTCTAAACACCAAACCATAACACCCTAACCCAAAACCGAAAACTATACTCCCTAACTCATAAACCCTAAACCACAAAACTCAAATTATAAACCCTAAACCCAAAACCAAAAACCCTAGACCCTTACACCTAAACCCAAAACTTTAAACCCAAAACCAAAAATTGTAACTCGAAACCTTAAACCCAAACCCTAAACCATAAATCATAAACCGCAAACCCTAAACACAAAACTCCAAACCCTAAAACGAAAAACAAAAAAATCTAAACCCCAAACCCTAAACCCTTAATTGCAAAACCTTAAACCCTGAATTCTCAACACTAAACCATAACACCCCAACCCTAAACCCAAAACCATACTCCCTAATTCATAAACTCTAAACCCCAAAACCCAAAACCAAAAACCCTAAACCCTTACACCTAAACACTAAAAACTAAATCCCAAACCATAAACTCCTTAACCCTAAACATTAACATCTAAACCATTACCTGAAACTCTACACCTTAAACCCTAAACCATAAACCAACAAACCCAAACCCTAAACATTAAACCTTAAATCCCAAGCACCAAATCCTAAACTATTAATTCTAAACACCAAACCATAACACCCTAACCCAAAACCGAAAACTATACTCCCTAATTCATAAACCCAAAACCACAAAACTCAAATTATAAACCCTAAACCCAAAACCAAAAACCCTAGACCATTACACCTAAACCCTAAACTTTAAACACAAAACCAAAAATTGTAACCCGAAACCTTAAACCCAAACCCTAAACCATAAATCATAAACCGCAAACCCTAAACACAAAACTCCAAACCCTAAAACGAAAAACAAAAAAATCTAAACCCCAAACCCTAAACCCTTAATTGCAAAACCTTAAACCCTGAATTCTCAACACTAAACCATAACACCCCAACCCTAAACCCAAAACCATACTCCCTAATTCATAAACTCTAAACCCCAAAACCCAAAACCAAAAACCCTAAACCCTTACACCTAAACACTAAAAACTAAATCCCAAACCATAAACTCCTTAACCCTAAACATTAACATCTAAACCATTACCTGAAACTCTACACCTTAAACTCTACACCTTAAACCCTAAACCATAAACCAACAAACCCAAACCCTAAACATTAAACCTTAAATCCCAAGCACCAAATCCTAAACTATTAATTCTAAACACCAAACCATAACACCCTAACCCAAAACCGAAAACTATACTCCCTAATTCATAAACCCAAAACCACAAAACTCAAATTATAAACCCTAAACCCAAAACCAAAAACCCTAGACCATTACACCTAAACCCTAAACTTTAAACACAAAACCAAAAATTGTAACCCGAAACCTTAAACCAAAACCCTAAACCATAAATCCTAAACCGCAAACCCTAAACACAAAACTCCAAACCCTAAAACGAAAAACAAAAAATCTAAACCCCAAACCCTAAACCCTTAATCGCAAAACCTTAAACCCTGAATTCTCAACACTAAACCATAACACCCCAACCCTAAACCCAAAACCATACTCCCTAATTCATAAACTCTAAACCCCAAAACCCAAAACCAAAAACCCTAAACCCTTACACCTAAACACTAAAAACTAAATCCCAAACCATAAACTCCTTAACCCTAAACCTTAACATCTAAACCATTTCCCGAAACTCTACACCTTAAACCCTAAACCATAAACCAAGAAACCCAAACCCTAAACATTAAACCTTAAATCCCAAACACCAAGTCCTAAACTATAAATTCTAAACACCAAACCATAACACCCTAACCCAAAACCGAAAACTATACTCCCTAATTCATAAACCTTAAACCACAAAACTCAAATTATAAACCCTAAACCCAAAACCAAAAACCCTAGACCATTACACCTAAACCCTAAACTTTAAACCCAAAACCAAAAATTGTAACCCGAAACCTTAAACCCAAACCCTAAACCATAAATCCTAAACCGCAAACCCTAAACACAAAACTCCAAACCCTAAAACGAAAAACAAAAAATATAAACCCCAAACCCTAAACTCTTAATCCCAAAACCTTAAACCCTGAATTCTCAACACTAAACCATAACACCCTAACTCTAAACCCAAAACCATACTCCCTAATTCATAAACTCTAAACCCCAAAACCCAAAACCAAAAACCCTAAACCCTTACACCTAAACACTAAAAACTAAATCCCAAACCATAAACTCCTTAACCCTAAACCCTAAACAAACGAAACCCTAAACCCTTCACATCATAGACCCTAAACCCTAGACCCCGAAACCAGAAACACTAAACCCTAAATCTTAAAGCCCTAAACCCTAGACCATAAATCCTAAACCGCAAACCCTAAACATTAAAATCCAAACTTTAAAACCCAATACCAAAATATCTAAACCGAAACCGTAAGCACTAAATCCGGAACCTTAAACCTTTATTTCTTAACACCAAACCATAACACCCCAACCCCAAAACCCGAAACCATACTCTTTAATTCATAAAACCTAAATCCCAAAACTTATGACACTAAAACAAAAATCAAAACCCTAAATGCAAAACGCCAAATCCTAAATGGTAAACCCCAAAATATAAAATCCTAATCACTAACCCCTAAAAACTAAATCACAAACCACAAAACCCTAAACACTAATTCCCATACCATAAACTCCTTAACCCTAAACCTTAACATCTAAACCGTTACCCTAAATTCTACACCTTAAACCGTACACCATCAACCATCACCCCCAGACCCTAAACATTAAACCTTAAATCCCAAACACCAAATCCTAAACTATAAAATCTAATTACCAGACCATAACACCCCAACCCTAAACCCAAAACCATACTCCCTAATTCATAAACCCTAAACCCCAAAACCCAAAACCCAAAACCAAAAACCCTAAACCCTTACACCTAAACCCTAAAAACTAAATTCCAAACCATAATCTCCTTAACCCTAAACCTTAACATCTAAACCATTACCCGAAACTCTACACCTTAAACCCTAAACCATAAACCATCAACCCCAAACCCTAAACATTAAACCTTAAATCCCAAACACCAAATCCTAAACTATAAATTCTAAACACACAACCATAACACCCTAACCCAAAACCAAAAACCATACTCCCTAATTCATAAACCCTAAACCCCAAACCCTAAACCCTAAATCGCAAAACCTTAAACACTCAATTCTAAACACTAAACCATAACACCTAAACCCTAAATCTTAAACTCTAAACCCTAAATCTTAAAGCCCTAAACCCTAGACCATAAATCCTAAACCGCAAACCCTAAACATTAAACTCCAAACTTTAAAACCCAATACCAAAAAATCTAAACCCGAAACCCTAAACACTAAATATGGAACCTTAAACCTTTATTTCTTAACACCAAACCATAACACCCCAACCCCAACACCAGAAACCATACTCCTTAATTCATAAAACCTAAATCCCAAAACTTATGACACTAAAACAAAAATCAAAACCCTAAATGCAAAACGCCAAATCCTAAATGGTAAACCCCAAAATATAAAATCCTAATCGCTAACCCCCAAAAACTAAATCACAAACCACAAAACCCTAAACACTAATTCCCATACCATAAACTCCTTAACCCTAAACCTTAACATCTAAACCGTTACCCTAAATTGTACACCTTAAACCGTAAACCATCAACCATCACCCCCAGACCCTAAACATTAAACCTTAAATACCAAACACCAAATCCTAAACTATAAAATCTAATTACCAGACCATAACACCCCAACCCTAAACCCAAAACCATACTCCCTAATTCATAAACCCAAAACCCCAAAACCCAAAACCCAAAACACAAAACCCTAAACCCTTACACCTAAACCCTAAACCATAAACCATCAACCCCAAACCCTAAACATTAAACCTTAAATCCCAAACACCAAATCCTAAACTATAAATTCTAAACACCAAACAATAACACTCTAACCCAAAACCGAAAACCATACTCCCTAATTCATAAACCCTAAACCACAAAACTCAAATTATAAACCCTAAACCCAAAACTAAAAACCCTAGACCCTTACACCTAAACCCTAAACTTTAAACCCAAAACCAAAAATTGTAACCCGAAACCTTAAACCCAAACCCTAAACAATAAATCCTCAACTACAAACCCTAAACCCAAAACTCCAAACCCTAAAACGAAAAACAAAAAATCTAAACCCCAAACCCTAAACCCTTAATCGCAAAACCTTAAACCATGAATTCTCAACACTAAACCATAACACCCCAACCATAAACCCAAAACCATACTCCCTAATTCATAAAATCTAAACCCCAAAACCAAAAACCAAAAACCCTAAACCCTTACACCTAAACCCTAAAAACTAAATCCCAAACCATAATCTCCTTATCCCTAAACCTTAACATCTAAACCATTACCCGAAACTATACACCTTAAACCCTAAACCATAAACCATCAACCCCAAACCCTAAACATTAAACCTTAAATCCCAAACACCAAATCCTAAACTATAAATTCTAAACACCAAACCATAACACCCTAACCCAAAACCGAAAACTATACTCCCTAACTCATAAACCCTAAACCACAAAACTCAAATTATAAACCCTAAACCCAAAACCAAAAACCCTAGACCCTTACACCTAAACCCAAAACTTTAAACCCAAAACCAAAAATTGTAACTCGAAACCTTAAACCCAAACCCTAAACCATAAATCATAAACCGCAAACCCTAAACACAAAACTCCAAACCCTAAAACGAAAAACAAAAAAATCTAAACCCCAAACCCTAAACCCTTAATTGCAAAACCTTAAACCCTGAATTCTCAACACTAAACCATAACACCCCAACCCTAAACCCAAAACCATACTCCCTAATTCATAAACTCTAAACCCCAAAACCCAAAACCAAAAACCCTAAACCCTTACACCTAAACACTAAAAACTAAATCCCAAACCATAAACTCCTTAACCCTAAACATTAACATCTAAACCATTACCTGAAACTCTACACCTTAAACCCTAAACCATAAACCAACAAACCCAAACCCTAAACATTAAACCTTAAATCCCAAGCACCAAATCCTAAACTATTAATTCTAAACACCAAACCATAACACCCTAACCCAAAACCGAAAACTATACTCCCTAATTCATAAACCCAAAACCACAAAACTCAAATTATAAACCCTAAACCCAAAACCAAAAACCCTAGACCATTACACCTAAACCCTAAACTTTAAACACAAAACCAAAAATTGTAACCCGAAACCTTAAACCCAAACCCTAAACCATAAATCATAAACCGCAAACCCTAAACACAAAACTCCAAACCCTAAAACGAAAAACAAAAAAATCTAAACCCCAAACCCTAAACCCTTAATTGCAAAACCTTAAACCCTGAATTCTCAACACTAAACCATAACACCCCAACCCTAAACCCAAAACCATACTCCCTAATTCATAAACTCTAAACCCCAAAACCCAAAACCAAAAACCCTAAACCCTTACACCTAAACACTAAAAACTAAATCCCAAACCATAAACTCCTTAACCCTAAACATTAACATCTAAACCATTACCTGAAACTCTACACCTTAAACTCTACACCTTAAACCCTAAACCATAAACCAACAAACCCAAACCCTAAACATTAAACCTTAAATCCCAAGCACCAAATCCTAAACTATTAATTCTAAACACCAAACCATAACACCCTAACCCAAAACCGAAAACTATACTCCCTAATTCATAAACCCAAAACCACAAAACCAAAAATTATAAACCCTAAACCCAAAACCAAAAACCCTAGACCATTACACCTAAACCCTAAACTTTAAACACAAAACCAAAAATTGTAACCCGAAACCTTAAACCAAAACCCTAAACCATAAATCCTAAACCGCAAACCCTAAACACAAAACTCCAAACCCTAAAACGAAAAACAAAAAATCTAAACCCCAAACCCTAAACCCTTAATCGCAAAACCTTAAACCCTGAATTCTCAACACTAAACCATAACACCCCAACCCTAAACCCAAAACCATACTCCCTAATTCATAAACTCTAAACCCCAAAACCCAAAACCAAAAACCCTAAACCCTTACACCTAAACACTAAAAACTAAATCCCAAACCATAAACTCCTTAACCCTAAACCTTAACATCTAAACCATTTCCCGAAACTCTACACTTTAAACCCTAAACCATAAACCAAGAAACCCAAACCCTAAACATTAAACCTTAAATCCCAAACACCAAATCCTAAACTATAAATTCTAAACACCAAACCATAACACCCTAACCCAAAACCGAAAACTATACTCCCTAATTCATAAACCTTAAACCACAAAACTCAAATTATAAACCCTAAACCCAAAACCAAAAACCCTAGACCATTACACCTAAACCCTAAACTTTAAACCCAAAACCAAAAATTGTAACCCGGAACCTTAAACCCAAACCCTAAACCATAAATCCTAAACCGCAAACCCTAAACACAAAACTCCAAACCCTAAAACGAAAAACAAAAAATATAAACCCCAAACCCTAAACCCTTAATCCCAAAACCTTAAACCCTGAATTCTCAACACTAAACCATAACACCCCAACTCTAAACCCAAAACCATACTCCCTAATTCATAAACTCTAAACCCCAAAACCCAAAACCAAAAACCCTAAACCATTACACCTAAACACTAAAAACTAAATCCCAAACCATAAACTCCTTAACCCTAAACCCTAAACAAACGAAACCCTAAACCCTTCACATCATAGACCCTAAACCCTAGACCCCGAAACCAGAAACACTAAACCCTAAATCTTAAAGCCCTAAACCCTAGACCATAAATCCTAAACCGCAAACCCTAAACATTAAAATCCAAACTTTAAAACCCAATACCAAAATATCTAAACCGAAACCGTAAACACTAAATCCGGAACCTTAAACCTTTATTTCTTAACACCAAACCATAACACCCCAACCCCAAAACCCGAAACCATACTCTTTAATTCATAAAACCTAAATCCCAAAACTTATGACACTAAAACAAAAATCAAAACCCTAAATGCAAAACGCCAAATCCTAAATGGTAAACCCCAAAATATAAAATCCTAATCACTAACCCCTAAAAACTAAATCACAAACCACAAAACCCTAAACACTAATTCCCATACCATAAACTCCTTAACACTAAACCTTAACATCTAAACCGTTACCCTAAATTCTACACCTTAAACCGTACACCATCAACCATCACCCCCAGACCCTAAACATTAAACCTTAAATCCCAAACACCAAATCCTAAACTATAAAATCTAATTACCAGACCATAACACCCCAACCCTAAACCAAAAACCATACTCCCTAATTCATAAACCCTAAACCCCAAAACCCAAAACCGAAAACCAAAAACCCTAAACCTTTACACCTAAACCCTAAAAACTAAATCCCAAACCATAATCTCCTTAACCCTAAACCTTATAATCTAAACCATTACCCGAAACTCTACACCTTAAACCCTAAACCATAAACCAACAAACCCAAACCCTAAACATTAAACCTTAAATCCCAAACACCAAATCCAAAACTGTAAATTCTAAACACCAAACCATAACACCCTTACCCAAAACCGAAAACTATACTCCCTAATTCATAAACCCTAAACCACAAAACTCAAATTATAAACCCTAAACCCAAAACCAAAAACCCTAGACCCTTACACCTAAACCCTAAACTTTAAACCCAAAACCTGAAACCCAAACCCTAAACCATAAATCCTAAACCGCAAACCCTAAACACAAAACTCCAAACCCTAAAACGAAAAACAAAAAATCTAAACCCCAAACCCTAAACCCTTAATCTCAAAACCTTAAACCCTAAATTCTCAACACTAAACCATAACACCCCAACCCTAAACCCAAAACCATACTCCCTAATTCATAAACTCTAAACCCCAAAACCAAAAACCAAAAACCGTAAACCCTTACACCTAAACACTAAAAACTAAATCCCAAACCATAAACTCCTTAACCCTAAACCTTAACATCTAAACCATTACCCGAAACTCTACACCTTAAACCTTAAACCATAAACCAACAAACCCAAACCCTAAACATTAAACCTTAAATCCCAAACACCAAATCCTAAACTATAAATTCTGAACACCAAACCATAACACGCTAACCCAAAACCAAAAACTATACTCCCTAATTCATAAACCCTAAACAACAAAACTCAAATTATAAACCCTAAACCCAAAACCAAAAACCGTAGACCCTTACACCTAAACCCTAAACTTTAAACCCAAAACCAAAAATTGTAACCCGAAACCTTAAACCCAAACCCTAAACCATAAATCATAAACTGCAAACCCTAAACACAAAACTCCAAACCCTAAAACGAAAAACAAAAAATCTAAACCCCAAACCCTAAACCCTTAATCGCAAAACCTTAAACCTTGAATTCTCAACACTAAACCATAACACCCCAACCCTAAACCCAAAACCATACTCCCTAATTCATAAACTCTAAACCCCAAAACCCAAAACCAAAAACCCTAAACCCTTACACCTAAACACTAAAAACTAAATCCCAAACCATAAACTCCTTAACCCTAAACCTTAACATCTAAACCATTACCCGAAACTCTACACCTTAAACCCTAAACCATAAACCAACAAACTCAAACCCTAAACATTAAACTTTAAATCCCAAACACCAAATCCTAAACTATAAATTCTAAACACCAAACCATAACACCCTAACCCAAAACCGAAAACTATACTCCCTAATTCATAAACCCTAAACCACAAAACTCAAATTATAAACCCTAAACCCAAAACCAAAAACCCTAGACCCTTACACCTAAACCCTAAACTTTAAACCCAAAACCAAAAATTGTAACCCAAAACCTTAAACCCAAACTCAAAACCATAAATTCTAAACCGCAAACCCTAAACACAAAACTCCAAACCCTAAAACGAAAAACAAAAAATCTAAACCCCAAACCCTAAACCCTTAATCGCAAAACCTTAAACCTTGAATTCTCAACACTAAACCATAACACCCCAACCGTAAACCTGAAACCATACTTCCTAATGGTTTAGGGTTTAGAGTTAACCATAAACCCTAAAACCTAAACAATTAATCCTAAACCACAAACCCTAAACACTAAATTCATAACCTTGAAACCCAATACCCAAAACTCTAAAATCCAAACCCTAAACATTAAATTTATAACCTTGAAAACCAATACCAAAACTATAAACCCTAAACCCTAAACAACAAACCATCAACCCCAAACACCCATCCAAAATGTTATATTCTAAACACCAAACCATAACACCCCAACCAAAAACCTAAAACCATACACCCTAACTCATAAACCCTCAACAAAAAAACCCTAATAAGAAATCTTAAACCCTAAAACCTAAATAATAAACACTAAACCTTAAAACAAAAAACCCTAAACCCTTACACCTAAACCCTAAACCGTAAACCCAAAACCTAAAATCGTAATCCTTAACCCTAAACCAACGAACCTCAAATCCTAAATCTTAAACTTAAAAACAGAAAACCCTAAACCCTAACCCTTAAACAGTAAATGCAAAACCTTCACATCCTAAACCCTAGACCCCGAAACACCAGAAAACCTAAACCCTAAATCTTTAACCCTAAACCCTAAATCTTAAAGACCTAAACCCTAGACCATAAATCCTAAACCGCATACCCTAAACAATAAACTCCAAACTTTAAAACCCAATACCAAAAAATCTAAACCCGAAACCCTAAACACTCAATCCCGAACCTTAAACCTTTATTTCTTAACACCAAACCATAACACCCCAACCCCAACACCCGAAACCATACTCCTTAACTCATAAAACTTAAATCCCAAAACTTATAACACTAAAACAAAAATCAAAACCCTAAATGCAAAACGCCAAATCCTAAATAGTAAACCCCAAAATATAAAATCCTAATCGCTAACCCCTAAAAACTAAATCACAAACCACAAAACCCTGAACACTAATTCCCAAACCATAAACTCCTTAACCCTAAACCTTAACATCTAAAACGTTACCCTAAATTCTACACCTTAAACCGTAAACCATCAACCATCACACCCAGACCCTAAACATTAAACCTTAAATCCCAAACACCAAATCCTAAACTATAAAATCTAATTACCAGACCATAACACCCCAACCCTAAGCCCAAAACCATACTCCCTAATTCATAAACCCTAAACCCCAAAACCCAAAACCCAAAACCAAAAACCCTAAACCCTTACACCTAAACCCTAAAAACTAAATCCCAAACCATAATCTCCTTAACCCTAAACCTTAACATCTAAACCATTACCCGAAACTCTACACCTTAAACCCTAAACCATAAACCATCAACCCCAAACCCTAAACATTAAACCTTAAATCCCAAACACCAAATCCTAAACTATAAATTCTAAACACACAACCATAACACCCTAACCCAAAACCAAAAACCATACTCCCTAATTCATAAACCCTAAACCCCAAACCCTAAACCCTAAATCGCAAAACCTTAAACACTCAATTCTAAACACTAAACCATAACACCTAAACCCTAAATCTTAAACTCTAAACCCTAAATCTTAAAGCCCTAAACCCTAGACCATAAATCCTAAACCGCAAACCCTAAACATTAAACTCCAAACTTTAAAACCCAATACCAAAAAATCTAAACCCGAAACCCTAAACACTAAATATGGAACCTTAAACCTTTATTTCTTAACACCAAACCATAACACCCCAACCCCAACACCAGAAACCATACTCCTTAATTCATAAAACCTAAATCCCAAAACTTATGACACTAAAACAAAAATCAAAACCCTAAATGCAAAACGCCAAATCCTAAATGGTAAACCCCAAAATATAAAATCCTAATCGCTAACCCCCAAAAACTAAATCACAAACCACAAAACCCTAAACACTAATTCCCATACCATAAACTCCTTAACCCTAAACCTTAACATCTAAACCGTTACCCTAAATTGTACACCTTAAACCGTAAACCATCAACCATCACCCCCAGACCCTAAACATTAAACCTTAAATACCAAATACCAAATCCTAAACTATAAAATCTAATTACCAGACCATAACACCCCAACCCTAAACCCAAAACCATACTCCCTAATTCATAAACCCAAAACCCCAAAACCCAAAACCCAAAACACAAAACCCTAAACCCTTACACCTAAACCCTAAACCATAAACCATCAACCCCAAACCCTAAACATTAAACCTTAAATCCCAAACACCAAATCCTAAACTATAAATTCTAAACACCAAACAATAACACCCTAACCCAAAACCGAAAACCATACTCCCTAATTCATAAACCCTAAACCACAAAACTCAAATTATAAACCCTAAACCCAAAACTAAAAACCCTAGACCCTTACACCTAAACCCTAAACTTTAAACCCAAAACCAAAAATTGTAACCCGAAACCTTAAACCCAAACCCTAAACAATAAATCCTAAACTACAAACCCTAAACCCAAAACTCCAAACCCTAAAACGAAAAACAAAAAATCTAAACCCCAAACCCTAAACCCATAATCGCAAAACCTTAAACCATGAATTCTCAACACTAAACCATAACACCCCAACCCTAAACCCAAAACCATACTCCCTAATTCATAAAATCTAAACCCCAAAACCCAAAACCAAAAACCCTAAACCCTTACACCTAAACCCTAAAAACTAAATCCCAAACCATAATCTCCTTATCCCTAAACCTTAACATCTAAACCATTACCCGAAACTCTACACCTTAAACCCTAAACCATAAACCATCAACCCCAAACCCTATACATTAAACCTTAAATCCCAAACACCAAATCCTAAACTATAAATTCTAAACACCAAACCATAACACCCTAACCCAAAACCGAAAACTATACTCCCTAATTCATAAACCCTAAACCACAAAACTCAAATTATAAACCCTAAACCCAAAACCAAAAACCCTAGACCCTTACACCTAAACCCAAAACTTTAAATCCAAAACCAAAAATTGTAACTCGAAACCTTAAACCCAAACCCTAAACCATAAATCATAAACCGCAAACCCTAAACACAAAACTCCAAACCCTAAAACGAAAAACAAAAAATCTAAACCCCAAACCCTAAACCCTTAATTGCAAAACCTTAAACCCTGAATTCTCAACACTAAACCATAACACCCCAACCCTAAACCCAAAACCATACTCCCTAATTCATAAACTCTAAACCCCAAAACCCAAAACCAAAAACCCTAAACCCTTACACCTAAACACTAAAAACTAAATCCCAAACCATAAACTCCTTAACCCTAAACCTTAACATCTAAACCATTACCCGAAACTCTACACCTTAAACCCTATACCATAAACCAACAAACCCAAACCCTAAACATTAAACCTTAAATCCCAAGCACCAAATCCTAAACTATTAATTCTAAACACCAAACCATAACACCCTAACCCAAAACCAAAAACTATACTCCCTAATTCATAAACCCTAAACCACAAAACTCAAATTATAAACCCTAAACCCAAAACCAAAAACCCTAGACCATTACACCTAAACCCTAAACTTTAAACACAAAACCAAAAATTGTAACCCGAAACCTTAAACCCAAACCCTAAACAATAAATCCTAAACCGCAAACCCTAAACACAAAACTCCAAACCCTAAAACGAAAATCAAAAAATCTAAACCCCAAACCCTAAACCCTTAATCGCAAAACCTTAAACCCTGAATTCTCAACACTAAACCATAACACCCCAACCCTAAACCCAAAACCATACTCCCTAATTCATAAACTCTAAACCCCAAAACCCAAAACCAAAAACCCTAAACCCTTACACCTAAACACTAAAAACTAAATCCCAAACCATAAACTCCTTAACCCTAAACCTTAACATCTAAACCATTACCCGAAACTCTACACCTTAAACCCTAAACCATAAACCAAGAAACCCAAACCCTAAACATTAAACCTTAAATCCCAAACACCAAATCCTAAACTATAAATTCTAAACACCAAACCATAACACCCTAACCCAAAACCGAAAACTATACTCCCTAATTCATAAACCTTAAACCACAAAACTCAAATTATAAACCCTAAACCCAAAACCAAAAACCCTAGACCATTACACCTAAACCCTAAACTTTAAACCCAAAACCAAAAATTGTAACCCGAAACCTTAAACCCAAACCCTAAACCATAAATCCTAAACCGCAAACCCTAAACACAAAACTCCAAACCCTAAAACGAAAAACAAAAAATATAAACCCCAAACCCTAAACCCTTAATCCCAAAACCTTAAACCCTGAATTCTCAACACTAAACCATAACACCCCAACTCTAAACCCAAAACCATACTCCCTAATTCATAAACTCTAAACCCCAAAACCCAAAACCAAAAACCCTAAACCCTTACACCTAAACACTAAAAACTAAATCCCAAACCATAAACTCCTTAACCCTAAACCCTAAACAAACGAAACCCTAAACCCTTCACATCATAGACCCTAAACCCTAGACCCCGAAACCAGAAACACTAAACCCTAAATCTTAAAGCCCTAAACCCTAGACCATAAATCCTAAACCGCAAACCCTAAACATTAAAATCCAAACTTTAAAACCCAATACCAAAATATCTAAACCGAAACCGTAAACACTAAATCCGGAACCTTAAACCTTTATTTCTTAACACCAAACCATAACACCCCAACCCCAAAACCCAAAACCATACTCTTTAATTCATAAAACCTAAATCCCAAAACTTATGACACTAAAACAAAAATCAAAACCCTAAATGCAAAACGCCAAATCCTAAATGGTAAACCCCAAAATATAAAATCCTAATCACTAACCCCTAAAAACTAAATCACAAACCACAAAACCCTAAATACTAATTCCCATACCATAAACTCCTTAACCCTAAACCTTAACATCTAAACCGTTTCCCTAAATTCGACACCTTAAACCGTACACCATCAACCATCACCCCCATACCCTAAACATTAAACCTTAAATCCCAAACACCAAATCCTAAACTATAAAATCTAATTACCAGACCATAACACCCCAACCCTAAACCCAAAACCATACTCCCAAATTCATAAACCCTAAACCCCAAAACCCAAAACCCAAAACCAAAAACCCTAAACCTTTACACCTAAACCCTAAAAACTAAATCCCAAACCATAATCTCCTTAACCCTAAACCTTAACATCTAAACCATTACCCGAAACTCTACACCTTAAACCCTAAACCATAAACCAACAAAACCAAACCCTAAACATTAAACCTTAAATCCCAAACACCAAATCCAAAACTATAAATTCTAAACACCAAACCATAACACCCTTACCCAAAACCGAAAACTATACTCCCTAATTCATAAACCCTAAACCACAAAACTCAAATTATAAACCCTAAACCCAAAACCAAAAACCGTAGACCCTTACACCTAAACCCTAAACTTTAAACCCAAAGCCTGAAACCCAAACCCTAAACCATAAATCCTAAACCGCAAACCCTAAACACAAAACTCCAAACCCTAAAACGAAAAACAAAAAATCTAAACCCCAAACCCTAAACCCTTAATCGCAAAACCTTAAACCCTGAATTCTCAACACTAAACCATAACACCCCAACCCTAAACCCAAAACCATACTCCCTAATTCATAAACTCTAAACCCCAAAACCCAAAACCAAAAACCCTAAACCCTTACACCTAAACACTAAAAACTAAATCCCAAACCATAAACTCCTTAACCCTAAACCTTAACATCTAAACCATTACCCGAAACTCTACACCTTAAACCCTAAACCATAAACCAAGAAACCCAAACCCTAAACATTAAACCTTAAATCCCAAACACCAAATCCTAAACTATAAATTCTAAATACCAAACCATAACACCCTAACCCAAAACCGAAAACTATACTCCCAAATTCATAAACCTTAAACCACAAAACTCAAATTATAAACCCTAAACCCAAAACCAAAAACCCTAGACCATTACACCTAAACCCTAAACTTTAAACCCAAAACCAAAAATTGTAACCCGAAACCTTAAACCCAAACCCTAAACCATAAATCCTAAACCGCAAACCCTAAACTCAAAACTCCAAACCCTAAAATGAAAAACAAAAAATATAAACCCCAAACCCTAAACCCTTAATCCCAAAACCTTAAACCCTGAATTCTCAACACTAAACCATAAAACCCCAACCCTAAACCCAAAACCATACTCCCTAATTCATAAACTCTAAACCCCAAAACCCAAAACCAAAAACCCTAAACCCTTACACCTAAACACTAAAAACTAAATCCCAAACCATAAACTCCTTAACCCTAAACCCTAAACAAACGAAACCCTTAGCCCTTCACATCATAGACCCTAAACCCTAGACCCCGAAACCAGAAACACTAAACCCTAAATCTTAAAGCCCTAAACCCTAGACCATAAATCCTAAACCGCAAACCCTAAACATTAAAATCCAATCTTTAAAACCCAATACCAAAATATCTAAACCGAAACCGTAAACACTAAATCCGGAACCTTAAACCTTTATTTCTTAACACCAAACCATAACACCCCAACCCCAAAACCCGAAACCATACTCTTTAATTCATAAAACCTAAATCCCAAAACTTATGACACTAAAACAAAAATCAAAACCCTAAATGCAAAACGCCAAATCCTAAATGGTAAACCCCAAAATATAAAATCCTAATCACTAACCCCTAAAAACTAAATCACAAACCACAAAACCCTAAACACTAATTCCCATACCATAAACTCCTTAACCCTAAACCTTAACATCTAAACCGTTACCCTAAATTCTACACCTTAAACCGTAAACCATCAACCATCACCCCCAGACCCTAAACATTAAACCTTAAATCCCAAACACCAAATCCTAGACTATAAAATCTAATTACCAGACCATAACACCCCAACCCTAAACCCAAAACCATACTCCCTAATTCATAAACCCTAAACCCCAAAACCCAAAACCCAAAACCAAAAACCCTAAACCTTTACACCTAAACCCTAAAAACTAAATCCCAAACCATAATCTCCTTAACCCTAAACCTTATAATCTAAACCATTACCCGAAACTCTACACCTTAAACCCTAAACCATAAACCAACAAAACCAAACCCTAAACATTAAACCTTAAATCCCAAACACCAAATCCAAAACTATAAATTCTAAACACCAAACCATAACACCCTTACCCAAAACCGAAAACTATACTCCCTAATTCATAAACCCTAAACCACAAAACTCAAATTATAAACCCTAAACCCAAAACCAAAAACCCTAGACCCTTACACCTAAACCCTAAACTTTAAACCCAAAACCTGAAACCCAAACCCTGAACCATAAATCCTAAACCGCAAACCCTAAACACAAAACTCCAAACCCTAAAACGAAAAACAAAAAATCTAAACCCCAAACCCTAAACCCTTAATCGCAAAACCTTAAACCCTAAATTCTCAACACTATACCATAACACCCCAACCCTAAACCCCAAACCATACTCCCTAATTCATAAACTCTAAACCCCAAAACCCAAAACCAAAAACCCTAAACCCTTACACCTAAACACTAAAAACTAAATCCCAAACCATAAACTCCTTAACCCTAAACCTTAACATCTAAACCATTACCCGAAACTCTACACCTTAAACCTTAAACCATAAACCAACAAACCCAAACCCTAAACATTAAACCTTAAATCCCAAACACCAAATCCTAAACTATAAATTCTGAACACCAAACCATAACACGCTAACCCAAAACCAAAAACTATACTCCCTAATTCATAAACCCTAAACAAAAAAACTCAAATTATAAACCCTAAACCCAAAACCAAAAACCGTAGACCCTTACACCTAAACCCTAAACTTTAAACCCAAAACCAAAAATTGTAACCCGAAACCTTAAACCCAAACCCTAAACCTTAAATCATAAACTGCAAACCCTAAACACAAAACTCCAAACCCTAAAACGAAAAACAAAAAATCTAAACCCCAAACCCTAAACCCTTAATCGCAAAACCTTAAACCTTGAATTCTCAACACTAAACCATAACACCCCAACCCTAAACCCAAAACCATACTCCCTAATTCATAAACTCTAAACCCCAAAACCCAAAACCAAAAACCCTAAACCCTTACACCTAAACACTAAAAACTAAATCCCAAACCATAAACTCCTTAACCCTAAACCTTAACATCTAAACCATTACCCGAAACTCTACACCTTAAACCTTAAACCATAAACCAACAAACCCAAACCCTAAACATTAAACCTTAAATCCCAAACACCAAATCCTAAACTATAAATTCTGAACACCAAACCATAACACCCTAACCCAAAACCGAAAACTATACTCCCTAATTCATAAACCCTAAACCACAAAACTCAAATTATAAACCCTAAACCCAAAACCAAAAACCCTAGACCCTTACACCTAAACCCTAAACTTTAAACCCAAAACCAAAAATGGTAACCCAAAACCTTAAACCCAAACTCAAAACCATAAATTCTAAACCGCAAACCCTAAACACAAAACTCCAAACCCTAAAACGAAAAACAAAAAATCTAAACCCCAAACCCTAACCCCTTAATCGCAAAACCTTAAACCTTGAATTCTCAACACTAAACCATAACACCCCAACCGTAAACCTGAAACCATACTTCCTAATGGTTTAGGGTTTAGAGTTAACCATAAACCCTAAAACCTAAACAATTAATCCTAAACCACAAACCCTAAACACTAAATTCATAACCTTGAAACCCAATACCCAAAACTCTAAAATCCCAACCCTAAACATTAAATTTATAACCTTGAAAACCAATACCAAAACTATAAACCCTAAACCCTAAACAACAAACCATCAACCCCAAACACCCATCCAAAATGTTATATTCTAAACACCAAACCATAACACCCCAACCAAAAACCTAAAACCATACACCCTAACTCATAAACCCTCAACAAAAAAACCCTAATAAGAAATCTTAAACCCCAAAACCTAAATAATAAACACTAAACCTTAAAACAAAAAACCCTAAACCCTTACACCTAAACCCTAAACCGTAAACCCAAAACCTAAAATCGTAATCCTTAACCCTAAACCAACGAACCTCAAATCCTAAATCTTAAACTTAAAAACAGAAAACCCTAAACCCTAACCCTTAAACAGTAAATGCAAAACCTTCACATCCTAAACCCTAGACCCCAAAACACCAGAAAACCTAAACCCTAAATCTTTAACCCTAAACCCTAAATATTAAAGACCTAAACCCTAGACCATAAATCCTAAACCGCATACCCTAAACAATAAACTCCAAACTTTAAAACCCAATACCAAAAAATCTAAACCCGAAACCCTAAACACTCAATCCCGAACCTTAAACCTTTATTTCTTAACACCAAACCATAACACCCCAACCCCAACACCCGAAACCATACTCCTTAACTCATAAAACTTAAATCCCAAAACTTATAACACTAAAACAAAAATCAAAACCCTAAATGCAAAACGCCAAATCCTAAATAGTAAACCCCAAAATATAAAATCCTAATCGCTAACCCCTAAAAACTAAATCACAAACCACAAAACCCTAAACACTAATTCCCAAACCATAAACTCCTTAACCCTAAACCTTAACATCTAAAACGTTACCCTAAATTCTACACCTTAAACCGTAAACCATCAACCATCACCCCTAGACCCTAAACATTAAACCTTAAATCCCAAACACCAAATCCTAAACTATAAAATCTAATTACCAGACCATAACACCCCAACCCTAAGCCCAAAACCATACTCCCTAATTCATAAACCCTAAACCCCAAAACCAAAAACCCTAAACCCTTACACCTAAACCCTAAAAACTAAATCCCAAACCATAATCTCCTTAACCCTAAACCTTAACATCTAAACCATTACCCGAAACTCTACACCTTAAACCCTAAACCATAAACCATCAACCCCAAACCCTAAACATTAAACCTTAAATCCCAAACACCAAATCCTAAACTATAAATTCTAAACACACAACCATAACACCCTAACCCAAAACCAAAAACCATACTCCCTAATTCATAAACCCTAAACCACAAAACTCAAATTATAAACCCAAAACCCAAAACCAAAAACCCTAGACCCTTACACCTAAACCCTAAACTTTAAACCCAAAACCAAAAATTGTAACCCGAAACCTTAAACCCAAACCCTAAACCATAAATCCAAAACTGCAAACCCTAAACACAAAACTCCAAACCTTAAAACAAAAACCAAAATCTAAACCCCAAACTCTATACCCTAAATCGCAAAACCTTAAACCCTCAATTCTAAACACTAAACCATAACACCTAAACCCTAAATCTTAAACTCTAAACCCTAAATCTTAAAGCCCTAAACCCTAGACTATAAATCCTAAACCGCAAACCCTAAACATTATAAACTCCAAACTTTATAACCCAATACCAAAAAATCTAAACCCGAAACCCTAAACACTAAATCCGGAACCTTAAACCTTTATTTCTTAATACCAAACCATAACAACCCAACCCCAAAACCCGAAACTATACTCCTTAATTCATAAAACCTAAATCCCAAAACTTATGACACTAAAACAAAAATCAAAACCCTAAATGCAAAACGCTAAATCCTAAATGGTAAACCCCAAAATATAAAATCCTAATCGCTAACCCCTAAAAACTAAATCACAAACCACAAAACCCAAAACACTAATTCCCAAAACATAAACTCCTTAACCCTAAACCTTAACATCTAAACCGTTACCCTAAATTCTACACCTTAAACCGTAAACCATCAACCATCATCCCCAGACCCTAAACATTAAACCTTAAATCCCAATAACCAAATCCTAAACTATAAAATCTAATTACCAGACCATAACACCCCAACCCTAAACCCAAAACCA
Source organism: Cardamine chenopodiifolia (assembly GCA_963922655.1). Taxonomy (NCBI): domain Eukaryota; kingdom Viridiplantae; phylum Streptophyta; class Magnoliopsida; order Brassicales; family Brassicaceae; genus Cardamine; species Cardamine chenopodiifolia. The sequence continues at coordinate 10,421,644 of OZ000481.1, read as the reverse complement.
TACTCCCTAATTCATAAACCCTAAACCCCAAAACCCAAAACCCAAAACCAAAAACCCTAAACCCTTACACCTAAACCCTAAAAACTAAATCCCAAACCATAATCTCCTTAACCCTAAACCTTAACATCTAAACCATTACCCGAAACTCTACACCTTAAACCCTAAACCATAAACCATCAACCCCAAACCCTAAACATTAAACCTTAAATCCCAAACACCAAATCCTAAACTATAAATTCTAAACACCAAACCATAACACCCTAACCCAAAACCGAAAACCATACTCTCTAATTCATAAACCCTAAACCACAAAACTCAAATTATAAACCCTAAACCCAAAACCAAAAACCCTAGACCCTTACACCTAAACCCTAAACTTTAAACCCAAAACCAAAAATTGTAACCCGAAACCTTAAACCCAAACCCTAAACCGTAAATCCTAAACCGCAAACCCTAAACACAAAACTCCAAACCCTAAAACGAAAAACAAAAAATCTAAACCCCAAACCCTAAACCCTTAATCGCAAAACCTTAAACCCTGAATCCTCAACACTAAACCATAACACCCCAACCCTAAACCTAAAACCATACTCCCTAATTCATAAACTCTAAACCCCAAAACCCAAAACCAAAAATCTTAAACCCTTACACCTAAACCCTAAAAACTAAATCCCAAACCATAATCTCCTTAACCCTAAACCTTAACATCTAAACCATTACCCGAAACTCTACACCTTAAACCCTAAACCATAAACCAACAAAACCAAACCCTAAACATTAAACCTTAAATCCCAAACACCAAATCCTAAACTATAAATTCTAAACACCAAACCATAACACCCTAACCCAAAACCGAAAACTATACTCCTTAATTCATAAACCCTAAACCACAAAACTTAAATTATAAACCCTAAACCCAAAACCAAAAACCCTAGACCCTTACACCTAAACCCTAAACTTTAAACCCGAAACCAAAAATTGTAACCCGAAACCTTAAACCCAAACTCTAAACCATAAATCCTAAACCGCAAACCCTAAACACAAAACTCCAAACCTTAAAACGAAAAACAAAAAATCTAAACCCCAAACCCTAAACCCTTAATCACAAAACCTTAAACCCTGAATTCTCAACACTAAACCATAACACCCCAACCCTAAACCTAAAACCATACTCCCTAATTCATAAACTCTAAACCCCAAAACCCAAAACCAAAAACCTTAAACCCTTACACCTAAACCCTAAAAACTAAATCCCAAACCATAATCTCCTTAACCCTAAACCTTAACATCTAAACCATTACCCGAAACTCTACACCTTAAACCCTAAACCATAAACCAACAAACTCAAACCCTAAACATTAAACTTTAAATCCCAAACACCAAATCCCAAACTATAAATTCTAAACACCAAACCATAACACCCTAACCCAAAACCGAAAACTATACTCCCTAATTCATAAACCCTAAACCAGAAAACTCAAATTATAAACCCTAAACCCAGAACCAAAAACCCTAGACCCTTACACCTAAACCCTAAACTTTAAACCCAAAACCAAAAATTGTAACCCAAAACCTTAAACCCAAACTCAAAACCATAAATTCTAAACCGCAAACCCTAAACACAAAACTCCAAACCCTAAAACGAAAAACAAAAAATCTAAACCCCAAACCCTAAACCCTTAATCGCAAAACCTTAAACCTTGAATTCTCAACACTAAACCATAACACCCCAACCGTAAATCTGAAATAATACTTCCTAATGGTTTAGGGTTTAGAGTTAACCATAAACCCTAAAACCTAAACAATTAACCCTAAACCACAAACCCTAAACTAAATTCATAACCTTGAAACCCAATACCCAAAACTCTAAAATCCAAACCCTAAACATTAAATTTATAACCTTGAAAACCAATACCAAAACTATAAACCCTAAACCCTAAACAACAAACCATCAACCCCAAACACCCATCCAAAATGTTATATTCTAAACACCAAACCATAACACCCCAACCAAAAACCTAAAACCATACACCCTAACTCATAAACCCTCAACAAAAAAACCCTAATAAGAAATCTTAAACCCCAAAACCTAAATAATAAACACTAAACCTTAAAACAAAAAACCCTAAACCCTTACACCTAAACCCTAAACCGTAAACCCAAAACCTAAAATCGTAATCCTTTACCCTAAACCAACGAACCTCAAATCCTAAATCTTAAACTTAAAAACAGAAAACCCTAAACCCTAACCCTTAAACAGTAAATGCAAAACCTTCACATCCTAAACCCTAGACCCCGAAACACCAGAAAACCTAAACCCTAAATCTTTAACCCTAAACCCTAAATATTAAAGACCTAAACCCTAGACCATAAATCCTAAACCGCATACCCTAAACAATAAACTCCAAACTTTAAAACCCAATACCAAAAAATCTAAACCCGAAACCCTAAACACTCAATCCCGAACCTTAAACCTTTATTTCTTAACACCAAACCATAACACCCCAACCCCAACACCCGAAACCATACTCCTTAACTCATAAAACTTAAATCCCAAAACTTATAACACTAAAACAAAAATCAAAACCCTAAATGCAAAACGCCAAATCCTAAATAGTAAACCCCAAAATATAAAATCCTAATCGCTAACCCCTAAAAACTAAATCACAAACCACAAAACCCTAAACACTAATTCCCAAACCATAAACTCCTTAACCCTAAACCTTAACATCTAAAACGTTACCCTAAATTCTACACCTTAAACCGTAAACCATCAACCATCACCCCCAGACCCTAAACATTAAACCTTAAATCCCAAACACCAAATCCTAAACTATAAAATCTAATTACCAGACCATAACACCCCAACCCTAAGCCCAAAACCATACTCCCTAATTCATAAACCCTAAACCCCAAAACCCAAAACCCAAAACCAAAAACCCTAAACCCTTACACCTAAACCCTAAAAACTAAATCCCAAACCATAATCTCCTTAACCCTAAACCTTAACATCTAAACCATTACCCGAAACTCTACACCTTAAACCCTAAACCATAAACCATCAACCCCAAACCCTAAACATTAAACCTTAAATCCCAAACACCAAATCCTAAACTAAAAATTCTAAACACACAACCATAACACCCTAACCAAAAACCAAAAACCATACTCCCTAATTCATAAACCCTAAACCACAAAACTCAAATTATAAACCCAAAACCCAAAACCAAAAACCCTAGACCCTTACACCTAAACCCTAAACTTTAAACCCAAAACCAAAAATTGTAACCCGAAACCTTAAACCCAAACCCTAAACAATAAATCCAAAACTGCAAACCCTAAACACAAAACTCCAAACCTTAAAACAAAAACCAAAATCTAAACCCCAAACTCTATACCCTAAATCGCAAAACCTTAAACCCTCAATTCTAAACACTAAATCATAACACCTAAACCCTAAATGTTAAACTCTAAACCCTAAATCTTAAAGCCCTAAACCCTAGACTATAAATCCTAAACCGCAAACCCTAAACATTATAAACTCCAAACTTTATAACCCAATACCAAAAAATCTAAACCCGAAACCCTAAACACTAAATCCGGAACCTTAAACCTTTATTTCTTAATACCAAACCATAACAACCCAACCCCAAAACCCGAAACTATACTCCTTAATTCATAAAACCTAAATCCCAAAACTTATGACACTAAAACAAAAATCAAAACCCTAAATGCAAAACGCTAAATCCTAAATGGTAAACCCCAAAATATAAAATCCTAATCGCTAACCCCTAAAAACTAAATCACAAACCACAAAACCCTAAACACTAATTCCCAAAACATAAACTCCTTAACCCTAAACCTTAACATCTAAACCGTTACCCTAAATTCTACACCTTAAACCGTAAACCATCAACCATCACCCCCAGACCCTAAACATTAAACCTTAAATCCCAATAACCAAATCCTAAACTATAAAATCTAATTACCATACCATAACACCCCAACCCTAAACCCAAAACCATACTCCCTAATTCATAAACCCTAAACCCCAAAACCCAAAACCCAAAACCAAAAACCCTAAACCCTTACACCTAAACCCTAAAAACTAAATCCCAAACCATAATCTCCTTAACCCTAAACCTTAACATCTAAACCATTACCCGAAACTCTACACCTTAAACCCTAAACCATAAACCATCAACCCCAAACCCTAAACATTAAACCTTAAATCCCAAACACCAAATCCTAAACTATAAATTCTAAACACCAAACCATAACACCCTAACCCAAAACCGAAAACCATACTCTCTAATTCATAAACCCTAAACCACAAAACTCAAATTATAAACCCTAAACCCAAAACCAAAAACCCTAGACCCTTACACCTAAACCCTAAACTTTAAACCCAAAACCAAAAATTGTAACCCGAAACCTTAAACCCAAACCCTAAACCGTAAATCCTAAACCGCAAACCCTAAACACAAAACTCCAAACCCTAAAACGAAAAACAAAAAATCTAAACCCCAAACCCTAAACCCTTAATCGCAAAACCTTAAACCCTGAATCCTCAACACTAAACCATAACACCCCAACCCTAAACCTAAAACCATACTCCCTAATTCATAAACTCTAAACCCCAAAACCCAAAACCAAAAATCTTAAACCCTTACACCTAAACCCTAAAAACTAAATCCCAAACCATAATCTCCTTAACCCTAAACCTTAACATCTAAACCATTACCCGAAACTCTACACCTTAAACCCTAAACCATAAACCAACAAACCCAAACCCTAAACATTAAACCTTAAATCCCAAACACCAAATCCTAAACTATAAATTCTAAACACCAAACCATAACACCCTAACCCAAAACCGAAAACTATACTCCTTAATTCATAAACCCTAAACCACAAAACTCAAATTATAAACCCTAAACCAAAAACCCTAGACCCTTACACCTAAACCCTAAACTTTAAACCCGAAACCAAAAATTGTAACCCGAAACCTTAAACCCAAACTCTAAACCATAAATCCTAAACCGCAAACCCTAAACACAAAACTCCAAACCTTAAAACGAAAAACAAAAAATCTAAACCCCAAACCCTAAACCCTTAATCACAAAACCTTAAACATTGAATTCTCAACACTAAACCATAACACCCCAACCCTAAACCTAAAACCATACTCCCTAATTCATAAACTCTAAACCCCAAAACCCAAAACCAAAAACCTTAAACCCTTACACCTAAACCCTAAAAACTAAATCCCAAACCATAATCTCCTTAACCCTAAACCTTAACATCTAAACCATTACCCGAAACTCTACACCTTAAACCCTAAACCATAAACCAACAAACCCAAACCCTAAACATTAAACCTTAAATCCCAAACACCAAATCCAAAACTATAAATTCTAAACACCAAACCATAACACCCTAACCCAAAACCGAAAACTATACTCCCTAATTCATAAACCCTAAACCACAAAACTCAAATTATAAACCCTAAACCCAGAACCAAAAACCCTAGACCCTTACACCTAAACCCTAAACTTTAAACCCAAAACCAAAAATTGTAACCCGAAACCTTAAACCCAAACTCTAAACCATAAATCCTAAACCGCAAACCCAAACACAAATCTCCAAACCCTGAAACGAAAAACAAAAAATCTAAACCCCAAACCCTAAACCCTTAATCGCAAAACCTTAAACCCTGAATTCTGAACACTAAACCATAACACCCCAACCCTAAACCCAAAACCATACTCCCTAATTCATAAAATCTAAACCCCAAAACCCAAAACCAAAAACCCTAAACCCTTACACCTAAACCCTAAAAACTAAATCCCAAACCATAATCTCCTTAACCCTAAACCTTAACATCTAAACTATTACCCGAAACTCTACACCTTAAACCCTAAACCATAAACCATCAACCCCAAACCCTAAACATTAAACCTTAAATCCCAAACACCAAATCCTAAACTATAAATTCTAAACACCAAACCATAACACCCTAACCAAAAACCGAAAACCATACTCTCTAATTTATAAACCCTAAACCACAAACTAAAATTATAAACCCTAAACCCAAAACAAAAAACCCTAGACCCTTACACCTAAACCCTAAACTTTAAACCCAAAACCAAAAATTGTAACCCGAAACCTTAAACCCAAACCCAAAACCGTAAATCCTAAACCGCAAACCCTAAACACAAAACTCCAAACCCTAAAACGAAAAACAAAAAATCTAAACCCCAAACCCTAAACCCTTAATCGCAAAACCTTAAACCCTGAATCCTCAACACTAAACCATAACACCCTAACCCTAAACCTAAAACCATACTCCCTAATTCATAAACTCTAAACCCCAAAACCCAAAACCAAAAATCTTAAACCCTTACACCTAAACCCTAAAAACTAAATCCCAAACCATAATCTCCTTAACCCTAAACCTTAACATCTAAACCATTACCCGAAACTATACACCTTAAACCCTAAACCATAAACCAACAAACCCAAACCCTAAACATTAAACCTTAAATCCCAAACACCAAATCCTAAACTATAAATTCTAAACACCAAACCATAACACCCTAACCCAAAACCGAAAACTATACTCCTTAATTCATAAACCCTAAACCACAAAACTCAAATTATAAACCCTAAACCCAAAACCAAAAACCCTAGACCCTTACACCTAAACCCTAAACTTTAAACCCAAAACCAAAAATTGTAACCCGAAACCTTAAACCCAAACTCTAAACCATAAATCCTAAACCGCAAACCCTAAACACAAAACTCCAAACCTTAAATTGAAAAACAAAAAATCTAAACCCCAAACCCTAAACCCTTAATCACAAAACCTTAAACCCTGAATTCTCAACACTAAACCATAACACCCCAACCCTAAACCTAAAACCATACTCCCTAATTCATAAACTCTAAACCCCAAAACCCAAAACCAAAAACCTTAAACCCTTACACCTAAACCCTAAAAACTAAATCCCAAACCATAATCTCCTTAACCCTAAACCTTAACATCTAAACCATTACCCGAAACTCTACACCTTAAACCCTAAACCATAAACCAACAAACCCAAACCCTAAACATTAAACCTTAAATCCCAAACACCAAATCCTAAACTATAAATTCTAAACACCAAACCATAACACCCTAACCCAAAACCGAAAACTATACTCCTTAATTCATAAACCCTAAACCACAAAAATCAAATTATAAACCCTAAACCCAAAACCAAAAACCCTAGACCCTTACACCTAAACCCTAAACTTTAAACCCGAAACCAAAAATTGTAACCCGAAACCTTAAACCCAAACTCTAAACCATAAATCCTAAACCGCAAACCCTAAACACAAAACTCCAAACCTTAAAACGAAAAACAAAAAATCTAAACCCCAAACCCTAAACCGTTAATCACAAAACCTTAAACCCTGAATTCTCAACACTAAACCATAACACCCCAACACTAAACCTAAAATCATACTCCCTAATTCATAAACTCTAAACCCCAAAACCCAAAACCAAAAACCTTAAACCCTTACACCTAAACCCTAAAAACTAAATCCCAAACCATAATCTCCTTAACCCTAAACCTTAACATCTAAACCATTACCCGAAACTCTACACCTTAAACCCTAAACCATAAACCAACAAACCCAAACCCTAAACATTAAACCTTAAATCCCAAACACCAAATCCTAAACTATAAATTTCTAAACACCAAACCATAACACCGTAACCCAAAACCAAAAACTATACTCCTTAATTCATAAACCCTAAACCACAAAACTCAAATTATAAACCCTAAACCCAAAACCAAAAACCCTAGACCCTTAAAACCTAAACCCTAAACTTTAAACCCGAAACCAAAAATTGTAACCCGAAACCTTAAACCCAAACTCTAAACCATAAATCCTAAACCGCAAACCCTAAACACAAAACTCCAAACCCTAAAACGAAAAACAAAAAATCTAAACCCCAAACCCTAAACCCTAAACCCTTAATCGCAAAACCTTAAACCCTGAATTCTCAACACTAAACCATAACACCCCAACCCTAAACCCAAAACCATACTCCCTAATTCATAAAATCTAAACCCCAAAACCCAAAACCAAAAACCCTAAACCCTTACACCTAAACCCTAAAAACTAAATCCCAAACCATAATCTCCTTAACCCTAAACCTTAACATCTAAACCATTACCCGAAACTCTACACCTTAAACCCTAAACCATAAACCAACAAACCCAAACCCTAAACATTAAACCTTAAATCCCAAACACGAAATCCTAAACTATAAATTCTAAACACCAAACCATAACACCCTAACCCAAAACCGAAAACTATACTCCTTAATTCATAAACCCTAAACCACAAAACTCAAATTATAAACCCTAAACCCAAAACCAAAAACCCTAGACCCTTACACCTAAACCCTAAACTTTAAACCCGAAACCAAAAAGTGTAACCCGAAACCTTAAACCCAAACTCTAAACCGTAAATCCTAAACCGCAAACCCTAAACACAAAACTCCAAACCTTAAAACGAAAAACAAAAAATCTAAACCCCAAACCCTAAACCCTTAATCACAAAACCTTAAACCCTGAATTCTCAACACTAAACCATAACACCCCAACCCTAAACCTAAAACCATACTCCCTAATTCATAAACTCTAAACCCCAAAACCCAAAACCAAAAACCTTAAACCCTTACACCTAAACCCTAAAAACTAAATCCCAAACCATAATCTCCTTAACCCTAAACCTTAACATCTAAACCATTACCCGAAACTCTACACCTTAAACCCTAAACCATAAACCAACAAACCCAAACCCTAAACATTAAACCTTAAATCCCAAACACCAAATCCTAAACTATAAATTCTAAACACCAAACCATAACACCCTAACCCAAAACCGAAAACTATACTCCCTAATTCATAAACCCTAAACCACAAAACTCAAATTATAAACCCTAAACCCAAATCCAAAAACCCTAGACCCTTACACCTAAACCCTAAACTTTAAACCCGAAACCAAAAATTGTAACCCGAAACCTTAAACCCAAACTCTAAACCATAAATCCTAAACCGCAAACCCTAAACACAAAACTCAAAACCTTAAAACGAAAAACAAAAAATCTAAACCCCAAACCATAAACCCTTAATCACAAAACCTTAAACCCTGAATTCTCAACACTAAACCATAACACCTCAACCCTAAACCTAAAACCATACTCCCTAATTCATAAACTCTAAACCCCAAAACCCAAAACCAAAAACCTTAAACCCTTACACCTAAACCCTAAAAACTAAATCCCAAACCATAATCTCCTTAACCCTAAACCTTAACATCTAAACCATTACCCGAAACTCTACACCTTAAACCCTAAACCATAAACCAACAAACCCAAACCCTAAACATTAAACCTTAAATCCCAAACACCAAATCCTAAACTATAAATTCTAAACACCAAACCATAACACCCAAACCCAAAACCGAAAACTATACTCCCTAATTCATAAACCCTAAACCACAAAACTCAAATTATAAACCCTAAACCCAGAACCAAAAACCCTAGACCCTTACACCTAAACCCTAAACTTTAAACCCAAAACCAAAAATTGTAACCCGAAACCTTAAACCCAAACTCTAAACCATAAATCCTAAACCGCAAACCCTAAACACAAAACTCCAAACCTTAAAACGAAAAACAAAAAATCTAAACCCCAAACCCTAAACCCTTAATCGCAAAACCTTAAACCCTGAATTCTCAACACTAAACCATAATACCCCAACTATAAACCTGAAACCATACTTCCTAATAGTTTAGGGTTTAGAGTTAACCATAAACCCTAAAACCTAAATTCATTACCTTGAAATCCAATACCCAAAACTCTAAAATCCAAACGCTAAACATTAAATTTATAACCATGAAAACCAATACCAAAATTCTAAACCCTAAACCCTAAACACCAAACCATCAACCCCAAACACCCATCCAAAATGTTATATTCTAAACACCAAACCATAACACCCCAACCAAAAACCTAAAACCATACACCCTAACTCATAAACCCTCAACAAAAAAACCCTAATAAGAAAACTTAAACCCCAAAACCTAAATAATAAACCCTAAACCTTAAAACAAAAAACCCTAAACCCTTACACCTAAACCCTTACACCTAAACCCTTACACCTAAACCCAAAACAGTAAACCCAAAACCTAAAATCGTAATCCTTAACCCTAAACCAACGAACCTCAAATCCTAAATCTTAAACTTAAAAAACAGAAAACCCTAAACCCTAACCCTTAAACACTAAATGCAAAACCTTCACATCCTAAACCCTAAACCCTAGACCCCGAAACCAGAAACACTAAACCCTAAATCTTAAAGCCCTAAACCCTAGACCATAAATCCTAAACCACAAACCCTAAACATTAAAATCCAAACTTTAAAACCCAATACCAAAAAATCTAAACCGAAACACTAAACACTAAATCCGGAACCTTAAACCTTTATTTCTTAACACCAAACCATAACACCCCAACCCCAAAACCCGAAACCATAGTCCTTAACTCATAAAACTTAAATCCCGAAACCATACTCCTTAAATCATAAAACTTAACTCCCTAATTCATAAACCCCAAAACCCAAAACCCAAAACCAAAAACCCTAAACCCTTACACCTAAACCCTAAAAACTAAATCCCAAACCATAATCTCCTTAACCCTAAACCTTAACATCTAAACCATTACCCGAAGCTCTACACCTTAAACACTAAACCATAAACCATCAACCCCAAACCCTAAACATTAAACCTTAAATCCCAAACACCAAATCCTAAACAATATATTCTAAACACCAAACCATAACACCCTAACCCAAAACCGAAAACCATACTCCCTAATTCATAAACCCTAAACCACAAAACTCAAATTATAAACCCTAAACCCAAAACCAAAAACCCTAGACCCTTACACCTAAACCCTAAACTTTTAACCCAAAACCAAAAATTGTAACCCGAAACCTGAAACCCAAACCCTAAACCATAAATCCAAAACTGCAAACCCTAAACACAAAACTCCAAACCTTAAAACAAAAAACAAAAAATCTAAACCCCAAACCCTAAACCCTAAATCGCAAAACCTTAAACCCTCAATTCTAAACACTAAACCATAACACCTAAACCCTAAATCTTAAACTCTAAACCCTAAATCTTAAAGCCCTAAACCCTAGACCATAAATCCTAAACCGCAAACCCTAAACATTAAACTCCAAACTTTAAAACCCAATACCAAAAAATCTAAACCCGAAACCCTAAACACTAAATCCGGAACCTTAAACCTTTATTTCTTAACACCAAACCATAACACCCCAACCCCAACACCTGAAACCATACTGCTTAATTCATAAATCTTAAATCCCAAAACTTATAACACTAAAACAAAAATCAAAAACCTAAATGCAAAACGCCAAATCCTAAATGGTAAACCCCAAAATATAAAATCCTAATCACTAACCCCTAAAAACTAAATCACAAACCACAAAACCCTAAACACTAATTCCCAAACAATAAACTCCTTAACCCTAAACCTTAACATCTAAACCGTTACCCTAAATTCTACACATTAAACCGTAAACCATCAACCATCACCCCCAGACCCTAAACATTAAACCTTAAATCCCAATAACCAAATCCTAAACTATAAAATCTAATTACCAGACCATAACACCCCAACCCTAAACCCAAAACCATACTCCCTAATTCATAAACCCTAAACCCCAAAACCCGAAACCCAAAACCAAAAACCCTAAACCCTTACACCTAAACCCTAAAAACTAAATCCCAAACCATAATCTCCTTAACCCTAAACCTTAACATCTAAACCATTACCTGAAACTCTACACCTTAAACCTTAAACCATAAACTATCAACCCCAAACCCTAAACATTAAACCTTAAATCCCAAACACCAAATCCAAAACTATAAATTCTAAACACCAAACCATAACACCCTAACCCAAAACCGAAAACCATACTCCCTAATTCATAAACCCTAAACCACAAAACTCAAATTATAAACCCTAAACCCAAAACCAAAAACCCTAGACCCTTACACCTAAACCCTAAACTTTAAACCCAAAACCAAAAATTGTAACCCGAAACCTGAAACCCAAACCCTAAACCATAAATCCAAAACTGCAAACCCTAAACACAAAACTCCAAACCTTAAAACAAAAAACAAAAAATCTAAACCCCAAACCCTAAACCTTAAATCACAAAACCTTAAACCCTCAATTCTAAACACTAAACCATAACACCTACACCCTAAATCTTAAACTCTAAACCCTAAATCTTAAAGCCCTAAACCCTAGACCATAAATCCTAAACCGCAAACCCTAAACATTAAACTCCAAACTTTAAAACCCAATACCAAAAAATCTAAACCTGAAACCCTAAACACTAAATCCGGAACCTTAAACCTTTATTTCTTAACACCAAACCATAACACCCCAACCCCAACACCCGAAACCATACTCCTTAATTCATAAAACCTAAATCCCAAAACTTATAACACTAAAACAAAAATCAAAACCCTAAATGCAAAACGCCAAATCCTAAATGGTAAACCCCAAAATATAAAATCCTAATCGCTAACCCCTAAAAACTAAATCACAAACCACAAAACCCTAAACACTAATTCCCAAACCATAAAGTCCTTAACCCTAAACCTTAACATCTAAACCCTTACCCTAAATTCTACACATTAAACCGTAAACCATCAACCATCATCCCAGACCCTAAACATTAAACCTTAAATCCCAAACACCAAATCCTCAACTATAAAATCTAATTACTAGACCATAACACCCCAACCCTAAACCCAAAACCATACTCCCTAATTCATAAACCCTAAACCCCAAAACCCAAAACCCAAAACCAAAAACCCTAAACCCTTACAACTAAACCTTAAAAACTAAATCCCAAACCATAATCTCCTTAACCATAAACCTTAACATCTAAACCATTACCCGAAACTCTACACCTTAAACCCTAAACCATAAAACATCAACCCTAAACCCAAAAAATTAAACCTTAAATCTCAAACACCAAATCCTAAACTATAAATTCTAAACACCAAACCATAACACCCTAACCCAAAACTGAAAACCATACTCCCTAATTCATAAACCCTAAACCACAAAACTCAAATTATAAACCCTAATCCCAAAACCAAAAACCCTAGACCCTTACACCTAAACCCTAAACTTTAAACCCAAAACAAAAAATTTTAACCCGAAACCTTAAACCCAAACCCTAAACCATAAATCCTAAACCACAAACCCTAAACACAAAACTCCAAACCCTAAAACGAAAAACAAAAAATCTAAACCCCAAACCCTAAACCCTTAATCGCAAAACCTTAAACCCTGAATTCCCAACACTAAACCATAACACCCTAACTGTAAACCTAAAACCATACTTCCTAATGTTTTAGGGTTTAGAGTTAACCACAAACCCTAAACACTAAATTCATAACCTTGAAACACAATACCATAAACTCTAAAATCCAAACCCTAAACACTAAATTCATAACCGTGAAAACCAATACCCCAAACTCTAAACCCCAAACCCTAAACACCAAACCATAAACCCCAAACACCCATCCTAAATGTTATATTCTGAACACCAAACTATAACACCCCAACCAAAAACCCAAAACTATACACCCCAACTCATAAACCCTCAACAAAAAAACCTTAATAAGAAATCTTAAACCCCAAAACCTAAATAATAAACCCTAAACCTTAAAATGAAAAACCCTAAACCCTTACACCTAAACCCAAAACCGTAAACCCAAAACCTAAAATCGTAATCCTTAACCCTAAACAAACGAACCTCAAATCCTAAATCTTAAACTTAAAAAACAGAAAACCCTAAACCCTAACCCATAAACACTAAATGCAAAACCTTCACATCCTAAACCCTAAACCCTAGACCCCGAAACCAAAAAACCTACACCCTAAATCTTAAACCCTAAACCCAAAATCTTAAAGCCCTAAACCCTAGACCATAAATCCTAAACCGAAACCCTAAACATTAAACTCCAAACTTTAAAACCCAAAACCAAAAATTGTAACCCGAAACCTGATACCCAAACCCTAAACCATAAATCCAAAACTGCAAACCCTAAACACAAAACTCCAAACCTTAAAACAAAAAACAAAAAATCTAAACCCCAAACCCTAAACCTTAAATCACAAAACCTTAAACCCTCAATTCTAAACACTAAACCATAACACCTACACCCTAAATCTTAAACTCTAAACCCTAAATCTTAAAGCCCTAAACCCTAGACCATAAATCCTAAACCGCAAACCCTAAACATTAAACTCCAAACTTTAAAACCCAATACCAAAAAATCTAAACCCGAAACCCTAAACACTAAATCCGGAACCTTAAACCTTTATTTCTTAACACCAAACCATAACACCCCAACCCCAACACCCGAAACCATACTCCTTAATTCATAAAACCTAAATCCCAAAACTTATAACACTAAAACAAACATCAAAACCCTAAATGCAAAACGCCAAATCCTAAATGGTAAACCCCAAAATATAAAATCCTAATCGCTAACCCCTAAAAACTAAATCACAAACCACAAAACCCTAAACACTAATTCCCAAACCATAAAGTCCTTAACCCTAAACCTTAACATCTAAACCCTTACCCTAAATTCTACACATTAAACCGTAAACCATCAACCATCATCCCAGACCCTAAACATTAAACCTTAAATCCCAAACACCAAATCCTCAACTATAAAATCTAATTACTAGACCATAACACCCCAACCCTAAACCCAAAACCATACTCCCTAATTCATAAACCCTAAACCCCAAAACCCAAAACCCAAAACCAAAAACCCTAAACCCTTACAACTAAACCTTAAAAACTAAATCCCAAACCATAATCTCCTTAACCATAAACCTTAACATCTAAACCATTACCCGAAACTCTACACCTTAAACCCTAAACCATAAAATATCAACCCTAAACCCAAAACATTAAACCTTAAATGCCAAACACCAAATCCTAAACTATAAATTCTAAACACCAAACCATAACACCCTAACCCAAAACTGAAAACCATACTCCCTAATTCATAAACCCTAAACCACAAAACTCAAATTATAAACCCTAATCCCAAAACCAAAAACCCTAGACCCTTACACCTAAACCCTAAACTTTAAACCCAAAACCAAAAATTTTAACCCGAAACCTTAAACCCAAACCCTAAACCATAAATCCTAAACCGCAAACCCTAAACACAAAACTCCAAACCCTAAAACGAAAAACAAAAAATCTAAACCCCAAACCCTAAACCCTTAATCGCAAAACCTTAAACCCTGAATTCCCAACACTAAACCATAACACCCTAACTGTAAACCTAAAACCATACTTCCTAATGTTTTAGGGTTTAGAGTTAACCACAAACCCTAAACACTAAATTCATAACCTTGAAACACAATACCATAAACTCTAAAATCCAAACCCTAAACACTAAATTCATAACCGTGAAAACCAATACCCAAAACTCTAAACCCCAAACCCTAAACACCAAACCATAAACCCCAAACACCCATCCTAAATGTTATATTCTGAACACCAAACTATAACACCCCAACCAAAAACCCAAAACTATACACCCCAACTCATAAACCCTCAACAAAAAAACCTTAATAAGAAATCTTAAACCCCAAAACCTAAATAATAAACCCTAAACCTTAAAATGAAAAACCCTAAACCCTTACACCTAAACCACAAACCGTAAACCCAAAACCTAAAATCGTAATCCTTAACCCTAAACAAACGAACCTCAAATCCTAAATCTTAAACTTAAAAAAAGAAAACCCTAAACCCTAACCCATAAACACTAAATGCAAAACCTTCACATCCTAAACCCTAAACCCTAGACCCCGAAACCAAAAAACCTACACCCTAAATCTTAAACCCTAAACCCAAAATCTTAAAGCCCTAAACCCTAGACCATAAATCCTAAACCGAAACCCTAAACATTAAACTCCAAACTTTAAAACCCAATACCAAAAAATTCTAAACCCGAAACCCTAAACACTAAATCTGGAACCTTAAACCTTTATTTCTTAACACCAAACCATAACACCCCAACCCCAACACCCGAAACCATACTTCTTAATTCATAAAACCTAAATCCCAAAACTTATAACACTAAAACAAAAATCAAAACCCTAAATGCCAAACGCCAAATCTTAAATGGTAAACCCCAAAATATAAAATCCTAATCGCTAACCCCTAAAAACTAAATCACAAACCACAAAACCCTAAACACTAATTCCCAAACCATAAACTCCGTAACCCTAAACCTTAACATCTAAACCGTTACCCTAAATTCTAAACCATCACCCCCAGACCCTTAACCATCACCCCCAGACCCTAAACCTTAAATCCATAAATGTAAACCCAAAACCTTAAACCTTAAATCGCAAAACCTTAAACCTTAAATCGCAAAACCTTAAACCCTCAATTCTAAACACTAAACCATAACACCTAAACCCTAAATCTTAAACTCTAAACCCTAAATCTTAAAGCCCTAAACCCTAGACCATAAATCCTAAACCGCAAACCCTAAACATTAAACTCCAAACTTTAAAACCCAATACCAAAAAATCTAAACCCGAAACCCTAACACTAAATCCGGAACCTTAAACCTTTATTTCTTAACACCAAACCATAACACCCCAACCCCAACACCCGAAACCATACTCCTTAATTCATAAAACCTAAATCCCAAAACTTATTACACTAAAACAAAAATCAAAACCCTGAATGCAAAACGCCAAATCCTAAATGGTAAACCCCAAAATATAAAATCCTAATCGCTAACCCCTAAAAACTAAATTACAAACCACAAAACCCTAAACACTAATTCCCAAACCATAAACTCCTTAACCCTAAACCTTAACATCTAAACCGTTACCCTAAATTCTACACATTAAATCGTAAACCATCAACCATCACCCCCAGACCCTAAACATTAAACCTTAAATCCCAATAACCAAATCCTAAACTATAAAATCTAATTACCAGACCATAACACCCCAACCCTAAACCCAAAACCATACTCCCTAATTCATAAACCCTAAACCCCAAAACCCAAAAACCAAAACCAAAAACCCTAAACCATTACACCTAAACCCTAAAACCTAAATCCCAAACCATAATCTCCTTAACCCTAAACCTTAACATCTAAACCATTACCCGAAACTCTACACCATAAACCTTAAACCATAAACCATGAACCCCAAACCCTAAACATTAAACCTTAAACCCCGAACACCAAATCCTAAACCTATGAATTCTAAACACCAAACCATAACACCCTAACCCAAAACCGAAAACCATACTCCCTAATTCATAAACCCTAAACCACAAAACTAAAATTATAAACCCTAAACCCAAAACCAAAAACCCTAGACCCTTACACCTAAACCCTAAACTTTAAACCCAAAACTAAAAATTGTAACCCGAAACCTTAAACCCAAACCCTAAACCATAAATCCAAAACTACAAACCCTAAACACAAAACTCCAAACCTTAAAACAAAAAACAAAAAATCTAAACCCCAAACCCTAAACCCTAAATCGCAAAACCTTAAACCCTCAATTCTAAACACTAAACCATAACACCTAAACCCTAAATCTTAAACTCTAAACCCTAAATCTTAAAGCCCTAAACCCTAGACCATAAATCCTAAACCGCAAACCCTAAACATTAAACTCCAAACTTTAAAACCCAATACCAAAAAATCTAAACCGAAACCCTAAACACTAAATCCGGAACCTTAAACCTTTATTTCTTAACACCAAACCATAACACCCAACCTCCAACACCCAAAACCATACTCCTTAATTCATAAAACCTAAATCCCAAAACTTATAACACTAAAACAAAAATTTAAACCCTAAATGCAAAACGCCAAATCCTAAATGGTAAACCCCAAAATATAAAATTCTAATCGCTAACCCCTAAAAACTAAATCACAAACCACAAAACCCTAAACACTAATTCCCAAACCATAAACTCCTTAACCCTAAACCTTAACATCTAAACCGTTACCCTAAATTCTACACCTTAAACCGTAAACCATCAACCATCACCCCCAGACCCTAAACATTAAACATTAAATCCCAAACACCAAATCCTAAACTATAAAATCTAATTACCAGACCATAACACCCCAACCTAAACCCAAAACCATACTCCCCAATTCATAAACTTTTAACCCCAAAACCCAAAACCCAAAACAAAAAACCCTAAACCCTTACACCTAAACCCTAAAAACAAAATCCCAAACCATAATCACCTTAACCCTAAACCTTAACATCTAAACCATTACCCGAAACTCTACACCTTAAACCCTAAACCATAAACCAGCAACCCCAAACCCTAAACATTAAAACTTAAATCCCAAACACCAAATCCTAAACTATAAATTCTAAACACCAAACCATAACACCCTAACCCAAAACCGAAAACCATACTCCCTAATTCATAAACCCTAAACCACAAAACTCAAATTAGAAACCCTAAACCCAAAACCAAAAACCCTAGACCCTTACACCTAAACCCTAAACTTTAAACCCAAAACAAAAAATTGTAACCCGAAACCTGAAACCCAAACCCTAAACCATAAATCCAAAACTACAAACCCTAAACACAAAACTCCAAACCATAAAACAAAAAACAAAAAATCTAAACCCCAAACCCTAAACCCTAAATCGCAAAACCTTAAACCCTCAATTCTAAACACTAAACCATAACACCTAAACCCTAGACCATTAATCCTAAACCGCAAACCCTAAACATTAAACTCCAAACTTTAAAACCCAATACCAAAAAATCTAAACCCGAAACCCTAAACACTAAATCCGGAACCTTAAACCTTTATTTCTTAACACCAACCATAACACCCCAACTCCAACACCCGAAACCATACTCCTTAATTCATAAAACCTAAATCCCAAAACTTATAACACTAAAACAAAAATTTAAACCCTAAATGCAAAACGCCAAATCCTAAATGGTAAACCCCAAAATATAAAATCCGAATCGCTAACCCCTAAAAACAAAATCACAAACCACAAAACCCTAAACACTAATTCCCAAACCATAAACTCCTTAACCCTACACCTTAACATCTAAACTGTTACCTAAATTCTACACATTAAACCGTAAACCATCAACCATCCCCCCCAGACCCTAAACATTAAACCTTAAATCCCAATAACCATATCCTAAACTATAAAATCAAATTACCAGACCATAACACCCCAACCCTAAACCCAAAACCATACTCCCTAATTCATAAACCCTAAACCCCAAAACCCGAAACCCAAAACCAAAAACCCTAAACCCTTACACCTAAACCCTAAAAACTAAATCCCAAACCATAATCTCCTTAACCCTAAACCTTAACATCTAAACCATTACCCGAAACTCTACACCTTAAACCCTAAACCATAAACCATTAACCCCAAAACCTAAACATTAAACCTTAAATCCCAAACACCAAATCCTAAACAATAAATTCTAAACACCAAACCATAACACCCTAACCCAAAACCGAAAACCATACTCCCTAATTCATAAACTCTAAACCACAAAACTCAAATTATAAACCCTAAACCCAAAACCAAAAACCCTAGACCCTTACACCTAAACCCTAAACTTTAAACCCAAAACCAAAAATTGTAACCCGAAACCTGAAACCCAAACCCTAAACCATAAATCCAAAACTGCAAACCCTAAACATAAAACTCCAAACCTTAAAACAAAAAACAAAAAATCTAAACCCCAAACCCTAAACCCTAAATCGCAAAACCTTAAACCTTCAATTCTAAACACTAAACCATAACACCTAAACCCTAAATCTTAAACTCTAAACCCTAAATCTTAAAGCCCTAAACCCTAGACCATAAATCCTAAACCGCAAACCCTAAACATTAAACTCCAAACTTTAAAACCCAATACCAAAAAATCTAAACCCGAAACCCTAAACACTAAATCCGGAACATTAAACCTTTATTTCTTAACACCAAACCATAACACCCAAACCTCAACCCCCGAAACCATACTCCTTAATTCATAAAACTTAAATCCCAAAACTTATAACACTAAAACAAAAATCAAAACCCTAAATGCAAAACGCCAAATTCTCAATGGTAAACCCAAAAATATAAAATCCTAATCGCTAACCCCTAAAAACTAAATCACAAACCACAAAACCCTAAACACTAATTCCCAAACAATAAACTCCTTAACCCTAAACCTTAACATCTAAACCGTTACCCTAAATTCTACACATTAAACCGTAAACCATCAACCATCACCCCCAGACCCTAAACATTAAACCTTAAATCCCAATAACCATATCCTAAACTATAAAATCAAATTACCAGACCATAACACCCCAACCCTAAACCCAAAACCATACTCCCTAATTCATAAACCCTAAACCCCAAAACCCGAAACCCAAAACCAAAAACCCTAAACCCTTACACCTAAACCCTAAAAACTAAATCCCAAACCATAATCTCCTTAACCCTAAACCTTAACATCTAAACCATTACCTGAAACTCTACACCTTAAACCTTAAACCATAAACTATCAACCCCAAACCCTAAACATTAAACCTTAAATCCCAAACACCAAATCCTAAACTATAAATTCTAAACACCAAACCGTAACACCCTAACCCAAAACCGAAAACCATACTCCCTAATTCATAAACCCTAAACCACAAAACTCAAATTATAAACCCTAAACCCAAAACCAAAAACCCTAGACCCTTACACCTAAACCCTAAACTTTAAACCCAAAACCAAAAATTGTAACCCGAAACCTTAAACCCAAACCCTAAACCATAAATCCAAAACTGCAAACCCTAAACACAAAACTCCAAACCTTAAAACAAAAAACAAAAAATCTAAACCCCAAACCCTAAACCCTAAATCGCAAAACCTTAAACCCTCAATTCTAAACACTAAACCATAACACCTAAACCCTAAATCTTAAACTCTAAACCCTAAATCTTAAAGCCCTAAACCCTAGACCATAAATCCTAAACCGCAAACCCTAAACATTAAACTCCAAACTTTAAAACCCAATACCAAAAAATCTAAACCCGAAACCCTAACACTAAATCCGGAACCTTAAACCTTTATTTCTTAACACCAAACCATAACACCCCAACCCCAACACCCGAAACCATACTCCTTAATTCATAAAACCTAAATCCCAAAACTTATAACACTAAAACAAAAATCAAAACCCTAAATGCAAAACGCCAAATCCTAAATGGTAAACCCGAAAATATAAAATCCTAATCGCTAACCCCTAAAAACTAAATCACAAACCACAAAACCCTAAACACTAATTCCCAAACAATAAACTCCTTAACCCTAAATCTTAACATCTAAACCATTACCCTAAATTCTACACATTAAACCGTAAACCATCAACCATCACCCCCAGACCCTAAACATTAAACCTTAAATCCCAATAACCAAATCCTAAACTATAAAATCTAATTACTAGACCATAACACCCCAACCCTAAACCCAAAGCCATACTCCCTAATTCATAAACCCTAAACCCCAAAACCCAAAAACCAAAACCAAAAACCCTAAACCCTTACACCTAAACCCTCAAAACTAAATCCCAAACCATAATCTCCTTAACCCTAAACCTTAACATCTAAACCATTACCCGAAACTCTACACCATAAACCTTAAACCATAAACCATGAACCCCAAACCCTAAACATTAAACCTTAAACCCCGAACACCAAATCCTAAACTATGAATTCTAAACACCAAACCATAACACCCTAACCCAAAACCGAAAACCATACTCCCTAATTCAATAACCCTAAACCACAAAACTCAAATTATAAACCCTAAACCCAAAACCAAAAACCCTAGACCCTTACACCTAAACCCTAAACTTTAAACCCAAAACCGAAAATTGTAACCCGAAACCTTAAACCCAATCCCTAAACCATAAATCCAAAACTGCAAACCCTAAACACAAAACTCCAAACCTTAAAACAAAAAACAAAAAATCTAAACCCCAAACCCTAAACCCTAAATCGCAAAACCTTAAACCCTCAATTCTAAACACTAAACCATAACACCTAAACCCTAAATCTTAAACTCTAAACCCTAAATCTTAAAGCCCTAAACCCTAGACCATAAATCCTAAACCGCAAACCCTAAACATTAAACTCCAAACTTTAAAACCCAATACCAAAAAATCTAAACCCGAAACCCTAACACTAAATCCAGAACCTTAAACCTTTATTTCTTAACACCAAACCATAACACCCCAACCCCAACACCCGAAACCATACTCCTTAATTCATAAAACCTAAATTCCAAAACTTATAACACTAAAACAAAAATCAAAACCCTAAATGCAAAACGCCAAATCCTAAATGGTAAACCCCAAAATATAAAATCCTAATCGCTAACCCCTAAAAACTAAATTACAAACCACAAAACCCTAAACACTAATTCCCAAACCATAAACTCCTTAACCCTAAACCTTAACATCTAAACCGTTACCCTAAATTCTACACATTAAATCGTAAACCATCGACCATCAACCATCACCCCCAGACCCTAAACATTAAACCTTAAATCCCAATAACCAAATCCTAAACTATAAAATCTAATTACCAGACCATAACACCCCAACCCTAAACCCTAAACCATACTCCCTAATTCATAAACCCTAAACCCCAAAACCCAAAAACCAAAACCAAAAACCCTAAACCCTTACACCTAAACCCTAAAAACTAAATCCCAAACCATAATCTCCTTAACCCTAAACCTTAACATCTAAACCATTACATGAAACTCTACACCATAAACCTTAAACCATAAACCATGAACCCCAAACCCTAAACATTAAACCTTAAACCCCGAACACCAAATCCTAAACTATGAATTCTAAAAACCAAACCATAACACCCTAACCCAAAACCGAAAACCATACTCCCTAATTCATAAACCCTAAACCACAAAACTCAAAATATAAACCCTAAACCCAAAACCAAAAACCCTAGACCCTTACACCTAAACCCTAAACTTTAAACCCAAAACCGAAAATTGTAACCCGAAACCTTAAACCCAATCCCTAAACCATAAATCCAAAACTGCAAACCCTAAACACAAAACTCCAAACCTTAAAACAAAAAACAAAAAATCTAAACCCCAAACCCTAAACTCTAAATCGCAAAACCTTAAACACTCAATTCTAAACACTAAATCATAACACCTAAACCCTAAATCTTAAACTCTAAACCCTAAATCTTAAAGCCCTAAACCCTAGACCATAAATCCTAAACCGCAAACCCTAAACATTAAACTCCAAACTTTAAAACCCAATACCAAAAAATCTAAACCCGAAACCCTAACACTAAATCCAGAACCTTAAACCTTTATTTCTTAACACCAAACCATAACACCCCAACCCCAACACCCGAAACCATACTCCTTAATTCATAAAACCTAAATTCCAAAACTTATAACACTAAAACAAAAATCAAAACCCTAAATGCAAAACGCCAAATCCTAAATGGTAAACCCCAAAATATAAAATCCTAATCGCTAACCCCTAAAAACTAAATTACAAACCACAAAACCCTAAACACTAATTCCCAAACCATAAACTCCTTAACCCTAAACCTTAACATCTAAACCGTTACCCTAAATTCTACACATTAAATCGTAAACCATCGACCATCAACCATCACCCCCAGACACTAAACATTAAACCTTAAATCCCAATAACCAAATCCTAAACTATAAAATCTAATTACCAGACCATAACACCCCAACCCTAATCCCAAAACCATACTCCCTAATTCATAAACCCTAAACCCCAAAACCCAAAAACCAAAACCAAAAACCCTAAACCCTTACACCTAAACCCTAAAAACTAAATCCCAAACCATAATCTCCTTAACCCTAAACCTTAACATCTAAACCATTACCCGAAACTCTACACCATAAACCTTAAAATATAAACCATGAACCCCAAACCCTAAACATTAAACCTTAAACCCCGAACACCAAATCCTAAACTATGAATTCTAAACACCAAACCATAACACCCTAACCCAAAACCGAAAACCATACTCCCTAATTCATACACCCTAAACCACAAAACTCAAATTATAAACCCTAAACCCAAAACCAAAAACCCTAGACCCTTACACCTAAACCCTAAACTTTAAACCCAAAACCGAAAATTGTAACCCGAAACCTTAAACCCAATCCCTAAACCATAAATCAAAAACTGCAAAACCTAAACACAAAACTCCAAACCTTAAAACAAAAAACAAAAAATCTAAACCCCAAACCCTAAACCCTAAATCGCAAAACCTTAAACCCTCAATTCTAAACACTAAACCATAACACCTAAACCCTAAATCTTAAACTCTAAACCCTAAATCTTAAAGCCCTAAACCCTAGACCATAAATCCTAAACCACAAACCCTAAACATTAAACTCCAAACTTTAAAACCCAATACCAAAAAATCTAAACCCGAAACCCTAACACTAAATCCAGAACCTTAAACCTTTATTTCTTAACACCAAACCATAACACCCCAACCCCAACACCCGAAACCATACTCCTTAATTCATAAAACCTAAATTCCAAAACTTATAACACTAAAACAAAAATCAAAACCCTAAATGCAAAACGCCAAATCCTAAATGGTAAACCCCAAAATATAAAATCCTAATCGCTAACCCCTAAAAACTAAATTACAAACCACAAAACCCTAAACACTAATTCCCAAACCATAAACTCCTTAACCCTAAACCTTAACAACTAAACCGTTACCCTAAATTCTACACATTAAATCGTAAACCATCGACCATCAACCATCACCCCCAGACCCTAAACATTAAACCTTAAATCCCAATAACCAAATCCTAAACTATAAAATCTAATTACCAGACCATAACACCCCAACCCTAAACCCAAAACCATACTCCCTAATTCATAAACCCTAAACCCCAAAACCCAAAAACCAAAACCAAAAACCCTAAACCTTTACACCTAAACCCTAAAAACTAAATCCCAAACCATAATCTCCTTAACCCTAAACCTTAACATCTAAACCATTACATGAAACTCTACACCATAAACCTTAAACCATAAACCATGAACCCCAAACCCTAAACATTAAACCTTAAACCCCGAACACAAAATCCTAAACTATGAATTCTAAACACCAAACCATAACACCCTAACCCAAAACCGAAAACCATACTCCCTAATTCATAAATCCTAAACCACAAAACTCAAATTATAAACCCTAAACCCAAAACCAAAAACCCTAGACCCTTACACCTAAACCCTAAACTTTAAACCCAAAACCGAAAATTGTAACCCGAGACCTTAAACCCAATCCCTAAACCATAAATCCAAAACTGCAAACCCTAAACACAAAACTCCAAACCTTAAAACAAAAAACAAAAAATCTAAACCCCAAACCCTAAACTCTAAATCGCAAAACCTTAAACACTCAATTCTAAACACTAAACCATAACACCTAAACCCTAAATCTTAAACTCTAAACCCTAAATCTTAAAGCCCTAAACCCTAGACCATAAATCCTAAACCGCAAACCCTAAACATTAAACTCCAAACTTTAAAACCCAATACCAAAAAATCTAAACCCGAAACCCTAACACTAAATCCAGAACCTTAAACCTTTATTTCTTAACACCAAACCATAACACCCCAACCCCAACACCCGAAACCATACTCCTTAATTCATAAAACCTAAATTCCAAAACTTATCACACTAAAACAAAAATCAAAACCCTAAATGCAAAACGCCAAATCCTAAATGGTAAACCCCAAAATATAAAATCCTAATCGCTAACCCCTAAAAACTAAATTACAAACCACAAAACCCTAAACACTAATTCCCAAACCATAAACTCCTTAACCCTAAACCTTAACATCTAAACCGTTACCCTAAATTCTACACATTAAATCGTAAACCATCGACCATCAACCATCACCCCCAGACACTAAACATTAAACCTTAAATCCCAATAACCAAATCCTAAACCCTAATTCATAAACCCTAAACC
This sequence comes from Cardamine chenopodiifolia, assembly GCA_963922655.1. Lineage (NCBI taxonomy): Eukaryota > Viridiplantae > Streptophyta > Magnoliopsida > Brassicales > Brassicaceae > Cardamine > Cardamine chenopodiifolia. The sequence goes on along the minus strand of OZ000481.1, from coordinate 10,395,387 downwards.
CCAAAACCCAAAAACCAAAACCAAAAACCCTAAACCCTTACACCTAAACCCTAAAAACTAAATCCCAAACCATAATCTCCTTAACCCTAAACCTTAACATCTAAACCATTACCCGAAACTCTACACCATAAACCTTAAAATATAAACCATGAACCCCAAACCCTAAACACAAAACTCCAAACCTTAAAACAAAAAACAAAAAATCTAAACCCCAAACCCTAAACCCTAAATCGCAAAACCTTAAACCCTCAATTCTAAACACTAAACCATAACACCTAAACCCTAAATCTTAAACTCTAAACCCTAAATCTTAAAGCCTTAAACCCTAGACCATAAATCCTAAACCGCAAACCCTAAACATTAAACTCCAAACTTTAAAACCCAATACCAAAAAATCTAAACCCGAAACCCTAACACTAAATCCAGAACCTTAAACCTTTATTTCTTAACACCAAACCATAACACCCCAACCCCAACACCCAAAACCATACTCCTTAATTCATAAAACCTAAATCCCAAAACTTATAACACTAAAACAAAAATTTAAACCCTAAATGCAAAACGCCAAATCCTAAATGGTAAACCCCAAAATATAAAATCCTAATCGCTAACCCCTAAAAACTAAATCACAAACCACAAAACCCTAAACACTAATTCCCAAACCATAAACTCCTTAACCCTAAACCTTAACATCTAAACCGTTACCCTAAATTCTACACATTAAACCGTAAACCATCAACCATCACCCCCAGACCCTAAACATTAAACTATAAATCCCAAACACCAAATCCTAAACTATAAAATCTAATTACCAGACCATAACACCCCAACCCTAAACCCAAAACCATACTCCCTAATTCATAAACCCTAAACCCCAAAACCCAAAACCCAAAACCAAAAACCCTAAACCCTTACACCTAAACCCTAAAAACTAAATCCCAAGCCATAATCTCCTTAACCCTAAACCTTAACATCTAAACCATTACCTGAAACTCTACACCTTAAACCTTAAACCATAAACTATCAACCCCAAACCCTAAACATTAAACCTTAAATCCCAAACACCAAATCCTAAACTATAAATTCTAAACACCAAACCATAACACCCTAACCCAAAACCGAAAACCATACTCCCTAATTCATAAACCCTAAACCACAAAACTCAAATTATAAACCCTAAACCCAAAACCAAAAACCCTAGACCCTTACACCTAAACCCTAAACTTTAAACCCAAAACCAAAAATTGTAACCCGAAACCTGAAACCCAAACCCTAAACCATAAATCCAAAACTGCAAACCCTAAACACAAAACTCCAAACCTTAAAACAAAAAACAAAAAATCTAAACCCCAAACCCTAAACCCTAAAACGCAAAACCTTAAACCCTAATTCTAAACACTAAACCATAACACCTAAACCCTAAATCTTAAACTCTAAACCCTAAATCTTAAAGCCCTAAACCCTAGACCATAAATCCTAAACCGCAAACCTTAAACATTGAACTCCAAACTTTAAAACCCAATACCAAAAAATCTAAACCCGAAACCCTAACACTAAATACAGAACCTTAAACCTTTATTTCTTAACACCAAACAATAACACCCCAACCCCAACACCCGAAACCATACTCCTTAATTCATAAAACTTAAATCCCAAAACTTATAACACTAAAACAAAAATCAAAACCCTAAATGCAAAACGCCAAATCCTAAATGGTAAACCCCAAAATATAAAATCCTAATCGCTAACCCCTAAAAACTAAATCACAAACCACAAAACCCTAAACACTAATTCCCAAACAATAAACTCCTTAACCCTAAACCTTAACATCTAAACCATTACCCTAAATTCTACACATTAAACCGTAAACCATCAACCATCACCCCCAGACCCTAAACATTAACCCTTAAATCCCAATAACCAAATCCTAAACTATAAAATCTAATTACCAGACCATAACACCCCAACCCTAAACCCAAAACCATACTCCCTAATTCATAAACCCTAAACCCCTAAACCCGAAACCCAAAACCAAAAACCCTAAACCCTTACACTTAAACCCTAAAAACTAAATCCCAAACCATAATCTCCTTAACCCTAAACCTTAACATCTAAACCATTACCTGAAACTCTACACCTTAAACCTTAAACCATAAACTATCAACCCCAAACCCTAAACATTAAACCTTAAATTCGAAACACCAAATCCTAAACTATAAATTCTAAACACCAAACCATAACCCCCTTACCCAAAACCGAAAACCATACTCCCTAATTCATAAACCCTAAACCACAAAACTCAAATTATAAACCCTAAACCCAAAACCAAAAACCCTAGACCCTTACACCTAAACCCTAAACTTTAAACCCAAAACCAAAAATTGTAACCCGAAACATGAAACCCAAACCCTAAACCATAAATCCAAAACTGCAAACCCTAAACACAAAACTCCAAACCTTAAAACAAAAAACAAAAAATCTAAACCCCAAACCCTAAACCCTAAATCGCAAAACCTTAAACCCTCAATTCTAAACACTAAACCATAACACCTAAACCCTAAATCTTAAACTCTAAACCCTAAATCTTAAAGCCCTAAACCCTAGACCATAAATCCTAAACCGCAAACCCTAAACATTAAACTCCAAACTTTAAAACCCAATACCAAAAAATCTAAACCCGAAACCCTAAACACTAAATCCGGAACCTTAAACCTTTATTTCTTAACACCAAACCATAACACCCCAACCCCAACACCCGAAACCATACTCCTTAATTCATAAAACTTAAATCCCAAAACTTATAACACTAAAACAAAAATCAAAACCCTAAATGCAAAACGCCAAATCCTAAATGGTAAACCCCAAAATATAAAATCCGAATCGCTAACCCCTAAAAACTAAATCACAAACCACAAAACCCTAAACACTAATTCCCAAACAATAAACTCCTTAACCCTAAACCTTAACATCTAAACCGTTACCCTAAATTCTACACATTAAACCGTAAACCATCAACCATCACCCCCAGACCCTAAACATTAAACCTTAAATCCCAATAACCAAATCCTAAACTATAAAATCTAATTACCAGACCATAACACCCCAACCCTAAACCCAAAACCATACTCCCTAATTCATCAACCCTAAACCCCAAAACCCAAAACCCAAAACCAAAAACCCTAAACCCTTACACTTAAACCCTAAAAACTAAATCCCAAACCATAATCTCCTTAACCCTAAACCTTAACATCTAAACCATTACCTGAAACTCTACACCTTAAACCTTAAACCATAAACTATCAACCCCAAACCCTAAACATTAAACCTTAAATTCGAAACACCAAATCCTAAACTATAAATTCTAAACACCAAACCATAACCCCCTTACCCAAAACCGAAAACCATACTCCCTAATTCATAAACCCTAAACCACAAAACTCAAATTATAAACCCTAAACCCAAAACCAAAAACCCTAGACCCTTACACCGAAACCCTAAACTTTAAACCCTAAACTTTAAACCCGAAACCAAAAATTGTAACCCGAAACCTGAAACCCAAACCCTAAACCATAAATCCAAAACTGCAAACCCTAAACACAAAACTCCAAACCTTAAAACAAAAAACAAAAAATCTAAACCCCAAACCCTAAACCCTAAATCGCAAAACCTTAAACCCTCAATTCTAAACACTAAACCATAACACCTAAACCCTAAATCTTAAACTCTAAACCCTAAATCTTAACGCCCTAAACCCTAGACCATAAATCCTAAACCGCAAACCCTAAACATTAAACTCCAAACTTTAAAACCCAATACCAAAAAATCTAAACCCGAAACCCTAAACACTAAATCCGGAACCTTAAACCTTTATTTCTTAACACCAAACCATAACACCCCAACCCCAACACCCGAAACCATACTCCTTAATTCATAAAACTTAAATCCCAAAACTTATAACACTAAAACAAAAATCAAAACCCTAAATGCAAAACGCCAAATCCTAAACGGTAAACCCCAAAATATAAAAACCTAATCGCTAACCCCTAAAAACTAAATCACAAACCACAAAACCCTAAACACTAATTCCCAAACAATAAACTCCTTAACCCTAAACCTTAACATCTAAACCATTACCCTAAATTCTACACATTAAACCGTAAACCATCAACCATCACCCCCAGACCCTAAACATTAACCCTTAAATCCCAATAACCAAATCCTAAACTATAAAATCTAATTACCAGACCATAACACCCCAACCCTAAACCCAAAACCATACTCCCTAATTCATCAACCCTAAACCCCAAAACCCGAAACCCAAAACCCAAAACCCTAAACCCTTACACTTAAACCCTAAAAACTAAATCCCAAACCATAATCTCCTTAACCCTAAACCTTAACATCTAAACCATTACCTGAAACTCTACACCTTAAACCTTAAACCATAAACTATCAACCCCAAACCCTAAACATTAAACCTTAAATTCGAAACACCAAATCCTAAACTATAAATTCTAAACACCAAACCATAACCCCCTTACCCCAAACCGAAAACCATACTCCCTAATTCATAAACCCTAAACCACAAAACTCAAATTATAAACCCTAAACCCAAAACCAAAAACCCTAGACCCTTACACCTAAACCCTAAACTTTAAACACTAAACTTTAAACCCGAAACCAAAAATTGTAACCCGAAACCTGAAACCCAAACCCTAAACCATAAATCCAAAACTGCAAACCCTAAACACAAAACTCCAAACCTTAAAACAAAAAACAAAAAATCTAAACCCCAAACCCTAAACCCTAAATCGCAAAACCTTAAACCCTCAATTCTAAACACTAAACCATAACACCTAAACCCTAAATCTTAAACTCTAAACCCTAAATCTTAAAGCCCTAAACCCTAGACCATAAATCCTAAACCGCAAACCCTAAACATTAAACTCCAAACTTTAAAACCCAATACCAAAAAATCTAAACCCGAAACCCTAAACACTAAATCCGGAACCTTAAACCTTTATTTCTTAACACCAAACCATAACACCCCAACCCCAACACCCGAAACCATACTCCTTAATTCATAAAACTTAAATCCCAAAACTTATAACACTAAAACAAAAATCAAAACCCTAAATGCAAAACGCCAAATCCTAAACGGTAAACCCCAAAATATAAAAACCTAATCGCTAACCCCTAAAAACTAAATCACAAACCACAAAACCCTAAACACTAATTCCCAAACAATAAACTCCTTAACCCTAAACCTTAACATCTAAACCATTACCCTAAATTCTACACATTAAACCGTAAACCATCAACCATCACCCCCAGACCCTAAACATTAACCCTTAAATCCCAATAACCAAATCCTAAACTATAAAATCTAATTACCAGACCATAACACCCCAACCCTAAACCCAAAACCATACTCCCTAATTCATCAACCCTAAACCCCAAAACCCAAAACCCAAAACCAAAAACCCTAAACCCTTACACTTAAACCCTAAAAACTAAATCCCAAACCATAATCTCCTTAACCCTAAACCTTAACATCTAAACCATTACCTGAAACTCTACACCTTAAACCTTAAACCATAAACTATCAACCCCAAACCCTAAACATTAAACCTTAAATTCAAAACACCAAATCCTAAACTATAAATTCTAAACACCAAACCATAACCCCCTTACCCAAAACCGAAAACCATACTCCCTAATTCATAAACCCTAAACCACAAAACTCAAATTATAAACCCTAAACCCAAAACCAAAAACCCTTGACCCTTACACCTAAACCCTAAACTTTAAACCCTAAACTTTAAACCCGAAACCAAAAATTGTAACCCGAAACCTGAAACCCAAACCCTAAACCATAAATCCAAAACTGCAAACCCTAAACACAAAACTCCAAACCTTAAAACAAAAAACAAAAAATCTAAACCCCAAACCCTAAACCCTAAATCGCAAAACCTTAAACCCTCAATTCTAAACACTAAACCATAACACCTAAACCCTAAATCTTAAACTCTAAACCCTAAATCTTAAAGCCCTAAACCCTAGACCATAAATCCTAAACCGCAAACCCTAAACATTAAACTCCAAACTTTAAAACCCAATACCAAAAAATCTAAACCCGAAACCCTAACACTAAATCCAGAACCTTAAACCTTTATTTCTTAACACCAAACAATAACACCCCAACCCCAACACCCGAAACCATACTCCTTAATTCATAAAACTTAAATCCCAAAACTTATAACACTAAAACAAAAATCAAAACCCTAAATGCAAAACGCCAAATCCTAAATGGTAAACCCCAAAATATAAAATCCTAATCGCTAACCCCTAAAAACTAAATCACAAACCACAAAACCCTAAACACTAATTCCCAAACAATAAACTCCTTAACCCTAAACCTTAACATCTAAACCATTACCCTAAATTCTACACATTAAACCGTAAACCATCAACCATCACCCCCAGACCCTAAACATTAACCCTTAAATCCCAATAACCAAATCCTAAACTATAAAATCTAATTACCAGACCATAACACCCCAACCCTAAACCCAAAACCATACTCCCTAATTCATAAACCCTAAACCCCTAAACCCGAAACCCAAAACCAAAAACCCTAAACCCTTACACTTAAACCCTAAAAACTAAATCCCAAACCATAATCTCCTTAACCCTAAACCTTAACATCTAAACCATTACCTGAAACTCTACACCTTAAACCTTAAACCATAAACTATCAACCCCAAACCCTAAACATTAAACCTTAAATTCGAAACACCAAATCCTAAACTATAAATTCTAAACACCAAACCATAACCCCCTTACCCAAAACCGAAAACCATACTCCCTAATTCATAAACCCTAAACCACAAAACTCAAATTATAAACCCTAAACCCAAAACCAAAAACCCTAGACCCTTACACCTAAACCCTAAACTTTAAACCCAAAACCAAAAATTGTAACCCGAAACATGAAACCCAAACCCTAAACCATAAATCCAAAACTGCAAACCCTAAACACAAAACTCCAAACCTTAAAACAAAAAACAAAAAATCTAAACCCCAAACCCTAAACCCTAAATCGCAAAACCTTAAACCCTCAATTCTAAACACTAAACCATAACACCTAAACCCTAAATCTTAAACTCTAAACCCTAAATCTTAAAGCCCTAAACCCTAGACCATAAATCCTAAACCGCAAACCCTAAACATTAAACTCCAAACTTTAAAACCCAATACCAAAAAATCTAAACCCGAAACCCTAAACACTAAATCCGGAACCTTAAACCTTTATTTCTTAACACCAAACCATAACACCCCAACCCCAACACCCGAAACCATACTCCTTAATTCATAAAACTTAAATCCCAAAACTTATAACACTAAAACAAAAATCAAAACCCTAAATGCAAAACGCCAAATCCTAAATGGTAAACCCCAAAATATAAAATCCGAATCGCTAACCCCTAAAAACTAAATCACAAACCACAAAACCCTAAACACTAATTCCCAAACAATAAACTCCTTAACCCTAAACCTTAACATCTAAACCGTTACCCTAAATTCTACACATTAAACCGTAAACCATCAACCATCACCCCCAGACCCTAAACATTAAACCTTAAATCCCAATAACCAAATCCTAAACTATAAAATCTAATTACCAGACCATAACACCCCAACCCTAAACCCAAAACCATACTCCCTAATTCATCAACCCTAAACCCCAAAACCCAAAACCCAAAACCAAAAACCCTAAACCCTTACACTTAAACCCTAAAAACTAAATCCCAAACCATAATCTCCTTAACCCTAAACCTTAACATCTAAACCATTACCTGAAACTCTACACCTTAAACCTTAAACCATAAACTATCAACCCCAAACCCTAAACATTAAACCTTAAATTCGAAACACCAAATCCTAAACTATAAATTCTAAACACCAAACCATAACCCCCTTACCCAAAACCGAAAACCATACTCCCTAATTCATAAACCCTAAACCACAAAACTCAAATTATAAACCCTAAACCCAAAACCAAAAACCCTAGACCCTTACACCGAAACCCTAAACTTTAAACCCTAAACTTTAAACCCGAAACCAAAAATTGTAACCCGAAACCTGAAACCCAAACCCTAAACCATAAATCCAAAACTGCAAACCCTAAACACAAAACTCCAAACCTTAAAACAAAAAACAAAAAATCTAAACCCCAAACCCTAAACCCTAAATCGCAAAACCTTAAACCCTCAATTCTAAACACTAAACCATAACACCTAAACCCTAAATCTTAAACTCTAAACCCTAAATCTTAACGCCCTAAACCCTAGACCATAAATCCTAAACCGCAAACCCTAAACATTAAACTCCAAACTTTAAAACCCAATACCAAAAAATCTAAACCCGAAACCCTAAACACTAAATCCGGAACCTTAAACCTTTATTTCTTAACACCAAACCATAACACCCCAACCCCAACACCCGAAACCATACTCCTTAATTCATAAAACTTAAATCCCAAAACTTATAACACTAAAACAAAAATCAAAACCCTAAATGCAAAACGCCAAATCCTAAACGGTAAACCCCAAAATATAAAAACCTAATCGCTAACCCCTAAAAACTAAATCACAAACCACAAAACCCTAAACACTAATTCCCAAACAATAAACTCCTTAACCCTAAACCTTAACATCTAAACCATTACCCTAAATTCTACACATTAAACCGTAAACCATCAACCATCACCCCCAGACCCTAAACATTAACCCTTAAATCCCAATAACCAAATCCTAAACTATAAAATCTAATTACCAGACCATAACACCCCAACCCTAAACCCAAAACCATACTCCCTAATTCATCAACCCTAAACCCCAAAACCCGAAACCCAAAACCCAAAACCCTAAACCCTTACACTTAAACCCTAAAAACTAAATCCCAAACCATAATCTCCTTAACCCTAAACCTTAACATCTAAACCATTACCTGAAACTCTACACCTTAAACCTTAAACCATAAACTATCAACCCCAAACCCTAAACATTAAACCTTAAATTCGAAACACCAAATCCTAAACTATAAATTCTAAACACCAAACCATAACCCCCTTACCCCAAACCGAAAACCATACTCCCTAATTCATAAACCCTAAACCACAAAACTCAAATTATAAACCCTAAACCCAAAACCAAAAACCCTAGACCCTTACACCTAAACCCTAAACTTTAAACACTAAACTTTAAACCCGAAACCAAAAATTGTAACCCGAAACCTGAAACCCAAACCCTAAACCATAAATCCAAAACTGCAAACCCTAAACACAAAACTCCAAACCTTAAAACAAAAAACAAAAAATCTAAACCCCAAACCCTAAACCCTAAATCGCAAAACCTTAAACCCTCAATTCTAAACACTAAACCATAACACCTAAACCCTAAATCTTAAACTCTAAACCCTAAATCTTAAAGCCCTAAACCCTAGACCATAAATCCTAAACCGCAAACCCTAAACATTAAACTCCAAACTTTAAAACCCAATACCAAAAAATCTAAACCCGAAACCCTAAACACTAAATCCGGAACCTTAAACCTTTATTTCTTAACACCAAACCATAACACCCCAACCCCAACACCCGAAACCATACTCCTTAATTCATAAAACTTAAATCCCAAAACTTATAACACTAAAACAAAAATCAAAACCCTAAATGCAAAACGCCAAATCCTAAACGGTAAACCCCAAAATATAAAAACCTAATCGCTAACCCCTAAAAACTAAATCACAAACCACAAAACCCTAAACACTAATTCCCAAACAATAAACTCCTTAACCCTAAACCTTAACATCTAAACCATTACCCTAAATTCTACACATTAAACCGTAAACCATCAACCATCACCCCCAGACCCTAAACATTAACCCTTAAATCCCAATAACCAAATCCTAAACTATAAAATCTAATTACCAGACCATAACACCCCAACCCTAAACCCAAAACCATACTCCCTAATTCATCAACCCTAAACCCCAAAACCCAAAACCCAAAACCAAAAACCCTAAACCCTTACACTTAAACCCTAAAAACTAAATCCCAAACCATAATCTCCTTAACCCTAAACCTTAACATCTAAACCATTACCTGAAACTCTACACCTTAAACCTTAAACCATAAACTATCAACCCCAAACCCTAAACATTAAACCTTAAATTCAAAACACCAAATCCTAAACTATAAATTCTAAACACCAAACCATAACCCCCTTACCCAAAACCGAAAACCATACTCCCTAATTCATAAACCCTAAACCACAAAACTCAAATTATAAACCCTAAACCCAAAACCAAAAACCCTTGACCCTTACACCTAAACCCTAAACTTTAAACCCTAAACTTTAAACCCGAAACCAAAAATTGTAACCCGAAACCTGAAACCCAAACCCTAAACCATAAATCCAAAACTGCAAACCCTAAACACAAAACTCCAAACCTTAAAACAAAAAACAAAAAATCTAAACCCCAAACCCTAAACCCTAAATCGCAAAACCTTAAACCCTCAATTCTAAACACTAAACCATAACACCTAAACCCTAAATCTTAAACTCTAAACCCTAAATCTTAAAGCCCTAAACCCTAGACCATAAATCCTAAACCGCAAACCCTAAACATTAAACTCCAAACTTTAAAACCCAATACCAAAAAATCTAAACCCGAAACCCTAACACTAAATCCAGAACCTTAAACCTTTATTTCTTAACACCAAACCATAACACCCCAACCCCAACACCCGAAACCATACTCCTTAATTCATAAAACCTAAATTCCAAAACTTATAACACTAAAACAAAAATCAAAACCCTAAATGCAAAACGCCAAATCCTAAATGGTAAACCCCAAAATATAAAATCCTAATCGCTAACCCCTAAAAACTAAATTACAAACCACAAAACCCTAAACACTAATTCCCAAACCATAAACTCCTTAACCCTAAACCTTAACATCTAAACCGTTACCCTAAATTCTACACATTAAATCGTAAACCATCGACCATCAACCATCACCCCCAGACCCTAAACATTAAACCTTAAATCCCAATAACCAAATCCTAAACTATAAAATCTAATTACCAGACCATAACACCCCAACCCTAAACCCAAAACCATACTCCCTAATTCATAAACCCTAAACCCCAAAACCCAAAAACCAAAACCAAAAACCCTAAACCCTTACACCTAAACCCTAAAAACTAAATCCCAAACCATAATCTCCTTAACCCTAAACCTTAACATCTAAACCATTACATGAAACTCTACACCATAAACCTTAAACCATAAACCATGAACCCCAAACCCTAAACATTAAACCTTAAACCCCGAACACCAAATCCTAAATTATGAATTCTAAACACCAAACCATAACACCCTAACCCAAAACCGAAAACCATACTCCCTAATTCATAAACCCTAAACCACAAAACTCAAATTATAAACCCTAAACCCAAAACCAAAAACCCTAGACCCTTATACCTAAACCCTAAACTTTAAACCAAATTGTAACCCGAAACCTTAAACCCAATCCCTAAACCATAAATCCAAAACTGCAAACCCTAAACACAAAACTCCAAACCTTAAAACAAAAAACAAAAAATATAAACCCCAAACCCTAAACCCTTAATCCCAAAACCTTAAACCCTGAATTCTCAACACTAAACCATAACACCTAAACCCTAAACCCAAAACCATACTCCCTAATTCATAAACTCTAAACCCCAAAACCCAAAACCAAAAACCCTAAACCCTTACACCTAAACACTAAAAACTAAATCCCAAACCATAAACTCCTTAACCCTAAACCCTAAACAAACGAAACCCTAAGCCCTTCACATCATAGACCCTAAACCCTAGACCCCGAAACCAGAAACACTAAACCCTAAATCTTAAAGCCCTAAACCCTAGACCATAAATCCTAAACCGCAAACCCTAAACATTAAAATCCAAACTTTAAAACCCAATACCAAAATATCTAAACCGAAACCGTAAACACTAAATCCGGAACCTTAAACCTTTATTTCTTAACACCAAACCATAACACCCCAACCCCAAAACCCGAAACCATACTCTTTAATTCATAAAACCTAAATCCCAAAACTTATGACACTAAAACAAAAATCAAAACCCTAAATGCAAAACGCCAAATCCTAAATGGTAAACCCCAAAATATAAAATCCTAATCACTAACCCCTAAAAACTAAATCACAAACCACAAAACCCTAAACACTAATTCCCATACCATAAACTCCTTAACCCTAAACCTTAACATCTAAACCGTTACCCTAAATTCTACACCTTAAACCGTACACCATCAACCATCACCCCCAGACCCTAAACATTAAACCATAAATCCCAAACACCAAATCCTAAACTATAAAATCTAATTACCAGACCATAACACCCCAACCCTAAACCTAAAACCATACTCCCTAATTCATAAACCCTAAACCCCAAAACCCAAAACCGAAAACCAAAAACCCTAAACCTTTACACCTAAACCCTAAAAACTAAATCCCAAACCATAATCTCCTTAACCCTAAACCTTATAATCTAAACCATTACCCGAAACTCTACACCTTAAACCCTAAACCATAAACCAACAAACCCAAACCCTAAACATTAAACCTTAAATCCCAAACACCAAATCCAAAACTGTAAATTCTAAACACCAAACCATAACACCCTTACCCAAAACCGAAAACTATACTCCCTAATTCATAAACCCTAAACCACAAAACTCAAATTATAAACCCTAAACCCAAAACCAAAAACCCTAGACCCTTACACCTAAACCCTAAACTTTAAACCCAAAACCTGAAACCCAAACCCTAAACCATAAATCCTAAACCGCAAACCCTAAACACAAAACTCCAAACCCTAAAACGAAAAACAAAAAATCTAAACCCCAAACCCTAAACCCTTAATCTCAAAACCTTAAACCCTAAATTCTCAACACTAAACCATAACACCCCAACCCTAAACCCAAAACCATACTCTCTAATTCATAAACTCTAAACCCCAAAACCAAAAACCAAAAACCCTAAACCCTTACACCTAAACACTAAAAACTAAATCCCAAACCATAAACTCCTTAACCCTAAACCTTAACATCTAAACCATTACCCGAAACTCTACACCTTAAACCTTAAACCATAAACCAACAAACCCAAACCCTAAACATTAAACCTTAAATCCCAAACACCAAATCCTAAACTATAAATTCTGAACACCAAACCATAACACGCTAACCCAAAACCAAAAACTATACTCCCTAATTCATAAACCCAAAACAACAAAACTCAAATTATAAACCCTAAACCCAAAACCAAAAACCGTAGACCCTTACACCTAAACCCTAAACTTTAAACCCAAAACCAAAAATTGTAACCCGAAACCTTAAACCCAAACCCTAAACCATAAATCATAAACTCCAAACTCTAAACACAAAACTCCAAACCCTAAAACGAAAAACAAAAAATCTAAACCCCAAACCCTAAACCCTTAATCGCAAAACCTTAAACCTTGAATTCTCAACACTAAACCATAACACCCCAACCCTAAACCCAAAACCATACTCCCTAATTCATAAACTCTAAACCCCAAAACCCAAAACCAAAAACCCTAAACCCTTACACCTAAACACTAAAAACTAAATCCCAAACCATAAACTCCTTAACCCTAAACCTTAACATCTAAACCATTACCCGAAACTCTACACCTTAAACCCTAAACCATAAACCAACAAACTCAAACCCTAAACATTAAACTTTAAATCCCAAACACCAAATCCTAAACTATAAATTCTAAACACCAAACCATAACACCCTAACCCAAAACCGAAAACTATACTCCCTAATTCATAAACCCTAAACCACAAAACTCAAATTATAAACCCTAAACCCAAAACCAAAAACCCTAGACCCTTACACCTAAACCCTAAACTTTAAACCCAAAACCAAAAATTGTAACCCAAAACCTTAAACCCAAACTCAAAACCATAAATTCTAAACCGCAAACCCTAAACACAAAACTCCAAACCCTAAAACGAAAAACAAAAAATCTAAACCCCAAACCCTAAACCCTTAATCGCAAAACCTTAAACCTTGAATTCTCAACACTAAACCATAACACCCCAACCGTAAACCTGAAACCATACTTCCTAATGGTTTAGGGTTTAGAGTTAACCATAAACCCTAAAACCTAAACAATTAATCCTAAACCACAAACCCTAAACACTAAATTCATAACCTTGAAACCCAATACCCAAAACTCTAAAATCCAAACCCTAAACATTAAATTTATAACCTTGAAAACCAATACCAAAACTATAAACCCTAAACCCTAAACAACAAACCATCAACCCCAAACACCCATCCAAAATGTTATATTCTAAACACCAAACCATAACACCCCAACCAAAAACCTAAAACCATACACCCTAACTCATAAACCCTCAACAAAAAAACCCTAATAAGAAATCTTAAACCCCAAAACCTAAATAATAAACACTAAACCTTAAAACAAAAAACCCTAAACCCTTACACCTAAACCCTAAACCGTAAACCCAAAACCTAAAATCGTAATCCTTAACCCTAAACCAACGAACCTCAAATCCTAAATCTTAAACTTAAAAACAGAAAACCCTAAACCCTAACCCTTAAACAGTAAATGCAAAACCTTCACATCCTAAACCCTAGACCTCGAAACACCAGAAAACCTAAACCCTAAATCTTTAACCCTAAACCCTAAATCTTAAAGACCTAAACCCTAGACCATAAATCCTAAACCGCATACCCTAAACAATAAACTCCAAACTTTAAAACCCAATACCAAAAAATCTAAACCCGAAACCCTAAACACTCAATCCCGAACCTTAAACCTTTATTTCTTAACACCAAACCATAACACCCCAACCCCAACACCCGAAACCATACTCCTTAACTCATAAAACTTAAATCCCAAAACTTATAACACTAAAACAAAAATCAAAACCCTAAATGCAAAACGCCAAATCCTAAATAGTAAACCCCAAAATATAAAATCCTAATCGCTAACCCCTAAAAACTAAATCACAAACCACAAAACCCTGAACACTAATTCCCAAACCATAAACTCCTTAACCCTAAACCTTAACATCTAAAACGTTACCCTAAATTCTACACCTTAAACCGTAAACCATCAACCATCACACCCAGACCCTAAACATTAAACCTTAAATCCCAAACACCAAATCCTAAACTATAAAATCTAATTACCAGACCATAACACCCCAACCCTAAGCCCAAAACCATACTCCCTAATTCATAAACCCTAAACCCCAAAACCCAAAACCCAAAACCAAAAACCCTAAACCCTTACACCTAAACCCTAAAAACTAAATCCCAAACCATAATCTCCTTAACCCTAAACCTTAACATCTAAACCATTACCCGAAACTCTACACCTTAAACCCTAAACCATAAACCATCAACCCCAAACCCTAAACATTAAACCTTAAATCCCAAACACCAAATCCTAAACTATAAATTCTAAACACACAACCATAACACCCTAACCCAAAACCAAAAACCATACTCCCTAATTCATAAACCCTAAACCCCAAACCCTAAACCCTAAATCGCAAAACCTTAAACACTCAATTCTAAACACTAAACCATAACACCTAAACCCTAAATCTTAAACTCTAAACCCTAAATCTTAAAGCCCTAAACCCTAGACCATAAATCCTAAACCGCAAACCCTAAACATTAAACTCCAAACTTTAAAACCCAATACCAAAAAATCTAAACCCGAAACCCTAAACACTAAATATGGAACCTTAAACCTTTATTTCTTAACACCAAACCATAACACCCCAACCCCAACACCAGAAACCATACTCCTTAATTCATAAAACCTAAATCCCAAAACTTATGACACTAAAACAAAAATCAAAACCCTAAATGCAAAACGCCAAATCCTAAATGGTAAACCCCAAAATATAAAATCCTAATCGCTAACCCCCAAAAACTAAATCACAAACCACAAAACCCTAAACACTAATTCCCATACCATAAACTCCATAACCCTAAACCTTAACATCTAAACCGTTACCCTAAATTGTACACCTTAAACCGTAAACCATCAACCATCACCCCCAGACCCTAAACATTAAACCTTAAATACCAAACACCAAATCCTAAACTATAAAATATAATTACCAGACCATAACACCCCAACCCTAAACCCAAAACCATACTCCCTAATTCATAAACCCAAAACCCCAAAACCCAAAACCCAAAACACAAAACCCTAAACCCTTACACCTAAACCCTAAACCATAAACCATCAACCCCAAACCCTAAACATTAAACCTTAAATCCCAAACTCCAAATCCTAAACTATAAATTCTAAACACCAAACAATAACACCCTAACCCAAAACCGAAAACCATACTCCCTAATTCATAAACCCTAAACCACAAAACTCAAATTATAAACCCTAAACCCAAAACTAAAAACCCTAGACCCTTACACCTAAACCCTAAACTTTAAACCCAAAACCAAAAATTGTAACCCGAAACCTTAAACCCAAACCCTAAACAATAAATCCTAAACTACAAACCCTAAACCCAAAACTCCAAACCCTAAAACGAAAAACAAAAAATCTAAACCCCAAACCCTAAACCCTTAATCGCAAAACCTTAAACCATGAATTCTCAACACTAAACCATAACACCCCAACCCTAAACCCAAAACCATACTCCCTAATTCATAAAATCTAAACCCCAAAACCCAAAACCAAAAACCCTAAACCCTTACACCTAAACCCTAAAAACTAAATCCCAAACCATAATCTCCTTATCCCTAAACCTTAACATCTAAACCATTACCCGAAACTCTACACCTTAAACCCTAAACCATAAACCATCAACCCCATACCCTAAACATTAAACCTTAAATCCCAAACACCAAATCCTAAACTATAAATTCTAAACACCAAACCATAACACCCTAACCCAAAACCGAAAACTATACTCCCTAATTCATAAACCCTAAACCACAAAACTCAAATTATAAACCCTAAACCCAAAACCAAAAACCCTAGACCCTTACACCTAAACCCAAAACTTTAAACCCAAAACCAAAAATTGTAACTTGAAACCTTAAACCCAAACCCTAAACCATAAATCATAAACCGCAAACCCTAAACACAAAACTCCAAACCCTAAAACGAAAAACAAAAAATCTAAACCCCAAACCCTAAACCCTTAATCGCAAAACCTTAAACCCTGAATTCTCAACACTAAACCATAACACCCCAACCCTAAACCCAAAACCATACTCCCTAATTCATAAACTCTAAACCCCAAAACCCAAAACCAAAAACCCTAAACCCTTACACCTAAACACTAAAAACTAAATCCCAAACCATAAACTCCTTAACCCTAAACCTTAACATCTAAACCATTACCCGAAACTCTACACCTTAAACCCTAAACCATAAACCAACAAACCCAAACCCTAAACATTAAACCTTAAATCCCAAGCACCAAATCCTAAACTATTAATTCTAAACACCAAACCATAACACCCTAACCCAAAACCGAAAACTATACTCCCTAATTCATAAACCCTAAACCACAAAACTCAAATTATAAACCCTAAACCCAAAACCAAAAACCCTAGACCATTACACCTAAACCCTAAACTTTAAACACAAAACCAAAAATTGTAACCCGAAACCTTAAACCCAAACCCTAAACCATAAATTCTAAACCGCAAACCCTAAACACAAAACTCCAAACCCTAAAACGAAAAACAAAAAATATAAACCCCAAACCCTAAACCCTTAATCGCAAAACCTTAAACCCTGAATTCTCAACACTAAACCATAACACCCCAACCCTAAACCCAAAACCATACTCCCTAATTCATAAACTCTAAACCCCAAAACCCAAAACCAAAAACCCTAAACCCTTACACCTAAACACTAAAAACTAAATCCCAAACCATAAACTCCTTAACCCTAAACCTTAACATCTAAACCATTACCCGAAACTCTACACCTTAAACCCTAAACCATAAACCAAGAAACCCAAACCCTAAACATTAAACCTTAAATCCCAAACACCAAATCCTAAACTATAAATTCTAAACACCAAACCATAACACCCTAACCCAAAACCGAAAACTATACTCCCTAATTCATAAACCTTAAACCACAAAACTCAAATTATAAACCCTTAACCCAAAACCAAAAACCCTAGACCATTACACCTAAACCCTAAACTTTAAACCCAAAACCAAAAATTGTAACCCGAAACCTTAAACCCAAACCCTAAACCATAAATCCTAAACCGCAAACCCTAAACACAAAACTCCAAACCCTAAAACGAAAAACAAAAAATATAAACCCCAAACCCTAAACCCTTAATCCCAAAACCTTAAACCCTGAATTCTCAACACTAAACCATAACACCCTAACTCTAAACCCAAAACCATACTCCCTAATTCATAAACTCTAAACCCCAAAACCCAAAACCAAAAACCCTAAACCCTTACACCTAAACACTAAAAACTAAATCCCAAACCATAAACTCCTTAACCCTAAACCCTAAACAAACGAAACCCTAAACCCTTCACATCATAGACCCTAAACCCTAGACCCCGAAACCAGAAACACTAAACCCTAAATCTTAAAGCCCTAAACCCTAGACCATAAATCCTAAACCGCAAACCCTAAACATTAAAATCCAAACTTTAAAACCCAATACCAAAATATCTAAACCGAAACCGTAAACACTAAATCCGGAACCTTAAACCTTTATTTCTTAACACCAAACCATAACACCCCAACCCCAAAACCCGAAACCATACTCTTTAATTCATAAAACCTAAATCCCAAAACTTATGACACTAAAACAAAAATCAAAACCCTAAATGCAAAACGCCAAATCCTAAATGGTAAACCCCAAAATATAAAATCCTAATCACTAACCCCTAAAAACTAAATCACAAACCACAAAACCCTAAATACTAATTCCCATACCATAAACTCCTTAACCCTAAACCTTAACATCTAAACCGTTACCCTAAATTCTACACCTTAAACCGTACACCATCAACCATCACCCCCAGACCCTAAACATTAAACCTTAAATCCCAAACACCAAATCCTAAACTATAAAATCTAATTACCAGACCATAACACCCCAACCCTAAACCCAAAACCATACTCCCTAATTCATAAACCCTAAACCCCAAAACCCAAAACACAAAACCAAAAACCCTAAACCCTTACACCTAAACCCTAAAAACTAAATCCCAAACCATAATCTCCTTAACCCTAAACCTTAACATCTAAACCATTACCCGAAACTCTACACCTTAAACCCTAAACCATAAACCATCAACCCCAAACCCTAAACATTAAACCTTAAATCCCAAACACCAAATCCTAAACTATAAATTCTAAACACACAACCATAACACCCTAACCCAAAACCAAAAACCATACTCCCTAATTCATAAACACTAAACCATAACACCTAAACCCTAAATCTTAAACTCTAAACCCTAAATCTTAAAGCCCTAAACCCTAGACCATAAATCCTAAACCGCAAACCCTAAACATTAAACTCCAAACTTTAAAACCCAATACCAAAAAATCTAAACCCGAAACCCTAAACACTAAATATGGAACCTTAAACCTTTATTTCTTAACACCAAACCATAACACCCCAACCCCAACACCAGAAACCATACTCCTTAATTCATAAAACCTAAATCCCAAAACTTATGACACTAAAACAAAAATCAAAACCCTAAATGCAAAACGCCAAATCCTAAATGGTAAACCCCAAAATATAAAATCCTAATCGCTAACCCCCAAAAACTAAATCACAAACCACAAAACCCTAAACACTAATTCCCATACCATAAACTCCTTAACCCTAAACCTTAACATCTAAACCGTTACCCTAAATTGTACACCTTAAACCGTAAACCATCAACCATCACCCCCAGACCCTAAACATTAAACCTTAAATACCAAACACCAAATCCTAAACTATAAAATATAATTACCAGACCATAACACCCCAACCCTAAACCCAAAACCATACTCCCTAATTCATAAACCCAAAACCCCAAAACCCAAAACCCAAAACACAAAACCCTAAACCCTTACACCTAAACCCTAAACCATAAACCATCAACCCCAAACCCTAAACATTAAACCTTAAATCCCAAACACCAAATCCTAAACTATAAATTCTAAACACCAAACAATAACACCCTAACCCAAAACCGAAAACCATACTCCCTAATTCATAAACCCTAAACCACAAAACTCAAATTATAAACCCTAAACCCAAAACTAAAAACCCTAGACCCTTACACCTAAACCCTAAACTTTAAACCCAAAACCAAAAATTGTAACCCGAAACCTTAAACCCAAATCCTAAACAATAAATCCTAAACTACAAACCCTAAACCCAAAACTCCAAACCCTAAAACAAAAAACAAAAAATCTAAACCCCAAACCCTAAACCCTTAATCGCAAAACCTTAAACCATGAATTCTCAACACTAAACCATAACACCCCAACCCTAAACCCAAAACCATACTCCCTAATTCATAAAATCTAAACCCCAAAACCCAAAACCAAAAACCCTAAACCCTTACACCTAAACCCTAAAAACTAAATCCCAAACCATAATCTCCTTATCCCTAAACCTTAACATCTAAACCATTACCCGAAACTTTACACCTTAAACCCTAAACCATAAACCATCAACCCCAAACCCTAAACATTAAACCTTAAATCCCAAACACCAAATCCTAAACTATAAATTCTAAACACCAAACCATAACACCCTAACCCAAAACCGAAAACTATACTCCCTAATTCATAAACCCTAAACCACAAAACTCAAATTATAAACCCTAAACCCAAAACCAAAAACCCTAGACCCTTACACCTAAACCCAAAACTTTAAACCCAAAACCAAAAATTGTAACTCGAAACCTTAAACCCAAACCCTAAACCATAAATCATAAACCGCAAACCCTAAACACAAAACTCCAAACCCTAAAACGAAAAACAAAAAATCTAAACCCCAAACCCTAAACCCTTAATTGCAAAACCTTAAACCCTGAATTCTCAACACTAAACCATAACACCCCAACCTTAAACCCAAAACCATACTCCCTAATTCATAAACTCTAAACCCCAAAACCCAAAACCAAAAACCCTAAACCCTTACACCTAAACACTAAAAACTAAATCCCAAACCATAAACTCCTTAACCCTAAACCTTAACATCTAAACCATTACCCGAAACTCTACACCTTAAACCCTAAACCATAAACCAACAAACCCAAACCCTAAACATTAAACCTTAAATCCCAAGCACCAAATCCTAAACTATTAATTCTAAACACCAAACCATAACACCCTAACCCAAAACCGAAAACTATACTCCCTAATTCATAAACCCTAAACCACAAAACTCAAATTATAAACCCTAAACCCAAAACCAAAAACCCTAGACCATTACACCTAAACCCTAAACTTTAAACACAAAACCAAAAATTGTAACCCGAAACCTTAAACCCAAACCCTAAACCATAAATCCTAAACCGCAAACCCTAAACACAAAACTCCAAACCCTAAAACGAAAATCAAAAAATCTAAACCCCAAACCCTAAACCCTTAATCGCAAAACCTTAAACCCTGAATTCTCAACACTAAACCATAACACCCCAACCCTAAACCCAAAACCATACTCCCTAATTCATAAACTCTAAACCCCAAAACCCAAAACCAAAAACCCTAAACCCTTACACCTAAACACTAAAAACTAAATCCCAAACCATAAACTCCTTAACCCTAAACCTTAACATCTAAACCATTACCCGAAACTCTACACCTTAAACCCTAAACCATAAACCAAGAAACCCAAACCCTAAACATTAAACCTTAAATCCCAAACACCAAATCCTAAACTATAAATTCTAAACACCAAACCATAACACCCTAACCCAAAACCGAAAACTATACTCCCTAATTCATAAACCTTAAACCACAAAACTCAAATTATAAACCCTAAACCCAAAACCAAAAACCCTAGACCATTACACCTAAACCCTAAACTTTAAACCCAAAACCAAAAATTGTAACCCGAAACCTTAAACCCAAACCCTAAACCATAAATCCTAAACCGCAAACCCTAAACACAAAACTCCAAACCCTAAAACGAAAAACAAAAAATATAAACCCCAAACCCTAAACCCTTAATCCCAAAACCATAAACCCTGAATTCTCAACACTAAACCATAACACCCCAACTCTAAACCCAAAACCATACTCCCTAATTCATAAACTCTAAACCCCAAAACCCAAAACCAAAAACCCTAAACCCTTACACCTAAACACTAAAAACTAAATCCCAAACCATAAACTCCTTAACCCTAAACCCTAAACAAACGAAACCCTAAACCCTTCACATCATAGACCCTAAACCCTAGACCCCGAAACCAGAAACACTAAACCCTAAATCTTAAAGCCCTAAACCCTAGACCATAAATCCTAAACCGCAAACCCTAAACATTAAAATCCAAACTTTAAAACCCAATACCAAAATATCTAAACTGAAACCGTAAACACTAAATCCGGAACCTTAAACCTTTATTTCTTAACACCAAACCATAACACCCCAACCCCAAAACCCAAAACCATACTCTTTAATTCATAAAACCTAAATCCCAAAACTTATGACACTAAAACAAAAATCAAAACCCTAAATGCAAAACGCCAAATCCTAAATGGTAAACCCCAAAATATAAAATCCTAATCACTAACCCCTAAAAACTAAATCACAAACCACAAAACCCTAAATACTAATTCCCATACCATAAACTCCTTAACCCTAAACCTTAACATCTAAACCGTTACCCTAAATTCTACACCTTAAACCGTACACCATCAACCATCACCCCCAGACCCTAAATATTAAACCTTAAATCCCAAACACCAAATCCTAAACTATAAAATCTAATTACCAGACCATAACACCCCAACCCTAAACCCAAAACCATACTCCCAAATTCATAAACCCTAAACCCCAAAACCCAAAACCCAAAACCAAAAACCCTAAACCTTTACACCTAAACCCTAAAAACTAAATCCCAAACCATAATCTCCTTAACCCTAAACCTTAACATCTAAACCATTACCCGAAACTCTACACCTTAAACCCTAAACCATAAACCAACAAACCCAAACCCTAAACATTAAACCTTAAATCCCAAACACCAAATCCAAAACTATAAATTCTAAACACCAAACCATAACACCCTTACCCAAAACCGAAAACTATACTCCCTAATTCATAAACCCTAAACCACAAAACTCAAATTATAAACCCTAAACCCAAAACCAAAAACCCTAGACCCTTACACCTAAACCCTAAACTTTAAACCCAAAGCCTGAAACCCAAACCCTAAACCATAAATCCTAAACCGCAAACCCTAAACACAAAACTCCAAACCCTAAAACGAAAAACAAAAAATCTAAACCCCAAACCCTAAACCCTTAATCGCAAAACCTTAAACCCTGAATTCTCAACACTAAACCATAACACCCCAACCCTAAACCCAAAACCATACTCCCTAATTCATAAACTCTAAACCCCAAAACCCAAAACCAAAAACCCTAAACCCTTAATCCCAAAACCATAAACCCTGAATTCTCAACACTAAACCATAACACCCCAACTCTAAACCCAAAACCATACTCCCTAATTCATAAACTCTAAACCCCAAAACCCAAAACCAACAACCCTAAACCCTTACACCTAAACACTAAAAACTAAATCCCAAACCATAAACTCCTTAACCCTAAACACTAAACAAACGAAACCCTAAACCCTTCACATCATAGACCCTAAACCCTAGACCCCGAAACCAGAAACACTAAACCCTAAATCTTAAAGCCCTAAACCTTAGACCATAAATCCTAAACCGCAAACCCTAAACATTAAAATCCAAACTTTAAAACCCAATACCAAAATATCTAAACTGAAACCGTAAACACTAAATCCGGAACCTTAAACCTTTATTTCTTAACACCAAACCATAACACCCCAACCCCAAAACCCAAAACCATACTCTTTAATTCATAAAACCTAAATCCCAAAACTTATGACACTAAAACAAAAATCAAAACCCTAAATGCAAAACGCCAAATCCTAAATGGTAAACCCCAAAATATAAAATCCTAATCACTAACCCCTAAAAACTAAATCACAAACCACAAAACCCTAATTACTAATTCCCATACCATAAACTCCTTAACCCTAAACCTTAACATCTAAACCGTTACCCTAAATTCTACACCTTAAACCGTACACCATCAACCATCACCCCCAGACCCTAAATATTAAACCTTAAATCCCAAACACCAAATCCTAAACTATAAAATCTAATTACCAGACCATAACACCCCAACCCTAAACCCAAAACCATACTCCCAAATTCATAAACCCTAAACCCCAAAACCCAAAACCCAAAACCAAAAACCCTAAACCTTTACACCTAAACCCTAAAAACTAAATCCCAAACCATAATCTCCTTAACCCTAAACCTTAACATCTAAACCATTACCCGAAACTCTACACCTTAAACCCTAAACCATAAACCAACAAACCCAAACCCTAAACATTAAACCTTAAATCCCAAACACCAAATCCAAAACTATAAATTCTAAACACCAAACCATAACACCCTTACCCAAAACCGAAAACTATACTCCCTAATTCATAAACCCTAAACCACAAAACTCAAATTATAAACCCTAAACCCAAAACCAAAAACCCTAGACCCTTACACCTAAACCCTAAACTTTAAACCCAAAGCCTGAAACCCAAACCCTAAACCATAAATCCTAAACCGCAAACCCTAAACACAAAACTCCAAACCCTAAAACGAAAAACAAAAAATCTAAACCCCAAACCCTAAACCCTTAATCGCAAAACCTTAAACCCTGAATTCTCAACACTAAACCATAACACCCCAACCCTAAACCCAAAACCATACTCCCTAATTCATAAACTCTAAACCCCAAAACCCAAAACCAAAAACCCTAAACCCTTACACCTAAACACTAAAAACTAAATCCCAAACCATAAACTCCTTAACCCTAAACCTTAACATCTAAACCATTACCCGAAACTCTACACCTTAAACCCTAAACCATAAACCAAGAAACCCAAACCCTAAACATTAAACCTTAAATCCCAAACACCAAATCCTAAACTATAAATTCTAAACACCAAACCATAACACCCTAACCCAAAACCGAAAACTATACTCCCTAATTCATAAACCTTAAACCACAAAACTGAAATTATAAACCCTAAACCCAAAACCAAAAACCCTAGACCATTACACCTAAACCCTAAACTTTAAACCCAAAACCAAAAATTGTAACCCGAAACCTTAAACCCAAACCCTAAACCATAAATCCTAAACCGCAAACCCTAAACTCAAAACTCCAAACCCTAAAATGAAAAACAAAAAATATAAACCCCAAACCCTAAACCCTTAATCCCAAAACCTTAAACCCTGAATTCTCAACACTAAACCATAACACCCCAACCCTAAACCCAAAACCATACTCCCTAATTCATAAACTCTAAACCCCAAAACCCAAAACCAAAAACCCTAAACCCTTACACCTAAACACTAAAAACTAAATCCCAAACCATAAACTCCTTAACCCTAAACCCTAAACAAACGAAACCCTTAGCCCTTCACATCATAGACCCTAAACCCTAGACCCCGAAACCAGAAACACTAAACCCTAAATCTTAAAGCCCTAAACCCTAGACCATAAATCCTAAACCGCAAACCCTAAACATTAAAATCCAAACTTTAAAACCCAATACCAAAATATCTAAACCGAAACCGTAAACACTAAATCCGGAACCTTAAACCTTTATTTCTTAACACCAAACCATAACACCCCAACCCCAAAACCCGAAACCATACTCTTTAATTCATAAAACCTAAATCCCAAAACTTATGACACTAAAACAAAAATCAAAACCCTAAATGCAAAACGCCAAATCCTAAATGGTAAACCCCAAAATATAAAATCCTAATCACTAACCCCTAAAAACTAAATCACAAACCACAAAACCCTAAACACTAATTCCCATACCATAAACTCCTTAACCCTAAACCTTAACATCTAAACCGTTACCCTAAATTCTACACCTTAAACCATAAACCATCAACCATCACCCCCAGACCCTAAACATTAAACCTTAAATCCCAAACACCAAATCCTAGACTATAAAATCTAATTACCAGACCATAACACCCCAACCCTAAACCCAAAACCATACTCCCTAATTCATAAACCCTAAACCCCAAAACCCAAAACCAAAAACCAAAAACCCTAAACCTTTACACCTAAACCCTAAAAACTAAATCCCAAACCATAATCTCCTTAACCCTAAACCTTATAATCTAAACCATTACCCGAAACTCTACACCTTAAACCCTAAACCATAAACCAACAAACCCAAACCCTAAACATTAAACCTTAAATCCCAAACACCAAATCCAAAACTATAAATTCTAAACCCCAAACCATAACACCCTTACCCAAAACCGAAAACTATACTCCCTAATTCATAAACCCTAAACCACAAAACTCAAATTATAAACCCTAAACCCAAAACCAAAAACCCTAGACCCTTACACCTAAACCCTAAACTTTAAACCCAAAACCTGAAACCCAAACCCTAAACCATAAATCCTAAACCGCAAACCCTAAACACAAAACTCCAAACCCTAAAACGAAAAACAAAAAATCTAAACCCCAAACCCTAAACCCTTAATCGCAAAACCTTAAACCCTAAATTCTCAACACTAAACCATAACACCCCAACCCTAAACCCAAAACCATACTCCCTAATTCATAAACTCTAAACCCCAAAACCCAAAACCAAAAACCCTAAACCCTTACACCTAAACACTAAAAACTAAATCCCAAACCATAAACTCCTTAACCCTAAACCTTAACATCTAAACCATTACCCGAAACTCTACACCTTAAACCTTAAACCATAAACCAACAAACCCAAACCCTAAACATTAAACCTTAAATCCCAAACACCAAATCCGAAACTATAAATTCTGAACACCAAACCATAACACGCTAACCCAAAACCAAAAACTATACTCCCTAATTCATAAACCCTAAACAAAAAAACTCAAATTATAAACCCTAAACCAAAAACCAAAAACCGTAGACCCTTACACCTAAACCCTAAACTTTAAACCCAAAACCAAAAATTGTAACCCGAAACCTTAAACCCAAACCCTAAACCATAAATCATAAACTGCAAACCCTAAACACAAAACTCCAAACCCTAAAACGAAAAACAAAAAATCTAAACCCCAAACCCTAAACCCTTAATCGCAAAACCTTAAACCTTGAATTCTCAACACTAAACCATAACACCCCAACCCTAAACCCAAAACCATACTCCCTAATTCATAAACTCTAAACCCCAAAACCCAAAACCAAAAACCCTAAACCCTTACACCTAAACACTAAAAACTAAATCCCAAACCATAAACTCCTTAACCCTAAACCTTAACATCTAAACCATTACCCGAAACTCTACACCTTAAACCTTAAACCATAAACCAACAAACCCAAACCCTAAACATTAAACCTTAAATCCCAAACACCAAATCCTAAACTATAAATTCTGAACACCAAACCATAACACCCTAACCCAAAACCGAAAACTATACTCCCTAATTCATAAACCCTAAACCACAAAACTCAAATTATAAACCCTAAACCCAAAACCAAAAACCCTAGACCCTTACACCTAAACCCTAAACTTTAAACCCAAAACCAAAAATGGTAACCCAAAACCTTAAACCCAAACTCAAAACCATAAATTCTAAACCGCAAACCCTAAACATAAAACTCCAAACCCTAAAACGAAAAACAAAAAATCTAAACCCCAAACCCTAAACCCTTAATCGCAAAACCTTAAACCTTGAATTCTCAACACTAAACCATAACACCCCAACCGTAAACCTGAAACCATACTTCCTAATGGTTTAGGGTTTAGAGTTAACCATAAACCCTAAAACCTAAACAATTAATCCTAAACCACAAACCCTAAACACTAAATTCATAACCTTGAAACCCAATACCCAAAACTCTAAAATCCCAACCCTAAACATTAAATTTATAACCTTGAAAACCAATACCAAAACTATAAACCCTAAACCCTAAACAACAAACCATCAACCCCAAACACCCATCCAAAATGTTATATTCTAAACACCAAACCATAACACCCCAACCAAAAACCTAAAACCATACACCCTAACTCATAAACCCTCAACAAAAAAACCCTAATAAGAAATCTTAAACCCCAAAACCTAAATAATAAACACTAAACCTTAAAACAAAAAACCCTAAACCCTTACACCTAAACCCTAAACCGTAAACCAAAAACCTAAAATCGTAATCCTTAACCCTAAACCAACGAACCTCAAATCCTAAATCTTAAACTTAAAAACAGAAAACCCAAAACCCTAACCCTTAAACAGTAAATGCAAAACCTTCACATCCTAAACCCTAGACCCCGAAACACCAGAAAACCTAAACCCTAAATCTTTAACCCTAAACCCTAAATATTAAAGACCTAAACCCTAGACCATAAATCCTAAACCGCATACCCTAAACAATAAACTCCAAACTTTAAAACCCAATACCAAAAAATCTAAACCCGAAACCCTAAACACTCAATCTCGAACCTTAAACCTTTATTTCTTAACACCAAACCATAACACCCCAACCCCAACCCCATAAACCTTTACTCCTTAACTCATAAAACTTAAATCCCAAAACTTATAACACTAAAACAAAAATCAAAACCCTAAATGCAAAACGCCAAATCCTAAATAGTAAACCCCAAAATATAAAATCCTAATCGCTAACCCCTAAAAACTAAATCACAAACCACAAAACCCTAAACACTAATTCCCAAACCATAAACTCCTTAACCCTAAACCTTAACATCTAAAACGTTACCCTAAATTCTACACCTTAAACCGTAAACCATCAACCATCACCCCCAGACCCTAAACATTAAACCTTAAATCCCAAACACCAAATCCTAAACTATAAAATCTAATTACCAGACCATAACACCCCAACCCTAAGCCCAAAACCATACTCCCTAATTCATAAACCCTAAACCCCAAAACCCAAAACCCAAAACCAAAAACCCTAAACCCTTACACCTAAACCCTAAAAACTAAATCCCAAACCATAATCTCCTTAACCCTAAACCTTAACATCTAAACCATTACCCGAAACTCTACACCTTAAACCCTAAACCATAAACCATCAACCCCAAACCCTAAACATTAAACCTTAAATCCCAAACACCAAATCCTAAACTATAAATTCTAAACACACAACCATAACACCCTAACCCAAAACCAAAAACCATACTCCCTAATTCATAAACCCTAAACCACAAAACTCAAATTATAAACCCAAAACACAAAACCAAAAACCCTAGACCCTTACACCTAAACCCTAAACTTTAAACCCAAAACCAAAAATTGTAACCCGAAACCTTAAACCCAAACCCTAAACCATAAATCCAAAACTGCAAACCCTAAACACAAAACTCCAAACCTTAAAACAAAAACCAAAATCTAAACCCCAAACTCTATACCCTAAATCGCAAAACCTTAAACCCTCAATTCTAAACACTAAACCATAACACCTAAACCCTAAATCTTAAACTCTAAACCCTAAATCTTAAAGCCCTAAACCCTAGACTATAAATCCTAAACCGCAAACCCTAAACATTATAAACTCCAAACTTTATAACCCAATACCAAAAAATCTAAACCCGAAACCCTAAACACTAAATCCGGAAACTTAAACCTTTATTTCTTAATACCAAACCATAACAACCCAACCCCAAAACCCGAAACTATACTCCTTAATTCATAAAACCTAAATCCCAAAACTTATGACACTAAAACAAAAATCAAAACCCTAAATGCAAAACGCTAAATCCTAAATGGTAAACCCCAAAATATAAAATCCTAATCGCTAACCCCTAAAAACTAAATCACAAACCACAAAACCCTAAACACTAATTCCCAAAACATAAACTCCTTAACCCTAAACCTTAACATCTAAACCGTTACCCTAAATTCTACACCTTAAACCGTAAACCATCAACCATCACCCCCAGACCCTAAACATTAAACCTTAAATCCCAATAACCAAATCCTAAACTATAAAATCTAATTACCAGACCATAACACCCCAACCCTAAACCCAAAACCATACTCCCTAATTCATAAACCCTAAACCCCAAAACCCAAAACCCAAAACCAAAAACCCTAAACCCTTACACCTAAACCGTAAAAACTAAATCCGAAACCATAATCTCCTTTACCCTAAACCTTAACATCTAAACCATTACCCGAAACTCTACACCTTAAACCCTAAACCATAAACCATCAACCCCAAACCCTAAACATTAAACCTTAAATCCCAAACACCAAATCCTAAACTATAAATTCTAAACACCAAACCATAACACCCTAACCCAAAACCGAAAACCATACTCTCTAATTCATAAACCCTAAACCACAAAACTCAAATTATAAACCCTAAACCCAAAACCAAAAACCCTAGACCCTTACACCTAAACCCTAAACTTTAAACCCAAAACCAAAAATTGTAACCCGAAACCTTAAACCCAAACCCTAAACCGTAAATCCTAAACCGCAAACCCTAAACACAAAACACCAAACCCTAAAACGAAAAACAAAAAATCTAAACCCCAAACCCTAAACCCTTAATCGCAAAACCTTAAACCCTGAATCCTCAACACTAAACCATAACACCCCAACCCTAAACCTAAAACCATACTCCCTAATTCATAAACTCTAAACCCCAAAACCCAAAACCAAAAATCTTAAACCCTTACACCTAAACCCTAAAAACTAAATCCCAAACCATAATCTCCTTAACCCTAAACCTTAACATCTAAACCATTACCCGAAACTCTACACCTTAAACCCTAAACCATAAACCAACAAACCCAAACCCTAAACATTAAACCTTAAATCCCAAACACCAAATCCTAAACTATAAATTCTAAACACCAAACCATAACACCCTAACCCAAAACCGAAAACTATACTCCTTAATTCATAAACCCTAAACCACAAAACTCAAATTATAAACCCTAAACCAAAAACCCTAGACCCTTACACCTAAACCCTAAACTTTAAACCCGAAACCAAAAATTGTAACCCGAAACCTTAAACCCAAACTCTAAACCATAAATCCTAAACCGCAAACCCTAAACACAAAACTCCAAACCTTAAAACGAAAAACAAAAAATCTAAACCCCAAACCCTAAACCCTTAATCACAAAACCTTAAACATTGAATTCTCAACACTAAACCATAACACCCCAACCCTAAACCTAAAACCATACTCCCTAATTCATAAACTCTAAACCCCAAAACCCAAAACCAAAAACCTTAAACCCTTACACCTAAACCCTAAAAACTAAATCCCAAACCATAATCTCCTTAACCCTAAACCTTAACATCTAAACCATTACCCGAAACTCTACACCTTAAACCCTAAACCATAAACCAACAAACCCAAACCCTAAACATTAAACCTTAAATCCCAAACACCAAATCCAAAACTATAAATTCTAAACACCAAACCATAACACCCTAACCCAAAACCGAAAACTATACTCCTTAATTCATAAACCCTAAACCACAAAACTCAAATTATAAACCCTAAACCCAAAACCAAAAACCCTAGACCCTTACACCTAAACCCTAAACTTTAAACCCGAAACCAAAAATTGTAACCCGAAACCTTAAACCCAAACTCTAAACCATAAATCCTAAACCGCAAACCCTAAACAAAAAACTCCAAACCCTGAAACGAAAAACAAAAAATCTAAACCCCAAACCCTAAACCCTTAATCGCAAAACCTTAAACCCTGAATTCTCAACACTAAACCATAACACCCCAACCCTAAACCCAAAACCATACTCCCTAATTCATAAAATCTAAACCCCAAAACCCAAAACCAAAAACCCTAAACCCTTACACCTAAACCCTAAAAACTAAATCCCAAACCATAATTTCCTTAACCCTAAACCTTAACATCTAAACTATTACCCGAAACTCTACACCTTTAACCCTAAACCATAAACCATCAACCCCAAACCCTAAACATTAAACCTTAAATCCCAAACACCAAATCCTAAACTATAAATTCTAAACACCAAACCATAACACCCTAACCAAAAAACGAAAACCATACTCTCTAATTCATAAACCCTAAACCACAAACTAAAATTATAAACCCTAAACCCAAAACAAAAAACCCTAGACCCTTACACCAAAACCCTAAACTTTAAACCCAAAACCAAAAATTGTAACCCGAAACCTTAAACCCAAACCCAAAACCGTAAATCCTAAACCGCAAACCCTAAACACAAAACTCCAAACCCTAAAACGAAAAACAAAAAATCTAAACCCCAAACCCTAAACCCTTAATCGCAAAACCTTAAACCCTGAATCCTCAACACTAAACCATAACACCCTAACCCTAAACCTAAAACCATACTCCCTAATTCATAAACTCTAAACCCCAAAACCCTAAACCAAAAATCTTAAACCCTTACACCTAAACCCTAAAAACTAAATCCCAAACCATAATCTCCTTAACCCTAAACCTTAACATCTAAACCATTACCCGAAACTCTACACCTTAAACCCTAAACCATAAACCAACAAACCCAAACCCTAAACATTAAACCTTAAATCCCAAACACCAAATCCTAAACTATAAATTCTAAACACCAAACCATAACACCCTAACCCAAAACCGAAAACTATACTCCTTAATTCATAAACCCTAAACCACAAAACTCAAATTATAAACCCTAAACCCAAAACCAAAAACCCTAGACCCTTACACCTAAACCCTAAACTTTAAACCCAAAACCAAAAATTGTAACCCGAAACCTTAAACCCAAACTCTAAACCATAAATCCTAAACCGCAAACCCTAAACACAAAACTCCAAACCTTAAAACGAAAAACAAAAAATCTAAACCCCAAACCCTAAACCCTTAATCACAAAACCTTAAACCCTGAATTCTCAACACTAAACCATAACACCCCAACACTAAACCTAAAACCATACTCCCTAATTCATAAACCTTAAACCCCAAAACCCAAAACCAAAAATCTTAAACCCTTACACCTAAACCCTAAAAACTAAATCCCAAACCATAATCTCCTTAACCCTAAACCTTAACATCTAAACCATTACCCGAAACTCTACACCTTAAACCCTAAACCATAAACCAACAAACCCAAACCCTAAACATTAAACCTTAAATCCCAAACACCAAATCCTAAACTATAAATTTCTAAACACCAAACCATAACACCCTAACCCAAAACCAAAAACTATACTCCTTAATTCATAAACCCTAAACCACAAAACTCAAATTATAAACCCTAAACCCAAAACCAAAAACCCTAGACCCTTAAAACCTAAACCCTAAACTTTAAACCCGAAACCAAAAATTGTAACCCGAAACCTTAAACCCAAACTCTAGACCATAAATCCTAAACCGCAAACCCTAAACACAAAACTCCAAACCCTAAAACGAAAAGCAAAAAATCTAAACCCCAAACCCTAAACCCTAAACCCTTAATCGCAAAACCTTAAACCCTGAATTCTCAACACTAAACCATAACACCCCAACCCTAAACCCAAAACCATACTCCCTAATTCATAAAATCTAAACCCCAAAACCCAAAACCAAAAACCCTAAACCCTTACACCTAAACCCTAAAAACTAAATCCCAAACCATAATCTCCTTAACCCTAAACCTTAACATCTAAACCATTACCCGAAACTCTACACCTTAAACCCTAAACCATAAACCAACAAACCCAAACCCTAAACATTAAACCTTAAATCCCAAACACCAAATCCTAAACTATAAATTCTAAACACCAAACCATAACACCCTAACCCAAAACCGAAAACTATACTCCTTAATTCATAAACCCTAAACCACAAAACTCAAATTATAAACCCTAAACCCAAAACCAAAAACCCTAGACCCTTACACCTAAACCCTAAACTTTAAACCCGAAACCAAAAAGTGTAACCCGAAACCTTAAACCCAAACTCTAAACCGTAAATCCTAAACCGCAAACCCTAAACACAAAACTCCAAACCTTAAAACGAAAAACAAAAAATCTAAACCCCAAACCCTAAACCCTTAATCACAAAACCTTAAACCCTGAATTCTCAACACTAAACCATAACACCCCAACCCTAAACCTAAAACCATACTCCCTAATTCATAAACTCTAAACCCCAAAACCCAAAACCAAAAACCTTAAACCCTTACACCTAAACCCTAAAAACTAAATCCCAAACCATAATCTCCTTAACCCTAAACCTTAACATCTAAACCATTACCCGAAACTCTACACCTTAAACCCTAAACCATAAACCAACAAACCCAAACCCTAAACATTAAACCTTAAATCCCAAACACCAAATCCTAAACTATAAATTCTAAACACCAAACCATAACACCCTAACCCAAAACCGAAAACTATACTCCCTAATTCATAAACCCTAAACCACAAAACTCAAATTATAAA
Organism: Cardamine chenopodiifolia; assembly: GCA_963922655.1. NCBI lineage: Eukaryota > Viridiplantae > Streptophyta > Magnoliopsida > Brassicales > Brassicaceae > Cardamine > Cardamine chenopodiifolia. Next base: position 10,360,522 of record OZ000481.1, on the reverse strand, counting down.
CCCTAAACCCAAATCCAAAAACCCTAGACCCTTACACCTAAACCCTAAACTTTAAACCCGAAACCAAAAATTGTAACCCGAAACCTTAAACACAAACTCTAAACCATAAATCCTAAACCGCAAACCCTAAACACAAAACTCCAAACCTTAAAACGAAAAACAAAAAATCTAAACCCCAAACCATAAACCCTTAATCACAAAACCTTAAACCCTGAATTCTCAACACTAAACCATAACACCTCAACCCTAAACCTAAAACCATAATCCCTAATTCATAAACTCTAAACCCCAAAACCCAAAACCAAAAACCTTAAACCCTAAAAACTTAATCCCAAACCATAATCTCCTTAACCCTAAACCTTAACATCTAAACCATTACCCGAAACTCTACACCTTAAACCCTAAACCATAAACCAACAAACCCAAACCCTAAACATTAAACCTTAAATCCCAAACACCAAATCCTAAACTATAAATTCTAAACACCAAACCATAACACCCAAACCCAAAACCGAAAACTATACTCCCTAATTCATAAACCCTAAACCACAAAACTCAAATTATAAACCCTAAACCCAAAACCAAAAACCCTAGACCCTTACACCTAAACCCTAAACTTTAAACCCGAAACCAAAAATTGTAACCCGAAACCTTAAACCCAAACTCTAAACCATAAATCCTAAACCGCAAACCCTAAACACAAAACTCCAAACCCTGAAACGAAAAACAAAAAATCTAAACCCCAAACCCTAAACCCTTAATCGCAAAACCTTAAACCCTGAATTCTCAACACTAAACCATAACACCCCAACCCTAAACCCAAAACCATACTCCCTAATTCATAAAATCTAAACCCCAAAACCCAAAACCAAAAACCCTAAACCCTTACACCTAAACCCTAAAAACTAAATCCCAAACCATAATTTCCTTAACCCTAAACCTTAACATCTAAACCATTACCCGAAACTCTACACCTTAAACCCTAAACCATAAACCATCAACCCCAAACCCTAAACATTAAACCTTAAATCCCAAACACCAAATCCTAAACTATAAATTCTAAACACCAAACCATAACACCCTAACCAAAAACCGAAAACCATACTCTCTAATTCATAAACCCTAAACCACAAACTAAAATTATAAACCCTAAACCCAAAACAAAAAACCCTAGACCCTTACACCTAAACCCTAAACTTTAAACCCAAAACCAAAAATTGTAACCCGAAACCTTAAACCCAAACCCAAAACCGTAAATCCTAAACCGCAAACCCTAAACACAAAACTCCAAACCCTAGAACGAAAAACAAAAAATCTAAACCCCAAACCCTAAACCCTTAATCGCAAAACCTTAAACCCTGAATCCTCAACACTAAACCATGACACCCTAACCCTAAACCTAAAACCATACTCCCTAATTCATAAACTCTAAACCCCAAAACCCTAAACCAAAAATCTTAAACCCTTACACCTAAACCCTAAAAACTAAATCCCAAACCATAATCTCCTTAACCCTAAACCTTAACATCTAAACCATTACCCGAAACTCTACACCTTAAACCCTAAACCATAAACCAACAAACCCAAACCCTAAACATTAAACCTTAAATCCCAAACACCAAATCCTAAACTATAAATTCTAAACACCAAACCATAACACCCTAACCCAAAACCGAAAACTATACTCCTTAATTCATAAACCCTAAACCACAAAACTCAAATTATAAACCCTAAACCCAAAACCAAAAACCCTAGACCCTTACACCTAAACCCTAAACTTTAAACCCAAAACCAAAAATTGTAACCCGAAACCTTAAACCCAAACTCTAAACCATAAATCCTAAACCGCAAACCCTAAACACAAAACTCCAAACCTTAAAACGAAAAACAAAAAATCTAAACCCCAAACCCTAAACCCTTAATCACAAAACCTTAAACCCTGAATTCTCAACACTAAACCATAACACCCCAACCCTAAACCTAAAACCATACTCCCTAATTCATAAACCTTAAACCCCAAAACCCAAAACCAAAAATCTTAAACCCTTACACCTAAACCCTAAAAACTAAATCCCAAACCATAATCTCCTTAACCCTAAACCTTAACATCTAAACCATTACCCGAAACTCTACACCTTAAACCCTAAACCATAAACCAACAAACCCAAACCCTAAACATTAAACCTTAAATCCCAAACACCAAATCCTAAACTATAAATTTCTAAACACCAAACCATAACACCCTAACCCAAAACCAAAAACTATACTCCTTAATTCATAAACCCTAAACCACAAAACTCAAATTATAAACCCTAAACCCAAAACCAAAAACCCTAGACCCTTAAAACCTAAACCCTAAACTTTAAACCCGAAACCAAAAATTGTAACCCGAAACCTTAAACCCAAACTCTAGACCATAAATCCTAAACCGCAAACCCTAAACACAAAACTCCAAACCCTAAAACGAAAAGCAAAAAATCTAAACCCCAAACCCTAAACCCTAAACCCTTAATCGCAAAACCTTAAACCCTGAATTCTCAACACTAAACCATAACACCCCAACCCTAAACCCAAAACCATACTCCCTAATTCATAAAATCTAAACCCCAAAACCCAAAACCAAAAACCCTAAACCCTTACACCTAAACCCTAAAAACTAAATCCCAAACCATAATCTCCTTAACCCTAAACCTTAACATCTAAACCATTACCCGAAACTCTACACCTTAAACCCTAAACCATAAACCAACAAACCCAAACCCTAAACATTAAACCTTAAATCCCAAACACCAAATCCTAAACTATAAATTCTAAACACCAAACCATAACACCCTAACCCAAAACCGAAAACTATACTCCTTAATTCATAAACCCTAAACCACAAAACTCAAATTATAAACCCTAAACCCAAAACCAAAAACCCTAGACCCTTACACCTAAACCCTAAACTTTAAACCCGAAACCAAAAAGTGTAACCCGAAACCTTAAACCCAAACTCTAAACCGTAAATCCTAAACCGCAAACCCTAAACACAAAACTCCAAACCTTAAAACGAAAAACAAAAAATCTAAACCCCAAACCCTAAACCCTTAATCACAAAACCTTAAACCCTGAATTCTCAACACTAAACCATAACACCCCAACCCTAAACCTAAAACCATACTCCCTAATTCATAAACTCTAAACCCCAAAACCCAAAACCAAAAACCTTAAACCCTTACACCTAAACCCTAAAAACTAAATCCCAAACCATAATCTCCTTAACCCTAAACCTTAACATCTAAACCATTACCCGAAACTCTATACCTTAAACCCTAAACCATAAACCAACAAACCCAAACCCTAAACATTAAACCTTAAATCCCAAACACCAAATCCTAAACTATAAATTCTAAACACCAAACCATAACACCCTAACCCAAAACCGAAAACTATACTCCCTAATTCATAAACCCTAAACCACAAAACTCAAATTATAAACCCTAAACCCAAATCCAAAAACCCTAGACCCTTACACCTAAACCCTAAACTTTAAACCCGAAACCAAAAATTGTAACCCGAAACCTTAAACCCAAACTCTAAACCATAAATCCTAAACCGCAAACCCTAAACACAAAACTCCAAACCTTAAAACGAAAAACATAAAATCTAAACCCCAAACCATAAACCCTTAATCACAAAACCTTAAACCCTGAATTCTCAACACTAAACCATAACACCTCAACCCTAAACCTAAAACCATAATCCCTAATTCATAAACTCTAAACCCCAAAACCCAAAACCAAAAACCTTAAACCCTAAAAACTTAATCCCAAACCATAATCTCCTTAACCCTAAACCTTAACATCTAAACCATTACCCGAAACTCTACACCTTAAACCCTAAACCATAAACCAACAAACCCAAACCCTAAACATTAAACCTTAAATCCCAAACACCAAATCCTAAACTATAAATTCTAAACACCAAACCATAACACCCAAACCCAAAACCGAAAACTATACTCCCTAATTCATAAACCCTAAACCACAAAACTCAAATTATAAACCCTAAACCCAGAACCAAAAACCCTAGACCCTTACACCTAAACCCTAAACTTTAAACCCAAAACCAAAAATTGTAACCCGAAACCTTAAACCCAAACTCTAAACCATAAATCCTAAACCGCAAACCCTAAACACAAAACTCCAAACCTTAAAACGAAAAACAAAAAATCTAAACCCCAAACCCTAAACCCTTAATCGCAAAACCTTAAACCCTGAATTCTCAACACTAAACCATAATACCCCAACTGTAAACCTGAAACCATACTTCCTAATAGTTTAGGGTTTAGAGTTAACCATAAACCCTAAAACCTAAACAATTAATCCTAAACCACAAACCCTAAACATTAAATTCATTACCTTGAAATCCAATACCCAAAACTCTAAAATCCAAACGCTAAACATTAAATTTATAACCATGAAAACCAATACCAAAATTCTAAACCCTAAACCCTAAACACCAAACCATCAACCCCAAACACCCATCCAAAATGTTATATTCTAAACACCAAACCATAACACCCCAACCAAAAACCTAAAACCATACACCCTAACTCATAAACCCTCAACAAAAAAACCCTAATAAGAAAACTTAAACCCCAAAACCTAAATAATAAACCCTAAACCTTAAAACAAAAAACCCTAAACCCTTACACCTAAACCCTTACACCTAAACCCTTACACCTAAACCCTTACACCTAAACCCAAAACCGTAAACCCAAAACCTAAAATCGTAATCCTTAACCCTAAACCAACGAACCTCAAATCCTAAATCTTAAACTTAAAAAACAGAAAACCCTAAACCCTAACCCTTAAACACTAAATGCAAAACCTTCACATCCTAAACCCTAAACCCTAGACCCCGAAACCAGAAACACTAAACCCTAAATCTTAAAGCCCTAAACCCTAGACCATAAATCCTAAACCGCAAACCCTAAACATTAAAATCCAAACTTTAAAACCCAATACCAAAAAATCTAAACCGAAACCCTAAACACTAAATCCGGAACCTTAAACCTTTATTTCTTAACACCAAACCATAACACCCCAACCCCAAAACCCGAAACCATAGTCCTTAACTCATAAAACTTAAATCCCGAAACCATACTCCTTAAATCATAAAACTTAACTCCCTAATTCATAAACCCCAAAACCCAAAACCCAAAACCAAAAACCCTAAACCCTAAAAACTAAATCCCAAACCATAATCTCCTTAACCCTAAACCTTAACATCTAAACCATTACCCGAAGCTCTACACCTTAAACCCTAAACCATAAACCATCAACCCCAAACCCTAAACATTAAACCTTAAATCCCAAACACCAAATCCTAAACAATATATTCTAAACACCAAACCATAACACCCTAACCCAAAACCGAAAACCATACTCCCTAATTCATAAACCCTAAACCACAAAACTCAAATTATAAACCCTAAACCCAAAACCAAAAACCCTAGACCCTTACACCTAAACCCTAAACTTTTAACCCAAAACCAAAAATTGTAACCCGAAACCTGAAACCCAAACCCTAAACCATAAATCCAAAACTGCAAACCCTAAACACAAAACTCCAAACCTAAAAAACAAAAAACAAAAAATCTAAACCCCAAACCCTAAACCCTAAATCGCAAAACCTTAAACCCTCAATTCTAAACACTAAACCATAACACCTAAACCCTAAATCTTAAACTCTAAACCCTAAATCTTAAAGCCCTAAACCCTAGACCATAAATCCTAAACCGCAAACCCTAAACATTAAACTCCAAACTTTAAAACCCAATACCAAAAAATCTAAACCCGAAACCCTAAACAGTAAATCCGGAACCTTAAACCTTTATTTCTTAACACCAAACCATAACACCCCAACCCCAACACCTGAAACCATACTCCTTAATTCATAAATCTTAAATCCCAAAACTTATAACACTAAAACAAAAATCAAAAACCTAAATGCAAAATGCCAAATCCTAAATGGTAAACCCCAAAATATAAAATCCTAATCACTAACCCCTAAAAACTAAATCACAAACCACAAAACCCTAAACACTAATTCCCAAACAATAAACTCCTTAACCCTAAACCTTAACATCTAAACCGTTACCCTAAATTCTACACATTAAACCGTAAACCATCAACCATCACCCCCAGACCCTAAACATTAAACCTTAAATCCCAATAACCAAATCGTAAACTATAAAATCTAATTACCAGACCATAACACCCCAACCCTAAACCCAAAACCATACTCCCTAATTCATAAACCCTAAACCCCAAAACCCGAAACCCAAAACCAAAAACCCTAAACCCTTACACCTAAACCCTAAAAACTAAATCCCAAACCATAATCTCCTTAACCCTAAACCTTAACATCTAAACCATTACCTGAAACTCTACACCTTAAACCTTAAACCATAAACTATCAACCCCAAACCCTAAACATTAAACCTTAAATCCCAAACACCAAATCCAAAACTATAAATTCTAAACACCAAACCATAACACCCTAACCCAAAACCGAAAACCATACTCCCTAATTCATAAACCCTAAACCACAAAACTCAAATTATAAACCCTAAACCCAAAACCAAAAACCCTAGACCCTTACACCTAAACCCTAAACTTTAAACCCAAAACCAAAAATTGTAACCCGAAACCTGAAACCCAAACCCTAAACCATAAATCCAAAACTGCAAACCCTAAACACAAAACTCCAAACCTTAAAACAAAAAACAAAAAATCTAAACCCCAAACCCTAAACCTTAAATCACAAAACCTTAAACCCTCAATTCTAAACACTAAACCATAACACCTACACCCTAAATCTTAAACTCTAAACCCTAAATCTTAAAGCCCTAAACCCTAGACCATAAATCCTAAACCGCAAACCCTAAACATTAAACTCCAAACTTTAAAACCCAATACCAAAAAATCTAAACCCGAAACCCTAAACACTAAATCCGGAACCTTAAACCTTTATTTCATAACACCAAACCATAACACCCCAACCCCAACATCCGAAACCATACTCCTTAATTCATAAAACCTAAATCCCAAAACTTATAACACTAAAACAAAAATCAAAACCCTAAATGCAAAACGCCAAATCCTAAATGGTAAACCCCAAAATATAAAATCCTAATCGCTAACCCCTAAAAACTAAATCATAAACCACAAAACCCTAAACACTAATTCCCAAACCATAAAGTCCTTAACCCTAAACCTTAACATCTAAACCCTTACCCTAAATTCTACACATTAAACCGTAAACCATCAACCATCATCCCAGACCCTAAACATTAAACCTTAAATCCCTAACACCAAATCCTCAACTATAAAATCTAATTACTAGACCATAACACCCCAACCCTAAACCCAAAACCATACTCCCTAATTCATAAACCCTAAACCCCAAAACCCGAAACCCAAAACCAAAAACCCTAAACCCTTACACCTAAACCCTAAAAACTAAATCCCAAACCATAATCTCCTTAACCATAAACCTTAACATCTAAACCATTACCCGAAACTCTACACCTTAAACCCTAAACCATAAAACATCAACCCTAAACCCAAAACCTTAAACCTTAAATCCCAAACACCAAATCCTAAACTATAAATTCTAAACACCAAACCATAACACCCTAACCCAAAACTGAAAACCATACTCCCTAATTCATAAACCCTAAACCACAAAACTCAAATTATAAACCCTAATCCCAAAACCAAAAACCCTAGACCCTTACACCTAAACCCTAAACTTTAAACCCAAAACCAAAAATTTTAACCCGAAACCTTAAACCCAAACCCTAAACCATAAATCCTAAACCGCAAACCCTAAACACAAAACTCCAAACCCTAAAACGAAAAACAAAAAATCTAAACCCCAAACCCTAAACCCTTAATCGCAAAACCTTAAACCCTGAATTCCCAACACTAAACCATAACACCCTAACTGTAAACCTAAAACCATACTTCCTAATGTTTTAGGGTTTAGAGTTAACCACAAACCCTAAACACTAAATTCATAACCTTGAAACACAATACCATAAACTCTAAAATCCAAACCCTAAACACTAAATTCATAACCGTGAAAACCAATACCCAAAACTCTAAACCCTAAACCCTAAACACCAAACCATAAACCCAAACACCCATCCTAAATGTTATATTCTGAACACCAAACTATAACACCCCAACCAAAAACAAAAAACTATACACCCCAACTCATAAACCCTCAACAAAAAAACCTTAATAAGAAATCTTAAACCCCAAAACCTAAATAATAAACCCTAAACCTTAAAATGAAAAACCCTAAACCCTTACACCTAAACCCAAAACCGTAAACCCAAAACCTAAAATCGTAATCCTTAACCCTAAACAAACGAACCTCAAATCCTAAATCTTAAACTTAAAAAACAGAAAACCCTAAACCCTAACCCATAAACACTAAATGCAAAACCTTCACATCCTAAACCCTAAACCCTAGACCCCGAAACCAAAAAACCTACACCCTAAATCTTAAACCCTAAACCCAAAATCTTAAAGCCCTAAACCCTAGACCATAAATCCTAAACCGAAACCCTAAACATTAAACTCCAAACTTTAAAACCCAAAACCAAAAATTGTAACCCGAAACCTGAAACCCAAACCCTAAACCATAAATCCAAAACTGCAAACCCTAAACACAAAACTCCAAACCTTAAAACAAAAAACAAAAAATCTAAACCCCAAACCCTAAACCTTAAATCACAAAACCTTAAACCCTCAATTCTAAACACTAAACCATAACACCTACACCCTAAATCTTAAACTCTAAACCCTAAATCTTAAAGCCCTAAACCCTAGACCATAAATCCTAAACCGCAAACCCTAAACATTAAACTCCAAACTTTAAAACCCAATACCAAAAAATCTAAACCCGAAACCCTAAACACTAAATCCGGAACCATAAACCTTTATTTCTTAACACCAAACCATAACACCCCAACCCCAACACCCGAAACCATACTCCTTAATTCATAAAACCTAAATCCCAAAACTTATAACACTAAAACAAACATCAAAACCCTAAATGCAAAACGCCAAATCCTAAATGGTAAACCCCAAAATATAAAATCCTAATCGCTAACCCCTAAAAACTAAATCACAAACCACAAAACCCTAAACACTAATTCCCAAACCATCAAGTCCTTAACCCTAAACCTTAACATCTAAACCCTTACCCTAAATTCTACACATTAAACCGTAAACCATCAACCATCATCCCAGACCCTAAACATTAAACCTTAAATCCCAAACACCAAATCCTCAACTATAAAATCTAATTACTAGACCATAACACCCCAACCCTAAACCCAAAACCATACTCCCTAATTCATAAACCCTAAACCCCAAAACCCGAATTCCCAACACTAAACCATAACACCCTAACTGTAAACCTAAAACCATACTTCCTAATGTTTTAGGGTTTAGAGTTAACCACAAACCCTAAACACTAAATTCATAACCTTGAAACACAATACCATAAACTCTAAAATCCAAACCCTAAACACTAAATTCATAACCGTGAAAACCAATACCCAAAACTCTAAACCCCAAACCCTAAACACCAAACCATAAACCCCAAACACCCATCCTAAATGTTATATTCTGAACACCAAACTATAACACCCCAACCAAAAACCCAAAACTATACACCCCAACTCATAAACCCTCAACAAAAAAACCTTAATAAGAAATCTTAAACCCCAAAACCTAAATAATAAACCCTAAACCTTAAAATGAAAAACCCTAAACCCTTACACCTAAACCACAAACCGTAAACCCAAAACCTAAAATCGTAATCCTTAACCCTAAACAAACGAACCTCAAATCCTAAATCTTAAACTTAAAAAACAGAAAACCCTAAACCCTAACCCATAAACACTAAATGCAAAACCTTCACATCCTAAACCCTAAACCCTAGACCCCGAAACCAAAAAACCTACACCCTAAATCTTAAACCCTAAACCCAAAATCTTAAAGCCCTAAACCCTAGACCATAAATCCTAAACCGAAACCCTAAACATTAAACTCCAAACTTTAAAACCCAATACCAAAAAATTCTAAACCCGAAACCCTAAACACTAAATCTGGAACCTTAAACCTTTATTTCTTAACACCAAACCATAACACCCCAACCCCAACACCCGAAACCATACTTCTTAATTCATAAAACCTAAATCCCAAAACTTATAACACTAAAACAAAAATCAAAACCCTAAATGCCAAATGCCAAATCTTAAATGGTAAACCCCAAAATATAAAATCCTAATCGCTAACCCCTAAAAACTAAAACACAAACCACAAAACCCTAAACACTAATTCCCAAACCATAAACTCCGTAACCCTAAACCTTAACATCTAAACCGTTACCCTAAATTCTAAACCATCACCCCCAGACCCTTAACCATCACCCCCAGACCCTAAACCTTAAATCCATAAATGTAAACCCAAAACCTTAAACCTTAAATCGCAAAACCTTAAACCTTAAATCGCAAAACCTTAAACCCTCAATTCTAAACACTAAACCATAACACCTAAACCCTAAATCTTAAACTCTAAACCCTAAATCTTAAAGCCCTAAACCCTAGACCATAAATCCTAAACCGCAAACCCTAAACATTAAACTCCAAACTTTAAAACCCAATACCAAAAAATCTAAACCCGAAACCCTAACACTAAATCCGGAACCTTAAACCTTTATTTCTTAACACCAAACCATAACACCCCAACCCCAACACCCGAAACCATACTCCTTAATTCATAAAACCTAAATCCCAAAACTTATTACACTAAAACAAAAATCAAAACCCTAAATGCAAAACGCCAAATCCTAAATGGTAAACCCCAAAATATAAAATCCTAATCGCTAACCCCTAAAAACTAAATTACAAACCACAAAACCCTAAACACTAATTCCCAAACCATAAACTCCTTAACCCTAAACCTTAACATCTAAACCGTTACCCTAAATTCTACACATTAAATCGTAAACCATCAACCATCACCCCCAGACCCTAAACATTAAACCTTAAATCCCAATAACCAAATCCTAAACTATAAAATCTAATTACCAGACCATAACACCCCAACCCTAAACCCAAAACCATACTCCCTAATTCATAAACCCTAAACCCCAAAACCAAAAAACCAAAACCAAAAACCCTAAACCATTACACCTAAACCCTAAAACCTAAATCCCAAACCATAATCTCCTTAACCCTAAACCTTAACATCTAAACCATTACCCGAAACTCTACACCATAAACCTTAAACCATAAACCATGAACCCCAAACCCTAAACATTAAACCTTAAACCCCGAACACCAAATCCTAAACCTATGAATTCTAAACACCAAACCATAACACCCTAACCCAAAACCGAAAACCATACTCCCTAATTCATAAACCCTAAACCACAAAACTAAAAATATAAACCCTAAACCCAAAACCAAAAACCCTAGACCCTTACACCTAAACCCTAAACTTTAAACCCAAAACTAAAAATTGTAACCCGAAACCTTAAACCCAAACCCTAAACCATAAATCCAAAACTACAAACCCTAAACACAAAACTCCAAACCTTAAAACAAAAAACAAAAAATCTAAACCCCAAACCCTAAACCCTAAATCGCAAAACCTTAAACCCTCAATTCTAAACACTAAACCATAACACCTAAACCCTAAATCTTAAACTCTAAACCCTAAATCTTAAAGCCCTAAACCCTAGACCATAAATCCTAAACCGCAAACCCTAAACATTAAACTCCAAACTTTAAAACCCAATACCAAAAAATCTAAACCGAAACCCTAAACACTAAATCCGGAACCTTAAACCTTTATTTCTTAACACCAAACCATAACACCCCAACTCCAACACCCGAAACCATACTCCTTAATTCATAAAACCTAAATCCCAAAACTTATAACACTAAAACAAAAATTTAAACCCTAAATGCAAAACGCCAAATCCTAAATGGTAAACCCCAAAATATAAAATTCTAATCGCTAACCCCTAAAAACTAAATCACAAACCACAAAACCCTAAACACTAATTCCCAAACCATAAACTCCTTAACCCTAAACCTTAACATCTAAACCGTTACCCTAAATTCTACACATTAAATCGTAAACCATCAACCATCACCCCCAGACCCTAAACATTAAACCTTAAATCCCAATAACCAAATCCTAAACTATAAAATCTAATTACCAGACCATAACACCCCAACCCTAAACCCAAAACCATACTCCCTAATTCATAAACCCTAAACCCCAAAACCAAAAAACCAAAACCAAAAACCCTAAACCATTACACCTAAACCCTAAAACCTAAATCCCAAACCATAATCTCCTTAACCCTAAACCTTAACATCTAAACCATTACCCGAAACTCTACACCATAAACCTTAAACCATAAACCATGAACCCCAAACCCTAAACATTAAACCTTAAACCCCGAACACCAAATCCTAAACCTATGAATTCTAAACACCAAACCATAACACCCTAACCCAAAACCGAAAACCATACTCCCTAATTCATAAACCCTAAACCACAAAACTAAAAATATAAACCCTAAACCCAAAACCAAAAACCCTAGACCCTTACACCTAAACCCTAAACTTTAAACCCAAAACTAAAAATTGTAACCCGAAACCTTAAACCCAAACCATAAACCATAAATCCAAAACTACAAACCCTAAACACAAAACTCCAAACCTTAAAACAAAAAACAAAAAATCTAAACCCCAAACCCTAAACCCTATATCGCAAAACCTTAAACCCTCAATTCTAAACACTAAACCATAACACCTAAACCCTAAATCTTAAACTCTAAACCCTAAATCTTAAAGCCCTAAACCCTAGACCATAAATCCTAAACCGCAAACCCTAAACATTAAACTCCAAACTTTAAAACCCAATACCAAAAAATCTAAACCGAAACCCTAAACACTAAATCCGGAACCTTAAACCTTTATTTCTTAACACCAAACCATAACACCCCAACTCCAACACCCGAAACCATACTCCTTAATTCATAAAACCTAAATCCCAAAACTTATAACACTAAAACAAAAATTTAAACCCTAAATGCAAAACGCCAAATCCTAAATGGTAAACCCCAAAATATAAAATTCTAATCGCTAACCCCTAAAAACTAAATCACAAACCACAAAACCCTAAACACTAATTCCCAAACCATAAACTCCTTAACCCTAAACCTTAACATCTAAACCGTTACCCTAAATTCTACACCTTAAACCGTAAACCATCAACCATCACCCCCAGACCCTAAACATTAAACATTAAATCCCAAACACCAAATCCTAAACTATAAAATCTAATTACCAGACCATAACACCCCAACCCTAAACCCAAAACCATACTCCCCAATTCATAAACCCTTAACCCCAAAACCCAAAACCCAAAACAAAAAACCTTAAACCCTTACACCTAAACCCTAAAAACAAAATCCCAAACCATAATCACCTTAACCCTAAACCTTAACATCTAAACCATTACCCGAAACTCTACACCTTAAACCCTAAACCATAAACCATCAACCCCAAACCCTAAACATTAAAACTTAAATCCCAAACACCAAATCCTAAACTATAAATTCTAAACACCAAACCATAACACCCTAACCCAAAACCGAAAACCATACTCCCTAATTCATAAACCCTAAACCACAAAACTCAAATTATAAACCCTAAACCCAAAACCAAAAACCCTAGACCCTTACACCTAAACCCTAAACTTTAAACCCAAAACAAAAAATTGTAACCCGAAACCTGAAACCCAAACCCTAAACCATAAATCCAAAACTGCAAACCCTAAACACAAAACTCCAAACCATAAAACAAAAAACAAAAAATCTAAACCCCAAACCCTAAACCCTAAATCGCAAAGCCTTAAACCCTCAATTCTAAACACTAAACCATAACACCTAAACCCTAAAGCTTAAACTCTAAACCCTAAATCTTAAAGTCCTAAACCCTAGACCATTAATCCTAAACCACAAACCCTAAACATTAAACTCCAAACTTTAAAACCCAATACCAAAAAATCTAAACCCGAAACCCTAAACACTAAATCCGGAACCTTAAACCTTTATTTCTTAACACCGAACCATAACACCCCAACTCCAACACCCGAAACCATACTCCTTAATTCATAAAACCTAAATCCCAAAACTTATAACACTAAAACAAAAATTTAAACCCTAAATGCAAAACGCCAAATCCTAAATGGTAAACCCCAAAATATAAAATCCGAATCGCTAACCCCTAAAAACAAAATCACAAACCACAAAACCCTAAACACTAATTCCCAAACCATAAACTCCTTAACCCTACACCTTAACATCTAAACCGTTACCCTAAATTCTACACCTTAAACCGTAAACCATCAACCATCACCCCCAGACCCTAAACATTAAATCTTCAAACCCAAACACCAAATCCTAAACTATAAAATCTAATTACCAGACCACAACACCCCAACCCTAAACCCAAAACCATACTCCCTAAATCATAAACCCTAAACCCCAAAACCGAAAACCCAAAACCAAAAACCCTAAACCATTACACCTAAACCCTAAAAACTAAATCCCAAACCATAATCTCCTTAACCCTAAACCTTAACATCTAAACCATTACCCGAAACTCTACACCTTAAACCCTAAACCATAAACCATTAACCCCAAAACCTAAACATTAAACCTTAAATCCCAAACACCAAATCCTAAACAATAAATTCTAAACACCAAACCATAACACCCTAACCCAAAACCGAAAACCATACTCCCTAATTCATAAACCCTAAACCACAAAACTCAAATTATAAACCCTAAACCCAAAACCAAAAACCCTAGACCCTTACACCTAAACCCTAAACTTTAAACCCAAAACCAAAAATTGTAACCCGAAACCTGAAACCCAAACCCTAAACCATAAATCCAAAACTGCAAACCCTAAACACAAAACTCCAAACCTTAAAACAAAAAACAAAAAATCTAAACCCCAAACTCTAAACCCTAAATCGCAAAACCTTAAACCTTCAATTCTAAACACTAAACCATAACACCTAAACCCTAAATCTTAAACTCTAAACCCTAAATCTTAAAGCCCTAAACCCTAGTCCATAAATCCTAAACCGCAAACCCTAAACATTAAACTCCAAACTTTAAAACCCAATACCAAAAAATCTAAACCCGAAACCCTAAACACTAAATCCGGAACCTTAAACCTTTATTTCTTAACACCAAACCATAACACCCCAACCTCAACCCCCGAAACCATACTCCTTAATTCATAAAACTTAAATCCCAAAACTTATAACACTAAAACAAAAATCAAAACCCTAAATGCAAAACGCCAAATTCTCAATGGTAAACCCCAAAATATAAAATCCTAATCGCTAACCCCTAAAAACTAAATCACAAACCACAAAACCTGAAACACTAATTCCCAAACAATAAACTCCTTAACCCTAAACCTTAACATCTAAACTGTTACCTAAATTCTACACATTAAACCATAAACCATCAACCATCACCCCCAGACCCTAAACATTAAACCTTAAATCCCAATAACCATATCCTAAACTATAAAATCAAATTACCAGACCATAACACCCCAACCCTAAACCCAAAACCATACTCCCTAATTCATAAACCCTAAACCCTAAAACCCGAAACCCAAAACCAAAAACCCTAAACCTTTACACCTAAACCCTAAAAACTAAATCCCAAACCATAATCTCCTTAACCTAAACCTTAACATCTAAACCATTACCCGAAACTCTACACCATAAACCTTAAACCATAAACTACCAACCCCAAACCCTAAACATTAAACCTTAAACCCCGAACACCAAATCCTAAACTATGAATTCTAAACACCAAACCATAACACCCTAACCCAAAACTGAAAACCATACTCCCTAATTCATAAACCCTAAACCACAAAACTAAAAATATAAACCCTAAACCCAAAACCAAAAACCCTAGACCCTTACACCTAAACCCTAAACTTTAAACCCAAAACTAAAAATTGTAACCCGAAACCTTAAACCCAAACCATAAACCATAAATCCAAAACTACAAACCCTAAACACAAAACTCCAAACCTTAAAACAAAAAACAAAAAATCTAAACCCCAAACCCTAAACCCTATATCGCAAAACCTTAAACCCTCAATTCTAAACACTAAACCATAACACCTAAACCCTAAATCTTAAACTCTAAACCCTAAATCTTAAAGCCCTAAACCCTAGACCATAAATCCTAAACCGCAAACCCTAAACATTAAACTCCAAACTTTAAAACCCAATACCAAAAAATCTAAACCGAAACCCTAAACACTAAATCCGGAACCTTAAACCTTTATTTCTTAACACCAAACCATAACACCCCAACTCCAACACCCGAAACCATACTCCTTAATTCATAAAACCTAAATCCCAAAACTTATAACACTAAAACAAAAATTTAAACCCTAAATGCAAAACGCCAAATCCTAAATGGTAAACCCCAAAATATAAAATTCTAATCGCTAACCCCTAAAAACTAAATCACAAACCACAAAACCCTAAACACTAATTCCCAAACCATAAACTCCTTAACCCTAAACCTTAACATCTAAACCGTTACCCTAAATTCTACACCTTAAACCGTAAACCATCAACCATCACCCCCAGACCCTAAACATTAAACATTAAATCCCAAACACCAAATCCTAAACTATAAAATCTAATTACCAGACCATAACACCCCAACCCTAAACCCAAAACCATACTCCCCAATTCATAAACCCTTAACCCCAAAACCCAAAACCCAAAACAAAAAACCTTAAACCCTTACACCTAAACCCTAAAAACAAAATCCCAAACCATAATCACCTTAACCCTAAACCTTAACATCTAAACCATTACCCGAAACTCTACACCTTAAACCCTAAACCATAAACCATCAACCCCAAACCCTAAACATTAAAACTTAAATCCCAAACACCAAATCCTAAACTATAAATTCTAAACACCAAACCATAACACCCTAACCCAAAACCGAAAACCATACTCCCTAATTCATAAACCCTAAACCACAAAACTCAAATTATAAACCCTAAACCCAAAACCAAAAACCCTAGACCCTTACACCTAAACCCTAAACTTTAAACCCAAAACAAAAAATTGTAACCCGAAACCTGAAACCCAAACCCTAAACCATAAATCCAAAACTGCAAACCCTAAACACAAAACTCCAAACCATAAAACAAAAAACAAAAAATCTAAACCCCAAACCCTAAACCCTAAATCGCAAAGCCTTAAACCCTCAATTCTAAACACTAAACCATAACACCTAAACCCTAAAGCTTAAACTCTAAACCCTAAATCTTAAAGTCCTAAACCCTAGACCATTAATCCTAAACCACAAACCCTAAACATTAAACTCCAAACTTTAAAACCCAATACCAAAAAATCTAAACCCGAAACCCTAAACACTAAATCCGGAACCTTAAACCTTTATTTCTTAACACCGAACCATAACACCCCAACTCCAACACCCGAAACCATACTCCTTAATTCATAAAACCTAAATCCCAAAACTTATAACACTAAAACAAAAATTTAAACCCTAAATGCAAAACGCCAAATCCTAAATGGTAAACCCCAAAATATAAAATCCGAATCGCTAACCCCTAAAAACAAAATCACAAACCACAAAACCCTAAACACTAATTCCCAAACCATAAACTCCTTAACCCTACACCTTAACATCTAAACCGTTACCCTAAATTCTACACCTTAAACCGTAAACCATCAACCATCACCCCCAGACCCTAAACATTAAATCTTCAAACCCAAACACCAAATCCTAAACTATAAAATCTAATTACCAGACCACAACACCCCAACCCTAAACCCAAAACCATACTCCCTAAATCATAAACCCTAAACCCCAAAACCGAAAACCCAAAACCAAAAACCCTAAACCATTACACCTAAACCCTAAAAACTAAATCCCAAACCATAATCTCCTTAACCCTAAACCTTAACATCTAAACCATTACCCGAAACTCTACACCTTAAACCCTAAACCATAAACCATTAACCCCAAAACCTAAACATTAAACCTTAAATCCCAAACACCAAATCCTAAACAATAAATTCTAAACACCAAACCATAACACCCTAACCCAAAACCGAAAACCATACTCCCTAATTCATAAACCCTAAACCACAAAACTCAAATTATAAACCCTAAACCCAAAACCAAAAACCCTAGACCCTTACACCTAAACCCTAAACTTTAAACCCAAAACCAAAAATTGTAACCCGAAACCTGAAACCCAAACCCTAAACCATAAATCCAAAACTGCAAACCCTAAACACAAAACTCCAAACCTTAAAACAAAAAACAAAAAATCTAAACCCCAAACTCTAAACCCTAAATCGCAAAACCTTAAACCTTCAATTCTAAACACTAAACCATAACACCTAAACCCTAAATCTTAAACTCTAAACCCTAAATCTTAAAGCCCTAAACCCTAGTCCATAAATCCTAAACCGCAAACCCTAAACATTAAACTCCAAACTTTAAAACCCAATACCAAAAAATCTAAACCCGAAACCCTAAACACTAAATCCGGAACCTTAAACCTTTATTTCTTAACACCAAACCATAACACCCCAACCTCAACCCCCGAAACCATACTCCTTAATTCATAAAACTTAAATCCCAAAACTTATAACACTAAAACAAAAATCAAAACCCTAAATGCAAAACGCCAAATTCTCAATGGTAAACCCCAAAATATAAAATCCTAATCGCTAACCCCTAAAAACTAAATCACAAACCACAAAACCTGAAACACTAATTCCCAAACAATAAACTCCTTAACCCTAAACCTTAACATCTAAACTGTTACCTAAATTCTACACATTAAACCATAAACCATCAACCATCACCCCCAGACCCTAAACATTAAACCTTAAATCCCAATAACCATATCCTAAACTATAAAATCAAATTACCAGACCATAACACCCCAACCCTAAACCCAAAACCATACTCCCTAATTCATAAACCCTAAACCCTAAAACCCGAAACCCAAAACCAAAAACCCTAAACCTTTACACCTAAACCCTAAAAACTAAATCCCAAACCATAATCTCCTTAACCTAAACCTTAACATCTAAACCATTACCCGAAACTCTACACCTTAAACCCTAAACCATAAACCATTAACCCCAAAACCTAAACATTAAACCTTAAATCCCAAACACCAAATCCTAAAGAATAAATTCTAAACACCAAACCATAACACCCTAACCCAAAACCGAAAACCATACTCCCTAATTCATAAACTCTAAACCACAAAACTCAAATTATAAACCCTAAACCCAAAACCAAAAACCCTAGACCCTTACACCTAAACCCTAAACTTTAAACCCAAAACCAAAAATTGTAACCCGAAACCTGAAACCCAAACCCTAAACCATAAATCCAAAACTACAAACCCTAAACACAAAACTCCAAACCATAAAACAAAAAACAAAAAATCTAAACCCCAAACCCTAAACCCTAAATCGCAAAACCTTAAACCCTCAATTCTAAACACTAAACCATAACACCTAAACCCTAAAGCTTAAACTCTAAACCCTAAATCTTAAAGCCCTAAACCCTAGACCATTAATCCTAAACCGCAAACCCTAAACATTAAACTCCAAACTTTAAAACCCAATACCAAAAAATCAAAACCCGAAACCCTAACCACTAAATCCGGAACCTTAAACCTTTATTTCTTAACACCGAACCATAACACCCCAACTCCAACACCCGAAACCATACTCCTTAATTCATAAAACCTAAATCCCAAAACTTATAACACTAAAACAAAAATTTAAACCCTAAATGCAAAACGCCAAATCCTAAATGGTAAACCCCAAAATATAAAATCCGAATCGCTAACCCCTAAAAACAAAATCACAAACCACAAAACCCTAAACACTAATTCCCAAACCATAAACTCCTTAACCCTACACCTTAACATCTAAACCGTTACCCTAAATTCTACACATTAAACCGTAAACCATCAACCATCACCCCCAGACCCTAAACATTAAATCTTCAATCCCAAACACCAAATCCTAAACTATAAAATCTAATTACCAGACCACAACACCCCAACCCTAAACCCAAAACCATACTCCCTAAATCATAAACCCTAAACCCCAAAACCGAAAACCCAAAACCAAAAACCCTAAACCCTTACACCTAAACCCTAAAAACTAAATCCCAAACCATAATCTCCTTAACCCTAAACCTTAACATCTAAACCATTACCCGAAACTCTACACCTTAAACCCTAAACCATAAACCATTAACCCCAAAACCTAAACATTAAACCTTAAATCCCAAACACCAAATCCTAAACAATAAATTCTAAACACCAAACCATAACACCCTAACCCAAAACCGAAAACCATACTCCCTAATTCATAAACCCTAAACCACAAAACTCAAATTATAAACCCTAAACCCAAAACCAAAAACCCTAGACCCTTACACCTAAACCCTAAACTTTAAACCCAAAACCAAAAATTGTAACCCGAAACCTGAAACCCAAACCCTAAACCATAAATCCAAAACTGCAAACCCTAAACACAAAACTCCAAACCTTAAAACAAAAAACAAAAAATCTAAACCCCAAACTCTAAACCCTAAATCGCAAAACCTTAAACCTTCAATTCTAAACACTAAACCATAACACCTAAACCCTAAATCTTAAACTCTAAACCCTAAATCTTAAAGCCCTAAACCCTAGTCCATAAATCCTAAACCGCAAACCCTAAACATTAAACTCCAAACTTTAAAACCCAATACCAAAAAATCTAAACCCGAAACCCTAAACACTAAATCCGGAACCTTAAACCTTTATTTCTTAACACCAAACCATAACACCCCAACCTCAACCCCCGAAACCATACTCCTTAATTCATAAAACTTAAATCCCAAAACTTATAACACTAAAACAAAAATCAAAACCCTAAATGCAAAACGCCAAATCCTAAATGGTAAACCCCAAAATATAAAATCCGAATCGCTAACCCCTAAAAACAAAATCACAAACCACAAAACCCTAAACACTAATTCCCAAACCATAAACTCCTTAACCCTACACCTTAACATCTAAACTGTTACTCTAAATTCTACACATTAAACCGTAAACCATCAACCATCACCCCCAGACCCTAAACATTAAATCTTCAATCCCAAACACCAAATCCTAAACTATAAAATCTAATTACCAGACCACAACACCCCAACCCTAAACCCAAAACCATACTCCCTAAATCATAAACCCTAAACCCCAAAACCGAAAACCCAAAACCAAAAACCCTAAACCCTTACACCTAAACCCTAAAAACTAAATCCCAAACCATAATCTCCTTAACCCTAAACCTTAACATCTAAACCATTACCCGAAACTCTACACCTTAAACCCTAAACCATAAACCATTAACCCCAAAACCTAAACATTAAACCTTAAATCCCAAACACCAAATCCTAAACAATAAATTCTAAACACCAAACCATAACACCCTAACCCAAAACCGAAAACCATACTCCCTAATTCATAAACCCTAAACCACAAAACTCAAATTATAAACCCTAAACCCAAAACCAAAAACCCTAGACCCTTACACCTAAACCCTAAACTTTAAACCCAAAACCAAAAATTGTAACCCGAAACCTGAAACCCAAACCCTAAACCATAAATCCAAAACTGCAAACCCTAAACACAAAACTCCAAACCTTAAAACAAAAAACAAAAAATCTAAACCCCAAACTCTAAACCCTAAATCGCAAAACCTTAAACCTTCAATTCTAAACACTAAACCATAACACCTAAACCCTAAATCTTAAACTCTAAACCCTAAATCTTAAAGCCCTAAACCCTAGTCCATAAATCCTAAACCGCAAACCCTAAACATTAAACTCCAAACTTTAAAACCCAATACCAAAAAATCTAAACCCGAAACCCTAAACACTAAATCCGGAACCTTAAACCTTTATTTCTTAACACCAAACCATAACACCCCAACCTCAACCCCCGAAACCATACTCCTTAATTCATAAAACTTAAATCCCAAAACTTATAACACTAAAACAAAAATCAAAACCCTAAATGCAAAACGCCAAATTCTCAATGGTAAACCCCAAAATATAAAATCCTAATCGCTAACCCCTAAAAACTAAATCACAAACCACAAAACCTTAAACACTAATTCCCAAACAATAAACTCCTTAACCCTAAACCTTAACATCTAAACCATTACCCTAAATTCTACACATTAAACCGTAAACCATCAACCATCACCCCCAGACCCTAAACATTAAACCTTAAATCCCAATAACCATATCCTAAACTATAAAATCAAATTACCAGACCATAACACCCCAACCCTAAACCCAAAACCATACTCCCTAATTTATAAACCCTAAACCCCAAAACCCGAAACCCAAAACCAAAAACCCTAAACCCTTACACCTAAACCCTAAAAACTAAATCCCAAACCATAATCTCCTTAACCCTAAACCTTAACATCTAAACCATTACCCGAAACTCTACACCTTAAACCCTAAACCATAAACCATTAACCCCAAAACCTAAACATTAAACCTTAAATCCCAAACACCAAATCCTAAACAATAAATTCTAAACACCAAACCATAACACCCTAACCCAAAACCGAAAACCATACTCCCTAATTCATAAACTCTAAACCACAAAACTCAAATTATAAACCCTAAACCCAAAACCAAAAACCCTAGACCCTTACACCTAAACCCTAAACTTTAAACCCAAAACCAAAAATTGTAACCCGAAACCTGAAACCCAAACCCTAAACCATAAATCCAAAACTGCAAACCCTAAACATAAAACTCCAAACCTTAAAACAAAAAACAAAAAATCTAAACCCCAAACCCTAAACCCTAAATCGCAAAACCTTAAACCTTCAATTCTAAACACTAAACCATAACACCTAAACCCTAAATCTTAAACTCTAAACCCTAAATCTTAAAGCCCTAAACCCTAGACCATAAATCCTAAACCGCAAACCCTAAACATTAAACTCCAAACTTTAAAACCCAATACCAAAAAATCTAAACCCGAAACCCTAAACACTAAATCCGGAACATTAAACCTTTATTTCTTAACACCAAACCATAACACCCAAACCTCAACCCCCGAAACCATACTCCTTAATTCATAAAACTTAAATCCCAAAACTTATAACACTAAAACAAAAATCAAAACCCTAAATGCAAAACGCCAAATTCTCAATGGTAAACCCAAAAATATAAAATCCTAATCGCTAACCCCTAAAAACTAAATCACAAACCATAAAACCTTAAACACTAATTCCCAAACAATAAACTCCTTAACCCTAAACCTTAACATCTAAACCGTTACCCTAAATTCTACACATTAAACCGTAAACCATCAACCATCACCCCCAGACCCTAAACATTAAACCTTAAATCCCAATAACCATATCCTAAACTATAAAATCAAATTACCAGACCATAACACCCCAACCCTAAACCCAAAACCATACTCCCTAATTCATAAACCCTAAACCCCAAAACCCGAAACCCAAAACCAAAAACCCTAAACCCTTACACCTAAACCCTAAAAACTAAATCCCAAACCATAATCTCCTTAACCCTAAACCTTAACATCTAAACCATTACCTGAAACTCTACACCATAAACCTTAAACCATAAACTACCAACCCCAAACCCTAAACATTAAACCTTAAACCCCGAACACCAAATCCTAAACTATGAATTCTAAACACCAAACCATAACACCCTAACCCAAAACTGAAAACCATACTCCCTAATTCATAAACCCTAAACCACAAAACTCAAATTATAAACCCTAAACCCAAAACCAAAAACCCTAGACCCTTACACCTAAACCCTAAACTTTAAACCCAAAACCGAAAATTGTAACCCGAAACCTTAAACCCAATCCCTAAACCATAAATCCAAAACTGCAAACCCTAAACACAAAACTCCAAACCTTAAAACAAAAAACAAAAAATCTTAACCCCAAACCCTAAACCCTAAATCGCAAAACCTTAAACCCTCAATTCTAAACACTAAACCATAACACCTAAACCCTAAATCTTAAACTCTAAACCCTAAATCTTAAAGCCCTAAACCCTAGACCATAAATCCTAAACCGCAAACCCTAAACATTAAACTCCAAACTTTAAAACCCAATACCAAAAAATCTAAACCCGAAACCCTAACACTAAATCCAGAACCTTAAACCTTTATTTCTTAACACCAAACCATAACACCCCAACCCCAACACCCGAAACCATACTCCTTAATTCATAAAACCTAAATTCCAAAACTTATAACACTAAAACAAAAATCAAAACCCTAAATGCAAAACGCCAAATCCTAAATGGTAAACCCCAAAATATAAAATCCTAATCGCTAACCCCTAAAAACTAAATTACAAACCACAAAACCCTAAACACTAATTCCCAAACCATAAACTCCTTAACCCTAAACCTTAACATCTAAACCGTTACCCTAAATTCTACACATTAAATCGTAAACCATCGACCATCAACCATCACCCCCAGACCCTAAACATTAAACCTTAAATCCCAATAACCAAATCCTAAACTATAAAATCTAATTACCAGACCATAACACCCCAACCCTAAACCCAAAACCATACTCCCTAATTCATAAACCCTAAACCCCAAAACCCAAAAACCAAAACCAAAAACCCTAAACCCTTACACCTAAACCCTAAAAACTAAATCCCAAACCATAATCTCCTTAACCCTAAACCTTAACATCTAAACCATTACATGAAACTCTACACCATAAACCTTAAACCATAAACCATGAACCCCAAACCCTAAACATTAAACCTTAAACCCCGAACACCAAATCCTAAACTATGAATTCTAAACACCAAACCATAACACCCTAACCCAAAACCGAAAACCATACTCCCTAATTCATAAACCCTAAACCACAAAACTCAAATTATAAACCCTAAACCCAAAACCAAAAACCCTAGACCCTTACACCTAAACCCTAAACTTTAAACCCAAAACCGAAAATTGTAACCCGAAACCTTAAACCCAATCCCTAAACCATAAATCCAAAACTGCAAACCCTAAACAAAAAACTCCAAACCTTAAAACAAAAAACAAAAAATCTAAACCCCAAACCCTAAACTCTAAATCGCAAAACCTTAAACACTCAATTCTAAACACTAAACCATAACACCTAAACCCTAAATCTTAAACTCTAAACCCTAAATCTTAAAGCCCTAAACCCTAGACCATAAATCCTAAACCGCAAACCCTAAACATTAAACTCCAAACTTTAAAACCCAATACCAAAAAATCTAAACTCGAAACCCTAACACTAAATCCAGAACCTTAAACCTTTATTTCTTAACACCAAACCATAACACCCCAACCCCAACACCCGAAACCATACTCCTTAATTCATAAAACCTAAATTCCAAAACTTATAACACTAAAACAAAAATCAAAACCCTAAATGCAAAACGCCAAATCCTAAATGGTAAACCCCAAAATATAAAATCCTAATCGCTAACCCCTAAAAACTAAATTACAAACCACAAAACCCTAAACACTAATTCCCAAACCATAAACTCCTTAACCCTAAACCTTAACATCTAAACCGTTACCCTAAATTCTACACATTAAATCGTAAACCATCGACCATCAACCATCACCCCCAGACACTAAACATTAAACCTTAAATCCCAATAACCAAATCCTAAACTATAAAATCTAATTACCAGACCATAACACCCCAACCCCAAACCCAAAACCATACTCCCTAATTCATAAACCCTAAACCCCAAAACCCAAAAACCAAAACCAAAAACCCTAAACCCTTACACCTAAACCCTAAAAACTAAATCCCAAACCATAATCTCCTTAACCCTAAACCTTAACATCTAAACCATTACCCGAAACTCTACACCATAAACCTTAAAATATAAACCATGAACCCCAAACCCTAAACATTAAACCTTAAACCCCGAACACCAAATCCTAAACTATGAATTCTAAACACCAAACCATAACACCCTAACCCAAAACCGAAAACCATACTCCCTAATTCATACACCCTAAACCACAAAACTCAAATTATAAACCCTAAACCCAAAACCAAAAACCCTAGACCCTTACAACTAAACCCTAAACTTTAAACCCTAAACCGAAAATTGTAACCCGAAACCTTAAACCCAATCCCTAAACCATAAATCCAAAACTGCAAACCCTAAACACAAAACTCCAAACCTTAAAACAAAAAACAAAAAATCTAAACCCCAAACCCTAAACCCTAAATCGCAAAACCTTAAACCCTCAATTCTAAACACTAAACCATAACACCTAAACCCTAAATCTTAAACTCTAAACCCTAAATCTTAAAGCCCTAAACCCTAGACCATAAATCCTAAACCGCAAACCCTAAACATTAAACTCCAAACTTTAAAACCCAATACCAAAAAATCTAAACCCGAAACCCTAACACTAAATCCAGAACCTTAAACCTTTATTTCTTAACACCAAACCATAACACCCCAACCCCAACACCCGAAACCATACTCCTTAATTCATAAAACCTAAATTCCAAAACTTATAACACTAAAACAAAAATCAAAACCCTAAATGCAAAACGCCAAATCCTAAATGGTAAACCCCAAAATATAAAATCCTAATCGCTAACCCCTAAAAACTAAATCACAAACCACAAAACCCTAAACACTAATTCCCAAACCATAAACTCCTTAACCCTAAACCTTAACATCTAAACCGTTACCCTAAATTCTACACATTAAATCGTAAACCATCGACCATCAACCATCACCCCCAGACACTAAACATTAAACCTTAAATCCCAATAACCAAATCCTAAACTATAAAATCTAATTACCAGACCATAACACCCCAACCCTAAACCCAAAACCATACTCCCTAATTCATAAACCCTAAACCCCAAAACCCAAAAACCAAAACCAAAAACCCTAAACCCTTACACCTAAACCCTAAAAACTAAATCCCAAACCATAATCTCCTTAACCCTAAACCTTAACATCTAAACCATTACCCGAAACTCTACACCATAAACCTTAAAATATAAACCATGAACCCCAAACCCTAAACATTAAACCTTAAACCCCGAACACCAAATCCTAAACTATGAATTCTAAACACCAAACCATAACACCCTAACCCAAAACCGAAAACCATACTCCCTAATTCATACACCCTAAACCACAAGACTCAAATTATAAACCCTAAACCCAAAACCAAAAACCCTAGACCTTACACCTAAACCCTAAACTTTAAACCCAAAACCGAAAATTGTAACCCGAAACCTTAAACCCAATCCCTAAACCATAAATCCAAAACTGCAAACCCTAAACACAAAACTCCAAACCTTAAAACAAAAAACAAAAAATCTAAACCCCAAACCCTAAACCCTAAATCGCAAAACCTTAAACACTCAATTCTAAACACTAAACCATAACACCTAAACCCTAAATCTTAAACTCTAAACCCTAAATCTTAAAGCCCTAAACCCTAGACCATAAATCCTAAACCGCAAACCCTAAACATTAAACTCCAAACTTTAAAACCCAATACCAAAAAATCTAAACTCGAAACCCTAACACTAAATCCAGAACCTTAAACCTTTATTTCTTAACACCAAACCATAACACCCCAACCCCAACACCCGAAACCATACTCCTTAATTCATAAAACCTAAATTCCAAAACTTATAACACTAAAACAAAAATCAAAACCCTAAATGCAAAACGCCAAATCCTAAATGGTAAACCCCAAAATATAAAATCCTAATCGCTAACCCCTAAAAACTAAATTACAAACCACAAAACCCTAAACACTAATTCCCAAACCATAAACTCCTTAACCCTAAACCTTAACATCTAAACCGTTACCCTACACCTAAACCCTAAAAACTAAATCCCAAACCATAATCTCCTTAACCCTAAACCTTAACATCTAAACCATTACCCGAAACTCTACACCATAAACCTTAAAATATAAACCATGAACCCCAAACCCTAAACATTAAACCTTAAACCCCGAACACCAAATCCTAAACTATGAATTCTAAACACCAAACCATAACACCCTAACCCAAAACTGAAAACCATACTCCCTAATTCATACACCCTAAACCACAAAACTCAAATTATAAACCCTAAACCCAAAACCAAAAACCCTAGACCCTTACAACTAAACCCTAAACTTTAAACCCTAAACCGAAAATTGTAACCCGAAACCTTAAACCCAATCCCTAAACCATAAATCCAAAACTGCAAACCCTAAACACAAAACTCCAAACCTTAAAACAAAAAACAAAAAATCTAAACCCCAAACCCTAAACCCTAAATCGCAAAACCTTAAACCCTCAATTCTAAACACTAAACCATAACACCTAAACCCTAAATCTTAAACTCTAAACCCTAAATCTTAAAGCCCTAAACCCTAGACCATAAATCCTAAACCGCAAACCCTAAACATTAAACTCCAAACTTTAAAACCCAATACCAAAAAATCTAAACCCGAAACCCTAACACTAAATCCAGAACCTTAAACCTTTATTTCTTAACACCAAACCATAACACCCCAACCCCAACACCCGAAACCATACTCCTTAATTCATAAAACCTAAATTCCAAAACTTATAACACTAAAACAAAAATCAAAACCCTAAATGCAAAACGCCAAATCCTAAATGGTAAACCCCAAAATATAAAATCCTAATCGCTAACCCCTAAAAACTAAATCACAAACCACAAAACCCTAAACACTAATTCCCAAACCATAAACTCCTTAACCCTAAACCTTAACATCTAAACCGTTACCCTAAATTCTACACATTAAATCGTAAACCATCGACCATCAACCATCACCCCCAGACACTAAACATTAAACCTTAAATCCCAATAACCAAATCCTAAACTATAAAATCTAATTACCAGACCATAACACCCCAACCCTAAACCCAAAACCATACTCCCTAATTCATAAACCCTAAACCCCAAAACCCAAAAACCAAAACCAAAAACCCTAAACCCTTACACCTAAACCCTAAAAACTAAATCCCAAACCATAATCTCCTTAACCCTAAACCTTAACATCTAAACCATTACCCGAAACTCTACACCATAAACCTTAAAATATAAACCATGAACCCCAAACCCTAAACATTAAACCTTAAACCCCGAACACCAAATCCTAAACTATGAATTCTAAACACCAAACCATAACACCCTAACCCAAAACTGAAAACCATACTCCCTAATTCATACACCCTAAACCACAAAACTCAAATTATAAACCCTAAACCCAAAACCAAAAACCCTAGACCCTTACACCTAAACCCTAAACTTTAAACCCAAAACCGAAAATTGTAACCCGAAACCTTAAACCCAATCCCTAAACCATAAATCCAAAACTGCAAACCCTAAACACAAAACTCCAAACCTTAAAACAAAAAACAAAAAATCTAAACCCCAAACCCTAAACCCTAAATCGCAAAACCTTAAACACTCAATTCTAAACACTAAACCATAACACCTAAACCCTAAATCTTAAACTCTAAACCCTAAATCTTAAAGCCCTAAACCCTAGACCATAAATCCTAAACCGCAAACCCTAAACATTAAACTCCAAACTTTAAAACCCAATACCAAAAAATCTAAACTCGAAACCCTAACACTAAATCCAGAACCTTAAACCTTTATTTCTTAACACCAAACCATAACACCCCAACCCCAACACCCGAAACCATACTCCTTAATTCATAAAACCTAAATTCCAAAACTTATAACACTAAAACAAAAATCAAAACCCTAAATGCAAAACGCCAAATCCTAAATGGTAAACCCCAAAATATAAAATCCTAATCGCTAACCCCTAAAAACTAAATTACAAACCACAAAACCCTAAACACTAATTCCCAAACCATAAACTCCTTAACCCTAAACCTTAACATCTAAACCGTTACCCTAAATTCTACACATTAAATCGTAAACCATCGACCATCAACCATCACCCCCAGACACTAAACATTAAACCTTAAATCCCAATAACCAAATCCTAAACTATAAAATCTAATTACCAGACCATAACACCCCAACCCCAAACCCAAAACCATACTCCCTAATTCATAAACCCTAAACCCCAAAACCCAAAAACCAAAACCAAAAACCCTAAACCCTTACACCTAAACCCTAAAAACTAAATCCCAAACCATAATCTCCTTAACCCTAAACCTTAACATCTAAACCATTACCCGAAACTCTACACCATAAACCTTAAAATATAAACCATGAACCCCAAACCCTAAACATTAAACCTTAAACCCCGAACACCAAATCCTAAACTATGAATTCTAAACACCAAACCATAACACCCTAACCCAAAACCGAAAACCATACTCCCTAATTCATACACCCTAAACCACAAAACTCAAATTATAAACCCTAAACCCAAAACCAAAAACCCTAGACCCTTACAACTAAACCCTAAACTTTAAACCCTAAACCGAAAATTGTAACCCGAAACCTTAAACCCAATCCCTAAACCATAAATCCAAAACTGCAAACCCTAAACACAAAACTCCAAACCTTAAAACAAAAAACAAAAAATCTAAACCCCAAACCCTAAACCCTAAATCGCAAAACCTTAAACCCTCAATTCTAAACACTAAACCATAACACCTAAACCCTAAATCTTAAACTCTAAACCCTAAATCTTAAAGCCCTAAACCCTAGACCATAAATCCTAAACCGCAAACCCTAAACATTAAACTCCAAACTTTAAAACCCAATACCAAAAAATCTAAACCCGAAACCCTAACACTAAATCCAGAACCTTAAACCTTTATTTCTTAACACCAAACCATAACACCCCAACCCCAACACCCGAAACCATACTCCTTAATTCATAAAACCTAAATTCCAAAACTTATAACACTAAAACAAAAATCAAAACCCTAAATGCAAAACGCCAAATCCTAAATGGTAAACCCCAAAATATAAAATCCTAATCGCTAACCCCTAAAAACTAAATCACAAACCACAAAACCCTAAACACTAATTCCCAAACCATAAACTCCTTAACCCTAAACCTTAACATCTAAACCGTTACCCTAAATTCTACACATTAAATCGTAAACCATCGACCATCAACCATCACCCCCAGACACTAAACATTAAACCTTAAATCCCAATAACCAAATCCTAAACTATAAAATCTAATTACCAGACCATAACACCCAAACCCTAAACCCAAAACCATACTCCCTAATTCATAAACCCTAAACCCCAAAACCCAAAAACCAAAACCAAAAACCCTAAACCCTTACACCTAAACCCTAAAAACTAAATCCCAAACCATAATCTCCTTAACCCTAAACCTTAACATCTAAACCATTACCCGAAACTCTACACCATAAACCTTAAAATATAAACCATGAACCCCAAACCCTAAACATTAAACCTTAAACCCCGAACACCAAATCCTAAACTATGAATTCTAAACACCAAACCATAACACCCTAACCCAAAACCGAAAACCATACTCCCTAATTCATACACCCTAAACCACAAAACTCAAATTATAAACCCTAAACCCAAAACCAAAAACCCTAGACCCTTACACCTAAACCCTAAACTTTAAACCCAAAACCGAAAATTGTAACCCGAAACCTTAAACCCAATCCCTAAACCATAAATCCAAAACTGCAAACCCTAAACACAAAACTCCAAACCTTAAAACAAAAAACAAAAAATCTAAACCCTAAACCCTAAACCCTAAATCGCAAAACCTTAAACACTCAATTCTAAACACTAAACCATAACACCTAAACCCTAAATCTTAAACTCTAAACCCTAAATGTTAAAGCCCTAAATCCTAGACAATAAATCCTAAACCGCAAACCCTAAACATTAAACTCCAAACTTTAAAACCCAATACCAAAAAATCTAAACCCGAAACCCTAACACTAAATCCAGAACCTTAAACCTTTATTTCTTAACACCAAACCATAACACCCCAACCCCAACACCCGAAACCATACTCCTTAATTCATAAAACCTAAATTCCAAAACTTATAACACTAAAACAAAAATCAAAACCCTAAATGCAAAACGCCAAATCCTAAATGGTAAACCCCAAAATATAAAATCCTAATCGCTAACCCCTAAAAACTAAATTACAAACCACAAAACCCTAAACACTAATTCCCAAACCATAAACTCCTTAACCCTAAACCTTAACATCTAAACCGTTACCCTAAATTCTACACATTAAATCGTAAACCATCGACCATCAACCATCACCCCCAGACCCTAAACATTAAACCTTAAATCCCAATAACCAAATCCTAAACTATAAAATCTAATTACCAGACCATAACACCCCAACCCTAAACCCAAAACCATACTCCCTAATTCATAAACCCTAAACCCCAAAACCCAAAAACCAAAACCAAAAACCCTAAACCCTTACACCTAAACCCTAAAAACTAAATCCCAAACCATAATCTCCTTAACCCTAAACCTTAACATCTAAACCATTACATGAAACTCTACACCATAAACCTTAAACCATAAACCATGAACCCCAAACCCTAAACATTAAACCTTAAACCCCGAACACCAAATCCTAAACTATGAATTCTAAACACCAAACCATAACACCCTAACCCAAAACCGAAAACCATACTCCCTAATTCATAAACCCTAAACCACAAAACTCAAATTATAAACCCTAAACCCAAAACCAAAAACCCTAGACCCTTACAACTAAACCCTAAACTTTAAACCCTAAACCGAAAATTGTAACCCGAAACCTTAAACCCAATCCCTAAACCATAAATCCAAAACTGCAAACCCTAAACACAAAACTCCAAACCTTAAAACAAAAAACAAAAAATCTAAACCCCAAACCCTAAACCCTAAATCGCAAAACCTTAACCCCTCAATTCTAAACACTAAACCATAACACCTAAACCCTAAATCTTAAAGTCTAAACCCTAAATCTTAAAGCCTTAAACCCTAGACCATAAATCCTAAACCGCAAACCCTAAACATTAAACTCCAAACTTTAAAACCCAATACCAAAAAATCTAAACCCGAAACCCTAACACTAAATCCAGAACCTTAAACCTTTATTTCTTAACACCAAACCATAACACCCCAACCCCAACACCCAAAACCATACTCCTTAATTCATAAAACCTAAATCCCAAAACTTATAACACTAAAACAAAAATTTAAACCCTAAATGCAAAACGCCAAATCCTAAATGGTAAACCCCAAAATATAAAATCCTAATCGCTAACCCCTAAAAACTAAATCACAAACCACAAAACCCTAAACACTAATTCCCAAACCATAAACTCCTTAACCCTAAACCTTAA
Organism: Cardamine chenopodiifolia; assembly: GCA_963922655.1. Classification (NCBI taxonomy): domain Eukaryota; kingdom Viridiplantae; phylum Streptophyta; class Magnoliopsida; order Brassicales; family Brassicaceae; genus Cardamine; species Cardamine chenopodiifolia. The sequence goes on along the minus strand of OZ000481.1, from coordinate 10,326,874 downwards.
CATCTAAACCGTTACCCTAAATTCTACACATTAAACCGTAAACCATCAACCATCACCCCCAGACCCTAAACATTAAACATTAAATCCCAAACACCAAATCCTAAACTATAAAATCTAATTACCAGACCATAACACCCCAACCCTAAACCCAAAACCATACTCCCTAATTCATAAACCCTAAACCCCAAAACCCAAAACCCAAAACCAAAAACCCTAAACCCTTACACCTAAACCCTAAAAACTAAATCCCAAGCCATAATCTCCTTAACCCTAAACCTTAACATCTAAACCATTACCTGAAACTCTACACCTTAAACCTTAAACCATAAACTATCAACCCCAAACCCTAAACATTAAACCTTAAATCCCAAACACCAAATCCTAAACTATAAATTCTAAACACCAAACCATAACACCCTAACCCAAAACCGAAAACCATACTCTCTAATTCATAAACCCTAAACCACAAAACTCAAATTATAAACCCTAAACCCAAAACCAAAAACCCTAGACCCTTACACCTAAACCCTAAACTTTAAACCCAAAACCAAAAATTGTAACCCGAAACCTGAAACCCAAACCCTAAACCATAAATCCAAAACTGCAAACCCTAAACACAAAACTCCAAACCTTAAAACAAAAAACAAAAAATCTAAACCCCAAACCCTAAACCCTAGAACGCAAAACCTTAAACCCTCAATTCTAAACACTAAACCATAACACCTAAACCCTAAATCTTAAACTCTAAACCCTAAATCTTAAAGCCCTAAACCCTAGACCATAAATCCTAAACCGCAAACCCTAAACATTGAACTCCAAACTTTAAAACCCAATACCAAAAAATCTAAACCCGAAACCCTAACACTAAATCCAGAACCTTAAACCTTTATTTCTTAACACCAAACAATAACACCCCAACCCCAACACCCGAAACCATACTCCTTAATTCATAAAACTTAAATCCCAAAACTTATAACACTAAAACAAAAATCAAAACACTAAATGCAAAACGCCAAATCCTAAATGGTAAACCCCAAAATATAAAATCCTAATCGCTAACCCCTAAAAACTAAATCACAAACCACAAAACCCTAAACACTAATTCCCAAACAATAAACTCCTTAACCCTAAACCTTAACATCTAAACCATTACCCTAAATTCTACACATTAAACCGTAAACCATCAACCATCACCCCCAGACCCTAAACATTAACCCTTAAATCCCAATAACCAAATCCTAAACTATAAAATCTAATTACCAGACCATAACACCCCAACCCTAAACCCAAAACCATACTCCCTAATTCATAAACCCTAAACCCCTAAACCCGAAGCCCAAAACCAAAAACCCTAAACCCTTACACTTAAACCCTAAAAACTAAATCCCAAACCATAATCTCCTTAACCCTAAACCTTAACATCTAAACCATTACCTGAAACTCTACACCTTAAACCTTAAACCATAAACTATCAACCCCAAACCCTAAACATTAAACCTTAAATTCGAAACACCAAATCCTAAACTATAAATTCTAAACACCAAACCATAACCCCCTTACCCAAAACCGAAAACCATACTCCCTAATTCATAAACCCTAAACCACAAAACTCAAATTATAAACCCTAAACCCAAAACCAAAAACCCTAGACCCTTACACCTAAACCCTAAACTTTAAACCCAAAACCAAAAATTGTAACCCGAAACCTGAAACCCAAACCCTAAACCATAAATCCAAAACTGCAAACCCTAAACACAAAACTCCAAACCTTAAAACAAAAAACAAAAAATCTAAACCCCAAACCCTAAACCCTAAATCGCAAAACCTTAAACCCTTAATTCTAAACACTAAACCATAACACCTAAACCCTAAATCTTAAACTCTAAACCCTAAATCTTAAAGCCCTAAACCCTAGACCATAAATCCTAAACCGCAAACCCTAAACATTAAACTCCAAACTTTAAAACCCAATACCAAAAAATCTAAACCCGAAACCCTAAACACTAAATCCAGAACCTTAAACCTTTATTTCTTAACACCAAACCATAACACCCCAACCCCAACACCCGAAACCATACTCCTTAATTCATAAAACTTAAATCCCAAAACTTATAACACTAAAACAAAAATCAAAACCCTAAATGCAAAACGCCAAATCCTAAATGGTAAACCCCAAAATATAAAATCCGAATCGCTAACCCCTAAAAACTAAATCACAAACCACAAAACCCTAAACACTAATTCCCAAACAATAAACTCCTTAACCCTAAACCTTAACATCTAAACCGTTACCCTAAATTCTACACATTAAACCGTAAACCATCAACCATCACCCCCAGACCCTAAACATTAAACCTTAAATCCCAATAACCAAATCCTAAACTATAAAATCTAATTACCAGACCATAACACCCCAACCCTAAACCCAAAACCATACTCCCTAATTCATAAACCCTAAACCCCAAAACCCGAAACCCAAAACCAAAAACCCTAAACCCTTACACTTAAACCCTAAAAACTAAATCCCAAACCATAATCTCCTTAACCCTAAACCTTAACATCTAAACCATTACCTGAAACTCTACACCTTAAACCTTAAACCATAAACTATCAACCCCTAACCCTAAACATTAAACCTTAAATTCGAAACACCAAATCCTAAACTAAAAATTCTAAACACCAAACCATAACCCCCTTACCCAAAACCGAAAACCATACTCCCTAATTCATAAACCCTAAACCACAAAACTCAAATTATAAACCCTAAACCCAAAACCAAAAACCCTAGACCCTTACACCTAAACCGTAAACTTTAAACCCTAAACTTTAAACCCGAAACCAAAAATTGTAACCCGAAACCTGAAACCCAAACCCTAAACCATAAATCCAAAACTGCAAACCCTAAACACAAAACTCCAAACCTTAAAACAAAAAACAAAAAATCTAAACCCCAAACCCTAAACCCTAAATCGCAAAACCTTAAACCCACAATTCTAAACACTAAACCATAACACCTAAACCCTAAATCTTAAACTCTAAACCCTAAATCTTAAAGCCTTAAACCCTAGACCATAAATCCTAAACCGCAAACCCTAAACATTAAACTCCAAACTTTAAAACCCAATACCAAAAAATCTAAACCCGAAACCCTAACACTAAATCCAGAACCTTAAACCTTTATTTCTTAACACCAAACCATAACACCCCAACCCCAACACCCAAAACCATACTCCTTAATTCATAAAACCTAAATCCCAAAACTTATAACACTAAAACAAAAATTTAAACCCTAAATGCAAAACGCCAAATCCTAAATGGTAAACCCCAAAATATAAAATCCTAATCGCTAACCCCTAAAAACTAAATCACAAACCACAAAACCCTAAACACTAATTCCCAAACCATAAACTCCTTAACCCTAAACCTTAACATCTAAACCGTTACCCTAAATTCTACACATTAAACCGTAAACCATCAACCATCACCCCCAGACCCTAAACATTAAACATTAAATCCCAAACACCAAATCCTAAACTATAAAATCTAATTACCAGACCATAACACCCCAACCCTAAACCCAAAACCATACTCCCTAATTCATAAACCCTAAACCCCAAAACCCAAAACCCAAAACCAAAAACCCTAAACCCTTACACCTAAACCCTAAAAACTAAATCCCAAGCCATAATCTCCTTAACCCTAAACCTTAACATCTAAACCATTACCTGAAACTCTACACCTTAAACCTTAAACCATAAACTATCAACCCCAAACCCTAAACATTAAACCTTAAATCCCAAACACCAAATCCTAAACTATAAATTCTAAACACCAAACCATAACACCCTAACCCAAAACCGAAAACCATACTCTCTAATTCATAAACCCTAAACCACAAAACTCAAATTATAAACCCTAAACCCAAAACCAAAAACCCTAGACCCTTACACCTAAACCCTAAACTTTAAACCCAAAACCAAAAATTGTAACCCGAAACCTGAAACCCAAACCCTAAACCATAAATCCAAAACTGCAAACCCTAAACACAAAACTCCAAACCTTAAAACAAAAAACAAAAAATCTAAACCCCAAACCCTAAACCCTAAAACGCAAAACCTTAAACCCTCAATTCTAAACACTAAACCATAACACCTAAACCCTAAATCTTAAACTCTAAACCCTAAATCTTAAAGCCCTAAACCCTAGACCATAAATCCTAAACCGCAAACCCTAAACATTGAACTCCAAACTTTAAAACCCAATACCAAAAAATCTAAACCCGAAACCCTAACACTAAATCCAGAACCTTAAACCTTTATTTCTTAACACCAAACAATAACACCCCAACCCCAACACCCGAAACCATACTCCTTAATTCATAAAACTTAAATCCCAAAACTTATAACACTAAAACAAAAATCAAAACCCTAAATGCAAAACGCCAAATCCTAAATGGTAAACCCCAAAATATAAAATCCTAATCGCTAACCCCTAAAAACTAAATCACAAACCACAAAACCCTAAACACTAATTCCCAAACAATAAACTCCTTAACCCTAAACCTTAACATCTAAACCATTACCCTAAATTCTACACATTAAACCGTAAACCATCAACCATCACCCCCAGACCCTAAACATTAACCCTTAAATCCCAATAACCAAATCCTAAACTATAAAATCTAATTACCAGACCATAACACCCCAACCCTAAACCCAAAACCATACTCCCTAATTCATAAACCCTAAACCCCTAAACCCGAAACCCAAAACCAAAAACCCTAAACCCTTACACTTAAACCCTAAAAACTAAATCCCAAACCATAATCTCCTTAACCCTAAACCTTAACATCTAAACCATTACCTGAAACTCTACACCTTAAACCTTAAACCATAAACTATCAACCCCAAACCCTAAACATTAAACCTTAAATTCGAAACACCAAATCCTAAACTATAAATTCTAAACACCAAACCATAACCCCCTTACCCAAAACCGAAAACCATACTCCCTAATTCATAAACCCTAAACCACAAAACTCAAATTATAAACCCTAAACCCAAAACCAAAAACCCTAGACCCTTACACCTAAACCCTAAACTTTAAACCCAAAACCAAAAATTGTAACCCGAAACCTGAAACCCAAACCCTAAACCATAAATCCAAAACTGCAAACCCTAAACACAAAACTCCAAACCTTAAAACAAAAAACAAAAAATCTAAACCCCAAACCCTAAACCCTAAATCGCAAAACCTTAAACCCTCAATTCTAAACACTAAACCATAACACCTAAACCCTAAATCTTAAACTCTAAACCCTAAATCTTAAAGCCCTAAACCCTAGACCATAAATCCTAAACCGCAAACCCTAAACATTAAACTCCAAACTTTAAAACCCAATACCAAAAAATCTAAACCCGAAACCCTAAACACTAAATCCGGAACCTTAAACCTTTATTTCTTAACACCAAACCATAACACCCCAACCCCAACACCCGAAACCATACTCCTTATTTCATAAAACTTAAATCCCAAAACTTATAACACTAAAACAAAAATCAAAACCCTAAATGCAAAACGCCAAATCCTAAATGGTAAACCCCAAAATATAAAATCCTAATCGCTAACCCCTAAAAACTAAATCACAAACCACAAAACCCTAAACACTAATTCCCAAACAATAAACTCCTTAACCCTAAACCTTAACATCTAAACCATTACCCTAAATTCTACACATTAAACCGTAAACTATCAACCATCACCCCCAGACCCTAAACATTAACCCTTAAATCCCAATAACCAAATCCTAAACTATAAAATCTAATTACCAGACCATAACACCCCAACCCTAAACCCAAAACCATACTCCCTAATTCATCAACCCTAAACCCCAAAACCCGAAACCCAAAACCAAAAACCCTAAACCCTTACACTTAAACCCTAAAAACTAAATCCCAAACCATAATCTCCTTAACCCTAAACCTTAACATCTAAACCATTACCTGAAACTCTACACCTTAAACCTTAAACCATAAACTATCAACCCCAAACCCTAAACATTAAACCTTAAATTCGAAACACCAAATCCTAAACTATAAATTCTAAACACCAAACCATAACCCCCTTACCCAAAACCGAAAACCATACTCCCTAATTCATAAACCCTAAACCACAAAACTAAAATTATAAACCCTAAACCCAAAACCAAAAACCCTAGACCCTTACACCTAAACCCTAAACTTTAAACCCTAAACTTTAAACCCGAAACCAAAAATTGTAACCCCAAACCTGAAACCCAAACCCTAAACCATAAATCCAAAACTGCAAACCCTAAACACAAAACTCCAAACCTTAAAACAAAAAACAAAAAATCTAAACCCCAAACCCTAAACCCTAAATCGCAAAACCTTAAACCCTCAATTCTAAACACTAAACCATAACACCTAAACCCTAAATCTTAAACTCTAAACCCTAAATCTTAAAGCCCTAAACCCTAGACCATAAATCCTAAACCGCAAACCCTAAACATTAAACTCCAAACTTTAAAACCCAATACCAAAAAATCTAAACCCGAAACCCTAACACTAAATCCAGAACCTTAAGCCTTTATTTCTTAACACCAAACCATAACACCCCAACCCCAACACCCGAAACCATACTCCTTAATTCATAAAACCTAAATTCCAAAACTTATAACACTAAAACAAAAATCAAAACCCTAAATGCAAAACGCCAAATCCTAAATGGTAAACCCCAAAATATAAAATCCTAATCGCTAACCCCTAAAAACTAAATTACAAACCACAAAACCCTAAACACTAATTCCCAAACCATAAACTCCTTAACCCTAAACCTTAACATCGAAACCGTTACCCTAAATTCTACACATTAAATCGTAAACCATCGACCATCAACCATCACCCCCAGACCCTAAACATTAAACCTTAAATCCCAATAACCAAATCCTAAACTATAAAATCTAATTACCAGACCATAACACCCCAACCCTAAACCCAAAACCATACTCCCTAATTCATAAACCCTAAACCCCAAAACCCAAAAACCAAAACCAAAAACCCTAAACCCTTACACCTAAACCCTAAAAACTAAATCCCAAACCATAATCTCCTTAACCCTAAACCTTAACATCTAAACCATTACATGAAACTCTACACCATAAACCTTAAACCATAAACCATGAACCCCAAACCCTAAACATTAAACCTTAAACCCCGAACACCAAATCCTAAACTATGAATTCTAAACACCAAACCATAACACCCTAACCCAAAACCGAAAACCATACTCCCTAATTCATAAACCCTAAACCACAAAACTCAAATTATAAACCCTAAACCCAAAACCAAAAACCCTAGACCCTTACACCTAAACCCAAAACTTTAAACCCAAAAACGAAAACTGTAACCCGAAACCTTAAACCCAATCCCTAAACCATAAATCCAAAACTGCAAACCCTAAACACAAAACTCCAAACCTTAAAACAAAAAACAAAAAATCTAAACCCCAAACCCTAAACTCTAAATCGCAAAACCTTAAACACTCAATTCTAAACACTAAACCATAACACCTAAACCCTAAATCTTAAACTCTAAACCCTAAATCTTAAAGCCCTAAACCCTAGACCATAAATCCTAAACCGCAAACCCTAAACATTAAACTCCAAACTTTAAAACCCAATACCAAAAAATCTAAACCCTAAACCCTAACACTAAATCCAGAACCTTAAACCTTTATTTCTTAACACCAAACCATAACACCCCAACCCCAACACCCGAAACCATACTCCTTAATTCATAAAACCTAAATTCCAAAACTTATAACACTAAAACAAAAATCAAAACCCTAAATGCAAAACGCCAAATCCTAAATGGTAAACCCCAAAATATAAAATCCTAATCGCTAACCCCTAAAAACTAAATTACAAACCACAAAACCCTAAACACTAATTCCCAAACCATAAACTCCTTAACCATAAACCTTAACATCTAAACCGTTACCCTAAATTCTACACATTAAATCGTAAACCATCGACCATCAACCATCACCCCCAGACACTAAACATTAAACCTTAAATCCCAATAACCAAATCCTAAACTATAAAATCTAATTACCAGACCATAACACCCCAACCCCAAACCTAAAACCATACTCCCTAATTCATAAACCCTAAACCCCAAAACCCAAAAACCAAAACCAAAAACCCTAAACCCTTACACTTAAACCCTAAAAACTAAATCCCAAACCATAATCTCCTTAACCCTAAACCTTAACATCTAAACCATTACCCGAAACTCTACACCATAAACCTTAAAATATAAACCATGAACCCCAAACCCTAAACATTAAACCTTAAACCCCGAACACCAAATCCTAAACTATGAATTCTAAACACCAAACCATAACACCCTAACCCAAAACCGAAAACCATACTCCCTAATTCATACACCCTAAACCACAAAACTCAAATTATAAACCCTAAACCCAAAACCAAAAACCCTAGACCCTTACACCTAAACCCTAAACTTTAAACCCTAAACCGAAAATTGTAACCCGAAACCTTAAACCCAATCCCTAAACCATAAATCCAAAACTGCAAACCCTAAACACAAAACTCCAAACCTTAAAACAAAAAACAAAAAATCTAAACCCCAAACCCTAAACCCTAAATCGCAAAACCTTAAACCCTCAATTCTAAACACTAAACCATAACACCTAAACCCTAAATCTTAAACTCTAAACCCTAAATCTTAAAGCCCTAAACCCTAGACCATAAATCCTAAACCGCAAACCCTAAACATTAAACTCCAAACTTTAAAACCCAATACCAAAAAATCTAAACCCGAAACCCTAAACACTAAATCCGGAACCTTAAACCTTTATTTCTTAACACCAAACCATAACACCCCAACCCCAACACCCGAAACCATACTCCTTAATTCATAAAACTTAAATCCCAAAACTTATAACACTAAAACAAAAATCAAAACCCTAAATGCAAAACGCCAAATCCTAAATGGTAAACCCCAAAATATAAAATCCGAATCGCTAACCCCTAAAAACTAAATCACAAACCACAAAACCCTAAACACTAATTCCCAAACAATAAACTCCTTAACCCTAAACCTTAACATCTAAACCGTTACCCTAAATTCTACACATTAAACCGTAAACCATCAACCATCACCCCCAGACCCTAAACATTAAACCTTAAATCCCAATAACCAAATCCTAAACTATAAAATCTAATTACCAGAAACCCAAAACCAAAAACCCTAAACCCTTACACCTAAACCCTAAAAACTAAATCCCAAACCATAATCTCCTTAACCCTAAACCTTAACATCTAAACCATTACCTGAAACTCTACACCTTAAACCTTAAACCATAAACTATCAACCCCAAACCCTAAACATTAAACCTTAAATTCGAAACACCAAATCCTAAACTATAAATTCTAAACACCAAACCATAACCCCCTTACCCAAAACCGAAAACCATACTCCCTAATTCATAAACCCTAAACCACAAAACTCAAATTATAAACCCTAAACCCAAAACAAAAAACCCTAGACCCTTACACCTAAACCCTAAACTTTAAACCCGAAACCAAAAATTGTAACTCGAAATCTGAAACCCAAACCCTAAACCATAAATCCAAAACTGCAAACCCTAAACACAAGACTCCAAACCTTAAAACAAAAAACAAAAAATCTAAACCCCAAACCCTAAACCCTACATCGCAAAACTTTAAAACCCTCAATTCTAAACACTAAACCATAACACCTAAACCCTAAATCTTAAACTCTAAACCCTAAATCTTAAAGCCCTAAACCCTAGACCATAAATCCTAAACCGCAAACCCTAAACATTAAACTCCAAACTTTAAAACCCAATACCAAAAAATCTAAACCCGAAACCCTAAACACTAAATCCGGAACCTTAAACCTTTATTTCTTAACACCAAACCATAACACCCCAACCCCAACACCCGAAACCATACTCCTTAATTCATAAAACTTAAATCCCAAAACTTATAACACTAAAACAAAAATCAAAACCCTAAATGCAAAACGCCAAATCCTAAACGGTAAACCCCAAAATATAAAATCCTAATCGCTAACCCCTAAAAACTAAATCACAAACCACAAAACCCTAAACACTAATTCCCAAACCATAAACTCCTTAACCCTAAACCTTAACATCTAAACCGTTACCCTAAATTCTACACCTTAAATCGTAAACCATCGACCATCAACCATCACCCCCAGACACTAAACATTAAACCTTATATCCCAATAACCAAATCCTAAACTATAAAATCTAATTACCAGACCATAACACCCCAACCCCAAACCCAAAACCATACTCCCTAATTCATAAACCCTAAACCCCAAAACCCAAAAACCAAAACCAAAAACCCTAAACCCTTACACTTAAACCCTAAAAACTAAATCCCAAACCATAATCTCCTTAACCCTAAACCTTAACATCTAAACCATTACCCGAAACTCTACACCATAAACCTTAAAATATAAACCATGAACCCCAAACCCTAAACATTAAACCTTAAACCCCGAACACCAAATCCTAAACTATGAATTCTAAACACCAAACCATAACACCCTAACCCAAAACCGAAAACCATACTCCCTAATTCATACACCCTAAACCACAAAACTCAAATTATAAACCCTAAACCCAAAACCAAAAACCCTAGACCCTTACACCTAAACCCTAAACTTTAAACCCTAAACCGAAAATTGTAACCCGAAACCTTAAACCCAATCCCTAAACCATAAATCCAAAACTGCAAACCCTAAACACAAAACTCCAAACCTTAAAACAAAAAACAAAAAATCTAAACCCCAAACCCTAAACCCTAAATCGCAAAACCTTAAACCCTCAATTCTAAACACTAAACCATAACACCTAAACCCTAAATCTTAAACTCTAAACCCTAAATCTTAAAGCCCTAAACCCTAGACCATAAATCCTAAACCGCAAACCCTAAACATTAAACTCCAAACTTTAAAACCCAATACCAAAAAATCTAAACCCGAAACCCTAACACTAAATCCAGAACCTTAAACCTTTATTTCTTAACACCAAACCATAACACCCCAACCCCAACACCCAAAACCATACTCCTTAATTCATAAAACCTAAATCCCAAAACTTATAACACTAAAACAAAAATTTAAACCCTAAATGCAAAACGCCAAATCCTAAATGGTAAACCCCAAAATATAAAATCCTAATCGCTAACCCCTAAAAACTAAATCACAAACCACAAAACCCTAAACACTAATTCCCAAACCATAAACTCCTTAACCCTAAACCTTAACATCTAAACCGTTACCCTAAATTCTACACCTTAAACCGTAAACCATCAACCATCACCCCCAGACCCTAAACATTAAACATTAAATCCCAAACACCAAATCCTAAACTATAAAATCTAATTACCAGACCATAACACCCCAACCCTAAACCCAAAATCATACTCCCTAATTCATAAACCCTAAACCCCAAAACCCAAAACCCAAAACCAAAAACCCTAAACCCTTACACCTAAATCCTAAAAACTAAATCCCAAACCATAATCTCCTTAACCCTAAACCTTAACATCTAAACCATTACCTGAAACTCTACACCTTAAACCTTAAACCATAAACTATCAACCCCAAACCCTAAATATTAAACCTTAAATCCCAAACACCAAATCCTAAACTATAAATTCTAAACACCAAACCATAACACCCTAACCCAAAACCGAAAACCATACTCCCTAATTCATAAACCCTAAACCACAAAACTCAAATTATAAACCCTAAACCCAAAACCAAAAACCCTAGACCTTTACACCTAAACCCTAAACTTTAAACCCAAAACCAAAAATTGTAACCCGAAACCTTAAACCCAAAGCCTAAACCATAAATCCAAAACTGCAAACCCTAAACACAAAACTCCAAACCTTAAAACAAAAAACAAAAAATCTAAACCCCAAACCCTAAACCCTAAATCGCAAAACCTTAAACCCTCAATTCTAAACACTAAACCATAACACCTAAACCCTAAATCTTAAACTCTAAACCCTAAATCTTAAAGCCCTAAACCCTAGACCATAAATCCTAAACCGCAAACCCTAAACATTAAACTCCAAACTTTAAAACCCAATACCAAAAAATCTAAACCCGAAACCCTAAACACTAAATCCGGAACCTTAAACCTTTATTTCTTAACACCAAACCATAACACCCCAACCCCAACACCCGAAACCATACTCCTTAATTCATAAAACTTAAATCCCAAAACTTATAACACTAAAACAAAAATCAAAACCCTAAATGCAAAACGCCAAATCCTAAATGGTAAACCCCAAAATATAAAATCCGAATCGCTAACCCCTAAAAACTAAATCACAAAACACAAAACCCTAAACACTAATTCCCAAACAATAAACTCCTTAACCCTAAACCTTAACATCTAAACCGTTACCCTAAATTCTACACATTAAACCGTAAACCATCAACCATCACCCCCAGACCCTAAACATTAAACCTTAAATCCCAATAACCAAATCCTAAACTATAAAATCTAATTACCAGAAACCCAAAACCAAAAACCCAAAACCCTTACACCTAAACCCTAAAAACTAAATCCCAAACCATAATCTCCATAACCCTAAACCTTAACATCTAAACCATTACCTGAAACTCAACACCTTAAACCTTAAACCATAAACTATCAACCCCAAACCCTAAACATTAAACCTTAAATCCCAAACACCAAATCCTAAACTATAAATTCTAAACACCAAACCATAACACCCTAACCCAAAACCGAAAACCATACTCCCTAATTCATAAACCCTAAACCACAAAACTCAAATTATAAACCCTAAACCCAAAACAAAAAACCCTAGACCCTTACACCTAAACCCTAAACTTTAAACCCGAAACCAAAAATTGTAACCCGAAATCTGAAACCCAAACCCTAAACCATAAATCCAAAACTGCAAACCCTAAACACAAGACTCCAAACCTTAAAACAAAAAACAAAAAATCTAAACCCCAAACCCTAAACCCTACATCGCAAAACTTTAAAACCCTCAATTCTAAACACTAAACCATAACACCTAAACCCTAAATCTTAAACTCTAAACCCTAAATCTTAAAGCCCTAAACCCTAGACCATAAATCCTAAACCGCAAACCCTAAACATTAAACTCCAAACTTTAAAACCCAATACCAAAAAATCTAAACCCGAAACCCTAAACACTAAATCCGGAACCTTAAACCTTTATTTCTTAACACCAAACCATAACACCCCAACCCCAACACCCGAAACCATACTCCTTAATTCATAAAACTTAAATCCCAAAACTTATAACACTAAAACAAAAATCAAAACCCTAAATGCAAAACGCCAAATCCTAAACAGTAAACCCCAAAATATAAAATCCTAATCGCTAACCCCTAAAAACTAAATCACAAACCACAAAACCCTAAACACTAATTCCCAAACAATAAACTCCTTAACCCTAAACCTTAACATCTAAACCATTACCCTAAATTCTACACATTAAACCGTAAACCATCAACCATCACCCCCAGACCCTAAACATTAACCCTTAAATCCCAATAACCAAATCCTAAACTATAAAATCTAATTACCAGACCATAACACCCCAACCCTAAACCCAAAACCATACTCCATAATTCATCAACCCTAAACCCCAAAACCCGAAACCCAAAACCAAAAACCCTAAACCCTTACACTTAAACCCTAAAAACTAAATCCCAAACCATAATCTCCTTAACCCTAAACCTTAACATCTAAACCATTACCTGAAACTCTACACCTTAAACCTTAAACCATAAACTATCAACCCCAAACCCTAAACATTAAACCTTAAATTCGAAACACCAAATCCTAAACTATAAATTCTAAACACCAAACCATAACCCCCTTACCCAAAACCGAAAACCATACTCCCTAATTCATAAACCCTAAACCACAAAACTCAAATTATAAACCCTAAACCCAAAACCAAAAACCCTAGACCCTTACACCTAAACCCTAAACTTTAATCCCTAAACTTTAAACCCGAAACCAAAAATTGTAACCCGAAACCTGAAACCCAAACCCTAAACCATAAATCCAAAACTGCAAACCCTAAACACAAAACTCCAAACCTTAAAACAAAAAACATAAAATCTAAACCCCAAACCCTAAACCCTAAATCGCAAAACCTTAAACCCTCAATTCTAAACACTAAACCATAACACCTAAACCCTAAATCTTAAACTCTAAACCCTAAATCTTAAAGCCCTAAACCCTAGACCATAAATCCTAAACCGCAAACCCTAAACATTAAACTCCAAACTTTAAAACCCAATACCAAAAAATCTAAACCCGAAACCCTAAACACTAAATCCGGAACCTTAAACCTTTATTTCTTAACACCAAACCATAACACCCCAACCCCAACACCCGAAACCATACTCCTTAATTCATAAAACTTAAATCCCAAAACTTATAACACTAAAACAAAAATCAAAACCCTAAATGCAAAACGCCAAATCCTAAATGGTAAACCCCAAAATATAAAATCCTAATCGCTAACCCCTAAAAACTAAATCACAAACCACAAAACCCTAAACACTAATTCCCAAACAATAAACTCCTTAACCCTAAACCTTAACATCTAAACCATTACCCTAAATTCTACACATTAAACCGTAAACCATCAACCATCACCCCCAGACCCTAAACATTAACCCTTAAATCCCAATAACCAAATCCTAAACTATAAAATCTAATTACCAGACCATAACACCCCAACCCTAAACCCAAAACCATACTCCATAATTCATCAACCCTAAACCCCAAAACCCGAAACCCAAAACCAAAAACCCTAAACCCTTACACTTAAACCCTAAAAACTAAATCCCAAACCATAATCTCCTTAACCCTAAACCTTAACATCTAAACCATTACCTGAAACTCTACACCTTAAACCTTAAACCATAAACTATCAACCCCAAACCCTAAACATTAAACCTTAAATTCGAAACACCAAATCCTAAACTATAAATTCTAAACACCAAACCATAACCCCCTTACCCAAAACCGAAAACCATACTCCCTAATTCATAAACCCTAAACCACAAAACTCAAATTATAAACCCTAAACCCAAAACCAAAAACCCTAGACCCTTACACCTAAACCCTAAACTTTAAACCCTAAACTTTAAACCCGAAACCAAAAATTGTAACCCGAAACCTGAAACCCAAACCCTAAACCATAAATCCAAAACTGCAAACCCTAAACACAAAACTCCAAACCTTAAAACAAAAAACAAAAAATCTAAACCCCAAACCCTAAACCCTAAATCGCAAAACCTTAAACCCTCAATTCTAAACACTAAACCATAACACCTAAACCCTAAATCTTAAACTCTAAACCCTAAATCTTAAAGCCCTAAACCCTAGACCATAAATCCTAAACCGCAAACCCTAAACATTAAACTCCAAACTTTAAAACCCAATACCAAAAAATCTAAACCCGAAACCTTAAACACTAAATCCGGAACCTTAAACCTTTATTTCTTAACACCAAACCATAACACCCCAACCCCAACACCCGAAACCATACTCCTTAATTCATAAAACTTAAATCCCAAAACTTATAACACTAAAACAAAAATCAAAACCCTAAATGCAAAACGCCAAATCCTAAATGGTAAACCCCAAAATATAAAATCCTAATCGCTAACCCCTAAAAACTAAATCACAAACCACAAAACCCTAAACACTAATTCCCAAACAATAAACTCCTTAACCCTAAACCTTAACATCTAAACCATTACCCTAAATTCTACACATTAAACCGTAAACCATCAACCATCACCCCCAGACCCTAAACATTAACCCTTAAATCCCAATAACCAAATCCTAAACTATAAAATCTAATTACCAGACCATAACACCCCAACCCTAAACCCAAAACCATACTCCCTAATTCATCAACCCTAAACCCCAAAACCCGAAACCCAAAACCAAAAACCCTAAACCCTTACACTTAAACCCTAAAAACTAAATCCCAAACCATAATCTCCTTAACCCTAAACCTTAACATCTAAACCATTACCTGAAACTCTACACCTTAAACCTTAAACCATAAACTATCAACCCCAAACCCTAAACATTAAACCTTAAATTCAAAACACCAAATCCTAAACTATAAATTCTAAACACCAAACCATAACCCCCTTACCCAAAACCGAAAACCATACTCCCTAATTCATAAACCCTAAACCACAAAACTCAAATTATAAACCCTAAACCCAAAACCAAAAACCCTAGACCCTTACACCTAAACCCTAAACTTTAAACCCTAAACTTTAAACCCGAAACCAAAAATTGTAACCCGAAACCTGAAACCCAAACCCTAAACCATAAATACAAAACTGCAAACCCTAAACACAAAACTCCAAACCTTAAAACAAAAAACAAAAAATCTAAACCCCAAACCCTAAAGCCTAAATCGCAAAACCTTAAACCCTCAATTCTAAACACTAAACCATAACACCTAAACCCTAAATCTTAAACTCTAAACCCTAAATCTTAAAGCCCTAAACCCTAGACCATAAATCCTAAACCGCAAACCCTAAACATTAAACTCCAAACTTTAAAACCCAATACCAAAAAATCTAAACCCGAAACCCTAAACACTAAATCCGGAACCTTAAACCTTTATTTCTTAACACCAAACCATAACACCCCAACCCCAACACCCGAAACCATACTCCTTAATTCATAAAACTTAAATCCCAAAACTTATAACACTAAAACAAAAATCAAAACCCTAAATGCAAAACGCCAAATCCTAAATGGTAAACCCCAAAATATAAAATCCTAATCGCTAACCCCTAAAAACTAAATCACAAACCACAAAACCCTAAACACTAATTCCCAAACAATAAACTCCTTAACCCTAAACCTTAACATCTAAACCATTACCCTAAATTCTACACATTAAACCGTAAACCATCAACCATCACCCCCAGACCCTAAACATTAACCCTTAAATCCCAATAACCAAATCCTAAACTATAAAATCTAATTACCAGACCATAACACCCCAACCCTAAACCCAAAACCATACTCCCTAATTCATCAACCCTAAACCCCAAAACCCGAAACCCAAAACCAAAAACCCTAAACCCTTACACTTAAACCCTAAAAACTAAATCCCAAACCATAATCTCCTTAACCCTAAACCTTAACATCTAAACCATTACCTGAAACTCTACACCTTAAACCTTAAACCATAAACTATCAACCCCAAACCCTAAACATTAAACCTTAAATTCAAAACACCAAATCCTAAACTATAAATTCTAAACACCAAACCATAACCCCCTTACCCAAAACCGAAAACCATACTCCCTAATTCATAAACCCTAAACCACAAAACTCAAATTATAAACCCTAAACCCAAAACCAAAAACCCTAGACCCTTAAACCTAAACCCTAAACTTTAAACCCTAAACTTTAAACCCGAAACCAAAAATTGTAACCCGAAACCTGAAACCCAAACCCTAAACCATAAATCCAAAACTGCAAACCCTAAACACAAAACTCCAAACCTTAAAACAAAAAACAAAAAATCTAAACCCCAAACCCTAAACCCTAAATCGCAAAACCTTAAACCCTTAATTCTAAACACTAAACCATAACACCTAAACCCTAAATCTTAAACTCTAAACCCTAAATCTTAAAGCCCTAAACCCTAGACCATAAATCCTAAACCGCAAACCCTAAACATTAAACTCCAAACTTTAAAACCCAATACCAAAAAATCTAAACCCGAAACCCTAAACACTAAATCCGGAACCTTAAACCTTTATTTCTTAACACCAAACCATAACACCGCAACCCCAACACCCGAAACCATACTCCTTAATTCATAAAACTTAAATCCCAAAACTTATAACACTAAAACAAAAATCAAAACCCTAAATGCAAAACGCCAAATCCTAAATGGTCAACCCCAAAATATAAAATCCTAATCGCTAACCCCTAAAAACTAAATCACAAACCACAAAACCCTAAACACTAATTCCCAAACAATAAACTCCTTAACCCTAAACCTTAACATCTAAACCATTACCCTAAATTCTACACATTAAACCGTAAACCATCAACCATCACCCCCAGACCCTAAACATTAACCCTTAAATCCCAATAACCAAATCCTAAACTATAAAATCTAATTACCAGACCATAACACCCCAACCCTAAACCCAAAACCATACTCCCTAATTCATAAACCCTAAACCACAAAACTCAAATTATAAACCCTAAACCCAAAACCAAAAACCCTAGACCCTTACACCTAAACCCTAAACTTTAAACCTTAAACTTTAAACCCGAAACCAAAAATTGTAACCCGAAACCTGAAACCCAAACCCTAAACCATAAATCCAAAACTGCAAACCCTAAACACAAAACTCCAAACCTTAAAACAAAAAACAAAAAATCTAAACCCCAAACCCTAAACCCTATATCGCAAAACCTTAAACCCTTAATTCTAAACACTAAACCATAACACCTAAACCCTAAATCTTAAACTCTAAACCCTAAATCTTAAAGCCCTAAACCCTAGACCATAAATCCTAAACCGCAAACCCTAAACATTAAACTCCAAACTTTAAAACCCAATACCAAAAAATCTAAACCCGAAACCCTAAACACTAAATCCGGAACCTTAAACCTTTATTTCTTAACACCAAACCATAACACCCCAACCCCAACACCCGAAACCATACTCCTTAATTCATAAAACTTAAATCCCAAAACTTATAACACTAAAACAAAAATCAAAACCCTAAATGCAAAACGCCAAATCCTCAATGGTAAACCCCAAAATATAAAATCCTAATCGCTAGCCCCTAAAAACTAAATCACAAACCACAAAACCCTAAACACTAATTCCCAAACAATAAACTCCTTAACCCTAAACCTTAACATCTAAACCATTACCCTAAATTCTACACATTAAACCGTAAACCATCAACCATCACCCCCAGACCCTAAACATTAACCCTTAAATCCCAATAACCAAATCCTAAACTATAAAATCTAATTACCAGACCATAACACCCCAACCCTAAACCCCAAAACCCGAAACCAAAAACCAAAAACCCTAAACCCTTACACTTAAACCCTAAAAACTAAATCCCAAACCATAATCTCCTTAACCCTAAACCTTAACATCTAAACCATTACCTGAAACTCTACACCTTAAACCTTAAACCATAAACTATCAACCCCAAACCCTAAACATTAAACCTTAAATTCGAAACACCAAATCCTAAACTATAAATTCTAAACACCAAACCATAACCCCCTTACCCAAAACCGAAAACCATACTCCCTAATTCATAAACCCTAAACCACAAAACTCAAATTATAAACCCTAAACCCAAAACCAAAAACCCTAGACCCTTACACCTAAACCCTAAACTTTAAACCCTAAACTTTAAACCCGAAACCAAAAATTGTAACCCGAAACCTGAAACCCAAACCCTAAACCATAAATCCAAAACTGCAAACCCTAAACACAAAACTCCAAACCTTAAAACAAAAAACAAAAAATCTAAACCCCAAACCCTAAACCCTAAATCGCAAAACCTTAAACCCTCAATTCTAAACACTAAACCATAACACCTAAACCCTAAATCTTAAACTCTAAACCCTAAATCTTAAAGCCCTAAACCCTAGACCATAAATCCTAAACCGCAAACCCTAAACATTAAACTCCAAACTTTAAAACCCAATACCAAAAAATCTAAACCCGAAACCCTAAACACTAAATCCGGAACCTTAAACCTTTATTTCTTAACACCAAACCATAACACCCCAACCCCAACACCCGAAACCATACTCCTTAATTCATAAAACTTAAATCCCAAAACTTATAACACTAAAACAAAAATCAAAACCCTAAATGCAAAACGCCAAATCCTAAATGGTAAACCCCAAAATATAAAATCCGAATCGCTAACCCCTAAAAACTAAATCACAAACCACAAAACCCTAAACACTAATTCCCAAACAATAAACTCCTTAACCCTAAACCTTAACATCTAAACCGTTACCCTAAATTCTACACATTAAACCGTAAACCATCAACCATCACCCCCAGACCTTAAACATTAAACCTTAAATCCCAATAACCAAATCCTAAACTATAAAATCTAATTACCAGAAACCCAAAACCCAAAACCCTAAACCCTTACACCTAAACCCTAAAAACTAAATCCCAAACCATAATCTCCTTAACCCTAAACCTTAACATCTGAACCATTACCTGAAACTCTACACCTTAAACCTTAAACCATAAACTATCAACCCCAAACCCTAAACATTAAACCTTAAATCCCAAACACCAAATCCTAAACTATAAATTCTAAACACCAAACCATAACACCCTAACCCAAAACCGAAAACCATACTCCCTAATTCATAAACCCTAAACCACAAAACTCAAATTATAAACCCTAAACCCAAAACCAAAAACCCTAGACCCTTACACCTAAACCCTAAACTTTAAACCCTAAACTTTAAACCCGAAACCAAAAATTGTAACCCGAAACCTGAAACCCAAACCCTAAACCATAAATCCAAAACTGCAAACCCTAAACACAAAACTCCAAACCTTAAAACAAAAAACAAAAAATCTAAACCCCAAACCCTAAACCCTAAATCGCAAAACCTTAAACCCTCAATTCTAAACACTAAACCATAACACCTAAACCCTAAATCTTAAACTCTAAACCCTAAATCTTAAAGCCCTAAACCCTAGACCATAAATCCTAAACCGCAAACCCTAAACATTAAACTCCAAACTTTAAAACCCAATACCAAAAAATCTAAACCCGAAACCCTAAACACTAAATCCGGAACCTTAAACCTTTATTTCTTAACACCAAACCATAACACCCCAACCCCAACACCCGAAACCATACTCCTTAATTCATAAAACTTAAATCCCAAAACTTATAACACTAAAACAAAAATCAAAACCCTAAATGCAAAACGCCAAATCCTAAATGGTAAACCCCAAAATATAAAATCCTAATCGCTAGCCCCTAAAAACTAAATCACAAACCACAAAACCCTAAACACTAATTCCCAAACAATAAACTCCTTAACCCTAAACCTTAACATCTAAACCATTACCCTAAATTCTACACATTAAACCGTAAACCATCAACCATCACCCCCAGACCCTAAACATTAACCCTTAAATCCCAATAACCAAATCCTAAACTATAAAATCTAATTACCAGACCATAACACCCCAACCCTAAACCCAAAACCATACTCCCTAATTCATCAACCCTAAACCCCAAAACCCGAAACCCAAAACCAAAAACCCTAAACCCTTACACTTAAACCCTAAAAACTAAATCCCAAACCATAATCTCCTTAACCCTAAACCTTAACATCTAAACCATTACCTGAAACTCTACACCTTAAACCTTAAACCATAAACTATCAACCCCAAACCCTAAACATTAAACCTTAAATTCGAAACACCAAATCCTAAACTATAAATTCTGAACACCAAACCATAACCCCCTTACCCAAAACCGAAAACCATACACCCTAATTCATAAACCCTAAACCACAAAACTCAAATTATAAACCCTAAACCCAAAACCAAAAACCCTAGACCCTTACACCTAAACCCTAAACTTTAAACCCTAAACTTTAAACCCGAAACCAAAAATTGTAACCCGAAACCTGAAACCCAAACCCTAAACCATAAATCCAAAACTGCAAACCCTAAACACAAAACTCCAAACCTTAAAACAAAAAACAAAAAATCTAAACCCCAAACCCTAAACCCTAAATCGCAAAACCTTAAACCCTCAATTCTAAACACTAAACCATAACACCTAAACCCTAAATCTTAAACTCTAAACCCTAAATCTTAAAGCCCTAAACCCTAGACCATAAATCCTAAACCGCAAACCCTAAACATTAAACTCCAAACTTTAAAACCCAATACCAAAAAATCTAAACCCGAAACCCTAAACACTAAATCCGGAACCTTAAACCTTTATTTCTTAACACCAAACCATAACACCCCAACCCCAACACCCGAAACCATACTCCTTAATTCATAAAACTTAAATCCCAAAACTTATAACACTAAAACAAAAATCAAAACCCTAAATGCAAAACGCCAAATCCTCAATGGTAAACCCCAAAATATAAAATCCTAATCGCTAGCCCCTAAAAACTAAATCACAAACCACAAAACCCTAAACACTAATTCCCAAACAATAAACTCCTTAACCCTAAACCTTAACATCTAAACCATTACCCTAAATTCTACACATTAAACCGTAAACCATCAACCATCACCCCCAGACCCTAAACATTAACCCTTAAATCCCAATAACCAAATCCTAAACTATAAAATCTAATTACCAGAAACCCAAAACCAAAAACCCTAAACCCTTACACCTAAACCCTAAAAACTAAATCCCAAACCATAATCACCTTAACCCTAAACCTTAACATCTAAACCATTACCTGAAACTCAACACCTTAAACCTTAAACCATAAACTATCAACCCCAAACCCTAAACATTAAACCTTAAATCCCAAACACCAAATCCTAAACTATAAATTCTAAACACCAAACCATAACACCCTAACCCAAAACAGAAAACCATACTCCCTAATTCATAAACCCTAAACCACAAAACTCAAATTATAAACCCTAAACCCAAAACAAAAAACCCTAGACCCTTACACCTAAACCCTAAACTTTAAACCCTAAACTTTAAACCCGAAACCAAAAATTGTAACCCGAAATCTGAAACCCAAACCCTAAACCATAAATCCAAAACTGCAAACCCTAAACACAAAACTCCAAACCTTAAAACAAAAAACAAAAAATCTAAACCCCAAACCCTAAACCCTACATCGCAAAACCTTAAACCCTCAATTCTAAACACTAAACCATAACACATAAACCCTAAATCTTAAACTCTAAACCCTAAATCTTAAAGCCCTAAACCCTAGACCATAAATCCTAAACCGCAAACCCTAAACATTAAACTCCAAACTTTAAAACCCAATACCAAAAAATCTAAACCCGAAACCCTAAACACTAAATCCGGAACCTTAAACCTTTATTTCTTAACACCAAACCATAACACCCCAACCCCAACACCCGAAACCATACTCCTTAATTCATAAAACTTAAATCCCAAAACTTATAACACTAAAACAAAAATCAAAACCCTAAATGCAAAACGCCAAATCCTAAACGGTAAACCCCAAAATATAAAATCCTAATCGCTAACCCCTAAAAACTAAATCACAAACCACAAAACCCTAAACACTAATTCCCAAACAATAAACTCCTTAACCCTAAACCTTAACATCTAAACCATTACCCTAAATTCTACAGATTAAACCGTAAACCATCAACCATCACCCCCAGACCCTAAACATTAACCCTTAAATCCCAATAACCAAATCCTAAACTATAAAATCTAATTACCAGACCATAACACCCCAACCCTAAACCTAAAACCATACTCCCTAATTCATCAACCCTAAACCCCAAAACCCGAAACCCAAAACCAAAAACCCTAAACCCTTACACTTAAACCCTAAAAACTAAATCGCAAACCATAATCTCCTTAACCCTAAACCTTAACATCTAAACCATTACCTGAAACTCTACACCTTAAACCTTAAACCATAAACTATCAACCCCAAACCCTAAACATTAAACCTTAAATTCGAAACACCAAATCCTAAACTATAAATTCTAAACACCAAACCATAACCCCCTTACCCAAAACCGAAAACCATACTCCCTAATTCATAAACCCTAAACCAAAAAACTCAAATTATAAACCCAAAACCCAAAACCAAAAACCCTAGACCTTTACACCTAAACCCTAAACTTTAAACCCTAAACTTTAAACCCGAAACCAAAAATTGTAACCCGAAACCTGAAACCCAAACCCTAAACCATAAATCCAAAACTGCAAACCCTAAACACAAAACTCCAAACCTTAAAACAAAAAACAAAAAATCTAAACCCCAAACCCTAAACCCTAAATCGCAAAACCTTAAACCCTCAATTCTAAACACTAAACCATAACACCTAAACCCTAAATCTTAAACTCTAAACCCTAAATCTTAAAGCCCTAAACCCTAGACCATAAATCCTAAACCGCAAACCCTAAACATTAAACTCCAAACTTTAAAACCCAATACCAAAAAATCTAAACCCGAAACCCTAAACACTAAATCCGGAACCTTAAACCTTTATTTCTTAACACCAAACCATAACACCCCAACCCCAACACCCGAAACCATACTCCTTAATTCATAAAACTTAAATCCCAAAACTTATAACACTAAAACAAAAATCAAAACCCTAAATGCAAAACGCCAAATCCTAAATGGTAAACCCCAAAATATAAAATCCTAATCGCTAACCCCTAAAAACTAAATCACAAACCACAAAACCCTAAACACTAATTCCCAAACAATAAACTCCTTAACCCTAAACCTTAACATCTAAACCATTACCCTAAATTCTACACATTAAACCGTAAACCATCAACCATCACCCCCAGACCCTAAACATTAACCCTTAAATCCCAATAACCAAATCCTAAACTATAAAATCTAATTACCAGACCATAACACCCCAACCCTAAACCCAAAACCATACTCCCTAATTCATAAACCCTAAACCCCAAAACCCGAAACCCAAAACCAAAAACCCTAAACCCTTACACTTAAACCCTAAAAACTAAATCCCAAACCATAATCTCCTTAACCCTAAACCTTAACATCTAAACCATTACCTGAAACTCTACACCTTAAACCTTAAACCATAAACTATCAACCCCAAACCCTAAACATTAAACCTTAAATTCGAAACACCAAATCCTAAACTATAAATTCTAAACACCAAACCATAACCCCCTTACCCAAAACCGAGAACCATACTCCCTAATTCATAAACCCTAAACCACAAAACTCAAATTATAAACCCTAAACCCAAAACCAAAAACCCTAGACCCTTACACCTAAACCCTAAACTTTAAACCCTAAACTTTAAACCCGAAACCAAAAATTGTAACCCGAAACCTGAAACCCAAACCCTAAACCATAAATCCAAAACTGCAAACCCTAAACACAAAACTCCAAACCTTAAAACAAAAAACAAAAAATCTAAACCCCAAACCCTAAACCCTAAATCGCAAAACCTTAAACCCTCAATTCTAAACACTAAACCATAACACCTAAACCCTAAATCTTAAACTCTAAACCCTAAATCTTAAACCCTAAACCCTAGACCATAAATCCTAAACCGCAAACCCTAAACATTAAACTCCAAACTTTAAAACCCAATACCAAAAAATCTAAACCCGAAACCCTAAACACTAAATCCGGAACCTTAAACCTTTATTTCTTAACACCAAACCATAACACCCCAACCCCAACACCCGAAACCATACTCCTTAATTCATAAAACTTAAATCCCAAAACTTATAACACTAAAACAAAAATCAAAACCCTAAATGCAAAACGCCAAATCCTAAATGGTAAACCCCAAAATATAAAATCCGAATCGCTAACCCCTAAAAACTAAATCACAAACCACAAAACCCTAAACATTAATTCCCAAACAATAAACTCCTTAACCCTAAACCTTAACATCTAAACCATTACCCTAAATTCTACACATTAAACCGTAAACCATCAACCATCACCCCCAGACCCTAAACATTAACCCTTAAATCCCAATAACCAAATCCTAAACTATAAAATCTAATTACCAGACCATAACACCCCAACCCTATACCCAAAACCATACTCCCTAATTCACAAACCCTAAACCCCAAAACCCGAAACCCAAAACCAAAAACCCTAAACCCTTACACTTAAACCCTAAAAACTAAATCCCAAACCATAATCTCCTTAACCCTAAACCTTAACATCTAAACCATTACCTGAAACTCTACACCTTAAACCTTAAACCATAAACTATCAACCCCAAACCCTAAACATTAAACCTTAAATTCGAAACACCAAATCCTAAACTATAAATTCTAAACACCAAACCATAACCCCCTTACCCAAAACCGAAAACCATACTCCCTAATTCATAAACCCTAAACCACAAAACTCAAATTATAAACCCTAAACCCAAAACCAAAAACCCTAGACCCTTACACCTAAACCCTAAACTTTAAACCCTAAACTTTAAACCCGAAATCAAAAATTGTAACCCGAAACCTGAAACCCAAACCCTAAACCATAAATCCAAAACTGCAAACCCTAAACACAAAACTCCAAACCTTAAAACAAAAAACAAAAAATCTAAACCCCAAACCCTAAACCCTAAATCGCAAAACCTTAAACCCTCAATTCTAAACACTAAACCATAACACCTAAACCCTAAATCTTAAACTCTAAACCCTAAATCTTAAACCCTAAACCCTAGACCATAAATCCTAAACCGCAAACCCTAAACATTAAACTCCAAACTTTAAAACCCAATACCAAAAAATCTAAACCCGAAACCCTAAACACTAAATCCGGAACCTTAAACCTTTATTTCTTAACACCAAACCATAACACCCCAACCCCAACACCCGAAACCATACTCCTTAATTCATAAAACTTAAATCCCAAAACTTATAACACTAAAACAAAAATCAAAACCCTAAATGCAAAACGCCAAATCCTAAATGGTAAACCCCAAAATATAAAATCCGAATCGCTAACCCCTAAAAACTAAATCACAAACCACAAAACCCTAAACACTAATTCCCAAACAATAAACTCCTTAACCCTAAACCTTAACATCTAAACCGTTACCCTAAATTCTACACATTAAACCGTAAACCATCAACCATCACCCCCAGACCCTAAACATTAAACCTTAAATCCCAATAACCAAATCCTAAACTATAAAATCTAATTACCAGAAACCCAAAACCAAAAACCCTAAACCCTTACACCTAAACCCTAAAAACTAAATCCCAAACCATAATCTCCTTAACCCTAAACCTTAACATCTAAACCATTACCTGAAACTCTACACCTTAAACCTTAAACCATAAACTATCAACCCCAAACCCTAAACATTAAACCTTAAATTCGAAACACCAAATCCTAAACTATAAATTCTAAACACCAAACCATAACCCCCTTACCCAAAACCGAAAACCATACTCCCTAATTCATAAATCCTAAACCACAAAACTCAAATTATAAACCCTAAACCCAAAACAAAAAACCCTAGACCCTTACACCTAAACCCTAAACTTTAAACCCGAAACCAAAAATTGTAACCCGAAACCTGAAACCCAAACCCTAAACCATAAATCCAAAACTGCAAACCCTAAACACAAAACTCCAAACCTTAAAACAAAAAACAAAAAATCTAAACCCCAAACCCTAAACCCTAAATCGCAAAACCTTAAACCCTCAATTCTAAACACTAAACCATAACACCTAAACCCTAAATCTTAAACTTTAAACCCTAAATCTTAAAGCCCTAAACCCTAGACCATAAATCCTAAACCGCAAACCCTAAACATTAAACTCCAAACTTTAAAACCCAATACCAAAAAATCTAAACCCGAAACCCTAAACACTAAATCCGGAACCTTAAACCTTTATTTCTCAACACCAAACCATAACACCCCAACCCCAACACCCGAAACCATACTCCTTAATTCATAAAACTTAAATCCCAAAACTTATAACACTAAAACAAAAACAAAACCCTAAATGCAAAACGCCAAATCCTAAATGGTAAACCCCAAAATATAAAATCCTAATCGCTAACCCCTAAAAACTAAATCACAAACCACAAAACCCTAAACACTAATTCCCAAACAATAAACTCCTTAACCCTAAACCTTAACATCTAAACCATTACCCTAAATTCTACACATTAAACCGTAAACCATCAACCATCACCCCCAGACCCTAAACATTAACCCTTAAATCCCAATAACCAAATCCTAAACTATAAAATCTAATTACCAGACCATAACACCCCAACCCTAAACCCAAAACCATACTCCCTAATTCATAAACCCTAAACCCCAAAACCCGAAACCCAAAACCAAAAACCCTAAACCCTTACACTTAAACCCTAAAAACTAAATCCCAAACCATAATCTCCTTAACCCTAAACCTTAACATCTAAACCATTACCTGAAACTCTACACCTTAAACCTTAAACCATAAACTATCAACCCCAAACCCTAAACATTAAACCTTAAATTCGAAACACCAAATCCTAAACTATAAATTCTAAACACCAAACCATAACCCCCTTACCCAAAACCGAAAACCATACTCCCTAATTCATAAACCCTAAACCACAAAACTCAAATTATAAACCCTAAACCCAAAACCAAAAACCCTAGACCCTTACACCTAAACCCTAAACTTTAAACCCTAAACTTTAAACCCGAAATCAAAAATTGTAACCCGAAACCTGAAACCCAAACCCTAAACCATAAATCCAAAACTGCAAACCCTAAACACAAAACTCCAAACCTTAAAACAAAAAACAAAAAATCTAAACCCCAAACCCTAAACTCTAAATCGCAAAACCTTAAACCCTCAATTCTAAACACTAAACCATAACACCTAAACCCTAAATCTTAAACTCTAAACCCTAAATCTTAAAGCCCTAAACCCTAGACCATAAATCCTAAACCGCAAACCCTAAACATTAAACTCCAAACTTTAAAACCCAATACCAAAAAATCTAAACCCGAAACCCTAAACACTAAATCCGGAACCTTAAACCTTTATTTCTTAACACCAAACCATAACACCCCAACCCCAACACCCGAAACCATACTCCTTAATTCATAAAACTTAAATCCCAAAACTTATAACACTAAAACAAAAATCAAAACCCTAAATGCAAAACGCCAAATCCTAAATGGTAAACCCCAAAATATAAAATCCTAATCGCTAACCCCTAAAAACTAAATCACAAACCACAAAACCCTAAACATTAATTCCCAAACAATAAACTCCTTAACCCTAAACCTTAACATCTAAACCATTACCCTAAATTCTACACATTAAACCGTAAACCATCAACCATCACCCCCAGACCCTAAACATTAACCCTTAAATCCCAATAACCAAATCCTAAACTATAAAATCTAATTACCAGACCATAACACCCCAACCCTATACCCAAAACCATACTCCCTAATTCATAAACCCTAAACCCCAAAACCCGAAACCCAAAACCAAAAACCCTAAACCCTTACACTTAAACCCTAAAAACTAAATCCCAAACCATAATCTCCTTAACCCTAAACCTTAACATCTAAACCATTACCTGAAACTCTACACCTTAAACCTTAAACCATAAACTATCAACCCCAAACCCTAAACATTAAACCTTAAATTCGAAACACCAAATCCTAAACTATAAATTCTAAACACCAAACCATAACCCCCTTACCCAAAACCGAAAACCATACTCCCTAATTCATAAACCCTAAACCACAAAACTCAAATTATAAACCCTAAACCCAAAACCAAAAACCCTAGACCCTTACACCTAAACCCTAAACTTTAAACCCTAAACTTTAAACCCGAAATCAAAAATTGTAACCCGAAACCTGAAACCCAAACCCTAAACCATAAATCCAAAACTGCAAACCCTAAACACAAAACTCCAAACCTTAAAACAAAAAACAAAAAATCTAAACCCCAAACCCTAAACCCTAAATCGCAAAACCTTAAACCCTCAATTCTAAACACTAAACCATAACACCTAAACCCTAAATCTTAAACTCTAAACCATAAATCTTAAACCCTAAACCCTAGACCATAAATCCTAAACCGCAAACCCTAAACATTAAACTCCAAACTTTAAAACCCAATACCAAAAAATCTAAACCCGAAACCCTAAACACTAAATCCGGAACCTTAAACCTTTATTTCTTAACACCAAACCATAACACCCCAACCCCAACACCCGAAACCATACTCCTTAATTCATAAAACTTAAATCCCAAAACTTATAACACTAAAACAAAAATCAAAACCCTAAATGCAAAACGCCAAATCCTAAATGGTAAACCCCAAAATATAAAATCCGAATCGCTAACCCCTAAAAACTAAATCACAAACCACAAAACCCTAAACACTAATTCCCAAACAATAAACTCCTTAACCCTAAACCTTAACATCTAAACCGTTACCCTAAATTCTACACATTAAACCGTAAACCATCAACCATCACCCCCAGACCCTAAACATTAAACCTTAAATCCCAATAACCAAATCCTAAACTATAAAATCTAATTACCAGAAACCCAAAACCAAAAACCCTAAACCCTTACACCTAAACCCTAAAAACTAAATCCCAAACCATAATCTCCTTAACCCTAAACCTTAACATCTAAACCATTACCTGAAACTCTACACCTTAAACCTTAAACCATAAACTATCAACCCCAAACCCTAAACATTAAACCTTAAATTCGAAACACCAAATCCTAAACTATAAATTCTAAACACCAAACCATAACCCCCTTACCCAAAACCGAAAACCATACTCCCTAATTCATAAATCCTAAACCACAAAACTCAAATTATAAACCCTAAACCCAAAACAAAAAACCCTAGACCCTTACACCTAAACCCTAAACTTTAAACCCTAAACTTTAAACCCGAAACCAAAAATTGTAACCCGAAACCTGAAACCCAAACCCTAAACCATAAATCCAAAACTGCAAACCCTAAACACAAAACTCCAAACCTTAAAACAAAAAACAAAAAATCTAAACCCCAAACCCTAAACCCTAAATCGCAAAACCTTAAACCCTCAATTCTAAACACTAAACCATAACACCTAAACCCTAAATCTTAAACTTTAAACCCTAAATCTTAAAGCCCTAAACCCTAGACCATAAATCCTAAACCGCAAACCCTAAACATTAAACTCCAAACTTTAAAACCCAATACCAAAAAATCTAAACCCAAAACCCTAAACACTAAATCCGGAACCTTAAACCTTTATTTCTCAACACCAAACCATAACACCCCAACCCCAACACCCGAAACCATACTCCTTAATTCATAAAACTTAAATCCCAAAACTTATAACACTAAAACAAAAACAAAACCCTAAATGCAAAACGCCAAATCCTAAATGGTAAACCCCAAAATATAAAATCCTAATCGCTAACCCCTAAAAACTAAATCACAAACCACAAAACCCTAAACACTAATTCCCAAACAATAAACTCCTTAACCCTAAACCTTAACATCTAAACCATTACCCTAAATTCTACACATTAAACCGTAAACCATCAACCATCACCCCCAGACCCTAAACATTAACCCTTAAATCCCAATAACCAAATCCTAAACTATAAAATCTAATTACCAGACCATAACACCCCAACCCTAAACCCAAAACCATACTCCCTAATTCATAAACCCTAAACCCCAAAACCCGAAACCCAAAACCAAAAACCCTAAACCCTTACACTTAAACCCTAAAAACTAAATCCCAAACCATAATCTCCTTAACCCTAAACCTTAACATCTAAACCATTACCTGAAACTCTACACCTTAAACCTTAAACCATAAACTATCAACCCCAAACCCTAAACCCTATATCGCAAAACCTTAAACCCAAAACCAAAAACCCTAGACCCTTACACCTAAACCCTAAACTTTAAACCCTAAACTTTAAACCCGAAATCAAAAATTGTAACCCGAAACCTGAAACCCAAACCCTAAACCATAAATCCAAAACTGCAAACCCTAAACACAAAACTCCAAACCTTAAAACAAAAAACAAAAAATCTAAACCCCAAACCCTAAACCCTAAATCGCAAAACCTTAAACCCTCAATTCTAAACACTAAACCATAACACCTAAACCCTAAATCTTAAACTCTAAACCCTAAATCTTAAAGCCCTAAACCCTAGACCATAAATCCTAAACCGCAAACCCTAAACATTAAACTCCAAACTTTAAAACCCAATACCAAAAAATCTAAACCCGAAACCCTAAACACTAAATCCGGAACCTTAAACCTTTATTTCTTAACACCAAACCATAACACCCCAACCCCAACACCCGAAACCATACTCCTTAATTCATAAAACTTAAATCCCAAAATTTATAACACTAAAACAAAAATCAAAACCCTAAATGCAAAACGCCAAATCCTAAATGGTAAACCCCAAAATATAAAATCCGAATCGCTAACCCCTAAAAACTAAATCACAAACCACAAATCCCTAAACACTAATTCCTAAACAATAAACTCCTTAACCCTAAACCTTAACATCTAAACCGTTACCCTAAATTCTACACATTAAACCGTAAACCATCAACCATCACCCCAAGACCCTAAACATTAAACCTTAAATCCC
Organism: Cardamine chenopodiifolia; assembly: GCA_963922655.1. NCBI lineage: Eukaryota > Viridiplantae > Streptophyta > Magnoliopsida > Brassicales > Brassicaceae > Cardamine > Cardamine chenopodiifolia. The sequence goes on along the minus strand of OZ000481.1, from coordinate 10,294,339 downwards.
AATAACCAAATCCTAAACTATAAAATCTAATTACCAGACCATAACACCCCAACCCTAAACCCAAAACCATACTCCCTAATTCATAAACCCTAAACCCAAAAACCCAAAAACCCAAAAACCAAAACCAAAAAACCTAAACCCTTACACCTAAACCCTAAAAACTAAATCCCAAACCATAATCTCCTTAACCCTAAACCTTAACATCTAAACCATTACCCGAAACTCTACACCATAAACCTTAAACCATAAACCATGAACCCCAAACCCGAAACATTAAACCTTAAACCCCGAACACCAAATCCTAAACTATGAATTCTAAACACCAAACCATAACACCCTAACCCAAAACCGAAAACCATACTCCCTAATTCATAAACCCTAAACCACAAAACTCAAATTATAAACCCTAAACCCAAAACCAAAAACCCTAGACCCTTACACCTAAACCCTAAACTTTAAACCCAAAACCAAAAATTGTAACCCGAAACCTTAAACCCAAACCCTAAACCATAAATACAAAACTGCAAACCCTAAACACAAAACTCCAAACCTTAAATCAAAAAACAAAAAATCTAAACCCCAAACCCTAAACCCTAAATCGCAAAACCTTAAACCCTCAATTCTAAACACTAAACCATAACACCTAAACCCTAAATCTTAAACTCTAAACCCTAAATCTTAAAGCCCTAAACCCTAGACCATAAATCCTAAACCGCAAACCCTAAACATGAAACTCCAAACTTTAAAACCCAATACCAAAAAATCTAAACCCGAAACCCTATACACTAAATCCGGAACCTTAAACCTTTATTTCTTAACACCAGACCATAACACCCCAACCCCAACACCCGAAACCATACTCCTTAATTCATAAAACTTAAATCCCAAAACTTATAACACTAAAACAAAAATCAAAACCGTAAATGCAAAACGCCAAATCCTAAATGGTAAACCCCAAAATATAAAATCCTAATCGCTAACCCCTAAAAACTAAATCACAAACCACAAAACCCTAAACACTAATTCCCAAACAATAAACTCCTTAACCCTAAACCTTAACATCTAAACCATTACCCTAAATTCTACACATTAAACCGTAAACCATCAACCATCACCCCCAGACCCTAAACATTAAACCTTAAATCCCAATAACCAAATCCTAAACTATAAAATCTAATTACCAGACCATAACACCCCAACCCTAAACCCAAAACCATACTCCCTAATTCATAAACCCTAAACCCAAAAACCCAAAAACCCAAAAACCAAAACCAAAAAACCTAAACCCTTACACCTAAACCCTAAAAACTAAATCCCAAACCATAATCTCCTTAACCCTAAACCTTAACATCTAAACCATTACCCGAAACTCTACACCATAAACCTTAAACCATAAACCATGAACCCCAAACCCGAAACATTAAACCTTAAACCCCGAACACCAAATCCTAAACTATGAATTCTAAACACCAAACCATAACACCCTAACCCAAAACCGAAAACCATACTCCCTAATTCATAAACCCTAAACCACAAAACTCAAATTATAAACCCTAAACCCAAAACCAAAAACCCTAGACCCTTACACCTAAACCCTAAACTTTAAACCCAAAACCAAAAATTGTAACCCGAAACCTTAAACCCAAACCCTAAACCATAAATACAAAACTGCAAACCCTAAACACAAAACTCCAAACCTTAAATCAAAAAACAAAAAATCTAAACCCCAAACCCTAAACCCTAAATCGCAAAACCTTAAACCCTCAATTCTAAACACTAAACCATAACACCTAAACCCTAAATCTTGAACTCTAAACCCTAAATCTTAAAGCCCTAAACCCTAGACCATAAATCCTAAACCGCAAACCCTAAACATGAAACTCCAAACTTTAAAATCCAATACCAAAAAATCTAAACCCGAAACCCTATACACTAAATCCGGAACCTTAAACCTTTATTTCTTAACACCAGACCATAACACCCCAACCCCAACACCCGAAACCATACTCCTTAATTCATAAAACTTAAATCCCAAAACTTATAACACTAAAACAAAAATCAAAACCGTAAATGCAAAACGCCAAATCCTAAATGGTAAACCCCAAAATATAAAATCCTAATCGCTAACCCCTAAAAACTAAATCACAAACCACAAAACCCTAAACACTAATTCCCAAACAATAAACTCCTTAACCCTAAACCTTAACATCTAAACCATTACCCTAAATTCTACACATTAAACCGTAAACCATCAACCATCACCCCCAGACCCTAAACATTAAACCTTAAATCCCAATAACCAAATCCTAAACTATAAAATCTAATTACCAGACCATAACACCCCAACCTTAAACCCAAAACCATACTCCCTAATTCATAAACCCTAAACCCCAAAACCCGAAACCCAAAACCAAAAACCCTAAACCCTTACACTTAAACCCTAAAAACTAAATCCCAAACCAGAATCTCCTTAACCCTAAACCTTAACATCTAAACCATTACCTGAAACTCTACACCTAAAACCTTAAACCATAAACTATCAACCCCAAACCCTAAACATTAAACCTTAAATTCGAAACACCAAATCCTAAACTATAAATTCTAAACACCAAACCATAACCCCCTTACCCAAAACCGAAAACCATACTCCCTAATTCATAAACCCTAAACCACAAAACTCAAATTATAAACCCTAAACCCAAAACCAAAAACCCTAGACCCTTACACCTAAACCCTAAACTTTAAACCCAAAATCAAAAATTGTAACCCGAAACCTTAAACCCAAACCCTAAACCATAAATCCAAAACTGCAAACCCTAAACACAAAACTCCAAACCTTAAAACAAAAAACAAAAAATCTAAACCACAAACCCTAAAGCCTAAATCGCAAAACCTTAAACCCTCAATTCTAAACACTAAACCATAACACCTAAACCCTAAATCTTAAACTCTAAACCCTAAATCTTAAAGCCCTAAACCCTAGACCATAAATCCTAAACCGCAAACCCTAAACATTAAACTCCAAACTTTAAAACCCAATACCAAAAAATCTAAACCCGAAACCCTAAACACTAAATCCGGAACCTTAAACCTTTATTTCTTAACACCAAACCATAACACCCCAACCCCAACACCCGAAACCATACTCCTTAATTCATAAAACTTAAATCCCAAAACTTATAACACTAAAACAAAAATCAAAACCCTAAATGCAAAACGCCAAATCCTAAATGGTAAACCCCAAAATATAAAATCCTAATCGCTAACTCCTAAAAACTAAATTACAAACCACAAAACCCTAAACACTAATTCCCAAACCATAATCTCCTTAACCCTAAACCTTAACATCTAAACCATTACCTGAAACTCTACACCTTAAACCTTAAACCGTAAACTATCAACCCCAAACCCTAAACCCTAAATCGCAAAACCTTAAACCCTCAATTCTAAACACTAAACCATAACACCTAAACCCTAAATCTTAAACTCTAAACCCTAAATCTTAAAGCCCTAAACCCTAGACCATAAATCCTAAACCGCAAACCCTAAACATTAAACTCCAAACTTTAAAACCCAATACCAAAAAATCAAAACCCGAAACCCTAAACACTAAATCCGGAACCTTAAACCTTTATTTCTTAACACCAAACCATAACACCCCAACCCCAACACCCGAAACCATACTCCTTAATTCATAAAACTTAAATCCCAAAACTTATAACACTAAAACAAAAATCAAAACCCTAAATGCAAAACGCCAAATCCTAAATGGTAAACCCCAAAATATAAAATCCTAATCGCTAACCCCTAAAAACTAAATCACAAACCACAAAACCCTAAACACTAATTCCCAAACAATAAACTCCTTAACCCTAAACCTTAACATCTAAACCGTTACCCTAAATTCTACACATTAAACCGTAAACCATCAACCATCACCCCCAGACCCTAAACATTAAACCTTAAATCCCAATAACCAAATCCTAAACTATAAAATCTAATTACCAGACCATAACACCCCAACCCTAAACCGAAAACCATACTCCCTAATTCATAAACCCTAAACCACAAAACTCAAATTATAAACCCCAAACCCAAAACCAAAAACCCTAGACCCTTACACCTAAACCCTAAACTTTAAACCCAAAACCAAAAATTGTAACCCGAAACCTTAAACCCAAACCCTAAACCATAAATACAAAACTGCAAACCCTAAACACAAAACTCCAAACCTTAAAACAAAAAACAAAAAATCTAAACCCCAAACCCTAAAGCCTAAATCGCAAAACCTTAAACCCTCAATTCTAAACACTAAACCATAACACCTAAACCCTAAATCTTAAACTCTAAACACTAAATCTTAAAGCCCTAAACCCTAGACCATAAATCCTAAACCGCAAACCCTAAACATTAAACTCCAAACTTTAAAACCCAATACCAAAAAATCTAAACCCGAAACCCTAAACACTAAATCCGGAACCTTAAACCTTTATTTCTTAACACCAAACCATAACACCCCAACCCCAACACCCGAAACCATACTCCTTAATTCATAAAACTTAAATCCCAAAACTTATAACACTAAAACAAAAATCAAAACCCTAAATGCAAAACGCCAAATCCTAAATGGTAAACCCCAAAATATAAAATCCTAATCGCTAACCCCTAAAAACTAAATCACAAACCACAAAACCCTAAACACTAATTCCCAAACAATAAACTCCTTAACCCTAAACCTTAACATCTAAACCGTTACCCTAAATTCTACACATTAAACCGTAAACCATCAACCATCACCCCCAGACCCTAAACATTAAACCTTAAATCCCAATAACCAAATCCTAAACTATAAAATCTAATTACCAGAAACCCAAAACCCAAAACCCTAAACCCTTACACCTAAACCCTAAAAACTAAATCCCAAACCATAATCCCCTTAACCCTAAACCTTAACATCTGAACCATTACCTGAAACTCTACACCTTAAACCTTAAACCATAAACTATCAACCCCAAACCCTAAACATTAAACCTTAAATCCCAAACACCAAATCCTAAACTATAAATTCTAAACACCAAACCATAACACCCTAACCCAAAACCGAAAACCATACTCCCTAATTCATAAACCCTAAACCACAAAACTCAAATTATAAACCCTAAACCCAAAACCAAAAACCCTAGACCCTTACACCTAAACCCTAAACTTTAAACCCTAAACTTTAAACCCGAAACCAAAAATTGTAACCCGAAACCTGAAACCCAAACCCTAAACCATAAATCCAAAACTGCAAACCCTAAACACAAAACTCCAAACCTTAAAACAAAAAACAAAAAATCTAAACCCCAAACCCTAAACCCTAAATCGCAAAACCTTAAACCCTCAATTCTAAACACTAAACCATAACACCTAAACCCTAAATCTTAAACTCTAAACCCTAAATCTTAAAGCCCTAAACCCTAGACCATAAATCCTAAACCGCAAACCCTAAACATTAAACTCCAAACTTTAAAACCCAATACCAAAAAATCTAAACCCGAAACCCTAAACACTAAATCCGGAACCTTAAACCTTTATTTCTTAACACCAAACCATAACACCCCAACCCCAACACCCGAAACCATACTCCTTAATTCATAAAACTTAAATCCCAAAACTTATAACACTAAAACAAAAATCAAAACCCTAAATGCAAAACGCCAAATCCTAAATGGTAAACCCCAAAATATAAAATCCTAATCGCTAGCCCCTAAAAACTAAATCACAAACCACAAAACCCTAAACACTAATTCCCAAACAATAAACTCCTTAACCCTAAACCTTAACATCTAAACCATTACCCTAAATTCTACACATTAAACCGTAAACCATCAACCATCACCCCCAGACCCTAAACATTAACCCTTAAATCCCAATAACCAAATCCTAAACTATAAAATCTAATTACCAGACCATAACACCCCAACCCTAAACCCAAAACCATACTCCCTAATTCATCAACCCTAAACCCCAAAACCCGAAACCCAAAACCAAAAACCCTAAACCCTTACACTTAAACCCTAAAAACTAAATCCCAAACCATAATCTCCTTAACCCTAAACCTTAACATCTAAACCATTACCTGAAACTCTACACCTTAAACCTTAAACCATAAACTATCAACCCCAAACCCTAAACATTAAACCTTAAATTCGAAACACCAAATCCTAAACTATAAATTCTGAACACCAAACCATAACCCCCTTACCCAAAACCGAAAACCATACACCCTAATTCATAAACCCTAAACCACAAAACTCAAATTATAAACCCTAAACCCAAAACCAAAAACCCTAGACCCTTACACCTAAACCCTAAACTTTAAACCCTAAACTTTAAACCCGAAACCAAAAATTGTAACCCGAAACCTGAAACCCAAACCCTAAACCATAAATCCAAAACTGCAAACCCTAAACACAAAACTCCAAACCTTAAAACAAAAAACAAAAAATCTAAACCCCAAACCCTAAACCCTAAATCGCAAAACCTTAAACCCTCAATTCTAAACACTAAACCATAACACCTAAACCCTAAATCTTAAACTCTAAACCCTAAATCTTAAAGCCCTAAACCCTAGACCATAAATCCTAAACCGCAAACCCTAAACATTAAACTCCAAACTTTAAAACCCAATACCAAAAAATCTAAACCCGAAACCCTAAACACTAAATCCGGAACCTTAAACCTTTATTTCTTAACACCAAACCATAACACCCCAACCCCAACACCCGAAACCATACTCCTTAATTCATAAAACTTAAATCCCAAAACTTATAACACTAAAACAAAAATCAAAACCCTAAATGCAAAACGCCAAATCCTCAATGGTAAACCCCAAAATATAAAATCCTAATCGCTAGCCCCTAAAAACTAAATCACAAACCACAAAACCCTAAACACTAATTCCCAAACAATAAACTCCTTAACCCTAAACCTTAACATCTAAACCATTACCCTAAATTCTACACATTAAACCGTAAACCATCAACCATCACCCCCAGACCCTAAACATTAACCCTTAAATCCCAATAACCAAATCCTAAACTATAAAATCTAATTACCAGACCATAACACCCCAACCCTAAACCCAAAACCATACTCCCTAATTCATCAACCCTAAACCCCAAAACCCGAAACCCAAAACCAAAAACCCTAAACCCTTACACTTAAACCCTAAAAACTAAATCCCAAACCATAATCTCCTTAACCCTAAACCTTAACATCTAAACCATTACCTGAAACTCTACACCTTAAACCTTAAACCATAAACTATCAACCCCAAACCCTAAACATTAAACCTTAAATTCGAAACACCAAATCCTAAACTATAAATTCTGAACACCAAACCATAACCCCCTTACCCAAAACCGAAAACCATACACCCTAATTCATAAACCCTAAACCACAAAACTCAAATTATAAACCCTAAACCCAAAACCAAAAACCCTAGACCCTTACACCTAAACCCTAAACTTTAAACCCTAAACTTTAAACCCGAAACCAAAAATTGTAACCCGAAACCTGAAACCCAAACCCTAAACCATAAATCCAAAACTGCAAACCCTAAACACAAAACTCCAAACCTTAAAACAAAAAACAAAAAATCTAAACCCCAAACCCTAAACCCTAAATTGCAAAACCTTAAACCCTCAATTCTAAACACTAAACCATAACACCTAAACCCTAAATCTTAAACTCTAAACCCTAAATCTTAAAGCCCTAAACCCTAGACCATAAATCCTAAACCGCAAACCCTAAACATTAAACTCCAAACTTTAAAACCCAATACCAAAAAATCTAAACCCGAAACCCTAAACACTAAATCCGGAACCTTAAACCTTTATTTCTTAACACCAAACCATAACACCCCAACCCCAACACCCGAAACCATACTCCTTAATTCATAAAACTTAAATCCCAAAACTTATAACACTAAAACAAAAATCAAAACCCTAAATGCAAAACGCCAAATCCTAAATGGTAAACCCCAAAATATAAAATCCGAATCGCTAACCCCTAAAAACTAAATCACAAACCACAAAACCCTAAACACTAATTCCCAAACAATAAACTCCTTAACCCTAAACCTTAACATCTAAACCGTTACCCTAAATTCTACACATTAAACCGTAAACCATCAACCATCACCCCCAGACCCTAAACATTAAACCTTAAATCCCAATAACCAAATCCTAAACTATAAAATCTAATTACCAGAAACCCAAAACCAAAAACCCTAAACCCTTACACCTAAACCCTAAAAACTAAATCCCAAACCATAATCACCTTAACCCTAAACCTTAACATCTAAACCATTACCTGAAACTCAACACCTTAAACCTTAAACCATAAACTATCAACCCCAAACCCTAAACATTAAACCTTAAATCCCAAACACCAAATCCTAAACTATAAATTCTAAACACCAAACCATAACACCCTAACCCAAAACAGAAAACCATACTCCCTAATTCATAAACCCTAAACCACAAAACTCAAATTATAAACCCTAAACCCAAAACAAAAAACCCTAGACCCTTACACCTAAACCCTAAACTTTAAACCCTAAACTTTAAACCCGAAACCAAAAATTGTAACCCGAAATCTGAAACCCAAACCCTAAACCATAAATCCAAAACTGCAAACCCTAAACACAAAACTCCAAACCTTAAAACAAAAAACAAAAAATCTAAACCCCAAACCCTAAACCCTACATCGCAAAACCTTAAACCCTCAATTCTAAACACTAAACCATAACACATAAACCCTAAATCTTAAACTCTAAACCCTAAATCTTAAAGCCCTAAACCCTAGACCATAAATCCTAAACCGCAAACCCTAAACATTAAACTCCAAACTTTAAAACCCAATACCAAAAAATCTAAACCCGAAACCCTAAACACTAAATCCGGAACCTTAAACCTTTATTTCTTAACACCAAACCATAACACCCCAACCCCAACACCCGAAACCATACTCCTTAATTCATAAAACTTAAATCCCAAAACTTATAACACTAAAACAAAAATCAAAACCCTAAATGCAAAACGCCAAATCCTAAACGGTAAACCCCAAAATATAAAATCCTAATCGCTAACCCCTAAAAACTAAATCACAAACCACAAAACCCTAAACACTAATTCCCAAACAATAAACTCCTTAACCCTAAACCTTAACATCTAAACCATTACCCTAAATTCTACAGATTAAACCGTAAACCATCAACCATCACCCCCAGACCCTAAACATTAACCCTTAAATCCCAATAACCAAATCCTAAACTATAAAATCTAATTACCAGACCATAACACCCCAACCCTAAACCCAAAACCATACTCCCTAATTCATCAACCCTAAACCCCAAAACCCGAAACCCAAAACCAAAAACCCTAAACCCTTACACTTAAACCCTAAAAACTAAATCGCAAACCATAATCTCCTTAACCCTAAACCTTAACATCTAAACCATTACCTGAAACTCTACACCTTAAACCTTAAACCATAAACTATCAACCCCAAACCCTAAACATTAAACCTTAAATTCGAAACACCAAATCCTAAACTATAAATTCTAAACACCAAACCATAACCCCCTTACCCAAAACCGAAAACCATACTCCCTAATTCATAAACCCTAAACCAAAAAACTCAAATTATAAACCCAAAACCCAAAACCAAAAACCCTAGACCTTTACACCTAAACCCTAAACTTTAAACCCTAAACTTTAAACCCGAAACCAAAAATTGTAACCCGAAACCTGAAACCCAAACCCTAAACCATAAATCCAAAACTGCAAACCCTAAACACAAAACTCCAAACCTTAAAACAAAAAACAAAAAATCTAAACCCCAAACCCTAAACCCTAAATCGCAAAACCTTAAACCCTCAATTCTAAACACTAAACCATAACACCTAAACCCTAAATCTTAAACTCTAAACCCTAAATCTTAAAGCCCTAAACCCTAGACCATAAATCCTAAACCGCAAACCCTAAACATTAAACTCCAAACTTTAAAACCCAATACCAAAAAATCTAAACCCGAAACCCTAAACACTAAATCCGGAACCTTAAACCTTTATTTCTTAACACCAAACCATAACACCCCAACCCCAACACCCGAAACCATACTCCTTAATTCATAAAACTTAAATCCCAAAACTTATAACACTAAAACAAAAATCAAAACCCTAAATGCAAAACGCCAAATCCTAAATGGTAAACCCCAAAATATAAAATCCTAATCGCTAACCCCTAAAAACTAAATCACAAACCACAAAACCCTAAACACTAATTCCCAAACAATAAACTCCTTAACCCTAAACCTTAACATCTAAACCATTACCCTAAATTCTACACATTAAACCGTAAACCATCAACCATCACCCCCAGACCCTAAACATTAACCCTTAAATCCCAATAACCAAATCCTAAACTATAAAATCTAATTACCAGACCATAACACCCCAACCCTAAACCCAAAACCATACTCCCTAATTCATAAACCCTAAACCCCAAAACCCGAAACCCAAAACCAAAAACCCTAAACCCTTACACTTAAACCCTAAAAACTAAATCCCAAACCATAATCTCCTTAACCCTAAACCTTAACATCTAAACCATTACCTGAAACTCTACACCTTAAACCTTAAACCATAAACTATCAACCCCAAACCCTAAACATTAAACCTTAAATTCGAAACACCAAATCCTAAACTATAAATTCTAAACACCAAACCATAACCCCCTTACCCAAAACCGAAAACCATACTCCCTAATTCATAAACCCTAAACCACAAAACTCAAATTATAAACCCTAAACCCAAAACCAAAAACCCTAGACCCTTACACCTAAACCCTAAACTTTAAACCCTAAACTTTAAACCCGAAACCAAAAATTGTAACCCGAAACCTGAAACCCAAACCCTAAACCATAAATCCAAAACTGCAAACCCTAAACACAAAACTCCAAACCTTAAAACAAAAAACAAAAAATCTAAACCCCAAACCCTAAACCCTAAATCGCAAAACCTTAAACCCTCAATTCTAAACACTAAACCATAACACCTAAACCCTAAATCTTAAACTCTAAACCCTAAATCTTAAACCCTAAACCCTAGACCATAAATCCTAAACCGCAAACCCTAAACATTAAACTCCAAACTTTAAAACCCAATACCAAAAAATCTAAACCCGAAACCCTAAACACTAAATCCGGAACCTTAAACCTTTATTTCTTAACACCAAACCATAACACCCCAACCCCAACACCCGAAACCATACTCCTTAATTCATAAAACTTAAATCCCAAAACTTATAACACTAAAACAAAAATCAAAACCCTAAATGCAAAACGCCAAATCCTAAATGGTAAACCCCAAAATATAAAATCCGAATCGCTAACCCCTAAAAACTAAATCACAAACCACAAAACCCTAAACATTAATTCCCAAACAATAAACTCCTTAACCCTAAACCTTAACATCTAAACCATTACCCTAAATTCTACACATTAAACCGTAAACCATCAACCATCACCCCCAGACCCTAAACATTAACCCTTAAATCCCAATAACCAAATCCTAAACTATAAAATCTAATTACCAGACCATAACACCCCAACCCTATACCCAAAACCATACTCCCTAATTCACAAACCCTAAACCCCAAAACCCGAAACCCAAAACCAAAAACCCTAAACCCTTACACTTAAACCCTAAAAACTAAATCCCAAACCATAATCTCCTTAACCCTAAACCTTAACATCTAAACCATTACCTGAAACTCTACACCTTAAACCTTAAACCATAAACTATCAACCCCAAACCCTAAACATTAAACCTTAAATTCGAAACACCAAATCCTAAACTATAAATTCTAAACACCAAACCATAACCCCCTTACCCAAAACCGAAAACCATACTCCCTAATTCATAAACCCTAAACCACAAAACTCAAATTATAAACCCTAAACCCAAAACCAAAAACCCTAGACCCTTACACCTAAACCCTAAACTTTAAACCCTAAACTTTAAACCCGAAATCAAAAATTGTAACCCGAAACCTGAAACCCAAACCCTAAACCATAAATCCAAAACTGCAAACCCTAAACACAAAACTCCAAACCTTAAAACAAAAAACAAAAAATCTAAACCCCAAACCCTAAACCCTAAATCGCAAAACCTTAAACCCTCAATTCTAAACACTAAACCATAACACCTAAACCCTAAATCTTAAACTCTAAACCCTAAATCTTAAACCCTAAACCCTAGACCATAAATCCTAAACCGCAAACCCTAAACATTAAACTCCAAACTTTAAAACCCAATACCAAAAAATCTAAACCCGAAACCCTAAACACTAAATCCGGAACCTTAAACCTTTATTTCTTAACACCAAACCATAACACCCCAACCCCAACACCCGAAACCATACTCCTTAATTCATAAAACTTAAATCCCAAAACTTATAACACTAAAACAAAAATCAAAACCCTAAATGCAAAACGCCAAATCCTAAATGGTAAACCCCAAAATATAAAATCCGAATCGCTAACCCCTAAAAACTAAATCACAAACCACAAAACCCTAAACACTAATTCCCAAACAATAAACTCCTTAACCCTAAACCTTAACATCTAAACCGTTACCCTAAATTCTACACATTAAACCGTAAACCATCAACCATCACCCCCAGACCCTAAACATTAAACCTTAAATCCCAATAACCAAATCCTAAACTATAAAATCTAATTACCAGAAACCCAAAACCAAAAACCCTAAACCCTTACACCTAAACCCTAAAAACTAAATCCCAAACCATAATCTCCTTAACCCTAAACCTTAACATCTAAACCATTACCTGAAACTCTACACCTTAAACCTTAAACCATAAACTATCAACCCCAAACCCTAAACATTAAACCTTAAATTCGAAACACCAAATCCTAAACTATAAATTCTAAACACCAAACCATAACCCCCTTACCCAAAACCGAAAACCATACTCCCTAATTCATAAATCCTAAACCACAAAACTCAAATTATAAACCCTAAACCCAAAACAAAAAACCCTAGACCCTTACACCTAAACCCTAAACTTTAAACCCGAAACCAAAAATTGTAACCCGAAACCTGAAACCCAAACCCTAAACCATAAATCCAAAACTGCAAACCCTAAACACAAAACTCCAAACCTTAAAACAAAAAACAAAAAATCTAAACCCCAAACCCTAAACCCTAAATCGCAAAACCTTAAACCCTCAATTCTAAACACTAAACCATAACACCTAAACCCTAAATCTTAAACTTTAAACCCTAAATCTTAAAGCCCTAAACCCTAGACCATAAATCCTAAACCGCAAACCCTAAACATTAAACTCCAAACTTTAAAACCCAATACCAAAAAATCTAAACCCGAAACCCTAAACACTAAATCCGGAACCTTAAACCTTTATTTCTCAACACCAAACCATAACACCCCAACCCCAACACCCGAAACCATACTCCTTAATTCATAAAACTTAAATCCCAAAACTTATAACACTAAAACAAAAACAAAACCCTAAATGCAAAACGCCAAATCCTAAATGGTAAACCCCAAAATATAAAATCCTAATCGCTAACCCCTAAAAACTAAATCACAAACCACAAAACCCTAAACACTAATTCCCAAACAATAAACTCCTTAACCCTAAACCTTAACATCTAAACCATTACCCTAAATTCTACACATTAAACCGTAAACCATCAACCATCACCCCCAGACCCTAAACATTAACCCTTAAATCCCAATAACCAAATCCTAAACTATAAAATCTAATTACCAGACCATAACACCCCAACCCTAAACCCAAAACCATACTCCCTAATTCATAAACCCTAAACCCCAAAACCCGAAACCCAAAACCAAAAACCCTAAACCCTTACACTTAAACCCTAAAAACTAAATCCCAAACCATAATCTCCTTAACCCTAAACCTTAACATCTAAACCATTACCTGAAACTCTACACCTTAAACCTTAAACCATAAACTATCAACCCCAAACCCTAAACATTAAACCTTAAATTCGAAACACCAAATCCTAAACTATAAATTCTAAACACCAAACCATAACCCCCTTACCCAAAACCGAAAACCATACTCCCTAATTCATAAACCCTAAACCACAAAACTCAAATTATAAACCCTAAACCCAAAACCAAAAACCCTAGACCCTTACACCTAAACCCTAAACTTTAAACCCTAAACTTTAAACCCGAAATCAAAAATTGTAACCCGAAACCTGAAACCCAAACCCTAAACCATAAATCCAAAACTGCAAACCCTAAACACAAAACTCCAAACCTTAAAACAAAAAACAAAAAATCTAAACCCCAAACCCTAAACTCTAAATCGCAAAACCTTAAACCCTCAATTCTAAACACTAAACCATAACACCTAAACCCTAAATCTTAAACTCTAAACCCTAAATCTTAAAGCCCTAAACCCTAGACCATAAATCCTAAACCGCAAACCCTAAACATTAAACTCCAAACTTTAAAACCCAATACCAAAAAATCTAAACCCGAAACCCTAAACACTAAATCCGGAACCTTAAACCTTTATTTCTTAACACCAAACCATAACACCCCAACCCCAACACCCGAAACCATACTCCTTAATTCATAAAACTTAAATCCCAAAACTTATAACACTAAAACAAAAATCAAAACCCTAAATGCAAAACGCCAAATCCTAAATGGTAAACCCCAAAATATAAAATCCTAATCGCTAACCCCTAAAAACTAAATCACAAACCACAAAACCCTAAACATTAATTCCCAAACAATAAACTCCTTAACCCTAAACCTTAACATCTAAACCATTACCCTAAATTCTACACATTAAACCGTAAACCATCAACCATCACCCCCAGACCCTAAACATTAACCCTTAAATCCCAATAACCAAATCCTAAACTATAAAATCTAATTACCAGACCATAACACCCCAACCCTATACCCAAAACCATACTCCCTAATTCATAAACCCTAAACCCCAAAACCCGAAACCCAAAACCAAAAACCCTAAACCCTTACACTTAAACCCTAAAAACTAAATCCCAAACCATAATCTCCTTAACCCTAAACCTTAACATCTAAACCATTACCTGAAACTCTACACCTTAAACCTTAAACCATAAACTATCAACCCCAAACCCTAAACATTAAACCTTAAATTCGAAACACCAAATCCTAAACTATAAATTCTAAACACCAAACCATAACCCCCTTACCCAAAACCGAAAACCATACTCCCTAATTCATAAACCCTAAACCACAAAACTCAAATTATAAACCCTAAACCCAAAACCAAAAACCCTAGACCCTTACACCTAAACCCTAAACTTTAAACCCTAAACTTTAAACCCGAAATCAAAAATTGTAACCCGAAACCTGAAACCCAAACCCTAAACCATAAATCCAAAACTGCAAACCCTAAACACAAAACTCCAAACCTTAAAACAAAAAACAAAAAATCTAAACCCCAAACCCTAAACCCTAAATCGCAAAACCTTAAACCCTCAATTCTAAACACTAAACCATAACACCTAAACCCTAAATCTTAAACTCTAAACCATAAATCTTAAACCCTAAACCCTAGACCATAAATCCTAAACCGCAAACCCTAAACATTAAACTCCAAACTTTAAAACCCAATACCAAAAAATCTAAACCCGAAACCCTAAACACTAAATCCGGAACCTTAAACCTTTATTTCTTAACACCAAACCATAACACCCCAACCCCAACACCCGAAACCATACTCCTTAATTCATAAAACTTAAATCCCAAAACTTATAACACTAAAACAAAAATCAAAACCCTAAATGCAAAACGCCAAATCCTAAATGGTAAACCCCAAAATATAAAATCCGAATCGCTAACCCCTAAAAACTAAATCACAAACCACAAAACCCTAAACACTAATTCCCAAACAATAAACTCCTTAACCCTAAACCTTAACATCTAAACCGTTACCCTAAATTCTACACATTAAACCGTAAACCATCAACCATCACCCCCAGACCCTAAACATTAAACCTTAAATCCCAATAACCAAATCCTAAACTATAAAATCTAATTACCAGAAACCCAAAACCAAAAACCCTAAACCCTTACACCTAAACCCTAAAAACTAAATCCCAAACCATAATCTCCTTAACCCTAAACCTTAACATCTAAACCATTACCTGAAACTCTACACCTTAAACCTTAAACCATAAACTATCAACCCCAAACCCTAAACATTAAACCTTAAATTCGAAACACCAAATCCTAAACTATAAATTCTAAACACCAAACCATAACCCCCTTACCCAAAACCGAAAACCATACTCCCTAATTCATAAATCCTAAACCACAAAACTCAAATTATAAACCCTAAACCCAAAACAAAAAACCCTAGACCCTTACACCTAAACCCTAAACTTTAAACCCTAAACTTTAAACCCGAAACCAAAAATTGTAACCCGAAACCTGAAACCCAAACCCTAAACCATAAATCCAAAACTGCAAACCCTAAACACAAAACTCCAAACCTTAAAACAAAAAACAAAAAATCTAAACCCCAAACCCTAAACCCTAAATCGCAAAACCTTAAACCCTCAATTCTAAACACTAAACCATAACACCTAAACCCTAAATCTTAAACTTTAAACCCTAAATCTTAAAGCCCTAAACCCTAGACCATAAATCCTAAACCGCAAACCCTAAACATTAAACTCCAAACTTTAAAACCCAATACCAAAAAATCTAAACCCGAAACCCTAAACACTAAATCCGGAACCTTAAACCTTTATTTCTCAACACCAAACCATAACACCCCAACCCCAACACCCGAAACCATACTCCTTAATTCATAAAACTTAAATCCCAAAACTTATAACACTAAAACAAAAACAAAACCCTAAATGCAAAACGCCAAATCCTAAATGGTAAACCCCAAAATATAAAATCCTAATCGCTAACCCCTAAAAACTAAATCACAAACCACAAAACCCTAAACACTAATTCCCAAACAATAAACTCCTTAACCCTAAACCTTAACATCTAAACCATTACCCTAAATTCTACACATTAAACCGTAAACCATCAACCATCACCCCCAGACCCTAAACATTAACCCTTAAATCCCAATAACCAAATCCTAAACTATAAAATCTAATTACCAGACCATAACACCCCAACCCTAAACCCAAAACCATACTCCCTAATTCATAAACCCTAAACCCCAAAACCCGAAACCCAAAACCAAAAACCCTAAACCCTTACACTTAAACCCTAAAAACTAAATCCCAAACCATAATCTCCTTAACCCTAAACCTTAACATCTAAACCATTACCTGAAACTCTACACCTTAAACCTTAAACCATAAACTATCAACCCCAAACCCTAAACCCTATATCGCAAAACCTTAAACCCAAAACCAAAAACCCTAGACCCTTACACCTAAACCCTAAACTTTAAACCCTAAACTTTAAACCCGAAATCAAAAATTGTAACCCGAAACCTGAAACCCAAACCCTAAACCATAAATCCAAAACTGCAAACCCTAAACACAAAACTCCAAACCTTAAAACAAAAAACAAAAAATCTAAACCCCAAACCCTAAACCCTAAATCGCAAAACCTTAAACCCTCAATTCTAAACACTAAACCATAACACCTAAACCCTAAATCTTAAACTCTAAACCCTAAATCTTAAAGCCCTAAACCCTAGACCATAAATCCTAAACCGCAAACCCTAAACATTAAACTCCAAACTTTAAAACCCAATACCAAAAAATCTAAACCCGAAACCCTAAACACTAAATCCGGAACCTTAAACCTTTATTTCTTAACACCAAACCATAACACCCCAACCCCAACACCCGAAACCATACTCCTTAATTCATAAAACTTAAATCCCAAAATTTATAACACTAAAACAAAAATCAAAACCCTAAATGCAAAACGCCAAATCCTAAATGGTAAACCCCAAAATATAAAATCCGAATCGCTAACCCCTAAAAACTAAATCACAAACCACAAATCCCTAAACACTAATTCCTAAACAATAAACTCCTTAACCCTAAACCTTAACATCTAAACCGTTACCCTAAATTCTACACATTAAACCGTAAACCATCAACCATCACCCCAAGACCCTAAACATTAAACCTTAAATCCCAATAACCAAATCCTAAACTATAAAATCTAATTACCAGACCATAACACCCCAACCCTAAACCCAAAACCATACTCCCTAATTCATAAACCCTAAACCCAAAAACCCAAAAACCCAAAAACCAAAACCAAAAAACCTAAACCCTTACACCTAAACCCTAAAAACTAAATCCCAAACCATAATCTCCTTAACCCTAAACCTTAACATCTAAACCATTACCCGAAACTCTACACCATAAACCTTAAACCATAAACCATGAACCCCAAACCCGAAACATTAAACCTTAAACCCCGAACACCAAATCCTAAACTATGAATTCTAAACACCAAACCATAACACCCTAACCCAAAACCGAAAACCATACTCCCTAATTCATAAACCCTAAACCACAAAACTCAAATTATAAACCCTAAACCCAAAACCAAAAACCCTAGACCCTTACACCTAAACCCTAAACTTTAAACCCAAAACCAAAAATTGTAACCCGAAACCTTAAACCCAAACCCTAAACCATAAATACAAAACTGCAAACCCTAAACACAAAACTCCAAACCTTAAATCAAAAAACAAAAAATCTAAACCCCAAACCCTAAACCCTAAATCGCAAAACCTTAAACCCTCAATTCTAAACACTAAACCATAACACCTAAACCCTAAATCTTAAACTCTAAACCCTAAATCTTAAACCCTAAACCCTAGACCATAAATCCTAAACCGCAAACCCTAAACATTAAACTCCAAACTTTAAAACCCAATACCAAAAAATCTAAACCCGAAACCCTAAACACTAAATCCGGAACCTTAAACCTTTATTTCTTAACACCAAACCATAACACCCCAACCCCAACACCCGAAACCATACTCCTTAATTCATAAAACTTAAATCCCAAAACTTATAACACTAAAACAAAAATCAAAACCCTAAATGCAAAACGCCAAATCCTAAATGGTAAACCCCAAAATATAAAATCCGAATCGCTAACCCCTAAAAACTAAATCACAAACCACAAAACCCTAAACACTAATTCCCAAACAATAAACTCCTTAACCCTAAACCTTAACATCTAAACCGTTACCCTAAATTCTACACATTAAACCGTAAACCATCAACCATCACCCCCAGACCCTAAACATTAAACCTTAAATCCCAATAACCAAATCCTAAACTATAAAATCTAATTACCAGAAACCCAAAACCAAAAACCCTAAACCCTTACACCTAAACCCTAAAAACTAAATCCCAAACCATAATCTCCTTAACCCTAAACCTTAACATCTAAACCATTACCTGAAACTCTACACCTTAAACCTTAAACCATAAACTATCAACCCCAAACCCTAAACATTAAACCTTAAATTCGAAACACCAAATCCTAAACTATAAATTCTAAACACCAAACCATAACCCCCTTACCCAAAACCGAAAACCATACTCCCTAATTCATAAATCCTAAACCACAAAACTCAAATTATAAACCCTAAACCCAAAACAAAAAACCCTAGACCCTTACACCTAAACCCTAAACTTTAAACCCGAAACCAAAAATTGTAACCCGAAACCTGAAACCCAAACCCTAAACCATAAATCCAAAACTGCAAACCCTAAACACAAAACTCCAAACCTTAAAACAAAAAACAAAAAATCTAAACCCCAAACCCTAAACCCTAAATCGCAAAACCTTAAACCCTCAATTCTAAACACTAAACCATAACACCTAAACCCTAAATCTTAAACTTTAAACCCTAAATCTTAAAGCCCTAAACCCTAGACCATAAATCCTAAACCGCAAACCCTAAACATTAAACTCCAAACTTTAAAACCCAATACCAAAAAATCTAAACCCGAAACCCTAAACACTAAATCCGGAACCTTAAACCTTTATTTCTCAACACCAAACCATAACACCCCAACCCCAACACCCGAAACCATACTCCTTAATTCATAAAACTTAAATCCCAAAACTTATAACACTAAAACAAAAACAAAACCCTAAATGCAAAACGCCAAATCCTAAATGGTAAACCCCAAAATATAAAATCCTAATCGCTAACCCCTAAAAACTAAATCACAAACCACAAAACCCTAAACACTAATTCCCAAACAATAAACTCCTTAACCCTAAACCTTAACATCTAAACCATTACCCTAAATTCTACACATTAAACCGTAAACCATCAACCATCACCCCCAGACCCTAAACATTAACCCTTAAATCCCAATAACCAAATCCTAAACTATAAAATCTAATTACCAGACCATAACACCCCAACCCTAAACCCAAAACCATACTCCCTAATTCATAAACCCTAAACCCCAAAACCCGAAACCCAAAACCAAAAACCCTAAACCCTTACACTTAAACCCTAAAAACTAAATCCCAAACCATAATCTCCTTAACCCTAAACCTTAACATCTAAACCATTACCTGAAACTCTACACCTTAAACCTTAAACCATAAACTATCAACCCCAAACCCTAAACATTAAACCTTAAATTCGAAACACCAAATCCTAAACTATAAATTCTAAACACCAAACCATAACCCCCTTACCCAAAACCGAAAACCATACTCCCTAATTCATAAACCCTAAACCACAAAACTCAAATTATAAACCCTAAACCCAAAACCAAAAACCCTAGACCCTTACACCTAAACCCTAAACTTTAAACCCTAAACTTTAAACCCGAAATCAAAAATTGTAACCCGAAACCTGAAACCCAAACCCTAAACCATAAATCCAAAACTGCAAACCCTAAACACAAAACTCCAAACCTTAAAACAAAAAACAAAAAATCTAAACCCCAAACCCTAAACTCTAAATCGCAAAACCTTAAACCCTCAATTCTAAACACTAAACCATAACACCTAAACCCTAAATCTTAAACTCTAAACCCTAAATCTTAAAGCCCTAAACCCTAGACCATAAATCCTAAACCGCAAACCCTAAACATTAAACTCCAAACTTTAAAACCCAATACCAAAAAATCTAAACCCGAAACCCTAAACACTAAATCCGGAACCTTAAACCTTTATTTCTTAACACCAAACCATAACACCCCAACCCCAACACCCGAAACCATACTCCTTAATTCATAAAACTTAAATCCCAAAACTTATAACACTAAAACAAAAATCAAAACCCTAAATGCAAAACGCCAAATCCTAAATGGTAAACCCCAAAATATAAAATCCTAATCGCTAACCCCTAAAAACTAAATCACAAACCACAAAACCCTAAACATTAATTCCCAAACAATAAACTCCTTAACCCTAAACCTTAACATCTAAACCATTACCCTAAATTCTACACATTAAACCGTAAACCATCAACCATCACCCCCAGACCCTAAACATTAACCCTTAAATCCCAATAACCAAATCCTAAACTATAAAATCTAATTACCAGACCATAACACCCCAACCCTATACCCAAAACCATACTCCCTAATTCATAAACCCTAAACCCCAAAACCCGAAACCCAAAACCAAAAACCCTAAACCCTTACACTTAAACCCTAAAAACTAAATCCCAAACCATAATCTCCTTAACCCTAAACCTTAACATCTAAACCATTACCTGAAACTCTACACCTTAAACCTTAAACCATAAACTATCAACCCCAAACCCTAAACATTAAACCTTAAATTCGAAACACCAAATCCTAAACTATAAATTCTAAACACCAAACCATAACCCCCTTACCCAAAACCGAAAACCATACTCCCTAATTCATAAACCCTAAACCACAAAACTCAAATTATAAACCCTAAACCCAAAACCAAAAACCCTAGACCCTTACACCTAAACCCTAAACTTTAAACCCTAAACTTTAAACCCGAAATCAAAAATTGTAACCCGAAACCTGAAACCCAAACCCTAAACCATAAATCCAAAACTGCAAACCCTAAACACAAAACTCCAAACCTTAAAACAAAAAACAAAAAATCTAAACCCCAAACCCTAAACCCTAAATCGCAAAACCTTAAACCCTCAATTCTAAACACTAAACCATAACACCTAAACCCTAAATCTTAAACTCTAAACCATAAATCTTAAACCCTAAACCCTAGACCATAAATCCTAAACCGCAAACCCTAAACATTAAACTCCAAACTTTAAAACCCAATACCAAAAAATCTAAACCCGAAACCCTAAACACTAAATCCGGAACCTTAAACCTTTATTTCTTAACACCAAACCATAACACCCCAACCCCAACACCCGAAACCATACTCCTTAATTCATAAAACTTAAATCCCAAAACTTATAACACTAAAACAAAAATCAAAACCCTAAATGCAAAACGCCAAATCCTAAATGGTAAACCCCAAAATATAAAATCCGAATCGCTAACCCCTAAAAACTAAATCACAAACCACAAAACCCTAAACACTAATTCCCAAACAATAAACTCCTTAACCCTAAACCTTAACATCTAAACCGTTACCCTAAATTCTACACATTAAACCGTAAACCATCAACCATCACCCCCAGACCCTAAACATTAAACCTTAAATCCCAATAACCAAATCCTAAACTATAAAATCTAATTACCAGAAACCCAAAACCAAAAACCCTAAACCCTTACACCTAAACCCTAAAAACTAAATCCCAAACCATAATCTCCTTAACCCTAAACCTTAACATCTAAACCATTACCTGAAACTCTACACCTTAAACCTTAAACCATAAACTATCAACCCCAAACCCTAAACATTAAACCTTAAATTCGAAACACCAAATCCTAAACTATAAATTCTAAACACCAAACCATAACCCCCTTACCCAAAACCGAAAACCATACTCCCTAATTCATAAATCCTAAACCACAAAACTCAAATTATAAACCCTAAACCCAAAACAAAAAACCCTAGACCCTTACACCTAAACCCTAAACTTTAAACCCTAAACTTTAAACCCGAAACCAAAAATTGTAACCCGAAACCTGAAACCCAAACCCTAAACCATAAATCCAAAACTGCAAACCCTAAACACAAAACTCCAAACCTTAAAACAAAAAACAAAAAATCTAAACCCCAAACCCTAAACCCTAAATCGCAAAACCTTAAACCCTCAATTCTAAACACTAAACCATAACACCTAAACCCTAAATCTTAAACTTTAAACCCTAAATCTTAAAGCCCTAAACCCTAGACCATAAATCCTAAACCGCAAACCCTAAACATTAAACTCCAAACTTTAAAACCCAATACCAAAAAATCTAAACCCGAAACCCTAAACACTAAATCCGGAACCTTAAACCTTTATTTCTCAACACCAAACCATAACACCCCAACCCCAACACCCGAAACCATACTCCTTAATTCATAAAACTTAAATCCCAAAACTTATAACACTAAAACAAAAACAAAACCCTAAATGCAAAACGCCAAATCCTAAATGGTAAACCCCAAAATATAAAATCCTAATCGCTAACCCCTAAAAACTAAATCACAAACCACAAAACCCTAAACACTAATTCCCAAACAATAAACTCCTTAACCCTAAACCTTAACATCTAAACCATTACCCTAAATTCTACACATTAAACCGTAAACCATCAACCATCACCCCCAGACCCTAAACATTAACCCTTAAATCCCAATAACCAAATCCTAAACTATAAAATCTAATTACCAGACCATAACACCCCAACCCTAAACCCAAAACCATACTCCCTAATTCATAAACCCTAAACCCCAAAACCCGAAACCCAAAACCAAAAACCCTAAACCCTTACACTTAAACCCTAAAAACTAAATCCCAAACCATAATCTCCTTAACCCTAAACCTTAACATCTAAACCATTACCTGAAACTCTACACCTTAAACCTTAAACCATAAACTATCAACCCCAAACCCTAAACCCTATATCGCAAAACCTTAAACCCAAAACCAAAAACCCTAGACCCTTACACCTAAACCCTAAACTTTAAACCCTAAACTTTAAACCCGAAATCAAAAATTGTAACCCGAAACCTGAAACCCAAACCCTAAACCATAAATCCAAAACTGCAAACCCTAAACACAAAACTCCAAACCTTAAAACAAAAAACAAAAAATCTAAACCCCAAACCCTAAACCCTAAATCGCAAAACCTTAAACCCTCAATTCTAAACACTAAACCATAACACCTAAACCCTAAATCTTAAACTCTAAACCCTAAATCTTAAAGCCCTAAACCCTAGACCATAAATCCTAAACCGCAAACCCTAAACATTAAACTCCAAACTTTAAAACCCAATACCAAAAAATCTAAACCCGAAACCCTAAACACTAAATCCGGAACCTTAAACCTTTATTTCTTAACACCAAACCATAACACCCCAACCCCAACACCCGAAACCATACTCCTTAATTCATAAAACTTAAATCCCAAAATTTATAACACTAAAACAAAAATCAAAACCCTAAATGCAAAACGCCAAATCCTAAATGGTAAACCCCAAAATATAAAATCCGAATCGCTAACCCCTAAAAACTAAATCACAAACCACAAATCCCTAAACACTAATTCCTAAACAATAAACTCCTTAACCCTAAACCTTAACATCTAAACCGTTACCCTAAATTCTACACATTAAACCGTAAACCATCAACCATCACCCCAAGACCCTAAACATTAAACCTTAAATCCCAATAACCAAATCCTAAACTATAAAATCTAATTACCAGACCATAACACCCCAACCCTAAACCCAAAACCATACTCCCTAATTCATAAACCCTAAACCCAAAAACCCAAAAACCCAAAAACCAAAACCAAAAAACCTAAACCCTTACACCTAAACCCTAAAAACTAAATCCCAAACCATAATCTCCTTAACCCTAAACCTTAACATCTAAACCATTACCCGAAACTCTACACCATAAACCTTAAACCATAAACCATGAACCCCAAACCCGAAACATTAAACCTTAAACCCCGAACACCAAATCCTAAACTATGAATTCTAAACACCAAACCATAACACCCTAACCCAAAACCGAAAACCATACTCCCTAATTCATAAACCCTAAACCACAAAACTCAAATTATAAACCCTAAACCCAAAACCAAAAACCCTAGACCCTTACACCTAAACCCTAAACTTTAAACCCAAAACCAAAAATTGTAACCCGAAACCTTAAACCCAAACCCTAAACCATAAATACAAAACTGCAAACCCTAAACACAAAACTCCAAACCTTAAATCAAAAAACAAAAAATCTAAACCCCAAACCCTAAACCCTAAATCGCAAAACCTTAAACCCTCAATTCTAAACACTAAACCATAACACCTAAACCCTAAATCTTAAACTCTAAACCCTAAATCTTAAAGCCCTAAACCCTAGACCATAAATCCTAAACCGCAAACCCTAAACATGAAACTCCAAACTTTAAAACCCAATACCAAAAAATCTAAACCCGAAACCCTATACACTAAATCCGGAACCTTAAACCTTTATTTCTTAACACCAGACCATAACACCCCAACCCCAACACCCGAAACCATACTCCTTAATTCATAAAACTTAAATCCCAAAACTTATAACACTAAAACAAAAATCAAAACCGTAAATGCAAAACGCCAAATCCTAAATGGTAAACCCCAAAATATAAAATCCTAATCGCTAACCCCTAAAAACTAAATCACAAACCACAAAACCCTAAACACTAATTCCCAAACAATAAACTCCTTAACCCTAAACCTTAACATCTAAACCATTACCCTAAATTCTACACATTAAACCGTAAACCATCAACCATCACCCCCAGACCCTAAACATTAAACCTTAAATCCCAATAACCAAATCCTAAACTATAAAATCTAATTACCAGACCATAACACCCCAACCCTAAACCCAAAACCATACTCCCTAATTCATAAACCCTAAACCCAAAAACCCAAAAACCCAAAAACCAAAACCAAAAAACCTAAACCCTTACACCTAAACCCTAAAAACTAAATCCCAAACCATAATCTCCTTAACCCTAAACCTTAACATCTAAACCATTACCCGAAACTCTACACCATAAACCTTAAACCATAAACCATGAACCCCAAACCCGAAACATTAAACCTTAAACCCCGAACACCAAATCCTAAACTATGAATTCTAAACACCAAACCATAACACCCTAACCCAAAACCGAAAACCATACTCCCTAATTCATAAACCCTAAACCACAAAACTCAAATTATAAACCCTAAACCCAAAACCAAAAACCCTAGACCCTTACACCTAAACCCTAAACTTTAAACCCAAAACCAAAAATTGTAACCCGAAACCTTAAACCCAAACCC
Organism: Cardamine chenopodiifolia; assembly: GCA_963922655.1. Taxonomy (NCBI): domain Eukaryota; kingdom Viridiplantae; phylum Streptophyta; class Magnoliopsida; order Brassicales; family Brassicaceae; genus Cardamine; species Cardamine chenopodiifolia. The sequence goes on along the minus strand of OZ000481.1, from coordinate 10,267,799 downwards.
TAAACCATAAATACAAAACTGCAAACCCTAAACACAAAACTCCAAACCTTAAATCAAAAAACAAAAAATCTAAACCCCAAACCCTAAACCCTAAATCGCAAAACCTTAAACCCTCAATTCTAAACACTAAACCATAACACCTAAACCCTAAATCTTGAACTCTAAACCCTAAATCTTAAAGCCCTAAACCCTAGACCATAAATCCTAAACCGCAAACCCTAAACATGAAACTCCAAACTTTAAAATCCAATACCAAAAAATCTAAACCCGAAACCCTATACACTAAATCCGGAACCTTAAACCTTTATTTCTTAACACCAGACCATAACACCCCAACCCCAACACCCGAAACCATACTCCTTAATTCATAAAACTTAAATCCCAAAACTTATAACACTAAAACAAAAATCAAAACCGTAAATGCAAAACGCCAAATCCTAAATGGTAAACCCCAAAATATAAAATCCTAATCGCTAACCCCTAAAAACTAAATCACAAACCACAAAACCCTAAACACTAATTCCCAAACAATAAACTCCTTAACCCTAAACCTTAACATCTAAACCATTACCCTAAATTCTACACATTAAACCGTAAACCATCAACCATCACCCCCAGACCCTAAACATTAAACCTTAAATCCCAATAACCAAATCCTAAACTATAAAATCTAATTACCAGACCATAACACCCCAACCTTAAACCCAAAACCATACTCCCTAATTCATAAACCCTAAACCCCAAAACCCGAAACCCAAAACCAAAAACCCTAAACCCTTACACTTAAACCCTAAAAACTAAATCCCAAACCAGAATCTCCTTAACCCTAAACCTTAACATCTAAACCATTACCTGAAACTCTACACCTAAAACCTTAAACCATAAACTATCAACCCCAAACCCTAAACATTAAACCTTAAATTCGAAACACCAAATCCTAAACTATAAATTCTAAACACCAAACCATAACCCCCTTACCCAAAACCGAAAACCATACTCCCTAATTCATAAACCGTAAACCACAAAACTCAAATTATAAACCCTAAACCCAAAACCAAAAACCCTAGACCCTTACACCTAAACCCTAAACTTTAAACCCAAAATCAAAAATTGTAACCCGAAACCTTAAACCCAAACCCTAAACCATAAATCCAAAACTGCAAACCCTAAACACAAAACTCCAAACCTTAAAACAAAAAACAAAAAATCTAAACCACAAACCCTAAAGCCTAAATCGCAAAACCTTAAACCCTCAATTCTAAACACTAAACCATAACACCTAAACCCTAAATCTTAAACTCTAAACCCTAAATCTTAAAGCCCTAAACCCTAGACCATAAATCCTAAACCGCAAACCCTAAACATTAAACTCCAAACTTTAAAACCCAATACCAAAAAATCTAAACCCGAAACCCTAAACACTAAATCCGGAACCTTAAACCTTTATTTCTTAACACCAAACCATAACACCCCAACCCCAACACCCGAAACCATACTCCTTAATTCATAAAACTTAAATCCCAAAACTTATAACACTAAAACAAAAATCAAAACCCTAAATGCAAAACGCCAAATCCTAAATGGTAAACCCCAAAATATAAAATCCTAATCGCTAACTCCTAAAAACTAAATTACAAACCACAAAACCCTAAACACTAATTCCCAAACCATAATCTCCTTAACCCTAAACCTTAACATCTAAACCATTACCTGAAACTCTACACCTTAAACCTTAAACCGTAAACTATCAACCCCAAACCCTAAACCCTAAATCGCAAAACCTTAAACCCTCAATTCTAAACACTAAACCATAACACCTAAACCCTAAATCTTAAACTCTAAACCCTAAATCTTAAAGCCCTAAACCCTAGACCATAAATCCTAAACCGCAAACCCTAAACATTAAACTCCAAACTTTAAAACCCAATACCAAAAAATCTAAACCCGAAACCCTAAACACTAAATCCGGAACCTTAAACCTTTATTTCTTAACACCAAACCATAACACCCCAACCCCAACACCCGAAACCATACTCCTTAATTCATAAAACTTAAATCCCAAAACTTATAACACTAAAACAAAAATCAAAACCCTAAATGCAAAACGCCAAATCCTAAATGGTAAACCCCAAAATATAAAATCCTAATCGCTAACCCCTAAAAACTAAATCACAAACCACAAAACCCTAAACACTAATTCCCAAACAATAAACTCCTTAACCCTAAACCTTAACATCTAAACCGTTACCCTAAATTCTACACATTAAACCGTAAACCATCAACCATCACCCCCAGACCCTAAACATTAAACCTTAAATCCCAATAACCAAATCCTAAACTATAAAATCTAATTACCAGACCATAACACCCCAACCCTAAACCGAAAACCATACTCCCTAATTCATAAACCCTAAACCACAAAACTCAAATTATAAACCCCAAACCCAAAACCAAAAACCCTAGACCCTTACACCTAAACCCTAAACTTTAAACCCAAAACCAAAAATTGTAACCCGAAACCTTAAACCCAAACCCTAAACCATAAATACAAAACTGCAAACCCTAAACACAAAACTCCAAACCTTAAAACAAAAAACAAAAAATCTAAACCCCAAACCCTAAAGCCTAAATCGCAAAACCTTAAACCCTCAATTCTAAACACTAAACCATAACACCTAAACCCTAAATCTTAAACTCTAAACACTAAATCTTAAAGCCCTAAACCCTAGACCATAAATCCTAAACCGCAAACCCTAAACATTAAACTCCAAACTTTAAAACCCAATACCAAAAAATCTAAACCCGAAACCCTAAACACTAAATCCGGAACCTTAAACCTTTATTTCTTAACACCAAACCATAACACCCCAACCCCAACACCCGAAACCATACTCCTTAATTCATAAAACTTAAATCCCAAAACTTATAACACTAAAACAAAAATCAAAACCCTAAATGCAAAACGCCAAATCCTAAATGGTAAACCCCAAAATATAAAATCCTAATCGCTAACCCCTAAAAACTAAATCACAAACGACAAAACCCTAAACACTAATTCCCAAACAATAAACTCCTTAACCCTAAACCTTAACATCTAAACCGTTACCCTAAATTCTACACATTAAACCGTAAACCATCAACCATCACCCCCAGACCCTAAACATTAAACCTTAAATCCCAATAACCAAATCCTAAACTATAAAATCTAATTACCAGACCATAACACCCCAACCCTAAACCGAAAACCATACTCCTTAATTCATAAACCCTAAACCACAAAACTCAAATTATAAACCCCAAACCCAAAACCAAAAACCCTAGACCCTTACACCTAAACCCTAAACTTTAAACCCAAAACCAAAAATTGTAACCCGAAACCTTAAACCCAAACCCTAAACCATAAATACAAAACTGCAAACCCTAAACACAAAACTCCAAACCTTAAAACAAAAAACAAAAAATCTAAACCCCAAACCCTAAAGCCTAAATCGCAAAACCTTAAACCCTCAATTCTAAACACTAAACCATAACACCTAAACCCTAAATCTTAAACTCTAAACCCTAAATCTTAAAGCCCTAAACCCTAGACCATAAATCCTAAACCGCAAACCCTAAACATTAAACTCCAAACTTTAAAACCCAATACCAAAAAATCTAAACCCGAAACCCTAAACACTAAATCCGGAACCTTAAACCTTTATTTCTTAACACCAAACCATAACACCCCAACCCCAACACCCGAAACCATACTCCTTAATTCATAAAACTTAAATCCCAAAACTTATAACACTAAAACAAAAATCAAAACCCTAAATGCAAAACGCCAAATCCTAAATGGTAAACCCCAAAATATAAAATCCTAATCGCTAACCCCTAAAAACTAAATCACAAACCACAAAACCCTAAACACTAATTCCCAAACAATAAACTCCTTAACCCTAAACCTTAACATCTAAACCATTACCCTAAATTCTACACATTAAACCGTAAACCATCAACCATCACCCCCAGACCCTAAACATTAAACCTTAAATCCCAATAACCAAATCCTAAACTATAAAATCTAATTACCAGACCATAACACCCCAACCCTAAACCCAAAACAATACTCCCTAATTCATAAACCCTAAACCCCAAAAACCGAAACCCAAAACCAAAAACCCTAAACCCTTACACTTAAACCCTAAAAACTAAATCCCAAACCATAATCTCCTTAACCCTAAACCTTAACATCTAAACCATTACCTGAAACTCTACACCTTAAACCTTAAACCATAAACTATCAACCCCAAACCCTAAACATTAAACCTTAAATTCGAAACACCAAATCCTAAACTATAAATTCTAAACACCAAACCATAACCCCCTTACCCAAAACCGAAAACCATACTCCCTAATTCATAAACCCTAAACCACAAAACTCAAATTATAAACCCTAAACCCAAAACCAAAAACCCTATACCCTTACACCTAAACCCTAAACTTTAAACCCAAAACCAAAAATTGTAACCCGAAACCTTAAACCCAAACCCTAAACCATAAATCCAAAACTGCAAACCCTAAACACAAAACTCCAAACGTTAAAACAAAAAACAAAAAATCTAAACCCCAAACCCTAAACCCTAAATCGCAAAACCTTAAACCCTCAATTCTAAACACTAAACCATAACACCTAAACCTAAATCTTAAACTCTAAACCCTAAATCTTAAAGCCCTAAACCCTAGACCATAAATCCTAAACCGTAAACCCTAAACATTAAACTCCAAACTTTAAAACCCAATACCAAAAAATCTAAACCCGAAACCCTAACACTAAATCCAGAACCTTAAACCCTTATTTCTTAACACCAAACCATAACACCCCAACCCCAACACCCGAAACCATACTCCTTAATTCATAAAACCTAAATCCCAAAACTTATAACACTAAAACAAAAATCAAAACCCTAAATGCAAAACGCCAAATCCTAAATGGTAAACCCCAAAATATAAAATCCTAATCGCTAACCCCTAAAAACTAAATTACAAACCACAAAACCCTAAACACTAATTCCCAAACCATAATCTCCTTAACCCTAAACCTTAACATCTAAACCATTACCTGAAACTCTACACCTTAAACCTTAAACCATAAACTATCAACCCCAAACCCTAAACCCTATATCGCAAAACCTTAAACCCTCAATTCTAAACACTAAACCATAACACCTAAACCCTAAATCTTAAACTCTAAACCCTAAATCTTAAAGCCCTAAACCCTAGACCATAAATCCTAAACCGCAAACCCTAAACATTAAACTCCAAACTTTAAAACCCAATACCAAAAAATCTAAACCCGAAACCCTAAACACTAAATCCGGAACCTTAAACCTTTATTTCTTAACACCAAACCATAACACCCCAACCCCAACACCCGAAACCATACTCCTTAATTCATAAAACTTAAATCCCAAAACTTATAACACTAAAACAAAAATCAAAACCCTAAATGCAAAACGCCAAATCCTAAATGGTAAACCCCAAAATATAAAATCCTAATCGCTAACCCCTAAAAACTAAATCACAAACGACAAAACCCTAAACACTAATTCCCAAACAATAAACTCCTTAACCCTAAACCTTAACATCTAAACCGTTACCCTAAATTCTACACATTAAACCGTAAACCATCAACCATCACCCCCAGACCCTAAACATTAAACCTTAAATCCCAATAACCAAATCCTAAACTATAAAATCTAATTACCAGACCATAACACCCCAACCCTAAACCGAAAACCATACTCCTTAATTCATAAACCCTAAACCACAAAACTCAAATTATAAACCCCAAACCCAAAACCAAAAACCCTAGACCCTTACACCTAAACCCTAAACTTTAAACCCAAAACCAAAAATTGTAACCCGAAACCTTAAACCCAAACCCTAAACCATAAATACAAAACTGCAAACCCTAAACACAAAACTCCAAACCTTAAAACAAAAAACAAAAAATCTAAACCCCAAACCCTAAAGCCTAAATCGCAAAACCTTAAACCCTCAATTCTAAACACTAAACCATAACACCTAAACCCTAAATCTTAAACTCTAAACCCTAAATCTTAAAGCCCTAAACCCTAGACCATAAATCCTAAACCGCAAACCCTAAACATTAAACTCCAAACTTTAAAACCCAATACCAAAAAATCTAAACCCGAAACCCTAAACACTAAATCCGGAACCTTAAACCTTTATTTCTTAACACCAAACCATAACACCCCAACCCCAACACCCGAAACCATACTCCTTAATTCATAAAACTTAAATCCCAAAACTTATAACACTAAAACAAAAATCAAAACCCTAAATGCAAAACGCCAAATCCTAAATGGTAAACCCCAAAATATAAAATCCTAATCGCTAACCCCTAAATACTAAATCACAAACCACAAAACCCTAAACACTAATTCCCAAACAATAAACTCCTTAACCCTAAACCTTAACATCTAAACCATTACCCTAAATTCTACACATTAAACCGTAAACCATCAACCATCACCCCCAGACCCTAAACATTAAACCTTAAATCCCAATAACCAAATCCTAAACTATAAAATCTAATTACCAGACCATAACACCCCAACCCTAAACCCAAAACAATACTCCCTAATTCATAAACCCTAAACCCCAAAAACCGAAACCCAAAACCAAAAACCCTAAACCCTTACACTTAAACCCTAAAAACTAAATCCCAAACCATAATCTCCTTAACCCTAAACCTTAACATCTAAACCATTACCTGAAACTCTACACCTTAAACCTTAAACCATAAACTATCAACCCCAAACCCTAAACATTAAACCTTAAATTCGAAACACCAAATCCTAAACTATAAATTCTAAACACCAAACCATAACCCCCTTACCCAAAACCGAAAACCATACTCCCTAATTCATAAACCCTAAACCACAAAACTCAAATTATAAACCCTAAACCCAAAACCAAAAACCCTATACCCTTACACCTAAACCCTAAACTTTAAACCCAAAACCAAAAATTGTAACCCGAAACCTTAAACCCAAACCCTAAACCATAAATCCAAAACTGCAAACCCTAAACACAAAACTCCAAACGTTAAAACAAAAAACAAAAAATCTAAACCCCAAACCCTAAACCCTAAATCGCAAAACCTTAAACCCTCAATTCTAAACACTAAACCATAACACCTAAACCTAAATCTTAAACTCTAAACCCTAAATCTTAAAGCCCTAAACCCTAGACCATAAATCCTAAACCGTAAACCCTAAACATTAAACTCCAAACTTTAAAACCCAATACCAAAAAATCTAAACCCGAAACCCTAACACTAAATCCAGAACCTTAAACCCTTATTTCTTAACACCAAACCATAACACCCCAACCCCAACACCCGAAACCATACTCCTTAATTCATAAAACCTAAATCCCAAAACTTATAACACTAAAACAAAAATCAAAACCCTAAATGCAAAACGCCAAATCCTAAATGGTAAACCCCAAAATATAAAATCCTAATCGCTAACCCCTAAAAACTAAATTACAAACCACAAAACCCTAAACACTAATTCCCAAACCATAATCTCCTTAACCCTAAACCTTAACATCTAAACCATTACCTGAAACTCTACACCTTAAACCTTAAACCATAAACTATCAACCCCAAACCCTAAACCCTATATCGCAAAACCTTAAACCCTCAATTCTAAACACTAAACCATAACACCTAAACCCTAAATCTTAAACTCTAAACCCTAAATCTTAAAGCCCTAAACCCTAGACCATAAATCCTAAACCGCAAACCCTAAACATTAAACTCCAAACTTTAAAACCCAATACCAAAAAATCTAAACCCGAAACCCTAAACACTAAATCCGGAACCTTAAACCTTTATTTCTTAACACCAAACCATAACACCCCAACCCCAACACCCGAAACCATACTCCTTAATTCATAAAACTTAAATCCCAAAACTTATAACACTAAAACAAAAATCAAAACCCTAAATGCAAAACGCCAAATCCTAAATGGTAAACCCCAAAATATAAAATCCTAATCGCTAACCCCTAAAAACTAAATCACAAACGACAAAACCCTAAACACTAATTCCCAAACAATAAACTCCTTAACCCTAAACCTTAACATCTAAACTGTTACCCTAAATTCTACACATTAAACCGTAAACCATCAACCATCACCCCCAGACCCTAAACATTAAACCTTAAATCCCAATAACCAAATCCTAAACTATAAAATCTAATTACCAGACCATAACACCCCAACCCTAAACCGAAAACCATACTCCTTAATTCATAAACCCTAAACCACAAAACTCAAATTATAAACCCCAAACCCAAAACCAAAAACCCTAGACCCTTACACCTAAACCCTAAACTTTAAACCCAAAACCAAAAATTGTAACCCGAAACCTTAAACCCAAACCCTAAACCATAAATACAAAACTGCAAACCCTAAACACAAAACTCCAAACCTTAAAACAAAAAACAAAAAATCTAAACCCCAAACCCTAAAGCCTAAATCGCAAAACCTTAAACCCTCAATTCTAAACACTAAACCATAACACCTAAACCCTAAATCTTAAACTCTAAACCCTAAATCTTAAAGCCCTAAACCCTAGACCATAAATCCTAAACCGCAAACCCTAAACATTAAACTCCAAACTTTAAAACCCAATACCAAAAAATCTAAACCCGAAACCCTAAACACTAAATCCGGAACCTTAAACCTTTATTTCTTAACACCAAACCATAACACCCCAACCCCAACACCCGAAACCATACTCCTTAATTCATAAAACTTAAATCCCAAAACTTATAACACTAAAACAAAAATCAAAACCCTAAATGCAAAACGCCAAATCCTAAATGGTAAACCCCAAAATATAAAATCCTAATCGCTAACCCCTAAATACTAAATCACAAACCACAAAACCCTAAACACTAATTCCCAAACAATAAACTCCTTAACCCTAAACCTTAACATCTAAACCATTACCCTAAATTCTACACATTAAACCGTAAACCATCAACCATCACCCCCAGACCCTAAACATTAAACCTTAAATCCCAATAACCAAATCCTAAACTATAAAATCTAATTACCAGACCATAACACCCCAACCCTAAACCCAAAACAATACTCCCTAATTCATAAACCCTAAACCCCAAAAACCGAAACCCAAAACCAAAAACCCTAAACCCTTACACTTAAACCCTAAAAACTAAATCCCAAACCATAATCTCCTTAACCCTAAACCTTAACATCTAAACCATTACCTGAAACTCTACACCTTAAACCTTAAACCATAAACTATCAACCCCAAACCCTAAACATTAAACCTTAAATTCGAAACACCAAATCCTAAACTATAAATTCTAAACACCAAACCATAACCCCCTTACCCAAAACCGAAAACCATACTCCCTAATTCATAAACCCTAAACCACAAAACTCAAATTATAAACCCTAAACCCAAAACCAAAAACCCTATACCCTTACACCTAAACCCTAAACTTTAAACCCAAAACCAAAAATTGTAACCCGAAACCTTAAACCCAAACCCTAAACCATAAATCCAAAACTGCAAACCCTAAACACAAAACTCCAAACGTTAAAACAAAAAACAAAAAATCTAAACCCCAAACCCTAAACCCTAAATCGCAAAACCTTAAACCCTCAATTCTAAACACTAAACCATAACACCTAAACCTAAATCTTAAACTCTAAACCCTAAATCTTAAAGCCCTAAACCCTAGACCATAAATCCTAAACCGTAAACCCTAAACATTAAACTCCAAACTTTAAAACCCAATACCAAAAAATCTAAACCCGAAACCCTAACACTAAATCCAGAACCTTAAACCCTTATTTCTTAACACCAAACCATAACACCCCAACCCCAACACCCGAAACCATACTCCTTAATTCATAAAACCTAAATCCCAAAACTTATAACACTAAAACAAAAATCAAAACCCTAAATGCAAAACGCCAAATCCTAAATGGTAAACCCCAAAATATAAAATCCTAATCGCTAACCCCTAAAAACTAAATTACAAACCACAAAACCCTAAACACTAATTCCCAAACCATAATCTCCTTAACCCTAAACCTTAACATCTAAACCATTACCTGAAACTCTACACCTTAAACCTTAAACCATAAACTATCAACCCCAAACCCTAAACCCTATATCGCAAAACCTTAAACCCTCAATTCTAAACACTAAACCATAACACCTAAACCCTAAATCTTAAACTCTAAACCCTAAATCTTAAAGCCCTAAACCCTAGACCATAAATCCTAAACCGCAAACCCTAAACATTAAACTCCAAACTTTTAAACCCTATACCAAAAAATCTAAACCCGAAACCCTAAACACTAAATCCGGAACCTTAAACCTTTATTTCTTAACACCAAACCATAACACCCCAACCCCAACACCCGAAACCATACTCCTTAATTCATAAAACTTAAATCCCAAAACTTATAACACTAAAACAAAAATCAAAACCCTAAATGCAAAACGCCAAATCCTAAATGGTAAACCCCAAAATATAAAATCCTAATCGCTAACCCCTAAATACTAAATCACAAACCACAAAACCCTAAACACTAATTCCCAAACAATAAACTCCTTAACCCTAAACCTTAACATCTAAACCATTACCCTAAATTCTACACATTAAACCGTAAACCATCAACCATCACCCCCAGACCCTAAACATTAAACCTTAAATCCCAATAACCAAATCCTAAACTATAAAATCTAATTACCAGACCATAACACCCCAACCCTAAACCCAAAACAATACTCCCTAATTCATAAACCCTAAACCCCAAAAACCGAAACCCAAAACCAAAAACCCTAAACCCTTACACTTAAACCCTAAAAACTAAATCCCAAACCATAATCTCCTTAACCCTAAACCTTAACATCTAAACCATTACCTGAAACTCTACACCTTAAACCTTAAACCATAAACTATCAACCCCAAACCCTAAACATTAAACCTTAAATTCGAAACACCAAATCCTAAACTATAAATTCTAAACACCAAACCATAACCCCCTTACCCAAAACCGAAAACCATACTCCCTAATTCATAAACCCTAAACCACAAAACTCAAATTATAAACCCTAAACCCAAAACCAAAAACCCTATACCCTTACACCTAAACCCTAAACTTTAAACCCAAAACCAAAAATTGTAACCCGAAACCTTAAACCCAAACCCTAAACCATAAATCCAAAACTGCAAACCCTAAACACAAAACTCCAAACGTTAAAACAAAAAACAAAAAATTTAAACCCCAAACCCTAAACCCTAAATCGCAAAACCTTAAACCCTCAATTCTAAACACTAAACCATAACACCTAAACCTAAATCTTAAACTCTAAACCCTAAATCTTAAAGCCCTAAACCCTAGACCATAAATCCTAAACCGTAAACCCTAAACATTAAACTCCAAACTTTAAAACCCAATACCAAAAAATCTAAACCCGAAACCCTAACACTAAATCCAGAACCTTAAACCCTTATTTCTTAACACCAAACCATAACACCCCAACCCCAACACCCGAAACCATACTCCTTAATTCATAAAACCTAAATCCCAAAACTTATAACACTAAAACAAAAATCAAAACCCTAAATGCAAAACGCCAAATCCTAAATGGTAAACCCCAAAATATAAAATCCTAATCGCTAACCCCTAAAAACTAAATTACAAACCACAAAACCCTAAACACTAATTCCCAAACCATAATCTCCTTAACCCTAAACCTTAACATCTAAACCATTACCTGAAACTCTACACCTTAAACCTTAAACCATAAACTATCAACCCCAAACCCTAAACCCTATATCGCAAAACCTTAAACCCTCAATTCTAAACACTAAACCATAACACCTAAACCCTAAATCTTAAACTCTAAACCCTAAATCTTAAAGCCCTAAACCCTAGACCATAAATCCTAAACCGCAAACCCTAAACATTAAACTCCAAACTTTAAAACCCAATACCAAAAAATCTAAACCCGAAACCCTAAACACTAAATCCGGAACCTTAAACCTTTATTTCTTAACACCAAACCATAACACCCCAACCCCAACACCCGAAACCATACTCCTTAATTCATAAAACTTAAATCCCAAAACTTATAACACTAAAACAAAAATCAAAACCCTAAATGCAAAACGCCAAATCCTAAATGGTAAACCCCAAAATATAAAATCCTAATCGCTAACCCCTAAAAACTAAATCACAAACCACAAAACCCTAAACACTAATTCCCAAACAATAAACTCCTTAACCCTAAACCTTAACATCTAAACCATTACCCTAAATTCTACACATTAAACCGGAAACCATCAACCATCACCCCCAGACCCTAAACATTAAACCTTAAATCCCAATAACCAAATCCTAAACTATAAAATCTAATTACCAGACCATAACACCCCAACCCTAAACCCAAAACCATACTCCCTAATTCATAAACCCTAAACCCCAAAACCCGAAACCCAAAACAAAAAACCCTAAACCCTTACACTTAAACCCTAAAAACTAAATCCCAAACCATAATCTCCTTAACCCTAAACCTTAACATCTAAACCATTACCTGAAACTCTACACCTTAAACCTTAAACCATAAACTATCAACCCCAAACCCTAAACATTAAACCTTAAATTCGAAACACCAAATCCTAAACTATAAATTCTAAACACCAAACCATAACCCCCTTACCCAAAACCGAAAACCATACTCCCTAATTCATAAACCCTAAACCACAAAACTCAAATTATAAACCCTAAACCCAAAACCAAAAACCCTAGACCCTTACACCTAAACCCTAAACTTTAAACCCAAAACCAAAAATTATAACCCGAAACCTTAAACCCAAACCCTAAACCATAAATCCAAAACTGCAAACCCTAAACACAAAACTCCAAACATTAAAACAAAAAACAAAAAATCTAAACCCCAAACCCTAAACCCTAAATCGCAAAACCTTAAACCCTCAATTCTAAACACTAAACCATAACCCCTAAACCCTAAATCTTAAACTCTAAACCCTAAATCTTAAAGCCCTAAACCCTAGACCATAAATCCTAAACCGCAAACCCTAAACATTAAACTCCAAACTTTAAAACCCAATACCAAAAAATCTAAACCCGAAACCCTAACACTAAATCCAGAACCTTAAACCTTTATTTCTTAACACCAAACCATAACACCCCAACCCCAACACCCGAAACCATACTCCTTAATTCATAAAACCTAAATCCCAAAACTTATAACACTAAAACAAAAATCAAAACCCTAAATGGAAAACGCCAAATCCTAAATGGTAAACCCCAAAATATAAAATCCTAATCGCTAACCCCTAAAAACTAAATTACAAACCACAAAACCCTAAACACTAATTCCCAAACCATAATCTCCTTAACCCTAAACCTTAACATCTAAACCATTACCTGAAACTCTACACCTTAAACCTTAAACCATAAACTATCAACCCCAAACCCTAAACCCTAAATCGCAAAACCTTAAACCCTCAATTCTAAACACTAAACCATAACACCTAAACCCTAAATCTTAAACTCTAAACCCTAAATCTTAAAGCCCTAAACCCTAGACCATAAATCCTAAACCGCAAACCCTAAACATTAAACTCCAAACTTTTAAACCCAATACCAAAAAATCTAAACCCGAAACCCTAAACACTAAATCCGGAACCTTAAACCTTTATTTCTTAACACCAAACCATAACACCCCAACCCCAACACCCGAAACCATACTCCTTAATTCATAAAACTTAAATCCCAAAACTTATAACACTAAAACAAAAATCAAAACCCTAAATGCAAAACGCCAAATCCTAAATGGTAAACCCCAAAATATAAAATCCTAATCGCTAACCCCTAAAAACTAAATTACAAACCACAAAACCCTAAACACTAATTCCCAAACCATAATCTCCTTAACCCAAAACCTTAACATCTAAACCATTACCTGAAACTCTACACGTTAAACCTTAAACCATAAACTATCAACCCCAAACCCTAAACCCTAAATAGCAAAACCTTAAACCCTCAATTCTAAACAGTAAACCATAACACCTAAACCCTAAATCTTAAAAACTAAACCCTAAATCTTAAACCCCTAAACCCTAGACCATAAATCCTAAACCGCAAACCCTAAACATTAAACTCCAAACTTTAAAACCCAATACCAAAAAATCTAAACCCGAAACCCTAAACACTAAATCCGGAACCTTAAACCTTTATTTCTTAACACCAAACCATAACACCCCAACCCCAACACCCGAAACCATACTCCTTAATTCATAAAACTTAAATCCCAAAACTTATAACACTAAAACAAAAATCAAAACCCTAAATGCAAAACGCCAAATCCTAAATGGTAAACCCCAAAATATAAAATCCTAATCGCTAACCCCTAAAAACTAAATCACAAACCACAAAACCCTAAACACTAATTCCCAAACAATAAACTCCTTAACCCTAAACCTTAACATCTAAACCATTACCCTAAATTCTACACATTAAACCGTAAACCATCAACCATCACCCCCAGACCCTAAACATTAAACCTTAAATCCCAATAACCAAATCCTAAACTATAAAATCTAATTACCAGACCATAACACCCCAACCCTAAACCCAAAACCATACTCCCTAATTCATAAACCCTAAACCCCAAAACCCGAAACCCAAAACCAAAAACCCTAAACCCTTACACTTAAACCCTAAAAACTAAATCCCAAACCATAATCTCCTTAACCCTAAACCTTAACATCTAAACCATTACCTGAAACTCTACACCTTAAACCTTAAACCATAAACTATCAACCCCAAACCCTAAACATTAAACCTTAAATTCGAAACACCAAATCCTAAACTATAAATTCTAAACACCAAACCATAACCCCCTTACCCAAACCCGAAAACCATACTCCCTAATTCATAAACCCTAAACCACAAAACTCAAATTATAAACCCTAAACCCAAAACCAAAAACCCTAGACCCTTACACCTAAACCCTAAACTTTAAACCCAAAACCAAAAATTGTAACCCGAAACCTTAAACCCAAACCCTAAACCATAAATCCAAAACTGCAAACCTTAAACACAAAACTCCAAACGTTAAAACAAAAAACAAAAAATCTAAACCCCAAACCCTAAACCCTAAATCGCAAAACCTTAAACCCTCAATTCTAAACACTAAACCATAACACCTAAACCCTAAATCTTAAACTCTAAACCCTAAATCTTAAAGCCCTAAACCCTAGACAATAAATCCTAAACCGCAAACCCTAAACATTAAACTCCAAACTTTAAAACCCAATACCAAAAAATCTAAACCCGAAACCCTAACAATAAATCCAGAACCTTAAACCTTTATTTCTTAACACCAAACCATAACACCCCAACCCCAACACCCGAAACCATACTCCTTAATTCATAAAACCTAAATCCCAAAACTTATAACACTAAAACAAAAATCAAAACCCTAAATGCAAAACGCCAAATCCTAAATGGTAAACCCCAAAATATAAAATCCTAATCGCTAACCCCTAAAAACTAAATTACAAACCACAAAACCCTAAACACTAATTCCCAAACCATAATCTCCTTAACCCTAAACCTTAACATCTAAACCATTACCTGAAACTCTACACCTTAAACCTTAAACCATAAACTATCAACCCCAAACCCTAAACCCTAAATCGCAAAACCTTAAACCCTCAATTCTAAA
This sequence comes from Cardamine chenopodiifolia, assembly GCA_963922655.1. Classification (NCBI taxonomy): domain Eukaryota; kingdom Viridiplantae; phylum Streptophyta; class Magnoliopsida; order Brassicales; family Brassicaceae; genus Cardamine; species Cardamine chenopodiifolia. The sequence goes on along the minus strand of OZ000481.1, from coordinate 10,251,976 downwards.
CACTAAACCATAACACCTAAACCCTAAATCTTAAACTCTAAACCCTAAATCTTAAAGCCCTAAACCCTAGACCATAAATCCTAAACCGCAAACCCTAAACATTAAACTCCAAACTTTTAAACCCTATACCAAAAAATCTAAACCCGAAACCCTAAACACTAAATCCGGAACCTTAAACCTTTATTTCTTAACACCAAACCATAACACCCCAACCCCAACACCCGAAACCATACTCCTTAATTCATAAAACTTAAATCCCAAAACTTATAACACTAAAACAAAAATCAAAACCCTAAATGCAAAACGCCAAATCCTAAATGGTAAACCCCAAAATATAAAATCCTAATCGCTAACCCCTAAAAACTAAATTACAAACCACAAAACCCTAAACACTAATTCCCAAACCATAATCTCCTTAACCCTAAACCTTAACATCTAAACCATTACCTGAAACTCTACACCTTAAACCTTAAACCATAAACTATCAACCCCAAACCCTAAACCCTAAATAGCAAAACCTTAAACCCTCAATTCTAAACACTAAACCATAACACCTAAACCCTAAATCTTAAACTCTAAACCCTAAATCTTAAACCCCTAAACCCTAGACCATAAATCCTAAACCGCAAACCCTAAACATTAAACTCCAAACTTTAAAACCCAATACCAAAAAATCTAAACCCGAAACCCTAAACACTAAATCCGGAACCTTAAACCTTTATTTCTTAACACCAAACCATAACACCCCAACCCCAACACCCGAAACCATACTCCTTAATTCATAAAACTTAAATCCCAAAACTTATAACACTAAAACAAAAATCAAAACCCTAAATGCAAAACGCCAAATCCTAAATGGTAAACCCCAAAATATAAAATCCTAATCGCTAACCCCTAAAAACTAAATCACAAACCACAAAACCCTAAACACTAATTCCCAAACAATAAACTCCTTAACCCTAAACCTTAACATCTAAACCATTACCCTAAATTCTACACATTAAACCGGAAACCATCAACCATCACCCCCAGACCCTAAACATTAAACCTTAAATCCCAATAACCAAATCCTAAACTATAAAATCTAATTACCAGACCATAACACCCCAACCCTAAACCCAAAACCATACTCCCTAATTCATAAACCCTAAACCCCAAAACCCGAAACCCAAAACAAAAAACCCTAAACCCTTACACTTAAACCCTAAAAACTAAATCCCAAACCATAATCTCCTTAACCCTAAACCTTAACATCTAAACCATTACCTGAAACTCTACACCTTAAACCTTAAACCATAAACTATCAACCCCAAACCCTAAACATTAAACCTTAAATTCGAAACACCAAATCCTAAACTATAAATTCTAAACACCAAACCATAACCCCCTTACCCAAAACCGAAAACCATACTCCCTAATTCATAAACCCTAAACCACAAAACTCAAATTATAAACCCTAAACCCAAAACCAAAAACCCTAGACCCTTACACCTAAACCCTAAACTTTAAACCCAAAACCAAAAATTGTAACCCGAAACCTTACACCCAAACCCTAAACCATAAATCCAAAACTGCAAACCTTAAACACAAAACTCCAAACGTTAAAACAAAAAACAAAAAATCTAAACCCCAAACCCTAAACCCTAAATCGCAAAACCTTAAACCCTCAATTCTAAACACTAAACCATAACACCTAAACCCTAAATCTTAAACTCTAAACCCTAAATCTTAAAGCCCTAAACCCTAGACAATAAATCCTAAACCGCAAACCCTAAACATTAAACTCCAAACTTTAAAACCCAATACCAAAAAATCTAAACCCGAAACCCTAACAATAAATCCAGAACCTTAAACCTTTATTTCTTAACACCAAACCATAACACCCCAACCCCAACACCCGAAACCATACTCCTTAATTCATAAAACCTAAATCCCAAAACTTATAACACTAAAACAAAAATCAAAACCCTAAATGCAAAACGCCAAATCCTAAATGGTAAACCCCAAAATATAAAATCCTAATCGCTAACCCCTAAAAACTAAATTACAAACCACAAAACCCTAAACACTAATTCCCAAACCATAATCTCCTTAACCCTAAACCTTAACATCTAAACCATTACCTGAAACTCTACACCTTAAACCTTAAACCATAAACTATCAACCCCAAACCCTAAACCCTAAATCGCAAAACCTTAAACCCTCAATTCTAAACACTAAACCATAACACCTAAACCCTAAATCTTAAACTCTAAACCCTAAATCTTAAAGCCCTAAACCCTAGACCATAAATCCTAAACCGCAAACCCTAAACATTAAACTCCAAACTTTTAAACCCAATACCAAAAAATCTAAACCCGAAACCCTAAACACTAAATCCGGAACCTTAAACCTTTATTTCTTAACACCAAACCATAACACCCCAACCCCAACACCCGAAACCATACTCCTTAATTCATAAAACTTAAATCCCAAAACTTATAACACTAAAACAAAAATCAAAACCCTAAATGCAAAACGCCAAATCCTAAATGGTAAACCCCAAAATATAAAATCCTAATCGCTAACCCCTAAAAACTAAATTACAAACCACAAAACCCTAAACACTAATTCCCAAACCATAATCTCCTTAACCCTAAACCTTAACATCTAAACCATTACCTGAAACTCTACACCTTAAACCTTAAACCATAAACTATCAACCCCAAACCCTAAACCCTAAATAGCAAAACCTTAAACCCTCAATTCTAAACACTAAACCATAACACCTAAACCCTAAATCTTAAACTCTAAACCCTAAATCTTAAACCCCTAAACCCTAGACCATAAATCCTAAACCGCAAACCCTAAACATTAAACTCCAAACTTTAAAACCCAATACCAAAAAATCTAAACCCGAAACCCTAAACACTAAATCCGGAACCTTAAACCTTTATTTCTTAACACCAAACCATAACACCCCAACCCCAACACCCGAAACCATACTCCTTAATTCATAAAACTTAAATCCCAAAACTTATAACACTAAAACAAAAATCAAAACCCTAAATGCAAAACGCCAAATCCTAAATGGTAAACCCCAAAATATAAAATCCTAATCGCTAACCCCTAAAAACTAAATCACAAACCACAAAACCCTAAACACTAATTCCCAAACAATAAACTCCTTAACCCTAAACCTTAACATCTAAACCATTACCCTAAATTCTACACATTATACCGTAAACAATCAACCATCACCCCCAGACCCTAAACATTAAACCTTAAATCCCAATAACCAAATCCTAAACTATAAAATCTAATTACCAGACCATAACACCCCAGCCCTAAACCCAAAACCATACTCCCTAATTCATAAACCCTAAACCCCAAAACCCAAAACCCAAAACCAAAAACCCTAAACCCTTAAATCTTAAACCCTTAACCAAAATCCTAAACCCCTAACCCCTAGACCATAAATCCTAAACCGCAAAACCTAAGCACTAAACTCCAAACTTTAAAACTCAATACCAAAAAATTTAAACCCGAAACCCTAAACACTAATTCCTGAACCTTAAACCTTTATTTCTTAACCCCAAACTATAACACCCCTACCCCAACACCCGAAACCATACTCCTTAACTCGTAAAACCTTAATCCCAAAACTTATAACACTAAAACAAAAATCAAAACCGTACACGCAAAACGCCAAATCCTTAATTGTAAACCACAAAATATAAAACCCTAATAGCTAACCCCTAAAAACTAAATCCCAAACCACAAAACCCTAAACACTAAATCCCAAACTAATTAACTCCTTAACCCTAAACCATAAACCATCAACCCCAAACCCTAAATATTAAACCCAAATTATAAACCCTAAACCCTAAACCCTAAACCCAAAACCAAAAACCCTAAGCCCTTACACCTAAACTCTAAACCTTAAACCCAAAACCGAAAATCGTAACCCGAAACCTTAAACCCAAACCCTAAACCATAAATCCAAAACTGCAAACCCTAAACACAAAACTCCAAACCTTAAAACAAAAAACAAAAAATCTAAACCCCAAACCCTAAACCCTAAATCGCAAAACCTTAAACCCTCAATTCTAAACACTAAACCATAACACCTAAATCCTAAATCTTAAATTCTAAACCCAAAATCTTATACCCCTAAACCCTAGACCATAAATCCTAAACCGCAAACCCTAAACACTAAACTCCAAACTTTAAAACCCAATACCAAAATCCCAAACCTTGAACCTTTATTTCTTAACACCAAACCATAACACCCCAACCCGAACACCCGAAACCATACTACTTAATTCATAAAAGCTAAACCCCGAAACCAAAAACCCAAACCCTTAAACCTAAACCCTCTACCCAAAACCCTAAACCTTAACCCTAAACTCATAAACCCCAAAGCTGAAAACCCTACCCTTACCCGTAAACACTAAATTCTAAACCCTGAAACCCTAAATAGTAAATCCCAAACCATTAAACTGGAAACACTAAATCACAAACTATAAACCCCCCTTAACAATAAACCCTAAAGTCAAAACTGTTAACCATAAACCCTAAACCCTAATCATTAATAGATTTTATAGTTGTTTGTTTTGTAAAGCTACTTTATATAATTATATTAGTGCATACCATTCGGTACAAATACTAACATCTGTAAGTATTTGATTTCAGAAATTAACAACAATATACTTCACTAACTACTCTATTTAGATTTTTAGTAACAACCTAAAAACGAAGGAATCCAAAAAAGTTGAAAAAGTATCCGTACAAAATCAGTAAATGTCTGAACAAGAAAGAGCAAGAGAACGGAATAAATTGTGTAGATCACAGCGTTTTGCTAAGCACCCTCTCGAACGATTTCAGTCGCCTCCTAGAGTTTCTTCCGGTAAGCCACGATGCTAACGCCGCCGCCTATTGTCCCCTCAGGGGTGGTTAGAAGTTCAAAACCAGATATTGTAGAAGGTCTAGTCAAAGATTCAGGCAAGTGTAGCAGTTTTGATTCGGGGGTGAGGCATGTCATTAGTAGTGGTTTGAAGGATGTTATCATTGATTCTCTACAAATAGTTCCGACAAAAGGTTCCCCGGAGCTATCTGCTGACTTGCAGTCTCTTGAGGCTACTAAAGCAGCTGGCCTAGGCTACGAAGAGAAGCCTCAAGCAGGAGTTTATGTGGAGACACAAGGCCCTGTCTCTGTTCCCGTTATTCCATCTTCTTTTTGTGAGGCCTTAGGTATGGAGATGTCAGAGTCTGGTCGTGAAAGGTCTGGAGGAGGGCATGGTCTGAAGAAATCGTGGTTGCAAGTCACTGCAAAGAATTACTTATCTAAGTATAAGTGCGAAGTTACATTGGTGGGGGGAAAGGGAGTTGTGTTTGTTCCTGAAGAGGTTCTTCATGATGCGTCTCCGCTATGGGATGAGTTTTTAGTAGGCCGGTTTGCTTCTGCTGCTCCTCATTGCCAAAATTCACGTGATTGTCAAAAGATTTGGAACCTTGGTGACAAATCCATTAAAGTGGATGTCTATGAAGTGAATGAGAGTTCTGTCAAGTTCCGTATTAGACATCATGTTGCGAGAAGTCGTGTGCTCCGGCATGGTATGTAGAACATTTGTAACATACCGATGATAGTTTTTCGGTGGACTCCCATTTCTGAAGATGCTCAACCGGAAGTTCACTGTCCCACCATTAGTTTTTCAAATTTGGGATGAAGAAGTTTGGGTTACTTATAATTATCCTTGGCCTCCACCGGTTGTAACTTATGTTCGAAATGGGGACACACAGTTGAAGCCTGTGTAATGAAACTTCAACATTCTCAAGTATCAGAAACTTCAACGAAACAGATGTCTGCATCAGAGCTTTCTGCAGCAGCGGATCAAAATGCTGTAGTTACTGAAAATTGTGCTTATGCCAGGTCTCATTCATTGTCAAAGATGCAGCGGTCTGAAAATGATGTTGCAAAACCTTTGGGGGAAACGAAACAGAGTAATATTGGTTTAGCGAAGGTTATTTCAGGTTCTGCTACAACTAGAAAATTGTAAAAAACGCAGAGGTCTGCAAAAGAAAATTTGGTACCTAGTGGGGTTGCTAAACAGAGTGATGTATTTCAGGTGAAGTTTTGTTTAGAATTTGTGGCTAAAGGGACATTAGCTACGACACTGAGGCCTGACATTGTCACCTCGACATCTATTGACGTTGTGGAACAGAGAGCTACTGGTTCAGATAAGGTCTGTTATACTTTTACTGATCATGATAGTGTTGGGAATGGCGGCACGACTCTTCACTAGGGGGTGGTATCGAACTACGAGGAGGGTGAGATCAGTTTGTTTTCTCTAGTTCTCAAGTCTTCGGATAATGATTGGGCCATTATCTCCTATTCTGGTAAAAAAAGATCAGGCCATTCAGTGAAACGGGCTTAAGCATCTCCAAAATCTCCACCACTTTTTTCTGGTTAGGTATCTATAGCTTTCTCCTCATGATTGTTGTTTTGTAGGCTCATGACGAAGATGCCTCGGAAACTTCTCCGGCTAGCTCTCTTCCTACGTCACCGATCTTGGCTCGAAAAAAGGAGGATGCAGAGTCTGTAAGTAAGGCTGTAGGTTTTTCAGGTTCTTTAGGTGATGAGGTGTCATTGGAATCGGATGGGAGGGGTTTTAAACCCGAAAGCCACATTAGTTCTCACCAAGCTGGCCCGAAAAAGGCTGAGGGTCTAACAGTTCGATAGCCTTTCTCGAGATCTTCAAAGGTTGCCCACAAGTATTTTGCAAAGCTCTCTAAAAAGCCTGGAGTTCAACACTTAATGGTTTCAACAAAAAGATATCCCAAAGAAAACATTAATGTCGTGTTTTTCATGGAACGTTCGTGGGTTTAATAAAGTAAAAAAGCATTCGGTGATAAAAGATTTAATTCGTTCTAATTCTATGAAATTTGGTGGTTTACTGGAAAATAGGATCTCTAAAAATAAGTCGTCTCAAATATCGAATTCAGTTTTTTGGGATTGGTCCATGCTCTCCAACTATGAGCATAACCTGTTAGGAAGGATTTGGGTGGTTTGGAACAAAAAGTTTGAGCTTACGATGGTGGTTAAAACGGGCCAGGTGATCATGTATTTTAATCAAGCTTTTGGGTTCAACGGAGCCTTTCCTTTGTTCTTTCATTTATGCATCTAACGATTTGGTTGAGCGTCGTGCTCTATGGCGGGTTTTCACGTCCCTTTAGGACTCTTCTCAAGTTAGAGGAATTCTGTGGCTTTGCTTAGGGGATTTTAATGAGGTTTTGAGTTGGGAAGATCACTCTCTCAGCTACATCTAACGTTCAGCTCCCTGGAATGGTTGAGTTCCAAGATACAACTCGTTATTGCACGCTCATAGACATGACTTACCATGGCCCTCGCTACACTTCATGCAATAAGCGGGAAGAGGAGTTAGTTTGTAGAAAACTAGATCATGTTCTTATCAACAATCACTGGATGCAGTGCTCATCAAGGTCTTTTTGTTTGTTTGAGGCGAAGGGTTGTTCCGACAACATCTGTGGAATCATTTTGCTTGGTACTATTCTTTATAAGCCGCGCAGTCTGTTCAAGATAGTTAATGCCATTGTCAATATGGTTGATTTCAAGCTGGTTATTCAGGCTTATTGGAATAACACATCAGCTCTTTTTTATTCTACTTTTGCTTTATTTAGATTTTCCAAGAAGCTCAAATTCCTCAAGCCAAAGATCCGAGAGCTCAGTCGTCATAAGCTTCACCACCTTACTAAGCGGATAGAAACAACTTTTAAGGTTCTTTGCGAGAAGCAGAACATCACTCTTTCCAGACCGGATTCTCAGGCTATCATAGAAGAATCAGCAGCTTACAAGGCTTGGGAACGAGTGGCATCCCTGGAGGAGAGCTACCTTAATCAAAAGGCCAAGCTTCATTGGATTAAAGTGGGTGACAAAAATAACCGGTTTTTTCATTGTGCAGTTAAAATGAGAGAAACAAGAAACTCTATCGATATGGTCAAGAATCCTAATGGCGATGTGCTTATAAGGCCGGAGGACATTAAAATCGAAGTTATCTGTTATTTCACTGAGTTGTTTGTTTCTCATCCTAACGATTTTACAGGTTTGTCGGCAGCTCATATATCTAGCTATCTTCTGTATAGATGATCGGACGAGGACAATTCTAGCGTTTTGTTAGAGATCACCGATGAAGAAATCAAGGTCTTATTCTCGATGCCTTCAAACAAGTCTCCAGGTCCGGTTACATGGTAAAATTTTTCAAGGAGGTTTGGACTATAGTAGGAAGGGATTTTTGTGTGGCATTTCGATCATTTTTTCTTTTGGGTTTTTAACCAAGGATATCAACACCACCATTCTGGCATTAATTCCTAAGAAGAGTGGTACCATTGGAATGAAAGATTACCAGCCTAACGCTTGCTACAATGTGTTCTACAAAGTCATCTCAAAACTCCTAGTGAACCGTCTTATGGTTATTCTTCCGCGCTTTATCACTCAAAATTAATCTACTTTTATTGAGGATTGCTACATTATGGAGAATTTGCTCCTAGCATCTGAATTGGTTAAAAGATTATCATAAGTCTCGTGTTGCCCTCCGCTGTGCAATGAAGATTGATATTCCGAAAACGTTTGACTCGGTTCAATGGAGTTTTCTGAAAAATATTTTAATAGCCATGAAGCTTCCAGAGAAGTTTGTCAAGTGGATTGAGCTGTGTTTGACTACTCCTTCTTTCTCGGTTCAAATAAACGGGGAGCTTACAAGGTTTTTTTAGAATTGAGAGGGGGTTATGACAAGGTTGTTCGCTTTCACCCTACTTATTTGTTATTTGTATAGATTTTTTGTCTCTAATGTTGGATAAGGCAGCGATAAATGGCAATTATGGTTTTCACCCAGGTTTTAAAACTCTAAACCTTACTCACCTTTGTTTTGTTGATGACATAATGGTGTTTTCAGTGGGCATGCACGCTTTATCAAAGGTATCATTGATGTTTTTGATGAGTTTGCTCATTATTTTGGACTAACTATTAGCTTGGAGTAGACTTTTTTGTTTATCACAAGAATTAGAGAATCTCTCTCATATTTTCCATTCACTATAGGCACTTTTCTAGTCCACTATCTGGGTTTACCTTTTCTTACAAAGCGAATGACTAACTCGGATTATTAGCCACTAATTGATAAAATTAGAGCTCGCATTGGTTCTTGGAAGAATTGTTTTTTATCTTTTGCAGTTCGTCTTCAACTCCTCTCTTCTGTGATTGCAAGCTGAACAAACTTTGGATAGGAGCGTTTAGGCTCCCTCGGGCCTGTGTAATCGAAATTGAGAAGATAAGCTCAGCGTTCTTTGTTCTGGAGTTTACTTAAATTCCAAGAAAGTAATAGTTGCACGGAGTGATGTGTGTAAGCCAAAAGCAGAAAAGGGGACTAGGCCTAAAGCCTCTAGCGATTGCAAATACCATCTCTTGCTATAAGTTGATCAGGCATTTGGTCTCATCTCGGACTTCACTGTGGGTGAATTGGATCCTTAAAAATTTGATTCGCAAGGGCTCTTTTTGGTCATCAAAAATGAGTATACAGGCTGGTTCGTGGATGTAGCGAAAAATCCTCAAATTTGCGTGATCATTCTAAGGAGTTTCACAAAATTGAGGTTAGAAATGGTTATAATACATCTTTTTGGTTTGATGACTTGTTTTCTCTTGGTAGGCTGATTAAAGTCCTAGGAGAATGTGAATGCATTGATTTAGGAATTGAGCTATCCGACACTCTAGGGGATGTGTTTGCTACTCATCGCTGTAGGCAACATCGTAACTCTACTCTCACTAAAATTGAGGAGATCCAGGAGATAAAGGACTGTTCTCATGAAGGAGAAGATATAGCGTTGTGGAGAGGTAAATATCAGAAATTTAAGACAATTTTCTCATCCAAGGAGACTTGGAGTCAGCTCAGACAAGTCTATTCTCACTTTTCCATCCACTATCAGACAAATTGTGGGGTTGTGCTCGATCGTCTCTCCACAGGAGACAAAATGGTTGTTTGGGCTTTAAATTCCGCCCACAGTTGTGTCTTCTGCAAACCTTCCGTTGGAGATTAGGGACCATCTCTTCTTCGAGTGCTTTTTTACATCTCAAATATGGTTTCGGCTCACCTCCAGCCTCCTACAACAAATGAATACTCATCGCTTCCCAAACATTTTATTAACTCTTTGGATCTCAAGTAGTATGAGGACTCGAGACTTTTTGGTTAAGTACGCTTTCCAAGTCGCTGATTATTTCTTATGGGGGGAGAGAAATATGAGAAGACATGGGGAGCAACCTTCCTCAATTGACCGGCTGGTCCGGGACATGGACAAGACCGTTCAGAATCATTTTTCAGCGCTACAATATCGGGGTATCATGATGATGGTCTTACAAGATTGGTTTCAAATGAGACTTTAACAGTCGACTCTATTACTTGTTTACACTTTTTTTATGTTTTAAGCTCTCCTCTGATGTCAATGATGGATGTACTCTTTTTCCCCAACTACTGGTTTTGTCCTAAATGGGTTTTCTAGTTTTTAGGTTTTAACAAAACATCAATCCCGGCAACCACATAGTTTTGAACTTGATTATATTGTATTTTACCTCTAGTTTTTTAGTCCTAACATTAAAAAAAAGATTTTGTACAAAGTTAACTATTTTTACATATTATTAAGAGGTAATGGCATAGATTGGCCGGAATTTTAATTACTAGTTTGACCCCTTATTTTGGTAAATTTTCAGAGGGTTAAAAGACAATAGAACCTAACCTTTATTTTATAATTAAAAAATTACCATTAATGTTTAAATTTTGCAAACAGTTACAAAAAAAGCATTAATGGTAAGTTAAGTTTTAAATGTTTTACAAACTTTGGTCGAAAAAAAAACTTCCGCGAGCCACCATTGTCGCCACTGTCGCAGATTTAGGGTTCGTCGTCGTCGCCAGAGAAAGGTCTACTTTCATCAATTTTCTTAGTTTATTTCTTTTTGCTGATAACTTACTTCAGATTTCATCTTTCTTTTCGCCGATTTTGTAGGTTCTCTCTGATTTTTTTCATATTTGTTTTGTGTAGTTTCAGTTTCAGTTTCAGTTTCATCGTCACCGAGTTCACATTTAACCATGCCAATTTTCAGTTATTTGTCGCCGATTTTGTTAGATTTTTTAGATTTCTTTCACATTTGTTTTCTATAGTTTTTCGTTGTAAAACTCTTTTACATTTTATGTCGTGACAGAGTTATTCTAGTTATCGTAGACTTATGTTTGTGTTACCGCAGAGTTATTTAATAGTTGCCGCAGACTTATAGAGTAGTTACCGCAGATTTATTTCGTAGTTGCCGCAGACTTATAGAGTAGTTACCGCAGATTTATTTCGTAGTTGCCGCAGAGTTGTTTAGTAGTTGTCGCAAACTTATTTTGTAGTTATCGCAGAGTTATTTAGTAGTTGCCGCAGACTTATAGAGTAGTTACCGCAGACTTATTTTGTAGTTGTCGCAGAGTTATTTAGAAGTTGCTGTAGACTTATTTCGTAGTTGTTGTAGAGTTATTTAGTAGTTACCGCAGACTTATTTAGTAGTTACCGCAGACTTATTTAGTAGTTACCGTAGACTTATTTAGTAGTTACCGTAGACTTATTTAGTAGTTACCGCAGACTTATTTAGTAGTTACCGCAGACTTATTTAGTAGTTACCGCAGACTTATTTAGTAGTTGCCGCATAATTATTTAGTAGTTGCCGTAGACTTGTTTAGTAGTTACTTCAGACTTATTTTGTATTGCCGGTGACATTTTGTATTGTCGCTGACTTATTTATTTACACTGATATGTTGTCAATTTGATTGCAGAGATATGACATCTTATCTAGCTAGGCTTTCCAAAGATGGGAAATGTCATGTTCAAGTGGATAACATAAACCACTATTATTCTCATTCCAAATTTGCGGCCATTAAAAAAAGTATTGGTGATGATGTTTGGGATGCGTTGAAGGAATCATCTGTTGGTATTTTTTAAGCTATATGATATAGACATTATGGGGGAGAAGTTCATATGGTCATCCTCTTATGTTCATTACTTTATCACACATTAGTTGGCGGTGAAGAAATGCACGAGGTTTGGTCATTGATTAATGATTAACCATTAAGATTTTTGCTGCACGAATTTAAGGATATCACAGGTCTTAATTGTGACCTATATCCATCTGATGTGCGATCTAATTATGACCTATATCCAGTTGTTGATTGTGAAGCCTTTTGGATGGAGATGAACGTTCCTTTAGGGGATGGACCTAATTGGGGGGAAATGCTGCGTGTTTTGAGACGTTGTCAGAATTGGAGTTACGAGAAGAGGATGATGGTTGGAAGACTATGTATAATACATGTTGGAATACATGGCATCACTCATGCATCAATCATGCATCAAGGATCCCGTTGAGTGATGCAAAAATAGTGCTTCATGAGGAGAGATTTGAAAACTATCCGTGGGGTAGAGTGGGATTTACGTGTTTGGTAAATTCAATCAAAGCTCTAGAGTACAAAACGGACAATTACACATTACACGGATGTGTTCATGTTTTGTCTGTATGGTTATTTGAGTCGGTTCATGCTTTAGGGGAGATCTATGGGTTCAAGAGAAATATGGATGATGTTCCTCCACTACTTAACTGGCGAGGATGTCGAAAAGAGATTTAGATTTGAAGATTTAATAACGAGGAAAAAGCTCAACACGGAAAGGTATAAATTGGCGGGGATTGGTGTGTAGTTACCACAGACTTATTTATTAGTTGCCGTAAATTTATTTAGTAGTTGTCGTAGACTTATTTAGTAGTTGTCGCAGATTTATTTAGTAGTTGCCGCAGAGTTATTAAGTAGTTGTCACAGACTTATTAAGTAGTTGCCGCAAACTTATTAGGTAATTATCACAGACTTATTAGGTAGTTGCCGCAGACTTATTTAGTAGTTATGCTAACTTATTAGGATGAGAGATACTTATTTTTTATAATGATGATATTCATATGGTACTTGTTTGCTATGTAGGTTTGTGTTAGACATATGCTTCCGGTTTCTGTAAAAGATATGTATCCCTTTTGGAGGGACAACGAAAAAAACAAGAATCCCAAACTTGACAAGCTGATTCAGGACATCATTGGGGATCGTTTGGATCCAAATTGTTGGCCTGTAAAGGAACCGAAGAGTGCTAAGTCAATTCCAGGTGGAAGTTCTAAGAAAATGTTGATGATCAAAGCAAAAGAATATTCAAATGTTAGGACTGTTGTTGCTTATTTTAACAAAACATTTTTGTATGTGGTTACTCTTGTTATTAACTATTGTTTTAATTGTGTAGGATGCTGAAGAAAAAAGAATACCTTAGCTGGAATGTTTAAGGTCATATAAACATTAGTTCGCACCGTTGACGACTTGGGCATAAGATTGGGAGGTTTTGAAACAAACGTTGATTCGAGGTTAGCTACACTTAAAGCAGATATCAATGATCAACGAGAACAAATAGGGAAAGGGAAGTCTAATTCTCACAAAGAACCAGAGAAAGAAAACGATGAAGGGAGTAGTAAAACACCGATTAGTTCAAGTAAATTTATTTATTTAGCTGCAGATTTACTTACTTATTGCTATAGATAAATTATTGTATTTCCGCAGACTAATTTTGATTTGCGAAAGCAAGGAGCTAAGGTCAAATAAAAAAACATTAGTTTTACCAAGTCTTACAAAGAACCTGAGCAACCCGAACCTGAGCAACCCGATCATGAATCCAGCATAAAAACACCGGTTAGTAATATTTATTACCGCAGACTTGTTTAGTAGTTGCCATAGAGTTATTTAGTAGTAGTTACCGCAGACTTGGTTAGTAGTTGCCGTAGACTTGGTTAGTAGTTGCCGCAGAGTTATTTAGTGGTTACCACAGAGTTATTTAGTGGTTACCACAGACTTATTTAGTAATTGCCACAGAGTTATTTAGTAGTTGCCGAAGAGTTATTTAGTAGTTGCGGAATAGTTATTTAATAGTTGCCGAAGAGTTATTTAGTAGTTACCGCAGACTTATTTAGTAGTTATTGCAGACTTGTTTACTAGTTGTCGTAGAGTTATTTAGTAGTTGTCGTAGAGTTATTTAGTAGTTACCGTAGAGTTATTTAGTAGTTATGGCAGACATTTATTTTTGTTTTACATGTTTAATGGGTTGGTTTTACATTTATATACAGTCGTGGTTGGTAATGGACACGAAGAAACCATCAGATAAGCTTCCTCTTAAAAAAGTTGTTACGAGTGGGAAAATGTCGATAAGAGTGAGGCTCCGATGAAGAAAAAGTAAAAGATTTCTCATGCTGAAGATTATATCGTAGACATAACTCAACAATTTCAAACCCAAGCCACAAACTTAGAAATGGCATCAACTTCAGAGGAAAGGTCAAATCCGCTAGAGGCCATTGCTAATATAGCAGAAAAGCTGAAGGCTTTGGATGAAAAGATAGCAATGCCAAAAAGAGTTCCACATTTGGCGCGTTCTCAACAATTACCATATGTTGGTAACTCTACTATGAAACGCATCATTCCAAGTGTCAAACACAGACTTCCACATGTTATAACTTCTAAATACAACTATGATCCTATGGAAGCTGTCGATGAAACCAATTTGTGTAAGCTAATGGATTTCATAAACACTAATGAGTAAGTATCTAATACCTTTATCGTCATAACCATCATCGTCATTATTTAGAAATTTGAACATGAAATCATTATTTTTTTCTTTAAGGGACCAACCACTTGGAAGCAATAATTGAGATGTGCAACATTTCAAAAAGCTTATTACACCAAGGAAAGAGTGGTCGAATCCATATTATGGATGGTTGGAAGATACGGTAATTACCTATAACCTAAACCCTATTGCTGCAGACTTATTTAGTACTTACTGCAGAGTTATTTAGTATTTACCGCACTTATTTAGTACTTACCGCAGACTTATTTTGTAGTTGCCGTAGACTTATTTAGTATTTACCGCAGACTTATTTTTTAGTTGCCGCTATTTAGTAGTTGCCCAGACTTATTTTATAGTTACCGCTGACTTTTTTGCTTTTGCCTTACTTATATTTACTTATTTTACAGCACGTGGTTGACGCATTGACAATGTTCCGCAATAGGTCTACTTGTGCTCCTTCACCTAACCGGGAAAAAATAGGCTTCCTTGATCCATATTTCATCTATATCATGGCCATAGATTTCAAACGTGTCCTGGCAAATACAAGAAAATTATTGCTTGACAAAACTTATCTAGACCATTTCTACGGTTTAATTCCTCTAGAGCCGTCAAACAAGAGATGGTTCCTTGATATTGATATTAATAACTTGTACGGTGTGCTTAAGGTGAAAAACAATCATTGGGTTGCTTTCGATATTGACTTCCCGAAGAAGAAGATATACATCTACGGCTCTATCCCGAATCATACCACGAACAAGGAGATCCTTGAAGAGCGTCAATTTCTCCGAAAAATGATCCCAGCAATTCTAAGAATTATTGTTCCGGAGAGAGATCACAAGCCTAGCTATGCCATGTATGACGTGCATAGAGTCACAGTAGACGTTCCGATCAATGAGAATCCAGGGGATTGTGGTATCTATTCCTTAAAATACATCAAGTGTCTTGCTTTAGGATGGACATTCGAAGGGCTTAACGATAAGACCATTCAGGATATGCAGGTGAGATTAGCAGCTGAGTTGTTTGATGAACTTCCAGGGTATTCAGGACCAGCAATGACTAACCCATTGCCTCGTGGTGTAGATATGAAAATTCCTCAACTTAATGATAACTCAATATGAGTTAACAATACTGTAGTGTAGAGTTTACAATGGTTGACTTTATAGTTTACAATGCTTTCGTTTACAATTTAATAATATATTCATGTGTAATATGTTGATTTACATGTTAATGAGTTTACAATGTAGAGTTTCCAACTTGATTACAATTACCACAAGTGTTACTTAGTTAGTTACCACCCGATTTAGACCTCATGGAAGACCTTGCAATGGAGCTCAGAATATCATGAATCTCACTAAGATGATATAAGAGCATCAAGATATCGCAAGAACAAGCCAATCAACCAAAAGAGAACAAATGGAGTAAGTGGATTCTGAAGATAAGCATTTGGTAAAACTTAAATATCTCAACTAATCGAATTCAAAGGACTGCAAGAGGAAACATTCATCAAAGACTTGAAGCTGAAAGGACCAATTAGTTGTGACCATTTCAGCTTCAAAACCGGCCAATCTGCACACAAATAAGGCATCTACATTTTATTTCACTTTTGTGCAGGTAGATCAGAAAATCTCAGTGGTATTTAGCACATCAAACCATCTTAGTTCGAGCCTCAACAAGAGCTACAAGTCTACAAGAAAAATGAAAAGTTTCGTTTTCTAGATTAGGAGTTTTTCCAATTTTTTTGTTTTAGAAATTTCTAATTTTATTTTAGCCTTTTCATTTTGGATTGTATTATTTTTCCTTTATTTTAGGATATGAAGCCTCAGATATCAAGCTATTATAACGCTCCTTATCAGCTTGTATTATTTTCACCGATATCAATAAACAAAACCTTATTTTTCTTAGCAAAGCAAAACTAACTGCCTCTTGCCTTCTCTGTGCGAATCCATTGAAGCTCAAGCTCTTAAACTTCTCGAAGCTCTATCATAAGCTTTGTGGCATCTCTTAATCCCCTAATTATGTTCCTCATCATATCATCTACCAGTCTTTTCAAAGAGAGTTTTAAAACCAGTTGAATAGGCTCCATCTCAATTAACTTCGATTTCATTATATAATCAAGTAAGGAGATATCTACAAAAAATTTCTTGATTGAATTACTATCATCTCACGCCTAAGGTTCTGATCCTACATCATCGACTATCAGAGCTTAAAGCTCTTTAATCCTAGGTTATCTTTATCCAATATCTTAAGTTTTGCTATTTATTTGATTTTTTCATCATAAAAAAAAACAAAAATAAAGTTTTGTTTATGTTTTGCTTTTGTTCTTTGCTTTAGTTTTATTTTGCATCATCTAGAAAAGCCAAAAATAAATCATATTTCGTATTTTGCACCATTATTTAGTTCTGTTCATATCAGAAAAAGGGTTTTACTTGATTGCTCTTATCGATTGATTTGTTGCTATTGGTATTGCGATTTATTTATTTTTTGCTTTTTTCTTTACTTAAGTTTAGTTTTGCATCATCTAGAAAAACAAAAAAAAATCATATTTTGTGCCTACATCATTGCTTAGTTCAGTTCATAACAGAAAAAAAGGGTTAGAGTTCTGTTGTGAATTGCCTCATTGATTGCTTGTTGTTATTACTATTGCGATATGATTCTATTTTGCCTTTGTTCTTCATTTAATTCTGTCTTGTATCTTCTATGAAAGCTAGAGAAATAACGCATAATTGTGCCCTTCATCATTGTTTAGTCAGATCATATGAAAAAAATAATAAAAAAATGGTTAGACCTTTGATATGTCTAGGTTCTCTTAATCTCTTGGCCGGCTATCCCTATTTAATCTCTTAGCCGAGAGAGAGCAAAACGCGCAACTCTCTTAGACCTTTGATAGAGTGAGGTCATACTCACTGGAGTATACGGGAAGGAGTTGCTCTATAGTATCAGCAATTGGTAATGAGGCTTGTGGCTCTGGTGGGAATTGATCGGGAATGCTATCATCCTCTAGGTGGGGCTGGGAAGAATGTGCTTGAGATAAACTTCCCTTTCGTCGAGATGCAGCTGATGTGGAGTTGATGGCACACAAGTGCATAGGAACTGGTAGAATTGTAAGTTCTCCATGGAGTTGAGAATGGTATATGAGGAAGAGGAAACTGACAGTAGTTTTTGTTGCCCTCATGATCATAGAACATGCATCTCAAACCCGACTTAAGGATAAGGCTATTCTTGAGATAGTCTTCGTCAATTAGGTCTATCCTATTAAAGCAGGGGGACGAAGCGAGATCAATCTGATGGTACGGGAAAATTGGAGTCAAAAGACTCCTAACAACCTCAATCTTTGGTCACGCAGTGTTCAGACCAGAAAATTTCTTCTAAACCAGGTAATGTGCAAAGATTGCACCAAGATTAGTGTCGAGAGCAGGCGGAGGTGGTAGTGCAAAATGGATCATCATCAGCTCATCGAACCTCAAAGAACCCATCTCCTCCGTAGCAAACAGCGTGAGGCCAAGGATCTTTGCAACTATATGAACCAAAGGGTTCCTTATCAATGATGGATTAAGAATGCGAGTTACACGGCCCTGGACCAAACACATTCCATAGCTTGAAAAAACGCATGAAGACCTCGTAAATAGGAAAATTGTAACTTTCTATATTCTTGTCAAACCCATAAAGATAAAATTTGTCAGAAGCATCTATACCCACAATAATCCATTGTATCATTGCTTTTTTAGGCACCCTAAAGATCTCCATACCGACGATTACTGTAATATGTGGGCTGTTGCATATCTTTAGGGTCAATTGTGAGACCTTAGGAATGTCGGGACTGGAAATATGAGTATGGTCTGCTTGAGGTGAATGAGTAGTGGTCTGAACTCCTGTTTGGGTCTTTTCATTAATTTGTAGTCCCGGAGATAGCACAATAACTTTGTTTTTCCGCTCAAGAGGTCGTTGATTCATTGTCCATTTGGAATTTTCCTTGTTAACCAAGGAAGGTTGTCTCCGGTTGTTACCATCATCCTATGTACGTGCCATAACCAGGGCCCTTGATCGATCAATCTAGTGATGAGGTCGATTGATATGAACATTTATGGCTCTTATGCAGCATTGTGAATCGATCGATCTAAGTAGATCAATCGATCTAGTTCTTCACGGCATTCTCTGGGCTCTATGGGATCAATCGATCACGAAGGGTGATCGATCAAGCTCAAGATGGATTGATTGATCCTTATGTAGAACGATCGATCCAATTTTTTCTGGCAAAAATGGGCTCGATGATCGATCGGGAAGGATGATCGAACGAGCTTAGCATGGATCGCTCGATCCCATGGTGGAACAATCGATCATGTTCTTCACAGATTTCATTGATTTTCTTGGATCGATCAATCTTGTGGTTAGATCGATCGATCTGATTCTTAACTCCTTGATCCCTTTGTTAACACAACAAAAAAATGAAAATAAAAGTTAGAAAACAAGTAAATCTTAACTATATACATTTACCTGTGGGTTGCCTCCCACCAAGCGCTTGTTTAACCTCATTAGCTCAACTGATGATGTCATCTAGGCTTGAGGTTGATATTTAAGACGAATGGTGTCGCCCTCAATGACTTTAGTTTTGGCAAGATATGGCTTAAGGCTTGACCATTAACCACAAATTCACCGCCTATAGAGTTCAGCAACACTGCAGCACCGTATGGTCTCACTTCCTTGATAGTGAATGGACCGGACCACCGAGATTTCAACTTCCCAGGAAAAAGCTTCAAATAGGAGTTAAAGAATAGAACCTAATCTTTTAGAGCATAGTTCCTAGAAACGATCCTCTTGTCGTGATAGGCCTTAGTCTATTCCTTGTAGATCTTGGAGTTCTCATAGGACATGTAACAAATCTCATCTAGCTCATTGAGTTGCATCATCCGCTCTTAGAAACTGGCTTGATATTGAAGTTTATCAACCTTACAACCCATGTTGCCTTGTATTCGAGCTGCACTGGAAGGTGACATGCTTTCCCATAGACAGGATGAAATGGGGTTGTGCCTAATGGTGTCTTGTAAGCCCAAAGAGCATCATCAAGTTTGAGAGACCAATCTTTTTATGTTGGGTTCACTGTCTTCTGCAAAAAAATGCTTTTGATCACTCTATTGGAAATCTCGACTTGTCCACTTGTCTGCGGATGGTAAGGAGTTGAGATCTGTGTCTAACTCCATGCATCTTCAACAAACCGTCAAAGACTTTGTTAATGACATGAGAACCACCATCATTGATCACAACTCTAGGCACACCAGACCTTGGGAAGAACTCAAACTTAAACATTTTCATAACTACGTTGGCACCATTGGTTGGAGAACTCAGCACTTCAACCCATTTAGACACATAGCCCACTGTTACGAGGATGTACTCATTACCATAAGATGACGGAAAAGGACCGATGAAGCCAATCTAGCATACATCAAACACTTTAACCTCTAAGATGAAGCTTTGAGGCATCTCATTCCGCTTGTTGATGTTCCCTTACCTCTAACATGTTGCACTTAGAAAAAAAAAACAAGAGCATCTTTGACATGATTTGCCACCAAAACCTGGCTTGTAGAACCTTTGACACTGTCTTGAAAGTAGCAAAGTACCCAGCATAAGTCGAACCTGGAATTTCTTCCTATTTGGCACATCGTATGATGATACCGTCTGAACACTGCTTGTGCAAATAAGTCTCGTCCTAGAAGTTACGCTTTATGTCTCTCAAGAACTTCTTATTTCTATAGCCCATAAATTTGTCGGGCTCTTTCTTTATAGCGAGGTAATTTGCAATGTCACCAAACCCAGGTATCTCAGGAAACTTGGTAGTGTGTAAAAGTGTGTCATAAGAATCTCCAACACTGATTGCATACACATTCTCCTTAGGAAAACTACCATCTAAAGGGACTTTTTCTTCTACATGCAGTCTAGACAAATGATCCACAACACCGTTTTCAATCCCTTTCTTATCCTTGATCCTAATATCATATTCCTGCAGCAAAAGTATCTAACGCAATATAGGCTTGGGATCCTTTTTGGTCAGTAGATACCTTAGAGCAGCATGGTCTGTGTCCACAGTGACCTTGGACCCCAATAAATAATACTTGAATTTCTCAAAAGCAAACACAATGGCAAGTAGCTCTTTCTCAATAGTGGCGTACTTACATTGCACATTGACTAAGGTCCGACTAGCGTAATAGGTGATATGAAGCTTCTTATCACGTCGTTGTCCCAAAACAACACCCACTGCATAATCACTATCATCACTCATTACCTCAAAAGCGAGTTTTCAATCTGGTGGTTGAACGATTGGAACGCTGACAAGTGCTTCCTTGATGGTGAGAAAAGCCTCGAGACATGCGTTGTTTAAATCAAACTTCAATTCTTGCAAAGCAGCTAAGTCAAAGGTCTAGCGATCTTGGAAAAATCCGTGATGAACTTTCTATAAAACCCCGCATGCCCCAAAAACTATGGATTCCTTTGATGATTTAGGCACCTATAGACTTGCCATTACTTCTATCTTTGCTTTGTCAACATTTCCATCTCGGACCATGAAGTGACACTTCTCCCAATTCAGCACCAAATGTTTCTCCTCGCAGCATTGAAATATCCTTCACATATTAGAAAGATAAGCAGAGAAATATCACTTTATGGAAACCTCCATTATGTCCTCGATCAAGTAAGTGAAAATTGACATCATACAATGACAAAATGTCGTTGGGGCATTACACAAATCAAATGGCATTATGCGATAAGCAAATGTGCCATAAGGACATGTGAATGTAGTCTTCTCCTTGTCATATGGATGAATATGAATCTGAAAGAAACCAGAATAATCGTCTACAAAAAAATAGTAAGGATAGTTAGCCAATCTCTTAAACATTTGATCAATAAAAGGTAAAGGGAAGTGATCTTTGCGAGTACCAGCATTCAATTTCCTATAATCAATAAACATCTTATGTCTTGTAACCGTCCTAGTTGGAATCAATACATTTCTATCATTCTTAACCACTGTTACTCCACATTTCTTTAGAAAAACATTGACCAGACTCACCCAAGTACTATTAGATATAGCATAGATGATGCCCGCTTCTAGAAGTTTCATTATATCTTTCTTAACAACATCCTTTAGATTCGAGTTTAACCTCCTATGTTGTTCTATAGAAGTGATTGATTAATCTTCTAGATGTATTCTATGCGTACAAAGGTCAAGGAAAATTCCAGTTATATCATCAAATGAATAGCGTAAGGCTCTACAATACTTTCTGAGTTCACAAAGAAGTAGGGCAATCACAACATTGTTCAACACATCATTGATGATGACAGAGTAAGTAGAGTTAGGATCTAGAAACGCGTACCTTTTAGCCCAGCTGGGAATGTTTCAAGCTCAACTTTAGGAGCTTTCAGCTTGCTCCATGGGTTGCTGCTACAGGTGTGGGTGGTTTGCCAACATTCTCTTCCAAGCTTGTGTAAGCTACCATTTTCCCCATGATTTTGCTTGATTCCAGCATCTCTTCATACCCATTTGTATACTCACATAGGAAACCAAAATCACCTTGGGGTTTGGTCAAAGCAATCTCTAGTGGGTCATCCATCAAGATCTTATCAGCTACATCATTAGAGACTTCTATCGAATCATCGAGCTAGAATGTCTGCCCATCGAGCATTGGTTTCTTCAAGAGCTTGTCCATCTCAAACAATATTTCCCAGGTGGAGATCAATACGTCCATGTCTAACATCTATCATGGCTCATGGAGGGCATAAGAATGGTCTTCCCAAAATGAGAGGATCCTTAGGTTCATCATCCAGTTCTAGAACTACAAAGTTAGTAGGCACAAGCACATTGAATCTTCACATGGAGGTTTTCTAGAATTTCAACTAGCAACTTCACAGAATGATCAGCAAATACAAAAGAGATCTTGGTAGGCTTGAATTTCATGAATGTTAGTCACTTAGACATGGAGTATGGCATCAAGTTGCTGCTGGAACCTAGATCGCACAAAAAGCAAGCAAAAGTCATTGCTCCAATCTGCACAGAAAGCACGAAACGTCCTGGATCTCCAAGCTTCTTGAGTCCTTTGTTTTGTAGAAAATCATTGTAGTCTTTAGTAACTTTCAAAAAGTCTTCTTTACCAGATACATTACTTGTCACCAAAATTTTCATCTACCGTTTTAGAGCAGGTATCATATGGATTGCATCAAGGAGGGGCATCTTCACTGTAAGATCATTCAACATCTCCTTGCACTTAGCCTCTTCTAGATCATTTCTTGACTTCTTAGGACGAGTAGGGTACGAGATCCATGGAGTATACACACGCGCAGACGGTGATGGATCTGACTTCAATACTAGAGCTTCAGCTCTCACATCCTTGCCTCATCTAAGTCCTCGAGATTGACAACTACCACAACATTTTTCTGTTCCTGCTGCTATAACCATCACTTACCCACTCCTTATTGCAATAGCATTAACGAACTCCTTCCTCGGGTTCTGCTCACTCTTTGCTGGAAGAACCCCTTGTTGTCTCTTCAATGCATTTGCGGTCTGAGCGACCTGAGTATCCAACAAATTCAACTGTGTTTAGACAGCCTCAAACTTTCCATTTAGATTGGTGTAAATGATGTTGACCTTCACATTGATCTCGTAAGTCTTGTAATAACTTTGGTCTTGTCCAAAATGGTGTGTTTTATCACCTCTCTTCAAGCTTAGATTTGAAAAGAGTGTCTCCTTGGTTCGTTCACTCAAGTTGGCATACTTAAAAAATAAGTAAAGTCCTTAATTTGTCTTTAGAAGTGGTCATTCAGTTATATAAGTGTTTATACTTATACTTGGACATATTTCATTATAAAGTCTTTGTCATGTGCTATTTGATCACATGGTCTGCAAGAAAGTCTTCATTAGCTTGTGTAGGAGTCTCTTGAGTGATGGCAAGTCGATCCATTTGAATGGTGTTGTCTTCAAGCTCTTTTTGATTGATTAAACTATCTACAAAACTCTAGTTCCTAATCCTTTCCTCAGAGCTAGTTACATGTTGGAACTTGGTCATCTTGATTTTTAAGCGGTTATGTGTCGTCATCATCCAACCAAGGTAAAAGGCAACTTCTCTTAAATGGCTCCGAATAAGGAAAACTGATATATATATATATATATGTGTGTGTGTGTGTGTGTGTGTTGGGATTCGCATGATCCTCTTTGTGTTGATGCATGTAAGGACATCAAGTGAACATTTAATATGGGTTAGAGTATCTCTAGGCCGCCACACATAAGCATGCATTGAACCAAACATGGAAAGATCCAAATTATGTAGGAAATAACCTAAGAGCATGTCTAAATACCCATCTTTTAAATTAGATCAAATCGGAACTGGTTTCCCTCAATCCAGGGATGGTTCCTCTCTAGCAATCATTTGATGAATTTCAAAACCTAAAATATTTGCTCGAACAGATTGCATGGAAGGGAGCTTTCGTGGCTCATAATGGGTGTCGTGTGACTCTTTTGTTTTAGCTTGAGTAAGATATGATGTTTCTCGAGCAAATTTCTTCTTATATGGTTTCCTAATTAATATTGAACCCTAAGGTGTTCTGATACATTCAGGTTTTAACCCAAATATCACTGCAAGTGCACAAACAAATCACAATAGAATAATCGGACTGAATCAGCAGAGATAAAATCCACACTATAAATATGAGGTCTAGAATAGAGTTAAGACGAAAATATGATTGTGATTGCTTTTTGTATTAAGTGATGCGTTTAGCCGAAAGCGTAAGTAGCAAAATGAACTGAGTTAAAATAAGACAACTTTGACACCAAATTAATGTGTGTAGCCTGCGAAGGTTCCTGAAAACAATCTGAAAGTAACTTAAGTAACCAGATAACTAGGAAGATCAGGATCACCACAACTCATAAAGCCAAAGCATTGGAGTTGAAAATGAAACCCATTTAGTTATCACCACACTTGGATAAAGTTGCCACCACCAAGTGATAAAAATTCTAAAAAGCCAGCATGATTGTTCCAAACTCAAAGGTTACAAGGTAAAATATCACAATGATCTGAGGGGTCACAAAGACACAAATAAATACAGCCAAACTCGTTCATAGGACTAACAATAAATATAGTCTAACATATGAACCAAAATTTGACTCAAATTTAAGTAAAACAAGAAAAAAGAACGAAAATAATGCAGTCTTGACTAAGGACGAAAATACTATTCAACTCCCTTCAGATGGATCTTTAATTATCCTTGAATGGGTTTGAATATAGATAAATAGCTGATGACGTCATTAACCATAGCTTTGACGTAGAGCATGTACCAAAGCTCAAAGGAATCCAAATGGCACATTCCAAGGCTAGGAGGCTAAGGGAAAGAGTCGACACGACAGTAGAGATCCTTTAAACACTAGGGAACTTCGGGCCACATTCAGAAACACTCAAGAAATAGACAACATTCAAGAAAATTGGATGCACCCGATTTAAACCTCATGGAAGACCGTAAACCAACCAATGTAAGTTTGTTTACGTGGCAGGAAATGCAGCTCAGATAATCATGAATCTCACTGAGATGACATCGGAGCTTCAAGATATAGCAAGAATAAGCCAATCAGCCATAAGAAATGAATTCTGAAGCTAAGTATGTGGTAACACTTAAATATCTCAACCATCAAATTCAAAGGATTGCAAGAGGAAAAATTCATAAAAGACTTCAAGATGAAAGGACCAGTATTAGTTGTGACCATTTCAGCTTCAAAACCGGCCAATTCGCACACAAATAAGGTATCTTCAATTTATTTCACTTTTGTGCAGATAAATTAGAAATTCTCAGTGGTATTTAGAAAATCAAAGCAACTCAGTTCGAGCCTCAACAAGAGCTACAAGTCTGCAAGAAAAAGCAAAAGTTTCCTTTTCTAGAGTGGGAGTTTTTCCAATTTTTTGTTCTAGAAATTTCTGATTTTATTTAAGCCTTTCAATTTCAGGTTGTATTATTTTTCCTTTATATTTGGCCAGGAAGCATCGGATATCGAGCTATTATAATGCTCCTTCTCAGCTTGTATTTTCACTGATATGAATAAAGAAAACCCTATTTTCTTAGCAAAGAAAAACCAGTTGCCTCTTGTCTTCTCTGTGTAAATCCACTGAAGCTCGAGTTCTTAGACTTATTAAATCTCTATCATAAGCTTTGTGGCATCTCTCAGTCCCCTAATTATGATCCTCATCTTCTCATCGACTAACCTTTTCAAAGAGAGTTCTACAACCAGTTGAATAGGCTCCAAAAATAAATCATATTCTGTGTTTTGCATCATTGTTTAGTTCAGTTCATATCAGAAAAAGGGTTTTGTTTGATTTCTTTTATTGATTGATTTATTGCTATTAATATTTTTGATTTATTTATTTATTGGTTTTGTTCTTTACTTCAATTTAGTTTTGCATCATCTAGAAAAGCAAAAAAAAAAAGAAAATCATATTTTGTGCCTACATCATTGCCTCATTGATTGCTTGTTGTTATTACTGTTGCGATTTGATTCTATTTTTTCTTTGTTCTTCATTCAATTCCGTCTTGCATCTTCTAGGAAAACGAGAGAAATAACTCATAATCGTGTCTTGCATCATTGTTTAGTCAGATCATATGAAAAAAAAGAAATGGTTAGAAACCTTTGAAATGTCTAGATTCTCTTAATCTCTTGGCTGGCTATTCCTATTTAATCTCTTGGTTGAGAGAGAGCAAAACACACAACTTTCTTTTATCAAATAAATGATTATCTTGAGAGCAATCTCTTTTGTTTCTTTGGAATTTTTTTAATATGTCTTGGTGAGTCATAACCAAGAGATCATTCGGGTTTATCAAACGTATTCCATAACGTTTGTGTGGCCATTCTATCATCCAAGAATATTGAGAAGTTCAACCAAGAGTACTGGTCCTAGGTTCATATATATTTGTATTCGTCCATACACGCCTCTCACCATCTAAGGATCCACCGCCTAAAATTCTTGAAGAGTTCTACAAGGGGCTTGGTCTTAGGTTTATACACCTTCGAATTGAGTCATACATGCCTTCATCGCTTCTAGGGTTATCAACCGATCATTGAGTGTAGCTTCTTGGGCGATTCCAAATCATATGATATTAGAGAATAACTCAAAGATCTACATTCAATCATCATCACCTTCGTACTCTTTCACCTTCATACCCCTTCATCTTATCATCATATTATTCATCCAATCATCATCATATTCATACTTTCATCACCATCTTCAAATAATCATCTTCATCATCACGCCCTTTCATCATCCCCTTCATCTGATCATCACTTGATCATTACGCCCTTTCAACGATCATCACCATCCGATCATCATCTTTCACCACCCGATCATCTCCTTTCACCACCCAATCAACACCTTTCACCACACCAATCACCACCTAATCACACCTGATCACCACTTGATCACACTCGAACCTTATCATCACTCTATCAGCATCATCAATCGATCAGTCGCACCCCTTCAAAAGTTGTTGTTACCATTACTTTTGCACCCTTTCATATTTCTTTTCCAAAAAAAATATTTTTCTCTTTCCAAAATAGTCTTGGCGACTATAATATCTCTACTATAAAAAAGAGAAAACAAAGATTAAAAAAAAATAACAAGAGCGATTAAAGATCAAAATATTATATATATATATATACATATATACAAAAGTCTAGTCGACTAAATCAATTCTATAATCAAAATAAGTTATTTTTTCTTTCTATCATTCATAAATCTTTTGGGGATTGATTGCTCGAATTTTTTGATTGATTGTGTGATAACCATGGAGTTGTTTGATTGTTTGATCACTATTAAGGCACAAGAGTGATTGTTTCTTAACCTTTGTCGTGCTATTGATCATATTTATCATCTTTAGGGACTACTCTTGAGAGCATGAGAGCCCTTATGTCATGCCAGTCTTGTTAGTGCCCAAGAAGGATGGGACTTGGCGAATGTACAAGACCGACGAACCATAAAAAACATCACGGTAAATTATCGTCACCATGCCTAGACTAGATGATATGCTAGATGAACTGCATGGGTCTTCAGATTCCACCAAGTTAAACCTCACGGTTTCAAAGAGTAAAGCTTAAGTGGAAAGGAACTGAGATGATGAGTAATCAGGTTATGATTGATTCCACAATCATGAGGGTTAGAGACATGGATTCAAGGGATATTCCTCGCAAGAATCCAAGGCTCTACACGTTCCTAAGTTTTTTCATTCCATAAACTTCCTAGAATCGCAAACCGTTTGATTCAAAGACATTGTTTGAAACAAAAGCAAAACTGAATTTCTCATTTCTTAAAAGCGTGAACTGAAAGAATAGAGATGAAAGAACTTATATAAGCTTGAGAAACAGATCACAAAGATAATCTAAAACTGGAAACAAATCACAAAGATAAATGATAGAGTCGTTGAGATGATTCTAGCCGTTCGGTTTGAGAAGTGGCGTGATGGGGATAAAGTCTAGACGGACACACAAGTCTCTAGGTTTTTCTGGACGGTTCTGATCTTCTATTTGGGATGGAGGGTCAAGATTAAAAGCCCTAGGGGCGTCCCTGATAGAAGCATCACGCGTGTTGATCAAGAAAAGGAAAGTTTCTCCTTCCTTTGGTATTTGGCGAATAACTGAAGTGGTTGTTGTTTTTGCAGCGTCAAAATGGCATGGAATCTACATGTTGACGAGTAGAAACAACAAGGCATCAATCCCAATCTGACCAGGTAGTTCATTTATCTTGATTCTGTTGGATAAGGCAATTTAGGGTCACGTGTACCAACTCCTAAACCAGCTCGGTAATGACATGGTTTCCTCGATCATAAGTTTTCTTATATACATTTTTCAAGTGAAAACTCGCTCTTGGACTGAATGCACGAGTAGAATTTAAATTAAGTAGCTTTTCCTTTCGATTCTGATAGGTTGTGCCTCGATCAAAGTCTTTAAAATATATAATTTCCAAGTGAATCTTGAGTATGACATACTTGGCACAAGTGAATTGGTATGTGGTCGAAGGAGCTCGTTGATTCTCATCTCCGGAACAATCAACACGGTCATCGACTTGATTTACTTGAGTCTTCATGATACCACTTGGATAGATAAGCTTCTTAGGGTTGATTTTCTAGGGAATAATCAGCCCTTTGCCATGTGCTAGATCAGAACTCCCTTGACGCATGATTTTTAAAGTAGCTCGGTGATGATGCTCAGTCTAGATAGCTTCAAGTCTGGTTTCGTCTTGATGCTTATATCATACCCTCCCCCTTCAAGTAGTTTCATCCTCGAAACATCTACATTTTCACCAAGAGAAAGCAAGTTAATACTCATTCAATTTTGTGAACTTTAGGCATTACTTTGGTGTTTCTTTGGCTCTGGTTTGCTTGGTGCTTCAAATGATGCAACTTGATTCAGCATGGAGTGGTATACTTCTATAGTAGCATGTAACTCTAGTGTAGGGATGTGGTTCCTTATGAGTGATGCAAAATTCGGTGTTGCCTCTTGTTTTTCCTTAGCTCTAAAAACTAAAAAATGGTCATTTGACAAGTGTATCATGAGAAAAACATAAAGCTTTATCAACATAAAAATTCACTTTAGTGTTAGAACTTACCTTAGCTCGAGCTTGCATATCACGAACATCCTTTTAATCTAGTGGAGCTAGAGTAACCTTGCGGTTAGTTAGGCAAAAGAAGTATTGATTGGTGCAGCCATTATGTTGAACTGTCGATCATATTGCCATGGTCTACCAAGTAAGAAATGCCATGCTCGTGACTGCATCAGAATTTGACTAGAAATTTCCTAGAATCTGATTCTTGACGTTTATGTTTTGATTCCTTCATCAACTCTAATCGGTTTCTTCAGCAATGATCAAGAACACTATCTTTTATCACGTGCTTCTTGCATTCATCTCTGAACTTTTCTTTGTATTAGCAACATTATGACTCGTGAGTGATTTAAAATCCTTATCACTATGTTGTAGCTTCTTGTACACTATAAGAACTTAGAGGAAACCTGATTTCATGACCTTTAAACCACCTTAATTAATCAAAACTTTTGCTATGAATCTCTCCTTATGATACAACTTACCTTAGTGTTCTATTTTGAATTGCCTCATTGATTTCTTGTTGTTATTCCTGTTGCGATTTGATTCTATTTTTCCTTTGTTCTTCATTCAGTTTCTTCTTCCATCTTCTACGAAATCTAGAGAAAGAACAAATAATCGTGTCCTGGGTTAATGTTTAGTCAGATCATATGAAAAAAATAAAATAATAAAGTGTTAGAGACCTTTGAAATGTCTAGGTTCTCTTAATCTCTTGGCCGGCTATACCTATTTAATATCTTGGCCGAGAGAGAGAAAAACGCAAAACATTCTTTTATCAAATAAATGATTCTCTTAAGAGCAATATTTTTTGTTCCTTTGGAACTTTTTCAATCTGTCTTTGTGAGTCAATATCAAAGAGATCATTCGGGTTTATCAAACATATTCCAGAACATTTGTGTGACCATTCTATCATCCAAGGATATTGAGAAGTTCAGGAAAGGGTACTGATCCTAAGTTCATATACCTTTGAATTGATACATACACGCCTCTCACCATCTAAGGATCCACCATCCAAAAATTTTGAAGAGTTAAACAAGGGGCTTGGTCTTAGGTTTATACACCTTCGAATTGAGTCAACACACCTTCATCGCTTCTAGGGTTATCAATCGATCATTGAGTGTAGCTTCTTGGGCAATTCCACATCATTTGGCATCAGAGCATTACTCAAAGTTCTATTTCCAATCCCACACTCAATTTCTTCTTCGTTTGTTACTTGCATTTTAAAGGACAGATCTCACCATAGGTTAACTACCAATAGGAATTTCCTACTTCTTGACATCTATTATCTTTTTTGACATATTCGCCTTGATCTGTTTTGAATTTGTCACTTTTAACAATTGTTTTTATAACAATCTTTTTGGGTTGCTTAGGATTTAATGTATTAACCAGTGTACATTCATAAGCTCCTTAGTAATGCATCTCTCTTAAACTTGTATATGAGTTGTAATTGTGTATAATTAAGTAATAATAAGAAGACAGATTTCAAAGAAATAATTATATCTTCCTCTCTAGTCTCGCCGAATCTCTTCTTCCCAAATTCGTCTATTCTCTTTATCATCATCCTTTATAAAATCTAAATGGTATCAGAGCGTGTTTAAGGATCTAGAATCTCTTAAACACTGTCCTTTGCTTGTTTACTCAATCATTTCTCAATTATTTTTCTTTTATCAAGCACTTCTTGAAAACTCATGGAGATGCAAAAGCAAATCATTATGCTGGTTGTTTTCAAGGGAAACAACTACTTGATGTGGTCAAGGACCACGAGGATTTCTCTAAGAAGTCGTGGGCTGTGGAGCTTTGTGGAAGCCCCAGAAGAAGCTGTAGGAGGAAAAACAGCTGTGCAAGGAGATGGAGCTACTGATGGTGGTATGAAGGAGCAGATATGGGAGCAGGAAGACCAACAAGTCTTGACTGTACTCCAAAGCTCTCTTGAGCCATCAATCCTTGTGGCCTACTCTTATAGTGAAATGACAAAAGAGTTACGGGAAACACTCAAAGTAGTGTATGGAGATATGTCCAACATCTCAAGGATCTTTGTAGTAAAGAAAGATCTAAATGATCTTCAACAAGATGGGAAGACGTTTAAGGACTTCTTTGGAGTCTTTAGAGGGTTGTGGGCTGAACTGGAGATTCCCAGGCCACCAACCAACAATCCTAAGGAGCTAAATGAAAGGAGGGAGCAAGACCAAGTATTTGGCTGTCACTCAAGCTTAATGACCCCTATAAGGGAATCATCCAGCATATTTTAAGGTTCGACAAGCTTCCAAAATCAATTCAGGTTTTTCAACAAATCAGAAGGAGGAAGGGTCTAGAGGTTTGTTCAAGCCTACTAATAAAATGGAGCATGTAGCACAAAGGAGCCAACCTTTTGGTGAAAGAAAAATCTTTGAGTGTGAGCATTGCAAAATGAAGGGCCACACAAAGGATAAGTGTTGGACTCTCTTTCCACACTTAAAGAAAGCTCGACTAAGAGGAAATAGCCAAGGAAGCAGTCAAGGAACAAGGAACTTTGCTGGAGTAGCAAGTGTTGTCAATGATGCCTTCGTCTGAAAGTCAGACTTGGAAGCTCTCATCAAAAGCAAAGGCTAGAGACGAAGTCAGCATACCCGTCATGAGGCGTTCACCAAGAACGAGGTCAGGAACAAAGAGCTTAAGGGAGGAGTTCAACAAATCAGTGGAGAGCTTACTCACTCTAATCAAGAATGAAGAACTGAAGGGAGACTTGTTGACAACAGAGATCACGCGAGAGACTCCCGTCGCGCCCCAAGAGGAACCGAACCTCGCTAAGCTTCACGCTATGGACAAAGAACAAGGCGACTCCAATGCTGAACCTGAGAGATACCAAGGACGTCACAACAGAGAGCGCAGCAGCCTTTACTTGTCATCCAAGAAACAAGATATCTCTTTCCTCCCGGTACTACAAGGTTACACCACAGCCTCAGTCTTTGCCATCTCGATCAAGACAAGCTTGGAAACTCTACCCGGTTAAGAAGAACCGCATCAAGACCTGGTAAGTGTTTCAAATCTGATTTAAACTAAGTTTCCTTTTTCTCTTTTGCAGGGTTTGATCTTTAAGGACTTTATTTTCACAATTTAGACTTAAGACCTTGTAATCTTTTATTTTAATTTCTTTGGCCTTAGAAGCCCTAGCTGTTGGACTATTTAATAAAGTCCCTTTCTCAGCTTGTATGCACATTTTTGAAATCAATAAAATACCTCTTTTTTCGAGAAGAACCCTAGCCGCACCTCCCCCTTCTTGCATGAGACTCGCCGGAACGGAGGCTGAACTTATCAAGGATTTTCCACCCTCCTTGTGGCGTTCTCCAATCCACCTCTCCTTGTTCACACTGTCCATTGTTTTGGCTGGGCTCAGGCGAGTGTTACCACCCCTGAACAGTCTCCGTCTTCCACTCCACGAAGCCCCTGCATAGATAGCTTCAGCGAGAGCGTTACCGCCTGCTGCAGCCCTCCGTCTCGGCTTCCTCCTCTTCCCTTGCGCGTGCATCTATCAGCTAGCCAAATCTTGTAAGAGCTATCTTGCCTATAAACTTGGTAAAAAGGTTATATTAGATTCAAGGGCTAGTCATCACACGATAAATGATAGAAATTTGGTGGCAAATGTAAAACCGCATGGTCGAAATGTTAGGATAGCTAATGCTAAAGAGGTTCCAATATAGGGAATTGGAAACTTGGTAATGTTTAAAAAGAATACTAAGGCATTATATGTTCCTAATTCACTATTAATTTATTGTCGGTCCACAAGGCTACTCAAGACTTGGATCGTAGAGTTATCTTTGGGTCTGATGTGGTTTAGTTTCAGGAAAACAAAACTAAGGAAGTGTTTGGAGAAGGAAGAGTAAAGGACGGTCTCTATGTTTTGAATAAGGAGGAGAAGGAAGTACTAGAGTCATGTGCATTTAGTGCGGTTGATACAAGCTCTTTATAGCACTCACGCCTTGGTCATCCAAGCATAAATGTGCTCAATATGATCTTGCCCAACCTCACCAAAGATAATATGTTCCCAATTCACTACTAATTTGTTGTCGGTTCACAAGGCTACTCAAGACTTGGATTGTAGAGTTATCTATGGGTCTGATGCGGTTCATTTTCAGGAAAACAAAACTAAGGAAGTGTTTGGAGAAAGAGGAGTAAAGGACAGTCTCTATGTTTTGAATAAGGAGGAGAATGAAGTAATAAAGTCATGTGCACTTAGTGCGGTTGGAATAATCTCTTTATAACACTCACACCTTGGTCATCTAAGCAACAAGGTGCTCAACATGATCTTTCCCAACCTCACCAAAGATAATAAGTGGTGTGAAGCTTGTGTGTTCGGAAAACAATGTAGAAGTAGCTTTCCAGATTCTACTACTAGCTATTCCGAGTGTTTTGATTTGGTCCACTCTAATGTATGGACAGCTCCATGTATTTCTAACGATCAATATAAGTATTTTGTGTCATTTATCGATGAGAAGTCTAAGTACACATGGGTGACATTAATGAACTCCAAGCTAAGTGTTGGAATTATTTCACAAGTTTTACAACTATGTCAACACACAATTTGGAACCAAGGTAAAAATACTTGGTAGTGATAATGGTGGGGAATATATAAGCAATCAATACAAGGAATTTTTTGTGAATAAAGGGATAGTTCATCAAACCTTGAGTGCATACACACTCAACAAAATGTAGTATTGGGGAGAAAAATCGGCATTTGTTGGAAGTAACAAGGAGCATGATGTTTGAGAAGGGAGTTCCTAAAGGTTTTTGGGGAGATGCTGTAATGACATCATATTATGTCATAAATCGGTTATCACCTCCTAACCTATACAACAAATCCCCCTATGAAGTTCTCAATGGAGTAAAGCCCTAAGATCGATCATCTTCGGGTCTTTGGATGTAAATACTACGTATTGATTCCCGAGGCACGGAGAAACAAGCTGGAGCCTAAGACTATGAAGTGTGTGTTTGTTGGATACTCAAGTACTCAGAAAGGGTATAAGTGTTATCATCCAGAGACCAATCGTATCTTTGTATCTCGAGAGGTACGGTGTGAGGAGGAGGAAGGTTATTTTCCAGAAGAGAAATGGATTGACCGTGAGGAAATTGTGAGCCCAGGGTTGGATAGAGTGCATATACTAAGGAATATCTTAGCTGGTGAAGAGACGCCAAGAAGGAACAATGGTGTACTGGTAACTCCTCTTTAAGAAAGAGATGAACAAGGAAATGCTAGAAATGAATCACACTCACCTGAAGAAAGCAATGCATCATCCGAAGATGTTAGTGAAACTACAATTCAACTTGGTGAGGAGGATGAATCTATAAGAGATGAGAAAGAGCCAGTTCATGAGGA
Source organism: Cardamine chenopodiifolia (assembly GCA_963922655.1). Lineage (NCBI taxonomy): Eukaryota > Viridiplantae > Streptophyta > Magnoliopsida > Brassicales > Brassicaceae > Cardamine > Cardamine chenopodiifolia. Next base: position 10,217,311 of record OZ000481.1, on the reverse strand, counting down.
GGATCAAGAAACTCAAGTTCCTAAGCCTACTCTAAGAAGAAGCCAACATAGAAGATTTGGTCCAGAAAATTAGAAGAATACAAGAGTGTACTACAATGGATTAGTTGTGGTGCAACAAGAAGATACAAGAGCTGAGGAAATATGGAAAAGGGAAAACTTGGAGCAAAGCATGCAAAACTCCCATTAAAGATTGATACCAAGATGCACTTTAGGGGGAGCTATGGTCGGATGTGAAGCAATATCAAAGGCTAGTTCGGAAATTAATTTATATGACCATAACTCGTCCTGATATTTGTTTTGCAGTAAACCAAGTAAGCCAGCACATGCAAACCCCTAGAGCACATCACTTGAGTATGGTGGAAATGAATATTTAGATACCTCAAGGGGAGCCCCGAAAAAAGAATAGCTGAAATGCAACTAGAGTACCTAGTTGAAAGGATTGTGATGTAGAGTGGATAGGTGACAAAAAGGATAGGACATCTACGACAGGCTATTACACCTTTGTTGGGGGAAATTTGGTGACTTGGAGAAGCAAAAAATAGAAAGTGATAGCCCTATCTAGTGCTGAGGCTGAATACTAAGAAATGAAGGTGGTTACCAAAGAGTTGTTCTAGCTAAAGGCTTTACTTGGAGATCTTGGTGTCTATGAGACAAGGCCAATAACTATCCACTATGATAACAAAGCAGCCATTCACATTGCCTTGAATCCGGTTTTCCATGAACGAACGAAGCACATTGAAGTAGATCATTTTGGGATAATAACACCTTCATCGTCCGAGGAAAAAATCAAGAAGGTGTTATTATCCCAAAATTCACTAAGAGTTAAGAGAAAGTGGCAGACATCTTCACCAAAGAGACTACATCACAAGTAAGCATCTACATTCATTCCAAGGTTGGCCTAACAAATCCTTACCGGCCAGCCTTGAGGGGGAGTGTTGAGATTATTAATGAGCATGCTTATAATGGAGTTAATTACACAAGTACGATTAATCATAAGGGATGGAGCTGGAAAGTAAACCAAGTGTGTGGGAACGCGACAAATGTTCAAATTCAAGAGGAAGGGTAATGTGTGACTCAAGTAATCTAAAGAGTGCATATAGTCTTCTGGAACTGAGTATTTGAGTATTATCTCGGATTGGAACTGGCCAAGTCAAAAGAGATTCAAATTCAAAGAGAGCTCACAAGAGGAACCAGTGGGTAATAGCTAGCTCCATACGCTCCCACCAATGAGGAAAACACCAAGGTGGTTGACCAAGCATGTCTTGCTTTTTTTGTTGCTTAGGATTTATTGTATTAACTAGTGTACATTCAAAGCTCCTTAGTGATGCATCTCTCTTAAAATTTTCTATAAGTTGTAATTGTGTATAATGAAGTAATAATAAGAAGCAATATTTCAGAGAAAAAATTATGTCTTCCTCTCTAGTCTCGCTGAATCTCTTCTTCCCAAATTCATCTATTCTCTTCATCATCATCCTTCCAAAAATCTACATCATGTTTGGAAGCTGGCATGATGTGGGAGAAACTCAAACTTCTTGTCTTCAATAAAGATTGTGGGCCTCTCAAAGGTGACGTCTCCAACCTTCACAGTTTCATATATCCAATCATGGTTCTTGTTCTTTATTGGGTAAAGATGGTTCCATAAGCAACTTACCAAAAGAATTAAACACATTCTGAAGCTCGTGTTCAATGAAGAAGTACTAGACGTTGATCTGATGACTTATGAATCCATACTTGTCAAAGTCTTTCTCTATTATATCTCCACACACACACGTGATCTTCCCAGCATCTCAATCCTTGTTCTCTTAGGAAACAACACATAATCAAGTCGTGCTTTGTCATATTTATCTTTCACTAGACTGACAAAATTTTCCATTGGCATCTCCGGTGTTGGGCATTAATTATGAGCTTTACACTAGAGCTTCTGGATAACAAGACCTTGATAAAACATGAACTTACATATAAGGTTGAGCGTTTCCTCCCGGGTGTACTTTCAGTATCCTTTGAATGAGTTTTACTCGAGCTCAAATCCTCTTTAGGGTGATTTGTGAGAAGCGGTTCACTCTTCTTCTTGTCTCCTCTCTTAAGTTGCTTTGTATCCAAATAGATCGGCATCCATTGGCAAAATGTAACACAACACCTTGTCTTTGTATATTCCTATGGTCAAAGGAATCAAGACTCGCCTTTGAACTCTCACATTTTTGGTGTTGTTAAGCCATTGTAAGTTATAAGGCATTGGATGCCTTTTCGTGTTCAACCCAAGCTTCTCCACCATGGTCGCACTAACGATGTTGGTGCAACTTCCTCCGTCAATGATGAGACTACACAACTTCTCCTTAACTTGACACATTGTGTGAAACAAGTGTTTCCTTTGTTCATCAGCCTCAACCTTGGTTTGAACTCGCAAAGCTCTCTTTGTGACCAACAAATCTCTTATGGCGCATTTTCTTCATATTCTTCTAAAGAGGAATAAGAATTTGACTCCACCTCTTCTTTGGCCTCAATGTCTTCATTCTCTCTTAATATCATTATGCGCTTGTTAGGAAATTTTTTTGCATAGTGCCCTTCTCCTTGACACTGAAAGCACTTGACATTTTGGTTCCGAGTAGTAGATGTCTCAGTCTTGCTTTTGTAAACTTGGTTTGACGGGGGCTCCTTAGCTTCCTCTTTTGGTTTTACTTCTGAGGTTGGCCTAAAATAGGTTGGCTTCTCATCAGAATTAAAGTGTGATCATGAGTTAGTAGATAATGGTTGGCATGTAGAACTGCCCCTTATCTTGAGTGGTGCTCCACTAAGATAGCTTTGTGTAGCATGTCTTCCAACTCCACATAATGCTCCAACTCCAATCTATCTTGAATCTCATGGATTAAGCCTCCTAAGAATCTAGCCATGGTTGCTTCTCGGTATTCTTCAAGTTGAGTTTTGATCATGAGAGACTCCATCTCTTGATAGTAATCTTCTTCTCTTTTACTATCTTGATTTAGTCTTCTAATCCTTGATGAAGCTCATGATGATAGTAACTAGGCACAAATATTTTCCTCATTTGTGTCTTCATTTCATTCCAAATCTCTACGGGATATTCTCCATTTCTCCTCCTACTTGTGACAAGCTGGTCCCACCAATTGATTGCATAATCACAAAATTGGTTGCGGTAACACAAAATATTTTGTTCTCGGAATAGTTTTGGCAATCAATGAAAAGCTTTATCTTCTTCTCCCATTCTAGATAGGCAACCAGATCATTCTTTTCTTGGAATGGAGGTGTCTTCAACTTCAAGCCTTCAAGGTTATCATCTTTGCCTTCCCTAGCACATCTAGAACGTTTATGGCTTCCTCTAGATGAATTATCGTCCCGAAAATAGTATCCAAAGTCATCGTCAACCTCAACTCTATTAGGCCTTTGGTGTTGCCTATCTCTTTGTTGTAGAGTGGCTTGAAGTCTTCCTTGAAGAGATTTCGTCTAACTTCCTCTAATCTCTCATAAACACCCTTTTCCACTAGGAACAAGCGTTACATTTCTTCCATCAAGGCTTCTATTTGGAGATAAGGGATGATGTTCTTCTCCTTTCCGGTTCTCTTCATTGTTCGACATGATGTACTTACAAATGAGCAAAATAATAGTGTATAAATCCTCACAAGTCTTTCACTCCTTTTTTTGTCTCTCAAGTGTCTTGAACTCAACTCTCTTTTGGTTATACAAGCCTCTATTGGTTATAAATGTACCAAAAGACTCTTGTCTTAGACAAAAACCAAAAGAAACTAAATGGTTCAACCAAACACAAAGAGATTTCTCCCACTTAGCAAGTGATACCAAACTATGCTTCAAATGATTCGACCAAGTAATCCACTCAACGAGCAACCCCAAAAATTAAGAAATGAAGATAGAAAGAAAAGAAAAAAAAGGTTTAAAACTTTCGATCAATTTTTTTCTTTAAAAAACAATATGTATTTTTTTAAGAATAAAAGATCCCTTGATCTTATGTATATATATATATATATATTATATAATAAAATTTTGATCGAAATGAGCAAAATAGAAAAGCAGAAAAGAAAATAAACAAAAATTTATGAGGGGTGCAAGTGAGAAAAACATAACCATCAAGGATACTCAAAAAACCATGAGCGATGATCGGGCGTGATGACCAGATGATTGAGCGGTTTCTTTGGCGATGAACGGTTGATGATCGGTCGAAGATAGGGTTTCTAAGGTATGTGACTTGTTATCCAAGAATAGGGACAACATGGATACGAAGGTCCTTCTCCTCGTAGGAGTAGTGTCTTAAGTCTCCCCATATTCGTATTGGTTTCCAACCTATAGGGCGTCCCAAATCTGGTCCAACAAATGAACAAAAGACCACCCACGCATGCCTAAAAGGTTAATAACCTAAAACATGCTTTAAAAGACAAATAACTTAGAAAAAGAAGCTAAAATAAGAGGATTGCTTCTTGGATATATAATCTTTACTGTCTTGCTTTCCTAACTTTTCATTGAGTACTTCCAAGCTGAAGAACAAGTGGGATGAAGTGGAGATGCACTAGATCTTTTTGTCTCATTAAAATCTCTCTGGTAAACCGTTTGGAACAAATCCAAAATAGGAAAAAGAGTACAACTCCTTCTAATAACTTGGGGGTATCTTCACACTTTTTTGATGATGAAGACACACAAACCTTTCTTTTAAAAGCTGGTCATCGTTCAAGAGCCTAAAAGTGGGTGAGAAGCTCTCGGATGATCCGGATGGGCGGATGAGCTTGAACTTGATCCTTGGGTGTCTTCTTCATGCTTCATTGCTTCTTGTCCTCTGGAAGTGGACTTCAATTAGTCTTAGGATCAGGCCGTCTTGAGAATCCCATGGAAACTCAATGTTTGGTAAATACGTGCTTGCGGGTTTGCCAGAAGTAAGGATCCCTTCCATCTTGTGTAAGGGGCAAGGCTGAGGATACATCATAAACAATTGATCGATAGTATGGCCACACAATTGGTATAAGCTTCACTTGATAAACCTCTAAAACTCCTTGGATATGACACACCAAGTGAATCAAAGTGTTCCTAAGGAACAAAAGAGTTTGCAAAATGCAAAAGAGAAAATTTATTGAGAAAATGATTATTGAATGATTATTTCCTCTCCTCTGCCGATTCAAACAGAGATTTTTAGTCAGCTAAGTAAGTGATTAATCAAGAAAAGTAAAAGCTTTAATCTCTAATTATGAGTTTAATTAAAAATTAAAGACTGAAAAGCTAAAGAAGAAAAAGCCTATAATAGTTGCATTTGAAGAGAAATATCTCGATATCTTGATGGATTGGACCTTTTCTCTTGAGTGAATTATCTCTTGGACCTGACCTTCTCTTGGTATTTACTTGTACAGTTCAGAACCTTAGATGGATTTAGGAGAATGAGATTCAAACTTGCCTCATTAAAACCTTTCTCGGAAAATCCAATAGGAAAAAAAGAGTACAAGAAATTGATCTTGTAATCAATCTAGTATTCATTACTAGTCTTCATTTGACACCAAAGTGATGTGATGCTTAGCTCTCCTAGTCATTTAATCCATAGTTTCTTGAACGATTCCAAGGAGTGCCTCTTGTAGGCACTTGGTTCTTTCCCTAGTTATTGGTCCTCTTGACACTTGTATTGGTTCTTCTTCCTTGTTACCTACCATGATCATATCATCCCCCGCGTCTTGAAAAGGATTTGACCTTAAATCAAGCTCATCTACAACAAAAGGAATCAAGTCAAAAACATTGAAAGTAGAACTCACATTATACTTACTTGGAAGCTCGATCTTGTAAGCGTTGTTGTTGACACAGAAATAGCTTGGACTTCCTTTCATTTGGAAACCTTTTCTTAGGTAAATCCATACTAAGTCTCCGGGTTCAAGGATGAGTTCTTGCCTTCCTTTGTTAGCCGTATTTTGATACTGAAAAGTCCTTGCTTCAATGTTGATTCTTGTTGTCTCATGCATTTGTTTCACAAGTTTGGCCCTAAAATCGTCTCCTCTTATTTTGTCCTTGCTTTGGACTTATCTTAGAACATAGATGGATTTATAAGAAATGAGAATCAAACCTAACCTCATTAAAACCTTACTCGTAAAACCCACTAGGATAAAACCGAGATAAGAAAAAAGAGACTAGAATGTGATCTCTTAATCCACCTAGTATTTTCTGCTAGTCGTTTCTTGAATTTTCCCCAAGGTGGTGTGATGCTTAGTTTCCTTAAGCGTTGACTCCATAACTTTTTGAATGATTCCAACGAGTGACTCTTGTAAGCGCTTGGTTCTTTCCCTAGTCGTTGGTCCACTTGAAATTTGTATGGGTACGTCTTCCTTGTTGCTTCCCATGATCATATATGATACACGTTTTAGGTCTTCAAATCCAAGCTTCTTATCCGGTGGTATTCTTGATGACTCGGTGAACCTCTTCAGCTAGTCTTCAAGGTGAGATAGGAGGGATGAAGTTAAGGACTGGAGAGTTACTCAATCTAGTCTTCAACTAAGAGATGGTATGAAGCGGAGAGGGTGTTAAAAACCCAGAGAGATACTCGATGTAGATTCTAACGGTGGAAACAAAGGGTGGAAATAAAGCACCACAAGAAATGTGGATATCTCTTGATTATGAAGATATGAATGAATGTGCTTGTGTTGGAGTTACTCACATGATATTGAGTATTTGTAAAGGAAAGGCTTTGGAGAGTAAATCTTGTATTTGGGAACTTGGTGAGTGTTCGAATGAAGGGGCAAGAGTAACTTGTGGCAAAAGCAACCTTGGAAGTGTAATTAATCATCAAGAACCAAACAAAGTAGAAAAAACTCGGTTGGAAGCTAACCAGATCGAGGATTCAAATTTTGAAGATAGTTCATTGATGAAGTCATTAGATAATAGAATCTCCACACGCCTCCACATAAGAAGAAAGTAACCATTCAGCCTCCAAAGCGTGTTTTGTTATTTTAGGGTGCTTAGGGATTTTTGTATTATCGTTTGTACATTCAGAAGCCTCAACTTGTGAATATCTCTCTCTTTTTCTTATAAGTTGTAACCAATGCATAGAGAAATTAATAAGAAGATTTTTTCCTGAAATCTAAACTCTCTTGTTCTTCTATTCTCGTCAAATCATAATTTTCCATAAACTTCTACATGGTCTCAGAGCGTGTTTAAGGATCCATAGTCATCTTCTAAACACTTTCTTATACTTTTAAACACCATTTTCATACTCTTTCACTTTCATTAGTTCAAAATCGTTTGTTGAAATCTCATGGAGATGCAAAAGTAAATTGTTTTGCCAGTTGTTCTCAAGGGAAACAAATACCTGCTATGGTCAAGGACCACCAAGGCTGCTCTAAGGAGCTGTGGGATGTGGAGTTATGTGGAAACTCTAGAAGGAGCTGTTTGGAGAAGAAACAACTGGAAATGATATGGAGCTGGTGATGGCGGTATGGAGGAGCAAATGTGGGAGCATGAGGACTAACAAGTCTTAGCTGTGCTCCAAAGCTCTCATGAGCTATCAATCCTTGCCGCCTACTCTTATTACAAAACAATCAAGGATTTGTGGGAAACACTCAAGAGAGTGTATGGGGATATGTCCATATTTCTAGAATCTTTGAAGTGAAGAAACCCCCTAAATGATCTTCAACATTTAAGGATCTGTTTGGGGTCTTTAGAGGGTTGTGGGCAGAACATGATATGCTGAGGCCACCAACAAATGACCGTAGAGAGCTGAACGAAATGAGAGAGCAAGAGCAAGTGTTTGGGTTGTTGCTCACCCTTAATGACTCTTAGAGAGACTCATTCATCATATTTTAAGGTTTAAAAAGTTACCAACCTTAACTGAAGTATGTCAACAAATCCAGAAGCATGAAGGATCTAGGGGTTTGTTCAAACCTACTAGTGAGATGCGTATATAGCACAAAGAAAACAGTGTGAGCACTACAAAACAAGGGTTCTTGAGTATGAGCACTAAAAAATGAAAGATCACACAAAGGACAAGTGTTGGACTCTTCATTCACACTTAAAACCAAAACAGTTGTGAGGAAATGGCCAAAGGAGTGGTCAAGAATCAATAAAATTTGCTGGGGCAGCAAGTTTTGAAAGTGATGTCTTGGTGAGGAAGTCTGACATGGAAGCTCTCATCAAGAGTATCTCCAAGCTAGCTGTATTAGGTAAGAGTTGCTTTGCCTCTAAACTCGGTAATAAGGTTATAGTGGATTTAGGGGCTAGTCATCACATGATAAGTGATGGAAGTTAGTTGAATAACCTAAAATCACATGGTGGAAATGTTAGGATAACAAATGGTAAAGAGGTCCCAATAGAGAGAACTGGAGATCTGTAATTGTTTAGGAAAAACAATAAGGCCTTATATGTACCCTGAATTACGTCTAACCTATTGTCTGTTCACAAGGCCACCAAATATTTGGATTGTAGGGTTATTTTTGGACTATATATGGTTCAGTTTAAGGACAATATGACTAAAGAAGTGTTTGGAGAAGGAGGAGTAAAAGATGGACTCTATAACTAAATAAGGAAGATAAGGAAGTAGTGAAGTCGTGTATGCTTAGTGTGGTTGGTACAAACTCTTTATGGCATGCACTTCTTGGTCATCCAAGTAACAAGATGCTTAGCATGATCTTGCCTAACTTCACCCAAGACAATAAAGAGTGTGAAGCTTGTATTTTAGGAAAACAGTGTAGAAGTAGTTTTCCGGATTCAACTGATCTGGTCCATTTTGATGTATGGACAACTCCATGTATTTATAAGGATCAACATAAGTATTTTCTTTTATTTATTGACGAAAAATTCAAATACATGTGGGTGACACTAATGAACTCCAAGAGCCAAGTGTTGGAATCATTTCATAAGTTTTACAATATGTCCACACAAAATTTGGGACTAAGTTCAAAGTACTTAGATCGACAATGGTGGAGAGTATATGAGTAATCAGTTCTAGAAGTTGTTGGAAGATAATGGGATAGTTCATCAAACCTCTTGCACATATCCTCCTCAACAAAATGAAGTGTCAGAAAGAAAGAATATGCATTTGTTGGAAGTAGCCAGAAGCATGATATTTGATAAGGAAGTCCCTAAACAGTTTTGGGAAGACATTGCAATGCCAGCATGTTATGTCATAAATCGATTACCAACTCCAAATCTAGGCAACAAATCTCTTTATGAAGTTCTTAATGGAATGAATCCTAGCATTGACCCCCTTTGTGTCATTGGTTGTAAATGCTATTTGTAAAAGAAAAGATTTGCTTCGGAAAATTGAAAAAATACAAGGGTATATTATAATGGTTCAACAAGAAAGCATAAGAGCTGAGGTATCATCTACTGTGAGTGAGGAATGTTTTGGGCATACAATAGGCATTGATCCTGATCGTATAGGTGGCAGCGTCTCTTTTTTACTAAGTAGACAACACACCTCACAAGAAGAAAATTAACTGTTACAACTATAAGGTAGCCTATTAAGGCTTACGATTCCCTAGCTCACTTACCTATTGAGGTTCAGGTATAGTTGAATACAATTAGTGCGGAGCGAATTCCAGCTACTTACTAGGAGTCATGTGATAGCAAGGTGTGGGTTAAAGTAATGGAACAGGAGATTACATCAATGGAGAGGAACAACACTTGGATTATGACTTAGCTACCCAGAAGAAAGAAAATCGTTGGTTGTAGATGGGTATACACAGTTAAATACAAGAGCACATGTGAAGTAGAAAGGTACAAAGCAAGGTTGGTGGCAAAAGGGTATACACAAGTATATGGGGAGGACTACACCGAGACACTTGCACCCGTAGCCAAACTATATTCAGTTTGGGTACTCTTATGAGTTGCTATAAATCTATCATAGGGACTATGGGAAATGGACGTAAAGAATGCAATATTGCAAGGGGACTTAGAAGAAAAATTCTACATGATGGCTCCTAAAGGGTATAACCAGAAGCCATGCCAAGTTTACAAACTGAGAAAAGAAATTTATGGGCTAAAGCAGTCCCTAAGAGCTTGGTATCAAAGATTGAGCGGCTGCCTTGAAAAGGAGAAATTTGTAAAATCAAAAGTCGATCACTCTTTGTTCACCAAACAATAAGAGAATTGGCTGGTAATGGTTATGATCTATGTTGAAGACATCATCATTATCAAAAATAATGAAGAAGGAATCCAAAGAACCAAGGATATCTCGAAAATGTCCTTTGACATAAAGGAAGAAAATAAAAATCTGAGCAACCAATAGAAACACAAAACATATCTTTAATCTATATATTATATTTAACAATTTTTTTTTTGTTCATTTAAAATATATGACATGACAAAAACAATCCTTTCTTTTTCCAATTCAACTAGCTGAATTAATTTAACACAATTTTCTCCACCTCACTTGCAACAACCGATTTAACATATCAGTGTATTTATTAAACTATTTTCTTATTCAACATAACCATTGTATGTAGTTTTATTAGAAAAAAATACTAAAAATAAAAAGCAAAAAGTCCTTAGGGATAATGGAATAATGAGAACGTAAAATAATTTTCTGGATATTCATTCTAAGTAAATCCAAAATCAGCAAAAAGAAAATCAATATAAGTGCTTTCAGAATTTTTTTTTTTAGTAGTTTAAAGAAACTCAAAATCAGATCGACAAGTCAAATCTGAAAATAAATTTAACGTTGCAACACACACAAAATATAAGTATTTAAACTATTGGAAGTGAATAATATAAAACGCATATGACATGAATAGTATCAAACATAAATGACTATTATATCATTGATTTTGACTGCAGTTTTGTATTGTATGCATTTGATTTTTTCGTCAGTTGTCTATTAAAAAATAAACTAAAAATGTTTTGTTAATATTAAATAAAAGTTAGAATGGCTCAGAACAAAAAAGGAATGTTTGCTGGAAACATTTGAGGTTGACGATGAAACTCTTCGTCCTATTTATAGGAAGTATTTGTCTTGTCGAGTTGTGTTTATCGAGTCAAGTTTATCGAGTCATGAAATATATAAAGTCATTTCTATTTATGTAAGGGATTGTTGGAACTCGTTGTTATATGGAGTTCGCTTGAATGAGAAATGAAAAAGTGGAGATTGTGAGTCAAGTTTAGGTTGAAACTCGTGTGCAGGTTTATAGACATGCAGGTCTAATAACCAAAACTCGTTGAACCTATTTATTTTTAGTTTGTCTAATAGTCACTACACATGACTAACCTTGGTCAACAAATTGTCCATATTGTGATTAATTATATGGTGAATACCGTGATTAATACATATTGATCCATTAATGGTGATTAATTTTGTGCATTATTATCTATGATTTTTTGTGCTATAAAAGAAAGATTTTTTATACACATAAAAAGATGATAGAGGATAGATGATAAATGATGGAAAAGAGACAGAAAAAATGTATGATCTCATTCTCTTCCATCCATGGTAGAAATCTCTCTTAGTTTTTGTCTTGTTTTTTCTTTAAGAGTACAACACAAAACAAAGTTTGCTGGACTTCGAGTTTGGGTGATGCAAATCGAAGATATTGCAGTTGTATCCTCGGATTCTGAAATGCCATGTAAACCGTCTCACTACGGGGCATTTACAGAATTAGGAAAAGATTTGCAGAGTCAAACCGAATCTCTTTTCTTTATTCTGTAAATGCCCCGTAGTAAGACGGTTTACATGGCATTTCAGAATCCCAGGATACAACTGCAATACCTCCAAACTCAAAGCCCGACAAACTTTGTTTTGTGTTATACTCTTAAAGAAAAAACAAGATAAAAACTAAGAGAAATTTCTACCATGGGTGGAAGAGAATGAGATCATACATTTTTTGTGTCTTTTTCTATTATTTATCTTCTATCCTCTATCATCTTTTTATGTGTATAAAAAGTTTTTCTTTTATTGCACAAAAAGTCATAGATAATAATGGACAAAATTAATCACCATTAATTTATATCTTTACACCAAAAAATAGAGGTTACTCAATATGTATTAATCATGGTATTAACCATAGAATTAATCACAATACTGACAATCTTTTGACCAAGGTTAGTCATGTGTAGTGACTATTAGACAAAATAAAAATAAATAGGTCCAAGAAGTGTTGGTTATTAGACATGCATATCTATAAACCCGCACACGAGTCTCAGCCTAAGCTTGACTCATAATCTTCACTTTTCCATTTCTCATTCAAACGAACTTCATATAACAACAAGTTCCAACAATATCCCACATAAATAGAAATGACTTTATACATTTTACGACTCGATAAACTTGACTCGATAGACACGACTTGACAAGACTCAAAAAAAAAACTTTTGAGAGTACAAATAAAAATCACTACATTTAAGATGGTAGCGTTGACAGCCTTAAACCATTCATAGTGAATAACTATCAGATTTACTTGACCTGGAGGTGACTTTATGTCTTGAACCACCCAGACTTTTATGTAAACCTAGAAAACAATTATCACATAGTTTCATTTTTTAACAAAACTAGGTTCTTTATTGTGTTTATTTTGGCCTTGAACATTCCTGGTTTCATGAGTGAACTTGGAGTATATAGCCTTTACCGTTCATTCTCCTATAAACGGCCCCATTTCACACTCACATAGGCGATTTCCCATATGCTTATCCGTTTTGTTAAAAGCATTATGTTGTACTTCATGAGAATGAAAGTATGAAATCATTAAAACCTCAATGCTTAACCTCATAAAAATAGCACTGTCTAATCATCTTAGGAATCGGGTAGAGACATTAGTCTCACAGTGCTTTCAGTAGAATCAGTTCAATTAGTTGTCCCTTTGAACCTCATTCTTGGGATCTCTAGTCATTGAGGTTGGTTTTTCATCAAACTTCATCATTAATTCATAGGCTGTCAACCCATTCTTCTTGATGATTTCACAACTTGATCTTGTGATAAACTTTTAATAAAAGGATCTTAGGTTGTCAACCAAACTAGTATAATTTATTGAGATTATACTATTTGAGATCAACTATTTTATGGTTTTATGTCATCTCCTTAGAAGACATGTTTTACTATTACAAAGAAAAACTTAGCACCCATAGTATAGTCAATTGAATATCAGAACGTACTTACAACGTTGGCATAAATTTTTCACATCAAATATCTTTCGAGCCTTTATGAAAATTTAGTTTAACTCTTCTTCAAGCTATTTACTCAGATTCCATTTTGGATCTTGTCTTTGTAAGTTGTTTGAAAGATTTTGATTAATATTTATATGTTGTGGTACTGTGATATTCGTTATCTACCCTCACACTTTAAGTATTTCATATGTACACAAGAAAAATTTTCATAGTTCATTGACATATTATCAACAACTTTATGTGGTATTTTTTTAAGAATTTATTTGTGGTAAACAACGCTTTCCCCCAGATTACCTGAGATTACTTAGTTTTTCCACAACAAATCATGCAAAGTCTCAATAAAGTTTTCAATTTTCTTTCTATAACTTTATGAGATTCAAGTGACTAGAGAATTTGTATTAAAATACTATCATCCTATATTACTTAAAGCAAATATGATTGGTTTCACCAAAATCATATTACCACTATAGAAAATACATTATACATGTATATTTCAGTTTATTTACAATAAGATTTATCATTGTCTCTTCTTGAGTAAAAATTCTTATCACATTCGTCATCTTTGTGATTCAACTTATACATGATCTTTATGCAAGTAATGATTCTTTTACGAGTCATGATCTTTTTACAAGGTCATAAGTCCATTTTGCATATTGAGTCACAAGTGGCAAACCTTCGCAAATCAGGATGTCAGCTCACCACACTCATTGCAAATATTAGAAACCTCCGTTTCATTTATAACAAATTTAGTCATACTTCACAATTTGAGTTACAACATGTAAACCCAAATTTGTATACTAAATTGTATAGAAATTCAATGTAAAAGAATTTGTCAAATTAAATTCATTAATTTTTTGGATTATGCAATTAAGCATAATAATTTATTCAAAATAAATCACAAAATATATTAATTATTTCTAAAATTTTATTGAAATAATCAACAAGTATCAGACCTAATAATTAATATATTGTATAATCCATTTATAAGATTTTATAAATCATGTTATAAGAATCTTATAATTTTCTTTTATAAGTCTTCATAAATTCACTTTATAAGACCTTATAATTTTTTTTTATAAGTCTTCATAAATTCACTTTATAAGACCTTATAAAATACAATCATTATTATTAGCGTTTACAGCGTTTCATAAAGTTGCCTATAAAGCGTTCGTTGAAATCGCTCTACTCAAACACAAATTCATTTTGCAAACTTGCTTACAAAGCATTAGCAAAAACCATTATTTTTGTGTTTTACACCATTTAAATCATTTCGCAAACTTGCTTGCAAAGCATTCGCGAAAACGTTTGAAACTAATGGAAATCTAGTTTTCAAAAGAACTCGTTTATTTTTGGCTGTTTCATTATAGACTGAATATCTTTATTTGTACTAACTTAAATTATGCGATCTATATATCATTAGAAAGATAATTTCGATATCTACGCACAGACACCAAGATAGGTCAATTCCAATAACATATCGGAAAATTATGAACTATACACTATTTGATCATATAATATCACAATATTCGATCAAATATTGATTTTTGGACATTATGATAAACATCATAATTCCAATGTATATCTCATATAGAAAAACATATGGCAGACCCCTTACAAGCTGGGGCATCAATTCACATGATCTATTATGCATTTATTTGATTTAATTCATATGAATCCATCACAATAATATTTAAAAAATAACAAAAAATCTGTTCACGTCCGATAGCCTAAACAAGCATTTTAACTTGGTAAAATTAACCGAAGTAAACTCATATATGAGCATTTTAATCTGAATAAATTCATAAGAATTATTAGATTAACTACTCAAGTTAAACAAAAGAATTCATAATCAATTAGCCGATGACCCAATAAAGGTACTTTCTTTTGTTTTAACTTTTAATTGACAAACAAATTTAGAATTCAACTTGGCCATCTACCAGAGAATTCAGTTTTTGTTTTTTTGTCAAGTTTCAACTTTTTCCAATTTCAATCACTATGAAGTATCTAAATTAAAAAAGTGATGTGCAGAAAATAAATTTCAAAATTTAAATGCATTAAATAGCTAAAATTTAAAAACACATTTTGAATAAATAAATTAAACCAAATATGGTTAGTTTCCACCATTACTGATCTGCATAAAAATTGTTAGACTTTGGTAAAGTCCATAACGCTTGAACAACTCCTATTCTTTTATCAAGACTCACAAAATATCAGTTTTTTCCGTTAGTGCATCAAAGCAAAAACGAAAAATTTACAGAATTAAGAAAGTAAGAGCATAACTCCTACGATATGGGCAAACTGATAATTATGAAGAAATAATATAAAAATAAATATTACCGATAAAAGAATTAGGAAAAGATTTACTATTCTTTTGATTATATAAATGGGTTTAATTTATTATAATATGTATTTCAGATTAGTGTTACTTATGATAATGTAGTTAATGTTAGTATTGTATTTATTTTAATTTGGGTAAGTATATAGATAGTATAACTAAATCATATTTATTTATATAATTATTTTTCAATAAAATAATAAGATGTAATTTGATTTTTAACATAAGCACAAACCAAAACCTTGATTTTTGCAACCTATAAAAATTATTAAATATCAAAATCTAGTAATACCAATTATGTGACATTATAAATGAAATAAATATAAATAAACTAAAAATAAATTAGTTAAAAGCAAAAGCATTAAGATTATTTTACATTGTGTTTTTACAGCATTTACATTTTTCAATATAAAATATTTAACTAGAGCATATATCATTTTAAATAATCATTATCATTTTCAATTTCTGTATATGTAGTATAATCATTATTATAAGAAATAAATATTTATTGAATTTATAATTAAAATCTGTATAAATGAATTAATTTAACATGTTATCATGTATTATTACAACAAATTCTACAAAATTAAAACAATCTATGATTTTGTTTAAATAACCCGTGACTATTAATACAATATGTGCTTACAAAAAAATAATCAATCAAACTTTGTATACGTTTACATTTTAGAAAAAATATTTAAAAGAATACGTGGTTACAAAAACTAATCAATAGAACTTTATTATATTTTACAAAACACATTTGAAATAACCCATAATAGTATCAATGATATTATTAAGAAATAAACACCAATGAATATAAGAAGATTTATGTATGACTATTCTATACCAAATTTGATATATATATATATATATATTATATTCTTATTTTACTTTTTCCATTATCCATAAGTACTTATAATTCCCGTAGTGCCTATCAACATTATGTAGATCTCTTACATTCATGATTGCAATGGTTATCTCATTTGATCTTCTTCTTTTCATTATGAGAGTCGTACAAAATTAATTTTCTGTTTGTCATTATCTTTTAATTATGCAGTCACTTATCCCAATCAAACTTGCTGACTTATTTTGGAGCAAGAACAATATCAAAAATATCACGGGTAGGCTAGAACTTTTCACATTGGATGATCCACAAATCCAACAGCCTTACAAGAAAATCTTACCTCTCCGTTCAGTGTGTCGACGAGGTTAGAACAACACTAGAACTATCTGATTACCAATCGAACAGACATACAATCTAAAACAAATTCACTAACTCTTCTTCATAATCGAACAACTAACCTGTCAGAGACAAGTGTTTTAGGTTTTTCTCAGATGATCTTATTATGAGCTTTTACGTCTTTAAATATGCATAGCAGTGTTTATCCTAATCTTATTTGATAAGTACACCTAGATACGATCTTATCAAGAATATCTTAATATATTTTATTGTATCTCAATATCCCCCCTCACGTTGGAGCATGAAAATCGCAAATGCCAACTTGACTTTAAAATCTTCGAATTCCCACCTACCGAGTGCTTTCGTCATAATATCCGCGAGTTGGTTCTTGCTTGATACATGACGAGTCGCAATTGTTCCTCGAATAATTTCGTATCTAATGAAGTGACAGTCTCTTTCTACGTGTTTGGTACAATAATGGAAAACGGGATTTGCAGCAAGATGAATCGCAGCCATATTGTCGCAATGAACCACTATTGGAGATGTGTGAGCAATATCAAACTCGAGAAGTAAGTTTTTCAGCCATAGAATTCACGAACCGTGAAAGACATCGCCCGATACTCTGCTTTCGCCGAATACATGGAAACTGTTTCTTACTTACTTGTTTTCCAAGAAACAGGAGAATTGCCTAATTGTATGAACCATCCCGTTAGAGACCTCCGAGTGAGAGGACAAGCTCCAAAATCAGCATCACACCAAATCTGAAGAGACTAGGTAAAGTCGGAGCGTAGTAGAATCCCAATGTTCTTGATGAGGGGCTTGCATAAACTAAGTCAAAATGTGAATCGAATGCGTGAGATCAGGTCGTGTCGTACCAAGATAGATGAGACGCCCCACCAGACGTCTATACTTCACCGGATTGTGTAAGAGAGCGCTGTTTGCGAGAGCGAGCCGGTGATTCTGATCTAGTTGAAATGCCACTGGTTTGACTCCGGCAAGACCTATTTCAGTGATGATATCCATGACATATTTACGCTGGCATAAGTAAAAATCCGAAGAGCTTCTAGCAACCTCAATTCCAAGGAAGTATTTCAAAACGCCAAGATCTTTCATATGGAAACAAGCACTAAGATAGCCCTTGAAGTCTTCAAGAAGTGAGAGAGAGTTGGCTGAGAGAATGAGATCGTCCACATAAATCAAAAAATATATTTGGTCGTTATCATGAGCATAGGTGAAGAGCGAGTATCGGCAAAACACTGAACAAATCCATAATCCTTTAGTGCGGAAGTTAACTTCGCAAATCAGCACCAAGGAGCCTGGCGTAAGCCGTAAAGTGACTTATGTAAGCGGCATACTTGGGGCTTGTCATTGGTACGAAATCCAGGAGGTAATTACATGTAAACCTCTCCATCTAAGTTATCGTGCAAGAAGGCATTATGGATATCCATCTGGTGTACCGGCCAATCCTTGGCTGCCGCAACTTCTAACAGTGTTCGAATAGTTGTCATCTTGACAACAGGTACAAAAGTCTCTGTAAAATTGATTCCCTCAACTTGATTATTGCCAAGAATAACCAAACGTGCTTTGTTCCGTTCAAGAGTGCCATCCGCTTTGAACTTCAAGCGAAACACCCACTTACAAATGATGGCTTTCTTCCCTGGAGGAAGCTTTTTGATAGTTCATGTACCATTCTCGTCCAAAGCATCGATTTCACTCTGCATCGCAGTCTTCCAATTTTTGTCGAGAACCACCTGTGAATAGTGTCGAGGTTCATGACTGTTTGTGATTGCAAACACATATGCTTGATGGTGTTCGGAGAATCGAGTCATTGTGGTGTAGTCCGAGATTGGGTACTTGCAATCACTATTCTGGAAATTAGGTGAAGTAGTGATATTAAGAATATAATCAGCGAGACGCGTCGGAGGCTGTTTCTGCCGTTTACCTACACCGAGGACCTCAGGTTCGGAGGCCGTGTCATCAATAGGAAGAGCCGAATCAATGGCGGGGATGATAAGTGAAGGGTCTGGTGTAGAAGATGTTGAGTTAGAGGAGTCATCGTTGTTGCCTAAGTTTGCCGAAGAAACTGGTGGATTAGACTATGTTTCAGGAGTGGTGGAAACAGGGGAAAACAGAGGAGTTGTCTCTGTTTCAATAAGAGCCGCTTCTAGAGATTCTGGCCACGATGAGTCAGACAGGTTGGTGATGGGACGATGACGTAGGGATGTAAGCGGTGTCGGGGTTGCAGGTTTGGTGTGAGGAAAAACGTCACAGTCAGGCATAGTATCGTGAGAAAATTGTAGAGGATCAGCGAATAGCTGAATAGAGGAGGTATTATCTGGTTCTTGTGCCGAGGATGTAGTCGCAAATGGAAACGTATTTTCACAAAAGATGACATCGTGGGAAACAGAGATATTATTGCCGGTGTCAATGTCGAAAACACGCCAACCCTTTTTCCATTGGGGTAACCAAGAAAAATGGACTTGTTGCATCTTGTAGCAAAATTATCTCCACCATGAAGATTATTATGAACGTAGCAAGACAACCAAAGACCCGGAGATGGTTCAGAGGCGGGGGTCATTTAAACAACAATTCAAATGGTGTTTTACCGTTAAGAACAGAAGATAGAGTTTGGTTGATCAAGTATCCTGCCGTTAAAACGCATTCATCCCACATTTCCAATGGAAGTGAGGCTTGAAATCGAAGAGCTCTTGCGACGTTAAGGATGTGTCTATGTTTTCGTTCTCCTCGACCTTTTAGTTGTGGTGTTCTAATGCAAGAAGTTTCGTGAACAATGTCATGTTGCTGAAAATAACTCCGGAGACAAATGAACTCGTTCTCGTTGTCACTTTTTATCATTTTGACTTGTTTTTCAAATTCTCGTTCTACCAAGGCGATAAAATTTCTGAGCTGCGTTGGAGCCATAGTTTTGTCCGGTAACAAGTATATCCATAGAGCTCGAGAGAAATCAAGGATGGTTAAAAAGTATCTAGAACCCGAGTTAGAAGTGATTCTATAAGGACCCCAAAGATCACAATGCACGAGTTGAAATACATTCGTTGTTTTATTTAAACTATGTGGAAACACATCTTTTGTCTGCTTATCACGCATACAAATGTTGCGAGCTTTATTAGTAAAAACACCAGTACTACTAGAAACTAAATTAGGTAGTAAACTAAGAGTCTTCAAAGATGGATGTCCTAAACGTTGGTGCAATATATCAGGAGATAATCGATCCGAGATATGCAATGCCGCAGCTTTGTCCATGCTTCGAAGAAAATACAAACCTTCCGTCTGTTCAGCCATTCCAATCAGCATGCTCGTGATGCGGTCTTGAATAACACACAACTTATCAGTTATCTGAAATACACATGCTCTTTCTCTGTTCAACTGCAAAACTAAAATCAAGTGATATTGTAAGCCATCGACAAACAACACATTCTGAAGATTGAGACAAGAACCCAAACGAACGGTGCCTTGTTGTATAGACTGAGTAATTTGGCCAACTGGTAGTTTGATCAGAATTGGAGGCATTGATCGTACCTCAGATATGTATTCCAAGGAACCGGTCATATGGTTTGTAGCCCCTGTATCGATGATCCAAGAGTTTAAAAACAACGTACCCGATAGTTTTATATTACGAGGCTGTTCACGTTCAGAAAGAAGCATCTTGAGAGACTTCCATTGTGTGTCACTGAGTCCGACAAGGCCAAGGCGATCTTCATCGGTGACAAAGTTCGCCAACCCCATGGTTGTAACTATCAGATTTGCGCGAGCCACTGGATTGTTCCGGTTATTTTGCGAATGAGTGAATGTTCCTTGATTTGAAAAGTCACCTGGTTTGGAACGCGGTTTCTCTCCCCACCAAGAAGGATATCCAATTTTCCGAAAGCATTGATCGGCGATGTGTCCAGTACGGCCGCAAAGGGAACAACCGACGATTTATTCCGATTATCTCCGTTATTTTTGGGTCGTTGCTTAGACTGAACCGTAAAGGTAACTAAATCAGTTCGTTCTTCAAACACTCTAATCGTTATTTTGGATTCTTCACCTTGAGACACAGCATTGTAAGCTTCATCTAATGTTGGCAATGGTACGCGCAAAAGCAGAGCGGATTTCATGGATCCAAACATCGTTTCATCTAGTCCCATGAGGAACTCATGAAGTTTGTCTTCTTCACATTCTTTTATGACTTTTGCCATTGTTTTAGCTTGTTGATAGTCACTCAACGAGGACCATAATTTCATAAGCTTACCGTAGTATGCTTCGACCGCTGAACCTTTTGATCGAGTATCGAACTCGAATATGTTCCCACATATCAGATGCGATCTCACAGTGGGCAAGATAAGTGCGCAGAGTTGGATCTATCGTGAGTTTTATCAACGATATCACCAACGCATTGTTCGCACACCAATCCTCATAGTCTTCAGAATCTTCTCTAGGATGAGTTATCTTCCCATCTACGAAGCCGAATTTCTTCCGTGTCCTGAGAGCTAGGCGTATACTCTCGACCTATTCATCATAATTAGAACCTTTCAACGGTGGTTGAGAGATCACGCAACCCGGATTATCGCCAAACGATAAGTCATACAGAGATATGGTCCTTCGAGTTGTGCTGGTTTTGGATCGATGATGAGATGAACCAGAATCATCATCATTGCAAGATGTGTTTTTCGGATGAATCGAACTATTCGACATTAAGAGCGAATCCGTAGAATAAAAAGAATAACGGAAACAAGGTCAAAGAAGAGAAAATAATTCTGTTTTTTTTTGTAAAATCGTTAGAAGGATCGGACAAACCTTTTGTATGTGGCTATTGCTCTGATACCATGTCAGAAACAAGTGTTTTAGGTTTTTCTCTGATAATCTTATGATGAAGTTTTACGTCTTTAAATATACATAGCAGTGTTTATCCTAATCTTATTTGATAAGTACACCTAGATACGATCTTATCAAAAATATCTTAATATATTTTATCATATCTCAATATGACCATATTAAACAAAAAAAATCTACTTAAGCCAGCAAAATAAAATTCTCCAGAAACCGAAAGCTCCACAAAACTATTAGAGTGAATCCTCTACTAGAAAGAGAGAGGATTTAGTCCAAAAGATAGACAACATCTTTTTGGTTTGATAATTTGTCAAACTGGGGCTGCTTGTACGATAAGCTTGGTATGCGATGTGTAATTGATATGGGAATAACGCTAGAAGCTTAAGTGGCTTCAGCCTAGACATCCAGAATGCAACGTCATCACCGAATATATCTCCTACCATAGGTAGAACCAGCACTAGAGGATAAACAGAACAGGTATACACCGGATATTAATGATGTAGTGCTTTGGCGATATAAGGGAGAAAAGTACAAAGACTTTTCAGTTCGAAACACACTTGGCTAATAACTCGTCATACATTCTCCAATGTTGTTTGGTTCGAGCATGCAACGCCAAAATATTCACTATTTGTGTGGCTATATATTCATAATTGTCTCGCGACAGGGGATTATATGGCTACTTGGAATGTTGAAGCAAATACATCATGTATTTTCTATGGAGCTCATCTAGAGTCGAGACAACATCTTTTTCTCTTGTTCTTATTCTGGACAGGTTTGGAAAGCTTTAGTACAAGGCCTTTTGATGAATAGATTTAGCACAAATTGGACAAGCATGCTCAACCTCATCTCAGACACAAGTCTTGACAGGTTAACTTTGTTCCTATCTCGTTATACGTTTCAAGCAGTGATTCATAGTATTTGGAGGGAATGAAATGTGCGACGTCATATAGAATCACCAAACTCGTCCTCGTTCCTTATCAAAAGGATTGACAAATAAATAAGAAACCGAACCAGCATCAAAACAAGATGCAAACGTCGAACACCTTCTTGAAGAAACTGCAAAAATATCAAACTTTCATTAAGTAAATAAAGTAAAATAAAAGTATAAATTAAAAAAACTTACCAGTTGTTGTTCCCGAGAAGCCTTGCTCGTTGCTCCCAAATTGTGAGTGGCAATTCCTTTGCCCTTCCTGTCATTCTTCTGGGTTGGTTGATTGAGTGGCCGATGTTGCTTGAGTTTCGTCCATGAGCCAATACTCAACTAACCCGTTCCAGAGGTCCGGCTTTGCAAGAAACTCCCTGAGAATGTCATTCCGAGTCCGCTTGTCTTTCCACTCATTCAGATTTCGTGAGTACACTTTCAATGCCTTAACATCGAATTCACGTCTAACCCGAGACGTGAGGTCTCTATCCAAAGTGAAATCTTGCTGCAAAACAAAAAGGTTAAACATAAAAAGTAAAATTTAAAAACTTATAATTTTAAAGTTAAAATAAAAAGAAAAACATACTGCAAACTGGCAAAACCATAGATCACACTCAGACAGCGGCATAAGAGAGTATGTCGCATACGAACGTTGTAGCATTCCGTTGAGCATACGGTTGATGGACTTTGTTATCCCATTATAACTATAAAACAAAAATAGTTATAAAGTTTTAAATAATAAAAAAATTAAATAAAAAATAAGAAAATTAATTTACCAAATGTTGTTGCTTTCACAACTGGGATGACGATGAGGCAATCTTTCCCGGCCGGGTTGACAAACGAAGTTTTCTATGCTCATTTGGGTCGGAGCAGAAGTCACTTGATGAATAGCTGAAGGAGATTGAGTTTCCGGAACAAGACTGAAACGGTTCGGACTTGCTCTTCGGCCACGAATCGACCCACCCCCTCGGAAGTGGATCTATGGAATTAAGCATAATTCCTGAAAATGAAAACAAAAAATGTTATTAAAAATATATAGAAATAACAATGTCAAAATATATACAAATACAAAAAAAAATTTTAATATTTAATAAAAATCTGAAAAAATTCTTAAAATTTTATAATAAATTTAAACAAAAACTCTAAAAATATAATTATATTTATTAAATTTTAAAAAGAATTATAAAACTAAAAAATAATTATTAAAATACAAAAAAAAAAATTAATAAAACTATAAAAATAATAAAAAAAAATTAAACACAATTATAATAATTATAATAATATAAATACAATTATACAACGATTATAATAAATATAAAATCTAAAAACACCTGAGAATTAGGTAGACATAGGATATCTACCATTAGACATAACATGAAGAAAATCCCGAGAACAAAATCAGTGGTAAGTCTAATCTAGACTTCATATTGTTTTTCGTTTTTCCTTGCACGTTTAAAATAGTGTGTATGATGTTGTCAAAAAAGAATTAGGTATGATAGCGGTACAAAATGTAATTGTCTATTTTGCAAGATCTTTCAATTATGAAGTCACTTTCTTATCGATATATGTGGTAAGAATAGATAATTATTTATTTATCCTAAGCTTAATTTTCATCATAATAATTTCACAATTTGTAGACCTGACTTCATGTTTACTTAGTTGGGGTTCTCTTCTTTACTCAACCACCTTCTTGATAACATATCAGGTACCTCTTTTTATTCTTCCACTGGGTTAGGAGAGGGGACTCAAAGTTTCAAAAGGTAAGAATTCTAATCTAGAAATCTCAATTCTCGTCCCTGATTTTCTATCAAATATTTATGTTCCTCGTTCTAATTTTTATTTTGCGTTTCATTTGATGGTTATAAGATTCATTAGGTTTTATCATATGGTTGCCATATTTTTCAGCAAGTGAGGAGATTAACTTTTGTCATCATTGGTGAGACTCATATCTGTAACCTTTGTTTTTATTTTATAATATTTTCGGAGGAATTAACCGAATTTATTTTGCAGGTTAAGAATGGGTAATAGGCTAAATATGTTAGTTCTTATGATCTCTTTTTTTTTGATGTTTTTGTTGCTACTTGCGACTATCTCTGGTTCTTTCTTATTTGCGATTGATTGTCTCAAACTATCTAACATGCTTCTTTTGATCATGATTCAAACGTGATGCTTCTCTGGTTAATTTTTATGGTTAATAGGCTAAATCTATTAGTTCTTATGATCTAAAAAGTTTATTTGTCATTGTCTCAAGTTTTTTTCTTATGGTTTTGTTGCGACCATCTCTGGTTCTTTCTTATTTGCGATTGATTGTCTCAAACTATCTAACATGCTTGTTTTTCTTTCTCTTTTAAGAATTTTAGTGACTGACTTCTTGGTGTATGTTTTCTGTATCTGTTCTTACTTCTTATCTCTCTTGTTTAATTTCTCCATAATCGGAGTGGCTTGAAGTATTTTCCCGTCGTTGGCTAGTTTTTTATAGTCTTAATTGTTCTTTTTAATTTGCTTGCACAATGCTTTTGTTGTTTCCTTTACATACTGCTACGATCTTGACTGCTTGTGTATGTTTTGATGGTCATGGACTTGATTTGAAATTCTTTTCCTTCTTTTGCTGCAACAATTTTTCATTCATTTTCTATTAGAATTATGACTTTACAAGTTGGTGTATGATTTCAACTAGGAAATCCAATTAGGAGAACCTTAGAATTTTATTCTACTTAACTCTTTCAATTCATGGAAACAAGTCATGCCAATGGATTTTATTTCGGTTTCTTGTAAGGAGAACTATATAATACTTCTTTCTAGTACAAATTGGATATGATAGAATCCGGTTTATGTGATTTTTGAAATGTGCTTCTCCCTCGTACTATAGGAGAATTCCATTTGAGAACTAGTAGTAAGTTTTATGTATGCAGCAAGTTTAAGTGAATCCCTTAAATAAAAGGTTCATGTGTTTCATACATATACAAGTGCATACATGCATACATACACATACATTAGGTGATGGACCCGCACATAAAGATTTTACGAAATCATACTTACAATTACAAAATAATGACTACTAGATAGCGTGGATGGATGTGTTTTTGTATTTTGTTTTTTACGAATTTGTTATTGAATTTAAATGATTATAATTTTGTTTAATTTAGTTATCATTTGATTGTATGTATGTAGTTATATTTACAATTCTCCATATCATGTACTGATAAATTCCATTAAAAAAAACTCCAAAACTTTACGGTTTACAAATCTAGCACACCACCACTGTTACCTCCGAGTAAATCTCCTATATATTCACAAGCATCAAAAAATTAAATCTACGTCAAATCTGCCAAGAATCTTGGGGGTGACAAATCTCCTAAGAGGTGTCATCCCATTGGACCAGAAATTGATCTTTATTTTTTTACCCTTGACTCAATTACGTTTGTTCTTTGAATAGTTTTTCGTTGTTTAAATGTGAAATTAATATTGATACGAGGAGTGTAACTATAAATAGCGACGCTGTAAATTATATGAGAGTAAATTTGTTTAGGATTTGTTGTCCTCTGTACAGTGAAGTGAGGTGATCATGTCTTGAATAATTCTGGATAGAACACGAGTTATATGGGTTATAGTGTTGTTTACTTGACTATGTCATTTTCCATTTCGTTCTTTCCATATGTAGTATATTGTTGATTGCAAAGCCATGTAGAATAGAGTTTTATCTATCAAACCGAGTTTATTAGAGCTGACCTTTGCATCATTGTCAACCATTCTGGTGTAATAATATTTTTCAACAGAAATCCAGCAACCTTGGTCCAAATAATATAGGAAAAAAAGATAAGCAAAGAAAATGTGATAGCAGGAGTCATTCGGCTTTGCACATAACACAGTCCTGAGTTTGGCACCATAAACGATCCCTAACTGTTGACCAAGTGATTAAAGAGTATTTTGGTATCGCCTGATGAAACAAGGCCGTTTTGTGCCAAAAGACTTCACTTCTGACTTTATGGATTTGATTCCATGTACAATGAGTTGAAAAATTAACCTGATAGTCATCCAGTGCATGGCGTCAAGATGTAATGTCGGAGCCTTCTTGAAGGGGATAGGGTGATGAAGAACTTCATCATAAGGTGAACATCCTCTACGAAGCATCCATTGATTAATCTTGCATATGTCAGCCACTGTGCTTTGTATTCCGACAGCCAAATTTCTTGGTCCTACTTCCCCATGCTTACCATAGACTTGCCCCATAGTAACCAAACATCCCAGAAGAAAAATGTGTTTTTACCATTGTCAAACCTTCTTTTGAATAAAAGCAGAAGCGATATCTCAAAGTTTTAGTAATTTACGCATATCCAATACCCCAGAGTTGCATCATTTACATTTCAAAATGAGTTTTGCTTTAAGAGAAAAGCCCAGGTCCATGTAACCCACAAAGAACTTGAACTTGTTAGTAAGCTCCAAATCAGAAAATGCGAATCACGGAGCTGTCATAATCCTAAACCCCCTTCGTTCATCGGGCAACATAGATCATCTTAAGAAATTTTGGTGTTGTTGTGCCTATTTGGTCTGCTTCTCCATAAGAATTTACCACATAAACCCTCAGTATCAACCAGGCATCGTTGTGGTAATCTAAACACTGAGTACCAAAAATTAGCTATACTTGAAATAACTGACTTGATGAGTTGGAAACGGCCAACCTAAGACAGACTCTTAGTCGCCCAAGATAGTAGTCGAGTTCCAATCTATAAGCAGCTCATAGTCATGTCTAGTCACCCACTTTATGGTAAGTGGCAAACCCAAATTATGAATAGGAAGATCATTGCTCTTGATTCCCAGCCTCAGCGCTGCATTAATCATTTCTTCCTTGTCCACACCACCCGTAAATATTGAAGACTTGGAAGTACTAATATTAAGGCAAGACATTAAAAGGAAAGTTGTTGAAAACATTTATAACACCAATCATCGATTTTGACTTTCCATCAGTAAAAACCAGAATGTCATCAACGAAGCTTAGGTGAGTAATTTCAACTTTTTAATATTTCAACTTTGCGACAGCACATTATTCGTCATAACATAGAGATACGGAGAGAGGGAGCAGTCCTGCCGTACGACTCTAGAACTACTGAAAAAATAGCAAGCTCACCATTAATGGAGATAGAAATAGCTTATGTCATCATGCATTGATGGTTCCAACGAATAAACTGGTTTAGAAAAACCATGGTCCGAAGAGTTGCAATAATGAAATCCTACTCAACCGTATCAAAGGCTTTTGATATATCGAATTTAATTGCACGAGTTGAGATTGAATTCTTGTGATAATCTTTAACAAGCTCCGTGTCTAGCATAACATTCCCGAGCACCTGTCTTTTACGAAAGCACACTGATTCCCTTCAATCATCTTTGGTAGTGTTTTCTTCAAACAATTAGCTATGAGTTTAGATATGATCTTGTACATTGTGTTGTAACAAGCTATGGGTCTATAATCCATAGTTACCAGCTAGTCAGTCTTGGGAATCAGTGTCAGAATCGTTGAATTTACACCATGGGGTATAAGTCCTTATAGGAAGAAGAACTGAACTTCTGTTATCAAGTCTTTTCCTACCACCAACGATGCTTCTCTATAAAACTTGATGGATACCCGTCTGGTCCTAGCGCCTTATTAGTTGGCACTGAATACATCACATGTTTAATCTCTTATACGGTGACCAACCGGACCAAAGCTGTGATCTCAAAAGAAATAAGGTGATGATCAAGTATAGCAAATGCTTGATTGATCATGTTAGTCATCTAGAAGTAGTTTTTGAAAACGCTTAGGGAATAATGACTATATGTTAACCTTAACAAAATGCGTCATTTGTGCTAATAAGCTTGTGTTTTTAGGATTTGTTGTGAGTCCATAGGGATTAAAAGTAGATAACACGAAGATTAAAGCAATAGAATTGTTAGATTTTAGAGATTAGAAATGAGAGCTTTTGAGATAAACTAGAAAAAACACCATAGTATAATATTAGAGAAGAATTTCTTATTGATCTTTGTGAAATACATAGCATATTTATAGGAGAATTACAAGGGAACCTAGGTTTAACTTTAATTTGAACCAGCCAATAGGAGTGTAGTCTTTGGGCGTCCTTGACCATGCGAGCCTGTTTCCAGCCCCTTCCTTGACCAAATGGATAAGAAGGAAGACCAAGGACAAGGTGCCAATGCACCTGGACTCTCAAGTGGCTTGGTGCATGATCTAAACGTTTCCAAGCTTCTAGAAGACTCTCGAAAGGCTTCATCAAATTTTCCGGAGGCTCGCTAAGGTCGTATGGTCTTGTACGGCCTTGTACGGACTTGTACGGATCCGTACGGACTTGTACGGACACCCAAATCCAACCATCTTCCCTAAGCTCCCTTGATGATAAGCTTGATTAATACTCCCCCTCAAACTTAGCCGGAGGGGGAATGAAATAATACTCCCCCTCAACCTTCCAAGTCCTTGATAACAATAACAGACTTAAGGAAGGATTTGGTTTCTTGAATCCCAACTTGATCACTACCTGAGATGATCAAGTCATCCACATAAACTAATACCACAATAAGCCCATGGGAGCTCTGGTGAGTGAACAAGGTATGGTCGGCTTCTGACCGGCTAAATCCTCGAGCAACAAGAGTGAAGCTCAGTTTATGATACCAGGCCCTTGGTGATTGCTTTAGACCATAAATTGCCTTTCTTAACCTTAGGACTTTTCCGAGGCTGATTGAGTGTTCTAATCCGGGTGGTGGAGTCATGTACACTTCTTCTTCCAATTCTTCTTGAAGAAAGGCGTTCTTCACGTCTATTTGCTATAGATCCCATGATAGATTTGTGGCTAAGGACAAGATGACCCTAACTGTGTGAAGCTTTGCCACTGGCAAAAAAGTATCGGTATAATCAGCTCCATATGTCTGGGTGAAACCTCTGGCTACCAATCTGGCTTTGTACTGCTCAATCTCCCCATTAGATTGATATTTGATTGTAAATACCCACTTGGAACTTACTGCCTTCTTTCCCTTTGGAAGCTCAGTTTCATCCCAAGTATGATTCTTATCCAATGCCCCTATCTCAGCATCCACAGTAGCTAACCATTCTTTGTGTTCTTTTGCTTCTTCATAGGAGCTCGGAATTTGGTGTTGATCAATCTTTCCAAGGAATGCTTTGTGTTCTGATGGCAAGAGGGCAAGAGAACAAACCGCTTGGAGAGGATGAGCCACGGCTTGGCTGTTGTAATAGACCCTTGTTTGTTTCCAATGATCTGGTCCATACTTCAGCCTTGTACTTCTTCAAAGCTAAGGAGCACTAATTTCTTCACTCTCATGGTCTTGACTAACCATTGGCTCCATTCCTCTAGTGGATTCTTCTTCATGATGAGCTTGGTCTTGATTACCATTATCCAAGTTGTTTGCTTCTTCTTCACTGTTATTTTCAGAATTTGGTCCTTCTTGTGGCTGATGATCTAGTTGCTCTTGATGAGAGTCTCTTGGAGCCGGATTTCCCAAATGATTGAGTAAGAACTCTAAGCTGGCGGTTCTATCTGAAGGAGAACGGGCTAGGTCTTTAACAATATCCCAATTTTGTTTCTTGTCAAAGTACCCTTGGTTTT
Organism: Cardamine chenopodiifolia; assembly: GCA_963922655.1. Classification (NCBI taxonomy): domain Eukaryota; kingdom Viridiplantae; phylum Streptophyta; class Magnoliopsida; order Brassicales; family Brassicaceae; genus Cardamine; species Cardamine chenopodiifolia. The sequence goes on along the minus strand of OZ000481.1, from coordinate 10,187,360 downwards.
CTATGAACTTCACGTCTCTTGAAACCAGGGTACACTTCCGGATGGGGTCATAGCACTTATACCCCTTTTGAGTGGTAGAATAGCCTATGAATACACATCTTGTGCTTTTGGCTTCTAGTTTGTCCCTCTGAGTACCTGAGACGAATACAAAACACAAACACCCAAGAACTCGTAAGTGATTGATATAGGGTTTATTGTGATTTAAAACTTCAAAGGGAGAGACGTCCTTTAAGACTCTTGTTGGAATTCGGTTGATAAGATAGCAAGCCATCATGACTGCATCTCCCCAGAAGTTTCTTGGCAAGTTGGAATGGAACATCATAGCTCTATCTACTTCCATGAGATGTCTATTCTTTCTTTCAGCTACACCATTTTGTTGAGGTGTGTATGGGCAGCTCGTTTGGTGGATTATTCCATGCTTAGCTAGGTGTTCTTTGAATTTGTTACTTGTATATTCCCCTCCATTATCCGTTTGAAGTACCTTAACATTTGTTTTGAATTGATTAGTAATGTAGTTCTGAAAATTAATGAAAGCGTCAAATACTCTATCTTTAGATGGCATTAAGGTGATCCAAGTGTATTTCGACTTTTCATCAATGAATGTCACAAAGTACTTATTATTATCTCTTGATAAACATGGGGAAGTCCATACATCCGAGTGGACCAAATCAAAACATTTTTCATATATGGTAGAGGACTTAGGAAATACACTTTTACAATGTTTTCCTAAAATACAAGACTAACAAACCGAGTTATTAAATGACATATTAGGCAATATTATTTCCAAGGCACGCGAGTGAGGATGTCCCAATCTAGCGTACCATATTGCATTAGAACTAAAACTTGATAAAGTAGGATTGCTTGGAGAATCTTCTAAGATGTATAAGACTCCTTTTGTGTTCCCTTCTCCAAGAACCCTTCCGGTCTTAATATCCTGAAAATGGAAACTATTAGGCCCAAAGATACCATAAGCATCAAGATCAGTAGTAGCTCTCTTAACTGATACAAGATTCGAAGTGAAAGATGGCATGTAGAAAGCTTGAGATTCTTTGTCAAATAGTTTTAAACTTCCTATTCCTTTAACCGGTATCCTATCACCATTAGCAATCACTACATTTCCACTAGCAGTTTTAATGTTACTAATCAAATTTGGATTACTAATCATGTGATGAGAAGCTCCAGAATCAATAACAAGAGAAGTACTAGTCTTATTAGGTTTAGTAGCAAAGTATGTGATACCGGACTCCTTTAGTGCGGCGATGGATCGAATGAGTGCTTCTAAGTCTGACTTGCGCACCACGTCATTTGAATATGCTACCATGGCCATCTCATCTCCTTGCTTCAAGCTTTCGGTTTGAGGTTGTTTTGTTGAGTTTGATGAGCTTGGCGTTTCTAGTGCTTGATGAGCTTGGAACTTTCTTGGCTAGAATTCCCTTGGATGCCAATCTTTGGGCTTGAGATGTGGATGAAGGATCCAGCAATCCTCCTTTGTATGACCATCCTTCTTGCAATGATCGCATGTTTTCCTATTCTTGCCTTTGTAGCCTTGATTTGGTTGGTAATTGCCCTTATTGGCCTTTGGGTGTTCTTGTTTACCACTAAAGAGACCAAAGGACCCTTGTTCCTTTTGAATTTGTGCATAAACTTCATCAAGTCTAGGGAGCTTCTTCGATCTTAAGATATGCTTTATGAGGTCGTTAAACGCCGGATTGAGTGTGAGAAGCAAACCGAAGACCTTATCTTGTTCTCTTTTTTCTTTAATGATTGAAAAATCCTTTGTGCTTGGACGTAACATCTCTAATTCAGCCCAAAGAGATCTAAATTTCCCAAAGTGTTGAGTAAATTCTAGATCCTCTTGATTGAGATTGTTGATTGCCCTTTTTACTTCGAAGACTCAGGTCAAGTTGGAGATGTTCCCGTAGACATTCTTTAGTGTATCCCAAAGCTCCTTTGTGGTGTCACAATAGGAGTATGCCTCTAGGATTGATGGGTCTAGTGAGTTTTGAAGGAGACCCAAAATCGTTTGGTCTTCTTGAAACCATTTGACTTCCTCCTCGGTCTTGGTCTCATTTTCTTCATCTTGTGTGTCTTCTTTAGGGTTTTGTGTGATCTCAATGTGTCTCCACAAACCTCTTCCACACAAAGCAGTCTTAGTTGTTCTTTCCCACAACAAGTAATTATTCCCTTTGAGGGTAACCGGAATGATCATGGTTTTTAGATTTTCCATGATTTTCTTGGTGTTTAATCACAAAGCTAGCAACTTTCTCAACTCAGCACCAATGGATTTGAGGAATTTCTCTCAGAGAGAAATGAGGCTAGCAACGTGAAAGGAAGAAAATGAAGTGAAAATCACAAAGCTAGCAACTTTCTCAACTCAGCACCAATGGATTTGAGAAATTTCTCTCAGAGAGAAATGAAGCTAGCAGCGTGAGAAGGGAGAAAATAAAAAAGAAAAACGTGGAGAATGAGTAGAAATGACAAGAACTGATGGAGAAATGATGGAGAATGATGGAGAATAACCAAGAATAAAGCAGAATAGATAGGAGCAAGATCAATGCTCTGATACTATGTTAGATTTTAGAGATTATAAATGAGAGCTTTTGAGATAAAGTAGAAGAACACCATAGGATAATATTAGAGAAGAATTTCTTATTGATTTTTGTGAAATACATAGCATATTTATAAGAGAATTACAAGGGAACCTAGGTTTAACTTTAATTTGAACCAGCCAATAGGAGTGTAGTCTTTGGGAGTCCTTGACCATGCCAGCCTAATTCCAGCCTCTTCCTTGACCAAATGGATAAGAAGGAAGACCAAAGACAAGGTGCCAATGCACATGGACACTCAAGTGGCTTGGTGCATGATCAATACGTTTCCAAGCTTCTAGAAGACTCTCGAAGGCTTCCTCAAATGTTCCGGAGGCTCGCTAAGGTTGTACGGTCTTGTACGGCCTTGTACGGATCCATATGGACTTGTACGGACTTGTACGGACACCCAAATCCAACCATCTTCCCTAAGCTCCCTTGATGATAAGCTTGATTAATAAGAAGAATGGCCAACTCCAACAATTATTAGTCAAGTGCAAAGCTTTCACGGGTTGGAAAGTTTTTATAGAAGATTTGTCAAGGACTTTATCATAGTAGCAGCTCCTCTCATTGCTGTAGTCAAGAAAAGTGTGGGATTTAGTTTGGGAGGAGTGCAAGTCACGGCTTTACAAGAGCTAAACACCGCTACACTTATGCCCCATTACTTGTCCCACTAGACTTCACCAAGACCTTCCAAGTGGAATATGATGCTTCCAGAGTTGGAATTGGTGCGGTGTTGACACAAGGGGGAAGGCCTGTTGCATTCTTTAGCGAAAAACTTAGCGGAGAGACTTTGAACCACCCTACTTAGCTTTACGCCCTAGTGAGAGTAATGGAGACATGGCAGCATAACTTGTTGGCCGAGGAATGTGTTATCCATACCATCATGAGATTTGAAGCAACTACGAGGCCAGACAAATCTCAAGAAGCGGCATGCCAAGTGGCTCGAGTTCATAGAGACCTTTTCATATGTTATAAAATACAAGAAGATCGTTACAAGTGATTCTATCTTGAAGAAGACCCTTACTTAAATAAAGTTTTCTTTTCCTTGTTCTTAAAACGCTCAAGTACTTTCCAGTTTATGTTTTGTTATTAAAGGATCCAAATTAGGTGCTTCTTAGAAATTTAGACCAAAGTGTAATAAGTGAGAGACACTATAGTGCTTCATATAAAAGCTTCTAAACCCTTGCAATTTTCCTTAGACCGCTTTTGATGAAATCAAATCAAGAACTTTCTTTTTCTTTGTTCTTGAGAGAATCAAGACCAAACTTCACACCTCTTAGCTTGGCTCGGTGTGTAGTTTGTTGTATCAAGAGGCTTCCATACCTCTTGTGGTTTACGCATCGTTCCATCTCATATCTCCATCGTTAGCTCTTAGGTCGAGTATCTTCATGGGTTCTTCACACCACGCCTTCCACCTCATCCCACTTTTCAAGCCAAGAAACAAGATCGAGAATGTTTCTTCCTCTTGGCTTTATCAAGTGGTTCAACCCACGAGTAGTACTTGAAGATTTATGATCCGGAGCCATATCATCTTTGGTATCGGAGCCAATGTTTCCTACTAAAGGTTGTATCAATCTATCCTTGTTTGCATTTCCCATCTTTTCGTGTTTTGCATCTTCGTTCATCATCACGCATCATTAGGATAGTTTTTCTTCATCATAAAAACTTTGAAAATTTCATAAAAATATCATTTCATGTATTTAGATAGATAAACGGTTTAAGATAAGTTTTTGGGTTTTAGGAATCATCGCATAGCATCTTCATCTTTTGTTTTCTCTTGTTCTTGGTGTTCGTGTTTAGCATTTGTGTTTGTGCCTTGTTTGATCTAAAAATGTCATATTGGTAGCTGCTTTAATTGTTTGTCCTAAGATTAATGAATCCAATGTGCTTTTTGCTTTTTGTTTGTCTCGTAGTAATTCTCTTTCCAATTAAGTTGCTTTTACATTTTTTGCATTGGTTTAACCTCTTATCTGGCTCGAGTTAACGTGAGTAAACATTGGTAGAAAGTGAATTTACCCTAGTAACTTCTCATCTTTGAACCTAAGTTACTTTTCTTTCCATCCGAGTAAGCCTTATTTTAGGTCCGTTAGTTGTGTTATTCCTTTTGTGTGAGCTGTCTTTGTTACTTGGCCTTTATTTACCTTACCCTAGTTGCTTAAATTTAATCCGTTTAATCTCGCGATACTTAAAACGTTCTTTGCAAGGTATAGAGGTCTAGCTTACTCCTAAACGATAGCGAGTATGGAGGAGCAACCAGACTGGGCCAGTGTCCTTGCTACCATTCAAACCCAACTTCAAAAACAAGGAAAAAGGCTTTACTTGAGTGGAAACACCGCCTTCTCAAGCACCACCTCGGCATTGACCGGATCAAGACGCTATGTCCAATGAAAAAGTATAATATCCTCAACAACGAAGGATAAGGTTACATGAAGCCTAGGATGATCAAGCCACGAGACCTAATGTCCCAAGCCTTAAGCTTACGACTCCTACATTTCTTGGGAAGGTTAACCCAGAAGGTTATCTAGATTAGGAAAGCATAATGGACCATATCTTTTCCTGTTATGAGTACACGGAGCAAAAGAAAGTGATATACGCCACAACCCAACTCACAGATCATGCCCTCACTTAGTGGGATCGAGATTAGTCCAAGAGAAGAAGGAACCAGGAAGGAACTATGCCTTCATGGGAAGCTATAAAGCACAAATGCATAAGAGATACGTACCGCGATCTCCAAAAGATGTTTAGGAAACTCTCCCAAGGCTCCAAATCAGTAGAGGAGTACTATGAAGAGTTTGAACACCTAAGGAACTGTCTACAACTAGATGAGGAAGAATAGAGTCATATGGCGCAATTCATGGATGGTCTACAAGATAAGATTGGGAGGAAAGTGGAGGGGCAATCGTATGGGGGCATCGAAGAAATCCTACATCTAGCCATACAAATGGAACAACAAGTCAAAAGGAAACAAAGTAGCATGAATTGGACACGAGTACAAAGCGCACTGAATTGGTCTCCTAGTGCATCTCCATACAACAACCCCACTGGCCCCAATTCAAGAGCAAGCCCACTATAGTAGAGTCACGGTTCAAACCTAGGGCCACCGAGGCAAGAGAAAAGAAGTTTGAGCCGAGAGGAAAAACCAATGCAACGAGAAGCCGAGACATTATATGCTACAAGTGTTAAGGTTATGGCCATTATTTGATGGAGTGTTCGAACCACCGAGTCATGATGATCACACCCTCCGGGGACTATGAGTCTCAAGAAGAAGAAGAGGCGCTAGAAGAAGAGGAAACCTTGGAAGAAGAAGAAGAGTACCCAGATGAAGGAGAGCTTTAAGTTATCTGAAGGATCTTAAGCACCACACCATCATTGGAAGACACCACACAACGCAAGAACATCTTCCACACGCGGTGTACGATAAGTGGCAAGGTATGTGGTCTAATTATTAATGGGGGATCGTGTACTAATGTTGCTAGCTCGACTATGGTAGGTAAGCTTAATTTAACCCCCAATAAGCATCTGAAGCCTTATAAACTCAAATGGTTGAATGATAAGACCGTTATTAGCGTTACTGAACAAGTTTTGATTCCATTTAGTATTGGATAGTACCAATATTAAGTCTTGTCTGAAGTACTACCAATGCAAGCTAGCCACCTTCTATTGGGCCATGCTTGGCAGTTTGATAAGGGTACTACACATTGTGGTCGAACCAACCATTACTCTTTTATGCATGATAAGAGAAAGATTAGTTTAGCGTCAATTACTCCTTCGCAAGTTAATGAGATGCAAGTCAAGTTGTCTAAGGATTCTAGCTCTAAGTCTAATTTCTTGATTAATCATAGCATTTTTAGGAAATACCTTAGTAAAGATACTTGTTGTGTTTTGCTAATGATTTTTAAAGAGACTTTGAGCATAAGTATTTTTGGACGAGTCATTGCTAGAGGAAGTAAGGCAACTTTTGGATCTGTTTAGGGATGTCTTTCCCGAGGAGATACCTCATGGATTGCCGCCTACTAGGGGGATAGAGTATCAGTTTGACAGCATTCCCAGAGCTCAACTCCAGAATAGATCCGCGTACCGAGGGAATTTTGTAAAGGCTAAAGCGTTGGAGCGACAAGTAGGTGATTTTATGAGCAAGGGATATGTACAAGAGATTCTTAGTCCTTGTGCGGTTCCGATTTTGTTGATCCCAAAGAAGGATGGTACTTGGAGAATGTTTATAGATTTCTGCGCCATCAACAACATTACTATCAAATACCGGCATCCGATACCGAGACTAGACGACATGTTAGATGAATTAAGCAGATCAACCCTCTTCTCCAAGATCGATCTAAAAAGCGAGTATCATCAAGTAAGGATGAAGGTGGGGGATGTTTGGAAAACCACCTTCAAAACCAAGCAAGGTTTGTACGAATGGATGGTAATACCATTCGGTCATTCTAATGCCCTAAGTACATTTATGCGATTGATGAATCATGTTCTAAGGTCTTTTATCAATAAATTTGTGGTAGTATACTTTGATGATATTATCATTTATAGCCAAAGTTTAGTTGAACATATTAATCATCTAGAACTAGTCTTGGAAACCCTTAGGACCGAAGGCTTGTATGCCAATCTTATTAAATGCATATTTTGTGCTAATAAGTTGGTTTTCGTAGGCTTTATTGTTAGTTGGCAAGGGTTGAATGTAGACAATGAAAAGATTAAGGCAACTAAGGATTGGCCAACACCGACGAGTATTAGTCAAGTTCAGAGTTTTCATGGGTTGGCGATTTTTTACCGAATATTTGTCAAGGATTTTAGTACGGTAGCTGCACCTCTTACTTTGGTGATCAAGAAAAGTGTGGGTTTTAGTTGGGGTAAAATGCAAGAAAAGCTTTCCGCGAGTTGAAATACCGCCTTACTCAGGCTCTTTTATTAGTGCTCTTGGACTTCTCCAAGACATTTGAGATCGAGTGTAATGCCTCCGGAGTAGGGATATGGGCTGTGTTGACTTAAGGAGAAAGAACCGTAGCCTATTTTAGTGAAAAATTAGTGGAGCTACAATAAACTACCCTACTTACGATAACGAGTTATATTCGCTAGTTAGAGCTATGGACACATAGGAACATTACCTCTTGGCCAAGTAATGTGTCATTCACACCAATCACGAGACCTTGAAGCACTTAAGAGAACTGACTAATCTCAAGAAAAGGCATGCCAAGTGCTTAGAATTCATCGAGATATTTCCATACATGATCAAGTAGAAGAAAGGGAAAGACAATATGGTCGTGGATGCCTTATCTTGGCGACATGTATTGATATCAAATATGGAGGTCAAGGTTTTAAGGTTTGAGGGTATCAAGGAGTGGTATTAAAGTGATCTGGAGCTAGTACAATGTTATCAAGGAAAATGAAAGGGAATGTACCAAAGATTCTACACCAATGATTGTTTTCTTTTCCAAGGACAAGAGATTTTGTATTCCAAAAGGTTCAATTAGGGATTTAGTCATGAAAGAACCGCATGGAGAGGGTTTAGTGGGGCACTTCGGAAACAAGAAGACTTTGGCAATGCTCTGAGAACACTTCTATTGGCCAAAGATATGACGGGAGTTTGAGAAGTTTTGTGCAAGATGTTTTGTTTGTAAGAAGACTAAATCACAGAGTCATCCACATGGCTTTTACCTTCCCTTACCAAACCCCTACTTCACCATGGGTTGACCTCTCCATGGACTTCATCTTGGGATTACAAAAAGTACAACAAAAGGATTCCATCTTTGTGGTACTCGATCGATTCTCCAAGATAGCACACTTCATTCCATGCGCCAAGACAAACGATGCCACCCAAACTGCCAACTTATTCTTCAAGGAAGTCATTAAGTTGCATGGGATCCTGAGTACTATTGTCTTGGATCGAGAAACAAAATTCTTAAGCCATTTTTGGAGAACATTTTGGAGGAGACTGGGGACTAAGCTAGTCTTTTCTACAACATACCACCCTAAAACCGATGGTCAAACCGAAGTCATCATAGGACACTCACCACCTTTCTTAGAGCCACCATCAGCAAGAATATGAAAACTTGGGTGGAGTGCCTACCTTTTCTAGAATTTTCTTATAACTAAGCTTCTCATTCCGCTACAAAGCTCTCTCCATTTGAAGTTTCTTACGGGTTCAAGCCCCTAACTCCATTGGATCTTTTGCCACTACCCCCTAATAACCTTGATAACCAAGAAAGGATCTCTAAAGCCGAACACGTGAAGAAGCTACACAAGAAAGTTTAGGTAAACATCAAGCAAAGGACCAAGAGATACGCTAAGCACGCTAACTAAGGGCGCCAACATGTGTCATTCGAACCGGGGGATTGGGTTTGGCTACACTTAAGGGCTGAAAGGTTTCCATGCCTTAGGAAGAATAAGCTCGCACTAAGAGGAGATGGCCTATTCAAGATTTTGGAGAAGATCAACAATAACACCTACCGCCTCGAACTTCCCAGTGAGTTAAACGTTTTTTCAACCTTCAATGTGGCTGACTTGGCTCATTTTGATGTAAGTGATGAACCGGTTTTGAGGACAAAACCTTTAGAAGAGGGAGGGGATGATGGGGCCCCGGTACCAACTCGAGCATTACCTAGAGAACCCCAAGGAAGCGACCGAGGAGTTACTCGAGTCACCTGAGTAGCAACCCGAGGAAGAGAAGGATCTCGAAGCTCCTACTATACCACCGGGGATTGTGAAGAGAAACAATGCCAGAGTCTATGGGGTGAGATTCAATGCGTACGTACAAGGAGCCTTAAGACACAAGAAGGATACCCGAGAACCACCAAGAGCTCTTAGTGCGGTAACACCAATTCTACAAGACTCCCAGGAGGCGACTTGCTTTGGAAGGCATGAACTGAGTTTCTTCACTATTTTATTAGAGTGAAGACACCCTAAGTCATCAAGGTAATTGTATTCTTTTTCCCCACTTCGGATTTATCCTTGGTAATAGGGTTTACCGAGGGGATTTTTAATGAGGCAATGATACTTGGTTCATCACACTCTCTTCCAATGCTTATCTTACTTAGAAATATCTTTGACGAGCTAAGAGAGGGAAGAAGTGTGATTCTATATTAAAGAAGACCTATACTTAAATAAAGTCTTTTTTCCTTCTTCTTAAAATGCTTAAGTACTTTCTGGTTGATGTTTTGTTATTAAAGGATCCAAATTAGGTGCTTGTTAGAAATTTGGACCAAAGTGTAATAAGTGAGAGACACTAGAGTGCTTCATATAAAAGCCTCTTAACCCTTGTAATTTACCTTACACCGCTTTTGTAGAAATAAAATCGAGAACTCTTTTTTCTCTTTGTTCTTGAGAGAATGAAGACCAAACTTCACACCTCGTAGCTTTGCTTGGTGTGTAGGTTGTTGTATCAAGAGACTTCCACACCTCTTGTCGTTCACTCATCATTCCATCTCCTATTTGTATTGTTAGCTCCTAGGTCGAGTATCTCCCCGGGTTCTTAACACCATGCCTTCCATCTCATTCCATTTTTCAAGCTGAAAATCAAGATTGAGAATCTCTCTGATGTAGCTCTGAAAGCTTGGATCTTGAGCCTAACTCGAGGAATGAACCGTGAGGATGGGACCGAGGAGAAAAGAGATGCTCCATCTAGCTTCTCGGCAAAGGAATGACCAAAAATAGAAGTGTTGGTGCTAAACCCGGGGAGATGCTTCGACCAAGGAATAACTATGGAAAAGTATAGATAATGGAATGAGGCTTAAACCACAAGAAGAGTGTCAATCTCTTGATATAACACAACCCCACGCCGAGCTAGGCTTCAAAGCGTGAAGAAGGCTCCTGAATATCTCAAGAACAAAGGTAGAAAAACTTCTCAATTTTAATGTCAAAAGTGATCTAAAAACATTACAAGAGTTTTTAGAGGCTTTTATATGGAGCCTCTAGGTCTGGTCTTAAACTTATTTCAAAATGGTCCAAATATTCTAACATTAACCTAATTTGGACTTCTTAAACCAACTTAAACCCAAAGCACCTTAAAACGGTTCAAAGAAAAGAAAAAGAAGGCTTACCTAAACAAGTGCCTTCTTAGGGGATATAATCAGATCCTTTGTTCATCTTGACTTGTCATGGGAATTTCCAAGTAAGATAAAAAAAATGGAAGAGAATGTGATGCATCAAGAGATCTTGCCTCATTAAAAAACCCCCTCGGTAAACCCTATGGGAAAAAACTTAGGTGGGAAAAAAGAATTCAATACCTTGATGTCTTAAGGGTGCCTTCACATTAATTAAATAATGAAGACACTAGACTCATGCCTCCCAATGAAAATCAGCTCACGGGAGTCTTCTAGGGTTGGTGTGCCTCGGGTGCTACTCGGGTTCTCTCGGGTGTTCTCCTTGCGTCTTACGGATCCTTGTATGTATACATTGAACTTGACCCTATAGACTCTTGAGCTGTTCCTCTTCGTGGCACTAGGTGGTATGGTAGGGGCTTCGGAGCTCTTCTCCTTTACGGGTAGGTTCTTGGGTTCCTCCTCTTGTTCTCCGGGTGGTGCCGAGGCCCCATCATTCCCTCCCTCTTCAGAAGGTTTTGTCCTCAAAATCGGTTCTTCACCTACATTAAAAAGAGCCAAATTAGCCACATTGAAAGTTGTAAAGACATTAAACTCACCGAGGAGTTTGAGGCGGTAGGCATTGTTGATTTTCTCTGTGATCTTGAATGGCCCATCTCCTCGAGGCGCAAGCTTGTTCTTCTATAGGCCGGGGAACCTTTCAGCTCTAAAATGCAGCAAAACCCAATCTCCTGGTTTTAAGGTCACATGTTGGCGTCCTTTGTTGGTTTGTCACGCGTAGCGCTTGGTCTTTTGCTTAATGTTCACCCGGACTCTCTCATGTAACTTCTTCACATACTCGGCCTTGGAAACTCCTTCCTGATTGTCAAGCTGGGTAGGTGATAGTGGCAAGAGGTCTAGTAGAGTCAAGGGCTTAAGTCGTAGGCCATCTTGAATGGTGAGAGCTTGGTTGCCGAGTGTGAAGCCCGATTGTATGCGAACTCGACAAAGGGAAGGCATTCGACCCAAGTCTTCATGTTCTTGCCTATGGTGGCCCTAAGGAGAGTACTGAGAGTCATATTGATAACTTCCATTTGGTCATCGGTTTAAGGATAGCACGTGGTAGAAAAAACGAGCTTGGTCCCTAGCCTCTTCCAAAGCGTCCTCCAAAAGTGACTTTGGAACTTTGAGTCTTCGTCCGATACAATGGTCCTTGGGATACCATGTAACTTGACTACTTCGTTGAAGAACAAGTTAACGCTTTGTGTAGCATAATTTGTCTTCGAGCATGGGATGAAATGCACCATCTTGGAGAAGTGGATGACTACCACAAATATAGAATCCTTTTGTTGCACTCTTGACAGCCTTAAAAGGAAGTCCATCAAGAGATCAACACATTGTGAAGTAGAAATTAGGAATGGGAGATATAAGCCATATGGATGTACTCTTGATTTTTCTTTCTTACAAACCAAACACATCTCACAAAATTTCTCAACCTCACATCGCATTTTCAGCCAATATAAGTGTTCCCTAAGCATATCCAAAGTTTTCTTGTTTCCAAAGTGACTCATCAATCCCAATCCATGTGCTTCTTGCATAAGTAACTTTCTAATCGATCCCTTGGGAATACATAGCCGCTTGTCCTTAAAGAGAGAAACCCATCATGCTTATAGAACTTGTGATACAATGCTTTCCCTCTTCCTTGATAGCATGCGCCTAATTCCAGATCAGTCTCATAGCTTCCTTTGATACTCTCGAAACCTAGAACCTTAGCCTCCATGGTTGATATCAAAGCATACCGTCGAGACAAAGCATCCACCTCAACATTGTCTTTTCCTTTCTTATACTTGATAACATATGGAAATGCTTCAATGAACTCCAACCATTTAGCGTGCCTCTTCTTGAGATTTGTTTGCCTTCTCAAGTGCTTCTAAGTCTCATGATCAGTGTGAATGACGCATTCCTTGACCAAGAGGTAATGTTGCCAAGTCTCCATGGCTCTTACTAGCGCATACAACTCTTTATCGTAAGTAGGATTGTTAAGCATTGATCCACTAAGCTTCTCGCTAAAGTATGCCACAGACTTCCCTCGTTGAGTTAACACATCCCCTATCCCCACTCTGGAGGCATCACACCCGACCTTAAAAGATTTGGAGAAATCCAGAAGTGCTAGTAATGGAGCATAAGTAAGCCAGTGTTTCAACTAGCGGAAAGCTTCTTCTTGTGGCTTGCCCCAACTAAAGCCCACATTCTTCTTGATGACCAAGGTAAAAGGTGCAGCCACCATGCTAAGTCCTTGAAAAATTGGCGGTAAAAGCTAGTCAAGCCGTGAAAGTTTCTAACTTGACTAATGCTCATCGGTGTTGGCCTCTCCTCAATAGCCTTGATCTTCTCGTTGTCTACTTTCAATTCCTGCGAGCTAACAAAATATGCATTTAGCGAGATTTAGCATATAACCTTCCTTTTAAAGGGTTTCCAAGACAAGCTCTAGGTGATGAACATGATCAATAAAACTTTGGCTATAAATGAGAATGTCATCAGAATATACTACAAAAATGTGTTGATAAATGGTCACAAAACATGGTTCATCAATCTCATAAATGTACTCGGGGCAATAGAAAGACCAAATGGCATTACTAACCATTCGGACAAACCTTGTTTGGTTTTGAATTCGGTTTTCCATTTACCACCATCCTTCATCCTCACTTGATGATAGCCGTTTTTCAAGTCAATTTTGGAGAATAGGGTTGAACCGCTTAGCTCATCTAGCATGTCGTCTAGCCTTGAGATCGGGTGCCGGTACTTGATTGTGATGTTATTGATGACCCGATAGTCTATGCATATTCTCCAAGAGCCATCCTTCTTCGGGACTAGCAAGACCAGAACCGCCCAAGGGCTAAGACTCTCTCGGACATACCCCTTGCTCATCAAGTTGTTTACTTGCCGCTCCAACTCCCTAGCTTCTTCGGGGTTTACTCTGTACACTGACCTATTGGGGAGTTAGGTGCCGGGGATGAGATCAATTTGGTGCTCTATCACTCTTGTGGGAGGCAGTCCATGTGGTATCTCTTTGGAGAAAACGTCTTGGAACCGATCCAAAAGCTTCTTCACTTCCTCGGGTAATGACTCGTCCAAGGTACCTATGCTCAAGGATTCTTTGAAAATCATTAGCAAACACACAACAATCATTCTTGCTAAGCGACTTCCTAACAATGCTAGGATTGATCAAAAAGTTAGATTTAGAACTAGCATCCCTAGACAACTTTACTTGCATTTCATTTACTTAAACCAGTATAAAAGGTGTTAGACTAATCTTTTGTTGTTATGCATAAATGAGTAGTGATTAGTCCTACCACAATGTGTAGTGCCCTTGTCAAACAGCCAAGGACGCCCCAAGAGGAAGTGGCTCGCTTGCATAGGCACTACATCGCACAAGACTTGCTCTTGATAAGAAGCTATACTAAACAAAATCATCACTTGCTCATTAACACTAAGGACAGTCTTTTCATTAACCACTTTAGCTTATAAGGCTTAGGGTGCTGAGATGGGGTCAATTTGAGCTTGCCTACCATGGTAGAGCTACCCAAATTGGTGCATGATCCCCCCATCAATAATAAGACCACATACCTTGCCACTTACCGTACACAGCGTGTGGAAGATGCTTTCTCGTTGGGTGGTGTCTTTGGGGCTTGAGTTGAACTTAGAAGCTTTCTAATGACCAGGAGCTCCCCTTCATCCGGATAGTCGACTTCTTCTTCCATGGTGTCCTCATCTTCTTCTTGTGGAGCTTCTTCATCTTAGGACTCGTAGTCACCGGATGCCGTGATGATCATGACCTGGCGATTTGGGCATTCTCTTGCATAATGGCCATGACCTTTGCACATATAGCATATAATGCCCGACTTCTAGTCAGACTAGCCTCCCCTCTCGGCTCAAACTTTCTTTCCTTTGGTGCCTTGGTGGGTCTAGGCTTGAAGCGTAACTCGACAATGGTAGCCTTGTTATTGTCTTGTGGCCGAGTGTTGTAGTTGATTGGAGATGCACTAGGGGACCAAGTGGGTGTGCCTTGGACTCGGGTCCGGTTCATGGAACTTTGCTTCCTCTTCACTTGTTGCTCCACTTGTATAGCTAGGTGGAGAAGTTCTTCAAAACCAACCTTTCTCATAATTCAATCTTGCAAGCCGTCAAGGAATTGCGCCATGAGAGTTTCTTCCTCTTCATCTAGTTGGAGACGATTTATCAAGTGCTCAAACTCCTCATAATACTCTTCTACCAATCGAGAGCCTTGTGAGAGCTTCCTAAACTTCTTTTGGAGATCACGGTGGTATAAAGGAGGTACATATCTCCTTCTTATTTGGCGCTTCATAGCTTCCCATGATGGCATAGGCCCTTCATGGTTCCTCATTTTCTCGGATTGATCACGATCCCACCAAGTAAGGGCGTGATCCGTGAGTTGAGCCGCGACATAGATAACCTTCTTTTGTTCTGTGTACTCTTAGCAAGAAAAAATATGGTCCATGCGTCTTTCCCAATTGAGGTATGGTTTCGGGTTAACCTTCCCGGAAAATGTTGGAGTCGTGAGTTTGAGACTCGGGGCATGGTGATGTACCCCAAGGGACTAGATCCAAGGATCTGTCTCGGGTACTCATCGGCAAACAGGCTATAACTCAGTAAAGACCGGTTACTGGAATGATAAAGACTAAGGATAGAAGGATGGAGCAAAAAACCGAGGATGACTCGACCCAGTTCTTCCCGAAAGAGAGGGAATGGAGTAAGATGCGACACAATGGGTATGGATCGTCCCTTGATACGGCAAGACGGTGGCGATTTCGAGCCCGGCTCGAGGAAGCGCTTACTAGAAAGAGGTTCAAGAGAATTGACTTGATTGAACTGTGAAGAGAAAACTCTAAAGTATTTTGTAAAAAGTCTAACCATTTAATGAAGGGGTTACACGCCTTTTTTAGGCTTACAAAGGAAGGGTTTAAGCGTCCCGAATAAGGCCTTAAACGAACATGCTTGTTAGGGCCGCTTAAAGACAAACAACAAAAGCGAATAACTTAATGAAAAGAAACCCAAAACGCGGGTGGGCTTCATTGGATAGAAACACGCTACGTCAACCTTCCTTGGCCCGGACGTTAAGAAGGTTTGACTGAGGTGAAGTGTGTTGCGCCAAGTATCCTTGCCTCGTTAACCTATCCGGGAAACCTCTTAGGGATAAATCCTGACAGGGAAAAAGAGTGCAATTCTCTTGGTGTCTTGGGTGCATCTTCACCTGGTGATGGTGAAGACGGTTAGTTCCTTAGCGTCGGTGTTGGTGCGGGTCAGCTCGGCCTTTGTGGTTTCTTGGTCCATGAATCGTTGTACCACTCGCACAAACTTGTCCCTATAAAGCTTAGCCTTGCTTATTTTGATGGGTCCAGGTGGAAGGACAGGAACCTCCAAGACCTCGTCTTGATCGGGTGACACTAGGTCTAGATGCTCGGCATCACTTGTCTATGGACCGTCCGTAGAATGGGTGGTCCTCGGGTAACTCCTGTCTACATCCAGGCAAGAATTGTCTGCGGACTGTTCTGCGGACTGTTCTGCAGACTGTTCCGCAGGTTCGGTGACGATCGGTCCATACTTGTCCGTGGACTTTTCTGCGACCTGGTTAGCCGGCTGTCCGGTACGTAGGTTCCTGTCACATGGGGTCTTGGCACTTGCTCGTCTTCAACTTCATGTAAGCCCATACGTCTTCGAGGTCTCAATCTTAGGGGCCGAGGGTGTTCTATTTCTTCATCAGTTAAGGCATCTTGATCCGGTCCATGCCTTGGTGGTGCTTGAGAATGCGGCGTCTCTACTCGAGCTAGGCGTTCTCTGAGCTGTTGGAGCTGAGTTTGGATGGTGGTGAGGACGTTTGCCTAATCCGGCTGCCCCTCCATCTCCTGAGGTCGCTAAGACAAGCTCGACCTCGATACCTTGCAACACAAGCGTAAGAAGGTTTTAAGTGTTTGTGACTTAAGAAGTGGAAGCAAATAACTTGTGGTAAAAGGGAAAAGACTCAAGGTAAATAAACACTAAAAATCAAGACAGCTCACGCAAAAGTTAAAGAGACCTAACGGCTCTAAACTAGGGCTTAACTCGGTTTAGGTGAAAAGCAACCTAGGTTAACTAAGGGATAAGAGGTTACTCGGCTTAAATCGCTTTTAATTGGGGTTGGGTTCGAAATAACTCGAGCCAGTTAAGATAAGACTCGCGCCAAGCGAAAAGCAACCTAAGTGAGGAAAGAGAGAGCTACAAGACAAACGAAAAAGCAAAAGCAAGTTTAGGACCAGAAAGAGTAATTTGAATTGCGCACTAAGGACAACTCTAAAACATGTCTAGATCTATTATTCCTAGGAAAAACAAACAAAGCAACGTGCAACATGACATTTTCGGATTAAAGAAAGCATCAAACAACAATCACCAAGAACACCAAGAACGCAAGATGAACAAGCTAGGTGAAAATGTTAAAATGCTCCAAAACGTTAAATGCAAATGACTTACTACCTAACCGGCTTTCTATCTAAATGTATGAGATAACATTTTATGACCTTTTCCAAAGGTTTTATGATGCAAATGCAGCCCTAAAGAAACGGGAAGATGAAAAAAAGAAAGACAAGAAAATGCAAACACATAATGCTAGAAATATGTAACAAGGATAGAAGATAGAACAATACACCCTTTTGTAGGAATCTTTAGCTCTGATACCAAAGATGATGTGACTCCGGAAGCTTGGATCTTGAGCCCTACTAGAGGAATGAACCGTGAGGATGGGAACAAGGAGAAGATAGATGCTAAACCCGGGGAAAATGCTTCGACCAAGGAATAGCTATGGAAAGGGATAAATAATGGAATGAGGCGTGAAGCACAAGAGGAGTGTCAATCTCTCGATACAACGCAACCCCCACGCCGAGCTAGGCTTCAAAGCGTGAAGAATGTTGTTAAATCTCTCAAGAACATAGGGAGAAAAACTTCTCAATTTTTATGTCAAAAGTGGTCTAAAAACATTACAAGAGTTTTTAGAGGCTTTTATATGGAGCCGTTAGGTCTGGTCTTAAAATTATTACAAAATGGATCAAATATTCTAACATTCACCTAATTTGGACTTCTTAAACCAACTTAAACCCAAAGCACCTTAAAACGGTTCAAAGAAAAGAAAAAGAAGGCTTATTTAGACAAGTGCCTTCTTAGGGGATAGAATCACATCCTTTGTTCATCTTGACTTGTCATGGGAATTTCTAGGTAAGATAAACAATGGAAGAGAATATGATGCATCAAGAGATCTTGTCTCATTAAAAAAACCTCTCGGTTAACCCTATGGAAAAAACACGAGGTGGGGAAAGAGTACAATACCTTGACGTCTTAAGGGTGTCTTCACTTCAATGAAATAGTGAAGACACTAAACTCATGCCTTCCAATACAAATCAGCTCTTGGGAGTCTTCTAGGGTCGGTGTGCCTCGGGTGCTACTCGGGCGCTGTTGGGTGTTCTCCTTGCGTCTTAGGGCTCCTTGTATGTATGCATTGAACTTGGCCCTATAGACTCTTGAGTTATTCCTCTTCATGGCACCGGGTGGTATGGTAGGGGCTTCAGAGCTATTCTCCTCTTTGGGTAAGTTCTCGGGTTCCTGCTCTTGTTCTCCGGGTGGTGCCGGGGCCCCATCACTCTCTTTCTCTTGCTCCATCAAGCGGTTCAACCCACAAGTAGTACTTGAAGCTTTATGACCTGGTGCCATATCATCAAGCTCCATGGAATACCGAGAACCATTGTCTTGGATCGTGATACAAAGTTCTTGAGTCAGCTTTCAAAAGATTCTATGGAAAAGGTTGGGAACTAAGCTTGTTTTCTCTACGACTTGTCACCCCCAAACCAATAGGCAGACCGAGGTAGTAAATAGAACCCTAGGAGCTTTTCTTAGAGCCACCATTGGGAAGAATAGGAAGCTTGGCTGGATGTTTACCATTTGTGGAATTCGCCTACAACCGAGCCATACATTCAGCCACCAAACTCTCCCTTTTTGAGGTTGCTTACTGGTTTAACTCTTTAACCCCAATGGACCTCTTACCATTGCTGAATATATGAATAAGCTTCATGAGAAGGTCCAAATGAATATTAAGAGGAGAGCTGAATATATTACACTAATGTACCCCATCCTTGCGCCTTATGGTCCGGAAGCCTTACCACGACCGTGCATGCACCAAGAAATGGGTTTCCAAGGGGGTTCCACTACCACCAGACCCTAATGCTAATTGGAGTTCACCTCTAATAGTCTCTACAGGCCAATGAGCCATGAAGCATGAAGAAGACATCCTAGGATCAAGCATGAGGTCACCGGCCATCCGGATCATCCGAGGGCTTCTCATCCACTCTTGAGGCTTTTGGACTAGGACCGGCTTTGGGAAGCAAGGTGATGTGGCTCTAGGGGCTTAAATGTTTAAGGTCTACTAAGGAGCCGGACTGCTTAATGGAGTAGGGAAAGATGGAGATGTTCGACCTAACTACTCGGCTTGGAAGATGGAGTGATATGGAAGGTGTGGCGTTAAGGACCCGGAGAGAAGCTCGACCTAGGAACTAACTATGGGAATATAATGAAGGTGGATCAAACCATGGATCACAAAGGGAGTGACAGCCCCTTGATATAACGCACTCCACACCGAGCCAAGCTACAAGGCGTGAAGGTTTTGGTCTTGAATCTCTCAAGAACAAATGAGAAAAAGTTTCTCAATTTGATTTATCAAAAGCTGTATAAAGAAAATACAAGGGTTTAGAAGCCTTTTATATGAATCACTCTAGGTCTCTTAAAATAATTACACCTATGTCCGAATTTCTAACAAACTCCTAATTTGGACCCCTTGAGAATAAAACCGAAAAAGTTCTAAAATGCTAAAAAGAAAAGAAGACTTTTTATCTAAGTAGATATCTTGTTGAGGATAGGATCACACCCGTTTGCTTATCTTAACTTTTCATGGATATTCCAAGCTAGATAAACAATGGAAAGGATGTGAGGCACCAAGTGATCTTGCATCGTTAAAAACCCCCTCGTCAAATCCTATGGAATAAATCCGAGGTGGGGAAAAACGAGTACAATACCTTGATGTCTTAAGGGTGTTTTCACTCTAATGGGATAGTGAAGACACTAAGCTCATGCCTTCCAAAGCAAGTCATCGCTCGAGAGTATTGTGGACTTGGTGTCATCACTCTAAGAGCTCTCGGTGATCCTCGGGTGTTACTCGGGTGTTGTAGGGTTTCTTGTACGTACATGTTGAATCTATCCCTATAAGCTCGAGTTGAGTTCCTCTTGATGGTTCCCAGTTGTATCGTAGGGACTTTGGGTGCTTCTTTTCTTCGGGTTGCTTCTTGGGTGACTCAATTGGTTCCTCGATCAATGCTCGAGCAGCCGGTATCAGGGGCCCATCATCCCCTCCCTCTTCTAAAGGTTTTGTCTTCAAAACCAGTTCATCACCTACATCAAAAGGAGCCAAGTCATCCACATTGAAAGTTGTAGATATATTAAACTCACTGGGTAGTTCGAGGCGGTAGGTGTTATCGTTGATTTTCTCCACTATCTTGAATGGGCCATCTCCTCTCGGTGCGAGCTTGTTTTTCCTTAGGCGTGGAAACCTCTTAGCTCTAAAATGTAGCCAAACCAAATCCCATGGTTGGAAGGTCACATGTTGGCATCCTTTGTTGGGGTGCTTTGTATATCGCTCGGTCTTTTGCTCGATGTTCACTCAGACCTTCTTGTGTAACCTCTTAACGTACTCGGCTTTAGAAATTCCTTCTTGGTTTTCAAGCTGATTAGGGGGTAGTGGCAAAAGATCTAATGAAGTCAAAGGCTTGAACCCGTAAGCAACTTTGAATGGTGAGAGTTTTGTGGCCGAAAGAGTGGTCGGTTGTATGCGAATTCTACAAAAAAAAGGCACTCCACCCAAGTCTTCATGTTTTTGCCGATGGTAGCTCTAAGCAAAGAGGCAAGAGTCCTATTGATGACTTTGGTTTGCCCGTCGGTTTGGGGTGGCATGTTGTAGTGAAGACGAGTTTAGTCCCCAATCTTTTCCAAAGTTTCCTCCAAAAGTGACTTAGGAACTTTGTGTCTCGTTTTGAGACAATAGTCCGCAGAATTCCATGCAACTTGACGACTTCCATGAAGAACATATTGGCGGTTTGTGTAGCATCGTTGGTCTTGGAGAACGAGATGAAGTGTCTTATCTTGGAGAAGCGGTTGACCACCACAAAGATTGAATCTTTTTGTTAAACTCTTGGCAACCCTAAGACGAAGTCCATTGAGGGATCAATCCCTAGTGAAGTAGGGATTCACAATGGAAGATATAGACCATGTAGATGGCTTCTTGAATTTGCCTTCTTACACACTAGAGATCTCTCACAAAAATTCTCAACCTCACGTCGCATCATTAACCAATATAAGTGTTTCCGATTCATGGCCAAAGTCTTCTTGTTTTCAAAGTTACCCATCAATCCTTCTCCATGCGTTTCTTGCATAAGTAACTCCCTAATTAATCTTTTGGGAAGGCAAAGTCGTTTATCCTTATAGAGAAACCATCATAGATGTAGAATTTGTGATATATCCATTTTCCTCTCCCTATGTAACATTCTCCTAACTCCGTATCACTTTCATAGCTATCCTTGATACTCTTAATCCCTAGAACCTTGGCCTCCATGGTTGATATCAAAACTTTCCGCATAGACAAGGCATCCGCAACTACGTTGTCCTTCCCTTTCTTATACTTGATTATATACAGAAACGTCTCGATGAACTCCAACCACTTGGCATGTCTCTATTTAAGATTAGACTGCCCTCTCAAGTGCTCCAAAATCTCGTGATCGATCTGAATGACACATTCTTTGGCCAAGAGGTAATGTTGTCAAGTCTCCATGGCCCTCACTAATGCATACAACTCTTTATCATAAGTTGGGTAGTTAAGCGTTGCTCCACTAAGTTTTTCACTAAAGTATGCCACGGACTTCCCTCCTTGAGTCAACACAGCCCTTATCACTACTCCGGACGCATCACACTCAATCTCAAAAGTCTTGGAGAAGTCCAAAATCACTAGCAATATAGCATTGGTAAGCCGGTGCTGCGACTCGCGGAAGGCCTCTTCTTGCGGTTTACCCAAACTAAAACCTACCCTCTTCTTGATTACCAAAGTAAGAGGCGCGACTACCGTCCTAAAATCCTTGACAAAACTTTGGTAAAGCTAGCCAACCCATGTAAGCTTCTAGCTTGACTAATACTCGTCGGTGTTAACAACTCCTCAATTCCCTTGATCTTCGGCGAGCTAACAACAAAGCCTAGGAAAACTAACTCATTAGCACAAAATATGCATTTAGCGAGATTAGCATATAAACCTTCCTTCCTAAGAGTTTCCAAGAAAGTTCTAAATGATAAACATGATCAATCAAACTTTGGATATAAATGAGAATATCATCAAAGTAAACTACCCTAAATTTGTCGATAAAAGATCGCAAAACATAGTTCATCAATGGCATAAATGTACTCGGTGCATTAGAGAGACCGAATGATATTACCAACCATTCATACAAACCTTGTTTGTTTTTAAATGTGGTTTTCCATTCATCACTCTCCTTGATCCTTAATTGATGATACCCGCTCTTTAGATCGATATTGAAGAAAAGGTTTGAACCGCTTAGCTCGTCTAGCATGGCGTCTAGTCTTGCGATTGGGTGCCGGTATTTGATCGTGATGTTATTAATGGCATGGTAGTCTATACACATCCTCCAAGTGCCATCCTTCTTCGGGACTAACAAGACCAAAACCGCACAAGGGCTAAGGCTTTCCCTGACATATCCCTGGGTCATCAAGTCACCTACTTGTCGCTCCAATTCTTTGGCCTCTTCGGGATTCACTCAGTAGGCGGGCTTATTCGGGATTTGAGCTCCGGGAATAAAGTCAATTTGATGCTCGATCTCTCTAGTAAGTGGTAGCCCATGTGGCGTTTTCTCGGGAAAAACATCTCTAAACTAATCCAAGAGTGTCTTAACTTCCTTCGGCAATGACTCGTCCAAGGTACCTATGCATAAGGTATCTTTAAAAATCATTAGCAAAACACAAAAATTATCCTTACTAAGTGATTTCCTAACAATGCTATGATTGATCAAGAAGTTGGACTTAGAGCTAGCATCCTTAGAAAACTTTACTTGCATCTCATTTACTTGTAAGGGAGTAAGTGGCACCAAGCTAATCTTCTTGCTATGGTGTATAAATGAGTAATGATTAGTCCTACCACAATGTGTAGTGCCCTTATCAAACTGCCAAGGACGCCTCAAGAGGAGGTGGCTCACTTGCACAGGCACTACATCGCACAAGACTTGGTCTTGGTAAGATCCAATACTAAACGGAATTAAAACTTGCTCATTAGCACTAAGGACAGTCTTATCATTCAACCACTTAAGTTTGTAAGGTTTAGGGTGCTTAGAGGGGGTTAAATTAAGCTTATCTACCATGGTAGAACTAGCCACATTAGTACATGATCCCCCATCGATAATAAGACCACATACCTGGCAAGTTACCATACACCGAGTGTGGAAGATGTTCTCATGTTGTGTGGTTTCTTCCGGTGGTTGTGTGGTACTTAGGACCTTATAATGACAAAATCTCCCCTTCATCCGAATATTCTACTTCTTCTTCCAAGGTTTCCTCTTCTTCTTGAGGTTCCTCTTCTTCTTGGGACTCGTAATCTCCGGAGGCCGTGGTGATCATGACTCGACGATTCTGGCACTCTCTCGCGTAATGGCCATGGCCTTGAAATTTGTAACAATCAATGTCTCGGCTTCTAGTTGCATCGGCTTCCCCTCTCGGCTCAAACTTCTTTTTCTTGGGTGCCTCAGTGGCTCTAGGCTTGAAGTATGATTCCACAACGGCGGCCTTGTTCTTGTCTTGGGGCAAGGTAGTATTGTTGAAAGTATTTGCACTAGGGGACCAAGTGGGTGGGCCTTGTACTCAGGTCCGGTTCAGAGAGTTTTGCTTCCTTTTTACTTGTTTCTCTCCTTGTATAGCGAGATGAAGAATTTCTTCAAAACTCTGTATGATTGTCTCTCGACCTTTCTCACGATTCTGCCTTGTAACCCATCCAAGAATTGTACCATGAGAGTCTCTTCTCTTCATCTAGTTGGAGGTTTTTCCTTAGGTGCTCGAACTCTTCATAATATTCCTCTACCAATCTAGAGCCTTGGGAAAGTTTTCTAAACTTCTTTTGGAGGTCACGGTGATACAAAGGTGGGACGTATCTTCTTCTTATTTGACACTTCATAGCTTTCTATGAAGTCATAGGTCCTTCCTAGTTCCTTCTTCTTTCGGTTGGATCTATATCCCACTAAGTGAAAGCGTGATCCGTAAGTTGATCCATTCTTTCTTCCCAATCTAAATAAGCTTCTAGGTCGACCTCCCCGGCAAATGTAGAAAGTGTGAGCTTGAGGCTGTAGATTTTAGAGGATATGAAGGTGATTTTAAGGGAGGAAGATTAGAAGATAGGACTGATGAAGATGATGAATAGAAGTTTTTAGAGAAGAACTTTATAATTTCGTGTGTATATTTCTTCTTACAATACAATCAACATATATGGACGCTTTACATGACTTATAGAGAGAAAAATATCTCACCAACACCTCTACACAAGTATAGGCGAGCCATGTTTCTCCCAACTGCTCCTACCTACTCTCCTCTTTGCAACTTGCTCCACTTGTGCTGAGAGAGAAAAAACTGGTCTGTTTCTAACCACTTTAGTTCGTTCTCTACTTCTTGTTTGGTCTCGTTTTATTTAATCTAAACTACTCATTGGCACTTTATTTCATGTTCACACACCTTCACATCCATATTCTCAACAGAGGCTCGGGGCATGGAGTCTCGAAGTTTGATCTTCTTCATCCTCATTTAGACCCATCCCTCTTCTAGGCCTCATCCTTCTTTGATGAGGAGGCTCCAATTCTTCATCGGATATAGCTCCTTGATCCAGTCCATGACAAGGTTAGCCTTGAGGAGGTGGGGGTCTCTACTCGAGTAAGCCTCTCGCCTTGTTGCGGAAGTTGGGTTTGTATAGCGCCAAGGACATTGGCTAAGTCCCATTGCCCCTCCATGCTCGCTTGCCCTTTAGAGGTAAGCTAGACCTTGATACCTTGCAAAGTAAACCAAAGAACGTTTTAAGTATTTGCGAGTTTTAAAGGAGTGAAGTCAACTAACTAGGGTTAAAAGTAAATAAAACTCGAGTAAATAAAGGCCAAGTAACAAGACAGCTCACACAAAAGTAAAAGAGAGCTCACTCGTCTAAACTAAGGCTTAACTCGGATTAAGGAAAAAGCAACTTTGTTTAATTGACTAGATGAAGAGTTACTCGGGTAAAGTTACTTTTTCGGGTTGGGTTTGTTCTAACTCGAGCCAGCTAAGTTTTTCCTCGCGCCAAGATGAAAGCAACCTAGAGGAGGGAGAGAATGCTACAAGACAAACCAGAAAAAAAACAAAAGCAGGTTAGACCACAAAGAATTTGAAATGCGCACTAAGAACAACACTTAAAACGAGTCTAGGTTCATTAATCATAGCCCAAACAAATAAAGCAGCAAACAACATGACATTTTCGGATCAAACAATGTGCAAAGCAAAAACTATCAAGAACACCAAGAACAAAAGATGAAGATGATATGCAATAACACTAAAAACCCGAAAAATGATGAATGAAAAAATGACTTAGAAACACACCAGATACCTATCTAGATGTAGAAGATAACATTTTTATGATATTTTCAAAGTTTATATGATGAAATGATGGATCCTACCGATGCGGAATGAAGAACACAAAAACGCAAAATACCAAAATGCTAGAAAATGCAACAAAGATAGAAAAATAGAACGATACAACCTTTAGTAGGAAACTTAGGCTTCGCTACCAAAGATGATGTGGCTCCAGGGCTTAAAGCTTCAAGGTCTACTAAGGAGCCATGCCGCTTGATGGAGCCGGGAAGAAAGGAGATGGTCGACCTAACTACTCGGATTGGAAGATGGAGTGATATGGAAGGTGTGGCGTTAAGGACCCAGGGAGAATCTCGACCTAGGAACTAACTATGGGGATAGAATGAAGGTGGATCCAACCGTGAAACATGAGGAGTATGACAGACCCTTTATACTATTGATCAAGAAGACCAACCAGGCCTTGCAAGGAAGACCAAATCAACCCGACTGTACGGATTGTACAGATTTAGTATAGACTTGTACGGATTGTGCAAAATCCGGGATTCCCCAAAATATCTCCAAACATCCTAAAAGGAAGAAACAAGAATGTACAAAACTCGGGATAAAGTATTTTTAGGATTTGGGGATCGTGCAAAACTCGGGTGCAAAAGGACATGATATAGCTGGCAATGAATCTAGCCAAAGGAGTGTCCCAATGCAACCTTATCCAACCGGTCAAAACAAGGAGGGCTGGAGCAAGGCTGTCAGTCTTATCCACATGGTCAAAAGGAGCTTCCAAGACTAAGCCCTTATTGGCTAGTTTGAATTAAAGCATTTCTATTGGTTATTGCATTTTGTCTTTACTTAGAGAAAACCCTAGATATTTCTCTATAAATGTAATGTCTCATTATCAATGAAATGTTAGACCCTTTGGGGTCCCATTCTCTTATTCTCTTTAGTGTTTACGAAATTCTCCATGCTTTTAGTCTCCTTTGGTTTATGCTTATTCTCTTAGTTTAGTTTAGTTTTGCATATTCTCCATTCTACATTTAATCTAGAATATTCTCCATCTAATCTATCTTTAGTATTCTTCATAATCTCTCTAATTCTAACAGATACAACACATTTCATACCAAGCCAAGCTATAAGGCGTGATTTAGCAAAAATGGTCTAAAGAAAATACAAGGGTTTAGAGGCATGTTATATGAAGCACTCTAGGTCTCTTAAAATATACCTTGGTCCAAATTTCTAACAAACTCTTAATTTGAACCCCTTGAGAAATAAAACCGAAAAAGTTCTAAAATGCAAAAAAGAAAAGAAGACTTTATTTAAGTAGATGTCTTCTTTAGGATATGATCACACCCTTAGCTTATCTTGAATTGTCATGGACATTTCCAAGTTAGATAAATTAATGGAAAGGATGTGATGCACCAAGTGATCTTGCCTCGTTAAAAACTCCGTCGGCAAATCTTATGAGATAAATCCAAGGTGAGGAAAAAGAGTACAATACCTTGATCTCTTAAGGGTGTCTTCATTCTAATGAGATAGTGAAGACACTAAGCTCTTGCCTTCCAAAGCAATTCATCGCTTGAGAGTCTTGTGGACTAGGTGTCATCACGCTAAGAGCTCTCGGTGATCCTCGGGTATTACTCTGGGTTTGTAGGGTTTCTTGTACGTACATGTTGAATCTCTCCCTATAAGCTCGAGCTGAGTTCCTCCTGATGATTCCAGATTGTATCATAGGGACTTCGGGGTGCGTCTATTCTTTAGGTAGCTTCTGGGGTGACTCGAGTGGTTCCTCGGGCAATGCTCGAGCAGCCAATACCGGGGGCCCATCACAAGGTCAGTGTTTCTACACCATCACACAAGTGTGAAGATATCCCTAACTCATTAGAAGGAGTTGTACTCTTTTTTCTACTTCGGGTTTGTCCCATTGGGTTTACCGGAGGGTTTTTAATGAGGCAGCAAGATCTAGTGGATCTCCACTTCATTCCACTTGTTCTTCAGCCTAGTAATACTATATGACAAGCTAGGAAAGTAAGGAAGTGAAGATTCTATCTCAAGACAAAATTCAGCCTAATAAGTCTTCTTTTCTTCATTATTTTCTAAGTATTTTTATGCATTTTTCTTTTCAGCCAAATTTAGGAACTTGTTAGAAAATTTGGGCTTATTTATAATTAATTTCCAGCCTTTTAGACCTAAGAAACGCCTATATAAAAGGGAAACTCATTGTAAACTTCAGACCCTCTTTGATGAATCAAATGAAGAGTTTCTTCTCTCTTGTCTTTGAGTGATTCAAGACAGAAACCTACATACCTTGTAGCCTAGCTTGGTGTTGAAGTTCTTACTGTATCAAGAGACTTTCACATCTCTTGTGGTTCGCAAAACAATCCACCCTTCATTTCCATCGTTAGAACTTAGATCGAGTTTCACTCCGGGTTTCTAACACCCCTCTCCGCTTCACTCCTTTTCCTTGTTGAAGACTAGATTGAGCTTCTCTCCGATCTTCAGCTCCATACATTCTATGTTACCTTGAAGACTAGCTGAAGAGACTCACCAAGTCATCAAGAAGGTCACCGGATAAGAATCTTGGATTTGAAGACCCAAAACGTGTATCATCTTTTGGTATCAGAGGTAAAGCTTTCCTAATCAGGTTGTATCTATCTATTCCTTAGTTATTTTGTATTTTGTTTCATTTCATTCTAGAACAATCCATAAAAATCATTTCTTTGTGCATCTCTTGTTTGTTTCGTTTCTTTGCATTCCTATGTATCAAAAAAATCAAAAAAATCATATCTTTGCATTTTAGATGGTTGGGTTGCTGTTTGAATCATTTGTTTCATTTCATAAGAAAAATCCATAAAAATGTCATATCCTTGCTTCTAGGTTGTTAGATATCTCATTGGCATCATTCGCTCATCTTCTCATCATCATCTGCTTTTGTTGTGTTCTTGAATGTTCTAGGTGCTCTTGGTTAGTTCCTCATATTTTGTGGTGTTTGATCGAGTTTGTGCATTTGAGTGACATTTCGTGTTTTGTGGTGTTAGATCAAGTTTCACCTTGTGTAAGTTGCATTTAGGATTTTTTTACCTTTCACTTAGTAATTTTCTAGGGTAGAAATTGCTTGCATTATGAGAGGCCACGTCATTGTTTTAGAGGGTACAAGTTTGTGTGGTTTAAGGATAGACGCATAGGAGAGTGAGTCATCATGGTCCCCGCCTTTGTCATCATTTGTGGAATGCTTTAATGAATCTTTTCCATGTTTTTACTTTTGTGACTTTTAATTCTGGTCAATCATTTTGAAAATCTGTTTTTGCTTTTGGTGATTGTTCTCTTTGATTGATTGCTCTCTTTGATTGATTGCTAATTTGTCTTCATCTCTTAAAAATTATTCTTTTGATTTTTGGGTTGATTGTTAATTTGTCCTCATCGCTTAAAGAATATGCTTTATGCTTTTGTGCTGATTGATTTTGTCTTCTTCTCTTAATATTGTGTGAGAGTTTTTGGCATTATCTCTTAAAGAATCATGGGCTGTCATTAATCTTTTTGTACTTAAGTGATAGGAGTTGTGCCTTATCTCACTTTATGCATCTCTCATATCATATACCTAAGCTTCTACAGCCGAGCACCCAGATGTTGGGGTTTTGTTCGCCACCCTACAAGATCAACTAAAGCAGTTTGGAGAGAGGCTCACACACATAGAGACTCAAGCTCACAAAGCTTCACTACACCAAGGATCAAGATAAGAGCATTTTTTAAGGAAGAGCTAGAATCTCCACCACCGAAGAGGATGAGACCGAGAAGAAGTGATACACACATGGTACCGGATGCACTTACACCCGCTAACTGAGAGAAGGAGGAGGAGCTCGAGGCGCCAACAATACCTCTTGGAGGCATTACAAGCACCAAGGCAGGGCTTACAAGGACAAATTCAACAACTATGTGGAAGCATTGATGACAGCCGATGACAGTCGGATGACAATAGCCGATGACAACCAATTCCCTGAGAGCTTCCAACCTAATCTCACCAACCTCTGGAAGCTCATGGACCTTGATCAGCTATGTGGAGGCTAGATCAATGTGTCTTCACTTTCCCAACAGTGAAGGCACCCCAAGTCGCCCAGGAACTTGTACTCTTTTTCCTCAACTCGGGTTTATCCCAATGGGTTTAACGAGGAGATTTTTAATGAGACAATGAACTTGGTGCATCACACTCCATTTCCTGTGCCTACTCTATTTGGAAATATCCATGACAAGTTGGATTAGGCATAAAGTGTGATCATATCTTTTTTGAAGACATTCGTCTAATAAGTCTTCTTTTCTCTTTAATAATTTTTCTAAGTGTTGCTTCATTTCCTTGGGATCTAATTTAGGAGAGTGTTAGTTAAATTGGATCATTTTGTAATTACTTTCCATTAGACCTAAAAGGCTCCATATAAGAGCATTGAACTCGTGTAATTATTTTTGTTACCACTTCAGAAATCAAAAACCAGTATTATTTTCTCTTCTTATTCTTGAGCGATTCAAGATCAGATGCACCACACCTCGAAGCCTAGCTCGGTGTTGGAGCTTAATGTATCAAGGGCCTTACGCATCCCTTGTTGTTTGTACCTTAATCTACCAACTCTTTCACCGAGCTAGGCTTCGAGGGATGCTAAAGCAACATAAGAAATATTTATGGGGTTTTCAAGTTTTATGATGCAAATGAACAGGGATGTTGAGATGAACACATATGAACTAGAAAAATGCAAGGGTTGAGTCACTTCTTTTCCCTTGATGTTTTGTACCAACCGTGACTCTACTAGACGCAATCGTATGGGGATGTCGAAGAACTCCTACATCTAGCCATACAAGTGGAACAACAAGTCAAAAGGAAACAAAGTAGCATGAACCGGCCACGAGTACAAAGCGCACCGAATTGGTCTCCAGTGCATCTCCCACTCGGCCCCAAGACAAGAGCAGGCCCGCCATAGTAGAGTCACGGTTCAAACCTAGTGGCACCGAGGCATCAAGGGAAAAGAAGTTTGAGCTGAGAGGAGAAGCCAATGCAACAAGAAGCCGAGACATTATATGCTACAAGTGTCAAGGCCATGGCCATTGTGCGAGAGAGTGTCCGAACCGCCGAGTCATGATCATCAGACCCTCCGGGGACTATGAATCTAAAGAAAAAGAAGAGCAGCTAGAAGAAGAGGAAACCTTGGAAGAAGAAGAATTCATCCGTAGGATCTTAAGCACCACACCATTACCGGAAGACACCACATAACGCGAAAACATCTTCCACACGTGGTGTACGGTAAGTGGCAAGGTATGTGGTCTAATTATCGATGGAGGATCGTGTACTAATGTTGCTAGCTCCATTTTGGTAGGTAAGCTTAGGTTAACCCCCACTAAGCATCTGAAGCCTCCAAATAGTTGAATGATAAGACCATCATTAGTGTTAATGAAAAAGTTTTGGTTCCATCTAGTATTGGACAGTACCAAGATCAAGTCTTGTGCGATGTAGCACTAATGCAAGCTACCCACCTCCTATTGGGGCGTCCTTAGCGCCACTTACTGCTTTGAAAGCTAATGAGATGCAAGTCAAGTTGTCTAAGGATTCTAGCTCTAAGTCTAATTTCTTGATTAATCCTAGCATTGTTTGTAAATCCTTTAGTAAAGATACTTGTTGTGTTTTGCTAATGATTTTTTAGCATAGGTATTTTCGACAAGTCATTACCAGAGGAAGTAAGGAAACTAAAGGATCGGTTTAGGGATATATTTTCTGAGGAGATGCCTCATGGACTGCTACTTATTATGGGGATAGAGCATCAGATTGACCTCATTCCTAGAGCTCAACTCCCAAATAGCCCTGTATATTGAGTGAATCCCGAAGAGGCTAAAGAGTTAGAGCGAAAAGTAGGTGACTTGATGAGCAACAGATATGTACGAGAGAGTCTTTGTCCTTGTGCGGTTCCATTTTTGTTGGTCTCAAAGAAGGATGGTACTGTTAGATTTTAGAGAATATAAATGAGAGATTTTGAGATAAACTAGGAGTAACACCATAGTAGAATATTAGAGAAGAATTTCTTATTGATATTTGAGGATTACATAGCATATTTATAGGAGAAATACAAGGGTGTTGAATTTGCGGAATAGAAGATTAGAGAGTTTGAGAGTGCTTGAAAGAGAAACAATAGAATGAGAGATAAAGAGAAGTTTCCATTAGAATTGATTAAATGTTACAAAGGGTGTACAACATGTATATATAGAGGAGAGCCACGAAATTAAGAGGTGAAGAAGGGTTTCACAACATTCAAATTTCCCTCCAATCTCTTATTTGAAATTCAAACACATCTCCTTCCTTTTCACACTTCCCGAGACACCCACTTGTGCACCCAAAGTCTTCATCCTTCTAGAAGACTTCTCAATGGGTTTGCATATGTTGAATAAGGCCTCTTCTTTTCTTTGGGTCTTAAGCTAATGTATTCTCTCATTATTCAACACTCCTCCTCAAGCTTAACCGTAGAGAAACCAAAGGTTAAGCTTGGAACCATGATGACCCACTTCATTAAAAACCTTAGTGTGGAAAACCTCATGGGACAAAACCATACTAAGGGAAAAAGAGTGTGGACTCCATGGCTAAGGAAATCATGGCCGAGACATATCTATGAGTCCAAGCTTTGAATGGATGAACTCACACACTTTTAAACTTGCTGCCTTGGTAAAAATGTCTGCCAATTGTTCTGAACTTCTTGTAAAGCATGGAAGAATGACCCTTTTCTCCACCATCTCTTGCACCTTGTGACAATCCACTTCAATATGCTTTGTCCTCTCATGGAACACTGAGTTGGACGCAATGTGTATAGCAGCTTGGTTGTCACAATGCATTGTGATTGGATCTGGCGATTCAATGCCCAAATCCTTGAGAAGAGCTTTCAGCCATGTTAGCTCGTTTGTAAGCTTCCTCATTGCTTTATACTCAGCTTCAACACTTGAACATGACACAACCTTTTGTTTCTTGCTCTTCCAAGTGACCAGGTTACCTCCAATGAATGTGCAATACCCAGTGGTGGATCTTCTATTTGTTTTGTCTCCAGCCCAGTCAGCATCACAATAACCGACAATTTCTGTGCTTTTGTTACAACCCATCCAAATGCCATGACCTGGAGCTCCTTTGAGATATTTGAGAATCCGATCCACCATGCTCGAATGGTGTACTTTTGGAGCTTGCATATGTTGACTCACCTGGTTCACAACAAAACACAAATCAGGACGAGTTATGGTAAGATAAATCAACTTACCAACCATTCTCCGATATTGCTTGACATCTTCAAAAGGTTTATCTTCAAGCTCCCCCTCTCGTATGACTTTGTATCCTTCTTCTAAGGGAGTTTTTGCTGGTTTGGCTCCTAGCTTTCCTGCCTCAGCCAATAGATCAAGAGTGTACTTCCTTTGGGATAAGAAGAGTCCTTTATTGGACCTATAGACTACAATCCCTAGAAAATATTTCAACTCTCCAAGATCTTTAATATCAAATACAGATTTTAAATATGCTTTGTATCTTTAATACCTACCTTGTCATTCCCCGAGATGATAATGTCATCCACATAAATGAGAATGACTACAATACCTTCTTGGCTTTGCAAGGTGAAAAGTGTATGATCTGCCTCGGACTTCTTGAAGCCTTTACTCTTGAGTATTGTACTCAACTTGTGGTACCATGCTCGAGGAGATTGCTTCAGTCCATAGATTGCTTTCTTGAGTCTCAACACCTTTCTTAGTGCAATTGAGTCTTCCAAGCTTGGTGGTGGAGTCATGTAGACTTCATCCTCTAGTTCTCCTTGCAAGAATGCATTCTTGACGTCCATCTGCCAAAGATCCCATTCCAAGTTAGTAGCTAAGGATAAAATAACTCTTACCGTATGAAGTTTTGCCACAGGTGCAAATGTGTCAAGGTAGTCCTCTCCATAGGTTTGAGTGAATCCTCTAGCCACCAGCCTAGCCTTGTAACGCTCTATTTCTCCATCACTTCTATACTTGATAATGAAGATCCATCTAGAGCTTACGGCTTTCTTCCCTTTTGGCAGTTCAGCTTCATCCCAAGTATGGTTGATTTCCATAGCTTTCTTTTCTTCACCAACAACATCTCTCCATACTTTAAGCTCCTTGCTTTCTTCATAGGTTGTTGGAATCTCAGCTTCATCCAACTTGCCCATGTAGGCTTGATGTTCCAATGGGAAATGAGCTAGACTGCAAACACCTTGAATGGGATGAGCAACTGCCTTGTTGTTGTAGTACACTCGGGTTTGCTTCCAATGTTCTGGTCCAAACCTTTGTCTTGTACTTATCCTTAAACCCCTTTCTTGAGCTTGAACTTGAGGTTCTGGCCCTTCAAAGTCAGAATCTGAGGTTTGAGCTTCTTCTTGACTTTCCGGACTCTCTTCACTTTGATCATGAACCGCTTCATTGCGAACTTCTGATTCATTTTGATCATGAATTGTTGAGTCTTGTTGAGCCACTACTGGATCCTCCTGTTTATTGCCTTCCTCAGGATCAAAGGGTATAGTTTCTTCATTTGATTGAGATGTGCTTGTACTAGCTTCTGGCTGATGTAATCCAAGGTTCTCCAAGATTTTTCTCAAATTGCTAGGTCGGTCTGATGATGAGGATGATAGATTCTCCAATTCTTTCCAGTTCTTCTTATCATAGAACCCTTTTGTTTCAACAAACTTCACATCCCTTGAAACTAGAATCTTCCTTGTTTCCGGAACAAAGCATTTGTAACCTTTTTGTGTTATGGAGTATCCAATGAACATGCTCTTCACACTTTTAGCTTCCAACTTGTTTCTTTGTTCTCGTGGGATTAATACAAAACAAACACACCCAAACACACGTAAGTGGTTAATGGCGGGTTTAGAGTTGTTTAATACCTCAAATGGAGAGTGATCATCCAAGATTTTTGGTGGCATCCGGTTAATCAAATAGCATGTTGAAACCACAGCATCTCCCCAAAATCTCTTGGGAACACTTGTGTGGAACATCATAGACCGGGCCACTTCCATTAAGTGCCTATTCTTTCTTTCAGCAACTCCATTTTGCTGAGGAGTGTATGGGCAGCTGGTTTGATGGACTATCCCATGCTGTGCTAAGTGTTGTTTGAAGGCATGGCTTGTGTACTCTCCACAATTATCTGATCTAAAAATTTTAATCTTGGCATTATAATGGTTAGTCACATATGCTCGAAATTTTCTAAATGCTTCTAGAACTCTATCTTTGGATGGAATAAGTGTTAGCCATGTATATTTTGATTTTTCATCTATGAAGGTGACAAAGTATTTATGATGTTCTCTAGATTCACATGGTGAGGTCCAAACATCATAATGAATTAAATCAAAACACTTTTCATAGATAGTTGGAGACTTGGAAAACACAGATTTGCAATGTTTACCAAGTATACAAGCTTCACATTCATCATTTTTGAAAGAAATCCTAGGCAACAATAGTTCTAATGCTCTAGAGTGCGGATGACCTAGCCTTGCATGCCAAATTGAACTACTAACATTAGAAACATTCAGACTAAAACTACAAAACAAATTGGAGTCTGGCTTGTTATTTTCAAGAACATACAGCTCCTCCTTTGCTACTCCTTTTCCGAGTAGTTTCATGGTCTCAATATTCTGAAAGTGTACATCATTAGGACCAAATATAGCATAACAATTCAAATCAGATGTAACTTTTTTTACGGATAACAAATTTGAAGTAAATTTAGGCATGTAGAAAGCGTTTGAATCTTTTCCAAATAACCTAAGATTTCCTACTCCATCAATTGGAATACTATCTCCATTTGCTATAATGACATTACCTACAGCCGGTTTTATGTTATTCATTAGATGTGCATCACTTATCATATGATGTGATGCACCAGAATCTACAATCAAAGGCTTTGAAATGTTTTGAGCATGCAGAGAGTTTCCAGAAACCATACCAGACCTACCAACCTCTTTCAAGGCTTTGATGAGAGCTTCCAAATCTGATTTCCTCACAATTTCAGATTCTTGTTGATATGGCACCAAAGCTCTCATTTCTCCTTCTTCAGCCCTCTTGGATGTCCCAGCCTGATTCTCAGCCACTTCTTGGGAGACATTAGCTCTTGGTTCCTTCCACCAGCTTGGTTTTAGATGAGGATGGAGCTTCCAGCATTTTTCCTTTGTGTGCCCCTCTTTCTTGCAATGCTCACAGATTGCATTTGATCCCACTTTCTTGTTCTGGTTTGATCCCAGCGGTTTGTAAAATCCTTTGTTGGCATCACCTAGCTCTACTTTGTTAGCCATAACCAGCTCGCCCTTTCCCCCAAATAGACCATGAGATCCTTGCTCCTTTTGTATCTTGGAGCACACTTCATCTAGGCTGGGGAGATTGTCTGCCCTAAGGAGGTGCTTAATGAGATCCTTGTAAGTTGGATTTAAGGTCAATAGCAGACCAAAGACCTTGTCTTGTTCGCGCCTCTCATTTAACACCAAAGGATCAATCGTGCTTGGCCTTAACATATCTAGTTCAGCCCACAATGATCTGAATTTGCCAAAATGCTTTGTAAACTCCAAATCTTTTTGGCTTAGATCATTGATAGCCTTCTTGACTTCATAGATTCTGCTCAAGTTTGAAGTATTCCCATACACGGTTCGAAGAGTATCCCACAATTCCTTTGCATTTTCACAGTAGGAGTAGGCTTCAAGGATGGATGCTTCAAGAGAGTTTTGGATGATTTCGAGCACCATTTGGTCCTCTTGGAACCACTTATCTTCATAATTACCGATGGCTTCTTCTCCATCTTTTGGATCTTGTCCTTTCAAGACATGGCTCCAAAGCCCACGACCACATAGAGTTGTTCTTATCATTCTTGACCACAGCAAATAGTTGACACCCTTCAAGATGACTGGAATAACAATTGGTTCAAAATTTTCCATGGTGTTTCAAGATTTATTCACCGGATAATTCTATTAACCAGAAGATTAAGAGATTTTCTCAAGAAAATATTAGAGAAGTTTCAAGAAATACACTTTTTCAGCCTTTTCACAACTCAAGAGTCAATGACTTTGAGGACTAAGTCTCAGAGTGAAAAAGGATTGACAAAGAGTATTCCCAGAATTTTAGAGTGAAAAAGAAAATTTTAGAGAAGCTTCAAGAAATACACTTTTTCAGCCTTTTCACAACTCAAGAGTCAATGACTTTGAGGACTAAGTCTCAGAGTGAAAAAGGATTGACAAAGAGTATTCCCAGAATTTTAAAGGAAGAGATTTGAAAATGGGATAACAAGAGCTTTATTTAGTTAAGAACCTTGCTCTGATACCATGTTGAATTTTTGGAATAGAAGATTAGAGAGTTTGAGAGTGCTTGAAAGAGAAAAAATAGAATGAGAGATAAAGAGAAGTTTCCATTAGAATTGATACAAAGGGTGTACAACATGTATATATAAGCTTGATTAATACACCCAAATCCAACCATCTTCCCTAAGCTCCCTTGATGATAAGCTTGATTAATACTCCCCCTCAAACTTAGCTGGAGTGTTTGAATGAAGGCTAAGTTTGGGAACCGGGACTACCACCTCATTAAAAACCTTACCAAGGAAAATCCAGTGGGACAAAACCTTGGTAAGAGAAAAAGAGTATGGTCTTCCCGGAACAGGCAAGTATGATCAAGGATAAGTAAGGTCTACTAACCCAAGTTTGCTGTAGATGTGGTTGCAAACTTTGAGACTAGCAGCCTTGGTGAAGATGTCTGCCAACTGGTCTTCGCTCTTGGTGTAGCATAGAAGTATCACTCCTTCTATGATCTTCTCTCTGACCTTGTGGCAGTCGATCTCAATGTGCTTGGTCCTCTCATAAAATACTGGATTGGTTGCTATATGAATGGCTGCCGGATTGTCACAATGCATCGTGATAGGACTTGAAGTTTCTATGCCAAGATCTTTGAGAAGAGCCTTCAACCAAACTAATTCATTTGTCAGCTTCCTCATTGCTCTATATTCTGACTCCGCACTTGAGCATGACACAACCTTTTGCTTCTTAGACTTCCAAGTTACTAGATTGCCTCCAATGAAA
The DNA here is from genome assembly GCA_963922655.1 of Cardamine chenopodiifolia. Classification (NCBI taxonomy): domain Eukaryota; kingdom Viridiplantae; phylum Streptophyta; class Magnoliopsida; order Brassicales; family Brassicaceae; genus Cardamine; species Cardamine chenopodiifolia. The sequence goes on along the minus strand of OZ000481.1, from coordinate 10,149,953 downwards.
GTACAGTAGCCAGTTGTAGACTTCCTATCCATAGTGTCTCCCGCATAGTCTGCATCGTAGTTATTAATCAAGCTTATCATCAAGGGAGCTTAGGGAAGATGGTTGGATTTGGGTGTCCGTACAAGTCCATACGGATCCGTACAAGTCCGTACAAGTCCGTACGGATCTGTACAAGGCCGTACAAGACCGTACAACCTTAGCAAGCCTCCGGAACATTTGAGGAAGCCTTCGAGAGTCTTCTAGAAGCTTGGAAACGTTTGGATCATGCACCAAGCCACTTGAGTGTCCAGGTGCATTGTCACCTTGTCCTTGGTCTTCCTTCTTATCCATTTGGTCAAGGAAAGGGCTGGAAACAGGTTGGTTGGTCAAGGACGCCCAAAGACTACACTCCTATTGGCTGGTTCAAATTAAAGTTAAACCTAGGTTCTCTTGTAATTCTCCTATAAATATGCTATGTATTTCACAAAGATCAATAAGAAATTCTTCTCTAATATTCTACTATGGTGTTTCTTCTAGTTTATCTCAAAAGCTCTCATTTATAATCTATAAAATCTAACATGGTATCAGAGCATTGATCTTGCTCCTATCTATTCCGCTTTATTCCTGGTTATTCTCCATCATTCTCCATCATTTCTCCATAATTTCTCCATCATTTCTCCATCAGTTCTTGTCATTTCTACTCATTCTCTACGTTTTTCTTCTTTATTTTCTCCCTTCTCACGCTGCTAGCTTCATTTCTCTCTGAGAGAAATTCCTCAAATCCATTGGTGCTGAGTTGAGAAAGTTGCTAGCTTTGTGATTTTCACTTCATTTTCTTCCTTTCACGTTGCTAGCCTCATTTCTCTCTGAGAGAAATTCCTCAAATCCATTGGTGCTGAGTTGAGAAAGTTGCTAGCTTTGTGATTAAACACCAAGAAAATCATGGAAAATCTAAAAACCATGATCATTCCGGTTACCCTCAAAGGGAATAATTACTTGCTGTGGGCAAGAACAACTAAGACTGATTTGTGTAGAAGAGGTTTGTGGAGACACATTGAGAGGTTTGTGGATGCTGAGATAGGGGCAATGGATAAAAATCGTACTTGGGATGAAACTGAGCTTCTAAAGGGAAAGAAGGCAGTAAGTTCCAAGTGGGTATTTACAATCAAATATCAATCTAATGGGGAGATTGAGCGGTACAAAGCCAGATTGGTAGCCAAAGGTTTCACCCTGACATATGGAGCTGATTATACCGGTACTTTTGCGCCAGTGGCAAAGCTTCACACAGTTAGGGTCATCTTGTCCTTAGCCATAAATCTATCGTGGGATCTATGGCAAATGGACGTGAAGAACGACTTTCTTCAAGGAGAATTGGAAGAAGAATTGTACATGACTCCACCACCCGGATTAAAACACTCAATCAGCCCCGGAAAAGTCCTAAGGTTAAGAAAGGCAATTTATGGTCTAAAGCAATCACCAAGGGCCTGGTATCATAAACTGAGCTTCACTCTTGTTGCTCGAGGATTTAGCCGGTCAGAAGCCGACCATACCTTGTTCACTCAGCAGAGCTCCTGTGGGCTTATTGTGGTATTAGTTTATGTGGATGACTTGATCATCTCAGGTAGTGATCAAGTTGGGATTCAAGAAACCAAATCCTTCCTTAAGTCTGTTATTGATATCAAGGACTTGGGAGAGCTTAAGTATTTTCTAGGGATAGAGATATGCCGATCCTCGGAAGGCCTATTTCTATCACAAAGGAAATATTCTCTTGATTTATTGCAGGAGACAAGAAAGCTAGGATCCAAACCAGCTAAGACCCCAGTTGAAGATGGCTACAAGGTCAAGAGAAAGGGGGAGAAAGAAGATGATCCGCTTGACAAGCCATTTGAAGACCCAGCACAATATCGGCGCCTAGTTGGTAAGCTCATCTATTTTACTATTACATGACGTGACTTATGTTTTGTTGTGAATCAGGTTAGCCAACATATGAAGAAACCAACCGTGCATCATTGGAACATGGTGGAAAGAATATTGAGATACATCAAAGGTTCACCGGGCCAAGGAATTTGGATGGGGAAGAATGGCAACACTGAGATAGTTGGATACTGCGATGCGGACTATGCGGGAGACACTATGGATAGGAAGTCTACAACTGGCTACTGTACTTTCATTGGAGGCAATCTAGTAACTTGGAAGTCTAAGAAGCAGAAGGTTGTGTCATGCTCAAGTGCGGAATCAGAATATAGAGTAATGAGGAAGCTGACAAATGAATTAGTTTGGTTGAAGGCTCTTCTCAAGGATCTTGGCATAGAAACTTCAAGTCCCATCACAATGCATTGTGACAATCAGGCAGCCATTCATATAGCAACCAATTCAGTATTTCACGAGAGGACCAAGCACATTGAGATTGACTGCCACAAAGTTAGAGAGAAGATCATAGAAGGAATGATACTTCCATGTTACACCAAGAGTGAAGACCAGTTGGCTGACATCTTCACCAAGGCTGCTAGCCTCAAAGTTTGCAACCACATCCACAGCAAACTTGGGTTAGTAGACCTTACTCATCCTTGATAATACTTGCCTGTTCCGGGAAGACCACACTCTTTTTCTCTTACCAAGGTTTTGTCCCATTGGGTTTTCCTTGGTAAATTTTTTAACGAGGTGGTAGTCCCGGTTCCCAAACTTAGCCTTCATTCAAACACTCCGGCTAATTTTGAGGGGGAGTATTAATCAAGCTTATCATCAAGGGAGCTTAGGAAAGATGGTTGGATTTGGGTGTCCGTACAAGTCCGTACGGATCCGTAGAAGTCCGTACAAGACCGTACAAGACCGTACGACCTTAGCGAGCCTCCGGAACATTTGAGGAAGCCTTCGAGAGTCTTCTAGAAGCTTGGAAACGTTTGGATCATGCACCAAGCCACTTGAGTGTCCAGGTGCATTGGCACCTTGTCCTTGGTCTTCCTTCTTATCCATTTGGTCAAGGAAGGGGCTGGAAACAGGCTGGCATGGTCAAGGACGCCCAAAGACTACACTCCTATTGGCTGGTTCAAATTAAAGTTAAACCTAGGTTCCCTTGTAATTCTCCTATAAATATTCTATGTATTTAACAAAGATCAATAAGAAATTCTTCTCTAATATTCTACTATGGTGTTTCTTCTAATTTATCTCAAAAGCTCTCATTTATAATCTCTAAAATCTAACAGCAGTATCCAACTATCTCAGTGTTGCCATTCTTCCCCATCTAGATTCCTTGGCCCGGTGATCCTTTGATGTATCTCAATATTCTTTCCACCATGTTCCAATGATGCACGGTTTGTTCCTTCATATGTTGGCTAACCTGATTCACAGCAAAACATAAGTCAGGCCGTGTAATAGTCAAGTAGATGAGCTTACCAACTAGACGCCGATATTGTATTGGGTCTTCAAATGGCTTGTCAAGCGAATCATTTTCTTTCTCCCCCTTTCTTTTGACCTTGTAGCCATCTTTAAGTGGAGTCTTAGCTGGTTTGGATCCTAGTTTTCCTGTCTCCTGCAGTAAATCAAGAGAATATTTCCTTTGTGATAGAAATAGGCCTTCCGAGGATCGGCATATCTCTATCCCTAGGAAATACTTGTGTTCTCCCAAGTCCTTGATATCAATAACAGACTTAAGGAAGGATTTTGTTTCTTGAATCCCAACTTGATCACTACCTGAGATGATCAAGTCATCCACATAAACTAATACCACAATAAGCCCACGGGAGCTCTGGTGAGTGAACAAGGTATGGTCGGCTTCTGACTGGCTAAATCCTCGAGCAATAAGTGTGAAGCTCAGTTTATGATACCAGGCCCTCGGTGATTGCTTTAGACCATAAATTGCCTTTCTTAACCTTAGGACTTTTCCGGGGTTGATTGAGTGCTCTAATCCGGGTGGTGGAGTCATGTACACTTCTTCTTCCAATTCTCCTTGAAGAAAGGTGTTCTTCACGTCCATTTACCATAGATCCCATGATAGATTTGTGGCTAAGGACAAGATGACCCTAACTGTGTGAAGCTTTGCCATTGGCGCAAAGGTATCGGTATAATCATCTCCATATGTCTGGGTGAAACCTCTGGGTGCCAATCTTGCTTTGTACCGCTCAATCTCCCCATTAGATTGATATTTGATCGTAAATACCCACTTGGAACTTACTGCCTTCTTTCCTTTTGGAAGCTCAGTTTCATCCCAAGTATGATTCTTATCCACTACTCCTATCTCAGCATCCATAGCAGCTAACCATTCTTTGTGTTCTTTTGCTTCTTCATAGGAGCTCAGAATTTGGTGTTGATCAATCTTTCCAAGGAATGCTTGGTGTTCTGATGGCAAGAGGGCAAGAGAACAAACTGCTTGGAGAGGATGAGCCACGGCTTGGCTGTTGTAATAGACCCTTGTTTGTTTCCAATGGTCTGGTCCATACTTCATCCTTGTACTTCTTCTAAGCTGAGGAGCACTAATTTCTTCACTCTCATGGTCTTGACTAACCATTGGCTCCCTTCCTCCTATTTCTTCTTCTTCATGATGAGCTTGGTCTTGATTACCATTATCCAAGTTGTTTGCTTCTTCTTCACTTGTGGCTGATGATCTGGTTGCTCTTGATGAGAGTCTCTTGGAGCTGGATTTCCCAGATGATTGAGTAAGAACTCTAAGCTGGTAGCTCTATCTGAAGGAGAACGGGCTAGGTCTTTAACACTATCCCAATGTTGCTTCTTGTCAAAGTACCCTTGGTTTTCTATGAACTTCACGTCTCTTGAAACCAGGGTATATTGATCAAGAAGACCAGCCAGGCCTTGCAAGACCAAACTAACCCGCCCGTGCAAAATCCAGGATTCCCTAAAATGTACGGACTTGTACGGATTGTACGGACCGTGCAAAATCCGGGATTCCTCAAAATGTCTCCAAACATCCTAAAAAGAAGAAACAAGAATGTGCAAAACTCGGGATAAAGTATTTTCAGGATTTGGGGATCGTGCAAAACTCGGGTGCAAAAGGACATGGATATAGCTGGCAATGAATCTAGCCAAAGGAGTGTCCCAATGCAACCTTATCCAACTGGTCAAAGCAAGGAGGCTTGGAGCAAGGATGGCAATCTTATCCACATGGTCAAAAAGAACCTCCAAGACTAAGCTCTCATTGGCTAGTTTGAATTAAAGCATTCCCATTGGTTGTTGCATTTTTAGAAAACCCTAGATTTTTCTCTATAAATGTAATGCCTCATTATCAATGAAATGTTAGACCCTTTGGGGTCCCATTCTCTCATTCTCCATGAAATCTCTCTCATTTTATTCTCCTTAGTCTCATTACATGCTTATTCTCTTAGTTCATTCTTGCATATTCTCCATGTCATTTACATTATTCTCTCATGCTTAATCTCTCTAATTCTAACATGGTATCAGAGCATTAAGGTCCTTAAATGTCTCCTTAATCTCATTCTTCTTAGTCTTTCATTTTCATACACTTTGTTAGCCTCTTTCACTCTGAAAGTTATTCCTCAAAACCATTGGTTCTTGAGTTGTGAAAGTTGCTAACTTATGTTTTTAGTGACAATGAAGAGTAATAAATGGGGATGTAGTGAAAAGCTACATAATAAGGGAGATTAAAGGCTGCCTTACTTGCTTATTCATGGATTCTTCTAGTGCTTCCATTTTTGGAAATGAATACACTTAGAACCATGATTTGTTGGTGCCTCATTCTATAATCTATTCTTTTTAAGCCCCATTTTCATCTCCAAGTCATTTGTTGATTTTAAAGCTCAAACCACAATTTTTACAAAACTAAAACCTTGGATTGTATTTTTCTTTCTTATGGAATGAAGAGATACGTAAGTCCATTGTATTTTATGTTTTTGAGTTGTTTTTAGTGGTTTGAAGCAATTCAATTAGTGAACCATGATTAAAATTGCTTGATTCTTATAGATTGAAACATATTTAATCATGTTGTATCCGGGTTTTAAAGGTAGAGAACCTTGGTAAAACTTTGCTCTTATGAGTTTAAGTATCAAACCTTGATGAATCTTAATCCTTATTTTATGGGAAGAAAAATTTGGTAAAGCTATGTTTCCATAATCATAAGCATAAAGCCATGTTGAATCCAAGTCCCATTTTTCTTTAAAAGAGAAGAGAACCTTGGTAAAGCTATGTTATTATGAGCATAAGCACAAAGCCTTGATGAATCCAAATCTCTTTGTTTTCAAAATTCCAAAGGAAGAGAACCTCGTTGAATCCAAAAGCTAGAGAACCTTGATGAATCCAAATCCTTTGGTAGAAAATCTTGGACTACTTCCAAACATGTTTGAGTCCTAGGTTATTTTTTTTTCAATTTTTCTTAAAAATTCTTATTGGATTCCAATCTCTTCTGTACTTGTTTGTTTGGGAAGAGTGTTTTAAGGAATCCTTGGTTGTTCTATTTAAGAAAAGAAAAAAAAAAGGGGTAGTGAACCTTGTTGAATCCGAAGCTAGGGAACCGAGATGGATCCAAATCCAAAGTTGGATGAGAGCCTCGTTGAAACTCGAATGCTAGAGAACCTTGAGTGAATCCAAACCCTTAGAAACCAAAAGAAGTGAACCATGACCTATTTTGGCTCGTTGGAGTTAAAATTGAGAAGGCATGATGGATCCAAATTCTTTTGTGTTAAAAGAGGTGAACCATGACCTGATTTACTCATTGGAGTTAAAGTCAAGAAGGCATGATGAATCCAAACTCTTTTGGGATTAAAGAAGTGAACCATGGCCTGATTTACTCATAGAAGTTAAATCAAGAAGGCATGATGAATCCAAGTTCTTTAAATCCAAGTTTCAAAAAACCTTGGACCTCTAGTAATTCTCAAATCCTTGGAAAATTTTCAAAAAAAAAAAAATAAATAAAAAAAATAAAAAGGATGAATCTTAGTCAGTTTTCTTTCTTATGAATGAAAAACAATTAATGACATTGATTCATCCGGTTTTGTTTTCTCAAAAGGATAGGCTTTGTTTTGAAGTTTTCCATTCTTGTTAAACAAGTGGATAATTCCAAAGACCATTGCTAGAATCCGATCTCTCAAATGAGAGGAAAAGTCCTTTGTGGTGAAGAGCCATGAAGAGAAAAAAAAAATCCCAACCACTAACCTTTTTTTTCTTCTTCTTAGGAATGGAAGAATGTGAGTGGTGGAAGAAGAGGTCGAATCTCAAGAAGATCGACCAATCAAAAAAAAAAAAAAAAAAAAAAATGATTCAACAAGTCACTATCTTAACCGGTTTAGCATAAAGGACTGCTCTCTAAACACTCATCTTTTTCAATATTCTTAGTGTACCAATTATTATTTAATCTTGTTTTTTTAGTTTCTCTTATTTGCAATCTATCTTTCATCTAAACTTCCTTATCCCTCATATTGAGTACTTTAAAATTTTAAATCTCATAATGAAGGTTTAGAGGAGGAAAGCGTGAATATTCTAACGGGGAAGTATTAGATGATGAAGAGGTCAAATGAAGATTAAATGAAGTAAAGAAGTATGATTGGTGACACAAGGAAGTTGTGGAAGTTAGTGTTCATTTGGCACCGGTTTGAAATGTTTCTCTTTTATGTTTTTCAAGCTTGCCTTTCGGAGTCCCTCCAACCAAGCTTGAGGGGGAGAAAGAACCGAAAAGAAGGTGAAAGATGCCAAAGAAAAAGGAAAAGAAAAAAATGATGTCAAAGAAGACAAGATTCTTCAAGCAAATGAAGCCGAGTTGAGACTAGACCGCACCGCACTAAAAGATGTTGAAGGTTCGTGCTCACTCATGGACAAGTTGATAGAGGGGCCACACCGTTGGGAACAAGTTGTAGGTTCGTGCTCACTTGTGGACGAGTTGATAGAGGGACTGCATCATAGAAGACAAATTGTCCCACTAGAAGATGGGCAACTTGACTAGAGATCAAATGGTCACTTGCAAAGACAAGCTTGCAAAGATAAGCTTGCAAAGACAAGGGCAACAGTTGAGACAAAGCAAGGAGGCATGCGAGTTGGAAACGAAGCTAAGGCATCTCCATCACCATGAAGAGAACCAAGATGTATGGATCATACTAACCTTAAGGCTGGTTTATCTTTCGGAAGTGAGGGGAATAAGAAGATAAAATCAGAGCATACAAAAGTGGTGCTCCTCAACCCAATAAATCAACAAAGAGGAAGAAACCACCATCTAAAGGAATCAGGTTGTTTCTATCCTCTCCCTCCATTAAAATTCTCTATGCAAAGTGTGATCATTTCTACCATTAAAATTGGAGTAAATTGATACACTTTGTTTGTCAATTTTTCTTGCAAGGAACAATGTGCATAAAGGACTTCAAACCCAAAAGATCGTCTTTCCTTATTCTCAAGCCGATCGTGAGGGGGAGCATTCGAAGCATTAATCAAGATTTGGAATCAACAAATGGTGAACCCGAGAAAGATGACCCGAGAACTAAGATTTAAGCGTGGTGAACCCAAGAGGAAGACCGAAGTGATTACCAAAGAATGAAATCAACAAATCCTTGCAAGACTACAACAAGTCAAGATTAAATGGTGACATTCTTCACAAAGGTTACAAGACCTTTTCATGCCCTTGGTCAAAGGTCCCCTAGATCCGTGAAGGCCATACTCTTTTTCCCTTATAATGTTTTGTCCCAAGGGGTTTTCCTTATAAGGTTTTTAATGAGGTGGCACTCAAGGTCACTCCAAACTTAGCCTCCATTCTCGAGTTCACTATGGCTAAGTTTGAGGGGGAGTATTGATCAAGAAGACCAGCCAGGCCTTGCAAGACCAAACTAACCCGCCCGTGCAAAATCCGGGATTCCCTAAAATGTACGGACTTGTACGGATTGTACGGACCGTGCAAAATCCGGGATTCCTCAAAATGTCTCCAAACATCCTAAAAAGAAGAAACAAGAATGTGCAAAACTTGGGATAAAGTATTTTCAGGATTTGGGGATCGTGCAAAACTCAAGTGCAAAAGGACATGGATATAGCTGGCAATGAATCTAGCCAAAGGAGTGTCCCAATGCAACCTTATCCAATTGGTCAAAGCAAGGAGGCTTGGAGCAAGGCTGGCAATCTTATCCACATGGTCAAAAAGAGCCTCCAAGACTAAGCTCTCATTGGCTAGTTTGAATTAAAGCATTCCCATTGGTTGTTGCATTTTTAGAAAACCCTAGATTTTTTCTGTAAATGTAATGCCTCATTATCAATGAAATGTTAGACCCTTTGGGGTCCCATTCTCTCATTCTCCATGAAATCTCTCTCATTTTATTCTCCTTAGTCTCATTTACATGCTTATTCTCTTAGTTCATTCTTGCATATTCTCCATGTCATTTACATTATTCTCTCATGCTTAATCTCTCTAATTCTAACAGGGTACACTTCCGGATGGGGTCATAGCACTTATACTCCTTTTGAGTGGTAGAATAGCCTATGAATACACATCTTGTACTTTTGGCTTCTAGTTTGTCCCTCTGAGTACCTGGGACAAATACAAAACACAAACACCCAAGAACTCGTAAGTGATTGATAAAGGGTTTATTATGATTTAAAACTTCAAAGGGAGAGACGTCCTTTAGGACTCTTGTTGGAATTCGGTTGATAAGATAGCAAGCCGTCATGACTGCATCTCCCCAGAAGTTTCTTGGCAGGTTAGAATGGAACATAATAGCTCTAGCTACTTCCATGAGATGCCTATTCTTTCTTTCACCTAAACCATTTTGTTGAGGTGTGTATGGGCAGCTCGTTTGGTGGATTATTCCATGCTTAGCTAGGTGTTCTTTGAATTTGTGGCTTGTATATTCCCCTCCATTATCCGTTCGAAGTACCTTAACATTTGTTTCGAATTGATTAGTAATGTAGTTCTGAAAATTAATGAAAGCGTTAAATACTCTATCTTTAGATGGCATTAAGGTGATCCAAGTGTATTTCGACTTTTCATCAATAAATGTCACAAAGTACTTATTAATATCTCTTGATAAACATGGGGAAGTCCATACATCCGAGTGGACCAAATCAAAACATTTTTCATATATGGTAAAGGACTTAGGAAATACATTTTTACAATGTTTTCCTAAAATACAAGACTCACAAACCGTGTTATTAAACGAAATATTAGGCAATATTATTTCCAGGACACGCGAGTGAGGATGTCTCAATCTAGCGTGTCATATTGCATTAGAACTACTAGATAAGCATGAATTAAAACTTGATAAAGTAGGATTGCTTGAAGAATCTTCTAAGATGTATAAGTCTCTTTTTGTGTTTCCTTCTCCAATAACTCTTCCGGTCTTAATATCCTGAAAATGGAAACTATTAGGCCCAAAAATGTAGCTCTCTTAACCGATACAAGATTCGAAGTGAAAGATGGCATGTAGAAAGCTTGAGATTTTTTGTCAAATAGTCTTAAACTTCCTATCCCTTTAACCGGTATTTTATCACCATTAGCAATTACTACATTCCCACTAGCAGATTTAATGTTACTAATCAAATTTAGATTACTAATCATGTAATGAGAAGCTCCGGAATCAATAACAAGAGAAGTGCTAGTTTTAGTAGGTTTAGTAGCAAAGTAGGTGATATCGGACTCCTTTAGTGCAGCAATGGATCGAATGGGTGCCTCTAGGTCTGACTTGCTCACCTCGTCATTTAAGTATGCTACCATGGCCATCTCATCTCCTTGCTTTGAGTTTTCGGTCTGAGGTTGTTTGGTTGCGGTTGAGGAGCCTGGCGCTTCTTGTGCTTGATGAGCTTGAAACTTCCTTGGTTGCCAATCTTTTGGCTTCAGATGTGGACGAAGGATCCAGCAATCCTCCCTTGTATGACCATCTTTCTTGCAATGATCGCATGTTTTCCTATTCTTGCCTTTGTAGCCATAACTTGGTTGATAATTGCCTTTATTAGCCGTGGGGAATTCTTTCTTTCCACTAAAGAGACCAAAGGATCCTTGTTCCTTTTGAATTTGTGCACAAACTTCATCGAGGCTAGGGAGCTTCTCCGATCTTAAGATATGCTTTATAAGGTCGTTAAACGCCGGATTGAGTGTGAGAAGCAAACCAAAGACCTTATCTTGTTCTCTTCTTTCTTCAATGATTGAAAAATCCTTAGTGTTTGGACGTAACATCTCAAATTCAGCCCAAAGGACGCCAACATGTGTCATTCCAACCGGGGCATTGGGTTTGGCTACACTTCAGAGCTAAAAGGTTCCCACGCCCTATGATGAACAAGCTCACACCAAGAGGAGATGGCCCATTCAAGATTTTGGAGAAGATAAACAATAACGCCTACCGCCTTGAATTTCTCGGTGAGTTTAACGTTTCTTTAACCTTACCGGTGAGTTAAACGTTTCCTGGTGACCACGCTCATTTTGATGTAGGTGATGAACTTGTTTTGAGGATAAAACCTTTAAAAGAGGGAGGAAAATGATGGAGCTCCGGTTCCAGCTCGAGCATTACCCGTAGAACCCGAGGAAGCGACCGAGGAATTACTCAAGTCACCTGAGGAGCAACCCGAGGAAGAGAAGGACCCTGAAGCTCCTACTATATAACTGGGGATTGTGAAGAGAAACAATGCCATAGTCTATAGGGTGAGGTTCAATGCGCATGTACAAGGAGCCCTAAGACACGAGAAGGATACACGAGAACCACCGAGAGGTTTTAGTGCGGTGACACTGATTCTACAAGAATCTCGGGAGGCAACTTGCTTTGAAAGGCATAAACTGAGTGTCTTCACTATCTCTTTAGAGTGAAGACACCCAAGTCATCAACGTAATTGTACTATTTTTCCAAACGTCGGATTTATCCCATATAATGTGCCAAGGGGTTTTTTAATGAGGCAACGATACTTGGTGTATTCACACTCTCTTCCATTGTGATTTTACTTGGAAATATCATTGACGAGCTAAGAGAGGCAAGGAGTGTGATTCTATCTTCAAGAAGACCCTTATTTAAATAAAGTCTTCTTTTCTCTTTAATAGTTTTTCTAAGTGTTGCTTCATTTCTTTGGGATCCAATTTAAGAGGGTGTTAGTTAAATTGGATCATTTTGTAATTACTTTCCATCACACCCAAAAGGCTCCATATAAAAGAACTAAACTCTTGTAATTATTTTTGTTACCACTTCAGAAATAAAAAAACATATATTATTTTCTCTTCTTGTTCTTGAGCAATTCAAGATCAGATGCTCCACACCTGGAAGCCTAGCTCTGTGTTGGACCTTGCTATATCAATGATGGGCCCCTGGTACTGGCTTCTCGAGCATTCCCTGAGGAACCACTTGAGTCACTCGAGAAGCAACCCAAAGAAGAGAAGCACCCTGAAGTCCCTATGATACAACATGGAATCATCAAGAGAAACTCAGCTCGAGCTTATAGGGAGATTTCAATATGTACGTGCAAGAAACCCTACAATACGAGAAGGGAACCCGATAACACCCGAGTGACACCCGAGGATCACCGAGAGCTCTTAGCGTGATGGCACCTACTTTACAAGACTCTCAGGAGATGAATTGCTTTGGAAGGCATGAGCTTAGTGTTTTCACTATCTCATTGGAGTGAAGCCACCCTTAAGACATTAAGGTATTGTACTGCTTTCCCCACCTCAGATTTATCCCATAGGGATTGCAAGATCACTTGGTGCATTAAATCTTTTTCCATTGTTTATCTTGCTTGGAAATGTCCATGACAAGTTAAGGTAAGCAAAGGATGTGATTCTATCTTCAAGAAGACATCTAGTTAAATAAACTTTTTTTTCTTTTCTTAATACTTTTAGAGCATTTTTTGTTTTAATTCTCAAGGGATCCTAATTAGGAGTTTGTTAGAAATTTGGACCAATGTATAATAATTTTAAGAGACCAAGAGTGCTTCATATAAAAAGCCTCTAAACCCTTGTATTTTCTGTAGACCGCTTTTGATAAATCAAATTGAGAAACTTTCTTCTCCTCTGTTCTTGAGAGATTCAAGATCAAAACCTTCACACCTTGTAACTTGGCTCGGTATTGAGTGTGTTGTATCAAGGGGCTGTCACACTCCTTGTTGATTTTAAAGAGAATAAACTAGAAATAGAAATTATCAAGAACTCAATGAGATTGAAGAAGGTTGAAAGAGATTTCTGGAAAATTCTTTGTGTTATTCTATCACTTTTGCTCGATTTTAATGTGCATACATGTAAGAGAAAAAATTTAAAAACAAGACACATGAATTTACAATGGATAAAAGACTAACACCCTTGACTTCCTAAAATGGTTAAACATGGTAGGATCAAGGCCTGCACGTCTTTCTTCTTTGGGTGAGGAGCATGGAGCTTGCCTTTACCCGATGGCTCCTCATGTGCTTCTTCTTGGTTTTTCAACCCTTTGACCTGCTTAGGATTCAACCAAGAAGCCTTCCTTCTAGTTACATCCCAATGTCTAGTTTTGCCACTCATTAAATCATCAACTCCACTCTTCTTCTTACTTGTTGTATACGGCACCTCTCCCTTAGTTTTAGAGCATTCGCCAAGTTCCCAGATACTTGCTATGCACTCCAGCTCCTTCCCTTTGTTATTATGTGAACTCGCATTGCTACTTCCCATATATGCTTTCTTATCCATATTCTCAACACTCCTTGTGGTTCACGGTTCAATCCACCTTTTATCTATCCCATAGTTAAATCCTAGGTCGAGTATCTCCCCAGGTCCTTAACGCTATATCTTCTGCAACACTCCATATTCAAGCCGAGTAGTTAGGTCGAGCATGTCCCTTCTTCCCGGCTCCATCAAGCGGTCCAGCTCCTTAGTAGACCTTGAAGCATTAAGCCCCGAAGCCACATCATCTTTGGTATCAGAGCATAAGTTTCCTACTAAAGGTTGTATCGTTCCATATTTCTATCTTTGTTACATTATGTGAACTCGCATTGCTACTTCCCATATATGCCTTCTCATCCATATTCTCAACACTCCCCCTCAAGATAGGCTAGTAGGGATCCTTTAAGCCTATCTTTTCATGGATGTACTCACATATACTTAGGGAAGTAGCCTTTGTGAAGATGTCTGCCACCTGGTCTCCACTCTTCACGAACTTAGGGATTATTAGCCCATCTTGAATCTTGCCCCGGATGAAGTGACAATCCACTTCAATTGGTTTCTTTTTCTCATGAAACACTGGATTTGAAGCTATGTGTATTGCGGCTTGGTTATCGCAATAAAGGCTCATTGGTTTGGTTTATTCAATACCCAAATCCTTAAGAAGAGCCTTCAGCCATATCATCTCCTTTGTGACTTCCTTCATTGCTCTATACTCAGCCTCAACACTTGACAATGCAATTATCTTCTGTTTTTTACTCCTCCAAGTGACAAGATTTCTTCCTACAAATGTGCAATACCTAGTTGTAGATTTTCTATCTTGTTTATCTTCAGTGTAGTCTAAATCACAATAGGCTTCCAATTAGGTATTTTCATTGCGACTCAACCATATTCCCTTTCCAGGGTTCCCCTTGAGATACCTAAGTATTCTCTCTACCATGCCCCAATGGTGTGCTTTCGGAGCTTGCATATGCAGGCTCACCCTATTCACGGCAAAGCATATATCCGACCAAGTTATAGTTAAGTAGATTAGTTTTCCAACTAACCTTTGATATTTCTTGACATCAAGCCACATTTCCTCCTTACTCACATCTTGATACCCTTTTTCAATGGGCGTTTTTGCTGGCTTCGATCCTAACTTGCCGGTTTCCTTTAGTAAGTCAATCACATACTTCCTTTGTGATATAAACATCCCATTTGGCTCTCTGATCATCTCAATGCCCAAGAACTACCTCAGCTCTCCCAAATCTTTTATATCAAACATGGAGCTCAGAATTTCCTTGGTCCTTTTAACTCCTTCAACATCATTTCTGGTGATGATGATATCATCTACATAGATAAGAACCGCCACTAGCCCCTCTTTACTCCTCTTGGTGAATAGAGTATGATCAGCTTCCGACTTCACAAATTCCTTCTCTAGCAAGCATCTGCTTAGTCTTTGGTACCAGGCCCTCGGAGATTGTTTCAAACCATAAATAGCTTTCTTCAATTCACAGACCTGATTTGTACCTGTACCATATCCTTGTGGAAGAGCCATAAAGACTTCCTCTTCTAGGTCTCCTTGTAAAAAGGCATTTTTTACATCCATTTGCCATAACTCCCATGATAAGTTAACCGCAATGGATAGGAGAACCCTTACCGAATGCAATTTTGCCACTGGAGCAAAAGTTTTTGTATAATCTTCACCATAGACTTGTGTGTATCCCTTTGCCACTAGTCTCGCTTTGTATCTCTCGACTTCACCATTGCTTTTATACTTGATAGTATAAACCCATCTACATCCAACTAGCTTCTTCCCTCTTGGCAGCTCAGTCAAATTCCATGTAATGTTTCTCACCATAGAACTGATCTCTTCTTCCATGGCTTTAACCCATCTCTCGTCTCTACATGCTTCTTCATATGATGCTGGGACTTGATGTTCATCAATCTTGGTGAGGTAAGCTTATTGCTCAGCACCTAAATATGACACTCAACTATATGCTTCAATAGGATATTTTATGTCACTTACGGTTAATTCTCTTCTCTTTGAAGTACATGATCTACTTGGCAAGGAAGGGATGCTATCGCCTATAGGTTCATAATCAAAGTCTGCCGTACGCCCAGAACATCCCTCACCTACGGTAGACTTCACCTCAGATCCTATATGCTCTTGTTGAACCGTAGCTAATCCATTGTAATACACCCTAGTGTTTTGCCAATTTTCCAGGCCATGCTGTTGAATTTGCGGAATAGAAGATTAGAGAGTTTGAGAGTGCTTGAAAGAGAAACAATAGAATGAGAGATAAAGAGAAGTTTCCATTAGAATTGATTAAGTGTTACAAAGGGTGTACAACATGTATATATAGAGGAGAGCCACGAAATTAGGAGGTGAAGAAGGGTTTCATAACATTAAATTTCCCTCCAATCTCTTATTTGAAATTCAAACACATCTCCTTCCTTCTCACACTTCCCGAGACGCCCACTTGTACACCCAAAGTCTTCACCTTCTAGAAGACTTCTTAATGGGTTTGCATATGTTGAATAAGGCCTCTTCTCTTCTTTTGGTCTTAAGCTAATGTATTCTCTCATTATTCAACACTCCCCCTCAAGCTTAACCGTAGAGAAACCAAAGGTTAAGCTTGGAACCATGATGACCCACCACATTAAAAACCTTAGTATGGAAAACCTCATGGGACAAAACCATACTAAGGGAAAAAGAGTGTGGACTCCATGGCTAAGGAAATCATGGCCGAGACATATCTAAGAGTCCAAGCTTTGAATGGATGAACTCACACACTTTTAAACTCGCTGCCTTGGTAAAAATGTCTGCCAATTGTTCTGAACTCCTTGTAAAGCATGGAAGAATGACCCTTTTTTCCACCATCTCTTGCACCTTGTAACAATCCACTTCAATATGCTTTGTCCTCTCATGGAACACTGAGTTGGACGCAATGTGAATAGCAGCTTGGTTGTCACAATGCATTGTGATTGGATCTTACGATTCAAATCCCAAATCCTTGAGAAGAGCTTTCAGCCATGTTAGCTCATTTGTGAGCTTCCTCATTGCTCTATACTCAGCTTCAGCACATGAACATGACACAACCTTTTGTTTCTTGCTCTTCCAAGTGACCAGGTTACCTCCAATGAATGTGCAATACCCAGTGGTGGATCTTCTATCTGTTTTGTCTCCAGCCCAATCAGCATCACAATAACCCACAATTTCTGTGCTTTTGTTACAACCCATCCAAATGCCTTGACTTGGAGCTCCTTTGAGATATTTGAGAATCCGAGCCACCATGCTCCAATGGTGCACTTTTGGAGCTTGCATATGTTGACTCACCTGGTTCACAACAAAACACAAATCAGGACGAGTTATGGTAAGATAAATCAACTTACCAACCATTCTCCGATATTGCTTAACATCTTCAAAAGGTTTATCTTCAAGCTCCCCCTCTCGTATGACTTTGTATCCTTCTTCTAAGGGAGTCTTTGCTGGTTTGGCTCCTAGCTTTCCTGCCCTAGCCAATAGATCAAGAGTGTACTTCCTTTGAGATAAAAAGAGTTCTTCATTGGACCTATAGACTTCAATCCCTAGAAAATATTTCAACTCTCCAAGATCTTTAATATCAAATACAGATTTTAAATATACTTTTGTATCTTTAATACCTACCTTGTCATTCCCAGAGATGATAATATCATCCACATAAATGAGAATGACTACAATACCTTCTTGGCTTTGCAAGGTGAAAAGTGTATGATCTGCCTCGGACTTCTTGAAGCCTTTACTCTTGAGTGTTGTACTCAACTTGTGGTACCATGCTCGAGGAGATTGCTTCAGTCCATAGATTGCTTTCTTGAGTCTCAACACCTTTCCTGGTGCAATTGAGTCCTCCAAGCCTGGTGGTGGAGTTATGTAGACTTCATCCTCTAGTTCCCCTTGCAAGAATGCATTCTTGACGTCCATCTGCCAAAGATCCCATTCCAAGTTAGTAGCTAAGGATAAAATAACTCTTACCGTATGAAGTTTTGCCACAGGTGCAAATGTGTCAAGGTAGTCCTCTCCATAGGTTTGAGTGAATCCTCTAGCCACCAGCCTAGCCTTGTAACGCTCTATTTCTCCATCACTTCTATACTTGATAGTGAGGATCCATCTAGAGCTTACGGCCTTCTTCCCTTTTGGCAGTTCAGCTTCATCCCAAGTGTGGTTGATTTCCATAGCTTTCTTTTCTTCACCAACAGCATCTCTCCATACTTTAAGCTCCTTGGCTTCTTCATAGGTTGTTGGAATCTTAGCTTCATCCAACTTGCCCATGTAGGCTTGATGTTCCAATGGGAAATGAGCTAGAGTGCAAACACTTTGAATGAGATGAGCAACTGCCTTGTTGTTGTAGTACACTCGGGTTTGCTTCCAATGTTCTGGTCCAAACCTTTGTCTTGTACTTCTCCTTAAACCCCCTTCTTGATCTTGAACTTGAGGTTCTGGCCCTTCAAAGTCAGAATCTGAGGTTTGAGCTTCTTCTTGACTTTCCGGACTCTCTTCACTTTGATCATGAACCACTTCATTGCGAACTTCTGATTCATTTTGATCATGAATTGTTGAGTCTTGTTGAGCCACTACTAGATCCTCTTGTTTATTGCCTCCCTCAGGATCAAAGGGTATAGTTTCTTCATTTGATTGAGATGTGCTTGTACTAGCTTCTGGCTGATGTAATCCAAGGTTCTCCAAGATTTTTCTCAAATTGCTAGCTCGGTCTGATTCTCCAATTTTTTCCAGTTCTTCTCATCATAGAACCCTTTCGTTTCAACAAACTTCACGTCCCTTGAGACTAGAATCTTCCTTGTTTCTGGAACAAAGCATTTGTAACCTTTTTGTGTTGTGGAGTATCCAATGAACATGCTCTTCACACTTTTAGCTTCCAACTTGTTTCTTTGTTCTCCTGGGATTAATACAAAACAAACACACCCAAACACACGTAAGTGGTTAATGGCGGGTTTAGAGTTGTTTAATACCTCAAATGGAGAGTGATCATCTAAAATTTTTGTTGGCATTCGGTTGATCAAATAACATGCTGAAACCACATCATCTCCCCAAAATCTCTTGGGAACACTTGTGTGGAACATCATAGACCGGGCCACTTCCATTAAGTGCCTATTCTTTCTTTCAGCAACTCCGTTTTGCTGAGGAGTGTATGGGCAGCTGGTTTGATGGACTATCCCATGGTGTGCTAAGTGTTGTTTGAAGGCATGGCTTGTGTACTCTCTACCATTATCTGATCTAAAAATTTTAATCTTGGCATTATAATGGTTAGTCACATATGCTTGAAAATTTTTAAACGCTTCTAGAACTCTATCTTTGGATGGAAGAAGTGTTAGCCATGTATATTTTGATTTTTCATCTATGAAGGTGACAAAGTATTTATGATGTTCTCTAGATTCACATGGTGATGTCCAAACATCAGAATGAACTAAATCAAAACACTTTTCATAGATAGTTGGAGACTTGGAAAACACAGATTTACAATGTTTGCCAAGTATACAAGCTTCACATTCATCATTTTTGAAAGAAATCCTAGGCAACAATAGTTCTAATGCTCTAGAGTGAGGATGACCTAGCCTTGCATGCCAAATTGAACTACTAACATTAGAAACATTCAAACTAAAACTACAAAATAAATTGGACTCCGGCTTGTTATTTTCAAGAACATACAGCTCCTCCTTTGCTACTCCTTATCCTGAAAGTGTACTAAAACTACAAAATAAATTGGACTCCGGCTTGTTATGGTCTCAATATCCTGAAAGTGTACATCATTAGGACCAAATATAGCATAACAATTCAAATCAGATGTAACTTTCTTTACGGATAACAAATTTGAAGTAAACTTAGGCATGTAGAAAGCGTTTGAATCTTTTCCAAATAACCTAAGATTTTCTACTCCATCAATTGGAATACTATCTCCATTTGCTATAATGACATTACCTACAGCCGGTTTTATGTTATTCATTAGATGTGCATCACTTATCATATGATGTGATGCACCAAAATCTACAATCAAAGGCTTTGAAATGTTTTGAGCATGAAGAGAGTTTCCAGAAACCATACCAGACCTACCAGCCTCTTTCAAGGCTTTGATGAGAGCTTCCAAATCTGATTTCCTCACAAATTCAGATTCTTGTTGATATGGCACCAAAACTCTCATGTCTCCTTCTTCAGCCCTCTTGGATGTCCCAACCTGATTCCCAGCCACTTCTTGGGAGACATTAGCCTTTTCACAATTCAAGAGTCAATGACTTTGAGGACTAAGTCTCAAAGTGAAAAAGGATTGACAAAGAGTATTCCCAGAATTTTAAAGGAAGAGATTTGAAAATGGGATAACAAGAGCTTGATTTAGTTAAGAACCTTGCTCTGATACCATGTTGAATTTGTGGAATAGAAGATTAGAGAGTTTGAGAGTGCTTGAAAGAGAAACAATAGAATGAGAGATAAAGAGAAGTTTCCATTAGAATTGATTAAGTGTTACAAAGGGTGTACAACATGTATATATAAAGGAGAGCCACGAAATTAGAAGGTGAAGAAGGGTTTCACAACATTAAATTTCCCTCCAATCTCTTATTTGAAATTCAAACACATCTCCTTCCTTTTCACACTTCCCCAGACACCCACTTGTGCACCCAAAGTCTTCACCTTCTAGAAGACTTCTTAATGGGTTTGCATATGTTGAATAAGGCCTCTTCTCTTCTTTTGGTCTTAAGCTAATGTATTCTCTCATTATTCAACACATGCCTTATCCGTTGGCTTCTTCTTAGAGGGGGTTCTTGAGTTACCTCAACTTCTTTATGTTCAGACTCCCCCTCACCACTTGTAAGTTCTAATTCTTCAACCGGTTCGGAATCCCTTGGTAGTGAGCTTGTATCCGATGAGAGTTGCTCATTGTCTTCTTCTTCACCTCCTTGCTCATTCTGAGATACCCTTTGCTCATCATTACCTCCATTCAAACCATTGACATTTGCCAAGATGCTTCTTAGCACTCACTCTCTGTCTATGCCCGAGCTCACAATGTCATCTAAATCCTCCCATTTTTTTTCTTCAAAATACCTACAATTCTCATCAAAACGCACCTCTCTTGACACATATATCCTATTGGTTTCTGGATGGAAACACTTGTATCCCTTCTGAGTGCTTGAGTATCCCACGAAAATACATTTGATGTTTTTTGGCTCAGATTTACTCCTTAGTGCATCAGGGATAAAGACATAGCATTTACATCCGAAAACTCATAGGTGATCAATTCTTGGCTTTACTTCATTCAAAATTTCAAATGAAGACTTGTGGCTCAGAGTTTTAGTGGGTAAATGATTAATCACGTAGCATGCCGCCATCATAGCATCTCCCCAAAATCTCTTAGGCACGCCTCTATCAAACATCATACTTCTAGCCACCTCTAGAAGATGTCTATTCTTTCTCTCGGAAACTCCATTCTGCTGAGGTGTGTATGCACAAGAAGTTTGGTGAATTATCCCATTGTCATCCAACAACTTCTTGAATCTATTACTCATATACTCTCCACCATTATGATTACTAATGATCTTGATCTTTGTACCAAACTGATT
This sequence comes from Cardamine chenopodiifolia, assembly GCA_963922655.1. Taxonomy (NCBI): domain Eukaryota; kingdom Viridiplantae; phylum Streptophyta; class Magnoliopsida; order Brassicales; family Brassicaceae; genus Cardamine; species Cardamine chenopodiifolia. The sequence goes on along the minus strand of OZ000481.1, from coordinate 10,128,847 downwards.
TAGTGCATAATTGTAGAATTTTTGAAATGATTCAAATACCTGATCCTTTGAGCTCATTAGAGTTACTTAAGTGTACTTTGACCTTTGATCAATGAAAGACACGAAATACTTATATTGATCTTTTGAAATACAGGGGGCTGACCACACATCAGAATGTATCAACTCAAAACACTTCTCATACAAAGTAGTAGATTCCGGAAACACTTTCCTACAATACTTCCCTAAGACACACGCTTCACACTACTTATTAGGTAAGGTGAGGTTGGGTAGGACCATGCTGAGCACCTTGTGACTTGGATGACCAAGTCGTGAGTGCTATAAAGGGCTTGAACCAACCAGACTAACCGCAAATGACTCCATCACTCCATCTTCTTTATTCAGCAAATACAAACCACCTTCCACATTCCTTACTCCGATTACTTCCTTAGTCTCATTATCCTGAAACTCAACATCATTAGATCCAAAAATAACTTTGCAATCTAGATCCTTAGTTGCTTTATAAACCGAGAGTAAGTTAGATGTGAATTCCGGAATGTACAAGGCCTTAGTATTTTTCCTAAACACTTTTAGGTCTCCAATTCCTTTTATTTGAACCTCTTTTCCATTTGCAATTTTAACATTTCCTTCACAAGGCTTAATATTGGTTAACAGCTTGGCATTACAAATCATATTATGATTTGCTTCAGAATCTATTATCACCTTCTCCCTAGCTTTAGTGGTAAAGAAAACCTTACTAGACGCAGCTAGCTTAGCAGTACCAATTGTTTTTGCATCTCCATAGGCTTTTTTCAACAAACAGTTTAAGAATATGAAGAGAAATAAGAGAACAAGAAAAATCTGAGAGAGAAATTTTTTAGATGAGAAAGACACAGTTTAGAAGTTTTTTAAGGATCTCTAAACATGCTCTGATACCATGTTGATTTTAAGGAGAATAAACTAGAAATATAAATTATCAAGAACTCAATGAGATTGAAGAAGGTTGAGAGAGATTTCTAGAAAATTCTTCTTGTTATTCTATCACTTTTTGCTCGATTTTAATGTGCATACATGTAAGAGAAAAAATTTAAAAACTAGACACATAAATTTACAATGGATAAAAGACTAACACCCTTGACTTCCTAAAATAGTTTAACATGCTAGGATCAAGGCCTGCACGTCTTTCTTCTTTGGGTGAGGAGCATGAAGCTTGCCTTTACCCGATGGCTCCTCATGTGCTTCTTCTTGGTTTTTCAACCCTTTGACCTGCTTAGGATTCAACCAAGAAGCCTTCCTTCTAGTTACATCCCAATGTCTAGTTTTGCCACTCATTAAATCATCAACTCCACTCTTCTCCTTACTTGTTGTTGTATACGACACCTCTCCCTTAGTTTTAGAGCATTCGCCAAGTTCCCAGATACTTGCTATGCACTCCAGCTCCTTCCCTTTGTTATCATGTGAACTCGCATTGCTACTTCCCATATATGCCTTCTCATCCATATTATCAACACTCCTTGTGGTTCACGGTTCAATCCACCTTTTATCTATCCCATAGTTAAATCCTAGGTCGAGTATCTCCCCAGGTCCTTAACGCTATATCTTCTGCATTACTCCATATTCAAGCCGAGTAGTTAGGTCGGGAATGTCCCTTCTTCCCGGCTCCATCAAGCAGTCCAGCTCCTTAGTAGACCTTGAAGCATTAAGCCCCGAAGCCACATCATCTTTGGTATCAGAGCATAAGTTTCCTACTAAAGGTTGTATCGTTCCATATTTCTATCTTTGTTGCATTTTTTAGCATTTTGGTATTTTGCGTTTTTATATTGCCGGAGGGAGTCAAGACACTCTTGGATTGGTTTAGAGATGTTATCCCGAGGAAATATCACATGGCCTACCACCTACTAGAGGGATAAAGCATCAAATCAACCTTATTCTTGGAGCTCAACTCCCCAATAGGTCCGCCTACCGAGTGAATCCTGAAGAGGTCAAAGAATTGGAGCAGCAAGTAGGTGACTTAATAAGCAAGGGATATGTCCAGGAAAGCCCTAGCCCTTGTGCGGTTCCAGTCTAGTTAGTCCCAAAAAAGGATGGCATTTGGAGGATGTTTATAGACTGTAGTGCCATTAATAACATCACAATGAAGTATCGGCACCCGATCACCAGACTAGATGACATGGTAGATGAGCTAAGCGCTTCAATCCCTTCTCATCCAAGGAATGTATCATTCACACCGATCACGAGACTTTGAAGCACTTGAGAGGGCAGATTAATCTCAAGAAGAGACATTCCAAGTGGTTGGAGTTCATCGAGACGTTTCCAAATATAATCAAGTATAATAAAGGGAAGGACTACATAGTTGTGAATGTCTTGTTTAGGCGGCATATTTTGATATCAACCATGGAGGCCAAGATTTTAGGGTTTAAAAGTATCAAGGATAGCTATGAGAATGACCCAAAGTTAAGAGAATGTTACCAAGGGAGAGGAAATGGTATATTTCACAAGTTATACATCCATGATGGTTTTCTCTTCAAAGATAAGCGACTTTGCATTCCTAAAGGATCAATTAGGGACTTACTTATGCAAGAAGCGCATGGAGGGGGATTGATAGGTCACTTTTGAAACAAGAAGACTTTGACCATGCTTCGGGAACACTTCTATTGGCGAAAGATACGACGTGAGGTTGAGAAGTTTTGTGAGATATCTAGTGTGTAAGAGAGAAAAGTCAAGAAGCCATCCGCATGGTCTATAACTTCCATTGCCAATCCCTACTTCATCGTGGGTTGATCTGTCAATGGACTTCATCTTGGGGTTGCCGAGTGTTCAACAAAAAGATTCAATCTTTGTGGTGGTCAACTGCTTCTCCAAGATGGCACACGTCATACCTTGCTCTAAGACCAACAATGCTACACAAACCGCCAACTTGTTCTTCAAGGAAATTGTCGCTTTTGGAGGACACTTTGGGGAAAATTGAGGACTAAGCTCATTTTTTCTACAACATGCCATCTCCAAACCGACGGCCAAACTGAAGTCACCAATAGAACTCTTGCCTCTTTGCTTAGACCCACCATCGGTAAAAACGTGAAGACTTGGGTGGAATGCCTCTTTTTTGTAGAATTCGCATACAACCGAGCCTCTCATTCGGCTACAAAGCTCTCACCATTCAAAGTTTCTTACGGGTTCAAGTATTTGACTCTATTGGATCTTTTGCCACTAACCCCTAATCAGCTTGACAACCAAGATGGGATTTCTAGAGTAGAGTACGTGAAGAGGTTACACAAGAAGGTCTTAGTGAACATCGAGCAAAAGACCGAGCGATACGCGAAGCATGCCAACAAGGGGTGCCAACATGTGACATTCCAACCAGGGGATTGGGTTTAGCTAAACTTTAAAGCTGAGAGGTTTCCACGCCTAAGGAAAAACAAGCTTGCACAAAGAGGAGATGGCCCATTCAAGATCGTGGAGAAAATCAATGTACGTGCAAGAAACCCTACAACACGAGAAGGGAACACAAGAACACCCGAGTGACACTCTAGGATCACCAAGAGCTCTTAGCATGATGGCTTGATTTGGAAGGAATGAGTTTAGTGTTTTCACTATATCATTGGAGTTAAGACACCCTTAAGACATCAAGGTATTGTACTCTTTTTCTCCACATCAGATTTATCCCATAGGGCTTACCGAGGAGGTTTTTAGTGAGGCAATATCACGTGGTGCATTACACCCTTTTCCATTGTTTATCTTTCTTGGAAATGTCCATGAGAAGTTAAGGTAAGCAAAGGATGTGCTCCTATCTTCAAGAAGACATCTACTTAATTAAAGTCTTCTTTTCTTTTCTTAACATTTTTAGAACATTTTCGGTTTTATTTCTCAAGGGGTCCAAATTAGGAGTTTGTTAGAAATTTGGACCAATGTGTAATAATTTTAAGAGACCTAGAGTGCTTCATATAAAAATCCTCTAAACCCTTGTATATTTTTTAGACCGCTTTTGATAAATCAAATCGAGAAACTTTCTTTTCCTTTGTTCTTGAGAGATTCAAGATCAAAACATTCATGCCTTGTAGCTCGGCTCGGTGTGGAGTGCATTGTATCGAGGGGCTGTCACACTCCTTATGGTTCACGGTTCAATCCACCTTCCATATATCCCATAGTTAACTCCTAGGTGGAGTATCTCCCCGGGTCCTTAACGCCATATATTCCGCATCACACCATCTTCAAGCCGAGTAGTTAGGTCGAGCATCTCCCTTCTTCCCGGCTCCATCAAGCGGTCTGGCTCCTAAGAAGACCTTATAGCTTTAAACCCTAGAGTCACATCATCTTAGGGCCATACACATCCCTTGTGGTTTGCACCTCAATCTACTAACCTTTCATTATTAGCTCCTAGATCGAGTTACTCTCCGGGCTCTAACCTCCATTTCCACTTCATTCAATCTCCTTAGTTGAATATTAGATCGAGTTCCTCTCCAATCTTCAGCTCTATTCATCCATTTACGCTTGAAAACTACTTGAAAGAATTCTACAAGTCATCAAGAGAATTATCTGACAAGGGGCTTAAGATTTGGTATTAGAGCTAAAACAACATAAGAAATATTTATGGTGTGGATTTTAGAGGATATGAAGATGATTTTAGGGGAAGAATATTAGAAAAGAGGAGTAATGAAGATGATGAATAGAAGTTTTTATTAGAGAAGAACTTGTGTATTTTCGTGTGTAAATTCTTCTTACAATCCAATTCACATATATGCATGCTTTACATGAATTATAGTGAGAAAAATATATCACCAACACCTCTAGACAAGTATAAGCTAGCCATGCTTCTCCCAACTGCTCCTACCTACTCCTCTTTGTAACTTGCTCCACTTGTGCTGAGAGAGAAAAAACTGGTCTGCTTCTAACCACTCTAGTTCCTTCTCTACTTCTTGTTTGGTCTCGTTTTAGTTGATCTTAACTACTCATTGGCACTTTATTTCATGTACAAGCAAGACTTTATTCTTCTTCTCTTCATTACTTGTTTTGCACGGTATACCTTCTCTTTTTACTCCTGAGCTCTCACCATATTCCAACACACTTGCTATACATGCTAACTCTTTCCCTTTGATATTGTCTCCTCTCCTTTCACGCGCACACACCTTCACATCCATATTCTCAACACTCCCCCTCAAGATAGGTTGGTAGGGGTCCTTTCAGCCAATCTTGCCATGGATGTATTCACAGATGCGTGAAGAATTAGCCTTGGTAAATATATCCGCCATTTGTTCTACACTCTTCACAAACTTGGGAACCACTGTTGAATAATGAGAGAATACATTAGCTTAAGACCCAAAGAAGAGAAGAGGCTTTATTCAGCATATGCAAGCCCATTAAGAAGTCTTCTAGAAGGGTGAAGACTTTGGGTGCACAAGTGGGTGTCTAGGGAAGTGTGAAAAGGAAGGAGATGTGTTTGAATTTCAAATAAGAGATTGGAGGGAAATTTGAATGTTGTGAAACCCTTCTTCACCTCTTAGTTTCGTAGCTCTCCTCTATATATACATGTTGTACACCCTTTGTAACACTTAATCAATTCTAATGGAAACTTCTCTTTATCTCTCATTCTATCGTTTCTCTTTCAAGCACTCTCAAACTCTCTAATCTTCTATTCCGCAAATTCAACATGGTATCAGAGCAAGGATCTTAACTAAATCAAGCTCTTGTTATCCCATTTTCAAATCTCTTCTTTTAAAATTCTGGGAATACTCTTTGTCAATCCTTTTTCATTCTGAGACTTAGTCCTCAAAGTCATTGACTCTTGAGTTGTGAAAAAGCTGAAAAAGTGTATTTCTTGAAGCTTCTCTAAAATTTTCTTTTTTCACTCTAAAATTCTGGGAATACTCTTTGTCAATCCTTTTTCACTCTGAGACTTAGTCCTCAAAGTCATTGACTCTTGAGTTGTGAGAAGGCTGAAAAAGTGTATTTTTTGAAGCTTCTCTAATATTTTCTTGAGAAAATCTCTTAATCCTTTGGTTATTAGAATTATCTGGTGAATAAATCTTGAAACACCATGGAAAACTCTAAACCAATTGTTATTTCAGTCATCTTGAAGGGTGTCAACTATTTGCTGTGGTCAAGAATGATAAGAACAACTCTATGTGGTCGTGGGCTTTGGAGCCATGTCTTGAAAGGACAAGATCCAAAATATGGAGAAGAAGCCATCGGTAATTATGAAGATAAGTGGTTCCAAGAGGACCAAATGGTGCTCGGAATCATCCAGAACTCTCTTGAAGCATCCATCCTTGAAGCCTACTCCTACTGTGAAAATGCAAAGGAATTGTGGGATACTCTTCAAACCGTGTATGGGAATACTTCAAACTTGAGCAGAATCTATGAAGTCAAGAAGGCTATCAAAGATCTAAGCCAAGAAGATTTGGAGTTTACAAAGCACTTTGGCAAATTCAGATCATTGTGGGCTGAACTAGAAATGTTAAGGCTAAGCACGATTGATCCTTTAGTGTTAAATGAGAGGCGCGAACAAGACAAGGTCTTTGGTCTGCTATTAACCTTAAATCCAACTTACAAGGATCTCATTAAGCACCTCCTTAGGGCAGACAATCTCCCCAGCCTAGATGAAGTGTGCTCCAAGATACAAAAGGAGCAAGGATCTCATGGTCTATTTGGGGGAAAGGGCGAGCTGGTTATGGCAAACAAAGTAGAGTTGGGTGAAGCAAACAAAGGATTTTACAAACCTTTGGGATCAAACCAGAACAAAAAAGTGGGATCAAATGCAATCTGTGAGCATTGCAAGAAAGAGGGGCACACAAAGGAAAAATGCTGGAAGCTCCATCCTCATCTAAAACCAAGCTGGTGGAAGGAACCAAGAGCTAATGTCTCCCAAGAAGTGGCTGGGAATCAGGCTGTGACATCCAAGAGGGCTGAAGAAGGAGAAATGAGAGCTTTGGTGCCATATCAACAAGAATCTGAATTTGTGAGGAAATCAGATTTGGAAGCTCTCATCAAAGCCTTGAAAGAGGCTGGTAGGTCTGGTATGGTTTCTGGAAACTCTCTTCATGCTCAAAACATTTCAAAGCCTTTGATTGTAGATTCTGGTGCATCACATCATATGATAAGTGATGCACATCTAATGAATAACATAAAACCGGTTGTAGGTAATGTCATTATAGCAAATGGAGATAGTATTCCAATTGATGGAGTAGGAAATCTTAGGTTATTTGGAAAAGATTCAAACGCTTTCTACATGCCTAAATTTACTTCAAATTTGTTATCCGTAAAAAAAATTACATCTGATTTGAATTGTTATGCTATATTTGGTCCTAATGATGTACACTTTCAGGATATTGAGACCATGAAACTACTCGGAAAAGGAGTAGCAAAGGAGGAGCTGTATGTTCTTGAAAATAACAAGCCGGACTCCAATTTATTTTGTAGTTTTAGTCTGAATGTTTCTAATGTTAGTAGTTCAATTTGGTATGCAAGGCTAGGTCATCCGCACTCTAGAGCATTAGAACTATTGTTGCCTAGGATTTCTTTCAAAAATGATGAATGTGAAGCTTGTATACTTGGTAAACATTGCAAATCTGTGTTTTCCAAGTCTCCAACTATCTATGAAAAGTGTTTTGATCTAATTCATTCTGATGTTTGGACCTCACCATGTGAATCTAGAGAACATCATAAATACTTTGTCACCTTCATAGATGAAAAATCAAAATATACATGGCTAACACTTATTCCATCCAAAGATAGAGTTCTAGAAGCATTTACAAAATTTCAAGCATATGTGACTAACCATTATAATGCCAAGATTAAAATTTTTAGATCAGATAATGGTGGAGAGTACACAAGCCATGCCTTCAAACAACACTTAGCACATCATGGGATAGTCCATCAAACCAGCTGCCCATACACTCCTCAGCAAAATGGAGTTGCTGAAAGAAAGAATAGGCATTTAATGGAAGTGGCCCGGTCTATGATGTTCCACACAAGTGTTCCCAAAAGATTTTGGGGAGATGCTGTGGTTTCAGCATGCTATTTGATCAACCGGATGCCAACAAAAATCTTGGATGACCACTCTCCATTTGAGGTATTAAACAACTCTAAACCCGCCATTAACCACTTACGTGTGTTTGGGTGTGTTTGTTTTGTATTAATCCCAGGAGAACAAAGAAACAGGTTGGAAGCTAAAAGTGTGAAGAGCATGTTCGTTGGATACTCCATAACACAAAAAGGTTACAAATGCTTTGTTCCGGAAACAAGGAAGATTCTAGTCTCAAGGGATGTGAAGTTTGTTGAAACAAAAGGGTTCTATGATGAGAAGAACTGGAAAGAATTGGAGAATCTATCATCCTCATCATCAGACCGAGCTAGCAATTTGAGAAAAATCTTGGAGAACCTTGGATTACATCAGCCAGAAGCTAGTACAAGCACATCTCAATCAAATGAAGAAACTATACCCTTTGATCCTGAGGGAGGCAATAAACAAGAGGATCTAGTAGTGGCTCAACAAGACTCAACAATTCATGATCAAAATGAATCAGAAGTTCGCAATGAAGCGGTTCATGATCAAAGTGAAGAGAGTCCGGAAAGTCAAGAAGAAGCTCAAACCTCAGATTCTGACTTTGAAGGGCCAGAACCTCAAGTTCAAGCTCAAGAAAGGGGTTTAAGGAGAAGTACAAGACAAAGGTTTAGACCAGAACATTGGAAGCAAACCCAAGTGTACTACAACAACAAGGCAGTTGCTCATCCCATTCAAGCTGTTTGCACTCTAGCTCATTTCCCATTGGAACATCAAGCCTACATGGGCAAGTTGGATGAAGCTGAGATTCCAACAACCTATGAAGAAGCCAAGGAGCTTAAAATATGGAGAGATGCTGTTGGTGAAGAAAAGAAAGCTATGGAAATCAACCACACTTGGGATGAAGCTGAACTGCCAAAAGGGAAGAAGGCCGTAAGCTCTAGATGGATCTTCACTATCAAGTATAGAAGTGATGGAGAAATAGAGCGTTACAAGGCTAGGCTGGTGGCTAGAGGATTCACTCAAACCTATGGAGAGGACTACCTTGACACATTTGCACCTGTGGCAAAAATTCATACGGTAAGAGTCATTTTATCCTTAGCTACTAACTTGGAATGGGATCTTTGGCAGATGGACGTCAAGAATGCATTCTTGCAAGGGGAACTAGAGGATGTAGTCTACATGACTCCACCACCAGGCTTGGAAGACTCAATTGCACCAGGAAAGGTGTTGAGACTCAAGAAAGCAATCTATGGACTGAAGCAATTGTTGAATTTGCGGAATAGAAGATTAGAGAGTTTGAGAGTGCTTGAAAGAGAAACAATAGAATGAGAGATAAAGAGAAGTTTCCATTAGAATTGATTAAGTGTTACAAAGGGTGTACAACATGTATATATAGAGGAGAGCCACGAAATTAAGAGGTGAAGAAGGGTTTCACAACATTCAAATTTCCCTCCAATCTCTTATTTGAAATTCAAACACATCTCCTTCTTTTTCACACTTCCCGAGACACCCACTTGTGCACCCAAAGTCTTCACCCTTCTAGAAGACTTCTTAATGGGCTTGCATATGTTGAATAAAGCCTCTTCTCTTCTTTGGGTCTTACGCTAATGTATTCTCTCATTATTCAACACTCCCTCTCAAGCTTAACCGTAGAGAAACCTAAGGTTAAGCTTGGAACCATGATGACCCACCTCATTAAAAACCTTAGTATGGAAAACCTCATGGGACAAAACCATACTAAGGGAAAAAGAGTGTGGACTCCATGGCTAAGGAAATCATGGCCGAGACATATCTATGAGTCCAAGCTTTTAATGGATGAACTCACACACTTTTAAACTCGCTGCCTTGGTAAAAATGTCTGCCAATTGTTCTGAACTTCTTGTAAAGCATGGAAGAATTACCCTTTTCTCCACCATCTCTCGCACCTTGTGACAATCCACTTCAATATGTTTTGTCCTCTCATGGAACACTGAGTTGGACGCAATGTGAATAGCAGCTTGGTTGTCACAATGCATTGTGATTGGATCTAGCGATTCAATGCCCAAATCCTTGAGAAGAGCTTTCAGCCATGTTAGCTCGTTTGTGAGCTTCCTCATTGCTCTATACTCAGCTTCAGCACTTGAACATGACACAACCTTTTGTTTCTTGCTCTTCCAAGTGACAAGGTTACCTCCAATGAATGTGCAATACCCAGTGGTGGATCTTCTATTCGTTTTGTCTCCAGCCCAGTCATCATCATAATAACCCACAATTTCTGTGCTTTTGTTACAACCCATCCAAATGCCTTGACCTGGAGATCCTTTGAGATATTTGAGAATCCGATCCACCATGCTCCAATGGTGCACTTTTGGAGCTTGCATATGTTGACTCACCTGGTTCACACCAAAACACAAATCAGGACGAGTTATGGTAAGATAAATCAACTTACCAACCATTCTCCGATATTGCTTGACATCTTCAAAAGGTTTATCTTCAAGCTCCCCCTCTTGTATGACTTTGTATCCTTCTTCTAAGGGAGTCTTTGCTGGTTTGGCTCCTAGCTTTCCTGCCTCAGCCAATAGATCAAGAGTGTACTTCCTTTGGGATAAGAAAAGTCCTTTATTGGACCTATAGACTTCAATCCCTAGAAAATATTTCAACTCTCCAATCTTCTCTTCTTTGGGTCTTAAGCTAATGTATTCTCTCATTATTCAACAGCAATCTCCTCGAGCATGGTACCACAAGTTGAGTACAACACTCAAGAGTAAAGGCTTCAAGAAGTCTGAGGCAGATCATACACTTTTCACCTTGCAAAGCCAAGAAGGTATTGTAGTCATTCTCATTTATGTGGATGACATTATCATCTCGGGGAATGACAAGGTAGGTATTAAAGATACAAAAGCATATTTAAAATCTGTATTTGATATTAAAGATCTTGGAGAGTTGAAATATTTTCTAGGGATTGAAGTCTATAGGTCCAATGAAGGACTTTTCTTATCCCAAAGGAAGTACACTCTTGATCTATTGGCTGAGGCAGGAAAGCTAGGAGCTAAACCAGCAAAGACTCCCTTAGAAGAAGGATACAAAGTCATACGAGAGGGGGAGCTTGAAGATAAACCTTTTGAAGATGTCAAGCAATATCGGAGAATGGTTGGTAAGTTGATTTATCTTACCATAACTCGTCCTGATTTGTGTTTTGCTGTGAACCAGGTGAGTCAACATATGCAAGCTCCAAAAGTGCACCATTGGAGCATGGTGGATCGGATTCTCAAATATATCAAAGGAGCTCCGGGTCAAGGCATTTGGATGGGTTGTAACAAAAGCACAGAAATTGTGGGTTATTGTGATGCTGACTGGGCTGGAGACAAAACGGATAGAAGATCCACCATTGGGTATTGCACATTCATTGGAGGTAACCTGGTCACTTGGAAGAGCAAGAAACAAAAGGTTGTGTCATGTTCAAGTGCTGAAGCTGAGTATAGAGCAATGAGGAAGCTCACAAACGAGCTAACATGGTTGAAAGTTCTTCTCAAGGATTTGGGCATTGAATCGCAAAATCCAATCACAATGCATTGTGACAACCAAGCTGCTATTCACATTACGTCCAACTCAGTGTTCCATGAGAGGACAAAACATATTGAAGTGGATTGTCATAAGGTGCGAGAGATGGTGGAGAAAAGGGTCATTCTTCCATGCTTTACAAGAAGTTCAGAACAATTGGCAGACATTTTTACCAAGACAACGAGTTTAAAAGTGTGTGAGTTCATCCATTCAAAGCTTGGACTCATAGATATGTCTCGGCCATGATTTCCTTAGCCATGGAGTCCACACTCTTTTTCTCTTAGTATGGTTTTGTCCCATGAGGTTTTCCATACTAAGGTTTTTAATGAGGTGGGTCATCGTGGTTCCAAGCTTAACCTTTGGTTTCTCTACGGATAAGCTTGAGGGGGAGTGTTGAATAATGAGAGAATACATTAGCTTAAGACCCAAAGAAGAGAAGAGGCTTTATTCAACATATGCAAGCCTATTAAGAAGTCTTTTAGAAGGGTGAAGACTTTGGGTGCATAAGTGGGTGTCTAGGGAAGTGTGAAAAGGAAGGAGATGTGTTTGAATTTCAAATAAGAGATTGGAGGGAAATTTGAATGTTGTGAAACCCTTCTTCACCTCTTAATTTCGTGGCTCTCCTCTATATATACATGTTGTACACCCTTTGTAACACTTAATCAATTATAATGGAAACTTCTCTTTATCTCTCATTCTATCGTTTCTCTTTCAAGCACTCTCAAACTCTCTAATCTTCTATTCCGCAAATTCAACACCCACAACTCCCTCCTGAATTTTGTCTCGGATGAAATGACAATCCACCTCAATGTGTTTTGTCCTTTCATGAAACATCGGGTTTGAAGCTATGTGTATTGCTGCTTGGTTATCACAATACAGTGTCATTGGTTTGTCTTCTTGAACTCCCAAGTCATGTAGAAGCGCCTTCAGCCATATCATTTCTTTTGTGGCTTCTCACATTGCTCTATACTCAGCTTCAACACTAGATAGAGAGATTACCTTTTGTTTTTCTACTTCTCCAGGTGACAAGATTCCCACCTACGAATGTACAATAACCGGTCGTAGACTTTCTATCTTGTCTATCCCCAGCCCAATCCGCATCACAAAACGCTTCTACATCTGCTCTTCCATGACATCTAACAAAATACCTCTTCCCGGGTTCCTTTTAAGATATCTCAAGATCCTTTCAATCATTCCCCAACGGTGTGTTGTTGGCGCTTGCATGTGTTGACTTACTTTATTTACCACAAAGCAAATATCCGGCCTTGTTATGGTCAAATAGATTAGTTTACCAACTAACCTTTGGTATTGCTTGATGTCAGACCATATCTCCACGTTGCTCTCTTCTTGATAACCTTCTTCAATAGGAGTCTTAGCCGGTTTACACCCAAGCTTCCCAGTTTCTTTTAGTAAGTCGATCACGTTCTTCCTTTGTGATGTAAACATTCCCTTTGTCTCTCTACTAATCTCAATTCCTAGGAAGTATTTGAGCTCTCCTAGGTCTTTTATATCAAACGTAAAGTTTAGATCTTCCTTAGTCCGTTTCATCTCCTCACAATCACTTTCCGTAACAATAATTTCATCCACGTAGATGAGCACCACAACTATCCCTTCTTTGCTCCTTTTGGTAAAGAGAGAGTGATCCGCTTCAGATTTTACAAACCCTTTCTCCAACAGGCACCGGCTTAACCGTTGGTACCAAGCTCTAGGAGATTATTTCAAGCCGTATATAGCCTTTTTTAATCTACACACTTGATCTGAACTTGCTCTATAACCCTGTGGAAGTTCCATAAACACTTCTTCTTCTAAATCCCCTTGTAAGAAAGCGTTTCTCACATCCATTTGCCACAAATTCCATGACAAATTAATGGCAATGGATAGTAGAACCCTTACCGAGTGCAACTTCGCTACTGGAGCAAAAGTTTCAGTATAATCTTCTCCATATACTTATGTATATCCTTTTGCCACTAGTCTAACTTTATACCTCTCAATTTCACTGTTGCTTTTGTATTTGATAGTATACACCCATCTACATCCCACAAGTTTCTTCCCGCTTGGCAGTTTTGTCAAATCCCAAGTATTATTTCTCAACATAGATGCAATCTCTTACCCCATGGCATACACCCATAACTTGTCCATGCTTGCTTCCTCATAAGAATTAGGTACTTTTCTATCAATAGTGCTCAGAAATGCCTGATGATCAGCTAGAGTATTAGAAACCGAGTAGTATTCTTCAATAGGATATCTTATGGCTATCTTCTCTTCTTGTGCGGTGTTATGCTTAGGGGACAAGAAGGAGACGCGGTCGCCTATAGGATCAAAATCTAAGCCTGCCGTACGCCCAATATATCCCTCTCTTGTCCCAAGCACAACCTCAGTTCCCATGTGATCTTGATGAGCCATTGCCATCCCATTGTAATACACTAGTATTTTTCCAATTTTCAGGTCCATGTCTTATCCTTTGGCTTCTTCTTAACTGAGGAGCTTGCACTTCTTCCACTTCTTCAGATTCTATCTCCCCCTCACCTCTTGTACTCTCCTCTTCTTCTACCAGTTCTGAATCTAATGGTAAAGTATCTTGAACTAACGGAAGCTGCTCACTTTCTTCTACTTCTTCTTCACCCCTCTGCTCATTATCATCACTCTCCCGTCCATCTATGCTTTCCCAAATGCTTCTTAGAACTTGATCTCTATCTGCATTTGAGTTGACAATCTCAGCTAAGTCTTCCCATTTCTTTTTCTCATAGTAACCATACTCTTCCTCAAATTGCACCTCCCTTGACACATACATTCTGTTAGTCTCCAGATTAAGACATTTGTATCCTTTTTGAGTACTTGAGTATCCCACAAATACACACTTAATACTCTTTGGCTCTAACTTATTTCTTTGTGCCTCTGGAACAAGGACATAGCATCTACACCCAAAGACTCTCACGTGAATGATAATTGGCTTCACACCATTCAAAACTTCAAATGGTAACTTGTAACTCAAGCTTTCAGTGGGTATGCGGTTGATTAAGTAAGCTGCCACCATCATTGCATCTCCCCACAGATTCTTAGGAACTCCCCTATCAACTCCCTAAATCGTATGCTCATGTATTCTCTGCCATTATCACTTCTTAGTATCTTAATCTTGGTATCATACTGATTGAGCACATAGTTATAGAAGTTCTGAAATGATTCAAGCACTTGATCCTTAGAGCGCATCAATGTTACCCATGTATACTTTGATTTTTGATCAATGAAGGAAACAAAATACTTATATTGATCTCTTGAAGTACACGGAGCAGACCATACATCAGAGTGTATTAACTCAAAAGACTTCTTATACATAGTAGTAGACTTTGGAAACACTTTCCTACAATGCTTCCCCAAAATACATGCTTTGTGAATTTTAGAGGATATGAATATTAATCAAACTTATCATCATGGGAGCTCAGGAAAGATGGTTGGATTTGGGTGTCTGTACAAGTTCGTACGGATCCGTACAAGACCGTACGACCTTAGCGAGCCTCGGAACATTTGAGGAAGCCTTCGAGAGTCTTCTAGAAGCTTGGAAACGTTTGGATCATGCACCAAGCCACTTGAGTGTCCAGGTGCATTGGCACCTTGTCCTTGGTCTTCCTTCTTATCCATTTGGTCAAGGAAGGGGCTGGAAACAGGCTGGCATGGTCAAGGACGCCCAAAGACTACACTCCTATTGGCTGGTTCAAATTAAAGTTAAACCTAGGTTCCCTTGTAATTCTCCTATAAATATGCTATGTATTTCACAAAGATCAATAAGAAATTCTTCTCTAATATTCTACTATGGTGTTTCTTCTAGTTTATCTTAAGAGCTCTCATTTATAATCTCTAAAATCTAACATGGTATCAGAGCATTGATCTTGCTCCTATCTATTCCGCTTTATTCTTGGTTATTCTCCATCATTCTCCATCATTTTTCCATCAGTTCTTGTCATTTCTACTCATTCTCCACGTTTTTCTTCTTTATTTTCTCCCTTCTCACGCTGCTAGCTTCATTTCTCTCTGAGAGAAATTCCTCAAATCCATTGGTGCTGAGTTGAAAAAGTTGCTAGCTTTGTGATTTTCACTTCATTTTCTTCCTTTCACGTTGCTAGCCTCATTTCTCTCTCAGAGAAATTCTTCAAATCCATTGGTGCTGAGTTGAGAAAGTTGCTAGCTTTGTGATTAAACACCAAGAAAATCATGGAAAATCTAAAAACCATGATCATTCCGGTTACCCTCAAAGGGAATAATTACTTGCTGTGGGCAAGAACAACTAAGACTGCTTTGTGTGGAAGAGGTTTGTGGAGACACATTGAGATCACGCAAAACCCTAAAGAAGACACACAAGATGAAGAAAATGAGACCAAGACCGAGGAGGAAATCAAATGGTTTCAAGAAGACCAAACAGTTTTGGGTCTCCTTCAAAACTCACTAGACCCATCAATCCTAGAGGCATAATCCTATTGTGACACCCCAAAGGAGCTTTGGGATACACTAAAGAATGTCTACGGGAACATCTCTAACTTGACCCGGGTCTTCGAAGTAAAAAGGGCAATCAACAATCTCAATCAAGAGGATTTAGAATTTACTCAACACTTTGGGAAATTTAGATCTCTTTGGGCTGAATTAGAGATGTTACGTCCAAGCACAAAGGATTTTTCAATCATTGAAGAAAGAAGAGAACAAGATAAGGTCTTCGGTTTGCTTCTCACACTCAATCCAGTGTTTAACGACCTCATAAAGCATATCTTAAGATCGGAGAAGCTCCCTAGACTTGATGAAGTTTGTGCACAAATTCAAAAGGAACAAGGGTCCTTTGGTCTCTTTAGTGGTAAACAAGAACTCCCAATGGCCAATAAGGGCAATTACCAACCAAATCAAGGCTACAAAGGCAAGAATAGGAAAACATGCGATCATTGCAAGAAGGATGGTCATACAAAGGAGGATTGCTGGATCCTTCATCCACATCTCAAGCCCAAAGATTGGCATCCAAGGGAATTCAAGCCAAGAAAGTTCCAAGCTCATCAAGCACAAGAAACGCCAAGCTCATCAAACTCAACAAAACAACCTCAAACCGAAAGCTTGAAGCAAGGAGATGAGATGGCCATGGTAGCATATTCAAATGACGTGGTGCGCAAGTCAGACTTAGAAGCACTCATTCGATCCATCGCCGCACTAAAAAAGTCCGGTATCACATACTTTGCTACTAAACCTAATAAGACTAGTACTTCTCTTGTTATTGATTCTGGAGCTTCTCATCACATGATTAGTAATCCAAATTTGATTAGTAACATTAAAACTGCTAGTGGAAATGTAGTGATTGCTAATGGTGATAGGATACCGGTTAAAGGAATAGGAAGTTTAAAACTATTTGACAAAGAATCTCAAGCTTTCTACATGCAATCTTTCACTTTGAATCTTGTATCGGTTAAGAGAGCTACTACTGATCTTGATGCTTATGCTATCTTTGGGCCTAATAGTTTCCATTTTCAGGATGTTAAGACCGGAAGGGTTCTTGGAGAAGGAAACACAAAAGGAGACTTATACATTTTAGAAGATTCTTCAAGCAATTCTACTTTATCAAGTTTTAATTCATGCTTACCTAGGAGTTCTAATGCAATATGGCACGCTAGATTAGGACATCCTCACTTGCGTGCCTTGGAAATAATATTGCCTAATATTTCGTTTAATAACTCGGTTTGTGAGTCTTGTATTTTAGAAAAATATTGTAAAAGTGTATTTCCTAAGTCCTCTACCATATATGAAAAATGTTTTGATTTGGTCCACTCGGATGTATGGACTTCCCCATCTTAATCAAGAGATAATAATAAGTACTTTGTGACATTCATTGATGAAAAGTCGAAATACACTTGGATCACCTTAATGCCATCTAAAGATAGAGTATTTGATGCTTTCATTAATTTTCAGAACTACATTACTAATCAATTCAAAAAAAATGTTAAGGTACTTCGAACGGATAATGGAGGGGAATATACAAGCCACAAATTCAAAGAACACCTAGCTAAGCATGGAATAATCCACCAAACGAGCTGCCCATACACACCTCAACAAAATGGTGTAGGTGAAAGAAAGAATAGACATCTCATGGAAGTAGCTAGAGCTATGATGTTCCATTCCAACTTGCCAAGAAACTTCTGGGGAGATGCAGTCATGACGGCTTGCTATCTTATCAACCGAATTCCAACAAGAGTCCTAAAGGACGTCTCTCCCTTTGAAGTTTTAAATCTCAATAAACCCTATATCAATCACTTACGAGGTCTTGGGTGTTTGTGTTTTGTATTTGTCCCAGGTACTCAAAGGAACAAACTAGAAGCCAAAAGCACAAGATGTGTATTCATAGGCTATTCTACCACTCAAAAGGGGTATAAGTGCTATGACCCCATCCGAAAGTGTACCCTGGTTTCAAGAGACGTGAAGTTCATAGAAAACCAAGGGTACTTTGACAAGAAACAAAATTGGGATAGTGTTAAAGACCTAGCCCATTCTCCTTCAGATAGAACCGCCAGCTTAGAGTTCTTACTCAATCATTTGGGAAATCTGACTCCAAGAGACTCTCATCAAGAGCAACCAGATCATCAGCCACAAGAAGGACCAAATTCTGAAAATAACAGTGAAGAAGAAGCAAACAACTTGGATAATGGTAATCAAGACCAAACTCATCATGAAGAAGAAGCCACTGGAGGAATGGAGCCAATGGTTAGTCAAGACCATGAGAGTGAAGAAATTAGTGCTCCTCGGCTTAGAAGAAGTACAAGGCTGAAGTATGGACCAGATCATTGGAAACAAACAAGGGTCTATTACAACAGGCAAGCCGTGGCTCATCCTCTCCAAGCAGTTTGTTCTCTTGCCCTCTTGCCACCAGAACACAAAGCATTCCTTGGAAAGATTGATCAACACCAAATTTCGAGCTTCTATGAAGAAGCAAAAGAACACAAAGAATGGTTAGCTGTTGTGGATGCTGAGATAGGGGCAATGGATAAGAATCATACTTGGGATGAAACTGAGCTTCCAAAGGGAAAGAAGGCAGTAAGTTCCAAGTGGGTATTTACAATCAAATATCAATCTAATGGGGAGATTGAGCAATACAAAGCCAGATTGGTAGCCAGAGGTTTCACCCAGACATATGGAGCTGATTATACCGATACTTTTTTGCCAGTGGCAAAGCTTCACACAGTTAGGGTCATCTTGTCCTTAGCCACAAATCTATCATGGGATCTATAGCAAATAGACGTGAAGAACGCCTTTCTTCAAGAAGAATTGGAAGAAGAAGTGTACATGACTCCACCACCCAGATTAGAACACTCAATCAGCCTCGGAAAAGTCCTAAGGTTAAGAAAGGCAATTTATGGTCTAAAGCAATCACCAAGGGCCTGGTATCATAAACTGAGCTTCACTCTTGTTGCTCGAGGATTTAGCCGGTCAGAAGCCGACCATACCTTGTTCACTCACCAGAGCTCCCATGGGCTTATTGTGGTATTAGTTTATGTGGATGACTTGATCATCTCAGGTAGTGATCAAGTTGGGATTCAAGAAACCAAATCCTTCCTTAAGTCTGTTATTGTTATCAAGGACTTAGGAGAGCTTAAGTATTTCCTAGGGATAGAGATATGCCGATCCTCGGAAGGCCTATTTCTATCACAAAGGAAATATTCTCTTGATTTATTGCAGGAGACAAGAAAGCTAGGATCCAAACCAGCTAAGACCCCACTTGAAGATGGCTACAAGGTCAAGAGAAAGGGGGAGAAAGAAGATGATCCGCTTGACCAGCCTTTTGAAGACTCAGCACAATATCGGCGCCTAGTTGGTAAGCTCATCTATTTGACTATTACACGGCCTGACTTATGTTTTGTTGTGAATCAGGTTAGCCAACATATGAAGGAACCAACTGTGCATCATTGGAACATGGTGGAAAGAATATTGAGATACATCAAAGGATCACCGGGCCAAGGAATCTGGATGGGGAAGAATGGCAATACTGAGATAGTTGGATATTGCGATGCGGACTATGCGGGAGACACTATGGATAGGAAGTCTACAACTGGCTTCTGTACTTTCATTGGAGGCAATCTAGTAACTTGGAAGTCTAAGAAAAAGAAGGTTGTGTCATGCTCAAGTGCGGAGTCAGAATATAGAGCAATGAAGAAGCTGACAAATGAATTAGTTTGGTTGAAGGCTCTTCTCAAGGATCTTGGCATAGAAACTTCAAGTCGTATCACGATGCATTGTGAAAATCAGGTAGCCATTCATATAGCAACCAATCCAATATTTCACGAGAGGACCAAGCACATTGAGATTGACTGCCACAAAGTTAGAGAGAAGATCATAGAAGGAGTGATACTTCCATGTTACACCAAGAGTGAAAACCAGTTGGCTGACATCTTCATCAAGGCTGCTAGCCTCAAAGTTTGCAACCACATCCACTACAAACTTGGGTTAGTAGACCTTACTTATCCTTGATAATACTTGTATGTTCCGGGAAGACCACACTCTTTTTCCCTTACCAAGGTTTTGTCCCACTGGGTTTTCTTTGGTAAGGTTTTTAATGAGGTGGTAGTCCCGGTTCCCAAACTTAGCCTTCATTCAAACACTCCGGCTAATTTTGAGGGGGAGTATTAATCAAACTTATCATCAAGGGAGCTTAGGGAAGATGGTTGGATTTGGGTGTCCGTACAAGTCCGTACGGATCCGTACAATTCCGTATAAGTCTGTACGGATCTGTACAAGACCGTACGACCTTAGTGAGCCTCCAGAACATTTGAGGAAGCCTTCGAGAGTCTTCTAGAAGCTTGGAAACATTTGGATCATGCACCAAGCCATTTGGGACAAAACCATACTAAGGGAAAAAGAGTGCGGACTTCATAGCTAAGGGGATGATGGCTGAGACATGTCTATGAGTCCAAGCTTTGAATGGATGAACTCACAAACCTTTAAGTTCGCTGCCTTGATAAAAATGTCAACTAACTGATCTGAACTTCTTGTAAAACATGGAAGGATTACTCCTTTCTCCACCATCTCACACACCTTGTGACAATCCACTCAATATGCTTCGTCCTCTCATGAAACACTGAGTTGGACGCAATATGGATTGCAGCTTGGTTGTCACAATGCATTGTGATAGGATCTGGTGATTCAATGCCTAGATCTTTGAGCAGAGACTTCAGCCAAGTCAATTCATTTTTGAGCTTCCTCATAGCTCTATATTCAGCTTCAGCGCTTGAACATGACACCACCTTTTGCTTCTTGCTTTTCCAAGTGACTAGGTTGCCTCCAATGAATGTGCAATACCCAGTGGTGGATTTTCTATCCATTTTGTTTCCAGCCCAGTCAGCATCACAATAACCCACAATTTCTGTGCTTTTATTGCAACCCATCCAAATGCCTTGACCTGGAGCTCCTTTAAGATATTTGAGGATCCGATCCATCATGTTCCAATAATGCACTTTTGGAGCTTGCATATGTTGGCTCACCTGGTTCACAGCAAAGCACAAATCAGGACAAGTAATAGTAAGGTAAATCAACTTACCAACCATTCTCATGTATTGTTTGACATGATCTAATGGTTTGTCTTCAGGCTCCCCCTCTCGTATGATTTTGTATCCTTCTTCTAGGGGAGTTTTGGCTGGTTTAGCTCCTAGCCTCAGTCAATAGATCAAGAGTGTATTTTGTTTGGGATAAGAAGAATCCTTCTTTAGACCTACAAACCTCAATCCCTAGAAAGTATTTTAGCTCTCCAAGATCCTTAATATCAAATACAGATTTCAAGAATTTTTTAGTATCTTGAACACTTACCTTGTCATTCCCAGAGATGATTATATCATCCACGTAAATGAGAATGACTACAATACCTTTTTGGCTTTACAATGTGAAAAGTGTATGATCTGCTTCTGACTTCTTTAAGCCTCTACTCTTGAGTGTTGTACTCAGCTTGTGGTGCCATGCTCGAGGAGATTGCTTCAGTCCATAAATGGCTTTCTTGAGTTTTAGCACCTTCCCTGTGTGGATTTTAGAGAATATGAAGATGATTTTAGGAGAAGAATATTAGAAGAGAGGAGTAATGAAGATGAAAAAAGAACTTGTGTAATTTCGTGTGTAATTTCTTCTTACAATTCAATTCACATATATGGACGCTTTACATGAATTATAGTGAGAAAAATATCTCACCAACACCTCTAGACAAGTATAGGCGAGCCATGCTTCTCCCAACTGCTTCTACCTACTCCTCTTTGCAACTTGCTCCACTTGTGCTGAGAGAGAAAAAAACTGGTCTGCTTCTAACCACTCTAGTTCCTTCTCTACTTCTTGTTTGGCCTTGTTTTAGTTGATCTTAACTACGCATTGGCACTTTATTTCATGTGCAAGCAAGACTTTATTCTTCTTCTCTTCATTACTTGTTTTGCACAGTATACCTTCTCCTTTTACTCCTGAGCTCTCACCATATTCCAACACACTTGCTATACATGCTAACTCTTTCCCTTTGATATTGTCTCCTCTCCTTTCACGTGCACACACCTTCACATCCATATTCTCAACACTCCCCCTCAAGATAGGCTGGTAGGGGTCCTTTAAGCCGATCTTGCCATGGATGTATTCACAGATGCGTGAAGAAATAGCCTTGGTAAATATATCCGCCATTTGTTCTCCACTCTTCACAAACTTAGGAACCACAACTCCCTCCTAAATCTTGTCTCGGATGAAATGACAATCCAGCTCAATGTGTTTTGTCCTTTCATGAAACACCGGGTTTGAAGCTATGTGTATTGCCGCTTGGTTATCATAATACAATGTCATTGGTTTGTCTTCTCGAATTCCCAAGTCATGTAGAAGCGCCTTCAGCCATATCATTTCTTTTGTGGCTTCTTTCATTGCTCTATACTCAGCTTCGGCACTAGATAGAGAGATTACCTTTTGTTTTTTGCTTCTCCAGGTGACAAGATTCCCGCCTACGAATGTACAATAACCAGTCGTAGACTTCTTATCTTGTCTATCCCCAGCCCAGCCCTATCTTAGCCGGTTTACACCCAAGCTTCCCAGTTTCTTTTAGTAAGTCGATCACATACTTCCTTTGCGATATAAACATTCCCTTTGTCTCTCTACTCATCTCAAATCCTAGGAAGTATTTGAGCTCTCCTAGGTCTTTTATATCAAACATAGAGTTTAGATCTTCCTTAGTCTGTTTCATCTCCTCACAATCACTTCCCGTAACAATAATGTCATCTACGTAGATGAGCACCACAACTATCCCTTCTTTGCTCCTTTTGGTAAAGAGAGAGTGATCCACTTCAGATTTTACAAACCCTTTCTCCAACAGGCACCGGCTTAACCGTTGGTACCAAGCTCTAGGAGATTGTTTCAAGCCGTATATAGCCTTCTTTTATCTACACACTTGATCTGAACTTGCTCCATAACTGTGTGGAAGTTCCATAAACACTTCTTCTTCTAAATCCCCTTGTAAAAAAGCGTTTCTCACATCCATTTGCCACAAATTCCATTGCAAATTAAAAGCAATGGATAATCTTCTCCATATACTTGTGTATATCCTTTTGCCACCAGTCTAGCTTTATACCTCTCAATTTCACTATTGCTCTTGTATTTGATAGTATACACCCATCAACAGCCCACAAGTTTCTTTCCGCTTGGCAGTTTTGTCAAGTCCCAAGTATTATTTCTCAACATAGATGCAATCTCTTCCCCCATGGCATCAACCCATAACTTGTCCATGCTTGCTTCCTTTGGCTTCTTCTTAACTGAGGAGCTTGCACTTCTTCCACTTCTTCAGATTCTATCTCCCCCTCACCTCTTGAACTCTCCTCTTCTTCTACAAGTTCTGAATCTAATGGTAAAGTATCTGGAACTAACGAAAGTTGTTCACTTTCTTCTACTTCTTCTTCGCCCCTCTGCTCATTATTATCACTCTCCCGGCCATCTATGCTTTCCCAAATGCTTCTTTGAACTTGATCTCTATCTGCATTTGAGTTGACAATCTCATCTAAGTCTTCCCATTTCTTTTTCTCAAAGTAACCATACTCTTCCTCAAATTGCACCTCCCTTGACACATACATTCTATTAGTCTCTGGGTTAAGACATTTGTATCCTTTTTGAGTACTTGAGTATCCCACAAACACACACTTAATACTCTTTGGCTCTAACTTATTTCTTTGTGCCTCTCAAAGACTCTTAAGTGACTGATACTCAGCTTCACACCATTCAAAACTTCAAATGGTGACTTGTAACTCAAGCTTTCAGTGGGTATGCGGTTGATTAAGTAAGTTGCCGCCATCACTGCATCTCCCCACAGATTCTTAGGAACTCCCCTATCAAACATCATGCTCCTAGCCACTTCTAACAAATGTCTATTCTTCCTCTCTGCTATCCCATTTTGTTGAGGTGTATAGGCGCAAGTTGTCTAATGTAGTATCCCTTTCTCATTCACAAACTCCCTAAACCGTATGCTCATGTATTCTCCGCCATTATCACTTCTTAGTATCTTAATCTTGGTATCATACTGATTGAGCACATAGTTATAGAAGTTCTAAAATGATTCAAGCACTTGATCCTTAGAGCGCATCAATGTTACCCTTGTATACTTTAATTTTTGATCGATGAAGGAAACAAAGTACTTATATTGATCTCTTGAAGTACACAGAGCAGATCATACATCAGAGTGTATTAACTCAAAAGACTTCTTATACATAGTAGTAGACTCTGGAAACACTTTCCTACAATGCTTCCCCAAAATACATGCTTCACACGCCTTCTTGGGTAATGAATGGTTGGGCAAGACCATGCTGAGCACCTTGTGACTTAGGTGACCAAGGCGAGAATGCCATAAAGGGCTTGATCCAACCGAACTGACCGCAAGCGCTTTCAACTCTTTATCCTTTTTATTCAATATGTACAGACCATCTTTCACACCCCTTGATCCGATCGCATCTTTGGTTTCATTATCCTGAAACTCAACACCATTAACTCCAAAAACAACTTTACAATTCAAGTCCTTAGTTGCCTTATGAACTGGTAGCAAATTCGAAGTAAATTCTGGGATATATAAGGCTTTAGTTCTCTTCCCAAACACTTATAAGTCCTCAACACCCTCTATTGGAACTTCTTTCCCGTTTGCTATCCTAACACTACCCTTATGCGGTTCTACATTCTCCAGCAACTTAGCATCACAAATCATATTATGAATTGCTCCAGAATCTATTATCACGTTTCTCTTAGCCTTAGAGGTAAAGAAACCCTTACCAGATTCCGCTAGCTTTGAGATACTCTTGATGAGGCCCTCCAAATCGCTCTTCCTCACCAATTGGTCTCCTTCCATGCTAGTTACACCCGCAAAGTTCCTAGCGCCTTGACTGCTTCCCTGGCCACTTCCTCTTAGCCGAGCTGGTTTCAAGAGCGGGTAAAGAGTCCAGCACTTCTCCTTAGTGTGCCCTCTCATTCTACAATGGCTACACTTAACCGCTCTCCTTTCTCCATGCCCAAAACTTCTTTGCGCCAAATGCACCATCTCACTAGCGTGTTTAAGCAAACCTCTAGCACCTTCCTCCTTCTGAATTTGTTGACACACTTCATTTAATGTTGGATCTTGTCAAATCGAAAGATATGCTGAATGAGTCCCTTGTAAGAGTCATCAAGTGTGAGTAAGAGACCAAACACTTGATCTTGCTCTCTCCTCTCATTCAACTCCTTTGGGTCGTTTGTTGTAGGTCTAAGCATTTCCAGCTCTTCCCATAACCCTTTAAACTCTCCAAACAAGTCCTTGAACGCCTGCCTTCCCATTATGCTGAAGGTCATTCAATGCCTTCTTCACCTCAAAGATCCTTGAAATGTTTGAGATGTCTCCATAAACTCCCTTGAGCGTCTCCCATAGCTCCTTGGAGTTTTCACAGTATGAATAGGCCACCAGAATAGATGGCTCATGGGAGCTTTGAAGTGCAGCCAAGACTTGAGCATCTTCTTGCTCCCGCTTCCTCTCCATCATACTGTCATCTTCAGCCCTTCCTTCTTCAGCATTTCCCACCAAGCTATCAACATACTCCCACAGCCCTCTTCCTCTTAGGACTGTCTTTGTGGTCCTTGACCACAAAATATAGTTATTCCCCTTGAGAATAACCGGTAGAACCATATTCTTGGAGTTTTCCATGACTTGAAATTTTTGGTGAATAGTACACACGAAACAGAAAAAAAAACAGAGTGATTTGAAATGTTTGAGAGATATGAACGAGTTTAAGATCTTGTTTAGGACCTTAAGTGCTCTGATACATGTGGATTTTAGAGAATATGAAGATGATTTTAGGAGAAGAATATTAGAAGAGAGGAGTAATGTAGATGAAGAGAAGAACTTGTGTAATTTCTTCTAACAATTCAATTCACATATATGGACGCTTAACATGAATTATAGTGAGAAAAATATCTCACCAACACCTCTAGACAAGTATAGGCGAGCCATGCTTCTCCCAACTGCTCCTACTGACTCCTCTTTGCAACTTGCTCCATTTGTGCTGAGAGAGAAAACACTGGTCTGCTTCTAACCACTCTAATTCCTTATCTACTTCTTGTTTGGC
The DNA here is from genome assembly GCA_963922655.1 of Cardamine chenopodiifolia. Taxonomy (NCBI): domain Eukaryota; kingdom Viridiplantae; phylum Streptophyta; class Magnoliopsida; order Brassicales; family Brassicaceae; genus Cardamine; species Cardamine chenopodiifolia. Next base: position 10,102,741 of record OZ000481.1, on the reverse strand, counting down.
CTTGTTTTAGTTGATCTTAACTACTCATTGGCACTTTATTTCATGTGCAAGCTGTTGAATTTGCGGAATAGAAGATTAGAGAGTTTGAGAGTGCTTGAAAGAGAAACAATAGAATGAGAGATAAAGAGAAGTTTCCATTAGAATTGATTAAGTGTTACAAAGGGTGTACAACATGTATATATAGAGTAGAGCCACGAAATTAGGAGGTGAAGAAGGGTTTCACAACATTCAAATTTCCCTCAAATCTCTTATTTGAAATTTAAACACATCTCCTTTTTTTCACACTTCCCGAGATACCCACTTGTGCACCCAAAGTCTTCACCCTTCTATAAGACTTCTTAATGGACTTGCATATGTTGAATAAGGCCTCTTCTTTTCATTGGGTCATAAGCTAATGTATTCTCTCATTATTCAACACTCCCCCTCAATCTTAACCGTAGAGAAACCAAAGGTTAATCTTGGAACCATGATGACCCACCTCATTAAAAACCTTAGTATGGAAAACCTCATGGGACAAAAACATACTAAGGGAAAAAGAGTGTGGACTCCATGGCTAAGGAAATCATGGCCGAGACATATCTATGAGTCCAAGCTTTGAATGGATGAACTCACACACTTTTAAACTCGCTGCCTTGGTAAAAATGTCTGCCAATTGTTCTGAACTCCTTGTAAAGCATGGAAGAATGACCCTTTTCTCCACTATCTCTCGTACCTTGTGATAATCCACTTCAATATGCTTTGTCCTCTCATGGAACACTGAGTTGGACACAATGTGAATAGCAGCTTGGTTGTCACAATGCATTGTGATTGGATCTGGCGATTCAATGCCCAAATCCTTGAGAAGAGCTTTTAGCCATGTTAGCTCATTTGTGAGCTTCCTCATTGCTCTATACTCAGCTTCAGCACTTGAACATGACACAACCTTTTGTTTCTTGCTCTTCCAAGTGACCAGGTTACCTCCAACGAATGTGCAATACCCAGTGGTGGATCTTCTATCCGTTTTGTCTCCAGCCCAGTCAGCATCACAATAACCCACAATTTCTGTGCTTTTATTACAATCCATCCAAATGCCTTGACCTAGAGTTCCTTTGAGATATTTGAGAATCTGATCCACCATGCTCCAATGGTGCACTTTTGGAGCTTGCATATGTTGACTCACCTGGTTCACAGCAAAACACAAATCAGGACAAGTTATGGTAAGATAAATCAACTTACCAACCATTCTCCGATATTGCTTGACATCTTCAAAAGGTTTATCTTCAAGCTCCCCCTCTCGTATGACTTTGTATCCTTCTTCTAAGGGAGTCTTTCCTGGTTTGGCTCCTAGCTTTCCTGCCCCAACCAATAGATCAAGAGTGTACTTCCTTTGGGATAAGAAGAGTCCTTCATTGGACCTATAGACTTCAATCCCTAGAAAATATTTCAACTCTCCAAGATCTTTAATATCAAATACAGATTTTAAATATGCTTTTGTATCTTTAATACCTACCTTGTCATTCCCAGAGATGATAATATCATCCATATAAATGAGAATGACTACAATACCTTCTTGGCTTTGCAAGGTGAAAAGTGTATGATCTGCCTCGGACTTCTTGAAGCCTTTACTCTTGAGTGTTGTACTCAACTTGTGGTACCATGCTCGAGGAGATTGCTTCAGTCCATAGATTGCTTTCTTGAGTCTCAACACCTTTCCTGGTGCAATTGAGTCCTCCAAGCCTGGTGGTGGAGTCATGTAGACTTCATCCTCTAGTTTCCCTTAGCATCCAACTTGTTGCGTTGTTCTCTTGGGATTAAAACAAAGCACACACAACCAAACACACGTAAGTGGTTAATGGAGGGTTTAGTGTTGTTCAATACCTCAAATGGAGAATGATCTTGTAGGATTTTTGTAAGCGTTTGGTTGATTAAGTAACATGCTAAAACCACAGCATTCCCCCAAAACTTCTTTGGAACATTGGTGTGGAACATCATAGACTGGGACACCTCCATCAAATGCCTATTCTTTTTTTCAGCAACTCCATTTTGTTGAGGACTGTATGGGCAGCTTGTTTGATGGATTATCCCATGTTTTGGTAAGTGTTGTTTGAAAGCATGGCTTGTGTACTCCCCACCATTATCTGATCTAAAAATTTTAATCTTTGCATTATAATGGTTAGTCACATATGCTTGAAAGTTCCTAAATGCTTCTAGTACTCGGTCCTTAGATGGAAGAAGTGTTAGCCAAATATATTTTGATTTTTCATCTATGAAAGTGACAAAATATTTATGATGTTCTCTAGATTCACACGGTGACGTCCAAACATCAGAATGAATTAAATCAAAACACTTTTCATAGATGGTTGGAGACTTGGAAAACTCAGACTTGCAATGTTTGCCAAGTATACAAGCTTCACATACATCATTTTTAAACGAAATACTAGGTAACAACAGTCCTAATGCTCTAGGGTGAGGATGACCTAATCTAGCATGCCAAATAGAGTTACTAACATCAGAGGGATTTAAACTAAAGTTACAAAACATATGAGAGGCTGGCTTAGTGTCTTCAAGAATATAAAGTTCCTCCTTGGCTACTCCTTTTCCGAATAGTTTCATAGTCTCAATATCCTGAAAATGTACATCATTAGGCCCAAAGATTGCATAACAATTAAGATCAAAATGTAACCTTTTTCACGGATAACAAATTAGAAGTAAACTCTGCCATGTAAAAAACTTTAGAATCTTTACCAAACAACCTAAGATTACCAATTCCCTTAAGTGGAACTTTATCTCCATTTGCTATAACAACATCACCTAAAGCCGGTTCTAAGTTGTTCATTAAATGAGAATCACTTATCATATGATGTGATGCACCTGAATCTACAATTAATGGCTTTGTGATGTTTTGAGCATGGAGAGAGATACCAGATACTGTACTAGAATTACCAGCCTCTTTCACGGCTTTGATGAGGGCCTCAAGATCTTATTTCCTTACTAGCTCATGTTGAGATGACACAAGAGCCCTCATTTCTCCTTCCATAGATTGTGTGGATGGACCAGCGTGATTCTCAATAATTTCTTTGGTGAGGTTTGTTCTTGGTTCTTTCCACCAGCTTGGTTTGAGATGGGGGTTGAGGATCCAACATTTTTCTTTTGTATGCCCTTCTTTCTTGCAATGTCCACATATTACATGTGGGTTTGTTACCAGCTTTTTGTTATGGTTTGGAGGCTTGTATGTTCCCTTGTTGGCTGTAATTAGCTCTTCTTTTCCCCCAAAGAGTCTGTGTGATCCTTGCTCCTTTTGGATCATTGAGCACACTTCATCTAATCTTGGAAGCTTGTCAGCCCTCAAAAGATGCTTGATGAGGTCTTTGTAAGTTGGATTCAAGGTAAGAAGAAGTCCAAAGACCTTGTCTTGTTCACGCCTCTCATTTAGCACCATTGGATCTACCGAGTTTGGTCTCAACATCTCAAGTTCAGCCCATAGAGACCTGAACTTGCCAAAGTGTTTTGTAAACTCCAAGTCTTCTTGGCTTAGGTCATTGATAGCTTTCTTTACTTCGTAGACCCTGCTCATATTTGAAGTGTTCCCATACACATTTTGAAGTTTATCCCACAGTTCCTTGGAGTTTTCACAATAAGAGTATGCTTCAAGGATGGGTGCTTCATATAAGATTTTAGAGATTATAAATGAGAGATTTTGAGATAAAGTAAAAGGACCACCATAGTAGAATATTAGAGAAAAATTTCTTATTGATCTTTGAGGATTACATAGCATATTTATAGGAGAAATACAAGGGAACCTAGGGTTAACTTTATTTTGAACTATCCAATGGGAGATCAGCCTTTGGATAACAATTGGTTTAGAGTTTTCCATGGTGTTTCAAGATTTATTCACTGGACAATTCACTTAACTTGAGGATTAAGAGATTTCTCAAGAAAGGGCTGCTCTCTAAACACTCATCTTTTTCAATATTCTTAGTACCAATTATTGTTTAATCTTGTTTCTTTAGTTTCTCTTATTTACAATCTATCTTTCATCTAAACTTCCTTATCCCTCACGTTGAGTACTTTAAAATTTTAAATCTCATGATGAAGGTTTAGAGGAGGAAAGCGTGAATATTCTAACGGGAAGTATTAGATGATGAAGAGGTCAAATGAAGATTAAATGAAGTAAAGAAGTATGATTGGTGACACAAGGAAGTTGTGGAAGTTAGTGTTCATTTGGCACCGGTTTGAAGTGTTCCTCTTTTATGATTTTCAAGCTTGCCTTTTGGAGTCCCTCCAACTAAGCTTGAGAGGGAGAAAGAACCGAAAAGAAGGTGAAGGATGCCAAAGAAAAAGGAAAAGAAAAAATGATGTCAAAGAAGACAAGATTCTTTAAGCAAATGAAGCCGAGTTGATACTAGACCGCACCACACTAAAAGATGTTGAAGGTTCGTGCTCACTCGTGGACAAGTTGATAGAGGGGCCACACCGTTGGGAACAAGTTGTAGGTTCGTGCTCACTTGTGGATGAGTTGATAGAGGGACCGCATCATAGAAGACAAATTGTCCCACTAGAAGACGGGCAACTTGACTAGCGATCAAAACCGGGTCACTTGCAAAGACAAGCTTGCAAAGATAAGCTCGCAAAGACAAGGGCAACGGTTGAGACAAAGCAAGGAGGCATGCGAGTTGGAAACGAAGCTAAGGCATCTCCATCACCATGAAGAGAACCAAGATGTATGGATCATACTAACCTTAAGGCTGGTTTATCTTTCGGAAGTGAGGGGAATAAGAAGATAAAATCAGAGCATACAAAAGTGGTGCTCCTCAACACAATAAATCAACAAAGAGGAAGAAACCACCATCCAAAGGAATCAGGTTGTTTCTATCCTCTCCCTCCATTAAAATTCTCTATGCAAAGTGTGATCATTTCTACCATTAAAATTGGAGTAAATTGATACACTTTGTTTGTCAATTTTTCTTGCAAGGAACAATGTGCATAAAGGACTTCAAACCCAAAAGATCGTCTTTCCTTATTCTCAAGCCGATCGTGAGGGGGAGCATTCGAAGCATTGATCAAGATTTGGAATCAACAAATGGTGAACCCGAGAAAGATGACCCGAGAACTAAGATTCAAGCGTGGTGAACCCAAGAGGAAGACCGAAGTGATTACCAAAGAATGAAATCAACAAATCCTTGGAAGACTACAACAAGTCAAGATTAAATGGCGACATTCTTCACAAAGGTTACAAGACCTTTTCATGCCCTTGGTCAAAGGTCCCCTAGATCCGTGAAGGCCATACTCTTTTTCCCTTATAATGTTTTGTCCCAAGGGGTTTTCCTTATAAGGTTTTTAATGAGGTGGCACTCACGGTCACTCCAAACTTAGCCTCCATTCTCGAGTTCACTATGGCTAAGTTTGAGGGGGAGTATTGATCAAGAAGACCAGCCAGGCCTTGCAAGACCAAACTAACCCGACCGTGCAAAATCCGGGATTCCCTAAAATATACGGACTTGTACGGATTGTACGGACCGTGCAAAATCCGGGATTCCTCAAAATGTCTCCAAACATCCTAAAAAGAAGAAACAAGAATGTGCAAAACTCGGGATAAAGTATTTTCAGGATTTGGGGATCGTGCAAAACTCGGGTGCAAAAGGACATGGATATAGCTGGCAATGAATCTAGCCAAAGGAGTGTCCCAATGCAACCTTATCCAACTGGTCAAAGCAAGGAGGGCTGGAGCAAGGCTGGCAATCTTATCCACATGGTCAAAAAGAGCCTCCAAGACTAAGCTCTCATTTGCTAGTTTGAATTAAAGCATTCCCATTGGTTGTTGCATTTTTAGAAAACCCTAGATTTTTCTCTATAAATGTAATGCCTCATTAGCAATGAAATGTTAGACCCTTTGGGGTCCCATTCTCTCATTCTCCATGAAATCTCTCTCATTTTATTCTCCTTAGTCTCATTTACATGCTTATTCTCTTAGTTCATACTTGCATATTCTCCATGTCATTTACTTTATTCTCTCATGCTTAATCTCTCTAATTCTAACAATGATGACCCACCTCATTAAAAACCTTAGTATGAAAAACCTCATGGGACAAAACCATACTAAGTGAAAAAGAGTGTGGACTCCATGGCTAAGGAAATCATGGCCGAGACATATCTATGAGTCCAAGATTTGAATGGATGAACTCACACACTTTTAAACTCGCTGCCTTGGTAAAAATGTCTGCCAATTGTTCTGAACTCCTTGTAAAGCATGGAAGAATGACCCTTTTCTCCACCATCTCTCGTACCTTGTGACAATCCACTTCAATATGCTTTGTCCTCTCATGGAACACTGAGTTGGACGCAATGTAAATAGCAGCTTGGTTGTCACAATGCATTGTGATTGGATCTGGCGATTCAATGCCCAAATCCTTGAGAATGTTGAGAATATAGATGTGAAGGTCTGTGCACGTGAAAGGAGAGGGGACAATATCAAAGGGAAAGAGTTAGCATGTATAGCAAGTGTGTTGGAATATGGTGAAAGCTCAGGAGTAAAAAGAGAAGGTATACCATGCAAAACAAGTAAGGAAGAGAAGAAGAATAAAGTCTTGCTTGGACATGAAATAAAGCACCAATGAGTAGCTAAGATCAACTAAAACGAGACCAAACAAGAAGTGGAGAAGGAACTGAATTGGTTAGAAGCAGACCAGTTTTTTCTCACTCAGCACAAGTGGAGCAAGTTGCAAAGAAGAGTAGGTGGGAGCAGTTGGGAGAAGCATGGCTCGCCTATACTTGTGTACAGGTGTTGGTGAGATATTTTTCACTCAATAATTCATGTAAAGCGTGCATATATGTGTATGGGATTGTAAAGAAACATTACACATGAAAATATTGAAGTTCTTCTCTAAAAAACTTCTATTCATCATCTTCATTACTCTTCTCTTCTAATCTTCTTTCCTTAAAATCACCTTCATATCCTCTAAAATCTACATGGTATCAGAGCAGTTAAGGTCCTAAACAAGATCTTAAACTCGTTCATATCCCTCAAACACTTCAAATCACTCTGTTTATTTTTTTTCTCGTGTGTACTATTCACCAAAAATTTCAAGTCATGGAAAGCTCCAAGAATATGGTTCTACCAGTTATTCTCAAGGGGAATAACTATATTTTGTGGTCCAGAACCACAAAGACAGTCCTAAGAGGAAGAGGGCTGTGGGAGTATGTTGATAGCTTGGTGGGAAACGCTGAAGAAGGAAGGGCTGAAGATGGCGGTATGACAGAGAGGAAGCGGGAGCAAGAAGATGCTCAAGTCTTGGCTGCGCTTCAAAGCTCTCTTGAGCCATCTATATTGGCGGCCTATTCATACTGTGAGAACTCCAAGGAGCTATGGGAGACGCTCAAAGGAGTTTATGGAGACACCTCAAACATTTCAAGGATCTTTGAGGTGAAGAAGGCATTGAATGACCTTCAGCAGAATGGGAAGGTGTTCAAGGACTTGTTTGGGGAGTTTAGAGGGTTATGGGCAGAGCTGGAAATGCTTAGACCTACAACAAACGACCCAAAGGAGTTGAATGAGAGGAGAGAGCAAGATCAAGTGTTTGGTCTCTTACTCACACTTGATGACTCTTACAAGGGACTCATTCAGCATATCCTTCGATTTGACAAGCTTCCAACATTAAATGAAGTGTGTCAACAAGTTCAGAAGGAGGAAGGTGCTAGAGGGTTGTTTAAACCCGCTAGTGAAATGGCGCATATGGCGCAAAGAAGTTTTGGGCATGGAGAAAGGAGAGCGGTTGAGTGTAGCCATTGTAGAATGAGAGGGCACACTAAGGAGAAGTGCTGGACACTTTACCCGCACTTGAAACCAGCCCGGCTAAGAGGAAGTTTCCAGGGAAGCAGTCAAGGTGCTAGAAACTTTGCAGGTGTAACTAGCATGGAAGGAGACCAATTGGTGAGGAAGAGCGATTTGGAGGGCCTCATCAAGAGTATCTCAAAGCTAGCAGAATCTGGTAAAGGTTTCTTTACCTCTAAGGCTAAAGAGAAATGTGATAATAGATTCAGGAGCAAGTCATAATATGATTTGTGATGCTAAGTTGCTGGAGAATGTAGAACCTCATAAGGGTAGTGTTAGGATAGCAAACGGGAAAGAAGTTCCAATAGAGGGTGTCGGGGACTTAGAAGTGTTTGGGAAGAGAACTAAAGCCTTATATATCCCAGAATTTACTTCGAATTTGCTATCAGTTCATAAGGCAACTAAGGACTTGAATTGTAAAGTTGTTTTTGGAGTTAATGGTGTTGAGTTTCAGGATAATGAAACCAAAGATGCGATCGGATCAGGGGGTGTGAAAGATGGTTTGTACATATTGAATAAAAAGGATAAAGAGTTGAAAGCGCTTGCGGTCAGTTCGGTTGGATCAAGCCCTTTATGGCATTCTCGCCTTGGTCACCCAAGTCACAAGGTGCTCAGCATGGTCTTGCCCAACCATTCATTACCCAAGAAGGCGTGTGAAGCATGTATTTTGGGGAAGCATTGTAGGAAAGTGTTTCCAGAGTCTACTACTATGTATAAGAAGTCTTTTGAGTTAATACACTCTGATGTATGGTCTGCTCCGTGTACTTCAAGAGATCAATATAAGTACTTTGTTTCCTTCATCGATCAAAAATCAAAGTATACATGGGTAACATTGATGCGCTCTAAGGATCAAGTGCTTGAATCATTTCAGAACTTCTATAACTATGTGCTCAATCAGTATGATACCAAGATTAAGATACTAAGAAGTGATAATGGCGGAGAATACATGAGCATACGGTTTAAGGATTTTGTGAATGAGAAAGGGATAGTACATCAGACAACTTGCGCCTATACACCTCAACAAAATGGGATAGCAGAGAGGAAGAATAGACATTTGTTAGAAGTGGCTAGGAGCATGATGTTTGATAGGGGAGTTCCTAAGAATCTATGGGGAGATGCAGTGATGGCGGCAGCTTACTTAATTAACCGCATACCCACTGAAAGCTTGAGTTACAAGTCACCATTTGAAGTTTTGAATGGTGTGAAGCCGAGTATCAGTCACTTGAGAGTCTTTGGGTGTAGATGTTACGTTCTTGTTCCAGAAGCACAAAGAAATAAGTTAGAGCCGAAGAGTATTAAGTGTGTGTTTGTGGGATACTCAAGCACTCAAAAGGGATACAAAAGTCTTAACCCAGAGAGTAATAGAATGTATGTGTCAAGGGAGGTGCAATTTGAGGAAGAGTATGGTTACTTTGAGAAAAAGAAATGGGAAGAATTAGATGAGATTGTGAACTCAAATGCAGATAGAGATCAAGTTCTAAGAAGCATTTGGGAAAGCATAGATGGCCGGGAGAGTGATGATAATGAGCAGAGGGGTGAAGAAGAAGTAGAAGAAAGTGAGCAGCTTCCGATAGTTCCAGATACTGTACCATTAGACCCAGAACTGGTAGAAGAAGAGGAGAGTACAAGAGGTGAGGGGGAGATAGAATCTGAAGAAGTGGAAGAAGTGCAAGCTCCTCAGTTAAGAAGAAGCCAAAGGATAAGACACGGACCTGAAAATTGGAAAAATACTAGAGTGTATTACAATGGGATGGCTATGGCTCATCAAGATCACATGGGAACTGAGGTTGTGCTTGGGATAAGAGAGGGATGTACTGGGCGTACGGCAGGCTTAGATCCTGATCCTATAGGCGACAGCGTCTCTTTCTTGTCCCCTAAGCATAACACCGCACAAGAAGAGAAGATAGCCATAAGATATCCTATTGAGGAATACTACTCGATTTCTAATACTCCAGCTGATCATCAGGCATTTCTGAGCACTATTGATAGAAAAGTACCTAATTCTTATGAGGAAGCAAGCATGGACAAGTTATGGGTTGATGCCATGGGGGAAGAGATTGCATCTATGTTGAGAAATAATACTTGGGACTTGACAAAATTGCCCAGCGGGAAGAAACTTGTGGGATGTAGATGGGTGTATACTATCAAATACAAGAGCAACAGTGAAATTGAGAGGTATAAAGCTAGACTAGTGGCAAAAGGATATACACAAGTATATGGAGAAGATTATACTGAAACTTTTGCTCCAGTAGCGAAGTTGCACTCGGTGAGGGTTCTACTATCCATTGCCATTAATCTGTCATGGAATTTGTGGCAAATGGATGTGAGAAACGCTTTCTTACAAGGGGATTTAGAAGAAGAAGTGTTTATGGAACTTCCAGAAGGTTATGGAGCAAGTTCAGATCAAGTGTGTAGATTAAAGAAGGCTATATACGGCTTGAAGCAATCTCTGAGAGCTTGGTACCAACGTTTAAGCTGGTGCCTATTGGAGAAAGGGTTTGTAAAATCTGAAGCGGATCACTCTTTCTTTACCAAAAAGAGCAAAGAAGGGATAGTTGTGGTGCTCATCTATGTGGATGACATTATTGTTACAGGAAGTGATTGTGAGGAGATGAAACGGACTAAGGATGATCTAAACTCTACTTTTGATATAAAAGACCTAGGAGAGCTCAAATACTTCCTAGGCATTGAGATGAGCAGAGAGACAAAAGGAATGTTTATATCGCAAAGGAAGTATGTGATCGACTTACTAAAAGAAACTGGGAAGCTTGGGTGTAAACCGGCTAAGAATCCTATTGAAGAAGGTTATCAAGAAGAGTGCAACGTGGAGATATGGTCTGACATCAAGCAGTACCAAAGGTTAGTTGGTAAACTAATCTATTTGACCATAACAAGGCCGGATATTTGTTTTGCGGTGAATAAAGTAAGTCAACACATGCAAGCGCCAACAACACACCATTGGGGAATGATTGAAAGGATCTTGAGATATCTAAAAGGGAACCCAGGAAGAGGTATTTGGCTAGAGTGTCATGGAAGAGCAGATGTAGAAGCGTTTTGTGATGCGGATTGGGCTGGGGATAGACAAGATAGAAAGTCTACAACCGGTTATTGTACATTCGTAGGTGGGAATCTTGTCACCTGGAGAAGCAAAAAACAAAAGGTAATCTCTCTATCTAGTGCTGAAGCTGAGTATAGAGCAATGAGAGAAGCCACAAAAGAAATGTTATGGCTGAAGGCGCTTCTACATGACTTGGGAGTTCAAGAAGACAAACCAATGACATTGTATTGTGATAACCAAGCAGCAATACACATAGCTTCAAACCCGGTGTTTCATGAAAGGACAAAACACATTGAGGTGGATTGTCATTTCATCCGAGACAAGATTCAGGAGGGAGTTGTGGTTCCCAAGTTTGTGAAGAGTGGAGAACAAATGGCGGATATATTTACCAAGGCTACTTCTTCACGCATCTGTGAATACATCCATGGCAAGATCGGCTTAAAGGACCCCTACCAGCCTATCTTCAGGGGGAGTGTTGAGAATATGGATGTGAAGGTCTGTGCACGTGAAAGGAGAAGGGACAATATCAAAGGTAAAGAGTTAGCATGTATAGCAAGTGTGTTGGAATATGGTGAAAGCTCAGGAGTAAAAAGAGAAGGTATACCATGCAAAACAAGTAAGGAAGAGAAGAAGAATAAAGTCTTGCTTGGACATGAAATAAAGCACCAATGAGTAGCTAAGATCAACTAAAACGAGACCAAACAAGAAGTGGAGAAGGAACTGAATTGGTTAGAAGCAGACCAGTTTTTTCTCACTCAGCACAAGTGGAGCAAGTTGCAAAGAGGAGTAGGTGGGAGCAGTTGGGAGAAGCATGGCTCGCCTATACTTGTGTAGAGGTGTTGGTGAGATATTTTTCACTCAATAATTCATGTAAAGCGTGCATATATATGTATGGGATTGTAAGGAAACATTACACACGAAAATATTGAAGTTCTTCTCTAAAAAACTTATATTCATCATCTTCATTACTCTTCTCTTCTTATCTTCTTCCCTTAAAATAACCTTCATATCCTCTTAAATCTACAAAGAAGAGCTATCAGCCATGTTAGCTCATTTGTGAGCTTCCTCATTGCTCTATACTCAGCTTTAGCACTTGAACATGACACAACCTTTGAGTGTTACTGGAATGATCATGGTTTTTAGATTTTCCATGATTTTCTTGGTGTTTAATCACAAAGCTAGCAACTTTCTCAACTCAGCACCAATAGATTTGAGGAATTTCTCTCAGAGAGAAATGAGGCTAGCAACGTGAAAGGAAGAAAATGAAGTGAAAATCACAAAGCTAGCAACTTTCTCAACTCAGCACCAACGGATTTGAGGAATTTCTCTCAGAAAGAAATGAAGCTAGCAGCGTGAAAAGGAATAAAATAAAGAAGAAAAGCGTGAAGAATGAGTAGAAATGACAAGAACTGATGGAGAAATGATGGAGAATGATGGAGAATAACTAAGAATAAAGTGGAATAGATAAGAGCAAGATCAATGCTCTGATACCATGTAAGATTTTAGAGATTATAAATGAGAGATTTTGAGATAAAGTAGAAGGAACACCATAGTAGAATATTAGAGAAGAATTTCTTATTGATCATTGAGGATTACATAGCATATTTATTGAAGAAATACAAGGGAACCTAGGGTTAACTTTATTTTGAACTATCCAATGGGAGATAAGCCTTTGGATAACAATTGGTTTAGAGTTTTCCATGGTGTTTCAAGATTTATTCACCGGACAATTCTCTTAACCAGAAGATTAAGAGATTTCTCAAGAAAATTTTAGAGAAGCTTCAAGAAATACACTTTTCAGCCTTTTAACAACTCAAGAGTCAATGACTTTGAAGACTAAGTCTCAGTGTGAAAAAGGATTGACAAAGAGTATTCCCAGAATTTTAAAGGAAGAGATTTGAAAAATAAGATGATTTTGAAAAAATGAGATAACAAGAGCTTGATTTAGTTAAGAACCTTGCTCTGATACCATATTGAATTTGCGGAATAGAAGATTGGAGAGTGTTTGCAAGAGAAACAAGAGAATAAGAGATAAAGAGAAGTTTCCATTATAATGAATTTAAGGTTACAACCAGAGATACATTATATAGAAGTGAAACTCGACTTGTATGAAGGAGAAGTAGCCTCCAATGGTCTGATTGAGTTTAAAATTCAAAATCATCCCCTTCCTTTTCACGGAACCCAAGGAAGCTCTCCAACAACTCTTTTCTTGCTTCTTTGCACTTCAAGTTAACCTTCTTATGATCATTTTCTTCTTTATTCAACAATATGCATCACATTGGTTAAGGAAAGCACAGGGCATTGAGAACTAAACAAGTCACAAGACCATGAGACATTAAGTTGTGGAATGGTTAAGTGACAAGTAAGGTGATCATGGCCTTGGTGAAGGAGTAAGCCACAAGTAATTGTGGTAACATGTGTGGGTACACGTGGGGATAATCTTGGCATGATTTGGTGAGGGTGCACTCTACTGACCAGTGGTCACTTACAAAAGAAGAAAGCACTCTATGGACTAACGGGTAAAAGTGTGCACCTGAACTATTAAAAAAAGAGGAGCCATGGTTTGAGAAGATTTGAGTTGTGTGGGCTAGAATGGATGAGCACTCTATGGACCAATGGACAAAGGAGTGTTACAGGAATATTGCACACACAACAAATACTCGAGGAAACAAGGAAACAAGGAAACAAGGAAAAAAGCAACCAGCATAGTTGGAGCCGAATGGAGCAAGATGGAGCTGGTTGAGTTGTAACCGTTGGAGGATGGGAGCTAGTTAGGTAAAGGAACTACCTATGGACAAGTGAGCAATGCAATAGGAGAGAGGGCTGATGCAACCTTGGGAGCTGAAGCTAATTTATTCAAGAACGGAAAGTCTCCAAGGAAGAGATAATTAGGTCTCTCTATTTTTAGGGTCTAAAGGTATTATGTAAGACCAATGTACATTCACCTTCCCTAAGCTTTAGTATTTCATGGTTTTATTCTATAAATATGTAGCCTATTCATCTGTTGTAATGTAACACTTGAAGAGAAATAAAAATGTAGACATTAAAAGGAAAAACTCTCTTTTCTCTCTAGTTCTTCTTCTTGTTTATCAATACTCAAAACTAGAAGATAGAAACGTGTAGAAGAGAGTTCAAAGGGTCTCTTATGAATCTATGCATAAGCTCTTAAGTCATAAAGAGAGAGACATGGGGATTGGCCTCCATGTACTTATACCTTTATGCTTGAACATTTATGCTGAAGATCATCTAGAGAAGCTCAATTGTTCCCTCACCTTAAAGGAAACAAGATCCTTAAGGTGTTGTATTTTTCAACATGGTATCAGAGCAGGTTGTGTTCTTGGTTGTGGCTAAACTTATGGACGTCCAGCCCCATGAGCTCCATGTTTCAGATGTCTATCCCTGTACATGAGAAATGTAAACCACGTTTTTGAACCTTGACAAACCCAGACCATGCTTCCGCAATTTCTATTCTTCCCTATACTTTTTTTTTGTTTTCTTTCATATTCTCCTTTTTATTCTTCCAAAAAAATCCAAAATACTCTATTCTCTCTATATTCCCATGTTTTCTTGTCCCTAAACTCAAATGAATCTCTTTTGTATCTAAAAATAAATTTTCAAGCATAAAATAAGACATAAGAGTTGATCTTTGGTTCTTAAAGACATAAGAGTATATCTCTGGTTCTTGAAGGATTTGTGCTTAGAAACTTATTTGGAACAAGGTAGAGATTCTAAAGTGTTACTCCAACCTCATACATCTATCCAACGTTCTTCCAAGACCCTGAAACTATACTCAAAATTCGGGCTTGGAAGAGTGCCCACACTCAGCCAGTCTTGGAGAGTTCAATCCGTTCATACCTAAGGTGCAACAAAGGTTGAAGGATTGTGTAAAATTTAAGAGAATATAAATGAGAGATTTTGAGATAAACTAGAAGGAATACCAAAGTAGAATATTAGAGAAGAATTTCTTATTGATCTTTGAGGATTACATAGCATATTTATAGGAGAAATACAAGGGAACCTAGGGTTAACTTTATTTTGAACTATCCAAATGGGAGATCAGCCTTTGGAGCGCCCTTGACCATGACAGCCTGGTTCCAGCCCCTTCCTTGACCGAATGGATAAGAAGGAAGACCAAGGACAAGGTACCAATGCACCTGGACACTCAAGTGGCTTGGTGCATGATCGAAACGTTGCCAAGCTTCTAGAAGACTCTAGAAGGCTTCCTCAAATGTTCTGGAGTCTCCCTATGGTCGTACGGTCTTGTACGGACTTGTACGGATCCGTACGGACTTGTACGGATACCCAAATCGAACCATCTTCCCTAAGCTCCCTTGATGATAAGCTTGATTAATACTCCCCCTCAAACTTAGCCAGAGTGTTGGAATGAAGGCTAAGTTTGGGAACCGCGACTACCACCTCATTAAAAACTTTACCAAGGAAAACCCATTGGGACAAAACCTTGGTAAGGGAAAAAGAGTGTGGTCTTCTCGGAACAGGCAAGTATTATCAAGGATGAGTCAGGTCTACTAACCCAAGTTTGTTGTGGATGTAGTTGCAAACTTTGAGGCTAGCAGCCTTGGTGAAGATGTCAGCCAACTGGTCTTCGCTCTTGGTGTAGCATGGAAGTATCACTCCTTATATGATCTTCTCTCTGACCTTGTGGCAGTCGATCTCAATGTGCTTGGTCCTCTCGTGAAATACTAGATTGGTTGCTATATGAATGGCTGCCTGATTGTCACAATGCATCATGATAGGACTTGAAGTTTCTATGCCAAGATCCTTGAGAAGAGCCTTCAACCAAACTAATTCATTTGTCAGCTTCCCCATTGCTCTATATTCTGACTCCGCACTTGAGAATGATACAACTTTCTGCTTCTTAGACTTCCAAGTTACTAGATTGCCTCCAATGAAAGTACAGTAGCCAGTTAAAGACTTCCTATCCATAGTGTCTCCCGCATAGTCCGCATCGTTGTATCCAACTATCTCAGTGTTGCCATTCTTTCCCATCCAGATTCCTTGGCCCAGTGATCCGTTGATGTATCTCAATATTCTTTCCACCATGTTCCAATGATGTGTTGAATAATGAGAGAATACATTAGCTTAAGACCCAAAGAAGAGAAGAGGCCTTATTCAATATATGCAAGCCCATTAAGAAGTCTTCTAGAAGGGTGAAGACTTTGGGTGCACAAGTGGGTATCTCAGGAAGTGTGAAAAAGAAAGAGATGTGTTTGAATTTCAAATAAGAGATTGGAGGGAAATTTGAATGTTGTGAAACCCTTCTTCACCTCCTAAATTCGTGGCTCTCCTCTATATATACATGTTGTACACCCTTTGTAACAATTAATCAATTCTAATGGAAACTTCTCTTTATCTCTCATTCTATTGTTTCTCTTTCATGTTGGCCATGGTAGCATATTCAAATGACGTGGTGCGCAAGTCAGACTTAGAAGCACTCATTCGATCCATCGCCGCACTAAAGGAGTCCGGTATCACCTACTTGCTACTAAACCTACTAAGACTAGCACTTCTCTTGTTATTGATTTTGGAGCTTCTCATCACATGATTAGTAATCCAAATTTGATTAGTAACATTAAAACTGCTAGTGGAAATGTAGTGATTGCTAATGGTGATAGGATACCGGTTAAAAGAATAGGAAGTTTAAAAATATTTGACAAAGAATCTCAAGCTTTCTACATGCCATCTTTCACTTTGAATCTTGTATCGGTTAAGAGAGCTACTACTGATCTTGATGCTTATGCTAATTTTGGGCCTAATAGTTTCCATTTTTAGGATATTAAGACCTGAAAGGTTCTTGGAGAAGGAAACACAAAAGGAAACTGTTCTATTGTTTCTCTTTCAAGACATGGCTCCAAAGCCCAAAATTAGAGATAAAGAGAAGTTTCCATTAGAATTGATTAAGTGATACAAAGGGTGTACAACATGTATATATAGAGGAGAGCCACGAAATTAGGAGGTGAAGAAGGGTTTCACAAGATTCAAATTTCCCTCCAATCTCTTATTTGAAATTCAAACACATCTCCTACCTTTTCACACTTCCCGAGACACCCACTTGTGCACCCAAAGTCTTCATCCTTCTAGAAGACTTCTTAATGGACTTGCATATGTTGAATAAGGCCTCTGTTAGATTTTAGAGATTATAAATGAGAGATTTTGAGATAAACTAGAAGAAACACCATAGTAGAATATTAGAGAAGAATTTCTTATTGATTATTGTGAAATACATAGCATATTTATAGGAGAATTACAAGGGAACCTAGGTTTAACTTTAATTTGAACCAGCCAATAGGAGTGTAGTCTTTGGGCGTCCTTGACCATGCCAGCCTGTTTCCAGCCCCTTCCTTGACCAAATAGATAAGAAGGAACACCAAGGACAAGGTGCCAATGCACCTGGACACTCAAGTGGCTTGGTGCATGATCCAAACATTTCCAAGCTTCTAGAAGACTCTCGAAGGCTTCCTCAAATGTTCCGGAGGCTCCCTATGGTCGTACGGACTTGTACGGATCCATACGGACTTGTACGGATCCGTACGGACTTGTACGGATCCGTACGGACTTGTACGGACACCAAAATCCAACCATCTTCCCTAAGCTCCCTTGATGATAAGCTTGATTAATACTCCCCCTCAAACTTAGCCGGAGTGTTGGAATGAAGGCTAAGTTTGGGAACCGGGACTACCACATCATTAAAAACCTTACCAAGGAAAACCCAGTGGGACAAAACCTTGGTAAGGGAAAAAGAGTGTGGTCTTCCCGGAACAGGCAAGTATTATCAAGGATGAGTAAGGTCTACTAACCCAAGTTTGCTATGGATGTGGTTGCAAACTTTGAGGCTAGCAGCCTTGGTGAAGATGTCAGCCAACTGGTCTTCACTCTTGGTGTAACATGGAAGTATCACTCCTTCTATGATCTTCTCTATAACTGTGTGGCAGTCAATCTCAATGTGCTTGGTCCTCTCGTGAAATACCGGATTCGTTGCTATATGAATGGCTGCCTGATTGTCACAATGCATTGTGATGGGACTTGAAGTTTCTATGCCAAGATCCTTGAGAAGAGCCTTCAACCAAACTAATTCATTTGTTAGCTTCCTCATTGCTCTATATTCTGACTCCGCACTTGAGCATGACACAACCTTCTGCTTCTTAGACTTCCAAGTTACTAGATTGCCTCTAATGAAAGTACAATAGCCAGTTGTAGACTTCCTATCCATAGTGTCTCCCGCATAGTCCGCATCGCAGTATCCAACTATTTCAGTGTTGCCATTCTTCCCCATCCAAATTCCTTGGCCCGGTGAACCTTTGATGTATCTCAATATTCTTTCCACCATGTTCCAATGATGCACGGTTGGTTCCTTCATATGTTGGCTAACCTGATTCACAGCAAAACATAAGTCAGGCAGTGTAATAGTCAAATAGATGAGCTTACCAACTAGGCGCCGATATTGTGCTGGGTCTTCAAATGGCTTATCAAGTAGATCATCTTCTTTCTCTCCCTTTCTCTTGACCTTGTAGCCATCTTCAAGTGGGGTCTTAGCTGGTTTGGATCCTAGCTTTCTTGTCTCCTGCAATAAATCAAGAGAATATTTCCTTTGTGATAGAAATAAGCCTTCCGAGGATCGGCATATCTCTATCCCTAGGAAATACTTAAGCTCTCCCAAGTCCTTGATATCAAAAACAGACTTAAGGAAGGATTTGGTTTCTTGAATCCCAACTTGATCACTACCTGAGATGATCAAGTCATCCACATAAACCAATACCACAATAAGCCCACGGGAGCTCTGGTGAGTGAACAAGGTATGGTCGGCTTCTGACCGGCTAAATCCTCGAGCAACAAGAGTGAAGCTCAGTTTATGATACCAGGCCCTTGGTGATTGCTTTAGACCATAAATTGCCTTTCTTAACCTTAGGACTTTTCCGGGGCTGATTGAGTGTTCTAATCCGGGTGGTGGAGTCATGTACACTTCTTCTTCCAATTCTCCTTGAAGAAAGGCATTCTTCACGTCCATTTGCCATAGATCCCATGATAGATTTGTGGCTAAGGACAAGATGACCCTAACTGTGTGAAGCTTTGCCACTGGCGCAAAAGTATCGGTATAATCAGCTCCATATGTCTGGGTGAAACCTCTGGCTACCAATCTGGTTTTGTACCACTCAATCTCCCCATTAGATTGATATTTGATTGTAAATACCCATTTGGAACTTACTGCCTTCTTTCCCTTTGGAAGCTCCATTTCATCCCAAGTATGATTCTTATCCATTGCCCCTATCTCAGCATCCACAGCAGCTAACCATTCTTTGTGTTCTTTTGCTTCTTCATAGGAGCTCGAAATTTGGTGTTGATCAATCTTTCCAAGGAATGCTTTGTGTTCTGATGGCAAGAGGGCAAGAGAAAAAACCGCTTGGAGAGGATGAGCCACGGCTTGGCTGTTGTAATAGACCCTTGTTTGTTTCCAATGATCTGGTCCATACTTCAGCCTTGTACTTCTTCTAAGCTGAGGAGCACTAATTTCTTCACTCTCATGGTCTTGACTAACCATTGGCTCCATTCCTCCAGTGGATTCTTCTTCATGATGAGCTTGGTCTTGATTACCATTATCCAAGTTGTTTGCTTCTTCTTCACTGTTATTTTCAGAATTTGGTCCTTCTTGTGGCTGATGATTTGGTTGCTTTTGATGAGAGTCTCTTGGAGCCGGATTTCCCAAATGATTGAGTAAGAACTCTAAGCTGGCGGTTCTATCTGAAGGAGAACGGGCTAGGTCTTTAACACTATCCCAATTTTGTTTCTTGTCAAAGTACCCTTGGTTTTCTATGAACTTCATGTCTCTTGAAACCAGGGTACACTTCCGGATGGGGTCATAGCATTTATACCCCTTTTGAGTGGTAGAATAGCCTATGAATACACATCTTGTGCTTTTGGCTTCTAGTTTGTCCCTCTGAGTACCTGGGACAAATACAAAACACAAACACCCAAGAACTCGTAAGTGATTGATATAGGGTTTATTGTGATTTAAAACTTCAAAGGGAGAGACGTCCTTTAGGACTCTTGTTGGAATCCGGTTGATAAGATAACAAGCCGTCATGACTGCATCTCCCCATAAGTTTCTTGGCAAGTTGGAATGGAACATCATAGCTCTAGCTACTTCCATGAGATGTCTATTCTTTCTTTCAGCTACACCATTTTGTTGAGGTGTGTATGGGCAGCTCGTTTGGTGGATTATTCCATGCTTAGCTAGGTGTTCTTTGAATTTGTGGCTTGTATAATCCCCTCCATTATCCGTTCGAAGTACCTTAACATTTGTTTTGAATTGATTAGTAATGTAGTTCTGAAAATTAATGAAAGCGTCAAATACTCTATCTTTAGATGGCATTAAGGTGATCCAAGTGTATTTCGACTTTTCATCAATGAATGTCACAAAGTACTTATTATTATCTCTTGATAAACATGGGGAAGTCCATACATCCGAGTGGACCAAATCAAAACATTTTTCATATATGGTAGAGGACTTAGGAAATACACTTTTACAATGTTTTCCTAAAATGCAAGACTCACACACCGAGTTATTAAACGAAATATTAGGCAATATTATTTCCAAGGCACGCGAGTGAGGATGTCCCAATCTAGCGTGCCATATTGCATTAGAACTACTAGCTAAGCATGAATTAAAAATTGATAAAGTAAGATTGCTTGAAGAATCTTCTAAGATGTATAAGTCTCCTTTTGTGTTTCCTTCTCCAAGAACCCTTCCGGTCTTAATATCCTGAAAATGGAAACTATTAGGCCCAAAGATAGCATAAGCATCAAGATCAGTAGTAGATCTCTTAACCGATACAAGATTCGAAGTGAAAGATGGCATGTAGAAAGCTTGAGATTCTTTGTCAAATAGTCTTAAACTTCCTATCCCTTTAACCGGTATTTTATCACCATTAGCAATCACTACATTTCCGCTAGCAGTTTTAATGTTACTAATCAAATTTGGATTACTAATCATGTGATGAGAAGCTCCAGAATCAATAACAAGAGAGGTACTAGTCTTATTAGGTTTAGTAGCAAAGTATGTGATACCGGACTCCTTTAGTGCGGCGATGGATCGAATGAGTGCTTCTAAGTCTGACTTGCGCACCACGTCATTTGAATATGCTACCATAGCCATCTCATCTCCTTGCTTCAAGCTTTCAGTTTGAGGTTGTTTTGTTGAGTTTGATGAGCTTGGCCTTTCTTGTGCTTGATAAGCTTGGAACTTTCTTGGCTTGAATTCCCTTGGATGCCAATCTTTGGGCTTGAGATGTGGATGAAGGATCCAGCAATCCTCCTTTGTATGACCATCCTTCTTGCAATGATCGCATGTTTTCCTATTCTTGCCTTTGTAGCCTTGATTTGGTTGGTAATTGCCCATATTGGCCATTGAGAGTTCTTGTTTACCACTAAAGAGACCAAAGGACCCTTGTTCCTTTTGAATTTGTGCACAAACTTCATCAAGTCTAGGGAGCTTCTCTGATCTTAAGATATGCTTTATGAGGTCGTTAAACATCGGATTGAGTGTGAGAAGCAAACCGAAGACCTTATCTTGTTCTCTTCTTTCTTCAGTGATTGAAAAATCCTTTGTGGTTGGACGTAACATCTCTAATTCAGCCCAAAGAGATCTAAATTTCCCAAAGTGTTGAGTAAATTCTAGATCCTCTTGATTGAGATTGTTGATTGCCCTTTTTACTTCGAAGATGCGGGTCAAGTTAGAGATGTTCCCGTAGACATTCTTTAGTGTATCCCAAAGCTCCTTTGCGGTGTCACAATAGGAGTATGCCTCTAGGATTGATGGGTCTAGTGAGTTTTGAAGAAGACCCAAAACTGTTTGGTCTTCTTGAAACCATTTGATTTCCTCCTCGGTCTTGGTCTCATTTTCTTCATCTTGTGTGTCTTCTTTAGGGTTTTGTGTGATCTCAATGTGTCTCCACAAACCTCTTCCACACAAAGCAGTCTTAGTTGTTCTTGCCCACAGCAAGTAATTATTCCCTTTGAGGGTAACCGGAATGATCATGGTTTTTAGATTTTCCATGATTTTCTTGGTGTTTAATCACAAAGCTAGCAACTTTCTCAACTCAGCACCAATGGATTTGAGGAATTTCTCTCAGAGAGAAATGAGGCTAGCAACGTGAAAGGAAGAAAAATGAAGTGAAAATCACAAAGCTAGCAACTTTCTCAACTCAGCACCAATGGATTTGAGGAATTTCTCTCAGAGAGAAATGAAGCTAGCAGCGTGAGAAAGGAGAAAATAAAGAAGAAAAAACGTGGAGAATGAGTAGAAATGACAAGAACTGATGGAGAAATGATGGAGAAATGATGGAGAATGATGGAGAATGATGAAGAATAACCAAGAATAAAGCAGAATAGATAGAAGCAAGATCAATGCTCTGATACCATGTTAGATTTTAGAGATTATAAATGAGAGATTTTGAGATAAACTAGAAGAAACACCATAGTAGAATATTAGAAAAGAATTTCTTATTGATCTTTGTGAAATACATAGCATATTTATAGGAGAATTACAAGGGAACCTAGGTTTAACTTTAATTTGAACCAGCCAATAGGAGTGTAGTCTTTGGGCGTCCTTGACCATGCCAGCCTATTTCCAGCCCCTTCCTTGACCAAATGGATAAGAAGGAAGACCAAGGACAAGGTGCCAATGCACCTGGACACTCAAGTGGCTTGGTGCATGATCCAAACATTTCCAAGCTTCTAGAAGACTCTCGAAGGCTTCCTCAAATGTTCTGGAGGCTCCCTATGGTCGTACGGACTTTTACGGATCCGTACAGACTTGTACGGACATGTACGGATCCGTACGGACTTGTACGGATCCGTACAGACTTGTACGGATCCGTACGGACTTGTACGGATCCGTACGGACACCCAAATCCAACCATCTTCCCTAAGCTCCCTTGATGATAAGCTTGATTAATAGCCTCTTCTTTTCATTGGGTCTTAAGCTAATGTATTCTCTCATTATTCAACACTCCCCCTCAAGCTTAACCGTAGAGAAACCAAAGGTTAAGGTTGGAACCATGATAACCTACCTCATTAAAAACCTTAGTATGGAAAACCTCATGGGACAAAACCATACTAAATGAAAAAGAGTGTGGACTCCATGGCTAAGGAAATAATGGCCGAGACATATCTATGAGTCCAAGCTTTGAGCGGATGAACTTACACACTTTTAAACTCGCTGCCTTGGTAAAAATGTCTGCTAATTGTTCTGAACTCCTTGTAAAGCATGGAAGAATGACCCTTTTCTCCACCGTCTCTCTATTAATCAAGCATATCATCAAGGGAGCTTAGGGAAGATGGTTGGATTTGGGTGTCAGTACAAGTCCGTACGGATCCGTACAAGTCCGTACAAGACCGTACGACCTAAGGGAGCCTCCGGAACGTTTAAGGAAGTCTTGGAGAGTCTTGGAGAGTCTTCGAGAGTCTTCTAGAGTCTTCTAGAAGCTGGGCAATGTTCAGATCATGCACCAAGTCACTAGAGCGTCCAGGTGCATTGGGGCTTGTCCTTGGTCTTCCTTCTTATCCATTTGGTCAAGGAAGGGCTGGAACCAGGCTGGAACAGGCTGGTATAGTCAAGGGCGCTCCCAAGACTACTCTCCTATTGGCTGGTTCAAATTAAAGTTAAACCTAGGTTCCCTGGTAATTCTCCTATAAATATGCTATGTAATTCACAAAGATCAATAAGAAATTCTTCTCTAATGTTCTACTATGGTTTTCTTTCTACCTTATCTCAAAATCACTCATTTATAATCTCTAAAATCTTACATGGTATCAGAGCATTGATCTTGCTCCTATCTATTCCGCTTTATTCTTAGTTATTCTCCATTATTCTCCATCATTTCTCCATCATTCTCCATCATTTCTCCATCATTTCTCCATCAGTTCTTGTCATTTCTAGTTATTCTCCAAGCTTTTATTCTTTATTTTCTCCTTTCTCACGCTGCTAGCTTCATTTCTCTCTGAGAGAAATTCCTCAAATCCATTGGTGCTGAGTTGAGAAAGTTGCTAGCTTTGTGATTTTCACTTCTTTTTCTTCCTTTCATGTTGCTAGCTTCATTTCTCTCTGAGAGAAATTCCTCCAATCCATTGGTGCTGAGTTGAGAAAGTTGCTAGCTTTGTGATTAGACACCAAGAAGATCATGGAAAATCTAAAAACCATGATCATTCCGGTTACACTCAAAGGGATCAATTACTTGCTGTGGGCAAGAACAACAAAGACTGCTTTGTGTGGAAGAGGTTTGTGGAGACACATTGAGATCACACAAAACCCAAAAGAAGACACACAAGATGAAGAAAATGAGACCAAGACCGAGGAGGAAATCAAATGGTTTCAAGAGGACCAAACGGTGTTGGGTCTCCTTCAAAACTCACTAGACACATCAATCCTAGAGGCATACTCTTATTGTGACACGGCAAAGGAGCTTTGGGATACATTAAAGAATGTTTACGGGAACGTCTCCAAGTTGACCCGTGTCTTTGAAGTGAAAAGGGCAATCAATAATCTCAACCAAGAGGATCTAGAATTTACTCAACACTTTGGGAAATTTAGATCTCTTTGGGCTGAATTAGAGATGTTACGTCCAAGCACTAAGGATTTTTCAATCATTGAAGAAAGGAGAGAACAAGATAAGGTCTTTGGTTTACTTCTCACACTCAATCCGACATTTAATGACCTCATAAAACACATCTTGAGATCGGAGAAGCTCCCTAGCCTCGATGAAGTTTGTGCACAAATTCAAAAGGAACAAGGGTCCTTTGGTCTCTTTAGTAGAAAACAAGAACTCCCAACGGCTAATAAAGGCAATTACCAACCAAGTCATGGCTACAAAGGCAAGAATAGGAAAACATGCGATCATTGCAAGAAAGATGGTCATACAAGGGAGGATTGCTGGATCCTTCATCCACATCTCAAGCCCAAAGATTGGCAACCAAGGGAGTTCAAACCAAGGAAGTTTCAAGCTCATCAAGCACTAGAAGCGCCAAGCTCCTCAACCGCAACCAAACAACCTCAAACCGAAAACTCAAAGAAAGGAGATGAGATGGCCATGGTAGCATACTCGAATGACGTGGTGCGCAAGTCAGACCTAGAGGCACTCATTCGATCCATTGCTGCACTAAAGGAGTCCGGTATCACCTACTTTGCTTCTAAACCTACTAAAACTAGCACTTCTCTTGTTATTGATTCCGGAGCTTCTCATCACATGATTAGTAATCCAAATTTGATTAGTAACATTAAAACTGCTAGTGGAAATGTAGTGATTGCTAATGGTGATAAAATACCGGTTAAAGGGATAGGAAGTTTAAGACTATTTGACAAAGAATCTCAAGCTTTCTACATGCCACTTTCACTTCGAATCTTGTATCGGTTAAGAGAGCTACTACTGATCTTGATGCTTATGCTATCTTTGGGCCTAATAGTTTCCATTTTCAGGATATTAAGACCGGAAGGGTTCTTGGAGAAGGAAACACAAAAGGAGACTTATACATCTTAGAAGATTCTTCAAGCAATCCTACTTTATCAAGTTTTAATTCATGCTTAGCTAGTAGTTCTAATGCAATATGGCACGCTAGATTGGGACATCCTCACTCGCGTGTCTTGGAAATAATATTGCCTAATATTTCATTTAATAACTCGGTTTGTGAGTCTTGCATTTTAGGAAAACATTGTAAAAGTGTATTTCCTAAGTCCTCTACCATATATGAAAAATGTTTTGATTTGGTCCACTCGGATGTATGGACTTCCCCATGTTTATTAAGAGATAATAATAAGTACTTTGTGACATTTATTGATGACAAGTCGAAATACACTTGGAACACCTTAATGCCATCTAAAGATAGAGTATTTGACGCTTTCATTAATTTTCAGAACTACATTACTAATCAATTCAAAACAAATGTTAAGGTACTTCGAACGGATAATGGAGGGGAATATACAAGCCACAAATTCAAAGAACACTTAGCTAAGCATGGAATAATCCACCAAACAAGCTGCCCATACACACCTCAACAAAATGGTGTAGCTGAAAGAAAGAATAGGTATCTCATGGAAGTAGCTAGAGCCATGATGTTCCATTCCAACCTGTCAAGAAACTTCTGGGGAGATGCAGTCATGACGACTTGCTATCTTATAAACCGAATTCCAACAAGAGTCCTAAAGGACGTCTCTCCCTTTGAAGTTTTAAATCACAATAAACCCTTTATCAATCACTTACGGGTTCTTGGATGTTTGTGTTTTGTATTTGTCCCAGGTACTCAGAGGGACAAACTAGAAGCCAAAAGCACAAGATGTGTATTCATAGGCTATTCTACTACTCAAAAGGGGTATAAGTGTTATGACCCCATCCAGAAGTGTACCATGGTTTCAAGAGACGTGAAATTCATAGAAAACCAAGGATACTTTGACAAGAAGCAGAATTGGGATAGTGTTAAAGACCTAGCCCGCTCTCCTTCAGATAGAGCTGCCAGCTTAGAGTTCATACTCAATCATCTGGGAAATCCTGCTCCAAGGGAGTCTCAGCAAGAGCAACCGGAGCAGCAACCGCAAGGAGGACCAAATTCTGAAAATAACAATGAAGAGGAAGCAAACAACGTAGATAATGGTAATCAAGACCAAGCTCATCATGAAGAAGAAGTCACTGGAGGAATGGAGCCAATGGTTAGTCAAGACCATGAGAGTGAAGAAATTAGTGCTCCTCAGCTTAGAAGAAGCACAAGGCTGAAGTATGGACCAGATCATTGGAAACAAACAAGGGTCTATTACAACAGCCAAGCCGTGGCTCATCCTCTCCAAGCGGTCTGTTCTCTTGCCCTCTTGCCATCAGAACACCAAGCATTCCTTGTGAAGATTGATCAACACCAAATTCCAAGCTCCTATGAAGAAGCAAAAGAACACAAAGAATGGTTAGCTGCTGTGGATGCTGAGATAGGAGCAATGGATAAGAATCATACTTGGGCTGAAACGGAGCTTCCAAAGGGAAAGAAGGCAGTAAGTTCCGAGTGGGTATTAACAATAAAATATCAATCTAATAGGGAGATTGAGCGGTACAAAGCCAGATTGGTAGCCAGAGGTTTCACCCAGACATATGGAGCTGATTATACCGATATTTTTGCGCCAGTGGCAAAGCTTCACACAGTTAGAGTTATCTTGTCCTTAGCCACAAATCTATCATGGGATCTATGGCAAATGGACGTGAAGAACGCCTTTCTTCAAGGAGAATTGGAAGAAGAAGTGTACATGACTCCACCACCCGGATTAGAGCACACAATCAGCCCCGGAAAAGTCTTAAAGTTAAGAAAGACAATTTATGGACTAAAGCAATCACCGAGGGCCTGGTATCATAAACTGAGCTTCACTCTTTTTGCTCGAGGATTTAGCCGGTCAGAAGCCGACCATACCTTGTTCACTCACCAGAGCTCCCGTGGGCTTATTGTGGTATTGTTTATGTGGATGACTTGATCATCTCAGGTAGTGATCAAGTTGGGGTTCAAGAAACC
Source organism: Cardamine chenopodiifolia (assembly GCA_963922655.1). Lineage (NCBI taxonomy): Eukaryota > Viridiplantae > Streptophyta > Magnoliopsida > Brassicales > Brassicaceae > Cardamine > Cardamine chenopodiifolia. Next base: position 10,075,328 of record OZ000481.1, on the reverse strand, counting down.
AAATCCTTCCTTAAGTCTGTTTTTGATATCAAGGAGTTGGGAGAACTCAAATATTTCCTAGGGATAGAGATATGCCGATCCACGGAAGGCCTATTTCTATCACAAAGGAAAAATCTCTTGATTTATTGCAGGAGACAGGAAAGCTAAGATCCAAACCAGCTAAGACTCCACTTGAAGATGGCTACAAGGTCAAGAGAAAGGGGGAGAAAGAAGATGATCCGCTTGACAAGCCATTTGAAGACCCAGCACAATATTGGCGCCTTGTTGGTAAGCTCATCTACTTGACTATTACACGGCCTGACTTATGTTTTGCTGTGAATCAGGTTAGCCAACATATGAAGGAACCAACCGTGCATCATTGGAACATGGTGGAAAGAATTTTGAGATACATCAAAGGATCACCAGGCCAAGGAATCTGGATGGGGAAGATGGCAACACTGAGATAGTTGGATATTGCGATGCAGACTATGCTGGAGACACTATGGATAGAAAGTCCACAACTGGCTACTGTACTTTCATTGGAGGCAATCTAGTGACCTGGAAGTCTAAGAAGCAGAAGGTTGTGTCATGCTCGAGTGCAGAGTCAGAATATAAAGCAATGAGTGTAGATTTTAGAGGATATGAAGGTGATTTTAAGGGAAGAAGATTAGAAGAGAAGAGTAATGAAGATGATGAATATAAGTTTTTTAGAGAAGAACTTCAATATTTTCGTGTGTAATGTTTCCTTACAATCCCATACACATATATGCACGCTTTACATGAATTATTGAGTGAAAAATATCTCACCAACACCTCTACACAAGTATAGGTGAGCCATGCTTCTCCCAACTGCTCCCACCTACTCCTCTTTGCAACTTGCTCCACTTGTGCTGAGTGACAAAAAAACTGGTCTGCTTCTAACCAATTCAGTTCCTTCTCCACTTCTTGTTTGGTCTCGTTTTAGTTGATCTTAGCTACTCATTGGTGCTTTATTTCATGTCCAAGCAAGACTTTATTCTTCTTCTCTTCCTTACTTGTTTTGCATGGTATACCTTCTCTTTTTACTCCTGAGCTTTCACCATATTCCAACACACTTGCTATACATGCTAACTCTTTCCCTTTGATATTGTCCCTTCTCCTTTCACGTGCACAGACCTTCACATCCATATTCTCAACACTCCCCCTAAAGATAGGCTGGTAGGGGTCCTTTAAGCCGATCTTGCCATGGATGTATTCACAGATGCGTGAAGAAGTAGCCTTGGTAAATATATCCGCCATTTGTTCTCCACTCTTCACAAACTTGGGAACCACAACTCCCTCCTGAATCTTGTCTCGGATGAAATGACAATCCACCTCAATGTGTTTTGTCCTTTCATGAAACACCGGGTTTGAAGCTATGTGTATTGCTGCTTGGTTATCACAATACAATGTCATTGGTTTGTCTTCTTGAACTCCCAAGTCATGTAGAAGCGCCTTCAGCCATATCATTTCTTTTGTGGCTTCTCTCATTGCTCTATACTCAGCTTCAGCACTAGATAGAGAGATTACCTTTTGTTTTTTTGCTTCTCCAGGTGACAAGATTCCCACCTACGAATGTACAATAACCGGTTGTAGACTTTCTATCTTGTCTATCCCCAGCCCAATCCGCATCACAAAACGCTTCTACATCTGCTCTTCCATGACACTCTAGCCAAATACCTCTTCCTGGGTTCCCTTTTAGATATCTCAAGATCCTTTCAATCATTCCCCAATGGTGTGTTGTTGGCGCTTGCATGTGTTGACTTACTTTATTCACCGCAAAACAAATATCCGGCCTTGTTATGGTCAAATAGATTAGTTTACCAACTAACCTTTGGTACTGCTTGATGTCAGACCATATCTCCACGTTGCACTCTTCTTGATAACCTTCTTCAATAGGATTCTTAGCCGGTTTACACCCAAGCTTCCCAGTTTCTTTTAGTAAGTCGATCACATACTTCCTTTGCGATATAAACATTCCCTTTGTCTCTCTGCTCATCTCAATGCCTAGGAAGTATTTGAGCTCTCCTAGGTCTTTTATATCAAAAGTAGAGTTTAGATCATCCTTAGTCCGTTTCATCTCCTCACAATCACTTCCTGTAACAATAATGTCATCCACGTAGATGAGCACCACAACTATCCCTTCTTTGCTCTTTTTGGTAAAGAGAGAGTGATCCGCTTCAGATTTTACAAACCCTTTCTCCAATAGGCACCGGCTTAAACGTTGGTACCAAGCTCTCGGAGATTGCTTCAAGCCGTATATAGCCTTCTTTAATCTACACACTTGATCTGAACTTGCTCCATAACCTTCTGGAAGTTCCATAAACACTTCTTCTTCTAAATCCCCTTGTAAGAAAGCGTTTCTCACATCCATTTGCCACAAATTCCATGACAGATTAATGGCAATGGATAGTAGAACCCTCACCGAGTGCAACTTCGCTACTGGAGCAAAAGTTTCAGTATAATCTTCTCCATATACTTGTGTATATCCTTTTGCCACTAGTCTAGCTTTATACCTCTCAATTTCACCGTTGCTCTTGTATTTGATAGTATACACCCATCTACATCCCACAAGTTTCTTCCCGCTGGGCAATTTTGTCAAGTCCCAAGTATTATTTCTCAACATAGATGCAATCTCTTCCCCCATGGCATCAACCCATAACTTGTCCATGCTTGCTTCCTCATAAGAATTAGGTACTTTTCTATCAATAGTGCTCAGAAATGCCTGATGATCAGCTGGAGTATTAGAAATCGAGTAGTATTCCTCAATAGGATATCTTATGGCTATCTTCTCTTCTTGTGCGGTGTTATGCTTAGGGGACAAGAAGGAGACGCTGTCGCCTATAGGATCAGGATCTAAGCCTGCCGTACGCCCAGTACATCCCTCTCTTATCCCAAGCACAACCTCAGTTCCCATGTGATCTTGATGAGCCATAGCCATCCCATTGTAATACACTCTAGTATTTTTCCAATTTTCAGGTCCGTGTCTTATCCTTTGGCTTCTTCTTAACTGAGGAGCTTGCACTTCTTCCACTTCTTCAGATTCTATCTCCCCCTCACCTCTTGTACTCTCCTCTTCTTCTACCAGTTCTGGGTCTAATGGTACAGTATCTGGAATTATCGGAAGCTGCTCACTTTCTTCTACTTCTTCTTCACCCCTCTGCTCATTATCATCACTCTCCCGGCCATCTATGCTTTCCCAAATGCTTCTTAGAACTTGATCTCTATCTGCATTTGAGTTCACAATCTCATCTAATTCTTCCCATTTCTTTTTCTCAAAGTAACCATACTCTTCCTCAAATTGCACCTCCCTTGACACATACATTCTATTACTCTCTGGGTTAAGACTTTTGTATCCCTTTTGAGTGCTTGAGTATCCCACAAACACACACTTAATACTCTTCGGCTCTAACTTATTTCTTTGTGCTTCTGGAACAAGAACGTAACATCTACACCCAAAGACTCTCAAGTGACTGATACTCGGCTTCACACCATTCAAAACTTCAAATGGTGACTTGTAACTCAAGCTTTCAGTGGGTATACGGTTGATTAAGTAAGCTGCCGCCATCACTGCATCTCCCCACAGATTCTTAGGAACTCCCCTATCAAACATCATGCTCCTAGCCACTTCTAACAAATGTCTATTCTTCCTCTCTGCTATCCCATTTTGTTGAGGTGTATAGGCGCAAGTTGTCTGATGTACTATCCCTTTCTCATTCACAAACTCCCTAAACCGTATGCTCATGTATTCTCCGCCATTATCACTTCTTAGTATCTTAATCTTGGTATCATACTGATTGAGCACATAGTTATAGAAGTTCTGAAATGATTCAAGCACTTGATCCTTAGATCAATGTTACCCATGTATACTTTGATTTTTGATCGATGAAGGAAACAAAGTACTTATATTGATCTCTTGAAGTACACGGAGCAGACCATACATCAGAGTGTATTAACTCAAAAGACTTCTTATACATAGTAGTAGACTCTGGAAACACTTTCCTACAATGCTTCCCCAAAATACATGCTTCACACGCCTTCTTGGGTAATGAATGGTTGGGCAAGACCATGCTGAGCACCTTGTGACTTGGGTGACCAAGGCGAGAATGCCATAAAGGGCTTGATCCAACCGAACTGACCGCAAGCGCTTTCAACTCTTTATCCTTTTTATTCAATATGTACAAACCATCTTTCACACCCCCTGATCCGATCGCATCTTTGGTTTCATTATCCTGAAACTCAACACCATTAACTCCAAAAACAACTTTACAATTCAAGTCCTTAGTTGCCTTATGAACTGATAGCAAATTCGAAGTAAATTCTGGGATATATAAGGCTTTAGTTCTCTTCCCAAACACTTCTAAGTCCCCAACACCCTCTATTGGAACTTCTTTCCCGTTTGCTATCCTAACACTACCCTTATGAGGTTCTACATTCTCCAGCAACTTAGCATCACAAATCATATTATGACTTGCTCCTGAATCTATTATCACATTTCTCTTAGCCTTAGAGGTAAAGAAACCTTTACCAGATTCTGCTAGCTTTGAGATACTCTTGATGAGGCCCTCCAAATCGCTCTTCCTCACCAATTGGTCTCCTTCCATGCTAGTTACACCTGCAAAGTTTCTAGCACCTTGACTGCTTCCCTGGAAACTTCCTCTTAGCCGGGCTGGTTTCAAGTGCGGGTAAAGTGTCCAGCACTTCTCCTTAGTGTGCCCTCTCATTCTACAATGGCTACACTCAACCACTCTCCTTTCTCCATGCCCAAAACTTCTTTGTGCCATATGCGCCATTTCACTAGCGGGTTTAAACAACCCTCTAGCACCTTCCTCCTTCTGAACTTGTTGACACACTTCATTTAATGTTGGAAGCTTGTCAAATCGAAGGATATGCTGAATGAGTCCCTTGTAAGAGTCATCAAGTGTGAGTAAGAGACCAAACACTTGATCTTGCTCTCTCCTCTCATTCAACTCCTTTGGGTCGTTTGTTGTAGGTCTAACCATTTCCAGCTCTGCCCACAACCCTCTAAACTCCCCAAACAAGTCCTTGAACGCCTTCCCATTCTGCTGAAGGTCATTCAATGCCTTCTTCACCTCAAAGATCCTTGAAATGTTTGAGGTGTCTCCATAAACTCCCTTGAGCGTCTCCCATAGCTCCTTGGATTTCTCACAGTATGAATAGGCCGCCAATATAGATGGCTCAAGAGAGCTTTGAAGCACAGCAAAGACTTGAGCATCTTCTTGCTCCCGCTTCCTCTCTGTCATACCGCCATCTTCAGCCCTTCCTTCTTCAGCGTTTCCCACCAAGCTATCAACATACTCCCACAGCCCTCTTCCTCTTAGGACTGTCTTTGTGGTTCTGGACCACAAAATATAGTTATTCCCCTTGAGAATAACTGGTAGAACCATATTCTTGGAGCTTTCCATGACTTGAAATTTTTGGTGAATAGTAAACACGAAAAATAAAATAAACAGAGTGATTTGAAGTGTTTGAGGGATATGAACGAGTTTAAGATCTTGTTTAGGACCTTAACTGCTCTGATACCATGTAGATTTTAGAGGATATGAAGGTGATTTTAAGGGAAGAAGATTAGAAGAGAAGAGTAATGAAGATGATGAATAGAAGTTTTTTAGAGAAGAACTTCAATATTTTCGTGTGTAATGTTTCCTTACAATCCCATACACATATATACACGCTTTACATGAATTATTGAGTGAAAAATATCTCACCAACACCTCTACACAAGTATAGGCGAGCCATGCTTCTCCCAACTGCTCCCACCTACTCCTCTTTGCAACTTGCTCCACTTGTGCTAAGTGAGAAAAAATTGGTCTGCTTCTAACCAATTCAGTTCCTTCTCCACTTCTTGTTTGGTCTCGTTTTAGTTGATCTTAGCTACTCATTGGTGCTTTATTTCATGTCCAAGCAAGACTTTATTCTTCTTCTCTTCCTTACTTGTTTTGCATGGTATACCTTCTCTTTTTACTCCTGAGCTTTCACCATATTCCAACACACTTGCTATACATGCTAACTCTTTCCCTTTGATATTGTCCCCTCTCCTTTCACGTGCACAGACCTTGACATCCATATTCTCAACAATGAGGAAGCTGACAAATGAATTAGTTTGGTTGAAAGCACTTCTCAAAGATCTCGGCATAGAAACTTCAAGTCCTATCACGATGCATTGTGACAATCAAGCAGCCATTCATATAGCGACGAATCCAGTATTTCACGAGAGGACCAAGCACATTGAGATCGAATGCCACAAGGTTAGAGAGAAGATCATAGAAGGAGTGATACTTCCATGCTACACCGAGTGAAGACCAGCTGGCTGACATCTTCACCAAGGCTGCTAGCCTCAAAGTTTGCAACAACATCCGTAGCAAACTTGGGTTAGTAGACCTTACTCATCCTTGATAATACTTGCCTGTTCCGGGAAGACCAAACTCTTTTTCCCTTACCAAGGTTTTGTCCCACTGGGTTTTCCTTGGTAAGGTTTTTAATGAGGTGGTAGTCCCGGTTCCCAAACTTAGCCTTCATTCCGACACTCCGACTAAGTTTAAGGGGGAGTATTAATCAAGCATATCATCAAGGGAGCTTAGGGAAGATGGTTGGATTTGGGTGTCAGTACAAGTCCGTACGGATCAGTACAAGTCCGTACAAGTCCATACAAGTCTGTACGGATCCGTACAAGGCAGTACAAGACCGTACGACCTAAGGGAGCCTCCGGAACGTTTAAAGAAGTCTTGGAGAGTCTTCTAGAGTCTTCTAGAAGCTGGGCAATGTTCAGATCATGCACCAAGTCACTAGAGCGTCCAGGTGCATCGGGGCTTGTCCTTGGTCTTCCTTCTTATCCATTTGGTCAAGGAAGGGCTGGAACCAGGCTGGAACAGGCTGGAACCAGGCTGGAACAGGCTGGCATGGTCAAGGGCGCTCCCAAGACTACTCTCCTATTGGCTGGTTCAAATTAAAGTTAAACCTAGGTTCCCTTGTAATTCTCCTATAAATATGCTATGTAATTCACAAAGATCAATAAGAAATTCTTCTCTAATGTTCTACTATGGTTTTCCTTCTAGTTTATCTCAAAATCTCTCATTTATAATCTCTAAAATCTTACACTCTCGTACCTTGTGACAATCCACTTCAATATGCTTTGTCCTCTCATGGAACACTGAGTTGGACGCAATGTGAATAGCAGCTTGGTTGTCACAATGCATTGTGATTGGATCTGGCGATTCAATGCCCAAATCCTTGAGAAGAGCTTTCAGCCATGTTAGCTCATTTGTGAGCTTCCTCATTGCTCTATACTCAGCTTCAGCACTTGAACATGACACAACCTTTTGTTTCTTGCTCTTCCAAGTGACCAGGTTACCTCCAATGAATGTGCAATACCCAGTGGTGGATCTTCTATCCGTTTTGTCTCCAGCCCAGTCAGCATCACAATAACCCACAATTTCTGTGCTTTTGTTACAACCCATCCAAATGCCTTGACCTGGAACTCTTTTGAGATATTTGAGAATCCGATCCACCATGGTCCAATGGTGCACTTTTGGAGCTTGCATATGTTGACCCACCTGGTTCACGGCAAAACACAAATCAGGACGAGTTATGGTAAGATAAATCAACTTACCAACCATTCTCTTATATTGCTTGACATCTTCAAAAGGTTTATCTTCAAGCTCCCCCTCTCGTATGACTTTGTATCCTTCTTCTAAGGGAGTCTTTGCTGGTTTGGCTCCTAGCTTTCCTGCCTCGACCAATAGATCAAGAGTGTACTTCCTTTGGGATAAGAAAAGTCCTTCATTGGACCTATAGACTTCAATCCCTAGAAAATATTTCAACTTTCCAAGATCTTTAATATCAAATACAGATTTTAAATATGCTTTTGTATCTTTAATACCTACCTTGTCATTCCCAGAGATGATAATATCATCCACATAAATGAGAATTACTATAATACCTTCTTGGCTTTGCAAGGTGAAAAGTATATGATCTGCCTCAGACTTCTTGAAGCCTTTACTCTTGAGTGTTGTACTCAACTTGTGGTACCATGCTCGAGGAGATTGCTTCAGTCCATAGATTGCTTTCTTGAGTCTCAACACCTTTCCTGGTGCAATTGAGTCCTCCAAGCCTGATGGTGGAGTCATGTAGACTTCATCCTCTAGTTCCCATTGCAAGAATGCATTCTTGACGTCCATCTGCCAAAGATCCCATTCCAAGTTAGTAGCTAAGGATAAAATAACTTTTACCGTATGAAGTTTTTCCACAAGTGCAAATGTGTTAAGGTAGTCCTCTCCATAGGTTTGAGTGAATCCTCTAGCCACCAGCCTAGCCTTGTAATGCTCTATTTCTCCATCACTTCTATACTTGATAGTGAAGATCCATCTAGAGCTTACGGCCTTCTTCCCTTTTGGCAGTTCAGCTTCATCCCAAGTGCGGTTGATTTCCGAAGCTTTCTTTTCTTCACCAACAGCATCTCTCCATACTTTAAGCTCCTTGGCTTCTTCATAGGTTGTTGGAATCTCAGCTTCATCCAACTTGCCTATGTAGGCTTGATGTTCCTATGGGAAATGAGCTAGAGTGCAAACAGCTTGAATGGGATGAGCAATTGTCTTGTTGTTGTAGTACACTCGGGTTTGCTTCCAATGTTCTGGTCCAAACCTTTGTCTTGTACTTCTCCTTAAACCCTCTTCTTGATCTTGAACTTGAGGTTCTGGCCCTTCAAAGTCAGAATCTGAGGTTTGAGCTTCTTCTTGACTTTCCGGACTCTCTTCACTTTGATCATGAACCGCTTCATTGCGAACTTCTTATTCATTTTGATCATGAATTGTTGAGTCTTGTTGAGCCACTACTAGATCCTCTTGTTTATTGCCTCCCTCAGGATCAAAGGGTATAGTTTCTTCATTTGATTGAGATGTGTTTGTACTAGCTTCTGGCTGATGTAATCCAAGGTTCTCCAAGATTTTTCTCAAATTGCTAGCTCGGTCTGATGATGAGGATGATAGATTCTCCAATTGTTTCTAGTTCTTCTCATCATTGAACCCTTTTGTTTCAACAAACTTCACGTCCCTTGAGACTAGAATCTTCCTTGTTTCCAGAACAAAGCATTTGTAACCTTTTTGTGTTATGGAGTATCCAATGAACATGCTCTTCACACTTTTAGCTTCCAACTTGTTTCTTTGTCTCCTGGGATTAATACAAAACAAACACACCCAAACACACATAAGTGGTTAATGGCGGGTTTAGAGTTGTTTAATATTAATCAAGCATATCATCAAGGGAGCTTAGGGACGATGGTTGGATTTGGGTGTCAGTACAAGTCCGTATGGATCCGTACAAGTCCGTACGGATCCGTACTAGTCCGTACGGTTCTGTACAAGGCCGTACAAGACCGTACGACCTAAAGGAGCCTCCGGAACGTTTAAGGAAGTCTTGGAGAGTCTTGGAGAGTCTTCTAGAGTCTTCTAGAAGCTGGGCAATGTTCAGATCATGCACCAAGTCACTGGAGCGTCCAGGTGCATTGGGGCTTGTCCTTGGTCTTTCGTTTTATCCATTTGGTCAAGGAAGGGCTGGAACCAGGCTGGAACAGGCTGGCATGGTCAAGGGCGCTCCCAAGACTACTCTCCTATTGGCTGGTTCAAATTAAAGTTAAACCTAGGTTCCCTTGTAATTCTCCTATAAATATGCTATGTAATTCACAAAGATCAATAAGAAATTCTTCTCTAATGTTCTACTATGGTTTTCCTTCTAGTTTATCTCAAAATCTCTCATTTATAATCTCTAAAATCTTACATGGTATCAGAGCATTAATCTGGCTCTTATCTATTCCGCTTTATTCTTAGTTATTCTCCATTATTCTCCATTATTCTCCATCATTTCTCCATCAGTTCTTGTCATTTCTAGTCATTCTCCAAGCTTTTATTCTTCATTTTCTCCTTTCTCACGCTGCTAGCTTCATTTCTCTCTGAGAGAAATTCCTCAAATCCATTGGTGCTGAGTTGAGAAAGTTGCTAGCTTTGTGATTTTCACTTCTTTGTCTTCCTTTCACGTTGCTAGCTTCATTTCTCTCTGAGAGAAATTCCTCAAATCCATTTGTGCTGAGTTGAGAAAGTTGCTAGCTTTGTGATTAGACACCAAGAAGATCATGGAAAATCTAAAAACCATGATCAAGAACAACAAAGACTGCTTTGTGTGGAAGAGGTTTGTGGAGACACATTGAGATCACACAAAACCCAAAAGAAGACACACAAGATAAAGAAAATGAGACCAAGACCGAGGAGGAAATCAAATGGTTTCAAGAGGACCAAACGGTGTTGGGTCTCCTTCAAAACTCACTAGACACATCAATCCTAGAGGCATACTCCTATTGTGACACGGCAAAGGAGCTTTGGGATACATTAACGAATGTTTACGGTAACGTCTCCAACTTGACCCGTGTCTTTGAAGTGAAAAGGGCAATCAACAATCTCAACCAAGAGGATCTAGAATTTACTCAACACTTTGGAAATTTAGATCTCTTTGGGCTGAATTAGAGATGTTACGTCCAAGCACTAAGGATTTTTCAATCATTGAAGAAAGGAGAGAACAAGATAAGGTCTTTGGTTTACTTCTCACATTCAATCCGGCATTTCATGACCTCATAAAACACATCTTGAGATCGGAGAAGCTCCCTACCCTCGATGAAGTTTGTGCACAAATTCAAAAGGAACAAGGGTCCTTTGGTCTCTTTAGTAGAAAACAAGAACTCCCAACGGCTAATAAAGGCAATTACCAACCAAGTCATGGCTACAAAGGCAAGAATAGGAAAACATGCGATCATTGCAAGAAAGATGGTCATACAAGGGAGGATTGCTGGATCCTTCATCCACATCTCAAGCCCAAAGATTGGCAACCAAGGGAGTTCAAACCAAGGAAGTTTCAAACTCATCATGCACAAGAAGCGCCAAGCTCCTCAACCGCAACCAAACAACCTCAAACTGAAAACTCAAAGAAAGGAGATGAGATGGCCATGGTAGCATACTCGAATGACGTGGTGCGCAAGTCAGACCTAGAGGCACTCATTCGATCCATTGCTGCACTAAAGGAGTCCGGTATCACCTACTTTGCTACTAAACCTACTAAAACTAGCACTTCTCTTGTTATTGATTCCGGAGCTTCTCATCACATGATTAGTAATCCAAATTTCATTAGTAACATTAAAACTGCTAGCGGAAATGTAGTGATTGCTAATGGTGATAAAATACCGGTTAAAGGGATAGGAAGTTTAAGACTATTTGACAAAGAATCTCAAGCTTTCTACATGCCATCTTTCACTTCGAATCTTGTATCGGTTAAGAGAGCTACTACTGATCTTGATGCTTATGCTATCTTTGGGCCTAATAGTTTCCATTTTCAGGATATTAAGACCGGAAGGGTTCTTGGAGAAGGAAACACAAAAGGAGACTTATACATCTTAGAAGATTCTTCAAGCAATCCTATTTTATCAAGTTTTAATTCATGCTTAGCTAGTAGTTCTAATGCAATATGGCATGCTAGATTGGGACATCCTCACTCGCGTGCCTTGGAAATAATATTGCCTAATATTTCATTTAATAACTCGGTTTGTGAATCTTGTATTTTAGGAAAACATTGTAAAAGTGTATTTCCTAAGTCCTCTACCATATATGAAAAATGTTTTGATTTGGTCCACTCGGATGTATGGACTTCCCCATGTTTATCAAGAGATAATAATAAGTACTTTGTGACATTTATTGATGAAAAGTCGAAATACACTTGGATCACCTTAATGCCATCTAAAGATAGAGTATTTGACGCTTTCATTAATTTTCAGAACTACATTACTAATCAATTCAAAACAAATGTTAAGGTACTTCGAACGAATAATGGTGTTGAATTTGCGGAATAGAAGATTAGGGAGTTTGAGAGTGCTTGAAAGAGAAACGATAGAATGGGAGATAAAGAGAAGTTTCCATTAGAATTGATTAAGTGTTACAAAGGGTGTACAACATGTATATATAGAGGAGAGCCACAAAATTAAGAGGTGAAGAAGGGTTTCACAACATTCAAATTTCCCTCCAATCTCTTATTTGAAATTCAAACACATCTCCTTCCTTTTCACACTTCCTGAGACACCCACTTGTGCACCCAAAGTCTTCACCCTTCTAGAAGACTTCTTAATGGGCTTGCATATGTTGAATAAAGCCTCTTCTCTTCTTTGGGTCTTAAGCTAATGTATTCTCTCATTATTCAACACTCCCCCTCAAGCTTAACTGTAGAGAAACCAAAGGTTAAGCTTGGAACCATGATGACCCACCTCATTAAAAACCTTAGTATGGAAAACCTCATGGGACAAAACCATACTAAGGGAAAAAGAGTGTGGACTCCATGGCTAAGGAAATCATGGCCGAGACATATCTATGAGTCCAAGCTTTGAATGGATGAACTCACACACTTTTAAACTCGTTGCCTTGTTAAAAATGTCTGCCAATTGTTCTGAACTTCTTGTAAAGCATGGAAGAATGACCCTTTTCTCCACCATCTCTCGCACTTTGTGACAATCCACTTCAATATGTTTTGTCCTCTCATGGAACACTGAGTTGGACGCAATGTGAATAGCAGCTTGGTTGTCACAATGCATTGTGATTGGATCTGGCGATTCAATGCCCAAATCCTTGAGAAGAGCTTTCAGCCATGTTAGCTCATTTGTGAGCTTCCTCATTGCTCTATACTCAGCTTCAGCACTTGAACATGACACAACCTTTTGTTTCTTGCTCTTCCAAGTGACCAGGTTACCTCTAATAAATGTGCAATACCCAGTGGTGGATCTTCTATCCGTTTTGTCTCCAGCCCAGTCAGCATCACAATAACCCACAATTTCTGTGCTTTTGTTACAACCCATCCAAATGCCTTGACCCGTAGCTCCTTTGAGATATTTGAGAATCCGATCCACCATGCTCCAATGGTGCACTTTTGGAGCTTGCATATGTTGACTCACCTGGTTCACAGCAAAACACAAATCAGGACGAGTTATGGTAAGATAAATCAACTTACCAACCATTCTTCGATATTGCTTGACATCTTCAAAAGGTTTATCTTCAAGCTCCCCCTCTCGTATGACTTTGTATCCTTCTTCTAAGGGAGTCTTTGCTGGTTTGGCTCATAGCTTTCCTGCCTCGACCAATAGATCAAGAGTGTACTTCCTTTGGGATAAGAAAAGTCCTTCATTGGACCTATAGACTTCAATCCCTAGAAAATATTTCAACTCTCCAAGATCTTTAATATCAAATACAGATTTTAAATATGCTTTTGTATCTTTAATACCTACCCTGTCATTCCCCGAGATGATAATGTCATCCACATAAATGAGAATGACTACAATACCTTCTTGGCTTTGCAAGGTGAAAAGTGTATGATCTGCCTCGGACTTCTTGAAGCCTTTACTCTTGAGTGTTGTACTCAACTTGTGGTACCATGCTCGAAGAGATTGCTTCAGTCCATAGATTGCTTTCTTGAGTCTCAACACCTTTCCTGGTGCAATTGAGTCTTCCAAGCCTGGTGGTGGAGTCATGTAGACTTCATCCTCTAGTTCCCATTGCAAGAATGCATTCTTGACGTCCATCTGCCAAAGATCCCATTCCAAGTTAGTAGCTAAGGATAAAATGACTCTTACCGTATGAAGTTTTGCCACAGGTGCAAATGTGTCAAGGTAGTCCTCTCCATAGGTTTGAGTGAATCCTCTAGCCACCAGCCTAGCCTTGTAACGCTCTATTTCTCCATCACTTATATACTTGATAGTGAAGATCCATCTAGAGCTTACGGCCTTCTTCTCTTTTGGCAGTTCAGCTTCATCCCAAGTGTGGTTGATTTCCAAAGCTTTCTTTTCTTCACCAACAGCATCTCTCCATACTTTAAGCTCCTTGGCTTCTTCATAGGTTGTTGGAATCTCAGCTTCATCCAACTTGCCCATGTAGGCTTGATGTTCCAATGGGAAATGAGTTAGAGTGCAAACAGCTTGAATGGGATGAGCAACTACCTTGTTATTGTAGTACACTCGGGTTTGCTTCCAATGTTCTGGTCCAAACCTTTGTCTTGTACTTCTCCTTAAATCCTCTTCTTGAGCTTGAACTTCAGGTTCTGGCCCTTCAAAGTCAGAATCTGAGGTTTGAGCTTCTTCTTGACTTTCCGGACTCTCTTCACTTTGATCATGAACCGCTTCATTGCGAACTTCTGATTCATTTTGATCATGAATTGTTGAGTCTTGTTGAGCCACTACTAGATCCTCTTGTTTATTGCCTCCCTCAGGATCAAAGGGTATAGTTTCTTCATTTGATTGAGATGTGCTTGTACTAGCTTCTGGCTGATGTAATCCAAGGTTCTCCAAGATTTTTCTCAAATTGCTAGCTCGGTCTGATGATGAGGATGATAGATTCTCCAATTATTTCCAGTTTTTCTCATCATAGAACCCTTTTGTTTCAACAAACTTCACATCCCTTGAGACTAGAATCTTCCTTGTTTCCGGAACAAAGCATTTGTAACCTTTTTGTGTTATGGAGTATCCAATGAACATGCTCTTCACACTTTTAGCTTCCAACTTGTTTCTTTGTTCTCCTGGGATTAATACAAAACAAACACACCCAAACACACGTAAGTGGTTAATGGCGGGTTTAGAGTTGTTTAATACCTCAAATGGAGAGTGGTCATCCATGATTTTTGTTGGCATCCGGTTGATCAAATAGCATGCTGAAACCACAGCATCTCCCCAAAATCTCTTAGGAACACTTGTGTGGAACATCATAGACCGAGACACTTCCATTAAATGCCTATTCTTTCTTTCAGCAACTCCATTTTGCTGAGGAGTGTATGGGCAGCTGGTTTGATGGACTATCCCATGATGTGCTAAGTGTTGTTTGAAGGCATGGCTTGTGTACTCTCTACCATTATCTGATCTAAAAATTTTAATCTTGGCATTATAATGGTTAGTCACATATGCTTGAAATTTTCTAAATGCTTCTAGAACTCTATCTTTGGATGGAATAAGTGTTAGCCATGTATATTTTGATTTTTCATCTATGAAGGTGACAAAGTATTTATGATGTTCTCTAGATTCACATGGTGAGGTCCAAACATCAGAATGAATTAAATCAAAACACTTTTCATAGATAGTTGGAGACTTGGAAAACACAGATTTGCAATGTTTACCAAGTATACAAGCTTCACATTCATCATTTTTGAAAGAAATCCTAGGCAACAATAGTTCTAATGCTCTAGAGTGCGGATGACCTAGCCTTGCATGCCAAATTGAACTACTAACATTAGAAACATTCAGACTAAAACTACAAAATAAATTGGAGTCCGGCTTGTTATTTTCAAGAACATACAGCTCCTCCTTTGCTACTCCTTTTCCGAGTAGTTTCATGGTCTCAA
The DNA here is from genome assembly GCA_963922655.1 of Cardamine chenopodiifolia. Classification (NCBI taxonomy): domain Eukaryota; kingdom Viridiplantae; phylum Streptophyta; class Magnoliopsida; order Brassicales; family Brassicaceae; genus Cardamine; species Cardamine chenopodiifolia. The sequence continues at coordinate 10,059,908 of OZ000481.1, read as the reverse complement.
TATCCTGAAAGTGTACATCATTAGGACCAAATATAGCATAACAATTCAAATCAGATGTAACTTTTTTACGGATAACAAATTTGAAGTAAATTTAGGCATGTAGAAAGCGTTTGAATCTTTTCCAAATAACCTAAGATTTCCTACTCCATCAATTGGAATACTATCTCCATTTGCTATAATGACATTACCTATAGCCGATTTTATGTTATTCATTAGATGTGCATCACTTATCATATGATGTGATGCACCAGAATCTACAATCAAAGGCTTTGAAATGTTTTGAGCATGAAGAGAGTTTCCAGAAACCATACCAGACCTACCAGCCTCTTTCAAGGCTTTGATGAGAGCTTCCAAATCTGATTTCCTCACAAATTCAGATTCTTGTTGATATGGCACCAAAGCTCTCATTTCTCCTTCTTCAGCCCTCTTGGATGTCACAGCCTGATTCCCAGCCACTTCTTGGGAGACATTAGCTCTTGGTTCCTTCCACCAGCTTGGTTTTAGATGAGGATGGAGCTTGCAATGCTCACAGATTGCATTTGATCCCACTTTCTTGTTCTGGTTTGATCCAAAAGGTTTGTAAAATCCTTTGTTTGCTTCACCCAACTCTACTTTGTTTGCCATAACAAGCTCGCCCTTTCCCCCAAATAGACCATGAGATCCTTGCTCCTTTTGTATCTTGGAGCACACTTCATCTAGGCTGGGGAGATTGTCTATCCTAAGGAGGTGCTTAATGAGATCCTTGTAAGTTGGATTTAAGGTTAATAGCAGACCAAAGACCTTGTCTTGTTCGCGCCTCTCATTTAACACTAAAGGATCAATCGTGCTTGGCCTTAACATTTCTAGTTCAGCCCACAATGATCTGAATTTGCCAAAGTGCTTTGTAAACTCCAAATCTTCTTGGCTTAGATCATTGATAGCCTTCTTGACTTCATAGATTCTGCTCAAGTTTGAAGTATTCCCATACACGGTTTGAAGAGTATCCCACAATTCCTTTGCATTTTCACAGTAGGAGTAGGCTTCAAGGATGGATGCTTCAAGAGAGTTCTGGATGATTCCGAGCACCATTTGGTCCTCTTGGAACCACTTATCTTCATAATTACCGATGGCTTCTTCTCCATATTTTGGATCTTGTCCTTTCAAGACATGGCTCCAAAGCCCACGACCACATAGAGTTGTTCTTATCATTCTTGACCACAGCAAATAGTTGACACCCTTCAAGATGACTGAAATAACAATTGGTTTAGAGTTTTCCATGGTGTTTCAAGATTTATTCACCGGATAATTCTATTAACCAAAGGATTAAGAGATTTTCTCAAGAAAATATTAGAGAAGCTTCAAGAAATACACTTTTTTAGCCTTTTCACAACTCAAGAGTCAATGACTTTGAGGACTAAGTCTCAGAGTGAAAAAGGATTGACAAAGAGTATTCCCAGAATTTTAGAGTGAAAAAAGAAAATTTTAGAGAAGCTTCAAGAAATACACTTTTTCAGCCTTTTCACAACTCAAGAGTCAATGACTTTGAGGACTAAGTCTCAGAGTGAAAAAGGATTGACAAAGAGTATTCCCAGAATTTTAAAAGAAGAGATTTGAAAATGGGATAACAAGAGCTTGATTTAGTTAAGAACCTTGCTCTGATACCATGTTGAATTTGCGGAATAGAAGATTAGAAAGTTTGAGAGTGCTTGAAAGAGAAACGATAGAATGAGAGATAAAGAGAAGTTTCCATTAGAATTGATTAAGTGTTACAAAGGGTGTACAACATGTATATATAAAGGAGAGCCACGAAATTAAGAGGTGAAGAAGGGTTTCACAACATTCAAATTTCCCTCCAATCTCTTATTTGAAATTCAAACACATCTCCTTCCTTTTCACACTTCCCGAGACACCCACTTGTGCACCCAAAGTCTTCACCCTTCTAGAAGACTTCTTAATGGGCTTGCATATGTTGAATAAAGCCTCTTCTCTTCTTTGGGTCTTAAGCTAATGTATTCTCTCATTATTCAACAAATGGAGGGGAATATACAAGCCACAAATTCAAAGAACACTTAACTAAGCATGGAATAATCCACCAAACAAGTTGCCCATACACACCTCAACAAAATGGTGTAGCTGAAAGAAAGAATAGGCATCTCATGGAAGTAGCTAGAGCTATGATGTTCCATTACAACCTGCCAAGAAACTTCTGGGGAGATGCAGTAATGACGGCCTGTTATCTTATCAACCGAATTCCAACAAGAGTCCTAAAGGACGTCTCTCCCTTTGAAGTTTTAAATCACAATAAACCATTTATCAATCACTTACGGGTTCTTGGATGTTTGTGTTTTGTAATTGTCCCAGGTACTCAGAGGGACAAACTATAAGCCAAAAGCACAAGATGTGTATTCATAAGCTATTCTACTACTCAAAAAGGGTATAAGTGTCATGACCCCATCCTGAAGTGTACCCTGGTTTCAAGAGACGTGAAGTTCATAGAAAACCAAGGATACTTTGACAAGAAGCAGAATGGGGATAGTGTTAAAGACCTAGCCCGCTCTCCTTCAGATAGAGCCGCCAGCTTAGAGTTCATACTCAATCATCTGGGAAATCCTGCTCCAAGGGACTCTCATCAAGAGCAACCGGAGCAGCAACCGCAAGGAGGACCAAATTCTGAAAATAACAATGAAGAGGAAGCAAACAACGTAGATAATGGTAATCAAGACCAAGCTCATCATGAAGAAGAAGTCACTGGAGGAATGGAGCCAATGGTTAGTCAAGACCATGAGAGTGAAGAAATTAGTGCTCCTCAGCTTAGAAGAAGCACAAGGCTGAAGTATGGACCAGATCATTGGAAACAAACAAGGGTCTATTACAACAGCCAAGCCGTGGCTCATCCTCTCCAAGCGGTCTGTTCTCTTGCCCTCTTGCCATCAGAACACCAAGCATTCCTTGTGAAGATTGATCAACACCAAATTCCAAGCTCCTATGAAGAAGCAAAAGAACACAAAGAATGGTTAGCTGCTGTGGATGCTGAGATAGGAGCAATGGATAAGAATCATACTTGGGCTGAAACGGAGCTTCCAAAGGGAAAGAAGGCAGTAAGTTCCGAGTGGGTATTAACAATAAAATATCAATCTAATAGGGAGATTGAGCGGTACAAAGCCAGATTGGTAGCCAGAGGTTTCACCCAGACATATGGAGCTGATTATACCGATATTTTTGCGCCAGTGGCAAAGCTTCACACAGTTAGAGTTATCTTGTCCTTAGCCACAAATCTATCATGGGATCTATGGCAAATGGACGTGAAGAACGCCTTTCTTCAAGGAGAATTGGAAGAAGAAGTGTACATGACTCCACCACCCGGATTAGAGCACACAATCAGCCCCGGAAAAGTCTTAAAGTTAAGAAAGACAATTTATGGACTAAAGCAATCACCGAGGGCCTGGTATCATAAACTGAGCTTCACTCTTTTTGCTCGAGGATTTAGCCGGTCAGAAGCCGACCATACCTTGTTCACTCACCAGAGCTCCCGTGGGCTTATTGTGGTATTGGTTTATGTGGATGACTTGATCATCTCAGGTAGTGATCAAGTTGGGGTTCAAGAAACCAAATCCTTCCTTAAGTCTGTTTTTGATATCAAGGAGTTGGGAGAACTCAAATATTTCCTAGGGATAGAGATATGCCGATCCACGGAAGGCCTATTTCTATCACAAAGGAAAAATCTCTTGATTTATTGCAGGAGACAGGAAAGCTAAGATCCAAACCAGCTAAGACTCCACTTGAAGATGGCTACAAGGTCAAGAGAAAGGGGGAGAAAGAAGATGATCCGCTTGACAAGCCATTTGAAGACCCAGCACAATATTGGCGCCTTGTTGGTAAGCTCATCTACTTGACTATTACACGGCCTGACTTATGTTTTGCTGTGAATCAGGTTAGCCAACATATGAAGGAACCAACCGTGCATCATTGGAACATGGTGGAAAGAATTTTGAGATACATCAAAGGATCACCAGGCCAAGGAATCTGGATGGGGAAGAATGGCAACACTGAGATAGTTGGATATTGCGATGCAGACTATGCTGGAGACACTATGGATAGGAAGTCCACAACTGGCTACTGTACTTTCATTGGAGGCAATCTAGTGACCTAGAAGTCTAAGAAGCAGAAGGTTGTGTCATGCTCGAGTGCAGAGTCAGAATATAGAGCAATGAGGAAGCTGACAAATGAATTAGTTTGGTTGAAAGCACTTCTCAAAGATCTCGGCATAGAAACTTCAAGACCTATCACGATGCATTGTGACAATCAGGCAGCCATTCATATAGCAACGAATCCAGTATTTCACGAGAGGACCAAGCACATTGAGATCGACTGCCACAAGGTTAGAGAGAAGATCATAGAAGGAGTGATACTTCCATGCTACACCAAGAGTGAAGACCAGCTGGCTGACATCTTCACCAAGGCTGCTAGCAACAACATCCATAGCAAACTTGGGTTAGTAGACCTTACTCATCCTTGATAATACTTGCCTGTTCCGGGAAGACCACACTCTTTTTCCCTTACCAAGGTTTTGTCCCACTAGGTTTTCCTTGGTAAGGTTTTTAATGAGGTGGTAGTCCCGGTTTCCAAACTTAGCCTTCATTCCGACACTCCGGCTAAGTTTGAGGGGGAGTATTAATCAAGCATATCATCAAGGGAGCTTAGGGAAGATGGTTGGATTTGGGTGTCAGTACAAGTCCGTACGGATCTGTACAAGTCCGTACAAGTCCATACGGATCCGTACAAGGCCGTACAACACCGTACGACCTAAGGGAGCCTCTAGAACGTTTAAGGAAGTCTTGGAGAGTCTTGGAGAATCTTCTAGAGTCTTCTAGAAGCTTGGCAATGTTCAGATCATGCACCAAGTCACTAGAGCATCCAGGTGCATTGGGGCTTGTCCTTCGTCTTCCTTCTTATCCATTTGGTCAAGGAAGGGCTGGAACCAGGCTGGAACAGGCTGGCATGGTCAAGGGCGCTCCCACGACTACTCTCCTATTGGCTGGTTCAAATTAAAGTTAAACCTAGGTTCCCTTGTAATTCTCCTATAAATATGCTATGTAATTCACAAAGATTAATAAGAAATTCTTCTCTGATGTTCTACGATGGTTTTCCTTCTAGTACAAGAAAGATGGTCATACAAGGGAGGCATGTGGATCCTTCTTTGCGCCACATGCGCTATCTCACTAGCGGGTTTAAAAAACCCTCTAGCACCTTCCTCCTTCTGAACTTGTTGACACACTTCATTTAACGTTGGAAGCTTTCTAAATCGAAGGATATGCTGAATGAGTCCCTTGTAAGAGTCATCAAGTGTGAGTAAGAGACCAAACACTTGATCTTGCTCTCTCCTCTCATTCAACTTCTTTGGGTCGTTTGTTGTATGTCTAAGCATTTCCAGCTCTGCCCACAACCCTCTAAACTCCCCAAACAAGTCCTTGAACGCCTTCCCATTCTGCTAAAGGTCGTTCAATTCTTTCTTCACCTCAAAGATCCTTGAAATGTTTGAGATGTCTCCATAAACTCCCTTGAGCGTCTCCCATAGCTCCTTGGAGTTCTCACAGTATGAATAGGCCGCCAGTATAGATGGCTCAAGAGAGCTTTGAAGCGCAGCCAAGACTTGAGCATCTTCTTGCTCCCGCTTCCTCTCTGTCATACCGCCATCTTCAGCCCTTCCTTCTTCAGCGTTTCCCACCAAGCTATCAACATACTCCCACAGCCCTCTTCCTCTTAGTACTGTCTTTGTGGTCCTGGACCACAAAATATAGTTATTCCCCTTGAGAATAACCGGTAGAACCATATTCATGGAGCTTTCCATTACTTGAAATTTTTAGTGAATAGTACACACGAGAAAGAAAATAAACAGAGTGGTTTGAAGTGTTTGAGGGATATGAACGAGTTTAAGATCTTGTTTAGGACCTTAACTGCTCTGATACCATGTAGATTTTAAAGGATATGAAGGTGATTTTAAGGGAGGAAGATTAGAAGATAGGAGTGATGAAGATGATGAATAGAAGTTTTTTAGAGAAGAACTTTATAATTTCGTGTGTAATTGTTTTTTCCATTACATTCTACATATATGGACGCTTTTCATGAATCATAGAGTAAAAAATATCTCACCAACACCTCTATACAAATATAGGCGAGCCATGCTTCTTCCAACTACTCCTACCTACTCCTCTTTGCAGCTTGCTCCACTTGTGCTGAGAGAGAAAAATCTGGTCTGCTTCTAACCACTCTAGTTAGTTCTCTACTCCTTCTTTGGTCTCGTTTTAGTTGATCTTAACTACTCATTGGCGCTTTATTTCATGTGCAAGCAAGACTTTATTCTTCTTCTCTTCATTACTTAAGTTGCACGATAAACCTTCTCCTTTTACTCCTGAGCTTTCACCATATTCCAACACACTTGCTATACATGCTAACTCTTTCCCTTTGATATTGTCTCCTCTCCTTTCACGTACACACACCTTCACATCCATATTCTCAACAGATATAATCACACTCCTTGCCTCTCTTAGCTCGTCAATGATATTCCCAAGTAAGATAAGCAATGGAAGAGTGTGATGCACCAAGTATCATTGCCTCATTAATGTAGATTTTAGAGAGTAGAATCGAGAATTAAGAGGAATTAGAGAAGGATAAGATAAGTGAGAGAGAAAAGAAAGAAGAGTTGTTTGATTTTAATCTCTTGATTTTATTTTTTCTAAGCCATTTACAAGATATAGGCGAGCTAGATGAAAGAGAGATAGAGCCAATACAATGATGTTGATTTTAAGGAGAATAAACTAGAATTATAAGATATCAAGAACTCAATGAGATTGAAGAAGGCTGATAGAGATTTCTGGAATATTTTTTCTTGTTCTTCTATCACTAGAGCTCGGTTTACATTGTATACATGTAAGAGAAAAAATTTAAAACAAGAAACAGGAATTTACAGTGGGTAAAAGACTAACACCCTTGACTTCCTAAAATGGTTAAACATGCTAAGATCAAGGTCTGGGCGTGTTTCTTCTTTGGGTGAGGAGCATGGAGCTTGCCTTTACCCAAAGGCTCCTCATGTGCTTCTTCTTGGTTTTTCAACCCTTTGATCTGCTTAGGATTCAACCAAGAATCCTTCCTTCTAGGTACATCCCAATGTCTAGTTTTGCCACTCATTAAATCATCAACTCCACTCTTTTCCTTACTTGTTGCATACGGCACTTCTCCCTTAGTCTTAGAGTATTCGCCAAGTTCCCAGATACTTGCTATGCACTCCAGCTCTTTGCCTTTATTATTATGTGAACTCGCATTGCTACTTCCCATGTATTCCTTCTCATCCATATTCTAAACACTCCCCCTCAAGATAGGCTAGTAGGGATCCTTTAAGCCTATCTTGTCATGGATGTGTAGAATTTAGAGAGTATAATCAATAATTAAGAGAAATTAGAGAAAGATCAGATAAGTGAGAGAGAAAAAAAGAAGAGTTGTTTGATTTTTAATCTCTTGATTTTATTTCTTCTAAGTGTTTTTCATGATATAGGCGAGCTAGATGCAAGAGAAATACAGCCAATACAATGAAATATCCATAAGGTAAATTACTAAGCTCCACTTAGCCCAAAATGGCAAAACAGACTTTAGGGAGACTTCCAAGTTTGCTCCTTTAGGCTGAGCATTAGGGGCTGGCAATTATTCACTGGTTCTTAGCGTGGTTTCTCTCCAGCCTTTGACTTTCTGACCTGGTCTTGTTTCAACCGAGATTCCTTGCCTCCAATTCCTTTCCAACGGCTAGTTATCTCTTCTCCTTTGCGTTTGCTCACCCTTGTGTCTAGCCTTCCCATACACGCTATCTTCTCGTTCTCTTCAACAAGATGTACTCACATATACTTAGGGAAGTAGCCTTTGTTAAGATGTCTGCCACCTGGTCTCCACTCTTCACAAACTTAGGGATTATTAGCCCATCTTGAATCTTGCCCCGGATGAAGTGACAATCCACTTCAATGTGTTTCGTTCTCTCATGAAACACTGGATTTGAAGGTATGTGTATTGCGGCTTGGTTATCGTAATAAAGGGTCATTGGTTTGGTTTCTTGAATACCCAAATCTTTGAGAAGAGCCTTCAGCCATATCATCTCCTTTGTGACTTCCTTCATTGCTCTATACTCAGCCTCAACACTTGACAATGCAATTACCTTCTGTTTTTTACTCCTCCAAGTGACAAGATTTCCTCCTACAAATGTGCAATACCCAGTTGTAGATTTTCTATCTTGTTTGTCTCCAGCATAGTCTGAATCACAATAGGCGGTAGGCATTATTGGAACTTCTTTCCCGTTTGCTATCCTAACACTACCATTATGCGGTTCTACATTCTCCAGCAACTTAGCATCACAAATCATATTATGACTTGCTCCCGAATCTATTATCATGTTTCTCTTAGCCTTAGAGGTAAAGAAACCCTTACCAGATTCCGCTAGCTTTGAGATACTCTTGATGAGGCCTTCCAAATCACTCTTCCTCACCAATTGGTCTCCTTCCATGCTAGTTACACCTGCAAAGTTCCTAACGCCTTGAATGCTTCCCTGGCCATTTCCTCTTAGCCGGGCAGGTTTCAAGTGCGGGTAAAGTTGTTGAGAATATGGATGTGAAGGTGTGTGCACATGAAATAAAGTGCCAATGAGTAGTTAAGATCAACTAAAACGAGACCAAATAAGAAGTAGAGGAGGAACTAAAGTGGTTAGAAACAGACCAGTTTTTTCTCTCTCAGCACAAGTGGAGCAAGTTGCAAAGAGGAGTAGGTAGGAGCAGTTGGGAGAAGCATGGCTCGCCTATACTTGTGTAGAGGTGTTGGTGAGATATTTTTCTCTCTATAATTCATGTAAAGCGTCCATATATGTTGGATGTATTGTAAGAAGAAAAAGACACACGAAATTATAAAATTCTTCTCTAAAAAACTTCTATTCATCAACTTCATCAGTCCTATCTTCTAATCTTCCCTCCTTAAAATCACCTTCATATCCTCTAAAATCTACATGGTATCAGAGCAGTTAAGGTCCTAAACAAGATCTTAAACTCGTTAATATCCCTCAAACACTTCAAATCACTCTGTTTATTTTCTTTCTCGTGTGTACTATTCACTAAAAATTTCAAGTAATGGAAAGCTCCAAGAATATGGTTCTACCGGTTATTCTCAAGGGGAATAACTATATTTTGTGGTCCAGGACCACAAAGACAGTCCTAAGAGGAAGAGGGCTGTGGGAGTATGTTGATAGCTTGGTGGGAAATGCTGAAGAAGGAAGGGCTGAAGATGGCGGTATGACAGAGAGGAAGCGGGAGGAAGAAGATGCTCAAGTCTTGGCTGCGCTTCAAAGCTCTCTCGAGCCATCTATACTGGCGGCCTATTCAGACTGTGAGAACTCCAAGGAGCTATGGGAGACGCTCAAGGGAGTTTATGGAGACATCTCAAACATTTCAAGGATCTTTGAGGTGAAGAAGACATTGAACGACCTTCAGCAGAATGGGAAGGCGTTCAAGGACTTGTTTGGGGAGTTTAGAGGGTCGTGGGCAGAGCTGGAAATGCTTAGACCTATAACAAACGACCCAAAGGAGTTGAATGAGAGGAGAGAGCAAGATCAAGTGTTTGCTCTCTTACTCACACTTGATGACTCTTACAAGGGACTCATTCAGCATATCCTTCGATTTGACAAGCTTCCAACATTAAATGAAGTGTGTCAACAGTTCAGAAGGAGGAAGGTGCTAGAGGGTTGTTTAAACCCGCTAGTGAAATGGCGCATGTGGCGCAAAGAAGTTTTGGGCATGAAGAAAGGAGAACGGTTAAGTGTAGCCATTGTAGAATGAGAGGGCACACTAAGGAGAAGTGCTGGACACTTTACCCGCACTTGAAACCAGCCCGGCTAAGAGGAAGTGGCCAGGGAAGCAGTCAAGGTGCTAGGAACTTTGCGGGTTTAACTAGCATGGAAGGAGACCAATTGGTGAGGAAGAGCGATTTGGAGGGCCTCGTCAAGAGTATCTCAAAGCTAGCAGAATCTGGTAAGGGTTTCCTTACCTCTAAGGCTAAGAGAAACGTGATAATAGATTCGGGAGCAAGTCATAATATGATTTGTGATGCTAAGTTGCTGGAGAATGTATAACCGCATAAGGGTAGTGTTAGGATAGCAAACGGGAAAGATGTTCCAATAGAGGGTGTTGGGGACTTATAAGTGTTTGGAAAGAGAACTAAAGCCTTATATATCCCAGAATTAACTTCGAATTTGCTATCAGTTCATAAGGCAACTAAGGACTTGAATTGTAAAGTTGTTTTTGGAGTTAATGGTGTTGAGTTTCAGGATAATGAAACCAAAGATGCGATCGGATCAGGGGGTGTGAAAGATGGTCTGTACATATTGAATAAAGAGGATAAAGAGTTGAAAACGCTTGCGGTCAGTTCGGTTGGATCAAGCCCTTTATGGCATTCTCCCCTTGGTCACCCAAGTCACAAGGTGCTCAGCATGGTCTTGCCCAACCATTCATTACCCAAGAAGGCGTGTGAAGCATATATTTTGGGGAAGCATTGTAGAAAAGTGTTTCCAGAGTCTAGTACTATGTATAAGAAGTCTTTTGAGTTAATACACTCTGATGTATGGTCTGCTCCGTGTACTTCAAGAGATCAATATAAGTACTTTGTTTCCTTCATCGATCAAAAATCAAAGTATACATGGGTAACATTGATGCGCTCTAAGGATCACGTGCTTGAATCATTTTAGAACTTCTATAACTATGTGCTCAATCAGTATGATACCAAGATTAAGATACTAAGAAGTGATAATGGTGGAGAATACATGAGCATACGGTTTAGGGAGTTTGTGAATAAGAAAGGGATAGTACATCAGACAACTTGCGCTTATACACCTCAACAAAATGGGATAGCAGAGAGGAAGAATAGACATTTGTTAGAAGTGGCTAGGAGCATGATGTTTGATAGGGGAGTTCCTAAGAATCTGTGGGGAGATGCAGTGATGGCGGCAGCTTACTTAATCAACCGCATACCCACTGAACGCTTGAGTTACAAGTCACCATTTGAAGTTTTGAATGGTGTGTGTTGATTTTAAGGAGAATAAACTAGAATTAGAAAATATCAAGAACTCAATGAGATTGAAGATGGCTGAGAGAGATTTCTGGAATATTTTTTCTTGTTATTATTTCAATTCAGCTCGGTTTACATTGCATATATGTAAGAGAAAAAATTCAAACAACAAGACACAGGAATTTACAATGGTTAAAAGACTAACACCTTTAACTTCCTAAAATGGTTAAACATGCTAAGATCAAGGCCTGGGCGTGTTTCTTCTTTGGGTGAGGAGCATGGAGCTTGCCTTTACCCAATGGCTCCTCATGTGCTTCTTCTTGGTTTTTCAACCCTTTGATCTGCTTAGAATTCAACCAAGAATCCTTCCTTCTAGTTACATCCCAATGTCTAGTTTTGCCACTCATTAAATCATCAGCTCCACTCTTTTCCTTACTTGTTGCATACGGCACTTCTCCCTTAGTCTTAGAGCATTTGCCAAGTTCCCAGATACTTGCTATGCACTCCAGCTCCTTGCCTTTGTTATTATGTGAACTCGCATTGCTACTTCCCATGTATGCCTTCTCATCCATATTCTCAACACTCCCCCTCAAGATAGGCTGGTAGGGATCCTTTAAGCCTATCTTGTCATGGATGTACTCACATATATTTAGGGAAGTAGCCTTTGTGAAGATGTCTGCCACCTGGTCTCCACTCTTCACAAACTTAGGGATTATTAGCCCATCTTGAATCTTGCCCCGGATGAAGTGACAATCCACTTCAATGTGTTTTGTTCGCTCATGAAACACTGGATTTGAAGCTATGTGTATTGCGGCTTGGTTATCGCAATAAAGGGTCATTGGTTTGGTTTCTTGAATACCCAAATCCTTGAGAAGAGCCTTTAGCCATATCATCTCCTTTGTGACTTCCTTCATTGCTCTATACTCAGCTTCAGCACTTGACAATGCAATTACCTTCTGTTTTTTACTCCTCCAAGTGACAAGATTTCCTCCTACAAATGTGCAATACCCAGTTGTAGATTTTCTATCTTGTTTGTCTCCAGCATAGTCTGAATCACAATAGGCTTCCAATTCAGTATTTTCATTGCGACTCAACCATATTCCCTTTCTAGGGTTCCCCTTGAGATACCTAAGTATTCTCTCCACCATGCCCCAATGGTGTGCTTTTGGAGCTTGCATGTGCTGGCTCACCCTATTCACGGCAAAGCATATATCCGGCCGAGTTATAGTTAAGTAGATTAGTTTTTCAACTAACCTTTGATATTGCTTGACATCAGGCCACATTTCCTCCTTACTCACATCTTGATAGCCTTCTTCAATGGGCGTTTTTGCTGGCTTCGACCCTAACTTGCCGGTTTCCTTTAGTAAGTCAATCACATACTTTCTTTGTGATATAAACATCCCATTTGGCTCTCTGATCATCTCAATGCCCAAGAAATACCTCAGCTCTCCCAAATCTTTTATATCAAACGTGGAGCTCAGAATTACCTTGGTCCTTTTAACTCCTTCAACATCATTTCCGGTGATGATGATATCATCTACATAGATAAGAACAGCCACTAGCCCCTCTTTACTCCTCTTGGTGAATAGAGTATGATCAGCTTCCGACTTCACAAATTCCTTCTCCAGCAAGCATCTGCTCAGTCTTTGGTACCAGGCCCTCGGGGATTGTTTCAAACCATAAATAGCTTTCTTCAATTCACAGACCTGATTTGTACCTGTACCATATCCTTGTGGAAGAGCCATAAAGACTTCCTCTTCTAGGTCTCCTTGTAAAAAGGCATTTTTTACATCCATTTGCCATAACTCCCATGACAAGTTAACCGCAATGGATAGGAGAACCCTTACCGAATGCAATTTTGCCACCGGAGCAAAAGTTTATGTATAATCTTCTCCATAGACTTGTGTGTATCCCTTTGCCACTAGTCTCGCTTTGTATCTCTCGACTTCACCATTGCTTTTATACTTGATAGTATAAACCCATCTACATCCCACTAGCTTCTTCCCTCTTGGCAGCTCAGTCAAATTCCATGTATTGTTTCTCACCATAGAGCTGATCTCTTCTTCCATGGCTTTAACCCATCTCTCGTCTCTACATGCTTCCTCATATGATAATGGGACTTGATGTTCATCAATCTTGGTGAGGTAAGCTTGCTGCTCAGCACCTAAATAGGACACTGAACTATATGCTTCAATAGGATATTTTATGTCACTTACGGTTAATTTTCTTCTCTTTGAAGTACATGATCTACTTGGTAAGGGAGGGATGCTGTCGCCTATAGGTTCAGAATCAAAGTCTGCCGTACGCCTAGAACATCCCTCACCTACGGTAGACTTCACCTCAGATCCTATATGCTCTTGTTGAACCGTAGCTAATCCATTGTAATACACCCTAGTGTTTTTCCAATTTTCCGGGCCATGCCTTATCCGTTGGCTTCTTCTTAGAGGGGGTTCTTGAGTTACCTCAACTTCTTCATGTTCAGACTCCCCCTCACCACTTGCAAGTTCTGATTCTTCAACCAGTTCGGAATCCCTTGGTAGTGAGCTTGTATCCGATGAGAGTTGCTCATTGTCTTCTTCTTCCTCTTCACCTCCTTGCTCATTCTGAGATATCCCTTGCTCATCATTACCTCCATTCGAACCATTGACATCTGCCAAGATGCTTCTTAGCACTCGCTCTCTGTCTATGCCCGAGCTCACAATGTCATCTAAATCCTCCCATTTTTTTTCTTCAAAATACCCACAATTCTCATCAAAACGCACCTCTCTTGACACATATATCCTATTAGTTTCTGGATGGAAACACTTGTATCCTTTCTGAGTGCTTGAGTATCCCACAAAAATACATTTGATGCTTTTTGGCTCAAGTTTACTCCTTAGTGCATCAGGGGTAAAGACATAGCATTTACACCCGAAAACTCTTAGGTGATCAATGCTTGGCTTTACTCCATTCAAAATTTCAAATGGAGACTTGTGGCTCAGACTTTCTGTGGGTAAACGATTAATCACATAGCATGCCGCCATCACAGCATCTCCCCAAAAACTCTTAGGCACGCCTCTATCAAACATCATACTTCTAGCCACCTCCAGCAAATGTCTATTCTTTCTCTCGAAAACTCCATTCTGCTGAGGTGTGTATGCACAAGAAGTCTGGTGAATTATCCCATTGTCATCCATCAACTTCTTGAATCTATTACTCATATACTCTCCACCATTATCACTCCTCCAAACTGATTCAGTGTATAATTGTAGAATTTTTGAAATGATTCAAATACTTGATCCTTAGAGCTCATTAGAGTTACCCAAGTGTACTTTGACCTTTGATCAATGAAAGACACGAAATACTTATATTGATCTTTTAAAGTACAGGGGGCTGACCACACATCAGAATGTATCAACTCAAAACACTTCTCATACACAGTAGTAGATTCCGGAAACACTTTCCTACAATGCTTCCCTAAGACACATGCTTCACACTCCTTATTAGGTAAGGTGAGGTTGGGCAGGACCATGCTGAGCACCTTGTGACTTGGATGACCAAGGCGTGAGTGCCATAAAGGGCTTGAACCAACCAGACTAACCGCAAACGACTCCATCACTCCATCTTCTTTATTCAGCAAATACAAACCACCTTCCACATTCCCTACTCCGATTACTTCCTTAGTCTCATTATCCTGAAACTCAACATCATTAGATCCAAAAATAACTTTGCAATCTAGATCCTTAGTTGCTTTATATACCGAGAGTAAGTTAGATGTGAATTCCGGAATGTATAAGGCCTTAGTATTTTTCCTAAACACTTTTAGGTCTCCAATTCCTTCTATTTGAACCTCTTTTCCATTTGCAACTTTAACATTTCCTTCACAAGGCTTAATATTTGTTAACAGCTTGGCATTACAAATCATGTTATGACTTGCTCCAGAATCTATTATCACCTTCTCCCTATCTTTAGAGGTAAAGAAAACCTTACCAGACTCAGCTAGCTTAGCAATACTCTTGATGAGAGCTTCCAGGTCGCTTTTCCTCACCAAGTTGTCATTTTCCACGTTTGCTACTCCAGCAAAGTTCCTTGGTCCTTGACTACTTCCTTGGCCATTTCCCCTTAGCCTAGCTGGCTTTAAATGTGGGTGCAAGGTCCAGCATTTTTCCTTAGTATGTCCTTTCATCTTGCAATGCTCACATTCCAGACTCCTTCTTTCTCCATAGAGTTGGCTCCTATGTGCAGCATGTGCCATTTCGCTTGATGCTTTGAACAAGCCCCTAGACCCTTCCTCTTTTTGGATCTGTTGACAGACTTCATTCAGCGTTGGAAGCTTGTCAAAGCGAAGGATGTGTTGAATGAGGCTCTTGTAGGACTCATTTAACATGAGTAGTAGCCCAAACACCTGGTCCTGTTCCCTCCTCTCATTCAATTCCTTGGGGTCATTTGTTGCTGGCCTGAGCATCTCAAGCTCAGCCCATAAGCCTCTAAATACCCCAAATAGATCCTTGAATGCCTTTCCATCTTGCTGAAGGTCATTCACCTCAAAAATCCTAGAAATGTTTGAGATGTCTCCATACACTCCTTTGAGTGTGTCCCACAGCTCCTTGGCTGTCTCACAGTAGGAGTAAGCAGTGAGTATTGATGGCTCTAGAGAGCTCTGGAGCACTGCAAGAACTTGTAGGTCTTCTTGCTCCCACTTCTGCCCCTTCACAACGCCATCACCCGCTGCTCCTTCTCCAGCTACCTCCTCTGGAGTTTCCACATAACTCCATAGTCCTCTGCTTCTTAGAGCAGTTCTTGTAGTCCTTGACCATAGCAAGTAGTTGCTCCCTTTGAAGACAACCGGCAGTACAACTTGTTTCTGCATCTCCATAGGTTTTCTTTCTTATCTTCAACAACCAGCTTGAGAATATAGAGAGAAATAAGGGAACAAGAAAAAATCTGAGAGAGAAACTTTTAGATGAGAAAGAAACAGTTTAGAAGATTTTCAAGGATCTCTAAACATGCTCTGATACCATGTTGATTTTAAGGAGAATAAACTAGAATTAGAAAATATCAAGAACTCAATGAGATTGAAGATGGCTGAGAGAGATTTCTGGAATATTTTTCTTGTTATTATTTCAATTCAGCTCGGTTTACATTGCATATATGTAAGAGAAAAAATTCAAACAACAAGACACAGGAATTTACAATGGTTAAAAGACTAACACCTTTAACTTCCTAAAATGGTTAAACATGCTAAGATCAAGGCCTGGGCGTGTTTCTTCTTTGGGTGAGGAGCATGGAGCTTGCCTTTACCCAATGGCTCCTCATGTGCTTCTTCTTGGTTTTTCAACCCTTTGATCTGCTTAGAATTCAACCAAGAATCCTTCCTTCTAGTTACATCCCAATGTCTAGTTTTGCCACTCATTAAATCATCAGCTCCACTCTTTTCCTTGTTGCATACGGCACTTCTCCCTTAGTCTTAGAGCATTTGCCAAGTTCCCAGATACTTGCTATGCACTCCAGCTCCTTGCCTTTGTTATTATGTGAACTCGCATTGCTACTTCCCATGTATGCCTTCTCATCCATATTCTCAACAGTGTGAAGCCGAGTATCAGTCACTTGAGAGTCTTTGGGTGTAGATGCTATGTCCTTGTTCTAGACGCACAAAGAAATAAGTTAGAGCTAAAGAGTATTAAGTGTGTGTTTGTGGGATACTTAAGTACTCAAAAGGGATACAAATGTCTTAACCCAGAGACTAATAGAATGTATGTGTCAAGGGAGGTGCAATTTGAGGAAGAGTATGGTTACTTTGAGAAAAAGAAATGGGAAGACTTAGATGAGATTGTGAACGCAAATGCAGATAGAGATCAAGTTCTAAGAAGCATTTGGGAAAACATAGATGGCTGGGAGAGTGATGATAATGAGCAGAGGGGTGAAGAAGAAGTAGAAGAAAGTGAGCAGCTTCCGTTAGTTCCAGATACCTTACCATTAGATTCAGAACTGGTAGAAGAAGAGGAAAGTACAAGAGGTGAGGGGGAGATAGAATCTGAAGAAGTGGAAGAAGTGCAAGCTCCTCAATTAAGAAGAAGCCAAAGGATGAGACACGGACCTGAAAATTGGAAAAATACTAGAGTGTATTACAATGGGATGGCTATTGTTGAAGAAAACGAAAAGATAGTGTGTGTGGGAAGGCTAGACAAAGGCAAAAGAGAAGAGGAAACTAGCTGTTGGAAAGGAATTGGAGGCAAAGGATTTCGGTTGAAACAAGACCAGGTCTGAAAGTCAAAGACTTGAGATGAACCATGCCAAGAACCAGTGGACGGTTGCCAGCCCCTAACACTTAGCCTAAAGGAGCAAACTTGGAAGTCCCTCCCAAGCATGTTTTGCCATTTTAGGCTAAGTAGAGATTAGTAATTTACCTTGTGGATATTTCATTGCATTGGCTGTAACTCTCTCTCATCTAGCTCGCCTATATCTTGTAAATGGCTTAGAAGAAATAAAATCAAGAGATTAAAAATCCAATTCTACTCTCTAAAATCTACAGCTATGGCTCATCAACATCACATGGGAACTGAGGTTGTGCTTGAGACAAGAGAGGGATGTACTAGGCGTACGACAGGCTTAGATTCTGATTCTATAGGCGACAGCGTCTCCTTCTTGTCCCCTAAGCATAACATCGCACAAGAAAAGAAGATAGCCATAAGATATCCTATTGAAGAATACTACTCAGTTTCTAATACTCCAGCTAATCATCAAGCATTTCTTAGCACTATTGATAGAAAAGTACCTAATTCTTATGAGGAAGCAAGCATGGAAAAGTTATGGGTTGATGCCATGGGGGAAGAGATTGCATCTATGTTGAGAAATAATACTTGGGACTTGACAAAACTGCAAAGCGGGAAGAAACTTGTGGGATGTAGATGGGTGTATACTATTAAATACAAGAGCAACGGTGAAATTGAGAGGTATAAAGCTAGACTAGTGGCAAAAGGATATACACAAGTATATGGAGAAGATTATACTGAAACTTTTGCTCCAGTAGCGAAATTGCACTCGGTGAGGGTTCTACTATCCATTGCCATTAATCTGTCATGGAATTTGTGGCAAATGGATGTGAGAAACGCTTTCTTACAAGGGGATTTAGAAGAAGAAGTGTTTATGGAACTTCCACAAGGTTATGGAGCAAGTGCAGATCAAGTGTGTAGATTAAAGAAGGCTATATACGGCTTGAAACAATCTCCTAGAGCTTGGTACCAACGGTTAAGCCGGTGCCTGTTGGAGAAAGGGTTTGTAAAATCTGAAGCGGATCACTCTCTCTTTACCAAAAGGAGCAAAGAAGGGATAGTTGTGGTGCTCATCTATGTGGATGACATTATTGTTACGGGAAGTGATTGTGAGGAGATGAAACGGACTAAGGATAATCTAAACTCTACGTTTGACATAAAAGACCTAGGAGAGCTCAAATACTTCCTAGGAATTGAGATGAGCAGAGAGGCAAAGGGAATGTTTATATCGCAAAGGAAGTATGTGATCGACTTACTAAAAGAAACTGGGAAGCTTGGGTGTAAACCGGCTAAAACTAATCTATTTGACCATAACAAGGCCGGATATTTGTTTTGCGGTGAATAAAGTAAGTCAACACATGCAAGCGCCAACAACACACCATTGGGGAATGATTGAAAGGATCTTGAGATATCTAAAAGGGAACCCAGGAAGAGGTATTTGGATAGAGTGTCATGGAAGAGCAGATGTAGAAGTGTTTTGTGATGCGGATTGGGCTGGGGATAGACAAGATAGGAAGTCTACGACCGGTTATTGTACATTCGTAGGCGGGAATCTTGTCACCTGGAGAAGCAAAAAA
Organism: Cardamine chenopodiifolia; assembly: GCA_963922655.1. Classification (NCBI taxonomy): domain Eukaryota; kingdom Viridiplantae; phylum Streptophyta; class Magnoliopsida; order Brassicales; family Brassicaceae; genus Cardamine; species Cardamine chenopodiifolia. Next base: position 10,041,016 of record OZ000481.1, on the reverse strand, counting down.
CAAAAGGTAATCTCTCTATCTACTGATGAAGCTGAGTATAGAGCAATGAGAGAAGCCACAAAAGAAATGATATGGCTGAAGGCACTTCTACATGACTTGGGAGTTCAAGAAAACAAACCAATGACATTGTATTGTGATAACCAAGCAGCAATACACATAGCTTCAAACCCGGTGTTTCATGAAAGGACAAAACACATTGAGGTGGATTGTCATTTCATCAGAGACAAGATTCAGGAGGGAGTGTGGTTCCCAAGTTTGTGAAGAGTGGAGAACAAATGGCGGATATATTTACCAAGGCTACTTCTTCACGCATCTGTGAATACATCCATGGCAAGATCGGCTTAAAGGACCCCTATCAGCCTATCTTGAGGGGGATTTGTTGAGAATATGGATGTGAAGGTGTGTGAACATGAAATAAAGTGCCAATGAGTAGTTAAGATCAACTAAAACAAGACCAAACAAGAAGTAGAGAAGGAACTAGACTGGTTAGAAACAGACCAGTTTTTTCTCTCTCAGCACAAGTGGAGCAAGTTGCAAAGAGGAGTAGGTAGGAGCAGTTGGGAGAAGCATGGCTCGCCTATACTTGTGTTGAGGTGTTGGTGAGATATTTTTCTCTCTAAAATTCATGTAAAGCGTCCATATATGTTGGTTGTATTGTAAGAAGAAAAATACACACGAAATTATAAAATTCTATTCATCATCTTCATCACTCCTATCTTCTAATCTTCCTCCCTTAAAATCACCTTCATATCCTCTAATATCTACATGGTATCAGAGCACTTAAGGTCCTAAACAAGATCTTAAACTCGTTCATATCTCTCAAACATTTCAAATCACTCTGTTTTTTTCTGTTTCGTTTGTACTATTCACCAAAAATTTCAAGTCATGGAAAGCTCCAAGAATATGGTTCTACCAGTTATTCTCAAGGGGAATAACTATATTTTGTGGTCAAGGACCACAAAGACAGACCTAAGAGGAAGAGGGCTGTGGGAGTATGTTGATAGCTTGGTGGGAAATGCTGAAGAAGGAAGGGCTGAAGAGGGCAGTATGATGGAGAGGAAGCGGGAGCAAGAAGATGCTCAAGTCTTGGCTGCACTTCAAAGCTCCCTTGAGCCATCTATTCTGGCGGCCTATTCATACTGTGAGAACTCCAAGGAGCTGTGGGAGACGCTCAAGGGAGTTTATGGAGACATCTCAAACATTTCAAGGATCTTTGAGGTGAAGAAGGCATTGAATGACCTTCAGCAGAATGGGAAGGCGTTCAAGGACTTGTTTGGGGAGTTTAGAGGGTCGTGGGCAGAGCTGGAAATGCTTAGACCTATAACAAACGACCCAAAGGAGTTGAATGAGAGGAGAGAGCAAGATCAAGTGTTTGCTCTCTTACTCACACTTGATGACTCTTACAAGGGACTCATTCAGCATATCCTTCGATTTGACAAGCTTCCAACATTAAATGAAGAGTGTCAACAAGTTCAGAAAGAGGAAGGTGCTAGAGGGTTGTTTAAACCCGCTAGTGAGATGGCGCATGTGGTGCAAAGAAGTTTTGGGCATGGAGAAAGGAGAGCTGTTGAGTGTAGCCATTGTAGGATGAAAGGGCACACTAAGGAGAAGTCTTGGACACTTTACCCGCACTTGAAACCAGCCCAGCTAAGAGGAAATGGCCAGGGAAGCAGTCAAGGCTCTAGGAACTTTGCGGGTGTAACTAGCATGGAAGGAGACCAATTGGTGAGGAAGAGCGATTTGGAGGGCCTCATCAAGAGTATCTCAAAGCTAGCGGAATCTGGTAAGGGTTTCTTTACCTCTAAGGCTAAGAGAAACGTGATAATAGATTCTGGAGCAAGTCATAATATGATTTGTGATGCTAAGTTGCTGGAGAATGTAGAACCGCATAAGGTTATTGTTAGGATAGCAAACGGGAAAGAAGTTCCAATAGAGGGTGTTGGGGACTTAGAGGTGTTTGGGAAGAGAACTAAAGCCCTATATATCCCAGAATTTACTTCGAATTTGCTATCGGTTCATAAGGCAACTAAGGACTTGAATTGTAAAGTTGTTTTTGGAGTTAATGGTGTTGAGTTTCAGGATAATGAAACCAAAGATGCGATCGGATCAGGGGGTGTGAAAGATGGTCTGTACATATTGAATAAAAAGGATAAAGAGTTGAAAGCGCTTGTGGTCAGTTCGGTTGGATCAAGCGCTTTATGGCATTCTCGCCTTGGTCACCCAAGTCACAAGGTGCTCAGCATGGTCTTTCCCAACCATTGAGTACCCAAGGAGGCGTGTGAAGCATGTATTTTGGGGAAGCATTGTAGGAAAGTGTTTCCAGAATCTACTACTATGTATAAGAAGTCTTTTGAGTTAATACACTCTGATGTATGGTCTGCTCCGTGTACTTCAAGAGATCAATATAAGTACTTTGTTTCCTTCATCGATCAAAAATCAAAGTATACATGGGTAACATTGATGCGCTCTAAGGATCAAGTGCTTGAATCATTTCAGAACTTCTATAACTATGTGCTCAATCAGTATGATACCAAGATTAAGATACTAAGAAGTGATAATGGTGGAGAATACATGAGCATATAGTTTAGGGAGTTTGTGAATGAGAAAGGGATAGTACATCAGACAACTTGCACCTATACACCTCAACAAAATGGGATAGCAGAGAGGAAGAATAGACATTTGTTAGAAGTGGCTAGGAGCATGATGTTTGATAGGGGAGTTCCTAAGAATCTGTGGGGAGATGCAGTGATGGCGGCAACTTACTTAATCAACCGCATACCCACTGAAAGCTTGAGTTACAAGTCACCATTTGAAGTTTTGAATGGTGTGAAGCCGAGTATCAGTCACTTGAGAGTCTTTGGGTGTAGATGCTATGTCCTTGTTCCAGAGGCACAAAAAAATAAGTTAGAGCCAAAGAGTATTAAGTGTGTGTTTGTGGGATACTCAAGTACTCAAAAAGGATACAAATGTCTTAACCCGGAGACTAATAGAATGTATGTGTCAAGGGAGGTGCAATTTGAGGAAGAGTATGGTTACTTCGAAAAAAAGAAATGGGAAGACTTAGATGAGATTATGGACTCAAATGTAGATAGAGATCAAGTTCTAAGAAGCATTTGGGAAAGCATAGATGGTCGGGGGAGTGATGATAATAAGCAAAGGGGTGAAGAAGAAGTAGAAGAAAGTGAGCAGCTTCCGATAGTTCCGGATACTTTACCATTAGACGCAGAACTGGTAGAAGAAGAGGAGAGTACAAGAGGTGAGGGGGAGATAAAATCTGAAGAAGTGGAAGAAGTGCAAGCTCCTCAATTAAGAAGAAGCCAAAGGATAAGACACGGACCTGAAAATTGGAAAAATACTAGAGTGTATTACAATGGGATGGCTATGGCTTATCAAGATCACATGGGAACTGATGTTGTGCTTGGGACAAGAGAGGGATGTACTGGGCGTACGGCAGGCTTAGTTCCTGATCCTATAGGCGACTGCGTCTCCTTCTTGTCCTTTAAGCATAACACCGCACAAGAAGAGAAGATAGCCATAAGATATCCTATTGAAGAATACTACTCGGTTTCTAATACTCCAGCTGATCATCAGGCATTTCTAAGCACTATTGATAGAAAAGTACCTAATTCTTATGAGGAAGCAAGCATGGACAAGTTATGGCTTGATGCCATAAGGGAAGAGATTGCATCTATGTTGAGAAATAATACTTGGGACTTGACAAAATTGCCCAGCGGGAAGAAACTTGTGGGATGTAGATGGGTGTATACTATCAAATACAAGAGCAATGGTGAAATTGAGAAGTATATAGCTAGACTAGTGGCAAAAGGATATACACAAGTATATGGAGAAGATTATACTGAAACTTTTGCTCCAATAGCGAAGTTGCACTCGGTGAGGGTTCTACTATCCATTGCCATTAATCTGTCATGGAATTTGTGGCAAATGGATGTGAGAAACGCTTTCTTACAAGGGGATTTAGAAGAAGAAGTGTTTATGGAACTTCCACAAGGTTATGGAGCAAGTTCAGATCAAGTGTGTAGATTAAAGAAGGCTATATACGGCTTGAAACAATCTCCTAGAGCTTGGTACCAACGGTTAAGCCGGTGCCTATTGGAGAAAGGGTTTGTAAAATCTGAGGCGGATCACTCTCTCTTTACCAAAAGGAGCAAAAAAGGGATAGTTGTGGTGCTTATCTACGTGGATGACATTATTGTTACGGGAAGTGATTGTGAGGAGATGAAACGGACTAAGGAGGATCTAAACTCTACGTTTGATATAAAAGACCTAGGAGAGCTCAAATACTTCCTAGGAATTGAGATGAGCAGAGAGGAAAAGGGAATGTTTATATCGCAAAGGAAGTATGTGATCGACTTACTAAAAGAAACTGGGAAGCTTGGGTGTAAACCGGCTAAGACTCCTATTGAAGAAGGTTACCAAGAAGAGAGCAACGTGGAGATATGGTCTGACATCAAGCAGTACCAAAGGTTAGTTGGTAAACTAATCTATTTGACCATAACAAGGCCAAATATTTGTTTTGCGGTGAATAAAGTAAGTCAACACATGCAAGCGCCAACAACACACCATTGGGGAATGATTGAAAGGATCTTGAGATATCTAAAAGGGAACCCAGGAAGAGGTATTTGGCTAGAGTGTCATGGAAGAGCAGATGTAGAAGCGTTTTGTGATGCGGATTGGGCTGGGGATAGACAAGATAGGAAGTCTACGACCGGTTATTGTACATTCGTAGGCGGGAATCTTGTCACCTGGAGAAGCAAAAAACAAAAGGTAATCTCTCTATCTAATGCTGAAGCTGAGTATAGAGCAATGAGAGAAGCCACAAAAGAAATGATATGGCTGAAGGCGCTTCTACATGACTTGGGAGTTCAAGAAAACAAACCAATGACATTGTATTGTGATAACCAAGCGGCAATACACATAGCTTCAAACCCGGTGTTTCATGAAAGGACAAAACACATTGAGGTCGATTGTCATTTCATCCGGGACAAAATTCAGGAGAAAGTTGTGGTTCCCAAGTTTGTGAAGAGTAGAGAACAAATGGCAGATATATTTACCAAGCCTACTTCTTCAAGCATATGTGAATACATCCATGGCAAGATCGGCTTAAAGAACCCCTACTAGCCTATCTTGAGGGGGAGTGTTGAGAATATGGATGTGAAGGTGTGTGAACATGAAATAAAGTGCCAATGAGTAGTTAAGATCAACTAAAACAAGACCAAACAAGAAGTAGAGAAGGAACTAGACTGGTTAGAAACAGACCAGTTTTTTCTCTCTCAGCACAAGTGGAGCAAGTTGCAAAGAGGAGTAGGTAGGAGCAGTTGGGAGAAGCATGGCTCGCCTATACTTGTGTAGAGGTGTTGGTGAGATATTTTTCTCTCTAAAATTCATGTAAAGCGTCCATATATGTTGGTTGTATTGTAAGAAGAAAAATACACACGAAATTATAAAATTCTATTCATCATCTTCATCACTCCTATCTTCTAATCTTCCTCCCTTAAAATCACCTTCATATCCTCTAAAATCTACAGGATTGTTGAGAATGTGGATGTGAAGGTGTGTGCACATGAAATAAAGTACCAATGAGTAGTTAAGATCAACTAAAACGAGACCAAACAAGAAGTAGAGAAGGAACTAAAGTGGTTAGAAATGTAAGAATTAGAGAGATTATGCGGAATATAAGAGATTAAACATGAGAGAATAATGTAAATGACATGGAGAATATGCAAGTATGAACTAAGAGAATAAGCATGTAAATGAGACTAATAAAATGAGAGAGATTTCGTGGAGAATGAGAGAATGGGACCCCAAAGGGTCTAGCATTTCATTGATAATGAGGCATTACATTTATAGAGAAAAATCTAGGGTTTTCTCTAAGTAAATTCAAAATGCAACAACCAATAGAAATGCTTTAATTCAAACTAGCCAATAAGGGCTTAGTCTTGGAGGCTCCTTTTGACCATGTGGATAAGATTGCCAGCCTTGCTCCAGCCCTCCTTGCTTAGACCAGTTGGATAAGGTTGCATTGGGACACTCCTTTGGCTAGATTCATTGCCAGCTCTATCCATGTCCTTTTGCACCCGAGTTTTGCACGATCCCCAAATCCTGAAAATACTTTATCCCGAGTTTTGCACATTCTTGTTTCTTCATTTTAGGATGTTTGGAGACATTTTGGGGAATCCCGGATTTTGCACGGTCCGTACAATCCGTACAATCCGTACAAGTCCGTACAAAATCCATACGGTCGGGATGGTTTGGTCTTGCAAGGCCTGGCTGGTCTTCTTGATCAATAAGAAACAGACCAGTTTGTTCTCTCTCAGCACAAGTGGAGCAAGTTGCAAAGAGGAGTAGGTAGGAGCAGTTGGGAGAAGTATGGCTCGCCTATACTTGTGTAGAGGTGTTGGTGAGATATTTTTCTCTCTATAATTCATTTAAAGCGTCCATATATGTTGGATGTATTGTAAGAAGAAAAAGACACATGAAATTATAAAGTTCTTCTCTAAAAAACTTCTATTCATCATCTTCATCAGTCCTATCTTCTCATCTTCCTCCCTTAAAATCACCTTCATATCCTCTAAAATCTACAAAAGTGCCCAGCACTTCTCCTTAGTGTGCCCTCTCATTCTACAATGGCTACACTCAACCGCTCTCCTTTCTCCATGCCCAAAACTTCTTTACGCCACATGCGCTATCTCACTAGCAGGTTTAAACAACCCTCTAGCACCTTCCTCCTTCTGAACTTGTTGACACACTTCATTTAACGTTGGAAGCTTTTCAAATCGAAGGATATGTTGAATGAGTCCCTTGTAAGAGTCATCAAGTGTAAGTAAGAGACCAAACACTTGATCTTGCTCTCTCCTCTCATTCAACTCCTTTGGGTCGTTTGTTTTAGGTCTAAGCATTTCTAGCTCTGCCCACAACCCTCTAAACTCCCCAAACAAGTCTTTGAACGCCTTCCCATTCTGCTGAAGGTCGTTCAATGCCTTCTTCACCTCAAAGATCCTTGAGATGTTTGAGATGTCTCCATAAACTCCCTTGAGCGTCTCCCATAGCTCCTTGGAGTTCTCACAGTATGAATAGGTCGCCAGTATAGATGGCTCAAGAGAGCTTTGAAGCGCAGCCAAGACTTGAGCATCTTCTTGCTCCCGCTTCCTCTCTGTCATACCGCCATCTTTAGCCCTTCCTTCTTCAGCGTTTCCCACCAAGCTATCAACATACTCCCACAGCCCTCTTCCTCTTAGGACTGTCTTTGTGGTCCTGCACCACAAAATATAATTATTCCCCTTGAGAATAACCGATAGAACCATATTCTTGGAGCTTTCCATTACTTGAAATTTTTAGTGAATAGTACACCCGAGAAAGAAAATAAACCGAGTGATTTGAAGTGTTTGAGGGATATGAACGAGTTTAAGATCTTGTTTAGGACCTTAACTGCTCTGACACCATGTAGATTTAGAGGATATGAAGGTAGATAAGAGTGATGAAGATTATGAATAGAAGGTTTTTAGAGAAGAACTTTATAATTTCGTGTGTAATTGTTTTTTCCATTACATTCTACATATATGCACGCTTTTCATGAATCATAGAGTAAAAAATATCTCACCAACACCTCTATACAAATATAGGCAAGCCATGCTTCTCCCAACTGCTCCTACCTACTCCTCTTTGCAGCTTGCTCCACTTGTGCTGAGAGAGAAAAATGTGGTCTGCTTCTAACCACTCTAGTTAGTTCTCTACTCCTTGTTTGGTCTTGTTTTAGTTGATCTTAACTACTCATTGGCGTTTTATTTCATGTGTAAGCAAGACTTTATTCTTCTTCTCTTCATTACTTAAGTTGCACGGTATACCTTCTCCTTTTACTCCTGAGCTTTCACCATATTCCAACACACTTGCTATACATGCTAACTCTTTCCCTTTGATATTGTCTCCTCTCCTTTCACGTGCACACACCTTCATATCCATATTCTCAACATGAGCTTCTTCTTGACTTTCCGTACTCTCTTCACTTTGATCATGAACCACTTCTTTGCGAACTTCTAATTCATTTTGATCATGAATTGTTGAGTCTTGTTGAGCCACTACTAGATCCTCTTGTTTATTGCCTCCCTCAAGATCAAAGGGTATAGTTTCTTCATTTGATTGAGATGTGCTTGTACTAGCTTCTGGCTGATGTAATCCAAAGTTCTCCAAGATTTTTCTCAAATTGCTAGCTCGTTCTGATGATAAGGATGATAGATTCTCCAATTCTTTCCAGTTCTTCTCCACATAGAACCCTTTTGTTTCAACAAACTTCACGTCCCTTGAGACTAGAATCTTCCTTGTTTCCGGAACAAAGCATTTGTAACCTTTTTGTGTTGTGGAGTATCCAATGAACATGCTCTTCACACTTTTAGCTTCTACTTGTTTCTTTGTTCTCCTGGGATTAATACAAAACAAACACACCCAAACACACGTAAGTGGTTAATGGCGGGTTTAGAGTTGTTTAATACCTCAAATGGAGAGTGATCATTCAAGATTTTTGTTGGCATCCGGTTGATCAAATAGTATGCTGAAACCACAGCATCTCCCCAAAATCTCTTGGGAACACTTGTGTGGAACATCATAGACCGGGCCACTTCCATTAAGTGCCTATTCTTTCTTTCAGCAACTCCATTTTGCTGAGGAGTATATGGGCAGCTGGTTTGATGGACTATCCCATGGTGTGCTAAGTGTTGTTTGAAGGCATGGCTTGTGTACTCTCCACCATTATCTGATCTAAAAATTTTAATCTTAGCATTATAATGGTTAGTCACATATGCTTGAAATTTTCTAAACGCTTCTAGAACTCTATCTTTGGATGGAAGAAGTGTTAGCTATGTATATTTTGATTTTTCATCTATGAAGGTGACAAAATATTTATGATGTTCTCTAGATTCACATGGTGAAGTCCAAACATCAGAATGAATTAAATCAAAACACTTTTCATAGATAGTTGGAGACTTGGAAAACACAGATTTACAATGTTTGCCAAGTATACAAGCTTCGCATTCATCATTTTTGAAAGAAATCCTAAGCAACAATAGTTCTAATGCTCTAGAGTGCGGATGACCTAGCCTTGCATGCCAAATTGAACTACTAACATTAGAAACATTCAGACTAAAACTACAAAATAAATTGGAGTCCGGCTTGTTATTTTCAAGAACATACAGCTCCTCCTTTGCTACTCCTTTTCCGAGTAGTTTCATGGTCTCAATATCCTGAAAGTGTACATCATTAGGACCAAATATAGCATAACAATTCAAATCAGATGTAACTTTTTTACGGATAACAAATTTGAAGTAAATTTAGGCATGTAGAAAGCGTTTGAATCTTTTCCAAATAACCTAAGATTTCCTACTCCATCAATTGGAATACTATCTCCATTTGCTATAATGACATTACCTACAACCGGTTTTATGTTATTCATTAGATGTGCATCACTTATCATATGATGTGATGCACCAGAATCTACAATCAAAGGCTTTGAAATGTTTTGAGCATGAAGAGAGTTTCCAGAAACCATACCAGACCTACCAGCCTCTTTCAAGGCTTTGATGAGAGCTTCCAAATCTGATTTCCTCACAAATTCAGATTCTTGTTGATATGGCACCAAAGCTCTCATTTCTCCTTCTTCAGCCCTCTTGGATGTCACAGCCTGATTCCCAGCCACTTCTTGGGAGACATTAGCTCTTGGTTCCTTCCACCAGCTTGGTTTTAGATGAGGATGGAGCTTCCAGCATTTTTCCTTTGTGTGCCCCTCTTTCTTGCAATGCTCACAGATTGCATTTGATCCCACTTTCTTGTTCTGGTTTGATCCCAAAGGTTTGTAAAATCCTTTGTTTGCTTCACCCAACTCTACTTTGTTTGCCATAACCAGCTCGCCTTTTCCCCCAAATAGACCATGAGATCCTTGCTCCTTTTATATCTTGGAGCACACTTCATCTAGGCTGGGGAGATTGTCTGCCCTAAGGAGGTGCTTAATGAGATCCTTGTAAGTTGGATTTAAGGTTAATAGCAGACCAAAGACCTTGTCTTGTTCGCGCCTCTCATTTAACACTAAAGGATCAATCGTGCTTGGCCTTAACATTTCTAGTTCAGCCCACAATGATCTGAATTTGCCAAAGTGCTTTGTAAACTCCAAATCTTCTTGGCTTAGATCATTGATAGCCTTCTTGACTTCATAGATTCTGCTCAAGTTTGAAGTATTCCCATACACGGTTTGAAGAGTATCCCACAATTCCTTTGCATTTTCACAATAGGAGTAGGCTTCAAGGATGGATGCTTCAAGAGAGTTCTGGATGATTCCGAGCACCATTTGGTCCTCTTGGAACCACTTATCTTCATAATTACCGATGGCTTCTTCTTCATATTTTGGATCTTGTCCTTTCAAGACATGGCTCCAAAGCCCACGACCACATAGAGCTGTTCTTATCATTCTTGACCACAGCAAATAGTTGACACCCTTCAAGATGACTGAAATAACAATTGGTTTAAAGTTTTCCATGGTGTTTCAAGATTTATTCACCGGATAATTCTATTAACCAAAGGATTAAGAGATTTTCTCAAGAAAATATTAGAGAAGCTTCAAGAAATACACTTTTTAGCCTTTTCACAACTCAAGAGTCAATGACTTTGAGGACTAAGTCTCAGAGTGAAAAAGGATTGACAAAGAGTATTCCCAGAATTTTAGAGTGAAAAAAGAAAATTTTAGAGAAGCTTCAAGAAATACACTTTTTCAGCCTTTTCACAACTCAAGAGTCAATGACTTTGAGGACTAAGTCTCAGAGTGAAAAAGGATTGACAAAGAGTATTCCCAGAATTTTAAAAGAAGAGATTTGAAAATGGGATAACAAGAGCTTGATTTAGTTAAGAACCTTGCTCTGATACCATGTTGAATTTGCGGAATAGAAGATTAGAGAGTTTGAGAGTGCTTGAAAGAGAAACGATAGAATGAGAGATAAAGAGAAGTTTCCATTAGAATTGATTAAGTGTTACAAAGGGTGTACAACATGTATATATAGAGGAGAGCCACGAAATTAAGAGGTGAAGAAGGGTTTCACAACATTCAAATTTCCCTCCAATCTCTTATTTGAAATTCAAACACATCTCCTTCCTTTTCACACTTCCCGAGACACCCACTTGTGCACCCAAAGTCTTCACCCTTCTAGAAGACTTCTTTATGGGCTTGCATATGTTGAATAAAGCCTCTTCTCTTCTTTGGGTCTTAAGCTAATGTATTCTCTCATTATTCAACAAGGATTAAGAGATTTTCTCAAGAAAATATTAGAGAAGCTTCAAGAAATACACTTTTCAGCCTTTTCACAACTTAAAAGTCAATGACTTTGAGGACTAAGTCTCAGAGTGAAAAAGGATTGACAAAGAGTATTCCCAGAATTTTAGAGTGAAAAAGAAAATTTTAGAGAAGCTTCAAGAAATACACTTTTCAGCTTTTTCACAACTAAAGAGTCAATGACTTTGAGGACTAAGTCTTAGAGTGAAAAAGGATTGACAAAGAGTATTCCCAGAATTTTAAAGGAAGAGATTTGAAATGGGATAACAAGAGCTTGATTTAGGTAAGAACCTAGGCTCTTATACCATGTTGAATTTGCGGAATAGAAGATTAGAGAGTTTGAGAGTGTTTGAAAGAGAAACAATAGAATGAGAGATAAAGAGAAGTTTCCATTATAATTGATTAAGTGTTACAAAGGGTGTACAACATGTATATATAGAGAAGAGCCACGAAATTAGAAGGTAAAGAAGGGTTTCACAACATTCAAATTTCCTTCCAATCTCTTATTTGAAATTCAAACACATCTCCTTCCTTTTCTCACTTTCCGAGACACCCACTTGTGCACCCAAAGTCTTCACCCTTCTAGAAGACTTCTTAGTGGGCTTGCACATGTTGAATAAGGCCTCTTCTCTTCTTTGGGTCTTAAACTCTCTTCTCTTGTTTTCTTATTTCTTCTTATTTAACGCAGATGAATGTATTCTCTCATTATTCAACATAGCCGACTTTAAATGTGGTGCAATGTCCAGCATTTTTCCTTAGTATGTCCTTTCATCTTGCAATGCTCACATTCCAGACTCCTTCTTTCTCCATAGAGTTGGCTCCTATGTGCAGCATGTGCCATTTCACTTGATGCTTTGAACAAGACCCTAGACCCTTCCTCCTTTTGGATCTACTGACAGACTTCATTCAGCGTTGGAAGCTTGTCAAAGCGAAGGATGTGTTGAATGAGGCTTTTGTATGACTCATTTAACGTGAGTATTAGCCCAAACACCTGATCTTGTTCCCTTCTCTCATTCAATTCCTTGGGGTCATTTGTTGATGGCCTGAGCATCTCAAGCTCAGCTCATAATCCTCTAAATACCCCAAATAGATCCTTGAATGCCTTTCCATCCTGCTGAGGGTCATTCAACGCTTTCTTCACCTCAAAAATCCTAGATACCCCAATAGATCCTTGAATGCCTTTTGAGATGTCTCCATACACTCCGTTGCACATTCGTTGGAGAAGTAAGAAACAAAAGGTAAACAGCCTTATCAAGTGTCGAGGCGAAGTACCGGGCAATGAAAGAAGTAACAAAAGAGTTGATCTGGTTGAAAACTTTGCTTAGAGATCTGGGAATACATGAGGGTAAACCAACCACTGTCTATTGTGATAACCAAGCAGCCATACACATTGCCTCCAATCCAGTTTTCCATGAGCGAACAAAACACATTGAAATAGACGGTCATTTTGTTCGAGAAAAAATTCAAGGAGGAGTTGTGATTCCAAGGTTCATCAAGAGTAAAGAACAAGTGGCAGATATCTTCACCAAGGCAACCACATCGCTAGTCAGCAGCTATATACAGTCCAAGGTTGGCTTAATAGATCCCTACCAGCCAGCCTTGAGGGGGAGTGTTGAAGAGAATGAAAAGAGAGCGTGTGTGGGAAGGCTAGACAAACGTAAAAGAGAAGAGGAAACTAGCTGTTGGAAAGGAATTGGAGGCAAAGGATTTCGGTTGAAACAAGACCAGGCATGAAAGTCAAAGGCTTGAGATGAACCATCCTCAGAACCAATGGACAGTTGCCAGCCCCTAACCCTCAGCCTAAAGGAGCAAACTTGGAAGTCCCTCCCAAGCATGTTTTGCCATTTTAGGCTAAGTAGAGATTAGTAATTTACCTTGTAGATATTTCATTGTATTGGTTGTATCTCTCTCTCATCTAGCTCGCCTATATCTTGTAAATGACTTAGAAGAAATAAAATCAAGAGATTAAAAATCTAACAACTCTTCTTTCTTTTCTCTCTCACTTATCTTATCCTTCTCTAATTTCTCTTTTTTTTTTATTCTACTCTCTAAAATCTATATGGTATCAGAGTATTTAAGATCTATAACAAGTTCTTAAACTCGGTTTTATCATCTAATTTCTTATAATCTCTTCAAAATCCCATGTTTTCGTTTATAAATCTCTTTTTTCTTTCAGTTTTACTTATCAGACATTTCTTTGCTAAAAACTATGGAGATGCAAAAGCAGATGATACTACTACTTGTTTTCAAGGGAAACAAATACCTCTTGTGGTCAAGGACCACGAAGACAGCCTTGAGAAGTAGAGGGCTGTGGGGATATGTGGAATTCTCGGAAGGAGCTGTTGAAGGAAGTGAAGCCAGTGATGGCAGTACAAAGGAGAAGAAATGGGAGCAAGAGGACCAACATGTCCTTGCAGCACTTCAGAGCTCTCTTGAGCCATCAATCTTGGTTGGTTACTCCTATTGTGAGACAGCCAAGGAGCTGTGGGAAATACTCAAAGGAGTGTATGGAGATATGTCAAATATCTCAAGGATTTTTGAAGTCAAGAAAGCCCTGAATGATCTTCAGCAAGAGGGGAAGGCATTCAAGGATCTGTTTGGAACGTTTAGAGGGCTGTGGGCAGAGCTGAGATGCTTAGGCTTGCAACAAACGATCCCAAAGAGCTGAATGAGAGGAGAGAGCAAAACCAAGTATTTGGATTATTGCTCACACTCAATGATTCGTACAAGAGCCTCATTCAGCATATTTTGAGGTTTGACAAACTTCCATCTCTAAATGAAGTATGTCAACAGATTCAAAAAGAAGAGGGAGCTAGAGGCTTATTCAAGCCAACAAGTGAGATAGCGCATGTGGCGCAAAGAAACCAAAGCTGTGGTGAAAGGAGGAACTTGGAATATGAGCATTGCAAGATGAGAGGGCACACAAAGGAAAAGTGCTGGACCCTTCACCCATATTTTAAGCAACAAGGCTGAGAGGAAATAACCAAGGAATTGGTCAGGGAACAAGGATTTTTGCTGGAAGTACAAGTGTAGGAGATGATGGCTTAGTGAGGAAATCGGACCTGGAAGCCCTCATCAAAAGCATCTCCAAGCTAGTTGATTATGGTAAGAGTTACATAGCTTCTAAACTTGATAGAAAGGTTATTGTAGACTCAGGTGCAAGTCACCACATGATTAGAGATAGAGGTTTGCTAGCGAATATAAAACCTCATGGTGGAACAGTTAGGATAGCTAATGGTAAAGAAGTACCCATAGAAGGAATTGGTGATTTGGAATTATTTAGAAAAAACACTAAGGCTATGTTTTTTCCCGAATTCACCACCAATCTGTTGTCGGTTCACAAGGCTACTCAAGACCTGAATTGTAAACTTATTTTTGGATCTAATGAAGTTCAGTTTCAGGACAATAATGTAAGATTTTAGAGATTATAAATGAGAGATTTTGAGATAAACTAGAAGGAACACCATAGTAGAATATTAGAGAAGAATTTCTTATTGATCTTTGAGGATTACATAGCATATTTATAGGAGAAATACAAGGGAACCTAGGGTTAACTTTATTTTGAACTATCCAATGGGAGATCAGCCTTTGGAGCGCCCTTGACCATGCCAGCCTGCCCTTGACCATGCCAGCCTGGTTCCAGCCCCTTCCTTGACCGAATGGAAAAGAAGGAAGACCAAGGAAGGGGTACCAATGCACCTGGACGCTCAAGTGACTTGGTGCATGATCCAAACGTTGCCAAGCTTCTAGAAGACTCTAGAAGGCTTCCTCAAATGTTCCGGAGGCTCCCTATGGTCGTACGGTCTTGTACGGCCTTGTACGGACTTGTACGGCCTTGTACGGACTTGTACGGACTTGTACGGATCCGTACAGACTTGTACGAACACCCAAATCCAACCATCTTCCCTAAGCTCCCTTGATGATAAGCTTGATTAATACTCCCCTCAAACTTAGTCGGAGTGTTGGAATGAAGGCTAAGTTTGGGAACAGGGACTACCACCTTATTAAAAACCTTACCAAGGAAAACCTAGTGGGACAAAACCTTGGTAAGGGAAAAAGAGTGTGGTCTTCCCGGAACAGGCAAGTATTATCAAGGATGAGTAAGGTCTACTAACCCAAGTTTGTTGTGGATGTGGTTGCAAACTTTGAGGCTAGCAGCCTTGGTGAAGATGTCTGCCAACTGGTCTTCGCTCTTGGTGTACCATGGAAGTATCACTCCTTCTATGATCTTCTCTCTGACCTTGTGGTAGTCGGTCTCAATGTGCTTGGTCCTCTCGTGAAATACTGGATTGGTTGCTATATGAATGGCTGCCTGATTGTCACAATGCATCGTGATAGGACTTGAAGTTTCTATGCCAAGATCCTTGAGAAGAGCCTTCAACCAAACTAATTCATTTGTCAGCTTCTACTTCTTAGATTTCCAAGTTACTAGATTTGCCTTCAATGAAAGTACAGTAACCAGTTGTAGACTTCCTATCCATAGTGTCTCCCGCATAGTCCGCATCGCAGTATCCAACTATCTCAGTGTTGCCATTCTTCCCCATCCAGATTCCTTGGCCCGGTGATCCTTTGATGTATCTTAATATTCTTTCCACCATGTTCCAATGATGCACGGTTGGTTCCTTCATATGTTGGCTAACCTGATTCACAGCAAAACATAAGTCAAGCAGTGTAATACTCAAGTAGATGTTGGTTCCTTCATATGTTGGCTAACTAGGCGCCGATATTGTGCTGGGTCTTTAAATGGCTTGTCAAGCGGATTATCTTTTTTTTCCACCTTTCTCTTGACCTTGTAGCCATCTTCAAGTGGAGTTTTAGATGGTTTGGATCCTAGCTTTCTAATCTCCTGTAATAAATCAAGAGAATATTTCCTTTGTGATAAAAATAGGCCTTCCGAGGATCGACATATCTCTATCCCTAGGAAATACTTGAGTTCTCCCAAGTCCTTGATATCAAAAACAGACTTAAGGAAGGATTTGGTTTATTGAATCCCAACTTGATCACTACCTGAGATGATCAAGTCATCCACATAAACCAATACCACAATAACCCCACGGGAGCTCTGGTGAGTGAACAAGGTATGGTCGGCTTCTGACCGGCTAAATCCTCGAGCAACAAGTGTGAAGCTTAGTTTATGATACCAGGCCCTCGGTGATTGCTTTAGACCATAAATTGCCTTTCTTAACCTTAGGACTTTTCCGAGGCTGATTGAGTGTTCTAATCCGGGTGGTGGAGTCATGTACACTTCTTCTTCCAATTCTTCTTGAAGAAAGGCGTTCTTCACGTCTATTTGCTATAGATCCCATGATAGATTTGTGGCTAAGGACAAGATGACCCTAACTGTGTGAAGCTTTACCACTGGTGCAAAGGTATCGGTATAATCAGCTCCATATGTCTGGGTGAAACCTCTGGCTACCAATCTGGCTTTGTACCGCTCAATCTCCCCATTAGATTGATATTTGATTGTAAATACCCACTTGGAACTTACTGCCTTCTTTTCTTTTGGAAGCTCAGTTTCATCCCAAGTATGATTCTTATCCATTGCTCCTATCTCAGCATCTATAGAAGCTAACCATTCTTTGTGTTCTTTTGCTTCTTCATAGGAGCTCTGAATTTGGTGTTGATCAATCTTTCCAAGGAATGCTTGGTGTTCTGATGGCAAGAGGGCAAGAGAACAAACCGCTTGGAGAGGATGAGCCACGGCTTGGCTGTTGTAATAGACCCTTGTTTGTTTCCAATGGTCTGGTCCATACTTCAGCCTTGTACTTCTTCTAAGCTGAGGAGCACTAATTTCTTCACTCTCATGGTCTTGACTAACCATTGGCTCTCTTCCTCCTATTTCTTCTTCTTCATGATGAGCTTGGTCTTTTAATTACCATTATCCAAGTTGTTTGCTTCTTCTTCACTTTTATTTTCAGAATTTGGTCCTTCTTGTGGCTGATGATCTGGTTGCTCTTGATGAGAGTCTCTTGGAGCCGGATTTCCCAGATGATTGAGTAAGAATTCTAAGCTGGCAGCTCTATCTGAAGGAGAACGGGCTAGGTCTTTAACACTATCCCAATTTTGCTTCTTGTCAAAGTAACCTTGGTTTTCTATGAACTTCACCTCTCTTGAAACCAGGGTACACTTTCGGATGGGGTCATAGCACTTATACCCCTTTTGAGTGGTAGAATAGCCTATGAATACACATCTTGTGCTTTTGGCTTCTAGTTTGTCCCTCTGAGTACCTGGGACAAATACAAAACACAAACACCCAAGAACTCGTAAGTGATTGATAAAGGGTTTATTGTGATTTAAAACTTCAGAGGGAGATAAGATAGCAAGCCGTCATGACTGCATCTCCCCAGAAGTTTCTTGGCAGGTTGGAATGGAACATCATAGCTCTAGCTACTTCCATGAGATGCCTATTCTTTCTTTCAGCTACACTATTTTGTTAAGGTGTGTATTGGCAGCTCGTATGGTGGATTATTCCATGCTTAGCTAGGTGTTCTTTGAATTTGTGGCTTGTATATTCCCCTCCATTATCCGTTCGAAGTACCTTAACATTTATTTTGAATTGATTTGTAATGTAGTTCTGAAAATTAATGAAAGCATCAAATACTCTATCTTTAGATGGCATTAAGGTGATCCAAGTGTATTTTTACTTTTCATCAATAAATGTCACAAAGTACTTATTATTATCTCTTGATAAACATGGGGAAGTCCATACATCCGAGTGGACCAAATCAAAACATTTTTCATATATGGTAGAGGACTTAGGAAATACATTTTTACAATGTTTTCCTAAAATACAAGACTCCCAAACCGAGTTATTAAGCGAAATATTAGGCAATATTATTTCCAAGGCACGCGAGTGAGGATGTTCCAATCTAGCGTGCCATATTGCATTAGAACTACTAGCTAAGCATGAATTAAAACTTGATAAAGTAGGATTGCTTGAAGAATCTTCTAAGATGTATAAGTCTCCTTTTGTGTTTCCTTCTCCAAGAACCCTTTAGGTCTTAATATCCTAAAAATGGAAACTATTAGGCCCAAAGATAGCATAAGCATCAAGATCAGTAGTAGCTCTCTTAACCGATACAAGATTCAAAGTGAAAGATGGCTTGTAGAAAGCTTGAGATTCTTTCTCAAATATTTTTAAACTTCCTATTCCTTTAACTGGTATCTTATCACCATTAGCAATCACTACATTTCCACTAGCAGTTTTAATGTTACTAATCAAATTTGGATTACTAATCATGTGATGCGAAGCTCCAGAATCAATAACAAGAAAAGTGCTAGTCTTAGTAGGTTTAGTAGCAAAGTAGGTGATACCAGACTCCTTTAGTGCGGCGATGGATCGAATGAGTGCTTCTAAGTCTGACTTGCGCACCACGTCATTTGAATATGCTATTATGGCCATCTCATCTCCTTGCTTCAAGCTTTCGGTTTGAGGTTGTTTTGTTGAGTTTGATGAGCTTGGCGCTTCTTGTGCTTGATGAGCTTGGAACTTTCTTGGCTTGAATTCCCTTGGATGCCAATCTTCGGGCTTGAGATGCGGATGAAGGATCCAGCAATCCTCCTTTGTATGACCATCCTTCTTGCAATGATGTTTTCCTATTCTTGCCTTTGTAGCCTTGATTTGGTTGGTAACTGCCCTTATTGGCCGTTGGGAATTCTTGTTTTCCACTAAAGAGACCAAAGGACCCTTGTTCCTTTTGAATTTGTGCACAAACTTTATCAAGCCTAGGGAGCTTCTCCGATCTTAAGATATGCTTTATGAGGTCGTTAAACGCCGAATTGAGTGTGAGAAGCAAACCAAAGACCTTATCTTGTTCTCTTCTTTCTTCAATGATTGAAAAATCCTTAGTGGTTGGACGTAACATCTCTAATTCAGCCCAAAGAGATCTAAATTTCCCAAAGTGTTGAGTAAATTCTAGATCCTCTTGATTGAGATTGTTGATTGCCCTTTTACTTCAAAGACCCGGGTCAAGTTGGAGATGTTCCCGTAGACGTTCTTTAGTGTATCCCAAAGCTCCTTTGCCGTGTCACAATAGGAGTATGCCTCTAGGATTGATGGGTCTAGTGAGTTTTGAAGGAGACCCAAAACCGTTTGGTCTTCTTGAAACCATTTGATTTCTTCCTCAATCTTGGTCTCATTTTCTTCATCTTGTGTGTCTTCTTTTGGGTTTTGCGTGATCACAATGTGTCTCCGCAAACCTCTTCCACACAAAGCAATCTTAGTTGTTCTTGCCCACATCAAGTAATTGATCCCTTTGAGTGTTACCAGAATGATCATGGTTTTTTGATTTTCCATGATTTTCTTGGTGTTTAATCACAAAGCTAGCAACTTTCTCAACTCAGCACCAATGGATTTGAGGAATGTCTCTCAGAGAGAAATGAGGCTAGCAACGTGAAAGGAAGAAAATGAAGTGAAAATCACAAAGCTAGCAACTTTCTCAACTCAGCACCACTGGATTTGAGGAATTTCTCTCAGAGAGAAATGAAGCTAGCGGCGTGAGAAGGAAGAAAATAAAGAAGAAAAGCATGGAGAATGAGTAGAAATGACAAGAACTGATGGAGAAATGATGGAGAATAACTAAGAATAAAGGGGAATAGATAGGAGCAAGATCAATGCTCTGATACCATGTAAGATTTTAGAGATTATAAATGAGAGATTTTGAGATAAACTAGAAGGAACACCATAGTAGAATATTAGAGAAGAATTTCTTATTGATCTTTGAGGATTACATAGCATATTTATAGGAGAAATACAAGGGAACCTAGGGTTAACTTTATTTTGAACTATCTAATGGGAGATCAGCCTTTGGGAGATCAGACCTGCCCTTGACCATGCCAGCCTGGTTCCAGCCCCTTCCTTGACCGAATGGATAAGAAGGAAGACCAAGGACAAGGTACCAATGCACCTGGATGCTCAAGTGGCTTGGTGCATGATCCAAACGTTGCCAAGCTTCTAGAAGACTCTAGAAGGCTTCCTCAAATGTTCCGGAGGCTCCCTATGGTCGTACGGTCTTGTACGGACTTGTACGGATCCAGACGGACTTGTACGGACACCCAAATCCAACCATCTTCCCTAAGCTCCCTTGATGATAAGCTTGATTAATAAATAATACTAAGGAAGTGATTGGAGAAGTAGTTTTCCGAATTCCATAACTAAGTATGCTAAGTGTTTTGAGCTGATTTACTCTGATGTATGGACAGCTCCATGTATCTCCAAAGATCAATATAAGTATTTTGTCTCTTTTATTGATGAAAAGTCCAATTATACGTGGGTGATACTCATGAGTTCCAAGAGCCAAGTATTAGAATCCTTTGTGAAATTCTACAAGTATGTCGAAATACAATTTGGAACCAAGATCAAAATTCTCAGAAGTGATAATGGGGGAGAATACCTAAGTAATCAGTTCAAGAATTTTGTGGAAGAAAAGGGAATAGTGCACCAAACCTCATGTGCTTATACTCCTCAGCAAAACGGAGTATCGGAAAGGAAGAATAGGCATTTGTTGGAGGTAGCTAGAAGCATGATGTTTGATCGGAAAGTTCCAAAAAGCTTTTGGGGAGATGCCATAATGACAGCTTGTTATGTCATCAATTGGTTACCAACACCAAACCTAAACAACAAGTCTCCATATGAGGTGCTTAATGGAGTAAAGCCTAACATCAACCATCTACGAGTATTTGGAAGTAAGTGTTATGTGCTTATCCCTGAGTCACAAAGAAGCAAGCTGGAGCCTAAAAGTATGAGATGTGTCTTTGTTGGATACTCAAGTACCCAAAAGGGGTATAAGTGTTATAATCCAGAAACTAACAAGATTCATGTGTCAAGAAAAGTCCAATTTGAAGAGGAGAATGGATATTTTCAAAGTGAGAGTTCGAAAGACCTTGAGAAGATTGTTAGTTCAAGTCTGGATAAGGCACAAGTACTAAGGAGCATTTTAGTGAGTGAAGATGGACAGAGAAGAGGCACGGATGACTTGGAAACTTCTTCTAATAGGAGTGAAGATGAAGTAAAAGAAGGCAGAAACGAGTCTCAAATCTCCGAGGAAAGTGATTCAGCTCTCGGAGAATCAAGTGGTACTAAAAATCAACCAGAAGGAGAAGAAGTGACCATAGACCTTGAGGAAGGTCTGATGCATGAGGAGGATGAAGAAACCCAAGCCCCAAAACCTATCTTAAGAAGGAGTCAGAGGAGAAAATTTGATCAGGAAAATTGGAAAAATACAAGGGTTTACTTCAATGGTTTATCTATAGTTCAACAAGACAACACAAGGACTGAGGCATTGTTTAGTGTGAGTAGGGGATGTTCTGGGCGTACGGCAGGCTTTGACCCTGATCCTATAGGCGACAGCATCCCTCCCTCATCTACTAAGCAACACAACTCACAAGAAGAAAATCTATCCGTTACAACCATAAAATATCCTATTAAAACCTATTATTCTACAATTCATTTACCGGATAAGGATCAAGCATTTTTGAGTGCATTTGATGAGCATGTACCAACAACCTATGAAGAAGCTTGTAAAAGCAAAGTGTGGGTTGAGGCAATGGAAGAAGAAATTGCCTCAATGATCAGAAATAATACTTGGAGCATGATGGAGTTGCCTAAGGGAAAAAAAACCATGGTCTGTAGATGGGTCTATACGATTAAGTACAAGAGCACATGAGAGATAGAGAGGTACAAAGCTCGGCTGGTGGCTAAGGGGTATACACAATTCTACAGGGAAGACTACACCGAGACATTTGCACCGGTTGCCAAACTTCACTCAGTCTGAGTTCTTTTGTCTATTGTTATAAATCTCTCATGGGGGCTGTGGCAAATGGACGTAAGAACTGCATTCTTGCATGGAGACTTAGAAGAAGAAGTTTACATGGCGGCTCCTCAAGTATATGACCAGAAGCAAGGCCAAGTATATAAACTAAGAAAGGCAATTTATGGTCTCAAGCAGTCCCCGAGAGCTTGGTACCAAAGATTAAGTGGCTGCCTTGAAGAAGAGAATTTTACAAAATCAGAAGCTGATCACTCTCTATTCACCAAACGAGGAGAAAAGGGGATCATAGTGGTTTTGATTTATGTTGATGACATCATTATCACTGGTAATTATGAAGAGGGCATTCTAAGGACCAAGGAAATCTTGAAAAAATCATTTGACATAAAGGATTTAGGGGAGCTAAAATATTTCCTTGGAATTGAAATGATGAGGTCGGAGGAAGGGATGTTTATCTCTCAAAGGAAGTATGCTCTGGATCTCTTAACCGAGACTGGAAAGCTTGGAGGAAGGCCTGCAAAGACTCCTATTGAAGATGGGTACCAAGATGTACTTGAGGGGGAGCTATGGGCTGATGTGAAACAATACCAAAGGCTAGTGGAAAAATTAATCTACTTATCACACGTCCTGATATTAGTTTTGCAGTGAATCGTGCGAGTCAACATATGCAAGCCCCAAGAGTGCATCATTGGAATATGGTAGAAAGAATACTGAGGTATCTCAAAGGGAGTCCCGGGAAGGGAGTGTGGCTTAAGTGTTATGGAAACACAGAGCTGGTAGGCTACTGTGATGCAGATTGGGGAGGTGATAAAATGGATAGGAAGTCCACTACTGGATATTGCACATTCGTTGGAGGTAATCTAGTGACTTGGAGAAGTAAGAAACAAAAGGTAACAGCCTTATCAAGTGCCGAGGCGGAGTACCGGGCAATGCAAGAAGTAACAAAAGAGTTCATATGTTGAACGCTTTGCTTAGAGATCTGGGAATACATGAGGGTAAACCAACCACTCTCTTTTATGATAACCAAGCAGCCATACACATTGCCTCCAATCCAGTTTTCCATGAGAGAACAAAACACATTAAGATAGACTGTCATTTTATTCTAGAAAAAATTTAAGGAGGAGTTGTGATTCCAAGGTTCATCAAGAGTGAAGAACAAGTGGCAGATATCTTCACCAAGGCAACCACATCGTTAGTCAGCAACTATATACAGTCCAAGGGAAGACCACACTCTTTTTCCCTTACCAAGGTTTTGTCCCAGTGGATTTTCTTTGGTAAGGTTTTTAATGAGGTCGTAGTCCCGGTTCCCAAACTTAGCCTTCATTCCAACACTCCGGCTAAGTTTGAGAGGGAGTATTAATCAAGCTTATCATCAAGGGAGGTTAGGGAAGATGGTTAGATTTGGGTGTCCGTACAAGTCCGTACAGATCCGTACAAGTCCGTACGGAGCCGTACAAGTCTGTATGGATCCGTATGTTGAGAATATGGATGAGAAGGCATACATGGGAAGTAGCAATGCGAGTTCACTTAATAACAAAGGCAAGGAGCTGGAGTGCATAGCAAGTATCTGTTAGATTTTAGAGATTATAAATGAGAGATTTTGAGATAAACTAGAAGAAACACTATAGTAGAATATTAGAGAATAATTTCTTATTGATCTTTGTGAAATACATAGCATATTTATAGGAGAATTACAAGGGAACCTAGGTTTAACTTTAATTTGAACCAGCCAATAAGAGTATAGTCTTTGGGCGTCCTTGACCATGCCAGCCTGTTTCCAGCCCCTTCCTTGACCAAATGGATAAGAAGGAAGACCAAGGACAAGGTGCCAATGCACCTGGACACTCAAGTGGCTTGGTGCATGATCCAAACGTTTCCAAGCTTCTAGAAGATTCTCGAAGGCTTCCTCACATGTTCCAGAGGCTCCCTATGGTCGTACGGACTTGTACGGATCTGTACAGACTTGTACGGATCTGTACAGACTTGTACGGACTTGTACGGATCCGTACGGACTTGTACGGACACCCAAATCCAACCATCTTCCCTAAGCTCCCTTGATGATAAGCTTGATTAATACTCCCCCTCAAACTTAGCCGGAGTGTTGGAATGAAGGCTAAGTTTGGGAACCGGGACTACCACCTCATTAAAAACCTTACCAAGGAAAACCCAGTGGGACAAAACCTTGGTAAGGGAAAAAGAGTGTAGTCTTCCCGGAACAGGCAAGTATTATCAAGGATGAGTAAGGTCTACTAACCCAAGTTTGCTATGAATGTGGTTGCAAACTATGAGGCTAGCAGCCTTGGTGAAGATGTCAGCCAACTGGTCTTCACTCTTGGTGTAACATGGAAGTATCACTCCTTCTATGATCTTCTCTCTAACTTTGTGGCAATCAATCTCAATGTGCTTGGTCCTCTCGTGAAATACTGGATTGGTTGCTATATGAATGGCTGCCTGATTGTCACAATGCATTGTGATGGGACTTGAAGTTTCTATGCCAAGATCCTTGAAAAGAGCCTTCAACCAAACTAATTCATTTGTTAGCTTCGTCATTGCTCTATATTCTGACTCCGCACTTGAGCATGACACAACCTTCTGCTTCTTAGACTTCCAAGTTACTAGATTGCCTCCAATGAAAGTACAATAGCCAGTTGTAGACTTCCTATCCATAGTGTCTCCCGCATAGTCCGCATCGCAGTATCCAACTATCTCAGTGTTGCCATTCTTCCCCATCCAAATTCCTTGGCCCGGTGAACCTTTGATGTATCTCAATATTCTTTCCACCATGTTCCAATGATGCACGGTTGGTTCCTTCATATGTTGGCTAACCTGATTCACAGCAAAACATAAGTCAGGCCGTGTAATAGTCAAATAGATGAGCTTACCAACTAGGCGCCGATATTGTGCTGAGTCTTCAAATGGCTTGTCAAGTGGATCATCTTCTTTCTCCCCCTTTCTCTTGACCTTGTAGCCATCTTCAAGTGGGGTCTTAGCTGGTTTGGATCCTAGTTTTCTTCTCTCCTGCAATAAGTCAAGAGAATATTTTCTTTGTGATAGAAATAGGCCTTCCGAGGATCGGCATATCTCTATCCCTAGGAAATACTTAACCTTTCCCAAGTCCTTGATATCAAAAACAGACTTAAGGAAGGATTTGGTTTCTTGAATCCCAACTTGATCACTACCTGAGATGATCAAGTCATCCACATAAACCAATACCACAATAAGCCCACGGGAGCTCTGGTGAGTGAACAAGGTATGGTCGGCTTCTGACCGGCTAAATCTTCGAGCAACAAGAGTGAAGCTCAGTTTATGATACCAGGCCCTCGGTGATTGCTTTAGACCATAAATTGTCTTTCTTAACCTTAGGAACTTTCTGGGGCTGATTGAGTGCTCTAATCCAGGTGGTGGAGTCATGTATACTTCTTCCAATTCTCCTTGAAGAAAGGCGTTCTTCACGTCCATTTGGCATAGATCCCATGATAGATTTGTGGCTAAGGACAAGATGACCCTAACTGTGTGAAGCTTTGCCACTGGCGCAAAGGTATCGGTATAATCAGCTCCATATGTCTGGGTGAAACCTCTGGCTACCAATCTGGCTTTGTACCGCTCAATCTCCCCAATAGATTGATATTTGATTGTAAATACCCACTTGGAACTTACTGCCTTCTTTTTTTTTGGAAGCTCAGTTTCATCCCAAGTATGATTCTTATCCATTGCTCCTATCTCAGCATCCATAGAAGCTAACCATTCTTTGTGTTCTTTTGCTTCTTCATAGGAGCTCGGAATTTGGTGTTGATCAATCTTTCCAAGGAATGCTTGGTTTTCTGATGGCAAGAGGGCAAGAGAACAAACCGCTTGGAGAGGATGAGCCACGGCTTGGCTGTTGTAATAGACCCTTGTTTGTTTCCAATGATCTGGTCCATACTTCAGCCTTGTACTTCTTCTAAGCTGAGGAGCACTAATTTCTTCACTGTCATGGTCTTGACTAACCATTGGCTCTCTTCCTCCTATTTTTTCTTCTTCATGATGAGCTTGGTCTTTTAATTACCATTATCCAAGTTGTTTGCTTCTTCTTCACTTTTATTTTCAGAATTTGGTCCTTCTTGTGGCTGATGATCTGGTTGCTCTTGATGAGATTCTCTTGGAGCCAGATTTCCCAAATGATTGAGTAAGAACTCTAAGCTGGTGGTTCTATCTGAAGGAACGGGCTAGGTCTTTAACACTATCCCAATTTTGTTTCTTGTCAAAGTACCCTTGGTTTTCTATGAACTTCACGTCTCTTGAAACCAGGGTACACTTCCGGATGGGGTCATAGCATTTATACCCCTTTTGAGTGGTAGAATAGCCTATGAATACACATCTTGTGCTTTTGGCTTCTAGTTTGTCCCTCTGAGTACCTGGGACAAATACAAAACACAAACACCTAAGAACTCGTAAGTGATTGATATAGGGTTTATTGTGATTTAAAACTTCAAAGGGAGAGATGTCCTTTAGGACTCTTGTTGGAATTCGATTGATAAGATAGCAAGCCGTCATGACTGCATCTCCCCAGAAGTTTCTTGGCAAGTTGGAATGGAACATCATAGCTCTAGCTACTTCCATGAGATGTCTATTCTTTCTTTCAGCTACACCATTTTGTTGAGGTGTGTATGGGCAGCTCGTTTGGTGGATTATTCCATGCTTAGCTAGGTGTTCTTTGAATTTGTGGCTTGTATATTCCCCTCCATTATCCGTTCGAAGTACCTTAACATTTGTTTTGAATTGATTAGTAATGTAGTTCTGAAAATTAATGAAAGCGTCAAATACTCTATCTTTAGATGGCATTAAGGTGATCCAAGTGTATTTCGACTTTTCATCAATGAATGTCACAAAGTACTTATTATTATCTCTTGATAAACATAGGGAAGTCCATACATCCGAGTGGACCAAATCAAAAAAATTTCATATATGGTAGAGGACTTAGGAAGTACACTTTTACAATGTTTTCCTAAAATGCAAGACTCATACACCGAGTTATTAAACGAAATATTAGGCAATATTATTTCCAAGGCACGCGAGTGAGGATGTCCCAATCTAGCGTGCCATATTGCATTAGAACTACTAGCTAAGCATGAATTAAAACTTGATAAAGTAAGATTGCTTGAAGAATCTTCTAAGATGTATAAGTCTCCTTTTGTGTTTCCTTCTCCAAGAACCCTTCCGGTCTTAATATCCTGAAAATGGAAACTATTAGGCCCAAAGATAGCATAAGCATCAAGATCAGTAGTAGCTCTCTTAACAGATACAAGATTCGAAGTGAAAGATGGCATATAGAAAGCTTGAGATTCTTTGTCGAATAGTTTTAAACTTCCTATTCCTTTAATCGGTATCCTATCACCATTAGCAATCACTACATTTCCACTAGCAGTTTTAATGTTACTAATCAAATTTGGATTACTAATCATGTGATGAGAAGCTCCAGAATCAATAACAAGAGAAGTACTAGTCTTATTAGGTTTAGTAGCAAAGTATGATGTGATTCAAAGTTTGTCCAAAATAAATATCTGGTGACATTTTGCTAAAAACATAGTTATAATTAAGGACAACAGGACGTCAAAACAAAAAAAAATTAAGAACAACAGAAGTATGAAGGACAAAGCTTCCTATTTCAGTAATCTCGGTGGTGACCTAATAAGAGGCACCTCATATCATTCATATTTTTTAGTTACATTAATTAATTAGCTAACAATTATAAAAGTGGGATACACACATGTTTAGATTTTCTAATTTTTCCAATGGAACTCATTGGATACCAAAAATTGGGGAATTTTTCCAAGCTTTTGTAATATCAGAGGGTTAGGAATTAAAATTAAAAAAAAAATTGAGAATGTCAGAAGTTAGGAAAAAGAAACAAGAATGTGGGACGAATATTTATTTCACCAAATGACAAAACAAGAATGTGGTCCAAAAATTTACCGACATTGTTCATTTTTGGCGGCATGATTAACAACGAAGTTAATCACAATTAAAAATGGAGAAAATCACTCAATACCAAACTGACGAAGTGGAAGTAATGATATGACGAGTGTGAGATACGAAACTCGCAATTAAGAATTTGTAGAAGGTATAGAATGATTAAGGATTAAATTCTCGTCTGAAGCTAGTAACGAACTGAATTTTACTGAGTAAGCCCGAGTTACAAATCGAGTAAAAGATGAATTAATGGTTACAAGAAATTGCTAGAACGAAAATATTAGGGTTCTAGGTATGAGTTCGTTGTCCGTTGAATGATCTTCAATCCTTCTATTGAATTTCGTGAATCATGTCTCCTTCTCACCTATTTCGCCACTCTTATTTTCTCCTTGATTTCCGTCTCGTAACCTGGTTTTCATTATTAACTCATCCAGTTCACGCTCTAAACTTTGGGCTTAAAGATATTTTAAACCCATTAACCTTTTAGATTTATCTAGTTTTGGGTCGTGCTCGATCCATCCCCAATAAGGAGAATAACGAATAATTCCTCGATTAATCCTTAGCCAAATTTCCGTTCTGTTGAATTCTCAAAAATGCCAAGTCCATAGCATTTTTCTTTTTTTCCTTTTCTTATTGGTTATCACTTATCAAAGAATTAAAACAAGCTTTAGGATCCCTTATATAGGAATCATAGCCACATTAGTAAAACAAAAGCAACACCAAATAGAATTAGAACACAGAAAATAAATCTTAATTTTGGAAAACATGTAAACAATACTAGACATCCAAACATGGAATATAGGGACAAGGCTGTGCGCTATATATAGAGGTGTCAAAATGGACTGTCCAAATCTATTTTGACCTGTCTCATATTATCTATTTTTATTGTGGACAAAAAACTGACTGCGTCCATTAACACCCGTGTTTACTAACGACCAAACCCATTAACATCCGTTCTAAATGGGCTGTACATGGGTCGCCCATGGGCCTCAACTATGTTATATTTTGTACATCACCGGAAATTGTCAGAATTCGCCGGGAGTTGATAAAAACTGCCGAAAATTGCCGAAGTCACCGGAAACCGCCAAAAATTGGTGGAAATCGCGATTTTCAATATGGAGAAATTCGATTTTGAACTAGAATTTTGAAGTCCATTGTCCGTCCATTGTCCAACAGAATCCGTAGAAATTGGTCCAAAATCATCTTAATCCGCTCTGTAATTAGGTTTGTCCATAACCCGCTCATTACGTATTGGACATGTACAGACCATGTACCACCCAACCATTTTGACACCTCTAGCGCTACATCACAGGTTGTAATTGTATATCACATGGTAACTAGACAAAGACACTAAATTTCAAAAAAAAAATGAAGAAAAAACTAAACATTGACATTTGAAATTAAACCAAAGTCGCCTCTTAATAATATGAGCAAACATATGTATGTATACTACGAACCAGAAATTCCCTTTGTCTTATCTTTCTCATATATAATTTTCATCAATAATGGATGAGATCCACGAAGCCGCCCTAGCTTATTACAACAATTGCTCTGCGGAACAACAGAGGTTGGCATGGCAGTTTTTCAAGGCAATGGACATTGATAGAGACGGTCGTGTAAGCCTTCAAGAGCACAGCCACTTCTTGTGTCAAACCGCCGGTTTAGCTTGGGTCCGTCCCGAGATGTTCTGGGAGCTTGACCGTAATAGAGACGGCCAGCTTGACTGCTGGGAGGTCTTGACGCTTTACTACGTGGCTCGGACCAGGACCATTAGCTGCCGTCATTGTTTCCGGTCTCTCAACGGTCTATACTTCACGTGTGTCTCGTGCTTTGATATGCCATGTAACGACACGTTTGATCTATGCCTCACTTGTTATATGCAGGGGTGGTATGATCATCCACATCGTCTCTTCTGGATAGTTATGTTTTATTATCTAGGCGTAGCAATGATCCTCAGGTACGTTACTTGTCTTTTGTATATGGCAATTGTTTTCTATTTAGGCATTTGCAATAGCGGTTATAGACATAATGGATTGAGAGTTTAGCCCTAAATTGATTAGAGTGGACGTGAGTATACGAACAAGGCCGAGCTGCATAACTAGTTCCTGATTGATTGTTTTTGTTTTTGGTTCAAGATGTCTTATCAAAAAGCGATTAAAATTTTGATAGATTTGTGCATTACTTTGAAACGTCCAATAAACATTTTAGTTTGGAAGTCTAACTCTTGGACTTAGAATTCTTCCGGTGTCCGGAATAACCAGTTAATAGTATCATGTTTAAAACTTAAATTAATTTTTTCAAGTGGAGTTGAATTAAAGATCTTTTATACATCAATCGCTTAGATACTTTAGAGTCTAAAATCTTTCAACCGAGTCAACGTCAACTCGCTGAGGAAATTAAACCACACCTTGATAGTTAATTAATGAGTTTTCTGCAAATAAATTATCTATTTTTTTATTTTTTTGCAAAAAAACTATTATCCAAAAGTTTTATAAATCAATCTTATGATCAACAAATTTACTCGTAATATAAAATTTTCGCATATGGTCGCATTTTTTTTAAACATCGTAGAATTGAAACACTGAATGATCAAAACAACATAATTTGTTTTTCAAAACATGATTTTTAAAAATCATAAATTAGATTTATTTAACCAATTATACAAAACCGGTTAATTTAATATAATCTAGTTCTATTTAAATACATAACACCAAATCCAATTAAAACATCAATCGAATTTACATTAAAAAATATATAACACCTTAAAGCTTTATCTTCTTCACCAGAATGGTATCCTAAGAGTGTAGGTCATCATCATCTCCTTCATCTCAAGCGCTGATTAAAATTTAGAAATGTGGTGGCAATTTTGGATTTTAAGTATTGATTTGGGGATTTTAAAAATTGGGTAGATTTGGAGATTTTAAGAATTGGGTAGAGAGACTTGTAGATTATCAAATTCAAAATTGAATAGGTTACAAAATCAGTGGTTTATATTGATTGAATTGATAAAAGAGATATGAAAAGAGGAGAAAAGACAAACCTTTTCGTCGGATCTACTCATCTTGGTTTTGAGCGATTTGAGAGTGGGTTCGCTAGTTTCAAGCTGATCTTGAGCTTGTTTCTTAGATGGAAAAGTTATTCGTCATTTTTTCTGGGAAATTAAAGATTTAATTCAGACAAAATTAAGGCCAAGATTGAAATGGTCTTCTTCTTCCCGTACTCTGATTTCTCTTCCTGATCAGAAAATCTCAATTACATGAAGGAATATCATTTGTTGTCATATGAAATTGAGTTGCAGCCTCGTTTTCTCTTTGCTCCACTTTTAAGATCTATGGACTTCCAACTCAAAACCAATTGGCAATGAGTGGATTGGCATATATCCCTTATATATTAGCCAAGTCCTTTTCTAATTTCAGATGTGGGATATTCTTCACACGCCCCCTCGAGATCATGGTCTTTCTAACCATTGATCTCGACAATATTCCACTTTAGGATTAATTTCAAGATCGATCAGATCTCTTTTCAACGGACCGGATCAATTTCAATTCGGTAGGGCAACGTGTGTTCAGACTCTGATACCATGTTAAGATCTATGGACTTCCAACTCAAAACCAATTGGCAATGAGTGGATTAGCCCATATCCCTTATATATTAGCCAAGTCTCTTTATAATTTCCGATGTGGGATTTCTTCACATCCTCCACCATACCATCAATTCATCAACTCCACTCTCTCTAGAGCTTTACTCAGGAGACACTTTTGTCACGTCACAACACAAGGACTACAAGAGCCTAGTACTGAGTCGACTCGAGTGTGACTCATCTCGAGTCACCGGACTCATCCCGAGTCATCAGACTAATTGGAGATGAGAAGCAGCTCGAAGCATCAATCTAGCACCGGAGACGATGACAGAGGTAGCCGTCGAAAGAGAATCTGAGTAGAAGGTCCCCACATCTACAGCTTGCGTGCTTCCCACATCTGTGCAGGCGTATTACTCGAAGGAGCTCAGCAATGGCGTTTCATCGCTGATTCTGCTTGATTCTCCGCCGTTGTTTTGGATGATACTGATTTCTTCGATTTCAGTCGTTTCTCGATGAAATTTATCGAAAAACAGTCCAAGCCACGTGAAAAGTCAAATCGTGATTTAGTTTAACTATATTGGAATTCTGCTTGATTTTGGTTTTGGTTTAACAAGATTTTAGTCTTGATTTTTGTTTACGGAGAGATTTTGATTTAATAAAGATTTTAGATTTGCTTTTGGTTTTGATTTAAATTTTTATTTAAGTTTTGATTTTGGTTTACAACGGTTAGTTAACTTTGGTTTTGGTTTAATGAAAGTTGGTTTGATAACTGAAATTAGTTGTTATCTAAAAAAAAATTATCTCTATGATCAAAACAACGTCGTTTTGATCAATACGTTAGTTTCTAACAAACACAAACATGATTATGTCGATAATATGCAAAAAGCTTATATTACAGATGACTTTACATGTTATATAATTGATTTACATAACTTTTTAGATGAGCGTTTTGTTTACAAGAAATGAAAATATTAATAATTTATTTACAGAAAACCTTAATTAATCATATAGATCAAAGATCTGTTTATTGTTCAATTACTATTTAAAAGAGAGTATAAAATGGTTGCACAAGTAATACGAAGATTCATGGAAAAATAAGTAATGACATGGTTCAATTGGGTAAAGGATCGATTTTGATCCAAACTTTTTCAAAAGTGTCTTTATATACTTTGACTATTGATTAGTGCGTTTGCATACCTAATCAGAAAAAAATCAAATTTAAAATCCAAATTTATAACTTCGTGCCAAAATCATATTCGTTGTTAACGAACAATTAGTGTTGCTGACTAATCTGCCACGTCAGGTGATGAGTTGGCCAAAACGACATCGTTTTGGCCATTATGGGCAAAATTTTTAAGAAATTTGTAAACTCTAATCCTCGAACCAATAACCTCTATCACTTAAATGCAGTACTTTACCGGTTGATCTACAACCATCATCAATGTCATGCCCACAAATTTAATTATAAACGTATCTGGAGAATTGTTTTTTAAATGTGGTAGCACCATTTCGTTCTACCACATTTTTAAAAAATTTCTAATTTTCATAATCAATTAATCATCCACATATTAATTTTTTTAATTGTCATAATCAATTAATCATCAACATAACCATCAACATAACCATCAACATATTGCATATAACTGGTAAAGTATTGCATTTAAGTTTACAAATGAGTTCAAGGGTTGGTGCTTACAAATTTTTTAAATTTTTTGCCCAGAATTGTCAAAACGACGTCGTTTTGGCCAACTCATCACCTGATGTGGCAAATTAGTCAGCAACACTAACGATTCGTTAACATCCGTTAACCACGAATCTGATTTTGGCACGAAAATATATGTTCGGGTTTTAATTTTGAATTTTATTTCTATTTAGGTATGTAAATGCACTAATCAATAGTCGAAATATATAAAAACACTTTTGAAAAAGTTTGGATCAAAATCGACCTTTTACCCTGGTTCAATTCTAAATGGTGTAGCAGCTTGGTGGTCAGAACCTAGCCGGACAAGAATCTTCGATGCTTTTCTTACATCAATTTTTTTTGGGGTTGGTTTTGTAAAGGTTGGCATTCTGTTTTTTTTCTTTTCAGTATCCATGTATTTCAGATTTAGAAAATCCAAAATTGAATCTCTTTATTTCATCAAGTATAAATTAGTTTAGGCTAATACTAGTTTTACTATTTTATTGGTTTCAATTTTATGTTTTTCATCAAATACCCTCAATCCGATATATATATATTTTTTGATCTACCAAAACAAAACCTAATGTTGTTTTCATTAGACAAAATCCGATTTTCAAGTATTACAAATTATGGTAAGGTGTTTGTAAAAAATTAGCAAATAATTTTTCTAAAATGCCCTTAAACAACTTATATTACAGAAAGTGATTCTAATCGCATATTACGTAATAAATATAAATTTAATTACTTTTTATTATATAGTAGACAAGGTTATGGTACTATTAAGTAGGATCCATGTTAACGAAAATATATTATTGAAGAGATCCCTCTAATCGAGCAAGTATGACTTGTTGATGAATTTGTATTTATAAATTTAAATGATTGATGTGAAGTCTACTGAAAAGGTATTAAATAGTTATTACTTTGTTAAAATTTTATTAACTAGTGATTAGCACTTGTGTTTTCTTTAAAGTTTGATTCGGATTTTCGAAGTTTCTAACATTTGCGTTTTGTGGAAGCTAGGTTTCAAGTTTCAACTAGACCAAAATTTGTTTTGTCCGATTCAGTTCGGGTTTTGTTCAGTCCTTTTTTTTGTTACAATGATTTGGTTCGTCTTACATTAAAAAGATTCATTAAAATACAGATAAAAATAAATCATCTTTATTTTATATTACATTTTAGATATACCATTACATTTTTTAATTATTAGGAGATTTTCGACCAAAACTCGTAATCTCTTAAACTCAAAACCATAACGTATAATATTAATTTCATCTTAAACATCACTCAATCATGTGAATTTTAAGATTTACCTAGAATAATTTTCCAGTCGAGATAACGATATTTAATAAGAAATACATTTCATGTATATATTTGATTAAAATATTAGTTTAATTAAATTCTGATTTTTCTTAATTGGTTTAGTAGCACTAATCTCAAGCTCGGCTTTGATTTTGGTTCCATATAAAAATATTCTAACCGTTTTGTTTATTTATGGGAAAAATGTCGTTTGAGACATGAACTTTTAAAAAGTGAACGTTTAAAACATGAAATTTCGAAATGCCCTTTAAATGTTAAAGTTTTTGTTGACATTCAAATTAAATAGCATAGTTTCGTTGACTCGACCAAAAAGGCATGCCGTTACAGAACACGATGACGGAGTTAACTTGTTGTTAACGGTAAGTTAACATCATGGTTTTTTTGGCCGAGTCAACGAAAGTTTGCTATTTAATTTGAAAATCAACAAAAAATTTGGTATTAAAATGATATTTTATAGGTTATTTTTTCTTATCTATCAAAATTATTATTTTTTATCTTTTTGAGCTAATATAAATGAAAATAATTATTTTTTAGTCCAATTGTAGATATCTATTATCTTTACACAAACCAATGTGTGATAAATCCATGTCAAATAATTTCATAATTTATGATAAGTTTTTTAACTTAGACAATCCTAAGATCAAAACTAAAAATTTGATATTTCATTCTCACTTGTTGAATCTTGATAACATAATAAATCATATAAATACAAAATATTTTAAAAATATTTTTCTAATTTCCATTACCATTTTCTTTTTTTTTTCGTTTTTAGTAAAAAAATATTACAAATTCTATTTAAGTTTTAATAAAATAAAATATGGAAACAATTGTAAATTTTAATTTTGAACTTATTCAACAAGTAAGAAGGAAATATCAAATTTTTAGTTTTGATCTTAGGATTTTCTAAGCTAAAAAACTTATCATAAATTATGAAATTATTGTTTCAAACCACTCGAATGTATAAAAGTTTAGATTTCACCAATTAATCTTCAAAAACTTTTTAACATAATGGAACAAAAGATAATCTTGATCGATGTAGAAATTGAGCTGAAATTTTCTGAATCTACATACACTTTACCCGGTGAGTGTTAAGGACGAATCAGATGGAAACAATTGTAAAATTTGTGCAATTGTAAAAAGTTTTTAAGAAAATAAAAGATGGAAACAATTGTAAATTTCAAAATATGAAATGCATTATTTAGAAAAAGAAACTTTTACTGGAAAAAGAGAAATTAAATTGATATTTTTACCAAATATTAGTAATACTTATAAAATTTAAAATGTATTTCATTATGGAAAAATATGTTTAATGACCGAATTAAAAAGTTATTTGAAAGAAGGTATTTGTTATTAACTTAGAAAAAAATTATTTGACATGGATTTATTACATATTGGTTTATGTAAAGATAATTAATATCTACTATTGGACTAAAAATATAATTATTTTCATTTATATTATCTCAAAAAGATAAAAAATAATTTTGATAAATAAGAAAAAATAACTTATAAAAATGTCATTTTAATACCAAATTTTTTGTTGAATTTCAAATTAAATAGCAAATTTTCGTTGATTCGGCCAAAAAGGCATGACGTTAACTTACCGTTAACAGCAAGTTAACTCCGTCATCATGTTCTGTAACAGCATGTCTTTTTTTGATCGAGTCAATGAAACTTTGCTATTTAATTTAAATGTCAACAAATACTTTAGCATTTAAATGATATTTCAAAAGTTTATGTTTTAAACTTCCACTTTTTTAAAGTTCCTGCCTTAAACGACATTTTTTCCATTTATTTATTATTATTATTTTTTGGCGCTTTAAATCCTATGGTTCAAAATAAAGTTTAGTTGGAAATAAACGGAAAAGGGTAAAACTCAAAATTCGATATGAGAGTTTGAGCTCAGGTATAATTATAACTGTGTTTGGTAAAAGGATGTAGTGACGAGTATATGATAACTGAGTTATACGGATTCATGTTCATTACTTGTCAAATATTTTCATTTTATAAAGTTTGTTTTTTTGCTCAGTTTCTATTTAACTAAAAATATTTATCTTTTTATCACATTTGATAAAAATAATCAGAGTATCAGAAACAGAGGAAAAATCACAAAATTAAACCTGAGACAGTTAAAATATTTCTCTATATATTTTTGTTTTATATCTAAAAACTTATACTTGTTTATGTAAAAGTTCTTCATAATAAAATTTCTACATTTTACTTAATTTTTTGTCTACATAATCTCTATGTTGAAGCAATTAGTTTTGAAATTGAAAAGGATTTTTTTTGTTTTATATGTGTAGAAAATATAAACCATTAAGTGTTTTTGGTGTGTTGAAATAAAATCTCTGTTTGCCGTCCACAAAATTTTATTTTAGAATGTACGATTTTATTAATTTAATAATATCAATTTTTCTAAATGTAAATGAATATTAAATTTTCATTTGAATTAAAATAGGTATTAAAATTTTATTTGTGTAAACTGAACCATATTTCTTTAAATCGTTTAGGACCTCTAAATATTAGGAATGACACTGATTAACTGTGGTGGTATGCATTCAAAGCAATGGAAATCGCCCTTCTTGTTGGAAATCTCAGTACCTTTTGCACCATTATGTGAAAGCTCACTTTTTATCTCAACTTGATTCATACTCCTATGATTTATAAATAAATGTGGATTGATTTTTTTGTTTTACATTAAATGTCGTTTTAGATGTTTAAGACAAATGTTTGATAAAATTACAGTTTTATTCCTATTGTATTAATGTATTGACCAGTAAACATTTTTATAGATTATATGAAAGGGTAGAACGTAAAATTTAATGTTTTTCTTAATATATGTGAAAAATCCTAAAATGACACTTATTTATAAACGGAATGAATATTCTTAATATATGTGAAAAATCTTTAAATAACACTTATTTATAAAGGGTATGAGTATTATTTGTTAATGGGAAACATTAAAACATATATGTCTTAGCAACTTCTTGTATATAAAAAAACTTCTGGTAAATTGCAAACAACATTAATAGCTTTAAACTCTTTATATAATCTGTATGTTCTGAGCTTCATTAACAATGGAAGGGTTCGACCATTCTTTCAAACCTGGTTTGATAAATTCATTAGTTAATTAATTTTTTTTTTTGCCGCTAAAATTAGTTCATTAAGAATACGAGAACAAAGGAAAAACAAAGCTCAAACAATAAGGTAGAGGCAAAGTTCGAACCCACAGATGGAAAGAAGATAACACTCATTGTTGCACCTCTATGACACTTTTAGCAAAGACATTCGTTTAAGCTCGAAAATAAACAAGCACATTTCACCATCAGAAACATTCAAACTCATAGAGAGCCTAAAACAATAGGCAAGTCGAACATAACCAATACCAACAAGCGAATCATTCTGTAGCGAATGAAAACTACCTCACAATTTAAGGGTTCTTAGGCTTCCAATCCGGCAAGACGGATCCAGTCTAAATCCTCATACTTCTTCTGAATTCAATGATATCGAAAAACCTCAAATTTTAAATGCCTCGAAATAAACCTTTTAACTGACCATATCTCGATCAGATCTTTTGAGTAGAGACAAGGAGCGATCACAAATCCAACCGGTCACACCAAACTCAAAAAAGCACGACAACAGATCAAACTAGAGAGATACCAAGGCAAAATCCAGCAAAAGAAGAAAAAACTATAGGTGTGAGCATAAACCCGTGACATCTAGACCAGACCGAAGACCCTAACCGAAAAAGGGCGACAACAATTGATACACGGAGGTTTTAACCCAAATAAAACTACAAGTGCATAGATAAACGTAGGAGTAAAGATGGTATCGAATGCACAAAGACTAAGGTCACACTATGATTCTTTAGGAATGAAATTAAACTAAAACAATGATATGGTT